>OW971887.1:2500-5002500 GCA_943193645.1 Acentria ephemerella
AACCTAACCTAACCTAACCTAACCTAACCTAACCTAACCTAACCTAACCTAACCTAACCTAACCTAACCTAACCTAACCTAACCTAACCTAACCTAACCTAACCTAACCTAACCTAACCTAACCTAACCTAACCTAACCTAACCTAACCTAACCTAACCTAACCTAACCTAACCTAACCTAACCTAACCTAACCTAACCTAACCTAACCTAACCTAACCTAACCTAACCTAACCTAACCTAACCTAACCTAACCTAACCTAACCTAACCTAACCTAACCTAACCTAACCTAACCTAACCTAACCTAACCTAACCTAACCTAACCTAACCTAACCTAACCTAACCTAACCTAACCTAACCTAACCTAACCTAACCTAACCTAACCTAACCTAACCTAACCTAACCTAACCTAACCTAACCTAACCTAACCTAACCTAACCTAACCTAACCTAACCTAACCTAACCTAACCTAACCTAACCTAACCTAACCTAACCTAACCTAACCTAACCTAACCTAACCTAACCTAACCTAACCTAACCTAACCTAACCTAACCTAACCTAACCTAACCTAACCTAACCTAACCTAACCTAACCTAACCTAACCTAACCTAACCTAACCTAACCTAACCTAACCTAACCTAACCTAACCTAACCTAACCTAACCTAACCTAACCTAACCTAACCTAACCTAACCTAACCTAACCTAACCTAACCTAACCTAACCTAACCTAACCTAACCTAACCTAACCTAACCTAACCTAACCTAACCTAACCTAACCTAACCTAACCTAACCTAACCTAACCTAACCTAACCTAACCTAACCTAACCTAACCTAACCTAACCTAACCTAACCTAACCTAACCTAACCTAACCTAACCTAACCTAACCTAACCTAACCTAACCTAACCTAACCTAACCTAACCTAACCTAACCTAACCTAACCTAACCTAACCTAACCTAACCTAACCTAACCTAACCTAACCTAACCTAACCTAACCTAACCTAACCTAACCTAACCTAACCTAACCTAACCTAACCTAACCTAACCTAACCTAACCTAACCTAACCTAACCTAACCTAACCTAACCTAACCTAACCTAACCTAACCTAACCTAACCTAACCTAACCTAACCTAACCTAACCTAACCTAACCTAACCTAACCTAACCTAACCTAACCTAACCTAACCTAACCTAACCTAACCTAACCTAACCTAACCTAACCTAACCTAACCTAACCTAACCTAACCTAACCTAACCTAACCTAACCTAACCTAACCTAACCTAACCTAACCTAACCTAACCTAACCTAACCTAACCTAACCTAACCTAACCTAACCTAACCTAACCTAACCTAACCTAACCTAACCTAACCTAACCTAACCTAACCTAACCTAACCTAACCTAACCTAACCTAACCTAACCTAACCTAACCTAACCTAACCTAACCTAACCTAACCTAACCTAACCTAACCTAACCTAACCTAACCTAACCTAACCTAACCTAACCTAACCTAACCTAACCTAACCTAACCTAACCTAACCTAACCTAACCTAACCTAACCTAACCTAACCTAACCTAACCTAACCTAACCTAACCTAACCTAACCTAACCTAACCTAACCTAACCTAACCTAACCTAACCTAACCTAACCTAACCTAACCTAACCTAACCTAACCTAACCTAACCTAACCTAACCTAACCTAACCTAACCTAACCTAACCTAACCTAACCTAACCTAACCTAACCTAACCTAACCTAACCTAACCTAACCTAACCTAACCTAACCTAACCTAACCTAACCTAACCTAACCTAACCTAACCTAACCTAACCTAACCTAACCTAACCTAACCTAACCTAACCTAACCTAACCTAACCTAACCTAACCTAACCTAACCTAACCTAACCTAACCTAACCTAACCTAACCTAACCTAACCTAACCTAACCTAACCTAACCTAACCTAACCTAACCTAACCTAACCTAACCTAACCTAACCTAACCTAACCTAACCTAACCTAACCTAACCTAACCTAACCTAACCTAACCTAACCTAACCTAACCTAACCTAACCTAACCTAACCTAACCTAACCTAACCTAACCTAACCTAACCTAACCTAACCTAACCTAACCTAACCTAACCTAACCTAACCTAACCTAACCTAACCTAACCTAACCTAACCTAACCTAACCTAACCTAACCTAACCTAACCTAACCTAACCTAACCTAACCTAACCTAACCTAACCTAACCTAACCTAACCTAACCTAACCTAACCTAACCTAACCTAACCTAACCTAACCTAACCTAACCTAACCTAACCTAACCTAACCTAACCTAACCTAACCTAACCTAACCTAACCTAACCTAACCTAACCTAACCTAACCTAACCTAACCTAACCTAACCTAACCTAACCTAACCTAACCTAACCTAACCTAACCTAACCTAACCTAACCTAACCTAACCTAACCTAACCTAACCTAACCTAACCTAACCTAACCTAACCTAACCTAACCTAACCTAACCTAACCTAACCTAACCTAACCTAACCTAACCTAACCTAACCTAACCTAACCTAACCTAACCTAACCTAACCTAACCTAACCTAACCTAACCTAACCTAACCTAACCTAACCTAACCTAACCTAACCTAACCTAACCTAACCTAACCTAACCTAACCTAACCTAACCTAACCTAACCTAACCTAACCTAACCTAACCTAACCTAACCTAACCTAACCTAACCTAACCTAACCTAACCTAACCTAACCTAACCTAACCTAACCTAACCTAACCTAACCTAACCTAACCTAACCTAACCTAACCTAACCTAACCTAACCTAACCTAACCTAACCTAACCTAACCTAACCTAACCTAACCTAACCTAACCTAACCTAACCTAACCTAACCTAACCTAACCTAACCTAACCTAACCTAACCTAACCTAACCTAACCTAACCTAACCTAACCTAACCTAACCTAACCTAACCTAACCTAACCTAACCTAACCTAACCTAACCTAACCTAACCTAACCTAACCTAACCTAACCTAACCTAACCTAACCTAACCTAACCTAACCTAACCTAACCTAACCTAACCTAACCTAACCTAACCTAACCTAACCTAACCTAACCTAACCTAACCTAACCTAACCTAACCTAACCTAACCTAACCTAACCTAACCTAACCTAACCTAACCTAACCTAACCTAACCTAACCTAACCTAACCTAACCTAACCTAACCTAACCTAACCTAACCTAACCTAACCTAACCTAACCTAACCTAACCTAACCTAACCTAACCTAACCTAACCTAACCTAACCTAACCTAACCTAACCTAACCTAACCTAACCTAACCTAACCTAACCTAACCTAACCTAACCTAACCTAACCTAACCTAACCTAACCTAACCTAACCTAACCTAACCTAACCTAACCTAACCTAACCTAACCTAACCTAACCTAACCTAACCTAACCTAACCTAACCTAACCTAACCTTTTTTTTTTTTTTTTTTACCGACGGAAAATGCATTTACGCATACCCCGGCACTTTTGGGAAAGCACCGGGGTTATGTGGGACTCTTCCCCCAGAGTGAGGGCCCTACCCACTAAAAACCGTCTCTTCCCCAGACAGGAGGCTGCCTACGAGGACGGATACGAGGAGCTTGTCGCATACTTTCGCATCCGCCCCGCAGCTCGGCCGGAATCGGCCACCGCCACTCCCCGGAGGGATGGAGTACACGCCCGAAGGCTTTCCTCCCCATCTTTGGAGACGTTGGGTACGACAGGGTTCCCACCCCTGCCGCCGTCCCCCGCGAACCTTGGAGGCTCGCAAGCCACGACCCACCCAAGAGGGAGGGTCCGCTGGTCCTGAAAAGGACCGTTTGGGTGTGGCCGGCAGAGAAAACTCCACCGCCACGGGCTAAGGTGCTGCTGTTGCGGGGACACGAGGGGCTTCAGCCCGCCCGGCGCCAACAACACCGTCGCCGAAGACGGCCGCATGAAGCGACCCGCCGGTCTTGGAGACCGGCCAACCACCGACCGCAAGGGTCCGCTAGCCAAAAGGCTCCACAAGGACGCAAAAGCGTCGCGAGCGAGTACCGCTCCCCTCTTTCCCGCCAAAAAGCGGGCGCAAGCTTTGGAAGCCTGCCAGACGACGACCAAAAAGGTCCGCTAGCCTTGACCCAGGCGTGGCGAAGGACGCGCATACGCGAGGCAAAAACATACCCCGCGCATAACCACGACCTCTCCACCCTGGTTGGCCTGTACCGTGCATGTGCCGAGCCAGAGACATACCCGACACATAGCCACGGTACCGACCAAACAACCTGGGACAAGTGAGCCCATCGATAGCCGCTGAACGGCCCGCCACCTTGAAGGCGGCCAACCACCGATCAAAAATGATCCTCCGGCCCTAAAAAGAGCCATTTCCCGTGGCCTAGAAGGCCACCATACCCCGTATACTGGGGTGACCCATCGAATAAACAACGGTTGGGGTGTGAAAGCGGTGGGGCAAAAACACCCCACCACTCTCACACCCCACCGTGAACATGGTAAGCGGCGGTCTATGGGACGGAACCCACTGGCGCTTAACTCGGTTACCCTGTGCCCGGTTCCTTCGATGGACCTCAGCAACCGTTCGGACGAACAAACCCGTTCGACTACAAAGAGCCCCCGGGGGATTCGGAGGTTTGGGAATTATTGGCGGTTGCTTGATTTACGTGGGGCGGCTAACACCATGGGTGCCCGGCGTCGCCCAACGGCCCAGAGGCCGGCGCTCACCCATCCTGCGCACCCACAACACTGCGACTCTGCTTACCAACCCGCACCAGCCTTTGTGAGACTGGTTCGCCCTCTCCAAACTCTGCCGCAAAAGCGGCCGCGGGCCTTGAAGGCCCGCCAAACTACGACCGAAGTCCGCTGGCCCTAAAAAGAGCCTTTCGACAGAAGGCGACGAAGCGCCATGAGCTTTCGCTCCCCACTGACCGCCACAGAAGACGGTTCGCGGGCCTTGAAGGCCCGCCATACCACGAGCCGAAGCTCCGCTGCCCCCCGAGGGGGGCCACCACTGGGTAATTTTTTAGAGAGGTTTTCTTCCTCGCGACCCAGCGCTAAGTGCAATGCGCCGAGTCCCCGACCCCCACGAAAACG
This sequence comes from Acentria ephemerella, assembly GCA_943193645.1. Classification (NCBI taxonomy): domain Eukaryota; kingdom Metazoa; phylum Arthropoda; class Insecta; order Lepidoptera; family Crambidae; genus Acentria; species Acentria ephemerella. Next base: position 7,659 of record OW971887.1, read on the forward strand.
TGCAGGGCTACGGGTTTGTGTGGCCGTGCAATGCCCACCCTTAAAAAGACCAGGCAGCCACACGGTGTCAGAGTATTAGCCAAATACGTAGCAATGTCCTGAAAAGGACATGACCACGTAAGTGCCCGGGGTACACCAGCCAATCACATTGTGAGACCCACCGTTCGCGCCAGATGCAATAGCATCGAACGCGACTGGCGATCCCCCCAATGCAACCGACATGCGAGGAGGTTCTCTGACCTAGTACCCCAACCTAACCTAACCTAACCTAACCTAACCTAACCTAACCTAACCTAACCTAACCTAACCTAACCTAACCTAACCTAACCTAACCTAACCTAACCTAACCTTTTTTTTTTTTTTTTTTTTTTTTTTTTTTTTTTTTTTTTTTGTCGCAGGGGAATGCATTGACGCATTTCCTTCCCGATTCGGGGAAACCGGGAAGGGGTATGTGGGACTCCCGGGCAACGGTGCCCGTCCTACCCACTAAACCCCTGCGTGTTTCGACACGCTGCAATTGGCGCTGCCATGGGGTGCTCATCGCATTCGCCACAGCAGCGTCGCAGCGAGCCCTTGGCGGGCTCTTCCGCGAGGTGGTATGGGATACTCTCAAAACAAGGGGAGTATCCCTCATCGCAGAGGCCGTGCAATGCAGGTACTGATCCCCATCAGCACCCGCTGACCTCTACTTGGCAGAGGCGGACGTTAGTCCGCCCGCCGAGACGGTCCGCTCCGAGGTTGTAAAGACCCCCGAGCGGACCGCCCCGACGGCGCCCCGCCTCGTCCCAAAAGGGTCGAGGCAGGGCGCTTCGCCTCCCGTGACCTGTCAGCAGCAGGGGCAGGTGGGGGCGGCCTAGGGCCGTCGCCACCCCCCCCACCACCAAGAGGTCTACCTCGCGTGCCGCGCCTCAGCTGCTGTAAGCAGCTTTTACTGCCCGCCATGTGGTTGGCCGGTAAACCGGCGTCGCCACACGGCGCACAGTGAGGCGCAGCCGAGCACTCGGCGGCCTTGTGGCCCGGTCGACCGCAGTGAAGACAAACGTCGCTGCGGTCGACTGCCGACGGGCACAGCTGCTTGGTGTGCCCCACACCAAGACAGCGGTGGCACATCATTGGGCGGCTTTCTGCCACGGAAACGCGGACAGTGCTCCACCCAACGGAAAGCCGGCCGCCCCTGCCGATATCCCTCGCCGCAGCCGCGGGGCAGGTGACCCTTACGGATCCCGAGCCCCACCGGCCGCGGCGAATGATACCGACACGGACCATATCACCAGGGACACATCCGGCACGAGCGATCGCCCCCCGGATGTCGTCCCCGGTGATTGTGTCATCCAGACCGGTCAAAAGGAGCTCCCCCGTCTTGACCGGTCTTGTGACCACGGCATCTTCGCCGATCACCTCCTGGAGGCGAGCGGCGAAGATGTCGGCCTTCTCCACACGATCCTGGCCCGCGATCGTGAGGACACGGGCACCCGTCTTCGTCGGCTTGATGCGGAGCTCCGGTACGTCGGAGTCTCCCGCGGTGGCTGCTCTCGCCCGGGTCAGGACGGACAAGTAGGTTTCCCCACGCCGCTCCGCCTCGGGCGAGAGCACCACCGCTATGGCCGCAGTGGTCGGCACCCGGATCCGGGCACCCGCCTTCTTCTTCCTCCTCCGCCTCTTCTTCCTACCGCCGGCCGCCCCAGGTGAAGGCTGCGCTGGGGCTTGCACTGGCCGCGTGTTATTGCGCGTGGCGCCGGCGTAGGTGACCCTCTGCGTGGGCCGCGCGGGTGCAGCAGTCGGCGCGGTCGTCGTCGGTATCGGGGCTGAGGGGGGCTTCTTCTTGGCCCTCTTCCTCCTGACGAGCGTGAAGCCGTCGTCGCCTGCCGTCGTCTGATCGGTGGGAGCGGGTGGGGCATGCTCCGTTGTCGCCTGTTGGGTGGGGGGAGCGGCGGTGGTAGTGGCTCTCGCCGCCCTGTCCACCTCCGCTCGCGCTTCCAGGAAGCGCTCCACGACCCTAAGTATCCGCGCGTCCTCGTCATCGCGCGTCACGCCTCTGGCTGGCTCTGGCCTCTCCCGTAGGTCCACTGGCGGGAGATCCTCCTCCGTCTCGGCGTTCGCAGCGGCCCTGCCGCCACATGCGCACTCGCTGCTGGGCTCCGGTACAGCGGCCACCGCGGCGGTCAGTTGGTCGACCCTCTGCTCCAGCACCTTGCACTCCGAGCGGAGCGCGTCGATCTGCGCGCTCTGGAGTGACAGGTCGCTTCGCAGGCGGCTGTTTTCGGCCTGCAGCCTCTTCACTTCGGAGGACGCCGACCGCTCGTGCAGCGCCACCACGGTGTCCTCGAGGCGGTCTGCGCTCTCCCTCAGAGCACGGACGAATGTGCCCTTGAGGTTTTTCGAGCGCATGGCCACTCTCGTGACCACCGCGATGTCGTCGAGGGCCCGTGCCTTCAGTAGGCTCAGGGCGGGGTCGTCGGGGCGCTCGCCCGGCGGGGGCATGCGGCAGCGCTCCCAGCTCCTCTGTGCAGCCTCCATAAGCCTCCCGATCTCCTCGTCGCTGCACAGGTTCGCGCCCAACCAGCCGCCACTGGCCGCCGCCTCCCTGTCTTCTACTGACCGCCGAGGATTGTGAATCCTCTGCGGTACCGGCGACTCACTCGGTGTTCGTGGTTCCGAGGCCCTTAGCTGGCGCCGCCCTCTTTGTGCCGTGGGCACTTTCGGTCGCGATGACTCCTCCGACGGGCCGGGCCTCTTGGCCGTCCTCTTCCGGCTCCCGCTGCGAAGCACGCGCCCTTCTCCGTCCTCGCTGGCACTGGCAGAGATGGTTAAGGAGTCGTCGCTGTCCAGCGAATTACAGGACGCTCCTCCGAAGAACCTCTCCTCAACCTCGAATACTCCGTCCCGGGAACCTCCGGCTTCCGCCCACGTCCCAGGACCACGCTCATCCTCGGTGCCGCTATGCACACCGCGGCTCCTCAACTCCTCCACGTTGTAGCGGAGGCACACAGATTGCGCGCCCCCGAAGCGAGTAGTGCCCCCCCCAGATACGTTGGGGCTGTCCGCCGAAGCGGAGAGGGATTCTCCGACCGCGGGGCGGCCGGTACCCTCCTGGAGATCTGTATTTCTGCTCGCTTGTTTCATGGTTTTTTCAAAGCTCCCAACAAATCGTCATAAAAGAAAAACAAAATAAAACTAAAAAGAGACAAGAAAGAAGAATAAGCAAAAATAAACCAAAACAAAACAGAAAAGAAAAACCAAAAGATAGCAAAATAAAAAAGGAAAATAAAAAGGTTCCGGGGCTTGGGACCGGGCTCCCCCCGGCCACTCAGCCTATCGCCACCCCAGGAAACTTAGGCTTAGGTCGGTGGCGGCAAAAGCCGTTGGCTGACCGAAGTCTGACCACCGATAAACATCCGTCCACTCTGCAAACTCTCTTCCGAAGAGGAGAGTGCAAGAGTAGCGGACTGGGTAATTTTTTATTGAGGTTTTCTTCCTCGCAGCCCAACGCTCAGTGCGCCGGGCCCCCGACCCGTGAGGGCAACGGGCTAGTGTGACCGTGCAATGCCCGCCCTGACAGAACAGAGCGAGCAGCCACACTCTCCGCGACCTTGAAGGCCGCCATACCACGACCCGAAGGTCCGCTGCCCCCCAAGGGGGGCCACCAAAGGGTAATTTTTTAGAGAGGTTTTCTTCCTCGCGACCCAGCGCTAAGTGCAATGCGCCGAGCCCCCGACCCTCACGAAAACGTAAGGGCTACGGGATTGTGTGGCCGTGCAATGCCCGCCCTTAAAAAGACCAGGCAGCCACACGGTGTCAGAGTATTAGCCAAATACGTAGCAATGTCCTGAAAAGGACATGACCACGTAAGTGCCCAGGGTACACCAGCCAATCACATTGTGAGACCCACCGTTCGCGCCAGATGCAATAGCATCGAACGCGACTGGCGATCCCCCCAATGCAACCGACATGCGAGGAGGTTCTCTGACCTAGTACCCCAACCTAACCTAACCTAACCTAACCTAACCTAACCTAACCTAACCTAACCTAACCTAACCTAACCTAACCTAACCTAACCTAACCTAACCTAACCTAACCTAACCTAACCTAACCTAACCTAACCTAACCTAACCTAACCTAACCTAACCTAACCTAACCTAACCTAACCTAACCTAACCTAACCTAACCTAACCTAACCTAACCTAACCTAACCTAACCTAACCTAACCTAACCTAACCTAACCTAACCTAACCTAACCTAACCTAACCTAACCTAACCTAACCTAACCTAACCTAACCTAACCTAACCTAACCTAACCTAACCTAACCTAACCTAACCTAACCTAACCTAACCTAACCTAACCTAACCTAACCTAACCTAACCTAACCTAACCTAACCTAACCTTTTTTTTTTTTTTTTTTTTTTTTTTTTTATTTTTTTTTTTTTAATGTTGGAAAAACGTTTTATACGTACCCCGGCGTGATAAGGGGCCACGCCGAGGTTATGTCGGAGTCCTGCCTAAGAGACCGCAGTGTACCGACTAAAAAACCAACAGTATCCCGGAAGCGCTCATGCCATAAGAAAGATGCACCACGCGAGGAACAAAGTAGACGTTCGCGTGGTGCACCGGCATCGGTCGTCGCCGACCTCTACTCCTCCGAGAGATGTCCCCGGGACACGATGGACATCTCTCACGCGCTGGGGCTGAGTGTATGGTGAGTGATGGGGCCCTATCCCATCACCCACCGCCCCTGACTAAGGCTGGTTGAGCTGGCCATACAGCCGGCGCCTCCTGCCCTGTCGTCGCCTGCGGTTCGGGTCAGCGTCTGGCATAGCCTCGCGCTCCCGTTCCGCTGCCTCCTTCGCGAGCATGACTTGTTCGCAGAAGGAGGCAACAACGTCCCACGACGTTGCGCTGCCGACCATGTTTTGGATCATGGTCGGCAGCGAAAGGTCAACACCAATAGCGGAGATGAGGGCGCGGCGTTGTGGCGCCCACTTGACGCACACAGTGAGTGTGTGCTGCGCCGTGTCCTCATCTGCTCCGCACTCGTTGCAGCGAGGGCCCGGCTCCCTGCCGAGCCTGTGCAGATACTGGCCGAAGCAGCCATGATTCGTCAATATCTGCACAAGCCGGAAGGACAGAGAGCCGTGCCGCCGGGCAACCCATTCCGCCAAGTGCGGCAGAATTCCCGTAACGGTCCAGTGGCCCGCCGAGGGCGACTGCAGCCTGACCCGCCACTTCCGCATGACTATGCGTTGGGCCCTATCCCTCCAGCGCCGAATGAGCTCCGGCGCCGGACGCAAACCTTCAGCGCGGACCGCCGCACTGCGCCTATAGACGTCGGCTAACGCCAAGGCGTCCAGGTCCCAGGGTGGGGTCCCGGCTAATAAGCACGCGGCCTCGTACGAGACGGTGCAGTACCCGCGTATGACCCTGACCGCCATGACCCGCTGCGAGCGTCGCAGCAGGGCCGTATTACGTGGCGACAGGGTCTCCGCCCACACCGGAGCACCGTACAAGGCCATCGACCGCACCACCCCGGTAAACAGGCGGCGGCAGGTCGCGTTAGGGCCGCTAACGTTGGGCAGGAGCCGGCTGAGAGCCCCGGCCGCTTGCATAAGCTTTGGACTCAAACGGCGGAAGTGTTCATCGAACGACCACCGTGAGTCCAACACCAAACCCAAATAGCGCATGTGCGCACTAATGTCCACGCGCACCCTATTGATGTAAAGGTGCGCTCCAGCTGGTGGTCTTCGGCGGGGGCCACAAAAGAATATTGCCTCCGTCTTTTCCACCGCGACTTTCAGACCCAAACTTTCTATACGTCGCACTACTTGACCCGCGCCAACAGTGGCCAGGCGTATCGCGGCCCGAAAATCGGCCGCTCTGGCCAGGACCAGAGTGTCGTCCGCATAACACACAACACTCAGGCCCGGCAATAGTGCTCCCCGTAGGACAAAGTCATATCCTATGTTCCACAGGGTCGGCCCAAGCACCGAACCCTGCGGAACGCCGCACGACATCCCCTTCTCGACGAGATTCCCGTCGCGGTCGACACACTGAATGCGCCGACCGCGCAGGTAATCGCCAATGAGGCGCCTCAGATACGCTGGGATGTTATGGTACCTGAGGCCCTCGTCTATCACGCTGAAGGGCAGGGTGTTGAACGCATTCGCGATGTCTAATGACACCGCGAGAACAACCCTGCCCCTGGCGGTCTCCTCCTCCGCAACAGCCCTGACGCTCATGATAGCGTCGACGGTGGAGCGGGCCTCGCGAAAGCCGTACTGAGCCGGCGACAAATTCGGACCCTCCGCATTCAGGTGGCGGGTGATCCGCCCAGCAACGATGCGCTCAAAAAGCTTCCCTACCTCCGCCAAAAGAACAATCGGGCGGTAGGCAGAGGGCAAATTCGGCGGCTTATTCGGCTTCTGGAGCAGGACGAGTCGCCCCACCTTCCAGGGAGCCGGAAAACTGCTGGATGCAAAGCACGCATCGAAAAGCCCACGGACGTGGCTCTCCAGGGACCCGAGGTAGATAGCCAAAATTCGGCCGGAGACACCATCGGGACCCGGAGCCGTGGTTTTGGCCCGCATCTTCGACACGGCCGCATCGAACTCCCCGTCAGTGATGGTAGGCGGGGGGGACGACTGGTGGTCGTCGTCACTATCCCGAACTTGGCGGGACGCACGCATCGGCGGGACAAACTCCTCTCGCTCTGGAAACAGAGACGAGATCACCTCGCGCAGGAGGGAGGGCTGCAGCAAATCGATAGCCGGGGGGCCTTTGGACAGTTTGTCGCGGACCATTTTATAGGGCCTGCCCCAGGGATCCCCGTCTATTTCCTCCAGCATGCGCTCGCGGGCGGATGTTTTTGCCCTGCTAATCGCAAGCTGGAGGATTTTGCGAGCCTCGCTCACCTCCTGCTGCATGACCGCCTCGGTCGCCGGATCACGGCCAGTTCTGCGCCGTCGACACCGCGTGAGGGCACGGCGCTTAGCGGTGCAGTCCGCGCGGAGGGCCGCCACTTCAGGGCACCACCAGTACACCTCCCTTTTGGGGGGCCGACGTGTGGCTCGAGGCATCGCCGAATCGCTGACGCGCGTTAGGGCTTCGCCGAGCAGAGTTGCCTCTTCGTCAACCTCCCCCATCGTGGACCGGATGTTAATGGCTTCCACGATCGCCGCCTCAATGGCCAGATCTCGGTCCAACTTGGACTGGGCCCACCTCGGGAACTTGTGCAAGCCGCCCCTGTTAGGGGGCGGGTGGATGACGTGGTGTTGAGGGGAGACGCTGAACCGAATATACCTATGGTCGGACAACGTTTCCTCGTCCACGATGACACGCCAATCGTGCACTCGTGCGGCGACAGCAGGGCTAGCGAACGTGACATCCACTATAGACCCACCCTGCTGCCTCACACACGTGTATTCGGTGCCACGATTGAGGACAACGAGTCCGACCATGGTGGCCCATTCCACCAGCAGTTCTCCCCGAGTGTCAGTCCTCGGTGAGCCCCAGGCAGTAGCCTTTGCGTTAAGGTCGCCCATGAAAATGACTGGCCGTGGCTGAGCACGACGCACGACAATGGTAGCTTCCCGAAGGAACTCCTCAAAGTCGGCCAGGGTTTTGTTGGGGGAAAAGTAACCTCCAACAACTACGAGGTCTCCCCACAAGGCGGAGACGAGACCCTGGCCTTTCTGCAGCACGGAAAAAGGCTGCGCACCCGCACCACACGAGCCCACGACAGCCACGGCACTGGAATGATCCGTGGCCCAGTATGGACTCGTGATAGCAAAGTACGGCTCTGAAGCCACACTGACATCAATCGACCACTGCCTCGAGGACTGGATAAATAGATCCTGAGCCCCCGAGCAGTGGTTGAGATTCCCCAACAAGAAGTTAATGGGTCGACCGAGGTCCATTAGTGCTCCATAGCCACCTGCTGCGAGCTCGCTGGAGGCGGAGCAGCACCCGACCCTTTGTCACCCGCGGCCCTAGCGGGGAGTTTGCCCTTCTTTTTGATGGACCGCGAGTTGCAGCTCTTTCCCATCATAGTATGTTGCGCTGGGCGTTTTGCCTCAGCGCAGATGGGACAGTGGGCAACTGCCGTGCAGGCCGCCGACTTGTGATCCGGCTTGCCGCACCGGAAACACAAGTTACTCCGGTCGACCGTCGATGGGCAACGTTGTTTGGTGTGGCCCGCCTCAAGGCATTTGTAGCACTTGAGGGGCTGAGCGTCGAGTAAGCGGACTTGGGCCGCACTCCAGCCCACCAATAACCGCTTCGCGTCCGCAAGGGTTTTACCCGCCACCACAGGGCAGCGGACCCAAGCGGAGCCCATTCCACCCGGTCCGTGACGGATGTCCCCGACACGGACCTGGTCCGTCAGGCAGTTGCCCTGTTGGCAGATCGCCTGCACGACGTCGTTCTTCGAGATGGAGTCATCCAGGCCGGTGAGACGAAGATCAACCGTTTTGGTTGGTCTCGTGACCTGGACGCTCGGACCAAGAATCTCTTTCATCTTGGCGGCCAGAAGGTCCGCCTTGGCGTTGTTATTTTCGCCGACGACGTGCAGGATTCGAGCCCCAGTTGCGGTCTCTCGAATCTTGAGAGGCGGGAGGCCTAGGGCTTCTTTTTCGCCCTCAATACCCAGCCTGGCCTTGGTGAGAACGTCGGCGTAACTAAGCCCGTTCTTCTCATCTTCGGGACTTAGCGTAACCACGACCGCTGCAGACCGGGGGGCACGCAATCTCGGGGCCCGCTTCTTCTTGGGCTTGTCCGTAGCCGCAGCCCCCTGTTTGGATGGAGGTTGGGCGTTAGCTTTGGCAGGGTTCTGGGCGGCATTTTTGCCCTTCTTCCTCTTCACCACTGTCACCCAGCCGTCTGCGTCGGGTCCAGACTTGGACGAGGCCGACGACACAGGCGGGACAGGCTGGGAGACAGCCACAGGCTCAGAGGCCACACTCTTCTTACCAGACTTGCCCTTGCCCGCTTTGGACTGCGGGGCCTTTCTAGGCGCGGGTTTCGGTGCAGCTGCTGGTGGGGCTGCAGAAGCAGCGGAAGTGGCCGCAACGGCAGCCGCAGCAGCAGCAGCTCGCATTTCGTGAGCGAGGGGAGGGCGCGGCCGATCCGGCGTGCGCTTGCTCTCCTCGTACGTAGCAAACTTGCTGTCGATCATCTTCCCCACTTCCCGGAGCAGAGCACGGAAAGAATTCCCGTCGGGAAGGGGGGCATCCTCGGGCGAAACGAGGGAGGGCCTGTCAGCCGTCTGAGGCGACCTGAAGTCGCTAGAGGACGGGACGACCTCGGGAGCGGGCAGACACGCGTCCGTCTCCATGGTCTCCGCTACTGGACGGTTGGGGATGGGCAGCCTGGGCAAAGACACCACAGGCGCCTGGGATCCCAATTGAGCGACCGTTTTCGTGAGCTCCTCAACGGTTTTCCGGAGGGCGTCAATCTCAGACTGCATCCTTCTATTCTCGGCATGCAGTCTCCGAGTCTCCTCAGTCGAAGTCCTCATACTGAGGGTCTCCACGATACGCCCCAGTGACAGATTGGCGTTCTTTACGTCCCGCTGCATTGTCCCCTTTACATTTTTGGACTTGCCGATGGCAGTCGAGACCACTTCCATATACAATCGCGCGCTACGCGCCAGACCATCTGCCGACATCTCCTCGGCCTTTGAATCCTCTAAGGGAGGAAGGGCGCCTAAGTTGGCGGTTGAAGAATCCGCCTTCTTTAACAACCCACTCACTTGAGTCTCTAGATCGGCCTCCTCCTCCAACTCGCAGGCTTTCTTGTATTGGGCCTTTGCGTTGGCCCAGCCCACGTACTCAAATGTTGTCGGAGGTCGACCACGACTACGACCCTTCTCACTGATATGCTCCTGCGAAGCACTAAACTCACTGGAGTCTGATGAGTATGACTCCTCTTCTTGTCTCGGCCGTTTGGCCGTCGATTTCCTTTTTAATGACTCGGACGCGAGTCCACCACCAAGCGTCTCCCGATCGGTCGACGCGCACGAATTGTGCCTACTTCTGGTTTTCACACTCTCAGCGACACTAGCCGCTGAGGCCCACCTACTTAACATACCCTCCGAGCCGGAGCTCCTCGTCAAAGATTTTTTAGAGAAACGATTATTAGAACTTGCCATAAGGTTCCCACGAGCATGGGGGAAATAAAACGTCCACCCCGGCAGTGCCCCCTGTACCGGGGTAACCCTAATACACCTGAGGGTCGGGCGGTCCTCAGGGTTGGCGCTAGCTGGTGGACTTACCCAGCCCACCACCTTATAAATAAGGCGACCCGTCGCCACGTTCCCAACGACAGGCCTTTGGGGTTTTTTATAGACGTTGTCTCGTCTTGGGCCGGCCGATTAAGGCAAGCCCCCTGCTCCCTACGCCGTCCGCGAGACATGACCACGACAACGACGAGGGTTTACAGGTTGTCCGACGATGGCCGAAGCCTGTCCGACTACTACGACACCGCAGCAGCCGAACTCGCCGCACCGCGGGCCTTGAAGGCCCGCCATACCACGCCACCCGAAGGTGGCCACTGAGCCGACCAATTAAGGTAAGCTCCGTCGGGACCGGCCAGTTAAGGCAAGCCCCAGAGACGACGTGATGGAGTGTGGAAGCACCCCACGTCGAAGAACAAAAAGTTCCGTGGGCCTTGGAGACCCACCATACCGCGACAAAAGTCCGCTGGCCCTAAAAAGAGCCTTTTCTACCACAAAGGCGCAATAGCACCACGAGCGAAAACGCTCCCAACACCGTCCGACAAAACGGACCGCGGCCAACTAGGCCGCCATCCACCGAGCCGAAGCTCCACCGGCCCCCACAAGGAGGGCCCCACCAGGGTGATTTTTTATAGAGGTTTTCTTCCTCGCAGCCCGACGCTCAGTGCGCCGAGCCCCCGACCCCCACAAAAGCGTGAAGGCTTACGGGTTTGTGTGGCTGTGCAATGCCCGCCCTCAAAGAGACCAGGCAGCCACACGTCCAGTGCTGTCCGCGCCGGCCGCAGCCGGTACCCCCCATATCTGGAGGGCGTTCCCCTATCCGCAACCCGGGGGACGCGTCCGATAGCGTACTGGAACCGCAACACGGAAACCTAACCTAACCTAACCTAACCTAACCTAACCTAACCTAACCTAACCTAACCTAACCTAACCTAACCTAACCTAACCTAACCTAACCTTTTTTTTTTTTTTTTTTTTTTTTTTTTTTTTTTTTTTTTTTTGTCGCAGGGGAATGCATTGACGCATTTCCTTCCCGATTCGGGGAAACCGGGAAGGGGTATGTGGGACTCCCGGGCAACGGTGCCCGTCCTACCCACTAAACCCCTGCGTGTTTCGACACGCTGCAATTGGCGCTGCCATGGGGTGCTCATCGCATTCGCCACAGCAGCGTCGCAGCGAGCCCTTGGCGGGCTCTTCCACGAGGTGGTATGGGATACTCTCAAAACAAGGGGAGTATCCCTCATCGCAGAGGCCGTGCAATGCAGGCACTGATCCCCATCAGCACCCACTGACCTCTACTTGGCGGAGGCGGACGTTAGTCCGCCCGCCGAGACGGTCCGCTCCGAGGTTGTAAAGACCCCTGAGCGGACCGCCCCGACGGCGCCCCGCCTCGTCCCAAAAGGGTCGAGGCAGGGCGCTTCGCCTCCCGTGACCTGTCAGCGGCAGGGGCAGGTGGGGGCGGCCTAGGGCCGTCGCCACCCCCCCCACCACCAAGAGGTCTACCTCGCGTGCCGCGCCTCAGCTGCTGTAAGCAGCTTTTACTGCCCGCCATGTGACTGGCCGGTAAACCGGCGTCGCCACACGGCGCACAGTGAGGCGCAGCCGAGCACTCGGCGGCCTTGTGGCCCGGTCGACCGCAGCGAAGACAAACATCGCTGCGGTCGACTGCCGACGGGCACAGCTGCTTGGTGTGCCCAACACCAAGACAGCGGTGGCACATCATTGGGCGGCTTTCTGCCACGGAAACGCGGACAGTGCTCCACCCAACGGAAAGCCGGCCGCCCTTGCCGATATCCCTCGCCGCAGCCGCGGGGCAGGTGACCCTTACGGATCCCGAGCCCCACCGGCCGCGGCGAATGATACCGACACGGACCATGTCACCAGGGACACATCCGGCACGAGCGATCGCCCCCCGGATGTCGTCCCCGGCGATTGTGTCATCCAGACCGGTCAAAAGGAGCTCCCCCGTCTTGACCGGTCTTGTGACCACGGCATCTTCGCCGATCACCTCCTGGAGGCGAGCGGCGAAGATGTCGGCCTTCTCCACACGATCCTGGCCCGCGATCGTGAGGACACGGGCACCCGTCTTCGTTGGCTTTATGCGGAGCTCCGGTATGTCGGAGTCTCCTGCGGTAGCTGCTCTCGCCCGAGTCAGAACGGACAAGTAGGTTTCCCCACGCCGCTCAGCCTCGGGCGAGAGCACCACCGCTATAGCCGCAGTGGTTGGTACCCGGATCCGGGCGCCCGCCTTCTTCTTCCTCCTCCGCCTCTTCTTTTTCCCTCCGCCTGTCTGCGCTGGGGCCTGCGCTGGCCGCGTGGTATTGCGTGCGGCGCTGGCGTAAGTGCTCTCCTGCACGGATCGCGCGGGTGCAGCACTCGGCGTGGTGGTCGTCGGCATTGGGGCTGAGGGGGGCTTCTTCTTGGCCCTCTTCCTCCTGACGAGCGTGAAGCCGTCGTCGCCTGCCGTCGTCTGTTCGGAGGGAGCGGTTGGGGCACGCTCCGCTGTCGTCTGCGGTGGAGGAGGGGGAGCGGTGGTGGTAGTGGCTCTCGCCGCCCTGTCCACCTCCGCCCGCGCTTCCAGGAAGCGCTCCACGACCCGCAGTATCCGGGCGTCCTCCGCGTCGCGCGTCTCGCTGCTGGCCGGCTCCAGCCTCTCCCGGACATCGACTGCCGGGAGGTCCTCTTCTGCGACGGCAGCAGCTCTGTCGCCACACACGCACTCTCTGCTGGGCTCCGGTCTAGTGGCCACCGCTGCGGTCAGCTGGTCCACCTTCTCTTCCAGCACTTTGCACTCCGAGCGCAGCGCGTCTATCTGCGCGCTCTGGAGTGAAAGATCACTACGCAGGCGGCTATTCTCCGCCTGTAGCCTCCTTACTTCGGCGGACGCTGACCGCTCGTGCAGCGCCACCACGGTGTCTTCGAGGCGGTCTGCGCTCTCCCTCAGGGCACGGACGAATGTGCCCTTCAGGTTCTTCGAGCGCATAGCCACTCGCGTGACCACCGCGATGTCGTCCAGTGCCCGGGCCTTCAGAAGGCTCAGGGCGGGGTCGTCGGGGCGCTCGCCCGGCGGGGGCATGCGGCAGCGCTCCCAGCTCCTCTGTGCAGCCTCCACGAGTCTCTCTATCTCCTCGTCGCTGCACAGGTTCGCGCCTAGCCAGCCGCCGCTGGCCGCCGCCTCCCTGTCTTCTGTGGATCGCCGAGGGTTATGTACCCTCTGTGGCACAGGCGACCCACTCGGCGTCCTCGGCTCCGAGACCACATGCTGGCGCCGTCCTCTCCGTGCCGATGGCACCTTCGGTCCGAAAGACCCCTCTGAAGGGCAGGGTTGTTTGACCCTCCTCTTGCGGCTCCCACTGCGGAGCACACGCCCCTCCTGCGCTCCATCCTCACTTGCGCTGGCCGAGATGGTTAGGGAGTCGTCGCTGTCCAGCGAATTGCACGACGCTCCCCCGAAGAACCTTCCTTCGAAATCTCCGTCCCGGGAACCTCCGGCTTCCGCCCACGTCCCAGGACCACTATCCTCATCGGTGCCGCTATGCCGGCTCCTAATGTCGTCGATGTTGTAACGGAGACGCACAGATTGCGCGCCCCCGAAGCGAGTAGTGCCCCCCCCAGATACGTTGGGGCTGTCCGCCGAAGCGGAGAGGGATTCCCCGGCCGCGTGGCAACCGGGACCCTCCTGGAGATTTGTATTGCTGCTCGCTTGTTCCATATTTTAACCTTCTCCCAACTTCATCAACAAAACAAAAACAAAACTAAAAAGATAGAAGAAAACAAGAAGAAGAAATAAATAAAACAAAATAAAAACAGAAAAGAAAAACAAAAAGATAGAGAAAATAAAAGGAAGATAAAAAGGTTCCGGGGCTTGGGACCGGGCTCCCCCCGGCCACTCAGCCTATCGCCACCCCGGGGAACTTAGGCTTAGGTCGGTGGCGGCAAAAGCCGTTGGCTGACCGAAGTCTGACCACCGAAAAACATCCGTCCACTCTGCAAACTCTCTTCCGAAGAGGAGAGTGCAAGAGCGGACTGGGTAATTTTTTATTGAGGTTTTCTTCCTCGCAGCCCGACGCTCAGTGTGCCGGGCCCCCGACCCGTGAGGGCAACGGGCTAGTGTGACCGTGCAATGCCCGCCCTGACAGAACAGAGCGAGCAGCCACACTTTCCGCGGCCTAGAAGGCCGCCATACCACGACCCGAAGGTCCGCTGCCCCCCAAGGGGGGGGCCACCAAAGGGTAATTTTTTAGAGAGGTTTTCTTCCTCGCGACCCGGCGCTAAGTGCAATGCGCCAGGCCCCCGACCCCCACGAAAACGTGCAGGGCTACGGGTTTGTGTGGCCGTGCAATGCCCGCCCTTAAAAAGACCAGGCAGCCACACGGTGTCAGAGTATTAGCCAAATACGTAGCAATGTCCTGAAAAGGACATGACCACGTAAGTGCCCGGGGTACACCAGCCAATCACATTGTGAGACCCACCGTTCGCGCCAGATGCAATAGCATCGAACGCGACTGGCGATCCCCCCAATGCAACCGACATGCGAGGAGGTTCTCTGACCTAGTACCCCAACCTAACCTAACCTAACCTAACCTAACCTAACCTAACCTAACCTAACCTAACCTAACCTAACCTAACCTAACCTAACCTAACCTAACCTAACCTAACCTTTTTTTTTTTTTTTTTTTTTTTTTTTGTCGCAGGGGAATGCATTGACGCATTTCCTTCCCGATTCGGGGAAACCGGGAAGGGGTATGTGGGACTCCCGGGCAACGGTGCCCGTCCTACCCACTAAACCCCTGCGTGTTTCGACACGCTGCAATTGGCGCTGCCATGGGGTGCTCATCGCATTCACCACAGCAGCGTCGCAGCGAGCCCTTGGCGGGCTCTTCCGCGAGGTGGTATGGGATACTCTCAAAACAAGGGGAGTATCCCTCATCGCAGAGGCCGTGCAATGCAGGTACTGATCCCCATCAGCACCCGCTGGCCTCTACTTGGCGGAGGCGGACGTTAGTCCGCCCGCCGAGACGGTCCGCTCCGAGGTTGTAAAGACCTCTGAGCGGACCGCCCCGACGGCACCCCACCTCGTCCCAAAAGGGTCGAGGCAGGGCGCTTCGCCTCCCGTGACCTGTCAGCGGCAGGGGCAAGTGGGGGCGGCCTAGGGCCGTCGCCACCCCCCCCACCACCAAGAGGTCTACCTCGCGTGCCGCGCCTCAGCTGCTGTAAGCAGCTTTTACTGCCCGCCATGTGGTTGGCCGGTAAACCGGCGTCGCCACACGGCGCACAGTGAGGCGCAGCCGAGCACTCGGCGGCCTTGTGGCCCGGTCGACCGCAGCGAAGACAAACGTCGCTGCGGTCGACTGCCGACGGGCACAGCTGCTTGGTGTGCCCCACACCAAGACAGCGGTGGCACATCATTGGGCGGCTTTCTGCCACGGAGACGCGGACAGTGCTCCACCCAACGGAAAGCCGGCCGCCCTTGCCGATATCCCTCGCCGCAGCCGCAGGGCAAGTGACCCTTACGGATCCCGAGCCCCACCGGCCGCGGCGAATGATACCGACGCGGACCATATCACCAGGGACACATCCAGCACGAGCGATCGCCCCCCGGATGTCATCCCCGGTGATTGTGTCATCCAGACCGGTCAAACGGAGCTCCCCCGTCTTGACCGGTCTGGTGACGACGGCGTCTTCGCCGATCACCTCCTGAAGGCGAGCGGCGAAGACGTCAGCCTTCTCCACGCGATCTGGGCCCGCGATCGTGAGGACGCGCGCTCCTGCCATCGACGGCTTGATCCGGAGCTCCGGTATGTCGGAGTCTCCCGCGGTGGCTGCTCTCGCCCGGGTCAGGACGGACAAGTAGGTTTCCCCACGCCGCTCCGCCTCGGGCGAGAGCACCACCGCTATGGCCGCAGTGGTCGGCACCCGGATCCGGGCACCCGCCTTCCTCTTCCGCCTCCGCCTCTTCTTCTTCCTTCCGCCTACAGCCCCAGGGGAAGGCTGCGCTGAGGCTTGCGCCGGCCGCGTTGTATCGCGTGTGGCGCTGGCGTAGGTTCTCGCTTGCGCGGATCGCGCGGGTGCAGCACTCGGCGCGGTCGTCATCGGTGTCGAGGCAGAGTGGGGCTTCTTCTTGGCCCTCTTCCTTTGGACGAGCGTGAAGCCGTCGTCGCCTGCCGTCGTCTGTTCGGAGGGAGCGGGTGGGGCATGCTCCGTTGTCGCCTGCTGGGTGAAGGGAGCGGCGGTGGTGGTGGCTCTCGCCGCCCTGTCCACCTCCGCTCGCGCTTCCAGGAAGCGCTCCACGACCCGAAGTATCCGCGCGTCCTCTTCATCGCGCGTCTCGCCTCTGGCTGGCTCCGGCCTCTCCCGTAGGTCCACTGGCGGGAGATCCTCATCTACGGTGGCGTTCGCTGCGGCTCTGCCGCCACACGCGCACTCCTTGCTGGGCTCCGGAATGGTGGCCACCGTGGCGGTCAGCTGGTCCACCTTCTGCTCCAGCTCTTTGCATTCTGAGCGCAGCGCGTCAATCTGCGCACGCTGGAGAGACATGTCACTCTTGAGGCGGCTGTTTTCCGCCTGCAGTCTCTTCACCTCAGATGACGCCGACCGCTCGTGCAGCGCCACCACAGTGTCCTCGAGGCGGTCTGCGCTCTCCCTCAGAGCACGGACGAATGTGCCCTTGAGGTTTTTGGAGCGCATAGCCACTCTCGTGACCACCGCAATGTCATCCAGAGCCCTGGCCTTCAGCAGGCTCAGGGCGGGGTCGTCGGGGCGCTCGCCCGGCGGGGGCATGCGGCAGCGCTCCCAGCTCCTCTGTGCAGCCTCCATAAGCCTCCCGATCTCCTCGTCGCTGCACATGTTCGCGCCCAACCAGCCGCCACTGGCCGCCGCCTCCCTGTCTTCTACTGACCGCCGAGGATTGTGTATCCTCTGCGGTACCGGCGACTCACTCGGTGTTCGTGGTTCCGAGGCCCTAAGCTGGCGCCGCCCTCTTTGTGCCGTGGGCACTTTCGGTCGCGATGACTCCTCCGACGGGCCGGGCCTCTTGGCCGTCCTCTTCCGGCTCCCGCTGCGAAGCACGCGCCCTTCTCCGTCCTCGCTGGCACTGGCAGAGATGGTTAAGGAGTCGTCGCTGTCCAGCGAATTACAGGACGCTCCTCCGAAGAACCTCTCTTCAACCTCGAATACTCCGTCCCGGGAACCTCCGGCTTCCGCCCACGTCCCAGGACCACTCTCATCCTCGGTGCCGCTATGCACACCGCGGCTCCTCAACTCCTCCACGTTGTAGCGGAGGCACACAGATTGCGCGCCCCCGAAGCGAGTAGTGCCCCCCCCAGATACGTTGGGGCTGTCCGCCGAAGCGGAGAGGGATTCTCCGGCCGCGGGGCGGCCGGTACCCTCCTGGAGATCTGTATTTCTGCTCGCTTGTTTCATGGTTGATTTTTAACTCCCAAAACTTCTTCATAATAATAGATAAACAAAACAAAACTAAAAAGACGCAAGAAAACAAGAGTAAGAAAAAAATTAAACAAAAGAAAAACAGAAAAGAAAAACAAAAAGATAGAGAAAATAAAAGGAAAATAAAAAGGTTCCGGGGCTTGGGACCGGGCTCCCCCCGGCCACTCAGCCTATCGCCACCCCGGGGAACTTAGGCTTAGGTCGGCGGCGGCAAAAGCCGTTGGCTGACCGAAGTCTGACCACCGAATATCCGGCCACTCTGCAATCCCTCCTCCGAAGAGGAGAGTGCAAGAGCAGCGGACTGGGTAATTTTTTATTGAGGTTTTCTTCCTCGCAGCCCAGCGCTCAATGCGCCGAGCCCCCGACCCGTGAGGGCAACGGGCTAGTGTGACCGTGCAATGCCCGCCCTGACAGAACAGAGCGAGCAGCCACACTCTCCGCGGCCTTGAAGGCCGCCAACCCACGACCCGAAGGTCCACTGCCCCGACTGGGGCCACCAAAGGGTAATTTTTTAGAGAGGTTTTCTTCCTCGCGACCCAGCGCTAAGTGCAATGCGCCGAGCCCCCGACCCTCACGAAAACGTAAGGGCTACGGGATTGTGTGGCCGTGCAATGCCCGCCCTTAAAAAGACCAGGCAGCCACACTTCCAGTATTGTCCGCGCCGGCCGCAGCCGGTACCCCCCATATCTGGAGGGCGTTCCCCTATCCGCAACCCGGGGGACGCGTCCGATGGCAGACTGGAAACCGCACACGGATAACCTAACCTAACCTAACCTAACCTAACCTAACCTAACCTAACCTAACCTAACCTAACCTAACCTAACCTAACCTAACCTAACCTAACCTAACCTAACCTAACCTAACCTAACCTAACCTAACCTAACCTAACCTAACCTAACCTAACCTAACCTAACCTAACCTAACCTAACCTAACCTAACCTAACCTAACCTAACCTAACCTAACCTAACCTAACCTAACCTAACCTAACCTAACCTAACCTAACCTAACCTAACCTAACCTAACCTAACCTAACCTAACCTAACCTAACCTAACCTAACCTAACCTAACCTAACCTAACCTAACCTAACCTAACCTAACCTAACCTAACCTAACCTAACCTAACCTAACCTAACCTAACCTAACCTTTTTTTTTACCGACGGAAAATGCATTTACGCATACCCCGGCACTTTTGGGAAAGCACCGGGGTTATGTGGGACTCTTCCCCCAGAGTGAGGGCCCTACCCACTAAAAACCGTCTCTTCCCCAGACAGGAGGCTGCCTACGAGGACGGATACGAGGAGCTTATCGCATACTTTCGCGTCCGCCCCGCAGCTCGGCCGGAATCGGCCACCGCCACTCCCCGGAGGGATGGAGTACACGCCCGAAGGCTTTCCTCCCCATCTTTGGAGACGTTGGGTACGACAGGGTTCCCACCCCTGCCGCCGTCCCCCGCGAACCTTGGAGGCTCGCAAGCCACGACCCACCCAAGAGGGAGGGTCCGCTGGTCCTGAAAAGGACCGTTTGGGTGTGGCCGGCAGAGAAAACTCCACCGCCACGGGCTAAGGTGCTGCTGTTGCGGGGACACGAGGGGCTTCAGCCCGCCCGGCGCCAACAACACCGTCGCCGAAGACGGCCGCATGAAGCGACCCGCCGGTCTTGGAGACCGGCCAACCACCGACCGCAAGGGTCCACTAGCCATGAAGGCTCCACAAATGACGCAAAAGCGTCGCGAGCGAGTACCGCTCCCCTCTTTCCCGCCAAAAAGCGGGCGCAGGCTTTGGAAGCCTGCCAGACGACGACCAAAAAGGTCCGCTAGCCTTGACCCAGGCGTGGCGAAGGACGCGCATACACGAGGCAAAAACGTACCCCGCGCATAACCACGACCTCTCCACCCTGGTTGGCCTGTACCGTGCATGTGCCGAGCCAGAGACATACCCGACACATAGCCACGGTACCGACCAAACAACCTGGGACAAGTGAGCCCATCGATAGCCGCTGAACGGCCCACCACCTTGAAGGCGGCCAACCACCGATCAAAAATGATCCTCCGGCCCTAAAAAGAGCCATTTCCCGTGGCCTAGGAGGCCACCATACCCCGTATACTGGGGTGACTCGTTGAATAAGCAACGGTTGGGGTGTGAAAGCGGTGGGGCAAAAAACACCCCACCACTCTCACACCCCACCGTGAACATGGTAAGCGGCGGTCTATGGGACGGAACCCACTGGCGCTTACACGCGGTTACTCTGTGCCCGGCTCCTTCAACGACCTCAGCAACCGTTCGGACAAACAAACCCGTTCGACTCGAGAGCCCCCGGGGGATTCGGAGGTTTGGGAATTATTGGCGGTTGCTTGATTTACGTGGGGCGGCTAACACCATGGGTGCCCGGCGTCGCCCAACGGCCCAGAGGCCGGCGCTCACCCATCCTGCGCACCCACAACACTGCGACTCTGCTTACCAACCCGCACCAACCTTTGTGAGACTGGTTCGCCCTCTCCAAACTTTGCCGCACAAGCGGCCGCGGGCCTTGAAGGCCCGCCAAACTACGACCGAAGTCCGCTGGCCCTGAAAAGAGCCTTTCGTCTGAAGGCGACGAAGCGCCATGAGCTTTCGCTCCCCACTGACCGTCACAGAAGACGGTTCGCGGGCCTTGAAGGCCCGCCATACCACGAGCCGAAGCTCCGCTGCCCCCCAAGGGGGCCACCACTGGGTAATTTTTTAGAGAGGTTTTCTTCCTCGCGACCCAGCGCTAAGTGCAATGCGCCGAGCCCCCGACCCCCACGAAAACGTGCAGGGCTACGGGTTTGTGTGGCCGTGCAATGCCCGCCCTTAAACAGACCAGGCAGCCACACGGTGTCAGAGTATTAGCCAAATACGTAGCAATGTCCTGAAAAGGACATGACCACGTAAGTGCCCGGGGTACACCAGCCAATCACATTGTGAGACCCACCGTTCGCGCCAGATGCAATAGCATCGAACGCGACTGGCGATCCCCCCAATGCAACCGACATGCGAGGAGGTTCTCTGACCTAGTACCCCAACCTAACCTAACCTAACCTAACCTAACCTAACCTAACCTAACCTAACCTAACCTTTTTTTTTTTTTTTTTTTTTTTTTTTTTTTTTTTTTTTTTTTTTTTTTTTTTTTTTTTTTTTTTTAGCGTCGGAAAATCCTTTATGGATACCCACACAGCGATTGGGGCCGCCGTGTGGGTTATGTGGGAGTCACTGGTGTAAAGAGCCAGCATACCCACTAAAAACCGACGTGTTCCTCTAGGTCACGGCTTCGACGCACGGCAGGGTACTTATCGCAATCGCTGCCATGCGCCGAAGACGGTGCGACCAACGCCCGCAACCGGGCCCACCGGGGATAGGGAACTACGCAGAACAAGACGTAGTTCCCCCACGCAGGGGTGTTTGGCGCAAGTGACGGAGCCCCACTCCGTCACCCGCCACCCCCACTATGGCGGTTGAAGCTGGCCATGAAGCCTCCTTCGCCGGCCCAGCCTCCTTTGGCGGATCGGGTCCGCGAGGGGGTCCTCCTCACGGACCCGTTCCGCTGCCTCCTTCTGCGACATCACCTCGTCGCAGAAGGTGGCCACCGCCTCCCAGTACTCCTCTCTCGCGACCATCGCCTTTGCGACGGCCGGGAGGGAGAGGTCACCCCCAATGGCCGCGACCAGTGCACGACGCTGTGCCGCCCACGCCGGGCAAGCCTCCAGCGTGTGTTGCGCCGTGTCACTGTCGCAGCCGCAGTCGTGGCAGCGGGCACTGCTCTCCCTTTGAGCCGTGTTGTGCAGGTATCTGCCGAAACAGCCGTGTCCGGTCAGAACCTGCACAACACGGAAGGTGAGCACCCCGTGTCGCCGCCTCATCCACTCCCGAAAGATCGGGCGGATGGCCTCCACGGTCCGAATGCCGGCCGTGGGCTCACTGAGGCGTTGAAGCCACTCCCTCTCTAGGGTACGCTGCGCTCTTCTCCTCCAGCGCAGGACCAGCTCCGGCATAATTCGCCGGTGCCCAGACTCCGCACGAAGCACCACTCCATGCTCGTACACCTCCGCTAGGACTCGCGCGTCGAGATCCCAGGGAGGTGTGTTGGCCAGCAGGCATGCAGCCTCGAAGGACACCGTGCGGTATCCCCGGATCACCCTGACAGCCATGACTCTCTGCGCTCTCCGCAGCAGAGTCTTGTTCGGGGCCGAAAGGGCGTCCACCCACACTGGCGCACCGTAGAGCGCCATCGACCGTACCACCGCTGTAAAGAGGCGGCGGCACGTGTCACCCGGGCCCGCCACGTTGGGCAGGAGCCTGCTGAGGGCAGCTGTCGTCTTCGTCAGCTTGGGGGTGAGCTGCCGGAAGTGGGAAGTAAACTTCCACCCCGGGTCAAGTACAAGCCCCAAGTACTTTAACGTTGGGCCCACAGGGACCCGCACCCCATTCAGGTCGAGAGTGGCTCCTGAAGGTGGACCCTTCCGAGGCCCGTGAAAAAGAAGGGCCTCGGTTTTGTTGAGGGCCACCCGCAGACCGAGCCTCTCGATCCGGTGGACCACCTGAATTGTCCCGACCTTCCCTAGGATCGAGACTTCCGCGAACGACGACCCTCTAGCTGTTACGAGGGTGTCGTCCGCGTAACAGAAGATGCGGACCCCTGGTAAAAGGGCACCCCGCAAGACCCAATCGTATCCGATGTTCCACAGGAGAGGGCCAAGAACCGATCCCTGTGGAACACCGCATACCATACGCCGTTCGAGGATCCTGCCGTCTCGGTCTTGGCAGGACACAACTCTATCCCTAAAGTAGTCCCCAATGACGAGCCGCAGATATTTGGGCAGCCCGTGGTACTTAAGGGCCTCGGCGATGCACTCAAACGGCAGGGTGTTGAAGGCGTTGGCGATGTCAAGTGACACCGCCAAAAGCACCCCGCCGCGAGAAACTGCCTCGTTAGAGAGGGCCTTCACGCGCGTGATCGCGTCGATGGTCGAACGACCCTCTCTAAAGCCAAACTGGCAATCAGCCAAGTCTGGACCGACTGTCGACAGATGGTCGGTGATGCGGCCCGCAATGATTCTCTCCAGCAACTTACCGGTCTCATCTAAAAGAACGATGGGCCGGTAAGCTGACGGAGAGTCGGCAGATCTACCCGCCTTCTGCAGGAGGACGAGACGCCCCCTCTTCCAGGCTTTTGGAAACCGGCCGGTCCCAAGACAAGTGTCGAAGAGATTACGCACCCGGGGTTCTAATTCCCCAAGTGCGTAGGCCAACACCCGGCCGTGAATCCCATCGGGACCTGGGGCGGTCTTCTTCGAACGAAGCCGCGTGACAGCGGCATCGTACTCGGCGTCGGATATAACAGGCGCCGGACTATCTGTCACGTCCGAAGTCTGGGCCCCACGGGGGACCATAGGCGGTGCGAGATGTTCGTCGCGGGACGGGAACAGAGCTTCCACGACTTCTTGGAGCAGCTGAGGCTCCAGCGTATCCGCTACCGGGGGACCCTGGCCGCGCAGTTTGTCGCGCGCAGCACGGTAGGGTCGACCCCACGGATTGCGATCGAGCGACTCCAGCATCTGTTCCCGCGCCTCCGTTTTCGCCTTGAATATGGCTACCCGCATGGTCCTCCGCGCCTCAGTGTAGAGGCTGTGTAGGTACTCCTCCCAGACTTCATCCCGCAACCCATTGCGAGTACGATGCCGGTATCTAGCCAGTTCCCGTCTTTTGGCAACACAGGTTGCCCGAAGTGCGGCAATCTCCTCCGACCACCAGTACACCGCTGTCTTGCGGGGCTGGCAATGCACCCGCGGCATGGCTGAGTCGCTTACGCGATGTAAAGAGTCGCGCAAACGATCAGCCTCTGCATCAACGTCGAGGGACGTGGTGGTAGATGGTGCACACCAGTCCTCGACCAACACCGCTTCCTCAAGGTGCTCCTTGTTGAGCTTAGAGAGCGCCCATTTGGGGAAGGGAGTTGACAACGGAGCATTACCAGCACGAGCAGAATCGCTGCCAGCAAACATGTTAAAGGCGATGTACTGGTGGTCGCTCAATGTCTCCACCTCTTGCAGGACCTGCCAGCCAGTGACGTGCGCTGCGAGAGCGGGGGTAGCGAACGTTAAGTCCACTATTGACCCCCCCCGCTGTCGCACGCAGGTATTGGCTGAGCCCTGGTTTAGCAAAATGAGGCCGAACATGGCCATCCAAGCCTCCATTGCTGTCCCCCTACGATCTGTAGCTGGAGAACCCCAAGCCGTTGATTTGGCGTTGAAGTCCCCCAGTACCAGAATGTGCGACGTAGAACTACGCCGCACAGCTACGCCCAACTCGCCGAGGAACAATTCAAATTCCGCCAATGTCCTGTTGGGGGAGAAATAGACACCAATAATGGTGATTTCTCCCCATTTGGCAGAGACGAAGCCATGCCCTCTCTGGTGGACTGAGAGGGGGGGCGAAGAATTAAGTGCCGACCTTATGACGACCACCGAGTTGTCCATGTCCGCGGCCCAGTTAGGACAGGGCGGGACGAAGTACGGCTCGGCAGCCA
The DNA here is from genome assembly GCA_943193645.1 of Acentria ephemerella. NCBI lineage: Eukaryota > Metazoa > Arthropoda > Insecta > Lepidoptera > Crambidae > Acentria > Acentria ephemerella. Next base: position 31,870 of record OW971887.1, read on the forward strand.
CCGCAATTCTAGATGACCACTCTCTCATGGTCTGCAGCAGGAGATCCTGTGCACCAGAGGAGTGGTTCAAGTTCGTCTGAAGGCAACTAGTGACCGGGCGTAGGGCCATCGACAATTGGAGTCGTGTCCATGGGCTGCGGCAACGGTACCGCAGCCTTTTGAGCGGCCGGGGTCTTGGCGGCCGTGGTCTTCATCCGTTTTGGGGAGGCGTTTGGGGCTTTGCAGCTCCGGCCCCCCAAAATGTGTCCTGCAGGCCTCTTGGTGGCAGCACAGACGACGCAATGCGGCTCTGCAGTACATTTGGCTGCCTTGTGCCCTGGTGTTCCGCAGCGGAAGCAGTGATCGCTGCGGTCCACCCCAGTGCACTGCTGTCGAGCATGCCCTCGCTCCAGACAGCGGAAACACTTCATGGGGCGTTGCTCCACCGCGCGAACTCGCGCCGAGCTCCACCCCACAAGAAGCCGCCCGGCCTCCAGGATCGCCTTTGCCGCGCCGACAGGACAAGACACCCACGCAGTCCCCATTCCACTGGGACCGCGACGGATTTCCCCCACCTTAATCTGATGGTGCGGACAATTGCCCTTTTCGGCAATTGCCGCCACCACCTCGTCCTGTTCGACAGAGTCGTCCAGGCCCAGAACAGAAATCTCCATGCACTTAGTAGGCCTGGAGACTCTGATGTCCTCATTTTCGAAGACGGCCCTTAATTGTTGAGCCAACGAATCCGCTTTGGGACCCTGGTCTTCACCGGAGACTTGAAGGATCTTGCCCCCGGTGACCGCCGTCGCAATTTTAAGGGGCGGAATGCCCAACTCCTCTATCTTTATGGCGGAACGCGCCTTCCTAATCACCTCCGCGTACGAGAGGCCATTCCTTTCCGCCTCCGGACCGAGTGTAATTATGACCGCGGCCGTGCGGGGCTCCCTGACTTTGGGCTTCTTAGCCTTTGTCTTCCCCTGACCCTGAACATTGGGCTTCGGGTTAGACTTTGGCTGTGAAACCGGCGAAACATTTTGGACCTTCTTCTTCTTCCCTCTCTTCACTACCTCGGTCCAGCCTTCCTCTTTAGATGTTGAGGCGGCCTGTACCTGTGGGGCAGTGGACGACGCAGTTGGTGTGGAAGTCTGCTCTACTGGCTTTGTTGCCGGAGCAGGCGCCGTCTTCTTGCCTTTGCCCTTGCCCTTGCCTTTGGTCCTAAGTCTGGACTTTTGGCTGGGGACAAGGGTCATCGTCCCGCACTTTGAAACGACAGCGGGCGAGTCCGTCATCCCGGTCACAGGCTGCGACTGAGAGACCTGCCTTCTCTGATCAGCAGCCAACGGTGGCCGCGGCCTATCTGCTGTCTTAAGGCCGTCAATACGTGAGTTTATCATATTGGTGGCCGTCGTCATGGCCGCCCTGATCTTCTCATCGACCACCGTTGACACCGCCTGGAGAATCTGATTACCATCCAGGGGTGGTTCCGTCACTGCAGGGACAGGGCGCATCCGTTCCGCACGCATGTCCTCCAACTGCTTGCGCAACTCATTCATGTCCGCCCTGAGGCGCTGGTTCTCCCGTTCCAACTTGGTGACCTCGTCTGAAACGGTACACCGAAGAAGTGACTCCATGCACTCTTTAATTGAGTGTGCAGACGTCTTGAGGGCTTTCTGGTAGGTGCCCTTCAACTGGCTCGACTTTGTTGCCACCTCTATAATTGTCTGCAACTCCGTCTGAACCGACTTATAAATTGCAGTCGCACTTGGTTCCTCGTCAAGGGACATGACGTCGGAGAGGGATGCAGAACGAGAGATTGCGGGAGAAGAGCGCGTTCGCCTTTGCGCTAGCTCCTCCGCAAAATCTTTCTCGGCCTCCAGCCGCAGGGACTCCCGCAGCTGGGCGTTATACTCCCTCTTAGCTTCAGCTAGACCGGCGTACTCGCCAGTCTTTATAGGGCGGCCTCGACCGCGGCCTGCGCCAGATGCAGAAGACTTTTTGGGCGCAGCCGCCAACTCCGTGCTTGAAGCACTGTCCGAATCGGACCCAACCTCTCTCTCTCGCTTGCGTCCGGACTGGGACCCAACCGTACTTATCGAGACACATGAGCCGAAATTGGATTTAAATCCGGCCTCATGATCAGACTCTCCACTCTCCGCGCCACTCAGCTGAGTACTGGGCGCCGCTTCGACAACCTTCTTGCTCCTAAGGGAGCGACCTACGCACATCGCGTCAACATCATAACTTAAACTAAGGGATTTGGGTTTTTTACTGTAACTTGCCATAAAGTTCCCACGAGTATGGGGGAAATAAAACGTCCACCCCGGCGGTGCCCCCTGCACCGGGGTAACCCTAATACACCTGAGGGTCGGGCGGTCCTCAGGGTTGGCGCTAGCTGGTGGACTTACCCAGCCCACCACCTTATAAATAAGGCGACCCGTCGCCACGTTCCCCAACGACAGGCCTTTGGGGTTTTTTATAGACGTTGTCTCGTCTTGGGCCGGCCGGTTAAGGCAAGCCCCCTGCTCCCTACGCCGTCCGCGAGACATGACCACGACAACGACGAGGGTTTACAGGTTGTCCGACGATGGCCGAAGCCTGTCCGACTACCACGACACCGCAGCAGCCGAACTCGCCGCACCGCGGGCCTTGAAGGCCCGCCATACCACGCCACCCGAAGGTGGCCACTGAGCCGACCAATGAAGGTAAGCTCCGTCGGGACCGGCCAGTTAAGGCAAGCCCCAGAGACGACGTGATGGGGTGTGGAAGCACCCCACGTCAAAGAACGAAGAACGTTCAAAAAGGCGCAAGAGCGCCGCGAGCGAAAACGCTCCCACCACAATCCGACAAAACGGACCGCGGCCAACTAGGCCGCCATCCACCGAGCCGAAGCTCCACCGGCCCCCACAAGGAGGGCCCCACCAGGGTGATTTTTTATAGAGGTTTTCTTCCTCGCAGCCCGACGCTCAGTGCGCCGAGCCCCCGACCCCCACAAAAGCGTGAGGGCTTACGGGTTTGTGTGGCTGTGCAATGCCCGCCCTTAAAAAGACCAGGCAGCCACACTTCCAGTATTGTCCGCGCCGGCCGCAGCCGGTACCCCCCATATCTGGAGGGCGTTCCCCTATCCGCAACCCGGGGGACGCGTCCGATGGCAGACTGGAAACCGCACACGGAAACCTAACCTAACCTTTTTTTTTTTTTTTTTTTTTTCGTCGGAAAATCCTTTATGGATACCCAGGGAGATACTGGGGGCTTGCCCCCTGGGTTATGTGGGAGTCACTGGTGTAAAGAGCCAGCATACCCACTAAAAACCGACGTTTGCCACTAACCACATAGAGGAGCGGGTCAGGGGAGCTCATCGCATTCCGTCCTGTCCCGCGCCGTGGCTGTCTTAACGACCCGTCTTCGGGTGGAGTGATGTGCCGTGGCAAAACAGACACACACTCCTAGTCTTGGGACACGTTAGCAGGTGGTAGAGCCCCCCTCTACCACCCCGTGCCCAGACTATGGCGGTTGGAGCAGCTGCTGCTGGGCATGCAGCCGCCGCCTTCGGCCGAGTCTCCGCCTCCGGAGCGGGTTCGCCGCGGGATCCTCCTCGCGGGCCCTTTCCGCCGCCTCTTTCTGCGACATCACATCCTCGCAGAAAGAGGCAACCGCCGACCAATGTGTCTCACTGCCGACCATCTTGTGGATGACGGCCGACAGGGACAGGTCACTACCAATGGCCGCGGTGAGGACTGCGCGCTGTGCCGACCACGCCGGACATGAAGTCAGCGTGTGCTGCGCAGAGTCCTCACCGCCGCCGCACTCATGGCACTGGGGGGTCGCTTCCCGACCGGCTATGCCACACAGGTATTTGCCGAAGCACCCATGGCCTGTGAGCATTTGAGTGAGCCGGAAGGTTAGCACCCCGTGCTTACGTCTAAGCCATTCGCCTAGATTGGGCCGAATGCCGTCTATCGTCCACTTGCCGGCTATAGGGCTCACCATACGGCCCCGCCACTCGCGTATAGTGGACACTTCCGCACGACCCCTCCACCGTTTGACTAATTCCGGCGGGGGTCGCACTCCCTCTCGTCGCACCGCAGCGCTGCGCCGATAGACGGCCGCCAGCGCCTTGGCGTCGAGGTCCCATGGAGGGGAACCGGCCAGTGCGCACGCGGCATCCCCGGAGACAGTCCGGTAACCGCGAACAACCTTAAGCGCAATAATGCGCTGCGCCCTGCGGAGTGAGGCAGCGTTCTTCGGTGACAACGAGTCTGCCCACACCGGCGACCCGTATAGGGCCATAGACCTGACGACCCCGGTGTACAGTCTACGACATGTAACACTGGGGCCGCCCAAGTTCGGCAAAAGCCGGCTGAGTGCTCCCGCCGTCCCCACCAGTTTAGGGCAAAGGCGGCGGAAGTGCTCGTCGAATGACCATTTAGGGTCCAACTCCAATCCTAAGTAGCGCATATGCGCCTTGACATCGATGCGCACGTTATTTACAGTGATGTGCGCGCCCCTGGGAGGTCCTTGACGGGGCCCGTAAAACAGCAGGGCTTCCGTTTTGGACAGAGCAACTTTAAGTCCCAGGGACTCTATTCGTCCAACTGTCAGAGACACGCCAACGGTGGCGAGGCGGGCGGCTTCCCGATAGTCGTCAGCCCGAGCAAGAACCAGGGTGTCGTCTGCATAACAGACGACATTGAGCCCTGTGAGTAGCGCGCCCCGCAACACCCAATTGTATCCGATGTTCCACAGGAGCGGGCCCAAGACCGACCCCTGTGGAACACCGCATGCCATAACCCTCCTCACTAAGGTCCCATCTTTCGCCGGACACAATATGAGTCGACCTCGCAAATAGTGAGCGACAAGCTTCCGCAGATACAGGGGCACTCCATGGTAATGAAGCGCCTCAACAATGCAGCTGAAGGGTAGGGTGTTGAAGGCGTTTGCAATATCAAGAGATACTGCCATAACTACCCTACCCCTCGAAACGGCGTCCTCCGCTAAGGTCTTAACGCGGAGGATTGCATCCACTGTCGACCGGTTCTCCCGGAACCCGAATTGACTATCGGCCAGGTTAGGCCCAGTCGTGTTCAAGTGTCGAACGATGCGGGCAGAGACTATGCGCTCGAAGAGCTTGCCCGCTTCGTCCAACAAAACGATGGGACGGTAAGCCGACGGATGTTGTGCCGGCTTTCCTGGCTTCTGTAACAAGACCAGGCGTCCCTTCTTCCAGACATCAGGAAATTCGCCCAAAACAAGACAACGGTCGTAAATTTCCCGTAACCGATCTTCCAGTACCGGCAGGGAAAGCGCCAAGACGCGACCATGCACCCCGTCCGGACCCGGGGCGGTATTCTTCGCCCGGAGCTTTTGTACTGCTGCTCCCATCTCTCCGTTAGTGACAGGAGGAGGAGGATCTTCTATCATCTGGGCCGTTGAGGCAGGGGCCATCACCGGCGCAACATGTCCCGTCTGTTCCGGGAAGAGAGCGGAAATCACTGTCTCCAGGAGTTGGGGCTCTAATGTTTCCGCGACTGGGGGGCCCTGATTGCACAGTTTACTGCGCACTGTGCGGTATGGGCGCCCCCATGGGTCCGCGTCTAACACTTCGAGCCACCTCTCTCGGGCAGCTGTTTTGGCCTCATAAATAGCCACGCGAAACGCGTGACGAGCCTCCTTGTACTCGGTTTGGAGTTGCATCTCACGCTCTGGTGTTCTACCCGTTCTTCGCCGGCGGTACCTCGTAAGAGCACGACGCCGGAGAATACAAGTACGCCGCATGTCTGCCAAGCCTTCCGACCACCAGTAAACTTCGCGCCTGGGTGGGCGGCGCTTCGTTCGGGGCATTGAAGAGTCGCAGATGCGCGACATAGACTCCCCGAATTTTCGAGCCAATTCATCTACTCCCGTCGAAGATGTTCGGGACTGGGTGAACCAGTCCTCGACGAGAGCAGCTTCCTCCACGAGATCTTTCTTCAGTTTCGATAAGGTCCAGCGAGGGAACAGCTGTGCAGTATTAGCTGGCCTCGGGACATTCCTGACCGACCCTATAGAGGGAGACACGCCGAACGTTATGTACAGGTGGTCCGACAGTGTCTCCACCTCCTCGTGGACTCGCCAGTTCGTCACGTGTGTAGCGAGAGCAGGGGTAGCGAACGAAACGTCCACTACAGAACCCCCCTGCTGTCGCACACAGGTGTTGGCAGAGCCACGGTTCAGGACTAGCAGATTACATGCTACAGCCCATTCCTCGACCGTCGCACCCCGAGCGTCAGTGAAGGGAGAACCCCAAGCCGAGGATTTGGCGTTAAGGTCTCCCAACACGATTGTGTGGCTGGGAGCGACTCGCTGAACTACAGCACCGACTAAATCAATGAAAGTCTCAAATTCAGAAAGGCCACGATTTGGGGAGAAGTACGTTCCTATAAGCACAATCTCTCCCCATTTCGCGGCGACAAATCCATGGCCCCGCTCCAAGATGTTCAGGGGCGGGGACCTTGACGAGGACGATCGAATGATTGCCACCGTCGTATCTAAATCGAGGGCGTAGTTGACGCCTGGCGGAGAAGAATATGGTTCCGCAACAACCGCGATGTCAATGAACCACTCCGACATGGTTTGCAGGAGCAAGTCTTGCGCCCCGCCGGAGTGGTTCAGGTTGCTCTGTAAGAGGTTGAGATGGTGTGAAATGGCCATTAAGCGTCCGTGATCATGGCTTCCTCTTGCGACCTAGCCGCGACTTCTTTAGGAGCAGCCTGGGTTCTTTGGGCTGTGTTCCGTCCTTTGCGGGGAAGAGGAGCTTTACAGCTCTTACCCCGAATCACGTGATTGGCTGGCCTCTTTAGTTGAGCGCAAATCGCGCAGTGAGGCTCAGCCGTGCACTCGGCAATCTTATGGCCGGGTTGACCGCAGCGGAAACATAAGGTGCTGCGGTCAGTTTCGGCTGGACAGCGGTGGCGAGTATGCCCAACATCCAAACATCTGTAACAGATCATCTGCCGCTGTTCTTGGGCCCGAACACGAGCCGAGCTCCAGCCCACCAGAAGCCGACCTGCCTCGAGAATAGCCTTGACAGCACCGACGGGGCACTTGACCACTGTCGTGCCAAGACCATCAGGGCCACGGCGTATGTCACCCACCGACACGTTGCTGTGCGCGCACCCGGTTTTTTGCGCGACAGCAACGACAACGTCGTACTTTTCGACCGAGTCATCCAGGCCTGACACGCGGATTTCCGCACATTTGGTCGGCCTGGTGATTCGGACGTCCGCCTCCAGGACCTCCCTGAGTTTGGCTGCCACCGCATCAGCCTTGGAGCGGTTGACAGCAGCGTCCTTGTCCACTGACACCTCGAGAATACGAGCGCCAGTGGCAGCCTCTTTAATTTTGAACCCATCCGCAGACAGGCCTAACTCCTCCAAGTTGATGGCCGCTTTCGCCTTCTTGATGGTGTCGGCGTAAGTGAGGCCCCTCTTTTCCGCCTCAGGATCTATCGACAGAACGATAGCCGCTGACCGAGTGTCCCGGATTCTACGCGGTTTTTTCTGCGCATTCACCTTTGCCGGAGCCGCGCTGCCCTGCTTTTGTTGACGTTGAGCAGGCCGCGCAGCTGGCTTGGGATCCGTCTTCTTGCCCTTCTTGCTGCGGACTAAAGTCCACCCCTCGGAGTTCGGACCGGGCGCTGACGCCGAAGAAGGTGTGGCAGCCTTTCTAGGGGCTGGCTGTGGGGCTGGGGTTGGCTGAGGCGCCGTTCCGGTTTTGGCCGCATCTGCGTAACCCTTGGCCTTGCCCTTGCCCTTACCCTTGCCCTTATTTGGGCCGGGAGTCGTCGACTGAGCGGCGGGCCCTTTTGATTTGGGTGCCGCTTGCACTCTTGGCGCAGGAGTTGGAACGACCGCTGCTGCGGCCTGCGCTGCCGCCTTCTTGGTCTCATGTGCCAAGGGGGGACGGGGACGATCCGGCGTGCGCTGGCTCTCTTTGAAAGCGTCCAGCTTGTTGTCCATCATCGCCCCCACTTGATGTAATATGGAGGTGATGAGGGCCGTCTGCGACATTTCCCCTACAACAGTACCAGGGGAGTCCGGCTTGGTTACGGGCAGTACACGGCTAGCCCGTTTTGAACGTTGCGGCAGAGGCTCGGGGAACGGAGTTGGTAAAGGGTCTTCAATCTCCATATCCGAGCCCTGCTCAACGGCGACCTTCTGAGGAGCTGGTGCGACGCTCTTCTCCGTGAGCTTTTGGACAGCAGCCTTCACCTCTTCTAACTCTTTGCCTAGCAAATCCACTTTCGCCTTAAGTTGGGCATTCTCCGCAACCAACATGCGGTTTTCTTCGCTGACGGTACGGGTCTGCAACGAGTCCACGATGTTGCCCAGAGATTTGGTCGCGATCTTGATGTCCCGTAACACCGTACCCTTAATGTGCTTAGACTTGCCAGCAGCCGTCGACACAACCTCCATGTAGAGTCGCGCACTTTGCGCAAGTTGGGCCGCTGACAAATCGTCCACAGCTGATCCGTCTAATATTTCGGGTACATCCTTACACTTAGCCCGGGCAGCGTCTGCCACCTCGAGCCTCCTGTGTACCTCCTCTTCGTAGTCAGCCTCCTCCTCCATCTCGCAGGCCTTTACATACTCGGCCTTTGCCTTGGCCAGACCCACGTATTCAAAGGTGGTAGGAGGCCTACCACGTCCTCTACCTGAGCCGCGCCCGTGGCCCGCAGAATCTTTGGGCGATGGGGCAGCAAACTCAACGTCGGAACCAGAATCCGTCCCGTCTTTTGTTCTAGGGCGCTTGGCCCGTTTTGACCTCCTACGTTCTTCAAAGACAGACTTACTATCGAACGTGCCGTCTGTATCCACTTCGGACGAAGCGCGAGAATTGCGCTCACCAGTAATTTCGCTCTCGACGACGCTTGCCGCCGAGGCCCACCGACTTAAACTTCCGGAGCGAGAGCTCCCTCCTCTACTAACATCATTGGGTTTAAAGGTTAATTTTATTGACTTATCCATGCGAGTCCCACGAGTATGGGGGAAATAAAACGTCCACCCCGGCAGTGCCCCCTGTACCGGGGTAACCCTAATACTCCTGAGGGTCGGGCGGTACTCAGGGTTGGCGCTCGCTGGTGGACTTACCCAGCCCACCACCTTAAAAATAAGGCGACCCGTCGCCGCGTTGCCCAACGACAGGCCTTTGGGGTTTTTTATTGTGGTTGTCTCCACTCAGGGCCGGCCGGTAAAGGCAAGCCCCCCTGGTCCACGCGGGGTAACAGGTTGCCCGACGGGGAGCCGAAGCCCACCCAGCGACTGCAAAACCACAGCCGCCAGACCCGCCGCGCACGCGGGCCTTGAAGGCCCGCCATACCACGCCGCCCGAAGGCGGCCGCTGAGCCAGCCAATTAAGGCAAGCTCCGTCCGGGACAGCCAATTAAGGCAAGCCCGAAAACGCCCCTCAAAGCACGAGGTGCCAAGTGCAGGGAAAATGCACTTCCACGACAAACAATTCCGCGAGCACTGCTCGCCATCCACCGACAAAAAGTCCACTGGTCCTGAGAAGAACCTTTCCTCACAAAAAGGCGCGAGTGCGCCACGAGCGACAAGCCGCTCCCGACTGAGTCCACCACAAAAGGCAGACCGCGGGCCTTGAAGGCCCGCCATACCACGAGCCGAAGCTCCGCTGCCCCCCGAGGGGGGCCCCACAAGGGTAATTTTTTATAGAGGTTTTCTTCCTCGCAGCCCGACGCTCAGTGCGCCGAGCCCCCGACCCCCACAAAAGTGTGAAGGCTTACGGGTTTGTGTGGCTGTGCAATGCCCGCCCTCAAAGAGACCAGGCAGCCACACGTCCAGTGCTGTCCGCGCCGGCCGCAGCCGGTACCCCCCATATCTGGAGGGCGTTCCCCTATCCGCAACCCGGGGGACGCGTCCGATGGCGTACTGGAACCGCAACACGGAAACCTAACCTAACCTAACCTTTTTTTTTTTTTTTTTTTTTTTTTTTTTTTTGGCGCAGGGGAATGCATTGACGCATTTCCCTCCCGGTTCGGGGAAACCGGGAAGGGGTATGTGGGACTCCCGGGCAACGGTGCCCGTCCTACCCACTAAACCCCTGCGTTGTTCCGACACACTGCAATTGGCGCTGCCATGGGGTACTTATCGCATTCACCACAGCAGCGTCGCAGCGAGCCTTTGGCAGGCTCTTCCACGAGGTGGGATGGGATACTCTCGAAACAAGAGGAGTATCCCTCGTCGCAGAGACCGTGCAATGCAGGTACCGTTCCCCTTGAGTACCCGCTGGCCCCTACTCGGCGATGGTAGACTGGCATAGGAGAAAACTCCCGACCAGCCCGCCCGCCGGGACGGGAGACTTCAGGGTGTAAAAAGCCCCGAAGTAACCCGCCCCGACGGCCCCCCCCATCATCGTCCTAATAAGGACGGTGTTGGGCGGGGCCTCGCCTCCCGCGATCCATCGGTGACAGGGGGGGCGGCAGAGGACGGCCTAGGGCCGCCGCCGCCGCCACCCCCGCCAGCGAGGGATCTGCCTCGCGTGCGTCGCTTCAGTTGCTGTAAGCAACTTTTACTGCCCACCATGTGGTCAGCCGGTAAACCGGCCTCGGCACATGGGGGGCAGTGAAGCGGCGCCGAGCACTCGACGGCCTTGTGGCCCGGCTGGCCGCAGCGGAAGCACGCTCCACTGCGGTCAGTTGCCGACGGGCACTGCGGCTTGGTGTGCCCCACACCCAAGCAGCGGTAGCACATCATGGGTCGTTGCTCCAGCACGACAACGCGCACGGAGCACCAACCCACGATGAGCTGGCCGTCTTTGCTGATGAGCTTCGCCGCAGCCGCAGGACACGTGACCCTAACGGATCCCGAGCCCCACCGGCCGCGGCGAATCTCACCAGCGCGGACCCGGTCCAGGGGACACTGTCCGGCACGAGCGACCGCCGCCCGAACCTCGTCCACCTGGACGGAGTCGTCCAGCCCGGTCACGCGCAGATCGGCGCACTTGACCGGGACGGACACCCTGACGTCGTCGCCGAGCACCCCACGGAGGCGCTCGGCGAGGAGGTCGGCCCTGGCCGCACTATCTGGGCCCAAAACCTTCAGAAGGCGGGCCCCCGCCATCGTGTGCCGCATCCTAACGGTAGGGCGGTCCGTATCATCCTTCGTGGCGTCTCTCGCCCGGGTCAGCGCGTCCGCGTAAGTGACGCCGCGCTCTACGGCCTCAGGCGAGAGAGCCAGGGAGACGGCTGCGAGACTTGGCACCCGAAGTTGGGCACGCTTGCGTCGCTTCCTCTTCCTCTTCTTCTTCGTGCCTCCAGTCGAACGTGGCTGCGGCACCGGGGCTTGCGCCTGCTGCTGCGCGGGTGTTTTGGCAGCGCTGGCGTACGTCCTTCTGACGGCGTTGACTGCGCCTTGTTGCGCCCGCCTTGGGGCAGGCTGGGGCGGCTTAGGCGTCGTGCCTGTGGCGGCTGGCTGGTCTACCTGGGCGGGTTTGGTGTTACCCTGACCTCTGCGTTTCCTCTTCTTGCCGACGAGGGTGAAGCCACCTTGCTCCATCACAACCTCGTCGACAGGGGCACGTGGTGCCGTCTTCTCGTTTGGTCGCAGTTCCGCGGTCCGGTCCCGTCCGAGGCGCGCATCCAACACGCGCCCAAAAAGACGCATGAGGCGCGCATCCTCGACGTCGCGGTCCAAATCTGGTCCAGGCCTGTCCTCTCTGACACAGACTGCGGGGAGCTCCTCCATCTCAACGCAGCCTGATGGTTCTTCTGGTGGTTGGACGGGCGGGGGCGGAGGTGCGGGCATGAGGGCAGCCTCCAGCCGCCGCTGCAGCCCCTGGCACTCCTCACGAAGGCCCGAGCACTCTCCGCGCAGCGCGTCCATTTGCGCGCGCATCAGGTCCATCTCGCCAGTCATCCTATTACTCTCCGCCTGCAATCGCTTGACTTCCGCTGTAGCCGTCCTCTCATACATGGCGTCAAGCGTGTCCTCGATGCGGCTGGCGGCCGCCTTCAAGTCTCGCACCCACGTGCCCTTCAGGTTCTTAGACCTGACAGCTATGCGACCAATAACTGCCAGGTCGTCCATCACGCGGCACTTCAGCAGTCCTAGAGGCGGGTCTGATGGTCGTTCGCCTGGTGGTGGCATCCGACAGCGAGCCCAAGAATCACTCGCGTTCCTCGATAACTTGGCGATTTCTTCGTCGGAGTCAAGAGTGGCCAAAAAGCCACCTCCCAACACGGCTTCCCTTTCTTCTGACGATCGGCGTCGCACGGTGATGTAAGCAGGCGCCATCGGCAAAGGTGATGTCATCGGGGCGGCCGGCAGTGTCGACGATGATGTCGAGGCCGGCGGTGTCGCACAATCTCTGCTCGCTCTAGGGAGTGCTATTCTTTTGAGCACAACTTTGGCCTCCGGCAGTCCCTCCCTAACACTGGGGGGTTCTGCTGGTAGCCGCTTCCGACTTCCGCTTCGAAGCAGTCGTCCACCCATCATCCGCTCCGAGTCCGAGAACAACGTGTCATCGCTGTCCAGCCCACTACAGCTCCTAGACAGCTCCTCTTCTACTTCCGAGTCGCAGCCTACGCTGCTGTCCCGGCTCCGCCCTTCTTTCTCCTCCACTCCAACCAAACGGTGACGCCCAGGGGCGCCCCCGACGCGATAGTTGCCCCCCCCAGAAACGGTGGGGCTGCCCGAGCCAGAAGGCCCGGGGAGGGATTCTCCGACCGCGGGGCGGCCGGTACCCTCCTGGGGTAGTGTGTCTTGACTATTCGCGTTATCCATGATTTTATACTCTCCCAAATCTCAACATCGAAATAAAACAAAAACAAAACTAAAAAGAAACAAGAAAAGAAGAATAAGAAATAAGTAAACAAAACAAAACAGAAAAGAAAACCAAAAAGACAGAAAAATAAAAAGGAAAATAAAAGGTCCAGGGCTCGGGACCGGGCTCCCCCCGGCCACTCAGCCTATCGCCGCCCTGGGAAACTTAGGCTTAGGTCGGTGGCGGCAAAAGCCGTTGGCTGACCGAAGTCTGACCACCGAGAGTGTAATTTTTTATTGAGGTTTTCTTCCTCGCAGCCCAACGCTCAGTGCGCCGGGCCCCCGACCCGTGAGGGCAACGGGCTAGTGTGACCGTGCAATGCCCGCCCTGACAGAACAGAGCGAGCAGCCACACTCTCCGCGACCTTGAAGGCCGCCAACCCACGACCCGAAGGTCCACTGCCCCGACTGGGGCCACCAAAGGGTAATTTTTTAGAGAGGTTTTCTTCCTCGCGACCCAGCGCTAAGTGCAATGCGCCGAGCCCCCGACCCTCACGAAAACGTAAGGGCTACGGGATTGTGTGGCCGTGCAATGCCCGCCCTTAAAAAGACCAGGCAGCCACACTTCCAGTATTGTCCGCGCCGGCCGCAGCCGGTACCCCCCATATCTGGAGGGCGTTCCCCTATCCGCAACCCGGGGGACGCGTCCGATGGCAGACTGGAAACCGCACACGGAAACCTAACCTAACCTAACCTAACCTAACCTAACCTAACCTAACCTAACCTAACCTAACCTAACCTAACCTAACCTAACCTAACCTAACCTTTTTTTTTTTTTTTTTTTTTTTTTTTTTTTTTTTTTGCGTCGGAAAATCCTTTATGGATACCCACACAGCGATTGGGGCCGCCGTGTGGGTTATGTGGGAGTCACTGGTGTAGAGAGCCAGCATACCCACTAAAAACCGACGTGTTCCTCGAGGTCACGGCTTCGACGCACGGCAGGGTACTTATCGCAATCGCTGCCATGCGCCGAAGACGGTGCGACCAATGCCCGCTACCGGGCCCACCGGGGATAGGGAACTGCGCAGAACAAGACGCAGTTCCCCCACGCAAGGGCGTTTGGCGCAAGTGACGGAGCCCCACTCCGTCACCCGCCGCCCCCACTATGGCGGATGGAGCTGGCCGTGCAGCCGCCTTCTCCGGCCCAGCCTCCTTTGGCGGATCGGGTCCGCGAGGGGGTCCTCCTCACGGGCCCGTTCCGCTGCCTCCTTCTGCGACATCACCTCGTCACAGAAGGAGGCCACCGCCTCCCAGTACTCCTCTCTCGCGACCATCGCCTTTGCGACGGCCGGGAGGGAGAGGTCTCCTCCAATGGCCGCGACCAGCGCACGACGCTGTACCGCCCACGCCGGGCAAGCCTCCAGCGTGTGTTGCGCCGTGTCGCTGTCGCAGCCGCACTCGTGGCAGCGGGCACTGCTCTCCCTTTGAGCCGTGTTGTGCAGATATCTGCCGAAACAGCCGTGTCCGGTCAGAATCTGCACAACACGGAAGGTTAGCACCCCGTGTCGCCGCCTCACCCACTCCCGAAATATCGGGCGGAGTGCCTCCACGGTCCGATGACCGGCCCTAGGCACGCTCAGGCGTTCGAGCCAAATACCCTCTAAGGTTCGCTGCGCCCTCCTCCTCCAGCGCAGGACCAGCTCCGGCATTATGCGCCGGTGCCCCATCTCAGCACGAAGCGCCGCCCCGTGCTCGTACACCTCCGCTAGGACTCGAGCATCGAGATCCCAGGGAGGCGTGTTGGCCAGTAGGCATGCAGCCTCGAAGGACACCGTGCGGTAGCCCCGGATCACCCTGACGGCCATGACTCTCTGCGCTCGCCGCAGCAGAGTCTTGTTCGGGGCCGAAAGGGCGTCCACCCACACTGGCGCACCATAAAGCGCCATTGACCGTACCACCGCTGTAAAGAGGCGGCGGCACGTATCACCAGGGCCCGCTATATTGGGCAGGAGCCGACTCAAGGCAGATGTTGTTGCCGTTAACTTGGGGGTGAGCTGCCGGAAGTGGTTGTAAAATTTCCACCCCGGATCCAGCACAAGCCCCAAGTATTTCAGCGTAGGGCCCACAGGAACCTGAACCCCATTCAGGTCAAGTGTTGCTCCTGCAGGCGGACCCATCCGAGGCCCATGAAAGAGTAGAGCCTCGGTTTTATCGAGGGCCACCCGCAGACCGAGCCTTTCTATCCGATGGACCACCTGGATCGTTCCGACCTTGCCCAGCGTTGCAACCTGTGCGAACGACGACCCCCTAGCTGTTACGAGGGTGTCGTCCGCATAACAGAAGATGCGGACCCCTGGTAATAGGGCACCCCGCAAAACCCAATCGTATCCGATGTTCCACAGGAGTGGCCCGAGGACAGACCCCTGTGGAACACCGCATGTCATTCGCCGCTCGAAAACTCTCCCGTTTCGGTCCTGGCAGGTCACGATTCGGTCCCTAAGGTAATCCGCAACAATAAGTCGCAGATACCTTGGGAGCCCATGGTAGCTCAGGGCTTCGGCGATACACTCAAACGGCAGGGTGTTGAAAGCGTTGGCGATGTCAAGTGACACCGCCAAAAGCACCCCACCGTGAGAAACTGCCTCTTTAGAGAGGGCCTTCACACGCAAGATAGCGTCGATGGTCGAACGACCCTCTCTAAACCCGAACTGGCACTCAGCCAAATCTGGACCCACTGTCGCCAGATGGCTGATTATACGGCCCGCAATGATTCTCTCCAGCAACTTACCGGTCTCATCTAAAAGAACGATGGGCCGGTAAGCTGACGGAGAGTCGACAGATCTGCCCGCCTTCTGCAGCAGAACGAGGCGTCCTCTTTTCCAGCTGTTTGGGAACCGGCTGGACCTCAGACATGCGTCAAAAAGCTTACGCATCCGGGGCTCCAGCTCCACCAGAGAGTGCGCCAGCACGCGGCCGTGGATCCCATCAGGACCTGGGGCAGTCTTTTTCGATCGAAGCCGCGTGATGGCGGCATCGTACTCGGTGTCATTGACAGTAGGCACCGAGTAATCGTCGACAGAACGAGTCCCACGGGGGGCCATGGGTGGTGCAAGATAAGCGTCACGGGACGGGAACAGAGCTTCTACAACGTCTCGTAGGAGTTGTGGTTCCAGCGTTTCCGCGACCGGGGGACCTTGGCCACGCAGTTTGTCGCGCGCGGCACGATACGGTCGACCCCACGGATTGCTGTCCAGCGACTCCAGCATCTGTTCCCGTGCCTCCGTTTTAGCCCTGAAGATGGCTACCCGCATGGCCCTCCGCGCCTCAGTATAGAGGCCGTGCAGATAGTCTTCCATGACTTCGTCCCGCAACCCGTTACGAGTACGGCGCCTATATCTGGCCAATTCACGCCGTTTGGACACGCAAGTGGCCCGAAGTGCGGCAATCTCATCTGACCACCAGTACACCGCTGTCTTGCGGGGCTGGCAGTGAACTCGCGGCATGGCTGAATCGCTCACGCGATGTAGAGAGTCGCGGAAACGATCAGCCTCTGCATCGACGTCGAGGGACATGGTGGAAGGTGGGAAGCACCAGTCCTCGACCAACACAGCTTCCTCAAGACGCTCTACGTTTAGTTTCGTGAGCGCCCATTTGGGGAAGGGTGACGACGCCGGCGTGACAGCAGTACGACCAGAATTGCTGCCAGCGAAGAGATTAAAAGCGACATACCGGTGGTCGCTCAGTGTTTCGACCTCCTTGAGGACCTGCCAGTCAGTAACATGCGATGCGAGAGCGGGGGTAGCGAATGTAAGATCCACTATAGACCCCCCCCGCTGCCGCACGCAGGTATTGACTGAGCCCCGATTGAGAAGCGTGAGGCCAAACATTGCCATCCACGCTTCGACTGCCGAACCCCTAGGATCGGTAGTCGGGGAACCCCAAGCCACTGATTTGGCATTGAAGTCCCCCGAGACCAAAGTGCGCGACGAAGGACTTCGTCTGACAGCAACGCCTAGCTCATTTAGGAACTGTTCAAAATCGGCCAGTAGTCTGTTGGGGGAGAAATACACACCAATGATGGTGGTTTCTCCCCATTTGGCGGCAACAAAGCCATGACCTCTCTGAAGAACTGAGAGGGGAGGAGATGCGTTAAGCGCCGACCTAATAATGACCACCGAGGTGTCCAAGTCCGCAGCCCAGTTAGGACAGGGTGGGACGAAGTACGGCTCGGCAGCCACAGCGATTTTGGAAGACCGTTCCCTCATGGTCTGCAGCAGGAGATCCTGTGCGCCAGAGGAATGGTTCAGATTCGCCTGCAGACAATTAATTGCTGGGCGTAGGGCCATCAACGATCGGAGTCGTATCCATGGGCTGCGGTGGCGGTACCGCAGCCTTTTGAGCGGCCGAGGTCTTGGCGGCCGTTGTCTTCATCTTCCTTGGGGAGGTGTTTGGGGCTTTGCAGCTCCGGCCCCCCAAAATATGTCCTGCAGGCCTTTTGGTGGCAGCACAGACAACACAGTGCGGCTCTGCTGAACATTTGGCTGCTTTGTGCCCTGGTGCTCCGCAGCGGAAACATAGATCACTACGGTCTACACCAGAACACTGCTGTCGAGCATGCCCTCGCTCAAGACAGCGGAAGCACTTCATCGGGCGTTGCTCCACCGCGCGAACTCGCGCCGAGCTCCACCCGACAAGAAGCCGACCGGCCTCAAGGATCTTATTAGCCGCGCCAACAGGGCACGACACCCAGGCAGATCCCATCCCGCTGGGCCCGCGGCGAATCTCTCCGACCTTCACCTGATGGTGCGCACAGTTGCCCTTTTCGGCAACAGCCGCCGCGACCTCCTCTTTTTCGACGGAGTCATCCAGGTCTAGAACGGAAATCTCCATACATTTCGTAGGCCTGGAGACTCGAATGTCCTCGCTGTCGAAGAGTGACCTGAGCTGTTCAGCAAGCGCGTCAGCCTTGGCACCCTGTTCCTCTCCAGAAACTTGGAGGATCTTCCCACCAGTGACAGCCGTCGCGATCTTGAGTGGCGGAATGCCGAGCTCCTCAATTTTGATTGCAGATCGCGCCTTCCTAATGACCTCCGCATATGAGAGGCCATTCTTCTCCGCATCAGAGCCGAGGGTTATAATTACGGCAGCTGTGCGAGGCTCCTTAACTTTTCGTGGCTTCTTGGCCTTCGCTTTACCCTGCGCCTTGGCTTGGTTTTGCTTAGGCTGAGAGGCCGATGCACTTGGTTGCGCCGTCTTCTTCTTTCCCCGCTTAACAACCGTGGTCCAGCCACCCTCTTCAGATGTTGGGGCAGCCGGGGCAGAAGTAGACGACGAGGGTTTCGACACTTTCGGTATTGGCGCTGCCGGTCTGGATGAAGTTGGGGCAGGCACCGTCCCTTTCCCTTTTCCCTTACCCTTGCCTTTGGTCCTAAGTCTGGACTTCTGGCTTGGGACAAGGGTCATCGTCCCGCAGTTTGAAATAATAGCGGGCGAGTCCGTCAACACAGTTGCAGGCTGCGACTGAGAGGCCTTCTTTTTCTGGTCGGCAGCCAACGGTGGCCGCGGCCTATCGGCGGTCTTAAGGCCGTCAATACGGGCGTTAAACATATTGGTGGCCGACGTCATGGCCTCCTTGATTTTATTGTCCACCACCGTAGAGACCGCCTGGAGGATTTGATTGCCGTCCAGGGGTTGACTTGCTGCTGGGACAGGGCGCGCACGGTCTGCGCGCAACTCCTCCAGCTGCTTGCGCATCTCGTCCATGTCAGCTCGGAGACGCTGATTCTCACGCTCCAGCTTAGTAACCTCCTCAGACACAGTACAACGTAGGAGTGTCTGCGTATGCTCACTGATTGAGTTAGCTGATAACTTTAAGGCCTTTTGGAAAGTGCCTTTTAAGTGGGTAGACTTAGACGCAACGTCAAGGATCGTCCTCAGCTCATTCTGAACAGACCTATATATTTCCGCCGCACTAATTTCTTCACCCACCGACATCACGTCTGAGATCGATGCGGAGCGCGAGATTGCAGGAGAAGAGCGCGTTCGCCTTTGCGCCAACTCCTCCGCAAAATCCTTTTCCGCCTCCAGCCGCAGAGACTCCCGCAGCTGGGCGTTATACTCCTTTTTGGCCTGAGCCAGCCCCGCATATTCACCCGTTTTAATCGGCCGACCCCGACCGCGTACAGCACCAGTTGCAGCCGGCTTTTTAGGCGCAGCCGCTTGCTCTGTGCTTGAAGCACTGTCCGAGTCACCTGACACAACCTCTCTTTCTCTTTTACGTCCCGACTGGGACCCAACCGTATTAATTGAGACACAAGAGCCGAAGTTCGATCTAAATCCGGCCTCTTGGTCTGACTCCTCATCCTCCGCG
Organism: Acentria ephemerella; assembly: GCA_943193645.1. NCBI lineage: Eukaryota > Metazoa > Arthropoda > Insecta > Lepidoptera > Crambidae > Acentria > Acentria ephemerella. The sequence continues at coordinate 50,974 of OW971887.1, forward strand.
CCACTCAACTGAGTGCTGGGCGCCTTCTCCACCGACTTTTTGCTCCTAAGGGAGCGAGTCCACAACTCTTCTACATCAAAACTTAAACTAAGGGTTTTTTTGGGTTTATTGAACACTGCCATAAAGTTCCCACGAGTATGGGGGATATAAAAAGTCCACCCCGGCGGTGCCCCCTGCACCGGGGTAACCCTAATACACCTGAGGGTCGGGCGGTCCTCAGGGTTGGCGCTCGCTGGTGGACTTACCCAGCCCACCACCTTATAAATAAGGCGACCCGTCGCCACGTTCCCCAACGACAGGCCTTTGGGGTTTTTTATAGACGTTGTCTCGTCTTGGGCCGGCCAATTAAGGCAAGCCCCCTGCTCCCTACGCCGTCCGCGAGACATGACCACGACAACGACGAGGGTTTACAGGTTGTCCGGCGATGGCCGAAGCCTGTCCGACTACCACGACACCGCAGCAGCCGAACTCGCCGCACCGCGGGCCTTGAAGGCCCGCCATACCACGCCACCCGAAGGTGGCCACTGAGCCGACCAATTAAGGTAAGCTCCGTCGGGACCGGCCAGTTAAGGCAAGCCCCAGAGACGACGTGATGGGGTGTGGAAGCACCCCACGTCGAAGAAGAACGACAAACGTTCAACGAGGCGCGAGTGCGCCACGAGCAAACTGCTCCCGACACCGTCCGACGACGACGGACCGCGGCCAACTAGGCCGCCATCCACCGAGCCGAAGCTCCACCGGCCCCCACAAGGAGGGCCCCACCGGGGTGATTTTTTATAGAGGTTTTCTTCCTCGCAGCCCGACGCTCAGTGCGCCGAGCCCCCGACCCCCACAAAAACGTGAAGGCTTACGGGTTTGTGTGGCTGTGCAATGCCCGCCCTCAAAGAGACCAGGCAGCCACACGTCCAGTGCTGTCCGCGCCGGCCGCAGCCGGTACCCCCCATATCTGGAGGGCGTTCCCCTATCCGCAACCCGGGGGACGCGTCCGATGGCAGACTGGAAACCGCACACGGAAACCTAACCTAACCTAACCTAACCTAACCTAACCTAACCTAACCTAACCTAACCTAACCTAACCTAACCTAACCTAACCTAACCTAACCTAACCTAACCTAACCTAACCTAACCTAACCTAACCTAACCTAACCTAACCTAACCTAACCTAACCTAACCTAACCTAACCTAACCTAACCTAACCTAACCTAACCTAACCTAACCTAACCTAACCTAACCTAACCTAACCTAACCTAACCTAACCTAACCTAACCTAACCTAACCTAACCTAACCTAACCTAACCTAACCTAACCTAACCTAACCTAACCTAACCTAACCTAACCTAACCTAACCTAACCTAACCTAACCTAACCTAACCTAACCTAACCTAACCTAACCTAACCTAACCTAACCTAACCTAACCTAACCTAACCTAACCTAACCTAACCTAACCTAACCTAACCTAACCTAACCTAACCTAACCTAACCTAACCTAACCTAACCTAACCTAACCTAACCTAACCTAACCTAACCTAACCTAACCTAACCTAACCTAACCTAACCTTTTTTTTTTTTTTTTTTTTTTTTGCGCAGGGGAATGCATTGACGCATTTCCCTCCCGGTTCGGGGAAACCGGGAAGGGGTATGTGGGACTCCCGGGCAACGGTGCCCGTCCTACCCACTAAACCCCTGCGTTGTTCCGACACACTGCAATTGGCGCTGCCATGGGGTACTTATCGCATTCACCACAGCAGCGTCGCAGCGAGCCTTTGGCAGGCTCTTCCACGAGGTGGGATGGGATACTCTCGAAACAAGAGGAGTATCCCTCGTCGCAGAGACCGTGCAATGCAGGTACCGTTCCCCTTGAGTACCCGCTGGCCCCTACTCGGCGATGGTAGACTGGCATAGGAGAAAACTCCCGACCAGCCCGCCCGCCGGGACGGGAGACTTCAGGGTGTAAAAAGCCCCGAAGTAACCCGCCCCGACGGCCCCCCCCATCATCGTCCTAATAAGGACGGTGTTGGGCGGGGCCTCGCCTCCCGCGATCCATCGGTGACAGGGGGGGCGGCAGAGGACGGCCTAGGGCCGCCGCCGCCGCCACCCCTGCCAGCGAGGGATCTGCCTCGCGTGCGTCGCTTCAGTTGCTGTAAGCAACTTTTACTGCCCACCATGTGGTCAGCCGGTAAACCGGCCTCGGCACATGGGGGGCAGTGAAGCGGCGCCGAGCACTCAACCTAACCTAACCTAACCTAACCTTTTTTTTTTTTTTTTTTTTTTTCGTCGGAAAATCCTTTATGGATACCCAGGGAGATACTGGGGGCTTGCCCCCTGGGTTATGTGGGAGTCACTGGTGTAGAGAGCCAGCATACCCACTAAAAACCGACGTTTGCCACTAACCACATAATGGAGCGGGTCAGGGGAGCTCATCGCATTCCATCCTGTCCCGCGCCGTGGCTGTCTTTACGACCCGTCTTCGGGTGGAGTAATGTGCCGTGGCAAAGCAGACACATACTCCCAGTCTTGGGACACGTTAGCAGGTGGTAGAGCCCCCCTCTACCACCCCGTGCCCAGACTATGGCGGTTGGAGCAGCTGCTGCTGGGCATGCAGCCGCCGCCTTCGGCCGAGTCTCCGCCTCCGGAGCGGCCGCGGGATCGTCCTCGCGGGCCCTTTCCGCCGCCTCTTTCTGTGACATCACGTCCTCACAGAAAGAGGCAACCGCCGACCAGTGTGTCTCACTGCCGACCATCTTATGTATGACGGCCGACAGGGACAGGTCACGACCAATGGCCGCGGTGAGGACTGCGCGCTGTGCCGACCACGCCGGACATGAAGTCAGCGTGTGCTGCGCAGAGTCCTCACCGCCGCCGCACTCATGGCAACGAGGGGTCGCCTCCCGACCGGCTATGCCACACAGGTACTTGCCGAAGCACCCATGGCCTGTGAGCAATTGTGTGAGCCGGAAGGAAAGCGCCCCGTGCCTCCGTCTGAGCCATTCGCCTAGGTTAGGCCGAATGCCGTCCACCGTCCAGCGTCCAGCCGCCGGGTGCTCTAGGCGGTCCCGCCACGTGCGTATCGTGGACGCTTCGGCTCGTTCGCGCCACCGCCGAACCATTTCGGGTGGGGGGCGCACTCCCTCTTGGCGCACCGCAGCACTGCGCCGATAAACGGCCGCCAGCGCTTTGGCGTCTAGGTCCCATGGAGGGGTACCTGCGAGCGCACACGCGGCATCTCCCGAAACAGTTCGGTAGCCGCGCACCACCTTCAGGGCGATCATTCTCTGCGCTCTACGTAACAGCGCGGCATTCCTCGGTGAGAGGTTATCGGCCCAGACTGGGGACCCGTATAGGGCCATGGAACGGACGACCCCCGTGTACAGTCTACGACATGTAACACTGGGGCCGCCCAAATTCGGCAGAAGGCTACTTAGCGCCGCCGCCGCCCCCACCAATTTGGGGCAAAGGCGACGGAAGTGCTCGTTAAATGACCACTTTGGGTCGAGCTCCAAGCCGAGATAGCGCATGTGCGCCTTGACGTCTATGCGCACGTTGTTTATAATAATGTGCGCATTTCTGGGAGGTCCTTGACGTGGCCCGTGGAATAGTAGGGCTTCCGTCTTGGACAACGCAACCCTTAGTCCTAGGGCCTCTATGCGCCCTACTACGAGCGAGGCACCAACGGTGGCGAGGCGGGCGGCTTCCGGATAGTCGTCAGCCCGGGCAAGAACAAGTGTGTCGTCTGCGTAACAGACGACACTTAACCCTGTTAGTAAGGCACCCCGCAGCACCCAGTTATATCCGATGTTCCACAGGAGAGGGCCTAAAACCGACCCCTGTGGAACACCGCATGCCATAGTTCTCCTCATGATGGAACCATCTTTCTTCGGGCACAAGATCACCCGGTCTCGCAAGTAATTGGCGATAATCTTTCGCAGGTATGGAGGGACCCTGTGAAACCGGAGGGCCTCCGTGATACAGCTGAAGGGTAGGGTGTTAAATGCATTAGCAATGTCTAACGATACTGCCATAACGACCCTACCCCTTGACACCGCGTCTTCCGCAAAGTTTTTGACCCGGATAATGGCGTCAACTGTCGAACGGTTCTCTCGGAAACCATACTGACATTCGGCCAAGTTTGGCCCCGACGTGTTAAGGTGCTGGACGATGCGGGTGGATAGAATGCGCTCAAAAAGCTTCCCCGCTTCGTCCAGCAAGACTATCGGACGGTAAGCCGACGGATGGTCTGCCGGCTTTCCCGGTTTATGGAGTAGAACCAGGCGTCCTGTTTTCCACACTTTGGGGAACTGGCCCGTGGAAAGGCAAAGGTCGAAAATACCCTTTAAGCGGCGTTCGAGCACGGAGAGAGAAAGCGATAAAACGCGACCATGTACTCCGTCCGGTCCAGGCGCGGTGTTTTTAGCCCGTAGTCTAAGGACTGCTCTGCCCATTTCTCCATTGGTGATTAGTGGGGGACGATCCTCTATATTGGGCTCTGAAGTGGCTGGTGCCATCAGTGGCGCAACATGTCCCGCCCGATCCGGAAAAAGGGCGTGAACAATCGACTCCAGGAGCTGGGGTTCAAGAGTTTCCGTGACCGGGGGGCCCTGGTTGCACAGTTTGTTGCGCACCGCGCGGTAAGGGCGCCCCCACGGATCAGCGTCCAGCTCCTCGAGCCACTTTTCTCGGGCGGCTGTCTTAGCGTCGTAAATAGCTACACGAAATTCATGGCGGGCCTCTTTGTATGCGGCTTGTAGCTGCACCTCTTGTTCCTCGGTTCTACCCAATCTACGTCTTCGGTATTTTGAGAGGGCCCGACGCCGGGTGATACAGATGCGTCGCATGTTAGCCAGATCTTCGTTCCACCAAAAGACTTCGCGCCTAGGTGGGAAGCGCTTAGTCCGCGGCATCGAGGAGTCGCAGATGCGCGACATTGACTCGCCGAACTTACGTGCTGCCTCGTCAGCTCCCGTCGAAGAAGTAAAGGACTGGGTGAACCAGTCTTCGACGAGAGCAGCCTCTTCAACAAGGTCCTTATTTAGTTTGGACAAAGTCCAACGAGGGAACGGCTGTAGAGAATGTGCCGGCCCTTGATTATTTCCATCTGCCCTTTGGGTGGGAGACACGTCGAACATAATGTACAGGTGGTCCGACAGTGTCTCCACCTCCTCGTGGACCCGCCAGTTCGTCACGTGTGTAGCGAGAGCAGGGGTGGCGAACGAAACGTCCACCACAGAACCCCCCTGCTGTCGCACACAGGTGTTGGCAGAGCCACGGTTTAGAACTACCAAGTTAGAGGTGATAGCCCAATCTTCTACTATCGAGCCTCGTGCGTCCGTTGATGGGGATCCCCAAGCCGAAGATTTAGCATTGAGGTCCCCCATAACGATAGTGGGACTGGGCGCTACACGCTGGACTGCAGCACCAACAAGGTCGATGTAGGCCTCAAATTCTGCGAGTGTGCGATTTGGGGAGAAGTATGTGCCAACCAGAACTATCTCTCCCCATTTCGCAGCGACAAATCCATGGCCCCGCTCCAAGATGTTCAGGGGCGGGGACCTTGACGTTGACGACCGAATTATTGCAACCGTCTTGCCTAAGTCGAATACGTAGTTAGAGCCAGGCGGAGTGGAGTATGGCTCCGCAGCAACCGCGATGTCAATGAACCGCTCCGACATAGTTTGCAGGAGCAAGTCCTGCGCACCGCCGGAGTGGTTCAGGTTGCACTGTAGAAAATGTAATGTGTGCGAGCTAGCCATTAAGGATCGGTGAGCATTGCCTCTTCTTGCGGTTTGGCTTGCGCATCCTTAGAGACAGTCTGGGTTCTACGAGCTGTCTGTTTTCCTCGGCGGGGAAGTGGAGCCTTGCAGCTTCTCCCCCGTATTACGTGATTCGCCGGCTTTTTCAACTCCGCACAAATAGCGCAGTGTGGCTCAGCTTTACATGACGCCATCTTGTGTCCGGGCTGGCCGCAGCGGAAACAAAGACTGCTGCGGTCAACCTCAGACGGACAACGATACCGCGTGTGGCCCACATCCAGGCAGCGGAAACAGGTCAATTGCCTCTTTTCCTGGGCTCGAACACGGGCAGAGCTCCAGCCAACCAAAAGTCGGCCAGCCTCCAGGATGGTCTTAACTGCACCGATGGGACACTTGACTACGGCAGTGCCGAGGCCATCGGGACCACTTCGTATCTCGCCGACAGTAACATTGCCATGTGCACACCCAGTCTTCTGTGCCACAGCAGCGACGATGTCCCCCTTCTCAACAGAATCGTCAAGGCCCGATACGCGGAGCTCCGCACATTTGGTTGGCCTAGCGATTCGGACGTCTGCTTCCAGAACCTCTCGAAGTTTGTTGGCCACCGCGTCAGCTTTAGCACTGTTTGCAGCGGCGTCTTTATCAACTGATACCTCCAATATGCGGGCACCAGTTGCAGCCTCTTTTATTTTGAAGCCATCCGCAGACAGGCCTAACTCCTCTAAGTTGATGGCCGCTTTCGCCTTCTTGATGGTGTCGGCGTAAGTGAGGCCCCTCTTTTCCGCCTCAGGGTCTATCGTCAGAACAATAGCCGCTGAACGGGATTCCCGTAGTCTGCGCGGCTTCTTCTGCGCAGCTACTTTAGCCGAGGCCGCACCACCCTGCTTGTGCTGGGGTCGAGCAGGTTGTGCAGCTGGCTTGGGATTCGGCTTCTTGCCCTTCTTGCTGCGGACCACCGTCCAACCTTCAGCATCCGGACCGGGCACTGACGCCGAAGACGGAGTAGCAGCCTTTCTAGGGGCTGGCTTGGGGGCTGGGGTTGGCTGAGGTGCCATTCCTTTGGCTACTTCTGCGTAACCCTTGGCCTTGCCCTTGCCCTTGCCCTTTCCTTTGCCCTGATTCGGGCCGGCAGATGTCGTCGGAGCGGCAGGCCCTTTTGGTTTGGGTGCCGCTTGCAATCTGGGAGCAGGAGTTGGAACTGCTGCTGCTGCCTGTGCCGCCGCCTTCCTGGTCTCGTGTGCCAAGGGGGGACGGGGACGATCCGGCGTGTTCTGGCTCTCTTTAAATGTTGCCAGTTTGTTGTCCATCATGGCCCCCACTTGGTGTAAGATGGAGGTGATGAGGGCCGTCTGTGAAAGGTCCCCACTTGTGGAAGCAGGGGGGTCCGGCTTGGCGGGTTGCACGCGGCTAACCCGTTTTGGTCGCTGAGGCAGAGGTTCGGAGAACGGAGTCGGCAAAGAATCTTCGATCTCCATATCCGAGCCCTGCTCAGCGACGACCGTCTGGGGCGCAGGAATTGGTGCGCTACTCCTTTCGCTCAGTTTTTGGACTGCAGCTTTGACCTCCTCTAGCTCTTTGCAGAGCATATCCACCCTGGCTTTTAGTTGGGCGTTCTCCGCAGCCAGAATGCGGTTTTCGTCACTGGCGGTACGGGTCTGCAGCGAGTCTACGATGCTGCCCAGAGACTTGGTCGCGATCTTAATATCACGCATCACCGTACCCTTGAGATGCCTGGACTTGCCAGCAGCCGTCGACACAACCTCCATATAGAGGCGCGCACTTTGCGCGAGTTGGGCCGCCGTCAAATCGTCCACAGCCGAATCTTCTAAAAGTTCCGGCGCATCCTTACACTTTGCTCGGGCGGCGTCTGCCACCTCGAGCTTCTGGTGGACTTCCTCCTCATAATCCGCCTCCTCCTCCATCTCGCAGGCCTTTGCATATTCGGCCTTTGCTTTGGCCAGACCCACGTACTCAAAGGTGGTAGGAGGCCTACCACGTCCTCTACCAGAGCCGCGACCTTGGCCCGTAGAATCCTTGGGCGTTGGGGCGGCAAACTCTATGTCGGAACCAGAGTCCGAACCGTTCTTAAGCCTAGGGCGCTTGGCCCGCTTCGACTTCCTCCTATCTTCGAAGACCGACCTGCTGTCGATCGTGCAGTCTGTGTCCAATTCGGACGACGCGCGCGAGTTGCGCTCACCAGTAATTTCGCTCCCGACGACGCTTGTCGCCGAGGCCCACCGACTCAAACTTCCGGAGCGAGAGCTCCCTCCTTCTACATCTTTTTTGCGAAACGATAATTTTATTTTAGAATCCATACAAGTCCCACGAGTATGGGGGAAATAAAACGTCCACCCCGGCAGTGCCCCCTGTACCGGGGTAACCCTAATACTCCTGAGGGTCGGGCGGTACTCAGGGTTGGCGCTCGCTGGTGGACTTACCCAGCCCACCACCTTAAAAATAAGGCGACCCGTCGCCGCGTTGCCCAACGACAGGCCTTTGGGGTTTTTTATTGTGGTTGTCTCCACTCAGGGCCGGCCGGTTAAGGCAAGCCCCCCTGGTCCACGCGGGGTAACAGGTTGCCCGACGGGGAGCCGAAGCCCACCCAGCGACTGCAAAACCACAGCCGCCAGACCCGCCGCGCACGCGGGCCTTGAAGGCCCGCCATACCACGCCGCCCGAAGGCGGCCGCTGAGCCAGCCAATTAAGGCAAGCTCCGTCCGGGACAGCCAATTAAGGCAAGCCCGAAAACGCCCCTCAAAGCACGAGGTGCCAAGTGCAGGGAAAATGCACTTCCACGACAAACAATTCCGCGAGCACTGCTCGCCATCCACCGACAAAAAGTCCACTGGTCCTGAGAAGAACCTTTCCTCACAAAAAGGCGCGAGTGCGCCACGAGCGACAAGCCGCTCCCGACTGAGTCCACCACAAAAGGCAGACCGCGGGCCTTGAAGGCCCGCCATACCACGAGCCGAAGCTCCGCTGCCCCCCGAGGGGGGCCCCACAAGGGTAATTTTTTATAGAGGTTTTCTTCCTCGCAGCCCGACGCTCAGTGCGCCGAGCCCCCGACCCCCACAAAAGTGTGAAGGCTTACGGGTTTGTGTGGCTGTGCAATGCCCGCCCTCAAGGAGACCAGGCAGCCACACGTCCAGTGCTGTCCGCGCCGGCCGCAGCCGGTACCCCCCATATCTGGAGGGCGTTCCCCTATCCGCAACCCGGGGGACGCGTCCGATGGCGTACTGGAACCGCAACACGGAAACCTAACCTAACCTAACCTAACCTTTTTTTTTTTTTTTTTTTTTTTTTTTTTTTTTTTCCGTCGGAAAATCCTTTATGGATACCCAGGGAGATACTGGGGGCTTGCCCCCTGGGTTATGTGGGAGTCACTGGTGTAAAGAGCCAGCATACCCACTAAAAACCGACGTTTGCCACTAACCACATAGAGGAGCGGGTCAGGGGAGCTCATCGCATTCCGTCCTGTCCCGCGCCGTGGCTGTCTTAACGACCCGTCTTCGGGTGGAGTGATGTGCCGTGGCAAAACAGACACACACTCCCAGTCTTGGGACACGTTAGCAGGTGGTAGAGCCCCCCTCTACCACCCCGTGCCCAGACTATGGCGGTTGGAGCAGCTGCTGCTGGGCATGCAGCCGCCGCCTTCGGCCGAGTCTCCGCCTCCGGAGCGGGTTCGCCGCGGGATCCTCCTCGCGGGCCCTTTCCGCCGCCTCTTTCTGCGACATCACGTCCTCGCAGAAAGAGGCAACCGCCGACCAATGTGTCTCACTGCCGACCATCTTGTGGATGACGGCCGACAGGGACAGGTCACTACCAATGGCCGCGGTGAGGACTGCGCGCTGTGCCGACCACGCCGGACATGAAGTCAGCGTGTGCTGCGCAGAGTCCTCACCGCCGCCGCACTCATGGCACCGAGGGGTCGCCTCCCGACCGGCTATGCCACACAGGTATTTGCCGAAGCACCCATGGCCTGTGAGCATTTGAGTGAGCCGGAAGGTTAGCGCCCCGTGCCTACGTCTAAGCCATTCGCCTAGATTGGGCCGAATGCCGTCTATCGTCCACTTGCCGGCTATAGGGCTCACCATACGGCCCCGCCACTCGCGTATAGTGGACGCTTCCGCACGATTCCTCCACCGTTTAACTATTTCCGGCGGGGGTCGCACTCCCTCTCGTCGCACCGCAGCACTGCGCCGATAGACGGCCGCCAGCGCCTTGGCGTCGAGGTCCCATGGAGGGGAACCGGCTAGTGCGCACGCGGCATCCCCGGAAACAGTCCGGTAGCCGCGAACAACCTTAAGCGCAATAATGCGCTGCGCCCTGCGGAGTGAGGCAGCGTTCCTCGGTGACAACGAGTCTGCCCACACCGGCGACCCGTATAGGGCCATAGACCTGACGACCCCGGTGTACAGTCTCCGACATGTAACACTGGGGCCGCCCAGGTTCGGCAAAAGACGGCTGAGTGCTCCCGCCGTCCCCACCAGTTTAGGGCAAAGGCGGCGGAAGTGCTCATCAAATGACCATTTAGGGTCCAACTCCAATCCTAAGTAGCGCATATGCGCCTTGACATCGATGCGCACGTTATTTATAGTGATGTGCGCGCCCCTGGGAGGTCCTTGACGGGGCCCGTAAAATAGCAGGGCCTCCGTTTTGGAGAGTGCGACCTTCAGTCCAAGGGACTCTATACGACCGACTGTCAATGAAACGCCAACAGTGGCGAGGCGAGCGGCTTCCCGATAGTCATCAGCCCGAGCAAGAACCAGAGTATCGTCTGCATAGCAGACGACACTGAGCCCTGTGAGTAGCGCGCCCCGCAACACCCAGTTGTATCCGATGTTCCACAGGAGCGGGCCTAAAACCGACCCCTGTGGAACACCGCATGCCATGACCCTTCTCACAAGAGTCCCATCTTTACCCGGACACAAAACGAGTCGGTCTTGGAGATAATGGGCGACCAACTTGCGTAGATAGAGGGGTACTCCGTGATAATGGAGCGCCTCTACAATGCAACTGAAGGGTAGGGTGTTGAAGGCGTTGGCGATATCAAGAGATACCGCCATAACGACCCTACCCCTCGAAACGGCGTCCTCCGCTAAGGTCTTGACGCGGAGGATTGCATCCACTGTCGACCGGTTCTCCCGGAACCCAAACTGACAATCGGCCAGATTAGGCCCAGTCGTGTTCAGATGTCGAACGATGCGGGCAGAGATTATGCGCTCGAAGAGCTTGCCCGCTTCGTCCAACAAAACGATAGGACGGTAAGCCGACGGATGTTCTGTCGGCTTTCCTGGCTTCTGTAACAAGACCAGGCGTCCCTTCTTCCAAACATCAGGAAATTCGCCCAAAACAAGACAACGGTCGTAAATTTCCCGCAACCGATCTTCCAGTACGGGCAGGGAAAGAGCTAAAACGCGACCGTGTACTCCATCCGGGCCCGGAGCGGTGTTCTTCGCCCGGAGCCTTTGCACAACTGCTCCCATCTCTCCGTTGCTAACAGGAGGGGGAGGATCCTCTATCATTTGGGCCGTTGATGCTGGGGCCATCACCGGCGCAACGTGTCCCATCTGTTCCGGGAAGAGAGCGGAAATTACTGTCTCCAGGAGTTGGGGCTCTAATGTTTCCGCGACTGGGGGGCCCTGGTTGCACAGTTTACTGCGCACTGTGCGGTATGGGCGCCCCCATGGGTCTGCGTCCAACACTTCGAGCCACCTCTCTCGGGCAGCTGTTTTGGCCTCGTAAATCGCCACGCGGAACGCGTGACGGGCCTCTCTGTACTCGCTTTGGAGCTGCATTTCGCGCTCTGGTGTTCTATTCGTTCTTCGCCGGCGGTATCTCGTAAGAGCTCGACGCCGGAGAATACAAACACGCCGCATGTCTGCCAGTTCTTCCGACCACCAGTAAACTTCACGCCTGGGTGGGCGGCGCTTCGTGCGGGGCATTGAAGAGTCGCAGATGCGCGACATAGACTCCCCGAACTTTCGAGCCAATTCGTCTACTCCCGCCGAAGATGTTCGGGACTGGGTGAACCAGTCCTCGACGAGAGCAGCTTCTTCCACTAGATCTTTCTTTAGTTTCGATAAGGTCCAGCGAGGGAACAGCTGTGCAGTATTAGCTGGCCTCGGGACATTCCTGACCGACCTTATAGAGGGAGACACGCCGAACGTTATGTACAGGTGGTCCGACAGTGTCTCCACCTCCTCGTGCACTCGCCAGTTCGTCACATGTGTAGCGAGAGCAGGGGTAGCGAACGAGACGTCCACTACAGAACCCCCCTGCTGTCGCACACAGGTGTTGGCAGAGCCACGGTTCAAGACCAGCAAATTACATGCTACAGCCCATTCTTCGACTGTCGCACCCCGAGCATCAGTGAAGGGAGAACCCCAAGCCGAGGATTTGGCGTTGAGGTCTCCCAACACGATTGTGTGGCTGGGAGCGACTCGCTGAACTACAGCACCGACTATGTCAATAAAAGTCTCAAATTCCGAGAGGCCACGATTTGGGGAGAAGTACGTTCCAATAAGCACAATCTCTCCCCATTTCGCGGCGACAAATCCATGGCCCCGCTCCAAGATGTTCAGGGGCGGGGACCTTGACGAGGACGATCGAATGATTGCCACCGTCGTATCTAAATCGAGGGCGTAGTTGACGCCTGGCGGAGAAGAATATGGTTCCGCAACAACCGCGATGTCAATGAACCACTCCGACATGGTTTGCAGGAGCAAGTCTTGCGCCCCGCCGGAGTGGTTCAGGTTGCTCTGTAAGAGGTTGAGATGGTGTGAAATGGCCATTAAGCGTCCGTGATCATGGCTTCCTCTTGCGACCTAGCCGCGACTTCTTTAGGAGCAGCCTGGGTTCTTTGGGCTGTGTTCCGTCCTTTGCGGGGAAGAGGAGCTTTACAGCTCTTACCCCGAATCACGTGATTGGCTGGCCTCTTTAGTTGAGCGCAAATCGCGCAGTGAGGCTCAGCCGTGCACTCGGCAATCTTATGGCCGGGTTGACCGCAGCGGAAACATAAGGTGCTGCGGTCAGTTTCGGCTGGACAGCGGTGGCGAGTATGCCCAACATCCAAACATCTGTAACATATCATCTGCCGCTGTTCTTGGGCCCGAACTCGAGCCGAGCTCCAGCCCACCAGAAGCCGACCTGCCTCGAGAATAGCCTTGACAGCACCGACGGGGCACTTGACCACTGTCGTGCCAAGACCATCAGGGCCACGGCGTATGTCACCCACCGACACGTTGCTGTGCGCGCACCCGGTTTTTTGCGCGACAGCAACGACAACGTCGTACTTTTCGACCGAGTCATCCAGGCCTGACACGCGGATTTCCGCACACTTGGTCGGCCTGGTGATTCGGACGTCCGCCTCCAGGACCTCCCTGAGTTTGGCTGCCACCGCATCAGCCTTGGAACGGTTGACAGCAGCGTCCTTGTCCACTGACACCTCGAGAATACGAGCGCCAGTGGCAGCCTCTTTAATTTTGAACCCATCCGCAGACAGGCCTAACTCCTCCAAGTTGATGGCCGCTTTCGCCTTCTTGATGGTGTCGGCGTAAGTGAGGCCCCTCTTTTCCGCCTCAGGGTCTATCGACAGAACGATAGCCGCTGACCGAGTGTCCCGGATTCTACGCGGTTTTTTCTGCGCATTCGCCTTTGCCGGAGCCGCGCTGCCCTGCTTTTGTTGACGTTGAGCAGGTCGCGCAGCTGGCTTGGGATCCGTCTTCTTGCCCTTCTTGCTGCGGACTAAAGTCCACCCCTCGGAGTTCGGACCGGGCGCTGACGCCGAAGAAGGTGTGGCAGCCTTTCTAGGGGCTGGCTGTGGGGCTGGGGTTGGCTGAGGCGCCGTTCCGGCTTTGGCCGCATCTGCGTAACCCTTGGCCTTGCCCTTGCCCTTACCCTTGCCCTTACTTGGGCCGGGAGTCGTCGACTGAGCGGCGGGCCCTTTTGATTTGGGTGCCGCTTGCACTCTTGGCGCAGGAGTTGGAACGACCGCTGCTGCGGCCTGCGCCGCCGCCTTCTTGGTCTCATGTGCCAAGGGGGGACGGGGACGATCCGGCGTGCGCTGGCTCTCTTTGAAAGCGTCCAGCTTGTTGTCCATCATCGCCCCCACTTGGTGCAATATGGAGGTGATGAGGGCCGTCTGCGACATTTCCCCTACAACAGTACCAGGGGGGTCCGGCTTGGTTACGGGCAGTACACGGCTAGCCCGTTTTGAACGTTGCGGCAGAGGCTCGGGGAACGGAGTTGGTAAAGGGTCTTCAATCTCCATATCCGAGCCCTGCTCAACGGCGACCTTCTGAGGAGCTGGTGCGACGCTCTTCTCCATGAGCTTTTGGACAGCAGCCTTCACCTCTTCTAACTCTTTGCCTAGCAAATCCACTTTCGCCTTAAGTTGGGCATTCTCCGCAACCAACATGCGGTTTTCTTCGCTGACGGTACGGGTCTGCAACGAGTCCACGATGTTGCCCAGAGATTTGGTCGCGATCTTGATGTCCCGTAACACCGTACCCTTAATGTGCTTAGACTTGCCAGCAGCCGTCGACACAACCTCCATGTAGAGTCGCGCACTTTGCGCAAGTTGAGCCGCTGACAAATCGTCCACAGCTGATCCGTCTAATATTTCGGGTACCTCCTTACACTTAGCCCGGGCAGCGTCTGCCACCTCGAGCCTCCTGTGTACCTCCTCTTCGTAGTCAGCCTCCTCCTCCATCTCGCAGGCCTTTACATACTCGGCCTTTGCCTTGGCCAGACCCACGTATTCAAAGGTGGTAGGAGGCCTACCACGTCCTCTACCTGAGCCGCGCCCGTGGCCCGCAGAATCTTTGGGCGATGGGGCAGCAAACTCAACGTCGGAACCAGAATCCGTCCCGTCTCTTGTTCTAGGGCGCTTGGCCCGTTTTGACCTTCTACGTTCTTCAAAGACAGACTTGCTATCGAATGTGCCGTCTGTGTCCACTTCGGACGAAGCGCGAGAATTGCGCTCACCAGTAATTTCGCTCTCGACGACGCTTGCCGCCGAGGCCCACCGACTTAAACTTCCGGAGCGAGAGCTCCCTCCTCTACTAACATCATTGGGTTTAAAGGTTAATTTTATTGACTTATCCATGCGAGTCCCACGAGTATGGGGGAAATAAAACGTCCACCCCGGCAGTGCCCCCTGTACCGGGGTAACCCTAATACTCCTGAGGGTCGGGCGGTACTCAGGGTTGGCGCTCGCTGGTGGACTTACCCAGCCCACCACCTTAAAAATAAGGCGACCCGTCGCCACGTTGCCCAACGACAGGCCTTTGGGGTTTTTTATTGTGGTTGTCTCCACTCAGGGCCGGCCGGTTAAGGCAAGCCCCCCTGGTCCACGCGGGGTAACAGGTTGCCCGACGGGGAGCCGAAGCCCACCCAGCGACTGCAAAACCACAGCCGCCAGACCCGCCGCGCACGCGGGCCTTGAAGGCCCGCCATACCACGCCGCCCGAAGGCGGCCGCTGAGCCGGCCAATTAAGGCAAGCTCCGTCCGGGACAGCCAATTAAGGCAAGCCCGAGAACGCCCCTCGAAAGCACGAGGTGCCAGACGCACAAAAAGCGCCTCCACAACAAACGATTCCGCGAGCACTGCTCGCCATACACCGACAAAAGTCCACTGGCCCTGACAAGAGCCTTTACATCACAAAAGGCGCGAGTGCGCCACGAGCGACAAGCCGCTCCCGACTGAGTCCACCACAAAAGGCAGACCGCGGGCCTTGAAGGCCCGCCATACCACGAGCCGAAGCTCCGCTGCCCCCCGAGGGGGGCCCCACAAGGGTAATTTTTTATAGAGGTTTTCTTCCTCGCAGCCCGACGCACAGTGCGCCGAGCCCCCGACCCCCACAAAAGCGTGAGGGCTTACGGGTTTGTGTGGCTGTGCAATGCCCGCCCTCAAAGAGACCAGGCAGCCACACGTCCAGTGCTGTCCGCGCCGGCCGCAGCCGGTACCCCCCATATCTGGAGGGCGTTCCCCTATCCGCAACCCGGGGGACGCGTCCGATGGCGTACTGGAACCGCAACACGGAAACCTAACCTAACCTAACCTAACCTAACCTAACCTAACCTAACCTAACCTAACCTAACCTAACCTAACCTAACCTAACCTAACCTAACCTTTTTTTTTTTTTTTTTTTTTTTTTTTTTTTTTTTTTTTTTTTTTTTTTTTTTGTCGCAGGGGAATGCATTGACGCATTTCCTTCCCGATTCGGGGAAACCGGGAAGGGGTATGTGGGACTCCCGGGCAACGGTGCCCGTCCTACCCACTAAACCCCTGCGTGTTTCGACACGCCGCAATTGGCGCTGCCATGGGGTGCTCATCGCATTCGCCACAGCAGCGTCGCAGCGAGCCCTTGGCGGGCTCTTCCACGAGGTGGTATGGGATACTCTCAAAACATGGGGAGTATCCCTCATCGCAGAGGCCGTGCAATGCAGGTACTGATCCCCATCAGTACCCGCTGGCCTCTACTTGGCGGAGGCGGACGTTAGTCCACCCGCCGAGACGGTCCGCTCCGAGGTTGTAAAGACCCCTGAGCGGACCGCCCCGACGGCACCCCACCTCGTCCCAAAAGGGTCGAGGCAGGGCGCTTCGCCTCCCGTGACCTGTCAGCAGCAGGGGCAGGTGGGGGCGGCCTAGGGCCGTCGCCACCTCCCCCACCACCAAGAGGTCTCCCTCGCGTGCCGCGCCTCAGCTGCTGTAAGCAGCTTTTACTGCCCGCCATGTGACTGGCCGGTAAACCGGCATCGCCACACGGCGCACAGTGAGGCGCAGCCGAGCACTCGGCGGCCTTGTGGCCCGGTCGACCGCAGCGAAGACAAACGTCGCTGCGGTCGACTGCCGACGGGCACAGCTGCTTGGTGTGCCCCACACCAAGACAGCGGTGGCACATCATTGGGCGGCTTTCTGCCACGGAGACGCGGACAGTGCTCCACCCAACGGAAAGCCGGCCGCCCTTGCCGATATCCCTCGCCGCAGCCGCAGGGCAGGTGACCCTTACGGATCCCGAGCCCCACCGGCCGCGGCGAATGATACCGACGCGGACCATATCACCAGGGACACATCCAGCACGAGCGATCGCCCCCCGGATGTCGTCCCCGGTGATTGTGTCATCCAGACCGGTCAAACGGAGCTCCCCCGTCTTGACCGGTCTGGTGACGACGGCGTCTTCGCCGATCACCTCCTGGAGGCGAGCGGCGAAGACGTCAGCCTTCTCCACACGATCTGGGCCCGCGATCGTGAGGACGCGCGCCCCTGCCATCGACGGCTTAATGCGGAGCTCCGGTATGTCGGAGTCTCCCGCGGTGGCTGCTCTCGCCCGGGTCAGGACGGACAAGTAGGTTTCCCCACGCCGCTCCGCCTCGGGCGAGAGCACCACCGCTATGGCCGCAGTGGTCGGCACCCGGATGCGGGCACCCGCCTTCTTCTTTCTCCTCCGCCTCTTCTTCTTCCTACCGCCGGCCGCCCCAGGTGAAGGCTGTGCTGGGGCTTGCGCTGGCCGCGTGTTATTGCGCGTGGCGCCGGCGTAGGTAACTCTCTGCGTGGATCGCGCGGATGCAGCAGTCGGCGCGGTCGTCGTCGGTGTCGGGGCTGAGGGGGGCTTCTTCTTAGCCCTCTTCCTCCTGACAAGCGTGAAGCCGTCGTGCTCCATGCCGCCGCCTGCCGTCTCTTCTATGGGAGCGGTTGGGGCACGCTCCTCTGTCATCTGCGGTGAAGGGGGAGCGGTGGTGGTAGTGGCTCTCGCCGCCCTGTCCACCTCCGCTCGCGCTTCCAGGAAGCGCTCCACGACCCGTAAAATACGCGCGTCCTCGTCGTCGCGCTCCCTGCTGCTGGCTGGCTCCGGCTCCGGTCGCTCCCGCAGGTCGACTGCCGGGAGGTCCTCCTCTACTCCGATGTTCACTGCGGCCCTGCCGCCGCACGCGCACTCGCTGCTGGGCTCTGGTCTAGTGGCCACCGTGGCGGTCAGGTGGTCGACCTTCTCCTTCAGCACTTTGCACTCCGAGCGCAGCGCGTCTATCTGCGCGCTCTGGAGTGAAAGATCGCTTCGCAGGCGGCTGTTCTCCGCCTGTAGCCTCCTCACTTCGGCGGACGCTGACCTTTCGTGCAGTGCCACCACGGTATCTTCGAGGCGGTCTGCGCTCTCCCTCAGGGCACGGACGAATGTGCCCTTCAGGTTCTTGGAGCGCATAGCCACTCTCGTGACCACCGCGATGTCATCCAAGGCCCGTGCCTTCAGCAGGCTCAGGGCGGGGTCGTCGGGGCGCTCGCCTGGCGGGGGCATACGGCAACGCTCCCAGCTTCTACGAGCAGACTCCATGAGCCTCTCTATCTCGTCGTCGCTGCAGAGGTTCACGCCAAGCCAGCCGCCGCTAGCTGCCGCCTCCCTGTCCTCTACCGACCGCCGAGGATTGTGGATCCTCTGCGGTACCGGCGACTCACTCGGCGTTCTTGGCTCGGAGGCCCTAAGCTGGCGCCGTCCTCTTTGTGCCGTGGGCACTTTCGGTCGTGTAGACTCCTCAAACGCGCTGGGCTTCTTGGCCGTTCTCTTCCGGCTCCCACTGCGAAGCACGCGTCCTTCTCCGTCCTCGCTGGCACTGGCAGAGACGGTCAACGAGTCGTCGCTGTCGAGCGAGTTGCACGAAGCGCCTCCGTAGTGCCTAACTTCCGAAACTTCGTCCCGGGAACCACCGGCTTCCGCCCACGTCCCAGGACCACTCTCATCCTCCGTGCCGCTGTTCGGTCCACGGCTCCTGCTCCTCTCCACGTCATAACGGAGACGCACAGACTGTGCGCCCCCGAAGCGAGTAGTGCCCCCCCCAGATACGATGGGGCTGTCCGCCGAAGCGGAGAGGGATTCCCCGGCCGCGTGGCGACCGGGACCCTCCTGGAGATTTGTATTGCTGCACGCTTTATCCATTGTAATTTACTCCACTCCAATCTTCATCATATAATAAACAAAAAACAAAACTAAAAAGATACAAGAAAACAAGAATAAGAAATACGTAAACAAAAGAAAACAGAAAAAGAAAACAAAAAGATAGAGAAAATAAAAGGAAAATAAAAAGGTTCCGGGGCTTGGGACCGGGCTCCCCCCGGCCACTCAGCCTATCGCCACCCCGGGGAACTTAGGCTTAGGTCGGTGGCGGCAAAAGCCGTTGGCTGACCGAAGTCTGACCACCGAATATCCGGCCACTCTGCAATCCCTCCTCCGAAGAGGAGAGTGCAAGAGCAGCGGACTGGGTAATTTTTTATTGAGGTTTTCTTCCTCGCAGCCCAGCGCTCAGTGCGCCGAGCCCCCGACCCGTGAGGGCAACGGGCTAGTGTGACCGTGCAATGCCCGCCCTGACAGAACAGAGCGAGCAGCCACACTCTCCGCGGCCTTGAAGGCCGCCAAACCACGACCCGAAGGTCCACTGCCCCGACTGGGGCCACCAAAGGGTAATTTTTTAGAGAGGTTTTCTTCCTCGCGACCCAGCGCTAAGTGCAATGCGCCGAGCCCCCGACCCTCACGAAAACGTAAGGGCTACGGGATTGTGTGGCCGTGCAATGCCCGCCCTTAAAAAGACCAGGCAGCCACACTTCCAGTATTGTCCGCGCCGGCCGCAGCCGGTACCCCCCATATCTGTAGGGCGTTCCCCTATCCGCAACCCGGGGGACGCGTCCGATGGCAGACTGGAAACCGCACACGGAAACCTAACCTAACCTAACCTAACCTAACCTAACCTAACCTAACCTAACCTAACCTAACCTAACCTAACCTAACCTAACCTAACCTAACCTAACCTAACCTAACCTAACCTAACCTAACCTAACCTAACCTAACCTAACCTAACCTAACCTAACCTAACCTAACCTAACCTAACCTAACCTAACCTAACCTAACCTAACCTAACCTAACCTAACCTAACCTAACCTAACCTAACCTAACCTAACCTAACCTAACCTAACCTAACCTAACCTAACCTAACCTAACCTAACCTAACCTAACCTAACCTAACCTAACCTAACCTAACCTAACCTAACCTAACCTAACCTAACCTAACCTAACCTAACCTAACCTAACCTAACCTAACCTAACCTAACCTAACCTAACCTAACCTAACCTAACCTAACCTAACCTAACCTAACCTAACCTAACCTAACCTAACCTAACCTAACCTAACCTAACCTAACCTAACCTAACCTAACCTAACCTAACCTAACCTAACCTAACCTAACCTAACCTTTTTTTTTTTTTTTTTTTTTTTTTTTTTTTTTTTTTGTCGCAGGGGAATGCATTGACGCATTTCCTTCCCGATTCGGGGAAACCGGGAAGGGGTATGTGGGACTCCCGGGCAACGGTGCCCGTCCTACCCACTAAACCCCTGCGTGTTTCGACACGCCGCAATTGGCGCTGCCATGGGGTGCTCATCGCATTCGCCACAGCAGCGTCGCAGCGAGCCCTTGGCGGGCTCTTCCACGAGGTGGTATGGGATACTCACGAAACATGGGGAGTATCCCTCATCGCAGAGGCCGTGCAATGCAGGTACTGATCCCCATCAGTACCCGCTGGCCTCTACTTGGCGGAGGCGGACGTTAGTCCGCCCGCCGAGACGGTCCGCTCCGAGGTTGTAAAGACCTCTGAGCGGACCGCCCCGACGGCACCCCACCTCGTCCCAAAAGGGTCGAGGCAGGGCGCTTCGCCTCCCGTGACCTGTCAGCGGTAGGGGCAAGTGGGGGCGGCCTAGGGCCGTCGCCACCCCCCCCACCACCAAGAGGTCTCCCTCGCGTGCCGCGCCTCAGCTGCTGTAAGCAGCTTTTACTGCCCGCCATGTGACTGGCCGGTAAACCGGCGTCGCCACACGGCGCACAGTGAGGCGCAGCCGAGCACTCGGCGGCCTTGTGGCCCGGTCGACCGCAGCGAAGACAAACGTCGCTGCGGTCGACTGCCGACGGGCACAGCTGCTTGGTGTGCCCCACACCAAGACAGCGGTGGCACATCATTGGGCGGCTTTCTGCCACGGAGACGCGGACAGTGCTCCACCCAACGGAAAGCCGGCCGCCCTTGCCGATATCCCTCGCCGCAGCCGCAGGGCAGGTGACCCTTACGGATCCCGAGCCCCACCGGCCGCGGCGAATGATACCGACACGGACCATGTCACCGGGGACACATCCGGCACGAGCGATCGCCCCCCGGATGTCGTCCCCGGTGATTGTGTCATCCAGACCGGTCAAACGGAGCTCCCCCGTCTTGACCGGTCTGGTGACGACGGCGTCTTCGCCGATCACCTCCTGGAGGCGAGCGGCGAAGACGTCAGCCTTCTCCACACGATCCTGGCCCGCGATCGTGAGGACACGGGCACCCGTCTTCGTGGGCTTGATGCGGAGCTCCGGTACGTCGGAGTCTCCCGCGGTGGCTGCTCTCGCCCGGGTCAGGACGGACAAGTAGGTTTCCCCACGCCGCTCCGCCTCGGGCGAGAGCACCACCGCTATGGCCGCAGTGGTCGGCACCCGGATCCGGGCACCCGCCTTCTTCTTCCTCCTCCGCCTCTTCTTCCTACCGCCGGCCGCCCCAGGTGAAGGCTGCGCTGGGGCTTGCTCTGGCCGCGTGTTATTGCGCGTGGCGCCGGCGTAGGTGACTCTCTGCGTGGATCGCGCGGGTGCAGCAGTCGGCGCGGTCGTCGTCGGCATCGGGGCTGAGGGGGGCTTCTTTTTGGCCCTCTTCCTCCTGACGAGCGTGAAGCCGTCGTCGCCTGCCGTCGTCTGTTCGGTGGGAGCGGGTGGGGCATGCTCCGTTGTCGCCTGCTGGGTGGGGGGAGCGGCGGTGGTAGTGGCTCTCGCCGCCCTGTCCACCTCCGCTCGCGCTTCCAGGAAGCGCTCCACGACCCGTAGTATACGCGCGTCCTCCTCGTCGCGAGTATCGCCTCTCTCTGGCTCCGGCCTCTCCCGTAGGTCCACTGGCGGGAGATCCTCCTCCGTCTCGGCGTTCGCTGCGGCCCTGCCGCCGCACGCGCACTCGTTAGTAGGCTCGGGAACAGCGGCCACCGCGGCGGTCAGCTGGTTGACCCTCTGCTCCAGCACCTTGCACTCCGAGCGGAGCGCGTCAATCTGCGCGCTCTGGAGTGACAGGTCGCTTCGCAGGCGGCTGTTCTCGGCCTGCAGCCTCTTCACCTCGGAGGACGCCGACCGCTCGTGCAGCGCCACCACGGTGTCTTCTAGGCGGTCTGCGCTCTCCCTCAGGGCACGGACGAATGTGCCCTTCAGGTTTTTGGAGCGCATAGCCACTCGCGTGACCACCGCGATGTCGTCTAGGGCCCGGGCCTTAAGAAGGCTCAAGGCGGGGTCGTCGGGCCGCTCGCCCGGCGGGGGCATACGGCAGCGCTCCCAGCTCCTCTGTGCAGCCTGCATGAGCCTCTCTATTTCGTCATCACTACAGAGGTTCACGCCCAGCCAACCACCGCTGGCCGCCGCCTCCCTATCCTCTACTGACCGCCGAGGATTGTGGATCCTCTGCGGAACCGGTGACTCACTCGGCGTTCTCGGCTCCGAGGCCCTAAGTTGGCGCCGTCCTCTGTGCGCTGTGGGCACTTTCGGCCGTGATGACTCCTCTGACGGGCTGGGCTTCTTGGCCGTTCTCTTCCGGCTCCCGCTGCGAAGCACACGCCCTTCCCGCGTTCCGTCCTCGCTGGCGCTGGCGGAGATGTTCTCGGAGTCGTCACTGTCGAGCGAATTGCACGACGCTCCTCCGAAGAACCTATCTTCAAATCCTCCGTCCCGGGAACCTCCGGCTTCCGCCCACGTCCCAGGACCACTATCATCATCGGTGCCGCTGTGTCGGCTCCTAAGTTCGTCGACGTTATAACGGAGACGCACAGATTGTGCGCCCCCGAAGCGAGTAGTGCCCCCCCCAGATACGATGGGGCTGTCCGCCGAAGCGGAGAGGGATTCCCCGGCCGCGTGGCAACCGGGACCCTCCTGGAGATTTGTATTGCTGCTCGCTTGTTCCATTTTGTTAACATTCTCCCAACTTCATCAAATAAAACAAAAAACAAAACTAAAAAGATAGAAGAAAACAAGAATAAGAAAAAATTAAACAAAAGAAAAACAGAAAAGAAAAACAAAAAGACAGATAAACAAAAGGGAAAATAAAAAGGTTCCGGGGCTTGGGACCGGGCTCCCCCCGGCCATTCAGCCCATCGCCACCCCGGGAAACTTGAGCTTAGGTCGGTGGCGGCAAAAGCCGTTGGCTGACCGAAGTCTGACCACCGAAAAACATCCGTCCACTCTGCAAACTCTCTTCCGAAGAGGAGAGTGCAAGAGCGGACTGGGTAATTTTTTATTGAGGTTTTCTTCCTCGCAGCCCGACGCTCAGTGCGCCGGGCCCCCGACCCGTGAGGGCAACGGGCTAGTGTGACCGTGCAATGCCCGCCCTGACAGAACAGGGCGAGCAGCCACACTCTCCGCGACCTTGAAGGCCGCCAACCCACGACCCGAAGGTCCACTGCCCCGACTGGGGCCACCAAAGGGTAATTTTTTAGAGAGGTTTTCTTCCTCGCGACCCAGCGCTAAGTGCAATGCGCCGAGCCCCCGACCCCCACGAAAACGTGAGGGCTACGGGATTGTGTGGCCGTGCAATGCCCGCCCTTAAAAAGACCAGGCAGCCACACTTCCAGTATTGTCCGCGCCGGCCGCAGCCGGTACCCCCCATATCTGGAGGGCGTTCCCCTATCCGCAACCCGGGGGACGCGTCCGATGGCAGACTGGAAACCGCACACGGAAACCTAACCTAACCTAACCTAACCTAACCTAACCTAACCTAACCTAACCTAACCTAACCTAACCTAACCTAACCTAACCTAACCTAACCTAACCTAACCTAACCTAACCTAACCTAACCTAACCTAACCTAACCTAACCTAACCTAACCTAACCTAACCTAACCTAACCTAACCTAACCTAACCTAACCTAACCTAACCTAACCTAACCTAACCTAACCTAACCTAACCTAACCTAACCTAACCTAACCTAACCTAACCAACCACTCCAGATAGGACACTCAGTTTTGCCCTAGCGTCTTGAAACTCAGAATATAGGTAGTTGAATAACTAATCTTCAATTATCCACCAATATATGGTACCCCCTTTTAATAGTTTTCATAATTTTCAAATCTAAATTCTTAATTTAATTTTCACAAATAATTGTCTTAAAAGTCAAAATTTATTTTGCGGTCCATAAATTTGTATATTTTTCTTCATAACTTTGTCATCCTTCACTTTCTCTTTTTGTCATCTATAACATATTTTTAGATTTTATTTACGTTCGTACTTTGATATAGTCAATAGTTAGAAAATTAAATACCAAAATTTTTAGAGCTAAATACCTACTTTCATAAAGTGCCGACAAACCGCACACAAACTTATCATTTTTAACAAATTCACATGTGACGGCTTTGTTTACATTCACGCGTTGAAGTCTTTTTAAATAACCTAACCTAAGTCTAATTGATTTTTTGGCCACTGGTGCTAGTGGACATAACGTATTGTCGAGTTCGAGGCGCCGCCTAGTAGGTACTTACTAGCTCTTTCTGCCCCCCTACTTTTACTGTTAAGTTATCCCCCCACTTCTGCGTCAATATTCAAAAATAAAGTTTTCCAAAATTACAATTATCCTTAATTCACATTTTACTCAGTACATACCCTACCCTAAGGCTTCCTTCCATTCTTTCCTTGCTTCTGGTACTCACTTTCCTGTCCACATCATCTGTCCTGTCTTGCCAGTATCTGGAAAATAATAAATCAATAAAAATAATAATAATAAATCAATAAAAAGTAGTGTACAAAAGTGTAAAATAAATAAGTTGTAATTATAAGTTCATTTTTTCTTTTTAAATTCTTCTTTCTCTCTTATTTTATGTGATCTTGCCCAGTTGAATTACCAACAATATGCCTATTATAAGATCACCTCCCAGTTCACCGACTAAAAGGCCCAGTCGTAGGAAATCCCCGAAGCCTTTGACTAGGTCCGCTTCACTTACAAAAGAGGTTGTGATATCTCTCGTAGCCCTCCCCACAGCCCAGCCGCTGTCTTCTGTGTCTGGTACCTCTGGACACCCAACCCCAACGTCAACACCATATAAAGAAATCAAAGACGCATGCATCCCGATGCCACCCTCTAAGACTGCTGTCGTTTCGAAAGAGGCGGTAATATCAGTTGTACCACTTCCAATAAAACAGTCATTGTCTACTGAACACAGACCCTCTGGACAAACACACACTTTTGCGACTCCTACACCTGTGAATAAGGGAAAAAAGGATGCAAGCGCAACAACCACTTTATCTAAAGCTGTAAATATCACAAAAGACACTGCGACATTCGATGTAGCCCTCCCTCCTACAAATCAGTTACTGCCTCATGCACCAGGCTCTACGGGACAAGAACACGCTGTCGTGCCTACAGCCCTTATTTCACAGCAACCCACTAGTCGCTCTAATCCTCTCGATGGACCCGTGGATCCGGTCGCCTCCGTTCAACCTGTCCGAGCAGTAAAACCGAAACCGGTAGAACTCACTCTTCCAGCTAAGGCCAGCGACGTAAAGGACATCGTCACTTTCGAGACCACCATGAGGGCCCTCATTCTAGACTCATCTGCTCATCTAAATGCGCACAAAAGTGTGAATGCACCAACTAGAAACCTCACGTTGGCCGCCCACCAAGAGGTCTTGCAGCTTACTACATGGGTGGTTAATCTGGTCAAGGACTTGCAAAACCATAATGAGATATCCACCACCAAACGCACCCCACATAAAGGAAAATCGTCAGCAGCACAACCACTCAAAGAACATCAGTCTCTGACTACACCGCCATCTTCTGATTCCATAAGTGATGAACTGAGACACGAAATAAAGACTACAATTCAACAAGAGGTGGCTCATTCTATCAGGGAAGAACTACGTACATTTAAACAGGCCAATGCTGCCTCCTACCTTGCACCGACTTACGCTCAGGTTACCTCTCAACGTGCTGCCCCTAAAATTCAGCCAGCGCCACTACCCACAACCCCTGCACCTCCGGCATTGATTATCACCCCCAATGCATCAATTACTAATCGGCAAGAGGCAATCAAGGCGATGCGCAAATGCATAAACTTTAAAGAAGCAAAATACGCTCCCACGAAAGTCCAGACGGTGTCTCACGGTAAGCTGCGAGTAGAGTTTGAGAACGAACAACATCTAAGTGACGCTATGCAACGCATGAACCGTGGCGACGACCTCAAGGCTGAGCCTGCACGGAAACTTCGCCCCATGCTTATTGTCAAAGGTGTATCCAAAGATATACACAGAGATGACCTTGCGAATATCATTCTTGATCAGAACACGGCATTAGACTCCTGCTCAAAAGACGATCTTCAACTTCGTTTTATACGGGATAATCGTAACCCCAACCTATACAACGCAGTGTTCATTGCTGCACCCCACGTATGGCAAGCCATCACCAAACAGGGGAGAGTCAACGTCGATTATCAACGAGTTCACGCTGAGAACTTTTCTCCTTTCGTACAATGCCGACGTTGCTTACAATTTGGGCACACGCAATCCAGATGCAGCATGGTTGAAAACCGCTGTACTTTCTGTCTTCAGACTTCTCACGACGCCGATAACTGCCCCATTAAAGCTGGAAACGGGGAGCCCATATGCGCTAATTGCACTGCTCACAACGCCAAATTTAAATCAAACACTGACACTAAACATCTTTCCATTTCCCAAAGTTGCCCCAGAGTGCGAGCCATGCAATATAAAATCTTAAGCCGGATCGACTATGGCACACCTCAACAACAGTAGTGACTCTTTAAGGAACTATTCGAGCAGCTTTGGCGTGCTGCAATGCAACCTCGACCGATCGTCCCGAGCTCAACATGAGTTTCTTCAATATTTTAATCGCAGTTCGCATAGAATAGCTGTTATCTCGGAGCCCTATATTGGCAATCGGAATGCAGTACACACAATTGCAGGAGTTGATATCCACCAATCGCCACTTCCAGACCGTCCAGTAAAAGCTTGTATCTGGATCAAGCAAGGCTCAGTGAACGCAATAAGCTCCAACAAATATTCCTCTCCCAACTTGTGTGTGGTTCATTTAACGTGTCACAATAAACGGCTTAGCATCGCTTCTGTATACATAGAGCCCGTCGTCGATCAGTACAATACCATAAATCAATTAGAAAACTTATTGACCGATACTGACAAAGGAGCGGTGCTGATTGGCGGCGACTTCAATGGTCACCATCCTGCGTGGGGTGGTCTTACGGTTAATCCCAATCCCAGAGGTGTACAAATCTTTGAGCTTATGCATGCTCACTCACTACACGTCTGTAACGAAGGCATCACGCCCACCTTTGAGACGACTACACACGATGCACACCGTACATCCATTATAGATCTTACATTCGCCTCTGATAATGCTATCAACCTTGTCCATGGATGGAGAGTCAATCTTGAAGCATGTCAAGCATCTCAACATAATGCGATTGAATGCCTGCTCACTTTCGACCTTAATGGATCTAGCAACGGCCATTCTACCTCCACCTTCAGATATAAATCGGCTAAAGCAAACTGGGCTGCCTTCAAAGAGAGTTTACACACACAAATGACTACGTCGGACCTACTGGACTCTGACATCTCCCTTATGGAGCCGGCATCCCTTGAAAATCACATCTGCGAACTCACCCGCATAATTCAGATAGCCTGCAATAATTCTATGCCGCTGAGCGGTGGAGGGGGAAGGGCCGGAAAGCCAAAACCCCCGTGGTGGAGCGATCATCTCGAGGAATCCAAGAGGGATCTTCTGCAAATTCACCGGGACCTACACAAGGCCAAGCAACGAGGACTGCCATTAAATAACCTACTTGAACGGCAAAAGTTGAAGAAAGAAGCGTATGCGAACGAAATTCAAAATGAATCCTCCAAGAACTTCCGCCAATTCTGTGAGTTACAAACCAAGGAGAATGTTTGGTCCCTCACTAATCGTCTCCTCAAAGAAACAGCACCGCGCCGCCCTCCTGCCACTCTCAAAGTCGGCAACACCTATACGACCAACGGTTCGGACACCTGTCAAGCTCTCTTGGCACACTTCTATCCCGATGATGGACCTGATATCCACCCTAACCATCATAAGCTGCGCAGTGAATTTGAATCGGAACCCACTTCAGAAAACGACCTTCCCTTCCACGCTGACGAGATACGTTCGATTTTGCGCAATATGAACCCCAAAAAAGCGCCTGGACACGATGGTTTGACCTCAGACATCTGCGCCCAGTTTTTCCATACTTACCCTGATATCATTACAGATATCGTGAACAGGTGCCTCCAAATAGGATACTTCCCCCTATGCTGGAAGGAGGCAGTCGTGCGCATCATACCCAAGCCATCAAAAGACGACTATTCTTCGCTGTCTTCGCATCGACCTATCGGGCTCATTCCTGTGTATGGAAAATTGCTGGAAAAGCTCTTCATACGCCGAATCACATTTAAAGCCGAAAGACACGGCCTCATGCACGTAAATCAGTTTGGGTTCAGGGAGCAGACCAGTACAACTATGGCCTTACACAACGCACTCGATGAAATATATAAAGGTAAACAACGTGGGCTGCAGGTCGCGGCCGTTTCACTGGACATTAAAGCAGCATTTGACAACGCTTGGTGGCCGGCGCTAATGCATGGCCTCAGACGAATTCAGTGCCCTCGCAACATCTTCCGACTAATTAAAAGTTACATTCGGGGACGCACAGTGCGATTGAACTACGCTGGCTCTGAAGTTACGAGGACCATGACGAAGGGCTGCATACAAGGCTCTGCATGCGGCCCTCTACTGTGGAATATAGTATTGGACGAACTACTGCACATGAAGCTTCCGGATGGATGCCACCTACAAGCCTTTGCAGACGATGTCCTTCTGACAGCTTCTGCTCCGGACCACATTTCCCTTGGATCCCGCATAAATACGGCGTTAAACCTCATTTCTGAATGGGGGGATAGTGTTAAGCTTATTTTTGGACCAAGCAAGACTAGCGCCATTGCATTCACATCTAAGGCCAAAACTGCCACAATAAGCATGAACAACCACCCGATCGCATTTTCGAACAGAATAAAATTACTGGGGGTCATTCTGGACGAAAAATTGAACTTCGAGGCCCATCTGAAGTACATCAGCAACAAGGTTACGCGACTCTTCAATAGGCTGTGTCATTTCGTCAGACCATCCTGGGGCGTACATCCAGCTAACATTGACACCATCTACCGACAAGTGGTCGAACCCACCATAACATACGCTGCTGGCATATGGGGCCACATAGCTCACAAGATCGGTGTTAAGAACACTCTGGCCTCGCTCCAGCGAGGATTCGCAATCAGAGCCACCAGAGCATATCGAACGGTTTCTACCGATGCAGTTATAGCCCTTGCTCAGCAGGTCCCACTGGATCTACGTATCATTGAGGTCCACACTATTGAAAAGACCAGACTCACTCACACAACCAAGTTTCTTCCTGCCAACATCCCTATGGAACAAAATGTCCCAAGCCACAACCTACTTCATCCGGCTTTGCGACTGTCCCCTGGTTACTCGCTCGCTGTTAATCAACTACAGGTTGACGCCCTATGTGGCCCCAACACCATCCACATATACACAGACGGCAGCAAGCAGGAAGACGGACAAGTGGGAGCAGCGGCTGTTGTCATCGACCCTGATGCGCCTACGGGAGTCCGCACACTTAAATTTAAACTACACAGGGCCTGCACTGTTTTTCAGGCAGAATTATACGCAATCCAACAGGCGTGTCACTATGCCAGCCAGGGAAAATATCCAGACACCCTCATTTTGAGCGACTCCAAATCAGCGTTGGATGCCATAGGAGGCAGGGATAATACCCATCCAATGGTCGCACAAATTCACCAAACCATCAACCAACTCCCTCCCCTCTGTGGCATCCGTTTTTGCTGGGTCAAGGGCCACTCCGGCATACCCGGCAACGAGGCGGCCGATAGGGCAGCCAACTCAGCTGCGACTCTCCACAGGGCGCCGGTATATTTCTCGTTCCCAATAAGCTATGTTCGGCAACACATTAAAGAACAGAATCGACACAAATGGCAGGATCGATATGCCAACTCTGTACATGGAGCACACACTCGCGCACTACTCCCTACCCTTGAAGACATTGCTGACCTACGGGCTAGCACCCCTGTCACGTTCCACTTAACCCAGATACTGACGGGGCACGGTGGATTCCGTCAGTATCTCCATCGATTTAATATCATCGACACCGACCAATGCCCCTGTGGAAACGCCGTCCAGACTGTGTCACATCTTCTGCAGGACTGCCCAAGATTTGGCAACGCTCGTCACCAACATGTCACGCGCTGCCAGCTCTTGGGAACTTCTCCGTTTTCGCTCTCATCGCTCTGTACGAAAAAATCCTGCCTTGACTCTTTCGTAAAATTAAGCACCTATATCATCAACAATCTTAAAGCCTTCAATACCACATAGCTCAGCAACACTCATTCACCTCCCTCTCTCTTTCAAATTTACTCACCTTAATCCACAATCATAGTCCACAACCAATCTATCTCCTCAATATTATCATGTCACCATACACTCAAACAAACTATATTACCTATTGTATCCCATAATGTACACCAAAAATCTAATAAAATACATAAATAAATAAAAAACACAAAAAAAAAAAAAAAAATCACAAAAAAAATAAATAAATAATAATAATAATAAAAACTGAATCAATCTGGCAATTTTGCCATCATTCTTCTGGATGTCCCTTGTGTAGACAGCTGTATCCAATAGCAGCTGCCCAAACATGTGGCTCCCCTTGTCTTGACTAGCACCCATATTACTAATCACAAAAATCAACATAATCATAATGCGAAAATTGAATCCCATTGCGAAATCAACAAAGATAATAAAAAAAAAAAAAAAAAAAAAAAACCTAACCTAACCTAACCTAACCGACCCTAGGAACCACTCCAGATAGGACACTCAGTTTTGCTCTAGCGTCTTGAAACTCAGAATATAGGTAGTTGAATAACTAATCTTCAATTATCCACCAATATATGGTACCCCCTTTTAATAGTTTTCATAATTTTCAAATCTAAATTCTTAATTTAATTTCCGTAAATAATTGTCTTAAAAGTCAAAATTTATTTTGCGGTCCATAAATTTGTATATTTTTCTTCATAACTTTGTCATCCTTCACTTTCTCTTTTGTCATCTATAGCATATTTTTAGATTTCATTTACGTTCGTACTTTGATATAGTCAATAGTTAGAAAATTAAATACCGAATTTTTTTAGAGCTAAATACCTACTTTCATAAAGTGCCGACAAACCGCACACAAACTTATCATTTTTAACAAATTCACATGTGACGGCTTTGTTTACATTCACGCGTTGAAGTCTTTTTAAATAACCTAACCTAAGTCTAATTGATTTTTTGGCCACTGGCGCTAGTGGGCATAACGTATTGTCGAGTTCGAGGCGCCGCCTAGTAGGTACTTACTAGCTCTTTCTGCCCCCCTACTTTTACTGGTAAGTTATCCCCCCACTTCTGCGTCAATACTCAAAAATAAAGTTTTCCAAAATTACAATTATCCTTAATTCACATTTTACTCAGTACATACCCTACCCTAAGGCTTCCTTCCATTTTTTCCTTGCTTCTGGTACTCACTTTCCTGTCCACATCATCTGTCCTGTCTTGCCAGCATCTGGAAAATAATAAATCAATAAAAATAATAATAATAAATCAATAAAAAGTAGTGTACAAAAGTGTAAAATAAATAAGTTGTAATTATAAGTTCATTTTTCTTTTTAAATTCTTCTTTCTCTCTTATTTTATGTGATCTTGCCCAGTTGAATTACCAACAATATGCCTATTATAAGATCACCTCCCAGTTCACCGACTAAAAGGCCCAGTCGTAGGAAATCCCCGAAGCCTTTGACTAGGTCCGCTTCACTTACAAAAGAGGTTGTGATATCTCTCGTAGCCCTCCCCACAGCCCAGCCGCTGCCTTCAGTGTCTGGTATCTCTGGACACCCAACCCCAACGTCAACACCAGATAAAGAAATCAAGGACGCAAGCATCCCGATGCCACCCTCTAAGACTGCTGTCGTTTCGAAAGAGGCTGTAATATCAGTTGTACCACTTCCAATAAAACAGTCATTGTCTACTGAACACAGACCCTCTGGACAAACACACTTTATCTAAAGCTGTAAATATCACAAAAGACACTGCGACATTCGATGTAGCCCTCCCTCCTACAAATCAGTTACTGCCTCATGCACCAGGCTCTACGGGACAAGAACACGCTGTCGTGCCTACAGCCCTTATGTCACAGCAACCCACTAGTCGCTCTAATCCTCTCGATGGACCCGTGGATCCGGTCGCCTCCGTTCAACCTGTCCGAGCAGTAAAACCGAAACCGGTAGAACTCATTCTTCCAGCTAAGGCTAGCGACGTAAAGGACATCGTCACTTTCGAGACCACCATGAGGGCCCTCATTCTAGACTCGTCTGCTCATCTAAATGCGCACAAAAGTGTGAATGCACCAACTAGAAACCTCACGCTGGCCGCCCACCAAGAGGTCTTGCAGCTTACTACATGGGTGGTTAATCTGGTCAAGGACTTGCAAAACCATAATGAGATATCCACCACCAAACGCACCCCACATAAAGGAAAATCGTCAGCAGCACAACCACTCAAAGAACATCAGTCTCTGACTACACCGCCATCTTCTGATTCCATAAGTGATGAACTGAGACACGAAATAAAGACTACTATTCAACAAGAGGTGGCTCATTCTATCAGGGAAGAACTACGTACATTTAAACAGGCCAATGCTGCCTCCTACCTTGCACCGACTTACGCTCAGGTTACCTCTCAACGTGCTGCCCCTAAAAATCAGCCAGCGCCACTACCCACAACCCCTGCACCTCCGGCATTGATTATCACCCCCAATGCATCAATTACTAATCGGCAAGAGGCAATCAAGGCGATGCGCAAATGCATAAACTTTAAAGAAGCAAAATACGCTCCCACGAAAGTCCAGACGGTGTCTCACGGTAAGCTGCGAGTAGAGTTTGAGAACGAACAACATCTAAGTGACGCTATGCAACGCATGAACCGTGGCGACGACCTCAAGGCTGAGCCTGCACGGAAACTTCGCCCCATGCTTATCGTCAAAGGTGTATCCAAAGATATACACAGAGATGACCTTGCGAATATCATTCTTGATCAGAACACGGCATTAGACTCCTGCTCAAAAGACGATCTTCAACTTCGTTTTATACGGGATAATCGCAACCCCAACTTATACAACGCAGTGTTCATTGCTGCACCCCACGTATGGCAAGCCATCACCAAACAGGGGAGAGTCAACGTCGATTATCAACGAGTTCACGCTGAAAACTTTTCTCCTTTCGTACAATGCCGACGCTGCTTACAATTTGGGCACACGCAATCCAGATGCAGCATGGTTGAAAACCGCTGTACCTTCTGTCTTCAGACCTCTCACGACGCCGATAACTGCCCCATTAAAGCTGGAAACGGGGAGCCCATATGCGCTAATTGCACTGCTCATAACGCCAAATTTAAATCAAACACCGACACTAAACATCTTTCCATTTCCCAAAGTTGCCCCAGAGTGCGAGCCATGCAATATAAAATCCTAAGCCGGATCGACTATGGCACACCTCAACAACAATAGTGACTCTTTAAGGAACTATTCGAGCAGCTTTGGCGTGCTGCAATGCAACCTCGACCGATCGTCCCGAGCTCAACATGAGTTTCTTCAATATTTTAATCGCAGTTCGCATAGGATAGCTGTTATCTCGGAGCCCTATATAGGCAATCGGAATGAGGTACACACAATTGCGGGAGTTGATATCCACCAATCGCCACTTCCAGGCCGTCCAGTAAAAGCTTGTATCTGGATCAAGCAAGGCTCAGTGAACGCAATAAGCTCCAACAAATATTCCTCTCCCAACTTGTGTGTGGTTCATTTAACGTGTCACAATAAACGGCTTAGCATCGCTTCTGTATACATAGAGCCCGTCGTCGATCAGTACAATACCATAAATCAATTAGAAAACTTATTGACCGATACTGACAAAGGAGCGGTGTGGATTGGCGGCGACTTTAATGGTCACCATCCTGCATGGGGTGGTCTTACTGTTAATCCCAATCCCAGAGGTGTACAAATCTTTGAGCTTATGCATGCTCACTCACTACACGTGTGTAACGAAGGCATCACTCCCACCTTTGAGACGACTACACACGACGCACACCGTACATCCATTATAGATCTTACATTCGCCTCTGATAATGCTATCAACCTTGTCCATGGATGGAGAGTCAATCTTGAAGCATGTCAAGCATCTCAACACAATGCGATTGAATGCTTGCTCACTTTCGACCTTAATGGATCAAGCAACGGCCACTCTACTTCCACCTTCAGATATAAATCGGCTAAAGCAAACTGGGCTGCCTTCAAAGAGGGTTTACATACACAAATGACTGCGCCGGACCTACTTGACTCTGACATCTCCCATATGGAGCCGGCATCCCTTGAAAATCACATCTGTGAACTGACCCGCATAATCCAAATAGCCTGCAATAATTCTATGCCACTGAGCGGTGGAGGGGGAAGGGCAGGAAAGCCAAAACCTCCGTGGTGGAGCGATCATCTCGAGGAATC
Organism: Acentria ephemerella; assembly: GCA_943193645.1. Lineage (NCBI taxonomy): Eukaryota > Metazoa > Arthropoda > Insecta > Lepidoptera > Crambidae > Acentria > Acentria ephemerella. The sequence goes on from OW971887.1 coordinate 85,471, forward strand.
CAAGAGGGATCTTCTTCAAATTCACCGGGACCTACACAAGGCCAAGCAACGAGGACTGCCAATAAACATACTACTTGAACGGCAAAAGTTGAAGAAAGAAGCGTATGCGAATGAAATTCAAAATGAATCCTCCAAGAACTTCCGCCAATTCTGTGAGCTACAAACTAAGGAAAATGTTTGGTCCCTCACTAACCGTCTCCTCAAAGAAACAGCACCGCGCCGCCCTCCTGCCACTCTCAAAGTCGGCAACACCTATACGACCAACGGTTCGGATACCTGCCAAGCTCTCTTGGCCCACTTTTATCCCGATGATGGACCTGATACCCACCCCAACCATCATAAGCTGCGAAGTGAATTCGAATCGGAACCCACTGCAGAGAATGACCTTCCCTTCCACGCTGACGAGATACGGTCGATTTTGCGCAATATGAACCCCAAAAAAGCGCCTGGACACGATGGTCTGTCCTCAGACATCTGCGCCCAATTTTTCCAGACTTACCCTGATGTCATTACAGATATTGTGAACAGGTGCCTCCAAATAGGATACTTTCCCTTATGCTGGAAGGAGGCAGTCGTGCGCATCATACCTAAGCCATCAAAAGACGATTATTCTTCGCTGTCTTCGCATCGACCTATCGGACTCATTCCTGTTTATGGAAAATTGCTGGAAAAGCTCTTCATACGCCGAGTCACATTTAAAGCCGAAAGACATGGCCTCATGCACAAGAATCAGTTTGGGTTCAGGGATCAGACCAGTACAACTATGGCCTTACACAACGCACTCGAGGAAATACATAAATGCAAACAACATGGGTTGCAGGTCGCGGCTGTTTCTCTCGACATCAAAGCAGCATTTGACAACGCTTGGTGGCCGGCGCTAATGCACGGCCTCAGACGAATTCAGTGCCCTCGCAACATCTTTCGACTAATAAAAAGCTACATTCATGGACGCACAGTGCGATTGAACTACGCTGGCTCTGAAGTTACGAGGACTATGACGAAGGGCTGCATACAAGGCTCTGCATGCGGCCCCCTATTGTGGAATATAGTACTGGACGAACTTCTGCACATGAAGCTTCCGGAGGGTTGCCACCTACAAGCCTTTGCAGATGATGTCCTTCTGACAGCTTCTGCTCCGGACCACATTTCCCTTGGATTCCGCATAAATACTGCGCTAAGCTTCATCTCTGAATGGGGGGACAGTGTCAAGCTTGTCTTTGGACCAAGCAAGACAAGTGCCATTGCATTCACATCTAAGGCCAAAACTGCCACCATAAGCATGAACAACCACCCGATCACGTTTTCGAATAGCATAAAATTACTGGGGGTAATTCTGGACGAAAAATTGAACTTCGATGCCCATCTGAAGTACATCAGTAATAAGGCTATGCGACTTTTCAATAGGCTGTGTTTATTCGTCAGACCATCCTGGGGCGTACATCCAGCTAACATTGACACCATATATCGACAAGTGGTCGAACCCACCATAACATACGCTGCAGGCATATGGGGCCACATAGCTCACAAGATCGGCGTTAAGAACACTCTGGCCTCGCTCCAGCGAGGATTCGCAATCAGAGCCACCAGAGCATATCGAACGGTCTCTACCGATGCAGTTATAGCCCTTGCTCAGCAGGTCCCACTGGATCTACGTATCATTGAGGTCCACACTATCGAAAAGACCAGACTTACTCACACAACCAAGTTTCTTCCTGCAAACATCCCTATGGAACAAAATGTCCGTAGCCACAACCTACTTCATCCGGCTTTGCGACTGTCCCCTGGTTACTCGCTCGCTGTTAATCAACTACAGGTTGACGCCCTATGCGGCCCCAACACCATCCACATATACACAGACGGCAGCAAGCAGGAAGACGGACAAGTGGGAGCAGCGGCTGTTGTCATCGACCCTGATGCGCCTATGGGAGTCCGTACACTTAAATTTAAACTACACAGGGCCTGCACTGTATTTCAGGCAGAATTATATGCAATCCAACAGGCGTGTTACTATGCCAGCCAGGGAAAATATCCAGACACCCTCATTTTGAGCGACTCCAAATCAGCGTTGGATGCCATAGGAGGCAGGGATAATACCCATCCAATGGTCGCACAAATTCACCAAACCATCAACCAACTCCCTCCCCTCTGTGGCATCCGTTTTTGCTGGGTCAAGGGCCACTCCGGCATACCTGGAAACGAGGCGGCTGATAGGGCAGCTAACTCAGCTGCGACCCTCCACAGGGCCCCGGTATATTCCTTGTTCCCAATAAGCTATGTTCGGCAACACATTAAAGAACAGAATCGACACAAATGGCAGGATCGATATGCCAACTCTGTACATGGAGCACATACTCGCGCACTACTCCCTACCCTTGAAGACATCGCTGACCTTCGGGCTAGCACCCCTGTCACGTTCCACTTAACCCAGATACTGACGGGACACGGCGGATTCCGTCAGTATCTTCATCGATTCAATATCATCGACACCGACCAATGCCCCTGTGGAAACGACGTCCAGACAGTGTCACATCTTTTGCAGGACTGCCCAAGATTTGGCAGCGCTCGTCACCAACATATCACGCGCTGCCAGCTCTTGGGAATTTCTCCATTTTCGCTCTTATCGCTCTGTACGAAAAAATTATGCCTTGACTCATTTGTAAAATTAAGCACCAATATTGTTAACAATCTCAAAGCCTTCAATACCACATAGCTCAGCAACACTCAATTCTCAAAAAATAAAATAAAAAAAAAATAATAATAATAATAATAATCATTAAAAAAAAAAAAAAAACATAAAACCCAAAAAAAAAAAAAAAAAAATAGTCACAAAAAAAAAAAAAAAACCCAGAATCAATCTGGCCATTCTGCCATCATTCTTCTGGATGTCCCTTGTGTAGACAGCTGTATCCAATAGCAGCTGCCCAAACATGTGGCTCCTCTTGTCTTTACTAACACCCATATTACTAATTACAAAAATCAACATAATCATAATTCGAAAATTGAAACCCAATGCGAAATCAACTAAGATAATAATAAAAAAAAAAAATAAAAAAAAAAAAAAAAAACCTAACCTAACCTAACCTAACCTTGATTCACGAGACTCTTTCTGCTTTTATAATATCGATACACGAACCTTAACAGCGTGATTCAGAAATGAACAGTGCCATCTGTGATGGAGGGGCGGAACTTATGACGAGCCATCGTCAGTGGTAAACTCTGGAGGTTGATGTCTTATGACTGATAATGACGATGACCGACTTACTTATGACTTGATTTGATGATGGATAATACAATTATTATTGTTAGAGCTGATGACTGATGATTATCCCTTGATCATTAATCTGGCGGTCAGGTAGGTAATTCGGTTTTGTCGCTCGGATCGTTTCGGTTCGATGGGTCGGTATTGTTGGTTGTTTTGGTCAATCGGGTGTGTTGGGTCAGACGGATCAGTTGGATCGGTCGTTCGGTTCGATCGGTTCGGTCGGATTGGTCGGGTCGATCGGTCGGGTCGTTTGGTTAGTCGTGTTTGCCGGGTTGGTGTGTCGGGTCAGTGGGTCGGTCGGGTCGGTCGGGTCTGTCTGATCAGTCAGGTGGTCACGCCGGCCTCCTGTCGTCCGCCTCATTGTGCTTTTTATTATTTTATAAATGCAGTGGTAAGAAGTATTATAGTTTGAATTGTATTTATATTTATATTTGTTTATATTTGTTTTCCTAACTTACTAGATTAATCTAGATCCAAATACTTCGATAGAGTTCTTTCACAATGTTGAGCTGATGATGGAAGTTTTAGGAATGGGGGGGGGGATTAGTTGGATGGTATTAGGGGGGGGGGGGGGGGTTAGTAAATATAATATGCACGTTATTTAAAAAAAAAAAAAAAAAAAAACATTATGATCCGTTATTTTGAAATTAAGATGTGTCTCTATGTCATGTACCACAATAATTAACGTATCTTTATTGAACTTTTCAACAAACTAAAATAATGGCATCTACTCGCCACTCGAGGCGCTACAACATAAAATAGGGTCAAGACCATTTTGAATGAATTCAGTAGACTTAAGGTGACGCTACAAAAGATTTCGCTCAAAATTTAATTTAATAATTACACGTAAACGGTGAAGCTTTTAAATTTCATACTGCATGTTCGTTTCTGCTAGATTGTATCCATGTAATTTAAGGGTTACAATAAGATATATTCTAACTATGTAACTTCGAGCGTCCATTAGTGTTTATTGAAATATCTTAACAAATGCTCGTGGAATAGGAACTAATTGCTGTGGTTCTTATCAGGAAACTTTGCTGGCCGCGTACCAATATTCGATTCGTTCTCTAGCTGTGTGCGGTGAGGCTGGAGCCGGCCGGGCAGCGGACGCATGCGCGGGGCGGGGGCGGGGGCGGGGGCAGGGGCGGGGGCGGGGGCGGGGGCGCGGGGGCGGCGGGGCGAGGGACGCGGCCACCGCCGAGGGGCGCCGCAGTGTGCCGCGGCGTTACGTCACGGGCGGTCAGGCGACGGGAGCTCGATGCCGCGCTGGTGACGCCTGAGCCAAGCCGAGCGAGTGATGTGCAGTGAGCGCGCCCTGAGCCGAGCCCGCAGCCATGGAGGGTTCGTGACTCTAAGGAGCTCCCAGGTTAACACGTGGCCCTGTTACAAGCCTCCTCCGTGTGTCTCGCGACCACTACGAGCTGTTTCGACTCATTTAACAGTAATATATAGAACACGAGTCAATTTCCAATTAAACTGTAATATTTTATTGAGTAAAAGTAAGTTGAGAAAGTCTTGACTAAGACATCGAGAAAGATAAAATATTCAAACATTATTTTGATAAAATCAAAATTACAGTATTTTTCGAAAGTGATAACATTACTCAATACTTACCGCCAATATGTAATATTTTAAAGAACAATATTATAACCAAGTGAGCACGTGTGTCTGTCGCCTGTGTTACTATACACTACGCTGGGGCAGCATCCGCCGCGAGCCCCGGCCGCCACCACCAGTTACTACTACGGTACTCTTCAATTATCTGGAAGGTTTCCAGTGTAAGTGTTTAGTGATACTTGAGCAGGATGTGAATAGCTGGCAAAAGTTCAGAAATAACGATTCAGCTTTAAGGATCTATTACAGAGATATCTATATTAAGTTAGATCGAACAGAGACCAAGACGATAGTAAGGAAGAGTTGCCATATAACCATTATAGACCCATTCGTTTTACTCAAAGGTTTAATTTTACAAGTCAAAATCTTATCACGGCTCCCATAATTCATTTCGGTATAGAGATAGCAGGCGCACATATTACCATTAACTGTCGGCGGGTGTGACCAGACACCCCCTCCCTCCACTCTACGCCATACAGAAAATTCCTTCACAAATATAGTTATCACGTTAAGGTGTACTACAGTCAAATGTTCGTTAGCATCATAAAATAAATATTGGAGTTAGAAACCAGTTGGAACAGTTTGTATACACTCAATCAAAGTAAACTTCACGAACAAAGTATCCAACGGGCGTCTTCTGGGCGCCGGTCAACAGTCGCGACCGGACCACGTGGTGCGTCAAACAGAAATATACTATAATTTGTTTACACAATCAAAGTTAACAGTATCGTACGGGCGCGTAACTAAAACCTTAAGTCATATCTTCATTAATATATTGTTTTTATCTTTATTTATGGCTCCAGGATACTGGTGCAATGTAGCCCTTTGCTCCATGGAGTTTTTGGCGACTAATGGTGGGCCCACAATTTTTTTTTTTTTTTTCCTCGTAAGTCATTGTTTTTGAAAATGGAATACAATGTAATAATATAATAAACAAATGAACTTACCCTACAAATGAATGAATGAATATGAATCACTGAAAAAAAAAAAAAAAAAAAAAAAAAAAAAACAACCTCGTAAGTCACTAATTAATGCTGAATGATGTATTCTATATATTGCACGATTTAACGTAGCTTCTTGTCATAAAACTACACCAATTTCATCACAAAACAACGCTACAACAAAATATATGAAATAGCATATACAGCACCCAACCAAACTCGCCTTTACGCGCCAAAAGCTCTCTTTACGCACACATACACAGATTACCAATTTGAATCAAAATAAAACCTGCATGATATATCAAAATAAAGTTTCACACAATAAAGACAACATTGTAAAAAAAAAAAAAAAAAAAACTTAAATAAATCATAAACAATATTCTGAACACACTCCAGACCCGAAAGAAAACGACAACCAACTAGCTTTACTAATTTTACATTTCGGTCGCAACGCGTTGTTCTCGTCTCCTTCTCACCACCTGTAAAAGATAAATCAGAATAATCTACATTTTCTGATGAGTCATCTACCGTCCGTCTCTCCTCAGCTCGTTGCATAATGTCAGAGTCACATGTAATGTCAAGCGGATACAATCTCAGACATGGTCTTAATCTTTCACATTTTAGTGTCTTAACTCTAGCCAAACGAGTAATACCATCAGTCCCAGTAATTACTTCGGTGATTAGTCCTATGGGCCAAAATAACCTTTCTTTAACTGTTTCTACCAGGACCACGTCTCCCTTTTTCATTTGTCTTGTCTTCTCTTTCCATCGAGCCGTCAGTAAAGACAAATACTCCTTGCGAAATCGAACTCTAGAATCTTCTTTTAACTTTTGTAAATATGTGTACCTTATATTCATATTATCCACATAATCTAAATCTGTAATATCATTAGATGGCAAAGCATGTAAAAACAGCATAGGGGGAAATAGTCGCAATTCATCAGTGCTCGTAGTGACATACGTCAATGTTCGACTATTAATGACAGATTCGCAATCACACAGAACTGTACATAATTTAATCCAAGTTAATAGCTGACGTCCCAATATTCTTCGCAACATTTCTTTTAACACTCTAACAAAGTATCTCCCACCAAGGAGTTCTAGGTGGTATGATACGTCAGTTTATTGAATGAATTGTAGTCAAATTTTCAACACTGCCAATCAATATCTTTTAATAAATTAGTAGTCCCTTGAAAATTTGTTCCATTATCCGTGAAGATGACGTTCACTCGACCTCTTCGGACAATAAATCTACGTAGACTCATAATGAACTATTTGTGGACCATGGGTCTACCAATTCAAAATGAACAGCCCTAAATGTCCCGCATGTAAATAACACCAACCAACACTTTTCTTGATTACGCAAATACGATTCGCATTCGTCAAATTCTTCTTCATATTGCTCATCCGTACAAATATCGATAGTCAGATTTTTTATTTGGCTGTCAAGTTCTTTCAAATCTTCTAATTTTTCTACGAGATATTGAAATTCATCAGTCATTTTATCAAAATCTTTTGGCTCTTCTATTTTTCGTACTGACCTATTGAATACTCGACGTATGTATGCACGTTTGCGCCTCATAGCATCGAGTTTCGCAGATCCATCCGCTTTCACGGTTGACATTTCGTGGGAAATAATGTGACTCACAACTTGTATAATTCATCACATTAAAAAAAAAAAAAAAAAAATCTTTGAAACGTAAATATTTGATCTTCTAAAAAAAAAAAAATGGGAAATACAACGTATTAACTATTTTACACATTTTTCTCGTTATTATTCGTTGCCATGACAATTCATAAAAAAAAAAAATACTTAAAATATATCATAAACAACATTCTCAACAGTTTGGACTCTCTGGACTTGGCTCTTACCTAATTATAGTCAACTCAATTAGTTGGAGACCTGCTACGGCATCTGCTGCTTCCGCTCATTACTACTCGAAAATAGACATAATTATCTTGGGTACAAGTTGTATCTCGTCGCCCCATGTTATAACAATCAGAAAATAAACCCATTTTATAGCATTGGAAAAATAGAAACGAGAAAAGGTTTCGAACAAGGTGAATAATCTCAAGTTGATGAGCTGATTGACTCCACAAATATTATTAAATTTTTAAAATAGCCTACACCTGCCTGATACTTCGGAGAAGAAGACGAATCTAATAATATCGCATTCTGCAAAGTTCGATCAAGTCTTTAAAGCTAGCAGACCACAATGGTACAGATATATAAAATAAAGACCACACAAATAAAGACGCGCTTAAACATTACCCTTCTCCTGAGTCAGTCCTGAGTCTGATTGATGTAATAATTACCTATTCCCTTTATTTTGTGGAGGTATTATTTTTATGGACTTACCCACTATTGGCTAAGCGGCAGATGTGTGTGTGGGGTACACCCAGTGCCTGATCAAAGTTGCACTAAAACTCCCTGGTAACTCCAATGCCCTTCACGTGAGTGACCTGGGTTCTGCCGAACCACCCCCAGAATAAACTTAATAAATGACGTAGTGTTTTTTGAACTTGATATGGTGTTGGGATCTCTTTACTTTCGGGCTCACAAATTATGATGTACTTGCCTCTCTCCTTGGGTAAAACAATTATATGGGAATTTCATGAATCTGTAATTAATATTTTCACACACACCTACACTACAACACACACACACACACACACTGTACACATCCACAACTATAATATACACGTGTGTAAGAGGGCGCTGATTTCTGAGATACAGGTTTACACTGTGTTCAGAAGTCAGAGACTGATATGTTTGTTTGTATATCATATTTTTGTTAATAAATATATATTATTATTAATTTGTTTAAGTCAAAGTCAAAGTAAAAAATAACTTTATTTAAATAGACTTATTTACTAAGCTGCTTTAAATCGTCACGACAGGGAATATGTATGAGAAAACAAATAAATATAATTATAAAGGCAATACTCATAATTTTACTGGGTATCAACCGGGCATTTACTAATTGTCCCAGTTATAGTATTTAAATATGTACTAAATAAATTGTTTAAATAATGAAATCAAACTTTAAATGAAGCAGCTTAGATAACATTTGCTGAATATACTTAATTGTCTTGATTATTCGTTATGAATATTCTTCGAATAGAAATAACTTTCGACTTTTTCTACAAAAATTAACTTAATTTATTTAAACAGAGGTGCTTGAAATCAATTATTATTTTGGAGGTTGGAGGATTGAAGGGAATCCATTGTCTTTTTGTCTAAAAGAAACATTATGGGTACTTTCACTCGCTCTCCATACAATATAAAAATCACCAACAACAAACTGACATATACCAAACAAACCAATGTGAGCAAATCTCTCTCTAAAATATAAGTAATCTCTGAGATGAAAGTGGAATGGTATCAACACAACTCGAAGCGAGTGTAAAAAAAAAAAAAAAACTGTTTTTAAACAACCAAACTTTTTAGTTTTTATATTATAACATCAGAATTACTGCAGCGACTGCTCTGTGAATTGTCTCTGGCGCAGGCCAAGTACTATAGATGAATTCCATAACTTATAAATATTACTTCCAGTGACATATTATAGATACAATTCCACTTCATGTATACAAATTTACTTAGGAAATTAAGTTCGAAATCTCTTTCACAGTGGATAAGTATCCAATAGTGTAAGTACACTTCACAGAGAATACATTTTTCAATTGTAACTTTAGGATGAGGTCTGAGGTATAATTTTATTTTAATTGGATTTTTTTAATTTTCAAAATGTTAGTTTTAGTAATAGTGTAGATGGAACTGGAGGCGCAGGCTCATATATGCCTGCAGCATCAACGAGTGTCAGTGTCGGTGTTACACGATCCATGGATTCATGTGTCATGTGAAATCAGCTCGTTGTAACAGTCCGTTTATCAGTAGGACTCTTTTTGCACCCTTAGGCACGGAGGAGTTTGAAATTATAAAATTATCGGCGAACATTTCTGTTGTCGCTGCGCGAACGCATATTAAAGGTGTCTCGATGGTGCAGTGAGGGCGTGGGCGGGGGCGGGGGCGGGCGCGGCATGCGGGCAGCGCTGGCGGCGCTATGGGCGCTGTGCGCGGCGGGCTGGGCGGGCGGGGCGGCAGGCTGGGCGGGCGGGGCGGCGGGGAGCTGCGGCCCGGCGCAGTTCTCGTGCCGCGGCGGCGGCTGCGTGCGGCTCGACGCGTACTGTGATGGCGCGCCGCACTGCGCCGACGGCAGCGACGAGCCGCCGCACTGCAGCGTGTGCAACCGGACGTACTACGGGCGCGCCGGGCTCGCCTACGGGCTGGCCGTGGGGGCGGCGGCCGCGCCCTTCCTGTGCCACCTCACCTTCACGGCGGGCGGCGCGGCGCTCGGCGACCTGGTGCAGCTGGCCTTCGACGAGTTCCGCGTGGGCCGCTACGAGCCCGGCGCGCTCGACGGCTGCCCCGACGGCTACATGCAGCTGTCGGAGCTGGGCCGGCCCTTCACGGGCGGCTCGTGGTGCGGCGAGGCCGACGGCACCGCGCTCTACTACAGCGAGACGGCCACCGTCACCGTCTCCGTCAAGCTGTTCCGGGTCCGCCTCGGCGAGACTTTCGGCTTCCGGCTGCGATACAAGTTCATATCGCAATCGGATGCGGTGGTCAGGTGAGCGACCGAGGAATGACGAAAAGTAATACTCGGCGAGAGCGAGACGCGTCACAGATTCACTGACTGGATCTTCGTCGTAGGTTCGGAGCGATGGAAGCGCCGCTGGAGCGCGGGGCGGTGTCTCCCGGAACTTACTGCACGAGAACGTACGAGGAGTGCCATCGGAAGTCTTGCCGATTACAAAGTCCGAACTACCCAGGAATGTACCCGAGGTAAAAACGATAGCTCAGAGCGAACACAAAATTGCTATATTGTAATAATTTAATTCAGACGTAAGAATGACATAATTTCTCGAACAGGAACGTGACATGCTACTGGAGCTTGCGACAGAAGGACATCCCTACGTGTAAACATGCGATGATATCTGTGCGTCAAGACTACTCTCATAAAATGCAAATCAAGCGATCGATATCAATGGCCAGGTAAGTCGACCGGTTTATTGAATCAGTTCACTCGTGAGACGTTCGGTGACATGCAGTGTAGTGAGGCTTGGTCGGTGTGCAGCCTCAACAAGACGGGGCGCGCGGTGCGGGCGTGGCGGGAGTGCACGGGCGAGCGGGACCGGCTCATCTTCTACGACGGCGCGTCCACCGACGACCCCGTGCTCGTGGAGTACTGCGGCGGCGACTGGCTGCCTCGCGTGACGTCACGCGGCCCGGAGATGTTGGTGGCCTTCCACTCGTCACCCTTCAGCGCCCCGCTGCGGCCCGCCGCGCCCGCCGCGCCGCTGCGGGGCTTCGAGCTCGACGTCGACGTCGTGTTCGCTGATTCTGACTCTCTCGACTACGCCAGGTTAGTCCACTGCCGTCACGGCTGTTTTTCATAGCGTTAGTTTCACGGACATTTCTCTAAATGCTGATACGGTGGTCACAGGGAGGCGAGACGTTGCGAGTTCCACGTGAAGGCTTCATCTTCCGAGGAGGAGACTAACGCGACCGTCGTCAGCGGGGGTCGCGGCCGCCGCGGTCGGTTGCGCGCTCCGTCACATACGTTGCCGCCCAACACCACTTGCACTTGGACCTTCCACGGCCGAACCGGTGATCGAGTTTCTTCCGAACTTTTTTTTATTTCAGTCTGGTGATAGTCGAATCGTTCGTCTCATGCTCGATCTCTTCTCGCAGGGGACCTCGTGTGGATATATTTTTCGAGTTTCACGCACTACTCGCTCGTGGAGCCGCGCCGCGTCGAAAGCGCCGAGCGAGACGAGGATAGCGCTGCGTCGACGGCGCGGACGCCGGACGCCGCGGGCGCGGACGAATCGTGCGCCGTGGAACTGCGGCTGTTCGACGGCGGCGGGGCGGGCGGGGCCGGGGCCGAGGGCGGGGGCGGGGGCGGGGGCCGGGCGCTGGGCCGCTACTGTGACCGTGCACCCGCGTTGTGCGCGCGTGCGGCGTTGGCGAACGCGACACGTGCGCCGCGACCGTGCGCGCCGCCCGACGGGTACGTGTCGGAGGCGGCCGTGCTCTCGCTGGCGGCCACGTCGCGACCCGGCACGGCGACGCACCCTCTATCGTTCTCGCTGCACTACGAGTTCGTGGACGCGCGGCTGGAGGGCGCTCCGCTGGGGGCGGGCGGCGGCGCTGGGGGCGGGCGGGGGCGGGGGCGGGAGCCGGGGCGGCGCGCGTGGCCGCCGGAGTGCGCGCGCGAGCTGAGCGAGCCGGGCTGGTTCTCGTCGCCGCGCAACGCGCTGTGGTTCGGTCGCGGCGGCGCGCGGCGGCTGCGCTGCGTGTACCGGCTGCGGGCGGGCGACGGCCGCGTGGCGCTGGAGCTGGCGGCGGCCGTGTTCTCGCGCGAGCCCGCTTGCGTGTCGCGGCCGGACGCGCTCACGGGCCAGCTGACGTGCGTGCCGACGGCGCAGGAGCCGCGGCCGGACGCCGACGACGCGGACGACGTGCCCGCGGACTTCGACGGGGACGATGACGCCCCTCTGAACGTTCCGCATCTTAAAATATATGAGTCGCCCTGGCCGGGGTACAGAGTGAGTGTCTTTCGGTTCTCATTGATATATAAATATTTCAGTAGATTAAAACGTATATGACAATGTTAGGTGCCGGCCGCGTGGGACGGATAAAATGTTTTGTCACATTATTCAATATTTCGCCCGCTCTCGTTTGTGTCACTTCATTTATGATAATAAGAATTTTTAACATTCGCGTACTATTTATTATAAAGTAAATTTTATACAAATCTTGTCCTGACAATAATGAACACGACAGAAATTAATTGTGCAATTTGGTACAATCTTTAGAAATTTAAGGTCTTGTCCGGTGACATAGTAACCAGGAAACATTTCAGTGTAGTAGATAGGAAGTTAACTGATAGAGCGTAGTGCGTGAATGTGTCGTCGTCTGTGGCAGGTACCGCTGGCGTGCGTGTGCGACAACGTGAGCGTGCCGCTGAGGCTGGGCGGGGGCGGCGGGGGCGGGGGCGGGGGGCTAGAGCTAGAGCTGGTGGCGCGGCGGCTGGAGGCGCGCGGCGACCACCGCCAGCTGTACTACCGCGCCGTGTGGGCGCGCGCGCCCGCCCCGCCCTGCGCCGAGCGACGGCGCCTGCGCCCGCCCGGACAGCGCCTGCAGCTCGCCTACCCCTACGAGTGAGACGCCGCCATCTGAGGCCGTGGGACTTGTCGTTACCGTTGCCTCTTTAAAATTATTAAACTGTCTACAATAATACGTCACATCTTCTGACATTACACAAAATCCGATGTTAAATCAAAAAGTTTTATTTACATGGCCAAATAGATTTCGAAAGTAACCTTATAGCAGCAGAAAAAATATATACATTAATATAATATACGAGTACAACCGAGCCTTCATAGCACTGTATGTAACTTGTAGGAGCGACCTCGTGTCCGAGTGCGGGCAGACGCCGTTCCTGATGAGCGCGCGCGGCAACCGCTCCGTGTACCTGCGCGTGTGGGGCCACGACCTCCTGCCGCCCACGGGCGTGGAGCCGCCGCCCTGCGCCACCGCCAACCGCGTGCTCGTGTACGACGCGCACAGCGAGCGGTCAGAGCGACATTACCCACTTTTATTTTTATTGGATGCTGATGAACAGCCATGAACTGAATTCATTTAATTGTTTCATGGTGGCTCTGTGTCTGTGCGCAGGCTGGTGCGCGTGGTGTGCCCGGGCGCCGGCGAGGGCTGGGTGCAGGTGTTCAGCGGCGAGTGGTGGGGGCGGGGCCCGCGGCCCGGCGCGCTCATGCTCGTGTGGGCCGCCTCCGAGCCCGGCCACGCGCACTTCTCCTGGATGGAGGTAGGCGAGGACTTCTCGTGACCGCCGCCGAGCGAGGTAGTAGGACCGTGCGTCATGTGTGTCGTGTGTGGGCAGGTGTGGCGCGCGGGGCCGTCGGGGCCCGGACCTGCACCTGGAGCGGGAGCGGGGGCGGGCGCGGCGCCGGAGGCGGAGGCGGGCGCGGCGTGGCCCAACGCGTCGCAGTGGTGCTCGCACGCGTGCCCAGCGCTGGGCGCGTGCATGGCGCCGGCGCTGTGGTGCGACGGCTCGGCCGACTGCCCCGGCGGCGGCGACGAGGCTCGCGGCTGCGGCGCCGGCGCCCGGCTGCTGGCGGCGCTGACGGCGCCGGCGGCGGGGGCGGCGGCGGGCGCGGCGGCGGCGGCGGCCGTGACGCTGGCGTGCGCGCTGGCGGTGTGCCGACGACGGCGGCGCGCCCACAAGCGGCCGCTGGCGGGCGGACGCCGCCTGACGGAGGAGCTGCTGTACGACGCGTCGCGCGCATCCTCCGCGGCGTCGTCCTGACGGCGCGAGCGCTCCGTCGAGTACATCCACGTGGACCGCGAGACCACCGTGTGACGCGCGACGGAGCGCCGATGACAGTGGCAGTGGCAGTGACAGTGACAGTGACTCCGCGACCTATTTCGTTCCGGGAGGTCCCGTCTGTCTCGTTACGATTCGCTGGTGGGTCGGGCCGCGCCCTCGGCTCGACCGCTCGAGACCTTATTATTTCCTAGTGATACTACTAATTGATTATGACCCGTCGCGGGTGACGGCGCTCGAGTCCGGTCCGCGGACTCCTTTCATATGTTATTGTTGATGAACTGTCCCGTCCCTCGTTTCCACTTTAGTTATGGAACGCTAATATAAATATAAAATAAATTTACGAAGTAAACTGTGTTTTTATTAATAGTGACCAACCCTGATTGTCTGCTTCGATACTCTTAATTTGTATTACTCACTTTACTTGCCACAATTATAACTGACTTAATCTGATATTATTTGTCCAAGTGACTGAGTTGAAATATTATTGTATTAGCTACTTGCTTGAACATTGAAATTAAACTTTACAGATAGTACTAATGTTTTGTTAGTAAAGGACGCTGCAATTCTTTTGAGTATTTCGGCCATGATAGAGGCATTACATTTGCGATGCCAGCCCTAACAAAAGAGTAAGGAAAATGTACCTAATGCCTTGATACCAGAGAACAAAATAGTTTGAAAGATTCACAGACAGTCGAGGCCAATGTTCCGAGAAACGTCATTCATGCATAATTAGTAGAAGTGGTATTTAAAAGTAATGTATCTTTCGCCAATTATAATAACTTAAAAAATACAAGCTTCATAAAGCTCTGACAGTGTAGAATTTCTACACTGTCAGAGCTTTATGAAACTGATAAATATAATAATCAATTCACAGAAAACTAATTTATTCAGGACGTCCACCTCAATGTCCAGGTCGCACATTTGGAAAGACCTCGTACTTACATGACACTGTGGTCCCACGCTGGGCGGATGTGTTATGGCAGCCGTCGTATTGTTATTTATTATGTGTTTCCTTCATTACTCTATAGACAATTAGATATTGTTAAAGTGTTTTGTGATAATAGTAAGTAATAACTCATTTGTACGGAAAGCTTTCATGGAAGGCTAGTACCGGAAACTAATGTTCACATTAAATTAAGATGAACAATACAACAACCAATAATTTATTTTGTTGTATTGTATTGTACTAACTTTTAATTATATTATGATAATATCAGAAGATTAGCTTGATAAGTAGAAGATCTATTCAAGTGACAGTCTAAGGTCATAAGGTCAATTATTTTTTATGAAAAAGTCAGTACCTGAATGACATTTAACACTGAGAATCTATGTTTAATAAACGACGGCGGCCCTTCTGACCGATCTCTTAGTCAAGTACCTCTGCGGGCAGACGAAGTATAGTGAGTGGACTCAGGTTCCGGTCAGTTGTTGGAGATATGTGGATCGATGGGTCCCGGGCGAGGATCGAGAGGTGTTGAGCGTCCTTGACACGCGCCCCGGGGTCGCGGGAGATGAGGATGCCGGATGGAGGAGGGGGTGGTTGGAGAAGAGGGTGGATGGAAGGGGGGGATGCAATCACTCAGCATCAATATTTGTATTCAAATGCGAGACGTGCACCGCCGCCGTCGACATAAACATTATACGCCAGTCCTCATGTTTATTTTAGTGTTGTATTATGATTTCTACTGAGACATGGTAGTGTAAGTAGGTATGTACCTACCTGCTATCATCAGAAAGTACATGCTTCAGGGCTGGTTCATGCTGATGTTATATATGTGCAGTGCGACGCAAACCTCGCCAGTTAGTTCTGGTATCATTAACGCAACTCCACCACAAGCTACGTCCCGTTATATATATTAATATTTCATCGGAGTTTCTATAAGCGTAAAACACGACTACGCCTCGCCTCTCGTCTCATAATCCTGAGTCATCTAAGTATACAGTCCCGCTTGCCAGCGACACCCAAACTATGTAAGCGCTCTCACCTGTACACGCGTTGAATCAACATTAACATCTCTGTACTATATTTGAATAATTGCGGCGCAGACAGAATATATTCAATTAACAGTAGGTCTTTGTTCGTGTGGTACTTGTATGCAAATATCGTCGAGCATCGGAGCGGCAGCTGCGGCACGCCCGCGACACGTGAGCGACACGCCCGGGATATTTTGACTTCATTAAATGCAATCATTTGACTCACCAATGTTAATGATGATAGCTATTTTTAGTTCAAACTGGCTGTTGCTCGCGACTTCATTCCCCATTAATCATTTGCCCATGTTTCTTAGATATTTAAAATCGAGCCAAAAATGAAGCATAAAATAAGCTGCATCGTTTATAGTTTGTACTCATATAGCTAATAGAAAGATGGTTTAAATTACTATTGGCAACCATAGAGTCGGCAATAGAAAAACAAGTCGACCTTAAGTCTACTTTAGCGGCCCAAAATAACTACGTTTACGGATCAAACGGTTCCTGGAAATAGAAATTAATCAAATACTTACATTGGTCATTGAAGAGTTTATGAGTAACTTGTTCACAAACAACTTACATTATACTTTCTTTTTAGAAAAATGTTTAACAAGACTAAAAACTGTCGTCAAAGTACTTAGAGACTAAAATAATCGGCTTTTTGTGCTTTGAATTAAGACGATTGAATATTTACTTAAATAAAAAAATATATATATATATATTTTACTCGGGTAGTTCTTATAACGTTATTTATCTCCAAAGATTTTGATCAGCTCCAATAATTATTTTGATCTTTTAAATTTATTTCAAATAGGATAAATTACGGTGTTCTAAGGTAGAAAGCATTTAAAACATACAATCCAATTGGGAAACTCCTCCTTTTATGAAGTCTTTTAAAATTTATATCAACTCGAAATGCGGTTCATTTTGAAAAAAAAAAAAACAACAAGAATAAACTTCAAAAGTTTCGACACATTTTTTTTTGACTTTTATTAAAAAAAGTTGTTATTTAATTTTAATAGAAAGCAATAGTAATAAGTAATGAACATCTCTAAAACTAGAAGGCGTCATTACGAAACGATGCGACATACTCGTATCGTAGTCACACCCGGAGCACGCCCGGAGCACGCCCGGAGCACGTCCGGAGCACGCCCGGAGCACACGCACATTGATAGCTATTTAAAAGTCTTTCTAATACTATCTTTTATACAACATGTTTGGTCATCATGGCCATCATGCGGCAGCGTACGGGTACATTCTACTAAGGTGTTAAAAAACTTATTCATATTTTTTATTGTTCCCATTCGTTTTGTTCATATTTTGTAAATTGTAAAATTGTATGGTAAATTTTGTAATATTTTGTATAATTACAATTGCCCAATTCTGTACTTTTTGGGCTTCAATCTCAAAGTTGATGATTGGTACTATTCTGAGATTATAGATTGTATAGAAAATATATCAAAATGTTAGAAATATTATAGTACATAGTATGTGGAGCTACGACGTTACGTCTTAGTCATACGTTGCTACACCGTAGCGCCGTAATGTCGTAGCACTGTAATAACGTAGCACTGTTACGCCGTAGTACCGAAGCACCGTAGCATGTTAGCAAAAGATGTTCGTAGCCACTTTTATGTTCCAGAAAATAGATTTACAACAAATTAGTACCGTTTACATATTTAAACTGTGAAGATTTCATAAATTCATTAAATGATCAGATACGTGATTAGGATTTAATGTTGGCCAGAACATAAGGTGACATTATCTACAACCAATATAAATATAAATAAATGCCTTTTTGACAACAGTCTTTCTAAGATGGTTACGGATATTGAAAGTTCAATGTAATATAGTTCAAGTGTTATTGGACTTATGAAATATGCTCGCGAGCAATTTTGTTACAAGAGGTAATAGGTTGTTAGTTGCTCTTGGTATTGTTGGCGTCAGGTGGTGCATTATCTGTAATGATGTACATTGTTTATTCGCTACGCGTGGTTTATACACTGTCACCGCAAAACAAGTAATGTACTTCTTCTGCCGCCGCTACTAAGTAAGCAAAGTGGAGAGAACATTTTATATAATAAATTATATTGTTTGTAAAGTTAAGTTATAAGGATAGTTATTTAACTCATTTTAAATATAACCTCATTGCTTGAGAATTATATAATTATATGTCATGGAATATTATTGTGTTTTAGAAAAGGACTGATTTATTCAGTTCCGTAAAATAATATCAGAACACCATAACTTTACATTTAAAGCTAAAGAAGATTTTATGAAATCATAAAAAAACATTATGTTGATTTTCGCGCCTCGGGGTTCGCCGAGAAGCCGGGAGCGAGGCAAGCGTGCCGCTTAACTCTAAATGTATTCACGATAAGAAAACACATGGAAAAATTATCTTTTCCTTCAACGATGGTGAGTGCACGTGTCCATTGATACATGTAGCTTATATTTAAAGAAATAATATTAACAAAGAAGCCGAATGACTTCAAAATATGTGATTATAATTTGTATTTAGAGCATATTTATTATATTATTTGGATCATGAGAACAAATCAAATATTATTTTTACGAGGCATCAACACTGCAAGGGTTCAGAAAACCCCACGTTCTGCAAGTTATTGTATTTGATTCCTGTTACAGTATTGACATAGCTTTGAAGTAGCTTTTGTGAATGAACTGACAGCCGCTCATCATGTTCAGCATCCACGTGTTGATTATTACAACATCATAAGTTTTTGAACGTTAGCTTAACTTGACCTAGAAGGTCGTATATAAACAGTTAGCACCATAATCTACTATCCAGTATTCTTACCAAATATAAACTATAACTTTTCTTTCGTACAATGGAAACAGAGTGATAGAGTACCTATGTCCAACGCGCGGGGCGGCTACCCACGGGGGCGACGACCGCGCGAATGGCGACGGCGTTGATACATCATGTTAGCAATCAGCACGCGGCAACCGGCAACGTTACACCTGCGGCATAGATGCTGCTAACACCAGGCCATAAGGTCGTGAACTGCTCGCGCGGCCGCCGCATTGTGTCAATGTACAATATTTCATGGGTTTCGTCCGATGGATTCTATGAAAATTGGATGCTACCTTACTAATGTACTTTGATGTTTATTAAAAATAATGTTCCCTAGCTATCCCACACTGAGCTACAGCTCGTGCAGCACGAGCTCTCTGTCCCAGCCTCCTATGGCTTGCTGGCCCGTGAAGTCATTATTAACGCCTGTTATGCAATAAGCCATGCGATAGAAGGAGGGGCAGATTTGCTGTGCTCACTTCATTGTAACCATAGCCATGTCTAGCGTGGCAAATCGTATTTTAATATTTGTATTACTTGTTGTGAATATCTTTTCAATTTCTGTGTCCAATAATTTAATTAAAGGTAAGTCATGGCGCTGGTCCGCCAGCGTCAGCCTTGGGCTAATTAAACTAAGCCTGCGTCACCAGGCTTGGCCTAACCAAGCCTGGTGACGACAGTACCGACAGTAATACGAAGGAAAATATAAATAAATGACCTCCAGTTGGTTACCGGCCTCACGTCAAGCGGAAACTAAACTTTTGATTGTATCAAAGCGATAACTTTTAAGTGTAATATCATTATTTGGAGTGGTTTATACTTTGAAACAATGCTGTATACCAATTTAGATGTTGGTTCTTTGTCAATAAATTTGTATTTAAAACTTTCAAAGTCTAAAATGTGAGTGGCCGAGACCATTAAATATATCGTTGGTGTTTTGTTCGTTCGTCGAGCTTGAAAGTGTAACAAGCTTTCGCAAGCTCGGTGCAGTAACTCTGCATATTTAATGTACATTGGTATAATTCCCGAGGCTGTGCTGTACGCGGCGACCTACCACTACGGTTGGTGCACTCCGGATACCGCTACACTTCTCTGCAACTTGAAGTAGTTTCAATTCAAATGTATAATTTATTTGATTTCTCATTTGTATTCGTCTTTGATTTATTATTAACATGACAAGTTTTAAAACATTCTACGGGAGCCCGTACGTGGAATGATGAAAATATATATTTTAATTTGGAAAATTGTTAACAATAGTACATTGCTAAACTGAATGATTTTAATGTAATATGAGAACTTGATGACCGATGGCAAACTGGACTAAAGTAACTGCATTACTTTATTAGTGAATTTACAATATTCAGGTTAAAATAATAACTGATGAGACAATGTACGCGCGATGCCCACATAAAACCCAATAACGTATTTTTTAATTCTTTAACAATTAAAAAATATTTAAGATCATGAGCCGTCAAAGGTGTTCCTTATCATTGATGCTGACTGTTCTTCAACCAACGTAATAAATATTGTCATTTGCCCGTCTTCTACAAAATGTACACAACTTAGCGAAAGCTTTTTGAACTAAGTTGTCTGTCATTGTAATCTTAAACTAAAAATATATTTTTAATTGTAAAAGTAGACCCGTTGTGTGATGTACCGTGGGCTGTGGCGAGCGTGCATGTTTAACGAGGTGGTCGTCTTCTTTGATAGTTCGATGGTCACCTGATAGTGTTGAATTAATTTATTTGACAATAGTAAAAATGTTATACTAGTGACTTATAAAACAATTCTCTAAGTACTACTGAAACGAAATGCTTACGTCAGATCTAATTCAAAATCAATAATTTTGCTTAATACACTTTGGTACACCGTCTGTGGTTTATTGATTATTGCATGTTAATAACTTTATTCATAAAGGTGTAAATCAACGAGATACATACATCGGTGCTGTGTCAAAAACCTGGATAACATTTCCCTGACAGTATGGACAGATTTATTCAATAGAATCGAATTTTAATGGTGGCACATTATATTGAATAGGCACAGCTGTGCATAGTTTATGCAATTAAGAAAGTTATTTTTATCGCGCAAGAGTTTTGATTTACTGTATGTTGTCTATTTTTGGTTGTTTCTTTGAAGATACTTCTAATGAGAGAAAATATACAACGCAGAGGTTGTTCTAAGAGATTCATATTGTAGTAGACGTAATTTTCATTTAGATTTGCCAATTTCGTAACATCTAGACACCAAAACCATTAACCATTTTCTCCATAGTTAGAGTCAAACTGGTTTTAATTGAAAACTAAGATTAATTTTAGTCGGCGCACAACAAAGTTTAGTTCGGTATTAGTATAACTAACGATAAAACATTATATAACATTCCCTCTGTGGTCTCGGCGAGTAGCCCGTCAAAGGCCGCGTGATCCGACGACGGAAGCCGTGCTCTACTCGATTACAATCTACATAACAATTTCCGAATGTCTCCCGATCCATTATGGCGCAGACAGCGAGTAAATACGCCACACAATGCCGAATCTTTATAAGAAAAAAATGTCTTTATTACAGCGAAAACATCGCACGAGAGCCCTGGCGGTACCAGAGTCCTGGCGGTACCATCCGATAAGTGTACCAGTTGATCTGCAGTTGAAGGCAAGGCGCGGCGCGGCTGTTGACTGTGGGCGGGGAGGCCCCAATTAGAGGCAGCATGGTGATCGGATGGAAGCGGATCAAAATTTAATCAAAAAGTGTCCCTCGTCGTTGGAATGAAATTTAATACCGGTCATTATTTCAGCGGGTCTTACCTCGAAAGTCGTCGTTGATTATTTTTCGTAATCAGGTAACTAAATATAGCTTGAAGGATCATGTACCTGTTGGGGAGTTACTCAAGAGAACGAACGGCTTTGGCACAAATTAAGAAATTCTCTCCACTGTCATGTAAACAACATAAAAATGTTATAGCAGGGATGGCTCGCCTATTGGTAATCCGTGAATGGCATATAAAAGTATATACAACCTTGGTTCTATTAACCAGCGATGCTAACAAACAAGATCCCTTTGTAAGATCTAAATTGACAATGATATAATTACAAAAATTAGCAACAAATATTTGTTGCTAGCAATGTTCGTTGCATCTAAGACGCGGCCACAGGCGCCCGGCGGGCTGCCGCTGCGGCTGCGGTCGGACGTAAATCTTCCAGATTTTACAAGAAAAATATGCGTGCGTATATCTTCCGTCCCCGATTAGCAGTGACGCGGACGAGGAGCGAGCCGCCATTTCTGTACGACCGATGTTTCTTTAAATTATTTGCTCGTATAAACCCCCGGTTTTCTTAAGGGCTATTTTTTTTCTAGAGAGAAAAATGGCACTAGTCAATTTCTGTACTGATATAAAGATAAGGTTTTCGTGTTCTACTAGCACAGTGAATCACCAGCAACAGCGCATCAATATTATTACAATACTGACGGTCACCCATCTAACTATGACCTTACAAACTTACCACTCATTCGAATTCAAAACACTTAAATTAAATTTAAAAAGTTATCCAATATAATATTATTTTTTGGAAGTTGTATACAGAAAAAAATAGATTCAATTTCCAAAAAAGTATTTTAAATTTTGTGTCTTAAAGTTGATTTTTGGTGATCAACTTCAGTCAGCGGTGTACCTCTGCGGGCGGGTGTGCGGGCCACTCGCTCAATTATAGTCTGCTCGTAAAACGTTTGATGTTTAGACTAAAACGGTGCCTCTTACATTGAGCCTCTTAATGGAGATGTAGTAAAACTTGTAGATGCCTCTGATGCCGTAATAGCGATATAAACAAGCCGATACAAGTTTACGCTTTTTGATATTCATCGTCATGTTTAAGTACTGTGTCGAAGTCATTATATATCTTGAATTTATATACTTTACACAGGCTTTATAATTAATAGAATTATCTTTATCACAAATTTAAAAAAAACACATTATCGAGACAACAATCTGGTGTACAATCTGTACTTTAACCGGTTCCAGTGTCTGTGACTATCTACTTCGATCTGGAGGAATCTATGAAAGTTTAATTCCCAGTGGGGGCAGAGATTTTCTTCCAGTTTGGTTGGTAAAAGAAAAGCTATTAAGTCCGCCTGACTAGCTACCACCGTATTACCAAGTCTGTCGCCATAGTCATGTTAATAGCATTGTTGTGTTCCGGCTGTTGGAGGTCAGATAACCAGTTCCTCTGTGCTTGGAGAATCCGGGTGAAGCCCAAGAAGCCCCCGTTGAGGATTTAAAAAAGTGTGTCATCAAAGAATCATAAGGCATTAATTGAAGGCTATGGTCGAGGTCAGCGCCCAAGTTAAACTAGCTAAGGGCAGATTTATCTTGGTAATAACACTACAACAAATCAATATTATTTCGGCAAAATTTTACTATTCCTCAACTATAAAAGCTAAATATCATTCGTGAAATTTACTTTGTACACCGCTTTGTCTCACAAAATGTATTGTGGCTTAATGCAGAAACGGTAACATTTTCACAGGTTAAAAAAGTCGGTCAGACTACGGCAGAGACTGATCCATAATTGATGTGTCCGGGACGGTGCATTATTTAGTACTCGATTTAAAGTACAGACCGTTCGATTAACAAGTTGTAAAGCCATGCCAGTGATTCAGCGTTATCCAGTTAGTATAGCTAGCGTTCTGTGTAAGTAAAACAGACCAAAGATAACCCAAATGTTGCAAACTGTTACAACTATGTACGATTACATTAATGTGTATAAACAGCATATTCATTACCGTGTTTTTGAGTTTAATATAACACTAGCGGCTGGATCGGATTTAACAAAAAATTTGGAAAAAAAACAGTTTGGAATAGAATTTGTTTGTAGAAGTGACACTTGTCTTACTATAAATCAGTCTCAAAACAACCAGTACAGTATATATATTTATATATAAAAGAGTACACTAAAGTTAGTGTTAATATTGACCTGTTATGGTTGGTTTAATTTGATAAAATAGTATTACATTATTAAAACCGAGGCTAAAGCATACTGTTGAAGAATACTATTTACCTTTACAAGGCATGAGTTTGACTGCATTAGTTATATTTGAATTCAATTAAATTCTTTATTATAATTACAGGAGAAAGGTAGATTACAAAAGGCGAAAATTCTCGATAAGTTTACATTAGTATAATTAAGTGTTTTAATTCTATTGGAACTACAAAAAACCATTTATTATAATACAGATTGTAGCCCATACAATATAATACTAAAACAAATAAATACAATTGTCCAAAGTAACGACGACATATAAATCTTAAAAGGCGTGTGGAGGGGAGGGGGAGTTGGCTAAGCATCAGCTACCAGCTGGCAGAGACACCGCCGGAGATCATTAAAACTTAAACTGACTCCCTTTGAGCTTTGATTTGGATCTTAATTAAATTGTAGATACATGCACTTAGCCAAATTGTTGTCACATGTACAAGACCCTTCGTGGGGGGGCGGGGCAGCATGCCGCCACGTTGGTGCGGCGCCGGCGTTCATAAAACGAGATCGACAAGAACGCCTTATGTTTACTTTGTTTTTTGTTTTTAATTACCACTTGTCAAAGTATTTAAATGCTATATTGATACCTGTCAAAAATAAACTATATCGCATATATTAGTGACCGTGACAAGCTTAAGAATAATAATTGTAACACTTGTCTTTGATTTTAGTTGAAGTTCCAAATTCAATGCAAGTGTCCGCCCTTCACGACGCATGTTCACAAACTAAAAAGCGTTATTTTTATAGAAGGTGACATAGGAGGTGACTCTATGTATTTACAAAACATTTCTACAAAGAAATGTATCTATTTTACTCATCGTAAGGACACAAAACTAAAAGAGAATGTTGCAGTGCGCCGCACACACACCTCTTCAAGAGAAGGCCCAGACTCTTCAACTACCTAACTAAGGGGCAAAATAAAAACGAACCCCTTTAAGGAACGCGTGGACGTGGATAGCGCGCACCTGCCGCCTGTCTGAGGATCTCGTTACACTCGACAAATGACTAACATTAATAACATAAAAATAGTGGAGGGTTTTTACGTGTTTTGAAAGGTTTTAGTTTAGTCAATAAGTATTTTTGCTGCGAGGGCGCTATTGACGCGCATGGACGCCAATTAATAGAGGCTTTACATGCAGATGACTCCCCTAGCTCGAGCACAGACAAACATAATCTCGGTGCAGTATTTCCGCTAGATTTAGAAGTACAAATAATTACCGCAGCCGCTCGCTTCTTGAAGAAAGCTGCTGGGCATTAACTTACACGTAATCGGGAAGACAACTGATTATTTTACATGGTATTTCAGGCTGGTATCATTAGGATCTCATCCTGATTAATGCACACAATTTTTGTGTTGAAGTCCACATTTGCTTCACCCGCGTGTGAAGGTCTGTGCCCAGCAGCATGACGGAAATGGGCTGTTGATTGATTGGGTGAATTATGTATTTTAATACGGCGGTATAACGACCGATTGATTGATCTCTACGTAAAAGAAGATCGTACTCAAACAAAGCCAACTCTAATATTTAATGTTTTATGCCTGACTTGAGTTGGGAGCGCGAGACGGTTATCTACTGTACTGTTAATAATTTTAATCTCCCTCATATTTTTTCCGGTATTAGCATCGGATACGTAAACATATTTAATAAAAACATCAAGTAGTCAATTATTTCCTGTACGCAACGTAATAGAGCCTGTCAGCTCGCTATACATATATATATATATGGACACAGAGCGTCTTGCTCACTAATACACTTCCGTACTGCCGTCAGTTATTTCCGTAACACAATCACTTAGGCTCGTTAGCTAAATCTATTTTTGGAATCAATTCACCTGGAAGCATCATGATTTCGTTAGTTGCTGGATGAATACAGCGGTTCCGTACAGATCTATCTGACTCAGTTGAGTGGGTGTACTCATTATCGAACCATTTCATTATCAGGAGAGTATTTTTCAAGTAAGTGGGTGTGAGCTCATTGTCCAAAATCACAGGGAACTCCTCAAGGTTGTATCAAATATTTTTACTTCGCTAATAAATATTAAAATATTTTGACGTTTTCAATGAATCATTGATTTATTTTTAAAGTATATATCTATTATATGGAAAACCCAAGAATAATACAAACGAAGTCATTTTAAATAATATTGTATGATACATTGAATTTGCCGTGTCACATAATATCTAATACACTTTTTATGGCCGTATTATAGAAAGTAATAATCTTAAAATGAGTGGAATCATGTGATATTGTGTTGTGTTCTTGTTCATTAACCAACCGGCGATACACCCTGCCGATGCCGTACGCTGATGTTAATATTAAACACGTGGGTCGATAGCGGATGGCTCCCGCGGGCAGGATCTCAGGACCCCTTACTCATACTTTATAGGGCCTTAGTTTCAAAATTATATGAAAATAAATATTGTTTATGCGTTTTCATCGTAGGAAATTTTATAGTATAATATCTCTCCGGGATCGTATAGACACATGTAAGTAAGTAAGTGTTGATATAAAGATCCAGGTTCAAAGACTGCTTCAGCCAAGTGTCCTCGGCTCAGTGTTCGCTGATGAAAGAAATGTGAAGGATCATTTATACAACTTCTCCAAAGTATAATAAGGACTTTGCTTGATGGATTTATTGTTTAGGGAAGTCATACAAAACTGTCAATGTGAGATGACATAACAGCCCGAGGTGTCGCCGCGGTCACGTGACACGCGTGTTGAACTGTACGAGCATTCCGCATGTTCCAGTCGTGTGTCCTGTGTACGCGAGGGGCCCAACATAGAACATAGTTTTACAGGGGAGTATTCCGGACGAATGACTATGGACCGATGGAAATAGTTTGGTCCGATATAGATTTTTTTTAAATTTTATGTCGACAAAGTTACGTTAATAATTCCGATAATAATATTTTCATTGTTATGTTAACATTGGCATATAAAGTCTATTATATCAAAGTTTATTAAGATAGAAGTAGAGTTTTGTGCCTATTCCATAGTAGTTCATTGTTTGAAACCTTTTTTAGCTTGTAGGCTTAAATCTTCCGGTCGTTTGTCACGGCGCGCCGAAGTGACGACGTCGCGACGTTATCGGTGCGCCGCGCCATCGCGACGGCCCGCCGCCACACTCGATCATTCCTCACACAAAGCCTGCCACTGCCCGAAAGCCTCCTGAGACCCGAGCCTTCAAAGAGTATTATCTTGAGGTGCTGATGTGGGCACGCGTTAAGTCAAATCTGGTAGAACGTTAATATAACCGTCAATCGAAGTCAGCTTTATCCACGGAACGATACGACGCTTTAATCTACTGTTAAGAATATCTCATAATTTGGCCTTGCATCGTCAATTAATTGTTGCAATGCTCTATTATCGTAGATAATGTACTCGTATATAAATAGATCTTAGAGGGAATATTTTATATATATATGTAATAGATATAAATAAAACCGAATAAAATAATGTCAACATAATCAATTTATGATATCGACCAGTCTGAAACGGGATAGTCGTAATTAATTAAATCGATTTTCCCACTTTTTATTGAAATTTGTAATGTTATTAGAAATCATCCATAAAGTTGGCTTGGAATTGGCTAATTGGTGAATTATCAGGTTGATTGGAGACGCTCGAGCCGGCGCGGGACAAGAGCCCAGTAATTGGAGTGAACGATGCTCGCGGCTGGCTCGAGGGCGAGCGGTGACGTCACGCGGACACTCCCCGCCGCCCTCCCCCCACTTATTAGCCCTTGATTGTTCACTGAAGCAACACCAGTACCTTCAGTAGTGAAGGTCATAATTATCGCGGAGCTCTCTCGGTAATCTTGTAAATAAGATTATAATTAGAGGCTTGTAGTGAAACCTGCACATTAGGTAATACATAATTACAAACTAATATTATATTATATCATAAACTTTGTTATTGTCAACTGACACATACAAGGAGATCAAACGACGGATCGACTCTTATTGATTTAGGAAATTCAAGTTGTTATAATTTATCTAAAAACAAAGTTAATTAAATAATAAAACGATTAACTTTGTTTTTGCATGCTCTCATCTGGTGATCTTGAATTAAAAATACCATAATCGTCCTTCAGTTTGTAAACGACTACTATGAGCAAAAAAAGATAAATTATTTCAACCGTACATAAGCATAATTCCTACTAATAAAGAAATAAAAATAATTACTATTTATTTATTCAGTAATTTTTGGATTTACAATAAGAGATTTAATATTAGAATTTTAGAAGTTTATCATTGTTACTAACACTGAATTAATCGCTTTTTTATTAAATATATTAATAATACAGTGAACCTACGTAGACAAATAAAGTTATTTGTCAATTTTTGTGGTAACACGTATGGTGTTATAATTGTCTTATCAGGCGAGTCCACTTGGGCGGGCGTCAAATACCTGGTAATCTTGTTAAGCATACAACAGAGGAGCCGGCGTGTGTACACACTGCACGCACACATACGTGCACGGGAATGTCTCACTGATTAGGTAAACAATGGCGCCGACGACGGTATTAGAATATTCAGGCCGAATCTATTACTGACACGTGATTTAGAGCTTCCGATGTTAAACAATTGTACCGGGAAATGCAAAGTAGGCATTGTGTGTGTTGTTAGCGTCTCTGTGTGTGTGTGTGTGCGTGTGTGATATGTAAATCTTGTTTCTATATTTAAAACATTTTCTAACAAACTAGATGAGTCGGTGAACATTGCATCACTTACAAGCTACCACCAACGCCATCTATTAAAAGAAACCCGAAGTAAAGATGGAAGAAATATCAGTTTAATGTTAAGCATGTCAGTTAGACGATGTCGATGTATGGACATGCTAACTTACCAACTTTAATTTACTTTTCTTGGACGCTTCCATTATCGGTTGTAACCACGCCTGGATTAAGGCAAACAAAACACAATAATATAAATTCAAATCGGTCGAACCGATCGGTTGAATCTTATTTTTCACTTTTGCCTGTTCAAAGTTATTTTTTTTAATCTCAAGATCTACAGCTGAAAACCACATACGACACAGGACATGGGGATTACTGGGGAAGTTAGTTTATCCCCAGATTAGATTAATAAAATAAGTAACAGATATTCTCTTGTATAATATTTTTTCATAATTAACTTTATCAGCAAGGTCAAAGAGTTCATATTGTAGCAAAAAGCTCTCTGATGCAACGGATCTCAAGAAACATATTCATATGTTTTAGTGTTATTTTTTGTGAGTGGTATTTGAATGTAAAAGGTAATTATATCACTCTATTTACTAAATATTAACAAAATAGAAGACTTTAATAATACTTATAATAACCCCATCTGTTATCTTATTAAAGGTTGTTTATATATCTTATTAATTATTTTCCCGCGACAGTATAAAGACAGACGCATTATCTAGTTAGTTAGTAACACAAACATACTGTAAGTATCTACATCATACCTATATTACTATATTACTCAATGATCCGGTATGAAAAAAATATAAAGAGCAATAAGTCTGATTGTATGAGCCGACGAGTATCTTGTAATAATTTAAAAATAAATGAGATGACATTTGACATCGAAAAATCGCAGATCCCGACATTGACACCGGCCGTCTGGTCGAGCGGTCATTACCCCTGTATACTTAACCAGAGGTAGAGATAATAAGTAGTTACCTCACACGAGACAAGAACTGCGGACCATTTATAACAAGTACAGTACGAGCGCTATCGCGTCCAACACCTATATTATCAAAATAACGCGCAAGTGTTCGTTCGGCAGCTCCTCTGTCACCATCATCATATAAAAATAATTATAAATGTCGTTACTTTGATTTATTAGCACCGACTTGATGGAATGCTCTTCAATCATTCTCAAATCAGCTTAGCAGCCGTATTACGTCACAGGAGCGATTAATAACGGCCTAGTGTCATGTGACGTCACGGGGCGTTGACGTCAGAGCCCGGCACGTGATAAGGGCGCGCTCCGCGGCCCCCCGACCTATGACGCGCACTTAGTACCATTTCAATTATTTGGATCCTGTAGTTTGCTCACAAAAATGAAGCCATGAACATTTCCCGGCGCTGAATGTGGACTCATTAATAATTCAGGAGCAAATTACTCAAATACAAATTCGAGTAAACACCCTGTTTCGCATTTAATCGCTGAAAGTTCCACAAGGAAAAATGTATATTTTTCCCTGATTCAGAAGATGAAAGAGATGCGTGCCTTCACGGCATCTGAACAAGCAGACAATGTGTTTTATAAAGAGAATGATGGTTGAGTTTAGTTACTTAGGTACGGGAAAAACAAAATAACTAAATTGGTCAAGTCAAGCCAGCCCCCCGGAGGATGTTGACACACAACATCCAAGCGTCAGAAGTAACAAAGACTACTTACCTCGTTACTGCATCTGTTACAGCTAGTGAAGCTAGTAATACAGATATAATAATAACACAATTCAAATGAAGCCAGTAGGATAACAACAAGATACATTTAAGTTTTAATGAAGTGACGTTTTATTGGACATAATCTATTCTTGATATAAAATCTTTTTAAAAGACAAAATTGAGCGAGCGAGCGGCTATGGGAAGTATCATCTACCGACAGTTGCCACGTTGAGGATATCCAATGTACTTGCTGGACTGAATAATATCAGGAAGATTATTTACGGTCAGGTGTGTGTAAGGTTTTTGTTGCTAATAGATTACAATTCTAGAAAGTTCTTAATTGAAAACTAAACTTAATAACTGTACTAAGAATATAAGTGGTAGTTTGCGGAAACTCTCAGAAGAAGAAAATGTGCGAATATAGTTTTGCATATTATATTTATTTATGTAAAAATAAATGTCAAACGTAATGTCGTTTCATTATAACCATAATTGTTTTCAATTGAGTACAATGGTACTGCTTTTATCCTTTGCTAAGATTAATAAATTATTATATTTAAAATATTATCTTACTTCGTGTTCATCCCTGAGAGTCTATGTATTATATATAATTGTACTGTTCGTCAGTGCACTGTGACTGTGACTACGTTCGATACGTTCCAGCGCTCGGACGTTTTGCATTGTTTATCTTCTGCGGGGCCGTTACGGTAGCGCGGGGAGTGAGGGAAGGAAGGGGGGGGGGGGGGGTTTGCTCTTACTACCCTCCTCCTACATTTGTTATCTAATTACTAAGCTAACAAAAAGATTTTAATTATTTCTATTTTTTATATTTGGTAAGTACATTTATTGAAATAAATAATTATATGTATCCAGTTTTATTTTATTCCAGTTTTACGAGCATTGTGTTTCGCCCTCAGAGGAAAAATTTCAATAAATTTGATTAAAGCTACTGACCTTATCGGAGAGATCCAAAGTGATCTGTTTGTTTTATTTATTAACTCGTATGCCATAGAAACTTGATGTTGAAATGTCAAAATGCAATACAGTTAATATATATCTTTACTACTGTTGACATTTCTAATTAACTTTTAGTCAATACTGATCTCCTGGTCGAGTTTAACATGCTATTATCACTAGTATGGTTATAACCGATATACTCCCGGGATCCCAAAATAATATTTAGTCAAGTTTACACGCCCAGACAGTTATCAGTATTGTCTAACTGAACCATCATAAAAATGTAACAAAGAGTGATCCCTCCGTTCATAAATCAGTTATACTTGCAGTACTCACGCACACATGATCTAATTGCTACCATAATCGTTGTATTGTATTGTACCGGTTGCACATAATCTGATAGTCCTGCAAAGACAATGACGTTATCAGACAATGACCCGACCGACGTGACCACATAGTGAGCGTCGTCTGATGGCGTCATTGTCAGATATGCAGTAATATTGGTGAACATAGATCGTGCGACGCGCGGCCCCGATGAGGGCACCACAGACAAGGTAGATTTTCAGTACCAAAGACAGTCTATAGACTCATCATCATCTGACGAGTGGTCAGAACTCCTATTTACTGAGCTAGAAACCCCGGGTTCTAATCCCGGGAGGGCAGTTATTTGTACGACAAGTCAAGGATGTTTGTATGTATATTTATTATATACATATTTCTATCAATATTATATATACTATATTCACTGCGCTGAGCGAGGCTACAAAAATAAAGTGATGATATGATATTGGTTGATCTCAGCTCCAACTAACATCTCTTAGACCGATTGTGGACAAACAATAATCGAGTCTCTAGTAATCGAGTCGTCTCTACAGTGCTACCGACTATTTTCTCACAAAAAAGCATAACTGTGACAGGTTATGGTTCTTGGGTAGCAGGCATGATATGACGTCAAAATGGACTTCAATATTATGTGTTAAAACATGTTAAATGTTACAACTGTCAAATTAAATAAACGTTTATCTGGTGGTTGTAGCGAGTGAATATAAACTATTTTATTTTCAGAAGAGATAAAGTCAGACGTCATTGTATTTCAATTAATGATAATTTCAGTTGTATTATTATGTCACGATATTAAGTGTTATCGCCGATCCACAAGTTTAACGCGGGCTCGCCCCGTGTTCTGTAAACGCTCCACTAAACAATCGCATTCTTATAGCTGTGGGTGCCGTTAGTGTTTAAACGGATCACTGTCCAATATTTATGGGATGGTTCCCCGAAAACCTAATATTAAATCAGAAGAAGTTTTGAACGATTCTCTCTAGTTTCCGAGAAAACTGAAATACGTATTTGATAAATCACTGCTTCGACAGTGAACGCTGAAAAAGTTTCTCACATTAATCTTACGATAAAAAAAACGTTTATCAGGTTCAGATTTCGCCAAGTTTCAGGAGAAACGGACCTCATATCTGATAAGCATTCGCGAGCTTGTCTTATACAAATGAAATAGTACGAAGATTTGATTGACGTTCGGCGTGAGCTTGGCACGTACTCGCCGACCAACCGCTGGATGGAAGCCAAATCCCCACCCCTCCTCCCCGCTCCCTGTCCTCTTCATGCCTCCCCTTGAGCCCTAAAGGCACGCAGTACTCACAAAGAGCACAGAATAGCTGTTTTTTTCTTCCGGCGACTCCACATCGGGACAATAACAAAATGCCGTGACTTGAGATTTATTGGGGGCCGACACAAAAGTATTATCTTTCATTT
Organism: Acentria ephemerella; assembly: GCA_943193645.1. Lineage (NCBI taxonomy): Eukaryota > Metazoa > Arthropoda > Insecta > Lepidoptera > Crambidae > Acentria > Acentria ephemerella. The sequence goes on from OW971887.1 coordinate 118,620, forward strand.
AAAAGAAGATAAATGTCACTCGTTTTACGATAATTTTTTTATATTCCACTCGTACGATGTGTTTGTTGTGGCCACGCTCACTTATGTAATATTATATTGTTTACATTATTGGTTGAGCTTCCGAACTTAGGGACCCGCCGGTGTTGTACATCAAGTATTTGTAGTTGTATTTTTTTCAAATGATTTATTAAACTGATACAGAGAATATTACTTATATCTACTTAGACATATAATCATATCATCACATTGTAGTCATATAACGATGAACCATTCAAGTATCAAACTGACAAATAGTGTTCTATCACTAACTTTTTAATAGTGTCAAGTGACTGAGCTTGCCTTATGTGGACAGGTAGAGAGTTCCACAGTAAAACAGCTTATACCGAGAAAGATTTGTAGTAAAATTTAGTAAAATGTGATGGTGTTTTTAACCTAAAGTTGTCTGACGATCTCTAAACTCGGGAATGGGTATCACGAAGGAACTTAGACGATATTTTACGTAAAAGGGGTGTCTGGGGGAACAAAATAGTCAAAGGAAGGATAGTTACACTCGATAGTAGTATATTTAGAACCGTTTTTGGTGGCGAATAAAATAAGAAGACGAACAAAGTTGTTTAAACGTAGATAATAATTTGAATTGAACAAGATTCATTACGATAAATTATTATGTAATTAACGACGTTGTACAAAGGTTCGTATCAATGCAGTCGTCGAAGGTGCCCAATCAGCGCGTATTTGTGATTGGTTGGTCATAAAGACGAGAACACACGGAGAGGTCTTCACTCGCGCAAATCATGTATATTTTTAGTTGGTATTAGTTTTGTGTACATTTGCCCATAAAATATTTGTTATACATGATGCAGGAATACCTATCTAAAGAGATCGAATGATCTCATTCCTGAATAGGAATGTTAATTTAGGTAGAGTATCCATTGAACAGGTAGGCTCCGTGTCTACCATGAGGCAAAGGTAATTTAAAGTAAAACTAGATGACATGATTATATTAATCAAATTGAGCGACTTCTTCGCTACATTGCGGTATTTGCGTGTCGATGTAGGAACTAGCAGCTTATGAAATAATTAATGTTATCTGCTTTCAGAACAATACAAAAGTTAATTTAATAATTAGCGTGTACGTCGCTTTTTTAAAACTGGTATCGGCTTTTTAAAAAACACTTCATAATTGTAAACCCATTTATTTGAAGTAAATATAAGGAGTTTCAGGAACATTAACATAGTATTTTGTATATTTTAATGTGGATCCGTTTTTATAAAGTGCGGGAAGAGACTTCCCCGTGAGTGGTCACCCTAAGACGGGGCTATAATTACCGCACTAACATATAACTAAGTTACAGGCTGATTGACTTATTCATCACGATCTACTCGCGGTATAATTTTGGTCGCTGTGCCGGTCACTAACTTACGCGAAGATTTATACTAAGTATCTATACTAAGTAATCTGGTATTCGCTCGGCTCTTGTCGCGTGGAGACAATCTCCAATTAGTGATTTGAGATTAAATTTTACAAAGGCTCTATGCTGTATTGAAGTAAACAACCAATGACCGCATTGAGCACACGTATTAATGATTGTTTGACAATATAACTTGTTGTTGGAGTTAAATCAAAATTATTTCGAAGAGCCTTTGAAATTTAAGTAGGTTAGTAAATCCTAATCAAAGTCTAAGAACTTTTGTTCATATCGAGTTAAGTAAATGCAATCAATTGGTGCTTGAAGTAGGTTGCGGAACATAAGCCTGTCCTCACGAGCCCCCCTTCGACAGCAACTAGTTGTACAAATCTCAAAGAGTGTGCGTGGTTAGACTATCACGCTCGTTATATTGCAACTTTATTTAATTAAACTTCACAGCTTAATAGAAACATCTGAATACCGCGATTCAGATTTGGCATAAATTGGGGCAGCGCCATCTAGACGAAATTGACTGAACGATACTTATTGCATAAATTGATCAGACAATTGGAGATACAAAGTTGGCACAAACTCTATAAGTATTTACTTACCTTATACATTAATATGAAATAAACTCACATCACGAAAGCTTAGTTAGTGAACATCGCGTGTTTGTGCTGACGTGACGAAGTGTGTGTTTGGCGCCAGTAAAGCTTCATGCATTTCGATTATGATCAATTTAATATCTTAAAAAATTACCACAGTCTCATTCAACAGTTACTTTTTAATAGAATCATTTGTAAACGTTTAACTTCGTTGGTCAACATACAATTATACTTTTTACCTTACAGCTGACTAGTTATCGTTCGGCTGCGTGTCATCGTAGATTATAAAAATCAAGAGACCCGTGGTACACGAGCACTTAAGGTAATTGATCTTATATTATTTGAAGATTTCCTCCCGTCCGACGACTCTGAATTCTAACTTGAACGGCTCTATATTGAGCGGTGTTGTAATTCTGTTCAAATTAAAACGTTCGCTGTGTGGTCCACTCCCACGCCATTCACCGTCTACTTGTAATTCAGTCGTACATTGACTATAGCATTAACATCAAAATAAACGGAAAAACAACAATGAAATAGAAGAACAATATATATTTACAGCGACGGTTTGTTCAGTGAACATTTATTTGGCCCACGCTGTTGTCCCGCAGTAGAACGACACAGCGCTATTTATTTGTTACACAGTACAAATAGATATTTGGTTGGAGTCGCGCCGCATCGCGGGAATATATCGGGAGAATGAAAATGGCTTTGCAGGAAGGTCCGCGCCTGTGGGCGGTGTTAGTGACGTGGGCGGTGTGTGCTGCAGGAGTGACGCGGGCCGACCTACACCGGACACGAGCCAAGTACCACAGAGAACTGGTGCCTTCTTCGTATTATAAATACTGGCAAGCAATTGATAGCTAAACTTGGTTTCAATAATGTTCCTACAGATCTAAGAAGTGTTGAATTTTGATATATAGATAATAGTATTATTTTAATTTCTTCATCGCACACAGAGTATATTGTTGTTAGTTGTTGACCAACTCGATATCAACACGACAATTACAGGGTCGAGTAATAATTACAATACTCATTGTTAAGTGTTATCACAACTCAAAGTTAAGTAATATTAATTAATAATGTTGAAGCTTAAATTATAGCTACAATTATTATATTCACCACCTCTCCCCACAGGAGCGCCAGGTGCTCTGGAAGTAACATATTTATGTTAAATAAAGAATTTTTTTTCCTAGGCCCTGATAATTGTGATTTCATCTTTGTTTCTCCAATCGTCCATTCAAATCGAATCCAAAGCAAACATAGCTTAACTTTGACAATCGTCTTTTGGTGTTGTGCTTGCTGCCGTCACCCAACCACACAGATACAAGACCAGCGAATGAGTATTGATTCCCCACGTAACGAGTGTGACAACATTTATCTGAATAAATAACTCGCCCAGCATCATGCACTTGACACTTTCGTAACAGCGAGCAGGTTTAACTGTGCCCTCGCTTATACCTTATTGCGACTACAAAAGGTTCATTTAAGAGGTTTCCCCTGCACGAGCTGTGGTCCTACGAGCGGTGAGTCGCCAGGTTCGAGTGTATATTTACGAGTAGAGCGTATGAGCGTAGCCAGAATTAATTATGAATTGTTTTAGCGAAAAACAACGCAGAGAGGGCGGACTACTACGGGAGAGCGCCGTGACGTGTGACAGGTAAATTGATGATTGTGACAGAATACACAAGTCACAAGTAATTGTGGCGAAGGAAGAGCGAGCGGACAGCGGGCGAAGTTTGCGTCCCTCGGGCGTCCGTAATGACCAGAAAAAGATAAAGTTTGAATGTAAATGAGTCCTCGTGAATATTTATCAGACGTTAACGAGAAGTTCCGAAGACAATCGTTGTGATAGCGACACAATGCGTTGATTTAGACGACACTCGGCACATCGCCATCGATGGGATCCCCTCAATACAGCTCATTTGGACTAAACAAACCGCGTGCCGGCTGACACAGTTTAATACACTTAATTTTGGCAAATTGGAACTTCATTTGTATTCAATAAATTCGTGATGAGATCATTAATGTCTGTTGGAGCGCGTCCGCGGTCGGTGTCCGTGGGAACATTCTAGAATAATGTAATGATTTTCAAAACTGTATAATATGCTAATGCATAATGGTTAATGACAAATAATTCAAATCGGGCGTTAGGTCTACGGCGCCCGTGACGTCAGCGCCAGGTCTCCGGGTTACATTCAAGATTACCAGCACAATCAGTTTCCTTATATCACTCTTGTGAAAGAAATATTATTGGAATAAATGAGCGTAGCGGCTCGTCGCTTGGTGCTGCGTGTCGCGGGCTAGAGGGGTGGGGAGGAGAGGAGGGTACTCCCAAAAGATATTAATTTACAAATCTTCGATTTCGTTAAATATTATGTAAATAGAATAAGCAAGTGACGTCATGATGACGTACAACCTTTAGAACATTCAAATTATTTTAACATGCAATCTGTCTTACAACACCAAATGCAAACGTAATACTTTTTCTATTACTAAGGAGACACGGGCGGGCTGGTAAATTGTAAAAAGTCAATCAGTGGCGTTTAAATTTAACGGCTATATTAATATGTTCAGTGCATTGATCTAACAGATGCAGCATCTTGTCTCAGACAGACGGATGACCCTAACGGCTAGATGCGCTCCTCACGTGCCCTCAACACACGTGACCCACTTCAACTGGAATCTGAGCTACTTACTTTAATTATTTTGGTAAATGAAACAATTTCTGATGCAATGGAACTTATCCCAACAGAAAATTTTACTTTACCAACAAGTTAATTTAAATCGGAGATCGAGAATATTTTGGCATGCCTCTAACTGCCTAATGCCAGGAGATTGGACACAGATTTATTGAATACCAGTTGTGCGTCGGCGCAACACGAACGCATATTTTCAATACAAGCGTATGCCCTTGCTTCCTCCCTGGCTTACGTCACTAGACAAATATTTTTTCTTCATAAATCATAAAGCTACCATCACCCCAGTTTTCCTTTTTTGCATAAATTCATTAACAAAAGAGATAGGTATCCCTATTGCGCCCGATAGTTCGCTTGTTGGGAGAAAGTGCGGGAGCAATAGATTATATAAATACTTATTTTTCTAATGATATGTATCATATACATGAGTTAAGAGGGTGTAATAACCTTAGTACACCCTCTTAACTCATGTATATGTTCTCTCTCTCACTTGCTCATTGCGACAAACTTGCGTATTACACCAACAAACGGTACCTGCGGAGTAACAAATATAATACATACCGGTGTTAGTCTACGCAAGTATTCCAGCACAACATAACATAGCCTTGAAATAAAACTAAGTAAACACATTACATTTGGGTTTTTGAAAAATACAAACAACCGACATTGTAACACACAATATTAATGAAGGTACCGACATACAAATAGCCGCCCGCGGGCCCAATAAAAACAGAAGAATCCACAGTGTCATGCGTCATGTGAATAAATAGGACGCACTTCACGTAGATGGGCGGCCGCGGCAATTTATACAGGCACAATGGCCACCGCCACTTATTAATCAGGAGGGTGGTCAGACGGCGCCTTGTGTGCCGCTGCGGAGTCTCTACATTGAAGAGCTTGCTTAAAGGGCATGAGCATTGAATTGTAGCGGAGTACAGCAATGTATACAAAACTATCCGGAATAGCAGATCCAAAATGCACTTGTACATGTCTCTCATGGCTCTCAGTAGTGGGTTGGTGAAAGGCTTTCGTAACGAACTCGAGCTGGAGTTTACGACCCTTTACATCTACAAATTAGATATTTGGAGAAACAAATAAAAGTTGAAACATACCAACAAAGTGTTACATGTGAAGCGATGAACCGCTCGTAGTAAAGAACTCATCAATATTGTACGGGGCACGTGTATTTAGAGCGCAGCGTTCATTTCATTTCGCTTCGTGTTTCCTGGCAAGGAAGCCGCGGCCAGGGGGCACGGTACAGCGGGGAGGGGAAGGAAGACATCGAGAGATATTTACGAGGCAGCACTCGCGCTGATGCAGCAGACACAGTTATCCCATTCTTCGGAAGCCAAAGATTAATCACTACGGTTCCGGCTGTATTCGCTTTCAAAGTTTTCGATAAAAGTAAAATTTTATCACTATTGGAACTGACGCCGCGTCCTGATACTACGGCGCGCGCAACATTGTGTGTTTATTACTAGTACATTGCTAGTGTTGGCCAGTCAGGTGTGAAACATAGATATTGGTATCCGCACTAAACTTTGTTGAGTATAACTTTGACAGTTGTTGTGTGCGAGGTATAGCTTGAGGTCGAGCTGATCATGTTAGTAGTCAATTGACTCAAGTGATGGATGGCTGCCGTCTGCTGATGTTACATCATATTTTTGATGGATAGTTCTGTCGAATGGAGAATATTGTGTTTTTTTGGAATTAAAAAAGATTTAATTAAGACTTTTGTTTCATAAGTTTGAGAGGAAGTTTGTAAGATCAAGGTCAAATGGGCGACCGTCAAAAATATTCGAAAGCCTTTAGAAAAAATATGAAACCCGTAATATGAGCCATTAAAATTTAATTTAAAAAGGTTTCCATGGAATCCCATTATCAGATCTTGACTAGGTGGCTCAGGGACCACCTCAGGAGTATACTCTATCGAATAATAAATAACTTTGATAGTGGGTTTACATCTGTGGAGAAATCTGTGAACATTCTTCCAAAAAACAGTGAAACAGAACTTTCTCCTTTGACATCTTGACATCTAAATGTCAGTTAAAATAAGTCAGAATATCTGTTCTAAAAACATAATTGTACTTTACAAGTACAATATTCAATTTTATGTTAATCATAGACAAGGGATTAACATAAAATTTAATTAACATAAAATATCATTCACAGAATAATAAGTGGATTATTGTTTATCTGTAAAGCTGTGACTTTATATAAAGTTGTCATTTAATTTTTAATTTTCCGGGAAAACGTCAGATGATAATGACAAATTATAAATCAGTCGCGTCGGTGTAGTTTACACAGAACACGTGTTAGACGACCAAGATGGCGGCACTGTTTGAGAGGAAACTTGAGTAAGGTCCATCCTTAGTTAGGATTGATTGATGTCCTCGACAGGTTGATTAGGAAATTAAAACAGTCATGATTCGCTTTATTAATTATTATTTTCAAACGCCAAAGTAGACAAGGAAATAACCGAAAAAACTGATAACCAAATTATGAAACTCCGCTTTTTTGAAGTCGGTTAAAAAAGTCATTCGTTTTATGAAATTCGACAATTTTTCTATTAATTAATAACTAACCTACGTATAACTGACGACTGTAAGGTCGAGTGGTCAATACCACTATCTACTTGGCCAGAGGCCCCGGGGTCGAATCCCTGTAGGGGGAGAAATATTATTTATTTCCTAAGAATACCCTAATAAGTATAAAATACACGGGCCAAAGCCAAGTACATGTCATGATTCTGAACGTGTGCCGACTACACGTGGCTTTGGAAATATTTAGTGTGCTTAAGTCTTTGACTCGATCTAGAATACTTTCTCGATTATTTACATTAATGTGTACATTATCATATATACATGCATTCAACGAGCCAAACAGTAAGTAGAGCACTCCGACATATTGACACAAGTTATTGTACCGCCGGGGCGATGACGACACGACTATGATTGTAGGAGCTTTGTGAACGAGCGTACCCCACGGTACGCCGGGGCCGTGTGTAAGTGGGTGAGTTTATCAAACAATAGGCGCAGAACTACCTGGCGAGCGTCCAAGCCCGCCTCCGGACCGCGTCCTCGCCTCCGCACCGCTTCTATATCGCTTCTATATCCCGTAGTGAGCTTTTTTCTTTTATTAGGACAACACTCATACAAGCAAATTTTAAGATAAAACACACTTAAAACTTAGTGCCATTAAAGGTAGCCATGGCAACGGCGGTACAATGTGGATTAGAATTTACTTAACAAAAAAACTATGATGACTATTTCTCTACAATAAAATACTAAAATAGTGAGAACATTTAGCAACTTACCATAATCTAAATAAAACAATAGTAATAATAAATATCAATGCACAGAACAGTGATTCCCAAAGTGAACAAGGTTTAACCCAAGAGAGACTCGTCGAGGGTCTACGTTGGTATGAAAAAAAATGGGGGAAATTTCTAGTAAGTATGTTATATTTTTATTTTAATAAATAGGATAGAAGAGAATATACTGTTTTTTTAACACTCTGTAACTGTGTAAGCTTGGTACTCAGTTACGTCGCAAATTTCCATTATTAGGTCTAATCTCCACATTCTAAACTAGTTTGGGAACCTCTACTTTAGAAAAAAAAAAATTCTGACCACACCATTTGTGATCTTTATCTTGTTAATATTTCATGTATTAATGTTTATAAGTACACAAAATACTATTAAATAAATAAATAAATAAATTGTATAAAACCGCATAATAATCGACCTCGGCTCCAGCATCGTTTGGTGCCCGTTTACTTATTGAGAAATAGATAAAAATTATTAATAAATAATAAATTATTTAAACGTCATAAGATTTCTCTATTAGTTTGAGGGTTTTCTCTTTATTACCGTTGTCTATAATTATATTATAAAAAAAGAAAACTTGATTTGTATGTAGCAGGAATCAGAAGTGATTTTAGGGCTAAAATCACTTCTGATTCGAAGAATTGTTTGATCCACGTTATCATGGACATAAGCAGTATTTTATTTTCCACTCAGCCAGTTGTATATTTGTTTTTAAATGGTACGGTACTTATGTTACTATCACTGCCAAAGTTTCTTGACAACTTTCCAAGTAAAGCGATTATTTCAAATTATTTCGATAATTGTTAAAATAATGACATCATACGTTTATATGCTTGTGGAGTAGTTGTACAGATCAGGTTAACTTAATTAAATGCTAATATATTTACATAGATAACGAATGTCAGGAGTAAAGTCAAATTGGACTTTGATTGATAATTACCACTTTCTTATAAAAAACTAACAATGTAACTTTCCCCTGGTACATCTTTCTATTACACATTAGGCTCTATTGTATCTTAGCGGAGTTCGTCTTCGTCTATATGTAACCTGATGGTAAAAGGCTGACGGTAGACGCAAGCTTCACCTAGAACGCAAAAATGCTGTTAATATTATAGGACTTAATATCACTAATAATGTCCTATAAGTCATTGTGTTTTTTCAATATAAAAATACTTTCATAGCAATTCACCTTCGAATCGTTATAATTAAAGCGACCGCGACCTCACATTACATACACAAATAACTTCACGACAATCTATAACGATGTGAATTTCATTGTAGCCAATTACTCGCGTCGCTGGCGTCGATCAAATTATCATATTTTCTGTTACTACGGCGTTAGGACTCGCCATTGAAGCTTTGCCGAGATAATTGTTTAAGCGCACGAACACACCCAATGGCTTCAAGTAATGATGTCACTAAATATTAAACTATACTTATTATTACTAATACTTACTTATTATTTAATATTTAACTATACTTATTACTTATTATAACCACAAAAGACAAATCTAAAAACTGATAACTTTGATCTCGTATCAACTGAGCTTCGCTCTTTGAACTAGTTCCTGCATAATTCATACAGTTACATGCATTTGTCTATGATAACCCCGCTCACAAGCCTTTGATGTCAGTCCGCGCTCTTGTACCCACTGGATAAAGTTGAAACTGTTTTCGCATACAAAGGCAGTCTTATATTAGATTATAATGATGTTTTAATACATTTTATACGAGAAGGGTCGCCCACATATACCTACGGCCTGCCTTCATTAGGAACGAAGGCCCCTTCTCTCAATATAACGCTTTTTTCAATTAGTTTTAGTTACTTTACTGACCTCAGATATATACGACACTACAAAATAGCAGCTGAATATTCAGCCGGGCATTCAAATCTTGATCTCTTGAAAAAGTCAAAGTAAAAAAATAGAAAGGATAGTTAATGGCATTTGTAGGCAGCACAGAATAGCGAAGAAGGGGAAATACAAAATAAGCACCCTCACGCCGTGCTTTGGTCCGTATGCCGTAAGATAAGCAGGGTCATAAGTTGACGAAGGGATGACTCTTCCGGGAACAGCCACGGTGTAAATTGAATTTAGACCAGGTATACCAACAAACTTGATATTCTATTGCCTGGATACTACACGGGTGTTATCCAGAAACAAAGTCTCCCTTCGTTATTGTTCGTAGTCGTTTTATATTCACTAGTGTAACCTCAGACACGACACGCATCTCCACACGTAATGAAGGTCTCGGTCCGTACACAAACACACAGGGAGGGCCTAAATTATCTATTAAATAAATGTAAATCAAATTAGTAGTGGACAAAACAGGCGACAACATTGTAGCGGACACCTTTGTGATGTGGAAATCGTTCACTTTAGTTCAACTCTTCGGTTAATTGGTATTTTTTGTATTTTTTTCTTTGGTGCAGCTCACAGAATTCAAATATTAATTATTTGAATTCTGTGAGTTAGAAATAGTAATTTAAAATGTACTTTATTATTTTTTTTCTTTTTATAATATATAAATTTTAACGCGTAAACATTACAAGTTAAGAAACCTGATACCTGATGTCAATAGAAAGCGAAAACGAAAATGGAGCTACCCAAGGGTAGATAATTTACTTTTATATTATTGTATTCTTACTGAGAATAAGGTTGAATCAGAGCACCGTGGGAAAGCGTTATATTGGAAACATAAGGTTTCAAATCAAACACTTCCTCTCGCAGTAATGCGTCCCTTTGATCTAAACAGTATAAAGCTACCTGAATAATATCCTTGATGGTGCAAACCTTTTTTATATGGCGAATTTTTTGTGACCAAGTACACGGTAAATTATATTTAAATAATAAAAAATAATTGTAAGAGTATAGCTTTTTTAGTGTAAATAATTAAGCTACAAAATTCTTAAAAGGATATTGTTAGATTACTGATGTGTTTTACAAAGTTCATCTTAAACATTGTTTTGTTCATTTGTAATATTTGAGTCTTACTGCATTCCAGCAAATGAAATGAGTAGTCATAATCGTTATCGGGTTCGTTCACCTGAACTAGTTCATTCACGAACTACCTTATTTTAGTACGTTAGCGTGGCGTGGCGAGGCGGGGCGGTGGCGCCGACCCGCGTTATAATTTAATTTGCAAGTTTAATTAATTTGAACCTTTCCGCCGAGTTATGTGACTGCCAGTTATTATTTGTGCGTGTTTTGTTAACTAGCGCCCGCCCTACGCCGCCGCCCGCCCCGCCGGGGATTATGGCGGGAACTGTTCGAGATCTAAGTACGTGTAAGTACATAATCTTATCTCGAGCTTGTGTTACATTATAATTTATAGTTATGACGGGATTAATCAATGTTACTTATGAGTATTAGCAAACGGTTGACGTTCAATATGTACAAATATACTGTACAGGCTACCGTACAATAATTTTAAAGGTGTCAATGACTCGCCGAATAATTTAGGTCACTTAAACAATATTATTAATTATAATTGCATCTATGATTATTACCACGTAGCACTTTTAATTGCCGTTCATTTATATATACTTAATTATGTATGAAATAAATCAGTGTTGAGAAAACTATATTTGGGTTTGCTTCGTACATTAACATTCCCTTACAATACATCTCGCACTCATCTGTAGACTGTAGATCACCTTACATATACTAATCGATACAATAAATATTTAAGTCATTATTGATAGAATCACAGTTAAATCTACAATGACTTTATGCGGTAGAGAAGTTGCTGCACGTAACGTAACAAGTTGTTCAATTATTATTCCTTTTTGTGTCATGACGCTGGTTAAATACAAACAAAAATAGTTTTGTTTAGAACTCGTTATTTAAACGTTGTGACATCGTTCACACTACGTTGGTGGTATAGATGACAATATCAGAGTGTCTCGTAGAGTCTCCTGAAGCATGAAGGACGCTTTGATTGTAGTTATCAATTGGAAATTGACCCTGAAGAGCTTTGTGAAGAAATAAAATTATTGGGAACCAGATTAAGCCAAGGTTTACTATGAGAACAGCGCGTTTACTGGTTTGTTTAATCAAGTAATTTAACCATTCACTATCACAGGTCGCCGTCATAGCTGATGGATGATTGTTCGTAAGTGTACGTACGAGTATACTCTCAGCATATCTCGTTCATTTAACATTTGTCGTCTCTCTAAGCTGACATAATGGAATTTTTATATGTACGTATCAAAACTACCTCTATTATGTTGACACTTGGGTTGGGTATTAAAATGATCAATATGTTAGAACAATCATCACAACTAATTGCTTCTATTTACTGTTAGTTCGACATTTAAATTAACATTATCTCCGAAGATTGTCGTATTTATATTGTGGTGTCACAGATGTCGAATGAACAGTTACATGTAAACTATATAAAGAAACATTGCGCTTACAAATTATGCTAGAATTATTAATTAATATTGTGACCAGCTTAACTCGACTTAACCTTAGGAATATAACTTTATGTTTGTATGTACATATTTATTTTATTTATTCATTTATCTATACATAAATGGTTATAATGTAACTGACACAATATTTGAGTACAAAGGTACTTGCTCATTTCTAACGAACTTTGTACCAGCAGTATTTATATGTATAAGTATATGAGACTGTATATGTTACGGCGTGGGAACAAAATACTTTGTTATGATTTATTTTTTGTTACAAAACACTAGACTAGCTGCTGGACCAGATACTATGTCACGCGGAGATTAGCTGAGCACAAACTGAACCGTCCGACATACGTTACACCATTTTATTGTTAGCTAGTAGTCAAGCCGCTCTCAGTCAAACTTGACAAATTAATCTCGAGGTAACTGTAATAACTTGTTCATTGACGATAATTTCCCAAGCCTTTTACTTTATGAATGTTTTGTTTGAGAAATTATAATTTCAATTATAAAATAATCGGAGTGACACTGACAGAACAATCTACATAAATTTCACTGAAGTGTATTGTTGTGCGTACAATAAACGCGGGGGATTGGGAATTTAGTAATTATTTCATTCTAACATGGTTTAAACAAATATTTTTAACATAGTTTGATAATAATTTAATGCTTTACTAATTAAGTAGACGGGCAGTATGGTTGGTAACCACGAGAAATAATAACAAATGAATTTAAACTCTTCTCCTCTGGCATACTATTTATATTTGAGTAGAAACAATGTATAACGAAAAAAAGATAATTAATTTTGAAGGTATTAAGAATCCCACGTGTCGTCTTATTCTTTTGTTAATAAATTGATATAAATAAAGTAAGTGCCCATTAGACAAGTGCTCAGACGTTCCACTAACAATGTATTGCTTGAGGCTAACGATACCGACCGAGTGTTTGGCGAGCGGTCAACACTGACAGAGCTCGAGTAAGAATTCTATTGAATCGGCTCAAGCTGTACTTTATTTGTATACATCGTGAGAACTTTTGAATTATATTCATGTTGTCAGTTGTTTGAGTTACGTCATCGGTTCCAACTTCAAAAATAACGAAGTACGATGTTACCCTGTATTTTGTTTTGTACTTATGTTCACTGATATCTCCGTTGTTTGTGAGTCAAATATTTACCAATTTAGAATTTTATAAATCTCCTGTCTCCTGTCTGTCCTGTATATAATACAGACAATGACGTTGGTCACCCATCTAACTTTGACTTTACCATTCAAAATTGTGAAATTTTGTTTAAAGCTAATATAAAAATCGTTGTCAAAACAAAAAAAAATCCAAAGTATTGTTTAATAAAATATTTACAGCTTTTATAATAACTATGTTTTCTCGATTTTAGATTCGTAAGCATTTTTTCTGTTTCAGAAAGATATTCTATATTTCCATAACAAAGCGTGTATGCATAGTAGACAGAGAGGTCTGATTTAGTGTCAATACTTTGTTATAACATATACAAAAGATGATAATATACATTTTAATTTGTCCAAATATTCAAAATATTAATTAACTTTCACTATGTTGAATCATCATTGAACCACTTACATACTATCGCTTTTATCTTCAGTACTAATCACTTCAACTTTATGCTGAATGTTTCGTATTAGTTTTTGTACTTTAATAGGCATTCATCTCTTTAGTATCGGCATAGTTTTTGTGTCATTGTCATATTTTGATCACAATTGGAACGAAGAATATTGATTGCTCTGAGAGTAGGAGACTGACATATCTTCTAGCGAGAGCTTTCTCTAAGTTGTCTTTTGATGTGGAAAATATTTTGGCAATCGTGTAACCAATTTGTAACATTTTGTGTCATGTAAATGCTGTTTGTATTCCCATAAAGAATAATAATAATATAGAATATTGATAATTTAATTTTTTTAAAGTTATCGTTATCCTTATTCCATCGACCATTTACCTCTATATACACTCATTTGTGCATATATATGTTAATACATCGTACCGTTCAGTTGTTACCATGTTATTGTTGTTTATATATGACCATATCGTCAACTGGTCATGATATACTAACGTGAGAGTATTTTAAGACAATGTTTTATTGATGCTCTCACCGTGACATAAGTTAATTTCACGTTCCTCTTGGTGTGTCTCTTGTGGGTCCTCGTCTCTCCCCCAGAGACCATTCAAAGCTATCGCGAGTAAATGGGACTTGTTTATATTTAATGTGCGTCGGAGCATCAGCGTCAGCTATTTATGAACACCAATCACAGACCCGCGTTGATCCAAAATCTATTTGAATCTACATAAAGGTACATCTTCATCTACATAAGGATTATTTAAACGCCTTCAATAATATGTACTTACTGTTAATACCAGGTTAATACCCACTTAAAGTTATCACTATTACCTTTGATTATATTTATTTATTTTTCTCATTCATATTCCCTGTTATGACGATTTTAAAGAACTTAGTAAATGAGTCTATTTAAATAAAGCTAATTTTTGTCTTTGACTTTGAGTACTCTATGGAAATTCATTTTGTTCATAAAATACTTGCTAAAAGGTTTCATAGACACAATTCCAAAATTAACCACGATAGTTTGTTTGTAAAATGGCTTCATTTTATTAATTACAGTGTGTAAATTAAATATTTGTGACAAACAAAACAAAACTTCATGGATATATACTTAGAAGATCCTTCCTGTGAGAGGAGCGCTCTACCGCAGATATTCGAGACGGTAGTACCATTAATATAAATTTGAATGATGGATTTCCATAATCTATCTAGGGATTATTATTATACACGTGAAACATATCAAAACAATATCTCAAGGTAGATTATTGAAAATTAGTATTAATGACTTTTCAATACCACGCATTCAAAGAACTAACATATGATATTACTTGGACATCAAAAAAGTTAAATTTTACTGAAGTGCGCGACCAAAAGTATTTGACATGGAAAATGTAGTTACGTCTACAAATAAATGTTTGATTTATGGAACTGGTATTAGAACCGTGTATGTTAACCCCCGGCGGGCGACTGTATCGATGAGGCTGCGACGGCGGCGGCGCCGGGCGGGCGGCCGCGTGACGTCACCGCGCCTCTCTCGAGGGCTGCACTCTGCCCTAGTTCAGGCTACGGGCCATGGCTGCCTGCAGTTGGCTGGGCGGCATATTCTTACACTTACTCAATATTTTTATTTTAAATTTTTACCCGAATATTGAGAATGTATTGCTATAAGAATTGTAATTTAGAGTTAATAAAATATTTAATTATCATATAATTACCCGATTGAACAAAACTGTAAAGATGATGAAATTTCTAGTAATTGAGAAGGTGTCTAACATAAAATGTATCCATCTCAAGATTCAATTGAGAGCACCGCCCGGCGTGGGTTCAGTTTTCTCTGATACTAAGATAATAGAAATGATAAGAATATTCACATGTAAATCACAAAAAGCCTGTATAAATAAATAACCAATATTAATATGAATAATCTGCGTACGATGCCTCAAAAGCAATATTTGAATTAAAAATTTCAGTGCTAACCACATAAATCGTATCAAATTTGTCACTTGTAAGATTTTAATCAAATCAGAGATACTGGAATTTGATTGAATTTGACACTGAGATTACATCAAAAGGTTTATATTTTACACTCAATATTATATTTATGTATACAAAAAAGTGTATGCATAATGAAAACTCATCAAAACTCTATTAACTTCCCACTGTTGGGCCCATTCTATATAGAAGATACATAATGTGCTAAGGCAATGGTACCACCTCGCAGGTCCAATACTAATTGCTGAGGGAAAGCGTGTACGTGTGTGTAAAAAGAAAGCAAAAGTTGTTTGTGTTCATAGTCAAAGCATTCGTTAACATTTAAGAGAAACTACATTCTGCAGGATTAAAATTGGATGAGTTGAGTAGTAATTGTAATATTGAACGTACGCCCCTTCTAGTTGTTACGTCATAGCGCTTAACAAACAAATTGATATCGAGTAACCGGGAGAAACCGGTTGATCAGCGAATAGTACTACGATGTAAACACCGAGCCGAGACACAACATTGGAACGTCATAATACGTAATATGAAGCCTGAATCACGCTTACAAAGTTTGCAAGTCACATCCATTTATATACGAGGTCCAAGGGCCACGGTCCCCAAATGAACACCAGCTCTGTGGAAGATGTTTACTTTTCACAATATTGTGGTGGTACGAGGCACATGCCAATACTTCTGAACGTTTGTAATGTAAACTTATTTAATTTGATACCTTTATACAACAAATATAACCACAGTTCTGAGTAACACAGGAGATGAGCTTATCTGTTGTAATCCTGAGTTTTAATGAGATCTGGCGCCGGTAATTACAAATTTGGAAATAACTGTGCTTTTTCTGATGTCGAATGCTCTGACTACTCTCTCTCCTGTCTCTACAAAGATAGAAAACTGCAATAACTTGATAGGTTAATAGAATCGTCGTGTTGTATAAGATAATAGAAGTTACGTGTCTAGTTTATCTGTGCATGCACAAGTAGCGCACAAACAACAATCACGGAGCCGGGCGCGTCCAATCAGCCGCGGCGCATCTTGACTAATATTTGTGTCCGCGTCGCGGCCCACCGGCGGCACAGTGCACAGACAATTACGGTAGATTAACTCACTAAATCTATAAGATATTACTGTTTCACATAAATAAGTATACTATTTTAAAATTTAATAAAATCAAACCAATATTTAGAGGCAAAACATAAAAAATAAGTAAATACAAAGACATAAGTATACAACTGAAATTGCAATGGGGCATCGATTAAGTCGAAGTACCCCCATTATTCTCTCGTAATCGCTTAACCTATTTACTCGATTAGCTAGATTTGTAGGGCGGGGATTCCCCGGAAATGTGAGCTAAAATTTATGGTAAATAAAATTAAAGTTAATTAATAAACGTAACTTGTATTATGGATACTATGTAATGGAAAACAAATATAATACATAATTATAATAATAATACTATAAGAGATGCATAAATATTAAAAAACCATGAACAGATATAACTGTCCCGACCGGAACCCTGGCTGAGTAGCCATTACTTGGGCTACTGATCCCTCCGCCCGCCGAAGATATGATATAACTCTCGTCGCGTGCGCACTGTGAACAGCCTCACGGTCACCGTGGTGTTACTGCCTCCCTCTGGCACTGTGTCACGCAAATCGTAGCATGTCACAAATTACATTACCCGCGTCCCGCTGCACACACGTCACGATAAACACGTCACTGGCGGCGTTCTACCTTTTAAAATATTACGCACGTCATTTTTGTTATGGAGGTAATTTGGACAGTTCTGACGAATGTGCCCCTTGAGTTACGTTACGGGTTTTTTGTTTGTTGTTTTTTCTTTTTACTTGTGTTGTTTGTGCGAATTAATTTGTACATACAAAACTAAGCCTTCGTCGTGAATTATAGAAGCAAAATTCCTATACACAGCTCTGTAATTGAGGCAGGTAATAAATTGAATATCCCAAGGTTACTGAAGATGGAACCCTTTTAATTAAAAGTCCAATTAGATTGTCAATACCTAATGAACTTGTGATTGATCGAGAGCTGTAGCCTTTAAAATTATTAAGGTCATTGTACACCATGAGCGGGCCGCGGCGATACGAAGAGATGATAATTATGTAAATTGTCGTGAAAACACCGTTATCTATGATTTTATTTTATATTATGAACGCTATGACATATATATATATCACATATAGACTATCAGATGGAGACTAAATAAACAAACATCCAGGACTATATTCGAAAACATTCGTACTCGTCATACTAACAACAGCCGATTCGAACCCATGACCCTGGCTAAGTAAATAGGAGTAGTAACCACTAACAATGATCTCGGACATAATTAGGGCTGGAATGTTCGCGATTACGGTTTTTCTTTTCGAAGTTTTAATTGACTCCAACGTTCAAACATGAGATCACTGCAAATTGCATTTGCAGATCCTGCAGGGCGTCGACCCCGCAGTCTGACTCAATGCATGAAAGGCACCTAACATATTGAGATAATATTTTCTATTTGTAGTGTTAACGACTCGCCGCTTGCACAAAAATTATCATTATATTTATATATATAATACTAGAATCTATTTGGTTTTATTTCCTACTTTATATCATTATTCACTGACAAAAGCTTTAGGAGTAGGTACTAGTTAATAAACAGTAAAACTAACTTTGAATAATCGTTTCTGGTTCTAATTTATCTTCAATATGCCGTGTGTTTGTGTATTGTTGAGTATTACAGGATGATGGCTGCAGCCAGTCATCCAGCACATTGTCAACCTCCTCCTATAACTAACAGATCGTTAAGGTAATTCATTATAAAGGCCTATAAAAGGTGTCGCTATCGACTCGTTACATTTGTTTTCACGGAGCCGCTCTCGTATTCATAGTATTGTCAGTACGTGGACGTCGCTGACAGGCGGGGAGGTAGATGGGATGTAAGGGGGAGGGTCCCGTAGGCTCTGGTGCAATCCACACCATTTGTTATGAGCGATAACATCACCACAAACGGGAACTTTCTAGTTTTCCCATACATCCCGCGGCGTGTTCATTCTTCATTCGATGCGAGTGAACAAAACATCTGTCCTTCTCTAACACTGCAGGTAAGACGGAGTCGAGCCGAGAGCCGCTTCGAATCTTTTACGAGCGACCATAAAACTAATTTCGTGGCTGGATTTATGCGTAATAGAGATTTCCTGTGAAATATACAAAGTTTCCGGCATTTGTCAATAAGCCCACTTTGCGGTGGGAGTGGGGGGAGGGGAGATAATACAGACATAATAACTTACTTTACTCTTACGTGAATGGAAAGGAATCTCAAGGCCTTTGGAAGATTTATGCGAGTGGGTAACATAATGATGACTCTTTTTTCAGTATATCGGCCGATATAAGACAAACTTACTTACAACATAAGCTTACCGTGGAGTTACAAACGATCACAACAACACTATCAAATAAATTGTTGTCAAATAAATAATGATTCGAGTTAAAATGAAACAAAACAGTAAGAGGAGGCTCCCTCAATACGAGTTAGTTTAATAGATGTTTACTTTGTCTCGCTCAACAAGTTAAAATTAAGAATAGTCATTATTAATATTAATATTTTGATGAAGCGGGTACGCAATATTGTGCCTTGAATGTATAATGTTGAGGTTAATAGATAGCCGTCTATATGTAGCGTGCCGCCTCTTAATGGTAGCCCGTAGCACTGATACAATATAAGCGCTACGGGCGGCTACGACAAACGCAACCAATCTAGCTGTCAGGTACACACAAAACTGTGTCTTAGTAACTAATCATAGTATTGCTATTACTTTGTTATTAAATTAGAACGAGATGCATATCTGTATCTCGTCCTATTAATATAACTTAGTATCTACTAAGATACTAAGTCTTATATAGCTCTAAATCTTTCAGATTAGTTGTCTTACTTTGACAGTCCGTGCGTCGCTGAGTTCGTGGCATGTCGGCGACATCGCGCGATTAACTCATTTGTCAAACAATTTCCGTAACCATAACAGAGATAAATCTCGGTGAGCCTCAAGAATATTACTTAAAAAGATCAGCTTAGACAAAATTAGGAACGTAACTTACAAATTAACTAACAAATAACGTACGTAACAAGTGAACATAACTTAACCTTTGGTATTGAGTTTTTATCGTAAGTTTGGTAGAGGCTCTATTCCTAATACTGATGACTGGCATTCAGATACAGTTACATTATTAAATCCTCATTTACTTGTGGATTCTACGTCCAATTATTTCTCCAGCCTTAGTGCGCGGCGTATGCGTTGCCTACACAATAATTTTCTTACAAAAAATTATCAATATTTGACAGACAGTAGAGAGAGTACCGGTTCTCTCTACTGTCTGTCATAACTAGCCAACACTAATCTTGGTCGTCGGTCGTCTGTGACACGAATCTAACAATCAAACGGTAAAAAGGTGGGATCTAGATATTTTTTGTGATAACATCTATAACATACAATCGCTTCAAATTATTATTAAGTAATATGAAATCTTAATTGTTACTGGCTGTAAGAACTCTTTACGCCGTTATTATGTTACATATCAGATAATTTATTTTGTGAGTTGTAATTATAATGGTAATTACCACAGGTATCATTTGGGTGTACTTGGATAATTAAATATATTGCCAATTTTAAGTGTTAAGTATTGTATGGGGATTTTTAATTAGATAGTTTGTTAGATAGATAAGTAATTTCATCATTATGTACACACACATATATAAAACTTAAAACTATCAAAGAACTTAAGGAATATACTGACATTAATAAGTTGTGTCACAGTGATGATAACAGGATAAAAATTAAGCGATGTATTTAATATATTAATCATTTATGAAAATATATAGTCATTTGGGTTCAAACTTTAACCCATCCACCCACACTAGGCTAGAGGTTAAGTAGGTTATTATAGGTATAACTAAATACATCGAGTGTTTCTCTCGTGTCTGAAGCTCAAAACCCAAAAGTGACTTAAAAGATTTATATTATCTGTTGATTATAATCCCTCAGTAATTTGTCTCAATGACTCATTCTTTGTTATAACTAAACAAATAATAAATCATCTCTTCAGTGAATTATCACTATTGAAAACATAAAATAAACTATTTTTTTAAATTTCAATAAAGACTTAACAAAATTATCAAACAATCATTATTAATCATTATTGATTGTCATTTACTTAAGTCACATTTAAAAGTAAAATATAACATTCTATAGCATGCTTGACGTAACGAGAGAGCTTCATTTTAACATGTGAAAATAAATATATGTTCTATACGTTTGAATGTAATAAATATTATAAAAGTATCTTATCTTAAAAACCTACTATGTCATAAAATAGCCATATTTTATAAACAGCAACGAATAGTGTTCGAATTTTTTTTTATATTTTCGGAGCCACTTAAGATATTTTAATTAGAATCGCTAATTTAACCATCATCAAAAGCTTGTGTCATATAAGTGCTTGTGTCTTGTGTTGTCTTTGTGTATATTAATATGTGTACAAATATAATGAATATACTAAATAAACATACGTATTAATGTCAGAATGTAATAATAAGTATTTCAAATCTTTTCAAGTATTATTATTAAAAGTATGATATTTTTTTTTATTTTCATTCTAGGAGCACTGGTTTTCATAATTTGGTTATTATTTTTGTTTTTACGTTTTGTTTTTGTGAGTTTATGTTTATCATTATTTTTATAAACTGATAGTTTCTGTGCCGTAACATATACACGCTTGCAATAAGGTTCCATCTATATCACTATACACTCTAAGCCAATAAAATTCCCAGTCGCCATAAACTAGCACACAGCTCAGAGACGAATATAATTGGCACATGTTGTACACACATAAATAACGTAATAACCACTGATATTGATCTCAATGCATACATCTGTACAAAAGAGAACCAATTTATACTCCTATAATGGTGCGTTGGTCACAATTTATCGCTGAGGTTTTTGGTACGTAATATTTATTAATTGAGCTAAGTTGAGTTACAAAACTCTACATGCTCATATTCTCATTGCTCATGAGGCTTTTTGACTCAAATAGGACTTTATGATTTCAGTTGATATCTTTTACTTATTGCTACGGCATGCTACGAAGCACTACGTCGTATCGTGTTATAGATAGACTGACTACAACAGTAGCAATCAGTCGTAGCACAGTCACAATTGTATATGTGAACACAAATCCATTTCATACATTTAGGTAAACTGGTTGCAGCAACAGAGAATATCATTTAATTTGTTTCAATCAGGCTTTATTTTTACAAACTACGTGACCGTTCCAATAAATATTTACACCTTATATTATACTACAACCTCGTAAAACATGGTTTTTCCTTCAGCATCTAACCTGGGTTCCTTCCAAACCATACTAATTTCACACCTTTTGGGTAAACTCTATTAATCTCTCATAGGAAGTATGGGATCAGGAGTAAGATTAAAAACATTAAAAACATTTTGTTAACTTATGTAAGAAGCCACCGACATGGTGCTGGCGAGGCGGTTGTACAATTAGCGCTGCGCGGCAAAGTTATGACAGACGGAGATAGCTGAGCAGTCTCGTAGACTTGACATACGCTTTGTACCACGGTGGAGTTGGAAGTATTTGCGTAATAAAAAAATTAGGGGATTTTAAATTGATAATTTCAAGAGACATGGACATGACAGCAGTGACATATCCGAAACTACAGCACTACGATCTACCGTAATTTTTACAGACTGTTTGACAGTGAAAAGTGTTCAAGTAATAATTCTTACCATATTTTTTAACTGTTAATCAAACTAGTTTTTCAATAAAACACTTAAGATACACTGTTCTTCAATATAAAAGTGCTGAGTTCATTACAAGCCAAAATATAAATGCCGCTTACATTTGTCGTATCTAGTTTAGTTGTTGGCAGTAAGTTAGTGGTCACATCCGGCGACATTGCCGCCGCGAGCACGTACCTACTTGTTGTCTCTGTCCTCTTTTGTACCGACATCTGTACTTTAATAAACGCGACACGCGCGCTTTGTGCACCTCTGGAGATAAACCACAACTAACTTCTTAATACGGCTGTACTCCACTTTATTACTTACAGCATAAAGCTCGACGTTGAATGATGCGGCTACAATGTCGAAGTAACCACAACGTAACACTTCACGCTCGAGAACTATCTACGTGCTTATTACTACACACATTAGGTTGTTTTCTGCCTGTAAATGAGAAAACTGCAACAAAGAGCACTTATTCATGGCGTCGTAAGGTTGATATTAGCTAAGCAAAAAATTAATAGAACAACATGGGACCAGGTTGAAGTTTTAATTAATCTGCGTGACGCTGCGCAATTGATAACGGCTAGGGACGTTTTTATGCTGACTGTACGCGCTAGGAAATATAATCTCAAGTACATAAAGCATTGTAATAACTTTTGTGAGAAGGCACAATAGATATGTGTACCGGCTGAACTCAGCAGAGAGATACTGAGAAATAATTGGAAGAAATCACCAGATAACAAGACATCGCTATGAGAAAAATAAATCTGTATAGTGGCTGAGCGATCGTCTAGCGGTGGTGTCTGCTTCACATCAGTCGGTAAATTATTCTGTAGAAATTTATTTTATTTCTACAGAATATATTAAATTTAAACTCAAAAAACCTATATTGCTCTAAAATATACGTTACACCTAAATTGTTTTGATGGCTGACTGTATTAAATACAATTTAAAAAGTATTTTTACTTCCTCGTTATTCTTAGTTCAATATAAAATTGACAATAGTGACAGTTGTAACGTTTGGAACAAATCCATCTTTTCTTTGTCATTGTCTAATACCTTTATTTAAATTGACAATTGTAAGGTATATAATGATTAACACATTATCTCAGTTGTACCGACAGTCCAGTCAGCCGCCGGCACCGCCCAGTTAATTAGCGGCCGTGGCTCCACAAACACCAAGTTTAATTGAACGCCGTTTCTTTTGCAACACTAAATGAAAACAAAATCGCTTCTCTTATTTACTTGTTAAGCAATTTTCCAGATCCTTTTAATCGAAGCTCGATTGTAGTTAATATTAAAGACTTCATCACAATCTGTTTATTTATGTCAAAGAATGCCAAATTAGCTGATGACCCACTTGACGGTAAGTCATTTTTGTCATTTTGATGACACGTTGTCATTCTGGATACTGGATACAACTTTGGTACATAAAGTCATCTGTTAGTAAATAAATCGAGGGTCTTGTACTGAGAATATCATGCAAGAAACTCAGCAAGATATGTCTCTCAGGTGTCGAGAGATCAGGTTAATACCTCGCATGTTCTTTAACAACACTGACTAGGTTTCATTCGAGCCACATTTAATTCCACATTGTGTTAGGATAAACCGCTCTTCTGACAATACAATAATCAACAAAGGCAGATAATTTATGATATTTTTTGACGGCCGGCGAACTCCTGTCTACTTAACTATAGATCCTGGGTTCGAACCCTTGTAGAGTAGACATTTGTTTGATGTATACGAATATCAGTTCACAAGTTTGTATTTATTTAATATATTACTGATATGTGACCAGAAAATTGAAAATACCGTTAGATTATATTATATATAGAAAATTAATTTCGTTAATAGGTAGGGAAAAATACGAGCCCAAGTCCTGAACTATTTGTAATATGTAACTACAAATTTAAAGTAGCCCTCGGCGGGCGAGTCCAACTCACACTTGTCCGATTTTTTCTTTCACGTTTTTGTTCTTTCTGTCCGTTTGTCCGTCTGTCGCCATTTTTTTTGTTTTCTTAGCAATTTATTATATTTAATGAGTTTGTTTTATTATCTCTCATTGCTATTGGCCCTTGTCCGAAGACAATTTTTACTGGTCTGTCCATTAATATGTTTCGTTTAAAATTTATATTAGAATATTTACTCACGCCATTAGCAAACGAGGAATCTGGTAAACGGAAATTAAGAAAAGATATAAATTTACATTGTTATGTTATGGTAAAAAAATATATCTTTTCCGATGACGTAATTCAAACGGAAAACCATATTTCACAAAATTACAAACATCAGTTTAGCAACGAGGTTCTAGTTAAAGGCACCCGGCCAGGATTCTTCAGTAATAAGACATTTGAATTACATAACTTAGACGAGATGATCTCCTATTAAAGATAAAGGCATTTCTGTGAAACAGAGGATTATTTTAGTCGAAAATTTCGAATTACAATCATGTCGGTACATGCGATGGTTGTATCTCTGAGCTCTGTAAAAGTTAAATTAAATATTGTGGTGTCATACATTATACATTAATTTGTTATTGACCACACTAAGGTTTTCTGTCACTTTCAAGCAATAAATATACTTAATAGACTTTGTTAACTAAGATAACGATATCAACAGTAGCACAGCATGATTATTTCGCGCTCGTCTCTAACGTCTAAGCGATAAGATAACATTTCCCAATGCCTTTTAATTAATTTTTCAGACTGAGGAAAATGCTTTGTAATATTGGAATGAATAACGTGTATTAACGTTAATTAACGGGTGAGCGTGGCGCGTGACGTCACCGACAGCGGCCGCAGCGCGCGCGGTCACTACCTTGATTTGACACGGACACAGGACCAAATACAAAATTAACAGAGCTGGATTATGGTACTCATATTATAATACTTGGGCTGCCTGCTTATTGTTACTAGTCTTAAGCACAAAAGTGTATTGTCTCCTTTACATTTATATTAATTTTCACGTCCTCCTTTAACTGTATGCGAGTACCCCTTAATAACGTTTAAGAATATTTTTTGATAGTTTTTATGGCGTCACTAAAATAAGTTTATGCATTTAATCTGGAACTTTAAAAACTGTAGCCTCAGCCGTTAGGGTGTGAAACTTGTGTGACAAAAGACAGACGGCCCCGTTAGTATACGATAGGCTACGTTTGGACCTTTTTCACATGTGCATTTGTCAGCTGAGCAAAACTATGATTGAAATTTGCACCAGGATAGGACAGATAGTAGTGCATTTTTCATAAACATTTAATATATTACTAAACGAACCTTCTGCAGTTCCTTATTTACTGTGCGCAGGCTCTGCTTCGCTAATTTATAATTCAGTTGTGTATCCCCCCCCCCCTCTTCGAGCTCTCCCCCTAGCCAGTGACATCCAGTCTATCCGTGAGGACGTCAGCGCTGTTCTCTGCTTATTTAAATATTATTCACGCTCTTTGCTTTCGTCCCAAACGTAATTGAGGAAGCGACCGGCCCAAGTTTGTATAAACAGTCGATCGCGCTCTAATTAAATGTGCCTCAAAAACTCTGGAACTGTTAATTGAATAAGGATAGCGGCTGCAATACGAATACTATATACTTTTTTGTCGAGAACGAATCGAAGAAGACAACAGACACTAGCAATACCCACCTTCGCGATTACTTGACTCCCTGACTCTCCCTCGTTGAGGTGACCAAACACCGGGCGACCGTGGTACAAGTGCCAAGCTTGGATAAGGAACTTTGGCGACTTTACTTACCGCAGTTACAGATTTATGTAGCAACACTTCCTTATACGTAAGCCTTATACAGTAGATGCAGATCTTTAAGAACTGTGTACGTCCTACTCCTGAGCACAGACCAAGACACATACACATGAAGATGTTTGTTATCGATACCAGAGGTTTGTACTTGTGAGGGTACAGTACTCGTAAACGCAGAAACCTTCATCCAAACCGTAAATAAAACATTATTCGTGCGATATAAAATTATTTTTATTAATCCGTTGTAAAACGAATGAGTGTTAAAATAATTAAACGATCCAACAAGCTCTGGAGCACGCGACGCGCCGCCGCCCGCGGCCTATCAAGCCAGACACGAACCCATCGGAAAATATTCCAATTCAAAAATTAAAACCAATTTATATTCACTCCGTTTTGACGTTTGTCCTGTACTAGTATTCCTATCATTTATACTTGATTTTCATTTCATTTTTCGTTCAGTCGCCGTGTGCGCGGTAATGTGTTAATATTGTCGCTTCGTACAAATGTTTTTACAGAGAAATGAACTGAAAAAAGTCTCTTTAGGATGACAATTTTCAAATCAAACCTAATACAATTTATTACCTCGCCTTGTATTTATCTAGAATATATTCATTTCTTTGAAGTTACTAATCAAAGTACCGACTTATAGAATTATGCTTACATATAAACGATTGTTTGATAACACTGGTAAGGGTTCTAGCAACGACTTCAAAAAAAAAGGTTAATTAAAGCAATAAGCTTTTTCTTGTCGATGTTAAGTACCTCGCATCTCCGTCAACTGGTGATCCCATTTGACATATTTTGTATTCAGTTCAGTAAACAGGTTACGAGTACCAGGTTGGTCTGATTTAAACAGTTTAAAACAAACAAAAAATATATTAAGAACAAACTGAGATCTTAGAAATTAACTTACAATTAAACATTAACACGAGGCTATTTCTAGAAACGATAGAAAGTGTTGCCAGACTCCCTGGAAGGGTCAAATAAAGCCGTCGTTCCCGGTAGTCTCCGCTCTCACCAACCAACGCGCATGAAGTAAGCGTAGTGGTATAGCCCACAACTCATTTATTTCTACCATATAATTAAAGCTCTTGATCATGATTTCCTCCAATATTTATTGTGTTTTAAAGTCAACTGATACTTTTGTTTACAACTTGTGATACAAGATTGCTCGCGCAGGCTTCTGAGAGTACATTAAATTATAGATCCTGGTATCTAGGTTTTACTGTTGATCACGACACACCATTTCTTGGGCAGCAGGCAGGTCTTAAGAGGTGTCTCCTTAAATACAAGTTAGCTTAAAAGAAGTATTCTCTTTCCCGTACACTTATACAAGTGAAATAAGTAAACACCTCCTTATGTATTTAACTGAAATTTGTCTAATAAAAAATATAATAAATTGATTCTGTACAATATTTTCATTTTTCCAAAATGGTGCATTTTTAAAGAATATTACGTATTTCTCCATCAGTAATCGAGTTTTATGGATAAAAATACTTCTTATAGTATTTATAAGCCAAATTATAAACGAAAACTAGTTTTGTGACTTACGTCATCTATTTCTGTGCTATTTTCTTTGAGCGAGGTACGCGATATTGAACCTGGAAGCTGTGCGATAGAGTTCTATTGATAGTCGGACATTTCATAGTGAGTTAGCACCATTAGATAACTGAATTGTATTTAGAGAGCCGCATCTTAATGAGACAAATCTCTCAAGCGCTCAATATCTTGTAACCTGGGAAGTTATTAATACAATTATAAGTATTTTAATTTCAATAGGTGTAGATGACCTAAGTAATCCTAATTTTGATTTTGGCGTAGACACTGTGCTTGCGCTGCACTCCGTTCGACTACACCCGATAACTGCCGACGACTGCCGACGACTACCGACGACTACCGACGACTACCGACGACTACCGACGACTGCCAACGACTACCGACGACTACCGACGACTACCGACGACTACCCACGACTGCCGACGACTACCGACGACTGCCGACGACTGCCAAACCCAACGCTAGATCTACTTGTAACAACGTTATTTTAGGAGCGGATTACTACCGGCTTAGCTGATCTGTTCCACTCCCTAATTAGCGCGATGTTGCTCGCGTGGCTTCTTACACTCATTATGGCCGGACTAACTTACGATAATATCATAAGCTGTAAAAATATCATTTTAAAATCGTCTGTGAGAATACAAGAGATAAGATTATTGTGTGGTGTATATTGACGACAATTCTCTTTTATAGATGTTCTGAAAACTAACAAAAATTGATTAGTTTTAAGTGTGTGGTGGACTTGCTTTCAGGGTCGAGGGTGGCTTCAACCTCTCAGCAGAGGAGCAGTTCGCTATTATACAGTGTGAAAGCTTCTTAATATTTCTGTTGTTTAAGGTCTTAATAGGAAGCGCGTATTCTTAATATAACTTGTTTATTATTTACTAGGTTCCGCCCGCGGCCGTGCTCGCATGTAGGTCAGTCTGACACAAATTTCTACCTCGACTATCGAAAACAAAAAAATCCTTACCCCCTACAAACTCACAAACTTAACGTCTTTATAATATTAGTATAGATTTTGATTATGTTTGTTCTCTTCATGTATTCTTCTATCAAAATATTTAATCGTATAATTAAATATCACGCTATTTCTGCTGTATGGCAGGCACGGTATCAAAGAAACTAAATCTACTAAAAGGTTGTAAAATTGTTCTTATTTATAATAATTTGCTGGAAGTTTTAGAATAGTTTAAATTTAACTATTATTATTGATACTAAACTAATAACTCAATACTTTCCAGTATATTATTACATTCTTCAAACTTTACTTTCATAAGAGTATGTGATGTATTTTGACTTTTAGTTTGACTTAACGTAAAATTTAAATTGCAAACAATAATTTCGCTTCTCGTTAGTGCACTGAACGAAACAACTCATGGAGCACAGATATTAGAAAAGTGTTAACACACCGCTGTCGTCTGCCCTCCGGTGTAGTTATATTGGTTACAACCATCAGGTGGGCCATCAATTTGAGTTGCATTATTTGACATACAAAACAGTATTAAAATCAAGCTTCAAAATCAACGTAAACGTAATATAGTTGGACCATATAATTCCATAACGATTAATTCAATAAGATAAATAAATTACGACCCCTACGTGTCTGCTGACTACTTCTCACGCATTTGGTCTAGTTACAATAATAAGTCTGACCTTTCCACGAAGATATGCCGCCTATATATATATATATATATATATCTCGCCGTTCAGTTTTTACATAAGGCCTTCGTTTCAATCAATAACCTGACGTGGATTTTGTATTCAGCAAGAAGTTGCTTACGAGCCAAGGGACCGTGGATTCTGGATACGTAGACTTCGTAGCTCATGTTACGTTTAAAGGGGCGACCGTAATCTGGTTTTGTCAGAGAAAAGCTGATCCCAATTAAAGGGAGGACGTGACGAGCCTGACACCGTTCATGAACACCCCGATTGATTAAAAGTAAAGAAATACTTTTACTTTGTTTCAGTATTATAAGGCTTAAATGAAAATAAATAATTATTATTATTGATGAGGAGTGACTAATGATCGGCGCCGAGGAGTTACCAAATTAGGTTTGAAAAAATACATGGAAATTTTCATGGAAATTTTTGTGTTACATATTTAAAAATCGATTTGGAAGATGCCAGTGAAGACGAATATCAGTGACAGTCACAGCATTTGTATGAAAGATGCTTTATGGTACACTATAGATTACAAATACTCTTTTGAATGAAATTTTATCTCTTGTTCATAAAATACCAAAATTGGTATACGCATGCCTATAAACGTTGAGTTCCGTCTATTCATCTCATGAACTTGATAATAATGTGTCCACTCCAAGTATGTCCTTTCAAATAATATAAGAGTTTTATAAACGGAACTGTTAATGACGAAGTTCTGAGGTAAGAAACATAAAAAGCCATACAACGCGTACCTCCTCCTTCTTGAAGTCGGTTAAAACACAAAACCATTTGTACAGTATTCCCGCACGGATTCCCATCGGAGTTCATTCCTTTCGTTATCCCAGTAAGATGACTCACGGGATTCAGGAATACGTTTCGGTCCTCCATTATCCTTCACGAAACGATCGGGTTTATCAAAATTGTATATAACGAACACGGCGTATATCATGTGTTACATAAGCTATCTGTTTGTTTTCTTTCATGTTGCGGGGCTTAGTTGTATACAGATAAAGAGAGAAATATCTTTTATGTGGGGATTTTGTTTTTCAAAACTTGTGAGAAAGTTCAATTTCATTCTTTGTTTTGCGTTCCATAGTCAAATAACATTTTGATTGTTATTGTTCTGTATATTATTGATACTGTCAGGCACAACACATTTTACGGAGAAAATAGATTATTTGTTATAACAAATGAAAGTCTTCATAAATTCATTATTTATGAAGACTTTCATTTGTTATAATAACATTATGATTACACAATAATTTATTGTTATTTTAGGCTTTCTTACACCTTCGCAGCGCTCTTGGAAGATCAGCATCAGGGGTTATCTAAGCCTGAGTGTGAGAGGCTTTATGCTGGTAATGTTAAATTTATTTATTTATTCTATCGTCAATAATGTTGTGCTTGAACAAAACCTGTCGTTTATTGGAATGTGGCAAGGGTACAGCACCATTCAGTTGTCATCGCGATAAACTTTACTCAATATCACGTTTAAATGACTTACGTTAATTGTTAAACATTATAATAATAATAATATTTGTCACACTCACACCTTTTATCAATCTCAAACTAAGGACCATTAAAGCTTGTGTTATGCATACTAAATACTAAATAACGGTTAAATATATAAACATCCATGAACCCTGAAGCAATATTCATATTCATTGTACAAATTTCTGCCCCTAACGGGACTTGAGCCGACCAAATAGTACTCAAGTAAATAGTTTGAAGATTAAATCATTTGTAAAATAAAATCGTCTTTTATTCACTAGGATTAACATTTAATGACACAATTCCAATAATGTTTACAGTTCAGTGGTCTGCGAGCCACGAGGCGTGAGACGTGAGACGCGAGGCGCGAGGCGCGAGGCAGATATTACGTATTGTCATTTTTTATTTTGAAACTGAGTTTTTTGTGACTGAGCTGTGAATTTTGAGCTTTTTTTATAGACACCAGCGGATACATACATTAATAAAATACCAAAAATAGATAACAATCTGATACAGAGACTCTACAATCACAAAAATTTAACCATGTTTGAATTAGAAAAATTCACACTAAATATTAGAATCCAATGTTGGGGCTGCTGAACAGTACAAATATAACAGTAACTCATATAATAACACTAAAGGTTCTTAAATTGTATTTTGCCTTTTAAAAACATCTTTACGCAATTACTGTCCATGGGAGTTCAAATATTACATTAATTATAAAAAAAAGTCTTTATATTCTAAGTAAATTTATTGTCTTGAACATGTTTTATTATTACTTTTACAATATCCCTTGCGAGGTTAGTAAACGTTCTCACCCATCCTGTATACCGGTAGATACAATTAACGCAGCTGAGCGCTCCCAGGAGGTGAGTGACGTAATGCTGTCTTTTACTTACTAGTGAGGGTGAGTAGGTTCATTTATATATATATGCTCCAATAATCAAATATTATATATTATAGCCTTCGGATAACTTAGATCTACTACAATAAAAGTTAAACAAATCATAATAGTGTTATTTATCTGTGTGCCTCTCGGCAAAGGCCTCCCCCAGTCTCATCCACTCTTCCCTATTACATGCTATCCTTGTCCAAGTGTTGCTCGCCACTTCTGTTATCTCGTCTTCCCAACGCCTGGACTGTCTTCCTCTGTTTCTCTTGCAACATCTTGGGTACCATGTTGTAATGGTCTTGCTCCATTTATATAATCAAATATAATGTAATGTAAAAAAACAAGTCATTTATGAGGTAATGTATATATATAAATTGATAACAAAATCCTGTAAAATATAACTGAACTGCATATATACAAATTTAAAGACTATTCAAACAATATTTGATGAAAAAAGGCAACTACAAAGTTTTTATAGAATATTTAGGCGATAATACATGGATTGTTTAAAAATGTAATTAATATAAACTTAAGTTGTAATTAAACTGAATTGAAACTTAATTAAACCAGAAATGAAGATACGTATAAAATATCGCACTGTGAAACAAAAAATATGTTCTCTGCAGCTACTAATTCGTCGAAACGGTGGTAGGGTTAATTAGGAATATGCATATTAGTGTTAGTTTTAATTTTTATTTTTTTTATTTATTACATAATTAACTTCTTTAACTGGGACAATTTGTAAGTACCCGGCTAATAACCACTTAAAGTTATCACTATTACCTTTAGTTACATTTATTAGTTTTTCTCTGTTATGACGATTTAAAAGAACTTAGTAAGTGACTTTGACTAATGAATGATATTTTCACAGGTTTTAAGTGTCGTACTGGAATATTACTTTTTGAATTTTTATCAATAGACATATATTCTAGGCAATTAAATAACTCTATTATCTGTTATATAACATCGCTACCCTACTAGCGTTCCGAAAAAAACCAGGAAAATCATCAGAGGTCATGTCTTTCTTCTCCTAAAGCCTAAAGCTTAGCTCCCTAAGGTTTGATGTAAACGCCAGTTCGAGGTGTGACATTAACATCCGAGACATTAACGTCGCGAACTCAACTCATCATTATTAATTTGATTATGACCGCAGCGCCACGCTCGTAAGCTGCTAATTATGTGATGTCGCGTAATTATTAGGCTTGGTTCGGCAATTTAATTTGATACGCAAATATTGTATGTTTATTTGTGATAGACGTATCAACTGCTACAGCCAGGAGACTAATTGTATATGTTGACTCGACTCGACATATTATATGTTTTAAAAGCATCGTAATAATTGCACCCAAGTTTCTGTGTAAATATTATTTTACAATCGCTGCAAGAGCATTGAAACATTGTATTTAATTCAGGATCTTAAAACTGCAGATAGGATTTCTAATTATTCTTAGTTATTGTTTA
Source organism: Acentria ephemerella (assembly GCA_943193645.1). Classification (NCBI taxonomy): domain Eukaryota; kingdom Metazoa; phylum Arthropoda; class Insecta; order Lepidoptera; family Crambidae; genus Acentria; species Acentria ephemerella. Next base: position 152,257 of record OW971887.1, read on the forward strand.
AAAATAATTAAGACCTGAATTATTAGGTACCTGTAGGCGTTTGTGAATAATACCAATTTGTAATACCAAAATAATCCTCCACCATATAAATCATAACGAGAAGCTCCTTTTTCTTTGAAGTCGGTTAAAAGTAAGTTTGTAGCCAGATATTTTAGATGATTTGTTAATAAAGATAAAGTCTTCTGATAAAGATGAAATTATTTTGATTGGACGTTGACGCGACAAAATAGTTTTTTTAAATATAGGCTAAGCATATAACATTTGTGAGCCAAAATTTTTATCTTAGTTATCTAAGTTGGATATACATTATTCAGATAGCGCCCAGACATAATAAATCCACATTACTAACTAATCAATTAGATTATAATCGATTTTGAGCAAAGCGGTGAGATGACGGCTTATTACTAGCCCGTTCCATAATCCTATCCTTGCCGTAAGCTCCCTTGGGATTGAGGAAAACCATTATTAAATTGTTCTCGTACCGTTCTCGTTGGATTCCACGTCAATCCTGAAGGAATTTTATGAGGAAAATACACTACATACTAACGCGTGGAGTAAGGCAAAATATTGATCATTATTTTTCTGTTAATAATATTTCTTCTGTTATTAACACTTGATTTCTTTGGTCAATATATACAATTTGATAACTCAAGATATTTCCATGATAAAGTTAGTAATGTAAAAGTTCCAAAACCTGTCCGTGTGCATTGAATTTTGTTATATATTTCAACAATAATTTCTGGGAAATAACAATGGAAAATAACAATTGAATTCTGTTCTTGAAATTAGAACGAGATAGAACATCGGCCATTTTTAAATAATTGACCTGATTTAATAATTCGACATTTCTATAATTAGATTTGGTCATTAAATCTACACCCTATGTCATTAAATATGTAATAATGATACAGAAAATTTGTAAATGTCATTATAAATACTAAAGGCTGAGAGTTTCTTGCGCCGCTTCTTCTCTGCAGCTACTAATTCGCCGAAGCGGTGGTAGGGTTGATTGGGAATATGCATACTAGTGTTAGTTTTCACTTCAGATTAATGAATTTAATACACTATTAAATTTAAAAACTGGGACAATTTGCATATATCTGGTTAATAACCACTTAAAATTATCAGTATTACTAGTACCATCAATTATATTTATTTATTTTTCTCATACATGTTCTCTGTTATGACGATTTAAAAGAACTTAGTAAATGGATCTATTTAAATAAATATATTTTGACTTTGACTTAAGCCTTACGGTCTCGAGCTCAAACATATCTCATTCAGGATCTAAACTATATAGGACAACTTGCACAGACGTACAGTGCTCGTTTGAGCGGGGGAATTTGTTGAGAAGATTGTTTCTAGAAGTTTGTACAATGGCGTGGCTGATTAGACCTGTTCCAGTCAGGATAGCGGCTCGTTGAAAGCTACTTTGACTCTTTAAGACCTGGTAATGACAAGAGCGGCGTCGAAAAACACTGTCAAATGAATATTTTAAAATGTGTTTTTGTTGTGACCAACGAGCATATACGACACACTAACTGGTCCAAACCATTATTAAATTTGAGATAAAATGAATTTAAGCATCGCATTTTTTGGACTGACTAATACTGTTGGCCGCAGATGGCCTTTACAGCGTTATCGGGGTTTTAAAGAGGCAAAAACCTTGGAGAGTCTCAAGCCTTAAGGAGCGATTCGCCTCTGGAGGAGTTCTAATCGACAGGCATCACCTCCGGAGGTGTCTCGCTGTCTCTTAGAGTCTCCAGGGCGCTCGAGCCATGAGGGAGCGACAAACCTGAGGGTGCCTCTAAAGGCTCGGACCTCGCCTCAGGTGAGTCGTGTGGTGGAGGAGAGAAGCGCCCATGTATGTATCTGTACCTGGTATAGCGCGACGAATGTAGATAAGCATCGCCAGTGCGCTGGGCTGGTGCGGGAAGGCGGTTGTGAACAAATACAGTAAGGTATCTTTAAAAGCATCAAATAGCTGGGAAATCCAGCTCTTCTATGTCAGGAAAAGTATTTCGAGCCAATAATATTGAAACGACCAATATATGTTTCGAAGTAAGTTCACATTATTTATTTATTTTCAACTCAGGACTGCCTTTTTGATGATCATCTCTCAACCAACCACTTAACGTTATCCTCGAGACAAAATAATTATTAGCAATTGTTTTTATTTAGTCGTTCTTGCGACGAATGAATGTGTTGGTAATGCTATCAGCAAGAGATTGGTTATCAAACACTAATACTAATTAAGAAATAACTTTCTATCAAATTTTCTTTCCGTTCCATGATAGTAGATCTTAACTATATTATTGACACAGCAAAGTTTACGATACACAGGTGAAAGGTAGATTATATATATAAAGTACAAAATTGATTACTCGATATATTTAAGTTAATATCATTTAGCCCTGTGTTTGAATTGATATATTGTTTAAATACAAACCTAAAAAATATTCAATAATAGTATATTATTTTCATTTAAAATATTAATTATTATGTAATTGATTAGATTCACAAGTAGATTTCTATAGACTTTGAGATGTATAGTTGTTTGAATGTCATTGATATTAAAAAATAGGATTTATCAATTGTAAGAAAAATATTAACACTACATATGTCGATGGGGAATGGTTGGAGTTCTATGTATTTTTAATTAAAAGTTAGTATTTATATTGTTATTCAAATACTATTATATGTATACTACGTGAAGTGTCTATAGTTTCATGTTTCGGTCATTTATCTCTAGTTAGTGGCGAGAGTAAGCGTTTACAAGTAGAACTAGACTTGCGCGCCGGTCGCCGTGTCGACGAGCAGCGACAGCCGTCACTAAACTATCAGAGCTTTACTCCGCCATTGCATTTATGTGGTGCCATTGTCCCGCCAACTTAAGACGCCATTGTGTGGAAATCATGCAGCGGCCATCTTGGACCGCTACAAACATGGTATAACTACTGCAACGAGCTTTCATTTAACCTAAAATACTCCTTAACATGGCATAGTTTTGATGTTAAGTTTAGCAAGATGAAAAGAAGCATCTTTCGCTTCTTCTTTCTAAGCTTATAGCGGAAAGTGTTACTTTAAAAATTATTGTCAAATAAGTGATGTTGGTAATGTTGAGAATTATTACAGATTAGTTTATTATTTTGAATAATGTAAAGTTATGTGACGTATTAAAACACTATTTACAAAGTCATATATTTCACCAGAGTTTAGAGGTGCTAGTTCCTAAGCAGTTCGCAGATAGATTAATTTAATGAATTATAAACGTTACGTAATAACTAAGGCACGCTATTTAATTTATTCAACGAGTGCTTGCGAGGGAAATAACCACCCTGAGGGTGAACTACTTAACTACTCACATAACCTTGCTTAAGTCATTTATATCAATAAGTATTATAACACACAACAGACACAAAAACAAACAATAGAGAGGAGTCAATGGACCCAGAAGACTCACCAAGTATACTTCGTTGTGTTGTATGTAAATTATATATTAATTGATAGTGTCCATATTTCTAAAATCGTATTATTTAATACGGTATATAATTATTTAATACCTAATAAAGTAAAGTATGACTAAATGTCTAAGTAAATTGATTGCCCAACATCACTATTGTAGCGGGTCACCCTTTTTTGTATGAGTGACGGTTGCACTTGACATTTTACTGACTGGAATTAATAATCTTACTTTGGATGTAGTACCTCCTTGGTTGCTATGTTAAGGAGTAGAAGATCGTTCCATTTTTAAATTACACGGCAGATATGAGTTTACATAGTAATTTATTTGGCCGCTCAAATACGACAGAAATGGATTTTGATATAACATAACGGCCGCTGCCCGCGTGTATTTGGCTAATACAGCAATTTCTATTTATATCGAATAAGATTGACAAAATAATGCTTATTAATAGTTTATTTAAAGTGCATGTTTAAAAGTACACTGCATTGTACTAAAACCCTGGTGCCACATAGTCTCACAATCCGTTATTGTCCTAAATTAGTTGAAATCAGAAAGATGTTATGTTGATTTAATAGCAAACCTCATATCTTTGGCGTGTGATAGAGGCGGGCTCCTCGTCGGCCCTGATAAAGTCGCGTCGCTGTATAAATTTGTCCCTCGGTAGCGGGGACCGTTATTCACAAATATTTTACGTATTTTTTGTAATATCTTTCCAGTGGTAAGGTTTTACGGAGAGAATGGAAATAAGTTCCTTGTAAATCTTTCGATTGGTTTTTAGAAATCATCATATTTTTTATGATGACAGTCGTTGCACGAATAATAATATTGAGAGGCGATTTCTCAATCTTCAAATATTATTTATCCAGATATTAATTTTGACATTTGAATAGATTTTTTACACTTATCTCGATCGAAAATTCGTACCTTTGTACGAAAACTGTGTTGTGGCGGAACTGAATTTATAGATTGACACATTTAATTTTGAAAAAACAAGTATTCCGTTTGAAACTTGTGACCTCTTTAAATACGACCATGAGAAATAAAAGAGAGAGTGGGCCCAGAACGATGAATGATCTCTTTGGTCCGGGCTATCTCACTCCTGGAGACATAAGGCTGCTGACTGCAAACGTACTTACCTAGTACATCTTGGCATCACCTACGTTTTGGGTGGCTCTGTGGTCAGAACAGTCATCTGGATTGTGAGAAGTCGCATGTTCAATTCCAGTTTGCTTTTATTGTGTTTAGAATATTTTTTTAATAGTTAATTGTTAAGCTCTCCATATTACATTGTGTACATCAAGCTGTTGGTTCTAATTGATGCAAGGTTCAACATGTTTCACCAAATGTGATGGCCTAATGCAATGAGTATGGATCATAAAAAATATTGATGGTTGATCATTAGAAATAAATGACAAGCGACGCGTATTTGTACATTCTACTCAGATTGAAAACACCTGATTGGGGACAATGACCGCGCAACGTGCGACGATCAACAAAATATACATCATAATACTTTAACAGTATATCTCGCGAAAAAGATTTTGCTAAAGATCTTCACAATAATACGATACATTCTATTTCTAAAAAAGTATGTCTGAAAAAATATATTACAGATCTGACTCGAATCCAATGATGTATGTAATTGAATTTGAAAGGATTCATCTTGGCTTACGATACAAAAAGGAAATACAAAGATACCTTAAAAGATAATTCTTAGCGCGCAAAGCTCAGTTATACATTTATTATTGATTAGGCGTCAGTACACGTACTAGAAGTTCAACCATGGCGCGTAACTTTTTCTTTAAGACTAACTATAACTTAATTCTGGATAATTTATTCTCCTAGACGTCCAGGAACCAGCTGCCAGCGCTGAGAGCGCAGGATCTAATCCGCATTTTAATCTAGAGCTTCCTTATCAATAAGTCTGCACCAGAATACCCCCCTCCACTCATTTTTCTCTCCGCCCCTCCCTAACCCTCCTGAACTCAGCATCTATCTTAGCAGCGGGCGTTTGATCAGAGCAGCTAATAGCCAGTGAAAAGAGCATGACTTGTAGTAATAACAAAATGAATCATAATCACCTTAGTTTGGCCGCATACTAACATTTCTTAGGGTTCCAGGGGAATTGTTCAAACGGAGCCCTATGGTATCCGTATGTCTTCTGTTACGCGAGATTAGCTGTATAATCATAATCTTATGCAGCTAATCTCACGTATCTTATTGTCCCAAAGCCATATAAAGGGGTGTGAAAAAGTCACTCCATCGAGTTGGGTGTCGTAATAATAAATCAATTTTTTCTATAAAATTCTATAACTTTTCCTGATTTACTCAAAAATTTGTACAGAGCCCTCGGTATGCGAATCCGACTCGCACTTGTCCATTTTTTTTATTCTTGCTAATGTCTAATATTTTAAGTGAATGAGAATTAACTGATGATTAGTCTAAGGAACTAAGACAGGCGTCTTCTATATGTTCCAAAGTGGAATCAAATATTCTGACTTTAATTCTGACTATCTTAAGAACCTTTGAAACTTTTTTCATGATTATGTAATTTAACTTTGACGATGTTTTTGATCCGTGGCTGTATGATTATCTTAAGCGAGCACACGCAGCCTGATCGCAGGCTGCGTTACCGCATATCTGTAAAACGTTTCATTTTTCGTCAAAAATTAGGGTACCGGTTCAAGTTTTCGTAGGACTTGTTCGTTTTATTATTATTCAACTGTGTATATTTTTTATACTACTTTATAAAATAACATAAAATCATAATCAAACTTTAAATGGTATTATTTAGATAATAATAAATAAATGTTTCTGCCGCAGCGTTTAGCGCCATCTCGTAATAGTTTTTGGTACCATATTTTACTATAAACTTTGTTTGGGAGTGACATTTGTCTATAACTAAAAGAAGGCTTATATAAGCTAAGATATTTTAAATTTTATCACGTGTAGATCCCCTAACCATGTATCACGATGGTCAGCGCGTCACGCTCGCGCGATGTGCCGCATTAATTACCTGCTACCCTCGTTTATTCATTATTGCAACAACAGCGTCCGACCTGGAGCAGAATCGATTAACGCTACATCGAGGTACAACTGTCCGATATCCGCATCATTCGAAGTGAAATAACGACTTTTATTGCTCATATTGGTCATTATTGAACGAGGCCTTTGGGCGCCGGCTTATGGATGCCCGTATACGTTATTGATGCATTGTCGATGCAGTATTAATTGTAATAAGCGTTGAATTTCAGAATGCTGTAATGAAATGTCATTTTAGAGTTGGTGTTATGATTCTGTTTGGAGTTGGTTTGTTTTTAATAATAATAATAGCTTGCGTGTGTGTGACGTGTGCTGATATGGTCGCAGATTGAATTAGAAATGGTAGTTTTACTTCTCAAAAGCCATTTTGACCTTTTTTGTATTGAAAAGGAATGAAGTAGAAACTATACCAGTTAATAACTTGTAATTAGTTGTGAAATGGGCTTTATACATAAAAGATAATAGTAGTTATGTTTTTAGGGGTCCATGAGGGGAGAGAGAACGGAGGGGGGGTTGAGGACCACCAGCGGTGACCGATTACCAAAAGTATATTTATTGGCCCAGAGACTTCGGTCACACGCGGCGAAGCTGTGTGACGTAACTACGTGATGTAGAGTTTACATATTGTTGGTGTAGCGGGGCCGAGTAACTTTTGGATTAGATTAATTTGGTTATTTATAAAAGATTCTGAACTTTATCAGAACTTCTTTTGGTATGTTTTCATATATTCCATAAGTAATAACATCAAGAATATTTTACAGGTAATTATTAACTAAATTTAATTTCGAACAACATAAATAAATACACGATACTTGCAAACGAATTATACTTAACTTTGAACTATTTACTTACAAATGATTAATAAATTGCATTACCTTATATAAAGTAATTGATATTCTATAATTTTATCTGTTTACTGATAAAGAGAAATGCCAGCCGCCATATTGAGACTTCGGTTGTTACGTTATCATTACTATATTCTAACAACTAAGAATCTTGTCGAGTTCAATGCTAAGAAAGCGCAGGTGTAAAGCTAAAGTTGCCGTTCTTTCCCCTTCCTTCTCTTCAGGGCACCTATGTCGCTACAGAGCAGTATCGCCTTGCTCGGCATGGAGCTACGCTGTGATATAAACCCCAGGGATTACATCGATTCTCCGAAGAAACTCCAAAACAAGATGGATAGGTATTTCACGCCTGACCAGTTATGCCTGCTGTACAAAACCCAGGTATGGTTTTGCGTGGAATATTGCACGCACCTTTGGGATAGTCCGTTCAATACCTCCACGATGCTCTGGACAGATTGCAGCGTCGCGATAGAGCCTCTGCAATTGCGTCACAACATAACGTCGCTTAGTGCCTTTTATCGTTTGTACCATGGTGAGTGCTCTGAAGAGCTCTTTGACCTTATCCCTCCCTTTCCTTTCGTACTCAGGAGTACGCGTGCTGGTCTACGGAGTCACTCTTTCACTGTCGCCACGTCTACTTTGCGCTCTAAGAGATATTGTGACTCCTTATTCTGTCGCACAGCTAGAGCGTTGAATTCCTTGCCGGTACACGTCTTCCCTCCTTCATACAACATGGGTCCCTTTAAAAGAGGCGTGAAACAGCACTTTTTGGGTCGGCAAGGTGAGGGTGGCTAGTGTAGTATGTACACAAGCTGTCTTCACATATAGACACCTCTACTGCTTATCATTAGGTGGTGTCGAGCCATTTGCTGTGCTTTATATATATTTTTAAAAAATCATCAAAGTACAGCGTCTTTTACTATAATTATGACATTATGAACCATATCTCATTGTAAAAAATTATTCATGTGTAATGACGAGGTCGGCTCAGTCAGCGTTGCGATACTTTTCATATCTGATATATGTCAAAATTAAATATGACTCTCGGAATATTAATGAGTATTTACTGACTGGTCGGACGGGAAGGGTTCCTGTGTCGCTTATCTCTGCCTTTTTATTTTAGCCTTTCAAATGTTTATCTGGCGCGTATTCATGGTGCGTACGCTCCGAATACTGCGACGTAACCTTAACTGATTCACTCTGTTGATTTAATAAAAAACAAAAATATAACCGTAAAAGTCTTAATTTATTTTATAATATATTTATTTTAGAATGTTTTTGTAAGCGCGTTGTTTGTATTTTGATAGTAAAATTGTTTCTTTTGTATTATATTCTTAAGTAATATAGAGCTTATCTCAGTGATTAAGGACTCAGTGTTATAATATAACTTTAAGATAGTGTGCTGGTATGGCGGATCCAACCACATCCCAACAATGATATATATTTTCTGGTGTGAAACTCAAAAGGAAGGTAGTGGTAAAATGAGCGTAGTTAAAGAAAAGCCTTTTATGCCAACAGGCGCGGGCGCAGGACGCTCGGGATGTTCGGTTGAACCTCTGGGTATCATGAGTATAATATAATAAGTATGACTATAATAGTGATGAGAACAAGGGTTATACCGAGAATATATCTTTCTTCTTACTTGCAAAACGAAACAGAAACAGTTCATATATTCACATAATAGTTCTGACACATAACAGTCATCACAATACGACTTACACATATAAGACAAGGCCTGTATATATATACTAACTCTCACGCCTAATATCAAGCCCAAAGTAACCATGTACAGAGAAATATACATAGTAAAATATTTATAAATATACATCAGTATACTTATTAAATATACAAACATCGATGACTCGTACTCATTAAGCATCAAATATCTGTTCCTACGGGAATCGAATCCGGGACATATGGTTAAGTAGAGAGGGTTACTGACCGCTCGACCAGATATATATCAGAGTCTGAAAGCCAGCCTAACTTATGTCCATGCATTTCAACTGGCTCGCAGTATCTTGAACAAATACTGTAGGACTCTTGAAATCCCAACGCTTTGTTTGTCTTCTGAGACGTGCAGCTCATTTGCAGTCTGTGCAAGTTTACGTCTAAACTACGAGGGCATTGCTCCATCTGTCTAGACCCGAGCTATGTTTCTGCTCCTAACTTTATGTCTATACTTTTAAGAGTGATCTACTTAATTTAGTTTCAGATCCAAGAGATTCGGTGCTTTCCATAATAAAATAAAATATCATACATACTTACAAGAGAAAACCATTACCTTCCTTCTGGGTAAGTCGGGTAAGATAACAATGTTACATTATTCGAAGGTTTGTCAACATTTAATGACAATGACGTAGGTTATTGTTTTAGTAAGCCAATTGTTTATTCCGACAATTAAAACTTCCAAACGAATATCCGTTAACAGCAAACGGATATGTTACACAAAGCAAACCAATCGGTGAGGCCACAACTGACCGTTATCGGACAAATAATGGGAACAGAGGACGCGGCCAACAAATAAAATTCATACTGCCTTTTTGTTTGAGATGGCGAGCGACAGAACAAAATTTTAATATACATTATTCTAGACACTAGCGGAAACTAATACAATACCTTAGTGTCTCACTTTGTTAATCAATATTAGACACATAAATACATACACACGTACGCACACATGCGCACACGATTACACTCACACGCACACGCCATAACTAGAAGTGGCTGTAACATTCTTTATTTCAAAGTTTTCAATATCATTAAAACATTACAATTGTATTTATATGTGAAACTCTTGACTCCAGCTTCTGCCAGCATCCTTGAAACTCTGCATTGATGACACAGCACCATCAGCATCCTGAATGTATTTGAGTCTAATTTATCCACAGACTGAGAAAAATCAGAAAAAAGTTTTATAAATTATACTTGAAACTTGTTCAGTACAGCGTGAATATTCAAATTGAATCATTTTCATTGCTTAAATATTAAGATGATTAGCACCTATGGATGTTAAATAAACTACTGACTGTGTATTCGTCTGATATTTAAAAATGTTTTCTTTGCAATAAAAATGAATAAATATTATTTTTTTATTTTTTTTAACATCTTTTTTTACATCGTCAGAAAACACACATTTATATTAGACAGAATTTAAATCATACTTGCGTGTTCGTTGGATTATTTTAGTAAAAGTGTGTGTGTCAGCAACAATGTGCCGATGCTGGTGACGCGACGCGACAACACAATCAGCTGTGGTCGACCGTCGACCGCGCACCGACGCGATGTTGCGGCTGTGATACAATCGAGAGGACAAGTTTTTGGGAATTTTAATAATAGCTTTGTTCCATCTTATATCTATATTATATCTTATCTTATTCTATCTTATATCTATGAGGACATAGTTTCTGTAATATGGTTCATAAACAATCAATGTCTAAGTCAATCCAATGTCATTCCAATTACCTTTTATTTTGTCATAAACATTTTTTTTCAATCAGTACACTTAATTACTTTTGGGCAAAAGTTAACTGTGGGCAAACCCCATTGGAGCGAAGCCCGGCCGTAAGACGGGCTGCCGGGAGAGGAATTGCATCGGCAGGGATGCCAGGGATTTTTTTGAATTTTAATGGGTATCCCTAGTGCTACTTTGATATAAAACTAGCTGTGTCCCATACACGCCCACCACTTAGCCAGATTTATCTTGATAGAACACCTTTAATATGATATTGAACTATTCACTTGAATACTTTACAGGCACGCACGTACGTCAGTATGAAATTGACGCTTATTATAATGGAGTAAGGTGCCTAGAAATTGTAAAGTGCTGGAGAGGAAGTGGCTTAAAGGAGTGACCTTTATTTATACAGACATTATGTAAGCAAAAGTGGTATTATGAGGGTGTATAATCACCGGTTCACCCTCCACCGCACATGATGGAATGCGTGCTGCCTCCTCCTGTCCCACTCTGACCCCTTATCATCCCAACGATAAAACTTTCCCAGAGACATAACATCACATCCTCTTTCACGCTTATTAAACATTAAAGCCTATTAAGACGAGAGAGCCTGCGGGATAATCCTGATAAAAAGGTTAAAATAATGTCAAAATCTAAAGTACTTTGTAACTGTATAGAGTCTACAAAACGTTTAGGATTGGCAATGATTTGTTTAATTAAAACTGCAAGAAGAACATTCTTGTCATTCTTGTTGGCATACAAATACTATTTGGATGGGGTTTAAATAATGAATGGGTGAACACGAGAGAAAGCAAATAGCAAGATATAATTGAAAGTAACAAGAACACTTGGCTAGAAAAGACGATGGCAGGTTAACCAAGGCAGTAACGGATGCCCAAAGGACTTAAGCTAATCAAAGGCAAAGTCAAAATATTTTATTCAACTTTGGTACACATTTCTATACGTCATTAACCTTTTCAGTGAGTACTCCATCAGACCGATAGTCTATTGATAAAGTGCATCTTAAAACTGAACCACGTTGTAAGCGGCTGGGCCATAACTGGTAAGTCAGGCTTAGAACAATTTAATGTACGAAAGTGTCACCATCGCAATTACTTGCACGGTCACACAATAAGTTTCAAATTACATTTATATTGATCAAGCGGGAAATATTCGGTCGCGATGTCAAAGGGCATGCGAAGCGTAATTTAGGGGAAACTATTTGATGTAATCTTGGACGTATTTCATAAGTGTCGCGTACAGTCGCGCGCGCGCTATAAACGCGTACTCAGAGGTATTTAGGCTGATTTATTACGGTACTTATTATTAAATAACGCAGATAATAAACGTGAGGGAATTATGTCTCTATTTTATTGCTATTTGGTACATCGAAGTGGAGAGGTCAGTAAGCCAGTCATCGCAGCTCCTAGGTTATAGTTACAGTGGTAGCAGGTTATAGTTACAGTGGTAGCAGGTTATAGTTACAGTGGTAGCAGGTTATAGTTACAGTGGTAGCAGGTGTTGTGAGTCATCGTTTATGGTATATAATTCAAAATCGAAATACATTTATTTTTAATATAGCATGTTTATTTGGAATCTTAATGTGATTACGAAAATATCGCATATAGTAGACTTCTGTTGAGACAGTCAATGGGAGTTTGGTGAAACTAAATTTATTCTGAAAGGTTACGTACTTCTTTTACAAAGATAATACCAAAATCGAGTCTCATTTCTTCATAAATATCAAAAAATAATATTGTGAGCTACAAACGCACTTGTGAGCTACTTTCTCAGTCAGTAAGGTGGAGGTCCCTATGGCAGTATGCCCGATGCTTGACTAGCTATTTGCTCTTAAGCACCCTTCTTCCTTTTTTATGCCAAAATATGACAGCGCAAGAAAATGCTTCTATATCAAAAAATATGCGTGTTTGTAGTGAAAAGCTCTCCTGCCCACTTGCAGCAAGCGTTTCATCTTGGCAACAAAACATGAATACAACGATGAACGCCAAGGAAATTGGCTGTGAAACAATTTCATTTTTTATGTTTTTTAAATATACGAAGCGAAAGAAAATATTGCCATTATTCCATCGCACATTTTCTGCTGTCATCTGACAGTAATTTATAGCAGTCATTAAATAGCTATTAGGTAATTCGGAACTCATGAACCACGCGTTTATATGGGGAACAATATTTGATGTAACCAGTACAGAAATTATGGTAAAGATATATTCAATTTAAAATTGGGTAAATCAAAATTAACAAATTTGTGTCTGCCTGTATTTATTGTTCTGTGTGATTTATATTCTTCTGACATTCGAGAAATAAAAATGGTAATGGGTTTTTCGATTACGATATTATTGTAATAATAGGCTGGGGAAAAACTTTCTTCGCATTTTATATGAAAATTCAAGACATTTGCAAAGTTTATTTACATTTAATTACAGTATATATGTGCCATTTTGTTCGTTGACTTTCTGCCATCGTTTAGGTAGAGACATGATCCCGTTTCTGTAGAAATTTTGGAACTCTTAATTTTTGCTGAGTGGCTAAAGATGTACGTGATCTAGCGTTATCGTGATGAAAGACCACACCCTTTCTATTAATCAAATTCGGCCGCTTTATCTCAATTTCTTGCTTTTATCTCATCAGTTGTTGGCAGTAGAGATCTGAATCGATGACTCTACCCGGCGGGAAAAGCTCATAATGAACAATGCCTAATCCACTAGAGACACAGCATTACCTTATTGCGAGTTAACCTAGGTTTTGCCACAGTCTGTGAAGCCTGACCGACCTCTTCGCTCGTCATTGTCATACGTTATCCAATTTTCATCACCAGTTATCAATCTCTTCAAAAACGGTTTGGTTTCATTACGTCTCAATAAAGAATCGTAAATAAGTACACGATTCATCAGATTTCTTTAAGTGCACTCGTAAACCACCCAAATATCGAGTTGTTGGTGTACCCAGCTTTTTCAAATGGGTCAAAACTGTTTTGTGGTTAATTCCTAGGTCTTCAGCTATGTCGTAACTGCTGATATGCCGATATTGCTCCACTTTTTCAAAAAGAGTATCCATTTTATCCGTAACAGGGTGACCAGAGCGAGGTACATCTTTGATATCAAAATTCTCGGATTGAAAACGCTTAAACTAACTTTGTGCTACTCTTACTGACACTGCATTAAGTCCATAAACGTCACAATTTTTTTTCGTGGCTTACGTTACATGTTTTCCTTTTTTGTAATAAAATTTTAAAATGTATCTAATTTGTTCATTCGATTCGCTTATTTTGACAAAAATAAAAATAGTGTGAAACAAACCTTTCCTAATTTGATTCATTTTTTGAAATGTCACCTTTTTAATGTCATGAAAACCAGCCAGATACAAATTGTGCAGCCAAAGATATTTTATTACAAGTTTATGTATATACTATATGCGAAAAGACTTTTTCTCTGCCCTAATACATTATGAAGTCATAAAAGCATAATTGCCCCATTATTGCCTGGCTTTACCCGTTAACCGGCTTTGGGCCAGCGTAGTATTGTTATGGTCTAAAACTACAAAGGTACCTTCATCGTGAGAAAATGGCGCGAAAATGCTTCTAACGTATTATAATAAAATAATCATACTAGAAGTGAAAACTTCATCATATCTCTAGACATTTTCTTTCTTAACTTTCAATGATGTTCTATCGTTTGTAGATGGACGTGCTAATCGTAATAGTGACATCTATTTCCTGTCTGTTTGAGCGGCCTCCCGCAGCGCCGGGATAAGTCCTCGGGCGAGAGGATACGGTCCTGATTACGTGATCGGAAAACCAGGATAGGGTACGACCCGCTGTCATGGTGACACGTATTATGTGCCGATTTGCGGAAGAAAGATTATTAACATCAGGATTGAGGGTAGTCTCATGAAATATATATTTTCAAAACTGAGAGGTTTTCCGTCTTTACATAATGTTAAGTAACCGGGGATACGTCGGAGTTCACTGTAACGCGGCTGTAACACCGTTTGGTCCGTCATACCTTTGTGTTGTTTACCTGGTTCACGTTCCATATAATCTCCTAAAAACCCCTAAATTTCCTAAATTTTTCATTTTAATTTCATTCAATTCCATTTTCAAATTATATAATCGTAAGAAAAAGCTTTGACGAAATTTTTATTCACATTTATTGCAGAGGACCCTTGTAACTGCGGCTTTTTGCTCTCCGCCCTTCATCCCTCCCCCTCCCGCAGTACCCATGAGTGACACCTGTCAGAAATACCCGGCCGGCGCCCCACTGCCTTCAGGACCGAAGTCTGCATATTTTCACGCTCGCATGTGCGGTAAGTTTTGTAGAAACTCATGACAGCCGTAATAATTAAACACAGCTTAGAGTAGATTGAACCAATATTTGCATATTTTTATTTAGAATTTTTTTTTGATTGAAGGAAATACCTGCAGACGCTCTGGTACGATTCATTAAGATAAGTTAACAGTCTGAAGTAAATAATTATTAATGATATAAGACGAATTAAATACATCCGCGATTTAGACGTTAAATTGGATACAAATCTTTTAATCAGTACATGTTTTCCCTCCTTCCTGCAATCCTGGTTCTTTTAAAGGAGGCGTGAAGAAGAATGTGCAGGCCAGCAAGATCAAGATGGCTAGTGCAGTGCATAGGTTCACTCGCAGTAGCCATCTTTTTATTAGAACTCTATTTCTGCCATCAGGTGGAAAGGAGTCTTTTTCCCGATCTTTCCATACTAAAAAATACCGAAGCTATCCAAACGTAACACGAGAACTGTATGTATCTCTAGAACTTAGTAACAGAGATGTCAGAATATTTGCCTGAGGGTGTTAGTTCAAAGTTACAGCCACCAAACAGATCCTCGATTACATATACTTTGGTCGAGTAACTATAGTATTACCAATAGTGTGGTTGTTCAAGACCTACTCCGGCCGCAAGCCCTGGAGGCAAATTGGGTTAAGTTGGGGCTGTAAGCACAACCCATATTTGTACTGACAATAGAGATACCCCTCGGTAATTGATAAATTTAACTTGATTTTTTCAGAAATTCGGAAGCCACTCGCGATTAATTTTATTCGATTGAACAAACACGATAGTGTTTTAAGGAGCCTATCCAAATTTGATCATTTAGGTTTTTGTAAAAATTTCTTCATACGTGATGTGATAGAATAGATCATAGGTCTCCAAACTTTGAAGCCTTCGGGACATAATGATTGTTTCAGTTTGTTCCAAGGGCCAAACCAGTTTTAATTTTTCTGCCCTTAACTATATTTCTAGACTAGAATAGTAGCAAAGTGCGTGACCTAAGCAAAGTTAAGCTTTTTTTGCATTTCAATTATTAAAAAACCAAATTACAAACTTTGGCACGTGCTACAAATTGGATGCGGATTTGGAGCTAGCTGGACTAGATAATGGGTTCGTGTGATCATGTACGCGGTCCGAGGCGCACTGTCCGTGGATAGTTTGCATAAGCGCAAGATTTGCGTATTTTCCACTTCTCCATTTTCCATAAGGTCAGGACATGTTGATGGTTACAAATATGATCACTAAGTCAAAATGCTGTGAGTCTTTATTGCACCGTCAAAACCTTCAATTTATATGCTTGTCTCAGCAATAACCCTGTTCACAAAACGTCGAACAAAAAGTGACTGCCTATTTAAATTCAGTCTTACATTAGGTAAAATTTACTTTTACATTATTAATAATGTTTAAAAAAAGTAAACCTATTCCAGGTTTAACTTTTTGAACAAACTTTGACTAAAGTCGTTCACCACCTAGGTAGGCCTGGAAGTCGGAGAGATGTAAAGAAACATTTCATAACATATGCTTTAAAATTTCAAGTCATGTGTAAACAGGCTTGCGGTTACGATACGGGGCGAGGCAGAGAAGCAGCAGGGCGGGGACGGGGGGGAAGGGAAGCAACCCACCAGACTCACTCGATGGAATAAACCAATATATGGGCACAGTGAGTCGGATGAAATTGTTCCTGAAATATGTTTCATAATTGTATGCAATTTGAGCTTGGCTGTGGCGCGGCCGGACTTGCCGGAGTAACATACAATAGAATAGAATAGAATAATACTTTATAATAATGGTAGAATGCACTAAGGGCGGCCTTAACGCTAAAAGCGATCTCTTCCCGGCAACCTTTGTATAGAATTCAGAATAGTTTTTTGTTTTGTCACTTTAACATTTCAATGAATGTTTGAGAGATAAACTCGTATAAAAACTACTACATTAGAATGAATTCAGTTCAATCCTGTCCTTCGGGCCGTGCGGTCAGAGCAGTCAACTGAACAGTCAAATAACAACCCTCCACACCAGCGAGGTGTCTTTTTTAAAAGATTTCAGTCAGATACAATTTTTCTCAAGAATATAATTGCAGTTATATGTTGATATGACGTCACAGGTCTCTCCTGATTACGAATTACGAACTTTTGACAGACAGAACCTCCAACTATGTACAATCAACATCACATCATTTATCGTACTTTGAAAAACAGTGATTATAATGGCATCTAAAAAACTGAAGTCTTAAATAACCATACTATTAATATTGAACTAAGATTTCACTGTTTATACGTATACGCAATAAAGTTTAAAATCGAACTACAACGTGAACTGTAGGCAGACAGGAAACTGTATTATCCCACAGGGTGCAATAAAACGGGATAAGTCATAAAATGAATTATTAACAAAGCCAGAAAATAGTGAACACTGAATTCGTATGTTGCAGGTGAGAGCCGAAGGTTTTATTAATAAAAGAAGAACCAATTTAAACATCTGATCTCCCATAATCCTGGAGGCTGCTCTGACGGCTACCACCCAAGGCTTGGACAAACCTTGTGAATCTATTTTACTCAATTTCAGTTACAAACACAATGTCGTTTTATTCTAGTCTAGAAATTTACAAATGAATTAAATGCATTTGTTTTCTTGTACTGTTTAATGCAAATATTTTTTAATTAACTTTCAAACACTTTTACAAAATCTACGTAAAATGTTATAAAACTTCTTAATTATTTAGATGATACAAATATATAATAAGTATCATTAAATGTTCAAAATTAAATCATCAGCATCGCTCGCACCATTGACGGACACGTTCGTCCATCAATGGCTCTTGCTGGCCGCTGCAGCTACGTACTATTTATACACAGAAAGACTTTAAGTAATTTTGTTACTGGTAATTAATAGACCAAAAGTTAACAATACATTTAGAAACCTTTTTATATGATTTATAAATATTAGTAATTACTCGCGTAAAAAGCTTCATGGGTTTGGGTGAAGTTACACAGCTCAATCTTTGTATCCAGTATAAGATTGGCTTCTGTAAGCCTCACACAAAGTCGTGGACGTAAACTAGTGGCCACAAACCTTGTCCTTTAAAGTTCCCGTTGGAGTCATAACACGCGGTACAATAAAATGAGTAATGCTCTCCATAGTGTCGGCCCCCGCCATAGCGCGAGCTACTTAAGTGTGCATTTAAATTGCAACATTTAAATTAGTGCTTTACATACTACACAACAACAGCAAGGACCCTGGACAATGCACTAGAATACAGTAGGTTTCGTGCACAATATGTGCCAGAACAAAAGGATATACTCCCAAGAGCTTGCGCTGGATCTGTTCATTGAGTCTTCTGTGTCTGACCAACGTCGTTCGACAAGATTGCTTTCAAAGTCAAGCAACGTTAAAAGTTACTCCATCATAATGATGATTGACAAACGTTAATCATTCCTCCTTCCTCTACAGGAATAGTGAGAACGAAAATAAATATGTACCCCGTTGAGTGACTAATCTAACTGAGAACTATCAACGAAAGGGAAATTTAAATTCCTGGATTCTAATCAATCAACTGTCAGGCCTTTTCGACAAGATAAGAAAAGTTTCTTTTAAAGGTAACATGACCTAATATATTTCAAAGGGAAAGTAGAGCTTCACTCAATGAAATCAACTTTAGTGATTAAAGAGTACAGATATTTAGCTCAGAGCGTATTGTTTGATCAGTTACTGTAATCATTATTTTTTTCAGTTTAATTTAGTTAGATGTCTATTAGCTCGGTAAGACACAACGTTAAGATAGAGTATGTTCTGGCAGAAATTGTAAAAGACTTACGATATGAGATTGAAAACCCATTTCAATTAAAAAATATTTTTGGTACTAAGTTGTTTCCAGAAACAATAGAAAATGAAGCTTTAACTCCAAAATATATCTTTAAATTAGACAACATCTTAAATTATTTTTGACTTTTTAGTGTTTTGAAGTCATTTTTAGTTTTGTTTTTTCTTGTATACTGCACAAACACTCGCATTCGGAAAAGACTTGGAAATATGCTTCTTCGACGTGAACAAGCGTTTCACAGAATGTTCTAAAAGCAGAAAACCACGTTGATTGACTTACAAGTTACTGGCGCCTCTGGTGGGATATTACAGAAACAACCATCTAAACTGCTTTGAAGTCAACAGTATGAATGTAATTTGTACGTACTTTTCCATTAAAAAAGCTTTAAAATCGATATGAAATGAGTTTAAGATATTTTTTATATCAGAGAACGTTCAGCAAACATATGTCAAGACATCGCTTGTCATTACTCGTGCGATACACTTAAGGGTGAAACACACTCGCTACTTTTGTCTGAAATTACTTCACTGGTGGAATAGAATTGACGATGGCTCTTATAAGTAAACTGTAAGTGGATCTACATATTAATGTGTTGCACCTCTGGAGTTAGTAAGGTGAAAGTTGAGGAAGTTTTGGAATAATATCTTTTAATATTTTTTTTTCATTTATTCAGGTCAGTAAAACAGTCCCACATTGTAAATGCTAGCTGTCAAATAGTAATCTTACACGTAAGCCCAACAACACTGTCCACAAATAAGTAAATAAAATTGTAAGAGTTATTGCCGAGAGATAATTGAAAAACAATTATAAATTGTATTATAAAAATCGATGTCATAAAGTCAACATTGTTTTTTATGAATAACATTTTGAAATGAGAACGATTTGTGCGACCTCTAGGAGGTGCAAGCATTTAATAATGTCTGTCTCGTGCATTTGACTTACAAGGGACTCAAAAGCGTAGCTTACTGATATGAACTGTACAGGCATATTTATTGTTATATAAATTAAATAACACGTCGTTGCTATGTCATAGCGCCACATAGACAAGCTGATATCGAGTGTTCGAGAAACAGTTGATCAGCTAAAAGTAATACAATGTAAACACTGAGCCGAGACACAATATGGACAACATCACAATACGTGATATGAAGCCTGAATCACGCTTACAAAGTTTGCAAGCCACATAAGTATGTACAAGATTCGACGTAATATATTGGGGCTGTGATCCCGAGCCAACACCAGTTCGACGGAAAATCTTCCCTCTCCGCTAACGATGCTGCGAATGCACATCTCTACATACACAATTATCTAAAGTTTCTTCATTAAGCGTATAGATTAAACAGTATAATATTTAGTATTAATTATTGCAGTATTAACTCGCAAGTTCTTTGAAAAGATTTAAATATATTTTTAGGTTTCCGTATTAGGACATAAGTAAAATCAAATTCATCTCAATCGATTTGGCAACAGGTCTGGTAGGCCAGTTTTGCCTACACTGTAGCAAACAAAGCCTCGTTGAGCTTAAAATCAGGAAGAGTTTCCAACAGATAGGAGTTGTCGTCCCAAACAATTGCGCCCAATCAACCGGAGCCAGCCTCTAACAACTTTAACATAATACTATGTCGTAACAACTATTAATAAGGTATACCGTAATAATAATTTCTAACAAACTCACAATGCAATAGTTAGTGCGACATGGCGCTACATCTGTGACCGACCCCATGTACCACAAACATCGCAGCCAGGATTATTAACCTATGTCATTAGAAGCAAATACGTTTGCTGTGAAAAGTTTGACCATGACATTACTACGGTCAGGCTTAATGCGGGTAGGTCCATGTAGGGAAGCCAGAGCTCTGCAGTAGGCCTTTCTACATTTTAACATGATTTTTATACAAATATTGAGCTAGGTTGGACGGAATATCTTCCAGTAAGTTTATGAATATGTTAAAAATATAAAATTATTTAAATACATAATCTACTGTAAGTTGGTTTTAATGACTTGAACAAACAATACTCTTAGTATTTGAACCGTCTATGAGCTACGGTAACTAATTCGCATTTTCCTCTTGTGGAAACCCGTAATAAATATTTATTCTGTGTTTACAGCCAGCCAACACGTGTTCCTTTAAACGAGGCGTGATAAAGCACTTTTTGGGCCGGCAAGGTGAGGGTGGCTAGGGCAGTATGTCGCATGCTTCACTAGCTATCTTCACATACGGACTCCTCAACTGCTCATCAGGTGGTGTCGAGTCATTTGTTGAGCTTAATATATAAAAAAGCCTACTTTGTATTTTACATTAATAAGTTACGATAGACTTATTTTCTTTCCTATCATCACCGTCCAAGGTCCAAGGTATCAAGTTAATAGCAGTTAATTAATCTGCTGCTGTTGCTACAGTAAGCGGTAATCCGTCGATTTGGGCAAGTGCGTCGATTAGCCGGGGTGCGGGGCGCGGGGCGCGCCCAAGTGACTGACATCTGCACTCGTCGGATTATCCTACCGGAACTGGTCGTATATTAATAAATAGTACCTTGGGCTAGTAACCCATCTGATGTTCCAAAGTGAGATCTTTAGCTTAGGAGAGCAATGTTAGAACTTTGACGTTCCTTGGTAAATTAGGGATTTGAGTAAATTTAATATAAGATAACAAATACAAATTAACGATTGTTATGCTGCATTTTGAAAGTTACCACGTGTTCTACCAACTGGCTATCACTCAGCAGATCTTGTCTCGAAGACTGATGATC
Source organism: Acentria ephemerella (assembly GCA_943193645.1). Taxonomy (NCBI): domain Eukaryota; kingdom Metazoa; phylum Arthropoda; class Insecta; order Lepidoptera; family Crambidae; genus Acentria; species Acentria ephemerella. Next base: position 173,951 of record OW971887.1, read on the forward strand.
TAATGCAAGTTTTATTACATTGTGATTAGAACTATTTCGACCAAGCTATCTACAGTTTTTATTGGAGCATTTTATTACGACAATGTCAGAGGACATTGAAATTCAATGAGGTTGATGCAACCATTATTCTGTACAAGAAACATTCTAGGTGTAAATAATTATGGAACACATTGGAGTTTAGGAAACCGGACCAAGACCTATTTCATGTCATTTGATTATCATATCAAAGTCATATCGTAGTAGCGTAGGTCATGGTATTACTATTTTAATAGAAGTAAGATATTTTAACTTACTGAAACACATCAGCTAAGGAAGTTGCCCTAAAGAAAATATTAGTAATCGCTCCAATTAAACTTTGAGGCGCCTCCGCCAATGCTGATGCAATTTGTCACTTCCCGTGATTCAGCGGCAGGAGAGAACGTTGCAAATGATCCCAATTTGTAAAGGCTCCGAGATTATTTAAATGGATGAGACTTACTCACAAAACTTGGGAAACTTTGATACGAGAAGTGTTTAGTTACAACATCGTATTTAATGTGTCTAACAAGGCCGTACAGATACTCGCGAAAATATTTTAGTTAACTAATAGAAACGTTAAGAGACAGATTATTTATAGTTTCTTAAATATTCGACCCTCACCAGCCCACTGACGTTCACAATAAACATCTATTGTGTTATATCATACACTTGCAAAAATAACATAACGTATAATCCTCGAGAAATGAACTTTCAACCTTAGAATCTTTCTGTTATATCTGCTAGTCTTTAAGTCATAGTATGAGTAAGCAATTCTTTGATATTGTTATCCATAAAACAACAACAGTATCATTTTACAAAAGTGCTGATAGGAAAGATAAATCTGTTGTATATAACGTAGTACAAAGTATGTAAAATCTGTTGGAAGAGTTAATTGAATACCTTTTTGATGATTATTTTCTTATCTTAACTTAATTTAGAAATTATTTTCAAATTTAAGCAGCTGTGAAACCTAATTCAATAAGGCCAGAGATGAAATTACCAAAATAAACGGCCACCCTTTCTCTTGGCTCCTGGAAGCCTTGACGATTCGTCCGGCGCTGAAAGACCCGTGCAAATGCGCACTACCTGGCGTACCTTTCAAATCGAGTTACGGACAGGTACTTCTTATTTGGCCTCACAGTGTATGAAACTACCAGTAGTATAACTATAAATGCAGTAATGTATTGGACAACTTCTTGAATTATTTTTGCCTTTTTCACAATTTAATTCGTATGTTTCTAAGGTCAAGGTTAGATGGGTTTATCGTTAATTAAAATACTTGAATGGCTTTAGACAAAAAATTGTTTAACGAATTATGTGCTATATAATTTTTTGCCCTAGATCCCCCCACTCCCATCAAACAAAAACATTTTCATGAAAGGCTTGAAGAAGAGCCATGCAACTTATTTGGAAGAGATCTATTTCTGGTCACAGCATATAGAATTGGATGTTTTATTATATTAAGTTATCACATATCTCTGTATCTATGTATTATGTATAGTGGAGTCTGTGCATTACTTCCTATTGCCTAGACTGAATAAATGTATTTTGACATTGAATTTAAATAAATTCATTTTTGGAGTCTCCAAATATTAATGTAAAGCACTATTAGTATAGTTCTTTATGTATTGTAATCCCATACAATTTTTGTCGTACACTCATTAGCCGACTTAAGAAGGTTCTCAAACAGTTGCTATATTCTTTTTATAAACCTATATCGATCACGCACAGGTTTCTGATCCGATTTACGTGATTCCTTCTTTAGTTCGATGCAGTATAGTTGCCATTTGGACCTATAAAAATTTTAATGTAGCTTGGTCGAGTAGTTTATTTTATGAGCATTTAACTTGGATAAAATAATTTTCCCGATACTTTGTTTCCAAAGCTTTTGGAGTATTTTTATCGAATGAGAAACAGATAGGCAAGTCGACATCTAATCGTCATCCATCTTGTCTTTCAGTGGTTTAAAGTAGGTTTAAAAAAATACTAAAAATACTGTTCATATTACTAAAATCAAATTGTATGTCTTATGTAATTAAACGGCCAGTTAACGGTCTCCTTTGTCAAATTTTTGATAAGTATGGCTGTTGTTAAACAGAATAATAAAAATATTTCTGAAGCTGCATCTCTGTTCCCGTGTTCACTATACCTCCATCTACAAATAGGTCACGGGGCGCCCTCTGGCGGCCGCGGGGGGACACGGCGGCTTTAATTCTGCCCCGAACGTTTCACTTTTATCGGCACTTCGGCCAGGGGTCCAGACCGGTATACACTGTGCCTTAACGAGAACTATACATGGAGACCCCAACATAATGGGAGAGGCGAGACGAAGAACATTATTATAGATTGAGAAGTTTCTGAACATATTCAACCTTCGGGCAGGTCACGATTTGTGATTATTTTATATTCGTAGGGATAAGCCTTAAGCGACTCTCTTGATCATATTAAAACTTGCAACGACTATCGTTGTGTTGTTCTAGGATAATAACACTTTTTTATAGAAGAGTAATGGTCAAGTTAGGATTGGCAATGTTAATGCCTTTGTTACAGTCTTGTAAAGAGATTAATTATCAAATTATACATTATGCACTCAAAACAGACACGTTACAGATTAAGTGCCAGTAACAAACAAGCAAATCACGAACTGATCTCGACTTCGTCAACATGAAACTGATTCTAGAACAAAAGCTATACTCGAGCTGTAGCCCATACAAAACTGCTTATAAAAGAGGAACTAAATGGGAACTTCAACCAATTCACTAGCATACATAATACTACACGTGTAAGAGCTATAACAAACTTGTTTTAAACACATAGAAGAGTTCACTTTAAAAACGAAACCCGGAGATCTTGAACAGCGAGCCATGTACAACGAACTCGAAGAATGAATCACCATCATAATAGAGTCACATAGTGAAGGTACAGGAGCGTTTAAATCGTAGAAGCTAAAGTTGATTCTCAATCTGAGTTCCGTTTTATTGCAGACGTCTGCCTTTAAAAGATACTGTACAGTCTACAGGTTCGAATTCGCGAAGCGTTTTCAATTTGTAGACGCAATTGGTGGATGATCCGGCTCGTAGATAGTATCTGGATTAAATTACAGGGAAGATTAGATATTGGTATGCATTAAGATGGAAGCCTGAATGTATTGATTATCAAAGTAATTAGCAGGTCAACTAGAAAACTTTGTTTTGTAAATAAAAAACAATCTATGTTCTCTTCATTTACATCGATAGAATATTGTTTATTGCATAGTAACGACGACATATACAAGGGTGGGTCTTATCACTATATTAGCGAGTTCTTCCAGACCTTTGGATGAACAGGAAAAAGACGAAAGTCAATTATTGCATATCAATTTATATATGAAATACACTAATAAATAGATAATACGTTTTATATATATACAAATATATGCACATAACATATAGTTACTAAAAAAGGACATATATAATTATGGGTGAATAGAGGAGTACAAACACATCCCGCGACTGAGCTTTTCTTATAGATGTTGGTAACTCTTAGTAAGTAATACATTGGACCATCTTAGTGGTTTGTGTCAGTCAGTTTTTAATGTCAGTGTTTCGTCCATAACCTTGGAAAAAACATAAATTAAACTGCGAAATATTTACTTAACAATTTATGTACACAAAAAGACAATTATGACAATATTATGACTATCCTAGCAAATTTATTGTCAAAAGACTAAATTCTTATCTTTAAAATAACGTAAACATTAAAAAATTGAAATACTATATTTCTTGTACGTAAAAGTCTAAACCGAGAATTAATTCTTAAAAAATACTCTTTAACTCTAAAAAATACTCCTAAATACTCCTCTAAAAAAATTGAGAAAAATCCTGTTCTTGTCATCTTTCCTGTTACTTTATTTATTTTACTTAAATTAATATATTTCTAGTCTGAGAAGGTCCTCGGGTTTTGCCAAAAGAAATTATAATTTAAATTGTGCGCCCTAAACGATTAACGTCGTTATTACATTTAAATCACTCTTATAAATCTCAACGAGATTTACTGAGTCAGGGCGAATCTGTCTTAACTAGTAGTTATGAGATTTGAGACAAATTTTATTACTTTACTTCGATATGATGACTGCGGTCTTATTTTGTTGGAGTTGTATTTGTTGAACCACAAAACCAACTATTACATTTCCAAAGTTTCAAGGCTTAGAGGTTACAGTATTATTTAATAGTATCTACAACAGGTTCTGGAAGGTCTAGTATCAAAAACGTAATCTTTTTACCTGCAAGTAACATAATAATAATATACTCACACACATCTATTATATAGCCATAATTAATATACTAAGAAAACACAAACATCCATGACTCGTGAACATATAAACATGATACAAATTGCCGCCCATACCAGGATTTCAATCCGCGACCTGTGACTGAGTAGACTGTACTGTAAGTGTACTGACCACCCGACCAGACAACTATACTACAGATTTCAGTCAAGTAGCACTGGAAGCTAAGCAAACGGAGTCTGGTTTCGATTACGTAAACCTAACTATCCCCATGGTTGGTCTTCGGACGAGTCAATCAAAATTTGTTATTTCGAGCTTCTTCGTACTTCTGGATCACGCTAAGCTGGTTGTTACGCTTTCACTGACTAAGTTGCGTCATGTTAATGTTGGAAACTGGAAGGACTACACAGGAAGGCTTGTGTCAAGAAATGGAATGTATATAGCTTGTTGACGAAGTAACACTACTTGTTAATGAAAAATGAACGTAGGAAGTCTTTCTTTCCAGTAAGATACCAGAGTCCATTGAGAATGGACTACGTTGGGAGTAGGAGGACTTGTATCCAATGCTGTCAACTAAATCTTTTGCTAATGAGGCATCACTTGATACGATCAGGTTTATAGGTAGGTACAGGTAGTTAATATGATTGTATGTCATTCGGTGTTTTTATATGCCTTTATTACTTTTTATTCACATCTCATTTTTAAAATTCAAGATCGAAAGAACAACGATCAAGCCTGTACACCACTCAGCCCCTCGCTGTAAAATATTATCAAGTATCCGTATTTCAGCTGTATAGTCGTGGTATACGTCGTCATCAGCTCCACTGGCTCGGATGACTCCACTCGCGCCATTACAGGCAACACTAATCCACGCGGCTCTAATCTGCACGCTATTACCGGGATTGCTCCGGGTTGGCACACACAAGACGATCACAGCCTGTGGAACAGACAGAGTATCCACTGCTTTCTTTGATAAGATCGAAGAACTGAAGAGTTTGCTGTTTTACGAATTAAAAACCTCACGGCTTTGTTCTAAAAAAATTTTTCATAATTTCGAATAGTAGGTTGCTAAGGGCAAAGTTTTATGACCGTCAGTATTGTCGAGTTGCCTGTCTCTTCGTCGTTAGTTAATAATACTCGAATAGCTTCTTAAAAAGGAAATGGAACTCATAATACCTACGTGGCTATAAAATTTTAAGATTACCCTCGATTTCCCTGGGATCCCATCATCAGACCCTGCCTATCTCCATCGAATAAAAATTCTTCTCTTGTTCATTAAACAACCAAAATCGCTTTGAACATGGCATCAGAACCGGGCTTTGACAATAATGTGACCAAGCTGGTCGGACGCCATTTCGATTATTTATTTATCTATTCACACAAAAATGGTTAAGATAACTTACATAGAACAATTGAGTACAGAGGCGCTACTTATTTCTAACTTAGTAGTAACACAGTGATTATTCAATTCACAATCAAAATATTGTTGATTTGATGCTCTTGAGGAACTCTTAGATTAACTCGTCAAAGCCTGATGTACAAAAGCAAAACGAGACTGATTTCCTAGTTAGAGCCAAGATCACGGAATAAAAGACCAAGGACCATGCTTTCCATGTTCAATATGTGTATTTGTCTGTACCAAAGTTGAATAAAATATTTTGGCTTTGACATCAACTGTGCTATTTAAAAAATATACATATTTTTAGATCTGTATTGTTGATACCGTCTATGTTTAATCTGCGACCCTCGAGGCCGGGAGCAATATAGCCGGCCAGGCCGTGCCAACCTGCGATCGGTAAATTTCCCGCACTATATCGGCCCTTAGTCTTCCAAAGGTATATCCCAGTAATTTTTGTTTCGTACCAATTCGGAGCTGGATTCAACAGATGTACAATTACTTTTATTGATGAAAGCTTTTTCTTAACATTTAATATTAAAGGGCTGTTAATACATATTATCCAATTGCTGAAGAACTGGTCATAATCAAATTATATAATTATTACAGCGTAGAGTTTCTGCCACAAATTTTAATTTAAGAGCTCCTTAAGAAAGCAACGAAACCTTCAATCTGTTACTATTGATGCTGTTAGCTCTTCGAAATCCTTATGGAAGCAATAAATCGATTATACATTGGAGTTTCATACACAAAAATATGTCTAACTGACACACAATATGACATATAATACTACGAATATTGAAACAAATTAACATTACATTTATTATCTCTAAACAACTGTTAGGTGTAACTATGGACGATATAAATAAACCGTCATGGAAACTATAAGGATTCAACATCTCCCCATAAAAATTTACCGAGAATATGAATTTAGCCTCTGCTCAGTTAAAATCTAACTAATAACATAAAATTTTACTGGGTAACGTAATTTAAAAAGTTATGCAAACTAAGAACAGGAAGGCAACAATTATATAAAGAAATGAACATTCTACATTTGAAAATGAAATTTCATTTGAGCGCTTGAAAAATGTCGTAGCTAATAAGTTGATTAGCGTGTGTCGTCGGGGCGCAAACTAGTGTTAGTGCTGCGAAGCGAGAATTATAGTACTCTTCGTAAACGAATTAAAAATCTAAGTTCTTTTAGCCGAAGAGAGAATTAAATCCCTTCTGGCAGTTTTGCAATACAAATAGACAAAAAAATCTTGTTATATTCATTGGTAGTGATCTGTTCTTTAGAATTCAAGCTACATCCACTTTTACAGGTACATATAGTTCGTAGTACATATATTTTTTGTCACTAGAACAATACATTTATCTTCATCAACGTTATCATCGTCTAGCTTTGAATTATTCATATCAAGCTATTCGCCTGCCAATGCTTTGACTACGTTAGTCTTAAAATAGTCTATAACCACAAGACCACTTTCTAAAATGATTAAAATTCTAGGAATTAGAAACGAAACGTAAGCTGACAATAGAATCTTATGTACAATTGGAACGAGTATGATGTTAATTAGTCCACAGGCGAACAGTCAAACTTTGTGAGGTTAACATCACAGAGTCAACTTCAAAGTTATTGAATTCTGACGATTGATATCAAATTTCAATACGGTTGTGTTGTGAAATGTTCATCGATTGATGGAAACATAAAATACTATTTTTTTATTAACTGTTATATATGTATGTGGGTAGACACAGGAGCGGGCCACGCTCTGGCGTAATATGAAATAAGTCAGTGTGCAATTGACTAGCTTGTTTGACTGACGTGTACCCCTCATCCCGCGATACCTAACATTAACATTACATTAGAAACAATCTTTGAACATTTTATGTACAACGGGACATATTATGTTATTCTCTAGCCATCGTTTCATTTTATAATCCACACGAGTAATCTATAGTAAAACTGCATTCATATTTAAATTAACTTACTCCAATACTAACCTTATACAGAACAGAGAGAGTTGCGCTGTACAACAAACAAAACAACTTAACTTGCTAAAGGATAGTGAATTATGGGTACGTTTAAATGAACTACTTTGTAATTAGAAACAATCTTCGAGTGATGCAAATTTATTATCTAAGATTAATAATACTTTGTATCTCATTGTAAGTGTACTGTAATGTTGTCTTTTTGAGAAATAAATGTTCTCCTAACCTAACCAATACATGTTCTGATAACTTCAGTACTTATAAAAAATGAATATAAGAATACTAAACAAGCCAAACACTAATTTGAATAAAAAGATAAAAATGATATTAATTATACGTTAATTAATGTGAAATCGAAGGTTCTCTTTATTATTTTTGTATATATCGGAAAATATTTTAAAAGTAGGTGTAAAAAGAAAAGAACTAATCATCAGAACCTTTGACCTTGCTAGTGGTCGCTGGTTCTGATCAAGAAAGTAAGCTAAAAGCCATCTAGCAGTTACCTTAAGTTACGATTTACATTAAAAAAAAACGAGAGGCTAAAATAAATAAACCACATTAAATTGACACTTTAGATTTATTCCAAATAATTTTAGGATAACATTGTGAAGCTATATTCTTATGACAAACACATTAATAAATAAAATAATTAATGTGCGGTTGTTGATCGCTGCGGCGACATATACTATATGTTACGCTAAATGAATAAATGACCTGAATCTTATGAATATTGAACTATCATTTAGTAGCAGGATAGTGACCGATGAAATAAATAAATTTATTTATTTAAAATACACGATACTAACTTTACTCAGTGTGACGGACGTTAATGGGCCCGAGCTTAAAGTGGTGTTTTAAATGAACCATCACGAACAAACCCTACAATAATATGATTTTATTATTATTATTAAAAATAAAGGCTCAGTCTAGTTCAGCAACAGATAATTTTCCACGCGATTGCCTAGTGCCACAGACCCCAGAGGGGCGCGGGACGAGCAAGCGGGGACAGGGAGTCAGCTGACCTCTTCAGAGGGGATCGTCACATAGGACCGGTCGCCACTCCGTCTACGGCTTCACAGCGAACGGTAAATTTAAATATCCCTTAAACTTCGTTGCATTTGGATTATTACACCAGCTTTTATCATACAGTCCACATTATTTACTACAAGCCACCACTATCAAGCTATGTACTAAGTAAAACGTGTAAGCAGTTATTAGTTTAATTCTGGCGAAATAAAGAACATTGTTATTATATTATTGCATGTAAAAAATGAAGACAATATGAAAGCTTCCTGATTTAAAAATATATTCAAGTAGTCACAGCGCGGCCATATTGTTGTTTCAAATAATAATATCAGTCCCGACGTCCAGTCCAGGGATAGTAAACGCAGTTTTTCTTGTAGCGCGCCATATTTCCCGTGGGAAGCGACGGGCTCGTTACTGCCGAGCTGAGCAAGAACACGCGTCGCTAAGCAAATGTGGATAATAAGATAAATGGAATCATTTGTGACTCCTAGCTTAGCTTTTGCTCGGAGTACGATGTTGATTCAAGTGAAAGAATACCCTTTTTCTTTCCGAAGTGAAATTGATAATAATATCCTCATCTTAACAAGACAATGCTAGTGAAATATGTTACATATCGATTAGACTACCTACTTCATTAAAACTATACCATTCTGTGTATTATGTTTCTACTTTACGATCATGTCACAACGTGTCAACATTTCTCAATATGTAATGGTCATCAACTGAAACCTCTCTGTATACTCGACACAATTACCATCGAATGTGTAATATCAACTTTACATCACAAGCTTTATTGTATTAATCTGTGCCTTTATAACCAATACCAATGCTTTGGTTTCGTAAAGTCTTGGTCCCTCGGCCCAAAAGCAATGTCTGTGACATTTGCGATTGTCCGATATTAGTTCTGTCGTGGTTCAGCCACCGGTGGGCCTAACGTATTTGCCTGAGGCATAACGTTGGGCCCTGTGCACACTCTCAATAAATAGTTAAACTAATACGCCTGCCGGTTTCTGTGGGACTTTATTAAATTTACTCTGTCCTGGAGTTTTGTATTCTCTCAGCTTAACGGGTTGTTCGACTAAATTATGCGATAGTTTGACTCGACTAACAAGTTCTGTGGTGATATACATTTTTTAAAATCTCCTGACTTAAACACTTTAGCTCAAAGCTATATCTGTCTAACGGTAGCCGACAATAATACTTAATTATAATTACGATTACTCATTCAAGTTGAGATATATAATGTAAAGTACATTATAAAAAAACTGTGATGACGGTTTGTAATAAGTAAGATTTTGATAATGAAATGGAAAAACATACGTCCTTTTGTCATACGAACATTAAGAACTTGTGTTATGGTTACTAGATAACGGCAAAATATACATAATAATATGTATATAAACATCATAAATATACTAAATAAACAGAAACATCCATGATTTGAAATGAAAAATATTCGTACTCATCAAACAATTATCTACCACTACCGGAAATCGAACCTGGGACCTCTTGGTCTGGGTAGTCAGTACCTTTGTCTACTTAGTAGACAAAGTAACTGGCTACTCGACCAGACAGCCAACAATCGTGAATAGTGAAAGAGATAACCCCTCATTCTATTAAAGCAGAATATTACTATACTAATATATGGCTAAAAACTTGTATTAAGCATTTAAAATTAAATATTGATTGAGCTAATTACAGTACTTTCACCAGCAACTCCTAAGATGTTTACTTTTTTTCTAATTTTTATTGTTAAATTGTATATTTTCTACATGCCAAGAAAGGTTGGTGATCTGTTAATGTTCAAGTCACGAATATAACTTTAAATAAGCAGATCTAACCAACTGCACAATACTTTCATGATTAATGAGACGAAACAGAACAGAAAATCTCCCGCGGAGTAACCGCTCGCTCTCACCGCCGCCGCCGCGTGCCGCCGACCTGGAGCTATGAACAAAAACATGAATGCGACTCGGAAAATGCGGAGTGCAGCTATTTCCAGGCCAATGGAGTGATTTTCTGAAAGCCTGCCACATCCCCCTTTACCCCTCCGCCCCTTCTCCACACTCCCAACCGCAAGACGTTAAGCAAAAACGGGATGCTACGTTATTCAACAACAAAGTTATGGTGAAGGTGACTTCGTTCTTGTAATTTTATTAACAAGTTAGTTACATACAGACCCTTTGCGACGCAGAGGAGCTGTGTTTCCCAACTTATAATCCTATGCCCTGGTCCGAGTCCTAGAGTAACTAATTTTCTACCACGTTATCTTTGTTGTTTGTTTGTTATTCATCTTATCAAATAATGAATCTTTGATAAACTTAACATCTGGAAATTTACATTAAGATCTTATTTCCCAACCTACTCATAAGAAAAAATTATCTCCATTGAAATGCTAATCAAATAGATACAAAACTACACATTCTTAAGCATTGCAATTAGTATAGTTAAAGTTATGCTCTATACCCTATTTTAAACAGTGTTAAAGATCAAAATAACCAAGAGACACAAAAGTAAATTATTTTACTGCGATAACCCCATTTTTATTGTAGACCTTTACATATATTTAGATCTTAAATTATCATCTAACCACAAATCAAACCTATCGCTAGAACTTTGCAAAATCATTCATCTACAGCGCAGATATCGGAAGCGAGACGCGCCGTGAATGATAAGCAGTCGTGAGTGACGGAGCGGAGGGAGCGGAGAGGCGCACCGAGGCGGAGGCTCATCCATCACACAGTAATCCGGTGATTGTGACGATCATCTTGTAGCGAACAGCGACGTGTGTACATCGGAAGAATTCATATTTTAAATGGCTCTGAACAACACCTTAAGAAGAAGAATTTAAGGTTAAAGAGTATCTAATAAATAATTAAAGCTAAATGTTATCACTCCCTGTTAAATCCTTCTCAGCTGCAAGCGTGCCTGTCTATGGAGTCACTAATTGTCTGTCTCCACCTCAGCCTCACACAGTAGATATTGTGATTGGTTTTTCGTCGCACAGTCAGAGCGTATATCGCCTTTCCTGCACATGTTATCTTTCCTTCATAATTAACATGGTTTAGAAGTAGTATATCGCATGATGCTTTAGGACTCCACCTACTTACCATCAAGCGATATCAAGTCGATCGCTGTGGTTAAAAAAACTTGGATTTCATTATCTCTTTGGCATCATTATTGTTTTAAACTTCATAGTATTTCACACTTTTATACATCTGACACTATGAGCTGTAAAAATGAAATGGCAGCGTCATATTGACAGAATTGTAGGCAAATCCTTCTAGCATAACTGTCTAACATATCAAATCAATCAAACAGCCATTTGAGCTTAATTCTCTTGTAACCATTGTGGTAAGAACAAAAGATATGTGTATTTTAAATGCTACTAGCGACATACTACAGGCGTTTAATACTAATGCGAATAGTCATGACTGTTTAACGAGCTCTTGTATCGTAGTGGCACAAACCACAGGCTGCGGTTACGTATGAGCCGCGCGGCGTGACAGCGCGGGTGTCGCGCTCGCCTGGTCGCGTCTTGTCATCCCACATCCAACACGTAATCCGCCTGTGACGACCACGAGCACTCTCCACTACGTATAAAAAGGTATTATTTGTAACATTCAGGTGTAAATAACTTAAATATACAATTTGACATGAGTTCTTATTGTTTAAATCTGAATTTCGGTCGACTACTTAAGTTTTGATTAGTTCTACGATCATGTCTTTGTTACCTAGTTATATAATTTATGGATAAATATGATTATTAGTAGAAAATGTCGGTTTGAGATTACAGACATGTTAAATTTTAAAAATCATTTTCACTTTATTGTCTTCTGAAATGACGGCATTGGCACTGAAAATACATTTTAATGTATATACAGAACATGAAATATAAAGTTAATACAAAAGACTGAAAAATGAAATGAAAGCCCAACGGAGTTTTCTTACAATTTTAATTAAAAGCTTTTGAGTCAAATATTTCAATAATATTTCCTGTCACATATTTCCAATAGCTTCTACAAAATCAACGCCAGTTTATTATGAAAGAATAAATGTTAATTCAGCTTAAGTCATTTCAAATTTAATTATTTAATAACTGTCTGATGAAGTGGCTTCCCATACAGTATCTGCTTAAGAACATAATTGACTACGTAGGCATTACCGAGGAACTTCCGGATAAAGCAATTAAACTTGAAGCTACGAACAATGTCAGCTAAAAATGAGTTGTTTGAGTAATCTTTTATGGGTAGAATAAACTGAGTGGCGGCGTTACGAATATAATTACTTTTCAACTGTAATTGCTGAATCAGGGCACGCAAACAAACCACCGTGTACCCACCAATGACAGCTGGCGACCTCCCCCTCCCCCCTCCCCCTCACTCTTAAGGAAATGTTTGAGGAACATCTAATTTCACTTCTCTCTCGTTGAGCCCATCTCGGTGCAGATTGGTAAACCATTAAGGTCGGATGCGAACGAAATTATATTTCCATTTCCTGTAAAATCAAATAAAAGTTTCAAAGGTGGGAAAATGAGACGACAGGTTGATGGTGTCGTGATTGAATGTTGGTCTTACACTTTGATTCGTAAACATTCGGAAGAGTTTTAATAATATCAACGGAATAAACACGAACACGTTTTGATACAGTTACCGATAGATACAGCAGATGTAATAAAAATAATGTAATAAGTAAAATTAGTCCATAATATTAACAGCTGATTTTTGCGATCGTTTTCGACGCGCACATATATACACAATATATCACATTTTGTGACGCAATTGCAGTCTCAGTATTGTCTAAGGAATATATTTTTAACCAATTACGCTGAACTTAGAAAAGAATAGAATAGAAACTATTATACGTGCTAGCTGCTATATGAAACTACAACGGGGCCGCTGCGGAACATTTTTTTTTATATAAAGCACAGCAAATGACTCGACACCACCTGATGATAAGCAGTAGAGGAGTCCATATGTGAAGATAGCTAGAGAAGCATTCAATATTTAAAATAAAAGCATATAATGCTGAACTGGACACTACTATTCATTAGTTGTTCAATTGTCATATATATCAATCGTTACAGTCGTCGATCGATAAAAGTTTTGTAAGAACTACTATTTTCATATTCTCTATATTCATATCAATGATAAAAAAAATCTTTCCTCGTTTGTGTTCTCGTTCAAAAGTTTCATCAGCTTTTGTACGAGGACACAAAGGAATCAATTTTGATAGCTTATTATTTATTATGTATCGAAATCATTTTCTCCCGAATCATAAGGTACTAGTTTTTACCAATGAAATCTTTAACAATCTGTCAGCGCCTTCTACTACTCCCTGCTCATGAGGAGAGATAGTGTACCTTTTAAGCAATTCAAAATAATTAAGTAGATGAATGGGAAACTCCTGCCTAAACTCAAACAAATTGTTAAAGTTTATCTTGAAGAGAGAACCGATAGGCTATAACTTTGTTTTGTCTGAAACTTTCGGGAATGTGACCGTCAGCGGGAGCGGTTCAAAGGCCGTCACTCTTTTGTAAAAGATAATTCAGAAAGAGGTATTATATTTCTACTAAATCCCCACCAACACATACGGCACGCGTACAGGGAAGATTTATCAGAGATAAGCCCTCCCTTAAATAATAGAATAGATTTCCTTGTATATGGCACAATGAGGAAAGTGACGTTTTAAAATTACTTAGGCATCTTACACTCACATCATGCAATGGAGTATATGTAAGATATGTAAATTATATTAAATACAAAGGAGATCTAGAATAAAATACACTTGATGACGGTTATGACAAGTTAACTTTGCTTCACCGAGAAACTACTACTAACGCCATCTATTAAAATAAACCCGAAGCAGCGAAGAAAGAAATGACAATATTTACCATATCAGTTAGACGATTGTCCGATTTTAGTAAATAAACCAATTTTCAATTTTATATTTGTTAGTTTTTAGGATTTATTTTTATTTTTCAATCACCCCCGAATTAAACCGAATAAAACTTATTAATAGCTGTTCAAGGCGTTTCTTAGTTGTAGCGAAACTAACGAACATCAGTTCATTTTGATATATGTGAGTAGAAGAAGAAGATTATACACCAAACGGATTCAAACCTACTAGGTATCTGGAGTGCAAATAGCCTAGAAAATTTTATTTATTGCTTATAATAGAGAGCTCCTATACTCAAAGCTAAGCTGATACAGCTATTGTACATTTATAATTAATAATTTTAAATGCGTAATTTGATTCATACAACGAGCCTTAACTTGTACTTCAGTCTTACAGGACTGTACGGGCCAGTTAACTATTACAATAGAATTTATGTTAGTTTTATTACGAAAAAGACAAAGGTTTACTTTCAATTAACAGTGAAGTACAAAGTTTAGTAGGCGATTCTTTAATTTTATGCGCACGCGCCGCGAGATTAAATTTAATAAATTTCGATAGTAAATTTCGTAATGTGTTTGTGTTTGACGCGCTGTCTCATATAGGTTGCAACGTCCACAAATAGTGAACGGTTGTGAAACCGTACAAGGACCATAAATAAGTTAAACTTTATTATATTTTTCCGTTCTCATATAAGTTCTCTGTCGGCTGTGAAAGTTTTCTGACAAAAACAGGCATATTTATCGTTCTCCGGGTTGTCCGGGCAGACAAGGACATCCTCATAACGATACAGGATGCCCATTTATCTTAACCATGTTCTTGCATACAAAAAAATTGAAACACCTATTAAACACATAATATAACTATCTTATACTACTTTTTGACAAAAATAATCGGTTAGCCCAGCTGAGGCAGTAAATTGTCACCATCGCCAATAATTGTAACAACTCTTTTATACACAATCTTATCTTATCTCATCTTATCTTTGTTAGTTTCTCCAACTTAAAGGAACTTTTGGAGCGTGTGTTTCTTACATGTGTACAAATCTACCGCCATTGTTACAAATAAGGTGATATATACATAATTTTCTAGCTGTAAATATTTTCATTTTCTTAGATATATCTGTTTTTATATTGTGACTTAAATTCAATTTAACTATAATAACATTAAACAATCACTGGCCCCAATGCCATTGTTTATGGACTTAATTAAATTAAAAATTATTCGTTTATCTTTGATTCCAATTCAATAAAAAGTGGTACAATGACTTAGGAACGTCAACATGATCCATCCACTCTTGACTTACTTTAATGATAATGATGCGTATTAAAATAAGGCAAACATGCTTAAGAGTCGCCATTTTAGCAACGTCAAATGACGTCACTGGTCATCTGTCTTTTTGTTATATTGTACTGAAAGAGTAGTACATAACTTAAATTTAGTTCGAGCCAATTTATCACAATGTTAATATACATATTTGTATACCATCTATACACTATATTTTAACTTTTATGGTCACTTTATCAAAATACATACATAAAACAATACTATGTAGTATGAGTCACATGCCAAATAGCTTAGTACAGTCCACAATATCCGTTATAACTTTTGAACTAAGCTTTTATAATACCTATTATCTTTTATTACCTGTCATGAATGGACATGCGATGCGCAATATTGATATGATATAGTGTGAATCATTATGAGATGGAAATTTATAAATTAAAAACTAGGCGTTGTGCTAATGAATAGAATACCATTACAGATCATAAACAGAAACAGTTCTTATACAAATACAACCACTGTACCTATGTAACACCATAAAACCTCATGTGTTTTATTTTATAACATAGATTTTATCAGCCCTATCCCCAGGTAGCCCACAGGTAATTATTTCGAATCAAACAAAAAAAAATATCACGTACATTGGATCAGAAATCTTTATATTGTCCGAGTTAACAAACATGCACATAACATTAAAACTACGAGGCCGAACTGGATCAAATTTTTATAAAACTAAATGGCAACTATACCACAACAAACAAGTAAATATCAACTAGTTACAAACACAAATCGTGACGACGGTGCCACCCACCAATCATTATTAATTCAGTCTAGTGAGTACCTTCATCTAAATACGACAAGCCAGTCTACCGGGGTGTTTGATAGATCGTTACTATCATGTCTATCGAAGCGGTTTCACTTCTCAATGAATGTTTAGGATTTTAATAAGTTGTTTGAAGAGTTCCATCTTCCTTTTACGCAGGGAGGGGAGGATCAGGTGGTGTCAGAGTTGGTCGCTCGAGCGTTAGGCTGGGTGACGTAAACTACTGCGGGTGGGATCGCTGTGACACACGGACTTTACTGGACTGGAACATTTTTCTCGTATCTAGTGTTGAATCTTGTGCAAAATGTGATCGCTATCTCTGACACACAGCCTTAAAATATTTTGTCTTATTTATTTTGAAGCGTATTTGTTATTTAGTCACATCAACTATTCCATAGTTTTGGCGTAAAATCAACTTTGCCTCGTAGTCAGTTTAATGTCATCACACTGACATAAGACGAGACCAGCACATAGACCCTTTGGTAACTAGACAGTCTCATTTAGCGGTTACGTCATTACGCCACACAGATTAACTGATACAGAGTAACCAAATAATGGCTGATAAGTGAACATTGAGCCAAGGCCCGATATTAAAACGATACATACGTAATGTGAAGTCTCATCACGCTTACCAAGATTGCAAATCACATCAGTAGTTACAAGGTCCGATTTGATGGTATCGGGCCATGGTCCGCTAGCGAACACCAGCTCGGTGAAAGATCTTCCCTTTTCACTAATTAAGTGGAGGGTCCAGCCACATCCCATCATTCCACAATTATGTGGAATGATGAACCAAACATGAACCAAACATTGAATTAATTGTAGAGAGCTGGTAACAGTAATATTGCCAGAAGGATCCAGTTTAGAGACCTGTATGTCTCTCCCCTAGTTTAATCCTCACCACTTTAAGTTACTTCGAAGCCCGGCGTCAACGCAGTGCCTCCGATAACCACCAACCACTTAGTAATCGAGTTAACTGGCAGATTAACTTTAATATTAACTTCAACCATAGATTTACATGTTAATTAAATGTTATTGAAACAATGGGAGCGAGCTCCGAGCGCTGTTATCGTATTAAAAATTTATTGTAGTTAGTCATTCGCCCACGTTGCTGGGTCCTGAATATTTCGGGTGTTTAATGTCGTAACATAGATTTGGAACTTCTATAATCATATTACAGCTACTCTGCCGCCAGTCGGGATGAAATCCGTTTATTCATACAGTGAGTTGTATAATAATTAAGATATATACGTATTGTTGTCCTTACAGTGGGAGGATATTGTGATATGTAACCATACAATAGATGAATATACCATTCGTCAGGGAATCGTATCTAGTAATTGCGGCACTTACTTCATAGTTTCAGAAACCTTTGAATGTAATTTTAGGGTTCCGTAGCCGGAGCGTCGTTCCGCCGGGTCGCGGGTATCGCTGTTACTCACGTGCCTTTGTTGTCTGTCACACAAGTTTTACAGCTTGCAGTCTTCGAATTTACACAGTATATGCATCAAATTTACTCTTTTGTTTTTAAGGGGGGCTCGCATAAAGCTAAAAGGGGACCGAAAAAAGATTTAAGCTTCCCCCATCGAATGGGGTGTGTTGTGTGTAGTGTATTTTTTATTTAACTAATATTAGGTCAGCTATATTTACAAAATTTTGTTTAGAAGTGTTACTATTGATCTAAGAGCTTGAAATTTTTTATTATTACCTATATTTTACTAACATACACTAAGAAAACTGTACCAAAAGTTACTTTTTTATCCAACAATGGTTGACAGTGTCTGCACCAATGGACTGATATCAGGAGTTATTTCATTTACTATGCGTCATATAAAAAAGTATAACATATTTTGAATATATCAGTTAAATCCTTAATAGAACAGCAATCAATGCGAAGGTATGTAACAGTGACTGCCCTCATTCAGAGTAAGTAGTATGTGTTTAGTCGGTCTTAAGTAATGAAGAGATATCGTTACGCTAAAAGCCACATTCCGCGCCCCAATAGCTGACTCCGAGGGCCCGTATTTGCTGTTCACTAACATGACTGGTGAATGACCCTCACTTACGGCAGCTATGAAAAGTTTTCGAGGTCGTTCGTGTGATTGAAAACACAAAGATATACTCATGTAGTGTGGTACACTTGGCACAAATCCACAAATTTAATTAGTTTTGTCAATTCCATTCGTTAAACGCATTAGACAATTGTTAGTTTACGTTATAAACAATAAAAAGGTTATTTAGTAATCAATAGAAAGCGCAAAAGTCAAATACATAATACGGCCAATTATGGTAGAAGCTCATCTTGAACTCTGAAATCTTGACAAACAAAATATGTCGCTAACATTACTTGACAATTTATTAATTGGCAAGGAATTTGGAATGGGTCTACCTTGGGAAGACTTACACACTACATACACTTACACTACACTTATATATATAATAAAGTGTCCCCTATATATATATATACATATACTATACATATACATATATATATATATATATATACATACTATATACATATACACATACACATACATATACACATACTATATATATATATACTATATATATATATATATATACTATTTCTTCAGAAAATTCATGATACACAATTTAAAAGAACGTAGTAAAGTCTATTTAAATAAAGATATTCTGACTTTGACACGAGTTGAGCTAATCGCTCTCGAAAACATCATCCTTTAATACTTCTTAGACCTAAAATGTTCGCGAAAAACAGCGAAAGAAATCCGCAACTCCTTGGAGTGTTTCAGTGGAACTGTCGACCGAGATAAGTGCCCAAATAAAGTTTAGGTTCATTCTCAATTAATACGTTTATATTAATGGTCTGCCAGAAAGCTGAATTTATACAGCTTTCGAATTCGTTATCTTTACAGAGAGCCAAACTTGTGCTGACATTAAGTCATGTACCTAGTGAAATAAAGAAATGCTTCTAAATAAACTATGTTCTTAAATCAAAATTGTGTCCCTAATCAGCTGGTGCACTAAAATAAAACTAATTAACAAAAAAGAAAAAAAACTATTATCAATGAGGTAAGATAAAATTTTATTGTGATTCTGTGTACAATAGATCTTACAATTTCATGTATTTAAGTTACAACAGATAAAAAAGGAAGGAAGGAGGTGTAAAGTGGAAGGACAAATCTCTCTGTTTGTTCCCTGTTCTACCTAGATCAAGACCTCGTAGAATTAAGAACAGGTTTATTATTGATATTCAATAAGCGTACATATATTTACCAAAGTTGTATAAAATATGTTAACTTTGATTTTGAGGAGATAATTAATGGAAACGAGCATCCATGTCCTTGAAACTGACAGTTTAACGCGTCTTCTTCCAAAGTGTGGTATAGACTTTCCTATACAGAAGAGAAGAGAGGACAAATCGTGCTGAGTTTCTTGCATGTTCATTTTATGTCACAGCCACCCAGCCAGTGCTAGAAGTACTTCTTCGTAAAAGAATATGGCAACAATATAACAACATTTATAAATATTTGTAAGATCTTCTATTGACGTTGATATAACTTAAGGACCCTTAGTGATAAGTATCTTCTGGTCCAGGTATATTAATCAGAATACCCTTAGAGAGCAGAATCAATATTAGAATGCATTAGATATTCCTGGAGCATCGACGGATGTTAATGAACGCTCTATGGCCAGCGCTGCATCTCGGGATACCCGGGAACTCTAAGAATCCTTTTGCATTTATGAAAATCCGTCCCAAGGATATTGCAATTTGGCCAATTTAGATTCATGGATTCCGTCTTCTGTAAAATTAACCCGTAATCTTTATATTCGCTGAAATGGTCTTTGATATGTAAGAGGTTTTAATTGAGTATACATTAGTAAACTTGGTAATTCGATTTTTATGATTCCATTTTGTTTTAATAACATATAATAAGTCTCTATCTATCTAGCTATATAATGTTAAAATCAGCGTCATAGAGGTTATTTAATTAAGTCATTAACTTAATAATATATGTATGGTTTTAAGCAAAACTAAAAAGCTGACTTCAAAAAACTAATTACGCAAACATAATTCAATTTGAAGTTTTCCAATTATTATTATTTTTGGTTTCAGTGCAAATTTGATTCCAAAGACATTACAAAGACAAGCTTTAACTCTAAAAAAAGTATTAAATTGTACGATTACTTAAATTAAATTAAACTTTTTCCTTATTGGTGCTTTGATGTGGGTTTGTTTTTTTTTTAATGATACAGCATCAAGGTATCATTAGGCCAATGAAAATGAGGATTCTATTATCAATTAGACTTTTCAAAGCTATAAATAAAATAAGTAATCACATAAGCGGCATCAAAAAACAGGAGGATATGTTATAGTAGCTCCTAGTCTAAATCCTACCTTATGATAAGTGAAGATAACGCTGAAGATGAAACAACCACAGAGGAACTAGATAGAACTAGATGGTTAGGTGTTAGATTCAACTACTAGCTAGAAAGATAGAATATGCTTACTCGTACAACATATACAATAGTATGTTGATTGGCTTAAGTCTTATATCCATAAAGTCTATATTAAACATGTACTTGTTGATAAGAATCCATACAATACAATACAAAAAAAATGTATACATACAATACGCGACCTATTGATAGTTAGAAATCTGTTCCAGGCAACCTTGCATAAGAATTATTAAATAAATTAGATAAATCATATTGGATGTAAAAATACGGAGATATAGAAGGGTACATATAATGTTATACGAAAAATTCATATGTTGTTTGCATTATGAAAACATTTTAAATGGATTTTAACAAGCATAATATAAGTAATTTACTCATTGATTTACATTTCCATTCGTTTTTCAATATTTAAGCTGTAAAATATACATTGGCTCGCTTTCGCATTTATAATACCAATGAATAACCATCGCTCTAACAAACCATGCTGAAGTTATTCATAGAATTTCAATTGATTTTTTCTGAATAACGAGTGTAAGTATATATGCAGTATTATGTCGGGAACGTTCTTGGATTCTTAGTTTGTCTTTTGGTGGTTTGAGGTCGGCTTTTAGTTTTGCCTAAAACTTTTTTGTCTCAATTTAGTTTGTAAGTTTCTAAGGTCAAACTTAGATGGGTGACCGTCAGTATTGTTGACTTGCCAGTCTGTTTGTCGTTGCTTATAAATACTCAAATATCTTTAGAAAAAAAGAAACAATTAATAAGTGCCTTTTAAATTTGGATATTGTCCTCGATTTCCCTGGGATCTTATCATCAGATCCTGAATTGGTGATAAAGGGACCACCTCAGTATAAACTCTATCAAAGGAATATTGTTCTCTTGTTGATTAAAATACCAATTTCGGTACATTCATGCCAATAAACTTTGAGGGTATCCTCGATTCCTCATGGCACATCAGAACTGGACTTTGATAAAAATTGAAGTATTTACTAAACTGGAAGTATTTTCTTTCTAATACCGAATGAATTTTATAAATCGCTAATCTTCTAATGACGGGGTACTCCGGTAACTAACATATAACAATAAAGATAACAAAAATAACACTACCGAAGCTTTATGTGACTTCTATCGGTTTGTACAACAAAAAGTACGGTAAGACACTTTAATGTGAAGATACTATATCAGAATTACTGCATTCCCACAATATAGTAAGTATTGTGACGCACGCGTGTGTGAAGGGGCACGTTGTAGTGTATCTCTCTCATTTCCCTATTATTTATTTATTTAGCACTTTATTGTACATACATAGCAACATCATAAAAAAGAACAAAAGGGTATTTATATAGTAGACAATGTTTGTACAATGGCCGGCCTTGTTGCTAAAAGCGACCTCTTCCAGGCAACCTTAGGATGGTCTGCATATACAAAAGAGAGGAAGAGATGTTGGTAACATTGAAAGATAAATAATGTTGATATTAACTACAGTAACTTACCCTTACCCTATTTAACCTCTCCGTAAATCAATCTCAGTAGTTGAACACAAAATTAATATTTACATATCAATCATAGTTGAACATTCCCAATTAATCTTAAGAAACGTCTCCCTATCAAATGTATTCCTTGACTTCAGATCCCAATTTAAACACGGCTGCATTTGCGACTGCCATCTGTTTGCAAATTGGCATCTAATTTGCTGCGATTACATTGCCGTAAACAGAGCTTCGAAGGCGCGCCATTTGGCTGACATGAACGGAGTTATGATCTGATTATGACAGGAGGAAGTTGTACGACTTCTGTGAGTGTCACTGTCGCTTAATACATTTGGAATTTAATCGGAATTGAAGATGCAAACCTCTCATATGTTTTTAGAAACATCTAAGATGTACTAGTATACGAGTTACATCGTACGTATATACGACTGACTAAAGCACTTACTTTGCTGGAATTAAGATATGCAATCACCTACCAATA
Source organism: Acentria ephemerella (assembly GCA_943193645.1). Lineage (NCBI taxonomy): Eukaryota > Metazoa > Arthropoda > Insecta > Lepidoptera > Crambidae > Acentria > Acentria ephemerella. The sequence goes on from OW971887.1 coordinate 197,060, forward strand.
TATACTGTCATTGGAGGGTACACTATTTAAAATTATACTAAAAAAATGTCCATTACAAAAAAGCTTTGACAATTTAAATAATTGGAATTATCTTTAAAAAATAGTTTCAACCGTATAGTTTCACAGTGATAATGTTGCAGACTCCTTTTTCTTATTGTCATTATTTATGATTATATTAAAAGTATTGATAGACATTGTCAAAATTCGGAAAATAAAATATTATTGTAAAATTTAATTACATTTTATATGTTAAAATATTGATTTTAATTATTATATAAACCACTTGAAACAGATAATATTGTACGCCTAAAACGGCAATCTGATGTTTCTAAACTGCATGAAAAATTTGAGATATATTGTACACAGAATCACAATAAATATTTTTCTTATCTGATCTTTACACCATGTAGGAAATCCAGACTGCTGATAATGATGTGAACTGAATGAATATTTTTATTTCGGAAACTAATAGATTAAATGATTGGAGCTTGAAAAATAATCCTAAGTAATTGATTAGTATTTTCTGAGATATGAGTCTGCTTCAGCTGTTAAAATATTAGTAACACAAAAATACGAAGTAGGTCTGTACATAATTTGAAATAGATATGTGCGTGCGCGCATGTTTGTGCTCATTGGGATCATTTTTATGAACAGTCTAAAGGTTGGGTACGTATATATTTTTGAGTGGTTAGAGTCAGTGATTTGAATCCCGGTAAGGGAAGATATTTGTATGATGGGTACGAATATTTGATAATCAGTCATGGAAGTTTCTGATATTTAAATACATATTTCTTTCTAGTATACATAACACAAGATCTTAATGATGCTTACTTTAATGATTGGTGTAAGTGTTTCAAATATTTCAGTTCTTTTATACTTGTCGTTACCAATACAATATTACGAATACAATGTTTCTTTTCGTTTATATCCAATGTCAAAATCCTGAATATCATACAGATGACCAATGGATCCAGTATTTTGAAACAATGTAGAAACCGCTCGCCCAAAATTATTTAAATTTCAACTTCAAAGCATCGTCAGCATTTTATTGCTTTGTCAGCGATCCAAACAAGACATTCTATTGACGTAAATGGAGAAATACTTTGTACCAACAAAATTTAAGGGGTTTTAAGAATACAAGCACTTCCAATACTATTATTACAATATAATTTATTTCGGTATAGTTTACTGGCTGTGCCTGCGACATCATTCACGTGGATGTCGGAAAATAACGACATTGGTTACAGTATACAAGAAAACACGTATAGATAATTAAAACAGACTTACTGTCAATTAAACTGAAGTTTCTTACTCTCATACTATCCTTTTCTGATTGAAGTAGATAGAAAAAGCAGACAGTGTAATTTAAATTTTGTGAATTCTAATGGAATTAAATACAGCTAGACAACACTGCCCTCGACGAATGTAACTCGCGCAACCTCGACCCTCGCCAATTAGCGGATACCTATCGATTATCGTCTCATCTCAATTCGCGCACGACGAAGGCTTGAACCAACCCCCCTCCACCACCCTCCCACCCGGGGTAGCGACGTGACCGCAATATCTCGCCTCGAAGATAACTTCGGACACATCTCCAAGTTTTCGTGGAAAAAAGACAAGTTTCTAAAAGTTGTGGAACAATGTGACGAGTTGCAATGTTATACGACTTGTGAAGATTGGAAACACGTCGTTTATGAGCTAGAATTATTACATTGATATGATTGTGAATTAATCGAATTACACAGACAAATAACACGGTTCCTACCTTAGTAATATTACTGATTCTCTCTGAGCCAAAAGGAATTAGTATCTGCAGGACTTATTTCAGAAGATAAGCGCCTGTGTCAGAGCTAGTAGGTTCGAATCTTGGTCACAATAACAAAAGAACAAAAAAAATTAAAATAAATTCACTACAAATTAAGAAAATAACTATGTATTCTTGTTTCTGCAACTTACAATCTGTTTTTATAGGAACATAAATCAAAAGAGATATCTCTATGAATGCCTAATGTTAAGTACTTCTTTTCCAATTAAAAATTTTAATTCCGATCGATAGTTACTTCTTGTTATAATTCAAGTACTTGGCAAGAAAAGCTCTGAACGTTGCGAGTATACATAATAAATGTTTCAATTGACCATTGGTTTTGAGTGCTATTTTATTTTGTGTTTGTAGCAAGTATTTAACTGTTTTATCCAACTATTAATCTAATTTCGTTTCATTTATCCGTCACGCTGGTAAGTATCGTTCCCAAAAGAACCTATTACAAGCATAGTAACACAAGACTGAAGCTATTTAATGACTCCATCCAAGTTAATCATTCCATCCTATTTTATCTTGAACATTACTTAAATGACACTGAAATGCTTGTGGGTCAACTTTAATTATCAATTAATATACCAATAAAAATTAGACTTATTTTCAGACACTCACACCTATCATCCATATCAGAAATATAATAAATCAATATATTAAGCTATCATGACTTTGTAAGCAAATATTCGTACAGATCATTCAAATATCTAACCTTACCGGGTTTCTAATTTAGGACCTCGGGCTTAGTAGACAGGGGTACGTATCACTCAACCAGATGGCCGCTTAAATTGATATTTAACAGACAAAGTACGGCGAGCAAAAACAAATGGCCGATCCGCTGGTCTTTAAATAGGCGCGAATTAAGCCTATAAAATACTTAATACAGAGTTAACTGAAAAATATCTTATTATAGCTAATAATAACTACTCTTGAAGGGTACCTTTCAAGGTCAAGGTCACAGCTGAAAGGCCCTTTTGAAGAGTTTACAAAATGGCTCCCAAGCCCTAAAATCACTCTGACACCCTCCCCCATCACATGTTTCCTGCACCCTTATATTGATACGTAATTGTTAGGTGACCAGCTCAAACGATATGAACTACAAGTTGATTTTAATGTGTAATACTAAGGATACTGTATTATAATACGCCAGTAAAATTCATTTCAATAAATACCGAAGAGGGTTTTAAACACGTAAAAGCTAAAAATTTAATAAGTTATCCAATAAAAAAAAAATTTTTTACACAGTTTTTAGTGGTAAATGTCTAAGTTTAAAGTTTGTCAGCGTCAGTATTGTCGTCTGTATATCGTTGTATTTTTAATTTTAGAGTTTATAACATTTTACACAAGTATTTTCTACTTCGTCCGTAACTAAATAATAGAGTGCATTGACATAGCGACCAATCGCTAATTGCATATTTATAATTTTATTATTTTAGTGTTCAATTAGACGTCATCCGAAATACATTGCAGTTTCATTTTGTTTCCCTTGCATAGGGACTTCGTGTCACACACAGTGCATCAATTGCACTGCATATTTCATTAACACATAGCATTAGAAAAATATGAAGATTGATAAAACATTTGAAGATTGCCCTCGATTTCCCTGGGATCCTATCATCAGATCCTGACTTGGTGACAATGGGAGCCTCTCAGGATATAGCTCTAGCGAATTACAATTCTTTTCTTATTCAAAAAATAACAAACCCGCTTTGAAGAATGCCCTCGATTCCTCAATCTTCCAAACTGGACTTCTTATCAAAACTGGACATTAGTAGTAATGAGACCAAACTTGGAGTATTCCCTCTTAAATAACAAAGAATATAATAAATCGGCCTATTTATGACGGAGTTAGATAAGATAAGATAATATACAAGAACAAATATATAAAAAACACAACACAAATACAAATGAAAGCCTCCTCCTTTTTGAAGTAAATTTATAAAAAAATCAAATAAAAGACAAAGGAACTAAAAGCCTGGCGCCAAGTAATAATATTCCTGACGAACAAAATAATATTAATGAAGACATCTGAACATACATCACACTTGGCGACGGTAATCGACTGCTACTTGACAGTGGTCGCAGCGATGGCTTCATTGGGATCATTCTCACACGATGATTGATGCGGAGGACGACCCCAAGATCTCGCCCCTAAATTCACTTGAACTCGAGATAATCTAAGTGGAACGGAGAATATAATTTGAGACATATAGTCTTAAATAGATTCCCATAAAGTTTCTTGTCCATACGAGACAAGGTAATGTTTTTAATATACAAAAGCTTACCTTGGTAACAAATTAGTAAAACTAGTATGATTATTATTTTAGGGTACCGTAACCGAAGAGTCTAGACGGAGCCCTATTGAAGTCTGTCATCTGTGACACAACAGCCAAACGGCTAGGGTTAGTCGTCAAAATTGCACATAATATGCATCTTATTGATTTCAAGTCAAACTAAAGATTTTAACCTATTCCATCTATTGGGATATCGATGTTCAAAACTCATTTTCTAGATAATTACTGTATTTTTTTTATTAAAAAATATAAAAAAAACAGGGGCAAGAGAAGCCAGCAAAATCAGCTACTTAAATAAAAATTAGTTCTAAAATATTTTTTAATTTCCTATTAATTTACGAACTTGAAATTGGGTATTAATTTTTATGACCTATAGTTTATTAAAAAATATCAATTTATTGATAATTCTATTTTTTTATAAAATTAAACGGAACCTTCGGGGGGCGAGTCTGAACTGCACTGGTTAATTTTACCAAACAAAAAAAATATATAGCAAAAGTCAAGCAAGCAAATGGTCCTTTAGTCGTTTAAGTACTAGCAATAAGAATCACTAGACACCATTAGTATGTTGATATCACGATAGTATTCATCCAAAACTCTGTAGTTATATTGGCTTCCTATCACTTCATACCTGACCATGTGCGGTGCATCCGCGGCTACCTCCCTTTCCAGACGTTCCAAGTCTGGTGAATTGGTGAGTTTTCCCATATCTTTACACACCCTTACATTGTGGCTCGTTTTAATTAACATTAATCAATGTAATTATTTTCATTTAATATTAACTCCACGCATTTGTAAACCAGCAAGCAACATGCTTCAAGGAGGACTACCTTCTACCTTTATCGTAAAAAATATTACGTCAAATATCTTCATTATTGTGTTTACTTCGAGCTTGAATCAAGTAAAACACGAATTTCGCTGATTCCTTACAAAAGTCAACGTTGATAAAGCGCTGATTAAATAAGTATCTTTATCACAGAATTGTCCCGTTATCACTTTGTTTATCGACTTGGAACATTAATACATAATGGCCGGCTTTATATAATAGCCTCCAGTTCCATTGTTAATGAATTTATGCCCCCATTTACAATTGTTGATTAAAGCATGAACGACAAAGCGACGCAAAAGCGCTGTATACATTAGCCGTCGGGAACAATGGGTGACCTCGCCCGACACTGAGGCTCTCGTATCTCCGAGTCTCCTCTCGTCTCATCGGCAGCTCGTTTCTACCACTCAGAGCTTGCCATGAACATTATATAAAGTAAGAAGACAGATGTGAGTTATAACATACCATACCATTCTAAGGAGTTACTAAAACGTTGCAGACGCCTGTGACATGAAGGAGCTCAAATACCAATTCCATTCTTATACGTTTCCTTTAAGGTTATGATGCTTACCAGTTGATTGCTCTTTAAATATATCGTAACCGAATTTCAATAAGGTTTCGATATTTGCTTCATTATTTTATAACAATATTAGAAAGGACACATTTCTATTGATATCACAATCATATTTATCATCAAAATTACATTCATATTATGTCTAAGTCCGTTCCAATTCCACAATATCATTTCTAACACAATCGCAAAATACAGTAGTAAGTTTTATAAGCCTTAAAATGAGTTTAGTTTTATTATTGAAATTATAATAAAAATTGAAAGTATAAATTGTATATCAAACTTAATTAAAAATAACAAAAAAAACTAGAAAAATAATTTATATTTTTAAATAATTTCAACCAAAGAAAAATTTCCACCGTTCAACAGACCTCTCTGGCAAACTTAAAAAAAATCTAGTTTTAGGTGCGTAATGGCGGACGTAATTTATTTGATATAACGTGTTGTAGTGGTGTTTTTGTTATGAAATTGGTGTAACTTAATGCCAAAAACTATCGTTATATCGTCTAATATATGAAATACAATATTCAGCGTTGATAGTAACTTGCTTGACATTAGTCAGTGTTTCATTTTCATTCATGCATTTATATGATAAATTAATTTATTTATCATCATCGTATCACTCCATTTTTATTTGGGTATCATTTCATCGTAATCACAAACATTGGATTCCATTATCAAAAAAAAAACTCTTAAGTCATTAACGTAATGGCGGGGCCTACCATTAGTCGCCAAGAACTCCTCGAGGCTCCAGCTAGGAGGATACATTACACCAGTATCCCGGAACCAGAAATAAAAAAATAATCACATAATTCATGGCTGTGCTTTATTTTCCTTGAACTTAAGTTCCCTTTGCTTTCCCTATAATAGGAATTAAACAAAATAACTAATAAGTTTAGTCATAATTAAAATAGAACCCAAAACATTTAAACGGCCAATTCTGTTGTACAATGTTTCGCGACGCCGGGGCTCCATTATTGTCTCTCGGAGACTAATAACCTGGATTTGGATGTTGCCTCTGCTTAATCAACTGTTAAACTTTGGACGGAAAAAATGTCATTATTCTGAATGGCAGAAAAAGACGTCTTTGGGAGGCCATTGTTCGCGCGCCATTTTTGTCTGTCATCTTTAAATAATTTTATTGAGTCGTTATTAGCTTTGAAATGACTTGTTATCATAAATAACTGGTAATTGTTAATATTGAAATAAGCTTTCTTGATTTGGAGCAATTACTTCATACCACTTGCTCTTGGAAATGAATCTGCTTCCACCAATGTCTATACGCGCTACTCTCTGGAACTATTAGATGGAATCAAAAAATAATTTTAGTGTTGCACACTCCATTTATCGAGGAAGGATAGGCAGAACACTACAGAGGATGCTATTATTAAGAATACGCAGTGAGCTGGTTCTGGCTCCAATGCTACCATTAGTTTATTAGATACAGCTTTATGATCCCGTAAAAAGATCCATAGAAAACGATTTCTAGAGATGACGGCATGTCTATGAATAAGGCCATAAGCTTATATTGTGGATCATGGTGGATAATGGATCGTGGACTTAAATTATATGATAAATAAACTTGTCTAATTTTATTTCCAGAAGTAATTTTTCCAAAGGCGTTCAGTTGTTAGTTTTCCAATGTACATACCACTCATTTTTTAAATAGGCTGTATTACTATATATATTACTTAAGATGGAAATCCATAAAAAACCCTGGGTTAAAATTCAAAAGCATCTTAAAGTTTAAAACTCAGAAGTTAAATGTCTTATTCAATTAAATTGTACGCGTAATGTCGTATGTCAGATTAATATTATCTTAATTCTTAACTTAGAGTAGACGCCCAGAAATTTTACTTAATTTGATCATTTTTAGTATCTTTATTTATTTTATTCAACAATTTATGTACACACAAAGACAATTAAATATATTAATGTAATTAAACACATAACACATAACAAACTTCGTATATTACCTAAAAAGGTTAGATTTTTCCATTTATTTTCGCAGAGAAAATTATCTCAGGGGTGCCCGAAATACATCAAAACATAGGGCGAATCTCACGTGAAGCGATAAATCATCCGCACTGAGGCTTGACTTGGGCATCTTATGGATGATATTAATCCGTAATAGATTCTATAGTAGCCATAAGAAAATATTGTAATGACAGGAACAGAAACAAACATACCTTTGAGTATTACTTATGTTAAATCACGTCAGGAAACTCAGCTGTTCAGAACTATTACAATAGTCATAGACTGCGAGCATCGATTGTATTAATCACTTAAAGTTTTAATTGAGGACAAATTTTAAGCTCCGCGAAATCATCAACCAATCTTGGTTGAACTCTTTCACAAAATAAATCCACCTGGCTGTTAGTCTTTCAATTCTGTGTGATCTTCGAAAAATATAAAACTTTCAGTGATCTTACTAACACTCTCAGTAGCTAAGGATCTATTTACCTGGGAACATATCAGTGCTTTATTGACTCACAAATTTGTGAGATCCAGACTGGATGCCTGGATTATACGAAGAATATCCTAAATATTCTATTCTCTGTTCGTGAGAAAGACACAAGCCACGTATTTTGTGCAAACGGGCTGAGAGGTTTGCTTAGAATACTATCAAGTATAAGTTTCTTTGAAAAGTTATACGACTTTTCGGTTTTCTTCCTTTTATTTTGGCATTTTGAATGTCTCAATGAAATAATTTTATGTTCCTGTTTAGCAATTGCTATTGAAATTGCCAAAATAGCTTTTTTCGAGCAGCGCAAAATATTATACGTATAACCATGAATGGATGTATTTTAACAGTAATTTCTTTGAAGACAAATACTCCAATTGACAACTTTCCAATAAACCAAGCGGGTGACTCCAATTTATCTCTCTAAAAGACTAGTTTTAATGTTGACCTTCCCAAAGCACCAAGTTTTCGGTACTTTGAGAAATTTATCAGCGTCACACGTACAGACCAACCGAGCGGTTCAGACACTTGGGAGTGTTCGTAGATTTATTGTGGCTTCTCGTAATGTATGTGATTGAAATCGCCGGTGTGTCACGTCGCGCTCGTTACGCCGCCAGGATGCAAGCTCGACGACATAAGACCATCTAGTCACAGGACAATAGCTTTTAGTAGTCTCAACTTTAAGGCTTCACTCCCGCAGCTGAAAGAGTGCCGAAAATTACATCAAGATTGCAAAAGCCAAGAAACTCAATATCCATTCACTCACACATAAAGTAACTACGGACGCTCGGTACATTTAATCTTGTTCTGGATACAGTACAAGTACATCAATCGCGTATGGCAGAGACGAATCCATTAACGAATTGCTTTCCTGTACGACTATCTAATGAGAAAACCGTTAAATTTGTGTAAGTGAATAAAGTGCTTTCCAAAGATTACCACAAAAATATATCCTGAGATATTTGAAGTGAATTAAGGAAAGACATTCTTGAAATGGAATTTAAATAAAATTGTTTCTGATCGGCATTAATTTACAGAAGGGAGTATGTCACACCAAATTACGTCTGATAATCAGTCGTAAGTAAGTAACGTAGCTTATAAAATGGGGTAACAGAATTGATAATAAATATTGGAGTTGGCGAGCAGGTCACGTGGAACGCCGGAACGCCTCGGAGCAGTTTGAAATATGTTCCGTACGCGGAACCGATCCGTTCCGTAAGTCATTCCGACAGTAATGGCCACGAGGTCGGGCAGCTATCAGCTCGATAATCAACTTTATTCATATGGCGTCAAGAGGCAAGAACTAGTATTAATAGTGTTGCGCGCCAAACGGATCATATTAAATAGTTCCCCGAAACGGAACGGGAAGGAAACTTGCCCAATATTGTAGTTTGATGCTGGAATACGTGAATATTTTATGGAGGCAAACGAGCTTACGTATTCTGACAATGAGATAGAGCACACTGGTGGAATGCTGAATGTGAGTGAAGTACAGACAGACACTCTCCCTTCACGAAGTTAGGTAAAATGCATAAGAAAGACATTTGAGTTTGGGGAGATTATATAAATTTCTATTGTCTATATATATCTATGGACTATACTGACAATTTTCTTAAGGCCATTATTTGATTGCGGTCTTCAATATTGCAGATATTAGTATGAAAGCGTTTACAGAAACAGATTGAACCACATGCACACGTAAATACAGATTGTTTTGCAAAACCAATCAAAACTTCAGCTACAACTTGGTACCAAAAGCTTATATGTAATGCAACTTGAGTTCCTTATAAAAATAAAAGGCTTTACAATACCTAGCCTAAAATATTTGTGGAAATCTACTAGGAGCGCAGAATTCACTTAGAGTTGCACAGGTCAGATAATAAGACCTCTTGGCAATGGCTGCATTCCTAGTTGTATTCGCATTGTTTGTTTAATTTTGTATCGTCATATATGTGGGTGAGTAGCGTTCGTAAAAATACTGTTAGATGGTCCCTATCCACCACCATTGATTACAGTTGAGTCGACCCGACTACATCGAATTAATAGGCAGAGAAAATAAACACAGCAATTGCTTAGCTAACTTTGAGAGCATTCATTGAAAAGGTGCGGGTCTCATTAAAATAATTATGTTAATACTTTAAAGGCGTGTGTGGTGAAATGAAAGCTGTTTGATGTAAGGCGGCCTCTCGACCTCTGGACGGGGGCGGGCGGGCCAGGTGGGCGGGTGATGGTGGATCTTAATACAGTAGGGTATCAAATTTCGATATCTTAATTGTTTCAAGAGAGAAATTGTCTACTAAATATGCTATTCTACTCTTTCGTGTATTTTTTGTATTTACCCATTTATTGAGTTTATTTACTATAACGGGGTTATGAAATCTAATATATATGAAAGATAGCGTCATTATAGAAATTTCGATAGCATGGAAACTGTCCGAGATATTACAATTTGTGCATTTGGACTAGCCCTAAAACTCGGCTTAGAAACGAGTACTGCAGTATGACGTCACGCTGTGGTAGTTTGTATGAATGGCGGAGCAACTCTATTTGATAGCCATATTAAATATTATTTTTTCAGAAATTTTATAGGTTATACTATGATCCACTTTGTTGAGGCACTAGGTGAGCCCCTTAGCCAGTGGCGGGTAGGTCCGTACTCGGATCCTCCTCGAGAAAAAAGGTTATACTATGAATATGTTTTAACTATTTGAAAATGGACTTACCCACCGAACATTGAATAGCTAAAATAAGAATTACATAAACGCTATCCATGTATTTGTTGTTTCATAGCCATATTTATCTGTACTTTGTTGAGAAAATGATTTTAAAAGTATATTATAAGTGTACGGTGATATGTTTCAGCCATTATGCGCCGGGTGAGTGACGAGCGGGCGACGGGAGATCGACGTGGCGGTTGGGCGGGCGGGCGGTCACGGTGGGCGACGGTGTGTGAAACATCTTCGCGGCTCATTGCTTATTGGATTGATGTAATGAAAGAGTGAATGTGCTCAAAAATTGTACGTCCCACCCGTTTTATATCGGTCCTTCGAGCCGGATTTGATGTTTTCAATATATAAAGCACTTTAATAGCTAATTCAAGGCATTCAACATGAAATATTCGTACCTCTTAAGATTTAAAGCCTTTATGAAAATAAATTTTACTTTTAAATTGCTTTAGCCAACGATAAAAATAATAATTGACGCAGAAATTACTTTTCACAATATGCAATTTATATTGAGTAATAAATAATAAAATATTTCTTATTTGGGTTGCTGTATTAAATCCACCATGGTTAAAAATAAGCTTGTCGTAGCTCACTTCCATCAGTGGGCTTCATCACTTACCATCAGGTGAGATGTAGATAAGATGCACCTTTTTAGAAATCATGGAACATTACTTTGGACCAGTTTCATCTCGATGTAATGAAATCTTGAACTATTCCATGACGCCAAACTAGTTTCAGGCTCAAATCTAGTTTTACCTACACTAAATCTAGTTTTGAATAACGCTGCAAATAGGACATTGCCTTTGTTTAAAAGCTTAACGATCCGCAAAACCTAGTACTAACAGTAAATCTATCGTGCACGAATGACATGGTACACTCAGCTCGAGCGATGTTGTACAGCAATCAAATTAAAGTCAAAGCCTCTAAGAATACATCATAATCATTCATCAAGCATCCTCTGAACATAAAACAATATGTCTTTGTATAAAAATTGCAGAAGTGTCCCATTTCCTGTGTTTTTATGGCACTGAAAAGCAGCGTTGAACCCTCCCTGTTCAACCTTCGGATACCTTCTCAAAGCCATCTTTTACGGCGTCGTTTGTTAAATTATTCCTTTCTCCGGCCCCTCTTAGAACAATACTCTTATTTTGATAGTTGTAGGTGATGTCAAATATCGTAGTACTTTTGGGACACAATTTAGAAATTCATTTTGAAGGAGTAATATATCAGGTCGGGGAAAAAGTCTTTTCGCATAAAGTATGTTTAAACTTATTATATAAAATATCTACGGCTGTACTATTTGTATCTGGATGGTTTAAATGACATTAAAAAAATTGTTTGCCACTATATTTCATTTATTGTTCTTTTTGTCAAAATGAGCGAATCGAATGAAGAAATTAAATACATTTTAAAATTTTATTACAAAAAAGGCCAAACAAAATTTGTGACGTTTTTGGACCTAATGCAGTGTCAGTAAGAGAACACAAAGTTGGTTTAAGCGTTTTCAACCCGGAAATTTTCATGTCAACGATGACCTCGCTCGGGTCGCCTTGCTACGGATAAAATGGATGGTATTTTTGTAAAAGTGGAGCAAGATCGACATATCAGCAGTTAAGACATAGCTGAAGAACTGGGAAATGACCACAAAACAGATTTGACCCATTTGAAAAAATCTGGGTACACAAAAATGCTCGTAATTTAGGTGTCACACGAGCTCACTGAAAAAACCTAATGAACCATGTACTCATTTGCGATTCTTTATTGAGACTTATTGAAATCGTACCGTTTTTGAAGATATTGATAACTAGTGATGAAAGATGGATACGTATGACAAGAACATGCGAAAAAGGTCGTGGTCAAAGGTCGATCAGGCTTCATAGACTGTGGCAAAACCTGGGTTACTTCGCAATAAGGTAATGCTGTTTCTAAGGTGGGATTGGAAGGGCATTGTTCATTATGAGTTTTTATTGCAGGCCAGAACCATCGATTCGGATCTCCACTGCCAACAACTGATGAGATTAAAGTAACTAGTTTAGAGAAAGCGGCCGAAATTGATTAATAGAAACAATGAGATCTTTCATCACGATAACGCTATACCACAGACATCTTTAGCCGCTTTCCCCAACCTATTATATCATATATAGATATTCCAGGATCACATTTACTTAAAAACTTCGTCGGAACTAAAAAAGCGGATTCAATTTATATGACGGCCGGATTGCTGATTTTTTTATTGACTGTCGTCTGTTCAAGTGGTCATTGCCCCTACCCACTTAACCAGAGGTCCCGGGTTCGAAGGTCGGTAGGATAGATATTTAGTTATTTGGTATGATGAGAACAAATATTTGTTCACGAGTCATAGATGTTTGTATATTATTATACACAATAATATCTATATTTCACCGTTATGTAGTATCCATAACACTAGCTCTTCGTGATAATAGGTGAATGTGAGAAATATAATTATTGCATTTAACATTACAACTTATATGAAATTTATCTTTATAAAATATATCTTGTAAAATTGACTCTTAATGATTGACAGTTATCAGAAACTGAATCACATAACCATTCACTATAGTACATATAATTACAGAATAAGCAAGACAGATATATTGTCTCCTGAATGTTAACGCACCGCAGTATCAAGTCATTTTGTGAAGACCGCCTGCTCGCTTACATTCACCGACGTCAAAAAAGCTACATCTGTAGAATTAGTTGACCAAAAAGAACTCAATTATATGATAATGATATTACCTACGTATTTGATTAATTTACATTTGATTACAATGCCTGAAAAAAAGCATTTTATGATAATGTCATTGTTCCCGGTTGTTAAGGTAAACGCTTTTATCTACCAACCCTCATTGGTGGTCGTGGTATGGCATAAATTCCCCATACGTGTCTCCCATGTAGAAACGCCTGTTAGCGGCGTTCCTACATGGGACGTATACAGGTATACAGGATACTACAACTAAAAAATACAAACTATATTTAAGACTTACGTTCTGTATCCATATTATCAAAGTAGAAGTCTAAATTAAATCTGCGATAGCCTGGGCGGGACTCCCCCGGGCTTCGATGGTCACACTACTCGTTACCCCACTTGCTGCCATTGAGCACTTTGTTATTGGGTCACGTGTAAATTTCACAAATAATGACATACGATGGAGCCTTTTAGGGAGTTCCCCTAATATATTCCATTAATATGTGTACGAACATTGTAAAGGCTTGTTCTTCTTGGAAATTATACTTACCCGAGGAGATCTAATTGGACTTCCACTGAGTTTACTTTGTTGTGATTTAGTTATTGGTTTTGCAATTACATCAACGGAAGTCAATATAACGGGCTTGAACATGATATTGTTATATGGTTATGATAGTCTTTTTGTATAGTTACAAAATACTATATCGTCAATAATTGGTATGTTTTCAATAATAGTTTTAAGTAATAATTCGATTACCAAGAAACATCTTTTAAAGAAATTCCTATCTGTACAAATGAACCAACCGACATAACTGTAAAGCTGATTGATTTAACCGCCCTGAGTAGCTAATACCCTTCTCGGTGTTCGTTTATTTTTTGCCTATTTATAGGCGACGACTAGACAAGTGTCTTGTCTACTATTAATCAGCTAAGTCAGCTCTTGTCCCACGAAATATAGGCATTAGATATTTAGGTTGCCGCGAGTTAGGCGATATTCGTTCCTAACAATAAAATAGAAGGAAATTCCCAGAGTCTTTCATCATCGACCGTATGTTCCGCGCAAATGGTTCAGGAGACGTCGACCCTGAATGATATTACGGATCTGATCTGTTTGTTTATGTAACGAGTGAGTCTCGCGAACTTTTCGTATTTCAAATGAACACACGAAAGGTGTTACCTGAGCGCCACCTACTTAAATAAATATCACCACTTAAGATTTGAGCCTCATCTCCAACAGCCGACGAAGAAGCGGTATGCATTATGAATGAGGATATCCGTGTCTATTTCTATGCTGTATATTTATTACGTTAGAGTTGAATTTGTACTAGGGACGGTGTCCGCGTGGAATGAATGATCGTAGCGTATTCATGAGCCAATCGATGCGAAGTTGCTATTCATTGCGGCACACGTGCGCTCGCCCTATCTGCCGAAGTTATGACAACTTTGAAGACTATCTGCGGGCGCCCGCCCTCGTAAACTTGCCTGATGTATCGTGTTTCAGATAAATCAATTATCGATAACTTCAATTCTCTATTCGGGCACTAAAACTTTAACTAAAATGTTATTGATTGAAATAATTTAATTCTCACTTGTAATAGTTATATAATAAATAATTTTACATACATTTAATAACAAATTCCCCAATATCCTTCTTAATAGTCAGCAGCAAGAATTTTGGAGCCAATTTCAAAATGTATATATTGGAACATAATGAACATACACAAAACCGAGTTAAACGATACTGTCTATATTAATTTAAAATTAAACTGTCCAACGCCAATGTCCAGAGAAAGAAGACCTTAAAGTGCGTGCGTGCGTGCATAAGTGTGTGTGTGTGCGTGTGCGTGTGTGTGTGTGTTGTGTAAGCAAATCAGCAGTTCGGAATTTTTTCGACCGCTATCGACGCATGCAGCTTTGAGCGCTCCGCTTTTTGCGTGTTGATATTAATTAAAATTAAACCGCTCTATTTATAATGAGTAAGCAACTAGTCAATACAATTCACTTTTTCTCTTGAATGGTGTTTCGTTGGTGCTTATCAACAGCCTGGAATGCTATGAAGTCTCACTGCTATTGAAAATAAAAACAAAATACCGATTCGATTCCCATTGGCCCAGTGGATTACTTCCAGTTTTTCATATCTGTTTCTAACTTTTCTTATTCTGCGATTGTGCTTGTGAAATATTTACCTTCTATGAATGTTACCTCATACAAACTCATTCATCCATTAAATGCTAATGAGATCACTCAAGAACAGAATCATTTTCATTTAACATGAACACTGCGTGTTCTCGAGTACAGTCAGTAAAATATCGTCTGCCATTCTATGGTATAAGTTTATAAAACAATAAGGTTGATTTTCCGCTAAAATAATATTCTGGAAGTTATTGGTGTTTGTTCGTTTATTTTGGTAATATCGACACTTTTGTGCAGATAGAGTAAATCGTTTAGAAATATCATAATTATTGTCATCGGCTATGTAGCGTCATTATATTTACACCTTCATCTATTGTTAATTGCGAGGTATTACAACATTACCAAGAATAAACATTAATATTATTTTTGCTTAGATTGCTTAGAAATAATCAAAATGAAAAATGGCTGTCGCTGATATTTTCTTCATTCGGTACAAATGTAGTATAAAAAAAGTATTGTCAGTTGTTAAAAGATGTACGTGCGAGCACCGACGTTACATATTCATAGCGGACGACTATGAATTATTCGGGCACATTAAAACACGACGTGTTACTGCATTTGCGAGTCACAAGTTTAAATGTCATACAAAATATGTGTTGGGCATCTCAAAGATATACACAATATAGTGGAGCATATACCTGTTAATGGACAATACTGGAAATTTTAGAGATGACGGTAGTTTTTACTACGGTACTATCTGTTGGTTACGACTATAACCCTACATTTAGTTTAATATCAAAATAAATAATTACAAACAAAACTAGCTAAAACCGGTTACTTATTTTTAATCTAAAATATACTTACGAACACTTTTTCACGTGTTTTCTGAATTAATTAAGCAATTTTATTTTATAATTCTTTCACAGTTTTTAAAGATTTTTATTTATAAGCAAATGCGTGAATCTGACTAAAGGTTATTGCAACCTACAAAACCCTATTTAACGTATCTGCTAAATGCTAAATGACTCACTCTAAACGTGGTACCAGTCCAAACCGCACCCGAATTCAGTAGATTCCGAGATTATCGCGCACAGATAGACATAAGCTAACAAAATAAATTTGAAATTAAATTTTAATTTTTCTTCTGACTTATTATTTGGTAACTAGATTTTATACATACACGCGTATTCTTTTCGCTTTTCTTCACGCGTTTAGGTTTTATCATGATAAAGTTATAAATAAGGTCTGTTTCTTACATCCCATTTTGAGATTCAGGTCTTGACCATTAATCATTGGGCTAAAAGTTTTACCCTCTCGTGATATCTACTGGAATATTTTGTTATAGACACATGACACGCACACACACACACACACAGGCGGATATTAAAATTTAATAGTTTAAACGCAACATAAGTAAACTTCCATCGCAAAAGTCAAATTGTTATAAATATTTAAATTGTGAGACATTTCACGTTACATTTAAAGAAACTTTATGAACGAACTCAGAATGCACTCGATGAATTTGCCCAAATAGTGTTTGCCGTGATCTGGCTGTGGTGCACTGACCTAGATAGTTGCGGGTATACCAGCTTTAAGGTCCCCTGCGCACCTGCGTCGAGCGACGTTCTTGAGAAAAAAAGGTGTATTCCAGAAGAAAGATTTGTAACTGAGAAAAAAGTTGGTTTTGTCCCATTCCAATATATATTCAAAACACGTATATTTTAAAAAAGATGTGATATTACATTTTAAGTATTAAAAACAGTGAGTACGTTAGAAATAATACAGGAATTTATATCTTGCAGTAAGGGTTCCCATTCTTCATGAAAATACTCCCAAAAAGACAAGTCAAATAAAATTATAAGGTTTTATAGACATCTATATGTATCATCGTATTTTTACAAAATAGGATACGTCAGTAAAAAACAAAGACAACCAGACAAAACGTTTTCTGAAACTTGCCATTGCTATCGCCAAGTGCCCCTCGCTTAACGTATTCAACGAAAATTTATAATTCAGTATTTCTATTTAGGGCAGCAACTTCATTTCTTTGTGTTTTAGGTGTTGTAACAACTCTATTTCGTAAAAAACAAATATTCGTTACAAAAAGAATGTTTTAATTTCGTTACCGTGAAGCCCTGTTTATAGTGTTGTATATATTTCGCAGGTCGCCAGTGTGCGGCGAGCCTTAAATCTAATCGTGTGGACTGCACAACTTGCCAATTCCACCATTTGTTCCTGGTTGAGATGTCTATTTACGAAGTTAACAATAACCTAACAAGCTTTACGATCTCTGTAATAACAGTTGGCTACTTAAGCTCCAACCCTGATGGTGATAATTGCATCGAGACACCAGTCATATTTAAACATTTGACATTCATGAGACAATAGCTGTTAATTTCTCTTGTGCCTATCTTTCCTTTCACACTGGAACAAAGTACTTAACGGCTGAAACAGGGAAGACGGTGCATGCCATACCACCTAGTTATAATATTGTACAGTGTATATTTACACAAATCTCGTAGCATCTATGTACAAGCCGTTAACCGTCCCCGCCGCGACGCCAAAGCCGCAGCAAATCGTCCCGATCCGCCGCTAACCGCAACAGATTCATCAATTGTTGTATTTTATCGGCGAAATATTGTGGCTGCAGTGTCGACTGGAACACTCTGGACATTTCTTGCGGCAAAAATGCTTAGTATTTTAGCGTGTGGGCATCGCGCGTACATTGTCTCATCAGCAGTTATTATTTTAACCTGAACATTGTAAATTCACTAATAAACTAGACTAAAGTAACTACTTTAGTCCAGTTCGCCATCGGTCATCAAGTTCTCATATTACATTAAAATCATTCAGTTTAGCAATATACTATTTTTAATAGTTTTCCAGTTAGCATTTTAATTTGATCACTCCACCTACGGACTCCATAAAATGGTTTAGAACTTACACACACGCGTTCAATAGAAAATACCATATTTTGAGGTTTTTTACATGTGGTTGATGCTAAGATTTTTAGTGCTGAAAAATTTTGATATATTCAATCAGATCTTGCTTTTCTATAATGAGCACTACTACTCGACACCTGATGGTAAGCACTAGGAGGAATCCATATGCTCGTACAGCTAGTGCAGCAGATACGAAAGTATCTTTTCACGCCTCTTTTATTCCGTCTCTTTCTTAACGTTATACAAGCTGTGCCCGCGATATCGGAATATAAAGTATCTTACGTATGTGGGCAGGTCACTTGATTTTACTTTAGCAATTGGTAAAGTATTTCAATCATGTTTTTAACAAATTTGATTCGCAACAAAGGTTATGGTCCCGCTAAGTTAATTCCGACTTCCAGGTACTTGCGTAATTTTAAGTATATTTTTCTTGTCATGTCGTGATAGTATGTTGTGTCGTGCCTATAACCTTCCTCGATAAATAAACTATCCAATGAAATAAAATAAAGTTCTCGCTAATTCTCACTAGATAAACCCTAATAACTTTGCAATTCAGTTTCGTTTCATAAACTGCGAAAACAATTTCAAAACGAGCATCAAAAATAAAAAGACATTTGTCGTTCTGGATCTATGTAATAACGTGCCTTATTACTATGACTTTACGGCACAAAGAAAAAGAAGAATGTCGCTGACCTTCAGGGATAATGGCCGACCATTACCGACAATAGCCGAACAGAGCCGATGGGCGAATTAAGGTTTATGAGGAATTCAAACTGAATGGGCTTATTTACGTTGTTTTGCTTTTGATTGTGGAAATCTTAGGTTGTGGACATTTCTAAGTGCATGTGATCTGCCTTATTAAAGGTTTCTGAAACTAATGTCATTATAATTTTACTAACTTGTTTAAGTTATATAACAACAAGTAGTGTATACTTATATTAAAGTAATAACAATAAATATTTATAAAATCCAAAGAACATGTTAATATAATAAAATGAAAATATATCAAAATTTAACATTATTAACTACGTAGTTAGATATAGAATAAAAATATTATCATTCCTCTAAATAATAATAGCATTTTTATGAGAATTCAGAGTAACCTATATTTAATATAATTGAAGTATAGCATTTAGTTTTTCTTGGAATGTCTCGACGCATAATCATAATAATGAATAATCAATATACGTCCTATTTATTGTACAGGCTTTATGTAAGTTATGGGCAGTTGCAGTAACAGCTAAGACAAAAAGTTAAAAGACTTTTGATTTTTAACTAAATTATCATTAACATAAATCTTTTTTATAGGTCAACTAAATGACTCCATTCCACCTGATGGTAAGCAGAAGTGGAACCCACATAAAAGGTGGCTAGTGCGAGCAAGATGCTTTTTGGTGTGAAAATCTTTTGAATGATCCAGGACTGTAAGAAGGAGGGAAAAAGTGAGATGGTAAAGAATTCTGTCTTTTTATTATGCGACATAGAAATGAGTTTAACTCGCTAAGTCATCACGCAACTGAAACTGGAGAGAAGAAAATAGAAGGCGGCGCAGAGGTAGAAAATTACCTCTGCGCCGCCGATGATGGAGATCGCGGGATGCTGCGATCTACGCAATGCATCGGGTAGGCACTTGTTGGAGCCATTCCAGAGCAATACTGAACAGCAGTTGATCGGGCGTGAATAAACGCCGCACCTTGTTCTAGACCCCGAGTTAAACGAAAGCTGTTTTAATAAATCTCTTTAGTCGCTCAAAACCGATAAAACAAAGTTATGTTCAAAATTTTATCTGAACTGTTGTAATCTTCCAATATTGAGGTGAATGGATCCCTCATAAATTAAAGCTTCCTTGTGATCGTACCATTAATTATAAAGGTTAGGTTTACCCGCAAAATGAAAAGAAAATAAACTTTGGATTGGTTTTGAGATGTGAGAAAATATTTCTGATAAATGGTAGTTACTGAACAATTTATAAGAAACCGAAGCGAGTGGAACCATCGCCGCAGATACAAGAGGAGATGCAGAATTGAATCTAAAAATATTTTTTAAAGATATTTTGTTAAAGACAACTGAAATAAGACCCAAGCGAGACAGAGAGAGAGAGAAGATATGAAATTTGCAAAATGAAATAATTACAGAATTTTTATATGAACAGTCCGTTACATTTCATGAGTATTTATAAAATACTGTGAGTATTTTAAGCGACTTTGAAGAAGAAGAGCTTAACAAATTTCTCTGAAAACAGTGAGCTAATTTATAAAAAAAAAATGATTCAATAGTATTCCTGGGGTTAGTCCCATTGTCCATCAAGGACAGCCATCAAATTTTGTAAAAAATATATTGATATTTGACGGCTATCCATCTAAGTTTAAATTTAGATACTTGACACTCAAAATTGTAACAGAATGGAGAAATTTATTAAATATTTGTTCAATTTAAAAGTATTTTTTTGAATTGATGCTCATATGTTTTCAGAAACTATAAAGGGCGAAGCTCGCTCAAAACGGTGACTCCTAAATATAATTTTAAATTGAAAGGATTTACGCCTGAAATGTTTAATAATTGGATTTTCATGTAGAAGATGTCTTTGATGCAGAAGATACATATAATATTTCAAAGAAGATTTTGAAGTACTTTGACCAGTAGGCAATTTACCGACCATCCTATAGGTCCCCATGGGAACTGTGTGTCTCGCCCAAATTAGACAGAAATAAGGGATGGGCAGGGACCAGGGCGGTAGGCCAGCAGGAAACCGACAAACCGCTAATGAACTTTGTGAATTAATTAATACCAATTAGCCGGAAGGATTTCTGTATGACCGCACTCTTTTAGGGAACGGAATAAATATCCCCGTGGATTGACCTGTAGACGTATGACAAACACCAATTATTGAATCAAAAATTTTGGTATAACTTTTCACGTTTTGGGGAATTTAAATAGTGTAATTGTAAATCAATGTACTTTGCTTTCGCTTCACCGACAGCGGCATTCTCACTTCGCTCACTTAGTTCTCAAGTCGAAGACAAAACTATTTTGGTATGGGAACTCTGTTATGTTATATGTACTTATTGAATGTCAATGTAAGGCTTAAACTCAACGAGATTTGTCTTCCTTTAAGTGCAATAAAAATGTTAAAAACCACGGTCGATAATGACTTTTCCGTGTAAGCCTTTTTGCTGACATTGCTACGTAGCAGTGGGACTGTGTTCCAATTCCTAGGTGGTAGTAGCCTGTTACGAAGTAATACGAAGCCCAAATCAAAACACCCTTCGAGAAAAGCTATTGTTTTTATATGTATTTTATTGACTCCGTTGTATCTGATATTTTTTGTAGTTAACAAAAGTAACTATCAGATCTCTCACCACAGGGCACAGTCTCAACTCTAAGCTTTGTGTCCATCCGTGGGATAATTGATGTACTGTAACCAAAACAAAAAATTAATCAAATGAATAATTTATGATGAAACAAAGGAATGAAAGCCAGCCCAAATGGAACCTTACGGTTTATAGTATTTACAATCGCTTTTTTAAATCAATAGGTTAATCAATTATTAATAAAACACGGTTGCAGTAGCAGCAGTACTTACTTTCTCTATGTTGAAGCCGAATAAGTAAAGAGAAAATAGAGAATGTTATTCCGTTGTGATAAGTATGTCAGAGCAAAGGCAAAGTTGTTAAATATACGGTTTATATAAGACCATTTGTAACTACAGAAAACTGTTAACGTTAATCGTCTCTAGTTTCCCAACTTCATTAGAGATTAATCATTTTTCCGCTGTCTTATTATCAATAATCAATAAGTTTCTCTCCTAATAACGTTGTATAAGTTAAACGGTGAAATCACCATTGAACCATTGAACAGTCTTAGGATACCTACTGATCCGTTGCTATGACAACACAGAGCTCTCCCAGGTTGGCACCAACTAAAAAGCTCTGTCACTCGCCTGAAAAATAAAATGTTATTTTTTAAGCTCCTTTGATAAAATAAAGTAGGACTTTTGCCTCTTCCACTAAGCTCGTTTGTAGACGGTCTCTGAGGTTGACAGCCAAGATTTTCTAGACATAAAGATTATAAATGGTAACAATTAAGCCACCACAAACATTTTTGAACGCTCGACTTTTAGTGAAGTTCTAGCAGATAACAGATATGCGTTTGTGACACGTTATTCGAAATTTGAAAAAGAAGTATGTGCCGTCGATATTAAATTTTCACTTTCTTGACAATGACTACACTACATTTTTTTTAATCTTTTATTTTGGTACAAGATATTGGTGAGAATGCCTTAAATTGTACAAAGTACAATACAAAACAAAAAAATATATAAAAAGAATAAGCGAAAAATGTAATTCACTTGATTATTAATCTTCTAAACTCGGTTGGTTTTCCTTAGTCGGCCTGGTAAACTATCGCCTTCTTACCAAAGTCTACCCCCATAACAATTATGTTAACAGCATTATTCTGTTCCACCGGTTAAATGTCCTTTAGACAGTTCCACTGTGGTTAAATAAGCCGAGTGTCGCTTCTGCCTTCGGCTTTATAACCCTAAGGGGAGATGAAGGTCAAAAGGCACCTCCTTAAGTCTCTCGCCTGTAATAATTCGACTGACAACGTACTATTTGAATATTTTTGCCGAAATTTATCGTTGGCAAAATGTGATTATTTTCCGTTAGTTCTGTATAGCGATGTCGCGTGCAGTAACGCCAGCTCGCGTCACTCACCACTGGAGGGATGTCCGCGTCATGTTTGTTAGACAGGTTTTGATTTTACACTAAACTCACTTCACGGCATGGCTGGTTTATGTATAGATAACTCATTTTAAATAAAATACAATTACTTCACAAAACTAAATAGTAAGTAGAGAATATATTTATTGTATAGGGTTTAACTTATGTGTTTTATACCCTATAATTGGTGATTGCTTCTGAAAATAATTAAATAATGATTAATGATGTGTAGTTTTCTCAATTATTGCAAATAAATAAAGAATCAGTTTTAATGGGGTTGCCATTTAAAAATTACGAACGCAAAATAAATAGCCACGAAGAAATGGTTTGGTACCGTTATGTTAGCAATCAGCAAATAAGTCTTATAAGAGGCCTTTATATATGTCCCTCAGGATTCATGACAACTTTTTAATTTCATAAATAAATAGTAGTCAATAATTAATTAAACATTGCACAAGCAATCTTTCTAGATTATTACTTCTAGATATGTCACTCAAAAACGCCCTGTAGAAAATTCTCCTTGCATCTGACGTCACTTGCGAGGACGAAAATTTCTAAACCACATAATTTCGAAACCATACGCAAGAAATATACTTTGCGAAGCTTACTCTGTTTAGAATATATAAAAACCAATATTTGTATTTAACATCCCTACAATGTCAGTGGGATACACGAATCGCTAAATAAAAAATTTATGGGATTTACCAATTACGCTCGATAACTTCGTAAGAGCTTTTGTCAAATCCAATAAACTTTTACAATTAGCGATTATACAATCCAGAGTCTAGGCCCTCTGGATTGTACAGTTCCATGAAATAATTAATACGGTATCGTAATATTTGTTTATTTTTAAGATTGTGAGAGTTAAGTTATTGACCCTTAGCTAATATTAAATGCTCCAAGTGTCTCTTTTGACATTTTATCACTTAATCATATAACATAGGAGACACGCGTTATGACGTCACCCCCACATTTTGTCGTCCACGCCTGAATTGCTAACGACACAGTCGCCCAATCATTTTGTTTTTGTCACGTGAACGGGCCTTTGGTTTCAGTAGACCCTGTACAAAGGACAACATATCAAAGGTATCGCTTGTTACTTTTGACCCACTTTATACAATAGGCTTAAAACCGCTTTCTGCTGTGAAAGAGTTCTACTTAATGTACGGTCTACTGTGCAAATGGAAAAAACTAAACTCTTTGTTACGGTGGTTTCGGGTTTTACACTCGCTTTGAGTTTTTTTAACACTAGTTGGCGGAGTTTGGATTGTCAACATTTCCTTTGTGCCTAGATAAATTGAATTACTAAAAGAAACTGATTACAATCCTCGTTAGTCACCTTCATATAAGTATTCTGCCATATTTAATACATTAATAAATTCTATGACTGGGACAATTTGCATAAACCCGGTTAGTAACCACATAAAGTTGTCACTACTACCTTTAATTACATTTATTTATTTTTCTGATACATATTTCCTGCTATGACGATTTTTTAATGTTCTTTAAAATACATTGCACGAGTAAATAATCATGAGTCTATTTAAATAAAGATATTGATTTTGTCTTTGACTTTGACTTTAATGAATGCTGTGATTCTCATCATGTTAATACTCGGAAATAACATGATCTTGTTGGACACATTACTCGTCTCCACAGAATAAATAATTATTTTATACGACGATGGACATGCTTTTAAAACAAGCTTTCAATTGATATTAAGAAAATACTAAACAAATATAAAATTGCGATTATAGCGAAACGCCTATCAGAAAAAAGGAATGTCGGAAAGCTTACTATAAAATAAATATTTACTAAAGCAAATATTTAAAAGCCGAGGAGTTTTGATGACGCGTCATAATGAACATTTTAACTGTATTTTATTTTATATTACATTTTTATTTATTTATCCATAATTAAAAATTTATTGTACCTATTAGACCATTTAAGACACAGTAAATCAGATAGTTATTTGAGTAATTTGTTTCCTGGCGCCGCTTTGTGCTATTTTGAAGAGAGTTAATCTGATGCTCTCTGATATGTCTGAACGTAAATATTAAAGTACATTTTCTTAATTAAGAACTGCCCGCATTAATTATAATAATGAAATTCACATAACACACACACACACACTTTGTTATAAAAATTTGCAAAGTTTCAAAAACTAATCCGCAAAGTGCACTAGGAGGAGTACTCGAGTACCAAAAGACATTTTTCGTTATAGCCACATACAACTTATCCTATGACCAGGAACTCGCACAGATTTATGTGCTAAATAAACAACAGATTGCTGCATAAATAATGATGGTTCCAAAACTTTCCCATGATTCAACAAAATTGGATTCCTGGGAAATGGGCGGCTCCAGCTGTAGTGGGACTCACAGTTTATTAAGCTTATTAAGTTAGAGTTGCCTAAACTTTGGGGTCATTAGTAGTCGGGGTATAAATAATATTTTCTAATGCTATTTTCATAGCTTCTCTAACAAGATATGAGTAGAAAAGGTAAGCCAGCCCAAGTAATAATGTTACGTCAAAACCACTTGAGTTAAATCGCTCGCAGATATGATCATTGCTTGTCTTCAGTGAAGATCACGCTCCTTAAAGCTGCATTTCAATATATGCAAGCAGCCTGTGGGTCTACTATAGAGTGGTATAGCAAGGCATTGTGAAGCTGCCGTAATACTGAATTGCCTCTAGCAGTTCCCCGACCGTGCTGCGCAAAAAACTCGACTATGAATACTCGACTAGATGCTTGGTGGCATCAAGTCGAGTATTTGCAGATTAATTTGCAGATGTTACGATATTACAAAATTGAAACACATAACACGTAAGACTATTTAATTAACTTACTTCCCACTTAGGAGACCTCGTGCTGGTCTACGGATTCTCAAGTTCACTGCCTCCACCACAACGCACATATCGCTTCACGTTTAATTGTCTCCTTCAAAAGAGCACCAGGGAAGGTCGCTCGGACAGCTCAGGAAGTGTCAAGTAATTTGCTGTGCTTTGAATTAGAACAAAAGTAAATGCTTCGATAAACGTAAACTTGAGTTACGTACGTTAATGTACGTTACTTTTTTTGTTATTCTTAACGGAGAAGCTCTTGGCCTTTATCACACCTGATGGTAATTGAAGATAAAGGTGAAGATAGAAGCGAGCAACACCCGAATTCCACAACCACAGAGGAACTGGCTATCTTACCGCCTGTTGACACAACAATGCTATTAACATTATTGTTATTACGACAGACTCATGTTAGTTGGTGGTAGCTAAGCAGCTGGATTTAGAACAGGACCTACTAACAACCAAACCAAGCAGAAAATATCTAGTCCTACTGCGAATTGATCCAGGATCTCCAGATTTGGAAAAGGTAGTAGAACTGAGTACGGTAATGTGTGATCATGAGAACAGAATCATTAAACAATTCCCATTCAGAGCCCAAGATGGTGCTACCAAACTAGCAACAACATCATTCGTTCCCTGGCATTGCAGTTCTATCCCGATATAACAATCTAACTTATACTTTAAGAAATGTCACAGTCAATATATAAATTCCCCACGTTCCCTGATTGTATTACGGCGTGTAAAACGTTGTAAGTTGTGTTGCACGCCGCAGGTTCAATGCATTTGAAATGAATTCAATTCTCAGAAGGGGGTGGAGGCAGGCTGACGGAGGGAGGAGGCTTCCGTATCGCCTTTTCTAAAACGGCCCGGCTCAACAATATAAGTAAGAAACTACCTGCGTCACATGTAGACAATGTGATAACAACAGCTTGGGAGTAAGAGGTACCAAATAAATTATTTGCAAATGAGCGTAGAAAACGAAGATAGTGAGATACATATGAGAAGCCTACATTTTATCTGACTTATTACCTTTAAAATCAAAATGTCTATTTTTTAGAATATACTTTAAAAACTTTTTAAATTCATCACAAAACTAAATAAAAATAGTATTTTAATTCAAAATTATCCTAATCTCTTTCTTATGAACTTTACAAATATGCTTAAAACACGCCATTTTAGAAATGTCAGATGACGTCACCGGTGGTCTGTCTTCTTGTTGGATTGTAATTAAAGAGTAGTAAGTAGTCATTTGGTCCAGCACAGATGAACCAGGGAAATTGTAGATTATTCATTGACAGTTTTTATTATGAATGTAAAAAAGTCACGTTGGTCGATTTGTTGAGAATGAAACTGAGTATATTTTTTAAAGTGATAGTAAAACAAAATGTATATTTCAAAAACAAAGAAAAAATATAAAAATACATGTACAATTATGACAAGGTTCTATTGGCGAAGTAAGTAAAAATGCAAGCAATCAATGCAAATTACTGTATATTGCGAAGAAGTTATCAATACAAAATGTACACATTGTTAAGCTAAATTACAAGTACAACTTATTAGCGCGATTTAGAAACGTGCAGCGCCATCTGTGATTATTTATAAGAACTAATTTTACATTATTTTAGGTTAAACAAGTATTAGTATTATTTAGTATGTAAGTAAATTGTATTAGTATTATGACAATAATTATGTATTTAGAATAATGTTTTGTACGTAGTATGTAAGTAATTGCATGTCTATTTATATAATTAGACAATACAAATATGGAATTATACAAAAACTAGCCAGTCCGCAACACGACTGTTACGTCGTTTTGTCGGTACAATCGTTATAAATTTGTAATAAACATTTTGCATATATTTTAGACAGCTTAAGCCTTACACTAAGGAATAATAACGATAAATATTATTAGCAATCATCGCCTCTATGTAGGGCCTGTGGGGAGCACACCGAACAAATGGAACACATCCTTTGTAATTGTGATGCTCTTGCTAGGAAAAGAATGGGTCTCTTTGGACTGGGCTATCCCAGTCCTGAAGATATAAGGCTGCTGTCTTCGGGTGTACTTAGTAAGTATATCTTGGAGGTATTCCAGGACAGCAGTCAGTAGGATTAGGGAAGCACAAAAGATCCTATTGGGTCGACGTGCTCCGGGAGTAATAATCCTGGCCCTACATCAAGATAAGATAAGATTAGCAATCATACCCAAGAAAAATATCTTTGAGACCAGCAAACTATATTCTTAATAATATTAGTGAGTAAACGTCAAAAGAAGCATCAACCTCGGCTTACCGTTAATTAAACTTTATATCATGGACCCGCTCGACAGCATCCGTAAAACACCGTCCCGGAGATCCCGGCCAAGCTACCACAACTGAACTCTGTTCGACAAATAAGCTCTTGCTAAATTAAGTACACTTCTTTCAAATTTGCTGTGTCCTTCTTAACCAGAATATATAGAATAAAATTTTGACGCAGTTTTAGATTCACAAACACCTCGTTGAATAGAGAAAATTATTAATCATAATTTTGCGTAGAATGACTAACTGACCATTGACTATTTGACCGACTTCTAAAAAGGATAAGGTTCTATGTTTCACTGTATCTATTTTTGGTATGTATGTTTACATATTTCTACGTCAATTGTGACTGACTTTCCAAATTATTTTTGAACCGACAGAGTATACTCTACGAAGTAGTCCCATAGTCATAAAATCTGGATCTGCTGAGTGGATCCCAGGGAAATCGAAGGCAACCTTGAAATTTTGATGGCACGTAATACATGTTTCATATTTGTATCCAAAGGTATTCGATTATTTTTAATTAACGACATACAGACAAGCAAGTTGACAATAATGTACAATAATGTATTTCTTTTATTAGATTATAATCAAAAAATTTATATAATGTTAATTTATGGCTGTGTTTAAATAAATGACTTATTCTATTTTATTGTCATAATGATGGTCACCCATCTAACTTTCACCCTAGGAACTCAAAATTGGGCAAAATGTTTTAAACAAAACTAAAAAATCGAATTAATGTTATCCAATTTAAAAAAAATTTGGAGTTGCTAAGTTCTTTCCAGAAGCAATAGAAAGTGAAACACAGACTCCTAAAATGATTATCAATTTGATAACTTTTTAAAATTATTTATTTTTGCCCTTTTTGTGTTTTGAAGTCGGTTTATTACCAATGGTTGTTTTGATGTCTTTAAAATATAAATAATAATTGTCATTGAGGTGATATTATCCAAAATATATATATCTCTAAACGTATAAGAACTCTAAGTTTTTCTATCAAAAAAGCATCAACATTTAACTTTTGCTGAACTGGTAAAAGTTATTCCTTTATATTTATTCTAAACCACTGCTTATGGTATCTGGATAAGAAACTCAAGAAAAACAACAAAATCTTGTAAAGGAAGAGAACGCAACAATACGTCGCTGTTTCAGTTCATCGGTAATATCAAAAGACTTCTGTATTCCTAAATAGCTTCCCAGCTTATTTCATTTCTCGTTTCAACTTATAAGGGTCTTCTAATAAGATGATTCGCAATATACTATATGCGGCGCGGTCTTTACTTCGCCAATATAGGATAAAACTTACCGCAGGTCTTGATCGAGTTAACGTGGAACGAGGAAACAGAATTACGGCAGTTAGGCGGCGCACGGCCGTGTAAATCACCCAGAGACTGTCCTGTTTGCTCCTACTGAAAAATACAGCCTACTCGCTCTCTCCTGCGAAATGAAGCACGTGGTGGCAGACGAGACATTTGCTACACCGATATCTTGTTTTCCTTTCTGTGCCTTTTACGATTGGAAATAGGATTATATTTCTGAATCAACATTGTTTATGTAAAAAACTAGTAACAGGATTTCCACAGAGAAATTATTTCATAAAAAAGAACAAATTTACCGTAAGTACGGTATATTGAAGTTGTCATTTATGGAAATAATCTTATACATCTGTCTACATTGAGTTTGTGAGAAATTTCCGCGACAAATCTGAAAATGAAACATTTCAGTATCTCTACAAATTGGATGGGATGGATTTTGAACAGCTTGACAAAAACTGTAGATTCTGAGGAACTTACTACTGGATAAATGTACGAATGATTAATGCCAGAGATATTTTCTAGAGCAAAAACCGTGGCTCAGATGGTACCTGCGCAACGCGTTCTGCAAAAATGTTCAAACTTAAATTATTCTTCACGTCTGTAAAGTCTAGAAGATTATCCATTTCATGCATATTTTGAAAAGAACTATGTGGAATATGTGCACAAAGAACTTGATGTTTTGATTGAAGTGAAGATTGGGAATTGTGATTTTTGGGATATGAAGTCGTTAATTTTTCTTGATGCGGGAAGAAGGCTTTCATGTATACCTTGTATTGTCATGAGAAAATTCCATGCAAGGTTACATGGAGCTCTTGGGCGAGATATTTGTGATCAAGTCTACCCATCAAAGCAACCCCTTGTACTAATTTCGTTCCGTAGATTAAGAGTAAAGCATCAATTTCTTCTATCGCAGGAACACACACAGACACAAGTCTTCTGCACACCACAAACAACATTTGCTCCTTAATAGGAAGGTGGGATAGGGTCGAATTGCTTTCAAGAGAATTCCATTGTACAGAAACGCAAATAAATATTTGCTGATGATCTGCCACTTCTCAATGTCGTATAAACGAATGCTAATGTTTCGTCTAGTATGGACATACAACACATACTTAAACAAAACTGAATTATGGCGATGAGGCCTCGTGCTTATAAAAAATATAATTAGAAACACGGCGCAGTAGTTATCTTTGATTTCATTAGTTTAAATATAATCCCAATGCAATGTGTTAAATTCGTTAAAAAGTTTTTAGCTGTTAATAATTATCACTCTCAATGTTTAGTAAGTTTATTTAAGTTGTGGTAAATGATGCTTATTTTAAAATTAATAATAGCTACATCACAACTGATATCTTAGGCAACATTGTTTTTTTTACCCAACTAAAGCAAAAAGTAAATACGTTTGTTCAATTTTATCACGTGAAGAAGTCGGCAATACTTATACTCTAGCTATGATCAGCATCAAAAGAATCTATAACAATAGTTGCAATGAGTCTTACAAAGACAGCATTAGTAGGAGCAATCTTGAGTCCCGAAGGTTGGGATGGGGAGTGGGGGTCACTATCTCGCTCCCCCACAAATTAGACTCGCCGTGATATACGCTGCTTTAAACTTCCGCTGTTCCTAAACTTGCGCCGCCTGAAATATGTCCGTGAATTTCAACCTTATTACCTCTAACTTATAAGTTATGTTTCTTCGATATTTCAGATATTTAACAGACATTCTACAGGTATTTAAAGACACGTCTATTACTCTTATCAACTTGTTATTGTCTGTTTAAGTAGTTGATAGAATATTGACATATTAGAATATAGAAAAACATAAACATTTAACTAATTTTGTACAAAGAGCGACTTTATTGCTAAAAGCGATCTCTTCCAGGTAACCTATCGAATCTATAGTATTTTCAATCTGTTTCAACTATAAAAACCTTTTTTTAAACAAAGTTGCCAAAGTTGAAATTTAGTTACTATCGCTTCAGATTATATGTGCATAAAAACCCATTATTTCATATAAATTCAATTATTCATAAACCCACTTAGGTTCGATTGAAAATTTAATTAAAAAAAAAATAAAACCTGTCGCAAATCCGAATGCCTCGCTGATTGTTGTATGTAACTCAAAACACAGACCGCAGCGTTGTACAGCTATTTGCTTGATTCTGCTATTGATGCCAAAATACCATACACATTTAACATTTAACTTTACTTACATAACTCCAATAGACATTTTTAAAAACTTTAAACAAATTAACATTAAAAGAACAAAAGATCTATGGGGCATATCAACAGACCTTCTTAAAATAATAATAAACAAAATATCACCTTACTTAGCACTTATATTCAATAAATGTATTGATGAAGGGCAGTTCCCTGATCTAATGAAATATAGTAAAATCATCCCACTATTTAAAGCAGGTAATAAGAGTGATCCATCAAACTTCCGGCCAATTTCTATCCTACCTGCTCTAAGTAAAATTTTTGAAAAAATTATATTTCATCAGTTGCTGTTACACTTTAACTTTAACAAATTATTCCATGAAAAGCAATTTGGTTTTACTAAAAATAGAAATACTACGGATGCAGGTGTCGCACTCATCAAACATATATTTGATGCATGGGAAAACAAGCAAGATGCTATAGGTATATTCTGTGATCTATCAAAAGCGTTTGATTGTGTGGATCATCAGATTCTATTAGTAAAATTGAAACATTATGGTGCTTCAGATAATTCGCTACGCCTTATAGAATCGTATCTTACTGGTCGAATACAAAAAGTTACCATAAATGGCACTAATTCTTCCGGCTGTATATGGGAGTGCCCCAGAGCTCTATATTGGGCCCCTTATTATTTCTAATTTACATTAATGACCTGCCTTATTTTGCTAAAGACCTCTGTGAAATAGTTTTGTTTGCTGATGACACTTCTTTGATTTACAAAACCGACAGACGCAAGGACGTATCTGACGAGGTAAATAGTACTCTTTCTCAAGTCCTACACTGGTTCACAGCTAATAATCTTGTTCTAAATTTTAAGAAAACCAAGTGTATTAAATTTAGTATGCCTAATGTAAGGTGGGTCAATATTTGTATTAACATAAATGAGGAACCAATAGAAATAATTAATTCTACAACATTTCTTGGAATTACTATAGATTCCAAACTACAATGGGGCCCACATATTACGGCTCTGGCAGGAAGATTAAGTTCAGCTGCGCATGCAGTTCGAAAAATAAGACGGCTTACTGATGTGGAAACGGCGAGATTAGTTTATTTCAGCTATTTTCACAGCTTAATGTCGTATGGTCTACTGTTGTGGGGCTCCGCTGCTGACATACAGACGATCTTTGTACTTCAAATTCGTGCAATATACAACCTTAGACCACGTGACTCGCTAAAAGAATTATTTAAGGAAATTAACATACTAACCGTGGCGTCTCAATACATTTTTGATTGTATTATGTATGTACGTAAATACAGTGGTTCTTTTCTTAGAAATTCAGACTGCCATAGCTTCAACACCAGAAATAAATAATTGTTTTATAGAAATAAATATAAAAATGTACAATATGATACCACAAAGTTTTATTGAATTGCCTCTGCATAAATTTAAGTCCACTATTAAAAGTTGTTTGATGAAAAAGGGGTATTACAAGGTAGAAGATTATTTTAAAGATAAAAATTTGTGGCCACTATAATTTGCTTCTCTGCACTTATTTATTATATTTTGCAATATTTAAAAATATATTTTTTAATGCACTGTAAAACAAAACATGTATATGTTTATAATACTAATACATAATGACATAATTGATTTGTAAATGTCATTATAAATACTAAGGGCTGAGAGTTTCTTGCGCCGCTTCTTCTCTGCAGCTACTAATTCGTCGAAGCGGTAGTAGGGTTGATTGGGAATATGCATACTAGTGTTATTTTTAACAAACAACTAACAATTTATTTAGTACATATTTAAATACTATAACTGGGACAATTAGTAAATGCCCGGTTGATACCCAGTAAAATTATGACTATTGCCTTTATAATTATATTTATTTATTTCTTATACATATTCCCTGTTGTGACAATTTAAAAGAGCTTAGTAAATAAGTCTATTTAAAAAAAGTTATTTTTGACTTTGACTTTGACATACTAAATAACCAAGTGGACAGCTTATCACTATCAAAAAGGAAATGGTCCTACGAGCCGGATACGATCTGATTTAACAAATGTTTCTATAGATCTAAATATAGATTTCGTTCAAAGGAATGATTTGAACATGACAGCCATTTTCATCGCTTTGCATCGCAATTTGAATCAGTCCTTTGAGCCGGATATCTCAGTTGTTATCAACACAGTAACGCTTTATTGTCAATCAACAGTGTTTTAATATTTAATAGCAAACTGCAACACATGACAAATGAAATGAAATATTATGTTTATTAATGTACTTAATGTGCTTTTAGATTTCCAGAGAGATTATGTTTCTTTTAATACTTCAAGCTCAAACTTGGGATAGTCTCAAATCAATAGATAACAAAGATCTTAAGACTATAATATGAATCTTAAGACTATAAATGACACTATGGACCCGATTTTGTCACAACTACCTAAATACGTTTAAAATAAGAGTCAATTCCCTACTGACTTATGACGTGCAATATGCAGCCTTCCGTACAAGTTCTCTTCAATGTATCCCCACAGATTTCTGTTTGACAACCGTCGGTGATACCAAACTAAACCATTTCAGTACACAATTTCCCAGCCATCCAGCAAAACTCTCAAATAGACGACATCATGGAATCTCAAAATCATCAAACCCGAAAATCACGGGGACAAAATAAATTATCATAGCCCAGATTGTTCGTATGATTGATGGTTAATGGGTTTTATGGGTCCAGTGAAATTAAAATCGGCTCGGAGCATATGTAGCTAAACAAACAATTAGCGAAGAGCTATCTGTAATCAGGGTTGTGACGGTAGCTTCAATTAGCGGGGTAATTGCAAATGGACTTGTGCATAATGAAAAATAACTTAAGATTTAGAATCCGGCCCCTGGTCATCGCTTACTATAAATTGTACAGATTCCAAGATACACAGGAAGAAACACGTACTTACTAACTGACAGGACCTGATTTACCCACAGACTAATCTACTTTCTTTTTCTTAAAAGAATAGCTGTTCTTTAATCCCGATTTTTGTAGTTTGTTTTAATCCCGGGGTAATTTAAAAACAAAACCTAAAAATACGCATTAATTATAATAATGAAATTCACATAACACACACACACACACTTTGTTATAAAAATTTGCAAAGTTTCAAAAACTAATCCGCAAAGTGCACTAGGAGGAGTACTCGAGTACCAAAAGACATTTTTCGTTATAGCCACATACAACTTATCCTATGACCAGGAACTCGCACAGATTTATGTGCTAAATAAACAACAGATTGCTGCATAAATAACTGATTATGAAGACTTACAGTTACAATTAAGTTGATGGTTCCAAAACTTTCCCATGATTCAACAAAATTGGATTCCTGGGAAATGGGCGGCTCCAGCTGTAGTGGGACTCACAGTTTATTAAGCTTATTAAGTTAGAGTTGCCTAAACTTTGGGGTCATTAGTAGTCGGGGTATAAATAATATTTTCTAATGCTATTTTCATAGCTTCTCTAACAAGATATGAGTAGAAAAGGTAAGCCAGCCCAAGTAATAATGTTACGTCAAAACCACTTGAGTTAAATCGCTCGCAGATATGATCATTGCTTGTCTTCAGTGAAGATCACGCTCCTTAAAGCTGCATTTCAATATATGCAAGCAGCCTGTGGGTCTACTATAGAGTGGTATAGCAAGGCATTGTGAAGCTGCCGTAATACTGAATTGCCTCTAGCAGTTCCCCGACCGTGCTGCGCAAAAAACTCGACTATGAATACTCGACTAGATGCTTGGTGGCATCAAGTCGAGTATTTGCAGATTAATTTGCAGATGTTACGATATTACAAAATTGAAACACATAACACGTAAGACTATTTAATTAACTTACTTCCCACTTAGGAGACCTCGTGCTGGTCTACGGATTCTCAAGTTCACTGCCTCCACCACAACGCACATATCGCTTCACGTTTAATTGTCTCCTTCAAAAGAGCACCAGGGAAGGTCGCTCGGACAGCTCAGGAAGTGTCAAGTAATTTGCTGTGCTTTGAATTAGAACAAAAGTAAATGCTTCGATAAACGTAAACTTGAGTTACGTACGTTAATGTACGTTACTTTTTTTGTTATTCTTAACGGAGAAGCTCTTGGCCTTTATCACACCTGATGGTAATTGAAGATAAAGGTGAAGATAGAAGCGAGCAACACCCGAATTCCACAACCACAGAGGAACTGGCTATCTTACCGCCTGTTGACACAACAATGCTATTAACATTATTGTTATTACGACAGACTCATGTTAGTTGGTGGTAGCTAAGCAGCTGGATTTAGAACAGGACCTACTAACAACCAAACCAAGCAGAAAATATCTAGTCCTACTGCGAATTGATCCAGGATCTCCAGATTTGGAAAAGGTAGTAGAACTGAGTACGGTAATGTGTGATCATGAGAACAGAATCATTAAACAATTCCCATTCAGAGCCCAAGATGGTGCTACCAAACTAGCAACAACATCATTCGTTCCCTGGCATTGCAGTTCTATCCCGATATAACAATCTAACTTATACTTTAAGAAATGTCACAGTCAATATATAAATTCCCCACGTTCCCTGATTGTATTACGGCGTGTAAAACGTTGTAAGTTGTGTTGCACGCCGCAGGTTCAATGCATTTGAAATGAATTCAATTCTCAGAAGGGGGTGGAGGCAGGCTGACGGAGGGAGGAGGCTTCCGTATCGCCTTTTCTAAAACGGCCCGGCTCAACAATATAAGTAAGAAACTACCTGCGTCACATGTAGACAATGTGATAACAACAGCTTGGGAGTAAGAGGTACCAAATAAATTATTTGCAAATGAGCGTAGAAAACGAAGATAGTGAGATACATATGAGAAGCCTACATTTTATCTGACTTATTACCTTTAAAATCAAAATGTCTATTTTTTAGAATATACTTTAAAAACTTTTTAAATTCATCACAAAACTAAATAAAAATAGTATTTTAATTCAAAATTATCCTAATCTCTTTCTTATGAACTTTACAAATATGCTTAAAACACGCCATTTTAGAAATGTCAGATGACGTCACCGGTGGTCTGTCTTCTTGTTGGATTGTAATTAAAGAGTAGTAAGTAGTCATTTGGTCCAGCACAGATGAACCAGGGAAATTGTAGATTATTCATTGACAGTTTTTATTATGAATGTAAAAAAGTCACGTTGGTCGATTTGTTGAGAATGAAACTGAGTATATTTTTTAAAGTGATAGTAAAACAAAATGTATATTTCAAAAACAAAGAAAAAATATAAAAATACATGTACAATTATGACAAGGTTCTATTGGCGAAGTAAGTAAAAATGCAAGCAATCAATGCAAATTACTGTATATTGCGAAGAAGTTATCAATACAAAATGTACACATTGTTAAGCTAAATTACAAGTACAACTTATTAGCGCGATTTAGAAACGTGCAGCGCCATCTGTGATTATTTATAAGAACTAATTTTACATTATTTTAGGTTAAACAAGTATTAGTATTATTTAGTATGTAAGTAAATTGTATTAGTATTATGACAATAATTATGTATTTAGAATAATGTTTTGTACGTAGTATGTAAGTAATTGCATGTCTATTTATATAATTAGACAATACAAATATGGAATTATACAAAAACTAGCCAGTCCGCAACACGACTGTTACGTCGTTTTGTCGGTACAATCGTTATAAATTTGTAATAAACATTTTGCATATATTTTAGACAGCTTAAGCCTTACACTAAGGAATAATAACGATAAATATTATTAGCAATCATCGCCTCTATGTAGGGCCTGTGGGGAGCACACCGAACAAATGGAACACATCCTTTGTAATTGTGATGCTCTTGCTAGGAAAAGAATGGGTCTCTTTGGACTGGGCTATCCCAGTCCTGAAGATATAAGGCTGCTGTCTTCGGGTGTACTTAGTAAGTATATCTTGGAGGTATTCCAGGACAGCAGTCAGTAGGATTAGGGAAGCACAAAAGATCCTATTGGGTCGACGTGCTCCGGGAGTAATAATCCTGGCCCTACATCAAGATAAGATAAGATTAGCAATCATACCCAAGAAAAATATCTTTGAGACCAGCAAACTATATTCTTAATAATATTAGTGAGTAAACGTCAAAAGAAGCATCAACCTCGGCTTACCGTTAATTAAACTTTATATCATGGACCCGCTCGACAGCATCCGTAAAACACCGTCCCGGAGATCCCGGCCAAGCTACCACAACTGAACTCTGTTCGACAAATAAGCTCTTGCTAAATTAAGTACACTTCTTTCAAATTTGCTGTGTCCTTCTTAACCAGAATATATAGAATAAAATTTTGACGCAGTTTTAGATTCACAAACACCTCGTTGAATAGAGAAAATTATTAATCATAATTTTGCGTAGAATGACTAACTGACCATTGACTATTTGACCGACTTCTAAAAAGGATAAGGTTCTATGTTTCACTGTATCTATTTTTGGTATGTATGTTTACATATTTCTACGTCAATTGTGACTGACTTTCCAAATTATTTTTGAACCGACAGAGTATACTCTACGAAGTAGTCCCATAGTCATAAAATCTGGATCTGCTGAGTGGATCCCAGGGAAATCGAAGGCAACCTTGAAATTTTGATGGCACGTAATACATGTTTCATATTTGTATCCAAAGGTATTCGATTATTTTTAATTAACGACATACAGACAAGCAAGTTGACAATAATGTACAATAATGTATTTCTTTTATTAGATTATAATCAAAAAATTTATATAATGTTAATTTATGGCTGTGTTTAAATAAATGACTTATTCTATTTTATTGTCATAATGATGGTCACCCATCTAACTTTCACCCTAGGAACTCAAAATTGGGCAAAATGTTTTAAACAAAACTAAAAAATCGAATTAATGTTATCCAATTTAAAAAAAATTTGGAGTTGCTAAGTTCTTTCCAGAAGCAATAGAAAGTGAAACACAGACTCCTAAAATGATTATCAATTTGATAACTTTTTAAAATTATTTATTTTTGCCCTTTTTGTGTTTTGAAGTCGGTTTATTACCAATGGTTGTTTTGATGTCTTTAAAATATAAATAATAATTGTCATTGAGGTGATATTATCCAAAATATATATATCTCTAAACGTATAAGAACTCTAAGTTTTTCTATCAAAAAAGCATCAACATTTAACTTTTGCTGAACTGGTAAAAGTTATTCCTTTATATTTATTCTAAACCACTGCTTATGGTATCTGGATAAGAAACTCAAGAAAAACAACAAAATCTTGTAAAGGAAGAGAACGCAACAATACGTCGCTGTTTCAGTTCATCGGTAATATCAAAAGACTTCTGTATTCCTAAATAGCTTCCCAGCTTATTTCATTTCTCGTTTCAACTTATAAGGGTCTTCTAATAAGATGATTCGCAATATACTATATGCGGCGCGGTCTTTACTTCGCCAATATAGGATAAAACTTACCGCAGGTCTTGATCGAGTTAACGTGGAACGAGGAAACAGAATTACGGCAGTTAGGCGGCGCACGGCCGTGTAAATCACCCAGAGACTGTCCTGTTTGCTCCTACTGAAAAATACAGCCTACTCGCTCTCTCCTGCGAAATGAAGCACGTGGTGGCAGACGAGACATTTGCTACACCGATATCTTGTTTTCCTTTCTGTGCCTTTTACGATTGGAAATAGGATTATATTTCTGAATCAACATTGTTTA
This sequence comes from Acentria ephemerella, assembly GCA_943193645.1. Classification (NCBI taxonomy): domain Eukaryota; kingdom Metazoa; phylum Arthropoda; class Insecta; order Lepidoptera; family Crambidae; genus Acentria; species Acentria ephemerella. The sequence continues at coordinate 236,609 of OW971887.1, forward strand.
TGTAAAAAACTAGTAACAGGATTTCCACAGAGAAATTATTTCATAAAAAAGAACAAATTTACCGTAAGTACGGTATATTGAAGTTGTCATTTATGGAAATAATCTTATACATCTGTCTACATTGAGTTTGTGAGAAATTTCCGCGACAAATCTGAAAATGAAACATTTCAGTATCTCTACAAATTGGATGGGATGGATTTTGAACAGCTTGACAAAAACTGTAGATTCTGAGGAACTTACTACTGGATAAATGTACGAATGATTAATGCCAGAGATATTTTCTAGAGCAAAAACCGTGGCTCAGATGGTACCTGCGCAACGCGTTCTGCAAAAATGTTCAAACTTAAATTATTCTTCACGTCTGTAAAGTCTAGAAGATTATCCATTTCATGCATATTTTGAAAAGAACTATGTGGAATATGTGCACAAAGAACTTGATGTTTTGATTGAAGTGAAGATTGGGAATTGTGATTTTTGGGATATGAAGTCGTTAATTTTTCTTGATGCGGGAAGAAGGCTTTCATGTATACCTTGTATTGTCATGAGAAAATTCCATGCAAGGTTACATGGAGCTCTTGGGCGAGATATTTGTGATCAAGTCTACCCATCAAAGCAACCCCTTGTACTAATTTCGTTCCGTAGATTAAGAGTAAAGCATCAATTTCTTCTATCGCAGGAACACACACAGACACAAGTCTTCTGCACACCACAAACAACATTTGCTCCTTAATAGGAAGGTGGGATAGGGTCGAATTGCTTTCAAGAGAATTCCATTGTACAGAAACGCAAATAAATATTTGCTGATGATCTGCCACTTCTCAATGTCGTATAAACGAATGCTAATGTTTCGTCTAGTATGGACATACAACACATACTTAAACAAAACTGAATTATGGCGATGAGGCCTCGTGCTTATAAAAAATATAATTAGAAACACGGCGCAGTAGTTATCTTTGATTTCATTAGTTTAAATATAATCCCAATGCAATGTGTTAAATTCGTTAAAAAGTTTTTAGCTGTTAATAATTATCACTCTCAATGTTTAGTAAGTTTATTTAAGTTGTGGTAAATGATGCTTATTTTAAAATTAATAATAGCTACATCACAACTGATATCTTAGGCAACATTGTTTTTTTTACCCAACTAAAGCAAAAAGTAAATACGTTTGTTCAATTTTATCACGTGAAGAAGTCGGCAATACTTATACTCTAGCTATGATCAGCATCAAAAGAATCTATAACAATAGTTGCAATGAGTCTTACAAAGACAGCATTAGTAGGAGCAATCTTGAGTCCCGAAGGTTGGGATGGGGAGTGGGGGTCACTATCTCGCTCCCCCACAAATTAGACTCGCCGTGATATACGCTGCTTTAAACTTCCGCTGTTCCTAAACTTGCGCCGCCTGAAATATGTCCGTGAATTTCAACCTTATTACCTCTAACTTATAAGTTATGTTTCTTCGATATTTCAGATATTTAACAGACATTCTACAGGTATTTAAAGACACGTCTATTACTCTTATCAACTTGTTATTGTCTGTTTAAGTAGTTGATAGAATATTGACATATTAGAATATAGAAAAACATAAACATTTAACTAATTTTGTACAAAGAGCGACTTTATTGCTAAAAGCGATCTCTTCCAGGTAACCTATCGAATCTATAGTATTTTCAATCTGTTTCAACTATAAAAACCTTTTTTTAAACAAAGTTGCCAAAGTTGAAATTTAGTTACTATCGCTTCAGATTATATGTGCATAAAAACCCATTATTTCATATAAATTCAATTATTCATAAACCCACTTAGGTTCGATTGAAAATTTAATTAAAAAAAAAATAAAACCTGTCGCAAATCCGAATGCCTCGCTGATTGTTGTATGTAACTCAAAACACAGACCGCAGCGTTGTACAGCTATTTGCTTGATTCTGCTATTGATGCCAAAATACCATACACATTTAACATTTAACTTTACTTACATAACTCCAATAGACATTTTTAAAAACTTTAAACAAATTAACATTAAAAGAACAAAAGATCTATGGGGCATATCAACAGACCTTCTTAAAATAATAATAAACAAAATATCACCTTACTTAGCACTTATATTCAATAAATGTATTGATGAAGGGCAGTTCCCTGATCTAATGAAATATAGTAAAATCATCCCACTATTTAAAGCAGGTAATAAGAGTGATCCATCAAACTTCCGGCCAATTTCTATCCTACCTGCTCTAAGTAAAATTTTTGAAAAAATTATATTTCATCAGTTGCTGTTACACTTTAACTTTAACAAATTATTCCATGAAAAGCAATTTGGTTTTACTAAAAATAGAAATACTACGGATGCAGGTGTCGCACTCATCAAACATATATTTGATGCATGGGAAAACAAGCAAGATGCTATAGGTATATTCTGTGATCTATCAAAAGCGTTTGATTGTGTGGATCATCAGATTCTATTAGTAAAATTGAAACATTATGGTGCTTCAGATAATTCGCTACGCCTTATAGAATCGTATCTTACTGGTCGAATACAAAAAGTTACCATAAATGGCACTAATTCTTCCGGCTGTATATGGGAGTGCCCCAGAGCTCTATATTGGGCCCCTTATTATTTCTAATTTACATTAATGACCTGCCTTATTTTGCTAAAGACCTCTGTGAAATAGTTTTGTTTGCTGATGACACTTCTTTGATTTACAAAACCGACAGACGCAAGGACGTATCTGACGAGGTAAATAGTACTCTTTCTCAAGTCCTACACTGGTTCACAGCTAATAATCTTGTTCTAAATTTTAAGAAAACCAAGTGTATTAAATTTAGTATGCCTAATGTAAGGTGGGTCAATATTTGTATTAACATAAATGAGGAACCAATAGAAATAATTAATTCTACAACATTTCTTGGAATTACTATAGATTCCAAACTACAATGGGGCCCACATATTACGGCTCTGGCAGGAAGATTAAGTTCAGCTGCGCATGCAGTTCGAAAAATAAGACGGCTTACTGATGTGGAAACGGCGAGATTAGTTTATTTCAGCTATTTTCACAGCTTAATGTCGTATGGTCTACTGTTGTGGGGCTCCGCTGCTGACATACAGACGATCTTTGTACTTCAAATTCGTGCAATATACAACCTTAGACCACGTGACTCGCTAAAAGAATTATTTAAGGAAATTAACATACTAACCGTGGCGTCTCAATACATTTTTGATTGTATTATGTATGTACGTAAATACAGTGGTTCTTTTCTTAGAAATTCAGACTGCCATAGCTTCAACACCAGAAATAAATAATTGTTTTATAGAAATAAATATAAAAATGTACAATATGATACCACAAAGTTTTATTGAATTGCCTCTGCATAAATTTAAGTCCACTATTAAAAGTTGTTTGATGAAAAAGGGGTATTACAAGGTAGAAGATTATTTTAAAGATAAAAATTTGTGGCCACTATAATTTGCTTCTCTGCACTTATTTATTATATTTTGCAATATTTAAAAATATATTTTTTAATGCACTGTAAAACAAAACATGTATATGTTTATAATACTAATACATAATGACATAATTGATTTGTAAATGTCATTATAAATACTAAGGGCTGAGAGTTTCTTGCGCCGCTTCTTCTCTGCAGCTACTAATTCGTCGAAGCGGTAGTAGGGTTGATTGGGAATATGCATACTAGTGTTATTTTTAACAAACAACTAACAATTTATTTAGTACATATTTAAATACTATAACTGGGACAATTAGTAAATGCCCGGTTGATACCCAGTAAAATTATGACTATTGCCTTTATAATTATATTTATTTATTTCTTATACATATTCCCTGTTGTGACAATTTAAAAGAGCTTAGTAAATAAGTCTATTTAAAAAAAGTTATTTTTGACTTTGACTTTGACATACTAAATAACCAAGTGGACAGCTTATCACTATCAAAAAGGAAATGGTCCTACGAGCCGGATACGATCTGATTTAACAAATGTTTCTATAGATCTAAATATAGATTTCGTTCAAAGGAATGATTTGAACATGACAGCCATTTTCATCGCTTTGCATCGCAATTTGAATCAGTCCTTTGAGCCGGATATCTCAGTTGTTATCAACACAGTAACGCTTTATTGTCAATCAACAGTATTTTAATATTTAATAGCAAACTGCAACACATGACAAATGAAATGAAATATTATGTTTATTAATGTACTTAATGTGCTTTTAGATTTCCAGAGAGATTATGTTTCTTTTAATACTTCAAGCTCAAACTTGGGATAGTCTCAAATCAATAGATAACAAAGATCTTAAGACTATAATATGAATCTTAAGACTATAAATGACACTATGGACCCGATTTTGTCACAACTACCTAAATACGTTTAAAATAAGAGTCAATTCCCTACTGACTTATGACGTGCAATATGCAGCCTTCCGTACAAGTTCTCTTCAATGTATCCCCACAGATTTCTGTTTGACAACCGTCGGTGATACCAAACTAAACCATTTCAGTACACAATTTCCCAGCCATCCAGCAAAACTCTCAAATAGACGACATCATGGAATCTCAAAATCATCAAACCCGAAAATCACGGGGACAAAATAAATTATCATAGCCCAGATTGTTCGTATGATTGATGGTTAATGGGTTTTATGGGTCCAGTGAAATTAAAATCGGCTCGGAGCATATGTAGCTAAACAAACAATTAGCGAAGAGCTATCTGTAATCAGGGTTGTGACGGTAGCTTCAATTAGCGGGGTAATTGCAAATGGACTTGTGCATAATGAAAAATAACTTAAGATTTAGAATCCGGCCCCTGGTCATCGCTTACTATAAATTGTACAGATTCCAAGATACACAGGAAGAAACACGTACTTACTAACTGACAGGACCTGATTTACCCACAGACTAATCTACTTTCTTTTTCTTAAAAGAATAGCTGTTCTTTAATCCCGATTTTTGTAGTTTGTTTTAATCCCGGGGTAATTTAAAAACAAAACCTAAAAATACGCATTAATTATAATAATGAAATTCACATAACACACACACACACACTTTGTTATAAAAATTTGCAAAGTTTCAAAAACTAATCCGCAAAGTGCACTAGGAGGAGTACTCGAGTACCAAAAGACATTTTTCGTTATAGCCACATACAACTTATCCTATGACCAGGAACTCGCACAGATTTATGTGCTAAATAAACAACAGATTGCTGCATAAATAACTGATTATGAAGACTTACAGTTACAATTAAGTTGATGGTTCCAAAACTTTCCCATGATTCAACAAAATTGGATTCCTGGGAAATGGGCGGCTCCAGCTGTAGTGGGACTCACAGTTTATTAAGCTTATTAAGTTAGAGTTGCCTAAACTTTGGGGTCATTAGTAGTCGGGGTATAAATAATATTTTCTAATGCTATTTTCATAGCTTCTCTAACAAGATATGAGTAGAAAAGGTAAGCCAGCCCAAGTAATAATGTTACGTCAAAACCACTTGAGTTAAATCGCTCGCAGATATGATCATTGCTTGTCTTCAGTGAAGATCACGCTCCTTAAAGCTGCATTTCAATATATGCAAGCAGCCTGTGGGTCTACTATAGAGTGGTATAGCAAGGCATTGTGAAGCTGCCGTAATACTGAATTGCCTCTAGCAGTTCCCCGACCGTGCTGCGCAAAAAACTCGACTATGAATACTCGACTAGATGCTTGGTGGCATCAAGTCGAGTATTTGCAGATTAATTTGCAGATGTTACGATATTACAAAATTGAAACACATAACACGTAAGACTATTTAATTAACTTACTTCCCACTTAGGAGACCTCGTGCTGGTCTACGGATTCTCAAGTTCACTGCCTCCACCACAACGCACATATCGCTTCACGTTTAATTGTCTCCTTCAAAAGAGCACCAGGGAAGGTCGCTCGGACAGCTCAGGAAGTGTCAAGTAATTTGCTGTGCTTTGAATTAGAACAAAAGTAAATGCTTCGATAAACGTAAACTTGAGTTACGTACGTTAATGTACGTTACTTTTTTTGTTATTCTTAACGGAGAAGCTCTTGGCCTTTATCACACCTGATGGTAATTGAAGATAAAGGTGAAGATAGAAGCGAGCAACACCCGAATTCCACAACCACAGAGGAACTGGCTATCTTACCGCCTGTTGACACAACAATGCTATTAACATTATTGTTATTACGACAGACTCATGTTAGTTGGTGGTAGCTAAGCAGCTGGATTTAGAACAGGACCTACTAACAACCAAACCAAGCAGAAAATATCTAGTCCTACTGCGAATTGATCCAGGATCTCCAGATTTGGAAAAGGTAGTAGAACTGAGTACGGTAATGTGTGATCATGAGAACAGAATCATTAAACAATTCCCATTCAGAGCCCAAGATGGTGCTACCAAACTAGCAACAACATCATTCGTTCCCTGGCATTGCAGTTCTATCCCGATATAACAATCTAACTTATACTTTAAGAAATGTCACAGTCAATATATAAATTCCCCACGTTCCCTGATTGTATTACGGCGTGTAAAACGTTGTAAGTTGTGTTGCACGCCGCAGGTTCAATGCATTTGAAATGAATTCAATTCTCAGAAGGGGGTGGAGGCAGGCTGACGGAGGGAGGAGGCTTCCGTATCGCCTTTTCTAAAACGGCCCGGCTCAACAATATAAGTAAGAAACTACCTGCGTCACATGTAGACAATGTGATAACAACAGCTTGGGAGTAAGAGGTACCAAATAAATTATTTGCAAATGAGCGTAGAAAACGAAGATAGTGAGATACATATGAGAAGCCTACATTTTATCTGACTTATTACCTTTAAAATCAAAATGTCTATTTTTTAGAATATACTTTAAAAACTTTTTAAATTCATCACAAAACTAAATAAAAATAGTATTTTAATTCAAAATTATCCTAATCTCTTTCTTATGAACTTTACAAATATGCTTAAAACACGCCATTTTAGAAATGTCAGATGACGTCACCGGTGGTCTGTCTTCTTGTTGGATTGTAATTAAAGAGTAGTAAGTAGTCATTTGGTCCAGCACAGATGAACCAGGGAAATTGTAGATTATTCATTGACAGTTTTTATTATGAATGTAAAAAAGTCACGTTGGTCGATTTGTTGAGAATGAAACTGAGTATATTTTTTAAAGTGATAGTAAAACAAAATGTATATTTCAAAAACAAAGAAAAAATATAAAAATACATGTACAATTATGACAAGGTTCTATTGGCGAAGTAAGTAAAAATGCAAGCAATCAATGCAAATTACTGTATATTGCGAAGAAGTTATCAATACAAAATGTACACATTGTTAAGCTAAATTACAAGTACAACTTATTAGCGCGATTTAGAAACGTGCAGCGCCATCTGTGATTATTTATAAGAACTAATTTTACATTATTTTAGGTTAAACAAGTATTAGTATTATTTAGTATGTAAGTAAATTGTATTAGTATTATGACAATAATTATGTATTTAGAATAATGTTTTGTACGTAGTATGTAAGTAATTGCATGTCTATTTATATAATTAGACAATACAAATATGGAATTATACAAAAACTAGCCAGTCCGCAACACGACTGTTACGTCGTTTTGTCGGTACAATCGTTATAAATTTGTAATAAACATTTTGCATATATTTTAGACAGCTTAAGCCTTACACTAAGGAATAATAACGATAAATATTATTAGCAATCATCGCCTCTATGTAGGGCCTGTGGGGAGCACACCGAACAAATGGAACACATCCTTTGTAATTGTGATGCTCTTGCTAGGAAAAGAATGGGTCTCTTTGGACTGGGCTATCCCAGTCCTGAAGATATAAGGCTGCTGTCTTCGGGTGTACTTAGTAAGTATATCTTGGAGGTATTCCAGGACAGCAGTCAGTAGGATTAGGGAAGCACAAAAGATCCTATTGGGTCGACGTGCTCCGGGAGTAATAATCCTGGCCCTACATCAAGATAAGATAAGATTAGCAATCATACCCAAGAAAAATATCTTTGAGACCAGCAAACTATATTCTTAATAATATTAGTGAGTAAACGTCAAAAGAAGCATCAACCTCGGCTTACCGTTAATTAAACTTTATATCATGGACCCGCTCGACAGCATCCGTAAAACACCGTCCCGGAGATCCCGGCCAAGCTACCACAACTGAACTCTGTTCGACAAATAAGCTCTTGCTAAATTAAGTACACTTCTTTCAAATTTGCTGTGTCCTTCTTAACCAGAATATATAGAATAAAATTTTGACGCAGTTTTAGATTCACAAACACCTCGTTGAATAGAGAAAATTATTAATCATAATTTTGCGTAGAATGACTAACTGACCATTGACTATTTGACCGACTTCTAAAAAGGATAAGGTTCTATGTTTCACTGTATCTATTTTTGGTATGTATGTTTACATATTTCTACGTCAATTGTGACTGACTTTCCAAATTATTTTTGAACCGACAGAGTATACTCTACGAAGTAGTCCCATAGTCATAAAATCTGGATCTGTTGAGTGGATCCCAGGGAAATCGAAGGCAACCTTGAAATTTTGATGGCACGTAATACATGTTTCATATTTGTATCCAAAGGTATTCGATTATTTTTAATTAACGACATACAGACAAGCAAGTTGACAATAATGTACAATAATGTATTTCTTTTATTAGATTATAATCAAAAAATTTATATAATGTTAATTTATGGCTGTGTTTAAATAAATGACTTATTCTATTTTATTGTCATAATGATGGTCACCCATCTAACTTTCACCCTAGGAACTCAAAATTGGGCAAAATGTTTTAAACAAAACTAAAAAATCGAATTAATGTTATCCAATTTAAAAAAAATTTGGAGTTGCTAAGTTCTTTCCAGAAGCAATAGAAAGTGAAACACAGACTCCTAAAATGATTATCAATTTGATAACTTTTTAAAATTATTTATTTTTGCCCTTTTTGTGTTTTGAAGTCGGTTTATTACCAATGGTTGTTTTGATGTCTTTAAAATATAAATAATAATTGTCATTGAGGTGATATTATCCAAAATATATATATCTCTAAACGTATAAGAACTCTAAGTTTTTCTATCAAAAAAGCATCAACATTTAACTTTTGCTGAACTGGTAAAAGTTATTCCTTTATATTTATTCTAAACCACTGCTTATGGTATCTGGATAAGAAACTCAAGAAAAACAACAAAATCTTGTAAAGGAAGAGAACGCAACAATACGTCGCTGTTTCAGTTCATCGGTAATATCAAAAGACTTCTGTATTCCTAAATAGCTTCCCAGCTTATTTCATTTCTCGTTTCAACTTATAAGGGTCTTCTAATAAGATGATTCGCAATATACTATATGCGGCGCGGTCTTTACTTCGCCAATATAGGATAAAACTTACCGCAGGTCTTGATCGAGTTAACGTGGAACGAGGAAACAGAATTACGGCAGTTAGGCGGCGCACGGCCGTGTAAATCACCCAGAGACTGTCCTGTTTGCTCCTACTGAAAAATACAGCCTACTCGCTCTCTCCTGCGAAATGAAGCACGTGGTGGCAGACGAGACATTTGCTACACCGATATCTTGTTTTCCTTTCTGTGCCTTTTACGATTGGAAATAGGATTATATTTCTGAATCAACATTGTTTATGTAAAAAACTAGTAACAGGATTTCCACAGAGAAATTATTTCATAAAAAAGAACAAATTTACCGTAAGTACGGTATATTGAAGTTGTCATTTATGGAAATAATCTTATACATCTGTCTACATTGAGTTTGTGAGAAATTTCCGCGACAAATATGAAAATGAAACATTTCAGTATCTCTACAAATTGGATGGGATGGATTTTGAACAGCTTGACAAAAACTGTAGATTCTGAGGAACTTACTACTGGATAAATGTACGAATGATCAATGCCAGAGATATTTTCTAGAGCAAAAACCGTGGCTCAGATGGTACCTGCGCAACGCGTTCTGCAAAAATGTTCAAACTTAAATTATTCTTCACGTCTGTAAAGTCTAGAAGATTATCCATTTCATGCATATTTTGAAAAGAACTATGTGGAATATGTGCACAAAGAACTTGATGTTTTGATTGAAGTGAAGATTGGGAATTGTGATTTTTGGGATATGAAGTCGTTAATTTTTCTTGATGCGGGAAGAAGGCTTTCATGTATACCTTGTATTGTCATGAGAAAATTCCATGCAAGGTTACATGGAGCTCTTGGGCGAGATAGTTGTGATCAAGTCTACCAATCAAAGCAACCCCTTGTACTAATTTCGTTCCGTAGATTAAGAGTAAGGCATCAGTTCCTTCTATCGCAGAAACACACACAGACACAGGTCTTCTGCACACCACAAACAACATTTGCTCCTTAATAGGAAGGTGGGATAGGGTCGAATTGCTTTCGAGAGAATTCCATTGAACAGAAACGCAAATAAATATTTGCTGATGATCTGCCACTTCTCAATGTCGTATAAACGAATGCTAATGTTTCGTCTAGTATGGACATACAACACATACTTAAACAAAACTGAATTTTGGCGATGAAGCCTCGTGCTTATAAAAAATATAATTGGAAACACTGCGCAGTAGTTATTCTTAAAGTTAAGTTATTCTTAGTTATTTTTGATTTCATTAGTTTACTTGTTTGTTTTTTGACGATTTAAAAGAGCTTAATAAATAAGTCTATTTAAATAAAGTTATTTTTGACTTTGACTTTGACTTTAAATATCATCCCGATGCAATGTGTTAAATTCGTTAAAAAAGTTTTTAGCTGTTAATAATTATCACTCTCAATGTCTAGTAAGTTTATTTAAGTTGTAGTAAATGATGCTTATTTTAAAATTAATAATAGGTACATCACAGCTGATATCTTAGGCAACTTTGTTTTTTTTTACCCAACTAAAGCAAAAAGTAAATACGTTTGTTCAATTTGTATCACAGAAGAAGTCGGCAATACTTATATTCTAGCTATGATCAGCGTCCAAAGAACCTATAACAATAGTTGCAATGGATCTTACAAAGACAGCATTAGTAGGAGCAATCTTGAGTCCCGAAGGTTGGGATGGGGAGTGGGGGTCGCTATCTCGCTCCCCCACAAATTAGACTCGCCGTGATATACGCTGCTTTAAACTTCCGCTGTTCCTAAACTTACGCCGCCTGAAATATGTCCGTGAATTTCAACCTTATTACCTCTAACTTATAAGTTATGTTTCTTCGATATTTCAGGTATTTAACAGACATTCTACAGGTATTTAAAGACACGTCTATTACTCTTATCAACTTGTTATTGTCTGTTTAAGTAGTTGAGCTATATTTAATCATATATTACAAAATTAGTACAAAATTAGTTAAAACATTTAACTAATTTTGTACAAAGGGCGACTTTATCGGTAAAAGCAATCTCTTCCATGTAACCTATCGAATCTATAGTATTATCAATCTGTTTCATCGATAAAAACCTTTTTTTAAACAAAGTTGCCAAAGTTGAAATTAAGTGATCATCGCTTCAGATTATAGGTGCATAAAAACCCATTATTTCATATAAATTCAGTTATTCATAAACCCGCTTAGGTCCGATCGAAAATTTAATTCAAAAAAGAAAAAAAACCTGTCGCAAATCCGAATGCCTCGCTGATTGTTGTATGTAACTCAAAACACAGACCGCAGCCTTGTACAGCTATTTGCTTGATTCTGCTATTGATGCCAAAATACCATAGTAAATAACCAAGTAGACAGCTCAAGTTATTATCACTATCAAAAAGGAAATGGTCCTACGAGCCGGATACGATCTGATTTAACAAATGTTTCTATGGATCTAAATATACATTTCGTCCAAAGGAATGATTTGAACATGACAGCCATTTTCATCGCTTTGCATCGCAATTTTGAATCAGTCCTTTGAACCGGATATCTCAGTTGTTATCAACACAGTAACGCTTTATTGTCAATGAACAGTGTTTTAATATTGAATAGCAAACTGCAATAACACATGACAAATGAAATGAAATATTATGTTCAATAATGTGCATTATGATTTCCAGAGAGATTATGTTTCTTTTAATATTTCAAACTGAATCTTGGGATAGTCTCAAATCAATAGATAACAATGAATTTGTCACAACTACCTAAATCCGTTTGAAATAAGAGTCAATTCCCTACTGACTTATGACGTGTAATATGCAGCCTTCCGTACAAGTTCTCTTCGATGTATCCCCACAGATTTCCGTTTGACAACCGTCGGTGATACCAAACTAAACCATTTCAAAGTCAAAAATAACTTTATTTAAATAGACTTATTTACTAAGCTCTTTTAAATCGTCACAACAGGGAATATGTATAATAAAATAAATAAATTTAATTATAAAGGCAATAGTCATAATTTTACTGGGTATCAACCGGGCATTTACTAATTGTCCCAGTTATAGTATTTAAATATGTACTAAATAAATTGTTAGTTTAATTTAAAAATAATACTTTATTAAAATTAAAAATAACACTATGCATATTCCCAATCAACCCTACTACCGCTTCGACGAATTAGTAGCTGCAGAGAAGAAGCGGCGCAAGAAATATTCAACTTTAGTATTCATTACACAATTTCCCAGTCTTCCAGCAAAACTCTCAAATAGACGACATCATGAAATCTCAAAATCATCAAACCCGAAAATCACGGGGACAAAATAAATTATCATAGCCCGGATTGTTCGTATGATTGATGGTTAATGGGTTTTATGGGTCCAGTGAAATTAAAATCGGCTCGGAGCATATGTAGCTAAATAAACAATTAGCGAAGAGCTATCTGTAATCAGGGTTGTGACGGTAGATTCAATTAGCGGGGTAATTCCAAATGGAATTCTGCGTAATGAAAAATAACTTAAGATTTAGAATCCGGCCCCTAGTCATAGCTTACTATAAATTGTACAGATTCCAAGATACACAGGAACTAACAAGTACTTACTAACCAACATGACCTGATTTACCCACAGACTAATCTACTTTCTTTTTCTTAAAAGAATAGCTGTTCTTTAGTCCCGATTTTTTAGTTTGTTTTAATCCCGGGGTAATTTAAAAACAAAACCTAAAAATACTTTAAAACATTTGTTTGAAAATAACACAATTCAGTAAAATGTTGCTTATTAACAAAGTTAACTCTTAAAGGATCGAGAGCCAAGTCTTCTCTGTATTTTTTAAATAGAAAGGGGTACTTAGTGCCTAGTGCCTTAGGGTAAGATAGCCTTCTATATATAGCCTTCTGATTGTGTGTATCTTATTTATGTGTCGTAAGTTTATATTTAATTGTTTTATACTAATTATCATAATTCTCCATTCACTCTCTTCTTTTCTTTAATTTTTAACTATGGATTATTTCTCTAATTGTGTTTTTTTTAATAATTAAATTTGTGAAGTTATCACAAATATGGTATCTGAACTTTAAAGTCGTGCTTTGGCATACTGTATCGTTCGACTTTTAAACCACTGAAGAATACTATTGTATGGCAATAAAGAGTTGTATGAAAGTAAATAATAAATTCTTTGAGAAATCATTATTTAATCGTCGTCAGGAAAAAAATTATAAAAGATAATATTCAAGTGCTTCAATTTAATGTAAATATTTATACAACTGACGTTTTGTCACTGAACGAAGCTATTTACAGGATAAAAAGGTACGGTGCTACAAAACGTAACAATCAATAGATCACTTTGGACGTGCGTGACTTATCAATTGAAATAGCTTTTTTATTACGGACAAATTACGCGAACTAAATTCGTTTTTTCACTCAAGATTTAGTAAAAGCTGCCCTCTTGAAAGAAAGATAGGAAGTACGTGTCATTTCCTTTCAAATTTGACGTTTCTTAAAAAGTAAGATCAGCCAAAGAAAAGTTGTTTTTCTTAAGATAAAATGCGTTGCAACTTTAATCGAAGGTTTTGAAATATATGTAGACTATATATAGTTTTAACTAGGCTATCGTAACTTAAGGACTATTATGAACTATTGCGATAATTTTATTTATTAGCATAAATATCACTCAATATATGTTCAGTACTCATGATACTATATCGTTAAATAACTTAACACGTATGTCTCTCGTAATTCCATAACCAAGCAAAGGTGAAACGTTACCAAGTTAAAATTATACGATCTAAGCCACGTGCATGTGTCTGGATGACCTCAAAGGGTTCCGGCATCAAATCATCACAAAACGTACCTCGTTTGGAAGCAAACCCGCATGGGCGACTTGGCGCAGTTTATCGAGTTACGCCCTCCTAGGGAACTAGGGAAGGGGAGAGGGGGTACGTAAATTACTTACCGGTTCTGAAGCTACGTATTGTTATGGTACTGTTTGGCTCACGAGTGGAGCAGAATTATCCGCGAAATGTCGAATTAAACACAGAAACATCTGAACGCTTTCAGTTAATGCCAGTGTTACCCGTATATCGCATAATTATCTTTGAATGAATAAACTTAAGAGTGTAGGAAAGTTTCAGTGGGTGTAACTTCGTAGTTAATACAAACTTCTACATTGAAATGGAATATGGGGAGCAATACACAGCAACCTGTAGCGGACTACGATTGTCTTCGATCAGTGTGTACCGAAAGACCGAATTTTTAATCGTCATCTCATTTAATTATTTATCTAGATTAAAAGGACAATTTTTGATTAATTGATTATATGCTTTAAAGATGATACATACGGAAGACGTTATTAGAAAAAAGTTTCAAGAACATCAAATAGCAAAGCCGAAATTTGGCGTACATTAGCAGCAAGCGAAGATTTTGACTATATCGAAACCTTATATCTTGATCATTTTAATGAAACTAGTAATTGTGACTCAATTTATATCTAAATAAGAGCTAAAACAGATTGACAGTCTGGTCATCAATAAGAATATAAAGAATGCAATAGAGTGCATGCAAATCCAAATCGATATGCAAATAATATTTACAAAGCTCCACAAAAGTTTTCCACGAACAAGATCAGTACTAAACGGAGGGTATTCCCTATTGTTCCGGTCGTCGACATGACAACCTACTTTAAATACGTGGACCGTATAGCTTCGCTTTGTTCTCACACTTTAGCGGAGAATAGTCATTTAATCTGTTATAATCAGCATAACAAAAACAAAAGACGTTTTGAGCTCGGACAATGTGAGTCTGACAGAAGCCGGATCCATTTGTTTTGGTATAGTAGGGTTGCTCATAAGATAGATGGGAGATAAAATTATATTATCAGATAGACTATGAAATGGCTAATTTATATAATAATGGATTCCTTACCAGCATACGTATTCCCTCCTTCTTATAACATGGGTTCCTTTAAAAGAGGCGTGAAAAAGCACTTTTTGGGCCGGCAAGGTGAGGGTGGCTAGGGCAGTATATCACGTTATCTTCACTTGTGGACTCGTCTACTGCTTATCATCAGGTGGTGTCGAGTCAAAGTTTATACAAAAAAAACTGAGCTTTTATATCGTTATCTCGTATTATCTTGTGCTCCTTCATGCTTCGAAAGACACGTTAAACCATTTGGCTACGGTTGTAACAACCGCTTTGACTCCACAACCCGCATTTGACCAATGTAATGGTGTCATGGTCCAAACTCCCAATGTGTTTGTTCCATGTATAATGGGCCTGTTGTTGGACATATATATGTTGTTGATGAAGATGATGATTAATTAATTAATTAATGTAATCATAATATTTTTACATAAATATCTTAATCTAGAAAAAGTATGCCGGGAACTTAGTAGGGAATAAAGATTTCTGTAATAATTGTAATTCACCTTTAAGTATATATTTATTAAGGTATATATTATCGACGATATAAGTTATCGACTAAATATAACTAATATACAAGTGTATAAGGATAAAAGATATGTCTCTGCAGGTATATACAACACAATATACCATTATAAAAAAGGAATCTACTTAACAACAGAAAATTTTTCAGGGATAAATTAAGATCTAATTATAATTATTTGTTGACGTTAACATTTAATTGCCGTGTATTTATTATTATGATAAGAATAAATAAATATAATGTATAATATGTATATAATATATTCTTGACTGAATTTATATTTTTCGTCAAAATATTCTTTGTAACGGGAATACCACTTATACACACACATATACGTGCATATCTACTAAGGTAAAAAGTAGTAGGTTTTGTTTTGCGAAATTATATTTTCGGCCATGAAGCAGATCGCTGCATTCGTTGTGAAGGTAAATATAGCCAATGTATGTCAGGGCATGAAATGCACTTCTGTCATTCTGTCTATGCAATAGTATCAAGGGAATTGTTATTGGTATCTTTAGGCGATAGTAATAACTTAACATCAGGTGAACAATCTGCTTATTTAAGACTATTTCTCTACTGGCAACCCTCGGCAAAACGGTATAATTCAGTTTTATTATCTCTATGATATTTTAATTCTAGCATCTGCTACTTATTCAATCATTGAATTTAGGATCTATTCCCGAGTATGGATTTAGAAAATATCATATTTCTCGTTTATATCTCTTGGAGAGGCCGGTTTGGTTTAGTTAAAACAAAACTCATTCTATCGTACGCTAGAAGAGAACCTAGTATCATATGTTGCATTGATTCTTGTATCAGTGACCAAACACCGTGTTGGCATCCAAACGTAAGCCGATGTAAAAATATGCTGTCATATACTGAACTGTAAGCTACCAAAGCTTAGTTCACTGTGCAAACATTTTGTATAACAAGTCTGAGTTAATAGCCACATTTCACAGAAATGTTCTAACTTTACATATTGTTACACGAAATTCCTAGAATAGTCGCGGTCCCGATTGTGTAAACAGTTCTTGGTAATGATTAGGAACTCGCAAGTCCACTTAAAGAACCATTTATCTGATGAACGATGTGCGACCGGGGAAAAGTTGTTCAGCGATGGAATAACTCGAATTACTCAGAAAATCTAATATCGGAAGAATTGGAGGTAAAATTGTTTGTTCCACTCACAAATTGCGTCTTGTAGAAAGGAATTATGGAAGGAATTTAGGGAAATACTTCAATACTTATTAAAATTTTAATTGTTTTCGTATTATGTGAAATTAAAATATTTTTTAATAGTGGTAAGAAACGTTTTATAAACTTTAACTATACTAATATGATACAACGACGACGATCAGTATCAAAAGCCAGTTAATAAAATCTAAGTAACCAAGCAAAAGTATACGAATACTACGAAAGACACCTCAGAGTGAGACGTCAGACCCGACCGGGTATTACGCGACCCGCGTCGGATTTACTTCACAGTTGAGACTTTTCTCTACGCATCATTTGCATAGAACCACATGTTATTATAAAGACTGGGACAATCCGTGCTTATGTTCACAATGCTGTAGAAATACGTCACATTGTTTATTTCAAGATTGTAGAGCTTTTTTTATCAATCTATCGCAAACTGGAGCCTTTTACGGTTATTTTCGTTTAATCTGAAATTGGACTTGGTGACTATAGGAATCGACATTGGTTTTCCATGTTTATATGACTTAGGAGTGAACGGAAATTATCTTATGTATAACCGATATTCAGGTAATAGAGTTGCAATCTAAACAGCAAAGTACAAACTAAGCCTACTGGTCTTTGATGATAGTACATATAATAATATAGAATTCAGTTTGAAAAATTTCACGTCACAATGCTCACTATGAAACAATTTGCAAGAAATAAAGAACTGAACAAAGCCGTAATATTCCGCAAAAACTCCGTTTTATTGTTGTTTATATTCTTATGTTCTTTATTTTCTTTTGTGTGGTATGTCGTAATGTTGATATTGCCGGGTTTATCTGTCTTAAAGGAAACTCAGAGGAAATTTTATTGTTAAACAGAGAGACAGCAATAGGTGTAAGCAGAAAGATTTATAGTATCATCTCTCGGTCGTCGACGTCTCTCGGTTGATATGATGATACTACTACAACTAAATACTAACTGGAGCACAAAAAGTGGAAAAACATTTGCATATAAAAATTGTAGTTTGCTGTATCTAATAAGACGTCAGAAACTATTTGGTGGAAGCCAACATTTTAAGTGACCGCACAAACTTCAGGAATCCTGCACCCGCATCGGTCAAGCTCCGGTTGCTGTACCAAGAATTAATTTAGACTCCGATTCTAGATAGCAAGCACTTTATAAACAAAGGAGTATGACGTCAAGAATTTATTACCCATTTAACTTCGTACTGCTTTCACTATTTTGTTAAACTGATCTATGAATCTTTGAGAGATACATTTATGAATTAAATTTTTTAGCATTAGGTAATTTAACAACATTGAAATTTTGATGTAACATGACTCGGTGTCATGGCATATGCTTCATCCAGGTATAAAGTACCAGAATTGAAGAGCTAGACTCTTTTTGGCCGATGGAAATCTTCCTACTATCATAAAAATTTTATACCTTTCGCACGATGTCGTATAAAATGTAAGGTAAGTACTTTTCAGTTTCGGTTTTTTACAATTCAAGTAAATACTTTATTCATTTTGACTTGACTGCATTATTTGTTTTTAGAAGACACAATGGCAGTAGGAGATCATTCCAGCACCGAAAGGCTGCGGGGTGTTACTGAAGAATAGAGAAATCAGGAGTACGCCAGCATTTCCCTTGACTTTTGAGATCAAAACAATCTTTCGTAAAATACTTTTTATTACATCGAACAGCAGTGGTGCATGAAGCCTCCTAATTTCATTCTTTGTTTGTGTTCCGCATATAACAAGGTGTGGCATTTGTTCGAGGCGGTACAGAAATAATACCTCACTCAAATGTTTTGCACTTGTTATTTAAGAAATGATGCGTGGACATAGAAACAGCAGAGCACCGCAGGACCGTTCTGTTTGGCGGTACTATGTCCAGCAGTGAACGTCTCTCGGCTGATATGTTGATGACATACATATTTATAATACAATATTTTTTGTCTGCTTAACAGTAATTTATTGGTTGGCTGAAAGAGATCGCTATTTATTAACGGGGTAGCTCTTGACCTTCGTCTCAGTTCTTATAGACAGCAGTTCACTCTTGCTTACTATTTGTAACAAAATCTTATAATATAATAGACAGTAATACTCTTTATTTCTTTCCACATTGATTCCACGTGAGATTCACACGTGAGAACACAATAAATTTACTAATTTCAACTTCGAAGATGTGTCTAACCTGTATTTAGTCGGGAACACAGTTGCCGTCATCTCACCGCTGTTTGACTTCACAACTAGTTCTGTAATTAAAACGCCTTGTAACTTGTTCGTGTGGTCGTTAAGCAAACGTCAACTACGTACGCCACATGACAATGTAGATATTGTCTGGAACTTCGTAAAGCTTTTAATATAACTTGCCTTTGTGAAAATGTCAGGAGCCTTTAAAGGAGATTATCAATCTTGTAGTCTGGTAAGTGTTCAACATTTTTGATTTAAATATTGCCCGTTTTTATTTCATAATTGAAATATTTTTGTCATTAGTAAGCAGTTATTTTTAAGAGTATAAAGCAAACTTGATTGAAGCTTCAAAGACAATTTTAATTATTTAAATACTACCAGTCCGCTTACATCCTTTAGCCAAGGGAACTATGTTGATAAAACTTAAAAACTGTTTTTTTTATATTAATCGTGTAAAGAACCTCAGTTTTGACAAAAATACTTGCGTGGTAAATTTAGGCAGATTTCTGCTTGTCTTTATATTTATAATCGTAATTAATCTATAACTATTATTATCGATTTCAACCTATGTGATTTTGTTTTTAATTTGATCACTATTTTTATTTACTTATATCCACCTCTCTATCGCCATTTGGTAAACAATAAAACAGTGTATACAAAAGAAAGTTTAAAACGTAAGCCAAGTGAACTAAAATAAAACCCTCCCAACTCACAAAAGGTGCAAGCATGCAACAAAATGTGGGTACGAACTGTACTGCGAGAATTTATTCCGCAATCCCCGGTGAGCGCGCAACTGCAAAATTGCGTCGCGTTAAATTTATCAGGCGCTAAAGCCCATACCCTTAACTTCAGCATTACTCTGTTGACAAGCAATTTGTCTTAGTTATTGCAGTATATAGTGCTTATAAATCTCTTGTTATAAAACATTATAGTCAAATTGGTTATACTTGCTCAATTTAAGTTGGAACATTAAGTTAAGAGGAATAAACAACATTGTGCTCTACGAATAGCGTTCCATGTAAAACTGGCGTATATATTCTAAAAATACATTTAGAATGACTCCTAAGATATTGAATAAAATCCCTCAACAAAAACTAAAATAATATGACCAATTTTGAATATTAAAACAAAAACTATTTTGCTTATATGCGTCATAACCGGTTTGTGAGTGTCTATGACGATGGGGACGGAAATACAATTGTGCTGAGAGGCTGCCCTCGACGTCTCTTCTGCTCGAGAAAAAATTGATGCCAGACATTTCTATACCATAGGCTACGTGGATGACATCATTATTCTTAGAGAGATGCGACACAATGCAAACAGTGCTGAGTGTCGTGGATAACTGGCCCAATCACAATTTGTTGGCAAACCAAATCAAAAGCTGTGACGTGCATTAGGGGATGTCCAGCGGTCGACGATGATAAAGGTGATGATTGTTCAAAAACAAACGTAACATGAGTTATTATCAACCTCCCCAAGATGTTTGGCACAACACTCACGCTGACTAAGGAGAAAAGGTACTTGGGTGTACACTGAGTTAAAGAGCCATATCGAACAGAAAATAAAACAGCGAGTGTACTTCTTGACAATGTCACAAGATGGCAAAAGTTGGATAAAACTATATATATAATTTTTGTATCCAACTTTTTCCATCAGGCATATACATCAGGCCGATATCACACTGGTTATAGAACTGATGATAAGTTAACGCGCGATTTAGTGATCCAGATTTCAGAGACAATAAAACTGTGCTATCATGGGCTATATGACATTGGAGGTACTGTTGAGCAGAAGGCGACAATTTCTCCAATACGAATAAGAAACCTTAAATAAGTTAATTTTCCCGAGGTAAAACACATTATGAACTTCACCCCATAACTAGTCTAGCTCTAAGAGCAAGTTCGTGATATAACGAATAATACGGTTTTAATTTTTGATAGGATATGCAAGATCTTCACGGACGTTTCCAAGTATACACTCAAATACAGGTACTGGTGTTTTCCCTGAAAATCTGAAAAACATACTGCAAAGTCAACATCACATGGTGTTCCCAGGCGGTCACCCATCCAAGTACGGACCACGCCCGACGTTGCTTAACTTCGGTGATCGGACGAGAACCGGTGTTTTCAACGTGGTATGGACGTTAACATACTGCAAAGTCAATGCCAAATTATAATATCAAAATTATCTCAGATGGTATATCTATTCTTCAGACATTAAACAGGCAAATGTAAAGTAATTAATTTAATAATATTAATCTTTCTTACTATGTACTCTTTTAACAAATTATTAATTATATATTTGTAACCTTCAAGGCCGATAACAAGTGTATTGTACAACTTGTACAATATATTCAAGTTAACTCCCAAAAACTAATTATTTGATCTGATTCTGATGACCACGATTATTTTTTCTCTAGAATTTCCATTTGATATTACATGTACTTCGTGCAATATCTATAATTTTCTGGAAAATCGACGAATAGCGAGTCGGACTCGTTCACCGAAGGTTCCGAACAAACATTATTGTATCTTGTAATATAACTATAAAAGCCTTTTAGCACTCGAGCTAAACCACATTCCTTTTTGTCAAATTTAATGAATCTACAACCACGGGAAGTTTTATTAACTTGCGAGCGTCAAAATATGCTACATGAGCGGAGGTATCGTTTGACGGCTTCGACTTAGAAGTTAAATATTTAACAGCCCTAAGGATTTACTCTACTAAATCAACTTGACACCTTAACGCGTTTCAATAATCTTGAAATACAAGTGTACAACGAATTCACCATCCATAAAACAAAACGGACAAATTATGTTGTCTTTAAAAACAATTGAATTAGAAGTCGCTAACCTAAGTGAAGCAGCAACAGCTCTTTGATGAGTTATTATTAGATTGTTACTTGACGCATTCGAGTAAATAAATGCCGTTTGATTTGTCTAATCCCAGTCGGGCTGCTGTCTTTGATTAACCCTTGTATTAGTGAACAGGAACGGAAATACGGCTTCTATTAGCTATTTGACATCGGAATTAATATACTTATTTACGTGATCTTCTAAAATATTGGTCGGTCATCGCATTTTCACATCAGTTAATTTCTATATTTCTAATTATCATTTTCAATTTCAATTGCATGATTTAATTATATTCCGTCATGCATGTGAATATTTATTTAAAAAGGTATTTTTGAATCGAAATTATGATATTGTTATGTTTCCAGTGTTATAAAAAGACTAATTGTATATTATATACAGTAGTATAATTGTATTTACTAGAGAATATCTTCTAATATGTACACTTCATGGACCAGTATCCATAGTATAAGTTTCTAATCGATTATGTTTGTCATCGGCTGTCAAATAGTTTGTAAACGACAGCGGCGCATCTGTTGTGGAGTAATGAACATGCTTTATTTATGATGGATCTCCTCTCTTCTTAATCGAAGAATTAAACTACGATCTCTACCTTACTATAAGACTCCAACGTTGAACGAATAATACTCTTTTATTTCTAAAACTTATTAAATGTATAAATTTAGGTCAGGTATGTGTGTCGGGGATGTCCGCCTCAGCTCGGAATTGGCCGGCGGGTAACCACAAATTGCTTGAATATTACCTACCCTTCACTGGCCGTACATAATAACAGGTGCGGGATGAGACCAGCTAATTGCAGCATCAAATAAACGAGGTCAACGACACGGCTAACGAAATTTAAAAAAAAAATTAAAACTGCCTCTTTAACGGTATTTTTTATGGAAGCTAAGTTCTTTTTACATATCTACTTTAAGATTTCTTCATATGAATTAATAATTAAAATACGCAGATTATTGAAAAATCATAATATAGGTAAGTGCCAGTAATATAATCACATTATGAGAACATACCTTCTTATAAGAACATACACATATAAGTTTTAAGTAACAGAATTTCGTACGCGACAGGTTACATAGACCCGTCGACTATGTCGGTTTGAGACGAAAGTGGCGACAAATTATATCATTACGTGTACAACTCGCGACGCTGCCGCGCTACGGCATATTACGGTATTCCGTTCGAATTGTCAGCACACAATACAATTATAAATGTCACTGAACACATCTAGTCAATTCTATTAATTCCTGGCAGTTATAAGGCATCGGTTAATTTTGATTTGGTAGGTATGAAATTGTCTTTTATATAATAACCCAGTAGAATTCCCACATAAACTTTGTTCACTAAATTATTATGATCATTAAGATCACTTTAACGCTTATGAGCTCGCCAAGACACGAGCTGGACCCTCGAGATGCTCGCAGAATCTTAACAGCAATCCTATAAGAAGCGATAAAAGTTTACTCGCCACTAAACCCGTTATCGCCACTCATTTAATACGAGATTTTTATCACCTCATAACTTCGGCTTTGAAATGAACCTGAAACGTCATAAACATGTGTTGTTCTTAGCCATTTAATAAAAACCAACTTTTGTTTAAAAATAGAGGTAGATGGGAAACTGTCGCTCAGTTGGAAGACGCTTGGCTTGGGTCAGAAGCGGGAGGTCGAAGAGAACGAGGTGAAGATGGAGAGGTCACTGATAATACGGAATGCTGGAGTGCCCCTATCAGTATTCGGACTTGGAACAGTTCACGTGATACTCAGTAACATGATGAATGAGCTCATTAAGGCCTCTCATCATGTAAACATAGGTCGTTGACATTAATTGATGCTTCTCAGCCTAAAGATTCTTGGACAAATATTTACACACTGTCTTCCATGAACTCTCTTCATTAAAATATGTTTAGCTTGACATATTTAAGGATATACAATTCAGTCTTCAACATGTCTTCCCTATAACCTTCATATTTAAACCAAATAATGATAACAGGACGAGTTAAGAAATTATCAAAGCCATCCAATCTGATATTAATCACGACAATCACAGTTTCATAGTTCTCTATTTGAAACCACAACAAATAGTTTTTGGGGTTATATGTATTAAGTATAACAAAGAAAGACAGTCAGTTTTACAACAGCACGTCGCTGCGAGAGTCGTGGACGCGGAACCCCTGCCAGAGCCAGGAAGAGATCAAGCAGCTGTGACGTGCCTGTTGGTGACCAGCATCAATAGCTTGCAGAAGGCCTCGTTACATTACATCGATGAATACTTGAAATTAAACAATGCCGTGACTAAAGAAGATTTGGCGAATAATTACTACCATACTCTAAGGCCCGTATTATAGAACACGCCTCAAGCAGTGTTCGATCTCGCATCACGCAAAGCTCGTTTTAAGTGTAGATCACTTCTCAATTCTCCAGCTTATTACAGGTCGCGTTTTAAGAGTGAATCAGCTGAAACTAGAATCAAGAATAGATTTGAACTGTGGTCGTAGTTCTCTAAAACTATGAACTCTTTAGTCAAAATGAACCTAGTGGTTATTTTTTTTGGTTATTTCATATTAGGAAAATACTTTTTCGCTCTTCAAAGTCACCGCTTTGTAAACTGGTGAATCATCGCCTTCAAGAAAAGCGCAGCTTACTATAGACAGCTATTTGGAAAATTATTATTTATGCCAGAAGTTTTTCGGATTACTCAATTTTAAGATGAGTACTTTATCAAGTACAATGAAATACAAAATATTGCTATGATGCTTACTTGATAGGCAATTCGAAACAAATCTAACACGATCAAAGCTATTTTTTAACTTAATTATTACTATTCATTTTCATTACTGAAATACTAAAAGTACTGGTTACATTTGTAAGCACTTTTATAAAACGTTTTTGTATTCGAGCGATGGATGGATTTTAGTGACGAGAAGCGAATATTTTACAAAGGGTTATCAACCATAGGTCAAATGACAGAAAAATTACCGAGATTACATTTAAAACATCAGTTTGTGTTCAAATTTAAATTTATTAGGTTTAATTATTTATTATCTAAGAAAGTTTAATTTAACTTAAACTTTAATTAAAGATAACAATTTCATTTAATATTTACAAACATAATATAATACACCGTATTAGATCATTATGGTTTATTATTGTAATGAAATTCTTACAATATATCTATTGAAGCAAATCTTATGATACAGATAGATCTTATAAAAACAGAACCAAATATTTAGTTAAAAATAAATTTAGGAGAAGTTATAAGTTTTTTGCTATAATTAAGATTCGTCGTCATATCAGCCGAGGGACGCCCACTGCACATTGGCCTCCCAGAAGGTTCTCCAAACCGATCATTTTATCATCCAACACTTAATTTTCAGCAGATGTATAGCAATGCAATGGGAAAATTTTCAGACATTTTATTCAATATTACTGTATTACGAAATGATACACTGTTTGTTCTAAGTACTGAATAAGGCGTGGCTCTTCATTTACAATTAGATAGTAAGGCGAGGTTTTATAACGAAGATAGAACCACAAGGACTTCAGAGTTGAAGAAATTGGTAATTTTTTAGATGCTCCTTAAGCCCTGAACAACTTTAAATATTTATAATAAAATGGGATCTACATTCACAGTCAACTTTAGCTACCATAGAATAGATCTTGCCTTACGTCAACGGGTTAAGAGTTCCACAGTAGAACAGGTTGAAAAAATATTAAAACAACAAATGTGACTTACGTTATTTGACAAGGTATTATCAAGCCGAGATAATGTTATTGTTATGTGTAATTAATTATGTTGGTAGTCCCATTACGTCATCGAAGCACTTAATCAGGGCAATTAGGAACTGCTAATTAGTTATAAACACGACATGGCACTGATGGCTGATGATTAACTTCTTGCCTTATGCTGATTATACAATGATCTATCTACGAATCGTTTTACCTATCCAATGGTAGATTATTTAAACTTATCCATTATTGACATGGTTTGATTTAAATTTGAAGTTATTCAGGTCTGGCAGTTCCGTTGACTTTGGAAATTTAATTGTAACCACTTCGCTGTGAACTCTTGAAGCATTATGTAAATCCCTTAGTTAGAAATTCGGTGCATTTACAAACCATCCTTACCCTGAATTTAATTGGTTCTATTTTTCTATGATCTAAATTTCAGATAAGAAGGTACGAAAGTTTTGTCATCTCTTGCTAAATCCGAAGATTACTTAGTTTGGCCAAACTATCGCACTGCTGCCGAGAACTTCTCCGGGTCAAGCTTTCGGGCTTAGTTGGGAAATTGCTAAGAAAACGGTTTATAATAATAGTCTTACTAAATAAAAATAAGATAACAACCATAAATAAAGTACTATCTTAATCTTAAAAACTATAATATGTATAGAAATAGAGAGAAAACTGTATAAATTTAAAAGAATTCAAATTTTTTTGCTCACACAGGCCCCACGTTGGGCGTCACTATAAATATCATTTCTAAAAAATATTTATTATATACAATAATTAAGCTTGTGAACTTTGAACGCTGTTGTTTTCACTTTGATTAGTAAATATTACTGTTATCTAATGATAACAGATAACAAATTATAAATTATAATTAATTTGACAAACATTAACAAAAATATTTTGATAACAATTGTAATTTAGATTTGGTAGGGAGTTACATTAAGACAGTATTGTAATATTGACCAATTCAGAGTGGAATACTTTCATTTCACATTAACTTTCTCGCTCGCACGATCACACTCTATCTCACTTCAATATATTAAACGATAAAAAGAGGCAGATAAAGTATAACGCTATCGGTCGTCAGTCTGCGAACTCCTCGAGGAACTTGGGGTGGAACCTGGCGATGGAGTCGAGTATGTGCTGGAACTCATCACGCGAGTGCAGGATGGTTGTGCGGAAGTGGAAGGTGCCCGGGCGCTGCCCGAAACCTGTGCCAGGGACGACGCATACTCCTGGAGAAAATAAATCAGAAGATAAGTCCGGTTAAAATCGAGATCTCTTATCTACACGATATATAGAAAACATTTTGACGGCTCCTCGTCAACATATTTCGCAGAAAAATAGTGTTTAGCTGACTCTTGGAATAAGTCCAGGAACATAATAAGTTTATTTTACTTTATTATGAAATTACATTTCGTTATACACGAAATATTTCATGAAAACCAACGGAGCTTTAATCGCCTTAATCTTAACTAAAACAAAGATAAATGAAAACGCTTACCTGTATTTTCTAGCAGCCGCAAGCAATAAAAATCGTCGGGCGCCATGCCACGCTCCAGCGCCTCTTGCTGTGCTCGCTCCGGTATCTCCAAGCGAGGAAATGCAAACATTGAACCCTGAACAGAACAATAAGACGATCAGACTAGAGCATGACTTACGATTCTCACCGCTGCAGAAGGGGCATGAATAGGCACTTTTTAGGCTCGCAAAGCGGAGATGCTACAGTAGTTATCTTCACAAATGGACTCCAAGTGCTGCCATCATCAGGCGTTGCCGAGTCATTTGCCGTGGTTTTTATATTAACAAAAGTAGTTTGTGTGTTGCTCTGGAAGATAGTGTAACCACATCAAATAAAAAAATCTACGATTATATATAATAATATATTATATTTTATTATATTCTCTATTATTATTATTTACGATTTTTACACAACCGTATCTGGGATTCTCTAAAAAAAATAATTAAATCTTCATATGCAAACTATTAAATTGTCATGTTTCAACGTTGTTTGTTCATCGTTAACGTTTACCTTACGAACATGACAGCAGTAATAAAAGACTCACATCGATGGGGTTGCAGAAGTAGCCAGGGATGGTGTTGAAGGCGTGGTGCGCGGCGGCCGAGCGCTCGGTCAGTGTGCGCCGCACCGTCGCCATCTCCGATGAGAACAGGCTGTACGACGGAGACCCGGGGGCTGGTGGCTTCATCTGATTAATTCCAAATATACAACGACTAAAATACTTTATTCGATGAGATTCTTAACATAAGGAGAGTATAAAAATAAGGACTATCATGGACTTTAATTTAACCCACTGAAGGTTGCTAGGGCAAACTAATACCATTAGAGCTCCTATTTCAAGCGAATCATATATTTTATATGAACTCTATTGAAAAAGTTAATGACAAACTTCCAACTCTATTTAATTTTAATGTGTTATGAGAAATAGATCTTAAATTCAAGTACCTGACTCCGGACATGACTTATTGAAACTCTTGAAAGCTTCATTGCACGCAAAATATTAAATTTGTTGATCATGTGAATCATACCTCTCCCAGCAATTCTAGTTTTCTCCGAATTCCTTCGAATCAGTAATTAGTGCCATAGGTGTGAGTTTCGTCCACAGATTCTATAACGGATTTAGGTCTCGCTATAAAAGTCACTGCTCCAGGAAGATTCAGTAGAAACTCAAAGTGAGAGCTTCCGGAGGTAGTACTGACCACACAGTCCAGCACGCACTGTCCCAGCACCGTGGGGCACTGCATGACGCCGCGCGCGGCCGCGAAGGCCTGTCGCACGCGGCCGTGCAGCCGCACCAGCTCCACGTAGCCCGCGCGCAGCCCGCACTCCGCCGCCCAGCCCTTGGACACCGTCACGAAGCTCGCCAGCTCCATGTTGGCGTACGGGGCACCCATCTCGTGCATTACCTGAACGATAGATATGGTGACAAATTAGAACAGACTATTTGACCCACGGGTCCTGACTTCGTTTATTGTTATATTTAGCATAGCAAATTAATTCACTTCATGTAACGACAAGCTATATGAGAGAGATATTATGTGAAGAACTTGCTGGTGTGTGAATTGCCTTTTGGAGGAACCTTATTACATGGGTTCTAACATGAATGCTTTAGAGAGAACACATATTTTAAGAAGACTAACACAATGCACCAGAAGACAATTGCAATTAGATGTTCTACACAAAACATATTTTGTCACTTTCACGTCTCTTAAATAGATAGATAGATAGATAAATCATTTATTTCCATCTCTACATCACACACAATCCATCCAGACAGTACACAGATAAAAGAAGAATAAGACAAACATTTTATAATAAGGTATTAAAGACCTTTGTGTGCGCTGCAGAAGTGCAAAAGGGTCGCAACTCAGTGACTAATTTTGTACACATCGGGATGTGAACAAAGCACTGATATTCTGCTACAACCCGAGGGCTTTTAAAAAATTAAATTATAGATAGAAAAAAAACAATTAAATATTAAACGTGTGTACATTAATATAATTAAGATGTATGTTAATAAGCCAAGGAACGATTCATGTACTGACACAAAAAGCGAAGAAAACAAAGCAGTACCAAAAATAAAAATAGCATCATTTGGTGCCCTCAATGATAACCTTCATAATTGTGACGCTGCTCCAAATTAAAATCATAAGATCAAAACTAGCGGCACTCACCTTCTTGAAGGAATGGAAAGGTTTGCAGACAATGTTCTCCTGATAAACTTCGTCGGCCATAATGAACAGCTCATGATCGTACGCGAATTTGATAATCTCCTCAATATTCTCTCGCGTTAGCACCTGCCAATAAAATATAAAATTATTCTAGACTTATTTTACCATAAACACAACTTATAATCATACGTTATTAAGTTAAGACCTATCCCAGATGTTCGTACTATCATTAGCTATCAAACGGCTAAGATAATGTTATTGTAATTACAGCTTATCATATTCATGATATTGTGTACGATCGTGACCATTATGACAATTATAGAGGACAGGCTTATTATCTAATTGTGTAACCTGACCCAAAATCGAAATAGATACTGTAATTTTAACTCAGTCAAATCAGTCCGATACCCAGCAATATTGTCGAAATTTCATAGATTTCGTTTCTTAAAAACAAATGATTCATCGCATTATAATTTATTTAGAAAAGTCAACAAATCTTCGCTTCCACTCCATAGCCATCAGTGAAACACGAAAGGAAATGCGATAACGACCATTATTTACATATTTTCGATAATAACAGCTATCTTGTAGCTATGCCAGAAACCCATGCTTTTCTGTAAAAAGAATAAAGCTTACATTCGTTTGAAAAATTTAATCTTCCTGTAAATAATTCATTATGTTTTTCATTTGAAACATTTCACGTTTCAATCTGTTTTCCCAAAATGAAGCGAAAAAACTTGTGATTGAGCCAATAATGAGGTTCCTGAAGAGTGTTAGTAAGCACCCAATGACACTAAACATTACTTGATAATACTTTTTTCTAGTGACAATATGCTTTAACAAAAGAACTCCGTGTTCAACTAACTTAAATAGGCACAATGTTCCTAATAAGTTACAAAGTTCCTTTCGTGTCTTGAATTATATTAAATTCGTTGTCTTTGTAATAATTAGTGTTTCTAAAATCATCTCAAGAAAAAAAAACTAGTTACGTTATTGTTACTAAGTCAATTTACCGTTTTCGTTTTTGCAATAGCGTCATTGTCGTTTTTGGGAATTTCGGATAATTAAAGAACTAATATAATGCACGCTGTCCACTCAAATAAACTTGCAAACAAAAATTATTTTTTTGCAAGAGATAATTTTGCAATCATTAAGACAAATGAGCATACACCAGCCACTGTACCACATTCCTGACCACTTCAATCCCCTAAAGTTCGGACCTGATTTTAATCACTTCCCGGAATCTCCGCCGAGACTTGATTCCTTTCCCAGTCTCGTCACTACGTTTCGTCTCATTTGATTGCTGCTAACGACGTAGTTTGTTCTTCGGCGATTAAGATTCGTAATCAAGTCACGATCAGAATCAAAAGTCTGCAAATGATTTCTCTTGAAACAGAACCTTTAAACGTGGATAATTTTACTGAAAATTGTTAAGATAATTGTTTACTACATTCTTTTCGGCAGTTTCGATGAATATTTTATAAAATGCATATTTTTCCAATAAGTTTTAGTTACATTACGCATTTTATAGCAAAACAATAGCGAAATACTTTTATAAAATCTGAAACTGAAACTTTATAGTCTTATTTTTGTAATTGTCTCCGAATTAATCTATCAGTGCCAGTCCAGTGTCCAGACCATACAATTGTCCCGAATTTCATTGCAAAAACACAATTTTCAGATATCCGTAATCACACAAAGGTCCAGTTTTGATATATTCCGAACGAATAGTCAGATAGCCGATGTTTTCTAAGGAGCACGTGCGTGTTGACATGACAAACAAAATATACAATACATAATGTCATGGATCTGCTCATTCCTATTCTGCAGGCGTGCTTTCGTGGCCGATATCTACCGTCAATTCGGCAGAAGACCCGATCGGGTCCGCCTCAGTAATGGGGGCTGGGATGATACTATGCCACATAAATCGTATAATCCGATATGGATATCCCAGATGTTTTATTCGACGATCAAATTCATGACGGAATTTAAAGCTTCCTAAGAATTGCGAGCGGATCGTTTGTCTTGAAACGGAGATTAAGTAAGCTGTGCATTTACTTTGTAAACATCATTTACACTAATATTTACTGAGAAAACAAATGATGTTTTGATTAAAAATGGAAAATTCCTGAGAATTATTGTCGAGACAGAAATGGGTCTAACATTAAAATATGATTTTATCAAGTACGTTGTAATGTTATGAAATTCATTTGAAGAGGGACAGTTCTACTTACACAATTACTTTTCACCCTGACATTAATAACACTATTTTTATTTCACAGTTATTAACCTACTTTCAAGCATATCTAATTTCAGTGACATGAAGCTGATATATAAATTACTATAATGTATTTAATTCATCAGTAATTACGTTTTCGTAATGCCGACGGTAAGAATGAATTATAAGCGATAAGTGTGAATATTCAACACGATTTTTAAAGACAAGTGCGATTAGCTTTAGGATTCAATCGCCGATTCAGACGAATTTTAAAACTATTACTTATATAAATTATAAATAAAGGACTTTAAAGTGACTCGAGGGTAATATTTAGAATATGTCTTATTCAACAGCCGAAAATAGATTTCCGAATCTCAGGCAACCTTGTTGCTCAAAAACAATACTTTTATCCACGATCTTACTTCACTAACAGATCCTCTGTTAGAAGTAACTTAATAAGCATGCACAAATCTCTACACTACCTACTAACACTTGGATATGAACACATTGTGGACCACAAACCACGCTCCTACAACCCTCAGGTAAAAGCAATTAGGAATAAACGAGCATCTCGCGTGACTCGCACGCTCCGTCTGCTTCGCCTGTCGTTAATACCCACATTTCATGTTTTAGACACAACCGAGCGAAGTGATACACATAATGTTTTTGTTCTATTAGTCGTTAACACGTACGAATGTTTTTCTGAAGCAGTAATAGACTACGGATAAGGTAACGGCGAAGGAAAAATAGGGAATGGAGAATAAAGTGATCCTCCGTATTTTACTGGACTTAAGGAACCAAAAAATTTATATGTTGAACGGATGTGATTGTTATTTAAAGACAAATTCCGAATTGTCTAAATTTTTCAGTACTCAAGAAGATTAAGAAATATTTGCAAAAACAATCTGGTCTGGAAAATATTGGTTTCATATCAAACCTTTTATTTTTCCTAACTTAAGTTTGATTAATTCAAACATTGAGCATCGTTACCATGAAACACTTGTGAGGTTACTTATCCCGTCGTGCTCCTCATTACTGAGGGTCGTGATTCCCTCATGGAATATGTCTGTTTAGAACAATACTCCGCCTTCAATTTTTGTGCTTGACGTGAAATGGATCACGTGGTATTAAACCATTTTAGTAGGCTAGGACTAGTGAGATTTGATAAAATTCCGATATTCAGTTTCTTCCTAAAAGTTTTAGATCAAGATCAATAAATAATTCTAAGATGAAGGAATATCTTGTCTTAAACTTGGACAAGGAGGAAATGTGACCTATAGAAGTTGACTATAACCATAGTTCTAGCTACATAAGTCTCGATGTGCTAATTATAGCTTACCTGTCCAGTAGGGTTTCCTGGGTTGATGACAACGAGTGCCCTGACAGCACATGTCTCGCTGGCGTGCCTCCAGCTCCGCTCAAGCTCTTCTCTGGTTAGCGCCCAGTCACGGTCTTCATCCAGATAATATTCAGCCATATGGATGCCCAACTCCGACAGGGTGCCGGAGAACAACGGGTACTGTGGGATCGGGATCATCACCGCTGTGAAAAATAAGATACATTTTTGATGCGACCTAGAACAGTGATTGGATTTTAGTTCGAATCCAATTAGAGACGAAACGTTTTATGCAGAACATGCCCGACATGTTTTGTGTCAGTACTTTTTTAATTGACTGCATGCAGTGCTGATATGCAGACAGTTCAATTTATTTATTCTAATATTTGTTTTTTATTGAAATATCTGTTTCAACTAAATTTTGTAGTTAAACAACAAACGGGTTACATAAATATTTATATAATACAATCAAGACAAAATTATGAAAAAATTCAGAAAGTATTTACAACTCAGATTTTTTGAGGTTCGTAATTACTTTTTGCGCCCATAATCCTTGCATTCGAATTATGGGTAACTGTCTGTGATGATTTTTTTTTCTTTTC
This sequence comes from Acentria ephemerella, assembly GCA_943193645.1. Taxonomy (NCBI): domain Eukaryota; kingdom Metazoa; phylum Arthropoda; class Insecta; order Lepidoptera; family Crambidae; genus Acentria; species Acentria ephemerella. The sequence goes on from OW971887.1 coordinate 270,246, forward strand.
ACTTTAGGCAAATTACGGCATTTGTAGAGATGTTACCTAAACTCTACAATTTAATACTGTCATTGACGTTAAAATTAAATAGTATCTTTCTTAATATATGACAGTTGTTCTTGTTGCAGTCGTATTGATAAAACGAGATGAACTGTACTTAAGTTCATATAAAAATTTCTAATCCCATGGGCTTAGTTTCAACGGAAAAAACTCTTCGAAATCTTATGTTGCTTTAAGTTACAAGTTTAGTAGAAACTGTTCTAACGAACGGCGTACCCTTAAAATTAAATAATGCTATCGCCATAAATTAACTGGACGACAAAAAATAGTAGACCATGTTCATAAGGGTAGAAAGTCTATTTTCAAACGTTCCTCCTAAAAGACTCTGACAAAACTGTAGGAAAGGTCGCCTCCCGCGGGACGCCTGTTTCCATCCCGAATTTTAAAATGTTCTTTGAAACACGACAGCCAGGCAGGTAAAGTGGCGCAGCATACGATATCACGGCGAGAATTTATTTACAAGGATTATTTGTTTCATGATTAGTTACTGTTAGCAACTGGTTGGTGACTCACAAACTCTTTTATACAAATCTTATTTTTGATATTTATGGTTTTTTACCGAGTTGTTATATTTTGATAGACGTCTTGTATCTTCACAATTGCTTACGAATTGTTCTTTTGCTATTGCTCTGGTTTAATAACTAATAATAAATTCAGTTTATATTGGTATCTTGGCGTTTCCATCATCACCTTTAGCTCATTTATTACAGACCACTCTTCAGTAGCTATCAGTTACAAACAAACTGATTTTAATCTTGGTAAATAATAATGGGTGGATAATTCGATTTTTTCAGAGCAGTTTTAGTTGAATAACAAGGAAATCTATATCGGTATTATCTACTCGAGCTATGAGCACCCATTGCCCTTTTAAGGGGATTTAACAGTGTAGAAGGCGACCATAGGAATGGTTTAATTAGTTACAGACGTATACTACTGACGGTACACAAAATACGTCATTATATGTCAATTAAATATTTATTTTCACCTTACCAGCGCGATATTGATATTACCCCGTTACAAAAGATGGAATTAATGAAATTTTTGAGTTAATCAGACTTTTATTGTAAATTGTTACCAAGAAATACCTACACTATACATGGCTGTATTTGCTTAAATCCCATTGCCTTACCCTAACGAGAAAACAACAAAGAAAAGTAAAGTGACCCGTTTATTTAATTTAAAAAACAGTGGGGTCTAATTTCACAAATAATATAAGACGTCTAACAAAACAGAAAAACATTACATTACGGATAGAATACGATCTGCTACGTTCGATAACTTCAACCGACTGACGGTCCGGCCGGTGTCACGTCTAGACCACGTCTCTCACCCGAAGGTTTCCCGTCAACTTCACCAGCGAACATGGTGAGGACCGCCTTGATGACGTCAGAGGCACCAGCACCGAGCCACACATCGTCAGCTGACGCCGGCACGCCTCCGTCACGCGTACGGATGTAATTCGCGACTCGCTCGCGCACCAACCGTAGCCCCATGCACGGGGAATACGCGCCAACGGAACCTTTCCTATTGAAAAGAGAAAAATATAAAGTGCTGTAATCATTTTTATTTATTTCCTGATGTCTTAAAATGTAATACATTCTAGGTAAGAGCCTGCTAGGTAAAACATTCGTAAAACAAACCGTTCTAATGTTATAATGATAATGTGTATTATCTTTTAAATTATGTTTTAACGCAAATAAAATATTGTATACCATTCTAAATTGTCCTTATATATGTATATAATAACGAATCCACAAGACAACACGACACGACACGACCCAAAGAAATGAACGGGCTATCTAATACCTTTTATTTACTCTATAGAATTGATATTTTTCATTAGAAGGTTACGGTTTTTATATTTTTCTATGTATATTTAAAATCCAGTCGACTTAATGCATTTCAGCTTAACCAGTATCGTTAAATTTCTCTTACTAGTGAGATTGACACTAGATCTGTCAAATAAATACACGTATTCCCTTCTTCATTCATTATGGGTTCTTTCAGCTAGCTTCTTCGCTAATGTACTCCAACGACTGCTCCCCTTCAGACAGTGTCGAGTCATTTACACATAAAAACACAGCAAATGACTCGACACCGTCATAAGCTACGTTAGCTAGTGCAGTGTGCCACATAACGCCCTAGTAACTTCCACTTTGCCTGCCCATAAAGTGCCTTTTCACGAGATACATATAAAAAAAAGAAATTTTATATTTTGGACCTGTATTACGTGTAAGATATGGGTCATATGCGTAATTTCCTAAATAATGATTTCAGTAAACTTTTCATGATGATTATTAAAATCATATCACAGTTAATTAATCAAACGAGTAACTTGTCTTTAATTGAACATTGGTTTTTGGTAGTTCGATACATATTAATGTAATTACTGCACGAGTCATTAATCAAATAGTATTTCAGTTCAATTAATGGTTGAAAACACAGATATTGGTGTAACGGGGTGTTTAATAACCTTTTCAATATTTGACCTTTATTTGAGTTTTAAATCTCCTTTGATGATAAAGAATATATAATTACTAATATATAATTACCTGAAACTACTACAGATAATGTTTGAGCTTTTATATGTATCGTCACAATACATATGTTAAATTATGTAAATTTTCTCAATAAGTGAATGAGACTATGGTTAAGGAACCATAGTTAAGTGAATCAGGAAATCTTTGCAAAAGTAGAATAAGTCTGCGAGCTTCTGAAATTAAGCTTACTTAAAATTGGTCTTTATTTCAACCATTAAACATTTATGTTGCTTAGACAAAAGTAATTACCCTTCATTTGCATTCTATTATTGTCATATAACTCTGGTATAAACGGGACATAATTAAGTGGTTCACTTAAAAAAGTTTTAATTTATATTTAAGAAAGTATCCAATTTATAAATATTAAATTTTAATATTATTCCAATTGGAAATTTACTTTCTAATATTTCTGGAAACAACTTAATACCATTTTAAAATGAATAACTTCTTCAAGTGAATATATAATACTTGGGTTGACAATACTTGAATGAGTATACTTGATACTTACTTATACCTTGGGAACTTTACCCTATCAAACTAAAAGAGGCTTTGAGTCATCGGGGAACATACACAAAAAAATATTTAGAAGAATTGCGAAGATCCTCTTTTTTTAAGTCGGTTAAATATGAGACTGAATTTCAATTTTCCAATGTTGGCACACATTTACCCAGTCGTTCAGGTTTTGCAAATACAAAGGTTTTTGCTTTCCGGCGATTTTAGTTTTCAAACAGAACTGTGATTCGACAAATTTTTTTTCTACTGCTGAATGTACACGAATCACTTCATTGGTACATTTTTCATGAAAAAATGACAGAGGAAATACAATCACCTTGCTTATATAGTTATTAGTTTTCCTTATATACCTATTTACTTGAATATAACCAGTAAATAAGTGTAAGAAAGTGATAATTGCTAGAATAGTAAGATTGATAAGTTCTATTTAATCCAAACAACGCCTTAACTTTATTTTTTATATTGAACATCGATTGTAGTAATTGCAAAATCGATTGACTTGTGATTACATTATTACTACGATCATTATAACCATCAAAGATAACTTTAGGGCACGTGTCACTCAACCGTCCAGTTAATCTATTTTGTTGTTTCTAGATATTGTTTTAATCATTACGTCAATGTCCTCAATATCGTTACATTACACAAATTGACGCGTCAATTATTAGTCTCTTAGCGTGAACCACCATTATTTAAAGTGTCATGATATAACGTCGTAATATACATAAGTATACAAAATCTCATCAGGAAAACCGTCCACTCGGACAACTAAATAATTACATTATTTTGTAAGTAGCGGAATGGAATTAGGATTTTACCATGAGCTTTAACACTAGATATACCAGCGATTTGAATATATGTCAACAACAAAAATTATATTTGTTACTAATGTATATAAAAAAAACGTATTCATTTCTGAAAAAAAATATGTGTAATATAGTAGGAATTTTGAATTGAAATTGCACGACCAGTCTAAATGACTGGTCTGGTAAAATCAAGGCATAGTTATATTTACAGAAATATTAAACTATGCATATAGAGTTAACATAATCACCGTACAGCCGGGAAATTTGATAGTTTAGCATGTAAAAGGATTTTTTACTTTTTTTTTACTATAAAGGCAAATGAAATGACAGGTATTTGATGTGTCTATTTGATGCTGCAATCAAGATGGTTATCCAAAAATGTTAACAGACTCGCTTACAAAGATTACATATATTTTGAATTTTCTCTGTCCACTCTTAAAATAAATGATTTGTTATAAACGTGAGTGACATAAATACACTAATCTATTGTCCAAATATTTTATTAGCTATCTCTAAGTATTTTTATTGTTCATTTAAAATCGTTTTTAAATTAAAAAACCTCCACAATTCCAAGCACAACGTACATACTTTGTAATCACTGTAATCTTTATGTATTTCCAACTAACAGTCCAAAAAATTGCTGCTAATCCAACTGGGTGAGCTGAAGGTTTTTCACAGTAATGCGGAGGGTGGGCGGCCGAGCCATCTTAACTGCCTAATCACGCTCCCGCCCGCCTTAAAGCACCCAGTGGAGTTACCTGGATACGCTACTTGAAATTAGGATTATCCATTGCGTAGACACAACGGCTGTTTTTGGTAACATTATATGTTATTTTTAAGTAATCCCAGTGATGTAACAAAATTCGGATGCGTTACTTCAGACTAAAAATTTATATAGCGAATGGATCTTTCTATATTTTAGTCTTCTTGACAAGTTAATATATATATGGTCAATTACACTCTATAAATATCTTACACGCGTTCTTCAAACTTAAAGAAGATATCTAAAAAATAAGCATAGAAAAGACATCAAATATTTTAGCTATTTACTCAATTCTATTTCAAGAAGAGAAGCAGAAGCAGAAGAACATTAAATATAAACCTATAACCAGAACGAATTACCATTTTATGTTGAATCGTTCTACTGTGGCGATCATTTGCTATAATATATAATATATTAATCTTTAGACATAAAATCTCATGTTTATAGTGCATGCAAAAATGGGTCTCCTGCCAAAAGCTGTATATTTGAAATGAACCAAAATATAGCAGTTTAGGTAGAGTTGGTGCTGACAACTCGCCAACATACAACTGCGCAACAATAACGAGATGCACGTGCGCTTTAAACCGTTTAAAAACTTATAACGATCGTTTACAACTTCATATCAATTTTAAACTTATGCTAAAGGATGTTTTGTAGCTTGTTCACTCGGTGTTTTATTACTTGGGTCTTCTTATTAAAAAGTTACGAAGCACAGTATCATAAATAGACAGACTGCAGTAGTGGTATTACCCTACTTAAATTTTTATCTAATATAACATTTGAAAATAATATTAGTTTTATTTCTAGATTTACAAACTACATTAGTATTTTATCATGAGCGCGCAGTCAATCCAATATCGCCGCTATTTTATGAACGTGGTCAAGCAAATTTAAACGATTACTATTTAAAAGTGAATTAAGTGTTCAATATTATTCCCAAAAAAATCTTGACTTGCGTACATTACAATTCTTTTTCAATATATATCTTAAATTCATTGCAATTAATGTCAAATTGCGTCGCTAGTGGATCGACTGATTAATTCATTCAAACATATTTATGGCTTACGTGCAATCATCGAGTATCTCCTTCACCCTCTCCTTGACGTCAGAGGGCACGTCTGCTGACGTCATTAGTTCCGGACACGCGGCTAGCGCCAGTACCTGGACCCAACCATCACTAATTATAGGCTATTGATATTTCTGGATGACTTGCAGATTTGCGTCTTTTTCTTCTAACATGTTATATAATTGCCTATACATGCTTATGGATTTAAAGGACTAGTTTCCATAGCACAAGCAATTCGATATATTTTCCAAGGACGTAAACAAAACTCAAAGGAAAACCGTGTGTAATCTATTATGTAGGCCGAATACGCTACCTTGGGGAACTCATATATGTAAAATCTGTCAGACTTGAGCAGCGATTCTTACTGAATAAGTGAAACTAAGACATGTTAATCAAAATCAGATCATTATATTCCTATATATTAATAAAATTAATACGATTGATTATTATCAAATTGCTTTATTAAGTAATCTTTGCTGAACGCTAGTCAAGTGCAAAAATTAATTATTAATAAACTGTGTTAGAAGTTGGCCCAGTGCTCTTGTGGTAATTGAGTCGATCAGTTGTTGTTAGTAAAGGATAGTTCCTTTAATTTAACTATTTTGGTTATATCTAGTATAGTAAGTTGTTTGGCAATGTTTCGCTGGCTTCTTGTATTCATCTAGTCAGACGTGAAACATATATTAAAATGACTTAAAATTCAGCGAATAATCCTGGCGTTATCGAGCAAGACCGCTTGCTGGAATTATTGGTCTATAACCCAGTCTCAATCTCTTCAGATGCTCGCAAAGAGAAGTTGGGACGAGGTTATTAGTTGAGACTGCGACTGGTATGATCTCAGTGGATGTCTCATGAACCTCGTGTGCCAGGTTCAGATACTTGATCTTTTTATCTGATTCAGCTTTCACAAGGTTTGCATCGAATGGAATGATGACATCTACTAAGAAGACGAAGACGTGATTATTATTATTATACGCGTATCATATTTCACTAATAATCAATAAGTATACTATTGTTTTTAAAGAACTGAAGTTATTGAGCATCACAGATTCACAATGCTATTGATTTTGCCTATTACTTTTAACATGGCCAGTACGAAGAGCCCTTGTCCGCGTAATTGGACGATATTTTATTAAAATTCCATGAGTAGCTGTAACTGAGCTTCCAAAATCGTATAGATTGCATTGGAAACTGGAATATAATTAGGTATTTATGTGCGTGAGAACTTTCGAGGGGTTTTTATTTATTATCCGTATTACAAAGAAATAGCTTTGAGTGCAAAACTTTTGCGTTGAAGCCTCGTGTATACTTTTATATGAACAACTTTATGCAGGACTGACTTCACTTGCTCAGAGCTCTGCTATTACGTGCGTGAGTAAACCTTTTGACTATATTAAATTAAATATATAATTTATATTGACGGAATTTCCGTACTTTTAAAATAACCATTTCTATGTTTTTAAACTGAATCAATTTATACATTATAATATCACTAGTGAATCTGGCATAAAAAGTGACGTATTTGTATATTTTAAAATATTGATAACATGATTTGAAGACACTGTTGCCCAAGTATGGTTGCTACATCAAGTTTAAGTTGCTACATCATCACTTACTGACAGAAAGAAGGAAGTAAATAGTACAAACCTGTCTGATGAAGGTAAATGGTTTCTGACCGAGAGCATGGCAGTCCCCGATGTTAGCTCGCACCACTCGCTCGAAAGGCTTTGGAACACCCTGTAGACAAGCAAAAAATATTACTATTATTAATAAATGTAGGAATATAATGGAGGGAGGTGACATGGTAATGTATTATTGCATAAGTTCTGTATCTTCTCCGTCAAGGGAGTCTGATCTGATAAAACGTAACAGAGAAAACATGTGTATTATAGCTTGCAATTGGCAGATATTTAAACGATGAGAACGAATATTTGCTGACGAATGATGTTTTTGTATATTTATTTAGTATACTTCTGATATTTATATGCATATTTCCATCTTTATTTCTCTGTTATCTAGTATCTATAACACAAGCTCTTAATGATGCTTAATTTGAGCTAGATAATAAGCATTAATGCGAGAAAAAAATTCTAACCGATGTCTTAAAAGTAAGTGCAACGTAAACCTCACGTCTCCGAATTAATATATTTTTTCATTGAATTGCTATTGTTTATGTTTAACATCATGACAGCCTAGTAGATGTTTGTTGTTAGATCACAGTTGAATTTCTATCGTTCGACAACGCCGTCGTAGAGGAATAACAGAAAACAAAGGGTCAAAATATTTTTTCAATATAGAAAAGTTGACAATTTCATGTAATACACTTTATTATGACGATATGGAGTTAAATTGATATTATATTCAATATATAGTTATATTCGCCGTGGCCCGACTGTATCATGTCGGACCTTCTACATACTGGTGTATTTTGAAAACTTAAGCGTGATTCAGGTTTCACATAACGCATTGTGACGTTTCAATGTTGTGTCTCGGCTGTGTATACTTTCCGCTGATCAACCATTTCTTGGTGATGAATCAATGCGTATATATGTACCATAACTATAAGCCACTGTTTATTACATTATGATCTACTTTTACTTATTTTTCAAACACTTATAGTAACTTATAATAACACTTATAGTAACTTATAATAAACTTATAATAACACTGTGTATTTCGACTCGGAGTCTGCCGCGAATACTTGATGAGGTATACCTACTAACTTATAATTTTCGATTTCGTCAACAAGATATTGCGCTCCTGAATCGAATATACAAATCCCTGGAGGAAATTGTTGGTTGGTCGAAACAGGTTCCGGTGCAGTGACCCCGTCGGGACGCGATCCCAAAATTACGTGTCTTGCATCCCGAGGGAACCTTGATCCAGAGCATGCCTACCGGATATCACTTTAGACTTCAAATAAGTTTTGAAATCGATTTATTTACTGCAGTCTTAGGTACAATCGGCACATAACATAATTTAAGAATTGTGCAAAATTCAGTCAACTATAGAAATGGTGATTATAAGATCTCAATTTGTAGAATAGATATGTATTATATTTTTATGGAGGCGCCTTCTTTGTCGGGGTGGACAGCATTTAATAAATAATGTGCACTCGCTCACTCACGACATATCAAATTTAAGTATAATAAGTAGTTTAATTGATGAACTAATTATAAGAGTATACGATACTTTTATCATTAGGGAGTGTTACTTTCGATTGTTTCTACGAAACAGTAGTGACTAAGTAAAGACTAGTAGTTGATGCTAAGTTGCATACGCAACTTAGCATCAACTACTGTTTCGTCGTCATTAATTTTGAATAAATTTGGCTTCTTTTTAAAAACGCAATACAGATGTTCATCTACCTCTTGAGCAAAAACAAAACGCAGCTTATCGGTTGTCATGCACTCCGTACAAATTTCTGCGCGCGAGACGAGGGTAGAAGACAGATTTTGATCGCCATCGTAGAAGACGCATACGTGTCTTACGAATTTCAACAAATAATTCTCATTAAAGTACTGTGCCTCTTGTGAAGTTTCCTTGCTTAACCAGCTGGTGAAGGTTCGAAAGTAGAAGACCATCGCGTGCAGTGGCAGCACATAGGTATGTGGGTGCATTACAATTGTCACTGTATCTACTTTTACATTCGCATTTGAACATCGTTTTTCCATCGTGAACTGTTCTGTCTGTCCTAAAAGTAACCACCAACAATCGGGTGCATTTACTACAACTACCTCAAATAATTTTAAATTGGATAACTGCTTAAATGATATCTGAATTATTATTAGTTTTTCGAAGTCGGTTTCAGCTTACTTAAAACTCATTTATTGTATATTTGTTTGCCGTTGATTAAACATACTCAAATAGTTTTAGAAGAAAATGAAACACGTAATTCGTGCCTTTAAAATTTGTTGGTTGCTGTCGATTTCCCTTGGGGAACTTAGTAACAATGGAACCAGCTCAGAAGTATACTCTATGAAATAATTGACAGATAATTCAGTAAATATACATTCAGAAAAGAGGCTTATTGTTACATAAAATAAACTCTTTTAAGTCATTCAAAAATTATTCGTATCTTTTCACGCAAGACTTTAATTAATTTTATGGGAGAAGAAAAATGCTGGTGAATAATCTAAGAGTTCTTCCTCAACTAAATTATAATGTCAGAGAGTAATGAAAAGCTAAATAAGAAATAAAATTACGCGCTAAGTACCTTCAGACAATGAGAAATAATAAAAATGGCCGTTGACGGCGGCTTCCCCGAATCGTCTTCATTAAAGCTACAACTGTGAGAGGAGTTTTGCCCACTTTTTATCTGTATGCCTGTATAGCTCAATTTACAATTTAAATTTTCGACGCAAACTTTTCCGTAGTCCCACGAAGGATAAATAAGTTAGGCTGGAGGTTTAAAGTTTAAGATTGTTGTACTTCGATTGGTTTTTCACGTAGCTACCGTGTGTACAGACGCTTTTATCATCTGAATCAAGGTCTTTAAAGTTTAAAATGCAAAATTAGTTAAAACTCTTCTCAGCTATTCCGTTTAATTGTTGGTATTATAGTTTTAAGGTGTTAGGCGTGAAAAAGCACTTTCTGTATCAGCTATCTTCACATATGGAATATTGCTTATCATCAGATGGTGTCGAGTCATTTATAACCTCGCACATGTTCAGTGTAGCAGTAATATACGCATTGAAGAAACGAGTTTACTGCTTTTAAATAGAGTTGAAATCTTGAAATATGTTATTATGTTTTTAAACATTAATTTGAGATATTTATCAACTGCATTTATACCATGTACTTTTTTTGTGTTTTGAGTTTCCGATATTTCGACACTGTTAAGCAAGTAAGCGCCATGATTACTGAGATAACTGACGATTTTGCGTATATCGGGTATATCGGGTTAACGCCGGCACCACTGTCTGTAAGCTTAATTTTTAAAACAAACTATACTTTTTGATACTTCCGGTTGAACATACAAAAATATTTGGCCCTTAGTTTAATATGTTTCTAAACTAAATGAAGCCCATTAGTGAAGCATGTAATGGCTGTTATTTACTATATTTATCTGGAGATAACGGGATCAACAAATCAAGGAACTATATCTTTGACTGTTAAGATGCGACTGTTAATAAATAAATAGCATTAATTCTCGGAGCCATTTTATGTTTCATTATTTACGCTAATGTCTCCCGGAAATTGTGTTTTGGGACTGTTTGGGAGAAAATCTATAATTCTACCAGCTTGCTTGAGATTTGTTTTAGGTGATACATACGTCTTTATAGTAGATGTAATGGTCCTGTTTCTTTCTTGCTACTTTATGAGTATAAATATAAAGATAAAACGAGACTTCTCAGTTCAGCTAATATTAGATAAGATAAGATAAATTTTATTGTGATTCTGTGTACTTGTATTGTGATTTTGTGTGTTTTATTGTTAGTGGAGTCTGATTGGTCTTGATTGAAAGGTTTGGATGGGTTGCCACATATATTTTAGTTTTTAAGATAAGGATGAGTTGTCCTTTCTCTGATTACCATCAGGCGATGTCGAGTTATAGTCTCATGCATTGTCAAAAGTTCATGAAGTATTTATTATTATAAAACATGAAGTCAGTATCAATCTAAAATTCATACAAGACATGGAAAAATAAAGCAATTAATAACTGAGATAATTTAAAATTTGATCAGTGTAACATGTAGGAGTTAGCGTAGAACCCTGGATGAGTCCAAAAATATTTTTATCTCTCGCTTCTCCGTTCTTCATATGGCTCGTTAAGCGGTTGTTACGGGAACCAATGGCTTAGCGTGCTGTGCACAATAGCAACGACTATGAAGTGATGATATACGTACGAAATAAATTTATATGAATGAAACGACATATAAATTTATTTCGAGCAACATAAGAAAAATTAAAAAAAAATAGACAGTGTATATAAGACAAACAGACAGTATATATAAGAGAGTAAGAAGCAGTTTTAAAAATAAACATAGAGACGATAAAACAAGAAAAAAATATTAATTAAAATTTATTATGTAGCTTTGGCAGCTGTTAAGCTGTTCCAGATCCAACCAGATCAGCATGATGTCATATTTTTATGGTCTGACGCTGGTTTTCAACTGGATTCTTCTAAATATGCTGTAGATGATGATGATGAAGTAAAATCTCAAATAAAATTTCTGTCAATATGACACAATTATCCATAGATTACTTTTTATTTTCAAACTACAGTAATCTGAAATACTGACCCATGCTCAACACTTATTTATTGAGTGTTTATTGTAATAAATAAACATCCATTGAAGAGTAAAGAGTAAGAATATCAAATTTCCAACAACAATCAAATTCGCAATATACCGATACTCAAACTGCTATGATTTCGCTATTGAAATGAGACAATACCTATTACGCAAGTGATTCCTGTTGTCAGTCTATGGAGAGAGAGAGACCCGAAACTGACCTCGTAAATCTGTCAATCGAACAGTCTGTCCAAATGTTTAGGGAAGCGACGATTATATCTGATATCGAGAAATTGATGTTGAAACTATCGATATCTTTATTACTATCACCAATCTGATCCGAGTCGAATAATTCTTGAACAGCTTACTATTAAATGATTGATTGATTGTTGTATTGTAATTATCTGTTAATACAACATGACATCCGCTAAAACAAGCCACAAAACTCTCACTGTAAGACAAAGTTACGTTATACGTTAAATAAATAACGTTAAATTATACATCACACAGCACAGTACAGATGGGGGGAGGGGGGGAGGACTAAAACTCGCAATGCGAGTGATGTATCACTAATCATTATGATTTTTGGTACATTTTTTATGAAGCTCCACTCTCACGAACCTCCTTCTTCTTTCGTCTAAGAGTCTATGCTATTCTTTAAAATATTATAATCTTATATTCACAATTATCATAACAGTCAACAGAGTTGGTATTAATTAATCCAATTATTTGCTCTAGTTGTTAATTTATACTGCTCACTTACAAAATTCTCACCTGCACTTTTTTTGTAAATAAATTATAGTTAGTTATCATTAGTTTTACACTAAAATTACATAAATCCGGATGCTGATTTGAGGCACATAACATATACTTGAAGAAAACAGTAATATAATAGATAATTGAGACACTATGCGAGTTAAGTGCAATAATTTAGTGCGATAAGGTCCCTTTGTATAAAATAGTTAAATGTTCCCTATGTATTTCTTTTTTTTAACTGGCTGATGTACAATAAAGATATATTCTATTTTTTTTTTTATAAAAAGCTCAGCATGACTCGACACCACCTGATGATAAGCAGTAGACGAGTCCACAAGTGAAGATAGCTAGTGAAACATGTGATATACTGCCCTAGCCACCCTCACCTTGCTGGCCCAAAAAGTGCTTTTTCACACCTCTTTTAAAGGAACCCATGTTATAAGAAGGAGGGAATACGTGTGCTGGTAAGGAATTCTATGCTCTAGTTGTGCGACAGAGAAAGGAGTCACTAAATCTCTTAGTAAAAGAGTTATCTCTTAGTTTATTTATTCTATAATCACGCTTAATTTACACTATTCAATTTTATAAATTTGTTTCGGAAATAGCTGTGACAAAAATATCAATCGATACGCATCTCTATTCAGTTGTCGCGCAACGTATGACGGTAAGGTGATTCGACAGAGCGGAGGACATTAATGGGTGGACCGCCATTCGTTCTCATAAAATATGAGCGTTAAACAATTTTTATTGAGATAGTTTTGGGTCGACTCGAGTCGAAGGGTTGACAATGACAAGAATACTTTGTGTAGAGTGGTAATCTTGTTATACGTTGTTCAGTTTTACAAATCGACTGAAGACTTTAGAAATAATTATAAAAACATATTGAAAAGCCGATCAATGGAAAATGGCCGATCTTTCATGAGAGAGACACTCATGTCTTTCTCCTCTAGGTATCTACGAACAATATCAAAGAATCATCTGACACTGTGTCACTTTGAGACATGCGATGACCCGCATTCCCACTCTAGTAACAAAGGCTATCTCAATTTAGCTTCAGACCAAAATACAGTAAATACAAGATTGCTTCTCAGTGGAAATATTTATTAAATTTTCAATGAGTCAACAGGGAAAAAATATTAAGATATTAAATCATAACAATAGAATTCCACACATAGGTTTCTTAATAATTTCTTTATTTTTCTAACATTTATATAAAAAAATAGTATTAACATCGCTTCGATAGATTTAGTAAGCAGTTTTAACGATCAGATTTTCTTCAGTCATATTATCATGTCGAGCCCAAACCAAATCGTAGAAGCTATTACACTTCATAACTAGATAGATAGATAAAACATTTATTTCCATTTCTACATCATACACAATCCATCCAGACAGTACATAGATTAAAAGACAAACATTTTATAATAAAGGTATTAAAGACCTTTGTGTGCGCTGCAGAAGTGCAAAAGGGTCGCTCAGTAACTAATTTTGTTCACATCGGGATGTGAACAAAGCACTGATATTCTGCTACAATCCGATGGCTTTTTAAATTTAAAATTATAGATAGAAAAAAACAATTAAATATTAAATGTGTAACTAACGTAAAAACGACTTCGTAATTATCATTCGTAAGTACCTACACGTTTTCTGATTTGTTTTATTTATTGCTACTCTGATGTTAATAAATATTTTACGGCAGCGCCGTGTGTGACGCTGCGCCATGTTAGTAACACGGCGGGTAGTTTACGACGTCTTGTCACTGTTATTGTTGCTAGTCCACATTTCTTTACGTTATTTTTCTTGTTTGTTGTTTCATGTTTTCACAAATTCAGACCTATCGCTATAGAAGGTTCGCTTTTTACCAAAAGATCTTCATTAGAGTACACACGATGCATATTAATATCAATGTTATTGTATGTACGATATTTATATGAAGGCCAATTTGTGAGAACCCAAAGTATAAGACAGAAGAAAATTGTATTTACACTTTTTTATTCTATTATGAGATATTGAGAACTATAAAATAATACCCGAAATCTGTAGAAATCTAATAAAGCGACCACAAATAAAATCACTATTATCTTTAAAATTCACAACTACCAACAATTTGTTACGTACCCTCTACTCTAAAACTCTTTTCAAAATAACTTATGAACACTCCCCTCTCCTGAAGATATTCCCCAGGGAAATAAAGTTTAAAATAAAGGAATTCTTAACTTTCATTCACATTTTGCACAGTTTTGTTATCTTATACATAAAAAATTTACAGTATCTTATCTTATCTTTCATCTGAATAAGTATCAAATTGTAGATGGAAAATGCAAAAACTCCAATGCAAAACATTATAACAGCAAAGACATAACAAAATATTTCTTCGGATATAAATCTTGGATACATTAACGAATGTACGCACCTTCGGCAGAGTTATGTGAGCACTGTATAGAGGAATGAAAACATGATAACAATAACACTAAATCAGGAAGAACTAGCTGGTACCAGAAATCATTGGACAGCGCGAAAAGTGGCGAACTCGGCACAGTTTTATTGGCCATAACAGGGTTAGTGACAAGGACAGAAGAGGATGAGGGAGCGCCGGCGAGCCTCCAGACGTCATCTACTGCCGAACAACAAAAACAGCGCGATAAATCTCCAGTATTGCGTTGAACTAAACATAACTTAGCCATTGGTGCAAGGTACAGGAGGAAGCGATTATAGAATCCAGCTGAACAGTAGCAATAACTGTAGCTAAGTAGATCATATCCCGATGTGAACAAAATTAGTCGAGTTGCGACCCTTTTGCACTTCTGCAGCGCACTTAAAGGTCTCTGATGTCCTTTATTTTTATAACGTTTGTCTTTTAACCTATTTACTGTCTGGCACTATTTTTGTGTGTGATATAGAAATGAAAATAAATACTATTTATCTATCAATAAAAGCCATATAGCATTCAGCAAGGAGTGATATTGACGACCTCGCTACCGGAGTGGCTTAGCATTCTCCATGTTCGACCGCCGTTACTTCAATGGTAATGCTAGTCTGTCACTACTCTTAAGTATATTGCTTGTCGTTTGCTACGTAACAAGATTAATTACCACAATGTTTCAATACCATTACAATTGGAGTTACTTTATTCTTCTACTTTATTATCTCGCAGCCTATGATGGGAAGCGTCTATACGCTTCCCATCTGTACGTTGGACCAAAACTTAGTAGTCAAATCAAGGGGTAGACAAAAATATGTTTATATTGGCATCGTTTCCGTCGAGCCTCCGTGGTGATACACCAAGAGTACCCTACCAGTGTAATCACATACACTCACAACAGTTGCTCCAACATATTGCGCCTACTAACCTTTTAAGAACGCTAGTGATCAGACTTATATTTAAGTTATGTTTTTATTATAATAAAAAATAGGAAGCTAAACTTCGGATCCGTATTACTTAATAGAGATTCACGATGGGATCTCGAATGGTCTGTGGCCTCAAGTAACACGGACGGACTTAACTTGTAACTGATAAAGAATTATTTCTAATTATTAAGTCTAATAAGCATCAGTCAAGCCGTCTTACTACTAGTACCGCTCATATCAAAACTTTAATAAAACTTTTATTTAAGTTTTAGGATTTAAATAAAACATTTGTTCTTTGCAATAAGCATTAATATAGGTGCCTACACACACATACGTATGCTCTGTATCTGTTATTACATACACATTAATTTTATCAAGTAGCATTATATTATTATTTATGCTCTAAAGAATCACCAAGAGTTACTGGCTCGGTCCTAGTTGAAAACTCCGGCAGTCAAATACAAAGAGATAGTAAAACACGATTGTTTTGTAAAAAATACAAGTATCTTTGAATTAACAGACCTTGTTACTTAGCCAGTACAGAGACAAACACAGATTAATTTCACAATCAAAAAACAAAAAACATACTATATAGACAATAATCTACATGCGTAGGGTGATCACGTCATTGGCTTAATAATTAAAACATTGTTCAAAACTAAAATGACATCTGTGCAATCGGCTCTTTGATAAGAAACACTGAACCTTGGTATAATGAGTTAATCGTCACAAATCAAATTATAATATGACTACAAAATTCTGGTTGCTTATGACACCAAAAAGGAGGTACTTTGTTCACAGTACATATGTTTTTTTGTATGTATGTTAACCGATTCAAATGTGAACCAATTTTCAAAAATACTTTTTTATTCAATACTGTATACTCTCAAGATAATCCTATTGTGAAGAAGTTAGGATCTTATGATGGGGTCCCTGGGAAATCGAAGGTAACCTTCAAATATTATGAGCACGTGTTGCATATTTATAAAGCTATTCGAGTATTTTGAACCAACGATAAACAAACAGTCAATACTAATGGTCACCCATCTAACTATGACTTTAGAAGTCAAAACAGATGAAAAGCTTAAATCGAAAGAGACACCGCCTACAAAACACCAAAAGGAATTCTATTCAAGAAGAAACGTTGATTTATTTAAGAAATAAATAATTTTAAATTTGATAACATCTTAAATTCTTAATTAAACTGTTTTGAAGACGGTTTTAGTTATTGTACATTGTTGTAAGTACTTCTGAAAAGCTTCAACAGTGAGATAAATTGATGTGAATTTAGTTTAAAGATAGGGTAAGACCTGTAGAATGATGGAGGTTACGTTATTTCCCGAAAAACATCTCATTTCACAAGAAGGCTTTCTTGTTTTTATACTCACGGCCCTAATTTGTTGACACAGTATGGCGCTAGTTATTATTTATTGCTTAGATATCTTTTCTGTCTAAGCCATTAAGCCGATCTGAATTTAGTTTGGTATGGTAATAGATTATATCCTGGGGAAGGACAAAGATACTTTTTATCCCGGGAAAGCGACTCTTTATATCAAAAATATACATGGCGGAGACAAGTCGGAACCCTAGTAACGTTATGAACAGGCTTAAGAATGACAGTCTTATTAAAAATTGTATAGATTGTCTTAAGTAAATAATCACTATGGTAAGCGTATGAGACAGTGGATATGCTACCTAGTTTTTTAAACCAATTTATCCATCGACAAAAGCATGAGTAATAGATACTAGAAAACAGAGAAATATATATATTAATAAGTATATACATAGCAGAAGTATACTAACGTTAAATTATAACTATATATAACTAACCTTATTGTTTATAGTTAACTGTAAATTAATTACTACTGTATAGTTTACTGTTAATGTATTGGTTTACGCAAACCAAATTAGTATTTTCATTATTTTCTCCTAAAAAAGTTGACAAGCTTTGGATTGACCCTTATCAAAGCCATATGAAATGTAATTAAATAAAGTTCTTGGTTCATATTTCGTAATAAACTAAATTCATTAGCGTTGCACAAACTACCTTATTTGTAGGTCGAGTTAACCTTCGTTACAAACGACTACCACAAAAACCACTCTTATTACAACTTTTTCAAAGTCCAAATTACGTTAATGTGCAAATTACTACAGATATTTAATAACACAAGGATATTAATTATGCTATCACATATAAAAAATTGTGATTTCTCCAATTTTAGTTAGGAATAATTCCTTTCGGTACTCACACCATTAATTTTTCACAATCAATACCTTTTCTAGGTACCATTCTAAGCGTACTTGTTTCACAAATACCCTTGTTCACCCTTCAGACAATTTCAAAGTTTTTGATTCCTTTACTGTGTGTGTACGCGACTTTGGAATAAGTTGCTGGAGATGATACCTGAGAGAGGTACCGGCTGGGGAGCCTCCTCGCGTGTTGAAACCGCTTAATGTAATGAGCGGTTCACCAACGGATCCAACTGACGAACCCTGGGCGAGCATGAAATCACTACCGATATAGAACCGGTAGTGGTTTCGTGGTCGGTTAATCTCCAGCGAAAAGGCTCTTTTTAGGGCCACCTATCTGTCCTATCTGTCTATCTGGTGGGTCTCCAGGCATTTCTCCGGACTGCGGAGTTGGTTGGGAGCATAAAGTTGGTGGCTTTATTGCTGTGGTTGAGCTCAGCCTTATATATATATATTCCTACTAATAATAAATCAAAGCATGTTTAAGCCAAACTTTAATAAATCTTACAATAAATTAACAGCTTCAAGCATTGTTCCTAAATAATAAGTGACAGGTCTGAAATAACTCCTAAGACTTTAAATTTTTATTATTAAAATGTATCGCAAACATAACTGCCCAGTCATGTTAACAAGCATTTATTACAATGTGATGAACCGTGTGCTAGGATCATGTTAAGGTTTTATAATTTAGTACATCTTCTATACTATGACTAAAATTTAACCATTAACTTTTTGGAATTGAACCATTTCCAAATTACAGATTGTTTTTTAAAGTCAATTTTATAATACTCTTATAAAGATCGTAACCATGATGTCACTAAAATAATAAAAAAATAAATTTTATTAATTAATTTTAAAATAATACTTATTTTAAAATTAAAACTAACAATTTATTTAGTCCATATTTAAATACTATAACTGGGACAATTAGTATATGCCCGGTTGATACCCAGTAAAATTATGACTATTGCCTTTATAATTATATTTATTTGTTTCTCATACATATTCCCTGTTGTGACGATTTAAAAGCTTAGTAAATAAGTCTATTTAAATAAAGTTATTTTTTACTTTGACTTTGACTTTGACTTATTGTAAAATTAAAATAAAGTGCTGTCGCTATCATATTTAAAACATAAGGTTTTTTAAGGTCAACCTTTAAACGTCAAATGAATTTATAAAACATTCGTCTCCGTTCCTACCTACTCAAGAAAGTTTAAAAGAAAACAACGCTTTGTAATATTGTGTAGGACCGGCGCAAGTGTCGCCAGCGCGGGTCCGGTGGTTGCTAGGCTCGAACTAAATCACCAGTTTCTACTATATTATCGTAATCGTGACAACCCGACGACAACCTTAAAAAATTGATGGAATGACAAACAACGGTTTGACAGAAAAGGGCGGTGTTATCCCACTTTTTCTTATCAAATTTAAATGAGTTTGTCAAAAGAAGACTAATTATCTCATTCAAAGGGTAAACCCCTTCTTTATTCAAATATGAAATGTTTGAGAAAATCCCGAATATAATATTTACAACATAATGAAATAAATAACATAGTAAACATTAAAGATGTAATGTTATATATGTGTATGTGATTAATATTAGAAATATGACCTCTGGTACAGTATAGTACAAAATATGATATTAATATGAACGATGAGATACTGTATTTTAAAAACTTAAGTAAAAATTCATAACACTAAAAAAATTAAAAAAAAATCATTTTTAGCGCCAACTCCAAAAATACTTTAAAATTGGATTACTTATTCACTTTGATTATTTTTACATTTGAGTGTTTTAAGTATGTATTCAGTTTAGTTCAAAACCTTTTTAAACGCATTTTGAATGGTAAATTTTATGTTTTAATAATATATCCATGGGATTCCATGTTCTCTAGCGGATCTTATGATTTCTTTTTCGACCACAGAGAAAAATTCCGAACTTACTCTCCATAGCCTTAGTCATATTATAATTGGAACTTAGTTATATTATTACTCAGTTTTTTCTAAATAAATCGTAATGTCATAATATCTGTCAAAAACTCACCTTAACTAGTTCCCTTTCGATCTGCGCAGCTCGTTCCACTATAGGCCCTCGCACAGCATAATTCACCCTCAACAAATTCTGATTAATATTCTCATGAGTAATTGTATTTTCCAATTTCATTTTGTTAAAATGTTTTGATTACTTCACTTAATTAAACAGACGATCGAGAAAAATTCTAATCGATTGAATGATCGCGCGTTCCGCAGACGAGTGCACGTAGACTGCGCATTCGCCGGTTATATGCGCCCGCGCTTCTTGTGTCACGCTCCTTGAGCTAATGTTTACTGTGGTGCATATGTTTTGTAAGATGATGTGGACGGTCCTCGATGTAACTTTTAACGTAATGACATAAGTAAATGTACTTGTATAGTTTTATTCTAATTAAATGGCAAACAAGCTAATATATTATTTTCTTCTCCAAAGCAAGTAGTATCAATTTTTATTACAAGTTATATACTTAGATTTGCGTAGACGTGTATGTATTGTGACATAGTTGCGTACGCGCAATATCAAAGATATATAATGTAATTCTACCACGCGTTTTAACTATTGATTTTTTAAATGTTTGATAGATAAAGATACCTAGTTTTACTTTATCTACACTTTAAAAATGTGGTATTAAACACTTCAAGTGACCATAAATCGTGATAGATAATGATAGAATAAAAAATTTGGTAAAATAACAATTAAATAATAGTTTTAAGCAAAACGGAAAACCGACTACTAAACCTTTATTGTTTTGAAGTCAGTTTTTAAAGCAAAAATAATTGAAAGTTACCAAATTCAATATTATTTTTGGGGGAAAACTTCACTCTGTATATCTGAATTGAAAGCGCCACAGCTATAGACAATGTTCAGGAATAAGAAAAGTACTGTATCCTGTAGTTATGTCTTTAGACTTCCAAACGTATACCCACCGTAGTTGTATATAATTCTCTGCTCCCGTCGGTACCCTCTTATCTCTCGGGGAGTGGTGAATCCCTCGCTCTCGGACACTTATCACATTTTCCTTAGAGATAACGTCGGGTCAAGTGCCATCTTAACAGCACATCAAAAAACCTAACTTGATAATTTGTTATTAATTGCTCTAAACATTTATAAGGACGTCACAGATTTACTAAACCAAACGTCGTATGGATTCTCTATTAACTCAATTTTAGGTCGGTTTGTGCAATAGAAGCAAATGTAACAGATTTTAAAGGATTATCATTTAAAGATTAAGATTTATGTGATAAGATGCGTGGACTATTTAAAAATGAAATTTAAATAAACTTAAACTGTAAAGATACATATTTCATACATTAAAATATCGAACTGTAAAAAAATATGTTTGTAATACAAAGACATAATGACGTAGGTAATTTTTAAATGTCATTACAAATACTAAAGACTGGAAGTTTCTTACGCCGTTTTTTTCTGCAGCTCGTCGAAGCGGTGGTAGGGTTAATTGGGATAGTTTTAATTTTAGAATAATTAATTGAAAACATACTTAATTAACTGGGACAATTTGCAAATACCTGGTAATAATCATTTAAAGTTATTACTAGTTATCTACACCATCAACTATATTTATTTATTTTTCTCCCTGTTATGACGATTTAAAAGAACTTAATAATTGAGTCTTGTATTTAAATATAAATAAAGATATTTTGACATTGACTTATCATACCTACGACGTTATTCGCTCGTTATAAGTCCACTTGTTTATATAAAAAAAAAAAAAAAATTATTTTTGAAAATTATCTACGACTGTAATAATAGGGTATTTCACAATATTACTATTATTATTATTGTACCTTTAGATAACTACTTTATTGTCAGCGTAATTGTATAATGGGAATAAGTGTACGATACAATTCTATGTAAACCTAGGGTGTATATTTTGAATGTCATACATGTAAAATACGCAGAATAAATTTGTAACGTGTTGCTATAACATCGTAACTCTTCCTTTTTATCGTTCATGGCAACATTTAAATAAATTTTGCTCTGACTCTTATATTTTCTTTCTCGTGCAAATACTTTTAGGGTTCCGTATTCGAAGGGTCCAAACGGAGTCACTGACATGTCGGTCTGTCGTCTGTAACACAAGTTTTACAGCCAAACGGTTACAGTCTCCAAATTTGCACAGTATATGCATCTTATTGACACAAAGTCATACAAATTGTCAAAAATATTTAAGGGCACCATACAGACCCATACAAATAAGGGAGGATGTAAAAATATTTGTTCGACCCTTCTTAATCGTTATTTATGGGTCATTGAACAGATATTTACTGTATTTTTTTATAAATATAGGAAAACAAAATGAGAAGCCACCAAAGTCAGTCATTTTTACAAAGTATGTTCTGTCGTGTCCTTTACTTATATATAATACAAAAATATACGTATAGTGAGGTAATTCAGTGCCTTATTACTCTCCATTCCTCAACGGTACAATACAAAGTCATTTCTAGTTAATCTAATAGTTTCATAACCATATACCGCCTCCATTTCAAACAAAATCAGTTTTACGAGCAATTTACCCGGTTTACTGTGCGCTCACTCCATCGTTGACTGAAAACGTCCTGGTTTCAACGAGAAATGTAAAAAGCTCCCCCTTGAATGAAACGCGGTAGTAAAAAATAAGGAAATGTTTTTCTGAAGAAACGGGGATGTCGGCAAAACGTACCGAACCTTTGGCTTTGATAACTTTCTTTAGATGGTTATCTTAAGGATTTTCGTTCGCTCTAACATTATTTTAATCCATTATCGAAGACATAGTTTCTTTATTAAATGATAATGAACTATTTTTGGATACCAACGTAACAAACATATGAATCGTAAACAAATGTTCGTACTCATCATACCAACAGCAACTGGGTCTCGAACCTTCGATATTGCCAACTGGTCGAGTGGGTAAAGCGGCAGTTAGTGTATACAATATTTATAAACACGTTCAAATTAGAAACGTATAAGAAGAAACGCAAAAAAAAATTAACTATTTAAGCTAATTCAATTTTAAAAGTATTTTTGGAGAGTTTACTTTATATTGTTTGAAGAAACAATTAAGCACAAAAATGTATAGATAACTACTTAAAATGCCTTTTTGAGTGGTATATTTCTCAGGTCAAAGTTACATTGTGACCGGTACTTTAACTTAACCAGATAAATGCTATTTTACAATATCCACGCGACCGAAGTCGCGAGCACAGATAAACCAAAGCAAACATAGTCCATATTTTAAATCCTGACAAAGCTCCAACCTACCTCCTCGGGACTGCAATAAATATTTCATTACTAATCTATTTTGAGACACAAATTTAATTGAATAGGTATTGTAGGTTAACATTTCACAAAACAATTGTTTATGTAAGAAAGAAAGAAAGAAAGAAATTCATTTCACTTGAAAAATGGTATACATTTCGGTGTTAACAATTTCTCGTCTCACATATTTCGCTAGACACTATACACTTAGATGTAAATATAGTTAGAAAATTAAAACAAAGTAATAATAATAATAATTTTGTCTGTAATACCTACGCGTGGTTGTTTTCCTGCTATAACAGTATCTTTTAACTGCGCTACATACAAATAATTCACCCTGTATACTTTCTCCACTCAAGGTCTCCTGAAAGCCTAAGTGACGTGTGTTATGTTACATATGTCGTGTATCCTTTGCTCGAGGCACTTTGGCAGTGAGGTAATTTTTCTTGTTGTATAGTTCTTATTCGTAATAGAAATAATACTAGTTTAACGTTTTTTGATTGATAAATAGTCACAAGTTTCAGCGTATATCAGTCAGTCTCTGGCATTCCTCGTCGTTTTAAATATGGTAGTGAGTCCAGAGTTCTTGGTTCGAGTTCCGGCCTTTTTATGTAATTAACAGGAACAACTGTCATGAGCCATATTTGCTGTCAAGCGTTATGTTTATGATATTAAATAATATGTAATCTCTTATACTGAGTTTGTGCTCAGTACTTAAAAGATAGTATAAAAAATACCATTTTTGAACCCACAATTCTGACGATTTTAAAGCACAAAAACCAAGTGAATTATTATTTAAATTCATTTCAATATTATTTAATTAAATTCATCTAAATATATCTAAATGGTACTATGTACAAAAGGGACTTAGTTAATCAGACAGATGACAAACTATTGATATCTATAAATATCTTATACAAGGCTCTATTACATTTGTAAATAAATAGCTGCCTTATTAAAGTTTAAAAAATTTCAGTACTGTGGCATGTATTCAGAGAATAACAAAACTTGAATCCCTGGGGTTCCCCGTAATAGCAGATGGCAACTCTGAAAATTGGCAAATTTTCAGTATTTTTATAACGCCGCCTCTATGTCCCAACGGCTCGAGTTCCAAGTGTTAAATTACGTCAGAATAAACTTAATTATTTATATATTTTCTAAAATATACAGTTTCAGTTACACGACAGTATGACATAAAGTTTAGTCATAGGCTATATACTAATATATACTAGTTTGTATAATAATCTGAAATGCAACTATTAAATTAATAAAATTGTATAAAGTTTCCAAAGACTAATACAGTCAATGTATGAATTTAAGGCGGTCTCATCTCAGCGCCAAGCTGTGACGGTGATAAATCGAAATGGTAACCCAACGGCACAGCGCGTCTATCGACGGCGCTTGAAAGCCTAGATGTCGCGGCCACCAACACGGCCGCCAACCAGTGAACACGTCTAGAAACTCTCGCCTATCGTTTGTAATCTACCTAATCATTAATCATTATTGTAATTAATTTGTGTTAACAAGAAATATTGTGACTTACGTAAAGTTTAGGTAAATTTTATAGTCAAAAGTTGCGCATTTGTAATTTTAAATTCAACCGACATTTCATACGTTATACGTCCAATATATATAGTTAACACAGTTATACTATGTACTCCATATTTTAGTGGCATATTTTACAAAAATAAAAAATATTAAGTTAAATCTACCACGCCTCAAGTTTCAGTGCCCCCCACTGCCGCCCCCCATTACCGCTGTAATATCGTACGTGGCGTTTTACTGGTATCCTCTAGAACTAAAATTAAGTTATTTCCCTTTTGTTAATTCTACTTAAAGAAGAAAAGGGTATAATTACTTTTAGTAATGTAAGTTAGTTTTTGTGTTAAGGTACACCTTTGACTTATTTTGACCGGCATGTTTTTGGATGCGTCTCAAATTAAGGCAAATTGCTTCAAAGTATCTATTTAAGCTTCAAATGATTTGATCGGTGATGTATCTGTCTGATTTGGTTTCATTGAAAGTGTAGCACGATCTTAAATTTAATATTAGTCACAATAGCACAATATAATCGGCATCATTGTAGTATCCACCACTTATACTTTAATAAACGTAGTTTCTACATCAACTATGTCTTACAATTAATTATATTATTTCTTATTCATGTCTCTACTGAGTTTAACTAGAATTAACAACTGAAAACAGCCGTTAGTAGATAATTATATTGAAAACTCCATTTTAACTGCTCCATTTTAAATGCTATAGATAGAAATAGGTAGGCCTACCACGGCTAGTTATTAAGCAACCTCCCTTATGAATAATCAATAAAGAATGCTAGACAAAAAATTGTAAGTAAATTTACTTGCTACTTTAGATAGAATATTGGAATCGGCCGTATCACAAACAAAATATGGTACTATATATCTACTAATGTATACATCTGTTTTAAGTATATCTTGGGCTCATCACAGGGAAGTCTCGTTTATAACATAAAGATACGTTATTATCACAAATGACCTCTTGCACAGATGTGATCTCTTATTTCAATATAAAATAATTTATTACTAGTACTGTATTTTTGTTATTTTCCTTAGAATTGAACTGTTTATACGGCTATGTCCAAAATAAGGGGATTATAATTGTTACTTTTAAATACTTACTAAAGATATGAGAAAAAATTACTAGTGGTTTTGTGAACTAAACTGGTTTTTTGGACCAAAATTATTTTTAGTTTATTACTCTATTATTGCAATAACTTTCATCTTTAATATTCGTTGAATTGGAATGAAGGGGAGGCAAATAATTTAATTTTAGTTTGCCAGAAGAATCGCTACCAGTGCCTACTTACAATAACGATAGTGACAAGTAATTCTTGTGAACTGAAGAAATTATGATACATAGAATTGTATATTTTTCTAACATTTCTCATAATTCGCTGATTCTTTTTTCGATATTGTTAGTGCACCCTCTTTTTATTTTTATTTGAATCGAGGTACTTACCACAATCAATAATATTGATCAAACATTGATGTGATATGGAAGTGATATCACAAAAAAAGCTCTCCTTGTTTCCAAAACTGAAGTTCGCATGTTGCTACGAGGCGATCGCCATCTATATCAGTTTTGGGTTCCCCACCACTGTCGTACCTTTTTATGCCTAAACCATCATGAATTCGGAATAAAACAACAAAGCCAATAACAATTTCACTTTATTTATTAATAACAACTCTCAATGCAAGTTAACCTCACAATTCCTATTTTAAGGAATGTCTGGAACACTCAACGCATAATCCACGTTTATAATATTCAATTTGGTTTAAATTAAATTATAATTTAACTCGACAATATGGCATACTGTTATAGCACCTAGTCTCAAGAACAATCCTTTAGTTAACTTACTAAACATTAATAATACTTATCTATTAAACAAAAACTTTTGCTGGGGTTATAAACATTATTTATAAAAATAAATAATTTTAAGTGAAACGTGCTAAAAAAATGAATTAATACATACAAATCACGAACTATACGTTTTTGGGTACTGATAATATAATAATATTTAATTTAATTTAATTTAAACGCATCATGATCAATTTATAACTGTACTTTCAACCAGCGCCAACATACAATTACTCCATTCTCAATACTATACACATATAATTATTGTCTGTTATACCATAGGCAACTATAACAGGCTTTTTGAAATATTATATAAAGAACTTTATATAAATCAAAATAACGTTTATAACTTAAATGGTTAAAGTATACGATATAATACAATAAGAATCATTATATGATGTGGTTGCGCCGGCGCAGCGTGAAGGCCGGAAATGGCACCCTAGACTAGCTTAGATAAACATGAGAAAAAAAGTGACATTTTAAGTAAAATAAGTGACAAATAATCATCGTTCTGTGGATTACTGTTCCATGAGAATATACTCCTGTCAATAATTACATTAAACGACACTAGATGGCGCTTTATCGTAATAACATTTACGGTGAGTTTCTATAACATATCAAACGAGTGATTTTGCTTACAGAGCGTTGAATATCAATATATTTAACATCAAATTTCAACGCCCTGCAATCCAACCATCTAAGGTCGGTTGATACATTATAAAAAATCGTAATGTATATTAAAATAAAGTTGTACCAAGAATACATTCACATGTGCCTTACCATAATTATATGTGAAATAATAATAGCAATTTAAACATTAGTAACCATAATTATAAGTACATTTTTTACAGAGATTAAACAACCAAATTCTTAACGAAAAATATCACAATCGATCAATAAAGTGATTGATCAATCAAACATTGGAATCTATAAGTATTAGATATCATCGTCACACCTTGCTTGATCCTTCGCAATTTTGATTTATTAATTGTTATAACAATTCGCATACAAATGTACCAATTATTGTATAATCTGCATTTTGGAATATTAACATCACATTCCCTTAACAAATAAGATGCATTTCCACCACACTTTGGAACAAGCTTCTCAAAGTATACGAAACAAGACAATAGTTTGTTATATGTTTGGAACAAGAGCACACGAGAACTATGTGACGAATCGCCCACGACTTACTTCTCCTTTAAAGACAGTTAAACTGTCAAACTGGGTGTAGATATTTGCTGGAGTATCTTTCAATGTCTGTAACTTATAATATTCCTTGGCATCCAATAACCAAACTCCTTTGTGGTTTTGAGTCGTGAACAAATTAACAATTCTAAATATATGAACGTATAAAAATGCCGTCATTTTATTAAACATACGTAGCCCCTGTATTGATTCGACTTGTGAAAATAATAAGTAATTGACATTGTTACTTAATAAATCTCGTTGTTAGATAAAATACAAAATGATAACATTTTTTTTAATAAAGCTGTGTAAATGCACCTTAAACTCTGCCAATAAAGGAGTCAACCTGATTGAAGGTTAATATAGAGCTATCTCTTTTCTTTTGTTTCAAATATAAAGATTCGAATGATTGTTGTAAATGGTATATCTGTTCATATTAAGATTAGAAACTCCAATAAAATTATAACAATTCCTAATATATTTACGCCTACTTTGACAGTCCTAATCTTAAAATGAATCCGTTTGTCTTTTTAGTATTTGGAATGAGATGAGTGGCAAGTAACAAGGTTAAATTGCAAAATATAATGGCGGGTGTGTAGCCAACGCTACAGAGCCAATTTTGTGTATTGGCAACACTGAGAACAAATAAAACCTGGTGTCTGGACGTTTCTCCTATACTCATAGGAGAAATATAACGCTGAAAGATGTTCTTATACAGAGTATTGTTTATCTTAATTTCATAAACATGAGTTTACTCATAAAATATAATATTATTTGGAATTTCTTTACCTACAATTCAAAGATTGTAGGAATGAAAACATAATGTATTATTAAACGAATATTTTATGTATTCACCCTCAATCTAAATTAAGTGAAGTTTCTAATATGAAAGAAAAAAAAATGATAAAATAATAAAGTTCATTTAGATAAGACAATCAATTGAAACTACTTCTTCACACTTTAACAGGTCGCTGTTAAAGGCGCGGGTTTTTATCGATCATCGAGGGTCGCATCGATGCCGATAAAAACCCGCGAAATACATGTACCGTATTTATTTCTTATGTACATGTTTATTTCTATCTCAAAGTTCTAATATTCGAAAATGTCGCAGCGGTGTAATTGGTACGGTCTACTCAGCCAACGGCCATGTTCAATATTCTATCCTTAGATAGAAGTAAGCTCACTAAAGTGTTGTCTAGAATTCTTTATTAATTCTCTAGAAACAATAATATTTATTTAGATTCGCAATGCGAATCATTTGAAATATTTCCATCCACCGTTTGAAATATATCGGGGGTCTCGGTTATAGTATATAGATATTATGTGCGTTCAGTACGTTAAAATCGTCTATTCCAAGCATATTCCTTATTTCTAGCGCTATTACTGTCGTTCATGAATGAACAGAGAAATTAGAATGCATATACGTATAATTAGTTAAGAATCGGTAACAGTTTAGCTTACATTTGCCGTCGATGGTGGGGGGTGGTGTGATGGTGGGGGTGGGGGGTAGGGGGCGACGCCTACTTGTACTGCGCGGCGAACTTGGCGTGGAACTTCTGGAAGATGTCGAGCATCTCGGCCAGCAGCGCTGGCTGCGGCAGGATGGTGGTGCGGAAGTGGAAGGTGCCCGGCCGCTGCCCGAACCCGCTGCCCGCCACGATGCAGATACCTGCCGACACATTAATACCATTACCAACGTGGCTGCTATACTTTGGTACTGTTACTATTACTGTTACGTTAGCGTGAGGCGTGTACGCACACACAGGTAAACAAAACTAATTTTTGTGAAAAAAAATTCCTTTTACAACAAACTCTCTATATGTGATTTTTTTATCTATCTTGTACCGACATCATTCTGTTATAAATTGTATATAAATTCACCTCACAAATAGGAACGCAAAAGAAAGAATTAGTTGGACTTTAATTTGCTTATCTCAAGAAATAGAAAGAGTTTCCTATTTAAAATACATTATTTAAATAATAAAATGTATAATCTAATGCTGTAGAAAACTCTGCTATTTTGCACCATATGATCAATTTTTTTAAACAAACTCTAAAAGTGACAACTTTTTATAAACTTCTTACAAAGACAGAATCTTTACACATTGACCTAATTATTAAATAAAGACCTCCGTTTGTCACTTATTTAAAAACAAGAGCTTATTTTTAGAAAAAGGATTTGGTACAAAACAGCAGAGTTGTCTGCAACTCCCCATAATTTAGGAAATATACTCAAAACAAACAATTTAAATTATATGATCATTTTCAATTGATGACGTTAGCTACCACGATAAAAATTATATTTTTATTAAAAATAAAAAATCTTTAGCGTAAGACACTGATAGTAACTCAATATGTACTGACCTGTCTCCTCGAGTAGCTTGAAAGCATAAAACACGTCGGGAGCCTTGCCCTCCTTCTTGGCGGCCTCGATGGCCTTGGGCGGCAACTCGATGCGAGGGAACGCGTACATAGCACCCTGAGGAAACATATCAAACATTAATATCAAATGCTCACACAACTAACAAAACCCTTTCAATAAATAAATAAAAAAGAGAGTCTCGTAATTGTGATACATATGGGGTGATCGAAGAT
Organism: Acentria ephemerella; assembly: GCA_943193645.1. Lineage (NCBI taxonomy): Eukaryota > Metazoa > Arthropoda > Insecta > Lepidoptera > Crambidae > Acentria > Acentria ephemerella. The sequence continues at coordinate 301,044 of OW971887.1, forward strand.
GTGTATCACTTGTTGGTGGAATGTCTGAGATATCAAGCAGAGCGTCAAGCGTTGATGATCAGTTTAAACTTAAAATCGTAAGATGTTGGTGTTGTTCAGCAAATTTTGACAGAACGAACATCTAAAACTGCTTTCAAAGTTTGCTACAGAAACTAGATCGTCGGTTACTGCCACTCTGTGTGATTAACATTATGTACAGGTCTACCTAGATAAAAATGTGTTAAATTATAAGGATTAGGTTATGATGGAACTGACATATCTTTAAGATAAGTTCCTAATTAAAAATATATTTAAAAAAAACCCTTTCTTTATTTCATATTAAAATTATCAATTTCAAAGTCAACATTTTTCTTTCATTTTGTTACAAATATGTGCACTTATTCAACATCAGACTGTTCTAATCTACCGTGGGATCTTGTCCTGACTTCATCAGAAAAGTCCCTCACTTTACACTTATGTTGAAATCTACAGTGACTTATAAAAAATGAATGAATAAAACAAAAACAAATAATAATAAATGAATGAATGAACTAATGAATAAAAAAATGATTCAAATTGGTCAACGCATTCTTATCATCTAAATATTCCTGAACCTTATAATAGCCTATTGTCATTAAATTTTGTTTAACATATATTTATAACTGTGTATGTTTCGTTATATATTTATAATATATATGTATGTAGAGATGCTATAGTAAAATTATTAAATACTTTAAATAAATCCCTGTATGAATTATGTGGCTTAAGTGTTTAAACGGCGCACACAGTAATTTTTTGAATAACAAGCCATATTTCTTAACACTGAAGTAAACCATATTTTCTGCTTCATAATCACATAAAGGCCTAATTTTTTTAATAGTGTAATCTGAAAGTCCTCGATGGGATAGAACATAACTTTCATTATCATAATAGGTTGGGGAAAAAGTTTCTTCGCATTTTATATGAAAATTCAAGGCATATTTATTTCAAAGTTAATTTACATTTAGTTAAAGTATATATGTGCCATTTTGTTCGTAGACTCAGCCATCTTATAGGTAGATTGACATTGTAAAGATTTGCTGCAGAAATTTTGGGACTTCTCATCAAAAAACGCAACAAGTAGTTTTGACAGTCCTCTCTTGATATTAACCTGACACTGCCTAAAGGATTCTGAAGAGACCGAAAACTGTGGAAATCTGAAGGTGCAAGGTAAGCATGAATAATCAAAGATCACCTGCACGGGGTTGCAGGTGAAGCCCTCCATTTTATTGAAGGTATCAGCAATCATCTTGGCGCGTTTGTTGAGGGACTGTAGGACCTCAGTCTTTTCCTTCAGCCATAACTTGTAGGAGGGGTCGCCTTCCTTGGGAGGATTAGCCTGAAACCAGGATAACGGGAATTAAATTTAAATTATATTTGATTGAATTGTTTTTAACTAATTATAATCTCATAATGAGATGTGACACAGCATGGCGGACACGGCCTTGTACAGCTGGGCGGTGACGGGTGGGGCCAGTGTCTGACCACGTCCACGTCCACGTCACGTCCACTCACCACACAGTCGACGGTGCACTGGCCCAGCGAGGTCGGGCACAGCATGGCGGACACGGCCTTGTACAGCTGGGCGGTGACGGGTGGGGCCAGTGTCTGACCACGTCCACGTCCACGTCACGTCCACTCACCACACAGTCGACGGTGCACTGGCCCAGCGAGGTCGGGCACAGCATGGCGGACACGGCCTTGTACAGCTGGGCGGTGACGGGTGGGGCCAGTGTCTGACCACGTCCACGTCCACGTCACGTCCACTCACCACACAGTCGACGGTGCACTGGCCCAGCGAGGTCGGGCACAGCATGGCGGACACGGCCTTGTACAGCTGGGCGGTGACGGGTGGGGCCAGTGTCTGACCACGTCCACGTCACGTCACGTCCACTCACCACACAGTCGACGGTGCACTGGCCCAGCGAGGTCGGGCACAGCATGGCGGACACGGCCTTGTACAGCTGGGCGGTGACGGGTGGGGCCAGTGTCTGACCACGTCCACGTCCACGTCACGTCCACTCACCACACAGTCGACGGTGCACTGGCCCAGCGAGGTCGGGCACAGCATGGCGGACACGGCCTTGTACAGCTGGGCGGTGACGGGTGGGGCCAGTGTCTGACCACGTCCACGTCCACGTCACGTCCACTCACCACACAGTCGACGGTGCACTGGCCCAGCGAGGTCGGGCACAGCATGGCGGACACGGCCTTGTACAGCTGGGCGGTGACGGGTGGGGCCAGTGTCTGACCACGTCCACGTCCACGTCACGTCCACTCACCACACAGTCGACGGTGCACTGGCCCAGCGAGGTCGGGCACAGCATGGCGGACACGGCCTTGTACAGCTGGGCGGTGACGGGTGGGGCCAGTGTCTGACCACGTCCACGTCACGTCACGTCCACTCACCACACAGTCGACGGTGCACTGGCCCAGCGAGGTCGGGCACAGCATGGCGGACACGGCCTTGTACAGCTGGGCGGTGACGGGTGGGGCCAGTGTCTGACCACGTCCACGTCCACGTCACGTCCACTCACCACACAGTCGACGGTGCACTGGCCCAGCGAGGTCGGGCACAGCATGGCGGACACGGCCTTGTACAGCTGGGCGGTGACGGGTGGGGCCAGTGTCTGACCACGTCCACGTCCACGTCACGTCCACTCACCACACAGTCGACGGTGCACTGGCCCAGCGAGGTCGGGCACAGCATGGCGGACACGGCCTTGTACAGCTGGGCGGTGACGGGTGGGGCCAGTGTCTGACCACGTCCACGTCCACGTCACGTCCACTCACCACACAGTCGACGGTGCACTGGCCCAGCGAGGTCGGGCACAGCATGGCGGACACGGCCTTGTACAGCTGGGCGGTGACGGGTGGGGCCAGTGTCTGACCACGTCCACGTCCACGTCACGTCCACTCACCACACAGTCGACGGTGCACTGGCCCAGCGAGGTCGGGCACAGCATGGCGGACACGGCCTTGTACAGCTGGGCGGTGACGGGTGGGGCCAGTGTCTGACCACGTCCACGTCCACGTCACGTCCACTCACCACACAGTCGACGGTGCACTGGCCCAGCGAGGTCGGGCACAGCATGGCGGACACGGCCTTGTACAGCTGGGCGGTGACGGGTGGGGCCAGTGTCTGACCACGTCCACGTCCACGTCACGTCCACTCACCACACAGTCGACGGTGCACTGGCCCAGCGAGGTCGGGCACAGCATGGCGGACACGGCCTTGTACAGCTGGGCGGTGACGGGTGGGGCCAGTGTCTGACCACGTCCACGTCCACGTCACGTCCACTCACCACACAGTCGACGGTGCACTGGCCCAGCGAGGTCGGGCACAGCATGGCGGACACGGCCTTGTACAGCTGGGCGGTGACGGGTGGGGCCAGTGTCTGACCACGTCCACGTCCACGTCACGTCCACTCACCACACAGTCGACGGTGCACTGGCCCAGCGAGGTCGGGCACAGCATGGCGGACACGGCCTTGTACAGCTGGGCGGTGACGGGTGGGGCCAGTGTCTGACCACGTCCACGTCCACGTCACGTCCACTCACCACACAGTCGACGGTGCACTGGCCCAGCGAGGTCGGGCACAGCATGGCGGACACGGCCTTGTACAGCTGGGCGGTGACGGGTGGGGCCAGTGTCTGACCACGTCCACGTCCACGTCACGTCCACTCACCACACAGTCGACGGTGCACTGGCCCAGCGAGGTCGGGCACAGCATGGCGGACACGGCCTTGTACAGCTGGGCGGTGACGGGTGGGGCCAGTGTCTGACCACGTCCACGTCCACGTCACGTCCACTCACCACACAGTCGACGGTGCACTGGCCCAGCGAGGTCGGGCACAGCATGGCGGACACGGCCTTGTACAGCTGGGCGGTGACGGGTGGGGCCAGTGTCTGACCACGTCCACGTCCACGTCACGTCCACTCACCACACAGTCGACGGTGCACTGGCCCAGCGAGGTCGGGCACAGCATGGCGGACACGGCCTTGTACAGCTGGGCGGTGACGGGTGGGGCCAGTGTCTGACCACGTCCACGTCCACGTCACGTCCACTCACCACACAGTCGACGGTGCACTGGCCCAGCGAGGTCGGGCACAGCATGGCGGACACGGCCTTGTACAGCTGGGCGGTGACGGGTGGGGCCAGTGTCTGACCACGTCCACGTCCACGTCACGTCCACTCACCACACAGTCGACGGTGCACTGGCCCAGCGAGGTCGGGCACAGCATGGCGGACACGGCCTTGTACAGCTGGGCGGTGACGGCAGGGTCCAGGTTGACGAGCTCGACCCACCCCCCGCGCAGGCCGCACTCCCCCATGTAGCCCTTGCTCACGGACATGAACGACGCCAGCTCCAACTCCGAGCTGTACGGCGCGCCCATCTCCATCAACACCTGCCGACATCACCCACACTCGTCAACCACCTCGCACGAATGAGGCATATCAAATTTAAATATAACAAATAGGTTGGGGGAAAAGTTTCTTCGCATTTAATGTGAAAATTCAAGACATTTTTTCTCAATGTTAATTTACATTTACTTACAGTATATATGTGCATTACATTTTTGGTCTCATTATTAAACAAATATTCATACTCATCATACAAATATCTATCCCTACCGGGATGAGTACGAAACTTCTGACTAAGTAGAAACGGGTACTGACTACTCGAACAGGCGGTCGTCAAAATAATGTAATGTTTAGATTTCAATATTTTTGTGTGTCTTTAATAGTAAATAAAGTCTTTAACTATCTATCTATCAGTATACGTAAGAAACAGTCAAAATATCCACCTTCTTGAAGGAGTAGAACTTGCTGCCGGCGGCGTACACGTTGTCCTGGTACACCTCGTCCGCGAACACGAACAAGCGGTTCTTGTGCGCGAACTTGATGATGGACTCGATGTTCTCACGGGTCAGCACCTGGAAACGTAAGGTCGATGCTCATTTACCTAATAATACACTTACTTCTGGAAAACGCCCTTCAGATAGTGATACTTTAGATTACGTATAGATAGAATATTAGAAACGGCCAATAACCAAAATTTACAATAGATATATATTCTGTTCTATGTAAATATAACAAAAGAACTACTGTCCAAATTTCAGAATAAATGTCCTTTTACTGAAGCCCTAACTTTTAAGTGTTCTGTCTTGTTTAAAATTACCATGAAGTCACCCTGGAACATGCCTTAGCTAAATAGGTTGAATGACCGTCAAAATGTAAAGCAACAAAAAGACAAACGTATGTATGTTCGTCATTATTTCGTCGTGCTCCTGGAGTTCGATATTCCTTTATGACATATACAATTGCTTCTCTTATAATAAATGACGGTTACGTAAAAGTGTTTATGGATTTTAAGAAACAGTTTGAATATACTTAATTTAGCAGCTTAAAATTTTTTATCAACGCATAAGATCGTTTTAAATTTAGCGGTAGTAAAAAGTTTTCCTAGAATAATTAATTGTCAACAACAAAGATATTATGCAGAGTTGCGTTTATCACTTACTAGTTAATCTAAATACAAATTTTGGCATTTTGCCCTACGAAACTAACGCGTTAGTGGTCTATAAAATAGTTTTTCTTCAGCAATAAAACCTATGACGTCATCATTATTGTTCCGCGATTTTTAAAATTACTTTTATACACTTATTAGTAAACTAGTACCTAGTTAAATAGCATTTGATGGGTCGAAAGTTCAACGTTAAAATAGATTTTTTATATAATATCAGTAAACATTATATTGCCAAGAAACAATGCGTAAAATCATAGAAATATTTCGTTACTTTCCGTTTCTTACTAAAACAAATTAAGTGTCGAACTCTTTCAAATGTATTAAAATTTATTACAATCGTTATTTCAACTCATAGACATTAGAGTTGGCTGTATCAGCTTGTTGCCTTTGTTCTTCCTTTTAAAAGAATTAAACAAAAACAAAGAATATTATAGAGTAGCTTAGTGTAATAAATAATTTTGATTTGATTTGGGACATAAATAGATTCATTCACTTAAATAGTATTCAGATGTCTCTCCTGTCCCATCACAGCCCGTAAACACTTCAATTATTTGAGGCGACATCGCTCACAGCACTGAGGTCAGGGATCCGCAAGGGTTATTAATTGGGACGTAATGATAATATATTCTGATAAAATCGGAGTACACGGCAACCCATCGGGATGCTTCGTGCCGTATCCTGGATATAAATCAAATCAAATATTTTTATTTGGTAAAAAACAATTACATACAAGATGATGTTATCATAAACAATATGAAGTTTCACTATATTCCCGCAACAATTAGAGAACAAAATAACCGAGCATTTTAAATTCATTATTCAGCATTTTTAGGTATGAAGCAAGACATAGTGTCTTGGAATAGCTGTGTTTGTTAAACACATAAACTTTAAAATTACTTACGATGTGTGATATACCGCATTGTTCTAATTTGTATAAATTATGTGTATTTGTTAAGGTTCATTTACAGAGTACTAAATAAAAAATGAGTAACATGAGCCGAGATTATTTCAAACGAGATTCAATAACCAGGATAGTATATATAAGTAGAGAGCTATAAGTGTGTGTGACCTGGCCCGTGGGGTTCCCCGGGTTGATGACGACGATGGCGCGCACGGCGCTCTGGGCGGCGCCGTCCCTGCGCGCGCGCTCCAGCTCGTCCAGCGCCAGCCCCCAGCCGCGCTCCTCGTCCAGGTAGTAGCCCACCTGCGACAGCCCGAACTCGGCCAGCGACGCCGAGTACAGCGGGTACTGCGGGATCGGGATCAGCACGCCTGCAACAGAGACACCGCGTCAGACACTCACATCACCCACCCCACCGACACATCAGTGTGTCATACAGAAGTGAAAGGGAATATTATATAGGGAAGTTAAAGATAAAGTCGTCTGTGGACGGGCCTCCACTATTATTATTACATATTGAATATATGTCTCGATGTTTGATATTTATTATGAAATGGACTATTCTATACACATTAATTACATTCTAAATAAGGCCTATCGTAATTTAGGCGAAACTTGATGAAATATATATATTTTGCGTATTCAGAATATTCAGAATGAAATTAGTATTTAAAATATTGAAAATACATATGATAATTTAAATTATTTTTAAAAATTGCGTTATTATAATAGATTCTGTCTCGACATAGGAGTTGGTGTAAGAAATATAATGTCGAGTCACACTCGACAAAGGAGTGGTAAGAGTTAAAGGAACCTGCAAGCCAGTCATCAATATAGAATGCATTCAGTTGTTAAATTATGCATTTTGCCATAGTATTCTTCAGTACGTAAGTTCGGTATGGTCGGCGCGATAAGAAAAGTATACACAGAATCTGGAAACGATACAGATAAAAAAAGCATAAAGTTCCTCAATTACAAAACATATAAAAGTAATAAGGATTATCAAGAGGACTTTATTGTCTCGTGAATCTCGCCGTGAGATGTCCGACATGAGTCTGCTGTATGATATTGTAAACAATAATTTAAATATACCTTTCTTACTTTGATCGGTCTCCCTACCAGTTCCGAACTCAAACAAGCCGCACTTTTTAATACACCGATGCATCACTAATTATGCGCAAAACTTGGTGATGACTCGTTTACCTACTTTGTACAACTAAAATTACAACCAAATAAATATGTTTAATATAACTAATAGAGGATTCAAAAAGCTTCTAAACAACTGTATCATAAATAAGTAATTTAAATTGTATATGTAGTATATATACCTTTGAAAAACATTTATTATACTTCAACTACATTTTTCAAAATTAATTACGAAAAATTCGCTCACACTCTGACCCCTATGAGAATGCTAGGGAACTCTGTTATTGGCTTATATTTAAAAAATAATATAGCTAGTCCAACTATGAAATTCTATATAAAAGAAAGACAAATATATCTAGTGCAATTCAATAATTATTGGAAATACGCATAAAATATACGATACTATAAACCTTGTAAGATACGATAGGACGCCGCGTCACGCCATTTACGTGTCGCTACTAATATTAGACAAGAGTTATCGTGATAACAGACGCTGAAGAAGTTAAATTCGTCATACAGATTGAAAACAGGAAAATCACCACATCAGTTTTCTTTGATTGCGTCTGCTTACCACTAACTCTAAAAATATTTTTGGATCTGTCGTAATATCAAATTCAGTTAATCAAAAAACACCTTTATAAACATGAATAGGAAGTCAGGTTTTCAATTAACTATAACTTCAATGATGCAATAGATTTGCGATGTTATAAAGTTCGTGGTGGGGGCTTCCAATGAATGAAATGTTGTATTTAAAAGTTATTTTATGATTGAATAACAACCTACATATATTATGTTATATATCTTATAACATTTGATAACCTATCGACAAAGATGCCTATATGTTAAGCGTATCAATCACTATATCTTATTTGGTAAAAAACTGGCATGAATGATAACACAACAATATTACTGCTTGGCAACAATAACTATGATATGAAAATATGGCATCTACTTTTAGGGTGCGCCTGCGCATAAAAACACCGCCTTCCTATTTTAACTATCTAATATACGCATCACCATAACACGAGTGCTATGAGCTTGATAATCATCTTTATGACTGTGAAGTAATTCAACTTTTCAGTGTGATGGGTAAGGTGGTCAGAAAAAGAACGATTATTTAAGATGATTACATATTTTTAAAACCTATTGAAAATAACCATTTATATATATTTTGTGAATTGGCTGATGTACTATACAAAAATGTATTCTATTCTATAGATCATTGTTGAGTGCTTAAATGTGACACATCGCTATATAATGAATAAATAATGTTTCATTTTCAACTGACTATAAATGCGATTTCAGTTAAAAGTTATGCTAATGTAGATTCTATATTTTATGTTGTAGTAATCGTACAAGAACTGTAAGAACCATGCAAGAGTCGGGCTCGCGCACTGACGACGGTACCGTACACACTAGTACACATGTAAATTGTTCGTCCATCACGAGAATCGTCTCTAATCACAGACAGACTACTTCTACTTCTCTATTCGTCCATCTGTCTGTTATAATTATTTTCCTCATGTATACGGGAAAAACGGGAAATTTTGTTCGAGACTATTCCTGTGATAAACGAACTATGGAAGAGATCCAGTTACTTTTAACTTTTATGTTCCTAAGACATAATGTAAGGCTCTTTTATAAACTATAGGACGTAAATGTACGTGCGCAAATGCACGAAATGGATTAGATATAAGCTTGTATTTGTATGGTTTTAAAAATCGGTCTTTAACCTGCCAAAACGTCCTTGAACCTATTAGACATACAGTATATAGTAATTTCATAAATGTATGACAGCCATGTGTCCCGTGCAATCATGTCGAAATTAAGAATCGAAACATGAGATATGTTGCAGTCATGCAACAAAATTACGTAAAAAATGTACACGCCAATTGACTGTACACAATATATGGTCCAGTTTAATGAACCTACATTGCTTATTTTGACGTAATAGTGGCTTCAAACATTGAATTTAAGCAGCATTGTATGGTTGTAATAGTTACAACGCAATTATGAGCCGCGAAGGTCATGAAACAATTGAATTTGCCAATGGATATACTGCAAATACTGTTTAAAACCCAACCTAATTTATATATACGGTATACATAATTACATAATACGACAAAATTTATTGCTTTTGACCATAACATCCGAACAGAAATACGTTACATTTCCAGTAACCCTGTATATCTAATAAGAAGTTTCGTGTATAACACCATAATGCTACCCAGCTTATCAAGATAGGATGAGATAATTATCAATAATAAATAACGTTAAATAACGTTTATATATTCGTTTGATATTATAGCGAAGATTCGAATTCGTATAAGAGTAGTATTCCCAACGTGCAGGTACAACCGAGTTTAAAGGAATATTTTTAAACTATATAATAAGAATATATAGTACGTATTGGTCAATACATGAACATTAAAAATATATGTCATTAATATTGTTCATTTATTTCCATTTATGGTAAGCATAACATATTTTTGCCTACAAAAAATAATAATGTTGGTAACATTTTTTTATCTTCACTTCTTGTATTTTCCTTTGTGTGTGCAGAACCAAATTAAAAAAAAACTATATTTTCTCAATGCTTATTATTTATTGATGACAGTTAATTATACTTAATGTCGTAATTTCGTCTCCACATTGAATAACAACCAAAAATACTTCGGTATAATAACCGAATAATTATGGGAATATTTTCAATGCAGCTAATGTCTTTAATTATGCAATAGCTCCAATTAAATTTAAGTTACTCGCATCTCTTTCATTCCAATTCAATAAGAAGAAATAGAATGACTTTAGGAATATCAAGTAAGTTGACACTTAAGACGATCTATACACGATACAAGAAATTTTTATGGGCATGTTTTATAATGCGCATTAAAATGAGACAAAAAGCTTAAGATACTTCAAATGACGTCACCGGGCATCTGTCTTTTTTTGATTGTATTGTACTGAATGAGTAGAACTAAACTTAAATTTAATTTAGTGGGTGCCCAACGGAATCGGGTCAACATCCCAGTCATGTGACATCTACCATGACAATAAAACAACCGCTAATAGAAATAACACGCGACTACTGAAAGTATATTAAATTAACATCGCACAAAACATTTGTTCAAAACTTCAATTCTTGTGCCAAATTTAAAAGTCATCCACTACCATGATTTATGTGAACCACAACACCATTGACCAACCATCAGCTCTGAATATAAACCTCGCTGTCGTCTTATAGACTAACCTTGAAATAGTTCACATTTCTCCGCATTATTAATAGATGGATTTAAGTGTGCATGGAGCTAAAGATGTCAATCAATATAGTTAGCCTTCAAAAGTGAATGTCCTCTATAGATAGTGGGTCATGTGCTCACGTGTGTGCAGACCATTACTTTAAAATTGCATTTTAACTTAGTCAGCAGCTAACGGAATAAAATCCAAACACATCGCATAATATTGCTTACTGCTGAATCACCCTTATTGCATTAAAAATATAATACAGCATGTTCACGAAATGAACAGTAATACTTAAAAGGATGAATTAGATTATCAAACTGAACCAACATTTAAATGGCAAACAAAATTTCTTGGTTCCATTCAAACCATCAATACTTACTCGAAGAGCTATTTCTATTGCGATTAAGTGGAGACCTACTACGGTCTGTATAAATGCCATAGTATAGAAAGCGTTTTACAGTGACGTAAAGGGAAGCGCTGGTAGTTTTAAATTATGATGATATTTGAAAAACTGTTTGGTTTAAGTTTGTTTTAGATTTTGAAGAGAAAGTCGTAAGCTAATTACATTACTTCTGATTAAGAGATAAGTTCAAGATAGGTACTTATTCAAAAACCTGGTCATAATTATATATAACTCAGTGCACAAACTAACAATCGGCAAAGTGGGAAACCCGCTTAATTATTTAATTTTTGGCACTATTAAGTAATAATGTCACCGAACTAATGTCATAACATAGAAAATGCGACTTAATATCCATTGCTAAAAAGTACAATTTCATCTGACTCATGAATCATAGGTAACTTAGCTAACACTACATGTGATAATCAATTTGCGGACTCTTTCGTATTCGGCGCAGGCGCAAGGTCGCCGGCCGGTGTAATGATCTACGTGGGCTTAGATTCTTTGACTATTTGAGACTATGTGTCGCTATGGTAACAGGAAAACCTTATTTAAGTGGTAGCGATATTGGAGTAACAGGTCAGAGTTTGTAGGTTAAATACATAGTGTTCTATAATTAGGTCTTCAATTGAGATGGGTAATAGGTATTATTAAACTTTTTGTTATGTGTTTGTGTATGTGTAGAGGATATGTTGCCCAAGGAACGTGTTCAAAATGATCGTAAATGAGTAGCAATTGCGATGTAATGTCCTACTACGACGCCATCATGGCGCAGAAGAAGGGGACTGAGCACGAGGGAAGTTGAAACAAGAACCCAGAGCCCTGCGAGCCACGGGGGAGCCCTAGTGCTTCCTCCTTTAACTTGATGTTAGTTAAATAGTACTCTCGACACATCTGCATTATTTAATTATAATACATACATTTGTATACGACAATTCCCAGGCTATTTTAATGGTCATGTTAAAGACCAGAGCCGGCACCGCGGGTGTGTTCGACAACAAATTTCCAATATTACACAATGGCCAACTCCTTTCTGCTTTCATCAAAGGATATTTTATTGGGCTTCATCAAGGACTTTATTTATTCTTTCAAAAATTATAACTCGCGAAACTTTTAGCATGTTCAATAATTTCGAACAAAACCTCTTCCTATCTGCATAACAAAATAAATTAAGTCATTTACATTTCTTTGGGGCTCCAAATGAAGGGGGTTCTTAACAGTACTCGTTTCTATATTTATTCGGATTATTTTAGGGCATTTTTAAATGTCCTAAAATAATCGATAAACCTAGCGTCATGCCGGTGGGAGTCTTTATTGAATGATACTGGTTCGAGATATAAATTCAATGGACGAGTAATAATCTAATTTGATATATGATGATTCTGTCAAGCGATGTTATCTTCATGATATTTAAAGATATCGAAGGTATTAGATCTCTGTGTTATTAAGTTGTAAATAATAGATTAATAGCCTGAAAGCGAAACACGCTGCGTCATTTGCCAGGATGCGAGTGCAGGAAACACTTGTGACCGTGTTATTTATATCACAGAGAGCATTATTCACAACGATCAGCTGGTTCAGATGTTAGATCGTTATACCCATATAACAATATGCTGTGACTTTCACTCTTAATAAAAACATTATTGAAGTATTGTAGGTAGTCTTCTTTTTCTTTTTATATTTAAAAATATATATAGCTGGTCATGAGTCTCGCTAAAACTCATAAACGGGGTTAACATATTTGAATAATTCGGGCTATTCTTATAAAATATAATGATGAATGATGAGTCACGCATTCCTGAGCTTGTAAATATTCATTATTATCAAAAGTAAATATATGTCCCACTTTTGTGCACTAGCAGAGGCCCTACATAGGAAGAATAAAAAAAGGTTGTCCTGTTTCCAAGAAACAAATAATAAATTCAAGCAAGGTCTCACCAGAAGGCTTCCCATCAATGACCTTGCAGAAGAGCTGCAGGATGTTCTTGATGGCATTGGAGGCTCCGGCGGAGAGGCACACGTTCTGCCAGTCAGAGGGGTGCCCGTCGCGTCTCTGGATGTACTCCGCCACGTGGCGGCGGATCAGCTCGATGCCCGTCGACATAGTGTACGCGCCCGCAGATTTACCGCTGGGGGGAGGACCAGATAACATACAGATTGATAAATAGCCTGACAGACTTGAGAAAGGTTTGTATCCATATGTCCTCTATCCATGTCATTGTGCTCGAGTATTTTACCGTCGTCGTAGTGCCTACACAACAACTGACAACTGAAATACAAGTTACTTGATAGTTGGCAAACTTACCCTAAAAACGTATCGGTCGGGGGTCTGTGTCTGCTCATGTAAGGAACTAAGTTCACTCAAGTAGCGACCCCCAGATAATAAAATGTTAAGCGGATCTCTGGCGACCATATATTACGTATCGGTCTTCTACATCATTCGGCCAGGCGGTTCAAAAGTCAAAAGTCAAAAGTCAAAAATAACTTTATTTAAATAGACTTATTTACTAAGCTCTTTTAAATCGTCACAACAGGGAATATGTATAAGAAAATAAATAAATATAATTATAAAGGCAATACTCATAATTTTACTGGGTATCAACCGGGCATTAACTAATTGTCCCAGTTATAGTATTTCAATATGTACTAAATAAATTGTTAGTTTTAATTTTAAAATAATACTTATTTATTTAAAAATAACACCAGTAGGCATATTCCAATGGTTAATAATTTAGAAAAAAAGTTTCCTAGAAAATTTAATTTCGCGTAATTTTCAAATTAAAATTTTAAGAATTTTAATTTGAAAATTATTTTTCTATGTTACTGCCTTTTAAAAGAAATAAATGCGTTTGTATTGGTCACTCTTACCCCATTCCTTTTAAGAGCTCTCTGGCCCTATTTCTAACATCCTCAGGGTAGCCAGCGGTCTCAATCAGTTTTGGTTCCACCACACATGCAAGTACCTATCAGAAACAATGCAAAAAAATAATCTTTTACTATGTGAATGAATATTTTAATTTTAATCATTTATAAATATTAGTTTTCGTTTATTAAGTCTGTTGAAAATAACCGTTAAATAAAATTTTAAAAATATTGCCATAAGATAAAGATATTGATACATACCTGTCTAATAAATGTGATAGGTGTCTGTCCCATTGCATGAGCATCTCCTATGTTTGCTCTAATTACTTTCTTGAAAGGTTTCTGAGCACCCTGCCAACAACAATATTTATATGAAAGGAAAATTGTCAAATTCAGCCCCAGCACAATATGCCTCTATGTCTTAAAGAAGTCATTAGTTAATATTTTAATATAATTATTAAACAATAGCATGCTAAGGGTACCTATACGTATATCCATGTTTTTTTACACAATTTTTCTCAATAAAGACATTTGTAACCTTGTTTGTTGACCAGTATAAATCTATATATTGGAATTTATTTAGTTGGTCCCTTATAGGATAAATTTGATAGGACTTACAGAGTCGCAAAATCTGAACAAATAGGCAAGTTTAAGCTGGCCAGTTGTTGTTATGTTCTTTTAGTTCAAGACCAAGTTGTTCAAACTAATATATAGCTATAATTAAAACAGTTTTGATAAAATAGTTAACCATCCAATGGTTGACTGAAACTGTTTGTCTTGTGGTTTTTAGTTAATAACACATAATAAGTAATTTGCATTCTTTCTACAATTGAGATGTAAGTTATATAAGTTTTTGAAGAAAATATTTAGCAAAATTATTTACCTTATTAAATTTCTAATAACCTGTACCATTAAGGACAGCAAAGGAAACAACTTATTGCCTCAATTAGATATATGAGACATTTCATAAGGACAATACAAACAATTGTATTGGTGTAGTGATAAACATTACATTAATGCAATATAACAATTATTTATGTATGATATTGACATGAGATAACTTTTGATACCAGATAATGGCATTTAAATTTAGATTTTTTTACTAGCAAAATAATTATTACACTTATCACAAATTGATAACAAGCTTCAGAGTTATACTTTCATGATTTTGTCATTTACATTAAATTAAAAATAAAATAGCACTTATTAATGTAAGAGTATATAAATTTAATTTTGTAATAAAAACTTGTATCAGTAAACTTGACCTTATATAATCCACAAGCTGTTGACCGCATCAAGATCATATAAGTCGAGGCTCTGTGGTGTCAGATTACATAACATACAACCTTCATGCAGCCCTACATGCTATAATCATTTATATGATCAATAAATTATAAGTGTTTCTTTGTATAAGAATTTATGTAAAAAATCATATTCACTGATGCTAATAAGACAATTAGAAGTTACTAGTATGGCTGTATTATTGGAACATCAAAATTTTGTGAAATTCTTAATGTTTTCACTGCTTCTTGCTGGCTACTGCTTGTGTCTGGTTTGTATGTTCTTCACAAATAGTAAAGGAAATTTATTTTAATTTAGTAATGTTAAGAAAGTTCAGTCACAATTTCTTATTTTAAAACTAAATTATTAAATCAGAAATTGTGAATAAGTACATATCCCCCCTAAAATGAATGTGTGGAAGAACTTAAATTACACCTTAAATATGTGTTGTCTTTATTAATTATTTTCCCAGAAAGCTGGGACAGAGTAGCTACATATTTTAAAGAAATAAGTATTTATCGCTGCTGCAGTTGATGGAAAAATAATATACTTAAATTATAACTCTGTAGGTAGCCATACCTTTTGAAGTTCCTTTTCAATTTCTGCGGCGCGGATAACGAGGGGCCCGCGCACGGCATACTCAAGTTTTATCACATTCGGGTTAAGGTTATCGAGGGTCAACACTTTGCTAGCCATGGTTCGAACACCGATGCTTCTCACAAGATCTAATAGAGACAATTCAGCAGCATGCGACTGTGCCGCGACGCCAGTCAACAATCGACTGGCGCGCATTCGCGTTATCATTCTCAATGACATATTGAAAATCAAATGCACTACTAAAAACCCGCTTCGTCTTTAAAACACTAAAAACAGTGTAATAAATACGATGATAATTCAATTAATGATATTCGATGACTTAACTTGATATTAAAATTATGTAATTCTAAGAATATTTGCATAAAACACGAAGTGACGCAAGTACACACCGCGTATACCACTGACTTGTGGCTTCAATCGATCGATACTATTGTTTCAGCTGCAATGTAAATAAAGATATTTTAACAGTAAACTTGTTCTATTCGATAATTATATTAATATGAGTATAATCAATGACCGGCACTATCTGACCTTTTAGACGGGTTATCATAAGATTAAACAGATGAAATACAACTTTTTCCCGTATTTTGCTAAATAATAATTCACTGTGTAGAAGTTAATTCAGTTAACATATGTCCGACAAAGCACTATGTAAAACCATAAAAGGCTGGTTTAATTAAAACAATGTCACTTGTTACGTAAATCCAGAATTCATAACTTTTTATTTGTTTTATTTTCATGACATTTAGCTACATTGACAGTATGCAATCTAACTTCATATCTGATATATGTCAAAAGAACTGTCAAGAACATGTGTTTGGTGTTGTCTGGAGTCTTGAAACCATTTTTGACAAATATGATATGCTATATATATATATATATAGAAAATAAATTTATTCAATTTATGTAAAAGTCAGACAACAAAGGTAATGAATGACTTTTTGATATGTATGTAGAGAAAAAAAGAACCCAACTTGACGCCATTTCAAACAATTTGTAGAATAGAGAAGGCAAAGGAATTTAGCCCATTAAACCATGGCTTTGGTTTTTTCCTATTTCATACTATATTGGGTTATCAATGGGACGTATTCCTTATCCTCAAGGAGTTTTTAATAGCAACTGGAAGGGGCCTAATTATTGATGGCTCAATCGAGAAATTAGATGAAAACTGCTATGATATGTTAATGATATTTAAATGAATTGATAATGATAATTTCCATACTAGTGACTGGAAAATTATATTAAAGTCCAAAAGTTAACTTTGTAAAATGCAGTGAACTTGTATATCATAAAACTACTCAACTTACTCTTCATAATTGCACTTCAGTACTTCGAAGTCAGTTTTTGTGCAATATATTCGAAATAAAGTATACAACCCACAGGAAATGCTACCCAAAACTCGTTATTTTCTTCTTCTCATGACAGGTCTAAAGTAATTATTTTTCTTTATTTCCAGCTCCGAGATATCGGTGTAAAGTGTTCGTTTGCCCCGTGGAGTTTTTGACGACTAAGAGCTGGTAACGCTGTTTTGTTAGAGATTTAAAAAAAATAGAACGCATAGTTAACGAACACCATGAAAAGATACTGTTGAAATGTTGCAAAAATAAAAATTACAAATTAAATTTTGACATACACCGTGAAACAAAATACGTAATATAATAAAAACTAATCCAACTGACGCTTACAAAACTCAAAAACTATGTTATTTAGGCAAAGGGGTATATAGCCATGTCTAATATAATTTTTTTCTTTAATGTGATACCATGCTATACCGCTATAACGGATCCCAATGATTTGCGTTGTTCTTGACAACAAACAGCCAGCGCAACACAACACACACTTTTACTAATTTTTTTTAATTATGTACTTATCGCACTCATGCATAGGTGACCTTATTGCTGTCAATGTCTATCTTCGTGAGTGTAATGACTGGTATATACACAAGGAACTTAAGTTCTTAAATTTAGTGATGCCTAATCTGTCATAAAGTATTACAAAGCCAAAGATGACAGTTTATTATTCTCTTTGGAGAGTATAGTGCTATCACTATATTGATAGGGAAAAGATAACATAATGTACTGAATGTGTCTATTCACGCCCAGTGCGTGTACGTGAATTTAATTAATAAACATAATTTACACACATAACTTCAGTCAGAACAAATTCAAAGAAGAATGTACTTTTATGTTAATTCATGAGGTTTTGAATGCTTTTCTTTATTCTTAACAGCCTGTTAGCTCTTTGCCTTCTTCTTACTTGATGGTAAGTGAAGATAAGGCCGAAGATGGAAGCGAAATACACCCGGATTTCTCAACCACAGAAGAACTATCTTACCTCCAATTGCCGCAACAGAAAAACACTGCTAAAATATTTTATGGCGGCAGACTTATGTAAGATGGCGGACTGAGAAAAAGCCTCACTACCAACCAAATGTAGCATAATTTTTCTGAAGTAGGTCTCAGCTACTCAGAAGCGGTTACATGCATGTGCGTCTGACACTATGATACTGTAAAAGATTATTGATTATTAAAAGCAAGAATCCTTCATCATTCATTTATTTTTACACAATGTTTTCAACTAAAGTCAGACGAATGTCTAATAACTATAATCCCAATACAAAAATATTTTTTCTCCTTAATGTAATATATTATTCTTAATATTGACAGATTTATACCTTTTTACATTACATCAATTCTCATACTTGTTTTGTTGATAATATACATAAATAATGTGATGTACTAATATATTCACATAGGTATCTATTTCTATTATATAATACATATTTATAGCAAAATTCAAAAACAATATATAATTTCAAGTATAAATGTACATTACTAGTTTCCAAATTTAATTGCATCATAATTATTTACAACTTGTGGAGACTGTAGTGAACAGAAACTGTAGAGAGTAATAATTAAAAATTAACAACAGAAACATTATCTCCCACATTTATGGCAAATCGTCAGCGAGTCCCACAAATTACTAATAATTTTATCATTTAATAGAAAATAATAAAACACAACACGGCTATATTTTACATAGTCTTAAACCGAAATAAATAAATTATTCTTCTATATAGTATATTGCTTATTGTCGAACGAATTTAAATTCCTATAAACGTCGGCGCTGAGCCGTTCGCAAACAACAACTTCTATTTTATTTGATTATGTACTAAGTCATTTATTACTAGGTCGCCGTCGGTACAGTTCTCTAGGAATGTTTGACTGGGAACAACGCCCTTGGGCCTTGTACCTCAGAATAGTAATAGAAATAACACGCATATAAACCATATCAGTCCTAAGTTATAAAGCAAAGTTGTAATGTAAAACTCTTACTCTACCGTGTCACTATTTATAAATCTCTCTATATACATAACGTTCTGTAAACGGACAATATCACGCGAATGATATGATTTACTTCGATACGTAATAACGAATAAAGTAATTTAATATTTCAAAGCACGATTCGGACTGTGTTTGATGATTTTAAACAATTAATCTATATAAATGAGCAAATATAACAAACTTTAAAAAATTATATCTCCTTAATAACGTCAGAATTTAAAAAAATATCAAACGTAGTCCAATTGATGCTGCCTTCTCCGTATCAAACGTGTCGCAGACGGGACGTATGGGGAAAAATTCAATGAGTAAGTACATAAAGGTGTTCAATAGAGCTATGATTGTATAGATTTGGACGGCGAAGAGAATTAAGGAATAGAGCTTCTGTTAAGCACACGTGACGTCAGCGACTCGTTGAAGGAGCTTTTAAAAGGGCACGTAGACCGTAGAGTCAGTTTCCAATGCAAAATAACCTGTCAGCTAACAACACAAAGCTTACATTAGGTTTTCGCTAACATTCACCCTGTTTCGCGTTTCTTAATAAGTTTTAAGTTCAGGCTCTAGTGTAACCATATCATTTCTTAATGCATAAAACGGTTTTTATGCTTATTTATAACGCCACATTAATAATTTTTATCTACATTCGTGTCACCTGGGGTACTTGACTGGTCACAGATTATTAAAGGGATTCTGCGTAACTTGTTTCATCGTAACTTTCATCTTTGGTGTATTATTCTGTAACGATTGTTGTGTAACATTTAAAATAATATCTTAAACTACTGATATGTAAATGTTGCCGATCTCGATATGCAAGTTGTAAACGTACAATCTCAGCATTCGCTAAAAATAAGATATAATCAGATTTTTTGAACGTTTCAATACTTTTATATAGAATTATGGTAGGTATAGAATTTACATACAAGATTTTAACAAATCATTCATCTTATCTAATATCCTAATGAAGGGTTGCGTATGCGCATGTTCACGTTTACATCGACGATGTTATTGCGGTGTGTTAATTTATGTTAACATAACCCAACGTATTATATCGTACAATAAAAAATTAGGTTTAGGCCTTTCAATGTAACAAATCTTGTGGCATTATGGCTAGTAAAAATGATTGTGACCCAGGCTTATTGAGTAGTAAGATTAAATGTTTAAAAAAGTGTCAGACGGGGTGGCATGCGTAGGTTATGCCAGAGGTGGTAACTTGTCAAGTACCCGGTGTGTGTGTCTGTGTGCCTGTGCGTGTGTGTGTGTGTGTGCGTGCAGGCTCGCTAGCAGGCGCGGTCCTCCCGCACCAGGTGCTGTGTGTGTGTGTGTGTGCGTGCAGGCTCGCTAGCAGGCGCGGTCCTCCCGCACCAGGTGCTGTGTGTGTGTGTGTGTGCGTGCAGGCTCGCTAGCAGGCGCGGTCCTCCCGCACCAGGTGCTGTGTGTGTGTGTGTGTGCGTGCAGGCTCGCTAGCAGGCGCGGTCCTCCCGCACCAGGTGCTGTGTGTGTGTGTGTGTGCGTGCAGGCTCGCTAGCAGGCGCGGTCCTCCCGCACCAGGTGCTGTGTGTGTGTGTGTGTGCGTGCAGGCTCGCTAGCAGGCGCGGTCCTCCCGCACCAGGTGCTGTGTGTGTGTGTGTGTGCGTGCAGGCTCGCTAGCAGGCGCGGTCCTCCCGCACCAGGTGCTGTGTGTGTGTGTGTGCGTGCAGGCTCGCTAGCAGGCGCGGTCCTCCCGCACCAGGTGCTGTGTGTGTGTGTGTGTGCGTGCAGGCTCGCTAGCAGGCGCGGTCCTCCCGCACCAGGTGCTGTGTGTGTGTGTGTGCGTGCAGGCTCGCTAGCAGGCGCGGTCCTCCCGCACCAGGTGCTGTGTGTGTGTGTGTGTGCGTGCAGGCTCGCTAGCAGGCGCGGTCCTCCCGCACCAGGTGCTGTGTGTGTGTGTGTGCGTGCAGGCTCGCTAGCAGGCGCGGTCCTCCCGCACCAGGTGCTGTGTGTGTGTGTGTGTGCGTGCAGGCTCGCTAGCAGGCGCGGTCCTCCCGCACCAGGTGCTGTGTGTGTGTGTGTGCGTGCAGGCTCGCTAGCAGGCGCGGTCCTCCCGCACCAGGTGCTGTGTGTCGACGCCGGTGTCCGCGGCGGGGTCCAGCGCACGCGTCGCGCCCGGCGCCGCCCCGCCCGCGACACCCGCCCCCGCCCCCGCCTCCGCCCCGCCCCCGCCTCGCTTGTGGCCCGCACTGCGCGTCTCCGTCGACGACGGGGATATCACAGCTGATACTACTTTTTCTTTTATCTCATCCGGTACCTCGTATATTCCGGCTGCGGATTGAAAATTTATATTCAAACTGACGTTGATTCTATATCAACTAAACTACGATTAAATGTAGATTGAAAGAAGACAGGTGTCCCTGTTAAATTGTTTTAAGAACACAGACTTTATTTATATTTTAAATTTTTGTTAATTTAAATTATTCTTTAAATTAGGCACGCCGTTCGGGGGTTACAACCGGTTACCTTAATTTTGTACTACGTCTTTATTTAATAAAATTTTCACAATCTAATGTAAAATGATGAAGTTAATCAGTGATGACTAACTGTAAATTGAGTATAATGTATACTGGATCAAGTAAACAGTTGATATAAGTTTATTGCAACTAAGAACAAAAATTAACTTTGGTTAATAATGATGACGATGGTATTGTAAACAGTCCATCCAACTTGTCTATCCTTACCTGAAAGAGATCGCTTTTAGCGATAATATGACCCTTTGTATAGAATTGATAATTTATTCCCAATGTTTTTCTTTGTGAATTGGTCGATGCACAATAATAAAAGCGGTACTAACGCAGCGCGGGCGCAGGCTCGCGGGCGGCCACGGCTGTCACGGCGTCGTACATGGGGTTGCTGAAGTCGCGGCCCTTGCGCGCCTCCTCCAGCGAGTACGCGGGCTCGGCGGGCTCGGCCGCGGCGCCGAACTCCACGTTGGAGCCCTGCCGGAACGACACGCTCTGCGACGACGCCAGGCTGCCCAGGGCGCCGCCCTTGCCGCTGCGGACACGTGTCACTAAGCTTATCACACTGCTCGGTTCTTTACGTAGGTTACAATTAGGGGGTTGAAATCAGAAGTCGTCTGTAATGTGTGTGACCCACCTCCTCGTTACGTTACACGTTATGAGTATTGAGTTAGTAGTGATCGATTGACATTATATTGGTATCTTTTCTTCACTTATTCACATTTTTTAGGATGTAACTGTATATATCATACGTAATTGTAGGTGCAGAGACGGTATAAACGAGCAGTACTCACAAGGGCTTCTTCCTGATGACGAACCAGGCGGCCCCGGCGGCCGCGACCAGCAGCAGCAGCAGCACGGGCACCAGCACGGCCGCCGCCACCCCGGAGCGCGCGCCCTGCTGCGGGGCGGCGCCCGCGCACACGGCGCCCTCGGCCCCGCCCGCCCCCACGCACACGCAGCGTAGGGCGCCGCCCTCGTCCTCGACGCACGAGCCGCCGTTCTCACAGGCGCACACGCGCGGCAGCGGCCGCTCGGGCTCCACGGCTGCGGGACACACCACCGCTCAACTCGGGTACACATCCACGGAAATTTCTTACAAGGAGTTGAAACCAACGCCAACGTTGATGCCAACGCACCGTAAATAAATCAAGATATATTAACGAATCTAAACTCTAAATCAGTACTTAAAGTAGAAAATCAAATCCAATTATGAAAGTAATGAACAATTTCTAATCCGCAGATAATTATTTGTTATTCATTTATTTATTGATTAATTTCAGAAAAGTTTTTATTTCAACTTGATTGTTTTATTGCCACAAACATATTTCCGATCTTTGAACAGTAAATCTATGCAATAATGTGTAATACTGTATTAAGACCCAGAAGCAACCTGTTTCTCAGCGGTGACAGTGACAGTGACAGTGAGAGTGAGAGTGAGAGTGACCCGCGAGAGTACTGACCGTTGTCGCAGGCGCGCTCGGCCGCCAGCCGCTTGGGCTGCGGCCCGTGGTCGGGGCAGGCGCAGCGGCGGCCGCCCGGCACGCTCAGGCACAGGTGCGAGCAACCCGCGCGCTCGCACGAGCCCGCCGCGCTAGTGTTGTAGCGCCGCGGGTGGTACACTGCCGGCAAGCATCACATCGACGTCGACATTCAAAATACACGACTAAAAACGACAACTACTCAAAGAGATACTCGACTAGAAACTGAACAGCTGTTTATTACTTATACGACAGACCTTTGACAGCAGACGGGTTGACCAGGTCCTTGGAGATGACAGTGGGCACCCCCCGGCCGAACTTGTCCTGCCGCATCAGCTGGCCGGCGTCCCGCGTCACCCAGTACAGCGACGACTCGAACACGTCCAGAGCTAACGGATGCCGGAGACTCTCGCCGCGAATCACCACCGTGCGGCCGGAACCATCGTGACGCATCATTTCTATTGTGTTCAATTTAGTGTCCGCCCAGAAAATGGAATGATCCATTCCCATGTCTATGGCCAATCCCGCCGGATGACGTATGTTCTCTGTTACCACCGGTCGACGTTTGGATCCGTCCATCCAAGCGATCTCAATCTTTGGAGCTGATCCGGCATCGGCCCAAAACATTCTCCCCATTTGTGGGTCTAGAGCTATAGATGTGGGGCTTTCGATGCCGGCGGATACCAAAGCGCGTCTATATCTTCCATCACTTCTAGCGACCATGACTCTGCCACGAGGTTTAGAACCAGTTCGATCGGCTTCCGTCCAGTATATGTTATCTCCCATGTAATCGACGGCTAGAGCTGTCGGTTTAGAATTGCCCTTCATGTTCAGATCCTGAGCGAAGCCAGTTTTAACTTGTCCGTCTAAAGCATTGACCATGTAAGAACGTTTGATGGTCTTGTCGTAACTGTCAGCCCAAAAGACCATCTCTCGCAAGGGGTCGTAGTCGATAGCCTCGATCCTCTTCTCCGAGCTGATGACGTCGAACTCTTCATTTTTGTCCTGAACAAACGCTCGTATTTCGGGTCCGTTTGCGAACATTAATACTACTTCCTTTTCTGTTGCTTTGCAGACACCGGATAGACTGTCCGCTAATCTGAAATGAGATGAAAAGTGTTAATGCTTTTTCATAAATTTTTATACGTTTTAGAGTGCAGTTGCTGTCTGCAGCGGTCAAGTAGTACCTGAAGCCCTCGCGGCAGTGGCAGCCGTAGCTGCCGTTGAGGTTGGTGCAAAGCTGGCTACAGTGATGCAGACCCTGGGCACACTCGTCCACGTCGAGACAGCGCTTGCTGTCAGCGGAAGACACAATCCATCCTTGGAAGCACGTGCAGATGTAACCGCCAGCACCGTTCGCCGTCAGGTTGGTGCAGAAGTGCTCGCAGCCACCTGGAAACAGGAGGAGGAACAAAGCGTAAAACTACAGGATTTTTCAAGGGAATTCTCATTCTTCTCAAAATGAAATAGCAAATAAGGATGTAAAACCTTTGTCTAGGTGTGAGCAGGTGAGCGCTTGATGGCAACCCAGCTCGTCGGAGCTGTCGCCGCAGTCGTCCTTGAGATCACATAACTGGATCCTGTCGACACAGCGCTTGTTAGCGCACTGGAACTGGCTGTAGGGGTCGCAGGGTTTGCCGCGCACAGCACATAGGGTCATGTTGTTCTCGTCCGAACCGTCGCCACAGTTGTCCACGCCGTCGCATACTTGGTATCTTGGGAGGACAGTTTATTTTGATTTATTTCAGTTCCAAATGTTTCATTCAGTTCACTTAGATGTCACACTGTGATGATAAAAATGTAAATGAAAAAATATATTATTGAACATTGTTACTCTGATTCAAGAAATCACGGCACGCAATAGAAGAAATTGTAAATTGTAAATATGTCATAGTATTCGAGCAGCGTATAGCAGCGTATCCATATATAAAGTAAGGTTAATAATCGATCCATCCAACAATAATGCGCAGATCTCACGGAGCCAGCAAGCTCCGGAATGAGCACAGTGATCCGGAATGAAAGTTATTAAAACGGTAGTGCTTCGGCCTCATCAGTCGCACTAAGTCAGAGCATTGAAGACAGAAGGGAGACTACATCTCGGCAAACGAAGCGACCGCTGTACACAGTGTATGGCGTAAATGTTGAAAAGGCTTAAGAACGAATGAAGTATGAGTGTAGTTACCTGGGCACGCATCTGTGGTTGTCGCAGTGGAACCTGCGCAGCGTGTCACAGTTGAAGTTGGTGCAGATGGCGGGCGCCTCGTCGCTGCCGTCGCCGCAGTCGTCGGTGCCGTCGCACAGGTCCAGCTGCGACACGCACAGGTTGTTGGTGCACTGGAAGCGGCTCTCGGGGCAGTAGCGGCCGCCCGGGTAGCGCGGCGGGCAGCCGAGCTCGTCGGACAGGTCGCGGCAGTCGCGGTCGCCGTCGCAGCGGAAGTACGCGGCGATGCAGTGACCCGACGCGCACTGGAAGGTGCCGTTCTTGCACTGGAAGCCGCCGCAGTCTGTCTCGTCGGAGTTGTCGCCGCAATCGTCCTCGTGGTCGCAGCGCCAGCGAGAGGACACGCACTTGCCGTTACCGCACTTGAACTCGGACTCCGAGCAGTCGCGGTACTGGTGGCGGCACAGCGCCTCCGCCTCGTCGCTGCCGTCGCCGCAGTCGTCCGTGAAGTCGCACAGCCAGCGGCGCGGCACGCAGCGCATGTTGTCGCACGCGAAGTCCGTCTCCTTGTCGCAGGCGGGGCAGTTCTCGGGCAGCTCGTCGGAGCCGTCGCGGCAGTCGTCCTTGCCGTCGCAGAACAACCACTCGGGGATGCAGCGGTAGTTAGCGCGGCCGGGGCAGCGCCGCCAGCCGGTGGTGCAGTTGCGCTGGCGGCACATGTAGGCGGGCTCGTCGCTGTCGTCGCCGCAGTCGTCGTCGAAGTCGCACATCCACAGCTTGGGGATGCAGCGGCCGTTCTTGCAGGCGAACTCGGAGGCGGGGTCGCAGGCGCGCGAGTGGCACTCGGCCGGGTCCTCGTCGCTGCGATCCTTGCAGTCGGCGTCGCCGTCGCAGCGCCAGCTGGCCAGGATGCAGCGGCCGGAGGTGCGGCACTTGTACTCCAGCAGCGGGCAGGCGTGGCCGCAGTGCGCCTCGTCGCTGCCGTCGCCGCAGTCGTCGGTGCCGTCGCAGACGGAGGCGGCCGGCGTGCAGTTCCCGTTGCGGCACTGGAAGGCGCCGGCGCGGCACACGCGCGCGGGGCACCCGGCGGGCTCGTCGCTGCCGTCGCCGCAGTCACGCTCGCCGTCGCAGCGCCAGAACCACGGCACGCACTTCTCGTCGCGCCCGCCGCAGCGGTGCTGGCCCTCCGTGCAGTTGGCCACGCAGGTCCTGCGGTCGCGCGCCAGGTAGAACTGGTTGGGGCACGCGCACCGGTGGCCCACGGCGGGCTCGTCGCCGTACCCGTCGAGGGCGAAGTCCCCGGGCGACGGCGGCGGCGCCAGCAGACACAGGTGCGAGCACCCGCCGTTGTCGTCGCCGCAGGGGTTGCGGTAGGGCAGCTGCCGCAGCGGGTGCACCACCTGCAGGTCGTAAGGTCGGTGCGTGGTGTTGCGTAGCACGCGGAAGTCCTCACCGGTGTGCTTGTGCGCCTTGCTGATGGCCTTCAAATTCCAGTCGGTCCAGTAGATGTCGTCGTCGAACAGGCTGAGCGCGAACACGTGCGGCACCTTGGCGCCCGACAGCACCACGTGGCGGCGCCGTCCCTCCAGGTCGCAGGAGCCGATGTAGTCCAGGTGCGCGTCGGCCCAGTACAGGCGGTCCGTGAAGTAGTCGATGGTGAGCGCGTTGGGCCACGCGATGTCCTGCTCCCAGTTGAGCACGACGCTGAAGTTGGAGCCGTCCATGCCCAGCTTGCCCACGTAGGCCTGCAGATGCCACGACGAATAGTATAGGTAGCCGGTGCCCGGGTGCACGACGAGCGCGCGGGGGTCGGCGATGCCGGTCTTGAGCGTGAGGCGCCGCGTGCCGTTCAGCTCGGCCACGTCCAGGTTCTTGGAGTGGCGGTCCAGCCAGTACAGCTTGCGGCCCACCCAGTCGACGGCTATTCCCTCGAGACCGTGCGAGTCGTGCCGGATCACGGGCTCCCGGGGGGCCGCCGGGTCCGAGTAGTCCGCGCGGTAGATGGTCTTGGCGGACACGTCGGCGAAGTACAGTTTGGTCTCGGCGATGTCGAAGTCGAGCGCGACCACGTTCATGAGGTCCTGGTGCACGAGCGCGTATCGCGTGGCGTCCGTGGACATGTTGCGCACGTAGTACTTGTTGGAGAATAGCAGCCAGGCGGGCGTGCGGTCGCGGCGCTTGCACGTGCGCTCGTCGGGCGCGCGCTCGTAGTAGCGCTCGTCGCACTTGCAGTAGTAGGAGCCGGGCGTGTTGGCGCAGCGCTGCGAGCACGTGGCCGGGCGCTCGCACTCGTCGTCGTCGGCGCAGGCCTTGCCGTCGGGCTGCAGGCGGTAGCCGCGGTTGCAGGCGCAGTAGTAGCCCGTGGGCGTGTCCACGCACTTGTGGCCGCAGCGGTTCACCTCCAGCTTGGCGCACTCGTCCACGTTGCAGTGCAGCGGCTCGTCTGACTCGTCAGCGCAGTCGGCCACCTTGTTGCACACCAGCTCGTTGGCGATGCACTGGCCGTCGGTGCAGCGGAAGCGATCGTCGGGGCAGGTGCGGTTGTCGCGCGAACAGCCGACCTCGTCGGAGCGGTCGCCGCAGTCGTCCTCGCCGTCGCAGCGGAAGTGGTCGCGGATACACTTGAAGTTCTGGCAGCGGAACTCGTGCGCTGAGCACGTCTTGTAGACGGTGTTGCAGCGCTTGCCCTCGTCGGATCCGTCACCGCAGTCGTTGTCGTGGTCGCACAGCCAACCCTCGTTGATACAGCGGCCGTTGTCGCACTGGAACTGGTCTGGCGCGCAGGGCGCGGGCGCAGGGCAATGGTGCAGCGTGACGTTCTCGTCGGCGCCATCGACGCAGTCGGGATCGCCGTCGCACACCCACTTGCGCGGGATGCACTGGGCGCGGCCCCACAGCTTATTTTCGGCGCACGTGTACTCTGTGTCGGCGTCGCACTTGCGTTCGTTGCACTGATGGCGGTCGTCCTCGTCGGAGCCGTCGAGGCAGTCGTTATCGCCGTCGCAGATGTAGATGCGCGGGATGCAGTTGCCGTTGTCGCAGGTGAACAGGTCGCCGAAGCAGGTGCGGCCCTCGGAGCGGCAGTACTCTGGCGGTTCATCGGCGCCGTCGCCGCAGTCGTCGTCGCCGTCGCAGTACCACGTGGCAGGCACGCAGCGGTGGTTGGGGCAGCGGAAGCTGTTCTGCGGGCAGGTCCGCTGCGAGCAGTGCAGCGCGTCCTCGTCGCTGTTGTCGCCACAGTCGTTGTCGCCGTCGCACAGCCAGTAGGGCTCCACGCAGATGTTGGTAGACTCGCACTTGAGGTGGTTGGCGGGGCAGGTGGTGTTGCGCGGGCAGCGCTCGTGGCTCTCGTCGCTGGTGACGTTGTCCTTGCAGTCGTTGATGCCGTTGCACAGCTGCGCGGCCGGGATGCAGCGCGCGTTGAGGCACGTGAACTCGCCGTCGGCGCACGCGGGGTACTCGCAGCCGAGCTCGTCGGAGCCGTCCTTGCAGTCGTTCTCGTGGTCGCACTTCCACGACCGGAATATGCAGCGACCGTTGTTGCATCGGAACTCGCCGGGCGAGCACGAGTGGTAGGCGCAGTAGTCGGGGTGCTCGTCGGTGCCGTCGCCGCAGTCGTCGTCGCCGTCGCAGGCCCACATGCGGCTGATGCACTTGCCGTTGGCGCACGCGAACTTGGCGCCGTCGCAGCTGACGTTGCGCGGCACGCACATGCGCGCGTCGTTGGCCAGGCGCGCGCCGTCGGGGCAGCGGCACTCGGCCGTGCCGTTGGGCGCGGGGTGGCAGGAGTGCGCGCAGCCGCCGTTGTGCGCGCGGCAGGCGTGGGCGGGCGCGCGGCAGGCCTGGCGCGCCCCCGCCCGCACGTGCAGGTCGCGCGGCGAGTCCTCCAGGCGCCGCACCAGCTCCGTGAGCCCGGCGCCCGTGTGCTTCTCGGCGCGGTACACGCCGCGCAGCTGCAGGTCGGTCCAGTACATGTACGGGCCGTGCACGGTGATCGCGAACGGGTAGATCGTCGCCGATATCAGCACCTCGCGCTCCGACCCGTCCATCTTGGAGCGCTCGATCTTCTCCCGCACCGCGTCCGTCCAGTACAGCATGCTCTCGTCGAAGTCGATCGTGAGCCCGCTCGGCTGCGACAGGTCCTTGTCGATGATGGCCCTCTTCAGCGAACCGGCCATCGTGGTGCGGTAGATCTTGCCGGAGGTCCCGAAGCGGCCCCAGTCGGTATAGTACAGCGTCCCGTTGCACGGGTCGACGACGATTGCGCGCGGTCGCTCGACCCTCGCGATCATGACTAACTCGCCGCCGTCCAGGTTCATCGCGTAGATGGAGTTGTTCGAGCTGTCGGTCCAGTAGATCTTCTTGTGCGTCCAGTCGTAGGCGATGCCCTCGGGATTGATGCCCTTGGTGAGGATGTCGTGGATGCCCGCCGGGTTCGGATCGTCAGCCGGCATCCAGGCTATTCGGGCCCAGGGTCTGATCTGCGTGAAGAAGAGTTTGTTGTCCTCGTAGTCGAACTCGACGCCGACGACGTTGGTGAGGTTCCCGACGGGTTTGAAGGGCACGCTGGTGTCGTGCGGGTCCAAGTTGACGGCGCGCACTTCAGTCCTGGTGGTGAACACGAGGTACTCGTCGACGGCGCCGCAGCGCCTCATGTCGGCGGCCAGGCGGCCCGTGGCACAGTCGCAGCGGTGGCCGCGCCCGGCGCCCGCGGCGTCCGTGGGGAAGCTGAAGCACAGCTGGTCGCAGCCGCCGTTGCCTAGTTTCCTGCAGGGGTTGTTCTCGTCCGTGGGCTGGTTGTTCACGTCGAATATGACGATGTCTCTCAGCTTCGGCAAGTTAGTCCGCACTTTTTCCGGCATGGACGTGTTCCCAGGCAGCTTCGAAGCCTTGTAAATCGTTTGCAAGTTTCTGTCCACCCAGTACACGCTGCCCGTGTGTATAGCGATGCCCATCGGATTGGGTAGATTGGACCGAATCAGTTGCCTATTGCCGCCGTTGTACGATATCTTCTGTATCTGATCCAGTTTCGCGTCCACCCAGTAAACATCGTGTGTCAGCATGTCTATCGTCAGATCGCGGGGATTTGATATTCCGGAGCTCACCAAGGTCTGCCAGTTGGAGCCGTCCAAGAAAGACTTCCCGATGCGAGGATACTGGCCGTAGTCTATCCAGTAGAGTAGGCGCTTGAGAGGATTGACGGCCAGCTCCCTGGGTGCATCCATAGTGGTCTTGACGAGCACTTTCCGGTGGGACCCGTCCAACCAGCACATCTCGACGTAGTTCTCGTGCGGAAACACGTTCGTGAAGTAGAGGTTGCCGGCCACCCAGTCCACGGCCAGACCCCTGACACCGTTGCTGCCGATCCCGTCCTTGACTATGTGCTGCAACTCGGTGCCATTGGGCCGGATGCGGAAGATGCCGTTCCACTGGCCGCGGTTGAACTCCACCCAGTAGACGTAGTTGTCGGCGAAGTGTACGTCCACGTGCAGGATGTGGTGGCCTTGGCCGGTGACCGGGACCATGGCCTCGGAGCTGGAGTCCAGGCTGTAGCCACGGATGAGGTCTAGCTGCGATACGACGGCGAAGGTCTTGAAGGGCACGCAATTGACTTCGTTGTCCTTGCGGTACCCCAGCGAGCACGCGCACACGCGGGAGCCGCCGTCGCCGGGGATGCACAGTTGCTCGCAGCCGCCGTTGTTGGCCGAGCACGGGTGATGGATCATCTTCCTCTTTTGAAACACGGTGAAGAACTTCAGATCGCTCTCGTTGTCGACGATCGACTTGATGTTGTCGCCGTTGGGCAAGTCGGCTTTGATGATCTTCTCATGCCTAGGGTCGAGCACGTAGAGCCGGGAGTCCAGCACTGCGATAACCTTGGGGTAGGAGATGGCGTTAGCTTCCGTCAGGATGGTCTTGCGGTCGTTGCCTTCAGTGTTAACACTGACCACGCTGGCCGGGTACTGCGTGCTGAAGTAGACCAGCTTCTTTTCCACGTCGACGGTGATTGCTTCAGGCCGTTCGATGGCGTCCACCAGGATCACCGGGTTGGAGCCGTCCATGTTGGCTTTGCCGATCTTGGCGGGTACTCCGTAGCCCCCTTCGTCGGACCAGTACAGTTTTCTGGAAGCAATGAAACATATGTTTAATGTTAGAAACTAAATATAACTTGTCGTCATTGTTTCTAAAGTAAAGTCATATCGTTTACCCTTCCGTAGGATCCAGACATATTCCCTTAGGCCTTGCCACAGACAACCTCCCGCCATCATTAGTCAGCACCACAGCTCTGTAACGATTTTTGCCATCAGTTTTGACCAGCTCTATATTACCAGCCGCACGATTGGCCAAGTACAAGTTGCGGCCCAACCAATCAAAGGCTAGGGCAGAAGGAGAGCCTACGATGCCCGGGTCTGGTCCGAGGAAGGCGGTTTTCTCGCCGCCGCCATATGGCATGCTGTAGATGGTGCAGTTCTGATCGTCTTCACTGTCGCCGGATATAGATTGAAGCCAGTAGAGGGTGTGGCCTTGGCGGTCGTAGTCTATCTGGACGCCACCTGTGGAATTGAATATATATTCATAGTTTGAATAATAAAAGACACAAAATAAACGGCCAAAGAAAAAAGGATATAGTTTGATTTCAATATACATTATTAAAGTACCTTGTATTCCAACCACAGACGAGAATTGTCCAGCTCTTCCTGAACCATCTGGCGCCATGTCGATTATATGTGATCCTTTCAAGATCATCAAGAAGGTAGATTCCTCTGTAAAAGAACAATAAGATATATATTTGAATTGAAATATAATATGAATAGAAAATAGATGAACGATAGCGAATTTAATTACCTTCAATACATTTTCCGTCAGGTAACAATTTGAAGCCGGGTTGGCATATACAAGTGTATTCGACACTCTCGTTGGGACTCAGCAAGCAGAGGTGTTGGCAGGAATCCTTTTTACAAGGAGACGGATACAGCGGCTGCAGCGACGGATGGTGGACGTGAATCGAGAGCGGCTGAGATATGAGATGAGAGACCACGGTCTGGTTGGACCCTCGGAACTTGTGAGCGGATAGAACCCTGTTGAGCTGCCTGTCCGTCCAGTAGAGAGTGTCCTCGAAGAGAGTCAGCGAGTGCGGGTGGAGTAGGTAGTGGCTGCCGGCCAGCACCTGCTGGCGCCCGGAGCCGTCGTAGTTACAGAAGTCAATGAAGTCCAGCTTGGAGTCGGCGAAGTATACGCGACGCGTGGCCGTGTCCAGTGTGAGGCCGTTGGGCCAGTACAGCTTGGTGGTGACGATGGCGGAGCGCCGCGAGCCGTCCAGGCCGGCGCGCTCCAGGCGCGGCTGCTCGCCCCAGTCCGTCCAGAACAGCCAGCGCGCGCCCGGCGCCGGGTCCAGGCACAGCCCGCGCGGCTGCTGCAGCCGCTCGGCCAGCACGGCGCGCCCCCCGCCCTCGTCCGCGCGCGCCGCCTCCAGCGTGCGCAGCTTGCTGTCCAGCCAGTACAGCAGCCCGCCCACCCAGTCGTAGGCCAGCCCCTCCACCAGCTCCAGCCCGCTGGCCACCACGGTGCGCGGAGAGCCGCCGCGGTCCAGCCGCGAGATGCGCTTCAGTTTCATGTCCGACCAGAAGATGGTGCCCGAGTGCATGTCCGAAGCCGTGGCCACCACGTTCTCGACGTTCACGGGCACGCGCTCCAGGCCCTGCTCCGCCAGGTCCGCCACTAGGATGGAGTGCCGGTTCGAGATGATCAGGAACGCGCTCGAGTGGTTCTCCGCCTGCACACCGATCGAAGTCTCATTTTAATGCTGATCGCATTATGATGGAAAAAATATATCTGACAGATCGTTTATCCCGGCAGTAAAACAGAGGATGCGAACCTTGCAGGTGTGGTTGTCGGCGGTGAGGCGGTAGCCCGGCACGCAGCCGCAGTCGTAGGCGGTCTTGGTGTCGGTGCACAGCTGGGAGCAGCGGCCGGGCGGCGCGCACTCGTCGAGCGGGCGGCAGGCGCGCCCGGCCGGCGCCGGCTGCTGGCCCGGCGGGCACAGGCACAGCGCGCCCGCCGGCGTGGCCCGGCAGCCGCCCGGGCACTGCTCGCGCGCACACTCCGACAGATCGCAGCCCACGCCTGTCACACACACACACACACCTCAGCATTTAATGGGTTCATGGACTCATACTGGTATCACAAGCCAGTAAAGGGCGGTCCACTGAACTAATCAAGCGTGTGACCACTTCATATGGCAGAAAACGTCAAGCAAAACTAATGGTCTACCTTAATGAATCGTTTATAGAACATAACTATTTAAAATAAATGTTGTATTTCATTTATTTAAAATTCTATGTTATCTGGAAAAAAAAATATCCTTACTATTGGGTTTTGGCTTGACATCTACAAATTACGGGCCTTGTACTTACAGGCTTATTACTAAAAAATCAATAAATAAATTTAAAACTATTTTTTTAAAATAAAATGAAGTAAGCTTTCAGTCAATTGTCTGTCTACAATATTTAAAATACTTTTCCATGTGACATAACCGTGAAAAGTGATAAACAACATAAAATTACAGTACTCTGTTAATATACTTTAATAAATTGGTAATGTACCTTCATCGGCACCATTGGGACAGTCAAACTTGTTGTCGCACACCTGCGTCAGGTTGACGCAGCGGTCAGTGATCCCGGGACATGCCCACTGGTAGGATTCACACCTGGGAATTCATAGTTCAACAATATTTTATCACATTTAGTCACACACAGCAAAATAGGGTTCGCGCAAGTCCTGGGTAATTAAGCAGCAACACGGGTAGTATGGAGTTGAGTATTTAATCTTCACCTCAAGTCATGAACTTTTTATAATTATTATTTTTAACAAAAGTTCTTTGAGCTAATGACATGTTTATGATAATTAAAACTAGTCTAGTAAATAAAAGTGCAGTGGTGACGGCTGCGGCTGTTGTTGGTCGAGGCAGTACCTGATGGTGGTCGAGGCAGTACCTGTTGGTGGTCGAGGCAGTACCTGTTGGTGGTCGAGGCAGTACCTGAGCGGCGGCGGGTGGCAGGCGTGCTGCAGGCCCTCGTCGGAGCCGTCGCCGCAGTCGTCGCGGCCGTCGCACACGTAAGTCTTGAACACGCAGCGGCCGTTGTCGCAGCGGAAGTGGTTGGTGGCGCACTGCGCGGTGCCGCAGCTGGCCGGCTCGTCCGACAGGTCCTCGCAGTCCGGCGTGCCTGCACCACGCGCGGAAACGGGACAAAATTTAATACAAAGCAATATCTTCATTTAAACATATACACTCTTTGAATACAGCTCTTAGTACCGACGTATCACATTGAATCGTGAGTTTTTATGACAATAATAGGCTGTGACTCCAACACTTAGAAGAGATCGTGTTTAATCCTTGCCTCTATGGTGGGTGGTAACATTCATCCGCTAATTTTTTCCACGCATCGACGTGTTGCTAAGGTTGGCAACACCGGAGTTGACTATGTGTAAAATTTGCACGATCATCGGACGAAACGTTTTTTGTACCGTTGTGTGACATAATTTTTAACCTGGACGTTCCTGGTTAGAACTCATTAAATTACTTAGTGCCGTGTACCATTATTCTGAAGAATCTGTTTGTGATTTGGTGAAATTGTCTAAACACTATCCTATATCGCCGTGCGTGCCAGTCACCGGTCATCGAGCTCGTAGCCTGATCTTCGCGACGGTGCTGGTAAGAGTTGGTGGTTGTTTTTATTATTCACCAAGGGCAGGAAATCTTTATTCTAAATACAGTCCACTACAAAATCAATTTAAGTAATTGTGAGAACTACACAGATCGCAAGTCATTAAACTGATGCTGGATTATGTATTCCATATATTTAACGATGGAGCGATCATTTACAACATGAAAATATAATATTTTCATATCAAAAACTACACTTTATAAGATTATCTCTCAATTTCGGGTGGTTTTGAATCAATTAGCGCCACCAATAAACATTTAAGACCCTTGATCCCTGATCATACGCATTCACTGCAGTAAAATTTGTTTCATGTCTTGGCGTTGCAATAGACTAACAACTCTAGATATACACTAACAATTATACATAGTCAGTTCTGTGTGCTGCTTTCTCTAGATTCTAGAAGAGTCAATCAACATTTGTTATCGCAGAACGCAGACACTTGGTTCTTCTGAAAGCACGTTAAGCCGTTGGTCTCGGTTGTCAAGACAACTCTTCCACACACCTGCATTGAGTCGGCATGTTTCTCCCAAGTAAATAGTCCCACGGCCAGTAATGGGAGAAATATAGACTGTTGATGATGATGCTGTTATGGGAAAATAAACGAATTATGATTGTATGCGTATACTGACCGTCGCAGTACCAGGTGATGGGGATGCAGATGCCGGAGGACTGGCACTGGAACTGCTTCCCGGGCTGGCACTGGTGCGGCTCCAGCGCCGGGCAGCCCGCCTCGTCCGAGCCGTCGTTGCAGTCGGGGATGCCGTCGCACTTGTACGCCTCCTGCACACGAGCGTTATCACCACTCAACGACTCAACGTCTAGGTGTTCAACGATTCGAAGACTTAATGAAAGAGCTGGGGTAGCTCGACACAGCACATCATCCTGGGACACAAAACAGGAGTTTCCCGCGCGATGCGGAACAATAAGAACTCAGCTCACTTTAGAGTATAACATGCCCATAATAGGAACGTGTCAGGCAAACATATTATCAGACATGGGCGGCTTCGTCCTGTGCCGGAGCCATGGACGTACCTGCACGCACTGCTTGAGGTCAGCGCACTTGAACTGGCTGGCCAGGCAGGACACGGGCGGACAGTCGGCCTCGTCTTGCTTGTCGAAGCAGTCGTCGTCACCGTCGCACACCCACGACGACGGGATGCAGTGCCCAGTGCGCGGGCAAGTGAACTGTAACCATATGACCATCTTATCGTCGCTATAATAATATAAAATCGGCAAATCCTTAGTTATTTTTGCTTTCTTTAACTCGATAAAAATTATGCTCTCGTTCATTTTCTGGTAAACATTAGACTTGTTAAAGTCATCCGATTATAATAATAATATGATATAATAAAATTTCTCACTCTCACATCTATAATCTAACCTTAAGTAAAAATTATTTAAAGTTTGTGTTATGGATACTAGATAATGGAGTATGTACTCATCACACAAATATCTGTCCCTACCGGGATTCGAACCCGACACCGCTGGCTAAGTAGTTACGGGTAGTGACCACTCGACCAGACGGCCGTCAAGTATGTACTAGTCCAGTTAGGTAGTGTAATAGAGCCGACCGCCGACCTGGAAGTAGGCGCAGGTCTTGTCGGCGCAGTGCGCGCCCTCGTCGGAGCCGTCGCCGCAGTCGTTCTCGCCGTCGCAGCGCCAGGTGGCGGGCACGCAGCGCCCGTTGTCGCAGCGGAACTGCGCGGCGCTGCACGTCACGTTGCCGCAGCCGGCCTCGTCCGAGTAGTCGCCGCAGTCGTTCTCCGTGTCGCAGCGGAACGTCGCCGGGATGCAGCGCCCGGACTTGCACATGAAGTCGGACGGCCCGCACGTCGCTTCTGCAGGAGACAACCGTCACAATTTAAAGCACCATTAAACAGCTACTTTGATGATTGACATGCGACTAGAAATGCTCATTTTTTTGGTCTCCGAGAGAGAAAACAACTTACTGGTGCAGTTAGCGAACTCCTCGTCACTGTTGTCCAAGCAGTCATCGTCGCCATCGCAGACCCAGCTCTTGGGGATGCAGCGTTGATTGTTGCACGTGAAATCCCAGGAGTTAGGGCACGCCTGCATCGGCGGCTCCGAATTGGGATCAGCCATACAGCTGGTGCCGTCCGGAGCCAACTTCTCGCCGTACGGACAGCCGCATTTCACAGTCAAAAGTTCAGTATTATTCCTCGGTATAGCGAAACACAATTTCTGACAGTTCCCGTTGTTCCTCGAGCATGGTTGCATCGGATCCACCTTCTGAACTGAGCGACTGTATACTTTAACACCATACAACCGGTTGGTTTGCGGCTCCCTCACCATGATATCTTCCTGCTCACCAGTCAGCTTATGTAGACGAACTATAGCATCTAGTCTCCAATCAGTGATATACATGAACTCCTTATGGATCACAATGGAGAACGGATGTCTGATTAATCTGGAGTTGACGGTTTTAACATCTGTCCCATCCAATTTAGCATGCTGCACGTGATCTAGTAAAGCGTCGCACCAGTACAATCTGTCTTCTTCGAAGTCAATGGACAGACCGTTTGGCCAGCCCAGGGTCACGTTCGCGAAGACTAAAAGTGCACTTCCGTCAGTGTTCACTCGACTGATGTTCGCTGGGCGATCCCATTCAGAGAAAAACAGATAACCTTTGTTTGGGTGTACTACAATAGCACGGGGTCTCTTTAAATCTTTTAGAAGCGTTCTTTTGTAGGTAAAGTTTCTCGTTGACAAAACATTCAAAGTTCCTTTTCTGGAGTCAATGTAGTACAAGTTCTTAGATACCCAATCGACCGCTAAGCCTTCAACACCTTCGTTTTGTGACGCGAGCACTATCTCCCTGGTAGTTCCGTTTCTGTGGACTCTGTGTATCACGTCTTGTAACACGTCCGAGTAATAAATATGTTCGTCACGTGCATCAAAATCTAAACCCACGAATCTCGCTCGTCTGGATACGACTGGAAGGATCGCTTCGCTAAATCCCTCGATAACCGGGTTCAAAACTTTTCCCTTGATGAATCTCTGTTGGGAATACATTAGGAACTCTTCCACCAAGTCACAGTTCCTCAAATCAGCTTCTAGACGGTAGCCTATATTGCAAGCACATCTATAGCCAAGACCACCGTTGGGCAACGCCGTCACTATACACATTTGGGAACAACCGCCATTGTTGTTACCGCAAGGATTATTTACAGAAGTCTGTTTCAAAGAATTTATCACAGTTAAAGCTTTGGGTTCTCTGATGTCTTTCATCTTATATATGGCTTGTATACTTGAAGCACCTTCATATTTGTTCACGGAGCTTATCCCTTGCTTAGTGTTATCTGACCAGTAGACTCTGTCTTCAAATAAGGCGAGCCTTGACGGGCTGGGAACCTGTTGGCCCCGGAGGACCAGGAACCGGTGGTTTCCTTCATAATCTACTGTTTCAATATAGTCCAGTAATGTGTCGCACCAGAACACTCTCTTCGCAATTATGTCTACTGCGATACCTGATGCTTTGTAGGCTGCCTCTGATACTATGGATTTCGTGTGTGTGCCATCCATATTGGCTCGGATTATCTGTGAAACAAGGGTAAGTAAGAAAAACGTAAGTTTTTTGTAAAATTAGAGACAGGTTTTAATAAAGTAAATTAGGCATAAATTTGGCTTCCGAAATGTCTATACTATAATATGTATTATTTATATTCCTTAAAATTTTGGATGGCATTCTTTTAAATTGTACGCTTCCTTTTTTCTGAAATTTTACTTGAACTTTTAATTGAAAGTGAAATGTCGTATTTTCTTCATAATTGATTTGTTAAAAAGTTTAATAAAAGTACTATTTGTTTTGTTTGTACATTTAAATAATGTGAATCCCTCTCAAATTTACTAATGTGTTTTAGTGTCAGTGACAGGAGTTAAAAAGCGTCGAAGGGAACAACCTGACTGCTGTCGGCCACGAACATGTAGCCCACGGTGGGGTCGAGCGCGATGTCGGCGGGGCTGGTGAGGTTGGAGCCCAGCACGACGGCGTGCCAGCGGCCGTCCAGCTCGAACACGTCCACCTTCTGGCCCACGCCGTCGGCCACGTACAGCTTGTCGCCCACCCAGTCCACGGCCAGCGCCAGCGGCGCCCACGAGCCCGCCACGGCGATGTCCCCGGCCGCCGCCCCCGCGCCTCCCGACACTCCCGCCACGCCCGGTGCACTCAGCGACTGCCAGTGGATCTGGAATATCGTTATCTTTTTCTTTTATAGGTTCTCTCAAAAGAGGCCTAAAAATGGGTCGACCAGGTTAGATTTAAAGCCGTATACTGTATTGGTCAGCTTCGAAGTTCGCTATAAGTTATTGCAATTGCAATGCTTTTTACAACCATTTGCAATGCTTTTTACAAAATAAATAAAATAAAATATTCTATTCAAAATTCTTTTCGAGGTATTGACCGAACATTTAATTCTGCGTCAGCGTGGTCAACAGCCAAGAATTCTATTTTGGCATTACTGTCGTTATGTGCAGCGCTGGCATTTTACACTTATGATACATACAATTGGTAGTCATAAACATTACCAAATTTACAATAAATTAGATTTCGGCTTCGGCGTGAGACAGTGGCAAGTATCGCTAAGGTGAGTAACCTTCCGAGTGTTGAGGTCGCTCCAGAAGAGCAGGTCTCGGCGGTGGTGGTAGTCGAGGCCGGCGGCGTGCGTGGCGTTGGCGAGCGGTGCGGGCGCGCGGCCCAGGCGGTCCATGCGCACCACGCCGCCCGCGTGCGCCAGCGCCAGCCACGCCTCCGCCCCCGCCCCCGCCCCCGCCCCCGCCCCCGCCCCCGCTCCCGCGCCGCCCTCCGCCACCAGGCAGCGCCCGCCCTCCGCCAGACGGTAGCCTTGCGCGCACGAGCAGCTGTACGCTACGAAATTAATTTTCTATCAGATTACGGTACAATTTTGATCATTAGCCTAGTTTCTTTTTTAATAAAGAATATTCTTTTAATATAATGTTAAAAAGAAGTAAAGTTTTAATTTTATTCAAAATATGAATTTTCAATATGATGAAGCCATTTTACTTAATGTTTTCTTGGTAGTTGAAGAAACGATTCTCAGAGTAGTATTATCCGAGTGTATATTACTCACACCCTGGCGTGTTAACACAGAGCTGGTGGCAGAAGCCCCACTCCTTGCACTCGTCGCGGTCGACGCAGGTCTTGTTGTCGGCCGACAGCATGAGCCCCGTAGCGCACACGCAGCTTCCACCGGAGGGTGACGCCACGCACTGGTACTCGCAGTCAAGAGCTGGGCATGACGCCGTCGCTGAAGATGGAAGACATTTCAATCATTATGTTCGGAACAATCTCGAAAACGGAAACTCTGCGTCCTGAACAATGTGCGGCGTTTTTTCACACCCCATCAACTAATTGCTATACAACACGCAAGTACCTCCCTACGTTGAGTATTACTCGATCAGCATCATCGGTGACGCAGAGGTTACTTACCATATTGAACCTCTCCAGTTACGTCGCGATATTGCATCATTTAGGGCGTTCTACCATGTATACCACGGAGAGTGTTTTGAGGAGCTTTTCTCTCTTATCCCGCCTTCCCCCTTTCACCTAAGGACTAGCTAGTGCAGTTCGTAGTTTCACTTGCACTAGCCCCTTTTTCTTTGGACTTCACTAATGCTTACCATCAGGTAGAATGGAGTAATTTGCTTGATCTTTCTATTATATTCCCCAAATATAAATTGCTCAAAAGCTTTTACAGACATTGACACACTCATCTCTATAATTAAAACATTCCCATTTCAATTTAACCCTTTTAACTAATCATTATAACCAAAACTTACAACAAGCAGTTTCTTCATCAGCATTATCTTCGCAATCCTTCTTTCCATCACAGAGCTGAGCCCTCGTTATGCACTTGTGCGTACCCCCCGGCCCTCCCTTGGGACAGAGGTATTTGTTATCTGGGCAAGATATGGCAGTACAGTTGGCCTCGTCCGAGCCGTCCGCGCAGTCCTTGTAGCCGTCACAGTGATAGGTGGCAGGAATACAAAGCGCGTTCGTGCAGCGGAACTGTCCGATATGGCAGGGGGGAAAACCTGGAAAAATGGGGCTCTTTAGAAAAGACAACGACATTAAGCTTAATAACAGCGGCAGATAACACCATATATCCTTGAAAATGGTGTTTTCTATAATCGCTAGCGACTCAAAAACCTGATTTTTTATCTGAGTTCAATTACAATAATTGATAAGTAACTAAAATTGGTAAGTAAACTAAGATTTTGAATATCAAGAAACGTAAGAACTTTTTAAGAGTTTTAAGCTCTTTGCAAAGAACTCCAAGTACCATCTAACACTTATCAGGAAATAAATAAATTAACTTACTGCAATGCGCCTCGTCAGAGTTATCACCGCAGTCATCTTTGTGATCGCACTTAGCGGCGGCGTCAACGCACTTTGTGCCCGACGCGCACCGGAATTGGTCTAGGGTGCAGGCTAACGTTTGTCCCGGGCAGTCCTTTTCGTCTTTGCCCGTTCTACAGTCTAAATACCTGGAATTGGAGGAAACAGGATAGAGTTTAGCATACTATAAGTAGATTCCTAATAGTATTGAAAAAAATCTTGGAATGAGTGTCCTGCCGAGATTACAATGTAAATTTTATCAAAAAGATGTGAAAAGCTGTTGCTAGTGTCCATATGTGTTCAGCCAACTTATATCACATATTTTTATAGAGCCGCCTGCATAATATACCACTCTCTGCGAAATAAAACTCTTGATTTTACACCAGATACAGAAAAACCTCGAACAGTTACACACTTTCAAGAGTTTTGTTGTTAATACTCAAGAGCATAACTCACCCGTCACACTTTTTTTCTTTAGGTATACAAGGCCCCTGTGAAGACACTTTTCCCGACTCAGCGCCCTCCACGCCGCATTGGAAGTCATCGGGCAGGCACTTGCGGAACACTGGAATCCA
Organism: Acentria ephemerella; assembly: GCA_943193645.1. Classification (NCBI taxonomy): domain Eukaryota; kingdom Metazoa; phylum Arthropoda; class Insecta; order Lepidoptera; family Crambidae; genus Acentria; species Acentria ephemerella. The sequence goes on from OW971887.1 coordinate 343,175, forward strand.
CAAATCAGTTATTAAATGGAATATAGACCTCGATTAGAATTGGAAATGCTCATTCTTTAGGTTTGATCCAATCAACTACTTGTCAAATTTAACTTATATTGCAGTGATCTAGCTAGCTAAAGAAATAAAGGTAGAGAAAAATCATGTTAGATACTAAAATATCTGTTAGCTTTTTTTTTCTTTTTTAATTTTCACCACCTTCATCAATTTATTTAATATTCCTTTACAGGTAATATACAATCTTTCGTCTATCAATGGAAGCGCAAAGAGGTTATGTGACTTGTATACAGTGTAACGACTTGGCTACAGATAAATATTATATAATAAAACATTTATTTTAAAATTAACAATATAATAAATTAAAAACTTAAGTAAATAAAGGTAGTCGTATAAAGAACGTGGATTTTTATTTTGGGCCGTGCACTCTAAAAACCACATGTGGACTAAGTACTACTTAACTAGCGGTAGCACGACGAAGGCGTAGAAATCATCTCATAAGGTTGCAGCTTGTTGCAGTTACGGACCAGTCCAATAGAATGGAAGTAGCTTCTGTATTTAGCACTGCGTGTTGGACCGTGTTGTAAGAATTCAACTTAACAATAAAAGAACAACTTAATGGTAATCTTTCCTGCCAGCAAGTAGCTATGTCGACGTCTGCGGTCCGAATATTCGTTCTTTATTAGTTCGATCGTGAGTTCAATCACAATGACCGGTTCTTGTATTCCGGAGTAAAGCGCATATAAAATTCTAGCTATATGAATCTCACCAGCGGATATTTTTGATCAATTACTTTTATTTTATATTTCTAGTTTATGTAACTTGTATATTAGTTAGCTGGCTAGCGAAGTTAATATTTTTAGAAGTTGTGTATAATTTTAGATAAATGAGCATCGTTACAACAGAAGTATAGCACAGCTAGTGTGGTATTCCTGACACTCGCTTACTTTATTCTTTGTATAACATGGGCTCCTTAAGCGAAGGGTCACCTTTTATACCGGCATGTGGTTATACCTAAGGCAGCGTGTCACAGGTAAAATATAAAAGATGGGACTTACGCGGACAGTAGGTCTGACCACGCCACCACCACGCCAAAGCTGTGACCACAGCCAATGCAAACTGGTCGAAACGTCAGGCAATAAAAGGATTTTAATATTATGTATCATGGAACGCGATAGTTTAAAAGCTAGTATGTCGCATGTTGATCAAGCTATCTTCCCATATGGACTTCTACTACTTATCAGCAGATCATCCTCAGTAATTTGCTATGCTTTTTATAGATAAAAAGCAAACGATTCTCTTATAAGTTCTGAAATACGTAATGAAACAACACAAACCCGGTATCGGCAACTAATTTATGTAAAATTCTCATACAAAAGACTCTTTGAAGTGAACTAGCGCCGTGCCGTCCTTTATAAGCTACCCTTTGTGCTGTTTTAAACTGTTTTTCTATGAAAAGCCACGGAAAAAACACCCGAGCATGTTACAGGTGTCATTTTAACGAAGACCGTATTTGTGTAAATTTTTTGTCGTGCAGCTGACAATGCTTAAAGTTGCAATTTATTTCCGTAAAAGAACAGCGTTTATTTCATTCAAGATGTCTCACTTGACATTGGAATTGGATTTACAGGAGTGTCTCCTTGAATCGTATGCTATTGCTGATTTCACGAATCATTATTTTTTTGTTATTCATGATGGAGTCAAAACATTTAACTGTTACGTACGTCCATTAAATTATTATTGGGTTGTCCATTTGATTGCTTATCGTTAATACTAACTACGGTTCAATATCCACGTTGTAATGTCAATATCAATGTTCAAATATAAATAAAAGATATTAATAATATAACTGTTACAATATCAAAATTTGTTGCATTATACCAAAAAACTCATAATTGAGTCAAGTTCAAATATCAACGTCAATTCTATTTTGTCACTTAATATTATATTCTAATCTGTTGAGATTTTGCTTACATTCCCCATATGCAGCGAGCAGCGTCCGGTGACCCGAAAAAGGTTCAGGGTTCACACTTAGTCAGCAATTAAATCTATTGTGGTGTCACAATGGGCCAGTGGTCGCTATAGCGAGGTTAGAGGATGGTTATAACAAACGTGACTGACTAAAAGGTTCAAAAGCTTTGTTCCTTTGATTAGTTGAATAACTTTAGGAATATAACGCTCTAAATCATAATTATGGTAGTAATTGATAATTAAGGTGTGTTCATAAACTCTTTCGAACATAAGTTTGGTACATAGATTTGTCAAACAAAATTATTAAGCTCCTCCGTACCAAGTGAAGGCACGTTATGTCCAACGCTTCCTAGCCAGGTTCTATCAGTCTGCACAGCGGTAGCAGCCATATCCCGATCCGCTTATCGTGAAGAAAAGAGAGTAATCTTTTTAGATACTAATCCTTTTTCACTTACAAATGTTTACATGAGACAATGCGATCAAACTAATGTTTGGTTTTTTGTACTCTGCAAATCCGTCCAGTTTAGTTCTTTTTAGTTCTTCAGTCGTTTCTCTACCGTACTCAGGGCTGAGCTTTGGCACCCATAATAATATTGATCTTGGAATTAACTTAACATTTTGAATTTTTGTCTCTTATGGATTAAATATTATCCAAAACAGCTCATAATTAGTTATTAAGACAAATACTATTGTCTTTAGCTATTTATTCTCTGAGAAGATGATTATCCTTTGTCGTTTGAATTAAAATGTAATATCAATTGTATGTGGCGTATTATTATGGTAGAAATTTAGCGTTCAAATCGACTCGGTTTCACACTGCGGTTTCCAAAAAATCTACTCGTCCAGGATTTGGGGCAACTGGGCAATCAGAAAACTGTATAATAATTTTCTTACCATAGGATTGCCGATTGTTTTTCATTATTCGATACCTGTGGTTTTCAAAAACCAAGTGATTTTGGCCAAAAATCGCCCCAGATGAATCAATTTAAAATTGTTTCACTTGAGACTGCAACAGAATTAAATACTAATCCCATTGGGATGGTATGGGATAAACCCCTCATGTCATTTTCCTGTGCAGGTAAATGCCCAGCACTGATATGTCAATAACTTCTGATGATGGAGGGAGTAATGTACACTCAAGTAGGCTTTTAACTTTATCTAATCCCAACATGTTTTATATCGTTGCTAAATTCATTAAATATAATAATATAAAACTCTTATTAACACATACTTTCTAAGTTTTTTAATAGATTTAATATTCTCTTGTTTGTCCTATCCAGATACTCAACTAATTACTAACTCGATATCACAATAGATTCGTCTACAATAAACTAAAACATAATTATACATTCCTGCACATGCTTGGTCAAAATTAGCTGACAGAATTGTTATCATAGAAGATAGCACAATGCCATTTTTAAACAGAAGAAGAATATAACGTTATATAATGAGAACCTGAATGTGACGACGTTGTCAGAGAAGAAAAGCCTTCATATTTCAGAATCTCATTAAGTTCGCTAAGACAAAAGCTTTCTCCAATCTATTCTAGATGTAAACTTTGAAGATTCAAGTGAATACTCAATACTTTGTTGCATTCAATAATGTACATATCTATAGCAGTTGAACTACACAATTATGGACCCTGTGTATTGACGGGTACGGCATACATAAATAAGAGAGAGTAAGAGAGCTATACCAGTAGGTTGTTATGTACAAGTATATTATATAACGTTATTATCTATATTTTATTTTACTTATTAATTATTCCTATAGCGTAATTGTTTAAATTTAGGCGGATTATGTTGAATTAATTGTTATTTTTTAATAAAAGTATGATTTTAAAAAGCAAAAAGCTTATACATTTTGTGTTTTTTGCCATTGAGAAGTAGAAAGAGTGACAAGATTTAAAGTAATTTGTATAAAAACAAATGTTTAGTTAAATAAACACATGAATATTATTATTACACGTATTAATCCCCTATAATTGTTCCGTAATTAATTACGACAAGCTGAGAGTATTGTACACATTACGTGTATCAAATGTACCTGAAGATTGAATTGAGACGAGTATATACCCTCGTGGTGGGCGGTTTATCGGTAATTATACAATTCAATAGATCGGACGTACTTGATGTCGTTGCGATTGCTTGTTGTTGATGGGTCTAAAGATATAGGCATTAATTCGAACTGCCTGCAAACTTTCCTTTTGTAACCTTAAGTATAGATAATAAAAGCGTCTTTCAAAAATACAGTACAGTGGATATACCTGTAGGTTAAATAGTTTTATTAAATAGACAAACTGTAGCCGGGGCCGGTATAGGGTCCGGGACGATACTCCACGCTTGCGAGCGTCCCGCGGGAGCTCAGGTCCTAACTAGGGTCGTTCGTTCACATGCCAATACATTTTTAACGTCTGATTGCTTTGTAGTGAAGTGATGTCATTTGTTTCGAAAGCTTAGGGAATTTAGCTTCAACTATTTATAAAAGGAGTTATACTTAATAAACAGCTTTTAAAATATTAAATCAAGTTAACAACTAATATTGAACGTAATTACAAACAACCGTATTCACTGTAGCACCAAGTGTAGGTATGTGGTATAAGATATGATTATTTAGAACAAGGCTAAGCATGGTGGTAGACTCCCGTCTGTCTGAGCTGCCATGGTGTTAGTTCAACTGACGCCTCTATTATATATGTAAATATACTAGAAATTAGCAGTACCTTTATATAATATTTTTTCTGTTTATTTTTTGAGTGTACATTGATCGTTAAATATATATATATATATTATTATTATTATTTAATTAAGAAATATTCCTTGCCACCTAGTTAGACACAAATCCTTAAACCAATAGAATTACCAAAAGTGTCATATATGTTCGACTCCATGTTGAATAAGGATCAATATCGGTAATTTTTTATTAGTTTAAAAGGGGCGTCCTTCAATTAAAATGCCTAAAAATTTAGATTTTTCGCAACAAGTTGTGGGCACACTTCTTATTTGAGACAGGACCAAAAAACAAATAGTTTCAATATACAAGTTTAGTGTATGGTTAAAATTGTGACCACAAAGGGTTTTGCCACCTAGGAGTATTCCAAGGCACCCCACTTGGAATACTCCGAATAGGGATATTATTTTAGCAATGAATTGAAGAGTAGGTGACGTGGCGCGTAACATCATTGTCTTCCACGAGGTAGGCAGCGGTCCAATGTGTTTTCAAATTGTGACGTTATATATATGTTTATTCGACGCTTTTACGGTGAAGGGAAACATCGTGAGGAAACCTGCACATGCCTGTGAAGATATTCTTAGGCTGTGTGTGAATTCGACCAAGCCGCACTTGGACAGCGTAGTTGATTAAAGCCTCATCGCTCTAATTTAAGGTAGACTCGAGCCCTTCGGTGGGGACGTGTATGAGCTATTACTGATTAATGCAAAAATATTACTTTCTCATGGAATATCCCTCCACCATTGTCCTGCCTACCTTGTGGCATACGGACCAAATCACGGGAGAGCGCGAGGGTACTTGCATAGGGCTCTTTCCCCTTTGGCGCTGATCTAAGCTCCCTACAATGAATAAAAATGGAATAAAAGAGATATTTAACTCATAAATGTTTTCGGTGAGGAAAAAAGAATCTCGAAGAAAAAACAATAATTACGGTCATTAAAACTTAGCCACGCTAAGTGTGGGGCACGTCGTAAGGGCGGTATTTTTGTAAAATGCAGATGTCGGAAACTCTTTATTGGACGAAGTTTCCGAGGAAATAAATCCGGACAGACTCGAAATGAATGAATGTTTTACGGAGACACTTAAAACTCTCACCTACGCTGGGACAAAAGTAAACGTATTACGCGAGAGAAAAAGACACGCGAATAAATTTCTTTGTGAATGCACGTTTATTTATATTCTTACTTCAAAAATAGTAAGCAAAATATTTACGGTTTTTATTCTGCAAACTGAAATTTGCAAGTTTTATTTCATTTCACAATATTTTTTTACTTAAGGTTGGAAACACCATCACATTGTACTAAATTTACAACAAATATTTCTCGGTACAAGCTGTTTTACTGTGGAACTCTTTACCCGTCCACTTAAGGCAAGCTCAGTCACTTAACAGTATTAAAACGCTAGTGTTCGAACACTATTTGTCAGTTTGATTTCCTTAGTACTCTGTGCTTATATGTGTTTTAGTAGATATATATTTATAAAAATATGTTTTATATAATATATATATAAATTAAGTAAATACCTATGTATGTGTATTGAGTATTTGTGTGTAATATCATTTATCATGTATGTATTCGTTATACGTCACCAATTTCCCTCAAGTACTTTATTTTTAATTCTGTGCATCCTAAGGTTACCTGGAAGAGATCGCTTTCAGTGATAAAGTCGCTATTTGTGCAAAATTAGTTAGTTGCCCATGTATTTCTCTTTTTGTATTGGCTGATGTACGATAATTCTATTTTATTTATTCATTTTGCGTCGTGAAATACAAATCATTCATTCACTGAGGACAACGAATCTAATTATTTCGTAACGAAATTTGTTTACTAATAAAATTAATTTTCATTTTTTTTAAATCATATTCTTAAATTATAATTGCAACATTATAAACAGTTATTCATGGGATTTACACTATGTACCTCTTCGTTTATGAGTTCCCGATACATCAACCACAAAACCAACATCTACAACATCTCACCCGCAAATTCGTCAGTTATCTCGGTGATTACGGCTCTTGCAACAATGCAGAAATTCAACATTGTAATATTAACTTTAGATTATAACGCTCTATCAGAAAAATTGGAACAATAGGGGAATCTCAAGATTCCCGCGTACTTGATGTAATAAGTTAATTCTAATAATAATTCAAGTAATTTTAGCTACTTTAGATAATTTAAAAGGAAAAGTCGCCGGCCTGTATAAAATTGAGAAAAACTTTCGTACATATACAAAAATTGGGCTAACTTATCGAAATTCCTTGTTATCTTAGCTTTCGAAAACTTGGAGCACAACAGATTAACATGAAAACGGAACATCAGCGATACGAGCACTAAACAAAAACGCAATTTCCACGCCATTAAAACTTACCCCGTGCTGTCACCAACAAACCTTGGTCTCTGCTTTGTCGAACATAGCCTCCGCTGTGGATCGCCTTAAGACGAGCGAGGGAAACGAGGTAGACCAGAGTGAGGTGGGCACGATATTTCGTTTACAAGTTCTTTAAAAGAAATAGGACGGTTGGTGTCGAGTTTATTTAAGTATTGCGCTGTAACTCAAGCTTTTGACCACAGATTAGTTGGGAGTTATGTACGGTCTCAATAACCAAGCCTAGAGGCTTAAGCTACACTTTGGACATTTATCTCTCTATCCTTAATATAAACATAGCTAAGAGATACATAAAGTTTAGAAACAGCTGGTGGAAGAAGATCGCAAAACATAAAAAAAGGTGAAACTTGCAATAGTGAGTCTTCGTGTGATTATTAAGATCATTTTGTTCACGTGGCACGGTACTATATTGATATGTATTAATATCTTAAATGCATAATAATATACAGATCAATAGATATAGCTTAAATACACAAATAATACATTAATTCTCATGATAAATTTGACTGGTAGTGCTCTTTTGAGTTAAAATTAAACGAGCAGTTTTTAATTTTTGCTAATTTGTCATTATTTATGACTTAATAAGTGATAGTATTACTGTTTACTTTATTGGTCGATTCAACCCATCATGATTGTCTGAACCTTTGAAAACGGCTCCAATAGTAGCTGTAGCCTCACGTGGACCTCACGTCAGGTCTAATAACTCTAGATGTGTCAATAACTTAAACTACTCTAGTAGACGAACAACACATATAACTTAACAGTATGCAGTCCAATCCAAAGTAAGATCGCTGTGTTTATTTAAGAAAAACAGTTAGTAAACTTATTCAATATATTTATGTTATTGGTTTTTTTTATAAAGATTTTAGCCACAGTCATTTTATAAACATCGAGACTTTTGTATATGTTCGATTTGTTCTCGAAGCTGAGCGGGATATGTTTAAATTTGAAAACGAATTTTCATTAACTTTACTTCAAATAAAATAAAAAGTTGCTTTGTACTTTTTTTTAAAATCTGAAATGAATTATAATTTAACTATTAATAACAAGAAACATTTTAAATTGGGAATGGTTTTCATATCATAGTTCGTTTTCTTTCAGGTTAGGTAACGCGTGGATAAATTGGTGTTACAAATAATAATTTGGCTTAGTAATGTCTACAACTTTTGTATAAACATACTCACGAATCTATACAACTGATGTTCGAAGAAGTATCCTGATTCGGTGACGCTACGAACCTCTACAAGAATCGACCCGCATTGAATTTGAAATGCGATTTAAAAAAATCATCCTGATTTCTCTTAACTAAAAACATAATGTTTTGTACTCACTGCAGTCAGCCTCGTCAGTGCCGTCGACGCAGTCCACGTGCATATCACAGCGGTAGTGCGGTGGGATGCAGTACGTTTTGTTCCACACGTACTGGCCACACGTTAGCTGTCCGGCGTCACAGTCGGGGGGCGCTGGTGACAAAAGACAACGTTGAGACTTACATCAACTAAACAGGCATCTCAATCAGGAACATTTAATTCTCGCCGGAAGCGCTAACATTGAATATTTATTTACACTAATTATATGTATTTTATTGGACCAAAGGCATAAAATATATCTATATAAACAATCAGACCAGGAGTTTTGAAGCACAAAGTTTTAATATGCTTATATTAATTATTTAGACAACCACGTGAAAGAGCCTTACTGCCCAAGTCCTCCTGGCAAAGTACCACCATTTCACCTAAGCCTTCTGGCATAAAAATAACGCCAATGCAATCATGTTAATTTTTATTGTGTTCCAGCAGTTGGACGCAAAGCAGTCAATTCCTCTATGGTTCAGAAATACGGGCTCGCATAGCGGCTCGAGTAGCCGCTTACATCTTCAGGCTTATCACCAATTACCATCAAGTTGATAAAAGATTCCTCTTGCAACTCGTCTAACTAGAATGATCAATTATTTCCATGATCGTAATTAGGGATGTTAGGGAGCTCCGTAACCGTAACCGAAACTATCGGATATCCGATATAAAATAATATCCATAACCGTAACCGAATCCGAAATAAAAGTTTCGGATAATATCGGATAAGGGCGGAGTGTAATTGCGACACGTTATTCCATAAAAATGCATACTAAGTACAACAGTTTAAGTACCTTAGTAAGACAGTACCTCTCTCTGCCTCCCGGAAGTGTACCGAGTGTGCAACTTTTCAGTGCTGCTGGGTTAATTTATGATCCTTTAAGAAATAGACTTTCTGGTGATAAGGCTGCGAAATTACTTTTTGTTAAGTATAATTTGCCTTTGCTAAATTTTGACTATTATATCTGTTTAATGTTATTGTAAGTTGAAAGACGATGTATGATTCAGAGCAAGTGAAAATTAAGTAACTAATTAAGTAACTAAATAATAAATAAAGAAAGCTGTGATTCTTACGTTAAACTAAAAATATAGTAATAAATATGTGCAATGAGCTTTCTAAATTCAATTCTAATTTTAATATTTTTAATGACTGATTTTTGTTCCTACCAAATAAACCATTTTATTAGCTATTTATATTTAATACTTTTGAAATTCATTAAAAAGTTAATATCTATAACCGAAATTATCCGAAACTAACGGATAATCCGAAATAATTTCATATCCGTATCCGGTATAATAATCATTTCTATATCCGTATCCAATCCGTATCCGAAATTTCATATCCATAACATCCCTAATCGTAATTGATTTCTCAAAGAATTTATTATGTCACTGTTGTCAAATCAAAATGACAAATTTATTTCTATGATCATTTCCCGACCACAAAATTGGTTAAAAACATTCAGCTCACAGTGAGAGAATCAATCTTGTATTAGTTTATTGGCGAGTGCGGGGTCTCAATCAGCGACCGCATCAATCAGGTCCGGGGTCGGGTCCCACCACTATAGAGCGACAAGGTTTTATTGCTAGGGAGATATATATATCTTTGATTTCTTTTGCAGATAAGGAAGAAATGCTCAAGGCATCAGATTACACTTGTTACTTTTAAGCAATATACCAATTGTAAGATCCTGTGACAGCTTAGAAGTACTAACTATGAGATCAAAACGTAAAAAGGACGTTACCTACCTAACTGTTATATAGCTGAAGTGACTTTTAATAAAAAATAAATTATTTTAATTAATTTTATTATTCACAATGCGTAACTTACCAATGAATTTTTTTGTAGACTGGTGAATTTCATTTATATAGCGTAGTGCCAATTTTGCATGGAAAAAGCCCTATATGTTAGTTAAGTAAAGCTCTATATCTTAACTTAACTACATGTTTTTGGAGACATCGTCTTTAACTTCGAGTAGCATAGAAATACATTGTGATGTTTAAGCCTTAATAATGTTCCTCAGTCCAGCAGAAGATTGAAGAGCTAACAGAACGTTGATAATGAATAAATTCTGTAAGTTTAAAATAAAGATAGACCAAGGTTTGTTAAGAGAACCACCTTATAATGTAGATAGCAGTTACAAAACTTGTCTCCCAGCCTTCCGTCCGTGTGTTCCAAGCCTCCTATTGGGGTCACTCAGGTGCAAATTGAATTTACGTGTGGTTGTCGGAGGAATGGAGACGTATTAGAGCAGGCATTTGTAAATAAGATTTGTTAGCAAGCTTTGCGCTTTCTTAGTTTGTGAATGTACGTGAAAATCAAACGCAATTTATCAGACGACCTTCGTCTAGCTCTTCTATAAGATCCATTATGTTTTAAGATAGATAGAGGACTGATTTTGTAAAAATTTCACCAGTCTCCTACTCATTTAATCAGCTCCTTACTTAATCAATGCGGAGCTTCGAGATGTCCCAAACCCTAGCCAGCGTCAGATATTTCATTCTATATATATGTAGATATATATGTATATAGACTCGGTAAAAATGTTTCAAGATGACTTCTCATTAAGTAATTCCAGAGCACTTCACAAAGGCATGTGGTGGATAGCCATTTGATTTGCTGAGCTCTTTCAGTATCATAAATATGAAACCTAATTTTTCAGGAACAATTTTTCTTCCTACGGCATTCCTATGACTTATGGTAAGCAATAACTATAGCTTTTAAAACCAAGGGTTATTCACTAAGCCTTATAGATAGCATAACATAGGAGAAAAGTTCCCCTTCTCCTAACATAGCTTTCACTGCCTACAATCTTCGTTAAGGTGGAAGTGAGTCTCCTGTCGAGAGTTCTTATAACCAGAAGAAAATACTACCATGCAGTACTTGGTTTAAGACTGTAAATTTGACAGATATGATCCAACAAAGATGTTTCCATAATAAGAAGTATCCAATTTGAATGTTTCTCCGTTTACAAATATCGATAGAACAAGATCTCATGATTCATACATTGTGTTAGATATTGTGGGTTTAAAAAAAATGTTCGGAAACGTTATGAAAATAAAGGATTTCATGTTTCCCTTTAACATTTTAATAGGTACATATCAACATTGATTAAAGTTTGCTTATATAAATAACAAACACATGTTGGTTTAACTAATCGACGTGGATACATTAGGAACTAGTTCCAACGTGTTTCCTGTACGATATCGTGTATCGGAAAATCGCAATGTTTTGAGGTTTGTTCTATGAAATCTTTTTAGACATTGGGTATATGTTCTAGGTCGAAGAGCTTAAGCTCGTGACACCTTGTGAAAATATATTTCTGTAACAAGCGGAGAAATACAATAGTTTAGGCAACCATATGTAAAATATACTTGAATTACTTCTCAAAACTTGCTATAAAATAAACAAATATTTTCTAAGATTAATTTTTATATATTTTTAGTAGTTAGAAATATATAAGAGACCTAATGCATACTGTTAAAAAACGCATTAGACTGTGAAGTGAGGCCTACTGCCACTTGATTAGTTCCACGTGACGCTACAAGACGGTTAATTTAAGTACTTACATCTCTTTCTAACCATATAATGTAGAATTACAAAGTTAATAGTTTAAGCTTAAATTAAGCAGAATACGGACCCAATTTATACACGTGTCGGGAGGTTCATATAATACCTACATATTGATCATGATAATTTGGGTCAAAAAAATAAAACACATTATTTCTAGCGCAGAAGTTTTAAAAATAGTATATAAATAAAAATTATACGACCTATATCGAAAGTTCCCGATTGCTCTTTTGCCTTCGCATCGACTTTAAGACAAGAACGTGCAGGCAGAACAAAAAACGATTATGAAACCGCCACTCACCACGTTTTTCAGTTCAGTAATATGAAATTTATAACAGTCGCACAGAAGTCAAGCGCAGTCTGCAACATGGCCGGCTCGTTCGTGTGACATGTGACACGCACGACAGTGAGCCTATTTTTCCTGACGCCATTTTGGCCGCTCCGGGAAATCTATCGTTGGCGCGAAAAATTGCACTGTCATTTCTCATGTGCAGCTACAGAATTGTGGTAAAGGACAACCAACATGACGTGTGCGACACGTTTGGTTTATTGTATTGCAGTAACAGTTACTGCTATATACTGCATGGGTTAGGACCTGCTGTGCTTAAGATGGCTGAATGTAATTACAGAGAAAGTAATAGTTTTACAAATGGACAGGCAAAGAATGACAATCTAAACAGCCAACAAGACAATTTATCAACATATTGAAAAACGATTGCAGTTTGTAAATACTTACAAACAATGTATTAACATAAAATTATTTTCTATTAGGGGCTGAGCTACGCAATTGTTCTTTAGTGTCGTTAAACCTGAAAAACGTCCTGACACTACTATGATTTACAAATAAAAATAATATATAAAAATATAATTATAATTTAGTATGGAAAATAGTCTGACTGACTCAAAACTGTCATTTCGCTAGTTCAGTTAACTTACCATAGATGGCGTTAGTAGTAGATTATGGATGATACAAAGTTCACCGGTTAACAAGGGATTTACAAAAATGTATTCTATCAATCTTAAGATAAATATCAACAATATATTTAATATTAATCCGTCAATAACGATAAAAAGATAGAAATCATAATTGTTACCGGCTACCGGCGGAGTACAAAGTTAAATTAGATCTCGTACACTATGTACTTATTTATTAGTGTAGTAGATATAATAATACAATAAATGCAATTGTTTTGTGCAATAAGAAAGCACAGATAGCTCGGTTCGGATTTGGACACGAGGTATAACAGTAAGCGCAAATTAATTGACACTAAGTCTTCCATTAGGATTACTGTAACACCCTAAGTGTTGTTGCCTGAACTGCTGGAGATAGCGCTGTAAACTTGCCTGCCAACTGAATGCACAGTTGAAGACCGTGCATTGTAAACGCGACTAGAATTATAAAATAGGAACGAAAATGTATGTGAAAACAAAACAATTGACAAAGAATAATTAAGATTTAATTCAAGTCCAGTATATCCTGAACTCCGATAATTTTAAACGATAAGGAGAGAAAAATAACCTAAATATTAATAGAGTTAAAGGAAAGCACGTCGCAAAACCTGCATTTTAAGACGTTTTTAAGGTTGAAAATTGAATACATCTCTCTGTATGTCTGATAAAATGCCATTTGTGGTTTTTGTAATTATACTGATGAAAACAATTGCAATAAGCACTTAAATTAAGATTAAGAGTATATACTCCAAGACAAGAATAGAATAGAAGGCCCAAATAAGGCCCAATATTAGTGTGAAACTTATAAATAATTGAAAAAGTAGGAAAGAAATAATTGAACAATTTGGAGATCAAGTGTAAGATCTCCTAAGTTTAATTACAGTGTAAACGAAACTAGAATTGTTTTTATGTACTGACGCCTTGAATTAGGTACCTTTTGAATCCACTTAGGAGGTTTAGCTAGAAACTTTTTCAAGCAAACATTCTTAATTAATAATTATTATACTCCAATTAATAAGGCATCTGACTGTACAACCATAACATCTGACTGTACCATAACATACTTCTTGTCCTTGTCAATCAAAACATATGTCTAAGAGAAACTAAATGGACACCATAATGCTGTATTTGATCCTAATTTTTCAATCCTAGAAACCCTAGCCCATCCTATATTACACTTGTTTTCCTTTTTTTCCGTAGACAACGATAAGTAAGCATTTCTAATAAAAATCAAAAACTAGCTAGCTAGCTATATATTAGGGTGTTGAACTTAAAAAGCATGCCATTCATTGTTTTGTCATAATAAACAAAAATTGTTCCTAAAACAGTGTCACGAAAAATATTTATTTATTAGTAAATTTTTTTTTTATTTGCAACAATTTATGTCTCATGAAGTAAGTAAAAGGAAAAATGGAACAAATTTTTCAAGATGTCTTGACACTTCAATCTATTTATTTAAGCCGATGGTTCACTGTGTTTTCTCGAATGGTGTAGAATCAACTTTGGAAGGCACTTCATCAACTAATGGTAATAATTGACCCTAGGGTATCCCAACACAATTCGTAAGAAATTGCTCAAGAATTTCTTTAATTTAATTAAAAAGTGTACTTAATTTAATGTTTATGGGCTGTTTTTAAATTATATTGTTGGTTTGCCTTTTAAAAATAAATTAATTAACAATGTATGTGACTAATGGACATGGATCCAAGGAATGGACAATTAATGAAAAAATTCATCAAACAAATCTGAAATGAAACCACCTGAGGAGTGTATATTCTATTTCACATGAAAATTTCTTTAAATCCATTCGTTATTAACGATTCGATACGCATATATTTAAAAAATAGACGAATATAGGACCTCCTTTAAAGATTTCAGTCAAAACAAAAGAATATAATTAAATAGAGACAATAACCTCAAGTACATTGTAAAGAAACTCCTGAGCAGATGAAAACGGAACTTTCTAATTTTGGTGAAATCTGAGAGCTCGTTTACCAGCTGAGCGCCGAGAGGATTGGAAACTTCTTACCATCAATCATTTGAGGGGGATTCATTCTTGGGTTCCCAGTATTTGAAGGCTGTATTAAAACTGTATCACATATTGGTCTACATATAATATGCACTTGTCTCTTGTGCAATTTTTAGAAATAAAAACTAAAACGTTTAAAAAGATCTCTTACCAGTTTAGTTAACAATACTTTGGGAAGGCAATTCCTATTTGTATATGACATAGCATTTGCGCAAGCAATCTCTTGCAATCTCAGCAAACAATTGGGTATGATATGATTGTGGCTAACAGATTAATATCTCAATGCAGTAGGCACTGCACATTGCCAGGAGTCTAACAAAAAATCAGGTTCACACGCCCACAAGGTTATTTATAATGAGGTAAGGTGTACAATACGATTACTCCGGATAAGAGTGTAAATAGAATATAATTTTCCTAAAAATTTATATTTTTAATTTGTGGACAGATTAATAAAAACAGCCGAAGCTACAAATTGGAACTTATAGATAATTTATTGTTGAGAATTGAGGAGACACTTCGTATTGCGAGAGGGGGGCACACCATTTTTTTAAAATCGATATAACTCAGAAAAGTAACGCGTGAGTGCCCAACTTACTACGAGGTGTAGTCTATAGCTACGTCCGTAGCACGTAGCCGCTCGTAGCACATGTAACAAAAAGTTACAATATTGTGACTTGTGACCAAAACGAACACAATGCAAATTGGAAATTTTGGGTGTGGTAGCTACCCTGTTTACTTAGCCAGAGGTCTCGGGTTCGAATTCCGGTTAGGGGAGATATTAGTATGAAGAGTACGAAGTTTTGTACACAAGTCATGGATATTTGTATGTTTATTTATGTTATATTTCTGATATTTATTACATTATACACAAGCTCTTAATTATGTTCAATTTGGAATAGATAATACATAGGTGTGATTGTTTATTACTCTCCAAGGTTCTCGCCTCCTTAAAACCGCGGTAACACTGTACAGGCCATCTGCGGCCAACAACATTAGTCAGTCAAAAAAATGTAATTTCGCAAGAACTCATCTTAGCAGCAAAACCCACAGCACAATATAACGCTTCCGAACTGATTTATCAATCATATTAACACTTGATCACAAAAGATTTATGACATTTGTAATCATATCAACATAAACATAATTATAATTCATTTGCCTTTTACGGTAACGGCTGATTTCCCAAGAAAAGCACTGAATCTAATAATAATGAATCGATAGGATTGAATTTATTCATACATATACACATACATTAATATGAACGCTTTATTGAAATTTTTAATTGTGAGACTACATGTATCCTATATCATTCTATGGACCATATTTAAAGCAATATTTCTTTTATTTTTCATTTCATTACTTAATATTGAATCAAATATTTCATTATTAGTTTTGTTTTACTAAAAAGCAATTTTATTTCCATCATGTTTACACGAGATGGCGCGTTTCCCGCGCGAATAAATAACATGGCGTCGCGGTCGTGTTTACCTGCGCCATTGTTGACGCGACGAGTTTCGCGCGATTAATTACAGACTCACTAATATCGGCTTGAGTTATTCACGTGCATTACTAGTTTACTACGCATTATTGTCTTGATTCGTGTTAATTTACAAGGCGAATAAATGAAGACTATTAGGGAGAGTTTCTATCGTTTTAAATTATACATTTCTCAATCTATCATATATACCTTATAATTCCAAATTCAGCAAAAAATTAAAACAGGTAAAACAAACTATCATATTGTGGTTTTAAACTGATAAACTTTTGTTTTCTTTAAGGTTTTCATTCAGAATCTAGCTATGAATTTGTAAATTACCAATTCAGAAATAAGTATACATATTTGAATACGTATAAATAATTAAGGAACTTGATAAACCGAAATATCTAGGTTAACTCACTAGATCGACGTCTCTCTCTTAAACTTTATGTAGAAAAAGGTATCACAAGCTTGCCCATACTAAAAATTAAAAAAAAAATCATTCTGGTGAAGGTTGAGCAACTATTCAGAGTAAATCCTACCAAAGTTATAAGCAAGGGAGACTGATTTTCAAAATTCTATTTTCGTAGTTGAAACAGTTAACGTTATATACCTCATATTGCTTTAATTATCACGACGAATCATTACGATGGTATTTCCACATTATCCTTACTTCAACTTGTCAAACCCTGCATAAAATTCGGATACAATTAAAATTTATGTATTGTGTTGTTTTTTAAATAAATTTCATGTATTTGCAATATTATATTGTACGCCCGATAATGGTAATCTGTTGACACAAATTATTACTTTATCTTCAATTGTATCAAGGTACCCGGGAGTATATGGCAGCTCAACGAATTTAAAAAAGATATTCGACAAGACCCGGCTACGGTAACCGCTTAACATCAGCATTTGCTCGAATGCCACATTAAACAAACAGAAAATACCTGATATTTGTGTAAATTCTCCTGTATAATATATTTTACATAAGTGCGTTTCTCTTCTTGACGCAATAAAGAGTCGAAATTATAACATCTTAGTTCACAAAATAGGGAAAATACCACTGCTACTTAATCCTAATATACAATAGCAATATCTTATGTATCGTTAAATCAGTGAATTACAATACCTTGACATATAGAATACGGTGAGCCGCGTCGCACCGTAATACGTGCGATTAATCGACATTGCGTTAAGACGCGCGTATCACTCACGCAGCGCGCGCGTTAATCCGCGCGATATTGCTTACTTTAAAGCTTGGATTAAATCTTTGAGAATCGATACTTAATATGTCTTAGATGTTATCATTTCGAGGTGAATGTCCTTTGAATGAATACGTACTTAGATAGTGCCAGAGGAATTATGTTATTTACATCATTATAAAATGACAAAATAAAGTTATTCATAAAATATACCCTGCTACTGTCACGGTAGAACCCTTATCTGGTTACTATTCTCTACGCTACGATTATAAGCTACTATGAATATTTACTTAGTTTAAATATAAAAAAAAAAATTACATTGCCTAACTGCAACAGCTTGTCACAAAAGGAAAATAATATTATATATAAATTAAATTTAGTCATAAGTAATTTGGCACATTACTGTAATAACATGGATCTAATTGACATTAATAAATTGACAATTCTAAATAATATTTTTTTTAGGATAAAAGATAGAATTAATCTATCTAAATTTTATTCGTAAATAATAATTTATTTAATACAATAACTGGGACAATTTTCAAATACCAGATTTAATAATCACTTTAACTATTACATATGATTACATTTATTTATTTTTCTGATCCATATTCGCTGTAATGACGATTTAAAAGAACTTAGTAAATGAGTCTATTTAAATAAAGATATTTAACTTAAACGACTTTAACTTTGATTACGACGAAAACTCTTATACCTACCATTTTTTATTACAATGCATCAAAACGAGCCGGGATACGAATTTTAGAATCAGATTTGAATCTGTGATTCCATGATCAAATTAAAGTAGTGTGAGAATACATGAAGCAACTAAAATGACGGTTATTTTGATGTTAAACCTTCCATTCGAATAAATAAAGAAATCATGAGGTAAACGAAAAGGATAGACTATTAAATTCTATGACGTCACGTAAACATTTCTTGTATGCTCCCTTCAGCTATCGCCAAGTAAGTAACAATAGTTTATACTCACGACAAGACTGGTACTCGTCCTCCCCCTTCTCGCAATCACGCTGGTAGTTGCACACCCAAAGAGCGGGTATGCAACGCCCTTCTGGACACCGAAACATGCCCGTCGGACATATTGTGTCGCCTGCGAACAAAATTATCATGGTTACTAACGCTGATATTTTAACTCAACTTGTAAGACGAATTCTAAGGATAACGACAAAGACTTTATGGTTTACACCTTATGAAACCAAATATCACATAGTTTTTAAATATGTACAATATAGAATGCAATTAATATTAACACAATGCTTCTTCGATATACACTAAGCTACAACACATGTGCATAGTATTTCAGATATTAGTTACTGCCAACGTACGAAAAAAAAAATCTTTCTCTCATTCAAAAAGGATTTTGTTTTAATCTTTTATGGTAATTAATATATAGATAATTAATTAAGGGATTTATATCATTATTTTTCGTTTAAAATAAAACATACTGAGTGTAAATCCCGTTAATAACTATCTATATATTAATAAAATGGTTGTACTTCGTTTACTTAGATGAGTTACCCAAATACACGGTGTAAATGTTTGGCGTCTCTTTTAAATATAGTTCCATGTAAAGAAAGACAATTGAGGTTACTTATATATTGAATTATATAAGTTACAGGTTTGATATTAAATTCAAGGACAATTTTAGATTCTTTCTAACGAAAAGTAAACATGGCGAGGACTGGATGGACTCTGGCTGAGCGGCTAGATTGAAACTGGCTATGAAAGCTAATACGAAAGTCAAAGAAGAAGCTGGTAATAGGGACGCAGAAGAGTATATAGGTCATCTGATAGTAAGTAATACTTGCCACACTTAATCAACTGTAACACCATAGGACCTATTGCTTATTATATGTCTGTTTGTCGCGTGCCTTAGTAAAATTAATAGGTTATTTTCTCGAAGACCCCTTTTTTATTAAGGCAAAATAGTGGATTGAAAATGGTCTACGAGTGAGAAAAATTAATTTATGACGGATTAGACAGTGGTGGAGACTCCCTTGATAAATGCGGTTAACACGCAGAGGGAAGCCAAATCTTCACGCAATACCAATGGCTCGAAGTTACAGTAATCCTCATCAGTGGACAAAATATATTTGTTATTTGTATTGCCTCGTCCGAAATACCATTTTTGTGTGATTAAGTTACACAGAAGTTTATATTTCCCTTGAGAACGGTGGCCAAGTTTTGATTGGACTATAATACGGGCTATTTGCGCGGGATCTCAACCATTATTATATCTCGTGCTAAATTATTAATTATTCGACTTTGGTGATAGGATACATAAAGTGCTTCATGCATGATAACTTAACAGGGTCAATCGAATTATTTTATACGCCACTATACCTTCATTTATTATCAAATAAGGTTGTTTATTATGAAATTACGATTTCAGTTATTGGTAACAGATTTCAATTTCTGATTCAATTAAAAAAAAAACTTTAAAGACAGTCTCGAGTGAAACTGTGCACCAGTTGCGATTGTGATACATTATCGATTACATCGTATAAACTTTTTGCTATTCACGTCACGACCATTGGTGATGTAACAACAGCTGTTCTAATCAGGATTTCTTTGAGTGACGTCAGGGATATAGAAAACCAGTAGACTTACCAAAACTGCGATAGAAAAAGATAGCGAGTAGTGAAAGAAGATATAACATGTTCATTCAACATTGCATATATGGACACTTGGAATATACATACTATATTCACACGCTTGGAATATATGAGTTAATATATTTTTAATTTACATTTAAACCTATTTACATTTTACATTTCCCTCGAGGGTTGAATTAAAAAAAAATCTCAGTAAACATCGAAATACTAATTTAAATAAGTAATCTGAAATAATCTTATTTCAGTTATATTTATAATTACGACTTATCTAAGTCGTAATTATAAATATAACTCATGATTAAAACTTGAAAACTGACAGTTTATACAAAATTTTCAAACCATTATTTCACCCTTTTAGGAGCTGAAATTAAGAAAATGTTACCTGAGCGGGTGCCTTTATAGTAATTACTGTTGGTGTGTCAAATTTCAGCTTCAGCTTTCAGTTTGAGCAGTGCTTTGATTATACTTCAAAACTAACAGATATTTAATAATCTCAAACTCGTTTTTCATTCCTTTCAGGGTGAATTTCCAAAGTTCTTAGCGGGTGTCTACGTGATAACTATAAGTATGCCAAATTACAACACGATGAGCCAGTCAGTCAGTCTTCGCCTTATATATTTAGATCAGACGCAGACGGCCCAAAACTGGTGTACTGGAGCTAATGCTTCAACAACGCCTACAGCATAATGGAAAATTCTTGGGATTATAAATTCAATTATCTGTGCTCTTCTTTGGTAACCAGGCATAGTATAAGTAGGTAGAATCGAAAGATTCTTAGAGTCCAATACTTAATCTTATCCTTACCTATAGAAACGATATCGTAAATCGACTTGCAGATAATTTAAAAGTTACATGCTTTTCGATACGGTAGTTTATAATGAAATAATAGATTGGGTAAAAAGTTTCTTCGCATTTTATATGAAAATTCAATCATTTAATTACAGTATAAGCGTACCATTTTGTTCATAGACTTTTTATTACAAGTTTATGCATACTATATGCGAAAAGGCTTTTCCCCCGACCTTCCTTCCTTTTTTAATATATTAGCGATAATTCTTATAATATAAAGATGATGACAGATACAGTATTTAATTAAAATTATTTAATTCACGTTTCCAAGTAAGAGTGTACAAGAACTCTAATTAAAGTCAACTTTTGAAATATTGTGAAATTTTCAAGCGCTCGATGACGGGAAATAGAAGGAAAGGCTTCATTCGAATTTCAAAAATGGTAAAGAAAATATGGTATCGATTTACAATTCGAACCCGATATTGGCACTTTTGCAATAGGTTAACCAATTACGTACAACACAGATAAAATATGAAATATTACGTTAACATTGGTATGCTAAGTTAAATAAAGTGTTCTAACAACTAAATTAGTTAAATGAGTAACCAAAAGTATTTTGATCTTTAAATTAATATAAAGAAACTAATTTTTAAAAGAAGTTTTTTACCGATGTTTTATTATTAAAATCGTAAATTGATATCTGCAGATTAAGTTATGTAATCAAAAATGTGTCTTATAGCAAAGAACATTAAGTAATTATTATTTTTGAAATTAAAAATAATATTTAGTCCAAACAATTAAGTATTTCAGTTGTTACATAATACGTTTAATCAAAGTACAAAAGTAAAGTAATTTATCTTGAAATCTAAATAAAACAATCCACTCAATATTCGGAATATCTCAGTTTGAATAAAACGGTAATATTGCGTCCCAATCGGACGAAAATAGTTCTTAGTTGCACAGGTGGCGGTTATGTCGCCTGTACGATAACTTTGGCAGTTCAATGACGGTCGTCAATCTCAGTCGTTCATTCACATTCACTCGTTCATCGCTCTGTTGAATAAAAGATGGCGGCGTCCGTCTCGAGGGACAACTAACGAGGTGGGAAAATGACGCCGTATTAAGGTAAGCAGCCGTACAGATAGCAGGGCACTTTCAAGTAAGCTGTATCGATAGCGTAAAATAATGAAAAAATCAAGGTATTTTTTTGGTCCATATTACCAGGAAGAGTAGTCAGATTGTTCAATAAATGAGCACAAACCCTTAAGACCACATCAATATTTAGGTACAGGTGCAATTGTATTAAAATGAAGTGCTAAACGTGCTTTAAGTAATAAAAATCCAACGTGAATAAATATTTCGCAACGCTAATCTATATGATTACATATTTTATTTAATTATTTAAAAAATCAATTTTAACTCTTCTCAATCCCACGACGGCTCAAGGGATGGGAGAATACCCCTCGACAGAGGAGGCCAGACGGCCGAGGGTCAGGACGACAGAGAGAGGAATCGGCGGACAATTCTGGCGTTATCGAGCGTTATCGTTATTATTATTATTATTTTCTATTATGATTGCTAAAGCCCTAAAATGTTTTTCATTTACGTATTTAAGGAAAGATTCTGTCGCATACTTCAACTTAAAAGCATATGAAGTAAAAATAAAACGTGTTATGTACCCCACGTTGGGCGCCACAAGCTAGGAAATTCATGTTTCTTACAAATAAAAATACATCGTATCACAAAGGTGTCAGTTTCTGTTTACGACCGACTTTTATTATGTGTGTTATATCTTTCTGTTTAATGCGATACTGGGAACGTAAGTCGCGACTCTTTTTTACGAGCAATAATATGAGTAACATTAGTTATAGTTTGTCGTAACTCGTGACTTGTTAGCGGGATACATGTCGCCGTAATGGTATTGTGTTTGGACTGACGACTTTAATAACATGATCCAAATGAGCAGAAATTACATTTAGTCAGAGAAAACAACTACATTTAATGTTACTATTGTATTTGTGCGCCGTTTACTTACTAATTTTAATATATCTTATAAAAATACGTAATAAATTTGACTAATTATATCAAAGACTGAAATGATTATCGGGCATTTCTACCGAAGCTCTTTAAATAGTCTTAGTCATGAAGTTTTTATTGTAATTTATGCTGTCCTATTGGGCACACTTATTTAATGGTACTGTTAGTGACCTAGAGCATTGGCTAAGCATATATATCTCAGTATAATTTAGATATCGTCTCAATCCCCGATGTCAACGCTGACAATAGTTTATACATTGTTGGTGGCACGCGACAATAAACCAGTTTTACTGTCGTTGCCGAGTTATTACTGCTTACATTTGACATAAAGACGATCCCTAAGTGGCGAATAGCTACTATATTACACATAGAAATGGTTAACATAACTTTAGTTGATACGACTTTACTGACTTTTCTTGTCGAAACCAATTTAATAAGGAATAGCCTGATGGTAGTCGTCACTACCATGTTAAGATTAAAAAACGTTGAGTCTGCAACATTTACATGGAGGCCGGATCGTAATTTGACATAAAACATATATTGCCATTATATTGCAACTTTGGAGTTGGTAGTTTTATTTAAAAGTAATAAAGTATACTTAAAGTTCTCGCTTTTGGTTATCTATGTCAGTATATTTCATAATGGTCTATATAAAATTCGATGTAATAAGCACGAGTAATGCAGGTAAATAGTATTTAAAAGGGGTTACACTTAAAAGATAAGCTGAGGATTACCAGGCAGGGCTTATTTCCAGGGGGTCAGACTTCCTGACGTTTATCAACTTGTTTGTAAGACCCGGCAATAAGTATCAAGGATCTGGAAGATCTTGATGCAATATGAATACAAAACGATCGTGGTTTCATTATTGAAGGATATTAACATTTTATACAGCACGGAAAAATCATCATGAATGGTACCATTAAAAGAGCGGCAATCGGTGTTTATGTCGACTGCCGTATCAGTTTCATCATTTATTATGAATCTATAAATTATATGATTCAAACGTATCACTAATGATTTGATAGCATCATCGATAACAAACTCAAACAGCCTGGAAATAGAAACCAGGTATGATTAGCTAAACATATCTTGATATGTTTCGGTATAATGTTGCATCGGCTTTGTTTAATTATTCAAATTGTTAGAGTGGGGATCACCAGCTGATTCGTGATCACGTATCAGTTTCCCATGAATATAATTATCATATTTTATCAAAATTGATGACGCTATTTGTTGATATTATGATGATGTTGTAAGTTGATTAAACAGAGAAGCACATTGCTTATGATTTGTTAATTTTTAGGCAATCAATGGTTAATAAAATCGATATTGTTATGCAGTAACTATAAGTATTCGTTTTCTAATGTCTTTAACGATAGCTGTCTGAACGGTATTTGATCATTTAAAACCGTACTTCGAGTTTATATACTTGATACAAATTGATGGTTATAAACTGGACTTAAGTAATTAACTGAGTATTTTAATTTACTGGCTAATACATCACTAGTGCACGCATATTCCGCCTAACTCAGTTTTCGCGCCAATATTTCGGCGGCGTGTAGTTACAGCACAATCATCTCGTTAATCCAGATCCTATACATATGGATAGCCTTAGTATGAACAGGCAGCGCTACAGGGCAGATTAAATGGGTCACTCTATCTAGTCTGAGATTAGATTGGACGTTGTACAGACTGACTGTAATGTTTTTCTAACAGACTGCTGTTACATTCGCAGTCAATGAAAAATGTGTCGAGGTTTTAATGCAAACTTATAAACGAATCAATAAAATATGACACATACGAACAACAAATATTGTGTAACGAACACACAACAGTCTTATTTAATTTACTTTTTAAGACTATGAACGTAGCATAATATTAGAAGATACCATTTAAAATTATTAGAATCCTAGAGATCAGTTACATAATGATATATAATACTGAAAGCTAAAATTGTAAATATCTCATAAAATACTAGTAACAGCTTTTATCAACATTTCTCAGAATTCATATTACGAGAATAAACAGAACAATACAAATCTTTCAATTTTAATTTTCATATTATTATCATACTTCTAAATAGAATATCTTCCGACAGTAATAAATCAAAGTTTTAGCAGACGTCCGCGCTTAGTGGCTGCGCGATAGATACTGCGCGGCGTTACCGGATATGCTGGAACGCGGGAAGCGTTGCCAGCTTCCGTACCGACGCACTTCCGGTGCACTCTTTGGTGGATGGTGCAAGTATATTAAACGGCATAGAACCTTATTGGTCAACTCTTTTTAAAATACCTTTCAATGACATTATGGATTGTTAACTGTTTAAAGTATACTTTATGTTCTATCTCACTCAGATCAACAGTATAGTATTTTCCATGATTAGCAAGGGATCAATCTATTTGGAAGCTCTGTCAAAATCGGGGAAGGTTTTTTACAATTGTACAAGGGTGGTCTTTTTTTTACTTTGTTCAACACTTTTCATGGAAGGGATATAGGCAGAGTAACCTACACGGGTGACTCAAAAATAAAAATGTGTGTTAATAAAATAAAAACGGTGTGTAATAACCTATTCCGTGTTTGTGTGTTCACTTACTGGCCTCCGGCTGAAGAACAGTGGTTCTTTATGGCTTTAACATCTCCACCGCCACATACGCTGAACGACTGTTTCAGTACCCTTCATTTATTTATTTAACTAGTATAACTTGTGGGATACTGTTTCTGATTGTGTGTGTATTTTTACAGTGTGTGTGTAATAAATTTTATCAACTTCAATTTATGATATACAATACTATACAAGCAGAATGATAAATTCTAGTTAGTCTATAGAAATTGATGCTGGTTCCTCCGACTATCTAGTATCTATAAAACCAGGTCTTAAGGATGCTCAATTTAGGCTAGATAATAGGAGTGAGTGTGATAAAAAATAATTAATAATATAAAATCTGCGGCATTTATTTAATATCCTGGTAGCATCTTTTGGCGCAACACAGAAGTCAAAAAATTTACTTTTAAACCAATTTTTTTTAAAAAGGAGGCTCTATATGCGACCCCTTTTTTGATGTATATATAAGTATGCCTATGATTTCCTCAAAAACCAACTTGGAAATTGACAGTTTTTGATGTGTATTTATGAAAATTTTATTCTTAATTTAATTTTTAAAATGTTGAGTCTCGTTAAGGTGATTATTACTACTCTATTATATTCTCCACAGACTGTCACTTGTACCAGCTAAGAAGTAATTCACTGCTGTGAAAGCTATAAAGGAATGCCAGAGCCTACTATCATCTTGTTTGGAGAAATTGCGTATATTGTTGTATCTGTTTACTACGAAAATATCTTGTGAGTACATTATATTTTAAATATCTAATACATTCTTTTACGCGGTTTTTAATGACACGCCACTAAGGTACTGGCTATCACACCTCCAACGGAACAATGATGTTAACATTGTTATGGCGGCAGACGTTGGTGATACCTAGCCAGGCAGACTTTGAAAAAGACCTACCACCGAGCAGAAAATGTTTGCCGCCACTGGGAATTGAACCTGGAACTCTAAGTCTCAGTCACTAGACTACAGAAGCGGTCGATCTCAATTATTTTTTCTTTTATTTAAATTTATATATTCGTCTCAGTATTTCTGAGCTGCAAGATATAATTTTCTCAGTTTCCCAGACTCGCGGACGTTTCCTTCGTAGTTGCATTGATCAGATAGGAATCTTCAATTTACATTTCAGGATGGGTTTATCTTAGTTATCTACGCATACTTAAACTGGAAAACTAAATAGAATTCGCCGCATCTTCTCCAAATCTGAGGATTTGTCGAACGGTGGTAAAATTTAATTATGTCGATTTAAAAGAACTTTATGATTTTAAATAAAAATAGTCAAATACGTGAAAATAGAAATCTAGCTTAAATCTTACATAAAATATTTAACATAGCCTTAAAACATCTTCGGCAGCATCTTAATCCGTTTTAATAAGGAACATTTTCTTATTGCAATGTTGCGCTTGAAGTTCTGTCTCATACACTTTCTATCAAGATTTAGTACACCTCGCTTCGGCTTGCCAATATCGTCTTCTTGAAACGATCAAAGCTTTATCTTACTATACTAACTTATGTACTGTTAACACTTCTTTTTATATATTTTAGGGAAATAACGCTCTAATTACACGAATGATAAGACACGTTTTCTAACAAGTTGACTATAAGAGGGCTTACCAGCTTTATTAACAAAAGAAAATTAATCGCCAACGAAAAATTATCCATTTTCCCAGAAATTTAACCAGTAACAAGAAAAACTCTAAAAGTGTTACCACAAAAAGGATATGATAAATTACGGTGAGTGTCTTAACATCATTTCACGAGAAATAATAACATTACAAGATAATAAACAGCAGAAATCAAGATTCACTTGCACAACATTGGTCGATATGGCCCACGTAATAAGGCCTACATACGGCTGTAGTTAGTAATAACATCAGAAAAAGACGCCAAATGAGAATTTATACAGTTGCGCGTTTGGCGAAAGAAATGGAGACTTACAACATGTTAAACATACTGACAGTAGGAAAACTCTGGTAACGAGTCAATAAATGACTAGTCCATTTTTTGAAAATCAACAAAACAGTTTTACAGAAGTGATAAAGATAGTGGCCCAGTAATCCTTTCATATAATTAATTTGCATAAGCAAAGTACTGGTGCGCGAGCGCATTCCGGTTTATCTACTAAGAATTCCAATGCACAGCGGGTGATGAGCGGGTACTCTCATCATATCGACTTATAGTTGAATCCTTGAGTGGGCAGAATACCCTTTGTGAATTAGGGAAATATGCTTCTGCATTTTCATACTAGACACACTTTCACTGGAGCTTACTTTCTTAAATTAGATCACACGCCGCCCCCGTTTGTTTTATGAACCCGTTAGATGATAGAGGTATTAACTTGAAATAGTGCCTTCGGAGGAAGTTACACCGCTATTAGTGTTTAGTAACTTAAGGCAAGAGTGAGCGCCTTTTAGGGTTCGAAACAACAGGCGCAGAAGCCCTGGATTTCGAGATGAAATTTTTAAAGGTCAATTGAGATAACGCTCTACTGCTGGTAACAGTAGCGAAATATATCGAAACAACTACAAATCAATGGGGAATACTAAGTAATTACTTCATGTTTCATCAATACATCATAAGTGTAAATCTCGTAATGTACAAGTAATCCACACTTCATCCAGATAACAAACTATTTATTAAATTGAAATCCAATAAATCATCACAGAACACCACAACAGCATCACTCACACAGACGCGATGGATCGGCAAGATTAATATGTAATAAAATCCTCGAACCCGGGCCCTCGAGGAGATCCGCTCGCTATCAACGTTTCAATTCGCTCGAGTTGCGGCCGAGTTATCATTTTCTCGTTTTACGACGGTTAAGGTAGCGTACACGTTGCGTAAGCAGAGCGTATATCTATTAAAAATAGAAAAAAATTCTATTTATATTGTTATACTTATATAAGAGTTGTATTTGGAACATTATATCAGCAAACAAAGAACGAGTGTCTTTACTTATGGCTTTAATTACCTTAGACTAAGCATTCACATTTAGTCGTCCTTAACCCTTATTAAGCAATGTTTTAAAAACTGTCAATGCTGGTTGGTTGGTGACAGCGGACGCTGTAACAACTAGGGGCAATGGCTTACGTGCCTGGAAGCTAGCCAACAAGCTAATTTACTTTGTCTAAAGTTTTCAAACAATAAATGTGATTATTTCATCTATATCTTACATCCCAAGTTGAAAGCAATAATAAGACTGGGTGTACCGATCATTTCGCTGTGAGTTTATATCGTGATGCATTTGTATATTTGTAATTCGTTGTATAATCATTATTCTACTTTATATAAGGCTAAATACTATGATGAATAAAAAAATATTATTATCCGCTAAAGGTTATGCCTCAGTCGTATTCGAGCAAGAGTGCTGAAACAATCTCGCTGACAACAGAATAAATTGCGACGCGCGCCTCGTGAGGATTGTTTTTAAATTTAGTTAGACTAACACCGAGACAGCCACAAGAGAGAGCGACGTGTATACTACAGATGAGAGGGAACAGGAAGACGAGATAGTTTCGCGAAGATGCGGTTCGGCTGTTAGCTAACTGAGATGTCAAAGAACAACTGTAAAGTTAAGATTTAACAACACTCTTAGGTTCCACGTTTGTTATTGTGAGGTTGATTCAAACGTTGGTAAATAAGCACGTCTTTTTATTACTAAAGATATGTTTTAAAAAAGACTCTTTATAAATGGGATTACTACAGTCCTACGAATCAAAATATACAAATCAATCCATCGTGTATTGCCCAAGTTGATTAAACGTAGTTTATCCCTCAACACGTGGTAAAAGAAGAAAAAAAAGAAAGAAATTTACAAAGAACTACTACAAAGAACACTTGGACATTTCAAATTGAAACAAAGTTATTATTATTATTTTTGTATTTGATATTTCAAATACAAAAATAAATTAAAATAAAACATATTGGTGCAGTCAACGTGGACCTTGTCTCAGCATAAAGCTTCTGCGACACTCAAGTAGCCACGGAAGAACTGTTGTTATGACAGGGCTTTGGTGTGATGATTTCTTTCTATATATAAAATAAGAAACAACTAAATCACACATGGCTGAATGTGCTACGGTTCCCTTTGCCTTTCCTCTGTTAAGAAGAACTTAAAAAAAGAATAAGTCTGTCAATCTGTGAATGTGAGTAAAAGTTGGGTTAAATATGTTTATAAATATAAACCACATTACCACCGCCGTTATTTATCTGGTAATAATGGTCTATGACGGTAATCTATAAATAGTTCAAACACTAATATCGAACATCCAAATAGAGCTATGTATCTAGGAATGTATAAATATGACTTTGATTTACAATTTAAATACTCCACAGTTAGTAAACTGGGCGGGGATCGCATTAGAATAACAAATAGGAATAACGAAAATTAAGTACAAATAATGCAGAGTCAAAGTTTTGAAGTAACTTAGATGTTGAATCACGAAATTAGTAAAACACGTTGGCCCCTATTCCGTAGTGCACGAACTAAATTACAACCAAAAAGACAGATGACTGGTGACGTCATTTGACGTATCTAAAATGGCGACTTAAATGTTTTTGCCTTATTTTAATGCGAATCCTAAAACAAGCCTATTGAAGTAAGTGTATGGATCATCTAAGTGTTAATTAACTGGACATTCCTTAAGTCTTCTATCCCTTTTTAACGAATTGACATGGTAAGAAGCTAGCTACAAATTAGATGGGTCTAAATATAATGGTTTTTTCCAAATTATTTCTAATAGCTCGATATAATATCGAAATCGCCACAATACGTTTTCCAGACCATTAGTAACATAACCAAAATCAATTGTTACTATAATATATGTTATGACAATATCCAGAGCAGTTCAGCCTCCGTTATCATTCCAGAACGACCGTAAAAAGTATTTAGCTCCATATATCTTCCAGGGTCGGACTATGGTTCCATATTTCTAAAGGGTGGACCAAGGGACAGGCGGTTGATAAATAACGGAACCGGATTTCTTCGCGTCGTAATTCAAACGTTACGTTCGCTTGATAGAATTTGACATACATTTACCTTGAGGTTATATGTGAGAAGGGTAAGCAAGTTTTATCAGACGTATATAATTCTTTTTGATGCCGGGACAGTAGTTGAATAGGACAGTTTATGTCTTACGACATCACTTTTTCATTTCTTTTATGTAGATCAAACATTATCATTAACATTTTTGATTTACTATCGTATTGAGAAAAAATAGGAATCAGATTTTAACCGGCATCAAAGATACCATTGTAATGTTGTAGAAATGGCTTCACGAATTTGTGACGTCGTTTTGTGGCGGGGTGTATCCCCAATATTTTTAAAATTTATTTATTAATATACAACAACACTGCGATCATTCATTACAATCATACGTTTCTAATATATGACAGGGATACACAACATTGGTAGATACGAGAAAGTACTATTATTAAATCGATTGGGAACAGCACCATTTGAGTCAACACAGCGCGTCAAATATTCGAAAGGGTACAGCAAATATTACAAGCACTACTGGTTTATTAAATGAATCCAGTAACGTGTTTGCGATTAACATCTGTTTAACACTATTTTCTTTACCATTGGCTTTACGTAATTAGATTACAAAAAATAAATGATCTTTTCTTTTGGGCCGCTTTTATTAAAAAGCACAGCTAAGAACAGGATAGCACCTGATGGTTAGCAGTAAGAGTACATATCTGCAGATAACCAGAGAAGCATCGACAAACAACTCTATCTATCCTCATCTTGCCTTACAAGGTAAAAGGCAGTATGTAAGACAAGATGAGGGTAGTCACGCCTCTTTCAAATAAAACCATGTAATGAGAAGGAAGAAGACGTGTGTGTGTTGTGATGATTTTATCTCATAAGCATAAGAAAATCGTCCAACGTCGATAAGTTACCTGAATATAAATAACATTTCGGCAAGCAAAGCTTACTTTTCAAAAATATTTTAAGTCGCTTAAATATATTTTCATCAAGCCATTAATTATGAAATCTTGGCAATACGATCCATGAATACTTGGTCTGAGCGTTAATAGCCCCAAGACGTAGTATCCTTTGACTTGCACCAACCGCTATAAGCGACCTTAAAGGACCTTTAACCATTTAGTTGATTGATTTAAATTCTTTTATAACATTATGAGATAAAAGAGTTATGGAGAATCAGTTCCTTAGTATGATGAGTGTAGGAAGGAAGTATGCATCACGCCTGATGGTAAGGATACAGTAGATACCGCTGGCGGTAAATAACACAAGTCCCCTGCTTCTCTGCCTGCCTTTTTAGCGGAGGGCATGTGTGGGATTCGTCTACCATCAAGTTAAGACTGGGAATACCCGCTAATACTTCCCAGCACCCAGATGATGCTGAATGAAGCAAATGACCGGCGTCAAACAGTCCCTATCTACACTAAAAATATCAGCACAAATGTAAGGCTTTATATTTTGTTACGTTAAAAAGAAACTTAAAACCGATTTTAATTATAGAAGTACGTGACTGTTGAGCTCTGAAAGCGATAAAAATTAAAAGACAATGAGCTTTGAGGTTGGAAGATTAACTTTATCCAGTTAGCTTTGTGGGAGTTAAAATAATAAATCCGTTTTATGTAATCCAGGATTTGAGTGGTGCTTTGTCTTTTAAATCTATGTTATGCTAGTGAAATTTTTACGTTTAACAGAACTATCAAGTTGAAAACAATTGGGCTATTTTGGGATAAAGAGTGCACGTTGTTTAGGCACACTTAGGCACGGACACTTCACTTCTTGCATAATCAAAGGGCGCAGAAGTTAAAACTTCAGTTCCAGTTCAGACTCAGTTTGAATGAACTGTATACGGATGATTTTATGCACATGAAGAATTTCACATGTATAAGAGACCAAATTCTACGTCCTACTCAAAACCTTTCGTGGGTAAATTATTGAAATCCAGCATTGGTTGGGACTTTCATTTATTATTTTTTCTTGAAAAATGAAATTGTATTGTTTTTA
The DNA here is from genome assembly GCA_943193645.1 of Acentria ephemerella. Classification (NCBI taxonomy): domain Eukaryota; kingdom Metazoa; phylum Arthropoda; class Insecta; order Lepidoptera; family Crambidae; genus Acentria; species Acentria ephemerella. The sequence goes on from OW971887.1 coordinate 375,902, forward strand.
TGGTCGATCTTCATGTATCGCAACTAAACGCAGTTTAAACAGCTGTCACGTAATTTGAGCTCGGGTGTTTGATAAGACGAAGCGACTTGAGGATATCGATGCTCCACGTCATATTTATCGTAGTGTATTTTCGGAGATTATTTCTTATGTCCTTTTTAAGCGGAAATAATATCTTGACGCAGATTTTCAGAGAGCCTACTAGAGTGTCCGTCAGTACTGTTCGCTATATGTTAACGATAGCAGGTTTTTGTATAGTCCTAACTATTACACTGAATGATTAGTATTATGATCCCGCTAACTGGTGTTAAAGATTGATTAGCTGGGTCGTGAAATATCCTGATAATTGTATCCCAAAAGTAGCTGTAAAGAGCCCAGTGCAGCAGCGCACTCCCCCGAGGTTCCGCCTGCATTACCAGAATGTTCAGACAGGCCATGAGAACGCCTTTACCCCAAGCCCCGCACACCTACAGTTGGTGGCGTCATGAGCGATATAACGTTAATGCATTCAACCTTTAGAGTGTAGGCTGGTTTATGTCATTTATTATTAAATATATTACCTATTAAAACTAATATTAGGACTTCTGGAATGTATTTCTTTCTTAATTTCGCTTATTTAATAAAAAAAAAACCAATTTGTTATTGTCAAACATAACTTAACAAAGATAGAAGAAGAAAATGTAATTTTCCTTAGGAAAAACCGGCCTGTTTACATTACATTCAATTTAGAACGAGATCACGTTAAGCAAATATGTTCCTTATGAAGTATCTCCGTTTACTGTTCGTTCAATTAAATTAAATTCGGTAATAAGAGGTGTTTAATTACATTTTAATATCAGTAGCCTAGGTTCTGCTATGGAAGGATCTGGTAGGTCACATAGTAAGTACCGGCTCTGTACTTTTATATAAAAGGGGGTGTTTATAAACTTAACAGTTGAGCTTAGAAGTACCTATTTTTTGCATACAACTTGGGTTGCTTTAAAAGAGGCATGAAAAGGCCAGTTTAGGTGGCTAGAAAAGGAGGTCGCATGCTTCAGTAGCTATCTTCGCATATGGACTCCTATAGCTTACCATCATGAGGTGTCGAGTCATTTGCTGTGCTTTTTATAAAGTAACAGCTAATTAGGCTATTAAGCTATCAATGCTAGGTTATTTAGTCTACACTTCTGTAATATTTGGTAAAAATATTCTCTGGGTAACAGGATAATACAATTTCAAAAATTCCTTCAACAGAATTAGAATTGTCGTTTATAGTCGACATATCACTTTATGCAGAGCTACAGGCAAAACCTAGTATTAATTATACTACAAACATCTGGGTTAGCCGGAGATTGGCATTATATCAACGCCCACTACGTTTGGTAGGAATTAACGTAGTCTCTATAGTACAAGTTTATATAAAATAACTTAAGCGAGCGTGCAATCACAGTTGTAAACATACTACTCACCCCGAGCAGCGACCAATGTGTCTTGAACCACCGGCGTATCACGCACGTGGCGGGAATCACTGAATTGTAAGTAATCAACTAATTTATCGAAAGTGATTTGAATCAGGAACCGACTGTATTATGAATTTACTAAATACATTATGTAGTTTTTAATTACTACTAACATATTTCCTAAATGCCATTCTTACTAACAAATGTATCTCGTATAATAAATTAATAATTTTTACAATCATTTAATAATTCAATTGTTTATCTGATCCTGATTTTGTTTAACGATGTAATAATTCGCTGTCGTTTAAAAGTCTAACATATTAATCAAGAAGGCCTTTTGAAGAATATAACAGAAAACTAATACAATTAATAATTATTATTTTTATACTGCTGGTACATGCACCCCATGTACCGTACCCTCCCCACGAAGTAACCCACCAATCAAACCTCGCACTAAAATATTAAACTAAGTAGGTCACTTATTTAATTCACAGATAGCTATTAAGAATGGTTATACTTACAAAGGAAATACAAAATAAGTCACTGTGGAATATCAATAATGCCTCTAATGAGTTCTAGATACATCTCATTCAGGCTATAGTATCTGTAGTACGAAATAAATGGTCTATTACTGGACTTCAATGAAGAGGGATTTTCCCGGGACAAGCAGAGGTAATAACGGACGCTTTATACCGCCATTCATCAGCTTTTGTACTTAAATATTTTGTGTGTTCAGAAACTTGCCGAGTAAACGGAAAGTCAATCAATCTAAACAAATAAACGTTTATTTTGCACGAAGTCTCCTATACCTACGCTCATCCGTAACTTTGGGTTCTAATTACTAGATTAAATAGGTTTAAATCTTTCTAAATTAAACCCCTATAATACACGTACGGTAAAGACATAATAAAGAACTTTAAATAATAATCGTAGTAAGGCGTAAATGCTTCATTCAGGAGTTTCTATTATACGACAAAGAAGCTTGCTTGAAATTCTCTAACATATATAAAAATAATAATAAAAAGCCCCCTAAAGCCTAGGTTACGTCCAGCCCGAACATCTGGGCACGTGGGGGGCTGACACCAATATCAAAGTAACTTGAGCGGCCATTGTGGTAAAGGTAACCCATTTAAAAAGGAGGTATCACGAAAGACACTGACCGCACATCATATAGGATATTATTGTTCGAACTATTTGCTAAATAGTAAAAAAAAATTCATACACCAACACTGACGTGACGGTACTCGCGGAGACATGATGACGATGAAAAGGAGAGAAAATACTAATTTATAATAATATTAACATATTTCACATTCACACCTATTATACAGCCCAAAGTAAACATCATTAAGAACTTGTGTTATATATACTAGATAACGGAGATAATAAGATAGTTATAAACGAGATTTATACTATGTTTTAAGTTCACGATATTTCGCTGCAAGAGCCATGATCAAGCAGATAACGAACGACTTACCGGATGAGACAGAAATATCGATCTACCCTCTTTCGAAGTCTGTAATTGCGGTAGACGCCGGTATCACAACACACAATACCAACATAAATACAGTATATGATCGCGAAACGACACTTTTTTATGTCATTTCTGTTTTTTCATCTATATATTAATTGACCATGAAATTTTAAATAAAATATCAGAAATATACTAAATAAACACACAAATATCCATGACTCGAGAACAAATAATGTACTCGTCAGAAAAATATCATTCCTTCCGGGATTCGAAACTGGAACCTCTGGTTAAGGGGTACTGACCACTCGACCAGACGGCCGTCAAATACGTAGAATACTTCTATTATGTTTCTATCTTTGATATCAAATAGTTAAAAAAAATCTTGAAACAAACACATTATCAGAATTTTAAGCTTACAATTCACTATTAAAAAACTATTATCTTTATACTTTTAAGTTAACTCAAGCATAAACCCGATCTTCAGCAATAACTTTTCGTTTAACTTAGAACAAAAGCCTGAAATTTTGAGGAGAAATCTGGGATATCTTATAAAATATCGCGCAGAGCGGAATGTGCCGAAGTTTCAGCGGTTAATGCGAGCCTTCACGTTTTCCGGCACGCCGCGCTCAAGCTCCCGCTTGCAAAACGAAGCAGATTGTTACTGATATATTTGAGACAATCGTCTTGTACGATTTGAGTAATTCTCATGAATAACTTGACTATATTCAACGGTTTACTTTATTATAATACACGCTCATTAAACATATACGAGTGAACTCATTGAAATTAATTTCTTCAATTACCTTTAGTTTCGTTGAAGCTGTATAAAGGTTCTAATTTTAGATTTTTATCACTTTTATTACGACAACGCCTCTTTTCCCCAGAATATCATTGTCGATATTTAATTTTTTGATACCACTAATAAACCAAATAGTATTACGTTTCTAACCTCATAATAATTAAAAATATGTAACTTTATATTTAAGTAATTATTTGAGTGTTAATGGAATTTCACACGTTATTTCTATCTTTTTACTACGTGTAAGTGGTACTTTCGTTAAATATATCCTCAAAAGCCTGTTTACCTCATAAATGTTATAGTGTATACATTAGGTAGGATATAAGTAATAAATAAATAAATAAATGCTTATAGAACAGTGAGCAAGGCAACGTGTAATGTTTCAAACGTCTTAAATGATCCAGACGACCTTAAATTAAAAATATAAAAGTATAACTATTAACCACTAAACTACGATTATAACATATCTGTCACCGTATTATTGTGAACACAGTTAGTTTATAATTTAACTTGTGAGTTTATAAACTCTAGAAATATTTTAAGCTGTGGCTATTTACATTTTAACGAAATATTTATCAGGTCTTTTTGTCAGGTTTCAACACTCGTTACATTGTAAACTGTATCTGATTGGTCGGTCAATGGGGCATATGACATTCAACCAATCAGCGTACAATGAGAGTTTCAGACGAACCCAATTTGATACCAGTTCACAATTTGAGGGTTTGCAAAGATTATATTCAAAATTAACAAAAAAATTGAGAGTTCACAATAAAACAGCGACGTGTTTACACTCTCCGACTAAACATTTAAACTACAAAATACTAAAACAACAAACATAAAACAGCATATAATCGTGATGTATACAAGACCACAGAAAATTGTAAGGCAGACTGTCCACGTAACGTCGCTTTTAGAATTTTTCCATATCTTACGTATAAAGAAACGAAGCATCTATGTTTGGAGTGGCAAAATCGGGAAGGGAAATTTTCAAAAAATAAAAGTTATAATGTATACAAAAACCGTACACATACGCAAAGCGATCTCAAATCAAACGAATCACTTTTGATTTGGAATTGTTATACATGTGCTGACTGCGGGCCATTGATTTTGAGGCTAGCAATTCTGTGATAATGATATACGACTCGGGATACCAATATAGTCTTAGCTAAAATATAACTGAGATAGACCGATCGTCATCTGTAGATAGGATATTGGAATCGGCCTCAATCGCCCACGTGGTACAACTTCGTTAGTTTATGCGTAAGCTCTAAGCTTATCAAGCGCCGGAAGCGTCACATTGGTACAGTATGCCTTAAACTACAAGAGAAACAAAAGAAACGCAGCCATATAAATTGAAACACGCAAGAGAACAGACAAGAAGATACACATCGAAATCGAATACAGTTTGGCAATATAGCTTGGAAATAGGAGATTGGTGAACTGAAAATATACTACTTTTACACTCCCGCTACGAACGTACCTTTGAAACGATTTTTTTTTAGAAATTGCTTTGGTAGTCGAGGCTTCACGCGCCCCGCTCGCCCTGAAAATACATTTAACTGTTTAATAATTATGCTTTCACGTGTACCTGAGGAGATGGCTGTCACTACACTCTGGGAAAACAATTACGAACAAGGCATTTTAGATGTCGACAACGAACAAAGATAAAAATTGTTAATTGGATGAAAAACTGACGGGGAGCTCGTTTTGTTTATTTATAAATCGGAAGTTTAGTTAATAGTACTCTCTAATTATAGCTACAAAAGTCATAACATCATTTTTGAAAAAAGAATGTGTAATATAGTAGGAATTTTGAATTGAAATTGCACGACCAGTCTAAATGACTGGTCTGGTAAATCTAGTGTTAGAAACGTTCCCAAACAAAAGTTCGGAATCTCTAAAGTCAGTCATAAAACGAGCAGAAATGTCAATAATAGAAAACGGTCGTCAAACTCAAGCACACGATAAAATTAAATGGCTACTATTAAATAGTTTGAACTACCTCCATCTGGTTGAAGACGTTGGAAGATAAAACTGAAGTAATTGTTTTAAACTCATTGCTTTTATTGCGAGAAGATTGTAGAGATCCATTTAATGCAACGGTAGAACTATATCTTACTTAACTACTTCATGTCATGAAGCTTGTTCTATCACCGTTTACTAAGTATATGCGACTAATCAAAATACGTCGAAAGCTTATTCAAGAAATATGTATAAAATAATATATCTCCAACTAACAACTATTATCTAGTCCAAATTAAGCATCATTAGAAGCTTGTGTTGTAGATTGATGTCTATAAATATCAGAAATATACAAGTAACATACAAACATCTATGACACGAAAACAAATATTCGTATTCATTGTTGTCATAAAAATACTAAGTAGGTATATATTAATAAGTACCACAGAGGCTACATATCAACTTATGTTTTTACAGAAATATTTGGAAATTTTACTTGTGACCATATACATCATCTTATTAGGACTAAGTAGATAATTAAAATAGCGAATAGGTTCTCAACATCTATGTTGGCCCTATTGATTGGTATAAACATGTCAATATATATATATAGTTATATAATCGCACACAAATAAATTGTTTCCATTAGGTTACTCAGTCTTTTGTCTTCTTTTCTCTATTTATAGAACGAAAGAAATAGCAAGAAATATGTAAAACACATGAATTTTAAACTACATTCTTATAAAAGAAACGAGTAATTAATTAATATGTTTAATTCTAAGTAAGAGTTCTTTTAATATTCTGTAATGATGTTGACGGGCACTTTGTTTTGTCATTTACTTTCTAGTAAAAAAATAAAAAAACAGTATATAAAAAAACGAAAATGAAAAAACAATGAAATGAAATGAAATGAATGATGAAATTTAAATATAGGTAGGTGTATATTATACTCAATAGGTAAGACCCGTTATAAATTAATTTATAATATTTATTTAACACAACTTTGTTATTTGTATCTGTTAAATAATATTTTTGTATCTGTTAAATAATATTATCGCTAACTTTTAACGGGGAAGTCAATATAAAATTATCAGGTATATACCCGTAATTTATTATGATATGTTTTTATCGGACACTCTGTATACTGGGAACACGGTTTATCTCAGGCTTAAGCGCATAATTATTTTCTTATAAATTAAACTAAGTTCGGCACAGAAGAATTACAAAGTAATCCCTCTGTCAAGACAGTAATAACGTCTCAGTGGATTACGGTTAAAATGAAAAATTTAAACTTTGTCCAGTTTGTAAATACAGCATGTTTGGAAAGAGTATTAAAAAAATACAAGCAATTAAGTTTTGTTACTGCTTGTCTGATATTTTAATATCAATCAATTTTAATAATTTTTTTGGGTTATACAGATAAAAGCTTAATTAATATGAATTTGAAGAAATAAACATAAAATATCAATAAATATTATAATTATTTGGTTTGGAAAATAAAAATTGTAAAAAAATCTAGCTCGACTCGCGGCGATTTTGCACTGCGTCGCAATTTTCGATACAAATCGTCGCAGCGCAAAATCGCTGCTTAGCACTCTACCGGTTAAATAAAATTAAGTAACAGAATACCCAAGAAGTAACAGAATAATCACTTTGACACAGAAACAGGAAAAAAAGGTAAATAATAAAATATAATTAACCCGCTACCACTTCGAACCTCAACACGTCGCATACCTGCACTAATGCATTAAGGTTCTTAAACTACTTTAGCCTTAAATACATTGTGTCATACAGTAAATCCGAATGGAAACGCTAACCCGTGTTCGTAGTACATTACGTGGTATGCATGCTTAATTTAGAAATTAAATGGTTGTGTGCAGCTGTGTACCCCGAATACATTTTTGTTTACATTTATGAATAAAGTTTATATTACGTGTTACGATTTTCGTATAAACTATTGGGATTAAAACGAAAATTAGGTTTACATATTTATTTCAAATCATAAAATTGATTTCGTTTCTCAGCCAACTTTGTTAACGGAGATAAGTAAGTTACAAGTTGAGGTAATCATTTAATTTAATAAAACCTATCAGTTTATAATGTCAATTGTCAAAATGTCGAATAGTTGCTAAATGTCAAAAATTTTTTTAGAAAATATGATACAATTTCTATGCGCTCATAATAAGAGATATTAATAGATATTTATAGAAATATCTATCTTCAATGTGACATGACAATATTGCATTTTTCATTTAAACTAAATAATTAAATAAAAACTACTTGCTCAAAGAGATTTACAATTTAGACATATCAAAAATGTTTAATGAAATAGAAGAACACAAAAAACCGATTTAGAACATTTTCACGTCTGTCTGTCTGAACACGAGAAACTTCGAAACTACTGAACACATTTGTTGCAATTTCGACTATTAGATGCAGCTTTACCCGGAGTTTTTAAACTTAGTTTCATCAAAATCGGAGAAAGCTATCGCCATTAAACGCTATACGGGGTTTTGTTAGAAGCAAAACCTTTTCTGAGTTTTGTGCTATGAGAAGTGTTAGGGAGAAATTTAAAAAAAACTATTTGTCAACAAAAAATAATATTGTATGTTTTTCAATTATCAACATAAAGGTATTTCACGATGCGTAAAAAAGTCATTGTACAGAAAAGTGAAAAGAGAAACGTTGAAAGTAACTAAGTATGAGCCACACGAGCAAAGTCGCAGGCAACAGCCAGTAAACGCTCAAAAAGCTTTGTCTTCTTCATTTAATATATTAAGTGAAAGATACTGAACAGAAATTAAACTAATAAATGGTTTACAAACTTTAAAAGTAAGGTAATAATTTTAAAATAATTCTCCTCTACAAAATTACCAGATCGTCTTCATTTGGAGTGGCATCTTTCTGAGGGTAGTGTCAAAATGCAAGCGCGACCAATTTACGGTCTGATATTACAACTGTCACGTGGCGAACATGCGCCGCGTCGTGTCACATTCTGACAGGACATAAAACAAAGTCCTGAAACTAAAAATCTAGAGCTCTTTAAAAAGTAACTCTGAAATCAAACTTAAAATACGTTTATACAATGTAGATACATCACATACTATTTTCAAAGTTAAAATTGAAGAATATAATTATAATACTGAAAAGAGTTTAACTTAATAATAGTCAAAATTGAACAACTCCAAAACTAACAGCAAACTGTAATAAGCTTAGCGGTCATTTAAGTTTTAATTTTGTGTACCTATACCCAAATTATTATAAGTAAGGACCATTTTACAGCCTAAATGGCTGTAAAATGGTCCTTACTTATAATAATTTGTTTATTTCATTTGACACTCGCCATACAGCAGTGAATATAGGTATAACGTGTGGTTTAAATCGCCAAATGTTATAAGAACTTAATACATTTTAACCTAAATTTTATATAGACTCTACATAATGTTCTCCATATCAACATGAAGGTTAAAAATTCTATAAACGCACAAGTATCTGCATGTCAATGCAGTGAACAAACTCGAACAACTACCTGTAACAAAGATAACACAAATTATTAATATTAAGTAATACACGTAATAAGCAATGGAAAAAATGTATCATCTGATAAGGTTACAATAAAACTACCTCATGATTTAGATGTAGAACTTAACAGTTACATGGAACTAAAAATACTAATCAATATGATATTTGGATAATCATTTCGATTAAAACATACTAAATACGATAGAAATCGCCCCAGATTGTGGCGTAAAGAAAAATAGATTAATTCAAATTTTATATTAGACCTACCCTTACAACTTAAGAATATATAGACATCGTCGTCCCCTATTCCCAGCATAAAGCTTCCTCGATAAGATCAGGCGAATATGTTCACCACAACACTATAACGAGTGGGTTTACAAGCAACATCAGCCGCTTCAAATGGGCAATGTCAGTTAAAGCTAAATTTTTAATGTACAAGAATAAGGTTCTTAATTCAAACATTCTAATAACTCGAAGTTCAAATTGCAATTTAACATAGAAATACGTATACAGAGATTCCAGACGGATTGCAGAAGTATGTCGTCCAAGTATCAGTTTAAAAGTCACGCGACGTCGCTCGTGAAAAAATGTTTCAAACTAATGGAAGCACAATTTTAGTATACCCGTCGCTGGTGCAGTCTCGTCAGCCGCTTCCCAATTATATTACGAGCTAATCTTTTTATTTTATAGCTAGATGTTCATTTTTGCTTGCATGTGCAGAACTGACTGTAAAATCTGTAATATTCTCTCTGAAATAGAATATGTTATAATCGTATTCTTAAGTTGTTCTTCTCTGACTCATTTACTACTGCAGAGAAAGAGACAGTGATATATGTTGCGTTGATCAATAATCGGTATTCTCCATAAATCGGTATTGTATCAACAGTTGCATTGTCTGGAGTATGCTGCTGATAGTGAGCCTTTTTAAAGTCTCCATCCAAAAATCCGTCTATTAAAGTCTTTATAGACTTGATATATTGACTGAGTTTGAGTAAATAAAAAATACCAGGTATTATGAGAAGTTGGTTGTGTGTTCAAAGGTCCTATGTATAATTTATTTATTTATTTACTATGTGGCAAACACAGTAATCAGCATCGAATGAAGTCGGAAAATGTGTTGAACAATCTATAATGGCCGCTCGAAGCCACAGACCGTTCTTGATTAGAGGACGCAATTCAATTTGGACTGAATACGAAACTAAATGTGTTGCTTGTTTCTGATACATTTGTAGGTGTTTTTAGATAGATACTGAACTGAAATTAATTGTTAATCTTTCGCCGCTACACTATCAAGTCATTATAATATTTAAGCTTGTAACGCAATAATGGACAGTCATAATTTTAGAATTATACTAGGCTAGGTTCCTAGTGCTAGGAGTGTACCATGGTTATTCAAAAGTGTTAAGGTTTTTTTTTGATAAAAAAAAAGGATAGTTAAACAATATATTGGGCAAGCTTATCATAGAGATATTTTTTCCCCAAAGGAAAGGACTGTCGGATATAGAACCTGTGACTGCATGGTGAGCGGTCAAGATAATAAATTGGAGGTAGAACTGCCAACTGCCGGAATCTGAGCCAGGTTACCTTAAAAACACACGGACAGAGAAAAATTATGAAAAAACCATCAATTACTAAAGCAATGTAACTTATTACTAACTTAAAAAATGAAATAATGAGTAAGAAAATGAATGGTGAATAAATATTTTCTTTCCCTCTCTTTCACAGATCTTTTCATCAGAACTGTGCAAATGTTTACGTGTTATATGTCTAAATGGTGATGAAAAAGTTTACAGTTCTGTACGGGTAAGTTAATTCAAAAAAGGTTATACTTGCAGCATCGGGGATAAGCAAGTCTTCCTGATCCCTCTACATCCTGGAAATGGTTTTGTATTCGATATTAAACTTATATTTACTAAAATCGATAATAAGCTTATATAAGCATTTCAATCAGTATTTCAACAGAAACTTGTTTGTTTTTTGTTTGTCGGGGCGGCGGCGGGCGTCGCTGGCCTTTGTAATTAGCTCATCTTTTAGTTGTGTTTGTCCATCGTCGCTTTTATTTACGTGTCCTGCGGTGCACTCTCATAAAAATGTAAATTACACCCTCGCAAATAGGAGTGCCTCTCGCGAAAAATTAAAAAAGCTTCATAATTTAGACATTTTACAAAACGAATTATTTAGATTGTAGAAAGGATGAAATGGAGAAGAGAAATGAAATGAAAATGAAAGATTTAAAAAAGAATAAAGCGGTTTTTTGTTGGTGAAAATATTATTGAATGTTCGTCTTTGCCTTGTCATATGAAATCATCCAATTTAGAAAACCCAATGCGGGAGCGAAATTATACTTACTGTTTCTTACGATAAGATTGAAGAAAACCTTATATAGGCAGCAAAGGGACTTGTCTCCTTTTCTTTATTTACCACCAGGCTATTTCCGAATATTCACATATTCACTTTTCATTAATTTTACACAACCCTAGTTTTAAGTGAACTACATTAATTTTACAGCAAATGCAAGGATTTTACGAGTTTTTTGCGGAAAATTTAGAGGGAGGGAGACAGCTTCATTCAATGTTTACGAGAGGACACAATCAAATGATGAGAAGATTGAATTGCCGCTTTCCCGCCCATTTTTTTCTGTGGCTCGCTATTCGGCTATGATTTGTCATTTTCATTATTGAAAAAAATAGTAAATATTTTTCCCAAGCCTGTGTTTACTATACTATAGATTCATTTAAAAAAATATATTGATTACTCCTGAACTTTGATATTTCCATTTTACATCACACTGTATAAACATTTGGAACACGGTTCAATAGAAATTTGAAAAAAGAACTAGTTTTTTTTATATTTGACAGCTGTCAGTTGGAACGTTCTAAATAGGGCTGAAAAGATTTACTTTCAACTCGCTCCTCAGACAGAAACATTATTATGGCGGCAGACTTAGCTAATGGAGCTAGTCAGGCGGACTTAGGAAAAGCAGTATATCACATGCTTCACTATGCTATGTGGACTCGTCTACTGCTTATCATCAGGTGGTGTTGAGTCATTTGCTGTGCTTTTTATATAAAAAAAAGCACTACAACCGATCAGAACCAGACCATTTCCAATGGGATATTTAAACAGGGATCTCTAGCTCTGAGATAGGTGTTCTCAAACCCTAAGCATTACATGATGTTACATACTAGCTGTATTTCTGGAGTTATATAATGTTTATTATAATCATAATGTGTTCCTACCTGACGGCATCACGCACAGGTTCCGGACCACCGAGCCCTCAATGATTTGAGATCAAAGCTCTGAAGGAAATATCGGTATCTCGGTTGATTTCATCCGTTACATTATTTAAATATAACCAACCATACTATGATACCGCTTAACCCTTTGTTCATTACCTATCGGCTGATATTTTTTCAATATAGAATATGAATCGCTTTTTATATACAATAAGCTACGAGTATATATGATGTTGGATTTTTGTCGTACGTGTTATGTTTAGTATTTGTTGGAAAGAAAACCTTGCACCTTTATCTTAAAGATGTTACTGATCAATCCGTAAAGCTGTTTTGTAATGCATAATTAGAACAAATGTAGGAAAATTCAATTAATAATTATCATATGAAAAATTATTAAACTAATTGATAATGATTGACTTTAAATACCGAGATGCAGAGAATTAATTAAAAGTAGTAAATTCAATCTATTCAACTCTCTTAGTTGTATAATTTCTAAAAATACTTTGAGAGATAAACGTAACTTAATAATAGTTACATATTAATAAGAAAAGGATCAAAATCAATAGGTTGCGCTTTAATTGTCACATCGTCGCACGCGCACACTACAGCAAGCCAAAACAAAATCGAAGTATGGCGGCCGGTGTAAATGCACTTAGATATAGTTAGCGTGTAGGTATGTACTCAACATACGCATCGAGTCCTTTCAACGTTGCGTTTTCTTTATTGACAGCCCTCACGCATTTGCGACTGATAGCTTAGGGTTACGATGTTGTCCGAGACCTAAGGTAATAATTATGGATTGTAATAATGTGTAAAAAAATCTATACCAACTTTCAAAGAAGAACGATATTGTGGAGAAGAAGCTGCCGTGAAGTTTGTTTCTGTTTAGCATATCTAGATTAATTGAGAATTATATCCATAAAGCCTGAATCGAACATAATTTGAGACACTTCGGAAAATGTAGTATTTTCAGTAGCTCGGACAAGTTCAAGATTTTTCATCTCAGCAATGGTAGCCATATTGAAGTTTAGTAACACAGCCTATCATACAAGTAAATCGAAGTTATTATTTTGCAGAATATCGTAACATAAAAAGTTTTTTAAGGCCACAGCGGGTTGGAAGAAAACTTTGATGAAGGTCGGCCTCTGAGACAGGCTAACCCCTCTGATCCGGCCTCATTTTAATAAAACAATACACGGTTTGTTCAATCAATTACAGCAGGCGGGATTTAGATAATCCAGTTATAAAAATAACAGCGTAATCATTGATTTAGATGCGAATAATATTATTGTTGAGGACGGATAGGTGAGCTAATGCCTATTTACTAATGAAATGAGAAGGATAAATGGATAAAATTAATATTTATATTTAAGTGAACAAAAGTAACATAAACCGTAACTAAGGTAAACAACAACAACAGAAAATATGACAAAACCACAATAATTTTGATGTCACTTTAAAAGCCAAAAGAGGAATTACACAAAAATGTAAGAAGGTTCGCAACAATTATATTAGCAGGTTAATTTTATTTAATAACATCGTCAAATGTATATTATATACTATTGATTTACAAAAACAAATGTGTATTATATGTTAAGTGTATTTCATATTTCTGCTTCATTACTCAAGTTCGGTGGTGCAGTGCGTAAGGCCGCTTTCTTCCAAGCAGCAATACCGATGTATTTACATTGGTTGAACTGGGTCAAATAAAATTAAATATATTTATTATGTGTACTTTGACACATACATGATGATATTGACACGAAAAATATAAAGTTACACTAGATTCCGCCAACAATCAATTGTCATAGAAAAAAGACCGAGTCGATGGTTTCTACCATCGCTCATAATGAACAATGCCCTTCCACCATAGACAAACATATGACACATAGTGGGAAACAAAATTGTCCTAATTTGATTCTATTTTTGAAATGGCAACTTTTTAATGTCATGAAAACCAGTCAGATACAAATAGTACGGCCAAAGATACAAGTTTATACACACTATATGTGAAAATACTTTTTTCCCGACATACTATTTAGTTAAATTAGGAAACTTAAATGAAACTCAGTCTTCTGGCCGTAAAACTTTTTCTGAAATCAGTTTCCTCCTAAATTTTAAATCTGAATATTAACAATTATTTTGAGGTTTCAACTTCAAATTAAATCGACTAAGATATCTTTTCAATAACGCTCTTTGCTTCACGATAGCCCGCATTGAAAGTAATTTTAAAACAAAGCTTTCTAAAGGTTCGTTAGAAAAATGTAATAAACCTCTTTCTAGCCAATAAAGAAGCAAATGCCCGCTCCGAAAAATAGAGGATTTATTTAAAATCGAAATTTGATTAGACCACCAGGGAAGGCAGCACGGCACGCTCGGCGCCAATATGCAAATGTTATTACTTAAGCTATTGATTCATACTCATTAAATACCTTTGACATTTGAATGCAGAAATTGTCCGTAATTATATTAACTGTTGTGCTGCGGAACAATGTACTGAAATTTCGACTCAAAAGTAAACGGCTACGGTCTGTATTCTTTAGGAGCTATAAATTAAACTCAATATCATTAATGACTAAAGATGAATGAAGGAATAGTTATGTTAACATCGTAAGAGACATCTCCCTGCTCTGAATAAAATATTTCCATACTTGACAGTGGCGATCCTGGTGATCTTAGGCCGGGAACACGACACTAAATTACAGGGAAGATATTATCCAGGACTGTTGTCCGTTTCCATCAACCGTCCCAAGGGATGATACGAAAGTTATGACAATCTATCCCGCTTTAAATAGACCTAGATAAATATAGTGAGGGTGGCTTACGAATGGTTCACAAAAATCTTCACGATTTCATTGAAGTAAAATTTGGACTGTTGAAGATATTTAAACGGAATCTATTGAATATCAGAATGGTATTCAAGCCTTCGATTCGGGTTCATTCTAACCAAGATTCCTGGTTGTTGGCTGTTAGCACCGCGTTCCGATTCCACTAAATCACAGGAACAAAGCTCCCGCAGAAACAAAGAGAGAACAAAACAAAACGGGGGTAGAAACACAAGACTCTAACAAAATAATTGACAGGTGTTTTATTGCTTAAATTACGACTTTTAAAGTATTATTATATCGTCTGAGGGAGAAACGTCAAAGACTATTTTTATTGTTCATTAACATAAAAAGGTATACGACAAATAATGAGCCTGCTACTGGTAAAGAAATATTGCTGAAGCAATACAGTCTATCTGCAATTTATAGTTATTTAAAGATGGCGACTGATCAGTCGCGAACGCGATTCTGAACAAAGTATTCAAAAAAAGAGACAACGCTTTTCCCTTGCAGTTGGCAACAAGTACAAAAGAGATTGGCTTTATTGAAATAAGTTTTTAAAAGTAGCAGTTTTTAAAGTTTGGAGTAAATTTTTACGAATTTAATAATAGATATTGAATTTCTGTGTCGGTGGACAGGGAATTGCTGTACGGGAGGTTTGGAGACCATAACAGGGACTGTAGAGTTCATAGTTATCATCGCCATGAGAGATAACTGATGTGAATGAAATAGTACGAAAGTAAACTAAACTCAATAAACAAAACCCGATCCTGTTTCACAAGCTTAACTCTCTAGTAATCGGCAAAAGTTTGAGTTCTTAACCAAACTGTCAAATGCCCGTATATCCAGTCTTTTAAACAAACAAAAGAAATACGACCGTGTGTCCGGTAGAAAAGAGTTGAATCTGTTTACTCTGTCGTCAACTTTGGGAACTACAGGATAAACCAAGATAGGGTACAGAGTGTAAGGCCTCGCTGACGTTTTTTTTTTAAAGAAAGGTCAAGGGAAATGTCAAATTTGATTTATATGGGATTGCTCTCAAAGACAGGCGTTGCAGAGGTGCGGGTAACCGGTGTCCGCTCGCAGATGTAGTAGAGCAACCAGTTTCGGCAATTTTTGATAGACATTTTGTTCCCACAAGAACAAATAGAAATAACTACGCCGTTGTTTCAATGCCGCGTTAACCCCCCCTCTTACTTGATCGGGGAAGTCCGCCGGTCGCCAATTGCCGCCATGAAGCGCTAAGCCTTATGGTAAATTTTATAACAAAGCTTTATATACAATGATTAATCATAATATAAAGCCATTGGCTTTATATAACTAACGATATGCAATATTAAATAATAGAGTCGAAAATAAATTTAACTCGAGAGTATAATATTCAGTCAATCCATTAACTATAAATAACTACCTCTATTTTCAACTGATGTCTGCTTGATTTTAAAAAACTGCACGTTGAACAAACAAAGTGTACGTTGTGTTTGTAAATAATAGATATCTTGAAAATCTCTTAAAAAGTTATCAACTTCAAACAGTCGGTGTTATACCGTTGGTCGTTTGATTAAATAATAAGAGAAAAAGAGATTCTGTTCCATTTTTCAATTATTAACCAATGTGGCTCACCTTAAAGTGTTTTAGAAATTATGAGTTTATGATATCCTGCATTGAATTTTTAATTATGAACTGGACCTTTTCTCACTTCAAGTACAATACAATCACTAAAATAGCTACACCACTCAATCACAGCTCATAACATACTATAAATATAATCACACGTCATCAGTTACAATCACTTTTCAATCCATAACTCATCTCACTTATAGAATAGACTTTATTGTACCTCAACCAAATCAAAATGATATACATAGGTAATAATTTACCTAATAATGCATTTACCGTTTAATTACTTTTTTAGCAATAAAGCCGCCCATTTGTATTGTTTGTTAGGTTTTTATAAGCAATAAAATATGTTTATTGTTTCATAACAAACGCGAGCTAAACAAAGGGATCCTGTGAAGTCTCAGTACACGTCGGCCTCACATTTTTTTTGACATATTCAAGTTTTTGACGAATGGATGTGTCTATGCACATTGGAAGTTCTTTCAGGCATAAACATATCACAGCACGCAAAGTAACAACTCATATTAAATAAAATAATAATGGTACATCTATAATGGCTGACGGTAACGCACCACAAACTTGTGGATCTAAGCGCTCTCGAAAGTAAGTGGCAAGGACGATCAACAAAGTCAAAGCTTTTAAGGACTGTCGAAAACGGTTCAAGGATATAGATCCTTAGTAAAGTTGAAAATTATAATATATTTTAAGAGCTCAATGGCGTAGTTGTGGCATGAAACATTATGTTATAACTTTCGGAAGAAATTGTCGTAATTTTGTTTGAATTAATAACTTGTAAAAGTATTTCTAGTAACAACTGTCGTGAGTACAATAGGCGGCAGATCAAGCGGGACCGTTTATGTGCTATGTCCTTATTTAAGCGAGACACTGTTTAAATGTATGTGGTGCTGTGTATATGTATATTATGCACGGTACACTAGAACAAGAGATCGGGAACAAGTAGGTAATGATTCAATTCAATTCAATTCAATTCAATTCTTTATTTTGCGTTCCATAGTTACACAATATGAATCTTAAGACTATAAATGACACTATGGACCCTGTCGGGCACAACAAAATTTCAGGTTATACAGGAGAAAGGTAGATTTCAAGGTAGGTTTAAGTTAAGTGTTTAAATTTGTATAACGGTCCAATTCAAATACATGCATTCAAAATGCTAATTATCTAGGGATTGTTTGTGAGTCAGTGAGTTTTTAAATGTAAAAAATAGATTTTATAGTATGAGTATAATGATCATAAATAACAGAGGAAACAAAACAAAATAGTTGAACAACGCGCACTGGCCATTTATTTATTATTATTTGATACCGTTCTCTATAGTCTATATAGGGAGGTATTATGGGGCCACTAACTCAGCGGCTGAGACAAGCTGAAGCAGAATATATATATTTTCTTGTAATATTATACGTGATTAAAATACGGATTAATTACAAGTTCAAATGCTAAAAATAAAAAGTGCCATATGCAAGGTATGACAACATTAATAGGGTTCCGTGCTTCGTGTTCCCTATTTCGATACTTCGTTCATGTCTCAAGATTTAGATAAATTGCCTTATGATCATGATTGCACAAATGAAAGTCGAAATTTATGTTTTATTTATCTCAGAAGGATTTCTTTCTATCCTGTCGACTTTATTGATTTCTGTTTTGTTTCTATAATCCACATCATAAAACAGCTGAACTTCTGAATATTAATACATTAATATGAATATTAGTTTTTTTCAGGAGCATGGATCTACGGAGTTACCCATTCGCTGTCAGCACCTGAATTCCATGCAAAAAGAGACTTGTTTCTCTTTCAAACAGCGCGAGTGAGGAATTCCTCATATTCTCTTTTTCATAAAGCAACCCGTATCTTGCCGTGACAAAGTACTTTTTGGGCCGGCAAGAGCTGTTTGGCGCAAGCTGCACTAGCTATCTTCGCATTAAGCAATTGCTATGCTTGCTTTTTTATTATTTTTATAAAAAGCTAAACAAATGTCTCGACACCACCTGATGATAAGCAGTAGAGGAGTTCATATGTGAAGAAGAATTAAAATATTTCAAAAAATTGTGATTTAAAGCTAATTAATTTTTTAAATAAGGCTTTTCCACGGTCTAGTACTTAAACTCCAACTTAGTGGCCCTTTCGGAGTTAAACCATGATCAAGAATGCTTAAACACCGCAAACTGTTGTTGGCCGTTGAAAAATTTAGCCTCATAGTTTTACCGATTCGGGAATCGGGATAGCAGGTATTAAAGCATATAAAACGAGAAAATTCCGGGAATTGTGGATTTCGTTTTACTTAGTATATCTGGGTGTTTGTTATTTAGATTAAGGATTTAAAACTTTTGTTATTCGTAAATAACGAGTACATGTTTTAAGTGTTGTTTATTTAAGATTTGAGTGTTGTTACAAGGTAAACATATTCAGAGCGTTCTTCTCGGATTTAATGGGCATTATCACGTACCATCACAAGTGTAAGTACTGCCGATGCCTACTTACATTACAAAAACGGAACACAATAATCACCAAAGACTTCAGAGCATTGTGTCAAGTTTCACGCTGGCTTGATGCTGAGCATTTTGCTTCTGTACATTGCCATGTCACATGTCTCATGTGACTGCACCAGCGACGCATAACGCAGGCTATAAACCGTAAGCCGCATTGCTCCTAAGTCTACCTCACGAGAGATGCTGCATGCCAGTAATCGTCGTTACCGCATCTTTTGACAAGATTTTGATTTTCTTATAGCACAAAGTTGTGTGACCGTCTGACCCGTAGACGATGAATGACGCATGCCGTAATCTTTTCTATATTATCGCTACATTAAAACGCCATATAACATTTATTATAGTGTTATGTTCCAACTGCAAGGATTCCAGCTCTCCAGAGCTCATAGAGGTAGCAGTAAGGTTGGTAGCAGGAGGACGAAGGTCACAGCGTTCCCGCTTCAACTTAGGCTTATGTAATTGTTCAGCCTAACCTAACCAGGTCTTCAAGTTTAAAACCCAAAATAGCCTGCGGTATTTATCTTATCCTTTGCCAATTCAACGTACTAGTCTTTTGAGCTATATCTGGTGAATATGGAATAATTTCGTATACAATAATGTTTCATGTTTCAAAAACTGTCCATTCATTAATCCAAGTCTCAGGACAAATTGTGTTTTAAGATGAACTGGTAAAGTCCTTCTTCGTTTAAACTGTAAACCTAAGACTTTAGCCGTCTTTATTCAAGCGTTTCTCATTGTATTCGAAGCCCAGCAATGTCCTGCCAAGTTAATTTTAAACCCAATATAGTTCCTCAAGCCTTAGTCAATAATAAAATGGATAATACGTGCGTCAGCATTTTTTCTATTGAATTTTTCCTGAATACCGTCATACATCAAACGTCTCTCGGGTCATCGTAATAGATTATGCATACATATAATAGGCCCCGGGTCCCACTGAGTTGTAAAAGGCCTACTTAGGTCATCGGATGTTTACAACCAAATATTTGCATAAGGGCGCCTACTTTCATGATGAAGAGGATCAAAGGGATACGGAGGGAAGTGAAAATACTTGTTTGAGAAATCAGCAGAAAATATTTACTTTGGTGCAATATATGTGAAGGCGAATGATATATCAATGTCGTACGAAGATTTGTGGACACTCATATCAAAATAAATAGTCAGTGGAGGCTTTTTATTATGCTTTGATATAGCAAGTTTGTATTTTATATGAAAATTAATGATTTGTAAAGAGAGGCGTACAATCTTGTCAGCCTTAAACCTCAAAAAGAGTTTTTTTCTAGTCGGCAATGTTTTTTTATTACGAATAAGCTAATATAATGAATTAAGATGTAGCCAACGTTGGTTTAACCACATGTGTACCTAGAAGGAACCGAGTCTGCCACCATGGCAATATTGTTAACAGAATAGTTGTGTTCTGTGTACTTGGGTGTAATGTGATCAATCTGTGTATTTCGCTTCCATCTTCAGCCTTGATCTTCACTTACTATCAGGTCAGATGACGTCACAGAACTACCCTGTTAAGAATTTCAACAAAAGCATCGTTCGATCCTGAATAATCTGCTTATTAAAAATTCACGGCAGACTTTGCCGCTTCAAAAAATTGCCACCCACTAATTATACTCAGCCAGAGTCACTAGGTAATTATGCTCGGTCAAAAAGCACAAGTGCATAGCGACGCGACATAATTGGGAGCGTGGCCGCCCGTAAAATTGGCGGCGCGTCATGAAGCCGCCGCTTTGAGCTGGACGTGATTAACTCTCGTCCACAGCCGTATATATTGAGCCTGGACTTAACTATAGACATATTCTTGTGTAACTTCCCGCGAGATGTGCAGAATGAAGGCACATTAACAAAAAAATGAGTCGGGGACCGAAAAACATCGAATAATGTCGGAATACGCCATGATTTGATGGTGTGTCGAATTTCGAATTTTAGCATTTTTATCCCTGGTTTAGCTTGTGAGTGGATTAAGCAGTGCAATTAATTAAGAATCAAAAATTTCGATTTAGAAACAAGAACTGTGTTGCTTATACTGAGAACATAGGAACATTATTAAGGTCACAGTCAACATACTCCCATGATAAGATTAGGATGATGACATCCATATTGACATTAATTACCTCAAAGAATTCTCTGGATATACCTTTGTGAAATAATAATACACAAGCTAGAAGCGAGCAATAGTCCGCTCCAACAGTTCTCCAACTATGCCACCCATGTTACCATATTCTCTCGTTTGAATGAATTCATATGATACACAGGTACATCTTTGGAAATATTTGGAAATATTAGAAAGATACTTTTGTACAAAATCTAGTGACGCATTATATGAACAAACAGTATGATATTAATAAAAAAGATGACATACAGTGACATAGTTAAGCAGGCAATACCATTTTGTAGAATATAAATAAATGAATACCGAGTTAAACAAGTACACTCTATCCTTTGCCGATAACTAAATTATATAGAATTATAACGTGATCCTGACTTCAATCGCAACTCATAAGCTTTTAAAAGATAAAATGTTTCACGACACGACATTACATTGTCTCCCATCAACATAATTAAGAGAATCGTTTGTTTTAAATAAAATTATTAATACCAAACATTAGTTTTCTCAACCATCCTCAGAGATGTTATGTAAATCGACTTTTAATCTCAGTCCATTTGCTCAGATCGCTCAGCAAATTGCTCAGCTCGCTCGAGTAAATTGCTCAAAGCTCTCCGCGGACAATCAGAGGGTCATTCGATCGGTGTTCTATAGTTAGTAGGTAAGAGGATCAGTCGCTTTGTAATGCAAAAGGGCTTTTATCTCCTTTTTTCGCTTTCGGTTATTTTAATAACTCTGCTATACAATTCCAAGGCTACCGTTGAGCAACAGTATTTAGTTTTAATATGCTTCGATCGTAACAAGTTAGTAAAGATTCATTTAAGTTATCACTTCTCGCAATAAGATATTCCAAAAATCAAACGCTAAATTCAGTTTTTCCTGATTAAATCGCTTTCAGCTCAACTATTACAAATTGCCAGCCCTCGATGGCGTATATACACTAAGATGGCGTATATATGATCACTAAGACGGGGTAACTACGCTTAATTTGCAAATTTTTTCCAAAATCCCTAACAAAGAATTAAGAACTGCAATCTGAAATCAAAAACATTGATACCGCATTTAAAACTCTATCACAAAGACAGAAAGGATAATTAAAAACTAAATACCGTCGACAACGTTCGCCAATACTAAAATAACATCAACGCTGAGTGAGTTCATTAGTCTTTTGTACTAAAGTCTGAGCAAGGTTTGATAGGTAGGACCCACTTGACTTGACTCGAGTTAATTTTGTGGACTTTTGACAATGATCCAAGGATCTAATAACTCAATTGCGAATCACGATGTCCACATTGAAAATATCTTATCTTCAATCCAAGAAGACATTACGAAAACGGACAATCTTTTTCAAGTTACTCGTAGTTATTTCTTATAATTACCGCTATATCAATCACCAGCAGGATAAATTATACGTCTTATACTGAGCACGGGCATTGGTTCATGGGACAAACACAAGAGTAGACAAACCATAAAATCACACTTGCCCAAAGCGGTTGCTCAACCTGGACAGTAGTTAGAGATTACGATGGCCCATATCGGATCAACAATGGCATAAGTTGATTTAAAAGATTCTATTTAAAAAAAGATTCTATGGCATCTATTGCGTAATTATATAATCCTGCATTAGACAGATATGCAACGGTAATTAAATCTGAACTGTAATTTTTATTAAATTTCAATACATTAAATTTACAATAAATGCCACTATATCTTTGTCACTTAATCTAAATTAAAACAATTTTAAAGCAACTATTTCTCAATGAACAAATTTGTTCTATTAACAAGAATTAACTATTTGTAATTATTAAATATATTAAAATTAATGCAAAAGAAGACAATCCATAAGTTTCTTTGTATCTCACCAATGTTCATTATCGTGATAATTACATCATCACAACAAAGTATCCGGCGAAATTATTACCTGAAATGAAGAAAATCCAATTAATATATATCATTTGCGGACAACAGCTCAATAAGTAAGGCTTTATGGCGGCTCTGGGAGATATAAAACAAAACAAATACACAGCTTAGCCAAAATCACGCCGCAAGCGATTACGTTATTGCGTGTGAATGTTGAGACTTGATATTTACGATGCTGGGATTTAATCAGTCCCTGGTGATTCATTGAAAAATAGTGAAACATGATAGAAAAATACCACTTTCAATTTTTAATTCGAAGTGCCGTTACCAGTAACTGAAATAAGGTACTTAACATAGGTACAACAAAGTATAATAATCGGTATGTAGTACCTCATGATGTAGAAAAAGTGAAAGATTGAGACAGAGTCTCTGGAGCCCCAAATGTCAAGTAGTTTTATGATTTTTGTGCAACTCCAAAAATCGTACTTATTTTCTTTTCAGTATCGTAAGCTCCAGCACCACGAGTCAACCAAGTCAATTCGTTATCTATCTGCCTCTGTCCACATTACAAAGTACCTTAACGGTAATAATATAGTGATTAAATTAGATGCATGGGATGGTATCATATTTTAAAAATGATTATGAGTTTCATATTACTCTCTGCTTTTCTTTATCTATGAACTGCTGCATATAGGACGAGTTTTAGTAAAATAACTCCTCATAAAGAAAGACCTAAGTACTAACTAGGTTGAATACCAATGGCTAAGACGCAAAGCTTCGTTATCAAGGCGTTGTAATGGAACGGCCAAGTTCGAAGCACGTACTGCTAACTGAGTTTCAGTTGAGCAAGTCATATTATTTCTAGACGTCACTTCGTGGGTTCGTAGTTACGATGACACTACTATTACTTGGGTTCTCTTGTTAAACAGAATTGATGATAGTATTTAAATACCTTCTATCTAGGAACTGAGGCCTACATCAATAAACGAATGTAATGTTAAGTGTAAAAAATCAATGCTTCATATTTTTCAAAAAAACATGTTATCCAGTGCTGGGATTTCATTTGAACCCGGTTGGCTAACGTTTGTTTAAGACATACTCTGTAGAGAAATGCATTACGTCAAACGGTTCCTGTGATTATCAACAAAACAGACCAATATGCAATACATTTGAGTCAAGGATAGGATATTTGTGTACAAAATCAGGGGGGGGGGCTTTAATTCTGTAAAAATTAACACTATGTAATTGTATAAATATCTCTTTTAATTTTGTTCAAAACATTGTTATTACAGTGTAGCACAAACTAGAAAAACGACGCACTTTACTTACACTTAATACTTGATTAGTTGCCTTATTTAGATGCAGTGTATTTTTCAAATTTTTATGTAGAATTCCTGATTAATATACTGGATAATGTTAACTAATACAAATGACACGATACTAAGCCAAAATAATTTATTTATTTATTTATCTCAACACTGTTTCAACAGCAATTTTCTACACACACAGACACAAGCCAATTAAAGAAACACATTATACTTAAATAAAGATAACTTATTTTTAGCAGCCAATTTTATTTTTAAAGTTCGATTCCTCGCTTTCTACTCAATGGTCCTCTTTTTCCGTTGGTTTAAAAATCCAGGTTATCTTATGAAAAAAAATACTGTCAATGAAAAGGAAATCTACACAGAAAGCCAGACGATACAAAGTCCATTGGGTTTAGGTGCAATCGTTTCAAAATCAGTCGTACTGATGGCGACGCCAGTAAAACCTAATAAAACTTCGACAACTCATCGCGTAACAACTCTGAATGGGGCAGAGCTTAAGAATTTTGAATTAAAAACCTTGATAAAACATGGCCTTCAAAGAAGACGTGAAAAGGCACTTTTTGAGCCGACAAGGTGGATGTGGCTAGGGCAGTATATCGAATGCTGCACTAGCTATCTTCACAATGGACTGCTCTGCTGCTTATCATCAGGTGGTGTCGAGTCATTTGCTGAGCTTATAAAATTAAAGGTATTAAAGTAAACATAAACGGAACCCTACAAGTCCACTACATCTAGCTTAATCAGAAATATAAGAAACAGTTGTGCTGTGAGTTGTGACATTATTGTTTTTGGTCGGATGAACTCGCAAAAGTAATAATTCTATCGGCACGTTCTGGGCTAGGTGACGTCGGCTATGTAGTAGCGAGCTCGCTTCGATTGGGAAATTGTGTTCTTTTTGTAGACAAAGTTAGCTTCGTAAAACATGGAAGTATGATAGGTATTATTAAGGTAAAATTAAGGACAACCTTTAGTTTTACTTATGAAGGTTTCTCTACTCAATGATTATTACTTCAATTCAATTCATCATTTTCCGTTCCATAGTTACATAATATGTATATCTTAAGAATATTATTGACACACTATGGACCCTTTCAAGCACAACTAGTTATAAGCTAAACAGGAGAAAGGTAGATTACTAGGAAGGTTTAAGTTGATATCTTTAAGTATTTTAATTTATATTATTATATTATTCATTTAAAATATTAATTATTATCTAATTATATAGTTTTATATGTCAACGTGTATTATAATGTCAGAAATAGATATAATGAAAGTAAAAGAGTTAAGGGAATTAATCTGAATAACAAATTTGAATCCCAACAATATAAATTGCGTACCATTTTCCAGACAGTGTCATATGACCTGCCATCTTGTCTAAATTCAGATCTCACTACCAACAATTCTCTGCAAGTACTAATTCGTCAAAGCAGTGGTAGGGTTAATTGGGATTATGCATATTAATGTTAGTTTTAATTTTAAAATAATTTATTTAATACATAATTAAATTCTATAACTGGAACAATTGGCAAATACCCGGTTAATAACCACTTAAAGTTATCACTGTTACCTTTAATTACATTTATTTATTTTTCTGATATTTGATCCCTGTTAGGACGATTTAAAAGAACTTAATAAATGAGTCTATTTAGACATTTTGACTTTGACTTTAAATAAAATAGCAAGCGTCGATATAGCGCAGGCGCGTTGACGACCTCTCCAGGTCGCCATGTAAGAGTTATGTATCCCTTCACACTGAAAACCAAACTAATTCACGGCCGTAATAGTAAAGACAGTGGGTCTTACTATTTACTTACCAAATGAGACGAGTCTAAATTTTAAATATAGATATTGAAACGTAGAAACATTTTTTAATGAGCCAAGCTATTATATCCCTTAATCATATGCCTTAAGCCTTATTACCATGGTCTGGTTAACGGAGTAAGAACTCCAGACAATATTGTACTGGTACTATTGCAGTATAATCCGGAATTAGCCTGCAAGCGGCGAGGACGGACGTGATAATCTCACGGGACTGGGCAAGTTTAAATTACTCGGGATCGAGAACTGCGGCCGTTGTTGAGGTGCCTGAATAAAATATGGTGTTGCATCTTCTCCACTCGTTAAAGTAGATTGACAGGTTGATTTGAACTTTATTACGTTGTGATAGACGCTGTTATGTATTAAGTTGTACCTGTGAAGCGGTGTATTACAATACAACTACAAGAGAATTGTTATATCGACATTTCTGATGATTTAGACACCTATCGATAACTGTGGTGAAGGTTGGGTATGCTGCTTATAAAAAACCCTTATTAATTCTCTATGTTGATTAACCGTTTTCATAATTTCTTATTTTAATAAATGAGTGAATAATCTGATTTAAAACAGCTATCAAGGAAAGTTTTCCTATGATATGCTTAACCTCTCTTATCCAACGACTTCAGTGTCCATTGAAAAGCGAGGCAAAGTCCCCACCGAGAGCTAATTGTCACGGCTAAACTTGTGCTTAGCTTAATCAGAGCTTATGCTCAACAATACGAGCTAAGCTATGTAGACTTAACAATGTTTAAGTAGGGACTACAGTTTAGTTAACGAAGCGAAATCTTAAAACGGATAAAGTTGTATACAGTGAGTAAGATTCTGAAGAAAAAGTCTAAATCAAAAATTAACTTTATTATTCATTTATTTCATTAATTAGAATTGTCAAATACGTTTTAAATAAATCATAGACAATAGGGGTGGTGACTTGGTTGACAAATTGTCATAATTATATATTATTATAATAACAAAATACACATAGAAGGAAAATAAGTTTGATAGCTTATGTGCTATTTGTATTATAGTCATACAAAGTTCGGTGGGCAAGTACATTTTGACGTGACGTCATTCTGCATTACTCTTTTCTTAGGAGCGTTTATGGGCGAGTCAAAAATGTGTTATGCAAATTGTAATATCTAGGGGTTGAAACTACCGGTTAACTGATGAACTACGGCGATGAAATTAACAGATTAATTAAAGTGCGTTCCGAAGCATTGGAAGTAACGCTTTATAGTAAATCGATCCCGATGAGATTCCAAGCATCCAGCAGAAATGTGTGAGCCAAAGGAGTGTTTAAATATACAGCCATTTATATTAGCACATTCCCATTAACATATGCGGATATACACACAGAAAGCATCCTGCATTTTCATAATGTGAATTATTTATGTAGTCTGCTCGCGACAGAACTTATTCTGTAGATAGGGTTTAGTTGAATTCGTTTGTGTAAGCGAGTTCCGGGCTGCTTTGAAAGAGATATGAATCATGCTTTTGAGAAAATTATTTACATTACATGCCGCCTTTGCTATTTTTGCAGCAGGATTGGAGTCTATCATTCTTACTACTCAGTGTGCCTCTCCTTTTTACTCAGGAGTACACGTGCTGGTCTACGGAGTCACTCCTTCACTGTCGCCATGTCTACTTTGCGCACTAAGAGTTTTTATGACTCCTTTCTCTGTCGCACACTTATTCCCTCCTTCATACAACATGGTTCCTTTAAAAGAAGCCGCCAAGGTGAGGGTGGTTATGGTGGTCACAGAAAATCTAGGGACAAGAACAAATAATATCTTAGTGCCCAATGCTGGGGAAGAAGCATTAGTGTCTTAAAAATCTAGTTCTTTACTATCTTTGTCGTGGGCTCCCACATGCAATCCCCTACGCCGATTCGCATCTGCTTCAATTTAGCAGAACGCATTTCAATCCGAAATTAGAATGAGACGTATCTGATCATCATTAGCAATCCATAAAAATGCTGATTTCTTCAATTCATCCAACCCCCCCTTTAATTTACCGCCTTAAATTAAATATGTATTGTGCACTTATGATTTCTTCATAAAAGATATTGAGCCTCATCCCGGTCCCGGGGATTAGATGAACTCAAGCAAATTGGATCAACGTGGACTCGAATCTGTTATTGATGGGTACAATTTAGACGTTTGACCTATCATTTACATAGAAATCACCCCAGCCGGTTATATTAGGGACGCTGCCCCTTTAGATTAACTCAATCCAAGCTGGTTTTGTAATTGCATTACTGGGATCTAAGAGGAAGGTTTAACGATATTTTCTGCTTAAATATGCATAAAAAATAAATTTTCGGTTGATGGAAATAATACAATATGCACATGTTTCGAAAATTTTCCAAGTACATCACGGCCAAAGCAAATTGTTTGTTTGAAAATCTATTCAAATGCAAATGGCCGATGAAAGAGTTCGGTACACATTCGTTGTTACGGATATCTAAATTGTATCTATATTTTACGGCATACTGATTGTTTCCACTGTTATATATTAACTGGGCCGGAGCATTTAAATAAGATCTTCACCGTAGACTTAATGCATAACAACAACTCAGCCTCGCTGCAGACGGATTAACGGGTTACGCCGTACTATGACACATGGTCGGTTAATTTCAATTAATGGTTTGGTTGTCATTTAATTGTTAACTATAAGTTATGAGCCATAGTTATGGTGTAAGTAAAGTTAGATTTGAAGGTCAAATAAAGATTAACAGTCTGTCATACAGCTCCTAATTGTACTAGAGCAGCTTCATAGCATACGTTACCAGGATAGCTCAAAATTTCGAAGCATGAAAGTTTAGAAGCCACACCATAGAGAACAGAGTTAGCTTTAGATTGTAACGTGTAGCTTCAAATTATACGAACGAGTTTTATAACTTTTGCGCCTTACCAGAACATACATTTATTTTGGTTGGTGTATAAAGACTTTGGCCATCAGGACCTATATCACGTCTTCTGGAAGACGAAAGAGCTCAAGATTAAAATGATCAGAAGCCAAATTATTTTTACGCCAACTCAATGCAAGCCATGTTCGAGTCCCAAAATATTACTTTTATTTTCCGAACGTCGCACGAATGCAAAAGCTAAACCAATCTCCTCAATATTTAAATGACGCGGAACTCGCCAATCTACTAAAAATATCACCGTCACGTGATACTTGCGTACGATATATTGCAGTCACCGCTGCAGTGACAGCTCCGGAGCGTATTTTATTCATGAACGATTACAGTAATACTTGTGGAAGGTACTGAAACATCGAAACGACATTTGTATTTTGTACTCTAATAAATTATAAACAAGGTTTAAAAAACTTTAGATGAGGGAGTCTTTATGACCTTTAAATAGGCAATATTTTGTGAACTATCAATTCTAATCAAATTTACATTGTTTTAATACGAATGGTGGACCAAGACACGACATTTTTTATATACTTAAGACGCTGAAGAATTTACATAGTAATCCTTCTACCCTCAAACTAAAAGAAATAAGAACGAATTTACCGAACACTATACGACGAAGCCCGAGTACTTTCCTCACAACTATGACACTAAGTTAGCCTTATATAAAATGGCTAACTATAAGTTGATAAGGGAGAAGAACAGAATCCAGGAAATATGTTTTTTCTTTAAACCAGACGTTTGAAACACTGAAAAGTTAGAGCAATTTGTTCTAATAGCTTAGACCTCAAAAGCTATTAGAATAGAATAGAATATATCTTAATTGTACATCAGCCAATTCAAAAAGTGAAATACATAGGAAACAGTTGGCCTTATCGCAAAAGCGATCTCTTCCAGGTAACCTTAGGATGGACAGGATTAAAAATAAAGTACTCGAGGGAAGTTGATGACATAACGAATCAAAGTCAAAGTCAAAATATCTTTATTTAAATAGACTCATTTACTAAGTTATTTTATAACAGGGAATATGTATGAGAAAAAATAAACAAATGTAATTAAATATAATAGTGATAACTTTAAGTGGGTATTAACCGGGTATTTACAAATTGTTTCAGTCATAGAATATAAAAATGTATTAAATAAATTAAATAATGATAAATGATATTACGTACAAAAAACTAAATACACACATACATAGGTATTTACATAATGATAGCATGTACACACTACATAATACGAATATAAATATATATCGACTAAAATATATATAATCACAGACTACTAAGGAGATGTAGTATCAGTATAATTAAAGTGTCGACCTGACAAATAGCTATTATGAGATTATTTCTCTCTGTTATCTCATAATTTTTAAAGCACTGCAATTCGCGATCTCATGTCAGTCAAAGTAGCATATTATTAATAAAACAAGTATGAACCAATGAAGCACCGAATGCCGTGCTGACCGAGAGAACTTTCGGCCATTTGCATTTAAACAGCTTCGCAAATATTCTGTGTAATTTTTGGTTTGGACGAAATGATATCAGCTGTGGTTAGTTTAGAATAGTCTAGATACGCACGCGTCCTCATCATCAAACCCCTACTTACATTCCGATGCTGGTAAAATGAATACCAGTAATGCATGAGGACCAAGAAATGGTGGGTGTATCAAAGCGCTCGTGACTAATTACCATGACAATTTAACAGGAATAAAAACAAAATTCTTGTTTTCATAAAACCGAGACGGCAACAGTATAGTGCCATACAGCCAACGTGTCAAATAAAATTGATTAATTGTCAATTAAAATTAACATTTGTGGCTAAATTAAGTTAGAACACGTATAGATATTGTTCGAGCTTAACATATAGGATATAGGTTTTATACAATTTTGTTTTTGGGTTCCCGGGATGGTCATTCATTCCTATTAGGCTTTTAATACGAATCAAAGGTCATTTAAGGTAATATAGATATTGAAGTCACTAAAGATACCAAAATGTTGCTGATGTTAGATAGATATGATTAGTAAACAGGGATTATATTAACAAAATTAAATTTTAATGATGAATGCAGTAATGATTGTGATGTAATTGGAAACAGTCGCCATGAGAACTACAGTCAACTAACAGAATACAACTGTGGAATTGCCAATTAACATTGTAAGTAATTATTGGCAATGTAATATCACTTGTTAATTTACCAATAATTGTATTTTGGTGGCTAAGAATCAAACTCAACCACTCGTGTAGCCTCACCTGATACATAAAGACGATGTAGCGAGACAAAACTAAGCCCAGATTCAAAGCCGCAACCTCCGCTCGTAAAATTTTAAGTGCCCCGAGAGGCGCGTACGCGCTGGCACACAATTTTTGTTTACGATGAAAAGGAAATATGTTATAAAAAAGCGCTTGAACGTTATATGGAACGGTAGAAGAGAATCAGGGTTGCTGGATTAGAAAATTGTACGTTTATAAAGTACCTCGTGCATTCCGTTTAGAAGCTGCAGGAGAGAACCCTCATTTTCTTTTTATAGCTTTTAGTACGTCCATGTATTAAGTCCCTACGTGTTCAGCCAGTACCCTAAACCTAAAGCCAGATATTATACAAATGGAAGAATACTTTACCAGATAATGTCCATTAATATAATACATAGTAGCTCCATCATATATATGTAATGTAACTAGTCGATTCTGTGAACTATCGGACACTAACGCCATCTATAAAAAATAATTTGCAGTAATGACAACTATGAATAATATTTTCTCACTTTAAATTTCTGATTACTTCGTAGTTCAATATTGATACTTGATTTGTTGATAGATTAGTAATATCTGACCAACCACGTCTATTCCTAATGTATGATTCAATCTAATTGAATAATCTCGACGTTTGTCAACAGCTATCAAATCGTGTGTAAACGACACTATAGTATGTTCGGGATAAGAATGCAGTGAGTCATACTTGTCTGCCGGCCTAGCCACGCCGCCTAACCAATCAAATCTTTCCCAAATACAAAGTCAAGTTCACAGTGACCAGTTCAACTGTAAAGGCCATCTGCGGCCAACAGCATTAGTCTTAAAAATCTTAATAGTCTTAATAGTCCTAAAAATAAAACTAGGCTTACTAAAGCGGCGACTTTACTGACCGCAAAACCACAAAACTAGGTTGTGTTGCTTGGCTACATTCTTCTGCATCCCCAATCACTTCAGTGCACACGAACACAGACAAACAAGTTATTAAAATGAAAAGCGGATTAACAAGCGATATTAAAATGCGCTTAACAAAAGATCTAAAGCGCATAATTTCCGCAGGCTTAATACATCAAGGGCTTATTGTACTTAAGCTTATCAACTCAGTTTCAAGTTTTATTCAAGATAATACTAATTCTTACTAATAAACTATAGATTAGTAAAAAACGCCTTATGTAAGCCACCAGAGATAATAGAAAATTAATCTCCACTTTGATTTAGTGGTTGTGTTTACAAAATTTTGAGTAATTGAATATAAAATCGGCTGCTTGCAGTAATCCTTTTAATTAATTGTTTCCGTTCCTGATCCGCCCTTCTTTCCCGCATCTGCTAAGTTGGCAAGCTTGTCAACGCAAGCGAATTCACTATAGCAGTTTCGTCGCCAGTGTTAAGAAATAAAACACACGGTCTGTGACCCGACGCCAGCGCCGCCGCGTCTTTCAGTTCTAACAAAATATAATTTAGTGCTATAATTAGTATCACGTTTAGCAAAACATGATACTTCACAATAAAGAGATCTCCTGCCAGAGAAGAAAAGGAAACCGAAGATCTGAGATACCAACCCTATCCATTTCTTTCCAAAGTTAAAACAGCCGTTTCTCTTGTTACCTAATCAATATGTTTTTTTAATAGTAAAGTTGAGACAACTTATACCAGACTTACAGGTTTGTGGTTAAATTCTCAGTGGAGGTAGAAATTTTCTGCTCAGTTTGATAAGTGGTAGGGCTTGTCCTAAGACCGTCTGTCTAGCTACCACAATCTAACCTAAGTCTGTCGCCATAACAATAATGTTAATAGAATAGTTGGAGGTAACATAGCCAGTTCTTCGGTGTTTAAGAAACCTGGGAGTTGCTTACTGCATCTTCTTCTTTATTATCACTAAACATCAGGATGAGGAATCGGCGACTGGTTCGCCAGCATCAGGTGAGATGAAGGTTATGAGCTATCCTGTTAGGTTGACTGCAACGAAGGTAGTTCGCTGTTTAATCTACATACGTCTATTTACACTGGCTAACCCTGTGAAGTACTTCTAGCCTCACTGATTTTATGGAATAAGCTAACGTGGAGTGTTCACGTGGCTATAGTTCAACATCTACTTTCAAACCGATTTAGTCTACCTTCAATCCGGTGACATTTCGGTGAACTTTAACCAGTTCAACCGGATTAGAATTAAAAACTTGCCTTTTTGGTTAGTGGCTTCGTGGAACTTTAAATTGGATAAAATCGGGGCGCATAACTCGCGTGCGTTAAGTCGCTCTAAGCCCGAAGGTAATTCTAAGTTCGCGATAGTATATAAGCGTCTACACATGGCACTTGGCGCAAGGGAGAGACTAGAGCGAGTAATACCAACTACTATATTGGTGCAGTCTTTGGGCCCAAGTTGTACCAACATAGCTGATGGGACAAAAGGCTTTTACTTTCCACAAAAACTCATCATATAGCAGTAACATGAAGAGGCGGAATCAGAATATTAAACAGAACTACTTTCTCTATGGGACCAACTTCGAAATCACTAAAAAAATCGTCTGTCCCATAAGTTGTGAGGTTTGGTATAGAAAAGATGATTATTTTCTCGTGATTTCGCTATTTGTCTAATAGAGAAACTATAATGATGGTCATATTAAACCTCTTTAATATTACTGCTAGTTTTTTACACTGTGTAATAAAATATGACTTTCATTATATAAGCGATCTCTTCCAGGCAATCTTCACCTTACTTCTGTTATTGAAAACCGCAGTAATTAGTCTTTTAATAATTCTAATATTTTAGGGTATTTTTCTATCTATCAATATTATATCTACCAATATACCACACCACACCTACCGTGTGTTATTAACTACCAGTTAGCTTTTGTGGATCTGTTAAATGGTGTTAAAAATTCGATTGAACTCAGCGGAGGATGAATGTTTTTGATAATCTACATTTTTTACTAAAAAAATATACAAAACAGTACTGTCACGAATTTACCAATAATGTTAATGTTTCATAACTAACAATTAGATTTGTTAGTAATGAAACAAAATATATTTTAAATCTATATAATAACAAAAATAAAAAATTATTCATTTATCTTACAGCAACACGCTCCGCGCGCCGCTCCCGCTTGCGCTCAGCTAGCACATTCAAAGATATACGGGCGGTGAGTTCAGCTAACTTGCTATAATTTTAAGAAGCTATAACTTCAGATCGAGTTTACTTTCTCCAGTTTGAAATACTAGCCGCGACTTGAGAAGTCCTACCTTATTTGGTAACATAAATCTTTGCGTTCTGAACTTTGTTGTATTTCAAAGGCTTACGGAAGCGTCGAGTTTAAAATGTTTGATTATTAACGAAACTTAGTTTGTTAGTTACTTAATTTCCCATAAATAATCGTTGTTTGACCTGTTAAGAAGAACAATCGCAGGAACATTTGAATTTTATTGTCTTGAGGTTCCCGGGAGTATGGTTTTACAGTAAAAAAAGCAGCAAGCAACTTTACCGCCCGCCTAATGGAGAGCGATTACCGATGCCTTAAACAGTTGTCCCACCACTCACAGGTTGCCTATTACCCTAAGAGGAAAAATAATGCGGTTAGGATGGGAGATAAATCCCTCTGCTCAGAACAAAACGATGGCTCTATGAGTTTAATACCTCTTAAAATGATGTAATGGCAAAAAAGCAGGTGTCAGATTATTCTGTTTATTATAGCCAATGTTCAATTTTATTGGATGGAATATACTCCTAAGGTGAACCCAAGTCAGGATCTGATGATGGGAACTCAGAGAAATCGAAGGCAACTTTCAAAAGTTAAAGGCATATATTTTTTAGTTTTAAAGGCATATTTCTTTCTAAAGCTATTAGAGTATAATTAACAAACGCCATACAAACAGGCAAGTCGACAATACCGATGGTCACCCATCTAACTTTGACCTTAGAAACTTACCAGACAAAAATTGCAAAACAACCACCGAATTCAAAACACTAAAACGGCAAAAATAATTCAATTTAAATACCTATACTAATACCTAATTCAAAAGATTTTTTATTGAATTGGTGTTGTGTGGAATTTTAATTGTCTCTGAAAAAACCCAACTTTGTCTTTTTAGTGTTTAGAAGTGGGCTTACAGTTATGTTTAATCACAAAGGCATTAAACCATATTAATCTCGTGTTTTGGGGTAATTTCATGGTAGACTCCAGACTGTCAGTGTCAACGTATCACCAAGCGATTCCTTGTCCAAGAAGTGATGCAAGTCCAATTAGTGAACGTTACCAGAAATCATCAGACATAAAACATTTTAGAATTAAGTCATCCGTTAGTCCGTTTTTTGTTGGAGAGTATTCAGCATGATGGCTATTCATTATTCAAAGTATATCATTAATTGTTCTCCGAACGAGCCGCCCGTGTGTCGGCTCAGTGTAGTGTCTAACTCAATATCGCGCTTGATTTAAACATAATCCTCGGTAAGCGTGAGCTCAATTTATGTTTTACATCCAATGTTGGCGGAACGTGGCGGCAGTGTGCGCCGAAGCGGTCTAACTCAATAACTCGCTTCATTTAAACGTTATTCCCAGTAAATGTTACGTCTAAATACTTAAATATGAAACTGGTAACCAGTGATCTTATTTAATAAATGTTCTCACCATCCACTACTTTTAGGATGTTTATAAAATGATAATAATAATATGTCTTTGTACAATCCTGATAAAATTGAATTTTGATTGCCAACAGGTTCCACTAATTTAATATCGCTTCTCATAATAACTATAATTATTAATATAATTATATAATGTTTTCACTGGTTCTTCGACGGTCTTCGCAGTATGTATACCGCTTACAATCCGCCTACAGAAGTTGTTAAGCACGCTGGGCGACAGGTGGTCTAGCTTAGTATGATCTTGATAAACTTGCATACATTCGCAATTTAGCATTCACTGCTTACAATCCAGATAGGACAGGGATAAGGATGACAGATAGTACATTACGATTTTTGATTTTTTGACTCAATTCATTCAAGCAAAATTCTTTCCATTTTCTAAAGCCTATATTCTATCGATATAATGTATATAGATGTTTTCTTTTATTCAAAAAATCTTCATGCATCTAAACGTAACCATTCTATGTACTAATTAATACATCTGATATTTAAATTTAATGTCATATTTATTTATTATAATGTATTGGTCGGTTCATTTAATTAAAGTTTGAAGTGTGATCATTTTCAAAATACGAAAAGATAAAGTAACTTTTAGCAATTTAAAAAATGATTTATATATTTTGTTTAGTTATGTGGGTTATGAAGGGCTTTTATTGGGTAAGTTTCTCATATAGATATAAAGATAACAGGAAGACATTTAAATAATCAACATTTACAGAATAAATTGACAACTTTAAGACAATTCTAACTTCCTCAATGTATTTCTTGGAGATTCACTTACAAGGTTATTCCCCTGATAACGACGAAAACGCCAAGTCAATAACAAATTGATAAAAGTTATCGAGTAAATGTTTCTGTTGGCTTTAACGTTTTAATTACCAATTTCCGTCGTAATTGCTCTTTGTAGCTGTTTTCATATAACAGTAATTAGTTTGTTATTTTCTGTTTAACTTTGGTATAATTCTCATTCCGTCGCCACACCATCAAGGTAAAATTTGACCACATGTATAATATTAATATTAGCGTACAACGCTTTTTTCAATAATCGATAACAAGAGAACGATAACAGATCATTAAACCTTCGTATTTATTAGAGTTTGATATGTTATTCCTTCTGACCGACTGCCGTAACTGTTTACGAACAAAGAAGTAAAGTGTCTCACAATTCTTAGCACATCTCTCACTAATGATCTAGAAGAGTAAAGTTATATAATTTTATTTGTATTAAAGCATATGACTCTTGAGAATAGCTTCTTGCGACAGTACGTCATACCAACAGGTTTCTCACCATCGCGCAGCCACATTATAAAAGCGAATAAATAGATATATCCTACATAAATGGAGTTTAAATTTACTTTTCATATGAAGCTCAGGTTAGTCTAGCCAAAATAAGGTTAGGAACCAGAGCATGTTTAGGGGTTATTTGCATCGAGGTTCCTGTGGCCACACAATGCTCGCCGGGAAGCACACGTGACGTGCCAGCCGATAAGCTTCAGATAACTAACAAAAGCCTCTAGGAAACAAAAGGAAAGAAAAAGCTATATGGAAAAATCTGGGGGTTTTATGGTTTTCTTACAACGCATTTTAGTAACGCTAAATTTAATGGTGGATACCATAAGTCCCTAAGAATTCAATGCTTTCTATTCTCTTTTGATACTAATAAACATATTCGTCAAATAACCAAACCAAGGATGAAAGAAAATAGAACTCCATTCATCGACAGTCTTCCGTCAGCTATCGTCGTCATAAAGAAAAAAAATACATTTTAATTTAAATCAAAATATCTTCACAAGAGGAAAACCAATCACCTTTCTAACCAAGTTAAATACCTATTAAATACATCCATTTAATTATTTTGACTCAATATTTTTCGGTTTCCAAATTGACTGTGAGAGAGAAAGAAATAACGATAATATCGTCTGTATTCATGTGACGCGAGCCGACATCGATGCTGGCGCTAGTAACAGACGAACGGTCAGATCTGCCGCAGGAAATTAGACGCGATTCCTATCGTTGGCGTTGAGTCCCGAAGTAAATACGCGTTTTCACTTATGGACATTCTAACTTTATTTCAAGACATACTTAGTATAGCGTACATAGAACGTAAATTTAGTTTATATATTATATTTGTTAGATCTAGACAAAATTTGACATAGAGACACATCAAAGCCCGAAAAAGCATATAAGACACTTATTATCCTGAAAAAAGTGTATGGTTTGTTTGGGATACCTTAACAATTATTCGCACAGGAACCGTGTATTTAATTTGTTGAGCCAACATGTTTTCGGGAATCTCGAGACAAAAAAGGAACTAGAAGAAGTATTCCTTCTTACCCTGCAAGCTATAAAATCCCAAGCAACTAAGAGAAACCCTGGGCGTTTTTAATTTATACAGCGGACCTACCTGTATCAATACTGAAAGCTAGTTTCTATCTAAGCGAGATTATGCTATTTATAAAACTATAACATCTTTTGAAGCTAAAGACCATTCTACCGTGGACATATTTAATCGTTTTGCTACAGTAAAATTACTCATAATGGACAGTTACAAGCCCGACCTTGTTATGCCATTTCCTGTGCATCACCGTGTAATGTTGAAAATGTAATGAGATGAAATCAGACTAAATTAACGCGCGAAACATCGTCGTAATGACATTAGTATTTATTTGCGATTTTCAGTTTTATTCTTTGGTGAATCGAAGCTTTGAGTTCCTTGGTTCTGAAGGCGTACGTGTCTTTAGATCCGGTTGTTATTGCACCATCTGTCCCCCTTCAATCTACTATAAGGAAGAGCATAGGAGATACAAGTAGAACCTTGCGCATTGCTACCAAGTGACGTCATCAGCTGCGCCATGACGGAGGGCGGAGACAGTCCAGTGCTACGCGAAAAGGAGGACAGTTCTGATCGAGCCATCGTTAAGAACACACGCGTTAATTCTCTAACAGTACATTGAACCAACATAATGGAATAGAGTCCTTGATATTGCTGGTGTATATGTATATGCTTTTTTGGCTTTCTTAGATATATCAAAAAGGTGCAATAGACCCGTGCCCGGTAGTGGTATTTTCATAAACTGTTGTGGTAAGAAGTGTACGAATTTAAACAGACCCTTGCAAGAGCCACTTCCGTTATGATCGTCAAACTTATGAATGAAATTAATTACAATTACCCATTTCTGAATTGAAAGCGTTTCACAATGAGAAAGGAAAGGTTAGTTATTGATCGCAAATATGATTTAGGATTTGAACTTCCTAAAGCTTGAGCGAGCTATTGATGATAATAAATGGAATGAATGGAATATTTTGAACATAAAATCTTGCTCATCTTTTTTGTATTCCTAAAGATACCTGAAGCGAGTCCTCCAGAGTTATCCCTCAGTAAAGAAAACTGTTAAACAATATCCTTATTCGTGTAGTACTTTGCCACAATAACAAGATGAGTCATTCGACAAACTATGGCTCTGAAACCAGGCTAGTGGAAAATTTAATTCGTGTCGGTCCGCGGACCGTGCGGCTGCGGTACGGTGAGGAGCGACGCTATGTAATTTGACAATATAATAGAATAGAAAAAGTAAAACAACTTACTTAACTAGTTATTTTAAAATGACATTTCTATTTTACTAGTTACTGTACTAGTTTCATAATAATCTATCGATCGATCGGGTTACTTGTCGTATTTGTCATCAGAAACAATGCCTTGCGAAAGATAAACCTTTGAGAACTCTTAGTTGTTAGTTATATACTCATTTTTCTTAACCTAACCTAACAATTAAATTATCAATTTCTACAATTTTCTAAGTATCCATCAAAAATATTAGGAACACTTGTTTTGTCAAATTCAGCTTTCAAAATTTTCCTTATCGTAAATTAATTGAATAAAGCACCTCCGCTATTTCATGAACCGCATCCTCATATCACAAGGACCGAATATTAAAAGCCATCCACGAAGAAAGAGTCGAGGAAATGTGCTTTGGAGAAGCGCAATTTGGAAAATTGTCGACACTACCGTGTCATCTAGATAAATGTGTACAGCGATATGTATTAAGACTAGTGAGTTAATATAATTTAATATTTAACTTTTTTCATAATAATTTAATCAAAATTGAAATCAATATAAAAGACATTTATCCGAAAATTAATGATAAAAATGATTGAAAAAAACTGCCCTATGAATAAATTTTACGACCTTACTATAACAATTAAATCTTTCGTTTGAATACAAAATGCCATTCAAACAAACGTGCCAATACACTGTGTAACATTACAAGCTGAATAATTAATATCTTTCTGGCATATCTTCTTTCTTAATATGTTTCAAGATAAGAAGTTATTAGTAAGGCTCTTAAAACATCATTAAGCTATCTTTCGTAATCAATTAAGTATGATATTGAAACCAAATATTCATAATGATAGCAGAATAAATGATAAAATTTAGGGCAAAACTTTAAAAAGCTGGAATCCGAATTGTGATTCCACGCACAGAGGAAAAATACACAGAAGACATCAGTAACAAGACAAGTGCACTGTCTGAGAGCGCGAAACTTTCTGCGATATGTGACAGCCGACATCTAGTGGTCGGAATAAATCTGACGCAGCAGCTGCTAACGTCACAAGAACATTATCGAGTCATAGCAGGACTTGGGCGACACTTTCAAGATATATTTTGATGTACCAAAATGGAGTTGAGTAAATGCACGAACGGAACAAGCTTAATCTATAACAAGGTTCTATCGTACTGGTCTCTTTGATCTGAAATATATCCTCTTTAGTAAAGAATTCTAAATTCAAATGTATATACCCAATTAGCTGGTACATTTAAGTTTCGAAAACCGTTTCTTTTTCCTGTTTCGATTTTTCTTTGGCGTCGTTATTACACATCTTTTAAACCCATTACAGTTTTGAGAGATAACTTACTGCTGTTTCCTCTAAGTTACTAACAGAATTCTAGTACCATTCAACTATTATGACTCAGTCTACCACCAATAATAGTTGGTCTTATGCATTATGCAAAGCTCGTTGTTACAGCATCTTGTGCGATGCCGACTGAAAATTGAATATTGTATGTTGGTTATTTTTTTTTTATTAATAGGGTACACCAATATAGAATAACGAAATTGGTCAGATATTCCAATTGCATCGTAAATGTAAACACAGTATGCAATGAGATTCGTACAAAATAAAATTTTACTAAATTTAACCATAATAAATTGATATTATTGAGTGTGAAAAGTGGATGGGATACCAGAGTACATGACTCGTGTGTGTGTGTGTGTGTTTGTGTTTGTGTGTGTGTGTGTGAGATCACCACTCGACCATGATCAGCAATGTTGCGAGCAATATCTAGATGTTTTAAATAATATATTCAGATTTTAATCTTTGTACTATTCAATTTGATTTGATAAACAAAACCCTATCTAATAAAAGAATGAACACAGCCACTTGGTAAGACTAACAATAAAACAATATTTACTGCGACACATACCTAATGTCACGTCAAGTGACGTGTCGAATTATATGACACGTTTATTTGTCGCGGTCGACACTGACAACAAACACCACTTGATTATGCTTAATTGTAGTAGACGTGATTAATATGTCTGTAATTAAATTGTGAAGGATTCTAATTATTTACATACATTGCGGTGTCATGGAAAATTCTTTGTGAAGAACATGCATGCACACATGGGGTGTAACTCCAACAGAACGTCAAAGCCAAATATCATCATTTTTGGTGTTATTCCTGCAGTCGCTGATATTGCTGGAACAGCTTTCGGACCTTCCGAAGACAAAGAACTTGAGATAACAAAATCCGATTAACCCATTCAAGTACCAACGATGGCGAAATTTACTTTGATTTCATAATCAAAATCAAAGCTCCTAAATCACTACGGCAGCAAGGTCCTCTACGAGACGTTACCATATTATAGACGTAAAGGTGGACTAATTAGTCCTTACTGTCTCTCTTTGCCTCTATAAACGATAATGAGACAGCCATTGTTTTAAGCCAGGCCTAACCAAGTTCATGATTTTTAATAAGTGAGTCTATGGTAACTGTCTGTATAGTCTATGGTAACTGTCTGCATAGTCTATGGTAACCAGTTTCTATCATGCCGGCCGTATGCTTGTTTGTCACTGTTGTATAAAAAATGTATATTGTTGGCTTGTGTTAATATATTGGCTTGTTATTAGGTACGAATCTTGTGGTGTGTTCCATTCATCATACTATCCTATGAGGCTCTCTATTTGATGGTCTCACTGAGAGGAGTCTTGCAGGGAAGACTAAAATATCCTGCTACTCCCCTTTCATTGCGCACCAGACCGAGAGTGAGAATCTGAACCAGTTTGGACTTCTCTGATATGAAAGATTAAATTATGTAATCAATGACTGAATTGAATAACCAGAGATTTATTTAATTAAAATTAATTGTTTAAAAATTATACAAAGCGGACGGCAGTGTCGTTAATTTTCTTTTATAATATAGATAGAAAAATTCAATGTTTTTTATAATGTAAGGAGTAATACATAATGGCCGCCCAAAAACGCACCTAAAAACGAAAGTATTATACACAATCCCATGAGTTATATTTTTATTTAAGGCACATTCTATTCAAATACTACCTTATACTTAAATCTCTCTTTAATAGTGTCTGTGCGGACTTGAGGACACATCTTTTAAATCAACTTTTACTTACGGTGACTACCCTTTATTTCATCAAATAATACAG
Organism: Acentria ephemerella; assembly: GCA_943193645.1. Lineage (NCBI taxonomy): Eukaryota > Metazoa > Arthropoda > Insecta > Lepidoptera > Crambidae > Acentria > Acentria ephemerella. The sequence goes on from OW971887.1 coordinate 418,929, forward strand.
GCTTTCTAAGCTCACTTGCTCCTTACGGACGATTTATTTATTTCTCTACGTCGTGAGAAGAAAATTGGCCTATAAGATTTTGCGTAGAGCACAGCACATTGTAATATCCCCAATTCATTAGTTTCCCGACCTCGTGTGAGGTCAAACCGAGCAAGTTACTACTACCCAAGTGTAACAACCCTTTTTATCTCAAAATGAGGTCAGCCTTTGGTTTCAGTAATGATGGGGTAAAAATAATATAAAATATTGAAGACAGTCCACAACTTAATCGATTGTTATTCATTCAAAATAATACAAAGCACCAAAGTGCAAAACAAAAAAAAGCAAGCTGAGAATGAAAATTCGATTAAAGTACAATTAGTTGACTAAAAGAGTACATAGATGGCGCTGGATCACAAAAACACAATTTCACGACAAAGCAAATGGTCGCTCTACCATTAGTTCCGCTACGAACCGTTGTCAATTGTCACGATCAAGTCCAAGGCTGAAAACTAAACTACCATTTCTAAAATTACAAAAAAAGTAGGTTATTCTTCGTTCTTACAGTTCTTTTAAATAAATTTTGACAGACGGTGGATTTACTTTCAAATTTTAAAATCAAAACTTTAACCTAATATTAGTAAGAGATAAATAGATCTTTTTCGGAAACCATTACATCAAACGGCTTCATAATATTAGAGGTATTTACTTACGAGTGCGTCACCCACAGGAACCCTTCGTAACGTTTTAAAGCCCCCTTTTAGTAAAATACCATGGTGAACTCGTTAGAGGAAACCAGGGTGGTTTCACAGCCTGAGTGTAGATACGAGAAAAGTTCTGAAACCGTAATGTATACAACTAATTTAAATTTCGTGCTGCGAGTGGCGACAGTAGTGGCATTGTATTTATTACCGCAGGCAAGGATCCAATGTTTGATCGCAGGACTCGTAGGCAAATTCTAGGGAAAACAACCCAAAGACACTACAAACATGAAATTTCATGTTTTCTTTGCTGTAAATAGGCTGGCTTCAATTTTTTTTAGATCTATTGTACACAGAATCACAATAAAATTTTATCTTATCTTATTTGTTATATACCATAATAGCTCCATAAAATTTTATTTTTTAAATGTGTTGGTGTTGCAAATATTATTCATATATTCTGTGTTAATATGATAAGGTTGTTAAACATTAGGTATTTGTGACGTCATAGGCGATTTCCCCAATACTCTTGAAATGTTCTTTACCAGTTTTGCATTACTCTTAGTTTTATTGGTGGTTATTTAGTCGACTGTCCGGTTGAGCGGTCAGTACCTCTGTGCGGACAGAAGACCCAGGTTCGCACCAGGGGCAGATATATGTGTATCGAGTAAAAATATATGTTCACGAGTTGTGTATGTGTACATGTTTATTTAGTATATTTCTGATATTTATATACATATTACTATCTATATTTCGTTGTTATCTCGAATCCGTAACACAAGTTCTTAATTATGCTTAATTTGGGCCAGATAATAGGTATGAGTGTGAAAAATATTATTTATTTCAAACATAGGAAATTATATGCAAACCCGCCGGCGGGCTGGAATATGGTAAATGGGCATTAGTGCCAAACTAAACTAAATGTTTTAATTATTTTATTGTTATATGATGACGCGAAAGGTTCTCATTTGACTGTCAAGACCAGCAATTATTTTGATAGCACGACAACGAAGGGGAGGCGTTCATTACCTAAGATACAGACGAGCGGCTCAGCATCTGCAGAATGATTTTAATTAAACGTAAACATAGCCAAGTTTACTTGTTAAGAATTTTAAATTTCACTTAAAATACCCAGAAATTTCTTAAATAAACACTGTTAGAGCTTCTATTGAAAATTACTTAATTAATTTCAAATATTCAGTTTGGTATTTGGAGTCCGTCTCATCGTGTCGGTATAGTAATTTTAACGTAAGTAAGGAATCGTAAGTTAATATAAATATACCATTACATCTTATGGAAAATTATATTATTTACTAAATAAAATTAGTATATACATTCCTTGACCTTAACAGACAAAAATTCAATTACTACATTTCTAAAAAATCAGACACTTGTATATTTTTTCATATAAAGGACGTAGCCAAATATTCTAGTAAGATGAGATATACGAAGATAGAGCTAAATGTAACGTACAGTCAAAGCCACCTTCATCGCCCAAAATCCGTGGAATTTTAACACAATGAAAAATACCTTTTGGAACCTCTCAACCACTCCTAAGTACATACCTGAAACAATAAAATAATCAATAAATCATTATAATCAAATTAATTTATTATTAGATCAAAATAAAATTCTAGTGAGTGTTCTTTGAATTTATGTTTGCTGGCATTTCAATATTTATGGAGAACGCGAAAATTAATTATCGAAAATGGAAATTATTGTAAATAATACGGAGAGCTATGCAGTAAAAATATTGATGGGGAATGCCAAATATCTTTTTCATCGAGCAATTCAAACAGCAAATACACAGGGAATAGTTGCACAACTTTGTACAAATGGCGATCTTATCACTAAAAGCGATCACTTCCAGGTAACCTTAGGATGTACAGGATTAATAAATAAAGTACTCAAGCGAAGATGACGACGTGTAATTAATACATACATGATAAATGATATTACATACAAATACTAAATATATACATACATAGGTACTTACTATATGATAGCATATAAACACTACATAATAATTGTGTGCAGACACTAGCTTTTTAATAGTGTTAAGTGACGGAGCTTGCCTTAAGTGGACAGGTAGAAAGTTACACAGTAAAATAGCTTGTTGTAAAATTTTGTATGATGTGATGGTGTTTCTAAGTTCTCCGAAGACCCCAAGGTCGAGTATCGACCTATCGAAGAGTAGAGACTCTGGTCGAGTACCAGTAAGGAACTTAAAACGATCTTTAAAGTAAAAAGGGATGTTCGGGTGGAATAAAACAATAAAGATGTGCAATCCGGCGAAGATGAATAGGTAACCGCTTGAGTTTCACACATTAAGAAACGTAGTCATATTAGCGTTAACCAAATATAAATGGTTTCCAAAAATGTTGAAATCGCTCAAGCTTTTTTGATAGTAAGTTTGTTTTTTAGTTTATTTATAGGTATGTAGATGTAGCTGCCTTTCCAAAAAAATCCTATTCGGAGATCTTTTTTTTTGCCAGTGTTACCTTACCTGTGTCATTTTTACGCTCAATTAATAAGTTAAAAAAAAAACAAATAAATCTGTCAGCCAGACTTCCCCGAACCTAATAAATGTTGACGTTAAACCTCCATTTAATTAATTCAAAGCCGTATTTATTGGCTTAACTTAGATCTAATCTTTTTGTGCAACATTGATGAAAAAAATCTTTACGCGAGGTTTAAACTACGTTTTTTGCAATAAACTGGCAATTAACGTAATAAAATGAGGATTTATTCTGTTAATTGTGTCTCTAATGTAGATATTGTAAAGACTACAGTGTAATATACTTACAAACTTCTGAACATGCCTTTTACATTTGCTATAATTGTTAAGTTAACTAACGATCGGGCTCCTAAATGATTTTGTGAGGGTTAATTTAGGTCCTCCTAAAGTAGGTAAGGTTTTAAGTCCTTTAAGACTCACCTTTATGGAAACCTTTCCATTTAAATTATTTTTCCTGCACAAGCGACAAAAGCAATATTAAATTGTTTTAATCTTGTGAAATTCTGAACAAGAACTGTGTGCATAAAACAGTTCGTAATGCAAACGTGAGAACTCAACGTAGCATTCTTCTCTGAATATACGAGAGAGTAGAATCTCCATGATTATTTACATGAATAGAACTACTGAATTTAACTAAAACTGTGTCTTCACAAACAATGACGACAATGTAAAAGTAAATAACGAGACACATTTAAAGATAATATAAAAAGTTTGTTCTATAATAAGTTTACAATCTTATATTTCAATACACGTATATATTTAATGTTAATAATCGATAGTTTTCATAGATAATTAACATATAAGCATATTAATAATAGATATAATGACAGGGTTAACAGATTCTAATAATAATTCAATATCTTACAAAATACCGACATGAAAGTCAATGAAAAAACTTACTTACTTTGATAGCTGATGTATAATTAGTTCTATAGTAATTCAGAGTACGGTGGGCAAGTCCATTTAAAAATAATTGAATTAATTAAATGACAATACCATTGGATAACCTATACAATTTCAATAAACATTTATTGAAAAACCATTTACATCAACATAATATTAAATATAGCTGTGGAACAGTGTTGCACCGCGACGCGTACAAAATAACACGGCATGACGTCATACTGCATTACCTGCTTCTTAACAGGGAGTCAAGAAATAAGCTACTCAAATTGTAATGTCTAGAAAATTTTCTATGCCATCGAACCAATAATTTTCTTTATTATATGTTTCTATAATTATACTGTATTTTAATGGCACACCAAACGAAACAATAATCATCGGGAATCAACTCATAACACAAAATATCCCAGATTACAAAACCACCACATGTCAAACTACAAAAAAAAACAATAAAACTATCAAGTCATTTCGTGTTGCTTGTCTGAAGATGTCATCATTCCGATTAAATTTATGCTTTTTAAATCTAATCATCTTTTTTTAATCTAATCATCTATTTTATAATAATTTTAAATCTAATAATCTTTTTTAATATAATCATTTGACATAAATTGTTGGTCCACGACTTTCGGTGTCACTCAGTTTCTATTGATCAAACTCATCACGATTGCAGTACATCCGAGAAATGTCAGGACTTGTGGAATCTGTACCCCGCGTGTTTATGAAACGGCGGGGCTTCACTCTGGATTTAATTAACGCTCTTAATTTATGACTTGTATAATTGTTCCTATTGACTGAAGACATTGATTGAATAACTATATGTAGATTTTAATCCACCTGGAAGAACCGTCTCATGATGATTCTGAATCATGAGACGTAATTAACTATAGTTTATTAATTTCCCATAATAAATAGATCTTTAAGTGAGTAATAATTATTAACGATGCAAATATAATTTGTTGATCATAACAAAAAACGTTAATAAAGTTGTTTTCGATTAATACCCACTTAGAGCATGACTTTTCCGATAAACACTTCTAAGAATCATAATAAGACATCGATAGTTATCTAACAAAAAATATATCACGCTAAATCATTTTACATACGAAGAACATACACCGTACGAAAATATCAAAAACCTTGACCTTGAAAATATTTCATGGTCAAGTTGGTACAAAAAGCAACACGATTTCAAGACGTGTTCCAAAGAAACCGTAGACCAAGAACCAACAATCGATACAGCAATTTGTAACTGTATTCGAGCATGCGCGTGCGCCTGGCACCGAGTGGTACGAGTCAACACCAACCCAGGTTTTGTTGACAAACGACTAACAACTCTACACGTTACTGATAGAGCGCATATTAATATGCTTACAGGTTTAAATGGAAGGTGTAATGATACGACGTTAGTTAGCCACGCAGATAAAATTAAATTTGGTCTTTAAAATCTTCATATTAAAGTACTATGTCAAGTGTCTGTCTGATTTGAACTCAGAGAAGCCTTTTAAAATTCTAGAGAATGTTGAACCTTATGATAACACGATAAAATTTAGATTGAACCCGTTACGGGCTTTGTGAATGATAGGTGAGTTGGTGACATACAAACGGTTCGTGACGACGCATTTTTTATTAGTGTTTTCTTTGTTAATTGTTTGATTGTTTGTTAATCGGCACAATTTTAGAAGTATCGTGAAATATAATGAGAGACGATCTATACAAATCGCCTTGAATATTTTAAATTTCATTAATTTACTAGTAGATATAGAAAAAACTAACATTATCCATTAATCTACGATTTGTAATATTAACTCCGTTAAAAACTGCAATTAACTTAAAAAATTTATAGACATATTACACGTCGTATATAAAACTTACACATTAATTAATATTAGTTAAAACCTAATTTGAATTAAAACAAAATTCAAAGCAGTCACAAAATACTTAATCAATGTATAACGTTAACAAAACTGAAAAATTATACAGCTAAGTACTAGTAATTTTTGGAAACGAAAAGAAATTGTAACTAATGAGTGAAGCGGTGAGAATAACGTATTCAAAAACATTGTGATACGTTGACAATTATGACACAAGAAAATTGTTATGCAATTAACACAATAGGATAGTGATGTAATTTCCATTATGAGAAAACAATTTATAAATGATCTGAAGTCGTCATACTCTGAAAATTTAGTCAACCCATTAGTCGTTAGTCATAAAAAGATATGGTTTAAGTGCAGTTAGTTTGCAACTAACATTGCTGTTTCGTGACGATACAAAACTTATAACTTTGTTACATCATCATAATCAACGCTGAATAGATGGGATAAAATATCAATAAAATGTATGTAGCAGGTCTTTTCCTAGTAAATACAATTTATATTCAGATTGATCAATTCAGTTTTAGTACTTATAGTTGAAATACCCAACATAAAAGTGTATAAATAACAATGGAGGAGACTGTGGACCAGAAACAATATATTTTATAAGCCAGACATTTAAGACAATCTGTCAAGAATACTATGAACATTCTAATTCACTGCCAGTATCGTAATCACTGCATTTCTGCATTTGGTATGATCTACAGATGAGAATTACAATATGCCTCAGTGGGTATTTCCCTTAAAAAATGGAAGGTTCCGTTTCTACAGCTGATGCATCCATCAACTTTTATTGAACTTCAAAGTTAAACGCAGAAATGCCAATGTTAAGTCATGGTCCACAAGTTTTAGATCTGCAAGCTTCATAGCTATTCCTCCAATCTGAAATTGATGATGTCAAATGTTTTATATATTGTCGTTTGAGACCCAGTTACCATCGCAACATAACAAGGAACTAGGTTTACTAGATTCTAAGTTTTATATCGGTTAAACAACCTAATTTATAGCACTTACTTAATAAATACACGATCTGTCTCTAAGTCTTTGTCATTACAATTACCACATGAATATGTTTGAAATTTTGGCTCTTCAACGAAAACAAGAGTGGATGTAAGCAAATTAATAAAGAAACTGGGTTTAGGGATTAATCACATTAAGGATGGATCTTTTTCATTAGCTAATCTTAACATTAAATTGCTCGTTTCAGCGTAAAAGGCCTATTTTGATCACTTTGCACTAGAAAACTTTTGTCAAATCTTTCAGTCATCTTGGCTCCATAATTATTATAATAACTGAACAACGTTTTAAATTCTTAACTTCAAGTGTCCTCAAAATAATTGGTTTTCTTCACCAAGACAGTAGCACCAGCGAAACATCTGAACCAAGCCAACAATTATGATGATTTAAGTTTAGTTTAAAATTTCTCAGTGAAAATAAATTAAATATTTATTGAAACTCACACCACGTTCTCGCTGCCATTAAATTTTGGATGTGTTAATTGATTTTTAAATTTATACAAGACTATCACCATGACACCTGATAGAATTTGGGCATTTGAATATAAAACTGATAGAACGGAAGATTGGAATGATCGTGACCTTCACATAACTGAACTTATAGTTGTATAATTTACTAATGATCAAGCGCAATTATTGGCAGAGTATACAAAAGCATTTGCGTAAGATTATGGAAGCCGTAGTCTACCACTGTCACATACTAGCTTCACATGAATGGATACAATGCAACTCAAGACCCTTATTCCTTAGAGCATAGAACTCTAAAAAAACCAGCATGGGAAGGCTTTGGTTCTAATAAACAATGAAATAAGAGTCTTATTTCTATACAACAGAGTTCACTGGTCAGATTTCGGGTGTGTTGAAGGCTCCAGTACCGTTGCTGGTTTACAAAAGCCCGGGGTTATTGACCCATGTGTATGCGTCGTGGGAATATGATCTTTTGCGTACGATATATCGTTGACGAATGTTCCGGATGGTTCTGGTGCCTCTGTTGGCCAATCTGGTGTTGATTTAACAATGACTGATGTCTGATCTTTCGATGGCTCAAGGCTGTTTATTGCAATCCAATAATTTCCTCGCAATCTAAGCAAGGAAATTTCATAATAATTTTCTTATGAAGAAGGTTCGAGAATATTGCTTATAGATTTGTGTCAGTCATAGGCATACTATTTTTACAAAACAAACCAAAATATATATATATATTTTAATCGTTTTAGTGAAAATGAGTCTTTTTAAGTGATTTCTTTAAATTGCACCCTTAACTTTACTTTTTGGACAGTATACAACATCTATTCTCATGTCATGATTAAAAAATGTATTATAGCCTGCATCAGAAACACCTATTAGTGCAATTGTATTAACTACAGTGAGTGGTTCGAATTTTCCAGATACGTTTGTAAATTTAAAGCCTTATGCAGAATTGTATAACATCATAGCAATATTTTTATAATCTTCAGTAATCTAATTGGCATATTTGTTCCACCAATTGACACAAGCTTCCTTCATATTCGTCCCACTCTGGACTTAATAACATACCATTGCGGCCCAATTGGTGGGCGAAAGCGGTTGTCCTAACAATCGGGTACAACTACTGAACGTGCTTTCGGAAGCACGGAGGAAATTAATCTCAAACAACTTGCAAAATGCTGCTTTATAATCGAAACCAGACTGCTCTGCTAATAACGCATGAAGAGATAATTGTAGGGAGCACAGATCAGCGCCGAAGGGGAAAGAGCCCTATGCAAGAACCTTCGCGCTCTCCCGTGATTCGTTCCATACGCCGCAAGGTAGGCAGGACCATGGGTTGGTGGAGGGAAATGCTCTACTAATATCACGTAAGGATATAACATTATTTATTCATTTATTTATCAATATATTGTACATACAATAATAAGTACATGTAATATTATAAAAAGGTCCGTTTGGTTAGCCAATCTTTCATTTTATTCTTATGATATTTTAGGTCCCAGAGGCAGTACCCATCAACAAAAAGGCGCAAAAAGGCGACTGGGAATTTCGCGGCCAATATTATTAAATTGAGAGCGATGTAACAACACGCTCGGTTCATTCAGGGCGCGAGGTGGAGAGCGCTCAATGGGCTTTGGCATCGATAATGTGTGGTATAAGTTATAAGAGTCAGTTAAATAGAGTTTTAATAGTTTTGAAAAATACTTTAATTCTTAGAAAACAATTACCACAGATAGTTATAGCTTTATGTCGTTTAATCTATTAGTTATATCATATTTTATGGTAGTAAATCAAGATTTAGATAGATTAGATTAGAAGTTTTATAATCCGTACCTCATGTCACGCCACGGCCGAGCCATGGTAACGGAACTTCTGCGGTATTCTAAGTCGCAAAATCTTTACGCTGATATCTTTTTCTTGTAGTGTTTTTTGTTAATGTATTGTCATTTTGGTGTATGTCAATAATTTTATTTTCTTTCTTTCTGTCTTTTATTACTTGTTATATTCCATTTTTGCGATGCTCGATACTTATCAACATTTTGAACTTTTTTTTGAATATCAAAAATTACAGATAAATGATTGTGTATTAAGTTACTAGCCTTGTACCAATGGGATTTCTCAAAATTAACATCTGCAACTTCACAAGCAACATCCTTATTACACAAAAATCTAACTAATATCCATTATTACAAATCTTCACTTTTTTATAATGGAGATCAATTCTGACGTCACCAAACTAGCGTGTATTGCAGAATGAGGCAAGAAATTATTCATATTTTTTTATTAAAAGTTCTTGACTTGAGGCACCGACCCAATGTTTCTTTCCAGCCTCTTTTGTACTCTCAGTCACTCGCGAGCCCTCTCACTAAGGACGCGAAAAATAAATTATGTCTTTTATATTGACATAAGTAATGACGACCTCATTATTCAACTCGCTGCTTGAAGACACCTCGGATTCTTGTGTAAATTTTGTGTTTACATAAACATCTAAATTTACAGGTGAAATTTAAATTATGCTGCCATAATGTAATGGTAATTATATGGAGAATGTGTAGAGCACGGGAATTAGATTTATAAAGTCTCTTAAGATTTTATTGATTGCCTCACACGAGAAGTTCGTTGGCGTAGTGTTTCGAACGCTCTGGTTTCAATAACGAATACAAGGCAACTTTTGCCATGGTTGGTCCTTGGATGGGTCAATCAAATTTGTTATGTGGAGCGTCCTGCGTGTTACACTTTAAGCCGTTGGTCCTAGTTGTGACGACAAGTTTATTTTTTTGTATTAACAAGTTGTTTATCTGGTATAATCCAAATCCAGGATGTAAGGATTCAAAAAAATAACGAAGCGCTTCGAAGACAGGCAGGTGCACGTGTCTTGGCGGGGACACTCCCGTGCCCCAGACAATAATCCACAATAAATAGTGCTTTTTTCACGTGAAAATGGAGCGAGGAGTAAAATAGCGACAAAGGTCCGTCTTGTACCACGCCTCAACGCTTTCTGTCTTTTTATATAATATACAACTTACAAATTGACTTACAAACAAATCTATTGCTTTAACAAAAACTAGCTCACATTTGACGTGCTCAATTTAATAGAGTACATTGAATATTGAATTAGTAATAAATATATTTCACATTGTAAACGTGTCATAAATTCCCATTCTTTCGCTGATTTGAACACCGATTTTGCAGCGATACTAAATTATTCAATTTTCACAAAAAAAAGTCGATTTGCGATTGTCCTAATTGTGACGTTTTTAACATTTAGTTATAAGTTAGTACAAATGTGAGCTTTATGTACTTCCTCTGGATTTGTTTCTCCAAAAATATTCCAAGTAAAGTAAAATCCCACATGTGAGCATTTCGTCCGTCATTAATACATTTAATGCTGAGTACTAACCGGTCAGCTCATTACCAACACATAAAAACAAACTGAGACCATCTTCGCTTGCGAACATCGCAATTTGCTTTCGTGTCCTTTCACCTCCGTCTCTTTCACACCGCCAGAATTGCATATAACCCCGTCCTCTTTTAACGTTGTTATTTTTTACGACCAGCATTCAGATGCAACCAGCTTGTGCAACCGCTGATATTAGTTTGGAATTATATTGCGGATGTCAAGAGAATGTTCCAGACGTGTGCTGACTTTGGAACTCCTCGATATCCGGACATTGAGTGGGCGATCATCTACTAGAATATCTATCCGCCGATTGTGCGATATGCGCGCCTTTATAGCTTGTACAATAAAATTTTTATGTATATTTGATTCAGAAACAATCCGAACACGATACAGATCAGATCCCGTGACTCCAAATGTTTTATAACTATTAGTATCTTACTTTCAAAGAGACTTAAGTAAGATGGTAGTAGCTTGGCAGACCCTTTTTTTCCAGGAGGAATCCGTTTAAGGACCTACCCGCCACTGGCTAAGCGGCGGGCGTGTGTGGGGCTCACCTAGTGCCTCATAAGACTGGCACTGGGAATACCCATTAAAACTCCCCGGTAACTCTATTGCCCATCGTGGAGGTGACCCGGGTTCTGCCGAAGCAATTTACCAGGTCATCCCCAGGCAGCCCCACGTAACGGCCGGGCTTCGCGCTAATGAAGATTGCCCAGAGCTACTTGGGCAATCCCAGACGTGGCGGCCTGTGCTATGCATGCATGGGAGCCACCCACGCACGCCGCCACACAGCTTGGCAGACGCATACTGGATGTAAAAGCATATGGATCAACCCAGGATGGATCCGCTAACTCCGTTGGATCGCTAACGGCTTCGGTGTTGCCTTCAGCATATGCTGAAACCGTTAGCAATCGCATCGCATCCTAAAACTTTTTTCCATTCTAATTAGTATTTATGTAAGATATTGAATACCAAAACTGATTTGTTTAATTATAATATGGATCCAACTGACTTAAGTTACCTTTTCAACTGTTTTTCTTTTTTACACTATTCAATGGCTTTGTAGATAGTGAGCGTAAATAGAAGATCCCAAGTAATATATGCTACATACATTAAGTAAGTTACGGGACAGGACACCAAGCGACAGAGACGGAGTGTGATTGATTATGTTTTATATTTCAAAGGATTCTCGTCCCAATTAATTTGAAATAGAGATTATATTTGTAGAGTTTCACATCTTCTAATAAATACTTCTTACAGAAATTTTGTTTTTATAGGTGGTTATTAAACTATACATTACTGTAAGAATAGCCAACGTGCGTTACAAAGTGAAGTGACATGAAAATGACTTGGTTAAGAATATAGTGAATTAATAAGTCATCGTCGGAAATTAGGTCTTGGTCTGATAGCGGCACTTCCGATCAAAGGAATATTGGATCTGTAACATAATTTTTATATGAAAAAAATTTAAATGAAAATGATTCTCACAATCTTTGCCTCGTTCTTAAAGTCAGCATCATGTTCGGTCTAAAAGTGAAAGCACTTGACACATACAGTACTATGTTGTAGGCCCTTTTTAGGTTAACATGGGAAATTTGCCTAATCATAGTTAAATGCGTTTGCCTAGCTTAAAGGAATATTACGTATACAACTTTTTGGAAATGTGAGGAATGTCGAAATCAACTGTGATATTTTCTCGAAGGTAACGGACAACTCATCGATCTTCCTAGAATATGGTCTCGAACATTCGAAAAATGGATCGCAACGAAGTAAGCTGAAGTTAGAAAGAGATGGAATAGACACACGCGCATTCTATGAGTTCAGCCCAACAGAGGGCCATTTATATTGAGAAAATAAACAAATCCATAAATTTATCAATAATAAAAAAATATACTTTTCCTCGTTCAACATAGCTTGATAAGGGACAACAGTTTAAAGACCTTTTTTTATTCTTAATAGGGTAGTTCTTGGTCATATGACACTAGGCCTCTCCTCTAAAGACACTGGAAGCTCAACACGTATCAAATTAAAGAAGTTTATTACACAGATGTGACTGATTTGGATTGAGGATAAGCACAGAAGATGAGACACTCAAACAGTCTATCTATATGATTTTTGCCCTATATAATCCTATATGGACAGTTCTCGTATATAATCGTATATGGGAGTAACGCAAGGATTTTGTGACATAAAACCACCACAGTAACCCAATGCGGGTTGGTTGGTGAAATTGGTTGTCATAACTATCGGGAACTACAGCTTAAGAGATAGCAAATTTGATTACCCCATCCAGGGACAAACCGTGGCAAAATTTGCTTTGTTTTCGTTATCAAAATAAAAGCGTTTGAACCCCTACGCCAACAAGCTCCTCTTTATAGACATAAAGCCAAGTAATTAAACGCCAATCAATATCAGCAACCACCATCTCGATTGCTCAGTAACTAGGAACATAACTTTCTCGCTTCTTCTGTGACAAAGCTCGAAGCAGACAGATAATTATCCAGCTAGCTGTACAGAATCCATAAATCTTCCAGCGTGGTAATAAAAGCGGTTTTCGCGGAGCATCAGGAACTAAATTCAAAACTGTTTTTACTGGTTGTTTTGCAATAGTGATCAGTGGGAACGTTTATCTTTCCAAATTGCCGACAAAACCTGACAGACGTTAACAAATAGGCTTGCTTGCCCGCCAACGAGTCACTCGTAATATCTAATGTGGTAGATATGCGCGTTGTTCACTTGTTTACTAAATATTATTATTTACATCTGGTTCCTATACAAAATATATTTCCGTATACCAATAACTTACAACATGGGTTGTATGAACTAGCAGAGAACACAGAGCAACGTTGGACGTTGAATAACCCAAGACTCGGGGGATACCCGTTCAAATATTAAAATATTTTAACGCGTATTTGTACAAATCCCAAACATTTGGTCAAAGGAGGCATTGATTTTATATTTCTGTATATTTTCACTCTCACAATGACATTAATATTGCACTATATTTCTAATTATGTTCATACAAGTTTGGAAACGATAATTAAATTGAACATATTACTAATATAACTTCGTTCAGTACACATTAAAATTTACTGTGATTCTGCGGTAATCTGTCAAATAGTTAAAGTGGTTGATTTGCATATTATTTGTTTCGGTTCGTTTAAATCGTAATTAAATTTTGCCGCGGTTAGAAATAACAAATTTCGAAATGAAATCTGATTACGACTATTTCGACGACGACGTTCAACTGTTTGATCATTAACTTAAAATATTTAGCTTAATTTTGTGGATATATTTTGTTGCAATGACTCCCTAAAGTTAATTCGTCAAAATAAAGAGAAACATTAATCCTCCTTTGTATAAGATACTGAGAAGTAACATAAACTCAGCTATCTGTGACATAAAAAGTTTGTGCCGGGGCGGAACTTGGAGCAAAGGTCGCATTATGCCCGTCAATATTGGCTGTCTCTTGTCTGATGCTGTATTGCTTACATATTTCAGCTGGATCCTTAACACAATCTCACAAAGTTTCTTTAGGCTTGAGTTCAGAATGAAAAACTGGAATCAAAAGGTTCGCCTGGTTGTGTATTATGAGGTTTTATTTCTATTCATTTTAAGGCCAACATATAATTTTGCTACACGATAACCTTTATTAGCAACAACACATTAATATGTAGTTACTGTACATGCTCACTTATGTTGTGTGATACATTAATTAGCGAGTTTATATTATCACGATATGCGTGCTTGCGTTAAACAATATACTATATATAGAAAAACCAAAAACATTTTACGTTGGTAAAATATCACTGTTATTCCTAGTTATAAGCTTACTAAAAATTAAGTTCCAAAGACAATATAGCAAGCTGATCTTAAACCATTGACTGCAAACGGTTTAATTAAGTCTGACTGAGCTAACTATCAGGGGACGCCGGGCACAGGAGACGTTCGGAACTGATTCAATTATGATGATAATTGCTCTTGTCACTAAAGGATTTAGGCAGGGACTCTTTATATTTAAACAACTGGGATAATTGAAGAGCAATATTAAGCAAATCAAAGTCAAATTGTAGTAATTGACAATTTTGTAACATTGAAAATATAGAAAATACCTTATTATGAGGCCGTAAAGCTTATTATGATTTGCTTTGCCATGATTCTTATAGTCTGTTGATTGTTTTTATTCCATATTTCAATCGACCCGTCTATTACTAGGTAACGCTTCTATGTCCAATACGCACCGACATCTTTATACAAATTTTGATATTTCAAAACCGATTCCTTTCAGGCATTTCCTCTTCAAGATATGTTTGATTTCTAAGTTTACTTTTAGCTTCATCTACTTCGGATAACATTGAAGAGGTGTATCGAATCATTCGTACTATTACAATATATCCATTGCTAGATCTAGAAGCATCGACTGTTTTGCTGGAATCAATACGTTGATATCTCAGTCGAGCCCAGCCGAGCAAACATATCAATTAACTGCAGCGGAAGTCAACAGAGGCTGTGGACTGTAGCCCGGGGTGTTGTTTAGTTTACGTTTAATTGATCAAGCTTACAAACTGGGATATATGGAATCAAAGACCTCTGAAAATTGTAACTAATATGGTTTATTTGTCAAGGAGTAGTGGAGGACAGATTTTTCTCGATTAATAGATAGTACTAATAATAATAGTAATGACTACAGAGACATTCATGTCCCTGAGGCAATTATTATTGATGTGAAAACAACATAATTTGACAAATAAGTCGATTAACTGCTCAAGAGGCGATAAAACTCTACAAGATCGATGAGATCGTTTCGTCAAAACGTTATTGCATTATGATTTTACAACCAGGTAAGAAGCTCGAGCTCGCAGTACTCCGCCACATTTCGCAAGTAAGACTCCAATATTCATATGGAAATTAACGGTTCTATAAATCATGTGGTGGCAGTTTTTTCATTTGGCAGAAAGATGTTATCGCGGAGGCAGGTGAGGCAATTTTCAACGTGACTCACAATTATAATGTTAGACGATGACAGGTTGTTGGAACACTTGTGGGGTGTTGGAATTTATTATTCAAGCGCTCCACGGCAAGTGTGAGAAATTGTCTTTTATGGAAATTCATCCCCGGCTCTAGCACGATGCACGTTTTTAGCAACAAATGAATGAACTTTTCTTGTTTAATGAATCTGAAATCCCACCAAGTAGCGAATATTAAGAATTCATCCTTATCACTCGTTGAAGTAGTAGTTTGAAATGGGATCCAATTCGATTATGAAAGCAACATTCGCCATATTTTTCCCTCCGTCATACAACATGGGTACCTTTAAAAGAGCTTCACTAGCTATCTTCACATATGGACTCCTCTATTGCTTATCATCAGGTGGTGTCGAGTCACTTGCTAAGCTTAATATATAAAAAACATTTGGTCCGTGGATGGGTCAACCAATATTTGTTATCTAGGGCACCGTGCTTCCACTATAAGCCATTAGTCCCAATTATTATGGTAACTGCTTTTATCGACCAAACGGCATTCGGCCAACCTGGTGGTGTTAGGGCTCTGACTGTGTGTTTTAACAATGCAGTAAGACCTGCATCCAGCAGTGGTACAGGCTGAGGATTGCATCATCAGAATCGTTATTAATAATAATTTGTAAATGTCATTATAAATACTAAAAAGTTAAAACACTAAGTTTTAACTTATATTTTATTTTAGTAACGAGACAATTAGAAATGTGCATGTTCATCACACTAGTATATATGAATTAATTCTATTTGCTACAAAGTCACGTGATGGAGGCGAGATGGCGCTTCTTATTGGCTAACAATAAGGTTGAAATTGGCGTAACACACCGTTTCTTCTCTGCAGTTACTAATTCGTCGAGCGGTAGTAGGGTTAATTGGGAATATGCATAATACTGTTAGTTTTAATTTTAAAATAAATATTATTATATATTTTATTTAATACATCTTTAAATTAACGGTTAATACCCACTTACAGTTATCACTATTACCTTTGATTACATTTTTTTTTCTGATACATATTCCATGTTATGACGATTTAAAAGAACTTAGTAAATGAGTCTATTTAAATAAAGATATTTTGATTTTGACTTTGACTTAATAAATAACTTCACCCTAATGAGATTAATAAAACAGTGGAAGTGGAGAAGACATCATTCAGAATCGTATTCGAAGACTCATTACAGATTACATAAAGACATATCCAGTGATTACACAAACAACTAAGTTAACGGCTCCATAACTTACCCCACACGTCCTTGAAAGAGACAAAGCCGTCTAGAAATCCTGGTATATTGTTTCCCTAATTACTTTCACAGATGACTACAAAATTTGTCATCTAAATACCTCGAACACATGCCACAGATAGCTGCTCACAACAAAGAGGCTCGGTGTGCCTCGTGTAGACGTCTCTATAAACGTACAAAAGGTTTCCAAGCTATTTATCAAAATACTATCTTGGAATATGTCTGCAGGTGAATACGATTTAAGGTTATCTTCGTCGAATGGCCCAACAGTAAAGACAATGAACAACTGCTAGTAAAGTAAAGTCAATTTTACATTAATTGTATGCGTTTAGAAACAAAAAGCGTTTCTATGCTAAAAGTTTGGTCAAAATCTAGAATTTCCATATATATATATATAATATTCTTAATTAATTATTTAAATGAAACAAAGACGTAATTGCGTTTCTCTGTAAAGACAAAAGCTTTTTTTACAACATTAAAATCAAAATAATAATAATAACCTAAATTCACTCACCTGTAAAGACAAAAGAAACAACATTTAAAGCCTTTATTCCAGGGTTATAATCTTATTAAATTTAACAAATATTTATTGCTTTTAATAATTATCTTAATATTATAAGTAAATTGCGCCGAACGCAACCAGAACTAAATTAAGAAAAGAGGTTTTATATCAATAAAACTATCTATTTTCTTTACATATATTACATTCTTAGTGGCCCCAATTCTGTTCTGCACGAACTAAATTAAATTTAAGTTCAGTATAACAACCAAAAAAGACATATGACCTATGACGTCATTTGACATTTCTAAAATAATGACTCTTAAGCAATTTTGCCTTCTTTTAACGCGCATCATCAAAAACCATTTTGATTAAATAAGTCAAATTTGTCAACTAACTTGACATTCCTAATCGACATTATCCCTTTTATTGAATTGGAATGAAAGAGATGTGAATAACTGTAACTTAATTTAGTGCGTGCGCAACGGAATTGGGGTCAGTGTCTAATAAATAGTTTTAGTTTTATTCGATCGATATATCGAATTGTATTTCAATCTGATATTCGTTTAATACTATTATTGCCTATCTGGTCAATAATTATATTTATATTTGTGCGACGAATACTTGATGTTGTAATAGAAATCTGAAAAAAATGTGGAAGCCTGACAGACGAAAGGTAATTCATCAATGTTTTTACTCGGAAATCTTCAGCGTCCCCGTTACCTGGACTCCCAACACTAATAATGATGCTACTGTAATTATCGTCACAAATTACAGCGGTAATATCCTCGCCTCTCGGGACATCTGTTATCTGTAGTGTTACTCCGCTCATAGCTCCCTTTGTTGGCTTATTGTCCCAGTTGATGATAAGGTAGGATGAGCTTTGGTTACATTTACATAGAGTGATATTTTGAATGAAGATTATTAAGCTATCATACTTCAACTTATTGCTTCAAACAAACTGTTGGCATAATTAGGAACGTATGCGTATGTTATTGATTATTTCGTCCACTAAAAAGTCTCGACGAACTACGCGACTAGAGCAAAATAATCAAAATAAAAATAATATTTTTACAATTATAGTAAGTACATATGTTAAAATTAGTTGAAATTTATTTAGGTTCTAATACCAATCCATTAAAGCGGTGGATTCACTGAGGCAGTAACGGGAGAAGTTTTTTTTATGTTACATTGCACACTTACTCCAACATTAAGAAAACCACTCCTAGTATCGCTTCAGTGGATTTGGTGCTGAGATATTCTGTCGACGGATATTTCTTAGAAATCATAAAATTTGCTACAATTTCGAGATCGTTTCAGATGCCTCAATTAGAAATTAAACACTGGGTGCTCTAACTGGATATTGCTTTAGGGGAACATAAACGAATTCTCCGAAATTAATAAGCAAGTAAGTACTTCGCAGAAAGTTACATTTAGATTAGATAGATGCGTGGTCAACTAATTTCAAATTAAGCAACCATTCAACTTTAGAAAGATATCCTGTCAGAAAGTTCTAGATTCTAAAAGTTAAATCAGTAACACTGCTTGGAACACATCTTCATGTATTATGTGCTGAGTTTGACGAGTTGTCTCTTCGAGATTTGGCAGCGTTTATTGTGCTCATTATTTCTTTTCAGTTCCCGAAATAACCGAAGAAATAGAAAATTAAGCAATTAGCCGTTTCAATCAATATAAAAAAGCAGAGATAGCGACAAAATAAATTAAGACAACAACAATATACAATTAAAACACTTACGAAGCCAACCATATACCATTCAAAAGTAGCGTAAGTAAAATAGCTCTTATTTCTAATGACATAACACTCGTCATCTCAGCGTGTACAGTTAAATTTCTCAAGCGAATTTCCTTTACGATTCACGTAATCATAAAATTGAACACGAGAGCTCCGAAAAAGTACAACGCGGACTTGAAGCTACAAACGTTATTAGGGCACAGAAAGAGGCTTTTTGAGTCGAGCCTTGAGTAGCGTGACGTCACGGTGGGTAGATCTAAAATATTCGCAAGAGTACAAGCGCCGGCTACAGATATGAGGACAAAGATATGTTCTAACTTTGCTCTCAGTTAAGTTTCAAGTTCTTTGGTTTAAGTGGATTTCAAAGATATTCAGAATGTTTCATCAATATAAATTGTATCCATTTTTAGAAAGCCAAAGAGGTTTAATTATATTCCAAAACATATTTTGTATCTTTTTCTTTACGTCTTATTTGAATTTTATTTACTTTTCAGGTTTGATTAAAAATTGAATCATTAAAAATTGATTAAAAATTGAATTTGAATCATTGTGCACAAATGTAGATTTATGCCGTGTATTGGAGATTAAATAAACGTTAACAGAAGACGTCAATATCAGGAGCACCTCTGGATTTCAATTGTGATTAAGAAGAAACGGATATGTCCAAGTCATAGGCAGCTTAACCTGTGATGGAAAAGATAATTATTCATCCACGTTACTAACTGCTAATTTTGAATATTTTTCAACCAATTTATCCAAATTTACCATAATCTTTACCTTTATTAACTGCTACAAAAAGCGTGGATTCTGGCGTTGGATTTATGAAATGTATCTGCCTTCAATGCTGTTATAGAACTATAACTATATTTGATTTAACTTCAATATGAAAAGCGGTTAGTTTTGATTTTTTGTTTTTATAGATATGATCTCAATTGTAATAGCAGTCCTGGGTCTACTGATAGGTATTGTCAGCATCCAGTCCTGACACTCGAGATCAGCTGGTAATTTTATTGTCGCGCAGAGAGGGAAGTCTCCTCATGATTGATTTAATTTCCGCCCAACAGCTTACACGCGGTACCTAGTTAACTGGCATGGTGTAGTTAAGTTGGTAACGGTATGGCTTATTACAATTTTTTTTAAATAAACCCGGTTATCTGGTGAACTTTGCACGCCCTAAAATTTATTAATATAGAATAGTATATACAAAAAAAATGCTATTTTGATTCAGTGTTTAATTCTGCATCGACTTTTATTCCTCGTATTCAATAATGCTGAAACTGTTATAAATGAAATCAATGTTTACAAAATAATCAAATTCGCGGTGACATCTCTAATCTCTGCCCCCATTGGTTCCCCCATCGATTGAGGCGAATACTAATATTGAAAATATATGGAATAATCAGATATAGCTGATGATTCTCAATAACCCTGGTACAGACTACGTTTGACTGCAATTAACGCCATCTATTGAACTTAATCCGAAGTTTTGTTGAAAGAACTGACAGTATTGTAAAGTACGCTAGTTAGAAGCGAGCTTACCAACGAAACCTCTACACAAATTTAAAGACTAAAAGTTACTACAAAGATCAGAAATATGTAAATGATAAGAATGCAATTTAAAGAAAATTTAACTGAAATTTAACTGAATTGAAATTAATGAAACTAGCAATGACGATACATGATATGATAGCAATGTATATAATATCGAACTGTAAAACAAAAAATAAATAATTGTTTGTAATACATTTACAAATTACCGTAAATGTTATTACAAATACTACAGGCTGGGAGTTTCTTGCGTCGCTTTTTCTCTGCAGCTACTAATTCGTCAAAGCGGTGATAGGGCTAATTGGGAATATGCATATTGGTGATAGTTTTAATCAATTGAATACTTAATTAATTTTTAAAACTATTTGCAAAATCCCAGTTCAGAACCACTTAAAGTTATCAATATTACATATATTCAATTATATTCATTTTCTTTTCTCATCATATTCCCTGTTATGACGATTTAAAAGATCTAAGTAATTTAGTCAAATAAACACATTTTGACTTTGACTTTGATTACTCAATCAGTTAAACTAAAAGGAGTAAGGTACCGTACTTATCCTTTGCAACCACAACTTTTAAGGTCATTATTTTAATTAAATTAAAATAGACTTATTGTGTTATCTTTTCAAGCATTTTTAAATTATGTGTGGTTGTATTTTATGTAGATTTGAAACTCGTACTTAACCTCTAGAGGTTAGGCATCTTCTACGGTTACGAGCCTTTCGAGCTTACTTCAATGTTAGATTAAAATTAAAATCTTTCAGACTAATAAAGAGAGGCGCGAAATGCCCTACAAAAGATAAGGAAGATAATGCCCTAGAGAAGATAATGGACGCGTAATTTACTCGCGCTACTGTTTAGCTTTTCCGGGAGAGTCACGACGAGGGTCGCGAATGCTTCCAAAATGTATACTTGTATATAGCACGAACTGGCTTAAATGACACTGGACAAAAATATCCTAAAGCAAATTTTAAAAAATTTAGACAGTGCTATACAGAGTCCTAATTATTAACAGAGTATAATAGTTAAAAATCCTCTGAACAGTCAATCTTTGTACAGCAATGATGAAAGTTAATCTTAATTTAAAGCTACTGGTTTTCTCTCACTGTGGCTTCAAATACGTAGTGATCCGAAGAGACTAGTAATAAGTTCTAGATATTGATTCCGGAGTTTGAAGAGCCGTGTCGTCTATTCAATAACTTATTTTATTAAATATATTTATATTTATGGAAGTACAGTTTGAAACGTCCTTCTATGAGAGCAGGCAAGGGAAAAGATTTAATACACCCAAGCAATAAGTACACAAATCACTCTGCGCTGTACACACTTAGGACATTTTATGATTTCAAAACTTTACCTCTTTATATTATTAGTATAGATAAAGCTTAAATATCTCTTCAAAACAACGCATTTTTTTGAGAATAAAATTGTTACACACTTATATGCATATTTAACAAATGAAATGCTTTCTTATTCAATCATTAATGCCATCTTTTTCTCTTAAGTTTTACAACCAGTATAAACCCGGACGAAGATTGTAACTCAACCTAAAGTGAGCGGTGAATATTTGAAAACCTTAATAAAAAATTAAAACATCTCATTCGGGCTGAACTGGGGTTTAAATAGGAGGGACGCTCAAAGACCGACCACAACGTCCGCAACATTAGCTCGTAATTAGTGTTTGAAGGCCTGCCGTACGCTCATTAGGAGCTCTGCTGTCATGGGATAGGTGAGGTCCTAGTGATAAATACAGGAGACAACAAACAAGTGCTTTTGCGTTGCTTACTTAAGCATTATCCAGGCCTTTATACTAGTAAAATAAGAAAGAGATAGATAATAGGAATATTAACAGAAAAATAGACTCATAGAATTTGAATCATTTGAAAGTGTATGAGAGTCATAATAATATTTGAAAAATTAGCGTCGAGTTAACAACGCTAGAGCGTTGTTGAAATCTTTACACTATCCGTCGATATAATAAGCAAAAGCTACTAAGATACACTCGATACTAACTTAATACATAAAAACGTTGAATTTCTTTAAATTAGACTACACATTTTAAATATTGTAACACATTCGTAAATATTAAGGAAACGTTCAAACATCTTAAAGTGATAAAATAATATTTTAAGTGAAATTGGTATTAAATCGCATGTAACATGCCTAAGTATTGCTTGATGAAACAGCGCTAACCCCTCTACCAATGCTTCAAAATTTCAAAGCGTCTTTAATGACAGTTAAAGTTGATAACATTGATTTGGTTTCCCTGTATACACAAACTTTTATTTCCAATTCAAATTCTATTAATGTTATTTTATGTGCATTTACATTTATAATAACAAGACAGCTTGTGTAAAAATAAATAAATAGATCATGCACATCATTTAAAACGAAAGAAGTGTCGAGAACTGTTTTTCTGACATGGATTGACATATGAGGTCGTAACTGGCTGTTAGTCTGTCAGGTATAATTGTGACACCAACCAGAGCGCTTAAATGACGTGATTGATTGGGAGATGCGATATGACGTCTCGGATCTTTTGCTCAGGGAGCAATTAATCACATTTTAAGCGTACTCAAAACCGCACAAAGTGAAATTTAAATAAACGGTTCTTTGTATATTTGATTGAAATATGTACGATGCTTCTTTTTCTTTAAATGGTGAGTTTTGTAATCATATTATGTATTTCTCGTTACTTTATCGAGCTATATACATAAAAATACATGTAAAATATTATTAAGATAATTAATTTGTAGAAGGCTGAGCAGAATTTTGATACTGTATTTATTAACCAAATTATAAACGAAAATTAGTTATGTCACTAATGTCATTTCCCTCTGTGCTATATTGTGTTGAAATGGGGTACGCGATCTTGAACCTTGAAGCTGCACAATTGAGTTATATCGATAACAAGAGTATTTATAGAGAGTTACTCAGATCGCTGGATTGTATTAAGGGAGCCCTTAAAGTTGTCAAATTTCCACGCTCTTATCACTTGCACCAAGCAAGAAATGCGTATTTGCACTGTCGCTTTACGAATGGGACAGATCAAATATTTATGGCATTTTGGCGGGATTTGCTTGGATATACTGGGTTTGCAGTGCACCGATGACCTGTTTCACGATGTTTGATCCGCTTTGTGAATAAATAGTTGTGTTAAATAAGCTAAACTATTTATTTCACTGTATATATAAGCGATTACGATGATTCACACGCATTACTAGAAACACATGTCTGGAGCTGTCATGTCATGATAACTCCAATAGCAATATTTGTTCTAGAAGCTATTCTCCATGACGTCATCAGGCTCAAACCAATTTACTAACTCGTATATTTGTTGTACACTTATCCAAAATATAGACCACTTCATTCTTGTCATTCAAGAGTCAAATATGAGCGTCTAGCGTAGCACGTGCCACGGTGCATTGACTCATGGCTTCCCATCAGGTTACATCAGTCATCAGGTTATGTGCAGTCATTTATTAAACTTAATAAAAAAACCTTCAGACTAACTTCTCAAAGAAACTGCAATATTTGAGAAACCAATACCGTCTTAAAAACGACAATATTTTAAAAAGCTTTACTTACTCTCACAATTATTAAAACGTCAAAAACAGATGCTACCATGTCAGGAGACTATCATTTCAATTTTTAAAGGGAAAAGTCGCAAAAAACAAAGTTTAGAGTGACACAGTTGTTCTTAATGTCTCGTACTAAGAAGTAAGTCTATTTTTTACACGTAGACCGTATTGGCGCAAAATATTACTATAAAGTAGCCTTAATCAAAAGCATATTTATTATATTTTACAATATTTAAAAATAGATTTTTGATTGCACTGTAAAACAAAACATGTATATGTTTGTAATACTAATACATAATGACATATTGATTTGTAAATGTCATTATAAATATAATACTAAAGGCTAAGAGTTTCTTGCGCCGCTTCGTCTCTGCAGCTACTAATTCGTCGAAGCGGTAGTAGGGTTGATTGGGAATATGCATACTAGTGTTATTTTTAATTTTAAAATATTATTTTAAAATTAAAACTAACAATTTATTTAGTACATATTTTAATACTGGTATAATTTGTAAATGCCCGGTTGATACCCACTTAAAGTTATGACTATTGCCTTTAATTACATTATTTGTTTTTCTCATACATATTCCCTGTTGTGACGATTTAAAAGAACTTAGTAAATGAGTCTATTTAAATTTAGCCTTTAGCCTAAATATATCTCACTGGTGGCCACGAGGAATTTGAGCCAGTAATACTATTTCGCTGGCCCAAAGTCAATACATCAGTCAGGGTCAATAGGGAGCTAATTCTATTCTACTGCGTGGAGGAACGAGGGTTTTAAAATTAATTGCTATATACGCGATGAACCTTGGCAAAAGTTGCTTAGTTTCTGAACGTTAAGCCATTAATAATAGGCTTATTGTAAAGATTATTAGGACACTCACCTAACAGAATATTCTGATTATAGATTCAGGTAACGCCAAATATAAACTACCTCCACAATGTTATATTTAAATCTGAGCGCCGAAGACTGATTATTGGAAATTAGTCCTTGGTCTGAACTACCATACCCCTGAAGACAAGGCTCTAAACGTACTTAGTAAGCATTGGAAGTGTTCCAGGACAGCAGCCACTAGGATAAAGGAAGCACAAAAGATCCCAGTAGGTCGAAGCACTCCGGGACAGGAACCTGGCCCTTAGCTAAGACAAAATATAAGAAGAGATTAGAACTGTAACGAGCCCATGAGTTAAAAAAGTGTTGCTTTTGACAATGCAAGAAAGTAAGTCAATACATATTCTAATAACTTAGCATATGAGTCTATTAGGTCTATGAGGTTACCTGGAAGAGATCGCTTTTAGCGATAAGGTCGCCCTTTGTACAACATTAGTTAAATGTTTTTTGTATATTTCTCTTCTTGAATTGACTGATGTACAATAAAGATATATTCTATTCTATATAAATAAAAATATTTTGACTTTGACTTTTGTATTTGAGCTTGACACCAAGTAGGTTTTCTATTAAGAAACATTTGAGACAGTGTGATTTAATTAAGTTTCGAAGTCTATGTATACAACACACGCACGCACACACGCACGCACGCACGCATATACACACACACACTTTTATAGTCATCTATACCCCACAGACATATATACACACTAACTCTTACTCTTACGATAGCGAGAATATTTTTTGCTAGTTGTGTTTGTTAATTATGTAGCTTAGTACTGGGACGCTGTCTTCTTATTTTGAAGGTAGGCGTTAATGTCTGCGTCACAGTCTTTTTTAAACTAATGGAGACATTATTGTTTGACTATTATTTGGATGAATGTTTATTTTGTTCCATTACATAAATATTTAAAAAAAACTCGAAATAGATACTACATAACGGAGATTTATAAATAGTTATATAAAAAAAATACTACAATACAAACAGCCATGCCTCGTGAACAAATATTTGTAAGCAATACACAAATATCTGCCCCTATTAGGATTCGAACCAGGGCCTTGGGATGTAACAGGCCAGATATCATGAAGACGGCTGCTGCCTCCAACAACCAAGACCACACCCTCTTGGGCAAGAGCGAAAAATGCTTAGTTTCATAAATTTACCTGCTATAGATTATATATTATTTAAGAGCACGCGAAGACACCACAAGAAGGAGCTCTCGAGTTAGAACCTCCGTAGTCGTGAAAATAAATAGTCCTTTATTAATTGAGTTTACTTCATTAAGTTTTTTTCATATAAATAAAATCCAGTATTCAAAATTGAAAGCTTCTAGACGTAGGTAGACGTAAGCCTTGAGAATATTTTTGTCACAGATCCAGCAACGTCTCGAGTACCTCGACACAATGAAAATAATTGTGTCTGGATTATATGGCTTCAAGACGAAAGTAACTACAAACTTAAGGTAAAATTGTATGTCATAAAAACATTCACCCTTTTTTACATTAGGTACCTTTTAAATGTAACAATCGATCAAACATCAAAGCCTGAAACTCTGTCTCCTCAGACGAGACTTTAACACATAAAATTTAAAAATACCCCCTAACCACGACTCACGTCGAAACAAAACACGGAGCTCAAATTAAAAAAGTTACTACCTTCAAAGGCACATCGGGATCAGGATAATCGAATGCAAATCTATTTAAATACGTAGTGAAGGAAGTGGGGGGCGGGAACACTTTCCTTGATTCCCGAAGACAAAGCTTCGCGGTGTTAAATAATTCAAGATTATTCATGCATATTGTTACTAGGATATTGTAATATCCAAGCCACAGAACATAGAGGAACAGTAACTCCTGATCAAGAGGCGACTCCATAAATACCAACTGGTTTAAAAGTTTCAACATTTTCTGGTACCCTTGTACATGCTCTCTGTGTAAAATGTATTTTATTAATTTGTGTGTATGTAGATAAATTGTTAAATAAACAAATAAGTTTACTGTCCAGTATTAAAGTGAAATTTAAAAAAATGGTTCATTGTATATACAACAAATCTATCTGAAACAGAAATAAAAAACCTTTCAAAATGGTGGGTTATTTTTATATTTACTTTGTGATTTTTTTTTAGTTTAATGAAAATGTATAGCTGTTCGTTACTTTTCCTAAACCTGTTGTTGGTACTGTTACTGTACCAACCGTAGGGGTATGCGGCACTCGGGGTAGATGCGTTGCTCCACTACTCCACTACAAAACATCCTCTCTAGGCTGACCGCCATAGTGCCTGTCGGCGACGACTCGGGCTCCGTACACTAAACGTATTTAATATCCATATTTTGGAAGTGCCTTAATCATCGTTTAGTAACGAGAAAGATATGCCTGACTTACTTTTTCTGTTTGGATCGCAAAGCAACAGTAACACTAAACTATTTTTTTGTCCTTGAATCGGGACTATTGTCAATACATCCTTAAGCTTTTACAACTTACTGACAATCGTATTTTACTGTGGCCAGGATCTAAGAAAGCCCAGATAATGGGTATTAGGAGGTAATAAGGGATTCTTGCTATTCTTTCGTTTATTCAAATGAAGTCGCCGCAGGCCCTTCGGGATTACCTGAAAAAATATAACGGTCATAATTAAAAAAGACTCTGGTTATATTAAAAATAAAAACTGTGGTGAAAGAGCAAAGGCGTATCTAAAATATTGTGGAATTGATTTTAGAAAATGAAAAGCACAGTAATATATTCCTTATTTATTTATTTTAAGGTCTCTAATAAAATTGGTGGTGATTCTGTTGACATCCACTTAAACAACAGTTCATTTATCAGCCTTTATCTTTCATTTAGCTTACATAAAAACAGGCTTGACGGACGTTTAGAAATGTCAAGTTGTTGGATCCACAGTAAAACAGCAAACTTGCAAAGTCGCCACTATAGAAACGTCTAATGACGTCACTGGTGATCTGTCTCTTTCTAGTCACTTAGTAATGAAAGTGTAGCACGAACTTAAATTTAATTTTAGTTATGACAATCATTATTATTATTTGATATAAGTCTATTAAAAAACCCTAACAAATAATTAAGGGTAACCGGTTCTTGCCCCTGATCCAAACACTTAAAGCCGATGTTTATCAAAACATAAAAATGCGATTAACTATGGTAAATGTTACAACGGACAGTTATATTATATTCGCCAGTTGAAGTACCAGCCGAAGTAATTTGTAAGTCATCAATTCAATATAACTCTAATGTATATTGTTAAATATTGAATCAATCATCAATACGATAGGTGACGGTAACAATCTTGCGAAACAAATAATGCTAGAATTCTCTAAATAAGTAAATCAACGCCTTATAATCATTAAACACACAACAGAATCTGAGACAAGATAATTATCAAAAACATCATTACTACAGCAAATTCTCAACAACAAACTCAACAGTCATGGTCAAGGGCGCGGAGAATCTTGCGCAGATCGAGGTCGAAAGAGACAGACTATGTGTCACCGCCCCGTGCAGTCATTTATACGTTACTGCCATAGAGTTAAGAATTACACAAAAATTGTTTCACTTTGAATATTATAAAATGAAAACTTTTTTTCGCTTTTCGAAAAATAGACGCGAAGGTTGAATGACCTTTTTATTTTATTAATTATTTAATAGCTTCGATAACTTAACAGTAACACTCAAAAGTTACAATGTACAAACGTCTAAGTGAACCAGAATTATTATTTGTAAATGACAAAAACTTCTTCTACCATACATCCCTTTATTGCTTTATATCGTCATGTTATTAATACTGCTTTGAGAATTGAGATTTTATTCTAAAAGGTAATTTATATTTAATATAATACTATTTATAGTTTAATCCTCAATTAAGATGCTCCATTTGAATATTTCTATTATATTTAAACTTGAACTCTATTCCCATACTTTTTAAGTCTATGGCGTCACGGATGTGCGAGTGAGAAGGGCGTATGCTGACGTAGATGCGCCAGCGCAAGGTACGGCCTGGCACGAACGTGACAGGCAAACTGTTTGGCTAATTGAACATTAATGAAATTTTTTTATATTTTTATATCTAAACATTTACCTGACACAAACAGAGGAAACCACATTTCATTTGATTTGAAACATTTGGAAAATAACAAATAGGTATAAATTAAGGAAGTAATGATGGCGATGAGATTTAAATAACAAATTTTATTGGATTTTTGTTGAGGATACGTATCATACGACTCTAATAAGCTTTTTAACTGGAGGTAATTCTGTTCGTGTAGAACTTATTCTAGACTAAAGATCGATCGATCGATGAATGAATCAATCAATAGTAATAATTACAACTATGTCGACTGTTGTGTGGCAGGCACGGTATCAAATTAAATGAATCTTCTAAATGGTTATAAAATTGTCCTTCTTTATAATAAATTGTGTAAAGGTACATAAAATCAAAATTCAATTGACCGGTAAGTATAGTACAATTTGCTGGAAGTTTTTGAATTGTATAATTTTAACTATTATCAATAATAGTAATCTAATAATTCAATAGTTATAATTATATTGAATAAATGAATTTTCACTTTAAACGTGATACTTATTTTATGCTAGTGTCTATGGAATATAGAATAGCTAATTCTTAATTATTTATTAACTTAAAATAAAATAAAACCTATTGTAATAACAGTTTAAGTACAAGGAAAAGGTTACCTGGAAGAAATCGCTCCTAGAGACAATGTCGCCCTTTGTACAAATTTTTTGATTATTTGGTTTTTATCTTCGAAAAATAATTATAATTAAAAAAGTAAAAAAATATATTTTGTTACACGTGCAACACTTAACACTTAATATATTGTGAGTGGAATAATTAATTCATTTTTACTGGAATCTTTGGTTCTGTTCTGCATACCAGGGACCAAGCACTCAACCTCAGCAGGTATAGTAATATTGGTTGACTTTTGTACAATACAGCAATATATATAATATTCAATATTATAATATTTCTATAATATATATATTATTGCTGTATTATATTCTACAATTAGAACCAACACGATCTAGATACTTCGAGCAATAGTCTAGACTTTAGTGCACTTGTGCTCAATATTTAATTTCGTATTGACTCTTAATAAGCGAAGTAATTCTCCAAGTATCAATTAGGGGCTTGTAAATTTGTGTCTAGAAAATTGTTCTCCAAACTAATAGATACATATCTGTATATTAATTTACAGAGCTATCTCGAAGGTTTCTTAGTGGGAATCGCAGCTAGTATTTTTCCATTTCCATTTAAATAACAGAGTCATCTAATTTTCCATTTTTTGTCTTTATCTAACAGCCGGAGTCTTGGGTCGTGTTTGTTGTACTATTAACAAATTATAAATTATAGAAAGTGTGCATTTTTATAAATAATGCGTCGAATCTTAACAAAAGATAATTATGAACAAAATACTCTATCGATCGATATCAAATCATTTTGATTGAAATAAAAATATTGAAAGAAACTAATGTCAAAATGATTTATCGATAAAATCATTATTTAAATTGCTTAAGTTCGTTATCACCAAGAGATTTTGCACTGATTTTTATTTATTAACATAGCAGTAGACGTTATCTAGCAATAACAAACCTTTTTCGTAAAATAAATTTAGTCATTAATATTTTTGAAAAATTTTATGCTACTTACATAAAAATAATATCTTAAATAGTAATGAAAATACATCTTATCTTATCTAATAAACGGCGATAATAGTAACATGTAACGGTGTGTGTATTAAACACCGTATTAGCATGCTAGTTGATTATTCGTTTAATAAACAATTTTTTTAAATGTTCTGAACAAAAGTAACTACAAATATTAATGATTGTGAAGGTAATAATTAAGAAAGGCATGCGATTCCTTA
This sequence comes from Acentria ephemerella, assembly GCA_943193645.1. Lineage (NCBI taxonomy): Eukaryota > Metazoa > Arthropoda > Insecta > Lepidoptera > Crambidae > Acentria > Acentria ephemerella. The sequence goes on from OW971887.1 coordinate 450,206, forward strand.
AAAAGAATCAATCCTTGATCGGTAATCAGATATCTAAGAATTACAGAAACACACAATTCTCACTACCATTTTAGTTTTCGCAAGTAATATATATATATATATATATATATATATATATATATATATATATATATATATATATATATATATAGGATATATATTACTTGCGAAAACTAAAATGGTATAGGATTTGTGTAAAAGCATTTAGGCGGGTAGCTTTAGAAAAATACTGAATAAATAGTATATTATCCTAAATATCTCGTGTTTAAGTTTAAGAACGTAGAAGACTACACAAAATTAGGCTAAAACTAATTTCAGAACGAAAATCCTTTGGTTAAGGGCGTTACGTGTGTCTAGAGTTTAATTTCCATTGAAATTTCGTTAATTAACTAAAATTCTATGAAAATTGCCATAAGAGCTAATGAATCTCTAAAAACAAAGGTTCTATAACTAATAAATATAAAACAATAGAACGAAGCAGAAACATTCAAATAGGTCCTAAACAGTAACAGGTTCTATTTTAAATAACCTTCTGAACTTTAGTGAATAAAGATGAATTTGCAAAACCATTGTAGAACCATTTTATTATCTCTAACGTGACTTTAAGTTATCAGCGACTATAGCAATCTAAGGGGCGATGGATCACAAAAGGCTGTCCAGATACCTTTATCGAGGACTGGAAACAATTAAATGGGATCTGTCACCAGCACTCCTTCCTAATCAGTCATTAGAAGCGCAGAAGCCTTTTGATAGATTTCTGAATACACTATTCAGATTGTACCTTTTGATATTCTTATGGACAATAGATTCAATATGAAGGGTTGTTAAATGTATAATTAGTCTTGTAACAGCTTAATATGGAAGGAATTGATTGATTAATAATTTAGTGGTTTAGTAGACTTTCTTTCTAAGTATTCTTAATTACACTTCTTAAATTAGGAACACCATGAAAATATATCATGAATTGTATATTTTATTAAAATTTATAAGCAAACCTGGCATACAAACAGACACTAAAGTTATGCATTTGAGTTGTGTTAAAACTCAAATTTGAAACCAAACAAAATACTAGAGACGCCCAAAATATATTTTTTTAAATGTAAAATTGTCAATTCCAGTCCACCTATTTGTGCCATGTAGTATATTAGTTATACTGCGTTGTAAATACTGATATATCAACATTGTTGAAACAAGATAGATCTACAAGCTATGTCTGAAAAACTATGAACTTTTTCACAAATAGTAAAAACAGAGATTAACCATCTCCAGATTAACCATCTCTGTTTTTAGGAATTATGGCCTCTTCAAGGCTAAAATCAGTTAGCGATTTGTAAGCTGCGTTCACTAGGATTTAAATCCAAATTCTGTAAAATAAATCATTTTAAACTGTAACTTTTCGGACATGAAAACAATTACAATAGACTTGAGAGTTTTTTAAACTTGATTAATGAATTTTTAGCAAACCTACACTAACAAAAGCTTTTAAAAGTGACTATATTCTAGAGATTTAAGTGGATTAACTGAATTACGAATGAGACTTAGTTTTAAATTCTACAATAGCTGCTAATAACATTGGATTCAGAGTTATTTTTATGTCAGATAAAGTTAATAAATACTTTCTAAAATTTCATTAACAAATATAGACTTGTATTTAAATATCAACGGCGTAAATTAACAGTTATTTTTGTATACTATCCTTTAGTAAAACTAGAATTTTCTAACATCGCGAGTAGGTACGCGCGTATACGCACAAGGTGAGGGTGGCTAGGGCAGTATGTCGCATGCTTCACTAGCTATCTTCATATATGGACTCCTCTACTGCTTAACATCAGGTGGTGTCGAGTCATTTGCTGAGCTTAATATCCAAAAAAACCTTTAATTGCCCGCAATGAATTCTAATTGTATCAGTATTTCCGAATTAAAACTAAATTATAGATCAGTGCTTTAATAAATATCCATAAGATCAACTGAAACCAAAAGAAATCTATATGCAGTCCACTATCGCGAGGATCCTTGTGTCTCCGACAACAAATGGCTGTTTAATAACTGAAATTAAGGCCTGTTTATATTATATTGTGGGTTATGGGTTATCAATTACATTTATGGATTTCGCTTTCTTCAAATGCTCGTAATCTGTAAAACATCATCGGACATTTGCAATTGTCATAACATGCTGTTAATAAATCATGTCACAAGTTTCTTTAAGAGAATTTCTTCCCAAGTTCTCTTGATGACCGCCCCTCACGTTGGAAACGTCTTAAAATTACCCAGGAAATTTGGTTCGATAAGATAACGGTGTCCATATCCGAGCTGAAATTAAGAGTTTACGAAACTTTGATTTACGAGCGAGCCGGAGAGTCCCTTGGGAGCATTTACCGTCCGGAGACGCAGCAAATTGGCCGTGTTTGTCTTTTTTATGTCAGTTGTAAATGGCCGGTTCGGCGCGCCATTTTTAAAAATGTTGAGCTCTTTAAAATGTTTGGGGATCGAGGAACAGGTGAATTGAGTATGCGGACGGAATGCGACATTTTTGTGGCGTAAGTTGTGACGTAACGTGCAATTGGTGAAAGTGAACTTTAAATTTAGGTAACTACATCTAGATAAAGAAGTTGTAAACACCCGCGTAAGACTGCTGGGTAATTAAATGAATTTAAATAGAAATTGTAATGAAAAATATATATTGAATAATTTATGAATAATACATTGGAAAATAAAAGAATAAATATTATTAATCAAATCTATGATATTACTATAATTTATAACATGTAAATAGGTTTTATGTCGCTTACAGAAGTAACTGACGTAATGAATTGAGTTCTTTGTTCGTGGTATCATCAAGCAAAGTGGTAAGATTATTTTATCCTATGGAAGACAATGGGATCACTTCAGGAGTATTCTGTATTGTATTAAAAAAGAATTTTGGAAATTGGTTCACAATTGACAGAGATACCGGTACCGTGTACATACCGGTACCATATACATGGAACTTTTTTTGAAGATGGTTAAAATTTTGAAAGAGATTTTTCAGTTGGCCTGGAAATTGGTAGTATTTCAATAACTCATCCCCTAATAGCTATGGGGAGAGAGGGAAGACACTAAACCAACATTTAGGTAATAATCTCCTAAGTCATTTAATAAAAATAACATTTATTACGAGAAAAAGGAAATACCTACATAATATTTTATAATTTTAATAATAATTTATATATTTTCTATGATAAATGTTAACGAATGTTATAAACGTGACTAGTAATTCATAAATCACGAGTCGGCATTTCGCGAAGCGCGGTCATTGACTTCGGTGAACTAGTCGAGCGGGTGTCGCCGACGCAGCCTCTTGGTAAATCACCGACAGCTAAGCAAAAGTAACAGTCAGCCATTGAGATAACAACTTGCTGTTATGAAACTATTTTATAGGACTCTAAAAATAATCTAAATCTAAATAGATTCAATAAAATCCGAGATCGTTAGGCGATTGCAAAAATTACAGCAACTGCGTTCCCGTGGCAGAAGCGCGCAAGTGAAAGTTTTCCCACGATGCTCAGGCGCATGGCAACTGAAGTGATCAGATTATCGACCTTAATACACTTAAAATAAGACGAAGAACGCCTTAATTATGTGCCTTCACATGATAGATGATGATGACACAAGCAATAAACTTTATAACGATAGAGCTATGTTTTGGGCTTAATATATTTAATGAATAATTGTACAAGTCTAGAAAATCAAGATTTAAAAAATGAATTGTATTGTATTCGGTTGTAAAAGCCACTAAGTCGCATTGGACCAGGTGTTGGTAATGTTGTTATGGACCAAACTCTTCGCGTGCTTTTGACATGTAGATATGAGTGTGCCCATCAATTGGACGAACGCAAGCTATTGTTGATGATGATGAAAATTGTATCACAACTAAGACGATATTATCATTAAGATTTAACTCTGATGGTCTACGTCTGAGTGACTCCAATACAAAGCTTAGATATAGAAACAGCATTAAATAAAATAACTTTCTAGAATAGAATAGTATTGAATCTTATTTGATGATCACTAATGAGTAAGCATTGCCAAGACAGCGAGATGAGGATCACCAGATCGATACATTATCAACATCTTAGCTGAAATAAACCCACTGCTGAGTATGATCCGAACCTTATGGAGTTGCCTGGGGATCTACTCTAATTCAACGAAAAACGAATTTTCGTTCGAAACTTCGCACGTTTCCTACTACGGTTCATATTCGAAACGAAACTTCGTCCGTCCGAAAATTGTTTGACGTTTAAAACTTCTAAACCTACTCTAATTCACGAAAGTGCCAAACGAAAATTCGATTTTGACAGATATTCATTCGGATTTTTAACCTCAATTTGACGAAACCAAAATTGTTACCTTGTGATTTTCGTAAGTGTGAATAAAGTTATAAAAAGTATTTAAAATGGCATTGAGACTACTTCTGATAGAAGCTGCTCTTAATGAAGAACGCTTAGAGCGTAGAAGAAATCGACGTCGCCTGCGCAATACTTTGAATATTAGCCAAATTCCCGACTTAGAGTTTGTAGGCAATTATAGACTCAGTCGAGGATTATTTGAAGTGTTGTGCCAAGAAATTGTGCCCCTATTACCTCCGAAGGCAAGACGTCATGCAATCGACCCCGTCATTAAGGTAAAGTGTAAATGTTATTTAATTTACTTTACAGAAAACTTAAACTTATACCTTCAATAAAAGTTAATTGTTGATAATTGTAATATTATTGATTATTTTCAGATCCTTACAGCCTTGAATTTTTATGCCCGAGGCAGTTATCAAGGGTCTGTAGGGCAAAATATAGATGGGCCTATGGCACAACAAACTGTTTCTCGCTGCTTGCAGGAGGTTACTACTGCACTCAATGCATCCCATATACTAAGAAAATATATAAAATTTCCTCAAAATAGAGCAGAAAGGAATATTATTAGGAGGCAGTGAGTAACTTACATGTCTTTATTATTTATATCAAATTAATAATTTTTTAATACATAAAATGCCTTTAAATATTTCAGATTTTATGAGAAGTATAAACTTCCTGGTGTTATAGGATGCATTGACTGTACTCATATAGCAATTATTGCACCTTCACAGCACGAGGAACAATATTTTAATCGGAAACATTTTCATTCTATCAACACTCAAGTTGTAAGTGCAAAAACAATTTATGGTTCTTTTCATTTTGACAACACATTGTAGTGATTCTTATGACCTTTGGAATTTTTATTGAAGAATGCTATTGTTTTCCAGATATGTGATAGCAATTGCTACATATTGAATGTGGATGCTTCATATGGTGGAGCAACTCATGATTCATTTATTTGGAGAGAGTGTGAAATTAGAAATCACATGGAGGGTCTTCGTAGTGAAACAGTATATTTATTAGGTATGCATGTTTGTAAATTTTTTTATTTTTTTAGATGTTATTTCATCAACAAGATTTGATTATGAAATTTAAAAACTTTCAACTTTTAGGGGATTCTGGCTATGCTCAAAGAGAGATAATGATGACTCCAATAGATAATGCTGTTGAGGACTCTCCTGAAGGCCGATATAACTCTCTTCAAAAGCGTGCACGCTCCACCATAGAACGCACATTTGGCATACTAAAAGGCAGATGGAGGTGTCTTTTGGCAGCTCGGGAACTTCATTACTGCCCTGAAACAGCAGGTAAAATTATAATTGCCTGCTGTGTATTACACAATATGTGTATAAGAGCTGGTATTGAGGTTCCTGAGTTGACAATAGATGAACTCCAGTCTGAAACTAGCAGGCAAGAAACAGCACCATCCCTTTCCACATCTTCCACTCAAGCTTTACAGGCTGGTCGTAGAGTCAGAGCGGAGTTAGTACAAATATTGGAAAGAAACAGGTAAGATGTAGACATATTTTAACATTGTATGTTTAAAATAAAATTAAATATTGATCCTAATTTGTGTTCACTTTGTTTCAGGATATAGTGATGCCTTGCTGTTTTACCTACAAATCAAAAGTCAAAATTAACTTTATTTAAATAGACACATTTACTAAGTTCTTTTAAATCGTCACAACAGGGAATTTGTATGAGAAATACAAATAATGTAATTAAAGGCAATAGTCATATATAACTGTATGAGGGTATCAACCGGGCATTTATAAATTGTCCAAGTATTAAAATATGTACTAAATAAATTGTTAGATTTAGTTTTAAAATAATATTTATTTTAAAATTAACTAATTTTTATCTTTAAAATAATCTTCCACCTTGTAATACCCCTTTTTCATCAAACAACTTTTAATAGTTGACTTAAATTTATGCAGAGGCAATTCAATAAAACTTTGTGGTAGCATATTGTGCATTTTTATACTTATTTCTATAAAACAATTACCGGTCTTGTGCAGTCTGTGGCTTGGAAAGGCGAGCTTATGCTTATTTCTGGTGTTGAAGTAAATGGTGGTGTAGAAAATATTTGGTGAAATCAAGAAATCTTTGTTGTGTTGAAGTGTTGATACTTTATATATAATTCCATTAATTGTACAACTGTTAATGTTACAACCACAATATTGCCAAATGGAATAAATAATCTAGACCAAATTTATGGTGTTTTAAATTTTGGGTATCAGTGTAATAAAATCTAAAACAAAAAAATTTAAAAACATTTAATACAATTATTAATTTTTTGTTATCATCTCTCTAATGAGCCCAAACAGCTGTGACAAATCAGCTCGGAGGCCAGCAAGTTCACTCCTGATGCCTGCAAGTTCAGAGTTTCGAATCATTTCCCTCTCAGCACGCTCCTCTTCAAATTGATACAATCTACTTCTAACAGAATCTGTAGCAGCAGATTGTCTCCTTCTTTTCTTAACGGGCTGAGAGGCTGTAACAAAAAAACAGTGAGTTCATTATATTACAAAAGAATTAATGAAATTTGTAAATGAAATTCATTATTTTTAATTCTATTTATTTGTCCTTGTTGAAATAATTAAATGTTTCCCACAAATAAGACAACAAATTGTCTTAATAAATAAAAGATAAGATTACAATTTAGAAAGTCTTAGTAAATTGAACCCCAAAATTTGATGCAATACTAATGTTTTGCAATTTTATTATAACACACTAACATAACACATGAGAATATACTTACATCTGGATGTAAAGGATTCTTGTGGCACTGGTTGACTTGCAGGTTGCAACAGCTGTGTGGGCACACTTTCCTGGCTAGGCTCCACATGCCCAAATACTTCCTCTGGCAAATTCATCAAGCTAAGAGACTGTGAATAGCTTGGAGTTTGCTCTACTTGTCTGGAGGTTGATGGCACAGGTTCATTGTTAGTCTAAAAATAGAGCAAGATTTAAATTAGTTTCATATATTAGATTTTGTAAAAGTTTAAAGTAATGTCTGTTTTTTAAAGATTTATAAGAATATTATTGAATATTTACCTCAATGAAGGCGGGAACTCTGGATTCAGTTTGGCGTCCACCAAACCCATTACCCATTATAGATAAAACTTTTAATTCCCATTGGGATAGTTGAGGTACTAACAATGGACCACCTCCAGTCATAGAAGCAGACCTCCGAGCTTCTGCAGCAGCTTTTTTGGCTAAATGTTTTCTATCAAACCACACCTGTAAGATATGTGTTAAATCTTCTTGTCACTGTTTACTGCATAATATACCCAATTTATTTTAAAGCTTACCTTTTGCCACTGCTGCACTGTTTTTGTACAACCACCCATAGAATTGAGTGTGTTGCACAGGTCTTCCCACAGCCTCTTTGCGTGTAATTTGCCTTCGATACTCCTCAATTTCCCGCGAGCTAAATCTTTATGATCATCCAAGAAACTGAGGAGAGTATCGATTTGTTCAGGAGTAGCTGAACCCGTATGTGGAGCCATTATAAACTGAAAAAACGTGTTAAATAAGTAGATGTTAGGATTGATTAAAACAAGAGAACATTTAAAGATATTATTTAATTGAAAATAAAATAGAGTAATTTTACTTACAATAAGTATAAATTCCCTGAAGTTGTAGAATGCCGACGGCCAATTGAAGATTGTGACTTAGAAACCTTTTTAGAAGGTGTTCTGCCATAGCGAAGTGTGATAAAAGCACTCGAAGAAACATTTTAAATAATTTATTAGAACACTTGAAACTTGAAACAAACTTTTGTTGACAAAGAATGCAAACAAAAAATGGTGGGAATATATTTTATACGGATATTTTACTATGTGAAAGGTTACCACCGATTTGTTGCTTGGACTAGTACTCTTAAAATTAGACGCATTATAATGTCAGGGACTGGGTTCTTTATAATGTCTTCCTAAGTTTCGTCGCATGTAAAATTTTATCAAAATATTGGTATTTTCTGCTTGAAAATTATACTGTTATAACCAAATAATCTTAGAAAAACATATTTTAATAGAAATATAAAACAGGTAAAGCAAAATAATGCAATTTTTTAAAGTTAAAGTATTAACCGTAATTACTGATAACTGACACTAAAAGAACTCACTTCATGTAACTCATTCCATTCGTTCACGAATATTCGTTTACGAAAACGAAATTCGTCTGAGTATCCGAAAATGAATTAGAGTAGGGTCTCTTTCGAAGTTTCGTTTTGATTTCGTTCGTTTGCGAAGTTTCGTTTCGGAGAATAAGAGTAGATCCCCTGCTCTCGTAGTAAGGTTTTGTCATCTATCCAAGATACTCCTAACATTTTACGAATACCTTAAACTTCTAGTACGTTGTCAGAAAGACAACTTACACTCGTCTAAGCCAAGCCGAGCCCTTTTAAAACGAAATGAGAGCGCTATCATCTAATAAGACGATACACGCCGTCTTCTATTGTAACTTAAATAACGATCATGGATCACATTGAGGTCAACTTTCGTTTCATGGTGTGGAGCATGTTTTATGACACCGCGAATGTCGTTATGTTGATAGTTTTGGTATTTTTCATTTACTTTTGGAGCTATTTGATCATAGACTGTACTGCAGAAAACTGAATAATGCCAGGCCAAATCAAAGACTGGTTTCCTTGGATTGAATGTGAGATAAACATGACTCTTCATGTTTATCATGTAGACATACATACCTTTCCAGGGGTGGAGGCTTCAAACCATCCATAAACTGTTATTTGTTGCTAACCCATCTGAAAGCCATACTATAATTTAGATCATACGGCTACTTTTAAATTCTACTAGATCGCCTCTGCTCGTGACTCATGCGCTCGCGCAGGTTTCCAGGTCATCCTCAATTCTGTTTCTACTATTGTTCTGTCACGCAACATCGCTTACGTACATAACGGTGTCGCGCTATATTTAGACGAGCAACAAAAAATGCGTACACGCAACAAAGGAAATTAATCAAATTGAAAATTATTATTTGTTATTTGTGTTTGTTTTACCAAACAGAACTGTTTAAAAATAAGTGATAGTGTTTTTAACGAAGAAAAACGTGACTTCCATATGGAACTGGTAACAAGAGATCGTCCGATCTATTATTGCCAGTTATAATGGCTATTGTCCACTCTAAAAGGAATATGAAGAAAGCCAAAGGTAATTTACGGATCAGTATAATATAACATCGCAGGTGGTGTATTGAGACTTCCATTCGGTTTTCGTCGTACATCTAATTTAATTATACAATTCTAAACGGTATTAACAACTTGGAGTTAACATATTACAAAAGATGCGTTGAATTGAATGGAGTAAGGTTGAATATAGTGCAACTTCATGCTTAAGTAAGGGTACAAAAATCTGATTAAAGTACCGGATTAGCCCTTTGCCAATTATCATATAGGTACCACTGCCGAGCATAAGGAATCATATGAGGAGTTTCGACAATATCACGTGCAGTCTTTTGGTGACCCATCTAGAGACCAAATTTGGCAAAAGCTTTGTTTTCGTAATCGAAACTAGAGCAATCGTACCACTACGCCAAAGAGCTCTCACGCTGATGAGATCCTTGCCGACATAGAAGTTCATCTAGATAAAATCTTCAAACTTGAAGTTCATCAGAGAGTACCCACATTATGGCAGACACAAAGCTACTAAACATTAAATTGTCAGTTAGGATCGAAACTGGATTAGGCAGAAAATCATGGTAGCTACAGGTAAATAAGGCTTTAAAGGATGAAAGGTTAATGGCTTCGATCACGGTGCTGTAAATGTAAAACGGAACAATATCACTGGCATACGACTATAATAAAATATTATTAATAGAATGGGTCCAGCAATTAACGGGGAATCCCGAATTACAAAAGGCGGACCAACGGCACACATAAAAAGCCGGATCAGACGATTAGGGTAATTACACATGATCTCGATCTAACTTGAGTGAAAATTTCACTATAAATGCAAATTAACTATTCGTTAATAATTTGTATCTAAAATTAGACATTTATTTTGAGCTTTGATTTATCAATCGAGTTAATGTTATACATAATTATTGAAAGTGAGTAAAATGATTATAATACATCTTATCTTATCTTAATGTAGGCCCAGGATTATTCCCAGAGCACTTCGACCCAATGGAATCTTTTGTGCTTCCCTTATATTAGTACCGGTTGTCCTGGAATAACTCCAAGAGTACTTGAAGTACTCGCTTTGACAGTGCATATACTAAAATTGGAACGATACAAATAAAACTGATTATAATAGGTAGGTAGTTACTTATTTTTGGATAAATATTTAATTAATCTTTAGCTTATTTTATATGTATTTATGAAGTAGTATGTGCGGTAGGTCAATCTGTTTTCCCAATAACGTTTGTACTAAAATTTTTTATGGTGCAATGCAACTTTCCCTCTAAATTGTATCTTTGTATTAAAACTGTCTACGAACAATAAGAATTCAAATAAAAATCTAAAAGGTATTAATATACTGCAGAAACTCGGGAAAAGCAGCACGATTACAATTGGTTACATTAGAATTGACAAAACGTATTTCTGTGCCCAAAAATTTACCCCAATCAAAAATGCTCGCTCAGGCAGACACAGCAACAAATCATGTTTATCGACCCAGTAACTTTGTTTCTTTTTGTACTAAAACGAGCTTTATCTTTTATCTCCGTACAATGAGAAAAAAAGGGTACTAGTTAATTCAGAAAAGTAATTAATTTTACTTTGAAGATGAAACATTGCCCAACGTTCAAAGAGTCCAAACCTAGAAAGAAGGAACCACAACAAAGTATGCGTTTAATGATAATTCATATTACTGTTTAACAAACAGATCAAATATTAAAGATAAAGTTTCGCCTGTCTCTAATCTAAATACAGTAGAGTGAGATATTTACAGCTTTTAAGAACGTGGAACCATTCCATATTGTTTAAAATGTGTAAGAGACGATGGACTGTTAAATGCTGAAAAGGTTGCAATGCAATATTAAGCTTATAACGTGAATCCAATATACGCATTCAATAATCAGTCCCATAGAATACAATACAATAGAATAGAATGTATCTTTATTGTACATCAGCCAATTCAAAAAAAAAAAAGAAATAGATAGGGAACTTTTAACTAATATTGTACAAAGGGCGACCTTATCTCTAAAAGCTATCTACTAAAATACGCTACGCTTATATAAGCACCGACTACTAAGAAAATACTACGTATCAGTATAATTCCAGTATCAAACTGACAAATAATATTCAAACACTAGTTTTTCAATACTGTTAAGTGACTGAGCTTGCCTTAAGTGGACGGGTAAAGAGTTCCACAGTAAACAACTAGTACTCGTCCGCCTGCACCCCAACAAAATTACTAAATTTGTGAACTCGGTCATGCTATTCTGTTCGATTCGAATTTAACAAAAGACTAGAACGTAAACTGACAAGGGGCGTTTGTTATGTTGTTGTGTCCACAACAGAATACTTTTTGCAACAAAGCGACGGCTATACCTTAACCAGTTGCGATTCTAAAATGCAATTCATCGGAAATCTCACATTAAGGACTCCGTACAACGATATTGGTCAATTATCTGAGGCCTTTCATCGAGCGAAAGCGAAATTATTTCCGCATGAGCGCAGCCATTCCCGTCGGATGGGCAGGATCGGGTATTACCTGTTATTAGCAGTTGCAAACGCGTTTTTATTGTACCGTGTATGAATTGGGCTGCGGGTTGCGCAAGGATACTTAATTGTTCCATTTGGGCGAAAATCAATGCTGTATGTGGTGTTTGGTGGACCAATGAAGACAGACACAAAGGTCAGTGCATTAAGAATCAATCTACTATTCAAAAATAGGTCGCTTCTTAGGACCTTTTTCAGTCTTAAATAAATAAGAAGCATATTTTTTAAAAGCCTTCAATTGACGATAACGTTCGTTTCCTTTTTAGTAAAAAAAAGTCTTAAATGGTACAGACATTAAACTTTTCTACATAAACCGAAAAAATATTGTTTTCGTTTAAATCTTTCATAATATCACACCAATGCTTAACTTGTCGCAAGTCACTTTTGTATTGGACCTAATGAATTTCCCTGAGGGATCCTCTCACTCAGTTCAACATACTTAATTTACTCATTTCAAATAATTAACTGTTATCATTTACATTTCATTATTTGCAGTCGAAGATTCAACTTCAACATTTAATCCATCCATTTGCTCTATATTAGGTTTAAGAGACAATATTTTTAGTAATTCTTTGGTCCATTCCGCTAATGCATTTATGTGAGTACACAGATGTTAAAATAAGCTATGCAGTTGTGACCTGGATACTTATGCCTTAGAATTTTTAGTAGACTGTTAGAAATATTGTTGCTTTAAATGTGGCTAACATCTTGTTCACTGCAATCTTAATCAAAGTAACATTTATTTGTCTAAACTTCAACGCACATATGGTGGAGATGCAATAAATATCGTTCTCTATTTATGATACTCTCAAAATACACATTGTTTTACGTATGATCTTCGACGGAATGGTAATTTAGGAACTAAAGTGCTACTGAAAGTCGATAAGCATCGACATCTTCGTTAAATATGTACAAAACAAAGTAAAGCTTATTTGAACGTCAATTAATAAGTATATAATTGTTTAACTGAAAAGTTCCCAGACAACAGTACTGACACGTTAATTTAATTTCTACACTTATGCGAAGGAAGCAGACAAGAGTTGAATTGACAAACATTTGGAGAACAAAAACTTTGAATAGAATCAAAGAACTTTCACGTTGTTTTAAACAGTGTTACTTAAGAATTGTTTTTGTAATAAATGCAGATATTAAATATAGATTGAGGAACAGAATTTTAGAAGAACAATTGATTTCTCTAGCGTTAAATATACTTACGATCTTCTCGTCTTACAATTTATGAGGACCTGTTTTTTAACCAAAAAAGTATGACTGATATTTGTTAAAACGGCAGAAACTAACTTTGATTTTGTTAATATCAAGCAAATTTAATAATATGTTCATTTAATATTAGTTACTACCGCCATTATCAGTGTTGCACACAAGCTACCAACATCAATGCTACCTATTGGTCGACACATTAATAAAGCCGTAAAATACTGCCAGCCATATTAAATAAATCATATATAATCTTTTATAGTCGATCTCCCAAAGGTACCAGGTTCGCATGAATACGCTAGCTTCTCAAAAGTGCAGAGAAGATAGCCGGAACATGCATAATAAAAGTATCAGAGGCTGGCCTAGCTTCGTCCCGGGGGTGCGTCGTGGTTGCTTGCAAGAGAAGCCTTTGATTCACAAAGTTGTTCCTATACAAGGTATTGTATAAATTTTGATCATTGAATTTTTTTTTAATTTTAATTTTTTATATTAAGCTCAGAAAATGACTCGACACCACCTGATGACAAGCAGTAGAGGAGTCCATATGTGAAGATAGTGCAGCATGCGACATACTTCCCTAGCCACCCTCACCTTGCCGGAACAAAGTGCTTTACCTCTTTTAAAGGAGCCCATGTTGCATGAAGGACGGAATACGCGTGCCGGTAAGGAATTCCACTCTCTATTTTACCAATAATATATAGTAATAGCATTAAACAAAATATCGAGAAGCCAAAGACAACTTCATATTGAAGTTAACGAAACATAATATTCTATCAATATTTATTAAATGTTTCATAACAAATAAATACAAAGAACTGTTGTTATTGCTGTCCGTACCTTCGATTTCTTCAGTGGCACATATAACTGTAGCAGCAACCAAGGCTTAACTTGCATTTTGCTGAACAAGTCCAAAAAGCTAGAAATGAAATGAAATTTATTTTAAACAGCTTACTTAAGACCAAGACCAACCGTCGCTGAACTAGGCCGAAGCCTGTATTTCAGCATACAGTGCCTCCATCCTCGGAAGTGCAAAAAACAAAAACTTAAATAATGACAATATGCGCTTATTTTATTCTTCTCACGGTCTTAATAGCGGGTGTTGCCATAAATAATTAGAATTCCTTTGACAGCACTAAATACATATTTACACGCTTTTTAATTTTGCGTAGCATTCTTCCTTTTTACTCTGCAAACGCCTTCTTTACCCAACTGATTTGTTCTTACATAAATGTGAACACTTAGATCACAACCAACCTAATTTCAAATACTCCAATTTCTATATTTGAAGGAGTCAGGACTTTCAAATTCTGACTAGTTTGTCCCATTAAGATCGCGGAGGACCCTTTATCGGTAAATTCGCTTTGGAAGGGGGTACAAATAAAATATCAATCGGTACGCAAAAGTTTGTGGCTCCAAGAATTTATGAGCTCTCGAGTTTGATCATGATCGGCCTCGGGGTCGGGAGTTACTTTGACACTTTTTTCTTACTGAAGATTAAATATTTGATTGCATATATTAAATATTAAGAGGTATTGTTATTTAAGTAATTTAATTTGTAACTTTTTTACCAATGAATTGTATCTGTTCATGTTTTCAGTTAAGTCTTTTTTTATTGATATTATTAAAGGAAATCGTTTGCAAAAAAAATATTCATTACATTTACCTTTCATTATAAAACTGTAATGAAGATACAGTGTAATAAAATGTTGGTAAATCATTAAATTGAAAAAATTAATACAAAATCTTATTAAGAGTAAAAATATAAAAGAATTGAATTAAAAAAAACAATCATAATAACAATGATTTGCCATAAACAATACGTGGCGACTTGAACCATAGACATCTAATATTTGAGAAACGACATAAGAAACGCACACTGAACATGTCTGTATTGACTAGATCCCTTTGCCTTCCTCTACATAATATTTTATTAAAAGTGAAAACGGTACCGAAGATATAAGAAAATTACTATTGAGTAAATCTAGCCAATGATTATGTTTATTTAGTATAATAAAAACATAAATGGGCTCACAGCTTACAGTCTGCCATCTTACATTGACCACAATACTAAACACGAAATGACATCGCCAAGAGTTCATAATAAAGCTAACTAAAGAATAAGATAAATGTCATACGTACCAATATCCGTAATCATAACAAACACTGTTAGCGTATTTTTAAGACAACAAAACAGGTGCTATTTTAATACCAGGATTACAGGAGAAGCTTCGACCAAAGCGGATTATGTACCTGGAACAAACAACACAATAACATTTTATATTTATGAATACAAAAACAATATTTAAATATAACTTCAATGCTTACAACCATTCAATGCCTATTATTTATAAGATATGTTAAATCAATGTTAATTAATAATCGCAATGCATATAAAATCATATACTTGTTAATTATATTCACTGTTACCTAATTAAGCATTACCAACCATCTTTGTAATTAGTTCATCAACCCGTGCCAAGAATCATGTTTGACAGGAACGACTTTAATAATAATATATCTCACAACCGCACCTATTATTTAGCCCAAATTAAGCATCATTAGTAGCTAGTATTAAACCTCTTCGGAACGTCGGAGGTTTATCAACTGGGGGTTTCAGAATAATATCAAAAAACCAGGTTCCCACTCAAAGTTGCTATGAAGACTCACTTCAAGGCTGATTTAATAGTAAATTACGTAAAATAGAACAAAGTATAAGTATTTTGATGAAAAACTCTTAACATCGCCTACTAGGAAATTATAATAATTTGACAACGCCATCTATCGATACATAACGAAACTTAAGCTTACATGCTATTGGTACAAATTAACTTATTTTAACAGAATGTTATGTTAATAAATCGAGTGCTAAACACTAGATAATGGAGAAATAAATATAATAATACGCAGGGCCGGATTTAAACTTATTGCCACCCCTGGGCACTGAAGAAAATGCCGCCCCATCTTATCACTGAAATTTTACTTAAATTCATAGTTTTAATATCTTAATTTTTAAAAATTGAAATAACTAATTTACTGCAGAAAATTTATTATATAAACTTTATATATAATATATAGTTTATATATAATCATTTAATAAAATCGGCCAATTTTGATAACACTGTAAAATTTTTATTTTCAACTTTCCTAATTTTACCGCCCTGGGCACTAGCCCCGACTGCCCCTAATGTAAATCCACCACTGATAATATGTATATAAATGTCAGAAATATACTAAATAAACATGCAAACATCCATTATGCGTGAACAAATATTCGTACTCATCATACAAATATCTGCTCCTACCCCTTTTGACCTCTGGCTAAGTAGACAGGGGTACTAACCACTCGACCAGAGGGCCCTCTAATTATATGTCAAACTTAGTAGGAATGGGAGTCTATCAAAAGCGGAGGACAATGTATAAAGTCCGAACACAAGACTCCATATGCAACAAATGCATCCATATGCAACCCGTAGAGCTCGAGGCGAACATTGGATTCGCATTAGAGATAAAATGTCTAGAAAATATATTTCCTGCTACCACCAAAATACTGAGTTCTGCGCCCGTGTAATGTATGAGGTAGGTGTGGGTTAGTGTTGTACTCGATCGAGGAATATCCGTACATATCCCTTAAAGGTACAGCTAAACTTATCATGAAAACTGAATATGGTATAATAGCAAATATAAATATTATTAATAACAGAAATTGTCGTCAATTATTGCAACTTACGTTTATTCCACGTCCGTCTGAATTCCGTACGACATCTAGATACAAGGGCCATTATTACTAAATATTAATGTTTGAGCTGGTACTGTTGGAGACCTCTGTTGAGAATAATACTGATGAACTAGTGACGTCATAGTCTTCATAACTACGTGTCCCAATGATTGTCAAAATTTGTCCCCCCACCTACTTCAACACTCAAGTTGTTGGCGAATGCCTTGGAACAAATTTTATATTCAAAAGACACGTTACATTTTAATTTGAATTTGATGTTTATTGTCAATAAAGATGGCGATCTTTTCATTGTAAATGATTTTTACTATTTTTTTTTCATATTGATCAGTATATTCAAACCAGCGCTAATTTTAAAATTTGGCGACCGTGACAGGGCTCGGACACAAGTCATTGGTTGAAAGTATTTCCAATCTAATGTTCCTAACATAATTTAAAAATATTGAAACACGGTGCACTGAAATTAATAATAAGCGTTTTTGATATTCGCAAGTTGTTTCTTTTGCTCCACTAAACTTCATTTTTTAAAGTAATAGTTAACATAGACCATCGTTATTTTATTTAACATTCCACAAGTAGTTTTGTGAAATGTGGAGAAAATGCCGACAGATCAGCCACATTTGAAAACCAAAGTTATCTGCTAGAACGTTGGCGTGTAGTTACTGAGTATACGAGATAATATTAATTAAAATCATAGATTTTACATTTTAATAGACTTAAACTACATTAAATTACAAAATTTACATGTAAATATTTTCACCATTTCGTTTTTGTCACATCAATTTTAACCGTTTTTCTGCCAATAAAATGTTTTTATTAATAAGATGATAATCAAAGTATTATTTTTACTGTTTCCTTACCAAATTTTTTAAAAGAACACTACGCTAGCTTTTTAGTATAAAAATCCTTTAGAAAATATCCCTGATCTTTGTTTGTGGCACGTCACTATTCGACAACGTCTTATTTGTGGGAAAGCCTCAGCCCGCTGCAACCTGGACGGCCATTTGGGAATGACAATTTTTGATCTGGTAATAGTTCTTAGAGATTTTTCTATTTACGTATTCGGAAAATGGATTTCCTCTTAATCTTGCTTCCTTAAACCGCCTTTCAGAAATATTGCACGGTAGATTTTATTTAATTAGACATTTAAAAAAAAAACTAGACGGTATGAGTAGTCACTAAAGAGTCCTCATCTTTAGGACTAACAACATGACCTGGTGAATTGCTTGTGCAGAACCCAGGTTACCCCCGTGAAGGGCAATGGATAACTCCATTGCCCTTCACGGGGGTAACCGGGGAGTTTTAGTGGGTATTCTCAGTGCCGCTCTATTGAGGTACTGAGTGAGCCCCAGACACGCCCGTCACTTAGCCAGTGGCGGGGAGGTACATAAATGGATTCCTCCTCGTAAAAAAACAGGACTAATAACATAGACGATGGTTAAAAACACAGTGTTTGTGAGTAATGAAATCTAACAACGCGAAATACAAAGAAATGAAAAAAAAAACTTACAAAACTGAAGACACAAATCGAAAACCAACGTTAATCTGTAAAATACCAAAATCCTTAAACCACATGGACGAACAAAGTCGCATCTACACTTAATTTGCCTTAATTCATATGTTACATAACAATTTATGTAATTACAAAAAACGCATTATGCACCTGCATAATACGTTAACATTGACGTCATGCCGATTCCCACTTTACCGGACAAGCGGAGAGCGAACTTTTAATCGGTATTCAGTCGATTATACCGATTTCAATCGATTTAATTCGTTCCGAAGCCGGCTACCTGACTTCGCCGCGATAATACGAAGTCAATTTGGATTTTCATGGATTATTTAGTTTTCATAAAGTACATAACCAATTGTTAAACCTAGCTTGATGTAGCCATTAATTTATTTGTTTATTAAATAATTAACAGCTTAGCTCAGTAACTAATTTAGACATGACAGTAATCCTAAATAAATATACATGCGTGAACTACGATGTCTTTATGACGCGCGCTTCTAAAATAATAACCTTAACAAAAATATAACACTAAATATTATTAGCGATTATGGTTAATAGTTAGTCCTTGACAGTGTTGAAGATTTCGATACAAGCATACATTTTGCAACTATTAGAGTGAGCATAGTTTATATTTTAAAAAAGTAACAGCCATAAATGATAAGGTCAACGAACTTTTCATTGCTTTTTGTTTCCAAAGTCAATAAAAATGGAAATTCAACAAAAAATACCGTTTTTAACTTAAGCCTGTTTTTAAATTACTATGAATGTTTGTCTAAAAATATGAAATCACTCTAGGGTTGCCGTATATCCTATATTTTAAAATAAAGGTTAATTTTAAAAGCTTTTTAAGTATGTTGTAATATGTAAGATTTTTGTTACCGAACCACAGATTAAAGTGAGTTCATACTGGATTTACAAAAAACTTTTTTTATAAAACTCAGGGATATTTTCTATAATAGATAATGTACCTTATTAATAAACAACTAGAAGGATAGTTCTCTATCAACCAACGTCAAGCACAAAAGGATAAAATTAATGTCGTTATTTGAAGGACAGTTCGAAGTCAAATTATTGCAGACACACTCGAGTATTTGACCTTGAACGCGGGTAAAGTCGGCGAAGAAAACCCAAACCAAGAAGCCAAAAGGCTTCAAATTAAGTTCGTTTCATTACTTCTTGGTGTAGTGAGTAGTAAATATAATATAAAAACATTACTTCAATTACAATAACTGCCAGGTTATTAGGTTTCAAGAAACGAAAGGTAAAATCGTATATCCCAGTTAAATTTTAAGCAAATCGACGTTGATATTACTGAAAAGTTTGTACCATTGATACTTGGCATCCCTATTTCTGTATTCTGCACACAAGCTTCGCAACGTGGTCAACTTCCAATTATTTTTTTAGTTCGATGGCTGGACTGATTGCGGCTAGGTTCTGATTGTGAATCGTTCAGATGAACATTAATTTTAATTGTTACGATCAACAAACTATATTAAGATAGAGGTTTTAGAATAAGCCACGCATTATTTCTTTCTTGCATCTTCTTAATTTTATTATGTATTCATTTCTGTGTGTTTCATTCCAGAGTGTTTCCTTGAATCTTTGATAGCTCTTATATATTTATTTATTCTTTATTACATAAAAATTGTACTATCGGCGGACTTAATGCTACCAGCGATATGTTGTTGAATAGAAAAAAATAAAGCATTATTAACATTAAAAAATAATTAGACACCAATGCTTTATATATATATATATATATAATGATATCTTACACTACAATAAAATAACTTTTAACACGCTTGCTCCTTAATAGCAGGTTACCTAGAAAAGATGGCCGCTTAGATCGTTTTTTGTTTTTTTTTTCAATCATAAATAGTATAATTGACTCGTGACATTGTCTATGGACTCGTCTACTGCTTATCATCAGGTGGTGTCGAGTCATTTGCTGTGCTTTATATAAAATAAAATAAAAAATTAACGATTGATTTTTAAAGCGATTTCAAAAGTGGAGATTATTCTCATTTGAACGTTCTTGGTAAGATTCTTCCTCGAACACACAATGTCGACAATTTTTAACCGATTTTATATTCACTAGAAAATATATAATTCACTTATACAACAGTATAATTAAGAATTAAATTCCGAATAAACCAAAAACTATAGATAATCCAAATAGGATTATCTATAGTTTTTGGCAATAAGTTCACCGCTTCCTAGATCCTGGACACCTCTAGTTTACAAGCAGCCTAAGATTAATGATCGCCGCTACCACAGCCTTGGGGCCTTTAGCGTTTTCTTTGCCCAGGTTGCATATACATAATACTATGTCTTCGTTGATAGTTCCACAACTATTGTTTAAGGACTTGTTGGCATAGTATTTTGAAATATATTTAAATATATTTCACGTTTATTTAGCTCACATATAGCAATAAAATATTAGGTGTTATTTAAAAAAGAAATTTTTTTCTGGGCGATTTTTCACAAATTCTCTCATCTTACAATGTAAAACGCTTTTAAATATAAAGTGTTCCATATAAAATTTTAATATATGAAATTTTCATTGAACTGATAATTTTTCACAATAAACAGTGTAAAAATACAGCAAATATAAGCGACTTCTCTAGAAACCACAGACAACCCTCCGATGCTGTTTCGTAATCAAATTAAAACGTAACTGAAAACGACCCATCAGTTTTTAATCGAGAAAGAAAAGGCGCCTAACGAATGCACGATTGGGTTTTGGGATGCATCCAGAAGTTATAAGCGACATTAGTTGAAAACGGGATAAAACGAGTATATTTGTTATGCATTTTCTCCGCAATGAGTTGATGGTGGACGAATTGGGAATCGGGACGAAGTGAGACTGTGTTGGTTTCAGTTTTCAAAACCCTTAATCAATAACAGTCAGTGCATCAAGTGTTACGAAAGTAAGTAACAGAGTCAGGATAAGTGTACTATCAACTACCTTCCTTAATGGGATATTAATTAAGACGAAAGTTGTTTTGTCGCGTAATCTAAACCATGCACCGTGTGCACCCAAGCAAGTCACTAGAGCTCATTGAGAAGCCTTGTCTTGGTCTTAGACGCAGGGAACTCGCTTCCCTTTACTCTTGTTGTCAAAATAATGTTACAACGTATGCGTATGCATGTTTAAACCCATTTTTAAATCACTAACGTTTGATGGAACAGATCGCTTTAAAAATTTAAGAACATTTTTTCTATCAAGAAATGAAAACAGACTACAGCGCTCGTATATGCAACAAATACATTTAATTAGATATAAAAGAAGGACAAAGGAGGCAAAAGAACGCTCCACTTCTAATTACTGATTGGAAATGGTCTCTCGCTGTCGGGCAAGTGTCGTTTAGCCACTTTGTGCGGAAATACGAGTGTAAACTAGTTCTCATACCTAAAGGCTTTATTTTAACTGCGAAGTTTGAATTAGAGTAAGAAAGAAGGTTTAATGGAATTTAAGTTTAACTCCTGCAGTTCTATCAGCGAGAACATTGCATGGAACTGCATAAGATTGTCACTGTGACATATTGAAAACATTTGTTTATGACTAAATCTATTAAAATCGTACACTGGAAGTGTAAGAACGAGATTAAACAATTTAACACACATTCATTCCCTTGGATCGTAGGATGTATCCATCCTAATAATCAAAATCTTTTGAGCAGTAGTCATAAATAAATATTTTACTATTAAGTCTCCAGGGTTTCCCAGAAACTTATCCGAAGATACTTGTGCTATGAAAACCTCGCTTCCTGAGTAAAATAATAATAATAAACTAAATTTACAGGATAAATATTACTATATTTGTGTGTGTGTGGGTGTGGGTGTGGGTGTGTGTGTGGGTGGGTGTTGTGGTGTGGGTGTTGTGGTGTGTGTGTGTGTGTGCGTGCGTCGCACGTGTATGTAGGACTGCGTCGTGAATTCAAATAAAGTACCGAGTCACTTTATATGTGCTTGATATTGAGGTAGAGACAGTTGGTTGATGACTTCGTAGGCTTTCACTATATTTCTATTTTCAGTTGACTTTTCAACAAAGATCGGAACAAATCGGATGATATGGAAAAAATATATTTCCTACGAGTCCAGGAAGTCTTAGTTCTACTCAGCCACGTTATACTAACGAGTATGTTAATATTTTTTATATAAAAATAAAATCTGTTCAAAACAGCGTTTGGTGCATGTGGATTTGTTGGATATTTATTGCGAGCGTTCTATCATTCGTGAAAAATCGACGTTTCCAGATCCAGAGAAAATATACGCCAATCCCTATCGCAACAGCGATATAACTACCAGCCATAGGCTGAAATATACTCCAACTCCGCGGCATAAAGTTTAAAACAGCACGTAATAGTCTGTCTATTGGTGTGTATAACTTTAATAGGATCCGAGATGAAAGGTATTGAGGGTGTTTGCAAACCGTTTAATAGGTATTGGAAAGAGAAATATGTTATGAAAATTGCATTTAATGCTTTCAGGAAAATATTGATATTGAAAACGAATCTAGTTGATGATTTTAGTGGATTACTTTTTAATAAGGTTCGGTTGAAACCTGTTATTTAACTACTACGAATAAAGGGTTTATGAATATGAAACTCAAGGTATATGATCGATACATTTTTAAAGAAAAATCCTGTACCAGAGCTTCAGGAAACCCTGCGCCTGCGCCCCGCTTTTCTAAAACTGAGAAAACCAAATTTCTATTATTATTTTTGAGTTTTCATTATCAACGAATACTTTACAATACACAGATTATAAAGCAAAATTGGAAAAAAACTAGAAAAAAATATAATTACAGTGAAATTCATAGATTGACCCGAATCCTGCAGGGCTCAGCAGTCTAAGTGGTCAGGGGTTCAATTCCCAGTGTGGGCAGAAATTTTCTGCTGTTTGATTAGTGGTAGGGCTTGTTCTAAGTCCGCCTTGGAATAATAATAACAGCATTTTTGTGTTCCGGCAGTTGGAAGTTAGATAGCCAGTTCCTGATGGTTGAACGAGTGAAGTTAGTTTCCATCTTCGGTTTTATCTTCACTATCATCAGGCGAGATGTACGCCGAGAGCTACCCCGGAATAATGCAAGAAATAAAACCGACCAAACTTTAGAAACATCAAATTTATCAACCCTCATTGCATTTAAATGCACGTGGAAGTAATAAATGAACTCACTCCATTTTCTGTTTCAGCAACGTTACTAATCACTTCATAACGTTAATTGTCATTTAAAACTCCCTGAACAGTTTGAGAACCCTAAAGGCTTTCACTGATCTACCATCGCCCTCAAATTAAATCCTTGTAGTTCCCGTAGGGTTGTGCTTATTTAATGTATTTCAGTAATCGAGTATCTTGTGAAATAAAATAGAAATTGTACTGCCATAATATCGTACTCCAAAATGAGTTAGTGTCGGACTTTAATTAACCGGTAATTAATAAGGTAGTTCTTGGGTTTCAAGTCGTTGTAAGTGATAAGGTACACCAGGATTCCCTACCTCTTAACTAACGAAAAACCACAAAGCTGCGTTATACATAAACACAATACACAATGACTTAGGTAAGATGGCGGTAGTCTTAAAAATTCTTAAAGAGTAAAACTAATATTTATTATAAATTATGTCGGAAAATTGTGCGGTTTATTGAAACTAAACCCTGATACTTTTCGCATTCACTTAAACTAAAATAAGTTTTAGCTTCTCTTTCATTCCAATTAAAAATTAATTTTTAGTACGATAATTTAGTTGACAATTACACGATCCTTGATGATTTTATTTTAATGCTTAAAAGTTGCCATTTCATAAACTTTAAATTTAATAAATAATTAGTAACATGAAATAACGTCAATGGTCGTCTGTCTTTTACTGGCTAGATTATGTAGAAAGAGTAGCACTGAAATATGTTTCTGTACTTCATGTGAATAATAAAGAATAGCTAGCGTAATCATGTTATATATAACATTATATTTTACTGAATCATATAAGTACCTATATATAACAAGATGTAATAAAATATTAAATAACTACGTAAATAACCCGAGTTTTCCTCAACATCCTTGGATTGCTGGTGCCATGATTACCAGTTACCACTTAACATCAGGTAAACTTGACTATTTGATTTTTGCCATAAAAAGCTTTTATTTGAGATACGTTTATTTTACGTTGTTTTAAGTTGATATGAGAAATGTATTTGCCAATAAACCTTTTATCTAGTAATTAAGGAGAAAAAGTTGCCCATCCCTAGCGCTGCTGGGTCAAGCGGCCCCAAATGTACAAAGTTGGCAACACCTGCCTCGCTCGGATAAGATTACGGACAGTTTGGCTAATTAACTTCATTAGGGCCGCTCGAGTGTTCTTGATAGTTCTCAGTTTGTCCGTCGAGTTTAGTACTTCTTGCGAGAACTCCGACGTTCGTCAATAACTTGTTACAATGCAGGTGATTGAACAATTATTGTGTTTAAAACGCACACAACCTTAGTACTAAACGGAGTTGTCAGCGAAATATGACGTCATAGATTAAACTCACGTGACTGCGTTAGGGTTGGCCAAAATATTGCATCAAAATTAAACTTAATTTTATTTAATGCAAAACTTGAAAAGTATTTTTTTACGGTGTAAAAACATTATACAGACTCGGCCACGCGCGGGTGATACCACTGCTGTTGCATACTTGATTAGCTTAGTGTATAAAAAAGTATATTTTTCATAAGAACGAAGTAAATATCAATTGCGTGTTTGTTAATCTTTCTTTGTGGAGAGAAGACGAAGCGTGATAATATTATTCATATTTGACCGCATTGTATAGCATTTTTGGTAATTTTTTTAGTTGCTCGGGATGTTTGGCGTTTAAATAATGTTTTTGAATTATCCGTAACAGTAAACACGGGAAAAATATCAGAGCTTCAAAAATCAGATGAAAAGATAAATTCACCTTCCTAGGATGGAAAGCAAAGCACACTTAATTGTATCGTAGAAAAATAGTATCTTTAACAAATACACCAACATCTGTTACACAGTTCAATCACACGTAAGATTTTATCACGAGCATGCGCGTAAGGAGGAAGCGACGCACAAAATAAACTCAAAACTAAAGACATGAAGTAAACGTTATAATTTATAGATTAGAATTTTTGTAACAAAAATCTAGTGCTCACCACACAATCCATATTAATGCTTCAATAGAATCACCGCCGGCACTGACCACCTGTCGTCAATACTTAACAGACTTTAAACTATTAGGTACTAATATTAAGAGATTAAATAGAACCATATTGTATTGTGATCTAATTTTAGAATATAGTGAATAAAAAAAATACAATGGACTTTATTATTCGACATGTAAGTAAACGATACCGCGATTCACAAACAATCACCGCCATCTATCTTTGTAAAAAGGAACCAAAATTTAATATTATCATCATATTAGTGTAATAAGTATTATGTATCATATTTCACGCTTTTTTTTTAAATCCGCCAATTGTGTTTTTGTACAATAAAGAATAAATAATTAATATATAAAGTACCACAATTGCCAATTTTAAGTAGGAAAATTTTCTTTTTCGTCATTTTTATCAGGAAAAAATACTACGTTCAATAAGGGTATAAGTTATTTTGAATTTTAATGGAGAGACAACTTATCCTTACGTATTTTTTGTAGCGAAAAAAACCCGCAACAAAAAGATCAACCGTAAAACTTGTAGTTACTTATCAAGCTGTAACTGAACAAAGTAACAAAAAATAACAGAACCAGCCGTCGCCCCAGAAGCATCAGCCACTTGGAGACTGTAACTTTGAAATTTGAAACTTGACAAAAAGCCGAGCGTTCAGTTAACTGTGCATGCATTGGGGCAAGCGCACACTTACCAAAGAAAAATTTACCTGGTTCTGACGTCGAGTTAGTCGATCAGTCGAGTGGTCAGTACCCCTGTCTAATTAGCCAACGGTTCCGGGTTAATATCCCGTTAGGGTCAGATATTTGTATTACGAGGAGGATATTCGTCCACGAGTGGATGTGATTTAGTACAAACATGCTTAATTTGGGCTAGATATCAGTTGTGAGTGCGAGAAATATTATTAGTAATATTATGAACATTGTACCCCATGAACTTATGCTAAATCAAATAATTAATCATTTAAAATCTCTACTGGACATTTCATAGTGACCAAATATTAACACGCTCAATGCGAAAAAAATATTCAAGAGATTCACGCGTGGCGGACAAATGTTACAATACTGAAATTGACACAAAAAGCTCAAAATTTTATAAAAGTATTCGAGAATTGTTTCTGTTAAATGTTCAAGATCAATTTATTACAGTAAAAAAATATATATATTATAATAATAATTCGTTTGTCATACGTGTGAATAAGTTATGATGTGTAAACCAGCCTTTATGCAAGCGACGTTCATAGAAACAACCGAACCGCAGCACTTCCACATTAAAACTATTTTTTTTTAATGTGGCTGAGATGAAATATAAAGGACAACAGAGACGCTAGAATTTATAGATGTCATATTTCTTGATTTTTAATTGGCTACACAGTTTGAATGGACACGCCTCGCGTGTTCACCGCACGCAACGTGTTAAGCGTTAACTTACACCTACTATTTAAACGAAACTAACGTTCACGCTCGTGTAAGACGTCCCTAACGCTAAGTCATCCACAGGTCGGTTTGAAGTTGTTTCATTTTGTAAACACCCGAGTTACGATTAACACTGTTGGTCAGTTCCACTGTTACGAGGCTTGTACTAATATTGAGGTACGTTGAACTCTTAATACTATTGTTTTGAAAACTATACCTCGTACTTGGTACACTAAAAGAATTTTGTACATACTGATTTTGAGATCTAGAGATTTAAAATATGTTATTTCAGTGATTTTGAAATGAGAACAGAAATTATCAAAACCGTTAAGAGGCCGATGCTATGCGTTCAAAATTTTATATTTAGAATTTTTCAGTCATTTTTACTTTTTAAATTGTTCCTTCTAATTGGAGAATCCAGAATCCGATTAATCTTACCACAGTTGTCACAATTGAGTATGGTCAAATTGTTAAAAATACCAAATAAATTTTTTTGAGCTGGTGGAGATACCTGCAAGTCTACTTTTATGGTCTTGAAATTCTCAAATGTGATTTTAAAACGATATAATTTTTTCCCATCAATTTCTGGTCTATACCTTGAGATGGGAATGTTTATATCGTGTATAGGGCGCAATATTTTTTTTTAATGAGTTTCATCTGCCACTTGCAACGACATGACGGTAACACAAAATCGTATTTCACACAGCAATGTTTTAAACGTTAAAAGCTCTATATAATTTCACGCACGAAATTTTACGCGCTTTGTTTTTGACGTTACTCAACATGTTGGAATTTTCAGCTGAGATTCGTTCAACCGTTCAGAATGACGACCGAGTGGCGGTGTGTCTCGACGCGGATGGGAGACGGGTCACGAGACCCAACAATCACTCATAACTGTGTCAGGACAAAGGGATTCATTGGCATAGAGAACATTTTTAAATCCAACAAAACTGTCATAGTGACAGCAGACTTTTTAAGCGTCCTGTGCTCTGTGACAGCTACACTGACAGTTCCCACAGTGTACTTTGTTTACTATAGTGTTTGGAATAGTGTAGTGTTTGGTATACGCTCGTTAAGCAAGCACAGCAGTAACCAAGCATCTTTGTATTTCCTTTTAAAATATTGGTAATTACTTAAATATGAAACCTTAAGATCTGGAGATCCAGGGTTCAATTCCCAGTGGGACAAAAAAAATCTCCTCGGTTTGGTTGGTGGCAGGTACCCGTTATCTTACCTGTCGTCATAACAATGTTAACAGCATTATTCATGTTCCGGCAGTTGGAGGTAGATAGCCAGTTCATCTGTGGCTGAGGAATGAGGGTGTAGTTCGCTTATCACTAACAATCAGGTGAGATGAAGGCCAGAGCTACCTCGTCATGAATTACATATAAGAAATGTTTATTTTGAAACGATTTTTGCTTAGGCTGATTTTCAATCTAGAACAAGCGAAGAAATCCAAAATCTAGAACAAGCGGATTCTTAACTAGACTCCTGCGCATAGTGAGAGTTTAAAAGGCACGAAACTCACAGCTATAATCTAGCTCGAATTAAACACCATTAACAAGGTGTTAATAGATACTAGATAACGGAGAAATATTAATAGTAATATGTATTAGATAAACGTACACACATCCATGACTCGCGAACAAATATACGTTATCATCATACAAATATTTGCCCACTCTATCGGGACCTCTAACTCTGTAGACGGGGGTACTGACCACTAGACCAGACAGCCGTCGAATGTACTATGTGGGCTTTGGACGATAATGAATTAATTACACTTTCCACCCAGCGGCCTGGGTTCGAGTCTGGCTACTTTTAGACAAATAAATAGATAGAAGTAACGTACACATATAAGAATTTTTGCCACCAATCCCATATCCAGCCTAAACATAACTAGCAATAAAAATTAATAGCCTAATGTATTTTAAAACTTCAACCGCCTGTCATTACAATTTTAGTCCAAAATGACATTTATTAGAAAAGCCATAAAGCCCTAGCAACCTCTCTACTCTTTTAACTTGAAATGAAAATACAAAAATTTTAATATGGGCTGGACTTTTTAAAAACACGAATGGTGCATCAAATAGCACTGAAATGTCTGCTTAATACCGGTAGCAATTAAATTTAAATATCTTTTAAGTTAAAAATCCCGCAAAACTTAGTTACGTAAAGCGCCATAGAGATGCGACAAAGAAAATAAAATTTAAAAGTCAATTTTTATAAATGGACTCAAGTTACTTATTTTACATTATAATTATAATGATTATACTTTATATGTCAAACGCGAACATAAGGTACCACCATCACCTAGCCGACCCAAAGCATGTCTTTTAACTCCTCTAAATAAATGCCTATGTTATATAAAGGAGTGAATACTTGTGCTCAAAAAGAATTTCACGTTCTTGTTTGGCGACTGAGAAACGAAACACTAAATCTTTTATTGTCGCGCTCGCATGCTTCTGAGTAGGAAGGAAGACGACGGATAGACATGACAGACTACGAGAGACGAGGATCAAAATTCTCTTAACACCGTTGTCCATGGTACAACAGATAACAGTCGCTAAGCAGCGCTATGAAGCGTGTGCAATATATTTTCTATTGACGCTTTTTAAATTCCCAGATCTATAAAGTTTGATAATCCTGCACGAATATTGTAGGAAAGTCAATAATATTTTAATCTAAATTGTCCTGGAGGTTTAACTCGTAACTTTGGATTTTATTGCTATAGGTGCCTAGGAATAAGTTCAATTCTATTTTATATTTGTGTTAATGGCCCTTATCTTATTTGACAATTCCATCAATGTCCAGTTTGGAAAAGACACGTTTGGTAAATGGGTTACCGGTTGGGCTGCCTGGGGATAAAGCACATTTAATAAACGTTTGTATCTGTCAATGTTAATGTTTCTCTAGGAATAAGTTGAAAACCCGTTAATACGTCTTAAATTCTGTCCAGTCGCATCTTTGTGGTGGTATTGCTAAGATTCCTAAGTGCAATGGAGTGGTGGTCGAGCAGCCGCTACGAACCTTGAATGCGCCCTAAATAAATTTAAACGTCTCCCAGTCGGTTTTTCAGTAATTTCAAAGATTTCATTAGATTCCATTAGTGTCTGTTACCGGTATATAGATTAAAATTGTTTTACACATTGTGTTAACCCTAAAGACTAAATACTTAAGTCGAGTGGAGATAAAAGAAAAACAATATGAATTCACATGGTCGTGATTGTACTGCCTCTTGCAAGGTCGGTTTATTGGCATCGCTTTCCCTAATCAGACCAAAGGATGTACTGTCTGGTCTCCAAAATTTTAACGCACCAACTTTTTGATATTCCAGAAGATATTTATTAACACAAAAAAATCTATTGAGTTTAATTATGTTTAGTTCATAGCTTAATTGACAGTTCATATATAAATATTTAATTATCAAATACTTTCATTACAAGACAGGAAATACATCTCCGCGTTCAGGTTCATTGTCATGAAGTGATTAAGATGCTTAGGTAATTAAAAATTCTCAATTGTAGCGACGTTGCCGAAATATTTAACTTTATATATAACTATTTAAATCCGTTCTAATTTCATAAAGATTAGGTTTGTATCACTTTGTTGATTACATTTTCTATTTAAAGTCAGTTTCGGATATGAAGGGGCATTTGTCAATGTTTACACTGTGATAACAATGTTAATGCAAGTACGAAATAAGACCTTATCAAAACACGTTAAGGTAGTGTTTAATAAAGAGTTTGTTGAAAAAACAAAGGTATGAAATCGAAACGTTTATAAACAGGCGATATTGGAAACTAGGAAACTTTACGAACGATTCTGTGGTGTAACTAAGATAATTAGACTTGAAAGTACTAGAAGTAAGCTAGTTCTTTTGATTTGAATAATTCGCTTCTGTAAACGAAAGAAAAATATACATTTATTTTATATAGTATTTTGATATTTCTTACAAAATCAACGAGCTATTTATTTCAATGGAAATTAAATTTATGAAGATTCAAAAGAACTTTGTTGAAAGTTTTTTAAGCCGTCCAATATTAAACCCACCACCGCTTCGATATATACTTTAGCTTTGGAGAAGAAGTGAACAGCTTCGTAACTTAGTTTTTAAGACTACCGTCCCTACGAGCGCTCTCTTTTTGTTACTATTAAACTATGTCTCTGTTATGCCATTTGCATATATTCCCGAGGGTAGTCTGAGTAAAGTAAGTTTCTTCATGGGTGACCGCGGGACGGCGCGGCGATGGATGTTACGGTCTCTTTATGTTACAACTTGGGTTACGTGAAACTCGCAACTGTAGTTTATTTGAGTTGACTATTATTTAAATAACCCAATTATTCCAAAAACCGTTTTAAACAAGTTCAACATAAATAGGACGTCTAAATCGGGGATGTCGGTCTGAGATTTATAATACTCGACTAAATCCAACTAAATAGTTATTTCACCCTTGAAAATAAAAATTCGACCAAGAGAGATGGGGCTTATAATTTTTCCTTAAAAACTTTGACATTAAGTTCTGGGAAATGTTAAATATGAACCTGATAATCATTAACCAATAAATGAGATAAATCTAATTATGTTTCATTTAGCTACCAGAAACTATAAGTTATGCAAGTATTACAAGTTATACAATATTCACGGACTATTATGGAGTTTCTTATTTTATTTTACAAGATTTAATAATTATTGAAAATTGATCGAACTCCAAAAACAATAAGATTGATTTGTTTAGAATAGATTTTTCGAAAAGAATCGCCAACTCAAATCTCCATCTCCAACCGAAAAAAAGAATTTAACAAAACAGAAAAAAATATTATTTGCTTAAAACCAATTTTATCTTTATTAACATACCTAGTAACATGCAATGGCTTACCAAAATCGTTCTTACGAAGTATTTTGATTTGACATAATGAATGTGATATCTGCCGATTATAATCCTCAAGGCATAATGACACTCAGGCTTGAGGACTCTTCAAGATCGTTGCTTTAACAACGCGAGATTTATATTCACCATCATCATATTTATCTATATCATATTTATATTTTGTAGGTATATTCCCGAGGTGTTGATTTACTAATTTGGCAGAGAACTGATGAAGAACTTTCTAGAAAAAGAACTCCTCAATAACCAAGATTCGAGCTTTATAAAAATAATAATCATTATCATCAACATCTTAACCTAAATTAGAGCGACAACGCCTTAGACAACCACGCTGTCCTAGTGGGGTTTGGTCGAACTCATACACAACCAATTTGTTCACAAGTGTTCAGGTTTCCTTATAATGTTCCTTCGCCGTAAAAGCGTCATAATAAACGTACATATGAATTCAAAACGTTAATACACATTGGTAAACAGATCGATATTTATGTATCATATATTTCAAACTCAAAACAGACACACTCGAATGAATTTAACGTACATCACGAAGCACAGAAGACCTCAAGATTTCCCTACCCTCAATTCAATTCAATTCTTTATTTTGCGTTCCATAGTTACACAATATGTAGATCTTAAGACTATTATAGACACTATGGACCCTGTCGGGCACAACAAAATTTTAGGATATACAGGTGAAAGGTAGATTACAAAAGGTAAGTTTAAGTTAAGTGTTTAAGTTTGTATAATGGTCCAATTAAATAATTCCCAACCTAAGCCACATTTACTTTGTTTTCCTAATCGAAATAGGAGTCAAAATTCAGAAAGAATCACTGGTCAGGAACTAAAGAAAAGAAGATAGGGGGAGTCATCAGATAACATTGAATTTATTCTTCTAACTGTAACTCCTTGTATGTCATCTGTGAGAATTCTATTTAAGTATCCTTTCGAGAGTTCAAAGATCTCGTTTAGCATTTGAAAAGCCTCTACCGAATATAGGTAGAACTTAATTATAATAAGTGTATGGAGATTCAAGTTTTTTTTTTGGGCTGACTAATACTGTTGGCCGCAGATGGCCTTTACAGCGCTACCGGGGTTTTAAGGAGGCGAGAACCTTGGAGAGTCCTCAAGCCTTAAGGGGCGATTCGCCTCTGGAGCAGTTCTAATCGACAGGCATCACCTCCAGAGGAGGCGTCCCACTGTCTCTTAGAGTCTCCAGGGCGCTCGAGCCATGAGGAGGTGATTCAAGTATTAACAGCTCAATTGAGTCATATGTCAAATAAAAATTTGCTTTTCGTCTTCAACTTACGAAAACAAGTTCGAGAAGGTCACTCATTATGTTAATTTACGCCACATTGTGGATTAAGCTTTAACCAGCGGTCTGCCCGAGTGCATATGTCCTAGGGAGTCAGGAATCTTCAAGGATCCAATTCAAAAAAGGAGGAGAGCCAATTCATTTTGAAGAGGTCACACGAGGGCGTTTTCAAGGT
Organism: Acentria ephemerella; assembly: GCA_943193645.1. NCBI lineage: Eukaryota > Metazoa > Arthropoda > Insecta > Lepidoptera > Crambidae > Acentria > Acentria ephemerella. Next base: position 483,698 of record OW971887.1, read on the forward strand.
TTCTCGGTAGGTCTGTTGTGGTGACACCAGGACAGAAATAGGCGGTCATAATCGACCGAGTGCAATAAATCGTCTACAACTAACGTCACTTAAAAGTTACAGGTTAAAGTTACATGGCACAAACCAGCATTGGTAAAACTACCCCAGTTACTAGTATCAAATATAAACAGAAAATTTTAAAAGTGCATCCAATACTAATATAGTCTTACTTTTCCACTTTTACAGACGTCATTCAAATCTACTCTGCATTGTGACGTGATGAGTCAGATCCTTTAGAAAAACGTGAGTGATATTTGTATAAGTCAAAAATAATAAGACAAAAAAATCCTTATTTTATAATGTTTGAAGAATGGAGAACGAAGGCGGTTAATCAGCAATCACTTAGATAAATGATTTGAACTAGTAGACTGGGACACATGCCTTCCTATAGGAGAGATAGGAAAGAAGATTTTAATCTATAATATCCCCACGTTGACCCAATGCTGTTTGGTTGGTGAAAATTTTGCAGTAACAACTGGAGCCAACGTCTTAACCTACACTACATAGGTTCTTGTTTAGAAATTATAATGTACTCAACAAAAATAATCGTTACCAAATGCTCTTAATAGCAATGATTAGAATTACTCAGCTACCATTACAACCTAACTTCAATGAGTAGACAATATCCCTCTTATTCATCGGTTAAACCATAAACAACACAATAAATGCAACGTTTTTCCTAAATCCTAAATGCGGATATATTTAAAAAATCAGAATGGATAATACAGCGGGCACTCAACCTAGTAAAAGGAGTTACGAGTAAAAGAGGCTTATTATAAACCTGAGAGGCAACAATGAATTGTCCTTATACCGAATAAATCTGTATACAGGCTGAAAAACAAATACACGATAATTTATTTTGGAAAGCAATATATGTTGGGTATATGTAGGCCACAGATTAGACATGTAAACGTTTCTTCTGTACAAAATTACATAGTTATATTTAAAAGCAAAATTCAGAAGACTTGCAGTATTTAATCTTCAACTAGTAGAAATTGGTTGCAGTATATGCGCAAGCGCAACAACTTGATAACAGTTCACTGTTGTAAGCAATTATTATAGCATGAACTGTGGAGATTACGTACCACATTATTCATTTTTAAGATATTATAGTACTTAAGTTATTTTTAATCTAAATGTCACGGTAAATAACTCGAAGCCGCCTGATAGTATTTAAAGAACAAGTCCGTATGCGCTGAGAGCTGCAACATATTAAGACATAAGCCATTGCCGCTCAAAAGGTTCCTTCTCACGCCTCTGTTAAAGGTGCCCTGCATTTGCTGTTATACGAAGAAAAATACGTGTGTGGGAACGAATACCACTTTTAAATCGCATAGAATTTGGTTCATAATTCAACAAGCCTCACTTCTAAGCAGAACCTTACACAAAAGGTAAAATTGGATATGAGCATCGTTACCAGGGTTGCCACCCGTACTATAATATATAGTACCGTACTATATTTTGGTCAATTGTATTAAATATTATAGAAAAATAATATTGAACGAAAAATACTATATTTTTACCTTTAATTAAATTGTCGCTCTCTTTTCATTAACTGTGACTTATCTGGAAGGTACCCAAAGCGCAGCACGCGGAATTTATATGGAAAAATACAGATAATTGAAAATATCTGTAAAAGAACAAATATTATATTTTTGAATTTTTTCCGAAAAATATTTTTTTGGTTAAAAAAGGTGGCAACCTTAATCGTAATATACTGTACTTAAAATGGTGAACGTATACCCGTACCGAAGCACATAAAGTTAACGTGCCCCGAACATATGTAAGATCCGTCCATTGTAGATGGTCCTGAAAGCCGGATGTTTGTATAATGACATGAAAATAATGACCAAGGAGGTCATTATTTACAAAAATGACGGTCGAGTAAATGCAATAACCGTAGATAAAGGATATTAAGGGTTCTGTATACTGCCTTACCCAAAATATCACTTCTTAAGTATTATTAAAATGTCTATGATCTAAAACCAACAATAATAATTATACTTCCAACAGGGTCATGTAAAAGGCAAGATCTATGTGAGTAGCCATGGTGTGTCTCAGATCGATAAATCGATCGATAGTTAAATAATATTTTTTTTAAATTAATTTATATAAAGAGATAATATAATTTATTGTACACCATAAAGTACAAATACAGACAATTTTGTAGACGGTACATACATAATAATGCGGTCTTAGCGATTTATACCTATCTCTTTCAGACAATCTTAGGATGACAGGACACAAGTAATGAATTGATCCAGTGAATCGATATTACTCCCTAGAAGATCGATCTACCTTGAAAATTTGATCGTGAGAGATCTATTTTCATAAAAACAGACAATTTTTCCGTAACAACAGCACTGGGAACAGAAAACCATGTCTTTTCAGAATAGTCCTGATACTTTAATTTGTTTGTATAGAAAAGGTTAATTAGTAAAAAATGATGAATTATAGATTCAAATTTAGTTTTTTGTTCTCCAACATTGAAACTACTAACTCGAAAATCAAATAGAAAAAATATATTTTAAGTTCGATTTTTTTCGAATCGATCTATCAGATTTCGATTCGAATCGTATCAAGTATCGCCCACCCCTAATAAGCCGTTTTGATAAGAAACAAGTTTTGGAATAGGTACAACAAAATCTCCATCTCAATGTCCTAACTATGATAGCGATAGACATCTTCAATTTTACATTCATAGTTATTTCAATAATTGATACAACGTCAAACATTTATAATAGACAGTGTTAGCAACTGGTTGGTCAAACTCTTTTATAGAAATCTTATTTTTGATATTACATTTTTTACCTCATTGTTATTTTTTGATAGATGTCTTATGTCTTCGCAATTGCTTGCGAATTGTTCTTTTGCTATTGCTCTGATAATAAAAATTAATAAATTCAGTTACTTGGCGTTTCCATAATCACGATTACCTGATTTATTACAGTCCACTCTTCAGTAGCTATCAGACAGCGATGGATTCACTCTTTTTGATTATTTTGAAAATATCAATAGAGTTTAGAGTTTACATAATGAGCGTAATAAACATAATAGGCTTGATCCAATTGTAAGGCACTTATGACTTTTTTAAGCTGTAAAAATCAATGAGAATTGATCTCAAATCGCGTGGTGTGAACTAGGCATTGAGTTTCAATAAAAATTTAATATCACAAGGCAGGTACGTTCGTGCAGGAATGCCACATATCTGTTTCTCTGAGGATATGTCCTATAAGATCACTTGCAATGTATTGAGGTCGATTTGTAATTTCAAGATTGGTAAGAATCTGTGTCTTCATTTACATTTGGGAGAATTGTGCGTGTTAAACGCACTGTGTGGTCAGCAGGACAACAGAATTTAAAAGAATACAGAGCTTTTAAATATGGCTACTCACTCGAATGAACTCATGACATTATTTTGTTTTTGTAACGCGGCGAATAAAATATTTTATTAATTTTATTTATATGCCACAGGATGATAACGCTGTCTTTCGCTAAAATAATGCAATACTTACCAAGTTAATGTGCCACTGAATTTTCCAATAATTAGATATTGAACGTACCTGCAAGAAATAAAGTAATTAAATCAGTAAAGTTATTGTACGTCTTATAAACATATGTAAAGGTGTATATTGCTATAAATAATTTCAACACTAAAAAGTGTTTAGGACTTACATTATTTTTTTACCAATATGTTGTGAGGTCCATTTTCGCCTCTTTTAACAGTCTCAAGTCTATTGAAAGTACATTAAAACTACATTTATAGTTTGTTTTCGAAGAAAATCTATTTTTTATATATATTTCATTAAAAATTGTAGCTCTTATGTTAGTTACTCTTGTAATTTATAAATTGATATTTCACTAATGTCGAGTAGAGGACATAAGTCTTTTTGTTTTTAAAATGTATACATACAAAATTGCATACCTCCCTACGTAGAATTTAATAGAAATAGATATTTTTAGTATTCTTTATAATCCGTATTAGGATAGGGTAAGTTTACAATTTAAGCTAATATAGACGAATCATTTCCCTGAGCATCACCTTCCGAAAAACGTTAATCCGTCGAGATCCGATTGACCGGTAAGTGAGCGTCAATAGCAGATTACTACCGGTGGTTACCGGTACTCGTATTACCGGTATGTGTAGGGTTGTCAACGTTCTGAACGTGCGAAATATTTATTGTGGTGACTGAACACGGCTTCCCATTGACTGAAGATGTCAAGGTCATCGGGTGGATATATGTATAAACGATTTGAAATTGGTGAAAGAATTACGAATGCTTTTAATATTTTCATATTTCAGCCTTACCACACAGTAAAGTGTAACATGATATAACTCTAGTGCCTTTCTGGTAACATATGTGTTTCCCTGGTTTTGTAATATCAAAGAATGACAAACAAACTCATGGCATACCTAATGTTATGTGGTAAGCTGTTGCTGTTGCGTTAATTCTGTCGATTGGATATGTTAATGCCTCCCATCTCCTGAAGTAGCTCTGGCTACCTAACACACACTGGCTAAGTTCCCCTAGTGTAGTGTAAAGGAGGGGACAATTCTTACCGAGTTTTTTGCCAGTTCTGTTTAGGCTAAGGCCACCGATGTCATAAGACCTTTCAATAAGTATACATGTACGTACTAAATGTTGAATACAAAATTTTGATTTGGACTTTCAAAATACTAGCATTGAAGACGTGAAGAGCAGAAGAGCTTCCTGTCATAGTTGGGACGATTTAGGTCAATAATAGAAAAGACAATATTCTGGGATAGTGTCCCAATGGGTGACAGCCCTGCCTTTATTCCTCTACTGTCCCAATTCAACGGGTTGACGACTTCATTTGTCGATTAATTGGGAGTCAAATGAGCCATTGTACAGTAGACTCTGAATTGCAGATTATACTTACAAAACTACCATACGTTTAACCTTTATGACAATAATAAAGATTTCATATACGCCACTGTTGGTTCGGTTGAATTTAACTATTTCTACAAAGTTATAAATACCTAATTGAATCAACTTTTTAGCGAATTTGGATTTTATTGTTGAAAATCTAACATATCAGAGTTTTTGTATGGGGAACGAAAGGTTTAAAAACGAGTATTGAAAGGTTGATTAGTCAAATCGCTCTTTGACTAATCAACCCTAAAGTTCCTCATAAAAAATACCTCAGCTCTGAGGGATTCCCCCCAAATCAATTCGTTTATTTTTTAAGTTACCAAGAGATATATTTATACATGTTGTAACCCGAAAAGTCTATACCGTATATTCTCAACCTTCAGTTCAGAGCATAACAAAAATTTGGTTTTCCATGACGATAGCATTTGCTCGTGATTGTGATGGGGGTCGTGGAGGACATTCCTAGTTCTGAAGAAGCTATTTCGTCAAAGCATCATTTTCGCACTATAAAAGTAGAAAAATACTGTTAAAAATAATAATCCATGTTGTTAAAAATGAATTGTTTCAAAACTTAATTTTTAATTAAGTGATCACTAAAACCTAAATAAATTCATTAGCCAAAGCCTAATAAAAATTTTACACATTGCTCACAGAACGAGTCCTACTCGCAGTTGGCTTATAAGGGCTTCAAGAGTTTCTTTTAAGGGAAGAGTAATTTACTTTGAGAAAAAAAATGAACACGTACCTGTCGTTTCATTTATATCAATAATGTAGTAAATACAAAAATATTCTTGTCTCCAATTAAGTAAGACGTATCATAAGCGATATGTTGAGCTGATTTTCATATCAAGCGTATGTGGAAGCTTATATCAATCTCAATTTGCTTACCTTACGCTGAGGACACAAAGGACTTGACTTTCTAAATCTAAACAGTGAAATAAATGTGTGGGAAAGGGACACATGACAGACAAAGATGGTGATAATGTCATAAATTATCAAAAATATCCATCTTGTTTATACCGTTCTAATTCCTGAACATGATAAATATAAATCAAGCCCTAAAGAAAGAGAGAAATTATAGTATGCTGTACTATCTATGTGTGTATGATCAGATATGAATCAGTATTATTAAAGATAGAACAAAACCATCTGAATATTTAACTTCTGCTTCGCATTACTTATTAGATCATTAGTAAGTATTTTATCTACAGTCAGTAGACTTATAACGAGGACAAGGCGCTGGTCGTAGTCATTAACAGTAGTCGTGTTTTTGTTTGAGCAGAATCTATGCTTCGAAGAGTACTTTACGTGGTTGTTCTTGGGGAGTTGTTATGGTTGTCTAAAATGGGGGTATGGAGAAAAGACACCACTAATTTAATAATGATAATTAATGATTCATGTTTTTTGACGTTCATTCTCTTTATAGATATTTTATCAAGTCATATAATATCCACCAAATATTCGTCTCATGTGGACACCATGCCTTACATCTGCAATATATCCCTAAAAATCCTTCTCCCCGTTCTGCCGCTGAATTGAGACTAACCGACAGGGGTATTATGATTTGTAGAACATTTCAGATAACGAACAGGCTCCGTCGTCGGCTCCTAAATCAGGACGAGATGGAACTCATTTTCAAGTAATATGATGCTTCTTTTAGCTGAGATTTTGGGAAGAACGGGATAGATGACATATATTTTTCTTAATACGAGTGTTGAGAAAGAAACTCTTTGTCAGTTTTTCTAAAATAAGGAATGAAAAATTCCAATAGTATAGATCGCAGTGATATAATTCGACAAGCTAAAAAGAATGTGACATAAAAATAGAATACAATATTATTAGAAAAAATATATGTCATAAACAATGCAGCCAGGGTGTTGTATATTATAAAGTTATATTATAAAAAGGTTTGGTCTAACACCTCCCCGTAATATAAACACCCTGTATATATACACCACTATATACAGTAAATGCATTATCAAAAGTACACTAACAACCACAAAACTTACATCTATATAAACACACACTTTAACACTATTTATACACAACTCAAATCACTCAAAAAATAAAACGTCCGCGTCCTAGAGTAAGTTTAAACTAAACCTAAACATTTTACAAATTTTACATGTTTAATATTTGGTAAACTCTTAGTAAGGACATCGGCGATCATATTACCAGTAGGAATGTACTCAGCAATTATTTCATTACTGGTGATAGAATTTCGAATGAAATGATGCCTAACGTCAATGTGTTTGGTGCGCGAATGATGAGTGTTGTTTTTGGTGAGTTGAAGTGCGCTTTGATTGTCGCAGTACAGCGTAATTGGTTTGCTGTATTGAAAAATATCCTTTACCAAATATTTCAGATATATGGCCTCTTTGCAAGCTTCGCTGAGTGCCATATATTCTGCTTCGGTGGTAGAAAGTGCGACAGTGCGTTGCTTACGTGATTCCCAGGATATGGCTGAGCCACTGAGCATAAACACAAAGCCAGTGTAGGATCTGCGGTCTACGAGGTTAGACCCATAGTCTGCATCAGCATATCCCACAATATCGCTTGTTGACTTTGTGTATTTGAGCTCTTTGGTTTTAGTTGCCTTAAGATACCTGAGTACCCGTTTAGCAGCTCTCCAGTGTACCTCCCCATAACCTTCTAAAATAAGGAATGAAAAATTCCAATAGTATAGATCGCAGTGATATAATTCGACAAGCTAAAAAGAATGTGACATAAAAATAGAATACAATATTATTAGAAAAAATATATGTCATAAACAATGCAGCCAGGGTGTTGTATATTATAAAGTTATATTATAAAAAGGTTTGGTCTAACAAGTTTCGTGAGAGTATATTTTTAAAACAAAGAAAAATATATAATAAAACTAACCAGTCCGCAAAAACGAGTATATATTTATGTAATATTTTATAATTAGGGATTATGTTTATATAATTAGGGACAGAAAGCCTTGTACATGAACAAAATACGAACACGAGAGAACGATCTCTGTCAGTTTTGATAACGCTAAAAGTGTCAAAGCAATATAAACTGTCAAAATTACGATAGGTAGTCCGTTTGTGCGGATAGGGCTCTCCGGTACGAAATATTTAATTTATTATGTTTTAAGGAACACCTTGGAATATATTAAAATGCTTAAACCTTTCGGTTTCATAAAGTTCACTTTCTGCTTCTTAATAGGGGCGGTCCTCGGTTTTGGCTGTTTTGCGTCAGAAGGCGTGGACTAAAGGAGTCTAGTTATTCTAACACCCTCTTAGAATTCACTCCGCCCCAGCGCCCATCGCCAAATACCTCCTGGAGACAACCCGGGGATCCTCCAAGAAGTCTCTAGAACCTGGGAACTCAGATAGGTTGTCCGGCAATTGCCCGTTCCGTTGCATTCCAGTAGAATTACTTCTAGTGCATTTTTAAATTAGGCGTACAATTGGCGGCTTCTTGTAATCCTTCAGTCAGTGGCTGATTTGGAGCAGCACTTTAATTCTAAGAGTTAGAAGACACGATGATAAGTCAGTCGGAAGACAGTACTGTACTGACCGTAAGCCTCGAAGTTAAAATATATGTACACTTACTGAACGTCAATTTATCCATGTGCCATATGCTAGTGAATGTACTGGGGGGTCATTGAAACTCACCTCAGGATTTGTCTTTACATTTAAAAGTCATTAAAAATGGTTTGAAAAATATTTCATGTGTTTCAACGAATCACGCGTCATCTCTCTCGTAACGTATATCTCAAATTTTGTGATCTGTATTTACGGCAACCGTTTGAACCAATAAAAGATTATACGAAAGTTAAGCCTCAGTCTGCGAGCACAACGCTGCATATGTTAATGTAACCAGAAACAATGGTCAATGGTTGTTAATACGAACACGCTAGTTATTGTTATACGACTAAAAGAGTAACAGTACAAGGTACATTTTTTAGGTTAGCACTTCTGAGACTAAAGATCTTAAATGTTCCACTGCGACAGCAAAGCCTGATAAGTTTCTTCCAAGCCAGTGACATTATCAACTATATTGATAAACCTGGACACCTTGGAGCTACGATAAACTACAACAGGCCAACACTTTCTAGGACGTAGTCCTTTAAATTATAAATATATTATTTCACATGGATAGCAAACCCGCCCGATGGTATTCAAAAGATTATCAAAGTCTATAAAGAAGTGTTGATAACAATAATAGGAATATAATCTTAACAAAGACTTGGAGAATTTTACTCAGTACAGAAACACAATACAATTTAAATTTAAAAATATTAATAAGTTGCAATCTAAAAGAACTAGGAAAGCTTGTAACTTCCAGTAGTTTACAGAAGATTGAAAATGAAATGAAATGAAATGAAATTTATTTGAAATGAATTTCATTTCATTTCTTTTATGTTACATTGATTTGGTGGATAGAGCAGATATAGTACCGGTAGTCTCGAGTTTGTCAGATCCTAATATGTCGCTTCACCGGATCGTTCACTTCGCTAGCTAACTTCGTAATATAAAACTGCTGCCAAAAAAGACTTAGTAAATGCAAAAGTGTTTACATATTATTGAACTAGACTGTACCCTGCAAATGTACAAAATCACCGTAAAGAGGCCGCAGGTAACTACCGGTTATTCTTTATACGTGACGACCTAAATCGGTTGGTTAATATCGTGTATAATACCTGTGGTGACTTAATGAGTGCGCGGCACAGGTTGGACTAAACCTGGATTAATCGCCATGCCGGCATAACTTGTTTTCGAGTCGTTTAATATAAGTAATAAATAAATTATCTAATAAGTAGACATGATTTGATTTTATGAATTTATTGATAAAATAACTAAGATAACGGACAAATTGTTTCTAACACAAAACTATTACTATCTGATAAGTAGACATGATTTGATTTGATGAATTTATTGATAAAATAACTAAGATAACGGACAAATTGTTTCTAACACAAAACTATTACTATCTGATAAGTAGACATGATTTGATTTGATGAATTTATTGATAAAATAACTAAGGTAATGAACAAGTTGTGTCTAACATTGTTAAACATGTTGTATTTACTACACACGCCGTGTAGACACAAGATAACATATGTTGGGGATAGTAAAACCTCCTTTTTATACAATTCGTTGTCCGCTTTAGTTTAAAAAAAATAAGATATGTTTGATTGATTACAATTTTGTTTTTTGTTATTATTGCTTGTCATTGTGAAAACTTCCACTTTTTTACAGTAATATATTTTATTTTTATTTCACCAATTTTTCCTTTCTTGCACCCATTACGTCACCTTTTACAACAACATACATCTCACTATTCTTGTCCCATCTAACGTTACTAAAAGACTCGTGACGTTACCCAAACTATACTGCCAGATTACTTAACCTTCACGGACAATTAAATTTCAATTGTCTTTAGTTTCCTAAGAGTATGTCGCGTCAACCAAAGCATTTGGTCATCGTGGTTGGTTCGAACAGGGCTCATGGCCCTTACTTAGGGGAGACTCGAGCCTCTTGGTGGGGACATATATGAGCTGTCGATGATGAAGATGGAACAACAGATTAAATTAAAATATCTCTCGTGGAAATTTTAAACATCAAATATAACTCATTCATAAATTATTCGATAGTCTCTTATTAATTGGAAGTTATATAAAATAAAATTTAATTATTATATCAATACTCATATTAAAGGTTTTAGTATAATTTATATGTATATATGGTATATGAGTTTTTTGGTGTAATTTAGTATAGTGTTATCTATTAGGTATATTCGTTAACTGTCTGTACACTTGTAAGTGCAGTTTCAGGCAATAGCTGTCACGTATATAATCGCGTCCCACACTTATTGTAAATTAAACTCTATTTAGTGTAGTAAATAAAATAAAATAAATAAATCCCACTTAATAACTTATGATAATATAAATTTAATTTAATCCCGCAACAAACGCAACCAATCATACGAAGTCTAGAAGTGATATGTCAACAAAAGTTTCGTCATTAACTCGGTGGTGTAAAGACAATTTAATTCCGACAGACATAACTAGGAAAATGAGTTCTAAACCCCCTCTATTATTTGTTTTCCACCAACTAATAAAACCTTTAACCCAAACGTTTCATTTTTTCACTTTAATTTTCTGACTTCATATGGCCGCAATAAGACATATTTTCCAACGCTAACTGCACACACACACGACTGTAAAGAGTGTAAATTAAAATGAGTCGCTCTCATTCGCGTTTACAAGCCGGAAGACTGACATCGACCTAGTTGCTTATTAATGAAGGACTAGGGCTTGGGACACATCGCAGCGGCAGGGTTGAGAATCGGCGGGAACTGGAGTATTCGCAATATGTTGCCATACCGATTTCCTCGTAATTTAATTTAGATTATATAAGTATTCTAGCAAATATCAATAAAATTTGAGAATCTCAAATAAAGTAAAATCTTCTCAATTCAAGTCAACACTCAAAATGCAGTATAATTTAAAAACACTGGTTAGTACTAACAAGGAACACCTCCCAACCGCCCGTCGCCGATCTATATGTATATTGTATCATTTTAAAGGCCTTGGTGAACTGAATACAAATATATAAAAATCTCGTGCCAGTTTTGGGTTTTTCGACCAGATTTTTTTTTGGGAGGTGTTCTTTGTAAGTATACTCTTTTTGCATAAACATCATCTGCCTACCGGGACTCGAAGCCGTAGCTTAGTAGATGTGGTCATAGAACCTCGCCACAGCTGGGCGTCACGGATGCCTACCTGTATTTATATAGAGAACGCAATTTCGCATAAAGAGGGATATGGCATATTCGTAGAGATTTATCTGACAAGGTAACACCGGTATTTATAATCAACTTATACAGATGCGGTGACTGAAATCTTAATCTGTGATTACGCTTCTATTATAACGACACGCCTATAAACGGCTTTGTTACCAGAATCGCTTGTATTTTGATAAGCTTAAATTTAATATTTGCATGTTCTGGTCAAATCTTACGGCTGAATTTAAAATATAAGTAAAGAGTAAATAATTCGAATTTATAAAAAAATATATTATTAATCTTATTATAAATAAAATAATAGTTAATCTATATATATTACAGAGTCAATGCAAGTGACGTCATTCGAAATCTAATTTGGCTTACGGCCTAAGATGGCGGACAAGTCATTATTTGTGCACTGCCATTTGATATATGTATCAACAAGTTTTGTTTGCTGGGAAGAAATCAAATGTACTGCGACTTCCAATAAATAACTTAAGTTTTACATACATTAATTTATAGCTAAATCTCTATAATATAACATGTCGCGATTTATTTGAAAACGAAACTACAATATTCTATTCCCATGGGTTTAATAAGGTATCAATTTAAAGTGTGCTTTCTTTTATTAAAAGCATTGAAATAAATGCATATTTTACCTTTAAGTAACACGTGTTATTGTTATTTAGATAAAACTCCAACCCAAGCTCATTGCAAAAGAATATTATCGTAATGTTCACAAATAAATAGCGAAAAGATGTTATTTTATAGAATTTTTTGTAATGAATGTATGTATAACTAAAGTATGATATTTATTGAAGTGCGCAGTACATTTAATTTCTTCCCAGCAAACAAAAATTGTTGTTAAAAGCAAAGTAAGCAATTATACACGGTATTTGATACATATCCTATAAAGCCGAAACCTACCCATGTTAACATAGTCATAAAATACTGTAGTGATATCAAAAATTCAAATTTTTGTAGAATAATAATGTATGGGAAATTTCTAAATAAATGTAACAATTTATGAATGTTATAATACTTACAAAGGTGCTCTGAGTAAATACACACAAGAGCCGCTACGTAAATATATGCACACGTGTTCAATGTAAACCATTTAATTATAATCATTTCTAGGCCTGATCAATAAATAATATACTACTGTGTTTATTATATAACATTTATTGTTTTTAATTACTCTCACGTCTGTTCACTGTGTAAATACTTTCTTATCGGTTTTATTAAAGTTATTTTATGGTCAAAATAGTATTGTTTGCCATTTTTGAAATCATTCTTTGATACGGTTTCCAGTAATTCCATTTTCACGTTCAGCATGAGCGCGGAGTACCCTGGCAGTACACGTATTCCTCCCTTCATAAACAGGGGTTCCTTGAAGTAGTACCATCTACAACTCCGGCGTCAATTGTTGTTATGATTATACAGAAATCACAAATCAAAATTAACTGAAAAGATGTCAGAAGTTAAACAGCACGAATCAGACCGTAGTAATCGGTCTTAAAATCTAGATAGACTTAAACTTTAATCGGCCATGACAGTTGCCACCTCTGAACTACAGTTCGTGGGACAGAAGGGTTGTGATAATAATCAATTATAATTTCAGACAACTATTCTGTTCTGGTGTTCAAATCAGATTTTAAGCTGCAGTGCTGAACTAATATAGCTAGCTTCTTATAGATCAAATTACAATTAAACTAGTTTTTTCAGCTCATTATAAAAGCCATCAAAGTACTAAGCGGAAAACATTGGAAGCCAACCAGAAGCCGGAATTATCTTCATATTTTACCAATTTTAGAAGATTTCAAACCTCGCAAAAGCCCATGGGCTGTATGAAAAATATCACCATGTTAATAAAGTGTCAAAAGCGTCACTAAATTATATGCTTCAAAAACCAAAAGCCTCAGAGTAGCTCCTGTTTTCCGCTCTACAGTTTTATCAACCATCTGATTAAGAGGGGAAAAGGAAAATGCAAAGAATTACTCGCCTTGCTCAACAAATAATTGTTAATATATATTTTGTCTGAGTAAAATGCACTGTTATCTAGTTTATACCTTTTTGGAAAATTTTGTATATACTTGTAAAGATATATCGTTTATCCTTATACATTTATATACATTGGTATTGTCGATGGCTATCTCTATCTTAATAAATAAATAAGACCAGTAATCGATGACACGTCTGTATCAATATAATATTTTTGCTAGCTTACCTTTAACTTCTGGGATAAATCTATTAATATCTAAAAGACTGAGTTGTCTAGATCAAATATGTGCGTCTTCATAAAAAAACCTTATATTCTTCGTATACCTGAATACCTATTCAGTCCACAAGCATACTGTATATAAGATTTAAAATGGCCTAAGTGCACAAGATCGATACGTCACAAAAATTCCCTGAGTGACTTATGGATTTAATGCACTGTGTGTGTCCAATACAGTTAACAACAACGTGTCAATCATTGAAGACTCCTGCAGATCTTGACCCAATAAACATAGTCTGAGCACGAAGCAGTCTGATTTATGTGGTTTATATGGACACAGGCTGCTCATTCCAAACTGTAGCACACAGTCATGATGAGAAAACAAAATGAATATACTAAGTGAGGATTGGCTGGTCTGTTTTCATCATCTGGTGATTATATTAATTCATTAAAACTTACTACAACCTTTTATTTTTGTAAATGCTCCATTATCACCAAAATAACTGTACCATAATATCTATAAGAGCAAGTTTAGAAATAAATTTCGTCCAAATTCATGTCAAAAAATGATCAAATTCGTCCGAATCCGTGACCCAGTGCGCTTCACGGAATCGACCCGTTTACTCGGCATAAGCAAAGCCGGCCGTCGAGGTAACGGTGCATCATCGAGGCTGTAAGTTATAAGCGATGCGAAACTGATTCCAGAATTCGAATGCGAGTAATTTTGTAGTTTACCTTTTTCATAGAAGGGACGCATAAAGATAATTGTAGGGAGCACAGATCAGCGCCGAAGGGGAAAAAGCCCTATGCAAGTACCCTCGCGCTCTCCCGTGATTCGGTCCGTATGCCGCAAGGTAGGCAGTACCATGGGTTGGTGGAGGGAAGTTTACCTTTTTCAACTAGAGATTAAAATATGATAATAAGAATCAAGATTGGCAATAAGTTAAACTTAAACTAATTCCCAAAATACATTTCTTCATAAAGCTAAATCATATAGAGAAGGTGTTGTATGAAACAGTTTGACCAAATACAATAGCCATAGTTGGCTCCATCTTTGTAACACTTCTTTAGCACTGACCAATAGGAATAAACTTCACAATGACAAAACAATATTAAGGTAGCAAGTCATCAACCAACATCATTTTGATAAAATAAAGTCAACTAAAAAGTGAAATAATATTATGTTTGGTGACTTGCACCAAACGTCTCGCAGTAACGGTTCAGCGCACGCGCAGCGACGCCATCGTGATTCATTTCATACGTTTGTCTCATTCTCACCAATTAAATATATATACGAAAGAGAAGGACAGACGAACAATTGCCATTGAAAAGTCTGGGAGACTCTTGGTCTATAATGATCAAGAGATAATACGATAATGCAAACTGTTTAATGAAATGATACACTATTGTAAATACAGACGTCTTATTTAGTAAGTTTGTAGTTAATTAATGAGCTGATAGCTTATTATCTGGACGTTTTAGTTAGGTCGAATATTAAAGATAGTAACTGTGGACCTGACCTGACTTAGGTGAAAAGACAAAAAATTGACCCTTAAAAGATTAGAAATCAAGATACACAGAGGTCAGGTTTCCACAGCAACAGCGTGCTTAGAGATGATTTTGATCTGTTACGTAAATAAAAGATAACCCTGCTACTATCAACCTTCTACGTAGCTAGGTGTTATCTTCTATCATATGTATATTACCACCAGACTGGCATCTATTTTAAAAGAAGTAATTTCTATTCCTTTTAACATTCAAAAATCCTCCCGAATCCTTACTAAAAGACTACCTACTGCACCTTTTTGCCTAGAATACTTTGAGACTAATGTCAGCGGGCATAAGGACCATTATAAGCAAGGATCTTGTCCCATCTTTTTCGCGTAACTGCTTCCTACGACCTTTTCTCAACATTATAAATAAAACCTCTGTTCGTAACAAAAACAGCAAACCTCTATACACAGAAACTGCTAACAAATTTTAACAATTGAAGGAGTCTATTCCATAAAGAAAATTATCTACTACTCGCTAAATGTGGCTGAATGATCCGGACTAAACGGGTAAGTCGGTTAACTCGGCAATTTACTGTTTATGTTAAATTACCTGTTTAACTGATGTCTAGAATTGTTTGTCCGCAGTTAACTGAATTTGACCATCATTTAAATTTTGAGTACTGGACGTGACTTATTTGTTAAACAAAACTGTAGCATATATAAAAAGATTCAATAGAATGGGAGTTTTGGGAAATTCTGAACGTTATAATATATAACGCCTCAATATTAGCGTTCTGAATTAATTGATATAAAGAATGTTATACCAATATCTTATCATTTTATATAACGGTTAGTATTTCTGGCTTCTATCCAACTCCACTGAAAATGGAATTTAATACTTGGCGAAAACTTACGTAATTATGATCCTTTTATAGATTACAATAAGACTTAAAGTAAGTTTTATCTTTTTCAGAAATAAAATTGCTGTTCTCATCTTTTTAAGCAGCTAAGTGCTAAATTACATTGTAATCTCCCGTAGGTTCCCCATTAGGAATATTTTTCTAAATAAAAGTAAAAATTTCGTGTAGCAAAAAATTGTGTTTATTATATATTTCAAAGGCATTATCCAAATTATTTGGACCACCAGCAGGCGTAACTAAATCTCCAATTTCAACAGCATTAGTATTTAAGACCTCTTTATTTTTGGTTACAGAATGAACGCTATGGTTTGTTAATAGAGTTCAGAGCTCGAGCAAAATCAGGACCTCGATGGAATGACCATAAAAGTACACATTACTGAATTCAATATTTCCATGCCACTAGTTTAAATACCATTTGCTTTGGTTTGAACTCAACATTTAATTCACATATTGTTCAAAAAAGTTTTCTTCGTTTTTAAAGTTAAACGTGGTGTGCTAAATCCAAGCCTGGATCATACATATTGACTTCATGTGACTCTAGTACACCTATCATTCTTAATTATGATATTACGCACCTTAGCAAAGCTACAAATCTTTAAGGTTTGACCATTTTTAATTATGCAAGTATTCAAAGACAATATTAAATTGTTTAAGGTGCCGGAACCCGAGAATATTCGTACGCTTCGCATCACCATAGACACAAACCAAAAGAAAGATAGGGACCCTAGGGAAGAGAGCAATGCTTGAGTATGTGGACTTACCAGCAGAAGTTAGTAAGACCCATGCACAGCTGTTAATCTTCCGATTTGAACTATGTGAAACAGGAACCCCTGCCTTAGATAATCTACCATTAGATAATAATACAAATTCCTTTACATTATAACATTGAATGATTACGTAAGAGTAACAATTATTTGGGTATGACTAGGCTGGGGCTTAACTTCTAGAAAACTCCAGAATCATTTTCCATGGCTAATTCATCAGTTTGTTCAATGGAATCCAAAGAATCTGTATATGGGAATGGATATATCACCAAGTATGGGTTTGCGCAGCTCAATTACTCAGGTAAGCCGAGCGACGCCGGGTCGACGACTCTGTCTGTGCAAACATGCGCTCGCGCATTGTTTTGGGTCAATCACTCGAAGCGTCAGATGAATGCTAATTATTTGTGTCCACTTATGCTTACGTCTAGTTTTAAGTGTAGAATCCATTGCTATTTTTTTAAATAGTACAATAAACAGCGGACGAAGCTAAGCACTTTGATCGTAAGAGAAAAAGTTAAGAAGTCAAAATTAGATACAAGAAATCGTAGGTAGTACTTGTAATAAGTTATTACTAAGACCGTTCCCAGTTAACACCAATTACAGCATTGATGTACGTCACACATACTAACTTGTTTCCTAGTTTTGTTTCCAACAGTGGCGTGATCAATCAAACGATTGATACGTCTAACGTGGCGTGAGAAATATCGTTAGTAGCTCATTCGATTCCCGGAACAAATGAAAAACTCAGAATTGTCGTAACAGAAGATAGAAATCTTTGGTATACCGCATTTATTTCAACATTAACAATGGTATTTACCTTATGAAGCTTTGAAATCGTTATAGGTTTTATTTGATGTATGAATTTGACAATTTCGATATAATCATATAATTTTATTCATGCATATTGTAAGAAGAGATTTGTAACATATTTAGTTAATATTTGCGCGCAATCAGTAGAATATGTGGCTTTAATATTTACAGTCATTGATATCCATATTCTAGCAAATTAATGAATTTTTATTTCCCTGGTCTATTATTTATTAAGTGTATTTGAACAATTTTAATTAACCAAGACTCACCTTAAATAATATTATTCGTACTCGACACTTCTCGCCAACATTTTTGCGTGATCCCAAACCACTTGAGTAACGCGCGGGACACTATGCCGGAGGCGAAACGGAGGCGTTAAGATTACAGGGCTGAGGTAAACGTCGCAGGCGCAGCTAGCATTACCGTTAATTATCCTTCATGAATTTTATTGATTGGAATGCATGGAATGCACTGCTTGACATCAGAAGTTCGCGTATGCATTATTTAAGTACAGTCAGTCTTCGATCTTGTAGATAAAACGTAGCGGTCTTTTGAAAATTGTTTAACTGGTCCTAAAAGCGTTGTTATTTTGTCAAGTAATACAGACACATAATTAAATAAGTAAAATGTGAATATTCAACCACCAATGTCACGTCAGCAGATAGAGCAATGATGAATTTAAACAGAACCATAATTATATACATATATAACATCATCTTAATCTGAATATCTTATCCAAATACCTAAAAATGAAGTCATTCAGTTTTAAAATTACCGCCTTCGGTCCGTATCGGTATAACGCTCACTTAGCCAACTCCTCAACCTCTCTGACCCCAAAAGGGTCTTCAAGAACTTTCTATAACTTATGAACAGCGCTTTCGAAGCATATAACTGATGTACGGACCCTTTCACCGCTATCTCAATTTCCTAGTTTAACTATTGGTGGAAATTCAAAATGGCCAGCCGTTCTTTAATTAGTGACTGACGCAAACGTTGTTTATATAGTAAACAACATACAACAGGTTTAGACAAGTAATTTAGAATTTTAGCAATGCGTCGTTAAATGTAGGAACAATCAATACTTTTGTAGTTTTTTTTGTAATAAGTCACTAAAGCTTCGCTTGAAGATATTTTGTGTACAATTTCCAAGACAAGATCAAGGTCTAAGACCGAAGTATTAAACGTTGATCTGTTTGGAATCCACTTAAAAGCTGTTCCTGTTTCAAATCTTCATAACGACAAAGCTGCTATCGCTTTCATAAGATTTCCATTGACAAACGATTCCTTTCGAAGTGTTGAATTTTAGAATTAAGGATAATCACGTCATTTGATGTAACAAAAGACTTGGCTCTGTGGACTTAGAGAAGTTTAAACCGTAGGGATAACAAATTCTTTTTAGTATTTAAATTACTCTCTACATGAAATTTTTATTTTTAAACAGCTTACTGAACTAGGCCAACCGTCACTGAACTAGGCCGAAGCCTGTATTTCAGCATACAGTGCCTCCATCCTCGGAAGTGCAAAAAACAAAAACTTAAATAATTACAAAGGAATATTCCAATAACAATTTTAATTTACATATGTAACATTGATAATAACATATATACATACACATACACACACACACATACACACACACACACACACACACACACACACACACACACACATATATATATATTACAAATACATACAAACATACATACTTATATAGTACTTATAGAACCTTATACGAGTGTAGAAGTCCTCTCGGTGTGTATAATGATTGTGTGAGTGTGTGTGAGAGGGTGAGTAATGGGATTGTTGATGTGGATTACTTTAAATTATTTTAAATTAATATTAAACTATTACATGATATATAATAGTTAAATATTAATTTCAAACACAATGTTCAAATACGCCAAAGCGACTTTAATTTTTTCAATAAGAATGTAAAGGTTCTCATGGAAAAATCACATGGGAACAACTTTTTCCTAATGAAACTTCAGAATGATATAATGTAAGTTGTAACGCGTACTACGAAGTCTTTCAAAGCAAAATAAAATGCATACCAGACTATTTGACTGTGGAGCTGGAAATGGAGCTTTCCAAGATGATAAACTCCCGTACACTTGCTTAAATCGGTCACAAAATCGTCTCCATTGCTTGTCTTACAAAAATATGTGTGTGATCTCTGGCGCGCATATATAAATTGAACGTTTTAATTGGAATGAGTGAACTTCCCCAAAAGGAGCTAGTTTTGATTTCAAATTGGGGGTTACTTACTCAGTTTCTAGTGATTATTATGGTCTGTTGCAAATAAACAGCTCCTAAACTGTTTAGTTGTATGCTTATCGAAGACATTGACAGAACATTTTTGCGTGGCAAAGGTCAATGAACTGTTACCAGGTTACAATCTATGGACAAGAGACGTGAATGCCTTTCATACGCTGTAATTTCATGGCCTAACATTTTTAACCCTGAAACACAGCAAACGGTGCAGGCAGGGAATCCACCCTCCTTCGCTTAGAGGTCCGTAAATCATGTTCAACTTCCGAGTGCAGCTCGTCAATGGCCACGTTTTTTATATACAATAAAAGTGACAAAAATGGCAAGTATTGTCTTCTCAGGTTTATTGGTTTGCTGTTGTGGAACCGAGTTCGGTTTGATCGCGATTGTTTATCGTTGGATATATGAAATATTCACTTTACACACAATGAAATTATCTGTCATATAGTATGGAACTCTATACCAGCGCGCTTCTGAATAAAACCTAAAATGGAACCTCTATTCACAAAAAAGAAACCGCCATTTTGAAATATACACGTTCTAAGCTCTAGTTGTATTTCGGTTTTATTATAGCTGGGATTCAAAAAGGTTAAACATGAACAATCTGTATTCTTTGTTAAGATCAGATAAACGTTTGGAAGTTAACGGACAGCTAGTTTAACAAAAGTGAGTGTAAAAGGAGAAGTATTTGGCGACAGTTCGATGGCCGACACGTTGATTGGCTGACGGCTGGAGAACTAATCACTATGAAAGGTTCCGCGGGTGGAGCGGGCACGGCTCAAGTTATAAGCGAAAATTTTATTAACACTAAATATACCAGTGATTTGTTTATATGTCTACAACAAAAATTATATTTGTTACTAATGTATATAAAATAACATTAAGTTTATAAAACGTACTCTCTAATTATAGCTACAAAAGTCATAACATCATTTCTGAAAAAAAATATGTGTAATATAGTAGGAATTTTGAATTGAAATTGCACGACCAGTCTAAATGGTCTGGTAAATCTAGTGTTAATAAAATTTTTCTATGATCGATTTTTTTGTAGGTTAGACGATCGGCACGAATCTGTAGTTCGGAAAGTTGTTTGATTGTATATTTCACCTAAAATATACGGTAAGTATCACATTTTGGCTTATAATTTTAATATATAATTTAACCCCTTTACTGCACTTTAGACTTAAATTATAATATTATGTAACAATTAGCGAGTAAGGGTGGACTTATCTCTATAAGAGATTCTATCCAGACAACCCATAAATGAGTAAGAAAGTATTATTGGTTAGTTTGATTATGCAGCAGGAAAATCAATTTTACTTATTGTAGGACAAGACTCAAGTTTCGTATTCGCCTGCCTTGAACCAACGCGGTTGGCTCCTATCCTCAGCCTCAGAGACAAGTGACACACGCCGGCAACTCATCCATCAGGAGGGCTCATTATCTTGAGTAGTAGACTCCGCTAATACCCCCAGATCTAACCTTGTCACGCTTTATCACCATCTCTTAAGAACAATTTTCCAGCAAAAACTTTTGACTATATGGATTTTATGCAAGATTAAAAATATTGTTCTAAAATCTTACTACGAAAGAAAGGCAAAGATATCTTCTATCTAAACAGCATTTTTATCTACTTACTGAGTATCCGGTGAGAAGTTCACTTATAGTACATACCTGTGGAAAAAAATGTGTTAATATAGGTTTTAATTTGAAATATAGTAAGTAGGTAATATAAGTAGGTAATTATCATGATTATTATCGAGTTTGCTTAGATGATCACTTTAATCGAGAAGGCTGCTTTTTATACGTGTTTTCGTGATTGTTTTAATTTCGTGTGCAATAATAGAAGATAATACCTTGATTATAAAGATTATTTTATTTGTGTTAATAACCATTTATCTCTAAAGGTAATAGTTTTCTTCTCATTTTGAACCCTTAGTGTTGCTTAAAGTATAAAAGCTTATAATCAATTTCGTATTAGGGTAATCCCATAGCTGCAGCCTTTGTTGCGAGACAACACAACATCCATTGTTGCCGCATCAATATATGGGGAACCTATGAAATTGTATTAAATTTTGTGACACGAATTTAAAATATAACGGTGTTGTATCTTATGTGGACAAGTGGTTCAATTATTTTATGTATTTTACTAATACAAAATGGTCCTGTGACGCCTTGTTAATAATAATAAAGGTTTACAGAAGAAAGAAATGCATTTATTTTCGTAATTGTGGTGTAGTGAAATAAAAGGAAGGACAGCTCAAAGTAAAAGATAAAAAGGTAAAATACCAATATACCAGTACCTTTGTACTCAATAGTTGTATGTCAGTTTCATTTTAATCGTTTATGTGTACATATATAATAAATAATAAGATGACAAGATAACAACCGTAACCAATCAAAACAATTAAATGATAACATTACGTCAAAAATCAAAAATATAAACATCTTTGCTAGAAAACCTGTCTAATAGTCAGTTTGTAACACTAATTTTTTAGGTAAAGTAAAAGAAATGCTTTTTTAATTATGTATCCTTAAATTTAATTTTAACCCTTAACTGGTCCATTTTTCTTGTCCCACTTATAAGTTGGTCTATCATGACCCGACATGTTTTTGACGCATCCTAAAATAGAAATGAATATTGTGTTATGAACTCTTTTGTAATTTACTTTTTTCTAATTTTTTGGTACATCATTAACTCTATGGCCTTGTTAAACTAGGTTCATCTTATATCAAAAGTAGCTGAGTACCTGATGAGCTCGTTTCAGAGAGTCTGAGGCCTATCAGGGTCACAGGATAACAGTAGTAGTTATCTCATAAATTAATAGACACGACGGATGTCTTAGCATATCCTTATACGTTTGCAGATATTGCTTTTACAAGGCTCCATGACAAGGGCATGAGAAGGTTTTAAGCAAAAGTCAAATAAAATAATTTGCAGAATTTTAGAAATACATAATAAATCAAATTTTAATTCAAAATAATTTACTTAAAATTAAACCTACACCTATTTTAGTTAAAACGCTGCTAAATACGTATTATTTCGTTCACTCATACGACAAATGAAAGAGAAGTTTTTAATAGGAATTTACAATCATTACAGTAACTCGACTGAATTTTTATTTATGAATTTAACACATCATGTACATATTAAAGTAAATTATCAAGCATTGAGATTAGATCATTGATTTTGATTTGATTGATTTTAAATTAATCATTACATTCATTTTCCATTATTATTCTACAGCCGAATTGAATTAAAACTAGATTATCGCATGCCGTGCACGGAATTCGTGCGGTCTCTCTGACCACACAGCTCACGTTTGCGGCTAGTCCCGGGAGCAGCGAGGGGTTACTTGTTGACCGAGAATTTTCCGGGACGCGGCGTATTAGGGTTAGTATTTCAATTGTTGAGAAAGGCACGTAGACGGTTTTTGGGAGTCTAATTAGGAAATGGAGACAGATTATAAATGCTAACGTAATGTACATGTTAATTTTATTTTTATACAACAAGGGTGGCACACAAGTACACGACTCGCTGAAAGCGGAAATTGGTGCCTTGAAAAGAGTAGTCTATCTACACTGATAATCCCTAAAGAAATACTTTTACCAAGAAAATTCAACATAGTAATTTTTTCTCACTTATACCAACATTTAGTCCATACATAGGTATACGTTTTGAAGAACAAAACAGGAAGTGGCGTCGAGGAAGACGGATGTTTTCCGATGACCAGCGCACGCGCATGATTAGGTTACGCTATTAGTATAAAGTTAGTCGTAAGATTGTAGTTATCGATCAAAACCAGTTGCTTTTTAATTCTAGGTTTAAAAGAATAATAAAATTATGTAACTCCTAACTTGCTCCATCCTATTTTCTAGCTTCTTATGTAACTAATTTCATTACCAAAAATTGATATTTATATAACGGATATAATAGACGGCCTTGTGTAATGCCGTGCAATATTTTCAGAGACAACAAAATTATAAAGTGTACATAAAATAACACTAAAAATGCAAAAATAAGTCAATACGAATACTTATCTTAAAAATGACTGGTAAAAATACTTTTTTTTTTTTATATTAAATAAGAACTGTAATATAATTATTTTTAGTCTTTTGAAGACATTTTATAATTTTAATGATGTTAACCTTATTTTTTTTCTAGACTACTTATCAATATTATATAGTATCATCATCAAGCCCATATACGTCCCTTTTCTATGTCGAAAGTTAAGTATTCGAACCACTACGCCAACTAGCTGCTATGATTTGATCTAATACAATAAATAACCTTTTTATGTTTCGTCACGTTTATTCGAATGACATTTTAAATTCAAGAAACACAAATTTTGCTGATGCCCTTATTTAATTATTTAACAATTTATGTACACGCAAAGAATTAAAAAGGACACGACAGAATAACAAAAAATGATACAAAGGTACTGCTTATTTCTATAAGAAATCTCTTCCAGCAGCCCCATATATGGGAAAATCGACAACCAAATGTAGATGGACGTGTACCAATACTAATATAAGATATCATTATATTTACCCATACATATATATACAAATACACACATACATATGTACACACAATATATTTAGATTCTCTGTAAAGAGAAATAATGCCCTTGTTATTTTTGACGTATCATTAAGCAATTCACTCCTACACCTGGTTAACATGTGTATGTTTCATCTTGGTAGGGTATGTATATAAATTGGACTGTTTGTTTAAAATTTTATGATATTAGCACAGGTGTTAAGTGAATATAATATTGTTCCACAAGACCTGTCAATATTTATCTGTAAAGAATTAAAGATTAATAAAACTTTTATTAATGAATCAATTTAATGTTTTTATTTAATTTATTCCGTCACTCTCATTTTTAGAAAGAAAAAAATTTTATTTATTAACAAAATAAAAATACGCTCTGACAAATAACATCAATACAAACACAATAAACACATGAGGGTGTACTCAACAAGCACCAAATCTCAACATAAAGTTACTGCGGCACTTAAAATACAGAAGCGCTGTTATGTTTACATAAACTTGATCTATATCATTAACATAAAGTTTGGCTGTACGGGCTAGATTACTTCGCCTTCCTTTTGACAGGGAGAATTTAAAAAACAATAAAATTACAATTAAAATGGATTACAATAAAATTAAAAATGGAATGCCACGTATTCATTAATTTCATTTAGTCTGTAACGTTCTATTTGAAGACATGAGAATGCTAGAAGACATCAAGAAGACGATAGCACAGAAGTTTTATTAAGACACTTATGTCTCTTAGCATCCGGTCCTGTGATAGCACTGGCTAGTAATATGTAATGTATATAAGACGGTGCGGTGGGACATCTGGACTCTGCAGGTCCACCAAAGGGAGATGGTGAGAACAAAACCATATTGAAAACCCCCAATAATTGAGAGTCTGAATTTGTTCACATTTGTGATCAACACAACCTCAAACCACCAATAGTCTTGCTTAATTAATTTTTAGTTTTTACCGCTTAAACTAATATTTAAGTTATTTGCCTCACTTTCATTCTAATTCAATATGAAAAGGATAACATGACTTTAAAGAACGTCATGTAAGTTGACACTTAGCCGATTATTACACTTTACTTGTTTTTATGATGCCCGTTAAGCCACAATCGCCATTTTGGAAACGAAAATGATGTCACGGGTAATCTGTCTTTTTCTCATGAGTAGTATTGAACTAAAATTATATTCAATAATTTGTGCACAGCAGTATTGTGGCCCATGTCAAAGTAAATTACTGATATATGTATGAATATGTGTAAATAAATAAGCAATAATAAGTAATTCTTGTCATCACTTCACGTAATCACATCCAAGGAAATTAATAAAAGCAACAAATGATTCCAACAGCTAGGGTTGCCACACGTAATTATAATATACATCTATATGTAACCAAAACATATATGTTAATTGTATTATACATAATAGAAAATTAATATTGTACGAAATATACTATAGTACATTAGCTTCTTACATTAACTATGACTGGTCTGGAAGCACGGGGAATTTATATTGTAAAATAACTTACTAAATAAAAAATACAGAATGTTTGAAAATTTCCCACAAATAATATTATTTGCATTCTTTTACAGAAAAATACTTTTATAACAAAAAAAAGTTGGCAACCCTACCAGTACACCAACGCCTGTCGCTACATCCCGCTAATTTTATTGTGTATACACAAACAAGCATAGCGACAGACACTGCATCGCTATTGAGTGAACGCCTGCCGACTCGAGATAACAGCTTTGTTTAACGCAGTTCTGAATAATTAAAATGAAATGCGAATGCCTGATTTCACGACCGCCTTTGGGTAAAATAAGATTTGTAACAATAATGAAGTAACAGGCGCATTGCAAAAGGCTTATTTAAGTTAAAAAGTTTGTAAGAAACATCAGTAACATTAAAAGATTTGGAAGGCTAGTTATAAAGCGAAGGATTGTTCACATTTTCAAATGACTAATATTTTTATTAAATAAACAACGGATGACTCTGTAATTTAAGAAATACTTAAATTTTAATCCAACCAATAAAGTGCTGATAAAGTGGATAAAGATAAAAAACTAAATGACAGGTGAAATTATTATTTTTCAGAATCCTAATTACACACGGATACCTTAACCACAGAGGAATTGGCTATTTTACCTTCATCTGCCGGACCACAACAACGCTGTTAACATTATTGCTAGTAAATTTAGGTCAGATGTTGCTAGCCAAGACGACTTAGAAAAAGCCCTACCACAAACCAAATAGATACCGAAAATTTCTGTCCCCATGAGAATTGTAAAAGTCAAAGTCAAAGATAACTTTATTTAAATAGACTCATTTACTAAGTTCTTTTAAATCGTCACAACAGGGAATATGTATGAGAAAAACAAATAATGTAATTAAAGGCAATAGTCATAACTTTAAGTGGGTATCAACCGGGCATTTACAAATTGTCCCAGTATTAAAATATGTACTAAATAAATTGTTAGTTTTAATTTTAAAATAATATTTATTTTATAATTAAAAATAACACTAGTATGCATATTCCCAATTAACCCTACTACCGCTTCGACGAATTAGTAGCTGCAGAGAAGAAGCGGCGCTAGAAACTCTCAGCCTTTAGTATTTATAATGACATTTACAATTGGAACACCAGACCTCTCGATCTGAGCTAGGTGGTCTTAAGTTCAAGCACTAGACCACAGAAGCCATTAAAGATTCACGGATAAAAACCAAAATTCACCATCGCTATACGTAATAACTATGATTTTAAATTAACAAAGTCAAAGTAAGCATTTAATTCGACCTTAATAAAGTTGCACGGTCAGTGAAAACGAAACGCGGACAATTTCTCGTTTGTCTGCCTGCGCCTGCGCACGTGTTTGATATTGGGGTCAAACACGGTCGTAAGATTAGTTACAGTACAACAGGATCTATTATCCAATTATCTAATAAGTAGGGTTCCGTAATTTTTTTATTGCAAACTTAAAATACCTAATAATTAATTTAGTTTACAGTTTAATAAGTTACCTTTTAATGCAATTGCCTATATCTACGAAAGCCTGAGCCGTACCATTTTTTTTATAAAAAGCAAACAAGTCATCGCCGCCTGTTGGTAAGTAGTAGGAGTTGTCCGTTTGTTCGTATAGCTAGTGCATACATGCCCATATGTATATATGCCCAAAAGGCCTTTTCACTCCTCTTTCGAGGAGCCCATGTTGAAGAGGGAATACATGTGCCGGTAAAGAATAACCTACCAGTCGGTGAAGATATACCTTTTTTGATGAACTTGTATGTATTTAAAAATGATTTCTGCGCGAAATTTTCATACAATAGAACCCTAAAACAAAGGGAAAACCATATGCGATGTGAATGTAACCTCCTTTTATGAATCACACGCAGTTTTTCCACATCTGCAAGGAGCCGGATCCCGATGTACTGTTACCCTAGGTACATTATATCAGAATACAATGGACCCAATTCTGTTGTACACGGACTTAATCAAATTGAGGTCAAATTCAATAAGAGGTATTAGGAACGCCAAGATAGTTATGAGATCCATAGTTTTGTTTTAATCGGCATATTTTGTATTGCGTGATAAATTGAGGCAAAAATGCTTAAGAGTCGTCATTTTAGAAATCTGTTTTTGTTATTGTAGTGGAAGAATAGTCTTAAACTGAGAAACTTATATTTAATATAGTTCATGCACAACGGAATCGGTGCAGAAAATATTACAACGATACTATCACAACGATAATACTTAATTATCTATAATCAGTTTAGAACGTATTTTTAATGTTGGATCGAAACTGTAATATATAATGATTGCCGTCTACAATGCACGCGTAAGGTACAAGGTTAGGCAGAGTGCATGCTCGCGACAAAACAAACATGCCCTAGTAGTGTTGTACTACAGCAACGTTGGTTATTTAACTAACAATGGTCGGCGCGGGCGCAGCCGTGCCAGTCGGTACCATGCGCCGGACTCACAGGCTACTACCGATAGCCTGATGTGTTTAGATCGAAAACGAATCGATTAATTCCAATTTTGAAATTTATTAAAGTAATTTTAAAAATATATACCTACTTAACAATATCAAAACAAAATGGCGGGCGTTCTTGCGCGATAACGTTAGGATTGTCCGCCAAAGAAGAGCCACAGGTTGAAGCCTCCTTTTAAGCTAAGTCTATAAAATTTGCATGTTTACATCTAAAACATCATGTTTCTAAAATTAATTTAAGCTACAAATGTATGCGTCAATGTGTGTTGGAACTTGCATGTGTGCGAGTGTGTGAGTCGGTGTCGGTGTAGGAATGTGTATGTGTACTGTGTAAGTGCATCAGTAACAATATCTTTGTTCAATGACCTCTGAAGACCTTACTAGCCAGATAAACATAATACTCAATAAAGAACGTTATTATATTACCGCGATCTCTGTAAGGTGAGCTTCTACAAATGCTTATCGGGACGAAATTCTAGTGCACAAAATTGGTTTTTAAAGTACGGGGTCCTCATTATAGAAAAGTTTAAACTCTCAAGATGAATATTTCCTAGATAACTAAGATTCCCAAAATAAAGATGGCCAGCAGTAAAAGACCGATCGAACTAGTTTGACTGTACCATAGTGGGACTAGTCGCCGGGACTTCCCGCTTGACGAGTGTTCCGATTTTCTTAAATCTTTTTGCTAGTTACTGTTAAATGGCTAACACCAGACCATAATTAGAAAGATGAAAATGTTTTTTAACGTTAACCGTTTATTAATGTACTTTATTCATTTTACAAAAAATAATTGTTTTATTATTATTAATCTACGGCGATTGATTTAATATGCTACTTATGTATGAGTTTCCTATTCTGATGGCATTGAATTTACATGGCGTTGAATTTTGACATTGACATGTGAAATGTGAGAAAATTCTATGCCTCATGCAAAGCGTTATCTGAGATGATGTGACCTGTCGATTAGAAATCCTTAAAAGCGAATCCCCTCAAGGATTGCTGACTACACGGTTCTCGCCTCCTTAAAACCCGGTAACGCAGTAAACGCCATTTACGGCCAAAATCATTAATAAGACTTAAAAACGAAAGTTTTTAACTTCGATGAAACGCGAATATACAATTTATTTATTTAAAGTGCACTAAAATTTTTTCCTATATTTACAACCAGATATTAATGAATATCCAACGACGTACGACTAAGACTTCACTTTGACTTTGTCAAAATCGCCATAATTTATCTTACTGGCTGGTCACAGTTTCTATCCAACCTACCCTTTTTTTCTCAGTGAATAATCCGCTTATGGACCTACCCGACACTAGCTAAGCGGCGAGCGTGTGTGGGGTCGCCCAGTGCCTTGGAATACCCACTAAAACTCCCCGGTAACTCCGCTGCCGTGCACGTGGGTGACCTGGTTTCTGCTGAAGTAATTTACCAGGCCAAACCTAACCAAACCAAGTTTAGTCGCAATTATCAGCACTTTATTTAAATAAAACAATATTTGCCATAGTAGTGGTTAGAAGATATAGGAATTTTAAGATAAATCTGTGAATTTTATTTTAAATAGTCCATAACTATACTGTGTATATTTTGTTATATTAACCTACATCTAGTGTAATAAAATAGTTATAAAGAAACTGTGTTCTTAATCATGTAAAGAGGCACGTACAGTTATATTGAGAGGCCATAACACGCCGTGAAGAGCTATTGTGATAACGGTATAACACGACGTTATGCGTGGACAATTAAATCTGTTTTCTCACCTAAGCACGACTTCTATCTAATGGCAATACACTTTCATAAATATATACATTTTATTACAATAATCACCTTGTGAACCATCATAATACTGTTACATCAACGAGACATACTCAATAAAAAAGATAGTAATTTTTATTTATATAACGTCTACCCATAACATTGAACTAGTTCCGTTTAAGGATTTCAAGTCGATAACACTGACAGTCAATTTAATTTGAATTTAAAAAACTAACAAATCAGAATTTTATATTATACAATAAACCGACTCAAAACAGACTGACTTTATTAGGCAAAAATAATTCAATTTAAGAAATAATCCAATTTAAAATTATTTCTTGGAATTGGTTTGAATTTGTCTACGTTTGTTTGAAAATAAAATGTGAAGCTCGGACTTCAAAATATAATTTTTAATTAACTTCTTAAATGGCAATATTTTTGCTAATAACTAAATAAATATTCTAAAATAATTAAAAAAGGTCTACTATTCAATTGTTATTGGAGGTCTAAATAAAACCTGAAAGTTATGGATTTTCTAAAGCATCAGTTGTGCTACTGGGTACATGACTCCCTCTCGGGAGAAACGTATGAGAAGTCTGGGCCATATCACTACCACGTTGGAAAATTGTGGCTGGCTCTCAAAACAATCTAACTATCTAACGGTGTTAACACCCTTAAAAACCTCCTGTTATCGATAGCTCTATCGTACAGCTTCAAAGTTCAATATCGCGTACCTCGCTTCAACAGCTTAAAAACTAATTTTCGTTTTGTACTCGGTTCTTGTTAATGAACTAATTAATATAATATTAGAATAGAATATCTTTATTGTACATGAACCAATTCAAAAATAAATACAGAGGAAATAATAATCAGATATATTTAATATAGTTTCAGTATATGATTATTATTAACACAATTATATTTTTACATTATTTAGTTACCTATATATTTTTAATATTCAACTTATTCCTAAAATCCGTCACACAGCACCAATATCGTCAGATGGTCGCGAAGAAAATTTGGAACGAGGCTTAAGTTGAGACTACGACTGGTATGATCTCAGTTGACGTCAGGATTTTCGTAATTATTATTTTTATAACTTAATCTTCTAAATAGTTTCAAGGCATTATTAATATTCTCTAACTACAAAGTTAGAGAATAGATTTTTGCATTACAACCCTAAGTTAAATTAACCCTTCGCTGTGGGCGTCTAACTTCACAAGTATTGAGAGGTCTCCGGAACCGTCAGCAGTTTCTGACTGACAGTTTGTATAAAAAATTGTTTCTTGGAAATGCGATTATACGTGTACCTACTGGCGAGATTTAGCAAACTGATTATTTGAGAGGGTGTGTTTATATAGAAAACAATCATATTTTCAGTCCGAAACAGAGTTATTGGCAATATAAACTACCAGTTAATAATTTTATTATACATATAATAAAAGGGAACATGTGTGACCGAAGATATATATATATATAATTTTTAATACGAGTCATTTTCTGAGCTGATATAAACATTAATAGAGCAGGTCTTAAGTATTCACGTTTTAAAAGGCCATTTTCTTTTGAATAAAACTAAGGCAGTACTGCAGAAATAACAATAATGTGCCTTTAATTAAAATATATGTAAATTATCAATAATGAGCCTTTTTTTGTACAACAAAGGCGGTAATGAAGCATACGGGCTGATGGAAAGTGGCTACCGTAACTTACGTTACTTGCAACACCAGGGGTATAACTCGCTCACTGCATATTTTTAGGAGAAACAGGAGTTTCTCCTCAAATGTAGGAACTTAATATTAAAAATGCAATCAGAATAAACATACTTGTCGACAGATGTTGAGGAACCTAACCATCGAGGTCAGGTCACCGGCAAAGATTGGAGTCTAGGCGGATACAATACAAAAACCGTGATGCAAGGTTACTGGCGAACACAGACGGCCAAAACAATGAAGCGCAGCAGGAAAACGATGCTACGACCTCGAAGGACACCATTCTAGCAAACCTATGAACACTGTATGATTACGATGATATTTTTTGTTGTATATAGACATTAATATACCATCACTATTGGTGCAAGAATTTTAGAAATCATGTTCTAATGTTGATGCAATCCGGCTCGAAGGACCATTGTTCAATGTCCCAAAAATAACCTAAGGTGGTAGATATTTTGAAATGAAACCAAATATCTTGTGCTAAGAGTGTGTAATTAAATCATAACAACTTACTATATACATACTTTAGACAAAACTCGTTAGCGCGATTCAAAACCGTGCAGAGCCATCTAGAGACTAAAACTGGTATTAATATTAACAATGCACTGACACTGACTTTGTACAACATTACTTTACTCCTGAACTCGTTCAGGAAGCGTTGTGTGTGTCCATTACGAAAAAAAAACGAAAGAAGGAACTTAATCGGCTGATGTACAATAAAGATATATTCTATTCTATTCTAAGACTATAAGACGCTTCTTCTGTTTTCACTCATTAATAGCAAAGCTCAGCAATGCGACGTCCGACGGTTGTTAATGAGGATATGTGAGAATGATGGACGTCTATTAAACTTTTGTGTAGTTAAATATCAGTGTAAAGCAAACAAAGCGGAAAGATAAATTACATGCTCTTGCGCACTGTAAACGGAATGCCATTGACATTGCGCGGAACATACCTCATTATGCACTCAGAAGGTTACGTATTAGGAGGTTTTGTATTTGATCTTAAAATATTGTTATTAAGTATAAGGCCTGATTTCCTGTGGTCTAATGTTTCAGATTAGCCTTTTCAAATCTAGAAAATGTTAACTTATCA
The DNA here is from genome assembly GCA_943193645.1 of Acentria ephemerella. NCBI lineage: Eukaryota > Metazoa > Arthropoda > Insecta > Lepidoptera > Crambidae > Acentria > Acentria ephemerella. The sequence continues at coordinate 516,968 of OW971887.1, forward strand.
GATACAACGCTATTTCTCTGACTATCTATTTCAAATCGAACATTATAAGTGGACACTATATATATTGTTATAATCATAGTTATGATATATATAACTCGGCTGAAAGAGATCTCTATTAGAGATAAATTGTTGGTTGTTGTTAGTTATTTTATTTATATGTGAAATAAATATTTTTGTTTTATTATTATGAAACATATGTTTACTTAATTCATTCTTTCAATTGAAGTGATTTTACCAAAATATGCTACTTTTATAAGAGCATGTTTTGGGTATGAATGTGTGTGTGTGTATTTTATAAGTGTGTGCACGCGTGTTGAAATATATATCTTATAATATATCTTATTTTAAATCCTTATGTTTATACATTACTGCAGGCTTCTATTTATTAAAACTGTGGTAATGATGAACTGTTCATATTAAGGTTAAGAGATGGGTAGTGTCAGCTAGCGTCAGTCAGTCTATTTATAATAGAATCAGCCGTAGTCGTATTAGAACGTTTTGTATTAGTCAGTTTGCTTGACAACGCCAATGTCAGCATTGTGGAGGTGTTAGGTTCAATGTCCTCAGAGGCAAAATGTGCTAATTATGATAGCAGTTTGAAATTATAAAGAATGTCTGCTTACATTAAATAAAATAAATCTGTATCAACATCATGTTAATAAAAAATATTTATTTGAGATTAATTTTATGATACTGTATAAGAATAGTACTGTAAAAATAATCTAAAACAATAAAAAATACACTTGATAACTCAATAATATCTCAGAATGACATTGTTATTTTCTTATTAAACCGAAAAGTTTTCTAATTTTGCATAAATCGGGAAACCAAAGCAACGATTAGCGCAGCGCACACGCAAAGCCGAGCGGCGGAGCGTGTTCACGGTGAAAACTGTTATGAAACAAGTGATTTGTCGATAATAAAGTCGACAAGTGGTGATGCGAGTCGTATTGTAAATTTTTAGAAAAAATAATCTTATTTAAACACCTGTTTAACATTACTTTACCGATAACTGTTGATGATGTTCATAATTTGCTTTTAAACTATACAAGATTAACGAACTCCATTACTATTGCTAATTAAACCGGTCGGTAATGGCAATGGACTTTGTTGTTTATTGTAAGATCTGCCGGTTTAATAAAACTTCAGTGTCATAATAAAGGGTCATAAAAGATTATCAATGGATTGGCTATAAACTGAAGATAAAGTCCAATGCCTTTGCTTTGCAAAGATCCACAGATCATTCCTTCATTTTATTTAAATATTCATTCATTAACAAGGGTGAATTTAACTCAACAAGCAGTAACTTGAGATACTCACGAGTGGCTTTCAAAAAATATGGGTAAAGGTTTTGTTATCATCGAAGTGATTAAATATTAAATTTGATCTTAACAGTTCACTATGGTTTAATGTATTAAATTCAAAGTCAAAAGTCAAAGTCAAAAATAACTTTATTTAAATAGACTTATTTACTAAGCTCTTTTAAATCGTCACAACAGGGAATATGTATAAGAAAATAAATAAATATAATTATAAAGGCAATACTCATAATTTTACTGGGTATCAACCGGGCATTTATTAATTGTCCCAGTTATAGTATTTAAATATGTACTAAATAAATTGTTAAATGTTAATTGTTGTTGTTGTTGTTGTTGTTGTGTTAATAATAATATAGTTTTATTTAAGCAGTGTCTTTTAATAAGCTTTTTGTCCGTTTCCCTACGTCGACCTTTCTACTTAAGGCAAATATTGAACACTATAGTACAATAGAAATATTTGTAATTGCCTAAACATATCTATTTATTTCTTAGAAGAGCCATAGGCTTAACTGTTACATCCATCTTAAAATACATATGGTTGCCATGGTGAGCAAGCCTGCGCCCTTTTACATATTTATATATCTTAAATATATATCTGTGGAGTATTGTGTATGTGTATTACTAATAACAATAATTTTAATCAAGTTTAAAACCAGAGGTGAAATTGTTAGGACATGACCGCGTAAAAGCACATAATATTTTCACTTTTAAACTTTCTTAGCTTGTTGGAACACGCACAGAGCGATTTAAACTCTTTAGTGACAATCAAAAACATTCAGTGACTAATTCCTCTGTCGCTTATCTAAAGAGGAATCTTCACGGGAACATGTACCTCTTTCATATAACAGTGGCTTCAGTATGCCGCATGCAGCACTAGCTATCTTCGCATATGGACTCCTCCATACCACTTGCCATCAGCAGAAAAGGTATTATATAAAAAGCAATATAAAAATATGGACAAGGCACGCACACACACTAACGCACTCACTCACACGCACGCACGCACACACACACACACACACACATGTTAAACTGTTTAATACAGTGATGTTATTTTTATCCTCATCTTAACATAAAGCTCATGTCATCACTAAAAGTCACCTTGCAGCGTTAAGTCAACTTTTAGTTATTTTATTTAACAATAAAACCTTAATGCCTTATCGTCTGTATATAAAAAAACTTAGTTACATTTCAAAAGCCATTGTTTATTGTTTTGTAATTTTATGTTTGTTCTATTTAAATTTAGTGAGAAATCTTATTGTGTTAAGGACACGTGGGAGAGTAAAGGCTTAATTATTTACTAAATCTTTTAAAAACTCGCGTTCTAAATAGTTCCTCCATAGTGTGCGCACACGCAGGCGGTGCAAATTTGACAATCACACTTATCAACTCTGCCATCTTAAGTACTAACATTATAGAAACAGGTTTTAGGTGTACAGGGGTTAATAAGACCATATAGAGCTACAGACGATATATAGAGATCTATCTAGATTTTAAATATTTTTTTACTCAAAAGGATACAATTTTTCTTAGTAAATATATCTGCCAAGCTGCATTCCAGTTTGTCGCCAGTAGTTCTTGTAGTATACTATTCTAGTATACTATATATATATATATATCTATGTTGCTGTATATTTTTATTATATAGAAAGTTGTGTACATTAATAATTGAAGTAAACTAATGCGCGGAAGTGAATTGATTACACATCAAAACAATAATTCAATAACCTTCAATATTGATACGTAGGAGAAAGCATAATTGCTAAACTGAAATAGTGTTATTAAGATAATAATTAAGTAAGTCGGTGCAAAAATTTGTAACTTTAATTTCAGTATGAGATGCTGTCGTAGCAGCAAATTGTTGATTGTTTTATTTTACTATTTGATCTATTGTGCTATTTGAAAAATAAAATATGTTACTTTATTATAAAAGAACAGTTAAAAACACAGTTGTGGTTTTGTCGCACGTAGTAATTCTCTTAAAGAAAAATTGCTAAATAAATTTTTGTAAAATGTCTTTAATTTTCGGGACTTTAAAAAATTAAGAAAGTTCATTCTAATTATTTCAGTTCATTGTTAGTTAGTCATCGGCCTCGATTTTGTAGTGGTCGAATTAAACAGAATTTTATCAGCTACCTGAAAAATACAGACGGTAGGTGTCGTTACATGACGTTCCAAAAATGAAGGCATATTTGTAAGCACATTTGCCTCATTAAGAAGCGTATCATAAAACTAAACGTGAACTTAACTTTCCTTAAAGTCATTCTATCGCTCTCATAATAAAGACTAAATTAAAATAACTTATTGTCCACTCTTCCATGAGAGGCGAATAACTTTTAACGTACGTTAATATTTAGAAAGGATTAAAACTGGTTATTATTATGACTTCATAACAAATAGTAAGATCACATAGGTCTATGGCAGAACCATCGATACTACGGCGAAATGTCTTCGGGCCATCCCGTGTTGTCGATGGAAAGCGGCTAGGTAGGTGCGTCGCTGAGGAGTTTAGTGGGTGAGAGCCCCACACACCCCCCTCTTCCTCCTCCCCAGAGGTTAGGGGATCGGCTGGTAGAGCTTCTCCTCAGCGTCACAAAAAAAAAAAAGGTCTATGGCAGAAATTCTCAGAAATCGGTTTCCCAGGGCTCGTAAAAATCATAAACAGAAATTAAATTTTCGTATTGCTAAGTATTTTGTATGAATATAAAAAAGTCGAGTTAGGATTTTTTTAACTAATTTGGCTGTTGACTGAGGTTTTATGGAAATGGTGTCGCTTGCCCACAATAGTTTGGGAAACCCATTAACACTGATGCTTCAGGTACTTTGACATTCTGGAAACAAGAGATGTATTAGCGTCTTCGCCTCCATGCTCAGTACTTACGATGACTATTTTCACACACTGCACTGACATTGGGTTCAAACCCTTTATTGCAAATCTTCAAAAGTTCGCATAAGTGTTAATTCTAAGGAATTATAGACATGTGTTTACATATATATGTACAACCAAAATATAATTAAAGAAAAGATATAAAATATAAATAAACCAATAAAAATAATGATAAAATACTAAAAATAATTTCCACTCAATAATTGAACTATCTCTGTTGTCATTGTCAATTGCGGTTTAAGTTTCAACACCACAAAATTCACTGGCTTAAATTAGTCATTGGAGATTAAAATATGGGCAACTACGTGGCTCAAATCACCAGTATCCAGCAGTGATTATGGCAGGTTTGAGAGACTGTAAAAATTATTATAAAAAATACAGAAAAAAAAAGTACTGTGGAAGGTGGTCCTTCCACAGTACTCAAAAAATGTTATTGAAATTGTAATATCCTGGGAAGTTTCCAAGCTATCAAAATCCAATGCAATCATGCTGTTTTTTAATATCACACCAAATTCATTGACGTCATGTCGTTTGCTTGCTTGTGATAGTCCACCGTATGGTACAAACTTCAACATGGGTACTTAAGAAGTAATACTTATTGATCTTAGAATTATCGGCCATTATAAGGTACACGTAAGCTAGGAATTCCACTAGTAAGTTGTGTTTATATTAGTTTTAATACGATATGGTTTCTCCATATAAGATAACAACTCTTTAAGTTATTAAATATTAAAAATTAAAACCACATCTGGTAATTTAAACATTTCATGCTGTATATCCTTTATAATAAGATTGAAGTTCGCGAATCAGATCAAACTAAGTAATATAGTTGATTGTATCATTGAACAAGTTCAAGGCAATACGCGAAACCAGTTTTGCCTAGTTGTTTTAATGGTGTTCCCTGTCTCTATCGGAGCAGAGTGAAAGAAGGGAGAAGGCTGTTTCTCTAACGTTCTAAGGTGGGGCCACTTTGTTTCTGTCGGAAAACTTATGTAGACATTTTGTGTATAACTTTGATTCCGTCGTAAGTTGTAATACTTACTCGGATCGTCCCTACGGCCCAGAGGTTACTGGAAAGTTGGTATTTTATGCTGGGTTTCAAAAATCAATCTACGGAAGGTTTTTCTCAAGAAGCATCGATTTATGTTTATACAAGTAAAAGCATGTCAAAACTGAACGTTAAACCATCCGTAGATGTATTATTGAAACCCAATTAAGTGGGATAGGTACAATGAAAACATTTCTAACAGTCAAATTTAATTTTATATTTTCAACATTGCAAAAAGTCACATTGTTGTAAGTTTGTACCGCGAGATTAACTGTGAATTTGAAGATTTTGGTTTTTGTCAAATGTCTGAGCAACATTAAAATTAAGTACTTATTTATAACGGGAGCAGTCATCTGGGCGGTGACAGTGACTAAGAGAATATTGTCTATGCCGTTAAGGTTTTTTTTAAATTTATTAAAGGCAACAAACAGTCATTTACAGACATATACTTGGGATTGACATACACTTGGAATAATTTGCTTCGGTCTCATATAAATAATAAATAAATGATACACAATAACAATAAATCAATATTCTGAACCTAGAAAAAAATTCAGATTTCTAAACCTTTATTTCTTTGGCGCAATTGTTTTTCACAGTACTACAAAAATATTTAATAACTTCAAGACTTATCATTAAATCAAGTAATAATAATTTTAGCATTTGGAAAATAATTAGTTATGCCACAGAGATGAGATTTTGTCCAAAAAATTGTGTATTTATAACTTAATAATTAATTAAGAAATGTCGCCAATATCTGTATGCTTTTTATGCAAAAATTAAAATGTGTTTGTGTTAAAAATATACAAGAACAGAACAACAGAACCTTATACCTTCGTCAATCAAATCAAACCATTGTCAAATCCACACATTATTAATATAGTTTCCAAACGATTCACACTAAGCATTTTATACCAACAACGACATTTTTAATTTAAACTCCACTCAGTGTATTTTAAGGTGTATATTCCTCAGGCAAATTTTAGAGATGTGTCGCATGACCGGAAGTGTCCTATTGAACGGGCAAGCACGTCTCGGCGCGGTTTCCGGCGGTCAATGCCGACTGTACTGGCTTCACACGCCGCTGAGTGTACTCAACTCACAATATACGCAGTCAAATAAATAAAGGGAACCGTTATGACATCATTTTAATTTGAGTCTTTATTTTGTGAACAGCAAGGTACACTTTAGTTTTTTAAAATAGGATAGTCCACGATTGATTATAGATCTCATTATTGCTTAATGGATTGTATAAAAATACGATGACAAAAAATGTAAAAAAAAATTTATGATAGCTTAAAGCGGACTATTTAATTAAATGAAGTGATCAATCGAAAATCTACCGTGCTGCAATTGCTTTATAATTGAATGTGAATCAATTTAGATTGTTAAAATAAAAGACCATTATAAATTTTGGATGATAATAATAAGTTTCATTAATAAATTTTGCACGCGTTGATGTCTTTTTAACGACATCAGGCTTCAACATTACTATATTGATTATTTATACTAACTAAAAGATTCCACACTCGCTCAGCAATCGTTGACTTTAAATCGGTCGGAGAAGAAATAAAGGATAAAAACTCCAAAAATTCATTTCAATATTTTATATTGTACAAACTCAGCCACAATATAGATATTGTTAAAATTCAAAAATCATAAAATATCAAACTAAGGGGATGTAATAGCCGCGTCTATTTTTTTTATCTCCACCCCAAATATATAAAATATTTAATAGATACTGCGATTGACAGCTCACGTCATGCAAAGAGGGTTATCTAGTAGATAGTCACGCGGATCGTGTAAATAGAAACCTATATTAAATTTATTCTTATAAAGAAAACAATTGCAACTAATGCGAATTTAAGTTAATTATTATTACGGAATACAAAATTATTTGTTAGTAATTATTGTTAAACTTGTCGAACAAAATATTTTGAATAAAGTGGATACTAAAAGCAATCACCAAAATATATCAAACAATAAAATCTACCATCCACTTGTTAGTAAATAAAACAAATATTGTTATCATATATCTAATTCCGTAAATTTTGAAATGTCCTTAAACTTTCAATTAGGAATTAAATAAATAGTCAACATAATAATGATGTTTATTAATTGTTTTTGTGAGATTTATTTATTACAAAATAGTAATTCATTCAACTGCGGTATGAGGGGTATTAAAACACGAATGTTTAGCACAGAAGGCGAAGCAATGATAATACTGTTTTAATACCTATATATGTATCGTGCGATTATTGAAATTCACTTGAATAATTCTTTTTATTACGGCGTAGTGAAACGCGCGAATGACTGTTTTTTTTTTAATTTCGTACAGATACCACTCATCGCGCAGTGAGAATGTGGCCGGTGGTGGCTGATGTGTAAACCCTTTGCGCGGAATCGAAAAAGCGAAGGAGTGATATTATGAAGTACAAGTTTGGGTGACGTTATAGTTACTAGGACATTGGTTGTTTTAGTCTTCGACTTTTATTTGAGGATTTTATTAGGCACCGACCTATATAATACTAAACATTCAATAATGTTGTCATAGATAGCTATACATAAATCATTACTAATTTACCTACTTATTACCAGAGAAATTCCTTTTACGTGCACTAACCAGCGCACATAACAAATTTCTTAGGTCATTGCGCTTTTTACAATGTATTCTACGTGATTTAAATAAAACATTAAATTCTTGAACATGCCGCAGCAAGTCCACGTTTCGTTTCTTAAATCTAGCCGTTAAAGATAAAATGTAATAGTTACCTAATTGAACACGTAATTTGTAATTTGGGGCATACATATCTCATTACACATCGTCCTCTATCCTATGTGGTTAAGGAATTCGGGTGTAGTTCGCTTCTTCGACCTTATCTTCAGTTACCATCAGGTGAGATGAAGGTCAAGAGCCACCTCGTTTTAAATTTACGTATGACCCGTTCTATACGTCTTTTTTACGTCTACCTTCATATTGTTCTCATCGACCATAGAAACAGTACATATAAAATCATACATTAAATACGTAAATTAAACTTTGACAAATTAATCTATTCCCTGTTATGACGACTTAATAGAAAATAGTAAATGAATCTATTTCAATAAAGATATTATGACTTTGACACATTGAATTACCTGCAACCGTAATTTAATAAGTTATTAAAAGGTAGGTATCTACTTAAGTACACTTCTCAACAATTAGTTAATTTGTCATCTACCTACAATTATCAAAACTTAAACGCTCACAGTCTGTATCAATATAAGACATCATTAACTAACCAATAGCTAAAACAAGAATTTGCTTCCAGTTAAAACATTTAAATTAAGTCTTGCTATGCAGTTAGTAGACTCGCGACATCACACCGGTGTCAATAACGGTTTAACTACTCGCTTAATGCCTGATTTCAGACGAACCATTTGACTGCTACCAAGAACACTTAAACCACTCTGTGCAAGAAATGTTAAAAAGAAAACACCCGTTTTCTTTTAAAAAAACAACCAAAAAATGTTTGGTCACGGCTTTAAGATTTGCAGCCTCAAAAGCGTCACGTGACTTTCTTTTGCGTGTTCACTGACCTGCTAAGTGCCTCGTGTCGGCCTGGGCAGCCACCGCGGCGGCCACCACAAGCAAACAGAACGCCTCCCCGGCGCCCCGCATCTTACACCACGATTGACCACATCAAACACACACCACAGATAAGTAATTAAGACAAAAAACTTTTCAAACAAATGCACACAAAAGACGCACTTCAGTTTTTTTTAAAATGGAACGCGCGTTCGAAAGTTGAATTCGTGACGGTTGGAAAGTTTGGTGACGTGTCGCGGTTATCGCTTGACGCTCTGTCTCTAACGAGCGTGCAATGCGAGCGCGGGAGAGCGACTGACGCGCCGCCGGCCGGCAGTCAGGTGGGGTGGCAAGCGTAATAATTATAACTACATACAGCCTTCAACATGGGAAAAATAGGGAAAAAGCTTTTCGAATATTTTTCAGTATATAATTAGGTCTTAAAAATTAATGAAGCAATATTTGTTCATTAAACACCATACTTTATAAAAATCACTAGGTTCATAGGTTCATATTACGAAAATGATTAAGTGTAAAGACAAGAAACGTGATGAAAATTGACATAGTTGTAGAAAAATAAACCCAAATAAGCAGTTATTTATGATCCATTTCTTTAATCCTATATCTGTATACTTTTGGTTGCGTGCAATCTTTACTAAGTTGTTTAATAAAAAACTTTCGAGAATAATCGAGAACGTTCCATGGTTTTTTCCTATTTGAATAAAAAACGACTACAACGAGTACGTTATATAAACAAAAAAATTGGAAAGCCTTGCACTATAATTACCAAAAAGTGTAATCTTAACGGACACTTAAGCCTAGAATTTTCACGAAATTTGTGGAAAATTGTCGAAAGTTCTCAACCTTTCGTAAGTAATGCATTGAATCTATCGATCATTCTAGAAAATTTTATTGAATATTTGTTAAAGAAACAAATATAAATATGTGTATGTGCTTGCTATAAAATTCAAATGTATTATGCGTGATTCATGCGCGGCGCGTTTAATTCAAACTATCAAACTGCACTTTGTTAGTGTGCTACTTTTCCTTATTTTGCTAATGTATAACTTATATATTTATTTCTTTATTTTAATAAAAAATATCTCATAATAGACGCCATGAGCTGTAGACCTTTCTACACTTGTCGCACTATACAAGATACAGATACATTGACCTGGGCGCTTCTCTCCTACATGATACGACTCAGGTTTGTCGCTCCCTCATAGCTCGAGCGCCCGCTCCTGGTGGTGATGCCTGTTAATTAAAATCCTCCAGAGGCGAATCGCCCCTTAAGGGTTGAGGACTATCCAAGGTTTTCGCACTCAAAAACACGACTAACTCTTACAACTGCCAATTATGTAATTCTTTTTATAAAACAATTCCTACTATTTTACATGCACAGCTTGTATTTATGAATATATACCCGCAAGTGGGGTAAATTTAAACTACTTAGTTCAATTTATTTTACTAGCTAGTTTATATTTACCCCACTTGCGGGTAAATTACCCCGCGCTGGCAACGAGCTCGCTCGCACAGGTGGTTGTATGCAGGTAACAAGTAAATAAGGTATGCTACTCGGTAGCTAACAAACACTATACACTACATTAATACCTCTGCTCGTTGACTCTGGTTGATAGAAACTGAGATTTTTATTATTTCTAAAGGAAATAATCGTTGACCATTTACAACACCGCACTAATAAGTTCGTATAAGTAAATATGCATAAAGAAACGGTACTAAGGCATAAAAAAGGTAAAAAAAAAAATTCCTTTTTACCTTTTTTATGCCTTAGTACCATTTCAGGAGTGCATTTATTGTAGGGTGACGACTGGGGTCCATATTGGATCACAAAATCATATTCCCAATTTTTTGTTTTCCCATGTTTGTATTCATAATAATCTGTCTTGTTAATTTCTTACCTCATACTATTTTGTTCATAATACATATTCACATATACAGCTACATATTTATTATGGCATTACTAAGGACATATTTCATTCATAATATTGTTTTTGATAAAAGTTTCCTTCGTTACAGAGAATTATTATAATTTTCCTTTACTAAGAAAATATTTGACTCATAATATCGTTTACATGTTAGAATCAGTTAAAATATGAAGATCGGCTCCGGTGTTTCGTCAGCCGCTGCAGCGCCTAGCTTTCCCATAATAGGTCTAAAATATTATGTGAAACAATGCACCCCCTGGCGACTATAACTGACTATAGTTGCTATGACACGGTACTAGTGTCAAGCTATGGGTTTTTTTTTTCGTTGGGAAATCCTTTATGGATACCCATGCAGCGATTGGAGCCTCCGCATGGGTTATGTGGGAGTCACCGGTGTAAAGAGCCGGCATACCCACTAAAAAACAAACGTGTTCCTCCGACTATGGCGGATGGAGCTGGCCATGAAGCCGCCTTCTCCGGCCCAGTCTCCTTTGGCGAATCGGGTCCGCGAGGGGGTCATCCTCACGGGCCCGATCCGCTGCCTCCTTCTGCGATATGACGTCTTCGCAGAAGGTAGCTACCGCCTCCCAGTTCACCTCTCTCTCGACCATTGCCTTTGCAACAGCCGGGAGGGAGAGGTCACCTCCTATGGCCGTGACCAACTTCTGAGGCCGCCTGTGCTAACGTAGGAGAACAAGAAACCCACCTTCTTTCAGGTACCGTTATGTTAGATAGAAGATGTTTATATAAGCACGGTGATAAAATTTTATTTATAGATTTTGTAGGAAATGATCATGACTAATTGACGGCTATCTTCTAGAAACTAGAAAAAGATTTGGTTGACACGTTTTATTTAGACAAATGGGGTTTTTGTCCAATCGTTCTTGTATGACAGTCCTTGCTACTAGTACAAAGTATACCAGGGCAAGAAAGAGGATGATGCGTTTGTTAGTGAGATAAACAAAAATACATTCTAAGGACTATCCTATGCCTAGAGGCGCGTGAAGTAATTACGTAACATAGACAGTGAGTCTGTCGTGGCATGGCTCATATTGCGTTGTAAGTATGGAACCGAATACAATGCAATAACAGTGGTATTTTCCACTGAAATTAGATGCTACTGCGTAAAACTCCGAATTCAGAGAAAAAGAGCAAGTGCCGTGATAAAGTAAAAATAATAATATCCTTCTAAATATAATATCCTATTTTTATCCTAAAGTAAGCATTAATTCAAGCTTGTTTTATAAAAATTAGGTAACGGTAAAATATTAACACTAGATTTACCAGACCAGTCATTTAGACTGGTCGTGCAATTTCAATTCAAAATTCCTACTATATTACACATATTTTTTCAGAAATGATGTTATGACTTTTGTAGATATAATTAGAGAGTTTTATAAACTTAATGTTATTTTATATACATTAGTAACAAATATAATTTTTGTTGTTGACATATATTCAAATCGCTGGTATATCTAGTGTTAAATATTATACTTACTTACAGCCAGGATCTGCTGCTGCTTCTGCTGAATCACTCAAATAACGCAAATATGCTAGCCTTTCAGGGCACTGCATATTTGAACCATTTGGGGTTGAGATATTGGAATCTTGACACTGTTGAACGATTTTGAGAAAAAGTGGTGATAAGGCTGGCCTATACTTCGCACAGCGAATCGGCCTCGCTGTCCAGCAATGAGCGACGTAATGTACACTTTAGATAGTGTTTTTTACTTATAAATTTTTTTAAAGTTAGTTTAGGTTGTTGTATTTACTTTCATACGTTGTTTCGCCCTAGTTTCGATAACGAAAACAAAGCCATTTTCGCCATGGTTGGTCCTGGATGGGTCAAACATAAATAGGTGTCACGTGCTTCGAAAGACACGTTACGCCGTTGATAGCGGTTGTTACGGCAACTACTATCACCCACCAATTGTGGTGTGGAGTGACGGTAAACGTTGGACGTATGTTGATAATAATGATAATAACATATTTTTATATTCTTATATAAAAATATGTTATAATCGTTACTATCTTTTATAATATTTTTTATAAAAAGCTCTTCAAATGACTCGACATCATCTGATGATAAGCAATAGACCATATGTGAAGATAGCTAGTGCAGCGTGCGACGAATTGCTTAATATTTGTTTTTATCGTACAAATACTTGCCCTGACAGGTGGAGATGTCTAGAAACGATTTTATCTTACTCTCGGGATATATAGTTCTCCAACAGGCGGATTGTAACTATGGAACGCAAAATAAAGAATTGAATTGAATTGATTATAGGAACCGTAACAAGATGTTTGATAAACTATATGCTTTAACTTATCTGGGGCTGAATACTCATCTGAAGGAAACTATGTTTGTCTTCTTACATTTCTTGTTGGTTCTTGCGTTATTATTAGAAAGAGAGGTCAAGCAGAGTGAGATAGCAAAAGGCAAATTTTACTTCGAATAGGAAGATCAAGGATATAACCACCGGTTTAGCATGTCAACTTTTGATCGTTTTTTGCAGATATTGTGACTGACTGCTGCAAGTCTGTCACAATAACATTAGATCATCATCATCATCATTATTAAAACAAGGTAACAATCTGTCCATCTAAATTAAATTTGGTACAGAGAAACTTCGGTCTCCGATTGTCTGAACCATTAAGCTATAATGTCCTAAGCGCGAAACTGCACAAGTTACACATTGTTACCTACATCATGGACTCTTTGTGTTTATTAATAGAGATTCCAACGTACATCCAAGTTAAAGTTCATAAAACCTATTTGAAGACGCGGTTTCCTTCCTCAGGACATTTTTTTAAAATTTGGATTTAATTCTTAATATCTTTCAAACATACTCGTAACAAAAATATTATTTAACATGTATTAGACCATATTTGTTTTCCTTATTTCAAACTATCGGCGTACAAGGCTGTACCACCCTGTTGGTGTCTTTGTATTGAGGAAAACCTATTGTTAATTGTTAAAAAGCTTATTAACTAATAATAAAATAGTTAAATAGGTATTTTTCATAGCAACAATACCACAATCTTATTTTTGACTAGCTCCTGTCATTTCGGAATTCGTGTGTCATTTGATAATGTAAGTTTTTTTTTTCAGATACAACTATTATGGAATGGACGCTCTTATTCCTTCTCAATTTAATATACAATCTGACAATATCTCAAACAAACCAATTATAACGAAATTCTCCTTAATACTTAACTAATCTTTGGAACGTGAGTAATATCGTTTACAATAAGTAAATAATTAATTTAATTTACATTCTGTCTGTTTTTGTGACGTGAATAGCGCACAATTTGGATATATCCCTTTAGAATATAGTTTACTGGTTTTACTGTTTGTTCAGGTGAGGTCACGGGGTCGATTCCCGTTCCAGGGTGACTTTGGACTTTGGATATTTTTCAGAAAAGGGTCTGACTGTTTTACTGTGAGTGTTTCTCGATTGTAGGGTCTGTTGTGCATTCTGCAAAACACTATAAAACTTCAACTGTCTCTATGTTCGCAGGTGTTCTGTCCTAAAGGACTTAATTACTTCTACGGGATCCTTATTATAGTGTATTTTAAAATTATTACAATAAAATACATGACTTTAAAACAACATTTAATAATAGAGTAAGAGTAAAATATATTGATATAAAATAAAACAGGAAAATACAAACTATGAAAGGAGTTCGTTTAACCAGGAGTATATCGCGGCTTCACAAGTTAAAGTTTAGTACGTACCTTGCTATGACGTAATTTATTTAATTTTGATATACTGCCTTGTGATGAAGCAAAGGATATAAAAAAACAACCTTACCGTAGGTACAAGTGACTAAAAGCATAATTAAAGAACCAAAGTATATATAGTAGTAGTTATTTACAGAAGTAGATCCGTATATAACTATGACTTCTAAGATCGGACGACCTCGATCCTCGTTCCTGGAGGAATTCTGGCGATCTTATTTCGAATAATTACAACTGTATTATAAGTTTTTTTTTATTCAAGAGGTAATCTTATTTGTTATTTAGGTTATGGTCCACCTGTTGGTAAAAGCGGTCACTCTGGGACTAAAGACGCTAGTAGCACCTTGGGCATTCATCCGTTGTCTATGCCGAGAAAATTAAGAAAAAGGATAAAGTACTTTCATCGTAATGCTTTCTCTATGAGCTTTGGTTAGCAATCTTATAACAAATAAACAACACTACTGGGATTCTTAACATATTGCTTTATCCTACAATAAGTTTGACAGATATTGAATCAATCTCATTCCCCATGGCCGTTGAGTTGAAGTATCCTTATTGTCAGTGGGCTATTTTTATTATATTTACCAGGTAAAGATAATAGGTTTTTGAGTCTCTATAGCTAGTAGAAGGAACCGGCAAGTCAACATTCCACGATTCGTTTCGTTACCCTATTAAAGACAAACACTTATGTTGGAAAATAAAATTAACTTCTAGTCTGCAAAAGGTTTTTTTATAGACGAAAAGTTCTATCGTAGAAATCTTAAGTATATTTCCCAATTCCTACAGTAAAATGAAGGTGTTTCAATTTAATTTGTCATATCATTTTAACAAAACGCATCAAAAAGTTATACGAAGATTAAGAATTAGTGAGATAAATTAGGTCCTCGAAAGAAGTATTATATACTTTATAGATAAGGCATAAAAAGTTAGAAACTCTTTGTTGTCTAACTAAAAGCATTAATTTTGTGGAAAATACTACAAAAAGAAGTGGGTGGTAGTTGCAGCTACATAGGAAGTGAAATTTCTATATCTTAAAGCAAACATCGTCATAATATGAATTCTGAAAATAAATAAAAGTGTAATGCAAACACAAAAGTCACGGGAATTGTTGGTTCATGGTTCACAGGATGGTTCGATTGGAATAGATTTAGGTCACATAGAATAATCGTACAATATATGAAATACATAATTCAGCATTGATTAGTGACTTACATGAGATTTTTCAGTGTTTAACTACTTTTTGGTTATTAGTCCAAAATTCCATGATGTATAAGAATACGGTACACCAGTATCCCAGAGCTATAAAGAAGCAATAACTACACAAGCCGTGTCTGTATGGGTTTCATTTCCGTTTGCCTTCCCTATAGTTAGGAGAAAGCAAACAAAAAAATTGTCAAAATGACAGTTGACTAATGCTGTATCTAGCTCTTTCGTCGTTGTGTTTATAATTACTTCCAATTTAAGATAAATTTAAATTTATTTTCATAAAATGATGTATTTAAAATAACTAAAAACTTTAAAATGTCGACGAACGAACAGCCTGATTTGTTATTTTTCGATACCTTTGCTCATGTTACTAGTGAAGTGAGTTGCGTCCATTGAACTCAATCAGAATCATGTATTGATTTTGGAGTATTTTACTGATTTTTTTTTTGTAGGAGCTGAATTTAGATCTCGTACAGTTTCCGAAATCTGTTTATGTGAGAGAAATACGTATAATTCCGCTTGGTGCTCGAGTGGAAGGCGATTTTCCGGGTGGCGTACGGCTTGGCGCAACTAATCCAACCCAGTTTCATATAGATTTTTTCGTGAATGACCTGAGCAAGCCTGGAGCAGATACATTTGAAGCACTAGGAAGCCTCGATTATTGTCAGAATGGACAGATTCATATGGAATGTGGAACAGTTTTGGATCAACCAAGAATTCCTACTGATGGCTTGGTGTTGCGAGGTTAGTTAATAATAAATTCGTATTTCTGTTAACTTATAATGTACTTACACATATCGAGCTGGTTAAGGAGGAGATAATATTTTTATAATTCTGTTGTATAATAACATAGTATATTGAAATGTTTAATATCCCATAATATTAATAATTTCATTTAAAGGCAATGACATGTTTTAATAATTCTAATTATAAAAATATGTCATTGAATTAAAATGAAATTTATTCTTAATCATGGTTCAATAGAAAATTATTTTTGAATCTCCCTTGTTTGTTGTTTCCTGAGCCATGTGAGGAATGATGGCACCAATCATCAAAATTCTACTTTACTACACATTTTGTGATTTTGATGATTTTGATTGATGATATATTAATTTATATTTATTTGTCAAGTTAATTTTAATGTTATGTGCCAATCTCAGCTCTCACTACAAGATATTTTTCGTAGATTATTTAAAAGTCAAAAAGTCAAAAGTCAAAAGTCAAAAATAACTTTATTTAAATAGACTTATTTACTAAGCTCTTTTAAATCGTCACAACAGGGAATATGTAAAAGAAAATAAATAAATATAATTATAAAGGCAATACTCATAATTTTACTGGGTATCAACCGGGCATTTACTAATTGTCCCAGTTATAGTATTTCAATATGTACTAAATAATTTAAAATGTACGTAGAAAAATATTGAAATTTCCTTTAATAGTTATGGATCTTAATTTCCCAATAATGTTATAGCATTTTTAAATTAACATTCAAATAGAGTAGAAATTAATATTTGTGTAGAATTTAAAATATGTCAGCATTAGACAGCATTAGAGACTAGAAAACAGCATTAGAAGTTCCAAGTATAAAATTTTTACAATGTAAATACCAACCATCAAACAAGATAATCAAACACTTTTAAAGCTTGCTTTCCTTAGCTTAACATTAATTAAACAAATTATTTTTTCATTTAACTCATGGCCAGTGTTGAAGCAGACTGTATACTAAACTTGTAGAATCAGGTGGATGATATTAAACTTCTGTTTACTAAAATATGATTACAAAGCCTTGGCCAAATTTTTTTGGTTTAGGTGACACAAAATATTCAACCCTTACATAAATTTTTGTGGTAATAAGGTATTCCTTATTACCACTTATTATTTGTATGTTCTAAAATATACTGAAACATAAGAAAATAGTTCTCTTATCAATAACCAGCATATATACATAATTCTTTTTTAAGTGTTTTATCATTTATTGACATAATTCATCAATTTCTTATAATAACTGTTTAATAATGCACTTATTAATTAACTGGACAATAAGATTTAAACAAAACTATAAACGAACTTCGAAATACTAAAAGGAAAAAATATCAATTTAAGAAGTTCTCTAATGAAATATTTTTTAATTGGTTCTTCACTTTCTATTGTTTCTGTTAAAAACTTAGCACTAATTCCAATTAATAATTTTAAATGATAACTTTTTAATATTTATTTTTGTCTTTTTAGTGTTGTGAAGTCTGTTTTTAGTTTAGTCGGATAGAAAATTAATTATAAGGTTACAGTTGGCAGCTGGAGTTATCAAAAATTTTAGGTTTTGGAATGTACCATACCTAATTAGTTTCTATATTACCTTGAAAACCGTAAATTGCTTTAAAAATATTTGTTTGCTTTCCAGGTTGGTACACCACCATCACATTGGCAGTTTACGGTAACTTGACTCAAGTGTTGAGTGATACGCCTATAGGTGCAAACCCGCCAAACATTCAGCGGCCTACCATGTCCCGAGATGTTGCCCCAGTCCCTTCCACCAGTGCAATGCAAGCTTCAGACTGGAATCCGGAACCTACAAATCCTATTCCTTCATACACTGGCAATGTTTCTACTGGAAATCCTGATTCTTACGGTCCCAATAGTTACCCTGAAAATTACGACAGCCAAATGTACAGGGCTGATTATTATGCCAATGAACCTCCAAAAGACCCCAGGACATATCATCATATGGATGATAACGACTGGGAGAAAGATCGTCGTGATTTGAGCTGCGAACGTGATGATAGAATAAGACACAGCCCACACTCTCTTGAGCATGATAGGGATAGAGACAGGAGAGATGGTAGGAGCAGGAGACGTTCTCTTGAAAGAGGTCGAAGTCGCGAGTCATCTAGACATCGCGATCGTAGTAGGGAACATGACAGGATAGAACGATTACATTCAAGATCTCGAAGCCGTGATAGAGACTACGTGGTTAAAGGCGAGTATCGTTCAAGATCACGTAGTATAGATAGAGATAGGATCAGGGGAATATCCGGAGATCGTGAATGGGACAGAGGTTCTTACAAAAAAGATGAATATCGCCGTCACCGTGATGCATCGTATGAACGTTCTCGCGGTGGCTCATATGAGAAAGACGGGGGATCTTACGAAAGGCGCTCACCTTATGACAAAAGAGGATCATCTTATGAGCGTAAAATGTCTTATGAGAAACGTGGGCCATCTTATGAGAACAGACTATCCCCGTATGACAAGCGTGGGTCTTCTTATGAAAGACGAACTCCCTCATATGAAAAACAACAGCCGTATGACAGAAAACGGCATTCCCCTTACAGTCGTATGCGAAGTTCTAGTTATGGTAGTAGATCACCTAGTAGAGATGATCCGAGGAAGAGACCAAGAACGCCCCCCAATGAGAGTACTCGTAGGCCTTTGTCGCCACGCGAAGGGGAAGCTTCTAGTCCATTAAATACTGCACGGTCTGAAGAAGGAGCAGAATTTGACAGGAGTGGCAAACAGATTCCTCGGGTTGACTTTTACCATTCCACGTATAGGCATAAAAACTCTATTCGCAGCCCATCTCAAGAGGTAGAAAATGTACCTTACGTAGATCCCCCACATTCCAGTTTAGTTACTGTTCAGATTGTGGACAATGTTACTGCTGCTAAAGCTATAGAATCTCCTGTTCGTACGCAGGAAGAATCTATGGATGCAGAACAATTTGAACCTATTCTATCTGACGAGGATATATGTGATGATCTTGAAGGTCCATCTTATATGGAAGTCGACTATGATATGACTGAGTACTGTGCTGTCGAACATATTATAAAGTACTATAACCCATTTAAGTCTGAATGGCAAAAATATGATTATGAAAATAAAATACATTTCCTAGCAAATGGTAAAAATGATGGAGTTAAAGACGTAATGAGTGCGAGTTTTAATGACCTGTGTGAAGTTAACAGTGATTTATTCAAAATATCAGAGCTCACCAACGCAGCAAAGAAAAGAGAACAGAAATTCTTCTCAAATACTTTTACAGAAATTGATAATACTTCTAGAGAGGAGTGGGTTCATAATTGCGATCAACTCTTTATATCTTTAACTAATCTGTGCAGAAACAGTGACATAATATTACGTATTTTCCGGAAAAACAACGATGATGACGATTTTATTGATATTTACAATTTACTTGTAACTTTCTGTAGGATTGGGCTCAATTTCGAGTTAGCTTTAGTTCAGCAGCAACCTACATATAAAATAAGGCACATGAAGTGTGGTATTCGTTTGGCAGAAGCCTTAATGGCTCATAGACATAATGGTCAAGTGGTGAACGTATTGCTTAATGCTGGAATTGATTTACCAATGCTGCTTTTGGCAATTTATTCCAAAGAATATATGGCGTTAAGTATTCGACTCATGATTCTGAGAGCTCTTAATGCTTGTCTATCCTCAAAAGAAGCTGTGGACCACTTCATGCAAGAGTCAATATTTCCTAAGTTCGATAAAAAGAATGACAGCGAGAACAAGCCAAGAAACGGTTATCAGGCTCTCATCAGTATAATGCAGACAAACCCACTTGCAAGGATTAAATTTTCTATTAGTGCTTTGATAAAAAAACTAAACATTTACGAATTATTGGGGAAACTTCATGATTTGGTGTTCAATTTTAACAAAACCGCTGCCGAAAATAATCAAAACGAGGATACAGAATTGACAGAAAGTGAAACAGAATTTATTATTAATGCTTTAGAAGAGATACTTTATATGTATCGGACTCAGTGTTTCCATTTATCTCAACCTAAACGTTTTCTCCCGGTTTCTGCTCAATTTGATATTAACAAAGAGTGTTCCAACGAAATTTTGCTGCAATTTTTCAACGTACACCGCGTTCTGGAAGTGTGTCTTTACTTATTGACCTGCCCTACGACATGTAATAACCTTGTCGTGATAAGCCCAATTCATGATTTAATTTTTGAGTTAGTCAATTCAGAAAATGGTCTCATGTTTTTGTATCGAAACATGAATATGAGCGAATTATTATTTAAGACATTAGCACAGCCTTACGGCCAACAAAACACCGAAGAATTTATCTACCCACACGATTTAAGTAATTATAGTGACTTACAAATATTAGGTTTGGAACTGGCATACAAATTAAAAGCCGTATATTATTTGCAATCTATTTGCGATTTGCAAGCTGGACAAGTAGATGAGAACGAATTGATAGATAGATTGCAATCATTATACTGTCTAAGCTTCGGGAGTATTGGTAAATCGGCCGTTCCTGATGTAATTGTGATGGGTGACAATGCTGACTGTCTCATGGAAGTATTTGAGAATGACTTGAAGGGCAAGGTAAAAAGTGACTCTGTAACAAAACAAAAGTCTCCAGCTAAGGGGTATGCGATTGAGTTAATTGTATCAGCAGTCCGGTACTCTGCTAATGTTACATTTTTGAAGAAATACGGACAAAGGCTCATTAATGTAACTAATGAGCATGACAGATTCGAGCCGAGTGTATCGAGCGTTCTGCAAGAAGTTATACCATATTTAAAACCCATTGACAAAACTATTCTTCAATCTGGTGATGATTTGGCTGAATGTGTTGAGATCCTGAAGGTTAGTTTGGAGCATTCCGCTGATTTACCAGGAGAATTGATGACATGTTTGAGAATTTTAAGACATTTCTGTATTTCGGACTACGATAAAAATGTGACAATTGCTTGCGAATCAGCAACGGAAGAGTATGTTGAATTGAAATATAAATACAACGTGTTACAATTATTCTCACTGGATGGCGTAGCGCACTTATTAAGCATTCTTGATCGCCTGGCAACCCATTTTGAACAGCCCAGTATGCATACAGCGTTCTTTGCTTCTGCTAGAGGATTGCAACTAGCACAAATGTTGCTCCCGTGTTTAAGATTATTAGACGAGATGCTAGCAAGAGTTGTTCGCTGCCGTGGCCCACGGTTTCGTGATTTGACTGCCGCACCACTTCTTTTGAAGACTTATGGTATCGCCAAAGCATTTCCTATTGGTTCTGTGGGATACAGAACTGCAGCTAAAGCAGCAGAAGCCGCAGTTAGAGCGTTGTTGGCATATGCCCAGCCTATAGCTGATGACGCCAATGATGGAGATTCGATACGTCGTGGCCCTTGGACTTCTCTATGTTCCGAAGTTATATCTTACACAATGACAGCTCCATATACTTTTGTACCAGGACTTCTTGTATTCTCTGAGCTATTACCTTTGCCTTTGCCGATGCAGACCAAAACGGCACCAACTGATAGAGAATTAGCTGACGCATCTAACGAGAGGAGACTATGGTCGGCTCACCTGCACGCTTTATCCAACGACTTGACTGATATGATCCAGATAATCTGCACGTCAACGTATCGTCCAGTAGTGCATATGTTGCGTAGAGTTTGTGTTCAAATTGCCGACTTAGCGCCGAACACTGCGGCGACAGTCGCTAGAGCGGCTGTGGGTGCCGTGTTACGGGAGCTTAGGCTAGATGAACCGACCACGGCGAGCACAGCACGAGTTCTTGGATTCTTTGCTTGCTTGGTATCCCATGCCTCCGTGAAATGTGCTGTTTTACATACTATGAATAGTGGAGGCCCCAAGTGCACTGAAGTGCAAACGGCTTTATGCGCAGTGTTTAGTCAAACTAACAGCTCCAATGAGCAATCAGCGGCTCAGGAGTTTGCAGCACACGCTCTGGCTGCATTCTGTGATGTGGAAATCACTTTGACACCGCTTACTGCGTCTGCAGATGTTCTTCTGTCCAACTCTCTACCCAACAAAGATGCATTAGCCGCTTTTCTTGAAACTTCTGCCGATTGCCTTGAAACAACAAAAACTTGTTCCGTTGCATCGTCTATATTGAGAACTTACTTTGTTCTTACCGATCACGAGTACGGTTTCCAACAATTTAGAAAATTTGTGACAAAAAAGCGCGAGGCTTTGGGAAAGTTTTTTAAATGGGCATTGGTCGGCCCGGGAGAAGACAAAGCGGAGTGTCTCAGCATGTACATAGATCTTATTAGGATCTTGAAAGTGGAAGAAGGTGAAGGACCGGTGGGAAGGAAGTCAGTACTGCAAGTGAACGAGATGGCAGACATGGTGGGATACTCTTTGACTGAAGAGGATCATCCGGTGCTTACTTTGGAGAAATCTTTAAAGGTAACATTATCTGTTTGAAAAAGTTGGTGCATGTTTGTCAAGTTATCATTTAAAAATAAGCTAACATTGCAATCTTCTCATGACTCCAGGACAGAAACTTCGACGACGATGCTGTGGCGAACGCTGGCTTTCTGCAAAACCATCTACAAAAGCTAAAAGTTCCTGAAGAACCTTTGACACCTCCACTCGAAGTGGTGGAGCCTTCGCTTCCCACTCCAGAAACGCTCGTTGTACAATTTGGTGCCAGGATCATATACGCCATAGGAGAGGCCAGTGATGAAAGACTTACGACTAGTTATTGGTTGAACGTTCCGTCTGCGAGTGGAGATGACGATGTCAATGACAACGAATTGGTGAGTTGACATTTATATCTTTTTAAGTGTTACAATAAGCAAAGGATTTGCCTTTTATAATTCATCTCCTTTAGATTAAAAGATTTTCTAATGACATAATAATATTTCCCACACCCACACCTATTATCTAGCTCAAAGTAAGTATCATTAGTAGCTTGTGTTATTGATACTAGATAACGGAGAAATATAGATAGTAGTATTTATATAAGTCTAAGATACAGAACGCAACAAATTATATTTTGAAATTTTTCTCATTGCTGTTTTGTATTTTAGTTGTTTGTTTTTCTTCATAGATATTAGTCAACAAATTATATTGAGTACTGTTTCGTTGTTGTTGTAGGTGCCGTGCGACATAATGGAGGTGGCCAACACGCACCTGGTGGGGGCGGGGACGGGGGCGGGGGCGGCAGGAGTGGGGGCGGGGGCGGGGGCGGGGGCGGAGGGTGTCCGCGCGGCGCTGCGGCGGCTGGCGGGCTGCCTGGACGCTCGGCCGGAGCCCGCGCCGCCCGACGACAAGCGGCCGCAAGGTCACTCACTGCTCTACACTATACACTATAACTACACTACTTGCCACTAACGTCTGGCGGGCTGCCTGGACGCTCGGCCGGAGCCCGCGCCGCCCGACGACAAGCGGCCGCAAGGTCACTCACTGCTCTACACTATACACTATAACTACACTACTTGCCACTAACGTCTGGCGGGCTGCCTGGACGCTCGGCCGGAGCCCGCGCCGCCCGACGACAAGCGGCCCCAAGGTCACTCACTGCTCTACACTATACACTATAACTACACTACTTGCCACTAACGTCTGGCGGGCTGCCTGGACGCTCTGGCGGGCTGTCTACTTGTACTTAACTTTAACTAACCACATTCGCATTTTTACCAGTTCTGGTTGGGCTGGAGGGAACCAGACATATGACTTTTCTATGTTGCTGCGTAACTTTATGTAAACTTTGGTGGCCAAAGTATGTATATATGATGGATTTAACTATAAATATCGTTCGCTACCGCTGTATTGTTTTATTACTTCTAAGCAATAACACCTTATTTTGTGTGTCTTATAATGTCATAAATAGTGCAATATATATATACACTCGTACAGTGGTGTAATGTAAGTGTTCCGCGTAGTGTCGCTGCCGCTGGCCCGCGACGGCTGCGCGGACGCGTTCAGGTCGCGGCCGCCCAACACGTCGCGCCCGCCCTCGCTGCACGTCGACGACTTCACCGCCCTCCACCAGCCCTACGCCGGCGCCGGCAACGTCGCCTCCAACAGGTACTACTACAGATACAAGACACACCATGCATTATCTAATCCATGTGTGCTGTATTAACTAAATTCACATATAAACTCCCCCTACTACTTGTCATCAGGTGGTGTCGAGTCATTTGCTGAGGTTTTTATAAAAAAAAATCATAATTAAATTTGAATATTGTACAATAAATAGATTTTGTTTTCATTGTTATAAAAATTTTTGGTTGTGAAAAGTATTTTAATAAAAAGTATTAAATTTAATGAAGTGTACCACCTGTGCTCTTAGTTAATTTATAGAATCTTTATATTTCCAATCACAAAAAAATTAAATTCAGACAATTATAAAATTCGTGGCACAAACCACGCGGGTCTGTTTTCTGCTACAGAAGTACCTACAAAAGTGAACTTTGTATATTAACAAAAAGTAAGATTGTAGTGTGGTAAAAGAATAATATGTAAAATATGAGTTGTTACTTGTCGGTTGTCCGGCAGAGGTCGGCGCGCCGGCGCAGGCGCAGACCGCGGCCGGTTCGCGTCCGTCGCGCCCGTACACGCGCACTACAGGCATCTGTGAGTACTCTATTACTTTATGTTCTATACATATTGGGATTATTACTATGTATTATTATTATTATTTTCTGACACGAAACCACATATCGCGAACAATTTTTTGTGTTCTTTACATAATATAAACTTACCGGTACATTAAAAACAGACTTGTTTATTTATTACAGATAATTATTATTAATTTTGTTGTATTTTATATTTACATTAATTTTAGAAAGAAATAGACAGCTTAGTATTAATTCGCATGTGTGAAAACTGATATTCCCTATATTCCCATGGGTTCCTTTAAAAGAGGCGTGAAAAAGCTCTTTTTGGGCCGGCAAGGTGAGGGTGGCTAGGGCAGTATGTCGCATGCTTCACTAGCTATCTTCACATATGGATTCCTCTACTGTTTGTCATCAGGTGGTGTCGAGTCATTTGTTGTGCTTTATATAAAAAAAAAACTATTAATAATTATCGGCGTCCCATTCATTTTACTTCACCAAGAAAAAATAAGGGCAATAACAATTTAGTAATGTTAAATTGAATGCTCTAATCTCAGGATTCGAATTTTAAAAAATTCTTTGTGTTGGATAATTGTTGCTAATAACCATAGTATTCTATTGAAAATCTTTTAGGGAAAGTAACCCGGCTGGAAAGCAGCGTCGCCTTGCTGTAAATACTATATAAGAAGGATAATAATAAGTTAATTATAAATAGATAAGGATAGATAATATAATTTCTCTGTATGTATATACCATATTATGTAGTTATTTGTGTATATGTAAACACATTTACTAGTGGAATTTATGTATGCATTTATTTAATTGTAACTATTACATACAATAATTGACAACAGATACAGCAACAACTTCTCTCATGTTTAGTTGTCTTTGCTGTCCATCCAAAGGTTGTCAGGAAGAGATCGCTTATAGTGATAAGACCGCCCATTATATATGTCTTTGTGTACTTTCTATCTGTATTTAGATTAACTGGTGTGCAATAAAGAATATTCTATCCAACTCTAAATAAAGTGAAGTAAAATAATATGTAGTATCAAGTAACATTTAGATGTGTCGTTGCCAGACGCGGCCGCGGCGCCTGGGAGATGGGGGGACAGCACTTTGGACATTTCCCGCCAACGTCGCAGTATATGATGGGTATGTACGGTCGGCCGCAAAACTAGACTAACACTTCAGTGCCCTGTTGCGTTAAAAATTTTGATTACTACTATTACTGATTAGTTATAAATCCGTGAGACATGGTACTAAAGCGTAAATCTACTTCTAAGGCCGACTAGATCAGAGGAATCATACTTAAAAATTTGGGTCATTGAAAAATTAACCTTCTTACTTTGTAGGTAAGATAACCTTTTATACATCAAATTCAGTACTTATCTTGATGTAGGGCTAGGATTATTTGAAATTCAGTACTCACATGCGTTTTCGTATAATCAGATATTTGAATGACGAGTACGAAGATTTGTTCACAGGTCAAGGATATTTGTTGAATGTTTATTTAGTATATTTTTGATATTTATATACATGTTACTATCTATATTTCTCCGTTGTCTACTATTCATAACAAAAGGAGATTAATGATTCTTAATTAGGATTTGTAAATAATTGAACATTACTGTTATTTCTGGTTCAGTGATATTTATTTAAAAATATATTTATCAAAAGCCCCCTAATAATAAACATCACACGATGACTATGTCTGATTGTGTTCGTGTTATTGCAGGCGGCGCGGGGTGGGGCGGGGGCGGGGGCGGGCGGGGGGCGCGCGGTCCGCGGCATCGCTCCTTCATGCGCTGAGTGCGCCCGACATCACCGGATACTTATGTCACGTTGTCTTTAAGTGCAATAAATGTTTAAATCATCAGCCTGTATTTCATTCCCACTTAGCCCTCGATTGGATCGACTTCACTAACAACTGTCGAAAAACTACTGGATAACGAAATTGCTGCAAAACGCAACCAAATTATCGTATTTTGACAGTTTTTCAAAAGGCCAAAGACTGTCAAATACATACCTTTGATGCCGTATTTTGTATTTCAGCAGTAGCATGATTCAAACGTGGAATAAGCTACTGTATCTAATTTCCAGTCAGTTATCTCTTTCTCAGATTAATTAAAGGAAAAGGATAGTACTAATCAGAACTCTTAAATAACTATAGGTAGCTTTTAAAAAAACTATAGACATTTCAAATTCGCCCTTAACATTTTTAAGCAGTGTCATTTATGGCTGAACATACAAAAAATGTTTGAGCTTACTTTATTCCCAACATTTAAAATATCTTAGTCCGGCAATATAACTTTCAATATAGTCTATTACAAAAATAACAAACATTACGTTCATTAACTTTTAATGAAGTTGAAAATAGAAAGAGCCGTTCCATATGTAAACTCGTTTGACAACTATCCTTTTCGATTTCATATTGACAGAAAGAGATGCGCTTGAATTAGACGCAGTCTCTATTTTGAATTGACTTTAAACCTGCGCCAGAAGTAAAACGAGCGACCAAATAAAACAAATTTGGAAAATTTAGAAACAATCAACTTTATTATCAAGATGAAAAAGATCAAATCATATTTTATCATATATGTAAGC
The DNA here is from genome assembly GCA_943193645.1 of Acentria ephemerella. Taxonomy (NCBI): domain Eukaryota; kingdom Metazoa; phylum Arthropoda; class Insecta; order Lepidoptera; family Crambidae; genus Acentria; species Acentria ephemerella. The sequence continues at coordinate 544,635 of OW971887.1, forward strand.
TTAAATCAGATATGTAAATCTGGAGACAGATCACAGTGTCTAACATAACTCTTGCTTAATCGAACTGCAAACAAACAGTCACTATACACATACGATGTATATTACACTTCAATATTATACATTATACATATATCAAATTAAAAACAAATTAATTACAATATTGCGGTTCAACTAAATAGTAACTTTGTAAAATTTACAATTAAAACTCCACCGATAATTTCCCATAGCGTTACTATAACTGTCTTTGTTTTTTAATTATTTTTTATTCGTTAAATGGTAAAACATCTCACTAATATAATTATATTTACACGCCCACTTGGGCACCAGTCTGTTCATTGTATAAAAGTATCACTCGCACATGGCACGTGTCGGCGCCGGCTCCGCTCCGGCCTTGCTCCGGTCCCGCTCCGGACTCGCTCCGGCCTCTCCCGGGTCCTAGTCCCCGGGGTGCTCAGGGCACGATCTGTTAACTTCGAACCATTGGTCTATACATCTGAAATGAGAGAGAATCATCGATAAGTATAGTTCACTAATTGTAGAGATTAACTAAACTGGTAATTTAAGGCAAAAACTAATGTTGAGTTATCAAGATATATGATTTAAATATTTAGATATTTGGATACATTTTCGTGTAAACAAAAACCGGCTATTAAATTGGGTGATAAAAATAATAGCGATGTGTCAACATATCACTCTCATATAGAAACATTTGTTACATCATTCTGCGTCTTTCTGTCCCTCACAAACACTTAGATTCGGAAAACTTCCGTCCTAACCCGCAAATCTATATTGATAGATTATATATTGATAGATAGATATATATATATATATATATATATATATATATATATATATATATATATAAATTTCATAGTTATAATAATAAAACAAATCTATTTCCCTCACATTAAAAACCAGAGGTTACACAAAAAATATTGCTTGGCCTTCATCTCGTCTGATATTAAGTGAGATAGACCGAAGAAGGAAGCGAACTACACCAGGTTTCCTTAACCATACTCCAGGAAGTGGCTATATTCCCCTAGCCTACATTGTCGGACAGAATTAGGTAAGATGGCGGTAGCTAGATTTAGAAAAAGCCCCACCACCATAAAAATGCGAAACTGTGTAAGAAAGCTTATATCAATATATATGATTATATTATTGACACTAAAGCGTGGGAATAAGTCGCTCATAGACGATTCATTCAAATAAGAATATTGACACGTATAGGCATAAATAGTTTTTAAATCATTATAACATTACAAATACTTAAAAGCTAACCAGTTTCTTGCGCTGCTTTCATAAATGTGGTGGTGGTAACATTTAATTTAGACGATTTAAAATAATTTAAATTGAGTCCATATAAATTAAGAGCTTTTTGATTTTGATTAATGTTTACAGGTCTTTGTGAAGATCTATATGTGGTGACTGAAGTGACCTGATCACAATGAAGATAGCTCACAAATATACAATATGTATCGCGTGACCTAGATGCCTCTGGCGATGGGGTCGGGGGAACTTATCAGACTGTCTGAGAGCCTTTGAAACTACCCTCTAAGATATACTAAGGGTACACAACAAAAATCTGAACGTGATATCGGCATCTATTCATAAATATGCCATATTTTAAATCCAATAGCTTACATCTCGCTTCAGTGTGTTTCAATTTGACACCGATAATTACAGTACAAAATTTTGGGCCCTAAATAGGCCAACATCACAATATTATATTGACAAGCTCAGTGGTCGAAGAAAAAGATAAAAAATATATACATTATTTTGATATAAGTAATATAAAATTCTTCCACAATTGAAATTCGGATCACTAGAACTGAGTAATTTAGTCCCATCCACTTCCGGAATCTGTGGTAGATTCCGGAAGCGGTGTATAGAGAAACACAAAAAAAAATTCTGGTCGAACGTAGACTACGTATCACGTATGACTGTTTGTCACTCACATTAAAAGAGTTACGACGTTATATACTCGTATATAAGTAGGTAGGCATGTAATAGGTTAGGTAGAATGCACTACGTGATGGCAGCATATTATTCAGTCATATTCTAATTCCCGGAAATGATAAGACTGTCTTATAATATCACCAAGGTTTTATCTTGTGCCAATATTTATACCAAATTATATTACAAGACAAATAGGCAATGTAAAAACACGATAATTAACTTAATAAAATTATATCTCAAAACATCATATTTGAGGACTCAGTGCTGCTGTCAGCTGCCGATGACCTTTACATCGTAACCAGGGTTTAAGACCAGGGTTTTAGGACACATGGTGAGTCCACAAGTTTTTATAATCCTCAGGCATATCACACGCATGCACATCTTACACCTAAGCATGTTGACGTGTCTCGTTATCGTATAGTCTCACTGAATGGCGCTCGAGCCATGAAGGATCCAAAAAAATGTATACAGGATCTTATACAACTTTGTTTGGTGCAATAATAAAAGTGTTGAAAAACATTTCTATAATGCTAGTGAGAGCAACGGCGGGCTGGTATGGAATGAAAGATTATCCCGTCGTTAGTACCTCAGGCTATCAACCTATTGCCACACACATTATTATTAGTCATTAAACCATATCAGATCTGTGGGTCATATATTATACACTATTTGTAAGCTTAGTAGGTAGTGAACTAAAAAAATTACTACTAAACTTACTAATTACCAAAAAATTACTTTAGACACAGATTAACAAGTAAGTAGGTATTTTAAGCTTACCATCTTGTTTAATGGTTCACTTTCTTGCGCAGCTTTTACGGAGTCACCGAAAAGATTGGTTTAAAAAATCTAGCCAAATTACGGTTAATGCTTTTATTAAAATTAAAGATACTTTGTCTATGTAAAGTTTTGATAGAAAAATCGGTTGCTAGTACTGACCCCTTGTGGTAGATGCAGAGGCAGGGCAGGCGTGCGATGGTGTCCCCTGCGCTCAGTTCCTCTAAGCAGATCACGCATTCGCCCTTCGAGTCGCTCAGGACGTCCTCTGGAATATGACAGATAAGCGAATTAGTTTAATAGTTTATGAATAGTGAGCCGAAGGTGGAATGGGGTAGATGGAGTAATTGATGGTGAACCAAAGTAGTCACGGATTGTTATAAAAAAGGGACAAGGCTAGTGGTCACCAGCCAGATGGCATAATATTATAAGTTCAGTTGATGGGTCCACACAAAAGTGGCTGGACCAGAACCGTGAGAATTGGCATTGGCATGTCATGTGGGCTGAAAGTTGTAAGGAGGAGGTTAAGACATCCATTGCATTCATATTACAGTTACCTTACCATACCGTAACACATTATCGATAGACAACTGTACTATATTTATATGTTACTAAAATCAATTCAATACTTTCTTGGATAGATACAAAGAAAATGGTAAATAAAAAAATTGGTAAATGGTAAATGATTCCCTATATATTATATATGCTTTTTGAATTGTTAATGTATAATAAAGATGTCTTTTATTCTATTCTTTAAATGAACTGCTGTGACAATATTGGAACCACTAACAAGACAACATGGCAAGCTAGAAGTTCTTCCTGATGTATCGTGCTTCCTGCCTTCACTGCTAGATCTCGTAATCTTATCCTGCCTATAAAGGCGACCAAAAACTATACTAAGACTCTTGAGAGAACCTTGGCAAACCTCGTTAATAAGAGGAAACTTTTAAAACCACTCCGTACGTGACTGGCAGACAAATAATCATTCTGTGTGTACATTTTCATTTTAATTTTTTTCACATCTACTTGGATCATTGTACATTACTCACTGATGGTTTTAAAATTTTGTTACTTACATTTCAGAAATGGAAAACTAGAGGCTACTATTTATATTAATATGTCACGCTAATTATCGTCGTTATTCACATGTTATAACTTCGGTTATTGCAGCTCAGCTAGAATATCATGAGGATTACAACCAGACAAAAAATGACGATCTACACTACGGAGATATTATAATGTGAGGCTAGAACACAGTATATTTTTTCCACTTCATATTTTTTAATCTTTCAATAAGCCGAATTAATGTAAGATTATTTTCATTGTAAATAACTCTTGCTTCAACTGTATAGCTATACCTAATCGCCGTCCAACACTTTGGTAATTTGGGTGTCCGACAGTGGACTACTGTTCTTCAAGACTGTCAAAACTGATTGAATTTATCTAAGAACACGCATGAATACGGATAACCTTGTTAAAATGACTCATACTACTCAATTACTACCCAAACCTAAATTTGAAAGTGCTTTTTTTTTCTTTTGTTCTACCTTCTATAGTTTCTTTTTATCCTAATACATCTTTGTCATCATTATCAACAATATTATTTGCCAATGCCGGGTTGTTGTTGGCTTTTATATTGGATGTTTAAGAGTTCAGTCCAAACTGAAGTGGAAAGAAGTTGGTATGTGCTGGTGATACTAACCATTGTATGAAAGTCTCGGCCTGGTGAGGCACATCACCAGGTGGCATTCAATATCGTCGGGCAACACGAATTTGCTGCATACTGGACATTTGATACCTGCGAACAAGCCACATCAAATATTAATATCATAACTGATAATGTATTTGAAAATGAACATAAACAATGCATACAATGACGTATGTGGTAGCAATATGTCAAAGAAATGACGAAACAATAATATAGTATTTAGGGATTACGTCTATCGGTCTTAATATGCCAGTTTGACGTCAAATAGTAACATTGATAATTTTTATTTGACGTTGATAAAATCCAATCTAGCGTGGAACAATGTATAGAACTCTAAAAAAAGTTATTGTAACTAGTACAGAAAATAGAATACCACAAAGGATAACAATAATTATTTTTCAATATTAATCACGAGTTCTATACACAGGTGTTTGTGTTATTATTTTACTGTCAGAATAACTGTACATGGAAGACACTAAGATAATCAAATTGCAGTTTAAAATTAAAAATTCAGAAGCAAGGCATTCATTAGGCTACGAAATGACCCTAACTATTAGAATGCCTTGTTCCTTAATTAAATAATTCCTAATTATTTTTTCGCACATGCCATATACTCAGTAATTATAAATGACTTTAGATTGTAACACCATGCACACACATGAAATTAACCTTTGATCGTTAGATACTGTTTTTAATATGGTTCCGCCATACCTGTAAGTAATCGTCGTGTCCATCAGTGACATAACACGACCATTATGCATGGACATGAGCACGAATAGAAATTTGTGATATTGAAAAGTAAACCGAATCAAGTACAAAAACGTATTCGTCCTTAGCCGAAGTGCCCAATAGATTATTTCGTGGTCAGGGTGAAGACTCATTGTCCTAACAGCGCACAGGCTGCATTACGTCTACTGTTGACCAACAAAGACTTGTTTGACTTGTTTAGAAATGTGACAGCTGACAGCCTGTCTGCTCAGACACTCAGTGCTTATGAGCACAGCAACTCAGACTCAGTAGTGTTTTACGACAAAAATTGAATATTACTTAAAATATTCAATTTCTCTATATATGGAAGGGACGTTTATCCTTTTATATATGTAAACATCATCGTACCCTAATGCTTGTATTAAATCTAGTGTATTATTAGAACAAGTCAATACAAAATTGTCGCAGCTTGTGATATCTCTTCTAGATCTAGGCTTTGATAAATACCGTAATCACTACATTTAACTTAAAATCTCTCACAAATAGTTTTCTCTCCGCCTTGTTCCTGACACGGTACATAATCAATTTACTACGTAAATAACAAACAAGCTATAAAAAATAGAATAATATTGTGTATATCCAAAGCATTGCTTTGCTTACTCTTGTCAATTCGTGTATTGACGTCTCCAAAACCAACTTGTTTAATCATTCAAATGCCAGAATTTGTGGTTTGACTGGCGGCTTTTTAATTGTTTACTTCAAGGTCACGGAGGCGGGCAGTTGTAAGACTTATAAGTCACGTCATGATGTAATACTGTGTAAAATATGTAAACAAGTTAGTAGGATACATAACAGCCATACAAATGATTAAGTTCTTTTTAATCGTCATAATTGAACTCAATATCGAATTTTGCCGTGGACATGACCTTGAAAGTAAATTAAAACGATGAAAAATGCTTGAAACTAATATGCCAGCCAATACAGAAGCACTTTACAGAAGTAGTTTATAACGAATGCTACACTTGGTATGTTGTCAATCGTACATTACCCGAGTTGTCAAGAACAAAGGATTTGAATTAAATAACAATAGAAACATAGCCATAAGACGATAACATTATGCTTACAAAGAGCAATTCTTATGCGTCGATAGCACAGTGGGCGCGTGACGTGAATGCCGAGGGCACGTAATGGGTTCGATTCCTCGCATAATATAAAATAAGGTTTATATATTTATACCAAGCAGTTAGCAGATTGAATAAGTCGATTTTACTTAAATAAGGTCGAAAAATAAGAAATTGCTGATACAAAATTTTAAAAAGCTATATTTTTTCAGATCGCTGAATGGTATTTATCACAACATAGTGGTAACAAGTAATTATAACATACAGATAAAAAGACAGGCTTATAGTGGTATTTTTCAGACAAAATATCACACCACAGCACAATCCTGCAAGATGAAAGACTAATGAATTTGCCACCGGCTGGCCATGAGGTCGGTACTCTAATTCTGAACGCGCCTAATTGCATCTGACACCTTTGATAGCACGGTTGATTTCTAATTATCCTTCTAGCTGGGCGACATACTTGAATATATAAAAATAAACGTTCTCGAGATGGTTGTCCGTATAGTTATATGTTTAAGAACAAAATTCTAGATTTCGTATGTAATTTACTAAAAATATTATGTATTTCGTTATCTCTCAATAGGCGTGACATTAAAAATTTAAAAAAAAAATAGTGGAGACCCAGAATGAGTTTCAATTCTCATAATCAAATAGAGAATGAGTTTCTTGCACTACACCTATCATCTAGCTCGGCTAGCAAGTAAGCATCATCAAGAGCTCGTGTTATGGATACTACATAACGGAGAAATACACATAGTAATTGGTATATAAATATCAGAAATATACTAAATAATAAAAAGCGTTTGTTTCAGAAAGAGTCCATAGTATAAATAACAATAATTAACTTAAAAAATATGTTAGTTATTGATAAAATATAGGTCATAATTTTAGTGTCTTTATTGTTGTGGCAAATCTACAATTAAAGTTTCCTTCCCGTTTACGAGTAACACGATCAACAATGCAATGTTAGAATAACAAGATATATATGTACAATATATGAGTGTACTATGATAAGGTTTTCTAAACAAATATTATTAATACAATCCATCAAACCCATGTAACAAAATAAGGTAATGCTGTATATCATGGCAAGTCCATAAGCGTACCAGGAAAGAACTCAGCACCAACATCAAAAATAATTTTAAATTGGATACCTTCTTAAATTAAATTATTTTATCCTTTGGTTGTTTGTTTGTTAAATACTGGTATCCATTCCGCCTTGAACAAACAAGTAACACGAACTATATGTAAACTCCTGAACAATTTCAAAGAATACTATTTACGATCTAAACAATACTTAAATAATTATTTCCTACCTCCTTACTTTTCAGGAGTTCTACTTTCTACTACTAGTTCATACAAACAAATTTAAAGATTACTACTAATGATAACGATATTAAGTACCTATTATATTTAACAAACTAACTCCTTAAGCTCAGTACTGTGGGATAATGCTTGAGCTGATGAATGACTGTTGGTTGAAAATACCTGAATAGACTGAGATAAACATGTATACTGATTCCCTCCATTTTCCGATGATCACATCATCAGATCTTGAGTTGGAGACAATGGGAATCGGGGAAAACACTTTTGAATAAATTACGAAGAATGGAGAATAACCTTCTAAGATCCTCCTTTTTGAAGTCGGTTGAAAGGAATAGAAAGGATAATATTAACTACACATAAGAGAGAGAGAGAGGAATTAGGGTAATTTATTACACTTGACAAAATTCATTTGAAATATTGAGTTTCAACAAATTTTTGGTAATTATTAGTTGAAATTTGTTCGATTTGTATCTGTGTATTGTGCGACAATCATATTTTTAATGCTAGCTAGCATTTACATAGTATTAAAAAGGCTATTTTAAAATGGGTTGAGTCACGTCGCATTGTTTTAGAAACACACGTCACTTCATCCGCTAATGATACATGCAGATGAACAGGTCCACTGACCAATCAGCACAGCGGCGGTGATGTATCGATTGCTGGTTCTGTCACACGCTTGAGGTTATATCCAACTATATCGATTGAGCACAGCCGAGTCATTATACTAGCCATGTTTATAGCCTTATTGGAGGGGCCTCCATGGAATCGTTGTTTAAACGGAGTCACAAATTGTGAGAATATTCTAATATATATTCATCTGTTATACCATTGGATTGGTGTTCGGAAAGTTTTCTCTCAAGTATACGATATTAAACTAGCAGTAACTCTGTGCGATAAAGATAAGCAATATGAGGTTTCGCAACAAACCGATAATGTAAATCTATAATAAAAATACCATTCACACTTTATCAGGGAATCGGTATCAACAACTGAATATCCTAAAGATGAAAATGAAAAAAGGATCAGAGGAAAATTAATAACAGCACGATATTACAACAATAAATTCACAGAGCCATTACGGTAACCATTATTGGATTAATTAAATCCCCCATGCTGCGAAGGACCAACTTGAGATAAATAATAATCATTGAAATCCAGGAATCTACAACAATTTTCGACAGAAGTTGGTTAGCATAAGATTTAATACAAGAATTTTAAAATGTACTGGACCTTACTATTTTTCTCAGATTACAATGTACTCTATCCTGTTTATCACCGTCGCATTCCTGCCATCGATCAGAGCGTACGTGGACTGCAGGATAGCCTGTCGCCATTGCAGAGAGAATCGTATACACCCAACCTTGATGGAGGTGCACTGCGCTATGTGCGAAGAATGCAAATCAGGAAGGAAGGTAATGAAACATCAGTTGGTTGGTAGACGAGATATAAGATAACTAGTATACATTGCCAGTACTAATTATTATTATTATAACATTGTTTAAGAGAATGTTGTATGCGCGTAGAATGCCGACAGAGGTGCCTACAACACCTCAATATGAAGGTAAGCCGCAAGTCGATATTTATATTAATTGATTAAAGTGGACAATATAAAGATGAGTTAATAAATGTACACATTACAAAAGAGCACTATTGACTCGAGGATTCAATTATTTTAGATACACGAAATGTCTCATTTATCATATTTATTTGACAACGTAACCTGTTGCGTTGTGAAAGGGAGATGAAAGTTAATTGGGACTTAAATTGACAAAATAAATCAGAATTTATAATAGAATCAGATTTGAATGCAGTGTCATTTAAAGTAATGAAATTCTTTTACAAATGTTTCATATGATTTACTTTGAAACAAGAAAAATGTTATTATTTTCTTATGTGTCGTTTTAAAATATAAATTAGTTCTTCTTTAGCGCCCAATACAAGAAGGGTGTGTAAAGGCTAAGCGTATATAATTTGAGCATTTAAAACTTGAAATTGAGTTCCACGAAAGACTTATGACCAAGATTAATTAACGATAAATAGTAAAGTAATTGTTTCACATATCAAATTAATTACCATCCCACTGTGCGTTTGCGATGTGACACCATACTCCCGATACTCTACTTAATCAGGGAAGTGCTAATAAAATGAAATATAATAGAAAAAATTTAACGCCGATTCACTGTTACCGATTTGATTTTAGATTTGATATTAGCAATTCTTATACAAATGATATCCATTCCGTATTAATACATTTAAGACCGAGGTACATTATTTGGAATCTAATCCCCCGCTTTCGAGTTTTCAGTTTAAGCTAAAAAAAAGTTTTCACAGACTTGTATAAGTGTATCCATCGCAGTTCATGAAGAGTTGATGAATTACCCACAAAACTGCCCAAACCCTCCAACGTGTGACTCTGATGATGAATCCGCAGCTGACAAGCTTAACCACATGGGTTCGACAACCACTACTACTACAACTACAACTGAAACGCCGTGTCCACCTGCAGTAAGTTGCAAGTAAGTGAAATGTAAATATGTTATATTATTTCAATCATTCTAAAACGACCGGGTTAATTAAGAAGGTAATTTAATAGGAATTAAAAAGAATGAAGAGTGATTTAGTCCGAGTCAACCTTTGTTTCTATAGTTTACATTGTAGTGCAGATTTCTTAGTGAGGTCTGAAACTATAAGAGCGGAGGCTCTAAATTCAATCATACCTATGAAAATATCTATAGCTTTCCAATCCGAAAATTCTCATGTTTTAATATACGACCACTATCTAAGTCTTAAAAAGTGATAACGATATTTAATTAGCCAGTTAGGGATGCTAATTTAATGAAACCACAAATTAAATATCATTGCTATTTTTACACATAGGACGACCACAAAGGATAGTCCCGTACCTTGTATGCCGTTATGCATGAATCCATGTCCGTATCAAACGCCAATGATGCCTGACGCTGTCGCACCAGTACCTTCGTCTGCGACGGTTTTTGCGCCTCGACCCGTCATTGAGACGATATCAGACACGACTTCTTCAGATTACTACTATGTTTACATTGGTATTCCAAAGGGCATAATTAAAAATTAAAGTACTAAGATTGCAATTTTAAATTTATAAATAGATTTTTGTAACAATAAAGTTACTTTGACTTTTATTGCCAAGTTTCTCAAATTTCTCGCTTTAATAAGATCGATAAAGTTTACAGCAATACTTACTGATAGTGGATATAGAAGATGAAGGATACCTTTTGCGAAATGAAGCTGAAAATCTTTTGGTAATTTTTTTATTACGTTTTCGGTATATTCTTGTATAGTAAATTAAATAACAAATAAAGTACAATTGATAAAAATAAATATGTCTGTAAATATATTGTTACTGATTGGCTTCTAAAGTATATCGTATGTAGCAGTTCTATGATAAGACAAAGGAGCTCCTTAAATCCAATCTTCTCCAAATAATTAATTAATTGTTAGACACATACAATCACACACACAGAACAGATGTCTACAACAATAGCCTGATATTTATTATATACAGTACTAGTTAATATCAAATAGAATATTATTAATAACAAAATAAAATTGGGTACATTATGTAGGGGTTACCTGGAATTTATAGCACAGAGTTATTCTATTAGAAGTAACAGAGGCCATATTAGTAAGATATTTATGTACAATAATAATATTGTTACTATTTTTGATGTTATATCTGTTCTTACTGATTCTGATGGTAACCGACTAGAAGAATTGATCAAACATATCAAAAATCGTTACTTGTGATATAATAACACTTCACGATATACGACTAACAATAAGAGATAATTGTGTCGTGCGGTGTTCTGAGAGCCGGCCTTTCTAGTTTTTTCTTGAAATGCTTCGTCATTTTCTTGAACCCTCATAACTTGTATTAGGAATATACAGACAAATTATGACAAGTAATATGTGTACATAAACAACAATAAATTCTAAAACTTTGCACTCGTACCCTCCAACCCCATTCGAAGCCCAGGCCTATCATTGTCTGTCAGTTACATTATCAGTATATTTCACTATTGTCAGTTGTTTTCCAAAAAGAAATTATAAGAGTAACTCCTTACTTCTCTAAAAAATCGGAAGAATCATTAGTCTTTCCCATAATTTATGATTTATGGTAAAAGGAGAACGAAAATTACTGGCTAAATTTATACAATTGGTAATTTGCATTCGTCGTCGTCTGTGATATTTCGCCATTTTATTTTCATCATATATTTACATCCGTTAAATACACATACCACACACAACAGTTTTTCTATTAGGGAATGACGCGGGAGGCGCGGCTGTGTTGACTAGGGCGGTAAAGGACGGAAGATTAATGATAACTAATCGAAAACAAACGTAACACTCATTTTCACTTAAGAACACTGTTGTTTTATTTTGACATTTTAATTTGAACCGGATATTCGGAAATTCAAAATGGCCGGTGATAAAACCGGTCTGTTTATTGATGATTCATTAATATTAAGAAGTAGATAATGGGTATAAAAGAATAAACGATTAGGACCGACAAATTTGTAGGGAGTCCATAAATAAACACTTGAATTATTATTCGTTGCGCTAAATCCATTATAATACAAATTAATGGCGGTTTACGACGGGAACGTGGCGAGGGTAAGAATTCTCAAAAGATAAATTGAAGTGAAGTTAATGTCACTTCTCTCGCAATCACTATTGGAGATTTATTTGTTATAGTATTAACATATAACAAAGTTATCGTTCAATATGTTATTATCATTTTACGTAAAAAATAAATGAATCATCTTTACAGATTAATTGAATTATAATTCGTTATTGTTGCTAATTAAAGTTTTTATGTTATTAAGCTTACATTATTACTGATTAAATTCAACTGTAATAACACATATCTGTATTTAAATGGAAAACACTTAATGATTATAGTGATTAACAAATAATTATGACGATACGATAATTATTACGATATTAATTGTTATTAATCACGTATTCCTTCATACAATATGGGTTCCTTAAAAGAGGCGTGAAAAAGCACTTTTTTTGCCGGCAAGGTGAGGGTGGCTAGGGCAGTATGTCGCATGCTTATCATCAGGTGGTGTCGAGGCATTTGCTGAGCTTAATGTAAATAAAAATATTATTACTTTTTAATAATTGATATTGACATTCTTTGCAACCAATGTGATACTTCTTTAATCCACCGATGTGTGTGCGATACATATAGTGTTACGAACCACTAAACCACCGAACATATATAATACTATATTAAATACATCAAAGACCAGATACCCAGGGATGGTTACAATTATTAACTTCGTTTCATAGTTGAATTTTGAGTTATTAAAATACGATATTTTGCTGTTTTCTGGAAAAGAGAAACTTTCCTCTTAAAGAATATATGTAGTGAGGACTTAACTTTAAGTGTACCTGGCACAAACTCCTGAAAGCTGCAGATTCTCCTGCTAAATCTAAATTAGCTATTTCAGTTATATTGAAGAGAGTTCAGAAATAGATTCAATCAGTTAATTCATTTGAATCGTTTAACAGGAGCTGGGGTTTCAGGTCGCCGCACTGCACAGTAGGGTATCATCATTTTAAACATTCGAATTGTCATGCTTTGAAATAAGAATTTATACTTAGTTTAATATAAAATAGTCATAAGTATCTTAAACGTGTAGTCGTTTATGTCGTCGATGAACCGATAACAAAAAATGTTAATTTGGCGGATAACTTATTCTTGTCTAAATTATACACTGACTTTTGTTTACGTACAATGCCGTTTGTATTTGATAACCGTTACTAATAGGTTTTGGAATAAATTGATTCTTTTCTGTGCTTTAGTTGAAGTAGATAACTACGTGATTAAGATGTCCGATATTTGTTCATTACCTCAAGTAAACAAAAAAAAATCAAAGAATTAACGCAGTACTTGCTCTGTTAGAGGATGCTATAAATCTAAATACACTATCCCTATCTTGGTTGGGTTCGAATAAAAACATTTATTTCAATTAGCGAAAGATAAGTAAGCAATGTAAAACGAACAAGAAACAAGAGACGCGCTCTCACAAATAGTTTTTGCTTATTCCAGAGCACTTCCCTTGTTTGTACTTAAAGACCTTTGACCTTAAGTAATGTACATAATAAGTTGTTTTCGTATGTTGGTCGGTTGAGTACTAAAAAAAATATAAGTCAATTTTCAGAATGTCAATAAAATAAAATAATTAATAATACGACTTGACAATATTCATTAATCATAATACAAGTCTTTACTGGTTCTTAATTCGGGTTACATAATACGTAAGAATTTTTTAATTATTAAACTTTCCCGATTTTCGATGGAGATTTTATGGACATGACATGTCAAGGCTCTCAGTAAGTCAAACGGTGGTGGCAAGCTCTGAAAACATGCTGAATCGATAGCCGAAACTAGGAGCAACAGGTCTTGGCGTGTGGCGCGTGACGTCACTGATATAAGTTACGTTATTATACTTCTAGGTAAATGGGAGTGAAATTGGAAAATTGATTATTTATTAATACGATAAGATTCATATATTTGACTTCCGCTGCAATATTATATCAAGCTAGGAAGTTAATTTCCTAAGAAAGCATCGTGGAAAATCATCATGCGAAATCCTTGGTTCACTTTGTTCAATTTCGATTTTATTAAAGATTAGGATATAACGAAGGTTCGCAAGTAATCTTTGAATTTTGAAAAAGTTTGACCGCCCCTTGAAGAGATATCCTAAGGCATCCTGTGTAATAAAGATAAAGAGACAACATACAAATATGACAACAACATGCACAATTTTTGATATTCCATAAGATCGGAGGGGGTACTACTTCTGATCTTTGAAGAGTCAGTTATAATGGTACCTTACTTAAAAGTAAGATTCCAATGCCAATTCCTCTGTGGTTGAGGATTTCGGGCGTAGCTCGCTTGTATCTTCCGCTTAGCTTCCCTTAACATCAGGGTAAGATCTACATCGTTAAGAATAAAAAAAGGTCACAAAAGAACGCAAGACTAATATCTGTTTTGAATGAGTCTCTTTGGACTGGGCTATCCCAGTCCTGAAGATATAAGGCTGCTGTCTCCGGGTGTACTTAGTAAGTACATCTTGGAGGTATTCCAGAACAGCAGTCAGTAGGATTAGGGAAGCACAAAAGATCCCATTGGGTCGACGTGCTCCGGGAGTAATAATCCTGGCCCTACATCAAGATAAGATAAGAATATCTGTTTTACAATTAGCGATCACAAGTACCTTCTCAGTGTTTGTAGAGAGCTTGTTCTCCATTTAATTAGTAGCTACCTTTATTAAAAATAAAGGCCTATTATATCTGACACCATTAATATAATAATGATCAGTGGCCTCGATTCCGTTGTGTACGGATTATATTAAATTTAAATTCGGTAAAACTTTTTCATTATAATCCTACTTGGATTAGAATGAAAGAAGATGAAAGAAGGCAAATGACTTAATTTTAGTTTAAATAAGACTTAAACTTGACAGATGAAAGTCTTCAATACGTGTGTGTTGCCAGTGATGACGTACATAACCGTGACGTGAACGCTTGCAAAAGACCTCATAAGAAGACTGAGACTGTAACCAAAAGAATTGCGAGCCTGAAGTACCAGTGGGCAGGGCATAATTCAAGGAAGACTGATGGTCGTACCGGGAGACGCAGCGTTGGTAGACTTCCATCAAGGTGGACCAACGATCTGGTAAAGGTCGCGGGAAGCCACTGGATGCGGACAACGCAGGATCGAAAGGTTTGGAGATACTCGAGAGGCCTATGTCCAGCAGTTTAAGTATCTCGGCTGATTTGATGATGATGAGACTTAAGAACACCTATATACTTATTGAGCATTATACCCTACGTCTAATGCGGACATAAATATTGATTTAACGTCCATTAACTTGACGTTTCCTAAAGTCAATATATCATTTGATTATTGAAGTACAATGAAAAGGTAACAGACGTTTTCTTTTATTATTTTTGGTATATAATAGACAATATCTAGAAACTTGTTCTTAAAACAAAACAATGAATACGAGTGGGAAACTCTGTGAACTGATTGTGTACGACGCACCTGGTACACTCGATAACAGATCTAGTTTGGCACTGTTTTCCACTGTCGAAACTGGTCTTATCATTATCGCTATTATTAATGAATTTATGTAATAAATACTGATTCATTACACTGTATTTAAAGGTTGCGTAATAAATTATAGTACATTTAACTAGAAAAGGAAAGAAGCAATAATTATAAGTTAATATCAGAACAATGTATGAAACGAATTCTATAACAAGTAAAATAAACATATGATGGAACTTAAAATAAATACAAAATATTTTTATCTATATTTTTAAATAAATTACCATAGAGTATCCTTCTCGGCGGCCGTCTCAGCTGTGTACCGTACGCCGCCGCGTCCTGCTCGGCATCGGGGACGCAAGTACCAATTATGATCCCCATTCTCATCACCACACAAAGTAACTTCGCGTCCGATTCACCATAAATATACGCACTAAAACTTTCACTTTAAACACTCATGACACGTGGCTATGTGTACACAAATCCAATATATCTATAATCATAAAAAAAACAGATGGAATCAGCAGTTCGAAATATTTGTTTGTGACGCGCGAGCCGCTCGAAGGACCGAATGGAACTAACTTAAGTATAACTAGCTAGAGTAATGAGAATGAGGTACCAGTGACCGATGACCACTGTCAGACAGGTCGCGGTACATTTGGCACGCGAGCCGTGACGTCACAGAGCGAGTGCGTCAGAAGGGCAACGACTGATGAATGTATGGCTTCTGCTTGATTGCCGGAAAACGAGGAAACCAACCCTGAGATATTAGGTCGCATTGACATTCTTACACTTTAAATATCATAAAATGGAATCGGTGAAGACCACATGAATTCAAAACGTAGATTGTATCAAAGTCAAAGTCAAAATATCTTTATGTAAATATGTACTTAGTAAATGAGTCTATTCAATAGACTCATTTACTAAGTACTTTTAACTATGGCACATTGGATTATAAGTACATAGTTAATTTCTCCGAGCTTTTGGAAATGTTTCTTATCATTAGAGCTACTCAAACCAAATTTTCTACATTCATTCCAAAAAAAATTTAATTAAATATTTACGTAAATTAGTAAGAATTTCAACGTATTTACTAAGCTTCAAAAATCCTCAAGGTACAATATTAGAGGGCTCATTAAGTGAAAAAGCTTTAAAAAAAAGCCCATCGTGACAAGGTATACACACACTGCTTTGTCACAAGAAAACGACATAGTGCTATAATTGACAAAGAGAAACATACTTATGATAAAGCCAATTACATACAACATGAATGTTCTTTAAAAGGAGATCTCCTAGATGAATATGGTGTAAAATGATAATAGGAAGATTCTTTGTTTACAGCAAAATCTGCAGGCATCACTCAAAGTCTTTTGAATGGAAAGTCAGCAAATTTTTAAAGAACATCTGTAACCCAAAATGTGAAATTGATTCTAGACGCCTTTGTATTTCGGCCTTCAATTCATGAATAGTGTGACAAATTGCAAACCCTAACTATTCCAATTCACGATACACTTCGGTGAATATGCGAAGGAATCGCATAATCCAATTCCACCGTTCTCTTTCTACCACGAAGCACTTGTTTATATTAAAACTATTTCTATTATATCGAAGTATCGAACCTAACAATATTGGATTTATTAATTTCACTGGGACATATAAAGAAATTTGTTAGATTAACTATATTTCACTTCCAGCAATTACAGATTACTTATCCTATCAAACAGAATCAATCTTGAGCACGACTACCACGTGAACAAAAGTAAGTAGGCAATCAAGTAATTAATGACATCCTAAAAAACATTGCGTGTCGAATTAGAGCGTTATCGCCTCTAAGTGTGGAATTAGTCGGAAATGCCCTTGACTTTCTACGCAAGCAGTAAGCAAACCCGTAGGGTGTATAGGAGAAAGCTAAAATTGGCCTGCTTTATTGGTTTATATTATGACGTCAAATACCTCGCCACTAACTAAAGTTCAGGTGACTAAGCACGTAGGCACGCACGTGGTACTTACACAATAAAGAAGAAGTAATAAGGGTTGCAATACTTACTAAATCTAACGATCTAGATCATGTAATGAAGACATATAATGAAACTTAGCTCATGTGTGATCATTTTGACATGAAAGATAAAAATAACCTCTCTAACATAAAGGATCGTCGATGATAACAATTTTAAGTCTAAAACACTCCATTGATTTTGCCATTCTCCATTGATAAGTCGAAGAACATCCAAATTAAGTTATTGTTTATTCATGGACTTCGGCTGAAGCGATGTTCAAACTAATAGTGAAACTATACCACAGGTTCCTGTTTTCATCGAGAAAGTTGGTCATCATATCATCCAGTACAAAGTTATTAATACTGTAGTAAATCCTGCTATTTTCCAAGTTACAAATTTTCAGTGTTTTTTGTTAAAGAATTTGGGAATACGGGTCGAGCTAAATGTCCTGGGTGCTATCATTATTATTGTAACTGTTAGAAGTGGAAAAGAAAAACAACGTAATTCATAAAATGAAACGCGAAGAAAGTACTTGAATTGGAATAAATTGAATACAAGAGCGTTTTGATTAATACAAATAACAGTTCTTTTTGAAAATCATCTTTCATTAGAGACAAGCGCGCTAACGACCGAAGCTTCAGCAAATGAATCGGCAATTTCAACAAACAAAAACACTAAATGGGAACCCGTCGGACGATTTTCCGTGTCCATTGAAACTGAGCCACCATTGTGTCGCCTGACACCGTTCACAAACCCAGGTGACACTATCGCGTTTCGCAATTTCTGTGTCATCGGTAACTATGAAAGTATTCTGTATTGACAAAATATATTTTTTTATTAATATTAATAAAATTACAGCAAATTTTGATATATTTTTTTAATTTTTTAGATATCACCTAATACATTGAATAATAGTTTGAGGAAAATTCATCATTTAAAGGGAATAGAGTCAAGCACAATTTCGCGAGATCTTTTTTCATTACAATTTAACCTATAAAATCAGTTCAGTAGGCCAGTAACCCGTTTATTTTTAGAAAATTTTATATGAATAAATACACGTGACGGAAGCGTGGTTGCGTGCGTTTAATTCAAACCCTTGGCTTTAACGACGCCCATTGTGGTTATTTACTTATCGTTAGTCCTTTACACAAGCTATAAATAATGTAATTAATCACAAATAACAATCGTACTGTTTGAAAGAAAGAAAGAAATAAGATACGAACGAACGAGTTCAGAAAGAAACTTTGCATTGTTACTAAAAAGTAGTTTTTCTGGTGCATGTCAAGTCGTATTGAAGTGATAGTTCAATCGAGTTTTATCTGACAACGTCAGAGGAATGGAAGGAAGAATTGTCTCTCGTTCAATCGTATTTTATCTGACGCCGTCAGAAGAATGGAAGGAAGAATTGTCTCTCTTAAGCGCAAAACAAATCAAACAGGTTTTATTTGACTCAATCAGCCGAGAGTCGAGACAAAGTAGCGACGTTATCCTAACAATTTCGGGAAAAGAAACATCATCATGATACGTACCAAATAAATGTCGCACAAGTCGTGACATAGTAGATAGGAATCAGCAGAATACTAACTTTTTCATATTACAAGTTGTTTCAGCTAATGAAAACTTAGATAGTCAATTATTAATATTTCCTACTCTTTTTTACTATTACTCGTACCATTTCTTACAATTACGTAATTACCTTGGCAGTGAGCGTATTTTACTTTGATATCAAATTTACTATGTTCATATTTACCGTTATAAGAGCCGGCGTACAAAAAATTAGCTCCCAATCTCCCGCGCCTTCGGCAATCGCTGAGAGTGAGCCCACCCTTTAAGAACGAAACATTGTTTGGGCAAGTTGGCACAACTGATTTTTTCTTAGCGAAAGTAATTTTCCATGATGTATCATTGTTGTTTGTTCACGGGAGATGTTCGGAACTTTGTCTGTCTTTGATACTTTTTTAATAATGTAAATAATTCTGTGGGAGATTGTCGCGTTGTTATTATGACAAATATTTATGATGAACATTTTTAAGATCTTAACTGATTATGGAACAAGTTTATGCTACAAACCTCAAAAAATACCTCATCTATTTCTTTGCAGCTTCTAAAACACTTGGGCTACAATTCTTCGTCAGATTTTTACAAGAATTATGGAGTAGAGTCTTCAGCGCGAGGGTAGTACACGCCTATTCAAACATTCTAAACAGGGGAACTTGTGTACATGATTGTGGAGAAATTAAGACTGTCTTCCAAATTTGTTAGTGAATAATTCATCGTCCTCCATTTCCTTTGGGAAGGGTTCTTTGGGTGTTAGATATACTGTACAACTAAAGGATTTGAATTGTATCGCAGTTAATATTTAAACGAAAGTACTGAACTCCAATGGTACAATTCATAACGAATGTTTCGAATCAGATACCAAGTGTGGCAATGATTTAACTATACATATATTATAAGTTTATTAGTTATATATATAAGTAAAATTACATATATATACTATTTAAAAAAATAAATATTATTATTTAGAAATCAACTTAAACTCTTCCCAATCCCTCGACGGGTCGAGGGATGGGAGAATACCCCTCGACAGAGGAGGACAGACGGCCGAGGTTCACGACGACAGAGAGAGGAATCGGCGGACAAATCTGGCGTTATCGAGCAAGACTGCCCGCTGGAGCCTCGCAATTATTGGTCCATCACCCAGTCCCAATCTCTTCAGATGTCTATTATTATTATTAATATTTTTTAAAAAATATATACTATTTAGTTAAATATATAAGTTCACTTACATTTGCGAACTAATAACAATATATATATTTTTTCCTTTAAGAAATATATAGCTTCCTGATTCCGGTTAACTCACCAAAAGAGACACGGGTTCTGGAGTCACTGTCCTCCGTATCGTTTATTTGGAACGATGTGCGACCTCTTTTCGTCTTTCCGTCGTCGAATAAATAGGCATATATTTCGTCTTAATTCATTATTATAGCAATTATGCCATGAGTGGTATCAAGAGAAGCAGCTATTGAGGCTATTTTAGTGTTTTATTACTTTCCCTTATAAATTAAGATAGGATCTTTGATAATAATTCTATTAATGAAGAAGTATATAAAAGTATGTTAAAGTTAAAATATCGTGAACCCTTTGGTAGATCTCCCTAATTTCTAACTACGATATCCATATCGATCACTTTCGTTTTGATATTGATTGTTGTCATAGCAAACGTCACAATAGGAGCAGCCTTTAATATACCAGCGAGGGCTGTACAGTAAATGTTCAAATTTGACATTAAATTAGTTTTAATATAAGCTCACTGATTGTATGATTCTTACTCAACAATCTCAATATTAATTTCATCTGTTTTCTCCACGTCTAGTTTACGTACATAAGAGATTTCGTGATTCCTTTCTTTGTCGTACAGCCACAGTGGATCTCCTGGTACAAATATTTCCTCAACCATATAACTTTGTTTACTTCAATGAAAAAGTACTTTTTGGTCCGGCAAGCCGGAGGTAGCTAGGACAGTATGTCGCATGCTGCTTCAGCTATTTTCGCAAATGGACTCCTCCAACTCCAAACCATCAGGCGGTGTGGAGTCATTTGTTGTCAATTTCGAAAAAATGGGGATGAAAGTTTTTGTAAAACTACTTTGTATTGAAACTGAGATGAGTAAAGGTACAAGACCTCATGAAGGAAAGGTATTGGGAGTAGCATCCTTGAAGTAAAAAGCGTCTATAGACGGTAATGCTCTGTTTACTATCAGGCGTACGTATGCTTGTATGCCACCATTGTAATATACAATTCAGATTGATATATTGATTCAGAACGGGGGTATTCATTATTTATCAAACATACAAAAGTTGTATCATTAAAAATAATTGGAAAGATAAATTGTACTTCAGAATTATTGAAGACAAGAGCTAAGAAAACCTTACAGTTGTTTCTGGCTCTTATGACTTTCTGAAGTTCTATTATTGAAACAATGTGATCCTTGGTAATATATTGGTAACATTTTTAAACGTAACCTACTAGAATTCATAATGTCATGTACACGCGAATGGCGTAAAGGACCATCCTAAAAAGATACTGAAGTTTTATAACTGTTTGAGTCTTTCAACTCCATTTTATACAACTGTCGGATATGAACTCATTTCTCGTCTCGCTTTGTTGCGCCGCAATAGTAGAGACAGGTAATGAGATTCTGTCATCCGAAATGTTTCTGATGGTTTTGAATAAGGAACAAATCGCAAAGCAAAAGTCTAACAGAACAGATTCCAATAACTTAAAAGTTTAATACATTTTATATTACTTGAATATTAACATTTTGTAATAGAAGGTAGTACGAAGTTAGTTAATTAAGGCAGCGAGTTGAAGCAAGGCTGGCCTACAGTGGGCCATACTAACGGATCAAAGGTACGCGTTAGAGATTTAATTAAGTCCCCGAAGACTGATTTTCAGTTAAAAATATTTGGAATTTTAAAAGTTTACTTAGTCCGGTAAGATTAAACAAAATGATTGAATCTTTTTAATATTTTTCAACTTCACAATAAATTTGCGACAAAATATCTATAAAATCAAATCAATTGAATATTTTATTGATAGTTAAATTTCAAAGTTTTATTTTTAATTTATATTGTAGTCTTCTATCAAGTAATTCTGTACTATTTTAGCTTTAGTAAGAAGTTGGTATTAGAATAACGTTAAGAGCTCTGAACTTTTAATGAGGAAGTTCACTGGCTCCAAGATTAACGTACTTTTTTGCTTACATGATTATATTTATATTATTTATATATATTTTATTTGTAAGATTATTCTACTGTTGGACAGAGATGACAATGAAGCGTGCAGAAAGCTAGAACAAGCGGTTAAATTATGGATTGATTCTAAAAAAAGAAGAAAAGTATTTCAACAAGCGCAGTATTACGTTTAGAAAGGATATATATTTGAATCTGTTACTGGACGCAGAGCGGGAGCACTGGCCCGCGTTAAAGGGGTTAATGGGTGGGGGATGGGGATGGGTTAATCACTAGTCCAATTAAAATGTTTCAAATGTCTCTCGCACTTTTTCCCATGTGGGCTGGTGAAACAATCAAGTTGTGAACAGTTCGCTGTTTCACTCATTGTTGTAACAACATAGCTATCAATAAGTTTTGATTAGCTAGCCTAAATACAATATTTGATGGCTTTAGCAAATAAGATATTCAATTTCATTGTCCCTATTTGTTCTATAAAATAAATACCTTTGACTTGGTACTTATTAATGTCTAATAAATAGGGTACTTCAATAAATTCAGACAACAGCAAAATTATTTATTTATTTGACTCAGTAAATAGATACCTACGTCTTGAAATTTCTATTGGAAACGGTTATATTTGATTTGGCATTAATTCCATTCCGTTTTATATATTATGTATTATATTCCTCATTTATATTTCAATGGATCCAATCGGGTATGGAATTGTATAAACAGTCCAGATATAATTTGAGATGCAAATATGATAATAAATTTGTAGTATTATTTTCATTTTTCACTAAATAATAAAAGGACGTGAAGCCGTCAGTCCCGGTTGTAACGGCAACTACTGCCACCTATCTTGCGTTGGGCAAGGGTGGTGGTCCTAGCCCAGCAGTGAGACGTGTATAGGTTATTGTTGAAAATGATGAATAATTAGAGGTTGAAATAAAAAAATCTAGCCCTTCAACACTTGCATAAACAAGGGTGTACATATATCTTTTTGTTAACCTAAAAGAGGGTAGGTTATAAAAACTTTTAAGCATCTTAAAGAGTTTACTTATACTACCCGCATCTTATAATTTCTTTTCATTGCATCATCTCTTGATAATAGTTATCTTGTCAATAGCACATGGTTGTCCAAGCGGTAGTAACCTCGGTATCCTTATTGTATCACAACAAAAATATTACAATGCACACCCTGAGCATTCGCTTCAAGTCAATATAAAATGTTCCTAAATTAAATAATGTAATTACTTACTCAACACCTTACAAAAGTTAATTTCAAACGTGTTATGTAAATGTTCACGTCGAAAGGTCAGAGTATGGTTATATGATTTAATAAATAATTAAGGATTTATGGGAAATGTATTCCTGCACAGTTTAATATTGCATATAAGTTCAATCGAATATCAAAATCCATTATTATTATATAAAAATAAATACAACGATATCTATCAAAACAAATTTGTCTCAAACAAATGTTTACACTTCTAAGAGCTTCAACCATAATTGTCATTTCAAGAAACACGCACAACGGATCAAAACAGTTAGCAACTTGTAATTTTGCTTCTGTTTACGTTAAAAGAAAACTTGTTATGGATGTTTCTAAGAACACTCTTCGAAATATTGTTATTGCGAACACAAGAAAACACTTCGTGGTAAAATGAATTACAAAAATAACGAGATAAAAATTACGTAATTGAAATCTAGATTTAAAGTTCATACAACTATTCTGTTAGTATTGGCTCAAATCTAGATTTAAAGTTCATACAACTATTCTGTTAGTATTGGCTCAAATCTAGATTTAAAGTTCATACAACTATTCTGTTAGTATTGGCTCAAATCTAGATTTAAAGTTCATACAACTATTCTGTTAGTATTGGCTCAAATCTAGATTTAAAGTTCATACAACTATTCTGTTAGTATTGGCTCAAATCTAGATTTAAAGTTCATACAACTATTCTGTTAGTATTGGCTCAAATTCTATTGTAGATGATATTATAATTCTTCGACGTAGCTCAAAGAATTTGAGTGTGAAATGGCAGTGGGCATGGAACATTACAATGAATGGACGATTGACGGCCGTGGAGGTAGAAAGGTTCTCGAGTGGTGGTCGCGTACAGGGAAACCCAGCGATGGTAGACCTCCCACAATGTGGACGACGATCTGGATAGAAGCTATGTCTCGCATATGATGATGATGATGTTGTAACTATATTAATAAGCGTTGCATGATAATAAAATGATATAGACCTAATTTAGTATGTATTCCGTTAAATTACTAGTAGTTTTATAGTATATTTTTAACCTACTAAACCGTACGGTAATCAGGAATACTACAATAAAAATAATTGAACGATAAAATCTAACCTTACCAATGGGCAGTATTGATCGTCTAATTTGCGTGTGGCGGGCAGCATTCATCCGATACCGCTACTACCACATTCATTCCTAACATATTGTTTTAAATTGTTTTCGGTAAAATAAAACTATTTTTGAAAAATTACTTTTGACAGTGTAAAATCGAATATTTAATAATTACCATAGTACAATTATTTTGATACGGATGAATGATTTAGATCAAGAATTGCGATAATTCATGCTTTATATGCCGTAAAATATGAGGTTGTCCTGCTTTTTTAAGTTAAATATTAAAACATCATCGCTTATTCACCCACAAATTTATAGCATCATTAAACAATTACCATGGCAATCATTTGTCATAATTACAAAGCGGTGCAAGCCGTAATTAATACCTTGTCAAATTGACCATCTGGTGGCTATAAATAATAGGTTGGGAACAAAGTGTCTTCACATTTTATATGAAAACTCAAAACCTTTTTTTTCTAAGTTAATTAAATTTAATTACAGTATATATGTGCCATTTTGATCGTAGACTTTCTGCCGTCTTGAAGGAAGAAATATAATTCCGTTGCTGTAGAACAACGAAAACAACGCAACAAGTAATTTGGGCAGTGCTCTCTTGATGATAACATGCTGCCTAAAGAATTCTGAAGAGACAGAAACAGGTGGAAATCTGAAGGCGCATGGTCAGGGCTATATGGTGGATACATCAACACCTCCCAGCCAAACACTCTTAATTTTTGCCTAAAAAAATAAAATGTATGTGATCTAACGTTATCATTTTTAAAGAACACACCTTTTCTTCTTCTTGCTTTAATCTCTTTAAATTCTGCCCGGCGGTAAAAGCTCATAATGAACAACCCTTCCACCACCATAGACATAGTGTCGCCTTATTTCGAGCTAGATAGAGCTAGACGAGCGAGCACACACAGGTTTTGACACAGTCTGTGAAGCCTGACCGACCTTTGACCACGACCTTTTCCGCACGTTCTTGTCATACGGGATCCACTTTTCATCATCGGTTATCAATCTCTTCAAAAACGGTTCGGTTTTATTACGTTTCAATAAATAATCGCAAATGAGTACACGTCTCTTTAGGTTTCTTTCAGTTTCACTCGCGAGCGAGGTACCCAAATATCGAGCTTTTTTTAGTACCCAACTTTTTTTCAAATGTGTCAAAACTGTTTTGTGGTCAATTCCCAGTTCTTCAGCTATGTCGTAACTGCATATATGCCGATATTCCTACACTATTTAAAAATTGAGTCCATTTTTACGTAACACAGCAATCAGAGTGAGGTGTATCTTCGTCATCAAAGTTCCCGGATTGAAAACGCTTAAACCAACTTTGTGCTACTCTTACGACACTGCATTAGGTCCGTTAGGTTAGGTCATAAACGTCACAAATTTTTTTCGCGGGTTCCTTATTTGTAATAAAAAATTTAAATGGATCTCATTTCTTCATTGTTGTGCTCATTTTGACAGAAAGAAAAACAAATGAAAAATAGAACCAAAATTTTTCTTTTCCTGATTTGATTCTTTTTTTGAAATGTCAGTTTTTTAACGTCATGAAAATTAGCCAGATACAAATAGTGCAGCCAAAGATATTTAATTACAAGTTTATACATACTATATGCGAAATACTATTTCCCCGACCTAATAAAAGCTTAGCATTAGAAGTGCCAACGGTGGTGATGATTCATTTTGTGGGTTTATGTGGAAATCACGGTTTACCCCTTTTTATGAATAAAAGATCACTAGTTTAGGAAGGGAGAGCACAAAAAAGCTATGCGACCAATTACACTTGATATTGACATCTATAATTACCACGACAACATCTCACTGCATCAAAGTTTGTCGGAATATCCTGGTTAGGGAATGTGCTTATTAGGGGAAATATAGATCTGTGGTGTAACTAGGAAATTTACAACAATAAATATGAATTAATCTAGCCTCTGTTTACTATCGACGTGTTATGTATACCTCTTGTCAAATTTAATTAAGAATAAATAATCAGTAAAACAAATACCAAATGTAAAGCTTCGTGGATGACAATATTGAAAAAGTTCAAGACCATATAATTGTTTACTGCCGAGGTATTCGTAAACAAGGATATCCTGTAAGGTTGTAAAACAACACATTAATGAACGCCAAAAAGTTGATTTAATTAGGCTTTTGATAAAACAATGACAAGATATTGGGTCACTGAAAAGGGATACTTCAGGGTTGAATTCTCAGTCCAATACACTTTGAATACGTCGTATTAAGAATTAAGAAAAATCGTTAGGTTAAAAAATGCAGTTATAAAGGTCATGTTTCCTTTTTGGGTTACGGCCATTGGTTCCTATATTGCGATTAATATATTCGCATTAAACCAATTACCTTGTTTGATTAATAAAGCAATACACAAATAAAAATTAATTAAATTTCCCAATTAATGAGTACAATTATTGTGTATTTATTGTTAAATGATTAAAATAATTATACACGGAAACAGATTTCCGCGTATAAATTCCCGAGGGACATTGGACTCTTTCAATTTCCCGAGGGACATTGAACAACTGGTAATTATGAAGTAATCTCCAATAATATCGACACGGAAACTCACATAAGCCTCGTAGTCACATTATCCGAAGAATACTACTGATATTGTGACTGGGTGTTTTATCACTGTCCGTGCCAAATCCAAAGAGCTAAGGGGCTTTGAAAATAAAGAGCAATACAATTTGAAAATCAAAGCTTAATTTGATGAAGATATTGTTGCGGTACAACGGAACAATTTTTTTCTTTAGTAAATATTGCGATGAGTTAGACCAGCTGTAGTATTTGAACTCTTCTGGTCTCCATTTAAATTTAACGGACTAAAGCACAGATAATGTAGTGTCTCGACCCAATTACAAGTAGTTAATCCAATATTAATAAATTTTAAGCCACCACACGGATCATTCATTATGTAGTGAACCTTATACAGAGTAGGAAGTACATATGTGTTACATATACAGGTACACGATATTGCAAACCCACGGGTTCATGCTCTGTCAAATATTAATTAACAAGGAGACCAAGGTAACGTAGAGTTGCCGACGAAGTAATATAAAAATTTGAAAATGTGAATTTTCCAACAGGATCATAAGAATAGAAAGGAAAGGATTTCAAGGCAACTCACAAAATTTGCTAAGTTTGACAACATTTTCATCTAAATGGTTTTTATTCGCTCCAATTTCTGGAAATATTTGGGAGTAGATATACATATGGAAATTTTATATATAAAATATCGTTTCACTTGAAAATTACTGTGCTGCACAGATTCCAACCCATGGTGGAAACCACCGGTGGTGGATTTCACACCGATGAAGGTTCGGACACTGTTAGCGAGTAGAACAAACCCGCGGGGGCTTTATTGAAGTTTGAGCTCGGTGTAACAAGTTAACTTTATAGGTTCGAAATATAATTGTTAGATTCTTCCCCTTACCATTTAACAAGAAGTTACATCCAAAGGCCTCAATGAACAAACAGCTATAGACTTGAACGTTATCACTTTGTAAGAAAAAAATATTATCTTAATATTTTTTTGTTTAATCTAGCTAGAGCCGTAAATTTTTCCTGTCTAGAAAAAGTAACAGTTACTAAGCAATAGAAGAAACTTTGAGGCTTTCACAGACAAGTAGATAACACGACTTATCACTAAAAAGACAAAGTTAAAATATTTTGACATTTGACTCAGTAAAATCTTAAGTCAATTATTTTATAAACCCTATTTAGCAACCCTACGCAACATGTAGCATCAGCGATTACAACGCTGATTACTCTACAAAGCAACGCTTACGAGGACCTCACAACATTTTCATCGCAACCTTCCTGTCCCAGATAATCCCAAAATAAAATTGAACGAAATTTTTATAAAAATATAAAAGAAAATTACAGAAACATTCGATGAAAGAAAACCCTTTAACTTAAATATCAGATGTTCGGATGAATGGAAAGAGTTTCTATTCAATCAAAATTCTACTTAATTTAAACTTATAATAATTATTCAAAACTATACATGAATGTATGTTATATTTTGTAATTGAATTTACATAGCCTGAATCCATATCACTCAATAGTGAGTTCAGCTCAAATAGAACTACGAATATATCATACAACAAAAGATACAGAAAACTCGTAGAACGTATGCGGGGTTTATAAAACCAGAGAATAAAAGAACTGACACTAATTACACTTATTGATTGGGCACATCAAAGGTATCTTATTTTTATGTGTACGGTGTATACTTTAAACTTGATTATATCGTTTGTGCGATTCAGAAGAGACAAAAGGCTAATGTCTCGACGCGACCGGTCGCGAGCAACGCCCGCCGGCGACTGGCGTACGACGTGCCTCCCGGCGTCTGGGAAACACAAGGGAAACCAGGTTCTACTATATGCATAGTATAAATCCAATCAGTGAGCTTCTTTTAAATGTACGCTACTTTGTTACCTTAATATACCAAAAAAATAAAAAAGAACTTGAACAGGTTGATATTAATGTAGGAACATTATATTACTTAGCCAAAGTATATTTTTGAATGAGTACTTATAAAAAAGAGCCAAAATCATCATCATCATAGCAGCCGAGAGACGACAGGCAGGACGACAAAAACAAAGGCCTCCCCCAAGAATCTCCAAACCGATCGGTTATGCGCGTAGTCTTCTAGCCGTTGCCGTTGACTTTTACAAGATCGACAATTTTGCGTCTCCCGTTACGTAGCATTCGAAGATATTTCCGCTCTAACTGCCATCCTCCTTGCAATGTGCCTTGCCCACTGCCACTACAGGTTCGCAATTCTTTGGGCTTCGTCGGCAACCCTACATCTCCAGTACATCTCTTCATTCTTAATTCGATTACGCAGGTAAACTAACGAACAAGAGCTTTACAAACATTAAAATTATCAAAATTTTACTGTACTTAGAGTAATTGAAGAAGTTTGTTGTTCTATAACTTTGATGGCTTATAGATGTAGTATTTCCGCATCAATACATATACTGTGGTTCTCTGGGAACTTATATGGCTGTGTGTAAATTGGATAGGTCGTGGACAAAGGAAAGTAAATCAGGTATAGTACTGGTAAATATAAAATTTTGGCTTGTAATATAATAACAAACTGATAAAACCATTATGTTAATACGACAAGGGTATAACACAAGCGTACAGCTCACCTGATAGTAAGCGGTCAGAAGTAGCCTGTAGACGCTCGACCTTCAATAATAATCAAGCGTTCCTTATCCCCACCCAATAAAAAACATTGAACAGTGTTCTGTGTCAATATTATAGGTTTAGGTATTTTCATCGTATTGTTAAATATGTGAGCGTAGAGAACAAGTATAAAATTTAGACGGCTGTCTGCGCTGCCGTGTATTTGAGATTTGCTATGCGCGGACGCAGCCACACTACATATGAATATAATAATAATTAACCGAGAGAAGTACACATCTGGACATAGACCTCCTCCAAGCATCCCGCGACCATGTTGGAGGGCTTACAACGCTGCACCGTCATTTGAGGACCTATCCAGCGAGTGGCCGTAAGTCCTCCTTGCAATGTGCCCTGACCACTGCCACAAACACGCAAATTCGATGGGCTACGTCGGCAACCCTATTTTCTTGATGATCTCATCATTTCTGATTCGATCATGCAATGAAACTGCGAGCGTTGCATTATCTATTTTACCTTTGGGTGACTCGAAGCCTTCATTTATGTCTATTAAATAAACCAATTTACAAAGAACAAAATAGAAAGCAAATTAAACTCACAAAAAATTGACCCTAAACACCATCGCGAAGTTAATAATTAATAATATCACGTTGATAAGACCATAAACACAATAAATTGTCTGTTCGTCAATTACTACTGAATTCCATAGGACCATAAATCTATTAAATGAAAACTCAAAGCATAAATCAACATTTCCGAATAACTATCGCACACTGAGCAGAGAATAAAATGGGTGTTTTGTATTAATTATGATATTTATAAAAAGAAAATTAAAAACGTAAATGGAAATCATTAATTAAAAATGTAAAAAGTGAGAAAAATACTTGACATTGTAGTATTTCTTCTAAAAGCTGTTCGATACACCAAAGAACTGTCACCAGGTTTGTGCGAGAACATTTATTTTATATTTGTTTGTTAACATGCATAATGATTCCTTAGGGACATTAGCGAGTATTCACTGCGACCTAAGGAGGAGTATTGTGTGAATCGCTACTAAAAGTTATAACTATTTTCTCGGACACTAAGGAAATTTAAAGTCTAATTCCTTAGGGACATTATGTAGCCAGTATTCACTGCGACATAAGGAAGAGTATTGTGTAAATCGCATCTGAAAGTTATAACTATTCTCAGGCACTCTAAGGAAATTTAAAGTTTATTCACTTGGAAAGGTATTAGTTTTTATTGAATTCATGACCTCATCAACCTGATTTATATAAATGACTTGTCAAAGGTATTAGATTAATATTGCATCCTTTTTGCTGATATATCTAATGAATGAATTAACAATAAAATGAATTAACAATAAAATGCAATTCAATTCCAAACAACATTCTTAACTGTCTAAGTGCCCATAACTTATTACTTTCATAATAACAAAAATATAGAATTTAGAAAACATACCAAAAAGCGCCACTTAATATAAAATATAAATTTAAAGATAAAGATAATAATCTAGAAATGTCTACAACTCTCTTGGGAATAGAATTAGTTTGCTAGCTCAGAAATTGTAATCTTTCATATATTCATTATTTCACCTTAGAAGAGCAACTGTTATCAAAACTGCCCTCACTGCGTACTATGCCTATGCACACTAGATTTGTGTATGGAATATTATTAAGGGGTAACTGTACAGATACACAAGACATATTTATACTTCAAAAGAACTGTATTAGAATAATACATAATGTATACCAAATGATATCATGTAAACCCTATATCATAAAACATGGGTTCCTTTAAAAGAGGCGTGAAAAAGCACATTTTGGGCCGGCAAGGTGATGGTGGCTAGGGCGGTATGTCGCATGCTTCACTAGCTATCTTCACATATGGACTCCTCCACCACAATGTCATTTGCTGAGCTTAATATAAAAAAAACATAATATTCTCACTGTAACTTGTTTGTATATGTATTGGAATCTTGTAAATTCTATAAAAAACATACGTATCACTTCTCGGCCAAAACCAAATTAAGACGTAATGACAGATATAAACATAAATAAAATCTTCCACCGGGTAAAACTCTTCAATTAGTCAGATCCGGCCCATACTGTAGGTCTGTAGACATCTGTAATAATATTCCGAATACAATCAAAGACATACAAAACGTAAAGCCGTCTGCAAAAAACATACCTTTCTAAAAAAGCATATTACATTATTAAACGAGTTCTTTGCAGATGAAACTATTAATTAACTCGGTACGATCAAAGTAGAACAGCTCTTAATTAAATTTGTCTCTCTATACAGGGGTCCCAAAC
This sequence comes from Acentria ephemerella, assembly GCA_943193645.1. NCBI lineage: Eukaryota > Metazoa > Arthropoda > Insecta > Lepidoptera > Crambidae > Acentria > Acentria ephemerella. Next base: position 576,939 of record OW971887.1, read on the forward strand.
TTATTTTGTGTACTGCCCCCACTTTGAGAATTTTTTTTTTTGCCCCCATTTTTAACTAATATTAGTTCATGTTCACAAGTTGTAGTTGAGAACCAAGAGCTCATGCAGTCGGTGTTTAAGAGACCTCCCAGCTAAATGATATTACATATCACCCACCCACCAAGCCTCTACACAACGCCCACATTTATTTTCTGGGTCTTTTACCGTCCCCCTTCAGGTCTGCAGCGCCCATAAGGGGGCGTCATCACCCACTTTGGGAAAGGCTGCTCTATTAGATCAGTGTCGCAATCCTAAATGTGCTTGGCCCTCGCATGCAGGGTATCACGAACTCAATGTTCTAGTTTACTCTTCTAACACCTATGTAGCCACGTGACAAGCAATAATAAATAACTAAATGAAAATACGGAATAAAATTCAGACCCGCAAGGTGCAGTGTTCCATTGGACGGTTTGGTCTCATTTGTTGTGCTTTTGAATTGCGATGAATAAGGTCTCTAGGGCGCATCGTCTACAATCGGGCGGGCTGTATACTTATTTGCCTCAAAACATATAGTTTATATAGCTTATTACTAAAAAGTCACATGATAAAAGAGTTTTTATACAGTTTTTTACTTTTACTTTATAATTATTGAATACATTAGGTCTGACACAGGGTCACCTTTACAACATTTTAATCGTAACATTACTTCGAATCCTGCCCATAAATAAACTTAGACCCGTTTGTACAGCTAAAACCCAAACATTACGTTGTAGCTCCTAACGCATTCAAAATAAGAGTTATTTTACTGCTGAAAAATTACTGTATATACATTTCATCATAATTTCATTTAGACCATTTCAAATTCGAAGTACACTGAAAACGTTCTTTGGTGAAGTAAGAAACAAGTCTTTTAAACATCTGTTGGTAAAAATGAAATACTGAGAAAATTACATCAAAGAGCGCGTATTATTTTAATCTTCATAAGATCTGTTTTTATAGATTAACAAAGAAGAATTTTATATTCAAAAAGCAGAGTTTTTATTCAGTTTAAGTAATGCACGAAGAGTAGGGCCTGAAAATAAATACACTTACAAACGTTAACTTAATTTTACCTTCTATGAAAGAGGCAAATTTTTTTTTCTCTTTGGGTATAATGGGGAAAATCGAAAGGATAACCACGTTGTAATATATAATTATATTTAACACTTCGTCTGCAGCTTGACTAACATTTCAGTAGTCCCCCGGTCGCCGCGACCGACTACAATACATTGTAAGCCTTACAGACAAACGGAATGTAGCGTGTAGAGGCAACAAAGCAAAGCACAGCGTACAATGTTTGTTGATACTACTGTCCTTAAATATTTGCATACAAGTCGTAATTACAGTGAATTCATTTGCAGACCCAGTAGCTGCTAGGTATTCACAAAACTCACAATTTTAACATGATTTATAACAAGCAATTAAGTTGCGAGGCCGTATTTTGCTACACTTGCAAAAAATTTAACGAATCTCTATGACATATTATTGCAAGTTACTATTTAACAGTTCCTTTTTGAAGAATTTATTATTTACTTATGTATATTACATGGGAGACAGTCAAAGTAGTCAGTGTTAAATTCGCAGAACGCTTTTGATGCGTCAAAAAATAATGTCAGTGTTTCTCAACAGACTAGAACAATTTTGTACCGGGCATCGAATCTACAAACTATAATAACCCGCTGGACCATGCGCGGCGCGCGCTGCCAACTGCCCCTAATGACCCGCGCTCAGCCCCTTCTTGGGTTTGGTGGTTTAATGGAGTGTCAATTTCCTAACTTGATGTGTTACAGATGTTTTCTTCGATATTTACGTAAAGGTTAAGCAAACTAAAAAATTATTATATTTTTTTTATTCTTTATTTACTTTTAGTCGCTCTCTATACTGTAGTGGTCTAGTGGCTGAGACCAACTACTTAACGTCTGGGTTTAATTCCCAGTGGGGGAAGAACAATTCCATTGTTTTAAATTTGCATCAAACTCTAATGTAGGTAAGGTTTGTAAAAGAACCATTAAAAGCCACAAGAAGAGCTTATTAAAGAGCTACTTAACAAAAACATTGTCATTATTTTGACCATAACTGTACTTTGACTAATATAAAGTATAACTGCATTGAAAACTTAGTTTTTTATAACGGATACTTTATATTCAGGCTAACCTTAATCTACTCAACTATTATAAGTTTCGGCGGACTCGTGCCAAGCAAGGGTCTGACTGAACCGGGACCGTATGCCAAACGGGTTCGACACCCTCTCCCATCGGAAGGGTTTTAGATTATAATTTTTGATAAATTATTTTCTTTTTCGGCATCAGCTAGTTATGTCCAGGCTGCCCTACTCACACATACAAACTATAATAAAAGCTCCTGTAGCATTGTGTCTATGTGTGACTACGTGAAGTCTTTAACGTACTATACTAACGTATTGTACGGACACGGTATTTTATTTACTCAATTTGGCTCGAGAAGCAGTTTACAGTTAACACCTTTTAAGTTAGTAAGGCCATCGTTCTAACTTATCTTGCTCATTGAAGATCTATACCAAAAAGCAGCCTTACCTGTAACAAAATAGAAAACAAGTCTATTAATTTATTAATTCATTAGAGAAGCGTATCTCATAATATTAAAGATTATCCCATATATTCAGTTACAAGGTAACATTGTATTATGTATTAATTACAGAAACTTGAGGAAGTTTTAATTAAAATAAATAAATATCTTTAACTTTTATCTTAAAGACAAGTAAAAGGTTAATTCTCAGATCATTTTCAAGGATGCGACTAGCTTTAAAACATTTAGTAAATATTTCAAGTTTACTTAGTTAAAAAAACTTAATTATGTCTACGCCAAATACAACTCATTCGTTCTTCACTCACATTCATTCTTCCCATTCATTCTTGTATACCGGCCATCTTGCATACTGTTTTTATTACGCTTACTTTATGTTTGAACTAGTAAAGATTATTCACTCAAAGTCGTAAATTCTTTCATTACTCTCTTTTGTTCATCCTGAACAATTATTAACAGTTATCCGTTCTAGTACAACTTTTATATTAACGTAATTTTTACCATATTTGCAACCATAACGAAAATTTTAAATTATCGATCTCCCTTATCGAGTACTTTAAGAAACACGCCTTTTTTTACACGAAAATGCGACTAAGGCACTAGTTGAAAACGCATGATATATTTGGCACGTTTTCGCCACTTCTAGACAAGATTCAAGTCTCTTTATCGTTGACTAAATGCGTCTTGTACTAAATACTAGATAATCACGAAATACAGGTGCGGCACGTCCATAATTACGTTGACCAATTACTAGACGGATCTGTAGCTTGCTTTCAACATTTTTTTGTAAATAAAATCCCGAAGGAACTTACATTCTTATAATAAAATCACATTATTCAGAATTCTTTTTAATACTTACCGTTAATTTTGGAGAAGGTAATAAAACATTTATTTCAGTGGAAGACATTTAAATTGATGCTCTCTATTAAATTAGCAATAACTTTATATTTCCATTTTACTTACGAGAAGTCGTAAAAGAACTTATCACTCAAACTGGAAAGTCAAAGGTCCTAAAACTGTTGACCCAATTAACCCGAATTGACAAACTGATACATTGTGTTTAAACCACAACAAAACAGCGCGGGTAGTCGTTAAAAGAAAATGCGAGCGTTCTAAATGAAACGAAATGCAAAACCGAGCGCAGTTGTTTATAGTGCCGAGCGGGTAATGGCGGACGATATAATGGATCAACGTCTGAATAATCAATATGTCTACTGAATTTAATAAGGAAGGTAAAGATGCATCTGATTTGCCTGCTAAGCGATTTTATGAAAGTTCGCTAAGCTGTCTCTGCTTCGTTTAGAAATAGATAAAAGCATACAAAACTAATCTATAGATATTCAAGAGGTGATAAGATTACAATATTAAGGGCGAATGCAAGATCTTGGAAAATGAAACTATTTTTTTGCATGTTATGTAATGTAATACGAAAGTTTAACTAATCTATCTTTTAAAATAAATAGAAAATAAAGTTCAATCTCTCATCATCAAAACAATATTTTTATTTGACAAAATAGAAAGGTAGCAAGCATTAAAGGCATTTAAATTTTAAAAGAAATTAGATGTTTTGGGTCCTATTGTTTTGTCAGCAACTATATCTTGCCAGCACTTACGTATATTGCATAGTCGCAAGTTATGCAAGTAGTAGGGGCAGGGGCTGCAGACGGCCAGGGTTGTCACCTAGTGCAATTTAAATGATTAACTGTGAAGCTTGAATTCTTTGAAACGCACGTCAAGAATCGTTTCAACCACCAATCCGTATTAAACCTCAGCTGATGTTATGACTACCTACAACTCTTCAGGTTTCTTTCCCAGGTTGATGATGATTACAATAAAATATTGGGATAGTTGTTACCATAAAAAAAAATACTTATTATATTTATATTATTCAACATTTGTTGAGAATACTCCCCTGTTTTCTATTTGGATACCATAAATCAACACAGGTTACATATAAATTCTTCAGAATGATGAACCCGGTAGCTTCGGAATTGGAATAGTTTTATTTGCGTGACACAAATGCAAAGTCCCAGATATCCAATGTAAGAAAGAGAAACTTCTACACTTTGTAAATACAAACAAATAATGGACGTTCAGCCCTAATCTCAGGTAAGTATAGTTCTCTCACCCGGCGTCGGTCGCGATCGATACGTCGCGACTGCCGGGTACTATGAGTTTTAAATTTTTTACTAAACAGTCAAATGACGCCATCTGCGTTTCTGTCTCAAGCCTTGTAAAGACTTCGCCGTCTTTTCGTATATAATTAAGGCACAATTAAATATCTTGGAACAGATTTGGACATACTAAGTCATTAGTATCTATTTTTTTGTCATCTTCTATGCGAATGTTTTAAAGACCAATCGTGGCGTAATAGTCTTGTTAAAAACTGAGATAGCGCCATATTCACAGCTTAGGAGGTAATACCCCTTCTTTCCATAACAATTTCTCAATGACCTCACTCACCCCTTACGTGACCACAACAATATAAATGTTAATTAGCTGCAATCTTCATAATCACCTTCAAAGACCTGAAAGTAAACTTTTGAAGTTCCTTCAACGTGTGTATCACCCTTCACTGTGCTCAGCATTGGTAGAGGTTCCTTACAATAATTGTTCTAGTTATTGCTGACACATCAGTTTAATAGTTTATGTTGCGCACCTCTTTGCAGAATACTATTTCTTTTTGACTTTGTTTTTCTATTGATTTTATCGGGTGTTGATTTTCCTTAGTTACGGCTGTTGTTACTTTTTTACTTTATTTCGCTTAAATAAAAATGTTATCCATTTATCCACCTTCTCATTTCATTAGCAAATAGGCACTAGCTCGTATACCCGTCTTTAACAATGTATATAAATAAAATGTCTTTAATCGGCACCATTTATTTGCTTTACTATTTACTAGTTAAATCGGAGAATCACAGAGCATGTATTTTTAAAGATAATTCTTTGCAAACTTATGCATCAGCATTATTTCAAAAAATTTTGCATACACTTTTTACCGTTTACTATTTAACACGATAAAACAACAATTTACATTTTAATTTAATTCTTAAAGTAGAAAAAAAAGGTTGAAATGTAATTGTCTTTATAAGCTATGCGCGTGCGCGTATGAATAAAACACGCAGAGTACAGCGTGGACAAGACTACGAGCGCCACAGGCTGATTTATGTATATATTCAATAAGGACAGTGAACGATGAGTCGTTATCAATATCTGTGACATTTCATTACACAAATTAAAAACTTAATGAAATCTCTGATTAAGAGCGGGAATTAATCATATATCACATCTTGTAATATGGAAGGTCACTAGAGTTCAACATGGAAACATTGTATTGGGAGACAACTCTCATATGCTGTCAATACAACGCTTTGTGTTGAATTTTATAGAAAGGCTATATATACCAAGCACTTGCCACCAGGCAACATGTATTGACTGATTTTAAAACTACATAACTGCCAAAGTAGGTGTTCTCATACAATCGTACCAAATTTGCATTTTTATTCATGGTACAGTGTTGAATACCAAAGTCTGAGTAAAGACAGCCAAATATCCGCTAGATTTGATACGAACTACGAACTCAGCGGATCCAGAGTAATGCTAGAGTGGAACTTAGTAAGGAAATAACTATCGATATGTTTCTAGAAGGCCTCAAATAAAAAACCCTATTTAATCTTGGTTGAGTCAACAAATACAAAAACGAAGCAAATATAATGAGTTCAGAAGAAATACAAAAATCATTGGTATAAATATACTGATGGGGTGGCTTTTTTAATTCTTTATCGAATTTTGTTTGAAAGATTTTGTCAATAATTACACTGTTGCGGGCTATAGACCATTAATCATTTTTACTGATAAAATTGGTACTGAAATTTTTACAAATTAATATTCATTAGGTAAACAAAATTTCGCTAACAAGATTTCGATTTCTGATACAAGCAGCGCCTACTAACAAATAACTGGGAAATTGGGTTTCAAATATCCCCCTACTTATATCGATAGCTCATTCAATCCGGGCATCTCTAAAGCCGCGTTGAATGGCGGCCCGAATTATTGCCAAGGCACATTGGCACCAGCCCAGGCTGCATGTGAGCTGATGCGTCGATAGATGGACGACTTCATTGCCTGATGTACAAGTTGACACGGTTAGCGATTACGCTGTTTTAAAATTAATGCTGAGTGGCAAAACAGATTATCTGACGATGGCATTATTCACGAATAATGCCGAATAATGCCATGCTTCATGCCGTCACGACAGCATGAAGCATGATGACAGGATGATGCCGGTTGCCGGTCGTCCTTGTCTTATATATATGATAATAACTTAATTGATCATCCTATAATAGGTAATAAATCTACACTGATGACAGCTTGTGATATCGCAGCACCTAGTGAGAAAGTTCAGAGTTTTTCTATACTTTCTCTGAAAAGTGAGATCTGTGAGTACTATACCTTTTTCTGAGCTCCATTAGCTGGACGCAAATCTATTACGGTTATTATCATATCGATGCGTAATATCATCTGTGTTGTCAAATGTAAAGAACAATAATTTTTTTTAGATGTTTCTTTTACTTTTGATAGAGTAACTATAGAAATTAATTGTATATATATTTTAAACATCAAATAGTCCGTTAAACCAAAAAACTAAACACTCCAAACTTTACAAACCCGAACTGATCTCACACATGTAAATAAATATCTATAGTGTTTTTGGCTCATGGTTAGCTGTGTGTGTGTTCGGACTTATTTCTATTCAATTTAACGACTGGTTATTTTTTCAGTTAGGTTTATATCGTCAACTCTATAATCGTGCTAATAAAGTTCATTTCAAAGAAAAATTAAATGTAGAACCTAAATTAATGGAACTTATAATGTTTTAAAAATATCGATAAATGTAAACCATTTTTTCTCTATTGTATCGGAATCACCCACAACAGAAGATAAAGCATGGCAAAGCATCAAATTATTTTTAAATTATTACTAATTCAATAATACACATCACGATAACATTATGTGGTTAGATGACAGTTATTTTACTCATCGATGATCTGTTTTTCGTTATAAAACAGTGATATGCCTGATCTCATTATATAGCTTTAAAACTCAATCGATTCCTCGGGGGATGTATTGTATTGTCAATTATTATATATTTCATTTAATATTTAACATAAAATATATAATTATTATTTTATACCTTATTATTAATTTATTTTATTATGACATTTATTTTGAGATTTTCTACCATTGTATAAGGTTGGTCTGGGTTTGTAAAACAAGTTTCTTGTGGAATAGATAAGATGTTTTTGACACTTGCTATTGTTAAACGGTAAATGTGTGGGAATTAAAACAAATATATTCTAAATCCTTTAACATACGTAACAATACTTTTAATCATCTTACTACTAATAAATATTCGTTTCTCCACCTCAAAATCCGTACTCGGACGAAAACAGCTTCAATTACAGTGGCCCCTTCTGCCTTTCAAATTAATTGTGGAAAGATGATGAACGATTTAATAAATTCGCCTTTACCAAGCTGCAAATCAGTCTTGTATATTTAAACACAGCTTACGTGGCAACATACGGGCGAGTAAACATTTAATCGCATCACAAAAGCTAAGTACGTATAAATACTTTTTTATTGTTGCTAAGTAACTATGTATGTTAAATAAATAATAGGCAATGTTGCCAGAAGGCATAAATATGTCATTGCCATTAATGGGAATAAATGAACAATATTAATTAAATATGTAAAAAAAAATATAATTTTAATGTTCATGTATTGAACAATGTAAATATTACCGCGCTTGCTCTGCAACGAGATAGAACGACGATATTCGTAGGCTGGCTGTAGTGGTCTGGATGAGAGTCACCAAAAATCGGTAGCAGTGTACAGTTAGTTGATGATGAGATGAAAATTGTTTGCTTGGTTTCATTTCCTATAAATTTAGTGATTTAGCTGTGACTGTTGGTTTCGCTTATTTTTTTCATATCAAAACAGATGAATATTAATATAATTTAATTACCTATATTACTTATATAAAACGTAATTGTGTATTTGAAAACTTTTACGATACATTATTGTACCATGATTCTAATTCAGAGCACCCTGGCAGTTAATTATTTTTATGTTTATTTACTGTACATAATGTCTCTATTCTTTTGTTATTCTTCTGTTTGTGTTAGTTAGCCAAATATACACCAGTTTACAGAACTTAGAAATATTTCTATTTATTTCAACAATAATGAATGCCAAACAAGAAAAAAACGCTCATAATATTATTAAATAAATCATAAACCGCAGCGTGCACGGGAGCAACAAGCACTCGTACGTTTACACAGTCGTAAAAGCGGTCTTGAAAAACACGCGCAGTCATAAATTCGGTCTTTTGTTATGAAAACAAATCGACATTTGGAGCCGTATTAATCAAGGTTTCTTTATAAACTGTGTAACCTCAACTTTTCAAGTAGACGCAGTCACAACATGCAGTAATCTTACAAGGCGTTGAATTTGGACATGTATGTGAAATATGTCTCGTAAGCAAATAAAATCGGTTGTGTGCTGGCACGCTTATTCACAATCCACTACTGTTGGCAACCTTGTTGTATAAGTATAAACATTAACACTAATGTAACAAAGTTTAAAATTGGCGTACGATTTATAAGGGAGCTACAAAAAAAAATATTAATAAAAATTGAAATAACTATATTATCTTTTGTAAAATGATGAAATAAATAATACAATAAAATCATTACAATCAATCACAGGTTGTATGAACTACCTGTAACTGTACACACAAAGACAATTAAAAGGACACAACAGAATATTAGAGAATTGTACAAAGGCTGCTCTTCCATTGTATTATTCTGTTATTTTTGTCTTTTCAGTGTTTTAATTTTGTTCAATTACAAATAAGTTATTATCTTACCTTGTCTATTGTCAGCACAGATTGCTTGTGATCTGAAGAAATTCACTTACTAACAGTATTTTAGTGTAATTAATAGTCGTTAAAGTCGAAGGATATATTGTGTAATAAATCCTAAAGTAAATAATTACGTAAGTTTTAAAAGAGAAACGCAACGCTATGGCCCAAAATACTACCGTATTTTCTTTTGAAAGAGCCCTTTTAACGACTAAGTACTTTTATTTTATATCTGACAGGATCAGAAATGTAATGGGTTTAATTTTTAAAATAAATCAACCGTTTTTATAATATAATTGATTTTACATCATTCAACCACAATCAAGAAGACAACTGCCTCTGTGGCCTAGTGGCTAGACTACCTTCTTCAGATCTGGAGGTGCGGGGTTCAATTTTCAATGGGGGCAGTGATTTTCTGTTCCGTTTGGTTGGTAGTAGGGCTTTTTCTAAGTCCGTGTGGCTAGCTACTATAATGTTATATGTACTATATATGCTATAATGTTAAAAGCATTGTCGTGTTCCAGCAGTTGGAGGCAAGATTGCCAGTTCCGGGCACAGCAATCCCGTTAAGAATGTAAAAAAATACTCGTATAAAAGTCGAGATTGGAGAATATCAAATATCTATTTAATAAAACAATTATCAAATGAAATACTGCCACTTAGTAAAAGAAGACTAGTTAACAGGCTATTACTAAATAAATTCTGTTTAATATTATGGCACATAGCAGTTTATTTAGGTTCAATATGAAATTAAAATTAAATATTTTAATCGACAAATACATTTAGAAAACGAGTGGCCCAGAACCTGTTAGCGGCACCTGTATCGATTAATTCTAGGATACAATTAAAGACGATTTTACAATAATTACTAATAAAATCACAACTGATTACAAATTAATGATCGATTAACTATAGCCATTCAATACGAACGTAATAAAAGTGATAAGAGAACATTATAGTTATCAAACCATAAAGCGGTTAATTTAAATCAACTAAGTTTATACCTTAGTACAGGTTACATTAAAAATAAAATTATAATAAAAATGATTATTTAAAAGATAATTAAGGTAAAATGCTTTTGTACAAGTATACATTATATGCCGTTTATTAAGATAAAAACAGTAGAGATTTTTTCCATACAAACGTAGTTCCTGGTTTCGTCCTAATGTCAATAGAGCAATATTTTCGTAAAATTCTACGGCCATTTATAGCCAGATTTTTTGCTAAATTCAGAGATCCAGCAAACAAATATGACGAGAATGTTTAAAAAAGCAATACAAAGAAATACTTGTATTTTATATTTAATGAATAAAGTAATTTAACGAGGCAAGTTACGGACACAACACAACAGGGCACTCCAAAATGTACATATTGTATCATTTCTGTACGAACTTTCGGTCCCAACTGTAGTTGTCTATATCGCGCCCAATGTTCAATTATTGGGGTCCAGCGCGACACCAAAAGATTTTGATAAGGATATTGTTCTTCAATTTTAAACAGCTCCTTAACACCATTTAGATAAAACAGTAAAAACGTTGCCAGACTACAGAAAGATTATCAAAGACAGTTATACAATACAAATATTAAAACAAATTAATTGATAACATATCCATACAAGTGACAACATAATTACTTACGAGTTATCTCTTGCAGGCCAGACATAGAAGAACTATTGAAAACAACTAGGTACGGAGATGTGCAGAAACTGGTACATAACATGTACTAACGTCTAAAGGAGTTCCAAAGCCCGAGCCCTGCCGATATGCTCAGCCAATTGAAAAAAAATGAAATTGAACTTATCCAATTTGTCGTCCAGCTTTTAACCGTCGGGGACAACTTGATTAATTAAAACAGAGTCGGCTTCAATCGCGAACCGCACTGCAGGAACGATCGATGTAGCGATGATCGGTGGAACAGTTTAATCTATTTACCAGTTCATATCTATGTGTGTCTTGTAGTGGGTAAATTTAATTTAACCAAGAAAGGAGCCTGCTAGCATAAATCTCTCGATAATTTGAAATAACAAGAATTATCACTGGTAATGTTACTTCGCTAACAACGTCTCTATGTTCATTATTGATGGGCTGGATGAGATGACTGACTAGATATAAACCCACCTTTGTATGTGCACTTCTATTTACTTTGGTAGTGTTGTAGAACAATAAATGTAATAATATTGATATATGTTTATTGATAACGTATCAGAATTACTATGTCAGATTGTATTGTAATATAGTTATATGTACAGAGAATTAAGTAAATTGTAGAGCATTGTACCGTTCATCTTGCAAAGTGTATTTAGATAAGGTAAAAACAAAACACGTAAAGTTGTGTTAAAATTGACATTAGAATGCGAATTGTATGTACTGTGTACTGGAGCTAGCGAGAAGCTAATTTGTTTATTAAACTTGCTAACGAAACATCCAATTTTAGTAATGTTTAAGCAGAGATACATTAAAAATTGTCTAGATCTTGGCAACCTGGTGATGATGCACAATAACAAATTGCTATCAACGTAGTGGCCATCCGTAAGCAGCTGAAACAAAAGATAACCAACCACTCGGTCAAAATCCACAAGTTTTTTAAAAAACCTGAAAATGCTGCACCGCACTTGCCTTCGTATTCGGCAAGAGAAATGAGAGGAATCGGAAACTGAAAAAAAAAGATAGATGACGAAATAGGTACTACTGATACAATCTCCACATGCTCGTTCAAGCTTCCTATGTCATACTAATGTTACAGGATTAACATCAAGCAGGCTGGGTTGCTCGTTCAAAGGGAAAAGGTTTTATATTAGGACATAACGGTTGAAAACATCACACGTAACCGCTTCTGTGGTCTTGTGTTTGAAACCATTTAACTCAGATCTGGTGGTCGGTGGAACATTTCTGCTTAATTTTGGTGGTCGTAGGATTTTTTTTCTTCCACCTTGCTATGTACCGTCATCTTAAAAATTCTGTCACTATAACATTAACGTTAAGGTTGATGGATATGTTTGGCATTCGCCAGAGTTTACTCTCCTGGGTAGGTGATGGTGAAGCAACTCGCTGAACCGGTATAATTAAAAAACATGGAATTAACTTCCCTTCAGAATGCTGTAGGTAACACATCGGTGGGTCATATCAAGCGTTTTTATGACATACCGGTGTGTATGCGACTGATTAGGCTCTTAATGCAATACTATCATTAGAAATTGGGCCAATTAGAAGTTAGACTTAGAAATTGACATATATTCGACTACCTTCACTTTCAATTTAAACCCTTGAACGGTTATTCCGTTATCCTTGTTGGTTGTAAGGAAATAAATAGTTGAATAAAGAAATAAATATCTGTATATTTAATAACATCAACAACAAATCTATACAAGTCACTATACTACGTAACGGGTACCGAGCATGAGAAGACGTAAAACTAGAAATATATTTCTTTTCATTTCATGTAAAATACAAATCATTTCACTTATTCTCAATATTCTATCTATTGCAAATAATTTGCTGCAAAGTTCATTCACTTATTTATGTATATTTCAAAGAGTCTACGTAACACAACATGTTTATTTGATACGTAATATTGGTACATAACAATATTAGTAAAAATTAAATGTCATATCTTCTAGCATTTTTTTTTACATTCTACAGTTAATATTTCATTTGGATTTCAATACCATTCAACCTATCATTAGATCAATCAAATTACATTTAAGATGAGATTAACATTTAAGTTTTATTACGAAGAAGAAGAAAAATTCAATCCCACACACGTTACAGGAAAAAATCATCTCTATTTTTACGCCTTACTATATTAATTGCATATAAATTAAGCAATTTATTTCACATGAAAAGATTACCATTGAAGCCCTGAAAATAGAAAATCACTTACACACTGTTTATGCGGTGGTGATTGCAATAATTACCATATCAACTGCATAAAACAATGGTTACAAAACGAATGTTTAAATAATTTATGAGAGCACTGTCAAATGTCAGAGACATTGACATCGGTAATTGTCTGACACAAACATCAAATACACAGAAAATGAGGTATATTTCAAATGTTATTTAAGAATTCTTTACTCAAATACTAACGTAGCTTTTTTCTATAAAATTCTGGATCATGGATTAGTAATTAAAATTAAATAATTTGAATGAATACTAAGAAAAACCTAACCAGCAATATGTTGAACAAAACCAAGCATAAGCAATTATTTAATGAAAATTTTAAGTAGCCGCCTAGGTAAATTTTCTCAAGCGTTACCCAGAAGGTCGAACGAATATAACCTTCCTTTTACTAGATAACCATTGCGGTTTAATTGAATGTCAGAAAAGGTAGACTTTATACTAAACGAGTAATGGATATATATAGAAACAGAAGTTTTAATGGAACTTCAGAAAATAATTCAAGTAATTTACGAGCCACAATAGCACAATTATAATTGAATTTGCCGGGCGAAAAATTACCACATTACAATAGCAATAAGGTCAAGGATTGTTTGGGATTTGCGGAGGAAATAATGAGAGAAATTAAATACGACTCATTAAATTGTATAACAGATTTGTTGTCAGGTAAATGTTAAAGAATTTTACAGGAAAGTCAAAGTAAATGATTACTTTGAGACAACCGGAGGATACATATTATACACACAGATAAAGGTTTTTAATATTTTTAAAATGTTTCAATTTATAAACTATTTTAGTTAAGAGACCCCTTTTCTAAAATGTACTGATACCTGTCCTTTCCCTATTGATACAAAACTTAATTCGTTTTCGTTTACGTCGAATCCTGGGAGGACTTTTGGAATCCTTGTTAACCATAATAATGCATTTGATCAGTCAAGTCTAATTTAATATCTCAATAAGAAACAAAGAACGATTTACCAAAATATCTAAACACGGTCATTGGCCAATGAAATATGGGTATATTCCCTTTCTTGATTCGATTCCAGGAATGGCCGAGAAACAAATTTGATGATCGTGTTGTGTTGAGGAAAACACGACAACAATATTAGTTAACAATAATGGATTCAAATAAAAGATCATTTTAGATTGAAACCAGACAATTGTATTAGTTCGGGGGAAAAGTCATACTATATGCGGTATGTATAAACTTGTAATAAAATATCTTTGGCTGAACTATTTGTATCTGACTGGTTTTCATGACAAAAGGTGACATTTCAAAGACAGAAAATAACTTTTGTTTCCCACTAGTTTTCATTTGTTGTTCTATCTGTCAAAATGAGCTAATCGAATGAAGAAATTGGATACATTTTAAAATTTTATTACAAAAAAAGGAAAGAATGTAACGCAAGCCACGAAAGTTATTTGTGACGTTTATGGACCTATGAGTAGATATGTACTACGAACAACTGTTGAGATTAAAGCAAGAAGTTGTGAAAAAGAGGCCGGAATTGTTTAATAGAAAGGTTTGAAACTTGAATTTTCATATAAAATGCAAATAAACTTTTCCCAAATCTATTATTCCAAAAGAAAACGCCCATAAATTATTTAAAGGATAAGAAAACTGTTTAATATAACCACGATATTATTAAACGATTTGAATAGGAATGAATTACTTCAACCCAGGATTAGGAAAATTCCCAAGGGTATTCGTGAAACACAGTATGTTTGTGTTGGGAGCAGATAATTTTAGGAAGGAAGGTTTGATATTGGCCACATAATGTCACAGCTTTAAACGTTTGTTATTGGTCCAATTATAAGAAATAAATACTCAGTGGTTAAAACTTCTAAGATAATAGAAAGAGATCAGGGCTCAGAAAGCTAAATCCGATATGTCTACAAGAACCACTTCATTAATTAACAGAATGATCATCAAAAGAATGACCTCCTTTGTGGCGGTTAAAGGTTTTATTAGGATACACGTACAGATTAGCTTTTGCCGAATTAAAGAGCATTAATGGAGGAACACATTCAGTAATTAAAAACGAATATCCTCGTATTGTCGTTGGTCTATAACTTGAACATTGGTTTAATTTTCAGGCACATTATTCGCCTACGATTGGGATTTAAGAATTAAATATGTTCTGTTTTATCTTTAGGTAGGTAGCCGCTGAGACGTCCACTGCTGGACATAGCCTCCCCCAAGGAAATGTACACACTCATGGGTCCTACGCTACTTGCATCCAGCTGCTTCTCAACGCTGCAGTTCCTGGTACGCTGCTGACACTCGAGAACCTTTCTACCCCACCGGCCGTCAGTCGTCCTGGCAATGTGCCCAAAAATTGAGTCAGTGCTTTGGAATGTAATTAAATACCTTTTTTACTTATAAAGAAAACAATCTACGCATAGTCATTCATTAGAATGAGACCTGCCATATTGATTGAACTAATTATGTCGTCGTAAGACCACGACTTATTGGATTGGTGTATACTTGAGTATTGAACCTATTATGCTAAGAGGATTTTCAATTTATGCGTGTTCTGTCTATTTCTATATTGCCATCCTTCTCTTTAACATTAGCAACATTACCAGAGTTCCTTAAATTTTCATCAAAGTCAATATAGAATTTCGTAACAAAGAGACTGACTTGTAAATTAATAATATCATCAAGTATAAACGTAACGTCTGTCTGCGGGCATTAATCACCGCTAATAGCCCTCGAACAAAGACGGGCCAAAGTAAACACTCCACTGTTTATGATTGTCGTCGTCTTGTAAGTCTTCAGGTCTAAACGAATCCAGTGTCTTAATTATGTTCTTATTAGTTAAATTAGACGTAAAAGTATTTGAAGGAAATATGAGTGTACTTTTAACATACTTCAAAGGGAGGAGATCCTTAATTCTTTTTTAATTTTTTAAGAAATTTGTAGCGTCTTTCCTTCTTTATTCGATGCGGAAGAGTTGCCCAATTTGTCTCATAAATTTTTTAGTTTTTATTTTATAAGCATTTTGTTAAATTGGATGATTGATAATTTTCATGATACAATTTCAAAATATATTTGAGTATTTTTATCCAAAGTCAGAGAGAGAGGTAAGTCGACAATACTGATGGTCACTTTGAACTTAGAAACTGTCCACTCAAAATTGGGATAAAATTTAAAAACCGAATCCAATCCAATAAAAAGGAAAATATAATATAAAAACTATTATTTAAAGTTGGTGTTAAATTGTTTCCAAGAGCAATAGGAAATAAATAAAGCATCGACTACAGGAAAAATATTGAAATGAGATATTAATTTTTCCTTTTTAGTGATACAGTTTTACAATAACAAATCATTAGTTAATAAATGTACCACTAGTGGAGATATCTCTCACTGCTTGCTGGGGTTTTTAACACAATCTTGCCACATGGCATATAAAATTGTATATTTACCTACTGAGCATAAACTATTTGGACTCATAATTATCGTACAAATATTACCATACGAATAAGACCCGAGTACCAAACGTCATTTCTTCCATACGGTAAATGTCAAAAACCGACGTTTTAATAATAATTACATCTTTAAATGAACTCCTAAAGAAAGAAAACAGCCGACACTTTATAATTATTTCTAATATAAAGGTTTTAGGCACATACTCATTTCCTCTTGAATAATATTTACATTAATTTTAACATTAGTATAAATGAGAACAAGAATTACAAAGCTTTTTGATGTTTTCCTAGACTTCCAAGAATCGACGAATGTCGTTATGAGCATGATACATTATTGTGTTTGGCAAATACTCAACAAGCAAATAAATATTTATAATAATTATAAACTTGATAAGTAACTATTAAATATACAGCTGCGCCTGCGTGGAGTTCGGGCTTTAACAAACATTTTGTAACTTATAACCATCCCCCATTAATCGCCTATCCAACACGAAATGAATCTTTCAATGCGCACCAGTAGTGGCGGAGATAAGCGCGTTCAACCAAACACACAAACCCTTCAGCTTAATAATCTTAGTATTCTTCAAATCAGATGATTATACCCCAACAATGACATCTGATTAGCTCAAACAGACAGAAGATAAAAGATTGCATTTCAAATATTAGATGATATCATCAAAGGAGTATTAGTTACGTATAATGATGGTGAAGTGATGTCGATTTACTGCATAGCGTTGTTGCGCAATCGCATGTTATGGACTGGGCAGTCGACAGTGGGCAGTATAGTCAGTATTTTATTGTTTTGAATTTACAATAGCAAGATTAGCAGTGATAGATCCTAAGGGCCTGGGGAACTGCCTCTTTTTTGAGTATTAAGCTATGGCGTTTTTTCTTGATTTAAAAGACTACAAGTAATATACTTGGGATAATAGCGTGTTTAGATCTATAGCACCTGTTTACTATCAGGTGGATGGTCTAGTGGTCCACTCATATAATATAAAACAATGTTGTTTATATCGTTAACACCTTGACCATTGCTCCTTTCTTATGGAAACATGATAAAAGTAAGAACAAAACTCTCTTGAAATTTGAAAGATTTGATATGCTTGGATAATTGAAAGATGTTTATCAGTCAATTACAGTTGTTATCTGCAAAGAGAGCATTCACCTTGATCAGATTTAGAGGTTCTGGTGTAGCGAACATTATTAGATAATGTGAACCTTTGAATAATTTAGATTATGCCTACGACTGATAGAAACTTTGTTACTAATAGAATTGCGGTCTTTGTAAACTAAACATTCAAAATGAATTCATTTTAGCAAATTTTTAAACTGGGTTTGAAATATTGTATGATAAGGATATACTTTCGTATGCACAGATGACTTTAACATAGATTAATAGAGCTATAACAATAGCAGTGTACATGCGCATTAATATTAATACAATGACTTCCCTAAAGTATTCTGATTAATGCGATGGTGAACAAAACGTAAACAAGAAAATTGGTGTTCATGAACTGATGACTCCAACAACGACCGAAATAGAAATGGCAGGGCGACGACCTCCTGTTTACAATATACACAACTAAGTGGATGAATTGGAAAACCAGCTAGAAGAAAGATTTGGCGAACTCGTACTGACTCTATAACTGAAAAATTTAGTTCATAAGTGTACGGGATAATTATGTATATGTGTATTGTCCTTATAATTTTACTCTGAGATAATCAGGCATTTGCGTCTATAGGGTTGTAGATAAAAACACATAGATGATAAATCTCACATACTATAAAGACGAGTATCTAATTTTAAAACTAAGGCACTAGTTAACGTTCACCATTATGGTATCAACAAGCTTAGTAGCTTGACCCGACTTTGTTTTGATCGCCTTTTAGTTGTCCATAAGTTTAATGTGGCAACAAACCAAATACAGACATTATTTTATTAAATGCAGCGGGCTGGCAAGGATGAAAAAGATAAGAACAGAAGATACAGAGACAAAACGAAAAAAATACTTCGAGGAATATTAATTTCAATTTTAACATTTCCCGCTTTCTCTTTCTTTCGGAATTTTTCCGAGTTCATAAATATTTTTCAATATCTTACCAGACATTTATAATAAATATATTTCAAAGTAAAATTCAACTAAAGGTTATTAGATGAACCAATAACCTTCGCAGATGATTTCGTCACCCTTTATCAATTTAAGTACTCACACTTTTCATATCAAACACGTTTTCTCCTTTACACGACACACGTCAATATTGACTTGAAAATATTTTTTGTCTATCTAAGGCTGAGTACACGCGACGTTTTATAGAACGCAACGTTCCCTTCATTACAATACATTGAGAAAGCAATAGAACGATTTAGGCAATCGTTAGATGACGTCAATTGGCATTAATTTGCGAAAGATATGGATAATATATACTTGTATCATATAAATAGAATGTCAATACCTGATTCAGAAGTATTATTGTTAAAAGTGAACACTAAATTACTTAAGGTAGATTAAACCACTGAAGGTCCTTTATTTATGTTTCCTAGCTAAATTACATTGAGGCGTAAACACCCACTAGTTCCAAGTATCAGCGTTTACTGATGCTGCAATCTCACAATCCTTAATCCGAACACCCACGGGCGTTGGTGCAAACGACCCAATTCACGACTAATAGAATGATCGAGCAACAGGCACGTTGCTGTCTCCCTCGGTGCTAACGACTGGAAAATTGGAATGAGGATAATAAAAACGTCCAAACTACATCATAACTAATATCAGTTTGAAGAACACAACGAGCTTTCTAAGCTGGAGTGAACATTTTTAGATGAGATGGATCACAATTATGATGATATATCCAATGGTGAAGTACATAAGGTTACGTTAAAAATAAGAAACCACGATAAATCGATCACAAGCATTGAAAACGTTTAGAAGTTCTTATTCTAAACACATGCAGAAGATGATATATTTAATACACCTTCCAGTTAAGTTAAATAAATGAAATGATTATTTTCTCATTTTTAAACATTGTTCTACAGATAGGCTAGTAGATAATACTGGCGGTCACGGCAGGGAAAGAAAAGAGGGCAATGACTTTGCTGTTAATAATAAAGTAACAACAATAACATCAACCCAGTTAATAAACCTTTAATATAAGATTATTTGTGTTTTGGGGCTATGCAGTCTTGCATCTTCTTCGTCACTGCAACATGAAAGGTATATTGTGACACCAATAGGTTATAGTACATTAATTTGGGCACTTTCTATAAATTTTAGAATCTTCCCAACTTTCAGGATTTTAATTTCATTTGGGTTGTATACGTGTCTCCCCAGATCAAGGCTTCGTTTGTGGATTGGTTCAAATACACAAACGTCGTGCAGAGGTCCATAGTACAGGCCACCTAGGAGATGTATTGGAGATTCAAGTACACAGTACATGCAAACATCAGAATAACTTAGTTTGGTGTTGAATAAGTGTCTGTTTTGTATGCAGAGAGCTGTCAAACTTCTAATCATTGCGCTTATGTTACTCCTGCTGAGCTTTATCAGCTCTTCAGTTCGTTAACCACAGTAGCATTGTATGACTTTGGGTGTATCAAACCAGTCGTCTTTAAGTAAAGATAGATACATCCCACTGTAGTTATTGTAAGGTACAAATAATATAACTTGGAGTTGTTTATCTACCAACGTGTTCACTGAACAACAGAACTTGGACGTGGAACTCATCAGATTTTAGAGCATTCAAAGAGTTTCCACATGGCAAAACAAACTAATATTTAAACTAAAGCAACAAATCCTACTTTACACCGTTTAATTCGTGAAGTAATTAACATGAGTAATTGGCGATTTCATTTGAACAGCGTGTAAATGAGAATTTTGCTTTGTAATTTAAACTTCGCTGAATCATGTTTGATGTATTAAGTAATCTCACTTTGAGTACGAAAAGAAAGCAAACCGAGAACAAACGGAAAAATCTTAATGACTATAAAGAATGCATATCTTGATAGTGCATTCGGTAGAAACCAAACCAAATGTTCGGAGACACAGCCACGAGGCAATAATGCTAATTTATTTACGTTGGTTAAAGTCACTTAAGAATAGATAGACCATGCCTTCGAATCATGTATGAAGATCGATCATGTCGTGACCCAGTCGTATACCGATCTTTATAATAACACAACTTATGATACAACAGTTAAGCGAAGAGACGAGACAACTTTAACAAGAACTTCAGAAACTATTCACCAAATATAAAAAGCTAGAACAAAAATAAAAATATATCAAAACAATCCCTATTATTTATTTCTTACAGTGTAACTTTATATCATTCGCTTAAACTTTTGTCTTTATAATCATTGCTGCGTACTAAAGCGAAACGATGCAATGGTAAACAGTTAAACGGCAATGGAAATATCGCGTTCATATAAATGAAAGCAATAGCGATAGATTAAGAGTTACACAATAAGGGGCTGGTCTACAGGTTTTATATTAAACAAAAACAGTTATAAGATATAACAGTTATTAAAAAAAATCCTCTTACCTTTAATCGCCATAAATGCCTTTTATTTTCTAATTCTTCTGGTTGACTGGTAGAGAATGCATTAAGTCCGCCAATTGTGCTTTAGTGCAAGGAAAAATAAATTAACCAGACTAAGGAGAAAAATATTTCATCCTCATTAGTAGTCACAGATCTTAGCAGTAACAGAGATATTGTTGGACAAAATTAGATAGTTCCAATACTTAATGGCTACGATAAAGAAAATATTCAACAATATATTGATAGAACAAGTTGCATTAAGTTGGATTCAGTGTTTATTTTTCACAGAAATATGGTCTTAAAATTTTTATACCTTTTTTTTTTTTTTTTTTTTACGTCAGAAAATCCTTTATGGATACCCAGGAAGAAACGGTGGGGCTTGACCCCTGGGTTATGTGGGAGTCACCGGTGTAAAGAGCCGGCATACCCACTAAAAACTGACGATACCCATCTTACCACAAAAGTGCGGCGCGACCGAGGTAGCTCGTCGCACACTTCTCAGATCGCGCACTGTGGTCGTCCTTTCGGACTCGTCTTAGGGTGGAAAGCGCCATGGGTATGGGGCGCTTTCCAGCCGACTGCGGAAAATTTTTATACCTAGAATTAGCTGAGCTACCTACAATTTTTTTTTTATCTTAAAAAGCTAATTTGTGAAAAAGATCAAACGTTACGCCTTGAATTTAAAAGTATCTTTCATTAAATATGATAAAAGGAATCCTACCTAAATATAATGTGAAATGAATTCAAAATTAGAACTTGATTCTCTAGAATATGTTCCCTTTGATCGAAATAAGCAGAAGCACACAATGTATTAGGTCGGGGAAAAAAAATCTTTTTGAATACAGTATGTATAAACTTGTAATTAATTATCTTTGGCTGTAATATTTGTAACTGGCTGGTTTTCATGACATTAAAAAAAGGTGACATTTCATAAAAAGAATCAAATTATTAAAATTTTGTTTCCCACAATTTTTAATTTGTTTATCTTTTTGTCAAAATCAGCGAATGGAATGAATAAAAGAAGAAATTTTATTACATAAAAGGAAAATATGCAATGCAAGCCACGAATAAAATTTATGACGTTTATGGACCTAATGCAGTAAGAGTAGCATTTTTTATTTTCCAATTATTTGGCCTGGTAACTAAGACCTTTAAGCCATATCTTCATTAATGTAGATTTTATCTTTATTTATGCCTCCAGGATACTGGTGCAATGTAGCCCTTTGCCTTATGGGGTTTTGGCGAATAATGTTAGGCAGTAAGAGTAGCACAAAGTAGTTTTAAGCGTTTTCAATCCGGGAATTTTGATCTCAAAGATGCACCTCGCTCTGGTCGCCCTGTTACGGATAAAATGGACACTATTTTTGAAAAAGTGGGGCAAGAAAGGCATATCAGCAGTTATGACATAGCTGAATTACTGGGAATTAACCACGAAACAGTTTTGACCCATTTGAAAAAAGCTGATTACACAAAAATGCTCGATATTTGTGTGCCACGCGAGCTCACTGAAAGAAACCTAATGAACCGTGTACTCATTTGCGATTCTTTATTGAGACGTAATGAAACCGCGGTTCGGTTTTTTTTATTGTTTTTCAAGAGATTTATAACTGGTGATGAAAAGTGCAGCTATTATGGAATTGGAAGGACATTGTTCATTACGAGCTTTTACCGCCGAGCAGAACCATCGATTCGATCTCTACTGGCAACAACTGATGAGAATAAAGTAAGAAGTTGAGAGAAAGCGGCCGGAATTGATTAATAGAAAGGGTGTACCTTTCATCAAGATAACGCTAGATCACTTATATATTTAGCCACTCAGTAAATATTTTAAACGATCACAACGCGCTTGCGCATGTCTAACCAATTAAAGTCCTTTGTGCTATTTACAATACACCTAAAACGCAATAAGCCTAAGTTGCGATCTAAAACGACCTTCACTTTTTAAATCATTTGGGCTAAGTGTATTTTCCTCAACAGCACTATCTGTTTATCAAATTACGTAGCAAGTTTTATACCATAATCATGTTCTAAGGTATTATAAACTAAATAAAAGAAATCGCTCAAATATTGATGTTGTTACCCGCAGTGATTCACATCCACGCATGTTTGTTTGACCTTTTCACTGCCACAGTTAGCAATCAAACTACTTATCGTTAGCCATATTTATAATATTCTACTTTATTCTAGAGTGGCAAACAATTTTAAACGTGACAGATAAAAACACTGTAAGCTGTTCAGCTTCTTCAAAAACTGACATTTTCGATGCCCTCACTAGTAAGACTACCTCCATCTTTTGATTAAATCATAAATAATGGATAAAGTATCTAAATGGCACATATAAAAAGTTGATGCTGTCATCTGCACTAGCTAATTATGCATATGGCCCCTCCTGCTGCTTACAACAATAAAGTTCGTAAGTTTACGCTTAGGTAGTATAAACAAACTCAAGTTTTGTTGGAACAGGCCACGTGGGGCGTGGGCCTATATTCGGAGTAAGGCTTCACTGATGTATGTCAAGGCGAAGGCCGGAGTACTAATTAAACGGATTTTCTCAATAAAACAACAAATTGGATATTGGATTTTATATTAAAACAAGCTTCGTCCTAAATTTATCTTGTCTTAAAATCATATATATCAACTACCAATACCGCCAAGATCTTCTTAGAATTTCGATATCTTTGAAAAGATTTTATAAACTGATTTCTTAGTGGAGGTAACACAAGTTAAAAGTTAATCACCCCAAAATGCCCCCAACTGTTACAAAGTGCTATAAATATCATGCAACGAGTATAAATATAGTGGGTTCATTATTGTGAACGAAAAAGGATAAACATTAATTAATAATAAGGTCGTATCATAATAAAATGTTTGTATTACTGTTGTGCAATAATCAAAAGAAATATAAATTTTAAAACCAATAACTGCAATGAGAAAACTTTGATACAATACAAAAGACAACACTAATAATATAAAGCAATATTAATTAAAAACATCTATATTACAGAACAGATATGACACGTAGGTACCGTCCGTATATGAAGATAATTATATACACGCAATAGACACGAATTTTGCCTTTATAGTGCACAAAGATCATTGTAGAACCTGTAAGCTATCTACAAAATATTGTGGTGATATAAATGCTATTACATCAAAACAAGAATTAAACGTGACTTTTTAATTAAAATCTGTAAACAGGAAAATTACGTCGCCACGCTGTTGTAGTTATCAATCTGATAATAGAATACAATAATCAGAGTAATAATAAAAAATATTTAAAAATTTAGACTCGCTTGCCGACACACCTTATCGGTTAATCTGCTAAACTTATCTCAGTTTAACTTGAAAGCAATGTTTTCGTCTTTCCAAAAAAAGAGCTCTCAATTGGTAAACACGTCACACACAATAAGTCATGTCAAGATAATTTTAGTTCTAGAATACTGGAAATACGTATTTTGGAAATTGAACTCTAAACAGTGGATTTCATTGTATATAAACTAGATAAGTTAACAATCATCGTTGGATGCTTCTTGGTATGTTTCCAATTGGTTTTGATAACTACAGATAATATAAGAGAAATGCAGCATTACGATGATTTTCTATGATAAATTAACTTAGCATGTAAATTATCAAATAGCTACTCGTCAATCCATTAAACAAAACATTATAAATTTTCATTCCTCAAATATAAACGATAACGTACCGAGAAGCGATAATGCTCGTAAATATTCTACAGATTTATCAATGGCAAATGCCCTTGTCCTACAATGAGGTGTATTGAACTCTTCTCCGTTTCTCTACTGCTTAACTACTATTTTAGTACCAATTGCAGAATCTTACGTATAAAATTTATTTCATTAAACAAATGCAGACGCTAACTTGACACATGACTTTGCATCAAGGCTAGCTTCAAATAAGATTCAACCTAAAGGTAAATTGGAGTAACATGACCCGGCCTGTAGTGACGAAGACAATGTTCGCATTAATCCTGGCTATTCTCAAACGTTGATGGTCTCACGAGATCAAGATCAATGACCATTCAAAGGTCGCAGTAAAGAACTAGTAATAAAGGTATAGTTTCGGTTAAGAAGACCAGGTAAATTTAAACGTAGTACATCAGCTTTTTATAACTAAATAACTTGAATATATAATTGAAATTTTAGTTGAAATAAAATAACCAGCAAGTATATAATTTAGTCATAGTTTAAAAAACCTCGATAAAAAACTTAAAAAATGAAATTAAATATTTTTTAACCTTATTTACCACCTGGGGCTTTCCCTCTTTCCTTTGCTTTTAATATTGAATTGTCTTTTCTAAGTTTTTCACTTCTTAAGTTATTTTAATAATTTTAAAGTAAATTAGTTTCAAACAACCTTGAAATAGGTTAGAGATCTTCGTAATTTATGCGTCTGTAAATGAATCATTACTCACATCCGTAATCACAAACCGTAATTTATTAACCTTATCTACACCTTTACTATTTCCTTTCGGTATTTTCCTTTGTGGAGGGAAAATACCTACTATTTTATTAGAAAAGCCATGATTATTCGTGGCTGCTTGATTCAATGTAATGTTAAAATATAACAAAAGATTTGCAAAGGCATCAGACTTTATTTGCTTATACATGAAGATATATCGGTAAAATGAATTTCTTTATGAAAAATTCTTGCTCAAGTCAGTACGCACGAACTTAGGAATGAAGAATTTAAAGAGCAGGATAAAACGGAAATGTTTCTTCGTTATTTTATAATGAAAGACGTGCCTCAATACTTCGATCATACGCCGGCACAACAACTTCGTAGGAAGTGCACAAAATCTCATAACGTCTGTTGGGTCTTTGTGGAAATTATATTGCATGATTGATTGACACTCTTTTAAAAATTTATTACTCATTGTCATATGTAAATGGACATTATTTAAACTACACTAGCTAGGTATTGCTAGGTTATAATTCGCGTCGGTCGTCTCGCGCGAGTGGCTCGCCTTGATCGGCGCCGGCGCAACTGACCTCTAACATGTACGATGGATAGAACATCTCGGGTGCCCAGTTTGCAATTCACACTACCTTTATTACAGTATCTTAAGGGCGATAGTGGCAATAGTCAGTACATATCATTGTGTTTTTTAAAACCATGCTGTCGTTAAGGTTTTCTTTGTAATTTTATATCCTCGATTTTTTGTACGATGTTAAATATATAGCAGTGAGACATTGACCAGAAGCTTTGCGTAATAATATGAAGTTATATCATAGAATTCTTTTTTTTTATACACATTTATTACATCAATGAAATGACAAAGATTTTTGAAATTAATTTAAAAGCAATGTTAAATTACAAAAAATTCTTTAACTTTTTGACAAGAATATCACAAAAAAAATTGAATTCACCATGTTAAGATTGCTAAAGCCTTAAATAACTAATAATTCATCATATCACGTCGGTAGATGTTTCGTACTAGATATAATTAGGTGCGACGCAGCATGATTGAATCAACTCTGATGTGGACGACATTATTACTGAGAACCAGTGAGTGTTTTAGCAGAATGACTCACTGGTTAGATTTGGTATTTGTGTGCGTACACAAGTACCAAATCTAACCAGATGCAGAGATCTGGGAATCAACACGAGAATTAATTCCGAGAACCAAACAAAGGAAGTGGAAGGTACTAGTAATGAGAAATTGTAAACCAATCCATGTAATGAGCATGTTACATAACAAACGATTATAATCATAACGATCAGTAAAATTTCATTCTCAATACAAACGATATATTTTTAGCCTTACTTATTTGATATAAAAATGGAGATGGTGAGATCCTAACAAATTGATAGGCCAAACAAATAAATTTAGATTGATTAATAGAACAATAATATTGATAACTATTTCAAATACTTACAGGGCACATTAGTAACGCTTTTGATCAATTGACTCAAGCTTACACAAAGATATTACTTTGATAATCGACACATCCCTTGAGAAACACTTCAAAGCTGTATAACGGACCATTTAATGCATGGCCATTCGTTTTTGTTTTTAGTGAATATAAAATTATTATTAATATTAACCTGATTTCTCCAATTATTTTGGTTCTTTAAGGCTCACACGTTGCTGAATCTATATAAGTTATGATAAGCATCGGAAGCTAATTGTCGCAGTCTTTTGTTATGAATAACACTGAATCTACTTACGCACTGTCATCACGAAGGTTAGTGTTTAGTTAAAGCGTCATACGTACCTGAAACAAACGAAAAAAAATATTACTAAGAAGACAAATACCACTGATTTCTTGTGAATGTTAAAAATAACGGGTAAAGTAAGTTCATTTTGGGGCTATTGCTCCAGAAAATACGTAAGTCATAATTGAGGAGTTTATTGAAATATTTGACAGCATGATACATCGTTTAGTAAGAAAGCGGTCGTCTACTAACCACAGTCTGAGTTGTTGAAAGTTAAATATTACAGCTAAACAGGAAAGCAAATATTGTGAAGCCGTGTTCCAAATATTTATAGTATTCAAAGAGAAGAGACGCCCAAATCATTAAAAGGCAAGTAAATATGCAACGGCATATTTTTACTAATATTATAAAGAGGTTATGTTTGTGAGAGTGTATGGGGTAATCTCTGAAGCCACTGGTTGAAAATGAACAATTAATTTTGTATTGGATAGTCCATTTATCGAGAAGAGGAAGGAAGTTTTGGGTTTTGGATAGAATGCCACAAAAGTTACGGCAGTGAAATAGTTCAAAATAAAAAAATATAGATTCACAAGTGTTACTGTTGTTTCTGTCTGTTTAAATATGTATTTGTACAGTTTGTGTGTGGTATGAGCTCAGGGGATCTACGTCAGCATATCCGCGTGGGATATAAGTGTATAACAAACGAACGTGTAGGATTTCATGTGTTACACGCATGGCAAAGTAAATCCGTCTATAGCATTACCATTCCCTTGTGTTTTGTCAAAGTTGTGAATTTGTTAACTGATTACGACTGACAGTAGAATATACTTTGTTTGTTTCGAATCGATATTATATTTTGCATCTTTGATTATATAACTTCCTTGACTTCTCGAAACTCAAAAACTTTTCACTTTGATTCAGTAGATTTTGCCGACAAAACCAATGGGATCATCAGACCACATTACAGGCTCCATTGTTTCATTTTCATCCCTCAATTATTTTACGGCGTCTAATTTATTTATCGAAAATAATTAAGCTTCAAACAATGAACAATTGAAATTATTTACTGGAACTTTAAGGAAAACGAAAACAGATTATATTGATTTAAATGGACAGTTTCTGGTTTTGGTTCGTGAATATTATAAGACCGGCTTTTCTTAATCACAGCGTGACATAATAAACAAGAAACCCCGAAGAAAATTTACCACTAATGCTATCATCATCATCAGTATTTTTAGGCTTTACCTCAATGCCTTGGCTACTTGTCCCTCTGGTTTTATAGTCAATTGAACTGACCACGTAATATTATAGAAAACTCATTAAAAGTGTAAGAGGTATCAAAATCAGACCCAGGCTGTTCAGTCGGTTACTCAGCCGTCAGAGCCAAAACCGAAAAACTCACAGCGAGTTTAGTTCACTTGAAAACGTAAGAAACCTGTTTTGTGAAACTCTTGCATTAAACTGACAGTAACGACAGTTTAATTTTTATTATCTATTAAAAATATGCGACCATTACTTATAAACGATAATAAAAAACTAATTCATTCAAAACCCTGTGTCGCGTTGGTGGCTTAGTGCGTATCATTGTGTTCCATGCGGGAGTCAGCAGTTTGAGCCCGGCCCCACACCAATGTGTTTTAAAATTTTAAAGTCATGTTATACGTTTATTCGACGCTTTTATGGTGAAGGAAAACATTGCAAGAAAAACTTGCACCCATCTGTGGAGAAATTCTTAGGTTTAGTGTGAAGTCAACCAACACGCACTCGGCCAGCGTGGTCCATTAAGCCAAATCGCCCTAATTTAGAGTAGGTGCGAGCCCCTCGGAGGGATCGTATATAATGATGATGATAACTGTTGAACCATATTTACCTTCTATCACTCATATGATAAACGATAAAAACAAAGCATGTTTATGAGCGATTCAACTAACAGAGAGGTATCAAAATTGTCTCTCTCGTAGGTGGTAAAAGTCTCATCAGTCTGTTAAGATCCGTAATAAAATTAAATTGTAACAAGACGATACGGAAAAGTACTAATGAGTACTTGAACGTACACATCACAGGTGACTAGAATAAATAATAAATTTTATCTGACTTTGCGTCTGAAAACAAGAAAAGAGTGCGTGGAAAACTTACACGAAAGTGGTATTGGAGGTGAAATATTTTATAGAAAAAGCTAGAAATGTGAACTTTTTAAATTTGAAGTGGATTAAACATTAAAGCAGTGGTGGTGAAATAAATACGTTTGCGCAAACTCGGCGCCGCACTTAATGCGTTATATAGATTCTTTGGACTTAAAAGGGAAGCGGCAGCTAGTAACAATAATAACAATACTCGACTAAATAAATTAGTATTTAAAGAAGATGCCACAGTTTATAGAAATAACATAGGACAGTTACCATCAGATGAACAAAAGAGAAATAATGCCAAAACTTTCAAATACGGTATCTGATCTATTGAAGGTTATTGGTAGGAATGTTTAATAATTTTTCAAGTCCCTTTCTCAGTGCATATAAAATCAGTGATGTTATGAAGACAAATATCTTTTAATGAATATTTTAGCGTTTGTGGCTAATAAATAAGACACTTGCTATGATAATAAGGTTAACAGGCCAGTTGATAATGTTGTGAATAATATAATAAAGTCAGATGTATTGAATGAATACATTATTATTTGTACTGGAAAAATTCATTCGGATACAAGGATACAATTTAATTTAAAAATTGTATTTTTATAGAGAGGCCAGTCCTTACCAGCACACTTGTGTATCTTGAACAATAAAGTATCTAGTGTGTCCGATTTGTGGTTGACTTTGTAACAAAGTAGACTCGCAAAATAGTTTTATGTGTATGTGACCAAGCTTGTCAGCGCCATTATCAGTTTTGTTACGGTAATTTACCTGTGCGTGGACCATTTATAAGATACGCTTGACCTTGTTTATGCGGATTTTACTGAGTGAAGTGCGTGTATAACAAACTGAATTCTATCGTATTTCAGTTTGAGCACATTCTTCGAGGCTCACCGACAACCATATGCTTTACTTATACGTAACCACGTCACTTTTGCTACAAAAGCACTATTTGACGATCCTGTATGGATCGTATATGTGGCTTTAAATATCGGTTACCTGTCCTCATGTTTTCTTAGATAGCAATGGCAATAGCAGTTTGAGTTACAATAAGTGTCACTGTGGTATCCGTCTATGTATTTACGTTTTTGTCAAATTTGACAGATATGGATATATTTTTTTGTAACATGAAAGAAACGAACACATATATACATTCATCCATATATACATACATATACACATATATAGTTTGGAATTGCATAAAAAGCCATGCTGCTTACGAGCCGATTGAACATTTTTGACGACATATTTGGTTATTCATAGGAACAGATAAGTAGATGCAAAGTACACTTTCATATACTGTTTTCTTGTGGGGAAGTTCCCGAGCATTCATTTGCGGAGCAGGAACCGAACTTCCTGGCCTGGCGGAAGCTTCACCAAAAACATATAAGAAAGATTGAACAACAAAATAATAATAAGGGAGCCGTTCGCTGGCGTAGTGGTTCATGCGCTGCAGTTTCAATTACAAAGCAATTTTCGCTATGGTTACTCCCTAGATGGGTCACACAAAATTAGTTTCCAGCTCCTTCGTGTTTCTGCTAAATTTAAATCATTTTCATTCATTGTATGAATAGTACAATGAAAAGCGTTTGTTACAGTGTATTGTAAACATAGAAACCATTTTTATAAAGCACATCAAGAAATTGACATTACTTGTGACAATAAAAAGTTTTAGATCTATTGAACTATTTACTAATTATCCAATTAATTATTAGCGGATAATTTTATATGAGTGCTGTCTAAAGCGTTCTAATCTCTATTGCCATGCAGAACTTTTCGTAATAATCAAGATAACGATTATATTAAATAGTCTAGCTAGACACGCATTAAGTGATTCGTCATATGGCAGAAGTACCTACTATGTATTTGAAATATAATGTTACCAGTATGTATCGCAATACTCAATACAGTGAACACTAAAATATAATTTGACAGACCAACTATATCTTATGTTTGTGCTTAAATTTTGTACTTAATTAGTCACCCCGCAAATGCCGTCTGACCTTAATTGTTGGTCGGCTGGAAGATATCTCTTGCTAGAGATAATCCCACTTTTGTGTCTCTTTCTAGTTTAATTTACTCTTGTGTTTTATTTGTATAATAAAGGATACAATATAAATAGATTCTATTTAGATTTAAGATATTAAGTATCTAGATTATTTTATTCGCAGTATTCTTTCCTAAATTAGTATATAATACCTATTGATAGAAAATTGTAATGAAACTTTTGTATGATATAGTCAATTGAATCTAAAATATAGACTTACACCACAAATACAATTGGCGATAACAAAATCAGTCATCAATAGTATTAGTGTTTGTTTTGTTAGCATTTTTGAGACTTCATTATAACATTATATGTGAATATAAAGTTTGCTTACAGTTATTAATAACACAAAATATGATAAAAATTTAACAAGATTAAAACAGGTAAAGCATTACAACGCACACTATAGTGAATAATGGGTGTATTGTATTTTCATGAACTTATTAAACAATAACAAGCTTCATTGTATTTGCTTACTAACGTTATTAAACCTTAACTAAATAGCAGAACATTCAAAAGAAAGTGGATGATATGTTTATATAAAATTCAATATTCATAAAAATTTGGACTCTTACATCTTCAAAATAAGAATATCACTTGAACTGATGCGTTGATATTATGGAGACAAGATATGTTATTGTCAACCTTTGTCCTCGGGTGAGTGAACTGTTTCATGTACGGAGTAGAAATGGGAGTGAGATACACCTATCTCACTCCCATTCGCTCCCCAAGAGCCTATAGAAGACGGAGTCTAAAAGAATTTACTTGGATTTTGTTCTCATAATAAATTTTAATTATGTCAAATCTTTAACAACAGGGAACAAAAGGAAAATGGTTTCTTTGAAACTGCCAAAACTTTATCTCATCTGAAAACAGTTCCGGTGGAAAGTTTAGCTCAAACGATGGCGCAGATATTGTTGTGTTGTGCAAAACTTACGACACTGATTGTTTGTACTTGATTCTCCTGTAATCTAATCAAGAAAGTAGTGTAGCTTATTGTATTGCTGTTTACCATGTGTCTGAGTATTCAAACACGAAGAATACGTTTTCTTTTTAATTCTTAATAAGGTATTTCTTGGCCTCCATCGCACATAAACTATTCATTTTTACTTTATAGTATTATAAGCATCTTTTTGTTTATATCAATAAGCATTGAGTGTCTCGGCAGAATGAAGAAACTTATGATGATCGACCGTTATTAGTTAAACTTTAAAATTCACAGTTTAAATAGATGTGACTTCTAATTTTAGAGACCCTCACGGTAAATTGGGTTCGATATAAATACTAAGGATTGTGAAAGATACGTTGATAAGCATACCGATCTCCTTCCTAGCATAATGCCCTTGCTCCCCGTTGTGGGAATTAGTTCCGAAGGCTTGGCCCATCTCGTCGATATCACAGCACAAGTATCACAAAACAACAACAGTGACAATCAGCTGTTCACTCGCGTAGTTTGCGCATGCGCGGTATCATATCACGCTACGTGCACGCCCGGCGGCGTCTCACAGAGCACTGAGTGAGTGAGCGAGCTGCGACCGGCGACCGAGATCTGGACCGGTGACCGATAAGCTGTACTGGTTGGCCTACTTTGATACCGACCAATAACTAAAAGAACTATGATAATATACACTGTAGTTATAAAATTGAAGATGTGCGACTGTCATACGCCGTTGCGAATCAACATTACAAGAAATGCGTGGAAGTTAGGAAGCATGAACGATTAAAGATCCAATTGATCTGCCAGCGTATTTGCTAATTCGTCTTGACAGTTAAGTAAAAACTATAGAGCCAATTGCTTATCCATCTCTGCATTATAAGGAAAGTATCACTATGACATTATAATCAAGTAGCAGTGGTTTCGTAAATATTTCGGTGGCTACCACTTTAGACGTCGAAATAAGTAAGCGAAATTCTCTGAGGACCTAGACAAGGTGCATTTTGATAATCGCAATGCAATCGCTTAATGCGAAAAATGTGTGGGATTCGACATAAGCCCTCGCTTACCTATCGAGAGTAATTGTCAAAATACATACGTTTTTCATTTAGCGCTTCGTCTAAGCCCCCAGATTAACTAAAATCTTATAAATGGTGGTGTGGTTATCATATAACTGTTATTACAATGTGTATCGAGACGGTAGATATTTGATATATGATATTGTGACAAAAGTGAATAAATATATCGTCATCAATCACCGTCGCATAAAATTCATACACCACAGAACCTGTTGACAATTGCGCCCGAAATCGGCGCGCGATAAATATTTATCATGACAATATAACCACGTTATTCAACTTTCTTTTGAAATCAGTTATTGTTAGCTTATCGCCATTCGTTTTATTTGATATCATCTTGGGTTCTTTTGCTGATTATTGTTGTATACTAACATGTCGTTGTGTTTACAAATTCTAGCAGTTTCCTCGACCTTTTAAATTTCATAAAAGTTAGATCGCAGTCGACAGTAACGGTTAACTAAACTTCAGCCATTTTTGATGCTCCTCGACTCCGTCATGGCAGGCCTATCCAAGCGTCACTTGCACCACGAGCGTAGTGAAATTTGAAGATGAATGTGAATTGCTATCCGAAAATTCGCGAAGAGTTAAAATCCATTTAGATTAGCGGACCGGTGTAACAGAAAAATTAATGTCTGCTATCCTGTTTACATTCCTGCCATTATGAATAGATCACATACACATTAGATATCGTCGATGATGAAAGCATATGGCGGATCGATTGTATTTGCTATTATAATCTGTTTGGCTCTCGTCTAATCTTGAGAATTTTTATTTCACAATAATGTCGCAAACCGAGAGTTGGAGTTCTTTAGTATGTGGTTAGAATCCTATTGGAGAGAAGTGGTCGGTTAGAATAAGAGTGTTACAATAAAGTTGCGCGGTGAGACGCCACCCGCTTCTAGAAAATTGAACAACATCTTACATTGATTAATTTCTGGTTTCTTGCAAAGTTAATTGCATTAAAGAAACCGAAATAAAATGGATTGATGTTAGGTTACCAACTTTTTCATCATGTAAGTGTGTAATAAAACAGCATACAATTATGTACGAATAAGATTTGTTTACACTACGGAGTCAACTGTTTTGTATTAAGGACAGTCTTAACCACAACCTGAACTTTCTTGTTATAGAGATAACTTGAGTTTCAAGTGGCCTTTTTGGTTATCTTTAAAGTTTCAAATTGAACTCATTATCAAGAAATACAATTTAGTAGGATATAAAATCATTAACATAAATATTACTAAACTCTTTATATTATCAAACTCCTCCATTTAAAGCCCAATTGATTCGCATTACAAGATATCGCCACATATATGCTCGAAATAGCTAATGGCTACTTGCAAATCAACTTAGCCAGTGCAAACTAACAACCAGTTAGCTCCCAGCTGTGATTACTCAAGATAGGCTCGACAACATCTCCGAACGGATTTAATTACAATGCATTAGCACAGCAATCAATTGGCCACACAGTCTCCATCATCAGTATGTGACATGTGCGTGTCGCATGCAAGCTACTGGATTGGATCAATTGTATAACGTTGCACATATTAATGTGTCTAATGTTGTCTAGCGTTATGAAAGACAAACCGTAATATGAATTTAATAAAAGATGACTTTTGTTAGCAAATTTTATAGTAGAAACCTTATACTATTTAATATTTTAAATTTGGAGTGTTACTAACTAGTTCATGGGTGTGATTTTTATTGAAGCCATCTACTGGTAACTGCCGAATGGTCATATAACTCAATATGGATAATTTGGTATATGTAAAATGGTTGCCGTAAAAGCCGGGACCAACGGCTTAGCGAGCCTTCAGAAGCACAGAGGAGCTCAAGATAACTAATCAAGTTATCTATTAGTTACCTTATTAGTTATGCGCCATGGCACACGTTGCTTTGTTTCATCTATCAGATCCAATTCGCTAGTTTATTACATTACACACCACCAGCCACATCTTCACATATGGACTCTACTGCTTATCATCAGGTGGTGTCGAGTCATTTCCTGATCTTAATATATATAAAAAAAAATCCGTGCCTGTTCGTAATCCCGAATTTCAAACTAAAATAGAACTACTATCGATTGCTAGAATACAAACTAGAAAACTGTATAAGCGTCATATAAATTTACAGATATTTGCCAACTGAATAATGTTTCGTAGGTAGACACAATTCCTGGTCAACCTAGCTGTTGACATACTTACGAAACTACCCGCATACATTTACATTGCTAATATACATACTTCAGATCATGTTAAACACTTCAAAGTTAGTATTTTAATATAAAAGTCATTTTTAAGATACTTGTTTCGCTTGAAATGCGGGCGATTGTACATGAAGCACCCACGGGGACTGATTGATAACGATAGAGTTACTGCAATGCCACTATATATTTACCAATAGCTATGATATGTCGGCATTGTTAAATTAACAATATCTTTTTAACATTGGTAATTTAATAATTTCTTATTCCTAAAACTATGGACTATTTTATTGGTGCTTGCTGCGATGACACATTGTTGTAAGAATGAGTTCATTTAGCAGCCAATGGTCCCGATTCCATTGTGCACGGACTAAATTTAATTTAAGATAGACGACCGTTAGACGAAACGGCGACTTTTAAATATATTCAGCTAATTTTATCACATCATAAAACATGCCGATTAAAATAAGCCAAAAATGAATGGATCATCTAAGCGTCAACTAACTCACGTTCCAACAAGTCATTCTATCCCTTTTTTATGGAATTAGTATGAAAGAGTCGCAAATAATTTTATTTTATTTCGGTTAACGACGATACATACACGCTCTCCATTTATTTATAGGCTATGCTATGGTAACCTCTTACCATGAGGCGGGCTGAGAATGCTTGTTTAACACTATTATATATATAAAAAAATACATTACACATATTAGTTTTAATAATTTGAAGATAAGAATCAAACACTATCATTGCTTACTAGTCGTACAATTAATAAAATATATATACATATCTTTTATTTGAAAACAGCTTCAACTCACCTGAAACAAAAAAACAGTATTTTTTAATATTATTTAATATGAAGAAGGTGAATAGAATTTGCTCAAACCGTACGTACATAATACATGAGTGATTCAGAATGTTGAAAATCCTTGTACATTTTATCTTATGGTGTGCAGAAACTTACAAAGTAAGATACGAGTGTCAATATAGAATGGAATACATGTTAAATTATATTAATGAGCAAATACTTCGTAACGCCTACAAAATCCGTTGAGCACCAACAGCTACAAATATTGGTATTAGCGCTCATCTGTGTTATTGCTCATTCATCTCACTCAGGCGTTCCACATTATATTTGCGTTCATTTCAAATCCCTAAAATTAGCACTTACGTAGTTACCACAACTATAAACTTTCGTAATTTTACAATCTGCTTCATCATGCGGAACTGATATTATCTTGATACGTTTATATTTTATTTATAAAACTTCGGAAATGGACAATATAACTTCTCAGATTTGAATATGGAAAAATGAGAACAATGCAATATTTGATTGCAATTACTATATGAAACTTAAAGTTAGTCGCTTAAAATACATATGAACGACTCAAATACGAATACATAACTTTCAAATATATTGTTGTCCAGCAATGCGGCCAAGTAATACAAAAATGCATGTTCACAAAAGATCACTTGTGAGAAAATTCTATTATTTATATGAAGTAAAATGTTTCATAAGGCCACATTAACGGCCAGCTTTTGTTGTAACAAGTTAGGAACAGTCATTTATAACGTCGTTACAAGGGTTCATCTGGTAAATGGGGGGAGGATCCCTTCACGATGATAGGGCTACTATGTCTAGTCTACGACGTAGCAGTATTGTGCTACGACTTTGATATGTTATGATTGTTATATCGAAATCCTACGAATGCAGGCCCACGACTTAATATGACAACAATACAACAAAGAGAGGTTGATAAGAAAGTGAATGTTTTATGAAATTTCTAACTTCATATAATAATAAGGCTTTAGTCACTTTAGTGTGCTGTGTTTTTTATATAGCAATAGTTCACCAGGACACAGGTGGTGTTATTGTTAACTGAAAATTTATTTTTAGAAATATCTCTACTACGAAAAACTCACTTTAACGAATGCCCTAGCTACTAAGAAATTAAGTTACAACTGTGATTTATTAAGACTTAAATATTCTGACGTGACTGTAGTTTGGATATCACAGAAGGAAAGGAGATTTGAAAAGATTTATAATTCTATGAAAGAAAAGCAATCATAGGACATACAGGGAAACAGAATGTGGTTCAGCTCCCATCAGATATCATCATTTACATATATATCTATTTATGATATGCAAACGCGCAAGATGTGATGTTTAGTAGTGTGACCTATAAACATTCGAATAAAAATAATACCGGCTTTTCCAAGTCACAACAGAAATCCAAGGTTTGATAACCGTATTTTTTAAAATCAAATAATACCTAACAAGCAAATGTCCCACCTAATCATAAATAATAATTATTTCATGCATTATCAAGGAATTACTAAATATGGTGCCTAGAGATTCTGGCGACGAAATACCGTTCGATGATTCCGCGTTTCTGACAAAATGTAGCCAATGAACCTGCCCCTGTGAGACTACATTTACTGCAGATACAGATATTACCTATAGTACATTCGGGAATTTTCACTATCCCCGACGCATGCCTCGCATGACGCATCGTCTGATTGGGAGAATCGACTAGATTCTAGGGGAAGTAGGAACTGTAGAATCTCAATGGAGCATGTATATGGCAATGAGAAACTAAAGTTGGCGTCTCATTGTGAATGCAAGAGTTTCAACTGGCATGTTATCAGACAGTTTCCTTGGTGGTAGTATAATTAAATTGTTACATAATTTGGGCGAGGAACGTCACGAAGTAGCAGTCAAGCGTAACAGACGCAACCCAAAATCGCCTCTAAAAGGACTTAATAACGTCGTTCTAAGTGCTACTTAATGTGCTGTAGATTATAGTTACAATCAAATGACTTTATTGAAGTAAGATAGTCTACGATACTACCTAATTCCCAAAAAGTAAGACTGGTTCTTTTAAGCATCAAAAAACAATAAAAATTATGTCCTACCTATATCATACCTAGAAGGTGGGGGACAGCTGGATTAGCTCTTGAAACATATTGTAATTAACTTTTTAATGCGCCACCTAGTGAAATACTTTCTAAAACTTAATTAATCAACTCTCTAATTGTACACTAGACGTCACTGTATTACGTAATATTAAAACTATTTTTGTAACTTAAATAATAACTTTAACACGAGCGACGATATACTCCCGGGGACATCATGTCAATTAAGGTTTAATTTTTATTTTCTACATTGCAAGATTTCTAGCCGGGTATTATTAATATTTGACTGGCACTTGTTTGCAAAATGATTATGTCAATATACTTTTGATTAAATAATTTATCATTTACATAATTTGTACCGCCTATGTGTTCTAGTGGCTCAGATCACCTACTTCAGATGGAGGTTCAGAGTTCAATTACCAGTCATTGCAGAAATCTTCTGCTCGGTTTGGCTTGTGGTAGGGCTTTTTCTAAGTCCGCCTGACTAGCTACCACGATATTAACAAAGTCTTCCTCCATAACAACCATGTAACAGTGTTAACAAGTTGGCGGTAAGACAGTCAGTTTGAGACGGTTGAGAAATCCGGGGTAGTTCGCTTCAGTCTTATCTTCACGTATTTCAAAATGAAGGTCAAGAGCTAGCCCGATAAGGATAAAAAACCTTGAATGAGGGTCTATGGAAGCATATCACCTTTCAGACGATCACAACCAAACAAAATTACTTTGGTATAGATGTGATCCTGCGGTATGATTATTGCAATTTTCTTTTGTTAACAGACTCCCACTTTCCTTCTGAGTTCAATATAGCCGTATAAGTAGTTCTGAGTGATGGTACAGCGCTTACCATCAAGCGCCGTTTATGCTTTTGAGTATAATAAAAAAATAAAAGCTATATTAACGTCTATTTACGTGCCCTTGAAAACAGTTCAAGGTTAAGTAAATAGACAATAGAATATCAGTTTCATGAGGTTAACATATTAAGCTTTGATTAATGGTTGCAAGCTTTTGTACCGTGTAAAGTGAACCACATGAAGCTTGGATCTATTACGAGCGGTCTGAGTACTGCGTCATTTGTTGGTGATAGAAACCCAATCAGATCAATAAATATTTAGACGGAATAAATAATTAATTAAGGAAGGTAATTAGATATAGTTCTACCATATTCAACGTCCGATTATGACGCTTCAAAGTTTTACACCCGTGTGCTGTCGATGTCCACTGTATTTACGGACAATGATTCAAAATAAGGGTTTTAATATTCAATACCGTATCGCTCTTTTTCTATACTTGTTCGTATATTTAATCGTTCGTACGTATGAAATATTGCACTGTAAAACAAAAAATATGTTTGTAATACTAATACATAATGACATAGGTAATTTGTAATTGTCATTATAAATACTAAAGGCTGAGAGTTTCTTGCGCCGCTTCTTCTCTGCAGCTACTAATTCTTCGAAGCAGTAGTAGGGTTAATTGGGAATATGCATATTAGTGTTAGTTTTAATTTAAAAATAATTTATTGAATACATAATTAAATTCTATAACTGGGAATTGTCCCAGTTATGTTTGTTTAATAATTGTAGTAAATACCCGGTTAATAACCACTTAAAGTTATCACCTATTCCTTTAATTATATTTATTAATTTGTTCTGATACATATTTCCTGTTATGACGATTTAAAAGAACTTAGTAAACGAGTATATTTAAATAAAGATATTTTAACTTTGACTTTGACTTCATACATCAGCCCAAGGGGATTTTTTGTGCTTCCCTATTTCTTATGACTTATGTGCTCGAATCCTTTTAAGATGTAGGAAGTACACTAGGAGACAGCAGCCTTAGAGACAGTGGCCTTATGCCTTCAGGTGTAGGGTAGCCGTGTAAACTACACGTAGTATGCTACGTACACGTAGTAATTTGTTATTATAACAAGCAAAAGTTATCACACCACTTTAAACAGTAAGAGGCTCCAAATGCATAGTTCCAGTGCAGCAAATGGATTATACCGCAATAGTAGTCACGTCTACTTTGCCTGCCTTAAAGGAACTCTTTTGATGAAGACTATGTTTATTAAAGAAGGAAATACTTGTCCCGGTAAAGGTTAAGCCCGATAAATAAACGAGTCTGGTCCATCTCTGTCGTGGACTATACGCCACGCGCAAGGATATTCCAAAGCTATACAATTTATATTAAATTAAAATAATATTGAAAAAAAGGTAATCATAATTCTAAAATAAAAATCATTTGTGAATACTGCGCGATGGTTATTTAAGCTCCTTACGCTTTCGCTTACCAACCTGCACTAAGCCAGTGTACCAGCCTAATGAGGTTATGAACAAAACCCCTAATGTATAAGGAACACACACACCCTATTATACAAAAAAAGCATCGGTAGCACGCTCTTCAAAACTCATGTCTATAGTGTTACATAATTATTAAATACACTTTGATACTGTATGTATTCACAAGGAGAGAGCTGTTCAACATT
Organism: Acentria ephemerella; assembly: GCA_943193645.1. Taxonomy (NCBI): domain Eukaryota; kingdom Metazoa; phylum Arthropoda; class Insecta; order Lepidoptera; family Crambidae; genus Acentria; species Acentria ephemerella. The sequence goes on from OW971887.1 coordinate 618,278, forward strand.
GCTGTAATAATGTTATTAATTAAAGAATATTTCTATTTCTATTCTACAGACTAACCAAGCTACTAACAAAGCCAAAACTACTAACAAAACTGTCCATATATAAACATCGATAACAACTATTTCCAATTTATTAAGTAAAAACAGTCACTGCAAAGGTTCACTCGACAAGGGATCGAGCGATGACCCTTCCATTTATAAATAAGGATTCTTACCCACATCTGCTATTCACTTTATTCTGAATCTTTTAAACGAAGGATTACCTTCGTTTAAAAGATTCATTTTCATTTAAAAGATTCATTCATATTTCTTTACTCTACTTAACTGTCACTTTTTATGAAGATGTAACTAATTCAATAGAGAAGATATTTATATTTAAAAGGTAAATAAACAGACATAACACCAATTCAGGAATGATTTAAATACAATACTGTTCATGAGTAGTATAAGATAAACTGGTTTGGTTGCATTGTAAGATATGAATGCACAAATAATTATATAATAACTTTATTTTACTGTTTTTTAGATAAAAAAAACTAATGCTCTAGTTACCTATTCCAGTCCTGCATGGAAGACGAATCCAGTCTTCAGGAAAAAGCAACACAAAAATAAAATATTGAAAAGAAAGCTTTTTAAGAATGATTCTTAATTTATGCGGAAAATCTCAATTACAATTCATATAAGATCTTTTCTATTCCAAAGTGGTTTATGACACCTAGTCCAACACATTCAATATTAATTGATATAACACACGTACTAGGTAATTTAATACAGAACAATGTTCGTAGACAGCCTTACTGCCCACGCGTATGACTTGGAGAATCGGTTCTCCTTTATCTTCAAACAAAGACTGTCCTTCCGTAAATAACAAAGTTTATTATGATGAGCATTAGCTTATAAGTTAATATTGACTCATATTTAGATATTGCTCAAGTAAAAACTGTCTTATTTTCAGGGAGAGATGCATTTAAAATACAAAATAAATAGGAATCGACTACGACGGTGAGAAATGATAATAAAATATATTAAATAGGTTGTAGATAGGTACAGTGTTGTATATAGGTATATTAATAAAGAATAATTGATTCTTCTTAATAAAATTATTATTTCTTTCACGTCCTATGAGAAAGCAGCATTGCAAATATGAAAAGCGTGTATGACACAGATGTAAATTAATCTTTTATTACAACAGAAACGTTTTAATTCGATCCCATATCACCAAAACAACACGTCTCAATCAGTTGTGACGAGACGACAGAAAAATATGACTAAATAAGGTTAGTAGTTGATATTAAATTATTTAATAGTAGCCACTTAAATAAACGTTTCAAAAATATAATTAGAAGAGCCCCTATATTATTTTTAGATGTGTTGTTTCTTCACCGTAAGCATAGGTCATCATACACTTTCCCCCAATATTGCGGGCGTTAATATTAATTTTGTTCGGGCCATTAGCACAGTTGCTCGTCATAAATCAGCCGCTGTAGGCCTTGGACGACCATTTTAAACTGCTGCTTAAAATCACCGTTCTATGTATCAGTAGGTTAATGTATTGCCTGTTACCTCTATACCATGAGCTGACCTTTTTGTTATATTATAACAAAACTTCATAGAAAATTTCAAACAACTTCCACGATTACATCTAATCTATTTCGATCTATCAGCCAGCAGTAATTTTCTTTATATTTTCATACTAAGGCATACCTCGATTTTCCAGGCTTTTGTAAATAAAGAGGAATTTAAAAAAAATGTCTAGACACAAAGTAATCCTTTCTCAAGGTGGCGTAGGCAGTTTTGTACTTCAAAAGACTGTTATAACGAAACATAAGACCCTTATTTAGGGCGCTTCATTAGCGAATATGCAAAAAAAAATCTGTTTCGAGTCAATGTTATCATCGTTCAAACTTTCCAAGCAAAACTCAATATCTGGACGAACCGAAACCATTGCATGAGAAATATGACACTTATCTGACCGTGGATAATCCTATTGAGTATTATTACATGTACTTTTAAGAAGACAAAAGGACTTGTATAACAATAACTCTACTGAATATATTATGTATCTTGACAACGCGCCTTCCAGTCTTATTACTGTCGTACACTTTGACATTGAGGAACTGCCGCGTACCAATGTGTTTTCAAATTTTAAATTCATATGTGCGTTTTATCAACGCTTTTACGGTGAACATTGTGAGGAAACCTGCACACACCTGTGAAGAAATATCGACCAACCCGCAATTGGCCAGCGTCCTAATTTAGGGGGTAGACTCGAGCCTTTCGGTGAGGACGTATGAGAGTTGATGAAACCAATTTCGTTGATGCAGAAGCTAAAGCAAAGTACGAAGGCAACTGGGAGACGATTTTTTAATATTATTATGGGCTTTCTCTTGATCTCACTCTTCCTCAGAGTTACAAAAAGGATATCGACAATCTTGTGAGATTACTTAACTTAAGTTTCATCCCGTTCAAATTTAACATACCTTTTTAAACTTTGCGTGATATGACACTTGTCTTTTATGAAATCATCTCGTTTTTAACGTTCTCAGTCCTAATCCCAATGTCTGCTCGTCTTATTTGATCACTTTATAATTAACACCTTCATATAGCTAAGAAAGCTATCAATCAATGAGGTTTAAAGGTTCGTTCTTCAACTGACTGGCATTTGTCTGATCGTGATTAATCTCTTCTTATCCGGAACTAATGCGACATAACATAGATTTGCAGAGAAATCGTATTAGAACTAAATAAGAACCTTTAGATACGGACTAACTGATACCTGACGGAATCTGTGATTAACGTAAAAATTTAATAAGCCCAAATAATAAATTATAAAATGCGTACATATACAAGAACAAAGAATCAACATCTAACAATTAGATAGTAATTATAATAATATTAATTGATGACCACAAAATTGTATCAACGATCGATAAATTCGAAACTAATTTACTAATGATTATAATAACAATTTAATTCAAATCAAGATATACAAATTGTTTGGTGCATGCTCAATCAAGCCAAAACTCACTTATGCTTACATAGTTATTTCAAAGGGTATAAATTAGATAACCAAAAATGCTCTATGCTCTGCAAAAATATTTAATGTTTACTAAATATATTTAACATAACATAATTTATTTAATATATAATTCTGGTTGTATTTAGCTGTTTACCAAATAAACTCTTATTTGGTAAACAGCTAAATATAACCTTATTTCAGTTATCACAGAAAACAATAATAAAAGAACAACTCCCTGATGTAGAAACAAAAAAAAATAAGTGGATTATACCTAAACAACTTTTGTCTTATAGACAAGATTATAAATTAAAGCAAGAAATCATAAATTCTTTATTAACTTGAGTGGATCAAAACTTGCAGGAAAAATGCTTAAAAGAAGTAGAAATAAATAAATACAAATGGATCAACTTGTTGTAGACTTATTTTTCATCCAGAAATCTTATTAAAATCCAGTGGCCAGTCTGCAATCCCCGACCGAGTCATCCAATCCGCTGTCGGCTCTTAACGACAGCCGTAAAACGTTGGAGACACGATCGTAGTGGTACCGAAACTATCATCGCGAATAGGAACATCCTTATTTTACAGGCTTTAAATTAAAAAAATAAGAGTCCATCTTCTTCAATCGTGCGGGCAGTCTCCGCAAATCGACGGCTGTTGCACCTGTTTTACGTCGGAGGGTGATCTATTAGATCTATTGGTCGAGTAGTTCAAACTATGAAGTCATAAGCATAAAGTAACGAAGTATAGTATAAAACTAGACATACTCTCAAAGTTATGAAGGGAGCCAAACAGTCAGAGTCAGAGAAAGACGCGGCGTTTCAGCCATAAACGCGAGTGTTTCCGAACACCGAGCGAGTCTCTGAGAAAGAAGTTTCCATCTGATTGTGACCCTCGATAGTGTTTATTACGATTTTGTTTTCAGCTTTGGCACTTGGGCCCCAGAATGAAATATATAAAATGATGTTATGACAAATCTTACATAGGAGGTTTAAGACCATACATTTTAGTTTAGAGAAATGTCTGATGAGCCGTTACAGACAACATCAATATGACGAATGTAATGCATAAATGTAATGAGCTCGTCAAAAAAAGGAAACTTACTCAGATTTCTTAGTATTTAAGACGAAAATAATATACAGAAACAAGAAGACAAAGAGAGAAATATGTGACATTATATAGTTTAAGTTGAAATTACGATTTTTACGCGTCATATTTTATGATCACTTTTAGCTTAAGTAGATTGCTTAACTCAAACATTTTAAGCAAGCCGTTGATTAAATTTAAAAAATCCACAGAAATAATTGAAAGATTCTTTATCTTACGTTTGTTATTAATGTTGATCAAATTTCTCTGAAACAAAATTAATTACTTGTATTAACTAATAAAATAGGAAAGAAAAAAGTTGTACAATTCCACACATGATGATGGTCTAGGTCTAGAGTATAATAATAGTAATACGATATTTTGTTTACACATTAAGAGCAACCTCTTTTATGCAGTCATCAAGGAACAATGAAAATAACACTGTACTACAAATAACCAAGGCCGGTGTCGGTGCACGCTGACATAACCTATTTAAAAAATAACTGGGTAACATGCCCACAGAGACACTTGGCGGTTGGACATGCAATCCGGAATTCAAAATCTTCAAAAATCTTCAGTGCTTCAAGGGTTGAAACAATAGGAAACACTGATTATTTTTTGTTTCCTAAAATTAATGTTGATTTATTATTATTTTGATACACAATTATATTCGCCTAAGTTGTTCCGATAACAAGTTAACATTAACAACATATTGCGCAATAATCACGCCGCATATGTTAAACACTTGTTCGTGCTGTTTTAGGGCTTGGTAACTCATTGTTTAAAGTAGTTTTGGGGTTAAAGCAACCATTAGTAAATTGAAATGTACGTATAGAACTCACAGTTCACTCGTCTACAGTTAGATAAGATCTGTCTTTTGGTTATAAGCATCGATGACTCTCGATCAAATCATTGACAGAACTTGGATTTTAACAATGTAAGTTTTTAAAGAATCCAGGGTAGAGAAATCATGATCAAAGAAACTAAATCGAAACATCAATCACAGGACAATATAAATTTTCGCGGGACCATCACCACGTGCTGGGTTCAGCCTTGACATTAATTGATCGATCAAGACCTTGAACCGGCGCAGGCCTATCCCAATTCTTCAATCGGTTTCGGCCACGGTTGGTCATAATCGGTGTTATATTCGAACTTCCATTCCAATACATACATCATTATGAAAAATTATTTCGTGGACACTTATTTTGGGTGCTTTATGAAGACTGTTGTGCTAGCATCTAATATAAAGCAGTTATTGCTTTTTTATTTTTTTAAAACTAAATGTCAAAATTCATTTCAAAACTTCTGATTTGTTACTCCAATATAAGAAGGTCTGTAAGCAGTGGTGCGAATATAGGCGTTATGATGACGATGGAGATTAATTGTAATACTCATTCAATTTTACAAATAGATGCTCATTAAAGAGCCAATTTGTAATCCATAAATATCTTTTATCAGAGGAACAACATTGAGATGTTGAGTAGATAAGCATCTTTAGAAGATAACGTCAAAATTATTCACATTTTCTTAGTATCTGAGGATTAAAAATCGACCTTAAGTGAATATATTCTGTATCGTGGAATTTTAAAGAAACTGACTGATATTTTCTACATCGCATGCAAGCACGTAAGCAAACAGTAATTATAACTGAATAAGGTTGGAATTTGCATAATTTTTTCAAATTCAGTAGTGCAGTAGCACGCACAATTCTTTCTGATATAAGGCAACACACTCGTATCTAATATTAATGAAGTTTTTATCAAAAGTTGTATTCAAATAAGGAGTTTATATTCTAGAAGCAGAAACTACTTATAAAGGATTAAGAAAAGGTAAGAAATCAACTCTGTGGCATTGCTGTATTAAAGTTGAATTTGAAACGGGACCAACTGCTTAAAGTGGCTTTCGAAGCACTGAAACTCCCACGTGTTTCTTCCATTAAGGTAGTTCTGTTCCCAGAGCTGAATGTATATAAATTGTAATTTATGATAATGTTTTTTTTATATTTACTATGCCCCCTTCGTATTGATGTCAGTTGTAACTATCATTGACGATTAAATGTCACATTATTAATTAAGTCATTGAAAGTTACCAAAACAAGAATGCTACGCTTCCTTGTGCTGGAACCGAGGGTATTTACATGCTGAATTGACAATTAATTCTAACTTATATTTTAAAACACGCGTCATAAAACGTTCAATCAATATTGGTTTCTATTATTATTTGTGTTTTGGTACCTATTCAGTGATTATAGGCTGTTTTGGCACTCCAACCAACATAAATGACTTATAGTGACTTGCGACCATGAGGAGGTTAGAGTAGCTCCTTGATTTGGACACTTTTCATAAACTTTAGAATGTAACAAACCTCTAAGGTTTTAATTTCATATGGTTCGCTTATGTGACTCCCCAAATGAAGGTCTCCGTTAATGGATTAGTGGATGGAAAGTGCAACGGGGTTTCGCGCTGCCGTTCACAGTAAACACATACATCAGAATCGCTTAATCTAATATTGGTTAAGTGAATAGTTTGCAGTGTCCAGTCAAAGTTCTGATCATTCCACTTACGTTACTCCTGCTGAGCTTTATCAGCTCTTCAGTTTGTTTACCACAATAGCCCTGTATTAGACTTCCGTGTGTAACCAGGCCTTCTTAGCCCCTATTCTGAAGATTTCCACGTGAATTTATTTTTGAGAAGGTGTATGCCTGGTTCTTTGGGCGTATCTGTTGTACCTAACATTACATTACCGAGTTACCTTCAGAGCCTACAGAATCAATACCAATATGCAACTTATAAGATTCAGTTACGTCATCCAAAAACAGAACCAACGTAATTTTCCGGTTTACACAAACATTAACGATTTTAACCATTCGTGATCAAGGGAAATCTTTAAACGGTGAGTAATGAAAGTAATGTAGTATCTCATGTGTTATTGCAAGCAAGGTTTCATTAGTAAATGCAAATTTGTAGGTACATAATCGAAATAATTTTGCATTGAATACCTATATAATAAGTATTCGATATATATCTACGTAAGATATATAGTAAATATTGCAGAGGGTGATTATATAGCCTTCGGTTGTACTATAATTTGTTTATTTAGAAACAAAAACAGTTTTATCAGGATGACCTAAATTCTGAGTGTATGACAAATAATCTAGTCCAGTTATAATATCAATTACGTATGTAATATGTTTTATTATCCCTTTTACTGGAAGAGACGACTTGCGTCAAAGCATAAATCGACGTTTGGCTATCGACCAAATGATCTCGTAAATGATATTATGAATGTAAAACACAGCATTCTCCAACAGTGGAGTTATTAATTTATTGTATTATAAACTTATAAACAATTAATATTAGTATGGCATATCTGGATTGTATAGTTTGAAAATGGTCATATAAAAACTTTTTAAAAGTATTGCTAGCTAATATTGTAAAATATATTATTGTAATTTGTATCTTAGACTTAGGTGGTCTAAAATAAATATTTGGATAGATTTTGATTTGTATTTTGTTTTTTTTTTTTTGTAATAATAAATACTAAACAATTCACTGTTTTGTCTTGGATATATAGAAGGGCTATTAATATCCAATATAAAACAGTTCATTAATATCAGATATAAGAATCCTTGTAAAGTACTTATGACCTATACTCACCAACCCCCTCTCGGAGTGTGGCGATGACGCGGATTTGATTCTTAATGATTTAATAGCACTAATAGCTCGAGCAGCAAACTCAAATATAAGATCCTCCACTAAAAGTAATCAGGTTAACATGAACATGAGACCATTATTAGTAATCAAGGACCATTCTTTGAGTTATAAGTTGAGCAATGCCACAGACCATACAAAGTAGACGTGGTGTAATGTACTCAATACCCACTCTCCGTGGAAAATGACATACTCTTGCACATTACTCAATTTGAAAGCCTTCTTCCAGAACTTAACTTAGAAAATAATATGAAACCGATATCCATGTACAAGGTGATTGATAATTGGTGCATAATAATTGATAATAAATAATAATTGATAACTGGTACTCTATCACGCCGACACCTACCCATGTTAACATAGTTATATAAAAACCATAGAGATTTAAAAAATTCAAAATTGTACAATTTACTTTGATATTTTATAATATATTTGGAAATGAGTTTCTTTAAAAGAGGCCTGTAAAAGCACTTTATGGACCGGCAAGGTGGAGCTCCTGTCCTATTCTGGAATACGCGTGCTGGCCTACGGAGTCACTCCTTCACTGTTGCCACGTCTACTTCGCGCACTAAGAGAATTTGTAACTCCTTTCTCTGTCGCACAGCTAGAGCGTGGAATTCCTTACCAGCACTCGTATTCCCTCCTTCATACAACATGGGTTCCTTTAAAAGAGGCGTGAAAAAGCACTTTTGGTCCGGTAAGGTGAGGGTGGCTAGGGCAGTTTGTCGCATTTTGCACTAGCTATCTTCAAATATGGACTATCAGGTGGTGTCGCGTCATTCGCTGATTTTTTTATTATATGACTATGTTAACATGGGAAGGTTTCGGCTTTGAAGGATATATACCAAACACCTTGTAAATGGTTTAAATGAAAACCGCAAAATACTTTTCAATATGCACAGTGATTACGTATTACTGATAAGTTATGCAAAGTTTCAGGATTATTATCGTGAATCGTCCTATCAGTCTACAATAAATCAAGTTGATTGTCAACGTCAGGTTGGTAGCGGTCACAAAGAGGGGTGGCTGCGACGTCTGTGTTGCTTCGGAGACGACTCCGTGGTATAAATGGTGCTCATATATCAGCCGCCGCACACATCACTCGGCTCGAATTTTGTGTGTTCAATCGTATTACACAGTTTGTGTGGTCTTTTTGGTTTAGTAAAGCTATAAGCTATATAGTATACCTTGACATCTCAACGTGTTCTGTGATTAGATTTAAGAAAACAATGATTTTTATCATGACTAGTCATTTTGGCTTTTTTATCGATAGCGATTCATTCCGAAAAAGTTCTATTATGCAAACGATTCGAATCAAAAACTGTTAATCATATAATAAAAAACATATTTTTATTTCGATATTCGAGTTCCGTTTTAAAATTAAAAATCCAATCTTGGGAATCAAAAAGAACTTCATAATGGTCGAACTTCTATTATTGACTTTTTGTTGAAATTAATCAAATTATATTGCTATACAAAATCACATTTATTTCAGGCATGTTAACAATGTTATTCAAATTTAATTAAAATACTGATGATAAAATTATGTTTTTTCAACAAAGTGAACGATTCGCAACGATCGCAGACGTCAGCAGCCATCTTTTTTTCCCGCCGTGAACTGACAGCTGGATGTATCACGCGCGAATGTCGTAAGTCAATGACAAGTTTTCAAAAGGGATATTTTAATTGAGTTTGCGATTTCATGTGAGTTACGAGTGAGTGGTGTACATGCCAGGGAAGAAATCACTGCTAAGATGATTTCTGGATCCTTTTACACATTTTTGGTTTCATAAAACTGTCATAAAAAGTCATATTTTAGGATATATTCTTCGATATTGCGATTTCAAATCGCCATCCTTGTTTCAAAGTACTGAATCCTGCAAAGAGATTTTTAACTAGAACAGTTCTTCAACATTCCAAATTTCCGCTGAGTATGTTTATGTGCGTTTTACAGACAGTAAATTAATTATTATAATTTACAATTATATCTCCACAAACAGATAAGAACACTGAAGTCTTTCAGTTAATATGAATGAAATTAACAAAATACTACGAAATGGTACCAACCGAATTGAGAACCTCTTCTTTTTGAAGTCGGTTATATATAAGGATGGCATAAAACATAAATTTTATAAACCAAAAGACCACAATATATAACTAATGTCTTGACTATCCTCACTTACGTTGCCGAAATATGACTTCATGATTATATCAGGTCAGAATTAATGTGATACGAAAAGGTAAAATGACTTGCGCGTTGTACCGTAGACATGATCACTGTATAAGAAACTAATTCACAATAAATAGGATCGATTTGCATCTGATTTTGACTGAAACATGATTAGTCCTTCGTCTTATTTACATTTCTAATTGGCCAGGGAATTGCAAAAGTTCAACAACACTAACTATACAAACAAAGAAAGATACTTGCTATCTCTTTTATATTTTGTGAAAATAATTAATGTGACTTTTACGACATCTTTACTCTCTACCACTTCACTGCCAAGGAAACGGCTTGTTCAAGTGGCGATATCAATCTCGTCGTGCTCACTCGCGAGAAATAAAATTTTGGCAACGATATACTTACCATAATTTAATTTAGAAACTAATTCGATACTAAACATAATTATTTATGAAGAAATTGGGGCTAATATACTTCTTGAGTAGAAAAGGACAGTGAACTGGAATTTAGGAATTTTCCTTTTCAATTCAATGAGATAGCAAGAAATAAATCGGTCAACGAATTGGTTTCAATTAAAACACTTATAAGTGTAGTGGTATAAATAAAATATCAAATCGCCATAGAGGGAAGCCATTTAATTAAAAAGTTGGTAAAAAATATCGCTATTTCCACATGAAGTCGGCATCATGCTACCAATTGCTCATCGATTCGCATCTCATTGTAGCGTAGTCGCCATCTGTAACTACAGCGGACCGCTAAAAATACCCCGAACACCGCGGCGCTCCGATCAGCGTTCTCAAAACTTTTTCACATAAAAAAAACAGCAATGCATTAAGGAAAAGCATTTGGGGTACTAAATATTGTAACTTGCAGTGTCATTTTCAAGTAAAAAAAGTGTAACAATTGTTTGTTACTTGGTAATGAGACAAGAGCAAAGATGAATAACGTATCGTGTAAAAGAAGGAATTCCAACGAAAGGACTCAATTATAAATTGTTATCTCTTTTTCTTGTTAAAAACAACTGTTAAAATCATTATGTTTAAATAATTTAGAAAAACTTTACACAAATTTAATTGGGTCAATGAAATACTGTCCAAAGTTAGCTAGACTAACAAAATCCCCTAAAAACCCGCTAGCAACTAGTTTGGCAGCAGTATTAGGTCACAGCTATACAAGCGTGTGTAATAATGATTATCTAAACACAAGAATTTCTTCAGCCTCTGCGTTGCTACTGCATCAACGTTACAATACTTACAATAAAATCGTAATTAGTATTAACCAAACGAAGGTAAACCGATTCTATTAAAGCGTTTTCGTCTCCAAATACAGACGATTGTGATACATGGCTTTAATTCGGACGTTTTTAATCAAAGGTAAATTAAATAAAACCTTGATTAATCTACCTATATGCAGTGCTATAGAGTTCATATGACGGGTTCATGAATCTAGATTTAATGGCATAACGTTTACGTGATCACTTAAAATTCCTATTGTAAGTAAACCCAAGGTCTTCGAAGAAGCATTGTATTTAGGATAGGTACAATGTTGCACCAACTAAGCAATGAGGAATTTGATATATGGAACCATTTTGATCTAATGTTATTTTTTGGGTATAAGCAAAAAAATGGTATTCTATTAATAATGCTTAATCAGGTATAGAGCGTCATACAAATTTGTTTTTACAAGTCTTAATAAATGGAGACAGTGACGATACTCGTAAAACACTTAAAAATAATAACTCTGAGCATGAACTTTCACGAGTGGTATTAAAATTTATCTCCTGGCCGCGCTCCAAGCAGGAATCGAACAGGGTTTCACTCGGGCGGTGTTAATAAACTTGTCTATTGTACTGACTTTGTAAATGATTTCGATGGTCGATACACGAATGTTTATACGTTTCGAGATTTATAACCAGATGTACATTGACTGTATCTTTATTGATTTGTAAAATCAACTCACTTAACATTGTAAATCTAATTTTATATGCGGTTCATTGTACTGTGTCAATGACACGAAGGATGTGTTTATAAATAGTTTTCTGACCGCATAATACTTTTGGACGATTTAATTAGTTTTTGATTTTGAGCAGTATTCATGGGAATTTCTAAAGTAAAAAGTTATGTAATTTGATTTACTTTTTTAATTTTGATTTTAATACTCTTGCAAAAAGTATAAGATCAGTAAGCATATTCTTGATGTTGCCACCAACTCGGTGATATTAAGGTAAATGTGATAATAAGTAATATTATATCATCCAAAAGCATAATAAAATGCGGTAACCATGCTATTTGCAAGAAAATCGACAGCTGCCAATATGAAGTGCGCGTGCGCACTATTCACAGAAGTGGGTCGAGTCAGTAGGCCATCTATGTTTAGATTGGTTGGAGTATTGTATAGAACGGAATTGACTGTGAAATTCAACCTTTAGATATAATTATTTATTGTTCCTTAGTTGACTTCACAATCATGGTTATATTTATCATAAATTACCAAGTTGTTGGTGTCACAATACTTAGGTTCAATATAGACAAGTAAATTGTGAACCTTTTAGCGTTTATAACGTTTATAGGATTATCCAAATCATCCATTGTTCAACCCTGTCCCTATGATGATCAGTGGATCATACACAGACCCTGAGGCGATGTCTTTTGGGTATAGTACCTACAGACATCACCAATGAGATCTTGTTGCAAATACTTGATAACAAGTAACAAAACACATTTATGTCATTTTTAGATTTGACTGAATGTTGTAAGCCTGTGTTTTTGAAAAAGCATCAAACGAAAACTACTGAATAGTTTTTGGGCATCAAACGAAAACTACTGAATATATTTAAAGTGCGTATCTTACGGTAGCATTTAGTCTATATTTCATTTAAACCGGTTTAGTCTATCCAAAGTTCTTGAGTTTTGAAGGGTGAAGGTAACTAAAAGCATTGTGGAAAAGTTTTGCCAGTTTAGTCAAAATTATTGCAAACGTCCGAATTTAGAGCGCGTACGAAGTCGCGGGTTTAGCTAGTCTCGTATAAAGTTTGAGAACATATTACTACTAACACGATGGATAGAATTATGATGTCTTCCGTCATGCATACATAACTAGATGAATAAGTAAAGCACTTTTAAATATTTTATTACATTTCAAATAATATAAAGACGACAAACTATATATAAATTATGATTAACATTATTAGAATCTGTTCTTCTACTTATTTTTAATAATTAACACAAGTTTTTTTATGCAATATACAAGGTGTTTGGTACATACCCTATCAAGCCGAAGCGTATCTTAACACAGTCATATAAATACTACGTGATATCAAATATTCTAAATTATGAAATTATTTTCAAATGACTCCATACAAATATTTCAATCCGTAAAATAAAATCTATGGGAAATTTAAGAATATTTTTTTTAAATTCGTATTTTTAATATGACTATAGTATTTATATGAATATGTCCACATAGATAAGTTTCGGCTTAATAGGATAATAGGATTCATATACCAACCACTGTATAAGACTCTAATAAAAATGGCATAATGTTTGGAGATTTCCAAAAATTACAATAAAGATTTAATTCCAATAAACCAGACACAATAAATATCAGAATAGAATATAACGGATAGATAAAATAGGTCAAGTAAAAATCTATAGCATCAACTAATCTTATTTATTTATTTAACAATTTATGTACACACAAAGACAATTAAAAGGACACAACAGAATATTAGAGAATTGTACAAAGGTACTGCTTATTTCTATAAGAAATCTCTTCCAGCAGCCCTTTATATGGGAAAAGTGACATCGAGGTAGAGGGGCGCGCTATTTAATCTTATTAAATAAAGATCAATGTATTGTGTAACAGCATTTTATGCTGCTTATTATTGACTTCTATAAAACCCATTCTGACGTTCATTCCTCCCACAATAATTTAACTGTGATATCAGTCTTATAATAAATATAATAGGATGTTGTTTTAAATTTCCCCCATTGCAACAAACCTGCATCTATAACCAAGAAAACAGTACAAACATAAGAAAAAGGATACAAATAAATACAATGCTATACAAAGTTTAACGTTATGAAGTGTTTTCTATCCAGGAGCTATCGAAACACCCGAGGCCCCGAAATCGATGAAAGAACGACATTTTGGAATGAATATCTTGAACAAGTTTTTACTTTGGACACTACTTCTATAATGAAAACCACAGTCATTTTAAAAAGCATAGCATATCACTCGACACGGCCTGATGGTAGAAGATGCAGCAAACGGCCTACGCAGGAAGGAATACTAATGGTCAGTGCCTCTGATGACAGCAAAAATAATTTTTCAATCCCTAGTCATTGCGAAGACAGACTCATTACAAATTAAAATTTTTTGACTTACATATCCTGTGAGAAAGGACAGTCCTAGTTATATATGAGTTGAGAAATACTGTTACAGATGTTTTTCTTCCTTAGTTACCGAAGACTACTTTATTTTAGCGTCAGAAAATAATTCCGTAGAACGGACTAAAGTTGTACAGTATAATTAAACTTAACAACTTAGTAATAAAGTTCCCATTCACCTGAGTGTGTAGTACTCGAACAGGGAAAGTCAAATCAATGATATGCCTTTTATAAATACACTGGTGGTCCGTGCAATCGATCTTATTTTTACCTTATCATTTCTTATGTAAAAACAATTACCCCTGTGGTAATCAAACTCAACTTTTAACCCATGGATATTAACCATACTAGCGCGTTGCTCATCATTCAAAATTCAACAGAAAATCTGTTTACTTGTAATATCTTAATTTTAATATATTTGTTTCTCAAACCATAAACCGTTGGAATACAAAAATAATGTGATCATCACTTGCTATACCTTTTCACGATATTACTAAGTTTTATATCACATTTATAACAATTTATGTAAACTCGTATTTCGAATTACTCTCAATCAAAACAGAGAGCAGTAAAATTCTCATCTAGTATAATTTTGTCGTTATCCTCCAAAAACTGTGTCACATCAGTATTACTCGAGCAAGATTAAATAAACAATTTTACTCAATATCCTGAATGATGATTTCATTTTCCATAAATAACAAAAACGGGTTAATTTTACTATCGTGCGATGATATCAAAAGAATAGGGTCTATTCGAATTCCAAATATTACATTGTTACTCTTATAGTGCTGTCCACTGTACCATCAAAATATAGCGTTACGGTCGCACTAGTTTAACAGCCCAACTAAATGTCAGAAACTAGTATGATTTAGTATGTTAATGTTAACAGCAATGCACTGTTAGAATTTAATAATAGACAAAAAGAACAAATAATTATGTTGGTGAGATTTGCTTTGCAACGGTAATTTTAGCAACTGATCAATTTAAAAAATCTTATCAATATGAATGATAAATATATCGATAATGAAATAATCAAAGTCATACATTGTCTACATAGTCATTCACTAAATAAGATCTAAAATAAAATATGTGTTATTATGTAGGTTATAAAACATAACCGACTGCGCAGAAAAAGTCCTTAATAAAACTGTCCAATACGTTTGGCAATATATTTTATATCTAAAACGGATAGTCAGTTTTAGACAAAATTTTAGTGATTGTATATATGCAAATGAAAGCGAAAAGCCCCAGTTTATGTTAGCAGTCACACGTGTCAAGTCGTCACTAACAAAGACCACACGCACACACAGAGACACGAGTGACAAGCGAGGATGTCGTGTCGTATATTTATACTAATTTTCCACGAACTTCTTTGTAATAAATATCTTACAAAACCAATGGCCTTTAACAACAAAGAAAGTTTCAAACAAACAACGTTGGAAATCTTTACGTTTGTAAATTTTCCTCGACAATAAGAAAGAAATCTTTGTGATGCTTTGAAGTTATCGTCAAAGCTACAACGACGTCACGCATCGAACTTGCAAAGAGATTTACTTAGCCAATTCTCAAAACTTATTGAAGCTGTTATTACTTTCTGATAATGAAATGACTTAAAGTTATATACTTATCAGCATTACAAGTCAATTTATATCCAACAATATCAACGACTTTTGATAATACAAATTTATATGTATTAATAAATAAAATGATCTCGGATCATATTTTAGCAATTTCATTTCACGTCCATTGCCTATAACAAAACTCGATACTCAGCTATACGAAACCATTCCTTGGAAGAGACATCTGAGTTTTGTAGGTCAAGACAAAATGTGTGTAGCATTAAAAACTCAGATTCAAATATAAATAAATCTAATGAACCAATCCCATCTAAATGTTAAACGAAAGGATATGTGGGAAAGAGAAAAATTAAGAATCACTTAAGCTTAGGGGCGGTTAATGGAAACAGATTACCTGTTTCCATTAACCGTCCCTAGGTTATATAGTGCAACAACCGCAAAACAATGACAAAAACAAAACACACCCCTAACACGCACCTTGCGCTGTTCCCGCATTCTCGTACTTAGATTTAAGTTTGGCAGCCGTCGCTCGCGCATCCGACCTGACAGTGTCCGTTGGTGTCAAGCTTGATGTGGTAGTTCTAAACGAAAGCGTTGTTGAAAATGATGATGAGAATGATGACCCGAGGCCCAAACCGAGGGTAGTGCGGTATCGGCGGCGATACATGACTGGCGTGTGTTCGCGGCGGCTTCCAACACGATACTGGTGGAAAGCTGCGTAGGCGCAAAGGCAACCCGGAAAAGCGGTCGCGATTTATTATTGTCCACGAAAGCTCCACCACAGAATCGAAAAAGTAGGCTCATCGAGAACTGTCCCTTTGGAGGCGGCGCAAAACCATTCTGACTAGAAGTGAGAAATAAATTTTCTTTGACACGGAGAGAAAAAACAAAATCTTTGACATTCGTACAAGGAAGCATTCATTTTCAAATGCCATGGTCGATTGAGCAAAATAGATACTGTGTATTGCGTGTACTGTGGCTAGACGTCGTTGGCGAAATTGTGCTGGCAAAAAATTACCGATTTATATCCGGATCAGTGTATTTTTAAACATTGCAGATTAAAGCTCTTGTTAAAACTGCTTACTGCTGCTGCATTGAAATATCTTTCCTCATCACTATTTCTGGTTAGCTTTTCGTCTGTTGCAAAGAAATTCTGTTTTGTTTGTGTATCAATGTAATATATAGGTAATTCTAGAATTATTTACATTTTTCTAAAATAATCATTTACATATTTTTTTACTCAAAGTAAACATTTTCATTGCCATGTTGTATAAAATAGAATTAAACAAAAAGTTACTAGTTAGGGCACAGCAATATTATAATGTCGTAACAATCATTGTCGTCCTCGGTTAATACTATACTTCCTTCTTTTAATAATGTAAGAAAAAAGTCGCCAACAAAAGAATAAAGAAACATATCTAAAATGCAATATTTATGGCTTCAAATTTTTATATCAAATCTTATTAAGTAAATTACTTAAAACAAAACAAACATTTTTTTTCTGTCGCCGTCTCAGGAAACTTTGGTTCAAGTGACGAAGTACGGTTCCAGAATTCGTAGCCATCGAATTTCGGATACAAGAGGAAGCTAAGCCAGACAAATTTCCATCTGATTTTTTACTTTCTTTTATTCATTTTTTGCATAATATTTACGTGTTATTGTAGAAAATACATTGTATTTAGAATAACTGTACACTCCCTGTCATACAAAAATACATCTTTTATAACATATGTTAAGTGTTAGTATTTTGATACGTTAACTTAGCCGTGCCTGTATTTGCTCTATGCGCAATCTTATATTGTTCAAATGATTGATTGAACTGATTAGTATTTATGATTCATAGGAATTTTAAAAATTTCTTATTGTTAATTTTTCTTTAATTGCTTATGTTATTTCGTTACATATGCGAATTAGAAAGATCTGAATAAGAGTGCATGTACACCTACATTGAAGACTATATATTATATATTGATGTTCTATATATATTGGTATAATTAGACTAGAAATCGAGTGTCTGTTTGAGGATATAGAAAATTGAATGTTGATAATTAGAATAGAATAAAAATCCGATTTCGATACGCGAGTACGCGATAATTTCCGAAACTATTGAACAGATTTTTTTTATCAAAATCGCATGTCAGGAAAAAAGCTATAATCGTTTAACGGTTAGAAATAGAGCCTTTTTGAGTTTCGCGCCGTCAAAACTGGGAGAAATTAAAGAAGAATAATTAAATAAAAAGCTGTCGACAAAAATAATTTCTTTTTTAAAATAAAGTTTAAAAATCTGTTGTTTTAAGCCACGCGGAAAAAACAGTTATAACGTCGGTTTTTATTTTTTCAAATGGTTCACATATTACGTATCTGCGACTAACTTTGGCGATAAGGAGAGTCAAGGTGAAAACGTTTTTGACGTCATACATAACTATTGTTAATTACGACATACATTGTAAGAGGCGCCAAATATATAACTTGACTGGAGGTATACCCAACAATAATTTTAATAAATGTTATAACTACCATCCGATAAATGTCACATTCAACATATTAGAAAATAAGGAAAGAAATAATAATTAATAGGAGACTAGAGAGATAGAGATAGATAAAATTAGCCATTTCTTCTTATTAATTTAGTAGGCAGTGATTTCAATTTAGGGCACCAATAAAACATGAATGTTCAAGGAGAGATTTCGTATGTGTATTCTATCGCTTGTATAGCAAGTGTGTTCTCGAGGTGTGTGTGTGTGTGTATGTTGTTCGACAAGTTGCTAACAGCCTTCTTCTAGCACCGCGCAACTCGCCACCGGCAGGGAGTTCATCCTCACACATTAGAACCAAAATGGTCACAAGTCAAAGATTTTCTTGAAGAGGTCCCTAATATGGACCGCCCATACCATTGACAGTTCATTGTACATGTCTTTGTTACTACTTTCCATCTGTATTTAGATTAACTAGAGTGCATTAAAGAATATTCTATCTATCTATGGTCACATACTGTATGGTTTAGAGAGAAACATTCTCCTGCATACACTGAAATTGTGGAATGA
Source organism: Acentria ephemerella (assembly GCA_943193645.1). Taxonomy (NCBI): domain Eukaryota; kingdom Metazoa; phylum Arthropoda; class Insecta; order Lepidoptera; family Crambidae; genus Acentria; species Acentria ephemerella. The sequence goes on from OW971887.1 coordinate 637,281, forward strand.
ATATCCTGCTGAGGTTTAGGTTGTTCATGACTACTGCATCACAAATATACAGCCACTGGACAGCATGATGATGTGATACTGCAATATCTCCAGTGCATAGAGCAGATACTGACAGTGGCATCATCACATACCTATTTAGTTTTCTATACACACAGCACCACAAATATCACCAATCTTATTCAAATGAGCATTTAACATGGCCCTTTGAATTTCTTAAAAATTACTGAAATCTCAAAATTCTGTTCATATAGATTATAATAATTTGCTTAATTAATTTAGAACATGATCAACGAAATATTAGGCAGAGAGAGTCATGTAAGACCACAGCTACCAGCAAAGAATATTTCAAGCTCAACATCACATAGATTTCAATAATTACTAAAATTTCTGCTCCAGGAGTGCTAACTTATCATTATCAAGTAAATTAAGCTACTTATTCTGAAGGATACCTTCAATTAATATGATATTTTATAGTTTGATGTTTACATAAAACTATAATCTTCACTGATGTTGACTCTAGTGAATGACTTATATGATATCCCAAGAATAAATAAATAATTACATTTTTATGTTTTATCTCAGTAAAAAAGATAATTATCTTTCATTATCAAAAAAACATTGAGATAAAAACACATACAACCTACAATATTTATTTCACTATCATTATTAGCTTCAATAATATTTACATAATGTATATGTGAGGAAAACATGGTAATTAAAGTATTAATTATTAAAAATACTTTTAATACTGTCTCATTGATATAAGCATAACCTTATAATAATAATGTAAAAATATTACATAATAAAAATTATTAGTTGATTACTAATTAGAAAAGCAAACAATCAGATTCCTTTTTCCTATTGAAAGTTTTAAGATTAGAGGATTGATAATATGGTATAGAATTAGGAGGTAGTGTAACATTCATAACATATGAACACTGTGAGAACTCAAACAAAACAATACCAACAGGCACACTCCCATTAATATTTTATTTAACTAGTTTGTTTCATTTGGTCCTACTATGGTTGCAACACTTTATTCATTTAACATAATCTTAGTACATTGTAGAACAACCATAACAAATGCTGCTTAATATAATATTTTCAATGAATATACAAAACTGACCAAGAAAATCATTCTAAAGCCTTGCTTACCAGTGTATAATTTAATTAGCATGTAAATCAGTCATTGACAACATTATTATACAACACATTACAATATTGTTTTGGTATATTATTGTTGCAAAAAATAACACTCACCATTCAAGGACCAGATGTGTGAGGGCAAGGAATGCGCAGCGTATACTCTTCCTAAAGCCAGGGACGTGCCAGCTGTAGGTCCAGCATCCTCGTTGGAACTGGAATCTGTGTCAGGACTGGCGGCGGCTGACGGTTCGTAACTTTGAGAGTTCGCGGGGATCGCGATGGCTTCGTGAGATGCGTGTAAGTCCGGCACTGAGGACAGAGATCGCGCGCGCTGCCGATCACTAGACACTTGAATACCAGGTATTGCTCGCAGTAAACTAAACCCCGCCCCACCTGACACAACCCCCGAACTGGAACTTGTCGAGAATGTCCTGGTGCGTGGACTCTGCCCTCCATTCGCGGTACTCGGCTTCGCACCCATAGCGATTCTACGTTACGCAAAAATTACACCCGTCATACACAGGTCACAGAACTGACTTACGACAAAGATCACGAGCACGAACGGTAAGCAAAAACCACGGCGGAGGTATACATCGTACGAAACACTGAAGGTTGGGCCCTATTACAACAAAAACAACACCACTTTAACAACAAACACAGAAACGTCTTACAGTACGAAAATTGTAAACAGCGCTTTTGCATGTGCCCTTCTGCAAAATTTTGACAGCTCTGCCTGTGTGAAGTTAGCCGAGTAGTACTTTACATTCGTCTAATGAGTAAGCAAAGGAATAAATCGTGATATTGTTTTATTATTCCAATAAAATATTGTGCAATATCTATAATCCCACAACAAATCACATCACAGTATTTAGAATGTTACTTTTAGAGGCGAGATACTCAAGGTTTCACAAATCACGTAAATGTTTAAACCCGAATGAAATTTTTGAATCACATAGTAAAAACCATCTTGACCATCTCACATACCCACTTACCCAATTAATGGGGGTATGTACGTATCTATCTTCTCGATAGATGCAATGCAAATATGAGAAGTGAACAAGTTAGTGGAGATATAAGATTAAAATTTTCATTATTCTTAATTTTTATTAATCTCTACCAGATTATCATATAACATTATGGCAATCTGGTCGAGATTTTCATTATAATATAACATTATGACAACCTTGAGATCCCGGGTTTAAATACCATTAAAAATATAAAAAAATATACTCATCAAAAATAAAAACATCCATCCGGAATCTCTAGCTAAGAACATAGGGGTACTGACTACTCGACCAGATAGTCGTCTTTCAAATAATCTGTGTGAATTGAATTGAATGCTTATGTCAACAAATTTATGTGTCAAACAAGGTCTATCAAATGAGTAACTTTCAGAAGAAAAACACTTCCAACACGTCGATTACTTTATATCACTAGTGTATTATCCTGCAGCATTTTTAATAAATATAACATTTATTTCTCTGAAAGTATCTAGAATATCCTAATGAACACTTCAGCTATGAACTCTGCAACTGTAAGTATAAACGTTAACGTTGTGTTGCATTTCTTTACTGAAATTAATTTTAGAATAGCTAACCCTATTAGTTTTTTATTTATGCTAATTCTTCACTCGACATACCTAAATTACCTAACATCCTGAATAACTTTATTATTAATATAGTGTCCGAATGATAATTTTTTAGGCATTAAAGCTTTAGCATCTATATTTTAGGTATTTTGTTGCAATTATAATAAAAATAGCATGATATCTTGATAGCTAGCAGTATCCTAAATAAATTTAAGTTTTGTCAAAGGCGAGCAGTATTAATAAGTAGGTTAAGTTCAAATTTAACAATGTATGTAGGTTCAGCTGCATTGTGGTTCCTCATTTATAAATATTTATGCCCAAAGTCCTCATTTGTTTCTCCCATGAGAAACACATTATGAGATGATGATATTGATTGGTTTCACACAAACAATTACAGGGAATGTAAATGTTGACAAAGTTAAAAGGTTTTGATTCTATAGGCTTTCAAAATTTCCATACTTAAGTTATTCAGTTGACACTGCACTGAACATTCTAAACCAAATATGTGTGTCAAGTGAAAAGCTTTTGTAATAACAAAAATAAACCAAACAGTTTTTAAGTATATTTTGATAAAACTTTAATTATTATTGTCAAGTCTTGATTTAAATTGACATCATAAAATCATTTGCCTTTGGAAATATCAAAAAGTGAAGTTTATTATTTAAAAAGTTTTTATTGTTACACAACTTTTTTGTCTTTTATAAAATATAATAGAATAGATAAAATATTTTTGATACAGATGCTTTTTATCATAGAATTATTTCAATAAGTCCATTGTTATTCATATGAAATAAAATAAAACAGTAAAAATAAAATAAACTAAATAAATATACAACAAACTATTGCTAGTTTAATTAGTAAATACATTTTAATATCAGAATACCCTTAAAATTAACATCATTCACATAATCATTATTTTATAAATTCATTCTTTATATATACATAATAATTAGTAATAGGCATGATGATATTGTTTTAGATAGAATTTTTTACTGTAGAAACATTGGTAAAATAATTGTTTTGATAATATGGAAACTGCCCTAGATATTACTATTTGAATAGCACACTTTTTGATTAATGCTGATCAACAGTTGTATTAAATATTAACTTAATGTAAAAAATTTCATAACAAAATAGTTTTTAGAAATTGAGTGGGTTATGCAATAAGATTATTTTTTATTTATTTATTTAACAATTTATGTACACACAAAAATAATTAAAAGGGATACAACAAAATAGCAGAAAAATGTACAAAGGTATATTATTGTATTGTTTTTTTAATGAATTTAATTAAGTTTGAATGATTATATAACTAATAACACAAGCTATTAAGGTTATTGTTATTGTTGTATTTTGTTATGATAATAAATAAATATTACAATATGTCATCATCCCTATAGTAGTGCCAGTTCTGGTAGAATAGTAAAACCTAGTCCAATTTTAGTAATGATTAGTGTGTTTGCATTGTCAAGTATAGAGTATATGTATTCTATTAATTAGGTTTTCCTTTTATATTTGCATTTCATCTCATGTCATCATAGTTGACATTAATTAGCTTTGCACGGCTTGGCCTGACATAGATGTGTTACTGTGTTACTTACAGCCCGGTGTGCCTCAGGTACCTCTTTTGGACGATGACACCATCGCCTTTGGTGAGGAGGACAATGCCACTAAGCAGTTTGTGTAAGTATAGAGTGCAATTGTTTCTGAAATACTATGTGATAACTGATGTTTTTTATTTATTTATATGGGAACATCAAGCAATATACTATGGTATGTTTACATAGAATTGATTTAATTGAGCCTTTACAAGTTTTCACATATTAATAAAAAGTAAAATATATTTTACGATTGAGCTTACAATGCACGAAATTTAAAAATAAAATACTTTTATCAAGTATTGATATTTTATAAATTTGCTGGTTGTGACAGCAATAGCTTTTACCCACCAAGTTAGTTATGATCGAAATTTTTCACACCTATATATGAAGGCCTGTGCCTTGCAGAGGGATGTATCTGGGCTCTTGATGACATTATGTAAGTTTGCGTAATTAATCACTGGTTTTATAGTTTTCAAGCTTCCTATGACAATAATTATTCATAATTCCTTAAATATAGTCCATTCTAAGATATTAATTTATGGAAAGATTTTAACTTCATTAGGTAATAAGAAATTATATTGTAATGATTCTCAATCACTCTAAAAGTATAACTTATTTATCATTTCAGGTAGTTTTTTATATAATATAATAGGTTGGGAAAAAAGTTTCTTCGCATTTTATATGAAAATTCAAGACATGCATATTTTATTCATTAAGTTTTTATTTTTTAAGTTTATACATACTATATGCGACGTTTTCCCCGACCTAAAAATTTTTTTAAAGGCTTAACGCAGCTACGCAAATTATTGTTTCCAATGATATAATTCCAGGCATCCATATATAGTGTTCTTCCACCTCGTATTTCGGAGCTCCGCTATCGCCGTCTACATGCTATGTGGCTGGTTCTCCGACTCTTTCATAGCAAGCTTCGTAATGGTAGTACTGCTCCTCTCAGCTGATTTCTGGACTGTAAAAAACATTACAGGTGAGAATATGACAAATTCAAGGAAGATTAATCGATTTACCTCGCTAATACGGCTCGAAGGACCGTTTGAATTATAAAGACTTTAGTTACTTCCCTCCTTTAATACTTTGTAATATGTACATGTTTTATATTACAGGTCGATTACTCGTTGGATTACGTTGGTGGAACTATGTGGATGACGATGGAAAGTCACATTGGGTTTTTGAATCGAAACAGGTACATAATGCGTTATGATTGTCTTTTGTTTTCTGTTAAAGTTTAATTTGATGAATGCAGTGCAGTGAGATTCAGGACATGAGTAGTTCTAGATTCGGTATTCAACACTTGTGCTGTCGAATGACGGACGGGATCAAAACTTTCTGGATTTTCGTACAACGACCTTCTAAATCTGTTAATTCCCACCCACGAATCAATTTTCACGCCTAAATAAAACATGCAGATAAGGCTTGAAATGCGCAGTTATTATTTGCTGGTGATCGGATGAATCCTACATTAGATTGGCTCACTATCGATTGACTACCTTCATGTGGATTGTGGTTTTAATATCTCTGTTAACATTCTAGAACCGTACAAACCGCAATGAGAGCCGACTCTTCTGGCTGGGGCTGATCCTGTGCCCTCTGTTCTGGTCTGGTTTCTTCATCATATGCCTCTTCGGATTCAAGTTTGAGTGGATGGTGACTATGTTTACATTTAGTGTCTTTAAATTTTGTATATTATCTAAAACAGTGTAACCCTATTTGAAGGTAATTTTGATTACTTTATCATATTGTCATTAATAAAAGTTTTAGGTTTTGGTTTTATGTAAAACTTCAATGTGAGCATTACACAATATTCATATCAATTGAACTTAAAAAGAAATTAATTAAAAAAATTGTAGTAGGTGCCTTTATTGCCAAGAGCAATGGGAAGGACATATTAATTTGAGTTGGTGAAGTATTTGTCAATTTAAATATTTAGCTAACTTAGAGAACATTGTAGCCAAAGAGTTTTAATTCAAAGTAAATGCTGTGAGAAGATTCTCTATCCAAAGCTCAAGGAACAAGAGGAATAAATTTTCTGAGGACTCGTACTCAAAGTAGATTAGAACCTGTCACAGCATGTTGCTTCTGAAAAAGTAACTCCATTTAAAACGATGACGACATGACAGCATTTAAAGTAAAAAAAATTAAAACTAGTTATTAGATTGTAATTTTGATTTTTTTATTCACACACATAGATAAAAAGATAGAACACACAGACAGGTTTTTCATATTTATTTATAAAATATGAGATATAGAAACAATCTTTGCAAAGTTCCTTCAATTCATCCCAAAATTAAAAAAAATATATAAATTTAAAAAATTAAACCCTTTTCTGCATAAATTTCTTAGCTTGTACATTGTGTTTTCAGCTCCTAGTGCTCATAGCTCTGACCCTTAATGGAGCCAACTTGTACGGGTACATCAAGTGCAAGTTTGGTGCCAGGGAGAACCTCAAGTCTGCCACCACGGAGTTCGTCAAGCGTCAGCTGTTCAGCAACGCGACTGCCTTCATGTTCAGTCAGCCAGCACCACCTACGACGTCTAACTCTGGAGTTATATAGGCTAATTTACAGTAATAATTAGGTATTTTAATTCATAAGAAATGATGATATGAAGCAATGTTGAAGTTCTGACTTGAAGATTGATGTCTATTAGAACTGAAATTAATTTTTTAAATGTTATTTGTGCAGAAGGTTTGTGTAATGTATCTTAATGGATGGAATGGATGGATTGTAGTTTTAAAATTGGTTTAATTAAAGGTAATGAGCTGTCTATGAAAATATTTATGATAAATCCTATTAGCGGAAAGCACCTACTATGTTTAATTATTATCATTAAATTGTATTCAAAAAGTATATAGCAAAAGAATATCGCACTCTGATATACTGTGGCTTGTATGAGATTACCGACCACAATAAGAGATATATTTTATCTTCAGATAGGTGTTTGTTGTAACTCAAAAGTATTTAGACCATTAAAGACTGTCATACTTATATAGTAATTACATCCGCATACAATAACAGCGTCATGTTGTTTTAATATCGACATATTACTTAAGTTTGTGCATACTTTAATTGATTGTAATTGCTTTGTTCAATTGTGCTTTTAAGTTTCAAATTATACAGTTGTATGTTGTAGTTATTTATTGCTAATTATAAAAAAAATGGTATACATATACATGAGGTAACAAATTAATACTAAAACTCAATAAAATTAATCAAACTTAACTTTAAAATAATTTATAAGTAAAAACACTACCTAAATCATGTGAAACAGAAAGTGTACCAATAAGTCTAGACGCATTGGCTGTGTGGCAAGGCTGATTCGCTGCGCTAAATATATGCCAGCCTAATTGTTAAAGCTAAAACAAAAAGAATATACATTGTATAATTATATTATTACCACAAAGCACTGTAATTTGTGCTAAATACTTAATTAATTTGAACGTTTATATAATATTTCTAATATAATAATATTTAATATTATTATTATGAAACACATTCCTTCATAGGTGTATCCCAAGTAACTGGTTGCATTATGCATGCATCATTGGAACCTCCAATAGATTTTATATATCGCCATTGTTACACTTATAAGCATTTTTGAAAGTAATTTCCGAAAAATATATTTTATTATTATTAAATAAAGTGAGTTCAGATGTACAATAAGCATTTTCTTTTTTTATAAGTGTTTTTTATAAAAACACAGATCCATGATGGGTTGACTATGAGAGATAAGTGCTCCCTTGTAAATTACTGTATATATTAATTTAATTTATTATTGGTGCAATAAAGAGTATTATTATTAATCTGAAAACCTTTTTTTTTAATAACTATTCCTTAGAGATTACCAATTGCATTAAAAAAAATATTCCAAATGTGATTTGTCTTAAAATATTTAGATAATAATAACTTTAATAAATTTTCTTTTCATGTGCATTGTAATTATTTATTATGCATATTTTATGGCGTCATAAGATTGTTTTTAAAATTATGAAGAAAAAAAAGCATCCATTACAATTGGAGCAAAATATGCTCCAGGTGAGGCTCGAACTCACAACCCCGGCATTACTCACACGTACACTGTCTTATAAGTACCGTGCGCTAACCAATTGCGCCACTGGAGCTGTGATATGAAAGACGAAAATAGTGAACTAAATTTAACACACCACCGCAGTCAAATGACGTTCTTTTTTATGATAAGAAATGTCAAAATCATAGTTCATTTGAACGTCGTGAATTCCAGAAAAGTGGAAATTATCATTAAAAATTCAATGAGTTTTTTACGAAAGTCTTGAAGTGGTATTATTCGATAATAATGTTACTAAGTAATAAATTGATAGTGGAGGAGTGAAATTTTAAAAATATAAACAAAATGGAAACGTCATCTGTGCCGTGTTGTTATTCTTTAATTATATTCGTAATGTCTTTTCTGGTTGTATAATCACGAAAAACCTAATCACTCAACAATTTCGACAGTGGAGTATAAATATCAATGTTTTCTAATGTGACCTCAAAATGAATTGGTTCGATACGTCAGGTTTGACGAGTTTAGCCAAAAGTGCCTTGAAAGAAGCCCAGAAAACAATAGATAAGGCGTTGGATATCCAGGATGACAGCAGCGATGAGCAGGAGAATGAGCCTGCCATTCCTAGTAAGCCAAAATCTAGTTCTAGTGCGAATATGACCTCTCAAAATGATAACAATGACTTCTTCTCTTCTTGGGGTTTAACTGTCAGTGCAGAGAGTTCTAAAGATGATGCTATTAAGGAGCAGCCTGTCGTCACAGAAAGCCCTTCGAAGACTTCTTCCCAAAGTCTTTGGGGATCTTTTGCAGGCTCTTTCTTTGAGCACTCAAAAGGCTCTGAACAAGATGCTGCCATAATTCGACCACCTAAAGCCAAGTCTATGAATGTTATAGCTGATGCTAGATATGATAGCCATGATGACCTTTTTTCTAAGAGTCAACTTGTTATGTCAGATGGAATAGAAGGAATAGATTGTAAAATAGTCAAGGGAAAAGATGAAATTTCAAAAATTGATGATAGACGTGGATCTTTCCGGTCAAACAGATTATCGTTAGTTTCAAGTAGAAACAGCTCAGATTCTGTAGAAGTGTTGTCGCAAAGTTTAAAAACTACACCTGACTCTGATGTAGCTTCAGGGCAGTCTATCTCACATAGTAGTAGTGTTGGACAGAAACTGAACTCTGAATCTGTTGAGATACTGCCAGATAGTCTGGTTAGTCCCAGCTCAATTGAGTGCCTTGCATTTGACAGTTATTCTAGTGATAAAAATAGCAGCAATACATCATCCAACCTATCCCCTGTTGACCTAAGTGATAAAAAGTCCACCCCGCAAGGAGACAGGACTGAAAAACCTGAAACTGCTGACAGTGTCAGCTTAGTTGCTGATGATGATGAAGATACAATGTCCTACAATTCTATTTCGGAATGCACAGCCCCTACTGTTTTGGACACAGATGAAAAGGCTGTTAGCCCATTCCCAAAAATATTTAGAAGCGAGAGTAGAAAAATTATTGAAAAAGAAATCATACATTTAGAAACCTCAAATTTGCCACCGAGAATGCAATTTAGTGAGAACTCATCAAATGATGGCTCTTGGTCAGATAGAACTCTTAATGCTGACAATGATTGTATTAATTTTGAAAATGCTTGTGAAGAGCAAAAGAAAGTAGTTGAGCATGAAGATTTGTTAATGGAAAAGCTCAGTGATTCATCATCATTCTGCAATGTAAATGTTTCAGGAGAGATGATTAGATCAGAGAGTTCTGCTTTTGTAAATGTTGAGAAACAGCACTGCAGTGAGCCAAACAGTAGTGAGTCCTCACAGAAAGAATGTACTAAGGAGAGAACATCTCCAATCAGTTCTGATAGCAAGAGTGATTTAGTCAAAATTGGGTCAGATAGAACTTCCGGCCACACTTCTGGTGATGAGGTGGAGACTGCCACTTCATCTGACATTGAAATTATTCCTAGTCCCAATGGGGACAATGGACATGGATTTTGCAGGAGTAGTCCAGCAAAATATGCTTTTAAGCATTCTAAGTTTGATGGGACTACTTCACCAAACCTTGTTGATTTGGTGCTGGGAAAGTCATTAGCAACTAAAATTCGTGGTCATAACCGTGAGTTATCAGAAGCATCTGTTCAAAGTAATACAAGTGATGAAAGTCAAGGTTCAGAGAATGAAAGACTCATGCGAAGACTTTGTGAAATGGCTGAGATTTTGGAAGCAAGAGAGAATCGTTTAATGGAAGTTTGCAGAAACAATGCAGATTTGGCAGAGAGTAATGCAGAATTAAAGGGTCAGATAGAGTCTTTACAGGCCAAACATGAAGGTGGTGATATAAATATGATAACTGAAGACTACACACAAAGGATGTCTGCATTAGAAAAGAAATTTCAGCAGGCAATTAGAGAAAAGGTACCAAATTGAATATTTTATGGCTTTTTGTCACCTATCAAAATTTGTTACAAGTATCTCAGGCAATATTTAATTATCATAATGTCAGTGATCAGAACAGGCGCAATTTATAATAATTGTAATATTGTTTTTATTTTCACAATTTAGAAGCTAACACATATACATGGTAGACTAATAGGATACATAATTTATATATTTTTTCATTTGTTTACTATTAATTTTTAAGAAACAAATTTATTTCAAATCTACAGGATCAGTTAAGAAAGCAATTAGACGTACTAAAATCAGAAACATCCTCTCGCAAGAGTTCCTCTCAGTTGGAGAACACATTGAAGGAAAAAGACGACATGATACAGCAGTTACAGGAGGAGGGCGAGAAACTAGCGCGACAGCAGCTGCAGCATTCCAACATCATCAAAAAATTAAGAGTCAAAGAGAAGGACAATGAGCAAGTTATAAAGAGCTTGAGGTAACACTGTAATCTGAGGATCAGAATTGAGTTTTAATTTAAACAAAATTATTGTAATTAAGTTGCAATTTTTAAAATTTTTATTTAATGTAGGTAGTATAAAACTAGTAACTGCTTATTTATTTAATACTTGAGTAGTATAGTAAGGGCCTGTAGGCTATGGTTATTACTTGCCATCAGGCAGAACCCTAAATCGAAATGAATTATAAAACAAAGAAGGAAATTGTATATTTTGTATTTACTGAAATCATATAAAATTTTAAATTTATTTGTAATTTTACTGAAATATTTTTTTTATTTTCATTTAGGGATAAGATAGCAGAACTGACTAGTGATATGGAGCGGTTAAAGCGATCAATGGCTGCTAAAGAGGAGCTAGAAGTGAGTCAGATTGAAGCAGTATACAGGCTCACCACAGCTAACAAGAAACTTGAGATAGAACTCGATGAGGTGAGTTCAATCTTTTAATTATAATTTTCGAACTGCTTCAGTTCGTTACATATTACATGTTAATCAAATATTTAATTGGTGTAATTGTTATGTTGTGATTCAAATAGTATTTTCATTGAAAATAATTAAACACTGTTGATATAAATATTATTCTATTTGATCCTCAAATTGTTCATTATTTTGGTACTGAACAATGTTGATTGTTGATAAAATCGTTCTTCAATTTTATGTCATTGTTATGTTTTAAGTTTGTGTTAAAATAGTTTTACGAGTTACTACTTTTCATAAACTATGTTATTCCTTTATGTTAAAGTACAGAAATATTGTAGTTATGGAATTTATTTACGTATATTCTTAAACCGAAATTGTAGTATGCGAGTCGTGATTCGTGAATGTGGGTTCATGACTCGCGCGGTCGTGAACTTTTTGACTCTACGCTCAGCCTTGCGATTCTTGCGAATGTGTCATATGAGTATTCACATTGCTCAAGACGTATTTGAAATTCTTAGGAATTAAGTAAATATAGTATTATCATGTGTCAGTTTATAGATGCGAGGGGCGGCTGAAAAGTTTTGAGCCTAAGGTAGTAAAAATGCTGATAGAAATATATAAAAAAATATTTTTCAATATAATCTCCCTCTAATTTAAAGCAATTCCTACATTTATTAAAAGGAGTTTTTAACCCGGTAAAAAATATTCGCCGTCTTTGGCCAACATGTTCATTTACGGCCGCCTTCATTTCCTCGTCACTTGAAAATCTCTGTACTCGGAAGTCCTTTTACAAATTGGAAAACAGGAAATAATCGCTAGGGTCCCAGGTCTGGACTGTAGGATAGGTTGTTTATTTACGTTTCTTAACATTTAACATTTAACACTTTTTGTACACGGTTTTGATATAACACGGTTTGAAAATTGAATATTATATAATTTCAAATCGTGCTAAATGGAATAAAATCGTGTAAAAAAATTAAAAATATTCAATTTTCAAACCGTGTTATATCAAAACCGTGTACAAAAAGACCGTGTAAAAACAGACTTAGGTGTATGTTAAAACTCAAAGCCTCTTAAGCTTAATAGATTATTGAAATCCATTTTAAACTTATTTTAAGTTTTGTATAATCCCATTCTAATTTAAAATGTGTTTGAAACTACGAAAACGAATCGCTGTTTATTTTTTATTTATATTTGGTGATGGTGCTGGTAAGGGGCAAAACGAATTGACGAAAAACTAGGTTTTCTTGTTCTTAATAATTTGTTTTGTTACGTTATAATAAAAAAAATCACATATCACCCCTGACAAACTACTTTTTTATATCAAAATACAAATGAAGAGTTTGTTCCCTAACATCTTACCTGTACATAATATAAATCTTGTGGTGTTATACTTTAGACTATTTAGTCACCCAGAGATCCATCAATGTGAAATTGCACGCAAATTGAAATTTATTATATTGATCTTAAACTCGAGTAACTTAATCTTGAGTAAGTTACCATTAAATAAAACTTGGCGTTACAATTTAACAGGCTTCAATATTTGTGTTTTAGACGAAAAGCATGCTAGACGACACGAACCAGCGATTGGAAAGCAGCCGGACCTCACTAGAAGCAGCTCGCCTGGAACTGAGCGAGCTGCAGCGCGGCGGGGCCGAGCTGTCCCGGCGGAGGGAGGCGCAAGACCAGCTCGAGGAGGAGGCTCGCACGGCGCGCGACGAGGCCGACCGCCGCACGCGGGAGCTGCAGCAGCTGCGGGCCGAGATGGTCAGCGGTCAGTGCCACAAAGACTTATAACAAAAGAAGGACTACCCCCATTCAACTGTTTCTCTCTAATACATCGAATTAGTTCCTCGGTTCTTCGTTAGCTGATTAGCTCAAGCAATTTTGTCAACCTCAAGGTTTTTGATTTAATTTAGTGTCATTATTGTTTCGCAGAGTGAAAACTTAGCTGGTGGTTGAGAGGTGCAGAATCAGTCAGAGCATGCTGCTTTGGGTTTCACGCTCTTGTCCATTTGTCTTATTGTGTCGCTGCGAATTTATTATCTTGAGCTAGGACTTAAGAAGTTATCCGCTTCGTGTTTCAAGTCAACATAAGCACAAAACCGTATAAGTTTAGAATGCATGATTTCAAATAGATGCAGAGTGGTGTTATCAACTCTGTATCTTTATTTGCAATCGATTTATACTCGGATTCTTCGACTATAGATCGAGCTTGCTTTGGAGAGATCAGGGTAGGAGAAGGGAGAGGGGAGTTCATAAACAGTGCAATTGTACTACAGAGGAGCGTCGTTGGGCCGCTCGGGAGGAGGCGCTCCGTCTCGAGGTGCGGCTGGCGCGCGAGCAGTGCGCGGAGGTGGGCGCGGGAGCGGAGGCGGGCGCGGCGGCGGGAGCAGGAGCGGGCGCGGCCGCGGCGGCGGACGACGGCGCGGCGGCGCTGCTGGGGCAGCTGGCGGCGCTGCAGCGGGCCGCCCTGCAGCGGGACCTACACCACGAGCACCACGCGCGAGCGCTGCGCCAGCGGCTCGGTAACTTGCTCGCTTGACCACGACCTCTTTGACGCTCACTTGATGATACACTCTTTTCTTGTTGAATTTCTCCCTATTAACGGCAAAGGGAACTGAAACCCATACAGCCATGATTTACGTAGTTATTCCTTTTTTTATGGTTCCGGGGTAACGGTGTAACCTTTACCGCATACAATTTTTGGGGACTAATGACATGCACTGCTATTTTGTTAATTGCTTACGAAAAAAATTTTGATAATAGAATGCAATGTTATTATGATAAAATGATACGAACATAACTAAATATAATTGAATGAGTAGAAGTGATACACAAAAGTCTCACGTAAGTCACTAATTAACGCTGAATGATGTATTCCATAATATTGCACGATGCAGCGATTTAAGACATGAAACTACATCGTTTTTACATGTAATGTCTTCATAAAGTTAACGTGACACACATATTTAACCTGTATAAACCACGTAACCAGTATATTCGCGTGATTATAATAAAAAAACTCCACGCTCTCGTCGTAAATTTACACGTACAGTATTTGATTTAAAATCAAAGCCAATTTTACTCAGTTTCATATCTTTTACATTTTTATTTACTTTATATGATAATGCTGCTAAAATTATTCGAAATTAGTATTTTTATCGTACTCTGACGTCACTATTAATCGAAGTTAAACATTCTAAACTCAATTTGCGGATTTTTTCGCGTTTTCAAAATGTGGGTATTTGTAAAATGCGAACAAAACACGAAAGGTCTCTTAATTTCACTGTACCACTTCCGTTGAAATCCCTGTCTTGATATTGATAATAAGAGGACCTTGTTTTCTATTCTCGTTTCAACCATTCATACATAATCCAATACATTTCAGCCGAAGCCGAAGCATCATTAACGAAAGCCCTAGAACGGGAAAGACTGTCCCGCGAAGAATGCTCGTCGTTGCAGCAGCAGCTGAGCCTGGCCCAGGACTTGCTGCAGGAGCTGCGGGGTGGCCTCCAGCACGAGCGGCAGCGGGCGGAGCAGGCGCTGAGCGACCTGCAGCTGCGGCAGGGGTGAGCACTCACGGGGCAGGGGTCATGTCTCCTCGGCCGGGGTCATGTGTCCGCACAGCCTTGCTGCGAGGTCACGGGGAGTAGCTCTAGACATAACGAGTACTTTCAAGAAACAATAAGCCACTTTTTTTACGTTATGTTCCTCATAATCATCTCATTATAAGACATCCCAAATTTTGCATAGCATATAATTTCTTCTTCCTATAAAATGTTTACCTCGAAATTAAATATGTTTTTCGTATACGCCACCACTTCGTTATTGAGGATAGATGATAAAGTTACCGAAGGTGCTTCCTTTTCTGGGCCCAGAAGTGGGCAGAATTAATTATTCTGGCGCATGACATTGATTGAGAAAAGTAACCTGTGTCCCTGCGTCGAACCCTTGGTTGTTATTGAGTATATCAGATTATAACCCCCTCAAAGAGTCTCACATAACCCAGCGACAGCTTCAGCCGTCGCTAGGTAGCTATAAAACGTTTTCGAACGTTTTCCAAATATTTACAATCAGGTTTGGTAGATAGCGTACAACATGTGGAGTAGGACAGTTCCTTCGAACTATAGTTTTTCCCATCTCTGGTAGGAATTCTTACATTAGTCTGGCTAGATGCTCCTGCTCCTTCGATTAAGCTTCGTATTTGGTGTATTCCAGCACAATTGAAGAGTTGGAAGCGGTCCGCAGTGAGCAGCAGGAGCAGCTGTCGAGCGCGCGGCGGGCGCTGGAGGACACGGAGCGGCAGCTGGCCGCCGACCGCGCCGCGCTCGACACGGAGAAGAAGAGGAACACCATATTGCAGGTACACTATGGATTCTGATACTGCACTAAGCCAAGTGGCTAAGATTGCCTACTTCAGATTTGAACTGCCGCGGTTCGATTCCCAGTAGGGACAGAAATTTTCTGCTCGGTTTCGTTAGAGGTAGGGTTTTATCTAAGTCCTCCTGGTTAGCTACTACCACATACAGCATTTTTGTGTTAAGGCAGTTAAGATAGGCAGTTTCTCTGTGGTTGTGAAATCTGGGTGTTTTTCGCTTCCATCCATCCATTCCATCTTTTTTTGTTTTTTGCCTTATCTTCATTTCTCATCAGGTGACCAATGGCAGAAGGCCAAGAACTACCTCGTTAAGAATAGTAAAAAAATATCATTGCTTTTATTGATGACGGCCAAACTGCCTCCTTGTTTTAATCTCTTTAATCTATATTATTTGTTATATGTTATATATAAGTGCTTCTTTGAGTTTATTTAAATAAACAAATTGGAGCGCGAACAACGCATCAAGGGACTTATCCCCTCCGCCGTATGTTTGCGACCATATGATCGTCAGTGGCGACTTACACCAGTCATAAGACGACGCCCCAAAGCCGTGTTGCGTTGTCCGCGCTCGAATTGTGCACGCGCTTTGCCGTATTTCATTTTCTCCCTTCTCCGCGACCTCCATCATCCACAGTTTTTTTCCTCAATTAGTGTCAAATCAAAGCCAAAATTAGGACTGGAACCATTTAAATATTGAAACTTGCCAATTTTAGACGAAATTTAGGGAGATACATTATATAGTGGTATAAATTGGGCCTAAAAAGGCTAAATATTCAATCCCCATCATTGAAGTCGAAAATGGAACACTTCTATTTAAGTGTGAATCATTCACACTCCCTGTCCTACTTCATAAAAACCAAAGGTGACGGGAACCCATAGTGGATAATCATTAAGCATACGCCACTTGAAGGTAAAGGCCCGCTTCTAGGGTCGTTCTTTTTGGTAAGTAACCTTATTAATATCAATAAGGTTTGATTCGATTTAAAAGAAAAAGCATTTTTATATTATCCCTCAAGAGGGTGTAGAGAAGGGCACTTCGGGCAATGGTTGGCTGGGGCTTTTAAGACCATACCTACGACAGCGATGGAAAGACTCCTACATCTCCTCCCACTGCATACCCAACATTCCCATTGGGTCGACGTGCTCCGGGAGTAATCCTGGCCCTATTTCAAGATAAGATACGGTCATTGAAACCAATGCAAGGATGACACTGTACATATTGCCTTCATGTCATGAGCCAAATGTACGCCTGTATCTGGGATACGACATTCTAAGTTCGACGAACAGGGACTTGGGCCTGATAACGAGCATGAACTGTAACAAAATGCAGTTGGTGCATGTTTTCAGGAAATTCTTCAGGGTATAGATACCAACACGCGAGGACTGAAAACGAGGATTGGATCCTCCGGACCGGGACTATATTGTGTGGTATATTGATGATTCTAAAATGGATAATGGTACCGGAGCTGGTGTTCAAGGTAGGGACTACGAGCTTAATCAAAGCATGGAAAAAGTGGGTAGGAAAGTCAAAAACAAAACTGTCTATATTCTCAGTGACAGACAAGCTGTTGAAAGTTCTAACTTCGCATAGGGTCGATACGAGGATGATCCAGAATGCTATATAGACGCTGAACATGCTGATAACATGTTTAGCTTTATTTTGGTGCCTGGACAAACAAGTGTCCCTGGAAACGAAATTTCTGAAGAGCTTTCAAGGAAAGGGTCAGGGGAAAATATTATTGGACCTGAATCCTATTTTGGAATCTCATCCAGTACGGTGCGAATGGCATTCAGGAAGTATGCGGAGAGGAAGCAATAAGAAGAATGGGTTCAGAGATGGGTTTAACCGCGGTCAGAAATTTTTGAAATAATAATTTTTGCTTGTAGTCATTATCTCTATGGTTTGTTTCCAGGAGCAAGTGTCTAGTCGCGGGGATATCTCGCCGTCTCACTCTGTCAGTTCAGATTCCTTTTCTGGCTCCGTGTGGTTATCTGTGAGTATTTGTTTTGTATTTATTAATCTTTTGCTCCTTATTGGGTTAACAACGTCTTCCTACTTTTAAAAAAAAATAATGTCTAGATTGTAATATTTTTTAATTTTTCATTAATTAATTCGTTAATACCAAACATTTCTTTGTAAACCAATCTTTGAATTTTAAATAAACCTTACACTTCATCAACCTTACATTCATTACAAAATAACATTTGCAATAGTTGAATTCTTTGTTTTGATTCTTGAAATGAGTCATCGGAACTTCGTAAATGTTTTAGGAGGAAGGTGGCGTGACCCCCGGGTTGGGCGTGGGCGTGGGACTGAGCGCGCTGGGCGTGGGGATGAGTGCGCTGGGCGTGGAGCAGGCGCTGGCGGCCGGCACCAGGCGCGAGGGCGAGCTGCGCTCTCTGACCGCACAGCTCGAGGCCGCGCGCCGCGAGCGGGGACGGCTGCGGGACACGCTGGCCGCGCTCAGCGCGCAGGCCGAGCACCACCAGGTACACACCGGCTGCGGGACACGCTGGCCGCGCTCAGCGCGCAGGCCGAGCACCACCAGGTACACACCGGCTGCGGGACACGCTGGCCGCGCTCAGCGCGCAGGCCGAGCACCACCAGGTACACACCGGCTGCGGGACACGCTGGCCGCGCTCAGCGCGCAGGCCGAGCACCACCAGGTACACACCGGCTGCGGGACACGCTGGCCGCGCTCAGCGCGCAGGCCGAGCACCACCAGGTACACACCGGCTGCGGGACACGCTGGCCGCGCTCAGCGCGCAGGCAGAGCACCACCAGGTACACACCGGCTGCGGGACACGCTGGCCGCGCTCAGCGCGCAGGCCGAGCACCACCAGGTACACACCGGCTGCGGGACACGCTGGCCGCGCTCAGCGCGCAGGCCGAGCACCACCAGGTACACACCGGCTGCGGGACACGCTGGCCGCGCTCAGCGCGCAGGCAGAGCACCACCAGGTACACACCGGCTGCGGGACACGCTGGCCGCGCTCAGCGCGCAGGCAGAGCACCACCAGGTACACACCGGCTGCGGGACACGCTGGCCGCGCTCAGCGCGCAGGCAGAGCACCACCAGGTACACACCGGCTGCGGGACACGCTGGCCGCGCTCAGCGCGCAGGCAGAGCACCACCAGGTACACACCGGCTGCGGGACACGCTGGCCGCGCTCAGCGCGCAGGCAGAGCACCACCAGGTACACACCGGCTGCGGGACACGCTGGCCGCGCTCAGCGCGCAGGCAGAGCACCACCAGGTACACACCGGCTGCGGGACACGCTGGCCGCGCTCAGCGCGCAGGCCGAGCACCACCAGGTACACACCGGCTGCGGGACACGCTGGCCGCGCTCAGCGCGCAGGCAGAGCACCACCAGGTACACACCGGCTGCGGGACACGCTGGCCGCGCTCAGCGCGCAGGCAGAGCACCACCAGGTACACACCGGCTGCGGGACACGCTGGCCGCGCTCAGCGCGCAGGCAGAGCACCACCAGGTACACACCGGCTGCGGGACACGCTGGCCGCGCTCAGCGCGCAGGCCGAGCACCACCAGGTACACACCGGCTGCGGGACACGCTGGCCGCGCTCAGCGCGCAGGCCGAGCACCACCAGGTACACACCGGCTGCGGGACACGCTGGCCGCGCTCAGCGCGCAGGCAGAGCACCACCAGGTACACACCGGCTGCGGGACACGCTGGCCGCGCTCAGCGCGCAGGCAGAGCACCACCAGGTACACACCGGCTGCGGGACACGCTGGCCGCGCTCAGCGCGCAGGCAGAGCACCACCAGGTACACACCGGCTGCGGGACACGCTGGCCGCGCTCAGCGCGCAGGCCGAGCACCACCAGGTACACACCGGCTGCGGGACACGCTGGCCGCGCTCAGCGCGCAGGCAGAGCACCACCAGGTACACACCGGCTGCGGGACACGCTGGCCGCGCTCAGCGCGCACCAGGTACCACTGATCATATTAATGCAACAAGTACTTTTGGCAGGCCTCTCTTGATGTTGAACTTACACTGCCTAAAGAATTCTGAAGAGACCGAAACCGGTGGAAATTTTAAGGTGCAAGGTCAGGGCTATATGGCTGATGCATTAACACCTCCCAGCCAAACACTCTTAATATATGATATACAGGGCTGCCCAGGTTCAAAGTGAACACTTAATTCTTAATAAAATTTAAACAAATACATTATTTATCGATATTTTTCGATTTGTTTACCCCTAGACATGTACACTTTTCGACAACGCTTCGGCCAAGCCTTTAGTGCCTTGTCGATAACATCCTGTGGCACTTTTCTAAGTTCTTCGCAAATGGTTCTTTTTAAACCAAGAAGGGTGGTGATTTTGCGACGAGATAAATTGTGTTTAAGATAGCCCCACAGGAAGTAGTCGCACGGGGCGCAGTCAGGACTGTTTGGTATCCATTCTGTGGGCTCGGTGAATGTGATTCCACTTGATCTTAGAAAGTCGGTGGTCTTTTTTGAGGAATGGGACGGGGTAGAGTCCTGGTGAAAGATGCCGTCGTTGTCCGGGAATAAGCGAGGCCAATCACGGGCGAAAAACAGTTTGAGTATATTCTGAATATATTACTCAGTATTAATTTTGGCACTCGGCTCGACGAATATAGCTGATGTTGTACCTTTGGATGACATTTCGTGGCAAATGTGTCAGCTTCGGACTTCGATTGTCCACGAATTAGATATTGGACACTGGTCTTACCCCCATTATCATTGAGGTAAAACCATGCCTCATCTGTCATGACGATGTTTCGCCACCTGTCACCCCTAAGCCTCATGTACCGAGGCCACGACCGCCGACGCCTTTTTTCGATTGCGTCCTCTGAAAGATGATGAACTTTCGGTTTCTTGATGAGCCGAAATTCTAATTTTTTCTAATTGCGTAGCACGCACTGCCTGGAAACGCCTTACTCCTTTGCCAAGAAGATTTGCGTCGGTGGATTAGTGTTTAAGGCCATTTTCTTGAGACGGTCTAATTTCTTCTTATCCAGCGAACCATTAGGACCATATTTTCTTATTGCGGGGGGGGGGGGGGGGGGGTTGACATTTTGTTATTGATTTTTGATGCTAGATATATATCCAAGCGAAACGTTGATTTTTTATTTTTAAAATAGTCCTTAATTGCTCTAAATGACCAATTAAGTTCTAAAAAACTTAAAATCTTCCGTTCAATAACGGGATCGATTTTTCGGTTCACCATTTTAAAAACATTAAAGTGTAGGGTATCAAATTAAAGCACTTTATTGTGGCTATTTGGTGAACTAAAAATAAACGCGCTAATTTCAAAACTTATAAGGTTGTCTCACATTAAAAATGTTCATTTTGAACCCGGGCAGCCCTGTATAGTATCAGAAGTCAATATTAAATTTAAATAGTCATTTTATTTACAAGGGATATATATATATCATTTTCCTTATCTTCTCTTTTCTATTCCCTCAGAGCCTTCAGGAGCAGTACGACGCCCTGCTGCAGATGTACGGCGAGAAGGAGGAGCAGCTGAGCGAGGCGCGCCTGGACCTGCATGACGTCACGCAGCTGTACAAGGCCCAGCTGGACGAGCTCGTGCGCCTCAAGCAGGCGGCGCCGCGGTAGCCGCTGTGACCTCTGTGACCTCTGTGACCTCTGTGACCTCTGTGACCTCTGTAACTGCACTCACATAGGACATACTCGCGCCAGTTGCTGATGCTGTCCAATTAAAATGTTAAACACCTCATTTACTTAGAGGAGCCGAATGAATCCTATTCTAAAAGTGGTAACACAACGTCAGGAAAATGTTTTAGATGAAGAGTATTACAACTGAAGTAATAATACCAGATTCACAGGGCATTGTAAATTGTAATACTTATATTCCCTACACTAAGATAGAAAACTAATTTTAAAAAGTAAAAATTGTCATAATCCAAGAAATAGTGTAACTTTAAACGTCAGTGGTTTTTATAAGATTTCTAATTGAGTAAAGATAGCTAGAACAGTTATGTAATCGACGTTACATGTAGTTATGAGGCAAATTGTTTTAACGCATTTAAGTTTTTGATTATATTCATGATTTAAATTTTTTCGTTCCCAATTTAAACATATTGTTCAACATTAGACTAAATTTTAATAAGAGCTTCGCCAACCCAGTTGTTCCGTGTTAGACTGATATTATATGTGAATCAGTGGCGCTGAAAGTCCCGATTCTAAATTAAGTCTGGGGACGTATACTATCTAATATTTAACGATGTATGTACTTATTTTTAGAACAGAGTTGAGGCTAACAATAGCGTCACAAAATTTGAAAATGGTACGTACATGATGGCGTCACTGCTTCCGAGAGAGGTTCCTTGTATTTATGTAAGTAGCGCGGTGACAACGCCGTGGCTGACCTGCTGGGTCCACTCTCAGTTCCTTCTTTATTGAAGTGATATAATGTCACCATTTATTTTCTTGTTTGTGGATGCAGAGTTAACTGATATTCTCTTTTGACACAATGCTAAACCCTTTAGGCATAAATATATTTGCTTTAAATCTTCAGACGTCGAAACTGTATGAAGATATGTCAAGTATTTTGTATAAACTACTCATATAATAAGAGAATTGAGCGACCGCCACGAAATAAATGCCTTTTCCATAGTATATTGAATTATTTAATTTTATAAATTTAGAGGAATATTTATATTTATTCCGATTTCGTTTCGCAAAAAAAGTAATTGTAAACGTTTTAGAGAGAATTCATTATTGTAACTAATAGATACTGTAAAAACGTTTTTATTTGTAAAGTATTAAAATATATAGTATATTTCAAGTCATTTAGCTATAAATATGGTTTTATTTATTTATTTAATGTACAGACTAAAATTTAAAAA
Source organism: Acentria ephemerella (assembly GCA_943193645.1). Lineage (NCBI taxonomy): Eukaryota > Metazoa > Arthropoda > Insecta > Lepidoptera > Crambidae > Acentria > Acentria ephemerella. The sequence goes on from OW971887.1 coordinate 660,225, forward strand.
TATAATGCCTTTTGTATTCATGTTCGGTCTAGTGTGTAATCTCAGCAATAATTTTTCTCTTTATAAATTATTGTTTTGTATTTGTATATTTCAAATTTTATTCCAAATATATCCATAGTTTGTGTAAATAAAAAATAACGAATAATAACAGGTATTATTTTCTTTCGGAGATACAAATAAAACACAGTTTTTGCCATACACCATTTATTGCTAATAAATGAAGCGAATACACACAAACACACACTCTCTCAGTGAAGGTATACAAGTCAAGTACGACTTACTTAGAATACATCTTTATTTCGTGTTGGATTATCTGTTGCTGTCAAGGGAATAGTTTTCAAAAACATAAGTTACATATTTTTCTAAAAGTGGATACGTATTCTGCTGAGGTTGCAATATATTTTTCGAGACCTTGTCAAATTTTCTGGAGCTACTCAAAATCAACAAATCAACATAATTTCTTATAAATAGTTTTGTGGAAAAATTTGTAGTTAACGGACCTTGAAAAATATCAAGATTAAAAATAAAAAAAATGGAAATAATTTTTTTGTTAACTATCATAGTTATTTCACAATCCAACATTTATAATAGTAATCAATCTACTTACGTTTTATAGGTTTTTGGTTGGAAACATGTTTATAATTTTTTATATACTTAGAATTATGAAGAGGGTTAAGTTAAGATAGCGGTGTCGCCTTATTGACCAACGAGATTGACGTTACTAAGAATTTTATAAACAAGTTCTAGCGTCGTATAGCCAACAAAAGTCATAACTCATTACATATTCGCCTCTGGCGACACTGGTATCTTCGAAACCGAAATACATTCGACACTGTGTTACCTTCACTGTAACAATCATTCTTATATGAATTAGTGGTTAGTACACATTGACGCGCACGCGCTCGTGGGGTTATGCGGGTAAATATGTGATACATAATGTAAGCATGGGAACTCATTTGCTGTGAATTATTGGTTTTATTTAACAAATTGAGGTTTACAAAGAACAATCATATTTAAATGACTCTTGTTTTTTTATTATTTTAAATATACTTTATCATTTTGATTAAGCTTAATACATATTGAAGAAAATTAACAGCTTAAACAGAGTAGTGGTACATAGCCTTTGGAAAAACGTAATGATTCAAAGGCCGCGGTTGTTGTTGTGCAAGAACCAAAATTAATAAGGACAGAAGACTTGTGATGTCGTCTGACATTTATAACAAAATTGTCTTAATTTCACAATCACATTGATTCTATAAGTGTAAACTAATTATTCCCTTTCTTTTTACAGTAGAATAAGAAATCTTAATTTTTAAACAATGCCAAATGAATCGACAATGATAACAACGTATTTATCAGAGAAAGCAATATCTATGTTTAACTTATCACTGGTATCAGGGGGCTCACTCTAAAAGACTGAACTGTTATCGTAATTTGACTGTTTTTCATATATTAAATGCTTCATTTTCTCAGTTTTGTTTAGTAATCTAATATTTCTAATAATGATGGAACAGAACCGTTTTTATGTATTTTTATGACAATTATATCAAACAAGGAGGCGGTCCACTCAGTCAGTAAACATTTACTTTTAATACATAGATTAAAATAACATACAGACGCTTTTTGAAATGAAAATGAAAAATGCAAATTATCTTTTTTGTTAGATCATTGACTTCCTGGGACACCATTGAGGTAAGTAATAAGCCGTGAAAATAGATCATGGACTTTTGCTGTTTGTTTTGTCTTGTTATTAAAATGTAACAATAATAATATTTCTCACACCCACACCTATTATCTAGCTCAAAGTAAGCATCATTAGTAGCTTATGTTAAGGATACTAGACAACGGAGAAATATAGATAGTTATTTGTATCAGCAATATACTAAATAAATAACTATATATATAACTAAAGAAAACATAATCTAGTAGATATTATAGTTACAAGTGATATCGTTTCGTGCTCTGCAAAACATAATTTTGTCATAAGTTTGAATTACTTATCTATTAGTAGACGCCGTCATTGGTTTTAAAATAAACAAAGATGCGAGTTTAGATTTTGTAAACTATGTCTTAAAAACGTTCTCAAATAATATTTATGTTATATTATTATGTTTTTTTATGTACTTCTCAGACGTCTTACTGATCCTACACGACACGGCGGTGCATTGTAGCAGAACTATTAATGATATGAAAATGGTTCATTTGGTTCGTCACACTTTACAAATACTTAAAATTGTTGCCGCAGCTCAATAGCAAAGAATCGTCAATCTCCACGGTAACGGTATTTATTTTAGTACCGGTATCTATTAAATATTTTTTGCATGCATGAAAAACAGTTACAACTAAGAACTAATAATAGGTGTTGTGTTCAAAATAGTTACTATTGTTCATTATAAATTGACATAACGAAATGTTCTCTCAAGATGTAATAAAAATAGCAAACGAATTCACAGTAAATAAGTTCAAATTAAAATAAAAAGACTAAATACTAAAGTATTTTATGCGATTAATATAACTATCAACTATGTCTTCAGATGGTAAAGACGATCGCATCAATATACCGGAAACAGTAGACATCGATGCGGTAACACTAATCCGGTGCCTATGAAACTAATTTATAATGTACGTTATATAAGACTATATATGTATTAATATACCTTACTGTTAACAAATCGCGAGCGAAATCTTTATCATCATCGAAGCCAAGTCACATTTATAACTTCAATCCGTCTTTATTAACATAGCCAGTCATTTGACATACGCAATTAAGATCCGACAATAATGACAATTTGATGAACGTCAAACATTTGAGACACGAGGATGACACCAAGACTAGCACTAACAGCATTACGTTTGAGGCTAACGTCCGCGCTCGGCCCCTACGGCGGGGGAAGGAGCCAACAAATCATAAATTTGAATACCGGTATTGACTACCGGTAACAGGTCACGCCAAAAACAAAAAACAAATAAAACGTTGATATTATAAAATATGAACTTATTCTATAACACGGTAAACATAGTGATCGTAAGCCGTAATGGGGCCGAGCGTTACAAAGCGGCCGTCACTTTAGTAACATAACACTAAACTTATCGTAGATGTCGTGGACGTCGGCGCGTGTCCGGCGCGGCGTCTGGTCCGATCGTCGGCAGTGGTCGGCAATGGTCGGGAGTGGTCGGGAGTGGTCGGGAGTCCTCGGGAGTCCTCACAAGTCCTCGGCTGGCCTCGGCCTCGCGTCGACGACGTCGCGCGTCGTCGGGCGGCCTCGGGCGCCGTGGGGGGCCTCGGGCGGCGGCGGCAGGTTCCGGCAGACTGCCACATTGCTTCAAACCCATGCCATCCATCCTTCGTACATTAGACACAGGTTTTCAGCGTTTGTCGCTTCAGATATTATGTAGTCCACCTGGAGACAATGAACAAAATTCGTATCGATTACGAAACTATTCATTAGAATAGTTTCTATTTACAATTCATTCGTGCGCGTTTGTCGAAAATGAGACCTGTACTAGTTATAATTAATGTTTGAGCCACCAGCCGAACATTGGACTTTGCGTCAGCGTGGTCAGCAGTGGTTACCATCTATGATGAGAGGTATGAGAGACATACAATAACCTATCGATGTGCACAGTGAAACTCATTAATATATAAACAACAAATTATGAATAATAAATCCGATTTCAACCGTCCGTGTCAGATGATTCTCCTGCCTCCCCACTGCTGTTTGCCAGGAGCAGTTCCTATCATCACTATGCCGCTCTAAGGGCTAAGCCCTAGAGTGGCATCTTAACATCCTATCAGACTTTCACGCAAGCCGGCGCCCTGAGCGCTGCCCAACGTACCTGGTCGTGCGGCAGCAGCCGGCGCCCTGAGCGCTGCCCAACGTACCTGGTCGTGCGGCAGCAGCCGGCGCCCTGAGCGCTGCCCAACGTACCTGGTCGTGCGGCAGCAGCCGGCGCCCTGAGCGCTGCCCAACGTACCTGGTCGTGCGGCAGCAGCCGGCGCCCTGAGCGCTGCCCAACGTACCTGGTCGTGCGGCAGCAGCCGGCGCCCTGAGCGCTGCCCAACGTACCTGGTCGTGCGGCAGCAGCCGGCGCCCTGAGCGCTGCCCAACGTACCTGGTCGTGCGGCAGCAGCCGGCGCCCTGAGCGCTGCCCAACGTACCTGGTCGTGCGGCAGCAGCCGGCGCCCTGAGCGCTGCCCAACGTACCTGGTCGTGCGGCAGCAGCCGGCGCCCTGAGCGCTGCCCAACGTACCTGGTCGTGCGGCAGCAGCCGGCACCCTGAGCGCTGCCCAACGTACCTGGTCGTGCGGCAGCAGCCGGCACCCTGAGCGCTGCCCAACGTACCTGGTCGTGCGGCAGCAGCCGGCACCCTGAGCGCTGCCCAACGTACCTGGTCGTGCGGCAGCAGCCGGCGCCCTGAGCGCTGCCCAACGTACCTGGTCGTGCGGCAGCAGCCGGCGCCCTGAGCGCTGCCCAACGTACCTGGTCGTGCGGCAGCAGCCGGCACCCTGAGCGCTGCCCAACGTACCTGGTCGTGCGGCAGCAGCCGGCGCGGCTCCTGGTCGCGGCCCTCCAGCTTGAGCCGCACGCGCCTCCACACGCCGGCGCCCTGAGCGCTGCGCCCCCCCGCGCCCGCGCCCGCGCCCGCCCCCGGCCCCGCCCCCAGCCCTACCGCGCCCCCACCAGTACCAGAGCCCGAACCGGGCCCACCTGGACATTGAAATTAATTCATATTAAAATTTGCAATTTGAATTAAGTCTCCTGTCCATTCAATTAGGAATTGGGCCTTATGGGCCACTTGGTAAGTTAATTGAAGTGCATCTTATTATTTCAATATGACTAAAACAAGTATAGCTGGCATCGTATCACGTGACATTAAGAACAGTGTATTTAATTTTCGACTTTAAAATTCTTATTATCTCCGTTCCAGTTTCCAATATCTTCCTCCCAGTTCCCGTCATAAGTGTTTGTTATAATTCTTAATTTTTTGCCAATTCTTCTACTGCTACACGACTGGAATGTTGCTGAAGGTGATCGTGACAGTTCATCTGTTCAAGTTTTTTCCCAATTGTTGTAATATTTTATTATTGTAATGTTATATTATTTATTTATACAATATAGAAAAAAAAAAGTTTTGTACCGAATATCTGCTCAACAATTATAATTATATATGGGCATTACAATATATGGAAGCTAGATTAATTCATCAAGTCAGTCAAACGTGCGCTTAAGACACTAAAATATTAATATATTTGTATTATAAATATAAACCTAATAACGGTGTGACCGACTTAAATAATTGATTATTGTTTTGTTCCGTTTAATTTAGTGTACTACTCACTACTCTAATTCAAATAATGTTTGATAAGTGGCGGTACTGGCCACTACCGCCATTTGACGTTTGATTTTATCATTCCAGAGTGATATGGACTCTTAATGTGTAGAGTCCTGTCTCCATTACGACATACGATAGATAGTAGAAGTAACAAACTAGTACCGAGCTTGTTCCGCAGCGGCAGGCGCCGGCCCCCCGGCGACCACGACCACGACACGTGGACGCTGCAACCACAAACATGCACGGTTACTGAAGGCTCGTACAGGGTCATCATACACATCGTCATATAGCAAGGTATTGATGTCGAGGCATGTTAAACATTGGGAGAGATTAATATCCTGCACGCTCACGACAATGTCAACGTAAAACAACCTTGAAATTAAGTTTATCCTTTCAAAATTATACAGGATATAAAATCTGAATCTGCAAATTATATTAAACAGTATTTATTAAATACCACCTTTTTCATTATTATAATTTTATCATGACGTGGAAGACGTAATTTATTTATATATAATTTATAATATAACACAAAATTATACATCACATATTAAAATTATAATAATTAATTTAATTATGAATAAAATGTAATGTGTACATTGCTGCAATACGCTACGATCACTGAGCCGTTCGGTATATTCGTTGATATTGCTGGTGAAATAAATCAAAACTTACTTCAAAAGCATATCGTTGAGCTTTGGTAACTCATCCATTAGCTGTGACGCAGCGAGTGCAGCCTGTGTCACGGTGGCTCGGTCCAGCGTGTCTGACCCTGATGTATCCCCCAGAGGGTCCGCTGACCCCGAGGGTGTCGTCGCTTGCTCGGTCTCTTCTTCTCCCAAGGTCTGCAGGAAGCTTATCAAAGCGTCTGCTGTTTCTTCTCTTGCCAAGTACACAGCCGCCGGATTCACGCCCTGTCACATTTATTTCATTTTGTTTTAATAAAAATTCGGTTGACAACTGTTCATCTGGTTATTAAAGTATAACGCTTAAATTATCAAAGATCTGATGATATTAATTACATTTATTGAAGGAGTGATAAAATTTGATTTTATAGAGATATACATATTTTTTTACTCAATTAAAATACCAACAAATATCAAATGTAATTATGCAAAAAGGTCAATAAAGGAATATATTTGGTCCATACATGTGAAGTTTTATTTTAGGTTATTAGATTTTAAATAGACAACTCACTATGCAAAATATCTATTAATAAATATTGTTAACAATTAAAATATAATAAAAGTTAAATAATTGGATATCAGACTTATAAATCTGTCGCAGGTCTGCTAGTAGAAATTTTGTTAAAAATAAGCAGTGCTCAATCGTTTTATGTCATATATGTTTTATTATAGTCATTTATGTGTACATAAATAAATTATACAAATGTTTTGCTTCAAGTCATCGATGCTTCTGGTCTCATTTCGCGCGCGCGCGCGCGTGTGTGTGTGTGGGCGGGGTGGGGTGGGGCGGGGTGGGTCGCACCTGTCTCGCCGGCTGCAGCGTGCGCAGCGGCGCGGCGGCGGCGTGCAACGCGGCGGCCCGGCGCCGCGTTGCGCGGGCTCCGCTGTGCGCGGCGCGCGCCAGCCGTCGGGCGGCCGCACGGGCCCGCGCGCGGCCCGCCGCCGCCTGCTGCGCGCGCGTGCCGGACTCCTCGCGCACCAGCGCGCCCACGCTGCCCACCTGACCGTGACACAACACCTCGTCATGATGATCACACTAAAACTACCATCATTCTACTTACGATTTACTCATGCTTCATAAAAAGTAACTACACTGTCACATAGACGCTCGTTTCTGACGTCACAAATTTCAATAAATAAAAATTGGAATATTTTACCACTGTCAATTACTTCTCCTCGGCCGTTCTTGATATACAACGAGCTGTTACAAGTGTGCGTCCGACGCGAGCAAAAACTAACATTTTTCATTAATACTGCTCCTTTTTAAACTCTTATTTAGCTAAAAGAATTTTTGTACTAAAATATGAAGATGCAAAACGACGATAAAAGCGAAACTGTATAAGAAATAAATGATTATGTTATTGACACTCGAGCGTGCAATTAAGTTTCTCGTATCGATTCTTCTCTGAAACTAAACTATTTATAATTTTGACGATCGAAAAGAACTTTGTAATTGAGCCCATTTAAATTGAGAGCTTTTTAAATATAGTAATCTATATCAACGTGTTACACGAATATGTTACTCACCCATTGCGTGTCAATGTTTCCTTCAGGATGTAACATCTCCATGAGTGACTCTTCTATCGGAGTAACTTTCAGAGCATATTTCTGTGCCAGAGTGCAAGCCTGGAAGTATGAAATATAAGAATGTATCAATTTGCGAATACAGTATAACATTTTTAGAACATTGTTTATTAATAGAATAAAGAACTATTGATAAGGTATTTCAGGACGAACGGTGTAACATGTACCTTGTCCCAAAGCGGGCAGTGTATGACGTAAGACGTACCTTGTCCCAGTGCGCGGCGGCCTGTCGCAGCGTGCGCGCGCGCGTGTGCGCGGCTGGGCGGGCGGCGCGCGCGTGGGCGGCCAACGCTCGGGCGGCGGCGCGCGCCCGGGCGGCGGCGGCTGCGCGCGCGCCCCACGCCGCCTCCAGCGCGCTCACCACCGACACCAGCGCGGGGTTGGCGCCGGCGCCCCACTTCACCCTGCGGGCACGGCGCGCCGTTAGCACACGATACATTGGTAGCCTGCGGGCCACGAGAGCCACGAGAGCCACGAGAGCCACGAGAGCCACGAGTGGAGGCGTCGTTACCGCTGTCGGGCGGCCGTGAGGCGGGCCAGCGCGCGCTCGACGGCGGCCTCCAGGCGGTCGCCGGCCGCGCCCAGCTCCCGGCCGTGCCGCGCCAGCGCCGCCGTCGGCTCCCCGGGGCTGCCGATCACCTGCACGCCGGGTCGTATTTATACATCGAACTCATTGACTTCATTTATTTAATTAGAATCAATTGTTTAAAGAATTTAGACAATAACGTTATTTAACTTATTTAGGAAATCATTTGAGATTTATTACCTATTTGATTACTTGTTTGAGCTTTTTACAGTCAATATAATAAGCAGCGTTACATAGTTGCAGTGTTCACAGTGCACGAGCACTAGAGCTGTGTATCGTCCGTAATTCACAACAATGACATACATACAAAAACTTCTCAATGAGCTGTACAGTCGTATATAATGGTCCTTCGAGCTTGATTAAAACTCGTGTGTATATGTGTGTGTGTGTGCGTGCGTGTGTCGTGTGTGCGGACCGACCTCAGCGTGCAGGTGGTGGTGCGCGAGGGCGCGGTGCCTGGCGGCGTGCGCGGCGGCGGCGGCGGCAGCGCGGCGGCGCGCGGCGAGGTGCGAACGCGCAAGGCGCGCGGCGGCGGCCTGAAGCGCGGCGGAGGCGCCCGCGGCCCGCTCCAGTAGGGCTCCGCCCCCACGCCAGGCACGCCGTCCCTTCTCGCACAGCGACTCCAGAGACACGCTCCACGATGCGCCTGCAACATCACATCACTCCTTACTCACCACTGGTTCACTCTCTTGCCAACTCGACCCACATAGCAGATCGCTGCCTGTCAGTGTGAGGGGAATGGTTGTCGATGTGATCACACAACATGGGGACCGTTAACATCTATTGTCTCCATTTCATATATACGATTGATTAACACTTCCCATTAAATATACCATACATAATATACTGAATTGTCATTATTTGAAATGTTGTATGAAGACATGATGAGTGAGCATATTCTTACAAGATTCCCCAGTAGATTTACACACAGATTGATTTTCACCTATTATAATACCGCAATCATCACTTGGCATGCATTCTATAAACATAACTAACAAAATTCTTATATCCCTAAGGAACCATAGTTGTTAATATTTCGGCCACAATCCTAACAAGAGTGTACCGACCGATCTCCTTCTGCTCGACCTCTGCGTGCAGGTCTAGGCTGGCACGCCGCAGCAGCAGACACACACAACCTGCCAACGCGCGCGAGCCCACGCCCAGCACGCAGCGTGACACGTACTCCGCCGTCCATCTAAGACGACCACAAAATACATTTTAATAATTACCTTAAAAACCTAACAGTTCACGTGAACAAAAAAAAGATTTTGAAACTCGGTTCCACTTTGAGTTACAAAATGGACATTTTTGAATGAGAACCAAATTTATTTTTAAATTTTGAAGTAGATAAACATTCTGATCCCAATTAGTGTAAACATCACATAATAACGTTTTAATCATGAACATTTAGTTTTATTACATTATAATAATGGAAGTATTCAATTAAAAAATGTCAGTATCATTTAATACATAGTAAATAATACTGATTTTCGGCAAGATTATTGGTGGGCGTCTATGAAATTTGATGGTTTCTCTGATCTTTCAGCGGTGGCAGCACCAAATTGAGTATGGAGTATGGTGCGCTGAGGGCGTGGCGGGGTGGGGTGGGACGAGGGCGGGGTGTACGTGAGCTAACCTCTTGACGGGCTTGCAGAGCGCGGCGTCGTCGTAGAGCGTGGGCGGGCCGCTGCCGTTGAAGGCGCGCGCCATGTTGACGCACATCGCGAACACCTCGGCCACCGTCTGCACGCGCCGCACCAGGAACATGTCCTCCAGCACGGAGCGCAGCACGGGGCTCTGGAGGGCCGCCTGGGTAACCAATAACAGGAATGAGGACTAGCTTGACGGATGGTAATTATCTGTACTTTGATCACTTGTGGCTAATTTGTTTTATAGTCATTCAATGATTAGTAAGTAGATCTATTTTAAAATAATTTATTCATACTGTCGAAACAAATTTACCAATGGTTCTATAATCATAGCGACATTCAATAACACACCGAAAAAAAAATTGTCATCATGTCTATTGATTACTGTTATACGACCATTTATTTATAACATAATATGCTTGGAAATGTGAACACTGATTAGACATTTTTCTCCTAGATAAATCGGATTTGCTGTGCTGCTTTAATAAAAATGCTAGTAACGACTCACAATGTGTGCATGAAACTATGTGTGTAATTTAAAAATGGAACGATCTTTGTTACACAGCAACAACGGAGGTAACTTATGGAAAAGTTCTATTAAAATTTAGAATTCGTTCGAAAACAAAAAAATGTTTAATGAAAAAAAAAACTCAACTATATCTTTTAAAGAAAATTGTTCTAGGTGGGTAATACTCGGGAAAAGTACTACACAAGCCTTAGCCACAACCAGACGTTGTTAATTTTTCGCGTGTGTGCCACGGCCCATGTTAATATGTAGGCCGCTGAATTCTTATAAATGAGATATTTAGTATCCAGTGTTCAATCGTAGTCAATACTGACCGACATGTGCATGGCGTCGCTGATGTGGTCGATCTTCCTCCAGGCGGGCGGCACGGGCAGCGCCAGGTGGTCGGCCAGCTCGCGCGCGCGCAGCTCCACGGCCGCAAACAGCCCGTTGAAGCCCATCAGCAGCATACGGCCGCCGGAGCCCCCGCCAGCCGCCCCGCCCTCGCCGCCCGCCGACAGCAGCGCCTCGTACCGCGCGCGCAGCGAGCCCGCCGCCGCCTGCCCGCTGCTCGCCGGCGACTGACAACAAACATCAACCATTAAACTCTGAATAAGCTGAATGACCGGTGAATAAGTTCTAAATCCATTCTATTACCTCAATAAAATTGTAAAAAGAATAAACTTACCTCCATATCCATGATAAGATATCTCAAATGCAGTTCCAGTTGCGTCAACAAATCATTGAGCGGCACAGGACTGTTCATGATGACAGCGTTCAGCTCCGATATCATTAACAACACTGACGGATCTTCAGAATGCACCTTCTTCAGTGCTTCTGGGAGGATAATTGTGCTGAAGTTGTAGTTCAGTTGTACAAGATCGGCTAAAAGTAAGTTAGAGTTTCGCACGCATTCTACCGTCACGGGCAACGCGGCTTCGTCCACGGACGCCGACTGGAGTGGCAGGAGTGACAGTAACTCAACAGCTTGCATTGACAGCGCGCTCATATCATCCAAAAACCATTCCCCTTCCCTTGACGTCAAGTCCACGAGACAATCACCAGCGCTCTGAGCACCGTTCTCCAATATAAGGTACCGTCTGTTCAAATTGCAGAGCATGCCCACCACGACACACTCAAGTGCTGCCGCTGCACCTTCCTCGTTTCTGACCCAATTACTAATATTGGATTTCGCCTCGTTGTACGCTTCTTGTGCAGTGGTCAGTGCATCAGCTCCACCTTCCGATTGTAATCTTTCAATAGCTTTATTCAAGTTCGCGGTAGCTTCCACGTGTATCTGCTGCAAGCGATAGTTATACGCTATAATTTGCTGCGTGTCTTTATTGTTTGTTTCAGAGAACACAAGAGCGTTGACTTGGTTGGACAGTTCGCGGCACACCTCAGGTGAACGATTCTCAAGGGCTGCGGCTAAGTACTTTCTGAAAATTACTATTCTATGGTACTCTGTGTGGCTCTTAGGATAATATTGCGAGACTGCAACGTACTGTGTCAGTAGCTCCAGGCAAGTCCTTATCAGGTGAGTCGTTTGTTGCATGCACTGGTTTAGTTCTGTTTCGGCTTGTTCACATTGAGTTAACATTGAGCTCTGACCTGCATTTGTCAAGAACTCTTTGATGTGTTCGAATATTGGTTGTTCGTCATCTTCGTTTGTGGTGGAAAATTCCTGCACCCAATTCATCAGTTGCGGGCCGTTCAAAACTTCAGTGGTCTCTGCAAACGCTTCTATTTGGTTGTCAAAGTCTTTCAGTATTTTAACTAATACTTTCATAGAATCTTCCACTGCATTCTTTGCTTGTTTGTAGGAGCTATACTTTTGTGAGATGGCGTACAGCGGATGGTTGCTCAAGTTGGATCCGTAGGATTCAATTTCTTTAATGAGAGTCATTTGTTGTTGGCATTCCTGTAGTTTCTCCTCTATAGATATAAGTTCGTCATCTTCTTTCAGCCAATTGTCGGCGGCATCTTTTATTTCAGGTAATACCGTTAGAGCTTGTTCTCTATAACAGAAAGAAGAGATTGATCAGAAATGTATCTAACTAAGCAAATGTACTGAATGAATGTTTGATGAACAACATGAAACAAGACTTGTTGAATAATTAACGCGGCCTTACAGGAAATACATTGTGTTAAATCGGAGTGGCTTTCAGCCACACATTAACAATTATAATTTGGTTTGACGTCGACAAATTATGTATGATGCACAATTAAGAGACTAAAACATGAAGGGTTGTGCGCCTAATTATTCAAAAATCTACATCAAATGTCAAACCATAATAGATGAAATGTGTTTTTAACGCAAATACCTATATGTAAAGATTTGAAACATCAAAGTCTCTAACGTCGTCTAATCTCAAGGTAAATGCGTAAAGATATATCCTTACATATCAAATTGGCGTTTTGTCGTATTGACCACTTTGATCTGAAATGTCTGCTCTTTGGAATGAATTCCTTTTTTGGATTTAGCTGGTACATTTGAGTTTTGAAAATAGCCATTAATTTTTTTTAGTCTAGATTAGTATTTTCTTTAGCATAGTTTTGACTCAGACGTGATAATAGATCTCGTCCAAACTGTTTTCGGATGGTTTATTCATTCTCGCCCCATGGATTTTTTTAGTAAAGGGATCAAATGGCAAAAGTTATTAGATAACAATCGTGCATACTTTGATTTAATAAATATATAAAGAAAAGAAGTCGACTTTTTATTCTTGTACAAAACGCCAATTTCAAATATAAATGAACTTAATATTGAACCCTTATTCTAAGTATCTTTTACTAGTCGTAGATTCAATTGTAAAAGGACAATATTCTTACCTAACCTTAAGAAACCGTTATAGGTACTCTAAGTATTTTAAGTGGAAAATCTATTTCCATTCGGATGGAATATTCATTTCTATGTCAACTTTACTCAGCAGACCCGTTTATACGCTAAACAGTCGTTTTGCATTAAAACAAAGCCGCTGGTTTGTTTGTGAGCAATAAAGAGCCTTTATTACGTTTGCATTAGAGTCCATTATACGATATCTGTTACTAAACGACTGTTGTTTATTATTTCCAACGGATTTATGTGTAACGCTGTTGGGCGTAATGTAACTCGATATATTTATTGCTAACAGGATACTAAAGAAATATTAAATCGGGAGGAACGCGAGAATCTTTAAGTAATAATTAATAAAATAAATAATAAATAAGGGGAAGCACCTTCTATTTTGTTTTCCAAAATAATATTTGATACCTCTTGGTGTGAGTTATGAAGTAGTCATCCAGTTTTTAGATATGTTAATTTACATTTAAAACTCACGGGTACTGGTAAAGGAGTAACGGTTAAAGTTCTTCTATAAGTATTAATAAATATAATAAATAAAAAATAATATAGATAAAAATCTTGTTTGTTATGGAAGTCTTCCGAAACGTCTATACTACGTGTATATTTGCTAAGTCTGAGAATAGGTCGTATTCCCCTCCAAATTTTTTTTGAAATAATTAATATCGCATGTGTGGCCGCCGGTGGATAAATACTGACCAGCTGAAACACACTCAAAGGTGATCACTGGCTGGATTCACTCCGATTTATTCACAGATAATGAATGGATGCTTACATATATATGTGAGTATGCAAGAGCACCACATACTTAAAATCTTTAATATAAACTTTAATTTTTTTTGGGAAATATTAATTATATATTTCTAATTACTTTGTTAAATATCCTGTACATAAGATCCAGACGGCCATCTAGTCAATGGTCAGTAATCCTATCTAAGTACCCAGAGGTCCTTAGATCATATCCTGTATCGTACAGGGTACGAGTACAGAGTACGAATACATATTTATACGAGAGATATATAAATATTATCTATATTTACCAGTTATATAGTAGTATATAACTAACTTGGGCTAGGTATACGTGTCAGTGTGGAAACAATTATTACTATTCTTTTATATTCTACCGCCAGCAAAATAAACAAGCTAATATCCGTATTTGTATGAGGGATTGGTGATTAAGATAAGTAAACAAAGTCCTTTTGTTTTGAGTATTTAATAGAATATTTAACATGTACTTACGTGGTCTCAGTCAACTCGTGCTTCAACTCCTGCGCACGTACAGCCATCATGGCGAGTGCTGAGCGCACGTCGCGCTGACTGCGCCTGCGCTTGCCGCCCGTCGTGGCCGCTGCGCCTGCGCCACCCCACTCCACCAGCGGGTCGTACACGAACGCCTCCAGGAGCGTCAGCAGCGTCTCCCTTCCACGCCGCATGGTCCGCAGCACGTGCTCGCATGCCAGACGGAATATGCCCTGTGGACAATATAATTTAAAATATAATAATTTCAATAACATAAGTTTAGTATACTCATATCAAATCATTGATCAGTTAGCATAAATAAAGAAGTATCAATGAATACATTTTCGTCAGCAAACTATAATTATATAATTTACTATCAATCCGAAGTTTGTGCAGCAGCAGCTCGGTGACAGCTACAGTTACTAAACTAAATCAACACATTTTATTTGTCAACATAAAAGATACCTAAATATATTAATAAGGTCTTCTTCATAAATAAATAGAACAGCTATATTTGCTATCATCATCATCATCATCCTATCAGCCAAAAGACGTCCACTGATGGGCATAGGCTATACTTGCAACAGTAAAACATTTTTTTAACTCTGTTATATCTCGGCATTCGATGGTATCTATTTGTTATTTCTACAATAGATTTAACAAATAAGAGGAGTTTTTATTATTAAACATACAGAAGATGTTTCAAAAAACATGTCCATGCAGGTTTGTATAATATAAAAGATGTCTTTTTTCAAGTTTATTTAATAGCAAATAGCATTTATAATGAAGATTAAACTAAACCTTTATTCATTAATGTCATAAATCATATCCTATCAGTAAAATCCCAGCAATAAAAAAAATCAACAATTGGTTCAAAAAAAAAAAATCTGATTTTGTTTTTAAATGCCATTATTATCCATTTACGTAACATTTTGCTAATAGCAGCACTAACAAGATGGCATAACGGTGCCGGTGGGGTGCTATATGCACGAACATAGATGCAGAAGGCCACTAGGATACAAGATCGATTATGTATTTGAATACCTAATTCATAGAATAGAAATCGAATTACAATTATCACATTACAGCAGCATGTACATACGAAACCGCAGTCGTAGCAAATGCTATCAAAAATACTATTAGCCGTTAGGCTGATAAGGCATAAGTTGCAGTCGTGGCTTACAATTTAGTAGTTTCGAGTTGTACAAACTTGTAGCGCGATTCAAGATATTAGTAACGCCATCTATTGAAATTAACACTAGATATACCAGCGATTTGAATATATGTCAACAACAAAAATTATATTTGTTACTAATGTATATAAAATAACATTAAGTTTATAAAACGTACTCTCTAATTATAGCTACATAAGTCATAACATCATTTCTGAAAAAAAATATGTATAATATAGTAGGAATTTTGAATTGAAATTGCACAACCAGTCTAAATGACTGGTCTGGTAAATCTAGTGTTAATTGGAGAGGTTTAAAAAATATATTTCATGTATCTTTATATAATCTTACTCTAATAAAATTTAAGTACTTTGAGAAGTACCAACACAACAGGCACGATAGATTTTTTGTTTGAGCAACGCAGGGCAAGCAGTTTCCTTTTAAAATATACAATAATGTTCGTTAGAAGAACGGCTTAGTAAAGTTGGGAACTAAGAAATATTGTATATTCCGTTTACGTGTTTTAGAGTAGACACCTGAAGCTTTCCCATTGTCTAAAAGATAGCAATTGCAATCACTGTTTCGAACAAACATTGTCTTTACAATAAGTGTCACACATCTGAAAAGGTCAAGGTTAAAAAAAGCCTGTTCTGTTATAAGAAATGAACACAGTTCAATATTCGTTAACATTTTCCTAAACCCATTGAGTGAAAGAGAGTACCGATATTCTTATATGTAAATGTTGTAAGGCGGAGGTGCACATTGTTTTTTTCAAATTCCATATCTTTGGCCACATTTTAAAAATAATAAATTAATAATTAATATTTCTTAAACAGCAGTTACACAAACATCTACTTGGTGATACGTAAGTTGATATGCATAGGTAAGATTATATTTTGTATACATTGGATATCAGAATCAAGTTTATATACTTTCCAAAAATAATTGAACAGAATTACATTATCTTATGATGTACGTGTGTACTAAATTGCAGTCCATCTCGTTCTCTCAATATGATTGTAATAAGAGCAGCTGTCATATCACGTGACATTTAGGAAAGTATATTAAAATTTAACGGGTAAATGCAGATTTTTAACGTAGCTGACTGGAATTGTTTATGGTCTCTTTAAATTTATCTTAATTAAGTTATTTTAATGTTCAAAATTTATCATTATCATTTTCTCTAAAATAATAGAAAATACTGAACTTATTTTAGATTAATGTGCAAAATAATCGATTTAATAGATAAATCAATGTCTCACAAGTAGTACACTAGTATCGATATAATATTGATTATCAAATGGAAGTACAACCAAATTCTAAAATTATTATCTAGTATTTATATGTAGCACTTACATACGTTAACGCAGTAAGTGCAATCAAAAATAATAAGCCGTTCTGGCTTATATGGGGAGGCCTTTGTATCCAGCAGGGATAACAATACGTGGTGATCAAACGCTTATACACTTTCAGTGGAAAAAACTCATAGCGCGATTCAAGGTACAGGCAGCGCCATCTGTTGAACTTGGCGGAAACTAAAACGCTAAGTGAAATGTGTATCAAGTTGTTTATTCAATATGTTAATGAGATTAATTTGTAATTTTATCATAAAAAACATTATTTAAACGTTAATATAAAAAAGTAAAACATACAAGATAGGTACATTTTCCGTATTTAAGATATGTACTTATTAATATAATACCTAATTAAAGTATATGGCTGTGCTTTGATAAGCTGCTGTCACATTGTGAGCTGCAATAAAAGTTATTTAACCAACATTAGAATATTAGTAATATAATTTACCAATATTCTAATATTGGTACGAACATAAAATAAAATACGTTGTTTTTTATATATAGTTACAATTTTAGGTTTTTATTGTAAAGGGTCATTATTTAGTACTTCAAAGGAGATTATTAAATTTTTATATGAAATAAGTATTTAGACTAAATTTTTTTTTCATAGTAAAAGAGATATATTTACTGTGAAATTATTCACAGACCTTCATATTTTTTCAAATATTTCATAGTTTCTTAGTTCTAGTTAACTACAATATTTATTTACCTATATATTTATCTGCAGGTTTGTACGGACAAGTTGCAATCTTATGAAATTAAAGTTGTGATAAAAACGCGTCTGTTGCTTCACCTTAACGCAGATTTATAACATGCCCATTAAAATACGTCTAAAATCCAAACATCGACTTAGTGTTAAATAATAACTTTACATTTTTATGTTTGAGTAAGTTTATATCTTTTTCCATTTGAACTAGATAGAAAGAGAAACAGATTTTTGTAAAGATTCAACTCGAATAAATCGATAGTATTATGGATGAGTATTAGACGAGAAAAAGGCTTATCTTCCATTCCCAAATAATATATTTAATTACCTAGGTTACAAAACAAAGAAAACAATTGATTTATAAACAACTTTAGCAATCGATATACTTTTTCAAGGTGTCTTCGTGCTTAAATACATCACAGATGATAGATAGAAAATCCAAAAACCATCTAAGAGGAAAGATAGCTAAACTGGAACAAATCTATTTGACCTAGATGCAAACAACTTTAAATCCGAGGAAGAGTTGACATCATAAAATCATGACTCCGTGAACAAGATGGCGGATAACAGATTCAATTCAAATATCCAAGATAGCTTGATTTTGTACAAAATGAAAACACATTTTTCAATCATAGCATATTAAACAAGATTCTCAAAATAACATTGGCTTCTTGCCAACCGTGAGCAGAAACGAAAGGGCTTACAAATAGTCTGATGGTACAGCAGCAGACGACTGATAGTGTGGCTTGCTGGCTACTACCACCAGGAGATACCACCATAACACCACAACAAATATAACCAGAATTGTGTAGATGGTGCTGAGTCAGTTTGTCCTAAATGAGAATTGTTTGAAAACCAGATGAGCAATTTTTTGTGGTATCAGGTAATTCACCTTCAACATGGATCAAAAATATTAATAAGTTCACGGTAAGTACCTCAGTTCAAAGCAAAATTAAAAAGCGGGCGCGTCATCGAAGGGATGAACAATCGAATTGGTCGAATCGTTATAAAATTAATACAATTAATTTTAATTTTTATTCTTTATGTCCTTCATTTCAAGATAGATTAATCTCTATCCAATGTTCCTTATACCAAACCGGAGATAGATTCGGTATCCAATAAGCTCGTATTACTATCCCCACAATAACTGGTAGTAGGTAATATTGGCAAGATGCCATGCCTTCGGCTGAGCCTAATGAATGCAATAGCCTGGCTATGAGTTAGATAGCTAGTTTGACTAGTGTGCTCAGGCGATAAATGTTTAACTTGGGCGTTGGAGAACTCTTGTCAGCAATAGTAAATAATCATTGATGATTTAAATTGTCAAACCGTGTAGAAAATCTCGAGAATTCTGTGTCTGGAGTTCGAAGACTGTTAATCACGCTGTTTAACCAAAAGTATTGTTAAATAATTATATCCATATCAGAATCAATATTTTCTCAATTATTTATAGCTACTTTCGTCATACTTGTTTATTCCCTGGTTCCCGTAAGAAAATCCAATTAAAATTTTATAATACGTAACAACAGTTGTGATTGGCTAAAAGCGTCATAAGTTATCTAACAGCCAATCGTAGCCTTTACTACGTAATAACATAGGGCAATCAGTGTCCAAGACAGTAACAGGTGAATACAACTTCTATTAAGTTCATTTCTGATACTTATTACAATATTCTTAAAAGCAACCGTTTTGTGTTCAAAGAAAATAGGCAATTGGAACAAGCCAACGGCAATTAAATACAGATCCCGACTTTAAAAGGGTCTGTGGATAACGAAACAAAGCTAATCAAGCTTTGTTTCGTTATCCACAGATACTTATTATTTTTAATGATAACTAAAATGCCAAATTCTTTTTATTACATTCTAATAAAAAGATCTTCACAATAGTCCAATTACCGTCTATGTATTGTAAATAATAGTGTTATATATTGTGAGCGAAGTAAAGTTACAAGCGAGTCATTTGTTTTTACTAAAAAATATTTATTTCCTCGCCACTCTTCTTGTTACGTCTACAACAAAAGCATTAAGATAAGTTAATTATTCAACATAAGTTATAGAAATGTTCTTACTAACTAACAACTTGCGGGTTACCATTTCTTTCGATTTTAAAATGTAAACAATTTAATGAGTCTACCAAACTACTCTCAGATACTCTCAGAAACTTTGATAATTATCTCTCTGTCTTCACGTTAAACGATCACACACACAGACAAATCAACGTCTATTTAACAAAACACACTTCAATAATAATATTACACTCACACCTATTATTTAGCCCAAACTAAGCATCATAAATAGTTTGGGTTTTGATTAATATTAGAAATATACTAAATAAATATACAAACTAACAATAACTCGTGAACAAACATCCGTACTAATCATACAAATATCTGCCCCCTCCAGGAGTACTCACCACTTGACCAGCCGACTGACTATTCATAATATAACTTATAGAAACTTCTGTTCATTATGAATTATACTTTTCACAATTGAATTTATTTATGCGAAGAATAAAACCTGGAGTAGCAGCTATAAAATATACAAATTATATATTACTAAAACTTAAATTTACCGTTGGCAACACCCATAGAGATAGTTTGTTTAATATTGCAAGCTCTCTAGGTTGATAAGCAGCGACAGGACGTGTAGAGCTATTAAGCTCGATCGGTAATATAGTACATAAGGAAATTGGATTGAAATATTGACATAATTAAATCTTTTCTTCATGTACATAATACATCATCAACAGTTCGTATACTTCCACACCGAGGGCCTCGAGCCTACAGGCCTTTGTCTACCACGTTGGCTAAGTGCTGGTTGGTCGACTACACACAGCCTAAGAATTTCTTCACAGATGCAAACCTGCACACAACGCATTAAAAATAGTGACAAAATGATTTTTAATTTTGAGTAATCATTTCACATATTTAATTGAATCTGTGTCTTACTTACTAAGTTATTGTAAGAGCGATGTTCAAGAATTTATTTATGGTATTAATAATAGAAAATGTCATATTTACACAACAAAGCCGCAGATACCGCCGAAACCTTTGTTGTGGTCAGCGTGGTCCCAGTCTTCGCATCACAAACGGAAACTTGTTTGTTTAAAATTAATGTTGTTAAGAGAAAGTCTGTCTTTGTTCCTCCCATCAAATGCTACCTGTTATTTTGTGCTTCTACTTTGTTATCTTTGCATAATGATCTGATATAGAGAGGCGAATAGATTTCTTTTAAATTAAATTCTGAGTTGAGAACGTTGGTATTTATGATTTAATAGCTATGAAATATTCTTTTGCCTCATACATTTTCATGAGGTAATGAATTATTAACTCAGATACATGTCTTTCGCTGACGGAGCTAGGGTTCCTTTTTTATGGTGGTTTGTTTCAATGTGTGAACGATACGTCTAGTGTCATAATTACGCAGAAAATAATTAACTCAAAAAATTTGAGGTGCAAATATGCACAAGGCTCAGCAAGCTCATGGGAAATTGAATATTTATAAAAAATACATGCTTATAGTTTAGTAATCAACCAATTTCCTTTCACAAAATATGCTGCTAATTGTGACCTTAACATGTAATTATTTAAATTATAATTTACATAAATTTTCTTTTCTTTCTTATTTTTCAACAATGAGACGAAGTCATGAAACTTGATTTGACGAATGATTATTTTAATTCAAATTAGTAAATTATATACCAGATGGTAAGTGGTAACATTCGCCAATAACTAGTAATCACTAGATATTGTAGATACGGTCGGCCTTTACAGTAGGTCAACTTTAGGTGACTCAGCACCACAGGCGCGATGACTGGACACGACAATTTTAACAAGCATCTTTTCAACCTTTACGTCACGGATAGTCCTCTGTCTGCATGTGAGCCGAAGAAACAGCCACTTATATCCAGTTAGAATGCAGCGGAGTGGCCAACTACCGGTATACCTTTCTATGATCTCCGGTCACCCAGGGCCTTGATGTCGCCGAAAACAGCCTCCGCGATGATTTCGGCGAGCAAGGCGCTGATTCTATTCAATATTTTTTGTAATGTGTTCTAGTGCACCATAGAGTATATACTCGTAAGACTGATGAAGAGGAATGAAAGCCATGTTTCAAAAGTTCGGGTTGGTGACATCAGAGTTAGAAGTGTGGGTTCTATCAACAATTTCGTCTAACTGTTCATATCGTCGGCCATTGACAGGTCAGGCTTCAGGCAGCGAGCGGCCGGCGACACTTCATTAAAAACTTCCCGCGGCTTACGACCGACTTGTGACGGCTTTGACTTTCTTTATTATATCAACTTTTATCTAGACCCATGCTTAAAATCCTCTATAAAAGATTCTGAAACAGTTCGCTTATTGGCAAGATTAAAACAACCGATGTCCTACTAGGACATAATCATCTACTGTTATATCATTCAAATAGATAATATAATATTGTACTTAATATCATAATATCACTCCTTCGCTTTTTCGATCACTTTCGCGCAAAGGTTTACTGATCATACAGCCACATTCTTACTGCTCGATGCGTGGTATCTGTATGAATTTCAAAAAAAGTACATTGTTATTGACTCGCGTTTCACTACCACAGGGCTATAATTAAAAGAAATATTCAAGTGAATTTTAATAATGGCGCGATACAACATGTAAATTATTACTACAATCAATAATAGTTTCATTAAACTTTTAAAGAGGATTCATATCATGAATGTAGATAAAGTCTTATATGTAACTATTTATAATAAGGTATTAAAACACTCATTTTATACTATTATCAGACGAAACAATCGTGTTTTACCCCTCATTATATCAAACCAGCCCTGAATTAAACCGAATAAAACACAATAAAAATTATTCAAATAGTCACGCCGTTCTTGAGTTTAAGCGAGACTGATGAACATCAATTCATTTTTATATATAAGACAAGAAGACTTACTGCTTACTGTTACTACAAACAGAAATATGGTGAGGAA
The DNA here is from genome assembly GCA_943193645.1 of Acentria ephemerella. Lineage (NCBI taxonomy): Eukaryota > Metazoa > Arthropoda > Insecta > Lepidoptera > Crambidae > Acentria > Acentria ephemerella. Next base: position 682,857 of record OW971887.1, read on the forward strand.
ATGTTACATGACCGCAATAGAAATTGTGGCGTTTAAATGATCCGTTTCAACGGAAGCTCCCATGTAAAATATGTAGGTATACATAAATATGTATACCTACATGTCTATAAAAATAAAACGTTATTTTCAGGCGAGGTTTTATGTCATAGCGGTAGTCATCTAACCAAAATGGTCCCAGATCCTCAACAATATTCGTTACGTGCCTTCACCGCATATTGACAGATTAAAAAGAAATACGTTTATAGTACAAAAGACCCTCAGGCCGAGAACCGCTGAAATATCAATTGAGTTTTCGTTCTTAACTCCGGAACGGGGTAACTAGGGAGAATTTTTATCTCAAAGTGGCGTTAGATTTTGGTCTGTCTACCTAGGGACAGATATTCTTATTATAAGTACGTATATTTGTTTAAGAGTTTGTTTGTCTGTTTATTTAGTTTAATTTATATATATTGCTCCGTTAAGTAGTATGTATAACGTAAGCTCTTAACGATCCTTAAGTCTAGAAGCGGTTATAATAGAAACGGGATTAACGGTTTCTCCAAAGCAAAAAGAAGTTTGTGACCTATAATAATAAGAATGATTTCATGATAAGCTACCGTCTCCTAAAATTTTCAAGCGTTTAATTTAGTTAAAAACGCCCTATCTGTACATGAACATGTACCTGTACATGAATATCTAAACTAGAAAAAAACAAGTCCTGAGGCGGGAATTAAAGACATTGCAATCATTTGTGTCATCACATTTAGAAAAATATGTTGAATTTTAGACCTTAATGAATGTTTTAAAATTTAGATTTTAGAAAGCATCACTATCGTTTCTTTGAATCTGCTTAAAGGTGGGTTCCGATAATCTATCAACGGATGGTTTACCTTACGAGGCGTTGAATTTTGACATATAATACACGTGTTTCCATACACGGACCACAGACATTATGGGGTGAGGAATCAACTGACCTCGTGAGAGGGGATCGTTGGACCGGTGGCCACTCCATAAAGCTATCTACATATTGGTCCTTCAAGCCGGATCTATAACTGATGTCAAAATTAAACGCCTCGTAAAGAAAACCAATCTTAGATTAATGAAACTCAGCATTAATCTAACTAATTTGGCAGTTATTAATGGGATAGATTAAACTTAAGTGTTATAATGTGTTTACAAACAATACTGGCGGGCTGGTAAAGGATAAACGGTACTAAGTAATATCTCTGCAATGTATTTCTTCACAAGAGAATTTTATAATAGAATACCAATAATGAGTATAAATATTGTTAGAACCGAAATTGAAAATAGCTTTATAGATAGATGGAAACGGAGGGCCGCTGAAATAATAGTTGTTGAATATACATTTTATTGTACAATTATTTTAAGAGTGTTATTTTAGTGTAACCTCGGGAGGTGAAGGTTGCTATTTGCATGCTCGATCAGAAATAATTTGACTGTTTGTGAGTTCAGCTTCACAAACTTAGTTTAGGCGTCCCAGTTACGAGGACCTTGGTAACATTGAAAAAAAGTGGAAATTTATATTAATTTACAAAAAAAAAACAAATTTCTATATAACCACAAATATCACTTCTGATCATAGATTAAAACATTAATAGATAGGGACAGACAGATAACTAAACATCGGTAATATGCGGTCATAATTAAAATATTTTTTATTGTGCTTTATTCAGTTTAATTCAGGTGTGATTTTAAAAATAAAGAAATAACTTTGAAAGTCCTAGACACGCTTAAAAATATACAATAGAAAATTGGTTATTTAGTATGAAAAATATTCTGTTATGCTGAAGATTTAAACTCATTACTTCAGGTTTATTTTAATAGATGGCGTAAATGGTAGTTAGTTGGTGCAACAAAGCTCAACGGGTTACTTAGTGATAAAAAAAGAGAGTGTAATTTTGATATAATATTTAAGCCTATATTGAAGCCTCTTTAAAACTTTAGCGAGATTACAAAATGTCCATTGTTGTCGGCGCGTCTCGTTCTGGCGTAATCTGACGGCAAGACGAAAGCTATTAGAATTCTTCCAAGACACTTACCAGCATATAGGCGACTTTCCAAGTAGTTGTATTGTCAAAATAGTAGAAATAAATTACCATATTTGATTGCTGTTTTATATACTTTTGATTATCATATTAATGCAACAGTTTGAAAATAAATTATTAAAATGTTTACTAGAGCTTTGTTGGTAAAAGATATAAAAGTAAGGTACAGGAATATATGTTGAACCTTTTTATGAGCAATAGCTCATCTTCAAACTAATACCCGGCTGTGATCCGTCAAGATATTACGCTGTCACTTTAACTGTCGCGAATTCGGCCGCCCGCGACATAACCATTGTTCCTTTATCGTGGCACAGTTGTGTATAAAATCATTAACATTCTTTTCACGCAACATAGACAGCGATTTTTGTAGAATAAAAACTGATGCGTTTCCTACCCTATAAAAATCTAAAAGAAGCACTATATTGATAGCATTGTAGAAAAGTCCTCATACTACTTAGCCTACGACCTAGAGTATATAATATGTGAAGCATTTCTTTAGTCTCAGGCCTTACCTTTACAGTCTGAATTGCCAACTCCCTTTTTCGTTTATCTTGGAAAATAAAAAATGCACAGAGCGGATAATATACAATAGATACGAACTTAATGCGAATCGTAGCAGATCAAGTGCTACGAATGTTATAAGTGCTACGAACAAGTACGTTTCGTAGCACCATAATTAACGTTACGTGCGTTACGTAGCTACGAGTCGTAATTGAATGCCAACGAAAGATTTGAAGAGTCCTTTACGATATACAACTCTGTTACGAAATAGCGCGTAAGGAAATGAATGTTGGTCTGACTTTGAATTTTAAGCGTTTTTTTAAAGAGGCAGACATAGTATATCCATATAATGAACAACTTACACATTTATTTTGTAGTGTTCTATTACCGCTTTTTACCTAGTCGCGCGTATGCTTCTTTGTGAACCCTAATTCAAATATTATAATTCGTACCATGATTTTTAAATTTATGGATACGAATGTTTCAATTTTCATTACCATGCATCCTATAACTACAATAGCGAACTTTTAAATGATTAGCGGAACTGTAAGGGACATTCGTCTTATGTTTATGACCTTTGCATCTCGCCCCTGGAAGCAGGCATAATTTTATAGAATCCCTGGCTAAAAGTTTGCATACCTATAGATAAAAATAATGGCAACTTATACTTTTTGTCCAATTCTTTGTACGTTTTAAAGTACAACTTAAACAGCTTCTTTTAAGCATTGTAAAATTAAAATTTGTATAGGCATGACCAAACGTCTTATTAAAATGACAAGTCCCTAACATTTGAGCAGGTCTTCTAGATTTTTTAAAATTAAAGAAACCTTTGAGTATTTAGTTATTAGTAGGAACCCTTGTTAAATTTGTATTCCTCTGCAAAAATCAACGACAATGGCTGTGCTACTGTGAGTGACGTCTTATTCATAGCCTCGACTAGTTAATATCTCTTTACTTGAGATCTTCATCCGTGCTCTTGACGGAGGCTTTGTGGGAGATAAACCTGAATTAAATATGAGGGAATAATGGACGTTTGGCTTCACTGCTGATGTGTTGAGAACGAATATTTAACTGGTAACACAGAATTTAAAATAGAATGCGAGATAAAAGGTTATTTAGATAATTATTTTTCATAACACATATATACCATTTTTATTAATAAGTTGCCTAACTTAGATAGAGCATACCTTAAACTAAGTAACCATAATCAGACTAAATCGGTTTTTTAGCGTCCGCTCAGCGGGTCAAATCTTAAAATGTATGTTAAAACATACATCCTGTTACATATCATTTAATATGTTTTCAATGGAAGTAATCTTATATAATTTAAATGACTAATACGAGTTAAAAGGTATAGCTTTTTGCTTTACTGTCTTCCGGAATAACATCATTCATACTGTCAGATACGTTTATTTAATAGTTAGAAAACTGTAATTATTATATTAAATTGTTATCTCATTTTGCTTGGAGGCTACCCACTACCATTTCACCTAAGTCTGCAACCGTAACAATAATGTTACCGGCATTGTTGTATTCCGGCATTGTGCTTGAGAAAGGCAGGTGTAGGTTGCTTTATCTTCGGCCTTATATTCACTTACCATCACCTGACATGAAGAGCTATCCGGTTAAGAAAAAAAAACCGTATGAAATACATATACTTTGCAATAAGCATACACGATTAAAACTACGACTTCCTTGTTTATGTTGATAATATTCTGGTGATGACATGAACGTTTCCGTGGCAGTCACGTAATACATTGTACTCGCATTCGGCGGGTAATTTAATAAACAATATATTGTTATTTCTAAGTACATATAAAACCATTGAATGTGTTGTATAAATTACCATTTTTCTCGTGCAAATATACTTTTTAGTAAAATGATGAAGTATCCTTAATCTGATTATCTTTTTCTATCGTCTGGTGGCTTGTAAGGGTTGATGTAAAAATTAACAAGTCAATGACTCTTTATAGTTTACGTGAAGTAATTGCAAAGCAGTTTAATCGTATTGAGGAATGTTTATGAATATTAAGGTGATGGAGTAATGCTAAAGTGTAGACTTTGAACATATTATGTGCTTTATTCTCTTTAAAATAAGTGGCGTAATAGAAAATATAAAGGCACATACGACCTTCGCCAATAACGTCTTTTCCCCAGATCTAACAGATTTCGCAAACTTCGCAAGAGTAATATGTGGGCGTCAAGTTCTCAGAAGACATGACACGAAATTACCAATTTCTTATATCCCGTACCTATATAAAGTATCATAAATACGAGAGAACCATGTTGTTAGGCAATTTCTCGTAACTATAAATATTTTCATTATATTTTTACATTAACAACAAGTAAAAAAGTAATGAAGATTGAAATCACGCCACAGTTGAGGTTTCGCAATTATATTAATTTTTAATTAATAAAATAATCTACAAGGCCTTATTTTCACCCTATAAGCGCGATTTATTCCACAAGATTGCCATCACACCCTCTCCACGTGATCGAAGACTGCCTCTGATCGACAAAGTTACTTAATTTAACGAACTCTTCATTTGTTAAGAATACATACAGATAACATTCGTAACAGTAAATTATTGATTCGTCCAACCATTTGAGTTAAGGGAAGAAAAACATCAGAATTAATTTGCTATTGAATTTTAAACTTAACCTTCGTAAATGACTATTATGATTATGTATGTTCCCAGTATTTATTGTACAAGATGTACAAACAAGTACTGCGCCATAACAAAAGTAAATACACCCATCCAACACTCCAAGCAACGATCTGATCGCCACAATCTTTGATGACATAGTACTTAAAAAAACAGTAGTATGTTGGTGAAATTTTCCTCAACATTTAAGGCTTGACTAGGCAGATAATACTATATAAAACTATAATAATTAACATACCATAATAACACTATATGATTGTTCAACAAGCTTTGAAACATCTCAACGATGTGACTGGCAAATTTACTTTTATCTTTATTTACTTTTAACACGACACAATTGTTTTTATTATCTTCCTACCGCTTACCATCAGGCGGAAATTAGTTATTTGCTGTATTTTTTTTAAATACCACTAAGGTGGCAATCGTACGTCCTATCTGTTGGAAATCGGTTACAATAGCCTATGGATATATATATAAATAACCTATTTATTTCTAGAATCAGTGATTTGTGTTATTAATAGTATAATTATAGAATTACTAAATCGTCGACCAAAGGTTTTAAACTCACAACATTAATTAGCGGGAAAGATAATTAACATATCGTCGTGTTTGAGGTATATAGTTCAATTTATTTTCTCTGTCAAGGATCATAGTCGACTCGTTTCTCATACAAAAGCAATCAACGCTGCGACCGCGCAATAAGATCTAAATTAAAGTTGAGGTCCCTAGCGGAGGCAATTAAGCCGTAATAGCTTGGACAAACGCTGATACCACTCTGGAAGGAGTATTTCATAATTTAAAAAAAAAATGTTATTGGTTACAAATTTAGCAAGCGAACATTTAAATAAATATGAAAATTTAGTTGAAAAACGATAAATATTGTAAGTCTTTCTCCCAAAACTCATACTACTCTGTACATAGACTAAAGATCTACTTTTGAGAGTTCATGTCCTGAATCTACTACAAAACCAATAAAGGTTACCAATGTGTTTGATGGTGACTGTAACCTATACGTTAGATGCAACTTGTGAATACGTAATCTGTGAGTAAATAATAAAGTTACTGTATTATTTTTGTCGTATAGGTTGCAATAAAGAAACAAAAATAATCGTTTGAAGTGGACATCTAAAAAGTTCTTATCTTGTTTAAAAGTTAAATTCTATCTTTTCGGTGCTAAACAATAAATAATTTTAAACCATCGTTCACGTAATTCGAACATGTCAATCTTTTCCCTAATAGATTACGTTGAACATTTTTGTAAATATTTTTTTTACAAATTTGTGTTTCTTTTGAGCAAAATATCGATCAATTCTTTAATTGTTGTTTTCTTTATTTATGTAAGTCTGTGCCAATTACCGTATCCCTCATTTTAAGGAACAATTTTTTAACTGAAACAGTTTTTAACTTCAAAGGGTTGTCTGGCTCTCAAATTAAAATGTAGCACAGTTGAAGTAATTACTACCTTCTTTTGCTGGTTTTTCAGTCGACAATAAATAGCCATTGCAACATAGCCGCTTTTAGCAAGCGGAGCCCCGGTGTCCCGTTAATTGGTCCACCCGATTGAGACACCTGACCGGAGCCAAGCTTAATGATGGAAAACCCTAAAGTAATTAAAAATTTCTCAGCGGAGGTTTTAAGTGTAACTTTTTAGTGTAATGTTTCCCTGGACCACTTGTTTATGGTCTGCGGATTTAGAAGCTCGATAAAATAAGAAATGGACTTTAAATATTATATATATTTATTTGGTTACCTTGGTTTAATGTTATTTTGTGGCCACAATACTATTCATATGTACGAATCTGATCATTTTTAGTTAGATTCTTCTTCAAAAAATAGCCCCCTCCTAAACGCCGCTGTACAAACAGCCTATTCAATATAACCACGTGCTCATAAACTACATAATAAATAAACATTCTAATGTTTGTATGTAAATCTTGTGTTATCGCGGCTCACACGCACGTCCAATGCGGGCGTGAAATTCTACAATTTCCCAATTTTAGGTTATGTATTAAAAAGAGAATCCTCTCGAGGGAATAAAGCAAGGTTATAACGTAGGTTGTACCTTAATTTTAAGGTTTAGACACGTTTTCATCTAGAAGCAGCGTCAAATCAAATTTTGATCCTTTCGCATACGATCAAGTTTCGGACCCAAAGTTACCCCTGTAACCGAAAGGTTGCCATTGACCATTTCCGTTGCAAAGTGTGCCATTGTAATATTTCTAAGAGGGATGTGTTGCTATACTTCTTGGTAGACAGGGAACTTAAATTTAGATTAAGAATGTCTCTCAGGCACAATGTCAGTTTCCTATATTTTTACATTTTCAGAAGCATTTTAGCAGAGCAATGGTCAGTGTTGGAATTCATGATGACAAAGCGTCATTGTATCACAAAACTACTTTAGACAACTTAGACACATTAGATGAATCGGTTATATTTTTTATAATTCAATTATAATTAAGAGATTTCTTGTTGTACAGAAAAAGCAATTAGTTTCTTTAGGTTGCCTTACAACAAAACTCAAAATTATTAAATTATAATTTCAAAATTAAAATTATTCAAATTTCAAAGAGATATATATTTCTCTTTTTCTATTGCACTGCAAACATCTCATTATCTTTTTTTTATAAAAAGCTCAGTAAATGACGACACCATCCAATGATAAGCAGTAGAGGAGGCCATATGTGAAGATAAGCTAGTGGTGCAGCATGCGACATGATATATAAACTTTGAACCATATGCCCGTTTTATTTTAAGGTCGTGTTTAATATAAAATGTCCATATTTTGATGCAGCACTCTAATAAATTAATATTTTTATTTTTCTTTTCACATTTGACGGCTCACTGAACTCATAGTGTGCAGCCTTAAAAGCGCTTAATTTCTATAATAAAACTTTATAGAGCGGAGTGAGTGGCGCCAATCGCTGTAGCTTACAACCGTTTCTACTTCGAGAACAGTTTCTTAGTTATTTCATATTTGTTGCTTTAGTTTTTTTTATTTCAAGTTTAAGGTCAACTTGAGCTTAATAAATTTAAGATTGCAGATCGTACTCTTGAAGCAGTTTGTCCCGTTTATCGTCTGGCCAGTAGCATTACGTCAGACGATGCCAATCAAGCAACTGCACCACGTGATGATAACAATGGCAATATTATAGAATCAATTGATATTAGTCCATTGATATAGAGATAAGATTTTATTCATTAATTTCATGTCTTGTCCACACGCTACCTTTCCGTTCACACCTATACATAGTACCAGAAAAATAAATAGCAAATATTACTTACAATTAAGCATAATAATTCAGTTATTTTCAGAAAACATGGATCCTAATCTCGTTAGTAACAATAGCAATTAAAGAAAATGTTAGTAATTATTAAATTAATAAATTAAAATAGATAAAATATTATAATATATAAATATTCAAAACTAAATCAATGAAAACCATATAAATTTATTTATTCAAGTTAAATCAAAAGCAACATAAATTATAAGATAAATAGGGCAAGCCAACTTTAGTATAACAATTAGTAATACTTATATTTGATTTCAAAAATAAATATATACATACAGCACATCTCTTTTAATGTCATTATGTCGCCAATCTTAGTAACCTAAGAAAAAACTAATAAAACTTGTCGTACTGAACACCATCTAAGTTATGCTCCTGTCGCCGGTGGAATGCAACTTAATAATCCTCCCGCACGTGTCTGCGAGTCCTGATGAGACTACGCTCTTGTTGCCGCTACACGCTCGTACAGTACTAATCTACATTTATACATATCGCTTCTGAGGATGTTACATCTAAAATTAACATTATTGCACATTAGCATATTTTAAATTTTTAAAAAAAGCACAAATTTAGAATTGTTTTTTTTTCGATTAACGATGTGAAGGAGTTGATTGGTATTTTTTAAATCAGAAATCGATTAACGATGAGAGAACCCTTGTATGGTATATATAATGTGTTTGGATGTTGAAATATTAATTTCAAGATTTTGAAGATTAAAAGAATCGCTTGAAACAATTCATAAGTCTAGCTCTAGTCCTGGGTAACTCAGCGTCAAAGCTACCTGAGATCACGGGTTCGATTCCCGTCACAGCACATGATTTTTTAACAATTTGGATTTTTTTCTAAAGCCATAGCTAACCTTAAATAACAAAATATCACTAAAATGGATTATTATTTGGCTGCCTCACATAAATTTATGGGTTTCCTTTAAACTTGTTGCTAGCTTAAATAGCTACAGTAAAATTAACGCCACTGTCTTGCTTGCCTTTTTCGTCCTAGAAGATGTTTTCCCACGGTCATTAACGCGAACAATGAATAATACAACGATCTGAAAGGTTTCATACTCTATACATTATGTATGGGCGGTGGATCCGAGGATTTACTGCTAACTTTAGATGATTTATACGTACAAACAGTGCGAACAGGCACGGACAATACGGACACCGAGGCTATAGGCATCCTTGATCAAACACTACATAAATATATATCGTTTCTATTTATATATGCATTAAAGTAAATCCGTTAATTTTTATTATGAATTTCAATCAAATTTAATAATATGAAGCTTTGTTCTGTCACTATGCTATAGCTCATATCTCATTGATATCTTTAGACGTTTACTTTTTGAACTACGGTCCAGTTGCTAATAAATAATATTTATCAGAGATTGTCGTACATGGCAATTTAAATTCAAATTCTATTTATGTCATTTTAAATTCTACTTTTGTCTAGATAATTAAAAAAAATAAAGTAACGTAAACACGTCTAAAATTAAATTATGTCACAATTTTTGAACAAAGGCGAACTTTCATCTATAAGACATCTCTTCGAGTGAACCCATATGTGAAACGATGGATTAGGTTTAATTAGTGAAAACGGGTTTACGGATGAGTGCAATTAATAAATCAACCAATACAAGTACTAAAACATGCCAAAAATTAAGGGTAATCATTGAATAGATCAATTTAAAAACATCTTTTAAAGAAGCACGCGACAATTAAACCAGATATTACCAGTTACTAGTCATTGCGGTACAACTAGGCTGTATTTTTATTTATAAAGATAGTGTCCACAAAAAATTATTAGATCTGATCCAATGGTTGGTGAATGAACACGTGAATAAACCCAAGGTCCAGATGTGTATACAGAGGAATCCCAAAGGGGTTCAAAGCAATCATTGGCAAAAGTGTGGGTAGTCCCCGGAGTTTACATATTTGGACCACAAACGACGCACTTGGAGTCGAATGCGCCGTGGGAGTTTTTGGTAATTTCGTTTTTAATTTACTGTTCACATCCCCAGAGATGGGGAGATGGGCGATGAGTATTAATTTGCTTTTATAACAACGAACGAATCGAGATCGCAAAACTTGGTCTCGAGAATTTGAATTCGTAAAAAATTACCAAGATTCTTGATTTGAGTTTTTTAATTGATTTTTCTGTAGAAGCTGAGCGGACGTCCCATGTAAACAATATTAAGTATCTGGAACGATACAGAACGAAGTCTTCCTCTTTCTCAAGATGATTAATGATAAAAAAAACTGCTCATCAATACACAATCGATAAGAAAGAAATTGAGAGTTTTTTTTATACCACTAAGGTAGCAATGAAGCATTCTGCACACTCGCAGTACTAGTACCAGTAGATTTACCTGTAAAGGCTTGCAATACTGAAACAAATAAAAGGGATTTATTTGTTCCGAGTACAACTTAATTATAATAACTTTCCCTAAGCTAACTCTCAACCATACATATAAAACTACTCAGAATTAACAAAGCCATCTCGTTATTCATTACGTTATCATACACTGGAATAAATTATAATTTAAAGCATCGCCACGGGGCATGTCTCGGGACCTTTTAGGCGCACTAAGCTTTGCCGAGAGCAAAGTTGCCTTATCCGCCGCAGTCAAACTTTTAACACCCATATCTTATTCAGATGTTACGTCCGTTTTACACACGTGTGGTCAGATTTGTAAAATATGTATTCAATGTGGCTTCAAGTTTTACCGTACCAACGAATGTTTTATAAAAGTTAAAAGTTTATTTATATTACTCGCAACTTTGTGAGTTGGGATAACGACGCGAGAGTCTTGTCTTCTTCTACAAACATAGACAAACTTATTACTTAAATATTGTTTGCAGTTTTCCTCGGTGAATAATAAAATGGTTCACTTATTGCTAATGTATCAATATTAGCCAACGACGAATTACGAAATGTAATGATACAGTGAAATTAAGCATACAGCTCTACGATACAACAAAATGAACTTGAAATAATCTACGGTTCTAGAATAACTGCTTAAATTCGAATATACTGATTAATAACTAAGTATCAAAGATATTATATTCAATGGTGTGCCATCCTTTGATCAGTTTTTATTTGTATAAATATATATTTACTAACCGGTCAGTAATTAGAATTAAATGTTTTTATTTCTCAGTATGGTAGATCCATTATAAAAGAGAAACGTTCTAAGTAAATGAGAAAATTAAATTACTTTTTAACAGTTATGGAGATTAAAACACTTTGTAATATAACTTAATGTACATGTCTGGTCTTACTTAATAGCAATTTAGCTATGCTAATGTTTCCCAGGGTTCAAAGACGACTATCCATAAATATTAACATCAAATACATGCTGCTTGTAAAATAGATCCTGCTGTACGTTTGGTTCTGTGAACCAATTTTTACCTGACCGCGCCAGAAATAGAGTATTGCTTTTTGTATGAGTATTGCACATATGTGGTGTGCTTGGTTGTAGATAACAGTAGTGTATTAGTATTGTTTCAGTAAGCGTTGCAAGAAACTTGAATATCTGTTAAGAAGGGACACAATTTAACACAGAAGTAAATAATATAAGTTACTTATTTTTGTTTATATGTGGTGGTAAATTCTACTTCGTCAGCTAGTAATTAAATATCTTCATAATCCATTGGCCGTATTTTTATACATATAGCTCGATAAAGTTTGTACAAATCGTAATATAACACATTTCATTTTGAAAAAATATAACACATAACCCACTAATGTAAGAATTTGTTGTAATCAATATACAAAGATCCGTATACTTAAATTTCACTTATATATAGTATGTGTACTATAGAACACTTCTTTTAAACCGACTAGAGTTATCAGTACTAACAAGTCAGCATAGTTGCACTTATCGTTTCATTTTATAATGTTTACGGTTGAATACACTTAATATTCTTCACCAGTCTATATATACTGCTTTTGAGCATAATATTACATAATATATATTATACTCAAAATAATGTTATATTTAAAACCCCCTATTTTAAGATGGTGTGTAGTCAAGGTGTAATTTACGTTATATCCTTTTTAAAACTATGTCTGTCCAACATCTAGTTATTACATTCCAAGTGTTATCAACTCTATAAACGAACTGACAATTTGGTTCAGACATAAAAACTTCAGCACTAAAACACTTTTATACGAGTCTATTTACTGGAAAACCTTGAGCAAATAGAGGGTACTACAACATTTAATATGGACTGAAGTCAATAAAACAATGTTTCATGTTACTGTGTGAACATCGTGTCATGAGAAATACGAAATTTTTTGACGTCTTTCTGTGGATGCTTGCCCTTTGTCGTGCCTGTCGCTAACTGATCATAAGGCCTAATTTGGAAGTCAGCTACAATCAGAGGAGTTACATACTACATTGCTTCATTCGTCTGGACTGGCTATCTTAGCCGCAAAAGCAGAAACACAATAATTCTATTAACATTATTGTTATAGCGGCAGACTTATAAGACGATGGTAGCTCGCCAGCTGGAATTAGAAAAGTCTTGGTGGTAAGACCAAAGCGAGCAGACGAGGTAGAGAGTTATCTATTGCTATCTTACTCTGTCCTAAGTCTACTGTGGTCCGAGCTCTCTTTCTAATACTTTTTCTAGAATGAGAGTTTCGACCATAAAACGGCCATATATTTACTTCGGTAATGTTATTAGGAAATTCTGAAATAAATTACAAATTTTTCACTCTGCTGCTACTCTGGTAGAGTTCGCTCGTAGCGGAAAGACCGCATTCATATTCTTTCTTTGTAGTTTACTGACCCAATCAAGGTCGAAGCGATATGGTTGTTTATATTCCGGTCTAAATTTTGCAGAAGTTTTCGACTTTTTCCTTGCTCCAAAAAATCAATGTCAAATTGAAAACTTTTCATAGTGTACCTTGGCGCGTGAACCGTTGTCACGTGACGAAGGCGTGCCCCGTTAACTACGCCCTGTGTCTGACGAAGCCCCTCAAGAGGGCAGTTGTCAAAAATCCATCGAGGTTGACTGAAGCTTGAATGTATACTTAATTTGTAATGTTTATTTTGTATTACGTAAGATTTGTTTTTTCATTTAATTAATTTCGTGCCTGCCTTACGGTAAGCCTTTTAATATCAAAATAATTTATCTGTTTTTACATCAACAGGCAACAAATCTATATTTGTACTAGAATTTCAAACGTATTGCCGAACTTCAGCAGGTACGCCTCGCCACATTTGAATTGGAACAATGACTCAGCTCAAATAAGAGGCTACTCTCACAAACTTTTTCAAGTCGTGTCCGACGCAATACTACTATACTATTGTGTACAATATGCCAATCAGTTAATACACTAGAGATAATTTTAGAGTAAGAAAAAGAATATCACCGTAAGTTCACTGTATATTATCAGTTAATTACAAGTAAGTTTAGTAGTCAATTCTTTGATTAATTGCGCACGCGACGTGACTTGTTGACGTACTGCAGTAAATATATTACAAATTTAATAATGTTAATGTTTATGACGCGCAGTCTTATGTAGGTTGCAACATTGACAAAAAATGTACGGTAGTAAAACCGAACACTAATGAAGTGTAAAGGGAGGGACAAATGCCAGTTCTTTTCAGATCAAAATAATTCGGTAGATTTACCAACAGATGTCTTAGATTAGCGTTCATTAAGTGTAATTTACCTTGTTATTAGATCTTACTCACCAAAGCACTACGAACACTTCAAAACAATATTTTTGTGGCTGTGATTTTTGCAAGTTGGAGGTAGATTTGACACACAGAGAACTTATACAAATCCATAGTTCATTACTTTAAATACAAATTGGTTTATGCTTAAAGGAAATAGCGAATATTGGACATTAAAATAAATGCCCAAAGTTTGAGTCAAGATTGCATGATTTTAAAATACTTAAATCGCATAATGCTCTGCTCTTAGACAATAGAGAAAATCTGAGTCAGGGTTTCATATCCTAAGAGGCCTGTTGTTATGGCAACGAACTCGAGATTATTATAAATATACTTATAAGTAGCCCCTTGACCGATAATGGTACGACCTTTTGTGTATTAAAGTATACAAAATCCTATTTTGGGTCGTGGAATAATACTAAGTAGTCTAACATTATTTTAAAGTGCCTGAACTAAAATGATCACATTATAGTTTCAAGTTTAGTATTATTTAAGAACTGTAAATAGAGGTATCGAATCTTACAGCCTGCCAACTGTGATGACTACGTAGTAACATCGGCAGTACATTGGTTACACTGACATTTTTTGTGGTTTCTTGCTTAAGTTGAATCAACTAAATAGAGATAGTAAGCCAGCTCTAATCTAGTAAACAATATTTTTTCCTCCGTTCTGATTTGAACATATTATTTATACATATCTGCGTGCTGTTACGAGACCTGCGCTGTTTATCTATTTAAAAAAAATGTCAAGTAACCTACCACACTTCACTACACTAATTTATTTGACCAAAGCCACGAATTAAATTAAAACAAACGTTAAATGATTTCCCGATTTACTTGGAGCGAGACTTAACCGCTTTCCACGAGTTGCAAAATCTAACTGCACTAATGATGCATTAAAATTATAAAGGAAGAAATCAAAGCTTGCTATTTAGAATAATGAAAATACTTCGACTAACTTTCTATTCATGTGTAATTATCCGTTACTTGCACTAATGCAGGGATCAGGTCATAATGTGTAAGTTTATAACATGCGTCAATTATATATTGTCAACCAGCTAACGCTATTTCAAGTGAAATTAACGCATAATACTATTAAACATGGCATTAACTTAACACTAGACCCTTATTGCCTACTATTGGTTATACCATGGAGAGTGCTCTGTAGAGCTCTTGGAACTTATCCTACTTATCTGCTTTCCTACTCAGGAGCACGTGTGCTGGTCGGATACAACACAGTCACTCTTTCACTTCAATCGAATACCCCTGTTCCCACGGCTTAGTAGTTTACAAAATAAAGTATTTACCTTGACAAGGTCTTCATCATTATTTTGGATAGACCACATTAAGTGACAGTAAGTATAAAATGTTATAAGATTAAGTTACTATACATTATACAAGGTTCTATCTGGTGGACCTCCTACAACTGACCTTAATCCGAATGTCAAAGTCAAGCTTTGCAACTTATTTCATAAATTGTAATTTATTCATTGCGCAGTAAGATAGATTCATATTTTCCTTCAAACCTTCCGTCTAATGAACATAAAATACAAAATAAGAATTTTGAAGAATTTCCCAAACAGCGCTTCATAAAATTCAAAGAATTCAGAACATAAGGAGCATCTTCTAAGAAAACATTAACATTTATTACCAAGTCACACCAACTATTAACTACACAATATTGGTGTTACCATACTTATTAAACTAACAGTTGGAATGACATAGTACTAAAGTGTTCATCTGATTCTGACGCCGACTGTACATAATATAGTCTTACAATGATAATTTAACGAAGCATTAATAGGTCACGTGTGTTGTCCACATAATTAAAGTTATTTAGTAGTAACAGTACCACGAGCCGTTAGCTAAAACTAGGTCACAACATATTAGCAAACCATTGCGCGAACTCCGCCACCTCTTAATCACGTTAGTGTCAAGTGTTCTCCACTACATAACACTTCAGTTAAAATCAACACTCACACGCAACGAATACTTGTACAATAAAGGCACAAACACAAGGCAAATTCCTTTCTCATTAACCTCGGTAATATAAGTTAGTAAATAATAATTATATTAATGTATGTAAAGAAAGTAGTTTGTTATGTTGATATAAAACCTCTTTTCTTAATTTAGTACTGGTTGCATTCGGCGCAGTACTAAGCGTGTAAACTGACAGTTGTCAGATATGAATTTTACTTATATTATTAAAGCATTAAATATTTGTTAAATTTAATAAGATTATAACCCTGGAATAAAGGCTTTAAATGTTGTTTCTTTTATCTTTACAGATGAGTGAATTTATGTTGTTATTATTATTTTGATTTTAATGTTGTAAAAAAAGCTTTTGTCTTTACAGAGAAACGCAATTACGTCTTTGTTTCATTTAAATAATTAATTAAGAATATTATTATATGTATAATTACTTTGTATATTTATCTTTGAATTTTCAGGTTTCATTCAACGTTAATATTTCATCATATTTTTTTTTTTTTAATTTTCACATCTCACACTGTCAAATGCATTCTAAAAGTGAATACTTACTTTCAGGTGAAACTGAAAGCTATTAAATGTGAGAAACTACAGCTGTACTGAATATTTTAAGGAATAAATAGTGGTAGTGGAGCTATTTAAAAATGTAAACTTGGTGCAATATTTACGAATCTATGCATCTTTCATGGTATGCTTCCAGCAGAAAAATGAAACAGAACATGATGTATAAATGTATCTCTTATTATGAGTACTAGCGACAAAAAAAAATCAATTATGAAAGCTCTAAACAATTCTATGTTGTGGTCCACTTAACAGCTAACAGCCCTACATAAAAATCCTAATGTTTCCTCATTTAGGAAGAACATTTCTTCAAGCAGTGGGAAGTATATAGTTTGTTGATGATATAAATATGTAAGTATATACATGTAACAGATTCCAAAACCAGAGATCAATACAGGTCCAGTGCAAATCACAGTTTGGCGCAACCTGGTTTACCTTTAATGTGTCTGACGAAAAGTCCTGTATTTGCCAAAACTATGTCTCTCTGTCTCTTACCTGAAACAAGAAGACATATTTATAAATGTCATTTTTTTGTCATGTTAAACAAACAAATAAAAACATATTTAAGTAAACATGAAGTACACGGCTGCAGATAAAGCGTATACTTTGACATTTGTAGGCACCACAATCAGTTGTAATTGGAGACATTTTACAACTGTCATGGGGCGCATGTCATACAGGCGGTTTGTATGTACTCCCGTAGATTAGGTTAACAATTTCTATAACCAAATCCTTTAGAAGAGTTATATTCCATTGCACGGACGTCCTAAGTACCGTAAATACTGTTCACATTCACTCACGTAAGTCAATTATTATTCTTAATTCTCTGCAATAATGGTTTAAGAAGGAATCTTAACACACGTCTTCATCTGCTAAAAATATCTAATACAAATACCTCAAATGTTAAGAAACTAAATGGTGAAAATTGTAGTTTTTGTACAATTTATAAAACAGATAAAACAGCTCCCTATAAACTTGAGGAACACTCCTAGGAATTTATATTGCTGCATCGCACTCCTATTTCTATTTCCGCTAACTTCTGTGGCGCAAAAGTTACTGGTGGACGAGCGCCGCCCCCGCAAGTTGCTTTTAAAAACACATTTTTACCAGATGTTTGTATTAAGTTACAGTTTAGCGTCTATCTCCTGACACACCGGCAGCGGACACTTCTAACCTTCATTCGTCCGCATTGGAGTCAATTTACCCATTGATTTTACTTAAAGAAAATAACTTATGAAAAAAGCTTCTTTATAACGTTTGACGGGTTTCCTATTTTACATACGAAGAAATATCGGTTAATAATACTTTATTTATCTGACATTTATTTTGATTTAAAATCAATGCTAAATTCCACAAAACCGAAGAAATATTCACAGCTCTTTGAACTGAGATATGTGGCCGTATAAAACTGTTCTCGAACTTACAAAATTCGAAAGCAAATTACGCCCACGCGGAATCTGGATTTGTCATATAACTAGAAACATATCTAGCTAAAGTAAAAGTAATAAATAAGTTGCCACTCTTAAACTTCCGAACAACCTAAGACCGAAATGAGAGCTTCAGTTATCCAATAGCTGACAACTCAGCGCTCGCTCAAATTATCGAACCCGACACATTCGTGTCACGTCTGCTTTACAGCCCTCAGCCGTTGCCTGGGCCATAATTCAAATCAGCCAGTGACACGGGTCACGAGCCGCGAGCATGTACCTACCAAACAGAAAATTCTCGATCAACTGTCGACGTCGCATGGGATTCGATTCGCTCATCCATTTAATGTTACTGTACCGTATAAATCGTACAAAGGTGTTCAACGTATTGCACAAGTGATAATGGACGTATATGAAAGGATTACTCTATTGTTAAGGCTATTAATAGATCATAGAATGAAATGGAACTGGGAAAATATTTGTTATTCCCAAATACAGAATGTTATAATTCCTACGCATATCTGAAGTTTTTTACAATATGTAAGTGGGACTCAATCTTGTGAATACTTGGGGATTATACCCACGACACACACACACAAACATACAAACACAGTTCTCTAGTTTTCGATATTTCAGTTTGCTGCACAACTCTCCAATTTACAATACGGAGTAAATTGCGAAGACTCCGAGACGCGGAAAGTTCATCAAACTTCAGGCACGTTACATAACATAAATGTTTTGAAGGACTAGATGAAATCACTATTTGTGCACAGACGCGAGCGTGCGTGCATGCATACATAACATAACGAAATGTGTCCAAATACAATTTACAAATATTTTTCGAACATGAGTGTATACTATCGATATTCAATAAAACCGCTGCACATGTAGTATGAACTCGATTAGGTGATGCCTACACCGAAAAGTCATTTATCTTTAGCTAAAGTATTCCAGTTGAAGTCTTAACCAAAGAAAAATGACATTGCGATGTTGACAAAACATCTCGCTACAAGGGTTGGTAGCTAGAACCTTAGGTAACGGCCATGTTGTTTTCATGTTTATATCATATATAAAGTGAACGATATACTTTGAATAAATTTCCAATCTTTCAAAAAAACGGAGCCAACATTGTATAGTAACGAAACAATGAAATAATGCTCGTTGTGAATAATAAATTCATTGCAAAACAGACAATATTTCTGAAGATTTGGGTCTCGATTTAGAATTTCACAATGCGAAGAGTTCGCGCTCCAAAGCTTATTTCTGCTGTGCTTGTTTCTTTCGAGAATTTATGTTGGTGCTAATGGAGGAAACAGTAATAATATCTATAATAAGGAAAACGTGTTAGAATTTAAATATAAACTATTAAATATATATTGTGCGAGTGCTGGGCCAGACACACATGAACAAATATCGTCCGATCCTGAATTGATCTATTCTCACCAATCAAGTAGTAACTAAAATATTTCGATACTCATCTACCGACTTACAATAATATTTATGAATATGATCAGATCCATCTCTGTTAACATAAAATACAGTGAATATAATATCTAGTGTCCGATTGCGAATTATTCTCGCAGAAGACCGCAGCCCTCGAGATGGAAAATTGTGAACGAAGGCATTACGTAATCGCGCCCCACGTGGGGCCTCACACCGTGAGACGCGTAATTGAAAACGCTGTTTGAATCAACAATATCTATATTTTACTGTCATGTCTTTGGTATAATTTAAAATTGTATCAATCTATCAACATCTTGTTGCATTAAAATGAAAAATTCAATAAAGCTTGATAAGTTTTAATCAAAGGCTTTGAAAACCATTTAATTCTATATGTGAAAAGTTATAGTTGCTTACAAGACGTGCTGAATACTGGCTCGCTTAATATTATTTTGGCTTTGGTTATTTTTTTTACCTTACATCATAGAGACTGGACGCTTGGAGAGGTCAACATACCTTTTTATTTTTTTGACGGAGAGGTCGAATACATTTATATGACAACTGTACGGGTATATGTGGCTCAGGGTAAAGGCTTTTCCCTGACTACCCATAGAACATAGAGGGCCCTAACATGCACCGTTTAAAACCGATCTGTCATCGGAATTGACAACGGCCTGCCAAGAGCAATGCTGCGCTGGCTCTAAAAAGGGCTTTTTCTCACCGGTTCTCCCAGGCAATCTCACCACCTTGCCATACACGACAGTTAGGGCACAAGGATCTAGCATCGTCACGGCTGCGCTTCTCCCCTAAACAGCACCAAAGGCGACTGGCACCGCAACCAATCACGGACCTAGGAAACCTAAAATCCCCGACCACAAAAGGGTTCACTGGCCTAGAGGCCCCACCAACTACGGCAATAAATGCACAAACACTATGCTCTCAGCTAATTCCGCAGTCAGGAGAAGTGTCAGGAACCCTCGCTGAAGACGGTTCGAGCACGCGAGGAAGCTATTCGTCGTAAACTTTCCCCGCGACACGTAGTCGGTGAATTATTTACACAAGTTATAGAGTTAGATTCAGTTTTATTGCTCTCTTTATTGTTTCAGAGCGCAGAACTTAATGTTTGTAACAGAAAATCTTGAAGAACCTAAGTGTCTTGTGTAATTTAAGTTGTGTCACTAGAATGAGTTATAAATGTTCTAGACTCATCTCTGTACACATCAAGATGTTTTAAAGAAGTATCAAAATGGTTTTACTCTGTGATTGGTTTACAAACATAAGTATCAGTACGTGATATAAAACTTTTATAGTCTTATATAATATAAAACTCACACAGCGTGAGACTATGAAAATTACTTTTTCACAGACTGTACAGAAGAATTTTTATATAGAAAAATATAGGCCCATATGTTTCTATATAAAAATTTAATTTAGCAACGAAATTACGTGTCCGTGTTACAAAAGTTTAACAAAGAATAAAAGAATTTTGGACACAACCTTAAAATTACTGAGAAAATTCTCGTAATAAGGTAAAACAAAATACCTTTACAGCTTCTCTATAAAAAACCCAACGCTCCACTGAAGATTCTAGTAATATACACTATTTGTCAGTTTGATACATAAATTATACTGATTCTACATCTCATTAGTAGTCTGTGATAACATGTATTTTAGTAGATATATATTTATAATTATGTAGTGTATACATGCTATCCTTAAGCAAATACATATGAATGTATATATTTAGTATTTGTATGTAATATCATTTATCATATATGTATTCTTTATACGTCGCCAACTTCCTTCGAGTATTTTATTTTTAATTCTATCTATTACCTGGTTTGTACCGAATTGGTTAAATGTTACCTATGTATTTCTGTTTTTTGATTTAGCATTTTTATTATTCAAAAGAGTATATTAGGTATAAATTTCGCTAATAGCGTCTAGCGTTTTATTCGCTGCCGCAGCATTTCTCCAAGCAAAAAGAATTTGCTCCGACACTTGCCGCTATCTAATGGGATTACTGTCGTGATCCAATTAACTCTATGTAACTCTAGCTTAAAGCAAATAAGGTAATGCACTTTTTGAGACAACATTAGTATATAGAAAAGGAAATAATTAACGACTGTAAGAAATCACAGAGTTTAATTAAATCCTAAACATATATCGTAGATGGTAGACGTTTCTTTACAGCTCGGGAAAGTTACAAAGTTCCTTATTGAATTCCCCAAAGTGGTTTCCCAGTGGAATTGTTTAAATTAGGTCGAACCGGGTACTGCGGGGTTAATTGATACATTAATAATGTCAGTGCATTTACACGACTACGTGAAATGTATATATAAAGAAAGGTACGTACCGGTTTCGGCATATTTGAAGGCAAATAGTGTAATTAGTAGATATTAATATCACTAACAAGTATCTTATAATTCACCAAATGTTCAAAATATGGACGACAAAATTTTTATAGTGAAAAATTTGAACTTTTAAAGTTTAATTATAATGACTATTGAAGAGATGGCTCAATATGTGCTCAATGTAGCAGGAAAAGGTGTTGCATACATGACGTAACGATGTCACGTCATTGGCTAGAGCGAAACTATGCTTGATTGTAACAAACATGAGTTACAACACTAATTTAAGACTTATTGTAATCAAAATCTAGTTAAGAGCATGGTGAGTACAATACAATAACAGTTGTGTACAAATTAGGGATGACACCAAAAAATACATATTTAACCCCACGTTTTAAGAAAAAACCTACATTTAAAAAAACTCATAATTTAACTCATACTTTACTAATCTGGGTGACACAGCTCAGTGGTTGGAGTAGTTCTCAAAAATCTTTAAAACATTACGAGGATTGGAGGTAACCGAAAAGAATTTTTATCTGAGCATATAATATTTACCTGTGAGTGTTTATTACATATGGAATATAGATTAATACCAAAATTGTATTTTGTGCCTTATCTACAAGTGTAAAAAAAGGTTGGTAGATCAATAAATAAATACCATTAAGCACTGTAATAGATTTTAAAAGTAAAATCAAAACCGGTTAAGTATTTAAAACAAGGTCCTTTCGCAAATCTACCGGGAGCCTGATCTGAGAAGAGCGGACAATAGACACGGCAAGCTTTGTACCTCACGTATACAATATTAATATAATTATTACACATTTAGTAAAAAATGTATCCAGTAATGTTATTTATCTAATATCTCACACATCTTAGTTAATGTACACACATTTAATATTTAATTGTTTTTTTCCTATCTATAATTTAAATTATAAAAAGCCCTTGGGTTGTAGCAGAATATCAGTGCTTTGTTCACATGCCGATGTGAACAAAATTAGTCACTGAGTTGCAACCCTTTTGGACTTTTGCAGCGCACACAAAGGTCCTCGATACCTTTATTATAAAATATTTGTCTTTTAACCTATGTACTGTCTGGATGGATTATGTGTGATGTAGAAATAAAAATAAAACCTTTATCAATCAATCTATCATTGCTATAAGTATTTATCGAACAAAAATGTCAGCTGTTATAACAGACGTCCTCACTCCTCAGTACTCACAAATCAGAATGTTTTACATTTTGTATATTGCTGTAGAAGATTCACTACGACCTATTAAAATGCAAATTGTAATTCTCCAGTGGCGACCGGGATCTTGTAGGGAGTTCCGCACTATGTACCGTGGCCACTACACGTAGTTGATTGCATAATTTCAGTATTAAAATTTATCCTGCTTACACTGTTATCTATAATAAATGCCAGTGCATATTTTAAGTATAATTTATTTTAAGTAATAATTTCGGGCTACAATTAAGCCCGAAGTACGCATAATTGAGAGACTTAAATAAATATAAATTTATAAGATTCATTTTCACATTCTGTAAAGTAAAATTTTCCAAAAAATTATTAAAAAATGATCTCATTCTACGAGCAGCTTAATCCCCTACTGCACGCGCCTCTGCGCGGGCGCCGGCAAGATCG
Source organism: Acentria ephemerella (assembly GCA_943193645.1). Taxonomy (NCBI): domain Eukaryota; kingdom Metazoa; phylum Arthropoda; class Insecta; order Lepidoptera; family Crambidae; genus Acentria; species Acentria ephemerella. The sequence continues at coordinate 706,452 of OW971887.1, forward strand.
TCCGATGTACGTCGCGATCAGGCCGTTGCTATCCGCAATAATCTAATAGGAACTTGCTAGCTTATCTGATGAATAAACACGGATTTTGAAAAGACAATGGGGGAAATTATTCCCATCACAAATTTATGTAAACGATATAAATTCTTTATTTACATTTTATGAAGCGACCAAGTAAACAAGTGTTTTACATATTCATCATGTATGTGTACGATGACACACATAATGACACTTAACACTGAAGCTTAATTCTTGACGAAATATAAACTATCGACTGACCCATCTATTACATTAGTGCAATTTTAAATAAAGTGTGACAATTATAAATCATTCATTTGATTTGATCAATATAGTAATATTAGGTATAATTTCATTTATTTCAAAATTTTTATTTACTTCAAATGATTCAACGTATTAAGTGAGAATAGAGGAATAGCATTCATCAAATAGTGATCAGCAGCTGCATTTCCGTTCTCTATTCACCCTTCTACCGTATTAGAGCGTCAGTGTACCCGGCACTAATGGCACGGGTCAGTGCATTCTAATTTAAGGCTGATTCTAAAGCAAACACGTTTTAACTAGACACGATCACATCATTATTGCAATTTGAACCTTATTGGCTTGCATAATTGAAAGCCCTAGCACCTAAAAATTCACTTGTTATTTCTTAGTATTTGAAATGAGTTCATTATACCAGGTAGTTAACACCGGCTCCTCCGATAGTCTCTCTTAAAACGACATTTTAAGTAGCAATTCGAGATTGGTCGTTCAAGTTCCGTCACGTTCAAAATGTTGATGTCTTTTTTAATCCGACATTCTGTTTTGGAAGAAGCAATTCTGAATGACAGAATGACCAATAAAAATACAAGCCACTGATCTTCTATAAAAACTTATGAAACCAAAAACCCCTCGACTGCACAACAAATACAATTATTGGAGATTCCAGCCGATCGCGTCGACATTCAGAGCCGTCTATTTTGGAGAGCAGAATCGATAGCGGCGAAAGTGGTGAAGGACGCGCTGGCCGGCTGCCAACTATCCAAGGTCTAACCCTGGCGGGTCAAGGCCTTCTCCTGCTGATGCTAATGAAATTGCTGGCTTCAACGGCGTGATCTCCAATCTCCAAGATGATGCCATAGGTAGCAACTTTAAAGATATATTAGGACTTCTATTTTTGGATGCATTTTTTACATAAAAATGTTCAGCAAACATCCGCCCTTCTGATGGTAGGTCGGTAACCAAAACATAAAAAGTGAAACGTAAAATGAACGTAAATAAATTGACTGTAAGCTCTTTGGGATATCAAGAATGTTAGCTCTGTGACTGTGGTAGTTTGAGATCATTATTAATTTTGATCAGTCAACAGAGACCAACTAAAGCGAAAGCTGTGTTGTTTCTATGTTGTTATCTTAAGTTCCCGAGTTTATTACGATCTATGCAGTTTAAATTGCCTCAGAGATTTTATCAGAGATAATATTAATTGAGATATTAAGCTATTACATTACCCAATAAACTGAATCCTATTAGAGGCGCCACTGGCATAGTTTTTAATCATATCACGGAATCTATGTGCACCCAAGGTCCAGGGATATACTAACCTTAAGGATCAGGGGACAAGTTATCAACCATATTACGTAGCCAAGTCTGGACCGAGGCGACAACACTTCTCAACACTCCAGACATATTAAGAATACTTTAAAAAATCGGTAAACATCTTTTATATGGGATAATACTATTTCATCTACTTTATCTATGTTTGAAACAAATTGTTACATGCTAGATTGCAATCCGAAAGTTAAAAATAGATGTTTATATGACATTTGTTCAAATCTAAATTTGTTTATGCACTTGAGATCCATCCCGGTCCATCGGCATGTGGCGGGTGTTGCAGTTACGTGAGCGATGCTTCAGTTTGTGAGCGAGCACGCGCGGGCGCCCGCCGCAAATTGTAAATATATTACTATTCAATTTGCTCTGTCGAGTGCTGTCTCGGCATTAAAGCTATGAAGTTTGTCCCATTCGTTTTATTTTGTGAGCTGCTACCAAATGTTGTTTACTGAGAGATGTGTCAAAAAAGTCAAAAGTCAAAAGTCAAAAATAACTTTATTTAAATAGACTTATTTACTAAGCTCTTTTAAATCGTCACAACAGGGAATATGTATAAGAAAATAAATAAATATAATTATAAAGGCAATACTCATAATTTTACTGGGTATCAACCGGGCATTTACTAATTGTCCCAGTTATAGTATTTCAATATGTACTAAATAAATTGTTAGTTTTAATTTTAAAATAATACTTATTTTAAAATTAAAAATAACACTAGTATGCATATTCCCAATCAACCCTACTACCGCTTCGACGAATTAGTAGCTGCAGAGAAGAAGCGGCGCAAGAAACTCTCAGCCTTTAGTATTTATAATGACATTTACAAATCAATTATGTCATTATGTATTAGTATTATAAACATATACATGTTTTGTTTTACAGTGCATTAAAAAATATATTTTTAAATATTGCAAAATATAATAAATAAGTGCAGAGAAGCAAATTATAGTGGCCACAAATTTTTATCTTTAAAATAATCTTCTACCTTGTAATACCCCTTTTTCATCAAACAACTTTTAATAGTTGACTTAAATTTATGCAGAGGCAATTCAATAAAACTTTGTGGTATCATATTGTACATTTTTATACTTATTTCTATAAAACAATTACCGGTCTTATGCAGTCTGTGGCTTGGAAAGGCGAGCTTATGCTTATTTCTGGTGTTGAAGCTATGGCAGTCTGAATTTCTAAGAAAAGAACCACTGTATTTACGTACATACATAATACAATCAAAAATGTATTGAGACGCCACGGTTAGTATGTTAATTTCCTTAAATAATTCTTTTAGCGAGTCACGTGGTCTAAGGTTGTATATTGCACGAATGGCTCTCTTTTGAAGTACAAAGATCGTCTGTATGTCAGCAGCGGAGCCCCACAACAGTAGACCATACGACATTAAGCTGTGAAAATAGCTGAAATAAACTAATCTCGCCGTTTCCACATCAGTAAGCCGTCTTATTTTTCGAACTGCATGCGCAGCTGAACTTAATCTTCCTGCCAGAGCCGTAATATGTGGGCCCCATTGTAGTTTGGAATCTATAGTAATTCCAAGAAATGTTGTAGAATTAATTATTTCTATTGGTTCCTCATTTATCTTAATACAAATATTGACCCGCCTTACATTAGGCATACTAAATTTAATACACTTGGTTTTCTTAGAGTTTAAAACAAGATTATTAGCCGTCAACCAGTGTAGGACTTGAGAAAGAGTACTATTTACCTCGTCAGATACGTCCTTGCGTCTGTCGGTTTTGAAAATCAAAGAAGTGTCATCAGCAAACAAAACTATTTCACAGAGGTCTTTAGCAAAATAAGGCAGGTCATTAATGTAAATTAGAAATAATAAGGGGCCCAATATGGAGCCCTGGGGCACTCCCATATACAGAGGCGCGCCGGAAGAATTAGTGCCATTTATGTTAACTTTTTGTATTCGACCAGTAAGATACGATTCTATAAGGCGTAGCGAATTATCTGAAGCACCATAATGTTTCAATTTTACTAATAGAATCTGATGATCCACACAATCAAACGCTTTTGATAGATCACAGAATATACCTATAGCATCTTGCTTATTTTCCCATGCATCAAATATATGTTTGATGAGTGCGACCCCTGCATCCGTAGTATTTCTATTTTTAGTAAAACCAAATTGCTTTTCATGGAATAATTTGTTAAAGTTAAAGTGTAACAGCAACTGATGAAATATAATTTTTTCAAAAATTTTACTTAGAGCAGGTAGGATAGAAATTGGCCGGAAGTTTGATGGATCACTCTTATTACCTGCTTTAAATAGTGGGATGATTTTACTATATTTCATTAGATCAGGGAACTGCCCTTCATCAATACATTTATTGAATATAAATGCTAAGTAAGGTGATATTTTGTTTATTATTATTTTAAGAAGGTCTGTTGATATGCCCCATAGATCTTTTGTTCTTTTAATGTTAATTTGTTTAAAGTTTTTAAAAATGTCTATTGGAGTTATGTAAGTAAAGTTAAATGTACTTTTACATATCTCAATACTTGACTCAAGTAATGATATGGCATGATCAGTACTAGAATTTAAATGTTTTGTGGTTGTGGCAGCTATATTAGAAAAGAAAGATTCAAAACCGTCAGCCACATCCTTATCTGTTGTAGCAATAATATTATTAAATTTTAAACAGAACTCTTTATCTTCTGATTTAAGTTTGCAAGTCTCTTTATTAATAATATTCCAAGTGGCTTTAATTTTACTTTTAGAATTAATAATTTTATTACGCAAGAATATAGCTTTTGCATTGTTACAAACCTTCTTAAATATTTTGGAATATTTTTTAACGTATTCATGGAATTTATTATCACTAGCGTTTGATTTAAGATCATATAAGTCATACAGTTTATTTCTACTTTTATAGATGCCGGGAGTGGCCCAATCACTGAATTTACTTTTAAATGGATTTATTGTTACAGTCTTTTCAGTGAAAACTGAATCAAATTCAGTTCTTATTAATTTAAAAAGATTTTCGTACAGGTGATTGGCATTATTATCCTCATGAAACGGCAAATTTATAATTTTTTTGTTGATGTTACTATTAAAAAATTTTACGCGACTCTTCGTAACCGGCCTACAATTAATAATAATTTTTTTTGGAACATAAAGGTGTTCGAAACTCACGAACTGCCCAGTATGGTCAGATTGCAAACGATTTATTATAGACTTATTTAAAAATTTACCATTTTCACAGAATATGTTATCTAAGCAGGTAGCTGTAGTGGCAGTTATTCTTGTTGGTTCCGAAAAAAGAGGAACTAAATTAAAAGATTTAAAAAGATTTAGAAATCTAACAATAATTTGAGAATCACCCAATATATCGATATTAAAGTCGCCACATACAACAACCTTCTTTTTGGAATTACAAAGTTTCCTTAGTACCTCTTCCATAGTGTTTTCAAATAATACATAGTCTGATGATGGAGGTCTATACACGCACACAATTATAAAATGCTCCAACTCTGCACATGATAATTCGATTGTTCGTTCAATAGATAGTGCCATTATATCCTTCCGTTCCTTCGATTTAAATTTATTATGTAAAAGTATCAGTGACCCACCACGAATAGCCGACTTTCTTATGAACGAACTAACCACACTAAAATTATCAATATATATTAGACACTCATGTTGTCTTAACCAATGTTCGGTCAAACATAAAACATGTATATTCATTTCATCCAAGAATAAACCTACTTCTAGTTCTTTTCCCGAAAATCCTTGTATATTTTGGTGAACAAAATTAAGGTAACTATTAGGCTTATTCTTGGTCATAGAATGGCGAGAGATCTCCTCCCTTGTCACAATATTCAATTTAAATTATTAGGACAATAATCCGTGTCATTAACCTGCTCAATAGAAGCAGGTGAGTACATAAAAAAAATATAAGATAGCGATATAGCTATCTGACGTTTATTATAATATGACAAATAACATTTGTCTTTTGTTCGAATTAAATTACTATTCAGTAATTTGTTTGTATCAATTAAATGAAACAAACTACGGTTTCCGAACGTGACCGTATCAAATGTCAAATTCAATTTATATCTGTGGTTATTTTCTGCTTGTGGCACATTTGTCAAATAGGGGAGTGTAAACAAAATAATTTTCTTTATATTAAGAGAACAAAGTTTATCTAAATGTGTAATAAGTCTCTTTTTATTCATTGTACCCTTATTTCCAATAAATATTATGAGGGTGGAATTTGGTTTAAAATTGTAATCAATTATTTTATACATTATGTCACAATATGAAGCTCCAGGCAAACAGTGATTAATTACTGGGCAATTCATGTATGTACTTAGTAATTGGCCCATGTTTTTCCCAATATCGTCACTAAACATCACTACAGGACTTATGCTATTACTGCAGTTTTTAATATTATATGAAGACAAATTACGTTGAGTAGGGGGTTCACATTCTTGGCAAATACCCAGAGAGCATGATGTGCTTGCTAAGGTGGGGCTATTTGAATTATTCGTAAGTGACTTTATCGCCAAAATGTATTCCCCATACTCTTTTTTTGTATTATTGTATCTATCAGTCATTTTTTCTAATTTTTTCTTAAGAATACACATTTCAGATTGAACTGATTTAACATAAATATCATGCTCAATTATATTATTTTCCAATAATATAGTGTAAACGTCAAGTTCCTCACCTAACCGTCTCCGTTCATTTATATATTGACAATTTCTATACAAACTTTTATGTGTTTTAATTAATTTTTTAGTTTTTTTAATATATCTATTAATTTTAACATATTTTTTAATTTTGTTACTGCTGCACCTGACAAGTTTCACAGAAGGGGTTGAATTTACAGTGACATTTGTCAAATCAATTACCTCAGGAGGTGAGTCAACTGCAGCAGAAACCAGGCTGGGTGCACTACCAATTAGCTCATCAAAAAGGCTCTGGTTATGGTTCGCTAGCACATCGGTCTTCTCGGACTCCATGTGCGATATGTGGTGGTGGGCCTCGTGTAGTTCCTGTTCCAGCATGGTGATGCGTCTGAGACCTCGCACATAGTCCTCACTGCACCCGTCAAAACCATCCACTATGCCTTGTAAACGGTCTCGGTCATCTGTCACTAACATATATTGTGTGTGCAACTCAGCCATTTCTTTTTTTAATAATATATTTCTATTTAAAATCTCTAACATCTCTTTTTCATTTTCATCCCTTTCCAAGTGCAACTGTTCATTCGACTCTTTGGCAGCCCTTAATTCCTTCAAAGCCTGGTCGAGTTGGCAGGCGAGGGCACCGCGTGTCATCATAGTATTATATGTATATTAAACGAGATCTTAAGATAAATTTCCAAAGCGCCGAATGACCAATTTGAGGTTGAATATTTGGAACCAAATTCTACCTCTTTGTGTAAATATCGATAAATCAAGTAAATCGAGTCGGTAAAAACTAAATTAACTTAATTAGTAAAAAATAATTTATGATATTCGTATGCAGTAGACATACAGAATACTATGTACCTAAAGAGATGACAATGATTTACAATTTTCAAATTCACTGTGGCGAAATAACCGTCAGGCGATTTTGTCACGTACGTAACTAACACTTCACAAATACACTAAATATTATCTAATTATATTTGTTGAACACTCATTTATGTTTTGTACACGATTTTGGGCTATAATTAAGCGTAAAATTAATAAATAATTAAATTAAACACGGGACTGATACAAAACAGCTGTTAGCCGGAGTGTTGCCACAAGCCGCCAACACATACGTACCAAGTGGTTATAAGATTGACTAAATTATATGTCGTTGCAACATGGAAGATATCTAATAATTAATTTTATATAAAATATCAAAACCTAATCTAAAAATAAAATTGAAACATTTTTTAAAGAGAGGCTTTTTATCTTTTTCGATCAAAGTCAAAGTCAAAGTCAAAAATAACTTTATTTAAATAGACTTATTTACTAAGCTCTTTTAAATCGTCACAACAGGGAATATGTATAAGAAAATAAATAAATATAATTATAAAGGCAATACTCATAATTTTACTGGGTATCAAACGGGCATTTACTAATTGTCCCAGTTATAGTATTTCAATATGTACTAAATAAATTGTTAGTTTTAATTCTAAAATAATACTTATTTTAAAATTAAAAATAACACTAGTATGCATATTCCCAATCAACCCTACTACCGCTTCGACGAATTAGTAGCTGCAGAGAAGAAGCGGCGCAAGAAACTCTCAGCCTTTAGTATTTATAATGACATTTACAAATCAATTATGTCATTATGTATTAGTATTTACATATACATGTTTTGTTTTACAGTGCATTAAAAAAAAATATTTTTAAATATTGCAAAATATAATAAATAAGTGCAGAGAAGCAAATTATAGTGGCCACAAATTTTTATCTTTAAAATAATCTTCTACCTTGTAATACCCCTTTTTCATCAAACAACTTTTAATAGTTGACTTAAATTTATGCAGAGGCAATTCAATAAAACTTTGTGGTATCATATTGTACATTTTTATACTTATTTCTATAAAACAATTACCGGTCTTATGCAGTCTGTGGCTTGGAAAGGCGAGCTTATGCTTATTTCTGGTGTTGAAGCTATGGCAGTCTGAATTTCTAAGAAAAGAACCACTGTATTTACGTACATACATAATACAATCAAAAATGTATTGAGACGCCACGGTTAGTATGTTAATTTCCTTAAATAATTCTTTTAGCGAGTCACGTGGTCTAAGGTTGTATATTGCACGAATGGCTCTCTTTTGAAGTACAAAGATCGTCTGTATGTCAGCAGCGGAGCCCCACAACAGTAGACCATACGACATTAAGCTGTGAAAATAGCTGAAATAAACTAATCTCGCCGTTTCCACATCAGTAAGCCGTCTTATTTTTCGAACTGCATGCGCAGCTGAACTTAATCTTCCTGCCAGAGCCGTAATATGTGGGCCCCATTGTAGTTTGGAATCTATAGTAATTCCAAGAAATGTTGTAGAATTAATTATTTCTATTGGTTCCTCATTTATCTTAATACAAATATTGACCCGCCTTACATTAGGCATACTAAATTTAATACACTTGGTTTTCTTAGAGTTTAAAACAAGATTATTAGCCGTCAACCAGTGTAGGACTTGAGAAAGAGTACTATTTACCTCGTCAGATACGTCCTTGCGTCTGTCGGTTTTGAAAATCAAAGAAGTGTCATCAGCAAACAAAACTATTTCACAGAGGTCTTTAGCAAAATAAGGCAGGTCAGTAATGTAAATTAGAAATAATAAGGGGCCCAATATAGAGCCCTGGGGCACTCCCATATACAGAGGCGCGCCGGAAGAATTAGTGCCATTTATGTTAACTTTTTGTATTCGACCAGTAAGATACGATTCTATAAGGCGTAGCGAATTATCTGAAGCACCATAATGTTTCAATTTTACTAATAGAATCTGATGATCCACACAATCAAACGCTTTTGATAGATCACAGAATATACCTATAGCATCTTGCTTGTTTTCCCATGCATCAAATATATGTTTGATGAGTGCGACCCCTGCATCCGTAGTATTTCTATTTTTAGTAAAACCAAATTGCTTTTCATGGAATAATTTGTTAAAGTTAAAGTGTAACAGCAACTGATGAAATATAATTTTTTCAAAAATTTTACTTAGAGCAGGTAGGATAGAAATTGGCCGGAAGTTTGATGGATCACTCTAATCATCATCATAATGATCATGATAATGAACGGCCTTGTTCGAAATTTCTGATGAGCCGTTGGGAGCTGATAACGATGCCCACAAAATAGAGATACTATATTCTCTGTTGCAGAAATCCATACATTTCCTTTTCACCAATCGCCACAACAAAATAATTAATATTATTATTAATTATTGGTTTATTATAAAATTCTGTATTAAAAAACATGGCCGAACAAGTCATATTTGTTACTAAAAAGTAGTTTTTAATTAATCCTCCTTGAAGCTATCGGTATAAATATTGAAAGAAGTTTTAAAGTTTACAGGTCCGCCCTTTACCATGTTAATGAAAAGAATTCATAATAGTTTGCTTGGCGAGAAAATATTTCTCAAAGAAATGTATTCATGTATATTAATAGTTTGCATGATTAATGTTTATGAGATAATATTTGTATTGTTTGTTTTGGAAACAAAGGTATTTTATGAGACAGAAAGAACTTCAATATAATTGATTCTGTTGTCAATATCCTTCAATACTTTTTTGAAGGTTTTCTCAATTTATTTGGTTAGAAAGGGATGAAAATTTAGAACTTTACAACAGCGTCACTTTTCGTGTTAGTTTGTGATGAAAGAATGAACTGAAACTTAAAGAACAAGTATTAATTTCTTGTTGCTGGTTGCATTTATAAATCGTAATGAAAAAGATGAAATTCATCTTTAAGAAGCTTAACGTGTTTCCTAAAATTTATTTGCCTGCTCCAAAATCTGTTTTCATTTTTCTGAACGCATTGAAAGAGGAAGATGTACTTAAATTTAGATTAGTCAATGTACAGGAGTTATGTGTGGTATTACTTATTTAATCAACTTAAGTACTGTGAATGTTGGTAGCAAGAATATTATAATAATTTTGCGCTAACGCAGATTACCAAGTTCAGTCCCAGCTTAGTAAGATATAAGCCCCTGAGCTCACGTGAACTTTCAATTTGTTACCTTCATTCTTCGAGGATTAACCTTTGACCGACGATCTGACGGGTCTACACAAGATGCATTTCAATAATAACACTTTAATCGAAAGTTTGCTTTTGCTAAATAATCGTGTGTAATTGGACATAAGTCCAATCTCATACATTTTACATTTAGCGATTCGACTGCGATTTCGATAGAAATGCATTATGCCTAGGACTTCTGAATCTATCTTATCTCTATTACTTTATAATACCTATCTTGTTTTTAACCTTTCCATGCTTACTAGACTACTAGCGGTGTCACACTCGAGTTTTAAACAGTAAAACTATTTACAGCAGACAAGTCTTTAATGCCTTTTACATCTTATTTTAATCTAGGAATCACTGAAATGCAGGTGAGTTGACGGTCTGAAGCAAAGAGATGCTAGCTTCTTATTCCCAGTTAATTAACGAGCATTAAAAATAATGTTATACTTATAACTACTATGAAAGATTCATGCTTGCCTCTTTTCTTTGTCGTAGAAATTCAATTTAAATTTAGGTAGAACCTGTATTTCCAATTATTAAATACCTCAGGCAATTTGGAACAAAAACCATAGATACAAAGAATAATCTTTGTTCTAAACCGCTGCTGTGTTTTTAGTAGCCAGCATACGGATTGTCTTTGATCGTGGAGTTATGTATTATGTTAGCGTGGGCGGGCGGCAGTCACAAACACACCTCGGCGAGTAACAGTAGAGCCGCGGGCTGCGGCTCCTAATTGAATATTTAAGCACAGTAGCCTTTATAGAACTCGCCAAAGAAAATGATACCTTATTTACCTTGGGATGCCATTGAGAAGGGTGCCTCAGTAATATTTACCTAAGATTATTTCAATAAAATCCTAATTCGTGATGTCAATATATTCTGTTCTAAAACCAATGAACGGATAGAAAAGAAGAATTTCATCGCATATGGATTCCTCCTATTGCTTACCATCAGACGGTGTCGAGTCATTTGATGTGCGTTATATTAAAAAAGTATATGTTACTTCGTTATTATTATTGCCACGAAATCGTGAAAACATGTTTTTCAAAAACAGAACTTTGATAAACAGTACACAACGTGCATACATTGATACCTTTCATTTTAATTTCCCGTAGGATTGAACGCAGCTCCGCATCATTGACTCGTAAATATGATTATTCACTGAAGTTTCAATTCCTTAACATGTTTATTGCATACTTAAAATAAATGTACTTATTTTAAGAATTAAATACGGTATAATCATATATAAGGATCAATTTTAAAACAATTCGAAAAATTCAATTTAGTTCTATATTACAGACAGCGCCATCTAGTTACGCGCTCCGGAACTAATATAGATAAGTATAATGCACTCGTATAGTGCTTTTATTTTGTAGACCAATTAAATATTTTGGTATTTCTGCCATCCTCCAACACTGATTATCATATTCATCCATTTCGAATTAAAAAATACATATACTATAAATAAATAAAAATGTATTAACATAACACACAGAGTAAGCAGTGAGGCGCGTCGGAGCGGGCGACACCGATGTTCTCTTGATTTACATTTTAATTACTCTGTCCAAATGTCCACGCTGCTAATGCCGAGAAAAAAAACACCCATCATATGCATTTTAATTTGCGTCATGATCAATGAAAATTAAACACGGTTTGTCTTTCAACAGGGACGGGTTAGAATAAAACTCTACGTCAACAGCCTTCGTTGATGTCATATTTTTAATTTATTGTATAAGGCTTAACTATGTTGGTATCAGATTTATTCATCTCTATACCACAGCGCAAAATATTGTATCAATTCGTCAAATATCAAATTTTCCGAATGAACTTTATATTGTAAATATAATAAGAGTCATAATCGATAAGAATATTAACTAAACATGTAATAAAACAATTATATCGAAGCTTTACCAGCCAGTAATATAATCAATTATTGTCTTTGCAAACTAAGACACGTCGTCGTTTCAATCTCGTTTCGGGTACTGTATGAGATCCTGGGGCGGCACACAAAAAAAGGTAATGCTTAGCTTAGAAAGAGCATAGAAAACTATACCGACGACCAACACATTCCGCCCTATTCGCTTCCCGGCTGCAGAACTTTTCGCCCAATGTGACGTTCTATCCGTAAAACAGCAATTTATTCTCCTAACAGCAACAAAACATTATCAAACTTGATACAAAACCACACTACTAACAAGCAAAAGACGAGCTGATATTGTATGCTTTCTGAGGCGTCACGCATATCACATTCCCAAAAATTTATCAGGTTTCTTGATAGTTTTCTGTAGAAGTCAATAGTAAAAAAATTAACTTACTAAAATGAAAACTTATGATGAGACAGAGAAATAGCTAATACCTTTTAAATAATTATTCTTTTGAACCGGCATCAAAATATTCACGTCATTAACACAGCAAAAGTAATTATCGTGCCTGAAAATATTTAAATGGCTAACTATAGTCATACATGTATGACAGATAATAAACAAAAATATAAAAGTATAATTAAGAATGACTTCCCCAAAAAACTACTGTGATGATACATAATTGATATTCAGTTCGCGGCATCGGCCATTTTGCGCGCGTATTGATCATGGCAGTTTTTAGCACAGACAATTGAAAAATGGTAAACACCCAAAAGCTGTTAGTGTGGTGTTTATATTTCAACGATTTTCAGTTTAGTTTTTAACAAAAATAATAATTTATTTCAGAAATTACTTTCCACTTGGTTGGTTACTTAATTAAAAGTTGTATAAGTCTTGTGAGGTTTATGTTTGTTCTTCCCTTTTATGTATGATATAGTGCTATTTTAATGACATGTTACTTGCCTCATTCTCCACAGAATAAACATGTGTCATCCTCAACTCATTGTAAACAAACTTAGTCAGAATACAGTAACTGAGTGATCTCTAAGCCTAGTTCCATCAACTCTCCTAAATGGCTGAGAACGGACCGGTGGCGGGTACAAATTGACAATTAAGTGCAACAGACCGACCGATGAATCTACACAAACATCATCTATAGAATCATTCAATCGGCTTTAGAAACGATGGGGAAATGGAATCTTAAAAGTCAAATGCAAAGGCATCATATTTTCTGCTCGTTTCTGTACTCCATGAGTTTGTTATACCTATTATCTTAAACTTAAAAAAAAAGAACACTACGAATACACTTTATTTTCACTCAAAAGGTAGGTAATTGACAAAAAATAATAAACACTTTCTACTTAGGTTTGTTGATGGCTCATCCTCATTGCCACAGTAGGCATTTCAAGGCAAAATTTCCGCCTGCTGCTAATCCATTCTACCAGCTTAATGGCGTGGCCGCTAGCGACCACTAATTGACTATCAACTGGTCCACTCCGGTTACCTGTTAACATGGTTAATATAAAACCGTGTAATAATGTAGGTAATCAATAAGCCGCTTCTTTTTCCAATATTTTACTTCACGTTGATTTGGAGTACTTCCTCCGTAAGTACTTACTTACGGTAGTCAAGGGGTTACCTATGTAGAAACGCTCTTTGCTCTTGATGAGTTCTCGTTCCGGTGTAAGGGGCGATTCACCAACGGATTTAGACTGCATAGCCTGGACGGGCACGAAACAACTATCAGAATACAAACCGTAGTGATTGCGTGGTCAGCTAATATCCAGCGACAAAAGGCAATTTTCAAGGCCCAATAGTGCATCTCCAGGTACTTCTCCAGTCCACGGAGTTAGCTGCGAGCATGCTGTTAGTGGCTTTATAGCCGTGTTTAGTGGAGCCTTGTGGGCCAGTGGACCCATTTGTGTTCGACTGGTCCCAGAAGGTCCACTCCAATGCACATACCACACTAACAATGGTCATCAGCGAATTTAATCCTTTTGTCGTAAACATCACATCATCGGCATTGCCATTACCTTCCATACATCTAAATTCGTCATGTCATGTATGAACAACTTTTCCAAAACGCAATTTAAACATTTAATTTCTCTCATAAATCCACATTGGGTATGCGATTAGATCTTTACTGTAGCGTGATTTAATTATACAATTGCGTGTGCGTGTCAATATTTATTTATTGTTCTATTATACGTTGTGTTACGAATTATATTATTTACCTTACGTAAATAATATAAAACATACAGAGGTCAGGGGTTTAATAACACGGCCATGTAGATCTAGCGTTATATTTGATATTACTTAGTATTTTATTCAATTGTGATAAGAAACATGTTCACCCAACTGAGCTTCTTATACAACTGTAAACGTGATAAAAATTTATTAATTTGTTCAGTTGGTATTTTCAGGATAATGACGACGACCTTGTTCTGAGAAGAACGAACAAGAAGTTAAGAAGTTCAAATCATTTTTGCCTAAGACAAACTGCTCCAAAACTCATTTGAATTTGGCATTTGAATTCAGACCAGCGAGGCTTTTAAAACTATTTTCGCTCTCTACGCTTCAAAATAAATTTTGAAATTTCTGTCAGCTCTTCGTGTACGCCTTCGGGTCTGAAAACCGGCTCTGATTAAATACCTGAAGTGCCTGATTAACCAAGACTACGGACCCCGCACGGGCAGCGCTACACAAATTATTAAACAGCCCTTTCAGAGCAACTTCTGTAGAGGCAACGTTTTGTTATTATTCTGTGGAATAAACTTGTCTTTATGTTAGGCAAAATTGTTTAACCCTTTCAAGAACGAAAAGCAGCTTTGTGGAATTTCCACAGAAGCTCGATGAAAACTCTTTATCTTTTGCTCCATAAAGGATATAGAGTGTTACTAGAAGTGCTGCTTGTATACAACGAGATCTTTAACTACTTTACCTCAAGAACAAATAAGGTGGTATAACCTTTTTGTTTTTTGTATAATTTTACTTGACCAGTTGAGTGGATACACGCAAACATAATAGACTGTGTAGCCTTAATTCCCTCCGAACAAAGAATATCGCGTTTTGTGTTCATTTTCATAAATCAGTAATAATCTTGCATCTCTCGCAGTTGTTGCTAATTGCAAATGTACCGGACGAGAGAACACTCCGGTGCCCGCGACGTGCACTCGCATATGTGTTTGTTATTAACATTCTGCAGAGATTTGACGCATTTTATGTTTTATATAACAGAAGCCTCGACAGAAATCTTTTGAACGAGAGCCATATTTATTTAAGATATGTGACGAATCAACTCCTAAACTTTGTATTTGGAAACGATTTAAAATTCATAAAATATGATTATGTCACAGCATCAAACTTGGTTCAGTTTGAATAATTACGTTTGTAGATATGTTTTGAGAGAACCCAATAAATCCGAGATCATTAACGCCATATAACAACTATATTAAGCCATAGTATAATAAGGATCGAGATGTCTCAATCTAATAACCAAGGCCATGGTAGAGTTTTATGACTTATTCTGTTCACTGAACAAATGGAACACATCCTATGTAACTGTGACGCTCTTGCCAGGAACAGAATGAGCCTCTTTGAACTGGGCTATCCGTCCTTAAGATATAAGGCTGCTGACTCCTGGCGTACTTACATCTTGGTGGTATTCCAGGACAGCAGACATTAGGATTAGGGAAGCACAAAAGATCCCATTGGGTCGACGAGCTCCGGGAATAATCCTGGACCTACATCAAGATACAAGATATGCTGTTCACTATGGGCGACAAAAAAGCATATATAACACGATCCACCTTACACAGTAATCAGTAGCTATGTATAGATTGTAGAACCAAGGTAAGACAACTCTCTGGTTACCCACCAAATCAAAATAATGAGGACAAATGGGAGATCTCATAGATGCGACCCTGAGTAAGTTATTAAAATTTGTGTGCAATATACTTAGCTCTATACCGACATCATTATTAGTAACATGAATCATGTCCATGTACGGCAAATTACGTTATGCAAGTCCAAAAGCATATTTAATCCCCTGACTATGAGCGAGGTTTAAAACGGTAACTCGATGAAATCATTCGAGCCATTGTTCGACGGGCAAATCCGATTACAGCTGTAGGTAGGTTTACTTATAACCACGTCTTGTATATTGTTCTAAATATGTTATATGTAAGCAATTAATACTACTTATTTATAAATTTTATCCAAAACCTGTCTTTAACTCGTGAAGCCTTAAAAAATAGACACAACTGTTTTTTTATTTTAATTAAAAATCCGAGAGCACAATAACCATATAAATTAATTAGAAATACTCGTAACTCCAATGGTATGTAATCAACAATCATTTGACTAAATACTTAATTATAAAACTTATTCGTTTATATATATTGATTCATATTCAAACCGAATGTCTACTAAAATACAATTCAATATCGCATTGCGAGTGTCTAACTCGATGTGGTCTCTACTGTACCCCTGTCCTGTATACTCGTTAGTAGTTTATTACAACAACTACAAATGATATAAAGAGCGATTGCCAGAAATCGAGGCGCACCCTATTGGAGGTTATATTGCTTTACGAACTATGTAACATTAAATATGATGCATGGACTTAATAAATAAAATCACCTAAACGGTACCCTCTCGAGTAGAAATGTTGCAACATCTCGTTACTAATGATGGAATGCGATCCCCACTTTACCGCATGTTAATAAAATATTTAACACAGTAGACGTCTATACACGAGGGTATGTTTCATTTAAGAGATAAATTACAAATCAATTGTTAAATAATCTATAAAATTTTGTCATATGACATTTTTGGATGTAAATGTGTGATGTTACTACACTACCTTTAAAAAAACAGACAAATATAGCACATAAGATGACAAGCGTACTAGCGTATAGATATACATATACACACGCTCAAGTATACACACGAAAATACACGCCCCCTAACACATACATACACACACGCCCGCACTCACGCGCGCGCGCGCATACACACGCACACACAGCCACACGCACGCGCACACAGGTCTCTGTTTAGCACAACATAACACAGACTTCAGTAGAAACGGATCTAGATTTAGACACCTAATGTCAGAGTTTCTCAGGCACTGTTCATTAAATATATGAAGGCATTTATTATTTAATCTTTCATCCAGTGTATTTGTCTTAAAATGAGATCAGATTGAGCACACAATTGACTACCACTGGATTCCTAAGAACTATTTTTTATGTCATAAAATACTAAGCAACATGGACCACCTGACGCTAAGAGGTAATCATCGAGCAGTTTCAAGACCATAAAGGAAATGCGGTTGTCTCTATCCGATACATATCGATCTCAATTTAAATTAATCACGGTAACCTTCAGGAAAATTAAATTTGATACCAGTAACTGTTATCGCCCGGTGGAGAACCGTACATCCAATATCGCCCTCTTAAGTGTACAGAGTACAACAAACCTTTTTTTATTTAACAAACAAGAAAGGTCACTTGAATATTAACATAGAGTCAATAATTTAAACGAACGCGATATAAAACAGTCAGGTTGAGTAAATTATGAAAAACAGAACAAATAGTATCCGCAACTGAATAAATAATCCCAAGTATTCTGTAATCCACAGTAATATAACGTACGGCTTGGTTTTTGAAACATTTTTATATACGATGAAACTGAAGTTTTTATTTACAGTCATGGCACAATTATTAATAAACAATTTATTGTTCAACAAATAGGACTTTATGATCTTTCTTAGAGTCCATACATATATCTTAATATATCTAATTTAACGTTGCACCTAAAACATACATTTAACATTACACTACCCCGTTAAGAATATTATTAAAATAAGACGCATCTTTTTGTGATTTTTAGTGACATATGTTAAAATATTGTACAAACCATTTGGAACTTCTTCTATTCTTCAAGAGATACCAATACTCCTTTAAACAGCGTACTGCTTAACGGGTGAAATAGGAAAGCCGATGCCAATACAGCGACGTATTTACAGAGTTCGAAATCAAAAGAAGTTTTATTACAAGAATAAATAACACTGCATACTAATTTTACAGTAGAATATTGTCATATAAAAACATCTTTGAAATTTTAAGAACAGCCCAATTATTTAGTATAGCTCAGTTTTACGGCTTACCAGCTCAGTCCTCGATCCTTGCTGCCATATTTTGCAGACGCTTCGATCGACAGCTTAATAAAATCACTATCAGCGTCTCCTTTTCCAGTCGCTAACGAGCTGTTGTGGTCCTGAACTGAAGTTTTCTACAAACTCATTTTTTCCAGATAAATTGAATATTGTTGGATAACTTTTTAACAAGATGGCTGTTGCGCTCCAAGATATTTTAGAAATATCAAACTTTATTGAAATTATTACTTTTTGACATCCGTTACATTAATACCTAGATCATTTTAGATATTAATTATTTTACAGCCCAGGAATTTTAAAATCATCAATCATCATCACGTTTACCCGTCCCTCAACTGGACATACGCCTTCTTATAAGACGGTGGGCACGGAGCAAGCAGAATTGAATAGTCTTCGGTGCAAAGCAGCAATCATAGCAGTACAGCTGGTTTATAGTGAATATGCCGGTCAAATAACCCAAAGGTGATTTCCTATGTAAAAAGGCCTCTTTTATACGGGACATCATGACCAGTATGAGCTATCACCAAACGGAATATTGATAAAATGATCTGCTCTTTTAGTGGAATTTAGTATTTTAGGTTCTTTAAATTCATGCTCCTACAACATGTAATGGATTATAGCTTCTTATTTATTTAGAGTGAGATGGATGCAAGCAACACGGCATTAAATAAAATAAAATCTTAAAACTTAAACCACTCCGGTGTTATTAAACCTCGCCCGTACATTTGTAAGTCATCTCTGATTAACATTCAAAGGTGAGTGACCTCTTAAACGTTGTTATTTATTCACAAAAACACACCCCGAGCTTTTGTAATTCATTACTCATTCTAGAGAATGTAGGAGAGAACCACTAGATTATTGCAACGAATTTTAGTTTCAATAGGATTGATTGAGTGTAGAGAGGTATTTATGTTGATGGAAAGCAACACTACTAATACAAGAAAGTGTTATGTCTGATGAAACTACAAGTACGAGATTTTAGTGCGACACGAATAGACAAGCAATAGTTTGAAAATACTAGTCTTTTTCATTTTACTTTAAGATGCATCCAATTAAATTTCTGACAGTACTCCTCCATAATTCCATGGACTTATATTTATCATGTAAAATAATCATAATATATTATATACGTATGTATTTTCCACCGTACTTGTTCTACAAGCGTATTGTTAAAGAGCGCTCAACTGATTACAAAATTACGGGGTTCCCGGCTACAATTTTCAAGTTCCTGCGGCTGAGAGGCTGCTTAATGTACTAATTAGCTGCCTCGCTCCTTTCGCTCACCTCGTACGCTCTGCTCAAATTAATCTAGCGACAATTGCTCGCAATTGGCTATTAGCTCAGTTACAACTCGTGGACGCTTTGAGGGCTGCATTTTAACGTACACAAAGGTGTTTTTTGTAGCTAAAAATTTCTATTGGATTTAATTTTCTTTAATAACAAGTAGTCTTGTATTTAGGCAGTGAAGTAAGAATCTCAAAAACTTGCGCGGGGGTGCGGGGTTGCTTCAGTGAATTGCTTTAGCAGAAGGGGAGGTTTTAGTTGGTATTTCCAGTGCTTACATGATCAGGCGCAGGGCGAGTCCCACACTCCCTTCGTCTAGCCATCGGACCTACCAAAAGAGATTCCCAAGAGATATCACTGCTTATGACGTTGTCTCGTAGCTTGAGCTCAGAACAGATTATAGCAACATATTCTGCAGTTTGTACGCTAATAAAACCTGCAGGTAATATTATCTGTGTGCGTAGTTTTAGGCTTATAACAATGCATAAGAGTTATACCACATGAAACGGTGGTGATAACGGAGCAAGATTGCCTTAGCAGCCATTGCATATCTCATAACAGAGTTTCGGTAAAGTAGTGTTAGTAAAACACTCTCTTATATGATAGTTTGATCCTAAGTACTGTGTCCATGTCCTGTTCGTTTTAATGAGTATCTATAATAAGGCTATACAAACAAATGAACCGGCACGGAACAGGGATCTGTATTTGTTTTCTATTAATATCTAATCGTTAGTATTCGCAGCGGCTTGTACTGATAATTTCAATTGAAATATATTATTTAAGAGCTCATCTCAGTCCCACTGCCTTTATGAATCGTTGAGTGACCAAAACCGGGTACGGTGTTTGTATACAATGTTAATAGGCTAACACAGCGAAGTGAATGTTTGTTGAGCTCTACACGCAAGTAATAATTATAATAATCATTGATTTCAGATATAAATAGTGAATATCTCTTGAAAACATTTGGGTAACTAACTTCTAATGTTAGTAATATGGAAAAATTAAAAAAATATATCAAATAAAAATTTATATAATAAAGAGTTATTTAAATCAGCTAATGGTTCTTGTAGCAATGGTTCACATAGTGACAGTTAATTCGGGTATTGCTGAAGTTGTAAATGATTTATTGCAACAGCATCAAAACAATCCTAATTATAGACTTCAAAATGATTCTGACATAGGTACTATTTTGCAACTCAATTACCAATGTAAAACTTCAAAGAATATATTTTTTTATAAAAAAAAAACAGGGCAAACGACTCGACACCACCTGTTGGTAAGTAGAAGGCATATATGCAAAGATAACTAATGCAATATGCGAGATACTGCCCTAGCCACATTGTTTCACGCCTGTTTTAAACAAGCCCGTGTGTTCTGCAGGAGAATCTGTACTTGTACCAGCAAAGAATTCCACGTCTGGACATGGGATATGTCTACCAACCAATACCAAAGAGTATTTATGTCGCCGTCCAGGCCACCACTTCTTTATTATAATTCTTGTGCTTTTTATCTGACTCACTATTGTCTTCTATATTTATTCCACTAGAAAACATCTTACTTATACTATAAATTAATTGTGTGCACTGAATTTGATTTAATAGTAGTAGAATAGTCTTTGATTTAAAATACATATAAAATAGGCAAAAAACAGCTAATCTCAGATTTTTAAATAATAATAAAATAATATATCTCACACTCATACTTATTATATATGCCAAATTAAGCATTGTTAAGAGCTTGAGTCATTGATACTAGCTGACAAAGAAATATACATTAGTTATATGTATTTAAATATCAGAAATATGAAACCAAATCATTAAAATATATAAACAAACAAACATCCATAACTCGTAAACAAATATTCGTACTCATCATACAAACATCTGGCCCTAACGGGATGCAAACTTGGGACCACTGGCTAACTGACCACTCGACCAGATGGTAGTGTAAAGGATACATTTACAGGTACTAACAAGTATTACATTCCCAATTTCAATATTGGACACGATTGAGATTTAATGGAACAAACTGGTCGTCCCAAACATAAATAATAAAATACAATACAATACAATAGCTCCTTTTGGTGAGGCTTCATTAATAGGAGAAACATTCTAAAAGCTTTTTTTGTCAGTTCATTTGGACTAAATCAAGTTTGTAAACGAAACTCAAAACTAAACAATGTTAATTTTTACTATTATTAAATTAAAATCTTTTATTATCTTACTTATAAAAAAGTTCGCTTACGGATTGTAGCAACGGATCATTGACATTTTAACTTTTAACGTACACATAGCACCACATTTTTCGTATTAACTAATTAATTTGTAACATAGTATAATCCTTATTCTATAGTAAAATAAAATTTAATCATACTAAAAATGTTACTGTGGCAACAGCATAAATTGTATAAGTCTGAAGAACTTCGTAGCACCGTGCACCGTTACGTAGACACTACGACGTAGCAAATTACGTAGCAACAGATACAAGAATTGCTACACCGTAGATGTATGTATTACTATTACTACATACTATAAAACAAAGTCCCCCGCCGCGTCTGTCTGTCTGGACGCGATAAACTGTACGTGGATTTTCATGCGGTTTTCACCAATAAATAGAGAAATTCTTGAGGCAGTTTAAGTATATGTATACACATGCCTTGTGCAGCTAGTACAGAGGTAAAATATTTCGCGCATTCTTTTATTTATTATAAAAATAGCAAAATTTATTTTAATAATTACATTTGTAAGTTATTTTTTGTATTTTATGATTGTAAGCAATTTGTAATACGCCGCTCGTAACTCCTTGAGTACTTATTATTCATGCCTTGCCTACCCTGCGTAAATTCCAAATAAAGTGTCATGTTGACAGCTGGAAAGCAGTAAACTTTGGCGACCTTATTTAACAAATGAATCTTCTGTAATGCTTACGAATAATTGATAACTATTTATATTTATAATAATCCATTACGATAAACATGATCGTTAACGTAACGACCTGAAACTTTCACATGAGGGACTGAATAAATGAAAAAACTTACTCGACGTAAATTCATAAGAACTCTCGTTGAAACTCAATTGTCTATGAGCAGAAATCCCATCGTCGACCTCATTTTGACCACTGCCATAGATTCAGGTCAACATGTATATAGAAACTAGAACTGGATAATAACAAGGTACTTATAGTTATTTACGTATATATTGATATACCATTGTCATGTCGATTGGCATTGTAACTTGATATCATGTCAAAGCTATTTTGACAATACAGTAAATGTATTTATAAGTAGCACGACGCATATTTATCATATTGTGAAAAGATATAAATACAATCGGTTCTAGCTTCTTATTATAATATAATGAAAACGATTTATTGGTATACAGCGAAATATTCCGAGATTATTCACAGGCTTCAATAGAAACTATTATTATTGTACGAGTTTTTTTTACTGAGATGACAATCTAAGACTTAAATGTTCGTAATGTAAACAGTAAAACAAGCCTAACTCTTAAGATATAGTATTAATTCAATAAACTGTATGATCCTCGTCAAAATACCTCATAAAGTAATTTTTCTAAACAATTATTCAGCTTATAACAATTTAAAAGTTTTCAGAGACATGTATATGAACTGTTCTCTTGATATCAGGGGATCAAAAACGTTCTAAAATTAATGTTTTTTTCCAAACAGCGTCCCAAAACGATCCAATACGGAAATAACAGCTGTAGAATTAAATCAACATTTGTCTTATTTGCTCAAAGTTCTATTTGACAAAACGAGTACAATCAGTACGGAATTGTAATCACATTGGTCCAATAGTAATGTTTACGCAAGAACGAAGAGCGGTGGGACTCGGCGGGAGTGTAGGTGAGGCGCTAGGCGGGCAAACACGAGTGATTCAACCGAACAAACAAAACGTAGTTAAAAATTTTGCGATAGATGTTATTCGACAAAGATCAAGTCCAAAAGTTCAACTTGATTCAATTGATGTCGCCATGTAGATTTTAAAATACTATAATACTTCATAAGAAAGCAAATGAACAGAAAAAAACAAGAGTTACAATCATCATGAATGACAGATGACACATTCACTTTTCAGTATATAAAAAACTAAGAGGCCAATGTTAATAAGTTAATAATTATCGATTGTTCTAATATGAATCGTTTGCTTGTCATGATACACACATTCAATATCAATCTTCAACTGTCTCCGTCCCAAAACCGAGACCTTTGCTTCCTATATGAGAGAAATAGTTAAAGATTGACAATTCAACCTATCAAAGATTATAAAATGCTAAAAAATAAAATTCAAGTAGTTAATAGAATAATTCTATATTTAAAATTTTAAAACAATCGCCCACCTCTAGGGCAGAGACGCGAACAGGTAAGCGCAGTTAAATATTCATCGCACTGAGCAACCTCTCCGAATCGCTGAATAATTCCGAAACGCAAATAAAAGTATAACTCGGGTTTGAATTTGAAATAGACGGGATGCTAGTGATGGCCTCCCAAAAGGCTAATGTTATTACATTTATCGATACCTGCCCCTCTAAAAATAATCTTACCAACTCCAACAAACAGCACCATTATTTCAATCACAATACTCTTACCTGTAACAAATATAAAAATATATTAGATAAAAAGTTGTTTTAAAAAGATCATCAAATTTATACGATAATATCAGATAAATATTTATTTGTCAGAATATTGTGCATTGTGTATAATACGTAAAACGTTGCAGGTCCGCATCATACCTTGGAAATATATTTTTCTGGTAAAAATTTTCGTTTCGAAATATCATTGGGCATTGTGGTATCTTCATCTCGAGTTTAGTGCACCCGTCAGGTACGGTCAGCCTCCAAAGTAGATTAATATTTTAGTACTAGGTTCAAAAAATATTGCATTCTCAATGGCGGTGTGCCATGACACCAAACTGTATCTACGTCTGGGGCCACTGCACCTCCACCGCGCAGTTAAATAAAACTACTTTGCAATTTTATAGAATTTCTGGAGCTCATTTAGATAGAGATTTGTTGAAAGCAAGGGGACGCATCTATATACAGGATAGACAGCGCGTGTGTAGTTCTTAAAGTTCTACAAGCTACCACTTACCGCAAAGAGAAGGTACGCTTGTTTGTACACATTCTAAGAATATAAAATTTGAATAGTTTAGATGAAGATTGCTTCAACTATACTATCCACGGCAGATTTACCAAAAATTATAAATCTGTTACAAAAAACATCATTCGCAACATTTAACAAAACAAATATGTGACCGCACCTTTTGAATGAATTTAAATATAATGAACAGAGACCGGCAGCGTCGAGACAGTTCGCGGGGTCGTTTTATAATGTAACTGATCCCACCTCTAATGACTTAAATTAACACGTGTTCATTAAACACAACATCCAGGGAAGTTTAATATATCAAGTCAAACGATACTAAAAAGTAATATAAATTTAAAATATTGAAGAAGTAGCTAGAGTCAGTACTGATGAGTAAAGAAGTACAGTCATGTCTAAAACGATGTATGCATACAACACCTTACAACTACTGAAATAGAGTTCATATAAACATAATTTGAGCATTGAGTATACGTCTTTTTAAAATTGACGGTACACATAAAACAGAAAAGTTTCTTCTATTCTGATCTCAACTAAAAACTGCAAGAATCTCTTCAATCATACACATACTTAGTTGTGTCCACATCCATAGTTATAATTCCGCCCGCGGCTACGCCCGCGTTTAGTTTGGTCAGACACAAATGTTATATAACATATAATCTTCCTCAATAAATGTACTAACCATCACAAAAAGAATTTTTCAATTCCAACCCGTAGTTGCAGAGATTAGCGCATTTAACCAATGTCTTCAGATTTATAATATTAGTATAGATACAATTATGCTCACTGATAGAATGTATGCAATACGCGAATTAGTCATTCTTACTCCCTTGAGATTGTTACATGCTATTACGGTCTGAGCTACAACGGCGCATCGAATTCATTATGTAACGATGCCCGCCATCAGGCTCGACCTAAATTTTATATTGCGTATACATTTCTCCAAAGCAAATAATTGAATTCGTCGTTTAACAAAATAGCGAGGCAATACGTGGAAGAACTGAGAATGATATTCTTTGAATGTTTAAAAGTGAATTTGTTATAACTGAATATTATCTTACAAAGAAACTTTTTTTGAAAGGGTCCTTTTTGCTGGTTTAGGTTTGACATTCAATACGTAGGTACAGGGTATAAAAGTACTTGACTTAGATCAAAATTACTTAGCTTTTTATATTCTTGAGTATTAGAGCTTTAGTATTATTTAACTTGTAAATTTCTTTTTAAGATATCTGATAGCGAGTTGAGAAATATTAGTTATGAAATACAAGCCTCTTAATTCGGTGTGAAGCCAAGGGGCATTAATATCAGGTGTTATTTTAGATATTGTCGTTTGTCTATAGGCGTTAGTTACATTTGGTTACATTGTAATGAAATTACAATGTAACCAAAAGTTTTTCTCGAGTGCGGCACGACGAACTCGATAAAAGCTTTCGCCGGAACTTAGATAATTCCAAAAATAAATGAACAAACCTACATCTGACATACAAGCAAAGTTTTATTTAACAGTTAGTCGTGTAATAGACACGTGTGTATCAAATGTGATGTCTGTCTCTGATAATGGCCTGCCATCTTATATGAAGGCTTTCTTATCGGAGAACTTCGTATTAAGCGACATTGCATCCTTGAAGATGTCACTCATTGTTAGAATATACTGGAAATATCTTACGCAACCGCTATCGACAGCATCATGTCATCGCTGTGATCAAGTTTAACCTACGCATACAGACATTAGGTTGTTGATTTTCTAATCAAATATTCATAGTAAGTGACTAGAATAAAGCAGAGTTAATAATGCTGAAACAGGATGGCTCTTGGTCTTCGTGTACAAGACAAGGCGGAAAATTGAAACGAGCTACACCAGGATTCCTCAACCAAAGAGTACACAAGAACTCGCTGTCTTACGTCCAACTGCCGCAATACAACAATGTTGACAACATAATTGTTATGTGCTTTTACTAATCGTTACATTATTATAAAACTCCATGGCGTATTGGTTCTGGTTCCTATTACCAAATTATACCAAAACAAAGCAACATTCGCCATGGCAAGTCCCGGATGGTTGAATCAAAATGTGTTATTCGTATTCTTCTCCATACTTCGTGAGGCACGTTAAGCTATTGGTCTCGGTTGACTTTTCCCAATCACTTTCTCCACAAACAGCCCAAACTCTTCGTCTTGTTCCTCGATGTATGAAAGCTTGTGCCCAGAAGTGGGCCATATATGGTGTTTGTTGGAAGATGATTGTCCAAGAGTATATTGGTATCAAGTATTAAACACTCATGTTTCTTTATTCTATCATTATTAGGAAGATCTTCCGCCGACCCAATTGTTCGCCGGCAGACTGCAGCCCAACTGCTCATTTTTTTTTGGACTGGCTAATACTGTTGGCCGCAGATGGCCTTTACAGCGTTACCGGGGTTTTAAGGAGGCGAGAACCTTGGAGAGTCCTCAAGCCCTAAGGGGCGATTCGCCTCTGGAGGAGTTCTAATCGACAGGCATGTGTCCCCCGCTGTCTCTAAGAGTCTCCAGGGCGCTCGAGCCATGAGGTAGCCCCGACTGTTCATCGTCGGAACTTGTAATATATAGATATTTCTCGGAAACTCTGTAAGCGTGATTCAGGCTTTGCTGTCCTGTCCTTTTCTGACCCTGTGTTTACACTGTAATATTTTTTGGTTACTCGCCAATCTTACTCGATACAAATTTCTCTATGGCGCGGTATGACCTAACCGACACAAGTATGTCTTCCTCAATGTCTCTTCACTTACTACTTAACCTTTAGTTTAAATCATCTTTACATTTACATAAACAAACTTAAACGTGTAATGAAAGCAGTTAATATATTTAACCGTTCTTGCTTGCAATGTTTAGAAATCCAGTTAACCAGATTGCCTGAAGCCTGAAAGCTGACGTCTATTAGCCTATTTCGCAAATCGAATAGCGTTCAAACGAGCTCGTTTGAACCAAGCTAGCAGCCGTGTCAGCTAAATTGGGGACATTTCGTCAATATATATGCGTTAAATTGAAAACGGAATTTTAACTGAA
Organism: Acentria ephemerella; assembly: GCA_943193645.1. NCBI lineage: Eukaryota > Metazoa > Arthropoda > Insecta > Lepidoptera > Crambidae > Acentria > Acentria ephemerella. The sequence goes on from OW971887.1 coordinate 734,248, forward strand.
TTGTACCGATAACATCGTTTTTCTAACCAAGATTTAATGCAGAAAACTATGTGACTTTCTAATTCGCATGTACTAACTAAACATGTTGACACAAAGGCAAACACCAAACTCTATATTTAAAAATACTTCTTAAAATTTGATGTCTTTCATGTTGTAATTTCTATTCCAACCATGATTAGAAAAATATTTTGTTGACAATTAATTATAGCAACTGAGAAAGACACCATATTGTTATAAAAACACTCTAGGCGCAAATTGAATCTTTAAGTCAGTGTAATAAACTCATCACATCCTACTTGTTAATAGTAAATTAATTAAGTTTATCCCCATTGTCAACATCATAAATTCTTTGATCTGAATTATCTGAATTAATGCTAACACGTGATAACTATACTAAGTAACCGTCTTCGGGAAAATCATTACGAAATGAATTTCAGTATGCTTGTTTTGTTATGGAAATAAATCCAGAAAACTACATTAGATGTCTACATTGCATATGGTTATACCAGGTTCCAAAGTGTTCACTTTCTATTGCCATTATGTGAAATAAAGCCTACAAAATCAAAACGACAATATATTTTGGGATCCAAATTTCATAATTCAAGATCAAAACGAAAAGCCTTTTCAATACCACTAACCCGGTCCGAATTCCGCCATCACATTTCTTAAGCCCGGTTCAAGATAGATAGTTTAGACTTACCCGCATTATTAGGAACATTCCATTTTACAAGCTACACGCTTTTAATGTAGGTAACACTGTGTTCTAGATAAGTGTGAGCGACTTTAAATAATATTGGTCGTGAGATTTTGAATTGAAGGAGGCCATTTTGTGGCGTTCATTCAAAATGTATACAAGTCAAATGTGTGCAATATCAAGACCTTACTAAAACATCATAATAAATCGTGAATGGTGTAGTTTATAGAAAAAGCTAATTACAGTTACAACAATCTTTTGTTTTGTCTAGCCGTGTGTATAAAGTATCGCAATTAATTTCTTTTTCTGAATCAATACGTCTAATTAGCGGAAAGATCAACTGGGCTGAACTTTTATTAGCAATGTCAGTCTCTTTGGACGTATCATTAATTTAAAACTCGTATTATTTTGCTGGATAACCTTAACTAACCTTACATTTTAGTATATCTGAAATTTATACAATGTATTGTATCAACACGTAATAACGTAAGCATAAATACATAATTGTACATCTACTATTGTACAATTCGTCGATTGTTATTTCTTTCAATCAATCTCGCCCCAAGAAATATTCCAACATATATTTACTTACATCATTACGTCACTCAACACGACTATTCAATTATCTTGGACTAATATTATGCATATTATTTCTTAAGTAATAATGTTATTCCATATGTACATGGAGTATCTTAAAAAGTAGAACCCGAATTGCACTTAAAATTGTAATTTTCACCTAAACGCCTACTACAATCGTTTATAGTTTCTTTTAAAATGGTTTTTAAATGGTAAGTTGAAAGTTCAAATTTATGCTATCGTTTACTTACATTAACTGAAATTAATAAGATATGGCTGATTATTTAGCGCGTGCAATGATATTAGATTTACAAACAGTTCTAGTTATAAATATAATCACCCAATCATTTGCGCGCGTTACTTTGAACGGCTGCACAGAATTAGATATTATTTTGGCCTTGTTGGCATTGTCAAGGTTATAATAAAATAGTTATCTTTATAAAATCTTTAATAGGCGAGACCGATGACAGTGGGTGAGGCCTTCAATACTTAGACAAAAAACCCGAGTATCGAAGTTGCTTATTGAAATGCGCAAATATCGCGACCAACGCGAGTGAAGCATCTCTACCCGTTACATTCAATTTAAAAACTGCTTACGTATCGTAGCAAACCCGACTTAACACGTCGTAGCCCTCGTAGCAACTACGATTCTACGGCAAACAGAACTCGTAGTACGTCGAGTTTCGCTCTGAATAATTGTAAGTCCACTACGTGTCGCAATCAAATAAGTTTAATTACAGATTAGTTTATGAGAGCCTTTAACACTTTAGTTAGTACGAAATAAGGTACAAATTCTTTAGTAGTTAAATGAATAGACAAAACTAAATAGATTTTGTGTTAAAAATTCTAAACGATTTTCTTTAAAACAAGACTGCTATTATTTTCTCAATAAAATATATTCATTAATTGAAACACTCTAAGACTTATAATGGCAAAGACTCAATGAAACTTCACGAGAAAGAGACGTGTATTATAATTATAATATATAAACACCTTGGGACCTCTTAGTATAACTACAACATAAGAATAATTAAAAGTGAACAACTAAACGCAGATGCACCATATTGCAATAGTAACATAACCGACCACTTGTACAAACATTAGAACTAACGAAACGTCTCCCACCCAGTACCGACCACACTTATAACATTACCCACCAGAGCAATTTGAGTCTTGTTACGAACACATAATGTTGGTAACACTGTAGTAATTTGCTTTAATATTTATATAGAGCATGAGTTTGTAGACGATATTATAGTTTATTGTTTACGTCTAATATGAACTTCGCGTGATAATGGAAAATTAATTGATTCTGCGGAAAGTGTTACAAGTGCGTCTCTAAGTACAAGGTGTTAGGGATAGATTGGTTTGTCTGTTAAGTGTCAGCAGATACAAAGTAATATACTAATATAAGTACCTCATCTTGAGAACGCAAAATTAATAGAATTCTTTATAATATATTTAGAATAAAGTTTTTGTCAATTCTACTCCTTCCTGATTTCTACGCTACGCCAATCAAATCTTTATTTTTTTGATAATATTTTAATATAAATAATATTATTTTTATGACATGTTCACTTAAATAAATTTATGTACACTTAAATAAATTTATTTAAAAAATAAAACAATACAAAAAAACTTACTCCTTCATTACGTCAATTTTTTTATATTAAACTCAGCAAATGTCTCGACACCACCTGATGATAACCAGTAGAGGAGTCCATATGTGAAGATAGTTAGTGAAGCATGCGAAATACTGCCCTGGCCACCCTCACCTTGCCGGCCCAAAAAGTGCTTTATCACGCCCCGTTTTCAAGGAATCCATGTTGTATAAAGGAGGGAATACTTGTTCCGGACAAACAGACAACTGACACCGAAAGAAATAAATATTTAATCAACCTGTACAATGAAACAGGCCTGTGTTTTGCCTGGTGTACTACATGCTACATCAACAAACAATATAAAATACTTGTAAGTGCATAATATGATACTTGGATCCTTTGCGGGTTACATGCCACAGCTATATACAAACTAAATGAGATTTAAGTTATCCCACTTTCAATAAACAAGATATGTTATTTTATATAATTAAACAACATCAAACCATTTGCAAGAAAATATAGCTACTAGTATACATCTGTATCAAGGAAATCTAATTGAAATTTTATGGCTTCAATATTTGTAGTGACACAGAACCAATAATGGGACAATTCACCACAAGCCCACGTTAATGACGGTAATGAAACTGTAGCGATCTCGCGTACAATGCCGCACGCGTGAATCGATAAACCACTTTGTCACATATCAATATATGTTGTATTCGTTCCCTATTCAACACAACCGGGGTACTGCCATCAGTAATATAGTCCTTAATGCTAATGTTATAAGACTTACGTTCTGTAACCAGGTTACCTGTACACCTTACTTGTTTATTGCAGTGTTTAGTCTGGACTGTTCGTACAAGATAAATACCTACCTCAAATATCGTTCTTTAATAACGAGTTTATTAATATTAGTGGTTACAATCATTTTATGATTAATTAAAAATTGTGCAGATTTAGATAATATTAAAGTCATACAACTCTCATCACAATAAATATAATAATTAATCCCGTTATATCACAACTACATACAGTCACAATCCTTTGATATATTAGCACACTACGAGTATACAAAATCTGAGTTAAAGTTTCATGATACACTCCCGTTGAATAAACAGCGACGTCAGAACAAAGGCAGCTGCTGCACCGAGATCCCGTCTGGGACGTGGGCCCTCATTGTTGCCTCACAATGTAATCCCGTGTAATTAAACATTTTACTTATCATCTTCACAGATATAACTATATGAGAACCAAGCAACTAATGGAACTACGCCACTTATTCAGCAACGACATCAGTAAAACGAAACTGACTTTATTGTGTTCTGCACTTTTTCTAATGAGGTCTATTCACGACTTAATTTTTGATTTTTTCAATAATTTGTTCGTCGAAAGAGGCTTCCTAATAGTGACAAAGGTGCAATTAACGATACAACTAGTACCTTAACTTTATGTAAAATGAGGAAATAACGTAATAATTAGTGCTGTTATTAATATAATCTTCATAAAGCTTGTTATTGTGATATTAAGCCAGGTCTGCTTAACTGGACACCAGCCATGTGCTCTGGCACAGAGCTTCGTACTAAGCCATAGTAGCATACTTTTCAGTATATACCTATACAGTATATGCATTTCTCAGTCATAACTTCAAACCCATTTCACATCGTATTGAATTACACTATCATCAAAACAATTTCTTTAATTAAACACATAAACATAGTCACATGTAAATTTTTAATAAACTCACGATCATAAAGTGGCATAAAAACAAGCCGCGAATAACACCCGGTTGTTGTGCGAGGCTCGTTATTTTTATTGAAGGCCTGGGATCAACAATGTGCTCAAAGGTCGTATGAAATTATGGGAGAGACGATTAAAAACCTAATCTGGCTAAATATAGGCTCTCATTTCTCGTGTGTATAATTTGGTTTTTAAGCATAAACATATTGCTAAGAGAAGGGAATGTTTATTCACTTATAAATAGTAAAAATTTCTGTTTTAGCACCAATTATAAATGCCATTAGGACTATTATTAATATAAATATTACTCATATCCAGACTATTATGTATTTTATTGAAAACTGTACTGAATTTAATATTTAAGTAATGTCAAATATTTTTTTGGATCTTGTTTTTGATGACTGCCCTTAACAATATATAACTTAATAAACGCACATAACTCTGAAGGAACCTTTTAAAAAGAGCTCTTTATCAGGTTATTGATGAAAGAAGGTTTGCGCATCCACAAATTAAGTAAGAAAGGGCAGATGAGTATTGATTCATTCAATTATTTGGCTAGTTCATGAGTAAATTAGTCAATTACACTATCCGATACCCAATCAGAGTCCGAGTCCAAACATTATCAAGGACTTATGGAGGGAGCTGACCATGAAAACGACCTTCTGGCCATCAAACGATGAGCAAATCGATAGTAAACTGGCCCCAGCAAATCACTGATATATCGAGGGTAATAGAAACATATAAACGAATTCTCCTAAAAGCTATTACTTATTGTAACTAATCCGAATTAAACAAATGTCTAAGCATTATACTAAAAGGAAATACGCCCGCTTTTCATAAATAATGAGTTTTCTTTAGCGTTCCGTCAGTATAGGCCACGAGATTAACGAACAAAAGAGAGAGCTACCAAATCCCGTACATTTTAATATTCAACGAAGACATATTTTAAAAATACCCTGAAACTTAATAGTTAATAGCGATGAACTTAAAATTTACAAGTATGAGATATTTTGGTGGTTTTTATAGAGTACCGTTTCCTATAGAACTCATTGGAAATCCATCCATTATATGTTCCTTAAAGTTAAGTTGCTTGAGCACCCTCACGAAATTTTAATAAGTTCATTGGAGTTATTTCGCTTAATGACTTAGATTTTTCATTACGCTTGCATTTACAAAAAAGACTGTAAGTGCTAAGAAGACATTTTTTTTACCGAGATTTCACAAAAATACGGCTTCTATGGTGATGCAATAAAAAGGAGTATACTATACTGTTAACAAAAAACTGCGATGTCATAGTTGTTTGAGAATTGTTACTTTCAAATATATGTAACCTTAATAACAATTTATTAAAATTGCAAGATATTAAAAAAGTTAAGTCTTTTTATTTGGAATAACAGCGTATATGCTTTCACACCGCCTTCAAAAAAGAGGTTTTTTTTTTCACTATATATACTCAAAATTTCTGTATTAATGGTGGACCGATTTTCAAAATTATTTTTTATGTATGCAATATACTCCTGAGATCCCATTGCTACCAAGACGGAATTTGGTGATGAAATCCCAGGGAATTCGAGCCAAGCTTTGGTTCAACAACAACAACAACAACAACCTTACAAATATTACTTTTGTTCGTATTATTGTTGTTGCTTCAACTCCAACAGCCCGTGGGCATAAATTTTGCTGTTGACAAGACCTATTTTCGTTTGAATCTACTGTTTGTAACTTGTTAGCTTATAAACTTTACTCAGGCGCTCACGCTTCATAAATGCTTAATGCATTGCAAGATTAAGAAGGCATACCTTTTTAATATTGCATGATATTTGGACACATTTACCGTTTACTATTAAGCGGGCACTTACACAAACAACACCCTGACAATTGCCTTAAAAGGTGACAGTGAACACGATAACACATGTATTACGTGATACTATTAAAATGCAAGCTCTGCAATTCTGATTGAAAGTATTCCTCAGCAGATAGATCTAATTTAAATAAACTAGATGCTAGCAGGCGCAATGTCGAAATTTGCCAAACTTTACCGATCCGTCAAACAAGACAACTTTGAAGGTTAGATACGTACAACATTGGTGACAGAACAATTTAATATTTCTGTTTAATAACGAAATTAAAATAGTAATTTCAGAGATAAATTGAATCAAAAGTGATAGGAGCTCCAGATAACAGAAATAGAACATCAGATTTTAAAAGTGAATCTTCATCAGACTCTGCTCAGTCACAGAACACGAAATTCAATAAATTAAACTTCAAAATGCAACTCATAATTTGACTTATGACAGTTCATGTTACACAAACGTATGTGAGAGTCAAAAATAATTGAACTTACACGTTTGAAAACCAAACGTGAAAACAGGACCGCGTCGATTAATCCGGTCAGTTTAAGTCAAACTACCGGCGTCATTACGACACGGGCTGTTTACGACAGAATAGTTTCCTAACATAAATCTCAGTCAACCGAAAGAAATGAGGTTGAAAAATAATTCTGGAATACGATTTTTCTGTTTTAGGTAAGACACGGGAAAACTTTGAAATATTTTAATCAAATATTTTGAATACACCTTCTCGGCGTCCTTTGTGTAAAATAGTTATATATTTCAGATTTGAAGAAGACGAAGATTTCTCCAGCTGTCCAACGTAATATGTACGGCTATCAATATTTTTCTAACAATCAACTAGGATTTGAATGAGTAAATAAAATGTAATGTACACAATAATTAGTTTGAAAGGTTTAGGTTACACACATTGCCACGTTCTTGGGCTTCTACATGACATGATTCCGAAGATTTTAATAAATATAAGAAGGTTTGACAAAATCAGCGTATGCGCACATCTTTCTAAAATAAAACAATGCCTCTGCCGTCTGATCAGATGGAGACATGCTAGCCGAGAAGTACTTAAATAAAAATCGACTTGTTTTTATATGAAATTGAGAAGTGGATGGTTTTCACTCAGCTGATATGATGATGGTGGAAATAAAACTAAAAGCACCCAATTTGTATTATTCATTTTACAGAAGTTTACAGGTAGAGCTGTTTATCCTTTGCTGATAATGTAACGTTTCCTCATGAATTTTAAAGGTGAAATTCGAAATGCGATTATATTTTAATCCTCAATAGGGTTCGGTTACTACTATCAGACCGTATGCTTATTTAACACCCTTGTGAAGTGAACAAATCCAATCAATATTCAACGGGTATTTAGAAAAATGAGCATGATCAGTTAGTGGGCATGATCTCCTTCGTGTACGGATATTTTCCAACAATAAGTTTACGCAATTCGTATGACGTTCAGTTTATTAATTACAATATAACAACACTTTGAATGTCAATTACAAATAACAAAAAATATACGTAACGTAGTAATATAACCTATAATTCTACAACGCACTCGGTAAGGTTGTGGCATAATAAAAACATTCATTCACACTTCCATCATAAAACTAAAAATTTAACCGTCTTATGGAGACCATATTAGAACATAGGATATTAACATCAAGAGAGCTTTCATAAACCCATTGATTGAAGATCGAAACAATTCGTTTATAAAAGTTCTCTGCATTATTCGCACTCGGTGACTTTTCAAAAATGACCGTAAATGTATTGAACATCCAGCTATAAACTAGACCATAAAAATGATAGGTATACAAAAAGCTGACTCGACAAAAATCGTGTAATAACAGTCGCACGCACACAGTACCTTTGCCTCGAACCTATTTCCGTTTTATTTACATCTTCATCTTATTAATGATTTAACAGATGTCCACTACGAGGCGGATACGAACCAGACACAATTTCACTAGCGACAAAAAAAGAGTCGTTTGGTTTGATGCCATTTTTACCAAGTCTAATGGAAAATTAAATTACCAGAGCGGCCGCTGAAATCAATAGTCGACACACGAGTTTTATTTGGTATCGGACAAACGACCGAGTTATTGTTGCTGTACTATTTAATTTAGTGGAAGCCATAAGTCGGCGCGTGCAATATATTACTATGTTTTGATGTGCCACATGAGAAGATGTAACTAAACCAGAAGATAAAACGGCATAATACACTAATTTCTACCCACGGCACCATCCACAACGATTTTACAACGAACAAAACGACAAAAAGAAGCAAGAATTAATTAAATAATAGGGGAATTTTTCATGATAAAAGGTTTATCGACTGGATATCAACCTTACTTCAGTAGCTTTAGTCACACGGTGATATGGCCTAAAACCTTCCTGAAGAATCTTAAAATCCTTTCCGTGGTTCTCGAGTTACACGTGTATGAACAGGCAGACATATTAATATGTACAGAAGAACAGCTGTATAAATTTAATAAAATCTAGAAATAGGTAACAATCTAAGAACCTAGTGCTATGTTAGCCAGACAGAACCCACTGAGAAAGATATGGAGAATTGTCTACAATTATGTCAATATTACGCTTCCTCATAACACTTCTTGATTTAACTGCTTACCATTAACCAGACCGTAAAATATCTCTTGATTCGATATAAAGCAAAAAGCTCCTAACGACCTTTAGAAGCTGGTCATCTGTATACCTGATAATTTTAATTCAAAGATTTCGATCTTAAAAGAAATCTAGCCAATAAAACAAAATTGGAAACGTCTCGAAACAAGTCAAGTGCGAAGCGGTCTCGATAGTGGAAATTACCTTCAAACCTTTCCGAGCTACAAAGAGAAAAATAAGCCTTATTTTTGCAGGCAACGTGCCTATCAATTACATTGAAAAAGTATGAAGAGTAAACGTCTTTTGATGAGAGCGAATGGGACCTTAGAAGGCTAGTCGGCGATTAAGGCGACTTCCGCTGCTACATTGTGAGGAGACGTAGACGTATTATGTATAGGGGGTAAACACATCTTGTGAAAATTACAAAATGTCAAAAGACTATAATCCTTTGACATCTTTTATAGTCTTATATGACTATTCATAAAATAGCACTGTAATGGTTACTAAGATAAACTATTTGAGTAATTTAAGCCATGCAATATGTAAGTATTAAGTTTCCGACATTTAGACTCAGCAGCAATTATAAATGCCTGATTACGAGTAAATTACTCCCCTGTATAATTATGATTATTATATAAATTTGGAAATAACTTGTGATAGATATTAGAGTATAATATAATGCTCGACATAAATTATCCGATACTAAGGTAAAAGCGCATAGTGTTAGCGCCTTCTATTCGTTTTACCGTGGAGTGATCTGAAGAGCTATTTGACCTTATGTCTCCCTCTCTTTTCCTTCTCAGGATCACGCGTGCTAGTCTACGGATTCACTCGTTCGCTGTTTTCACGTCTACTTTATGCACATAGAGATTTGGTGACTCCTTTCGTTGTCGCTTCTTACCGAAAATCCATAAAATGGGTTCCTTCAAGAGACGCGAAAAGGAACTTATAAGCTCGGAAGGTAAAAATAAAGGTCGCATGCGGTACTAGCCATCTTCGCATATGGAATCATCCAACTGCTTACCATCAGGTGAAATAGCGTCATTTGCTATGCAGAAGGCGTTTGAAGTTTTTACAACTCACTCGGTTGTCTTTTACCATTATGGCCACATTTCACTTCGCGTAAATAGCACATAGTAATATCTTATCCTAAAGAAGGCCTTCCTAGACAGCTATTGCTGTGCATATTGAAGTTCAATGTAAACCAAACATTTAAGACATAAATAAAGAATATATATATATATAATACATAAACGTTTTGCGCGCATCTAATAGAATAATAAAAAAAGAATTAACGTAAACTATGTCGTAAAGTGAGATGATAGCGGTCAAAGCAACGGCGTCAGTGATCGATGCCGCCATAAGTCAAACGCGTAGGAGAACACTGTATAACACATAACACCATTATCGCGGCTTTATGGCGACCCTCGAGCCCGCTATAAAGATATCGCGCCTTAATAAAATTTATTTACCTTCAGACCAGTTACCAGTTATGGTGACAGAGAATTTTAAGTAGAAACGCTTATTTCTATCACTGTGTACTTACTTCTGAAACTACTCTTGACCCTGGACCCTCGACACTAAGAATCAAAGGCGACACTAAGCCCTTCAAAGGTATTTGTACAAAGCTAATTATAGACAAACGTGTCAGACATAATTTTCTTGTAGTAAGTACTATAAGTACAGGATCCGACTAAATCGGGATAATTTGCTTTGTCCAACTAAGCAAGGATGAATTAATGATTAAGCAAGATAAGGAATGTTATAGTACGATGTTATATATACAAATAAAAGAAAATATCAGAAACTATTTGTCTTAAATATGAAGAAAAGGGAATTTCTTATTTTATGAAATTTATTACTTTTAATTAGCTGAAGAATAGCTTTGTAAATTCGATTCGACATTTTTGCCAGACATAGCCTAGAGTGATTGTTTATGTATTTAAGAAATCATAATGAAACACAATACTTCTCGAGTTGATGATAATAGAGATAGATAGAATCTCGTGATTTCTGATAGATGTAAAATTTCTTGGATGCGAAGAGATTAAGTGGCTTTACAAGCTTAAGAAATATCCTTCAAAGTACTATGATTACTGTAAATAATTGTCATATAAGTAATTTTTGAAATATGATATTATCAATAGGAACGGGATACGCTTATTCATAGACCTCTTAGTAAAAAGCCTTGCCTTAAAAATTTCAAACATTTTATACTCGACGAGTACACGGCTTGGAGTCATGATCATGGCCATTATAACAGAATTATCGTCGCGTTATGGCGCCACTTGGAATATTATCAACGCAAACGTAGAATGGTAATCTTGGTCACGCAAATTTAATTTTAATTATCTTCTATCAAGTCTATGGCTTTTAGAAATTCCAAAACGTTGTTTTCCAACTTAAAACAAACCTTCTGACTTACAGCGATGTTCTTTTAGTTACCGTTTCGGTATCTGATATAGTAAACTATTAATTTAATTAATTAATTACAAGTTTATTTCGTAACAAGCTTGCGCTTCAACTAATTTAGTAAGAGTATTGCAATGTAAATAAAATTAGGCTCTACAGAACTGGAGCATAACATCGATGTCAGTGTACTGGGATAACTTATTAATGAGAGAGTTTATTAATATATAATGATCGCTAGGCTATTGATTGATACATTTAATTTAACTAATATAATCGAACGGCAGGTTCTTGCAGTGTGTATAACAGACCATGATTGCTTCTCAAAAGTTTAACGGGAACAGAAAAAAATTGACAGAAAAAAATATTGGACAATCACAAAATTAAGGGCACAAGTGGGACGGTATCACGAAATAATGATAAAAATATTTCCACATGGTGGAGCACGATACACTTGTAAAATACAGTTTGAGATTACCCGATGGTAATACAGAACCCGGTACTCGACACGTGTGGCATTGACCCATATACCAAATCCATATTTATATGCTCAACATAGCTAGAATACTTTAACATTATACCGACCTTGAAAACAATATAGAAATTTCTATCCATGCTAACAAAGAAATTTCAAATGTCTCATACGAAAGTCGATCCTCGTTCCCACTCGGGCGAGCCCGACGAGAGTGAGACGCATGACATTTGGCACATGCCATTGACATTGGCCGTAACATTTGGCGTGGCGCCAAGGGTAGCGGACACCATGGCAACTTGTGAGGTCACTGCTTCATAAGACAACTTTGTCTACGAACGAACAGAATGCAGGGGAATAAATTACGTAGGTAGGTTTGACAAAAGAGGATTTACTGCCAAGTCTCCAACTTTTTAACTACCGTAAAGTAATCGTGGACACCCAAACTTAATTGAACTTTAAATGGGGAGAGATATTGCTTAAATAGTACGACCTCGTGATATTAATCCAATCGGAATATCCTTGATGGTTGGTTGTGAATAATCGGCATTTGTACACAGCGCAATATGTAATTATTTTCGTTTGGTTTTATGCAAGTCTCACTTATTTGCGAATACATTTCTATTTTTGAATGTTGCGTGCCTCGTATGATTGTGCTAGTAGCAGTAGTTACCAGTAAACCACTATAAAAACTGCAATAAGCAGATTACTTGGATCTCAAAGTTATATAGAATTAAATTCCTCGTGTATCATATACGTTTAAATATAGAAGGTTTCTCATCGTGATAGGAACTAACATAATTAATTATACAATATGTTAACTCACTTTCTTCTACTGATATTCACACTGCACACTTACCTGAAACAATTTTTTTAATAAAACAATTATTTTATAAATCAATAAAGCCCGAATCTGTTGTACGGTTATATTATTATTACACATCTCCCCTAGAGACATCGTTAATAATTCTGAATTAGTCTGGATGACAAGGCAGATAAATTAGGTTTTCATGCTGGGAAGAGTTGCCTCAAGATAGCATGGAGCGTCGCCCACTCTAGGGAGGTGTGCACTTGACACCAACAGACCTTTGGCCTGAAGCCAGCCTCTGATTCGAGATCACATCACTGACCTCTAGAGGCAGACTTAGCAATTTAATTTATATCTTGATCAGTAAATATCGTAAATAAAAATATTTTGTTAAAATGCAGCATTCTGAATTAGAAATGTGAATGTGAAAATAACTTGAATTAATAATGAGAACTATTAATATTCCTACATTTATCTAGAAAAAAACCATAATAAATTATTTATGAAGGTAACAAAATTTAAAGTGTACTTAAGTACACTTAAAAAACAGTTATAGATCTTTGATTAGAGATTATGGTCAAAACGCGTTTTCATCACATACACATCTGCCTCAAACGGGATTCAAACTGCTGGCTTCTAGTTTAGTAGACATAGTTACTGACTACGAGAACAGACGGTCGTTAAAACATATTGACGATTACTTTGAATTATACTTAGTACATTGTTACTGTTACAACAATAAATAATTACAAGTATCCTGAATCCATAAAAAAGTATATTGAACCAGTACTTTAAAGGAAACAGAAGCTCTGTTCGTGCCAAGTTCCAAGTAATGTTTGCCCTTGACCTTCCATTATTGTAATTCAAATAAAAATTAATTATAAAATCGATTTAGAATAAGCCCACCTCATCTCCAAAGTAAACAGACAAGGTTGCTAATTTTTACTTACATTTCCATTATCTGAGAGAAATACAAATGTTTATCTCAGATAATGGTGCCTTCGTAGCAAAAAGGTAAAGATTTATTACGATATAATACAACTAAAACTAAAAAGGAGTAATCAAGGAAGCATATCATTTTTAGAAATACATTGAAGTTTAGATATCGAGGTTAGAAACAAACTTCTTTTATATTAATGACAAAAACGTAAAGCCTACATAAACTAACACCTACCCGCAGTCTGTGTTCATAATAATGACCCCTTACTAAAAAGAGAAATAATTGGTTTTAAAATTATAATTTAAAGATTAATACCATGAATACGCATCTAGAAACAGATGCAGATATTTTAATTTTAAAGTGACTGCAGCATTGATTATCCCCTAGCTAGACTTCTGACTCAATGCCGCGTATATTCGATCGAATACCTGTTGATCAGTTACACGCGCACAGCAATTTTAAAGCGAGTGATATGCTATAGCCGATATACGGCGGGTCCGCCGGCGCCGCCCTGAACGAACACATATTGCTTTAATCTCGTAAGAAACGTTCCCGATACACTCCCAGCCTGAAGTTAGTGAAAATATATAAATTGCATAACATTATGGAAAACAAGTTTTGTCTGATTTTTATGAAACTCTTACTTAAAAATATAAATATTATCAAATAAAATTGAAATAAGTAAATGATATATATTTTAATAAATAGATGCAAGTTATATGCACACTACGTCTACTATTTAATTCACATATATTCCTGTCGCAGATCTTTGGTAGAAATTTCGTTTAATAAGCAGTACCTTTCTACTCAATTGTTTTATGTAAGTTACATTATAAATAAATGAAATATATTAATTAAAAAAACGAAAATAAAACAAATAAATATACTTAACATTTAGTCTACATTGGAAAGGTGAGTTAAAACATAAAATCAGTGTATTTTCTCCCTTAACCTCAGGTACCTCGACATAATCTGTTAGGTACTAGAATAATGAATGGGGGAGATTAATGGCCCAGCTTCATTCACCAAAATAGCTTCCCAGTAAAGATTAACGGTGTTCAAGACATAAATAATTTTACACTTGTTATGGCAATCCACGTAATACAGCCGTCGTCCATTGAAACGACTGTATTATTAAACGACTGTATTATTAAACGACTGTATTATTGACGACTGTATTATTAAACGACTGTATTATTAAAACCGTTATAGATGACGTGTAAATAGAGACAACCTTAGTAAATGAAACCGAAAACAATTTTAAACTGACGAATATAGTTACTATTTGAATATAGTTATTATTTACTTGATATAAGACAACAAAATTAACAAATATTCATACAATCACACCAGGATATAGTTAACTCGAAAGTAGTACCTTCGAGTAATTATTTTCGGATCTAGATAAGACTAGTAGGGTCGAGTTGATAAACAATTCGATATAGATTTAGAAGTGTTTGCTTATGAAGCTGGTCCGTCCAACATACTAATCCAGATAAAAACAGATAGCCAACATATACCTAAAATATAAATATAGTCACGATATTAAGCACGAAAATGGGAACACGATATTATTAATAAACTCATGTTTTTATCAAAATTTGTACTCAATGATCTTGTTGTTTTAGTTAGTTGGGGGATTACTCATTAAAACAGGACGAGAAGGATATGTTTATAATAGAATGCTACTACGTCGCTTTGCATATTGTAAAGTAGTTCTTTTGCCTGTGACAAGTTCTCATTAATATCAATAACAGGTGTGCCCAACTAGTACCATATATCGGCAAGGTGTAATGTGATATCGTGGCAGTCAAACTAATTTCAAAAATTTAAATAGCCTTTATTAAATAAAAGTAATAAGATCAGGAAGACACTCTAAATGAGATCTCAGGCGCTTCCAAATTAAGACAGGAATGTATAATTACGCTTTATATTGTTATAAATTAGATATCCTTCTAATATAAGTACTACAAAATAACAAGTTCAGTCACAAAAACGTGTTACAGTTAACTATTTACTTTCTTTTGGAACATATTTACGAACAGTATCAAAATACAAGACACGCCAAATGTTTATGATAGTTGTACAACGTCGACAATTATTGTTGTCGTGACTCAAGATCAAGAAACATCCAAAGTTCGTGGAACTACCAACTCGAAGAACAACCAACAGCCAAAGAATTTAGTATATTTACAGCTAATTTGTTAATTAATTAACAATATGCGGCTGGTTTTATTGCTTTTAGAATTCAAGGTGCATTTTAACATTTGACATTCTTCGCATTGTCCCATCTTCGACATTAACAAATGATGATTAGGCGATAGTTAAAACTTGAGTTCCTAGTAAAAATGTCTCTACAATATTTTGCAAATGACAAAAAGGATCTCCTTTTCAGTAGAATGGAAATAAAGCTTATTTGTGAGCGTACACGGCGACCAATGAAGTCAGTAATCCGAATAGAAGTCAGCGAAAGTTAACGACGGCCAGTTTACGACCCAACCTTAACACGTCTATAGAGTACCGTCTTACAAAGCTGAGCAACATAGCAGTGTGTATCCCTAAAATACAAGTCGGATATCGAAACTGGAATTAAATATGTATAAAGTATAAACAGACATAAAGAATACTGACGAGATCTACAGAATTCTTGTCATAATAACCCACCAGGCAATAACAAATAGACTCAGCGTCGAAACTTTCTGTCAAACAATACAAGCAAATAGTTAGTTGTAACCCATCATCTATGGAAACCAGATATATAATAATAATGCGTTAAATTTCTGGAGACGAGATGTTATTGCCTTTATTAAACAAGAAAAACACAGGCTCGCTATCACTTCAAAATTTGAATTGAGCCATGAGGATAATTCATTGTTCAAGAAGAAAAAGACAACTTTTATGGTTATAATGAAGTTTATCAAATATTAGTTATTTAATATTTATTAAAAGTGAAATTATAAACAATGCATTTATTATCTACTTACAAATTCTTATGCTGATGTATCGCTCGATATGTACATATATATCTGTCTACATACTTATTCAGTAAGCTTAGCGAGAACGCGTCGTTGTTTGTGATAACTTTAAGAATCTTCTCCGCATATAATGTTGATCATACAACGATACTTTTACGTAATAACAATGTTTGTTAATCGATGAAACTTTTTAGAAATATTGTTTATCAAAAAGTTTACAAGCAAATGACTTGCACAATGATAAGCTGTTATTGTAACTACTACGGGTTGTCTTGCTCGTAACTATTGTTAATTAAATGCATTGGTACTTAGGCATATGTAAACTTATAGCACCACAATTTTATCATCAAATGTCTGTAAATCTGGTGAACTTATTAATCGCAGAGACATTCCACTAAAAAGTATGGCTGCGATTCTTCAATAAGGTACAGGACTATCGGACATGATTTGTGCTAATAAGCTCTTACTTCTCAAGTCAAGCGGTCTAAATTCGAATGGTAGTTATAATTATTTGTCTAAAACCAAAAGTATAAAGCCGTTCCTTATATATATTATTATGTTATTAATTGTGAGAAACCACCGGCGGGATGGTTAGGGTCGAAGTCACTCATTAACTGAATGTGTACAAAAACATTCGTAAAGTTATAATACATAGATGCGTTCGTAGGTAAAACATTATCGTACAACTTAACCCTTGTCAGGCAATTAATAATAATCCGAAACGAATTGCACAAAGGTTAAAATGTCAACCGCATCACAAGATTGACCATTAAATGGAACAAAATTACGTGCGTTTGATTATAATCACGACAAGTCATATCTTGAACCTTGAGGACGAGGACTACAGCCAACACTAAATAAATTGTTTCTTATTAGTTTTAATATGTTAATACTTTCCTTAGTATTTTAAATATGTTATAAATGACTGACTTCAGAAAAATTCAGTCACAATTTTATTCTACTACTTACGACACTGGAAATATAGGATATGATCCATGAAGTAAATATCCATAGACATACAGATAAGATAAACTCTCAATTACTAACTCATTACCTTCAAAGGTCTAGAAAGATTTACACGGCGGCAAATATTTTTATCCATGAACAGTTCATATACGTCCCCGCTGTGGGACTCGAGCCTACCCTAAATTAAGGTGATTAGGCCTTAGTTAACAACTCTGGTCAAGTGCGGGTTGGTCGACATTACACACAACCTAAGAATTAGTCATAGTAGTTAGGTAAAAAAGCGTCGAATAAACGCACATATGAAAATTTGAAACACATTGGTATGTGGCGGATTTCAAACCGCATGAAAGACAATGACCTTCTACGGTAACCCACTGACGATTCTAGGAATTTTAGAGAATACCCAAGAAATAGAAAATGAATAAACTTCAGGGATCTCCTAGTTTCCTTAACTTACGAATAGAATTAATCGTTTGCAATTAACTTAAATTTAATTGCAATTACGTCTAAAGAAGAATACCATGTATTTAATGTAAATACCCAAACCGGATTTTTAAAGCTTTTAATGGTAACAATAAAAAATTACTATGAAGAATTAACCGACATCCATGCCAAAAGCCGGCCACTCCAGATTTAGTCAATTTAATGAATCCGGAATGATGGACAAGATGGACACAGCGAAAACCTCCTTTCATCTTTTATTTCCACTAAATATTATTTTAAATGAAATAAAAACAATAAATACATAATAATTTGTAAATAATGGATCTAGTATATCATACTTACTCCAGTTGAAAAAAAGACTGCTCCTAAGTACTGTTTGCATAAATTACTGTTACTTTGTTATTTAAAGGGTCCCTGGAACATTCAACTAATATGCACGACCCCAAGCAGACAGCTATTGCTACATCGACAAATTATACCAAACTCTCCACAAACAACTTCATGCGTTCCGAAAACGATATACGAAAGCACACACGTGGAGTACAAAACTCAATAGATTCCCGGCAGTCAGGACTGTCACATGGTGTTTAACCGAGAAAAAAGCAGACCATGACCTTTGTCACTCCCATTTAGTCTACTAATGCCCATAAAGACCTCGAATTTCAAGTTTGGAATACGAGAAGCGGCGTCCATGAACGCTAGTCGCCAACGGACCGTCGCCGCGGATTCACGTGCCCTGAGCACACGAGCGGAACTACATCCCCGATTCGGAAAAGTTAGCGACAGTGAAAGCGAGTTTAGTTGTTGTATGATGTAGCTATATGAGTGACGGTTGTATGGCGAGGACGCGCTAGCGCGAATGGCAGCGTGCTCGAGGTAAATATTGAAATTGAAACTAAAAAGTCGAAGGCAGCTTTCCTCTAATGTTTGCGGAACTGTTCCCGATAAATGGTTTTGTTTTTAATTACAAACATAGCATACTAACTCTGTTGCCGCCACAATTACAATCCAATTTCAAATAACACTTTGTTCCGGTTTATATACTTTTTCTAAACAGAAGTCTTGAAGTTGATTAATTAAAAAACATACACTTTGTACACGAAAAAATCGACTGACGGATTATTTAGTTATGTTTAATGTTGGATACTTGTAGAAAAATAATTTTTTAATGTTGCAATCGTACCTAGAGAAATAAGAATCACTACTATTTTATACGTGGTTCTCCAGACAGCCTTACGTAAGCCTTCACCGGTTCCCCACCTCCACTTATGTAATAGTCCGATTTGGCCGAAACTTTATCTTAGGGTTTTAATTTGAAGGATTATTTAATTTAGTTAAGATATCTGTTCGTGACAAGTGATAATTGATCAAATTATAAAAAGACAAATAAATGTCTTTAGGTTATTTGGCCGTTTTCAAACTTTTATACTTCCAAACGCGAGATGAAAGAAAATCAAACGCTATAGCTATGTGGATGAGCGAACTTTGCCTTGTTTTGGTAAACGAGAGTAAATACTACAAATATATGATTGGATTCTAATAACTTACGTGATGCGTGTCTCTTGGTATGATGCACCTAATTCGGAGTGGATGCACGCTGCGCTTCAGACGATACGTGCGAGCTAATGGACATTAATGCAATCGCGTTACGCCCTTGATTGCGCCTCTTACTTGCATTATCAATGAATACAATCAATACATTATTGAATTCATTCCACGAAATGTCTTTAGCGAAGTGCATGCACAAATATTAAACAGATAAGAATTTTCTACAGTTATTTACAAAACAACAAGTAAAAGGCTAACTTTAGAGAAAAATTGAATATGTAATCATTGAAGTATTCGATTGAAGTGAGATATAAGCCACGGTGATATGCTTTACTTAACCTTAGACAAGGCAATATCAGTAGTGTTGTATAGATAAGCAAATTATAGCTTATTTGTTTTGATTATATGCAAGGAAAATTTGTACCATCGAAAGTAAAATTCAATCTATTGGGTTCATTGCAATTAGGTACGTAATTGACGAGCAATTGCCCAGCGGGTCTTAATGGTTCATTTTGGATATTTTGAGCATTTAGAGAATTAACGAGCTCTAAGCTAGTATTAACAGACCGCAGTATTCGCTGATACTGGAATACGAAAGTTCAACATGACCATAAATCTGTGGGTTAAAGCGACTATAAATTGTTTCAGCACTAGTTAGGCTAAAGTCAAACGTTGGGTCCACCAGGCAATGTTGGCTGAAGGAGATTGTGATGACCTATCAATGCCAATTTGTTACTAATAAAAACCCAAAGTAACACCAACTGTGTTTAGATATACGCTGCACCCATGTCCATCAAACAATGTACGGAACTCTTTATGGAGTAGGTCGAATTACATATCTATATGGAATGGCAGATAAAGGTGGATTTACGGGGACGGTTTTCGTACGTGAATCGGCAAGTCATGTTAATAAAATTAAATCGGTCGCCCGCAATTTTAGAATATTAGACAAAATTTTTGATTTTAAAAATGGTAAAACAATAAATCACTCATAAATAATAGTTTGAATATAAGAAATTATATAAGACTGAGACTTATACACTGAATTAAAGAACTTTCGCACGCAACGCGTGATACGAATCTCAAAATACTGTATTTAGCGCGCTTGACACTACTGAATACGTTATTGCTCAATTCTACGTTTATTCTAGATAGACTTTACCAATAATCGACACCTAATTGAGCATAATAAATTTCTACAGATAATAACATTACTTACCTTCGGAAGGTGAACTCGTAAATAGCTTCTTAAAATTCATGAATTGAAGTATTACGAGACTTGAATTAATACGGACTCGTTCTTTCTCTCCTAAGATCGAGTCACTCTAACGAGTAATTCAAGTCTCTATGCGAATTATAATGTTTTTTAAGTTTTTTTTTCTATTCTCTGAAGATTAGCACAAATGATTACTTTACTTATTTATTCAATAAGAACTTATTCACTCGAATTGCAATATTAATATTATAAATTGTCTCTCAAACAAAGTTATTCGAGGTCGAATGTCAGGAAGTCTAAAAGCAAGATTTCAAGTGACAGAAAACCTATTGAAGAATAGGGCTGGAGCCGACAGATAAATCATAGCTGGAATCAGGGCCATTGTCTCAGCGCTGAATGAGCAAACTCTGCTATGAGCGGGGGACAGGAATGCTTGCAATCCGAAATTACTCGAACTACCCATTAACTTCCCACGGGTAAAGAAACAACCATTTTGTGAACTTTAATTGAGATTCTTTACTTGAGGAAACTCTAATCTATTTATATAGTGGCTTGTTCAAGCAAATATAAGTTTAACTGCGGAGGTAAGAACTTTGAAATAGTAAATATTGAAACCATGTAACCGTAATCATCAACAACATCTTACAAAAGATCATTAACTAGAGTAATAGAAGTGGTCATGCGAACTTAAATTTCGCGATACAAACAAAACAGGCAGGTACTACATACATACTTTATATTTATAAACTGTTTCATTATTAAAAACATAAATTGTAAAATAAATAAATAAAATCAGGAAACAATCATACCGTTATTTTTGTTATTAAACCTACGCTCAAAGTCTTAACTAGCATTTTTGAAATAATATTTATGTCAACAGATGCTAAATACTATTGAGTACACACTCAAGCGAAATTGTTGGATCAAGTTACAAAGAAGCAGTTCTAAATATTAGTGTAACATCTGCATTTCTAGTCATAAGTATAAGGTACAAAAATAGGGCTCAATAAAGCTCTGTTTTGGACATTTAGAGAACAAGCTAGTCTATTCGAGGTTGGTACAGACATCGTAAAATTTTACTATGCAAATAAAAAACAAATTAAAGTGACAACGGTATATTACACGAGGTATCAGCAGAAGTACCATCATGACAAAAGGAATATGGACCCAAAGATATATACGACTATATTCTAAATAAAACAGATTTTAGAGATATACGACGGTATAGTTACACTTACAGATATGAACTTGAATGTCGATAGCTATTTAAAACCCACCAAGGTAGTCGAGGATAACTGCTTTTCAAAGAAATGATTTTTTCACTATTTACAAGCACTGAAGTTAAATATAATAGAGATGGACAGTCTGAAAGATCGTGATAAATTCTATTTACCTTGCAATACGCAATATTTAAAGAAGGAGAAATGATCGAAGTAAACTCAGTTGGTAACTCAATACAGTTAGTCCTATTTACAACAAAATAAATCAAGATATCTTTCAGGAGCGAATACAATTTTCGTCTATTCCGCGAGGGACATATGCGAGAGGGGAAAAGATTTATATCGAACCTCGCCAAATATATGAGGAGGTTATAATAACTTGAGTCTATCTTGCTGACGAAATGCTTATATAATTCAAATAACTCCAAAAATTTCAGAAACAGTTCAACTCATGATAGAACGAAATTATTAACGTTAATTTTACGTTATTTACATTTCATGAACTATTAAAGATAATAAATAATTATGAAAGCATATCTATTGATAAAATAAAAGTTGTTTATGGACATTTCGATAGGACTCACAAGTGGAAGTTCATGGGAATGTATTATGTATGCGTCAACATTTAATATTGGATATTAAATAAAATTTAAATTTACTGACAAACAGTCAACTATTTACAGACCTCAATAAAATTATATAAATCGAGACATAAACGTTAGAAATAAGATCAAGAAGTAGGAAAAGGGATTGATAAAAATGTATGTTATGATTTATTTTATGAAAGAGGGTTCCTATAAAATGCCCGAGGGATCAGAGCTCCACGCAGATAACAAGCAATATAAGTAACCGTTACTCATCTCACTAAATTTAGACAAAGTAATATCATCTCCAAAGATCGATATTAAGATAACGTTTCAGAGTTTAAAATTAAGATTTCTAACATTTTTTGTATACAACAAGGAGTATACAAGATAATCAAGGCAGCGGCTCTCAATAAGCGGTGAATCTAATCAATTGGGAGAATCAGTGATTAGCCAACGAGTAAAGACCACCGCTAATATTGTAACACAATGTCAGCTCACTGCGTGATCACGTCGCATCCCAGCGTGGCTTCTGAATTATAACTGATTGGTTGGATAATTGGTGTTAAGGATATCTGCCGTGACGGTCAGATCAAACATAGAATGACGATTGTTCAAACATAAGGTAACTAGCAGCGATAATACCATAACGCAGCCAATTGTGATTCTTACAATAGAAAATATAATCAGAGGTTCTAATTCTGATACATATTTCCGAATACGACAAATATAATTCACCTGACTTGTTATCAATAAAAAAATATACATCTATAAATTATAATAGAAATATTTCATTATCAATATTTATAAATATGTTTATAAGTAGTAGCCAGACCTAGATAATATAGCACGCGAACGATATGCAACGTAAACTTGCTAAATAACAGTCAGCCAATCAATTCATGTGGATTTGAATTTATAAAACTAACGCACAAAATCGATACCAATGATCAAAGTATCGAATAAATTGCTATTTTAATGAAATCAACTGATAGAGGTAAAGCTCGCATTAGGTAGTTCTATTGAATTCTAAATTCCCATACATTCACGTGTTATATAAATTAAGATTCTTCCTCATTCATCTAATTAATGAACTACCTATGCAAATAATTAGACTTCTTCTGTTTCGTTGACTTCCTGCCTGATTGGAATCCAATACTTCAAAATAGATTTTTTTTGTGACCGAATGCAAATGTATTTAATAAATCACAATATAAAAGCGCGTTTTTACCAGTTATCATTAAATTTAATATTCCAGTAAAATTAGAAGTTAAATATCATAGCGTCCCGTCGTGAAGCCGACATCGCCAGATCTTAATATACTGTTAATAGGAAACTTACCAAGCTGTTTATAGAAACTAATGCAATTTCCCTTAGACAATAATGTGAATGGTCGAGCATACATTAACATGAAATGGTTACTTTTATAAAGCGACTTACCTAGCGATATGTGTATTGTGATTAAAATGAATAAATTTTCAAAAGATACGATAGAAAATGTTAATAATTTTCATTCAAATAACGTAGAATAAAACGAGTAAAATATCCTCGCTATTCGATGTCTTCACGCCCCTCACCCGACAAGAAGTTCAATGAAACGAATATCATTATCACATCGAAGATTAAAACCGCTGTGACGCGAGCAATATCTTTAGTGTTTCTAAATCATCTGACATCGTTATCGCTTTATTGTGTTCGTAGCATGACTTCCTTATCCATGTCAAGTATACATTATTGCTCACGTCTTCCAAATACGATTCAAACACAATTCGTCTTCATCAAAAACATTTAGTATGAGTGCAGACGGTCAAGAAATAAGTTAACCACTCTAAGGTTAAATATCATTTACTTGGAGATATTGCCAACCGCGTCACTAGTATTCGGAAATTCAGCTTATCTGACTAAATTAAGTCAATTGTAAAAATGATCCTAAAAGCCGTTTTAGTGGCGCCTTCAGACATCTATCGATCTTCCAGCATTAAGGTTCAATATCGCGTACCCCGTTTGAACATAAATTCCACAGGAACAAATGACGGTTAGGTCAGGAAACTTTTTTAAACGTTTATATTTGATTAATTTATATAGTATTTAAACTCTACTTAGCCAATTACAATAGCTCCATTTAGTAAGGAGTAAATACGTAATAATCTAACAAAAACTTTTGTTCCAACAACTAATATACATTATTATTATTTGTTATCCCTTTCCCACATGTGGGGCTGTTGGAAGAATTTCTAGTAGAAACAAGCAGTACCTTTGTACAATTGTGCCCACGATGGCTCTGATGCGGTGCAGTGCCCATCTATTAAGTTGCACTTAAATATCTGTACTATGACATGATTAGTGATCGCGGCACGGATATGTTTATACGACGTTAACTAAATATTGACAAGCCTGACTTAGTGAATAGACAAATTGAGCAGCATCGGCCTTGGGTTAATTTTGGAATTTTTGATATTTAAAATGCGATTCCATTTCAAAGTTATCAAAGCTCTCCTTCCTGTGAAAGCTTGTGACATTTCTGCACTGTATAACAATGTAACGTTTTTATTCCTTTAAATTTAGTGCTTTTAATCTGTGCAAATAATAATATTGTAGTTTTACATTAATTAAAAACCTTAATATTAAAATTAGGTTAGTAGGTACTCCTAAGTTTTCATGCCGTTGGATGAAATGAATTATTGTCTCCGCTTTCAAGCAAGATAATATAATCTTATTATTAAATACAAAATATCGTTTCATGTCAATCAAATTATTACAAAACTAGATGTAAACGAGAAATGTTTCTCAGTATTACCGCGAGCGTCGGTTTGAAACTTCGGAGTAACGAATATCCAATATGAATAGATTAATCTATGTGATAAATATTAATATTATCACCATATTTATTACTTTGCTTTTTCATTTAGATCAACGTTGCCATTCCCTTGACCGTAGTGAAACGCCTAAATATATGATATATGAGAACGAATATATTTATACATGACTGACTTACGTTTGCGTTAGTATTCTTTATAATACACACATTTTCTTGTAAATTTGTTGTATATACATTAATCTAAAATAAATTAAAACATAAAGCAAACCAGTAACTATTTAAAAACATATATTTCTATTCATTTCCACATGCGTCAGATAAAACAAGACTGAATACAAATTATTGTCTTGGGTGCTTACAACAGTTCATAACTGCTTAACAAATGTTACCAGCTACCTTACCCTAGTCCTATTGCCTTATCTATCGCTATCGCTTTCATTTTGACATACGCCATATTTCGATTGCCACTTAACTGTTTATCACTGTGACGTTGCGCTTTAGTATGCAGCAATGATTTTAAAAAAGAAAGGTATCGCTATAGATATGAATTTACACAATAAGGTCCCTGGCCTGATTCAAGCTCAGGAATTTAATTTTATCGGTGAAGAACTTGAATACAACCGTTTTTATTGTCCTGTGACATATAACTCCACAAAAAAATTTTAACGAGAAAAACATCGAATTTCAATAGCATTATCATTTTCTTAATAACTTAACAAGTGACCTAACATTTAATTTAACTTTTGATTATCTCTGCCGCGTTTAAGATAAAGACGGCCGTGTGGTCGAGTGGTAAGAAACCCTGTCTATTTAGCCAGAGGTCTCGGGTTCGAATCCAGTTAGGGGCAGATGTATGAATGATGAGTACAAATATTTGTTCACGAATCATGGATGTATTTTCTAATATTTATAGACTAATTCCTATCTGTTCCTCCGTTATCTAGTATTATTAACACAAGCTCTTCATAATGCTTTATTTGGTCTAGTTAATAGGTGTGAGTTTAAAAAAACTTCTCACTCATTATAACACACGTATATCTCTTAATAATTAAAGATATGTTATGTGTGTTATATACGTGATGATTACCTGTGTACATTAGTGCATATTTTTGTATAATATACTTTTGCATAATATATATATAGCATACACCTGATGATAAGGACACTATCCACAACCCTACAAAGATTAGTACATAACACCTTTCCCTACCCATGCTTTCACATTTTTTCACTATAAGACGTCAATGAATTTATAAAGTAATACAATTCGTACCACATAATTTTTCCACTAGGTCCGCAGTGTCAACGTCATCGTGGTCGATCGATGGCGATGATAGCACACTATAATTTAACTGCTCAATACACATGCAATCACTAGAGTCTGAAAAGTCCTCTTTACGTTTATTAATTAGATTGCATCATATGGAATGTCAAATGAATTTGATAGATTATACTGTATCAATATAATCACGTTCCATCAAAATCTATTTTCCATATTTGCTTATACTTAACTTTCCTGTCTATATTCTTACTTATAAAATAATTAATTTTGATACATGCCACTTTTAACTTTTTGGGAACCTTTCTCTATCCTGATGCTCAAACCTTATTATATACCTCCTGTAATAGAAAACAAAAAGACCTTATATTGTTCCATATTTATATGGTTATATAAACATCCATGCCTTGAGAACCAATATTCGTGTTTATCTACCGCACAAACATCCGCCCCGGTCGAGAATCGAATCTTTTGCGTCGAGATTCCCTTTTTATGCCAATTAATGATTCGCTTACGTATCGATAATGTGACGTCACGTAACAGCGTTGGGACTATTTCAACAAACTCAATAAATATTTGACGTCACATTACCAAGAAGGCAATTTCTCTGGTTCATATATACCGGTCGTTATTTTTACATAACCAATTAATTTTAAGTAAATCTTCTTCATACAGTTAGGTAACTATAATACCTACTCTTAATTTCAATAACAATTTCTTTGTTTTACCAACCCGTTTAAACACCATTGCTTCAATGCGTAAAACATTGCATTAATGCAAACATAACTACTCTATACTATGGAAAAGTACACCGTTTTTACAGAAGTATCCCCCAAACCGTATGATCATGAAGCGCCAGCAGTTGGTAACCGACATACAAATTTAACTATAAACTGTAGAAGCTTTCGGTTCTGTAAATAGCAACACGCGATATCTTGCATTTGAGAAAACAATACCAAATATACTTGTTTATCGATTTATCACAAGGCCGACTTTTTGTTCTTAACGGGATAGCTCATGGCTTTCATCTCACCTTATAAGTAGATAAGGTTGTTAATGGAACCGAGCTACACCCGGATTCGTCAACCACAGAGGAACTGGCTATCATACCTCCAACTGCAGGAACTGTTAACATTATGCTGTTAACATTATAAATCAAAAGCCTCAATTCTTTTTGTGACCATGATCATAAAACAAACGTATAAAGTTGCATGTTTGAGATATTTTCTGACATTAAAAACAACGGGTCACGAATAAAATCTTTCCTATACTATCCTTTCCGATCTATTCGATTGAACACGTAGTAAATTATATTTAGTGAAAACGACAACTTGAAATTGCGTGCGAATCTACAGGGCTCTGTAAAATAGGATTGTCGACGGCTACGGCAACTGGCGTCGCATGTTAATGAGTTGTCATCGGCCGACCGCCATCTCTAGATAGTGCGAGGGCGCACCCCGGCAAGCTGCACTCCTACCCTGCATTTATATCACTTTGTCACACGTAATGTTCTCGCCGTTGCAATTTCCTTTCGCGTTTATCACCTTTCTTTCTTATATTACTAGGATCTAAATCGCATCTACATTTCAGGTCAAAATATAAAACACTTATCGGGAACACTTCAATATACGTACAATGCCTGGTGACGAAACAAACATTTATACACTTAATAGCTATGTAAAATTGTAGCGCGGGGAGTTTATCCAATAAGAAGGTCAATCCAGTACGGTGAACCTTAAAGTTATCAACAATCATAATGAGAGATTTTTTTTTATTCAGCTATTTCTGTCACGCATAGCAACACAAACATAAGATTTACAAATGTGCCATTATAAATAATAGGTTGGCGAAAGTCTCTTCGCATTTTATATGAAAATTTACATTTAATCACAGTATATATGTGCCATTTTGTTCGTAGACTTGTTGCCATATTGTAGGCAGAGACATGATCCCGTAGCTGTAGAAATTTTGGGACTTCTGATCGAAAAACGCAATAAGTAGTTTTGGCAGTCCTCTCTTGATGTTAACCTGACACTGCCAAAAGAATTCTGAAGAGACCGAAACAGGTGGAAATCTGAAGGTGCAAGTTCACGGCTATATGGCGGATGCATTAAGACCTCCCAACCCGCCAAACAGCAGCAAAATAGCCAAAAATATATGCGAAAAGACTTTTTCCCCCACCTAATATATCCCACAATAAAAAGTTTATTTGTCAAAACGCCAGTAAGATAATTATGCCTGGATCACGTGTTCATTCATCACTGTTATGGTGAAACTTTAAAATCTGATTTGCCATTGGTTTCTAAACATATTTTAATTTTACAACTGCAGAACATTAATTTCCCTTCCCTTACTTCCGGTAATAGTTTTCTTCTTACAGACACACAATAAAAGGCATTAAAAAGAATGAAATCTGAAAAGGACAAAGAATCGCTAACAGAATGACGCAACGCTAAATATAATAACAAAAATAAGATACCGTCACTTGGATCGTCAACACTTTGCGAATCAATTAATTACTACCGTATTTGTCCACATAAACTCGACACACTTATCAGCATCACGATTAAAGTTTGTCCTACATAAATATACTTTACACAGATTTGAAAGTAGTAAAAATAACCAATAAACATCCAATGGCCTTAATTTTGTTTATTAACCTAGAGAAACCGTATGCAGGCATTGCAGTTAATATAAGAAAATAAATTCCATTTAAAATGAAATACTAAAATCAACAGACGTGTACGAATTATTAAAGTCTGTTTAGTCGGTAATTTGCATGCATTGGCAATTCAAATGAGCGTTAGTTTGTTCAAGATGAGTCAGTTTTAATTGACTGTATATGTAACGTACCAGGGTAAATAAATAAGTATTTCAACGGTGTTTATTTACTACAAACGAGTTGTTTTACAGAGTACTACCAGAAAGACTACCTTATAAACTGAAGTCAGTATGGGTGCATTATTAACAACACACAGTGCTCACTACAGTATACTAAATTGTTACGTAATATTTATTTGTAGTGGCAGTGAACTCGATTAAGCTATAATAAGATCGAATCTCCTGCCATGTTGTTGAACATAAATAATTCATCCTTGGTGGCGGGTCGCAGGGGCGAATACAGTAGCGGAACCCTTAAAAAGTTCATAATGTGATTTACAGCCTTGGAAAGTCCAGGGAAAGACAAAAACCTTTTGCTACTGAGTAATTTAGGATAATATTCTTCGAATCGAAAGATTCTTGAAATCGTAACTGAATCCTTTCGAAATATTAATTTTATTAAGTTTTCTTACAGAATTCTAGTAATAATCGTCTAATTTTTGTTACAGATAACTGAAGCCTTACACTTATGAAGCTGATAAGAAAAATGTGCAAGCTTTACAAACAAGAAAAGACTTTAAGTGCTAATACAGAAATAACGAGAGTGACAAGTGACGCGAAAAGTTAAGGCGATGTACGTGTGAGCTACGACCACGACGTCGAACTATTCGGAGTGGGGGACGCTGGCGACCGTGGCCAGCGATGGTATGGACTTTGTACTTGGGAATGAAAGCTTGGGGTGGTGGAATGCGACCGAGGAAGGGGAGAGTACGGACTTGTACAACTATTGGGCTTGGAGCATCATCGACGGAGCTCTGATGGTTCTAATCGTGAGTGGAAACACGCTCACCATCCTCGCAGTCACGCTGAGCCGACGGCTCTCTTCTCTTGTGTCCAACCAGTTTGTGCTTAACCTGGCTATATCAGACTTGATGGTGGGCCTGACACTACCCTACCATCTCGTTTTCTACTTAGATTCGGAGTTTGGAAAAATCAAGTGGTCATGTCTTATGAGATTCATTCTTATAATACTAGCATGTCTGGCGTCCATATACAATATCATCGCGATAGCAGTAGACAGGTGAGTCTGTCTGGCATTTCAGATTGTCAAATAATAATAGTCCAAATCGATTTTCAAAATAAGAGAAATGCTTTAACAAATTTGAATAAGTCTATTTTAGAATTAACATAATAGAAGTTAGAAGAGTGAGCATTTGCATGCCACCATCAAACCGATCTTTATGAAGATATTCAAAATACCACCTAATACGCAATTTAAAGTACATGCAGTATTATCCCACACACGAGATATGTTAATAAATTACATGGAATGTTTCCAGGTACATAGCAATAGTGCACCCGCTGCACTACAGCCGGTATATGACCAAGCTGGTGACGAGGGTGCTAATGAGCGCAACCTGGTCGGTCGCAGTCTGCATAAGCTGCATCCCTATGTTTTGGAACGACTGGCACGATGGCATCGCTTGTGAGATGAACATGGTTAGTATTCTACACACACGAGTCGTGCCTCAAAAGTTTGCTTTAACAAATAGATAATTAAGATAAGGGATCAATGTTTGTTGTATATTATGCTTTATTTGCATTCCATATGTTCCAGGTGGTGCCAAAGACGTACACGACCAGTATCCTGGCGCCAATGTTCTCTCTCATTTGGATGGTGATGTTCATCCTGTATTGGCGTATCTGGCGCGAAGCTACGTGCCATGCACGCCGCATGCGGGCCAACACCTGCTGTCCAACTGGTACCAATGATTGGAAAAGTATACAGGTATGGATTAATTATATATTTATATGAATTACCATGATCTGCACTTCTGTACCACTAAAGGTACAAAGTAAATAAATGAGACATTTACCTAAAAGCAGACATCAAAATTAAATATTATATAATAAACTAATATGACGAACTCATTTACGAACATACCACATACGGAAAATACGACGAATCAGATTTGAAGTAATATAACTTTATTAAATTTCAGGTGGTGCTACTAGTATTGGGATCATTCTCGATATGCTGGATGCCATTCGTAGTGGTCGCGTGTGCACAGACATTGCCCGTGCGACCCCTGCATAACCCCATCGCATACCGGGTCACGTCCTCGCTGGCCATGTCCAACTCCGGCATTAACCCGCTAATATATGCGTGGAAGAACGCAGGTTTCCGGGCCGCCTTCGCGAAGCTACTCCGATGTAAACGACCAGACACGTCTGAGTACAGGGGCTCACCAGCACCGGAAAGAAAGAGAAGCTCTGTAGCGCTCCGTGAGGGCTCAATCACGCGGTCCAGTGTCACGCCAAGTACACTATCAACGCTCGGAGGTCGACCAGCTAGACTATTATACGTGGAACGAGAATCAGACACGTCAAGGTGCCGGATCATTGAGAACGCTGGCTACGTGGACGCGGAATGTGGCGACGCCAACCCGTCGTATGCGCCGGACGGGCCTACGCCGGTCCACCGGTCCACCCAGCCCCCCGACGCAGTTTAGTGTTACTTTTCTAATACAAACGACCGATAGACGTTTTGTGGGAAACGTGAAACGCTTTTAGAATTTAAAGTTGTTAGTGACTCGCAGGTACCCGTTCGCATTAAGGTATCTACTAAAATCTACGCTCAAGTTTTTAAAAGCTTTATTGTTGTACTTTTATTGACAGATTTTAATAAGTTCCCGGCATAATAAAACATTTTAAATAAAGTTTTCTGTCAGATAAATTGAGATGTTAGTAATAATGAATATAATTAATAAAATACATATTACCAAATTAAATGAGCTGTTTTTTTGATTCACCTAATCATCATAGGAACATTTTCTTTGGAAGTGTTCTCGATGCTTGTCCACCAGCCCAACCATTGAGCCTTTATGTCGCAGATTTTTGTTAACTATAACTTATTAAATCCTGTCTTATCTTGTTTAAGTCCTCTTTTTACTAATAAACATATTTGTGACAATCTGTAAGATAAGTTACAAAACTTTGTACTTAATTTTACCAATTACTAAACAAAACTAAACAGTTCTTTGAGACAAAGGTTCTAGAATTTAGCAAAACGTGAATTTTTTGCTTAACAAATTACCAAACTATTCAAATAAAAAAAAACTTTTAAGAACGCTAAGATTTCCACGATGTAAAGGCAAAGGTACAATTATTAATTATTTAGACGTTTTTGGCCAATTTCAAAGTTTTAACCGCGATGTGTTAAAGCGAGAATAATCCGACAATTTCGTAAAAGATTGATCGACACATCCAGCCAGCTTATTGTGACAATTAAAGTGAAATCCATCGAGGATATAGCTTATCGCTTGCTGCGTTGCAAGACCAGTATAACAAAAAAGATTGAAAAAAGTAGTACAGTATCCGTAAATATCTGTGGCTACGGTGACTACTTTAGCAGTCAATGTAAGCCAGCGAATAGGTCCGCACTCCGCAAGGCTGTCGGACGTGTGCTGTGTGGATTGAACTGCGTGGTGCACGCACAACACAATGTAAGTCTATTTTTGATGATGAAAAATTGTTAAAAATAATTTAAAGTATCTAGCTGTATTAATCATAATTTTATTTCTGCACGGCCAACTTTTTTGAAAGGCTGAATTAAGTGGCGCCACCTTACATTTTCAGTTAGAATAATTACAAAAAAGATAAGCAATCTCAGGACTCCCTTCAGTAGTAGTAAGGAATAAAAGCGCTCAATAGATGGCGTTAGCTACAAAAGTGAACAAAACGAATGTTTTAAAATAAACTTTAGTTTTTATTACAACAATGATTTTATTATAAATTAATAATTATTAATAGTATAGTAGTTTATATTTGTATCAGTAAGATTTTAATTCCCTATTTTCAAAGTCCATTTTTCAGTCGTCAAATATTATTTATCCAGGTAATAATTTTAAAAGCGTAACAGATTTTTCGTATAAAAAATACGTCAATAATTAGTTGACGCCTGGTAAAAAACGAACAAATATTAACAACTTAATTTTAATTTCACATTTACCGCCACTGTTAAAGAAAAAAATATGATTAAGAAGCGCAAGTTGTCGCGCCTTCGAATAATATATTATTCTTGACACACTCTGTTCAATAAATTTAAAGTGAACTTGTCATCATTATTTCTGATTAATTGAAATGTCAATTAATTAAAAATTTAATTTATTAAAAATGAAAATTCTTAAATAGTGTATCTATTTTGGAATTTTTCTGAACGAATATTTATAGTTGTAAAATAATGAAGCTTTAATAAAAAGATGCGGTCAATCCAAGTGAGCATTATTATTAATAATCTTTTCTTATTTAACATCATTTACAATATTTTACTAAATGCTTTTATTAATAGTTAATTAGTTAATGGTTTCCTGGGAGATGTTTACGATTTGAGAATCATTCATTGGCATTGAGATGGATTTTCATAATTATGTTCTGTATTAGTTAAAATAAAAATAAAAATTTGTTAAGTAAAAAAATAGGTCGTACCTATATTGACTCTACAATGCTCAGCCCTTCAGGGTCATGTCAAAAAAAATCATCTGTTATATAGAGAATACAGTAGCATAATATGGAGTCTAATGGTTAAAACAAATTTTCAATAGAATTTTAGCCAGCTATTATTAAAGAAAAACATTAAAGTAACAACTTTCAACATTACCTTCTTTGCCTACATCAACACATGATTAAGACATGATTACACAACGACATGATTAAGCAAATATTCAATTGAAGACTAAAGCGAATATGGTATTGTTATTCTATTTAAACGTTTCGCTACATTAGATCAGAAGTGCATTTTTCATCAACAAAAACAGTCAATTGAAAATTCATCAAGGAAATCAAGACTACTAACCTCAACACCAGTCACACCGAGCGCCGTCACCAAGTTAGGAGTCATCCTAAAAGGCACCTTCTCTGGCACTCGCAGCGTCTTGCCCTTCTCGAAGCATACGTTGTAATCAATATGCACAACTTCACCGGATGTTAAGTCCACTAACACATTGTCCAAATGTCTGTCACCTAAACCGATTATATACCCGATCGTACTCATCACAGCCACCGAGTAGCTGTACCGCCTAGTCATTTGCCACCACTGCTCAGGCGTGACGCTGCTACACCAAAGCTCTCTCCACAGCAAATCCTTCGGAGTCTCAGCAGATAACTCTTGCAGGACCTGCTTCAGTATCGCAACTGGCCATTCTTTCCTGTTCTCCGTAGAAATACCCGCTTCTTTAAGCAGAGGATTTAGTTTGTTATAAAATAACTCTGACGGACGCAAAACATTAACAGTCTTATTGGTCTTAGCGGATATTAGTGCAGCTTCACGATTCTGCCACCGTTTATACAAAGCAAAAAGGGGCGTCACATTATCTACCCAGCTGATTAGTCCTGAACGAGGACCCAATGGAATAACTGAGTAGTGACGGGCCCGATAAGTTTGATTGTCATTATTTTCAGAATCACGCGCCATCATAGTATTAGTTATAGAAAGAAGTTGCATAATTCTCTCATCTAGGTGTAAATCTTCTAAACCTTTGAATAGATATGTATATGCTTTCCCATCAGAGCCATAAAAAACTAACTTTTTAGGTCTTGTTTTCGTCGGTAATATGGCTACATTATTTTCTACCGATTTGATTGTGATTCTGGCAGCTCTTTGGTTTGTATGTAAGCCAGGCATTGTTATAACAGTGTTCTTCATTTCCGCTAACACGGGACTAATGTCAGACATTTTTAAAATATAAGAAGTTCTCTTGTTGACTTTTTGTTGCAATTTTATTTGTAGTTGTTTGAGTGGAGCCCACGATTCTTGCGGTTTTTCAGGATTAGCAGGATTCCTAATCTTATCTATTACATCTTTAATCATAGATTGGAATTTATTTTGAAAAGACGTTTCATGCGGTGTCTCAGGTTTAGAAGATGTAACATTATCCAGTTGTTCTAAAACATATACAATAGGCTCAAATATAATGCGATGTTTTTCTTTGATTAATATTTCTTTATCTTCAGTACTCAGATTCACGTTATTTTGAACCTTAGCTACTTCTGCTTCCAACTGAGATAGACGTTTACTGAAGTCGGAATGATGTTGCACTAAAGTGCCGAGACATAGTTCATCCCAAAGAAGATTTATTCTTTGTAATTCCTTGACTAATAATTTCACTTGGAGTATAGTTGTTGGAGCTTGTTTTGAGAGGGTCTCTACCATGTCTAAGAAACAAGAATTTAGTTCGTTATTGATTACTTTATCACTAGCTCCATCATCATATTCCAAGTTCTCATCTCCGCTCTCAGAATCATTCAAGAAAGCAGATTTAATCACATTCAGCTCTGTCAATTCGTTTTGTTCATTTTCGACTGCACCTACCACTGCAGGAAATGTTATGAGATGTGGTGTGTCTTCCGCAAGTCTGCATAATAAATCAGATACGCACTTTCGTACATACGTTTCCGGATGATTCAATCGTGAAAAAAGTTGAGGAATGATAACTTTCCATGGTTGTGTTGGTGTATTGGCAAGACCTGATTCAAGAACAGTTTGTAATTCCATCGCATGTTTAACAATTAAACGAAGCAGTCTTAAAGTTGCGTTTACAACCGCGTTCTCACCACTATGATTTATGTAGTCAGAAGCACAGATCAACTGAAGAAATTTAAAATATGCGTCTGCCGATAGTTCGAAATAAGAGAAAACTCTTTTTTGAGCTTGGCGCCAAATATCTACCAAAAGGGCAAGATGTTCCGGGAAAGCATTACTTAGTGACGGTACAGTTCGTAACTGACTTTCTATCATTTCAGATGTATTGATCTCATTCCAGTCTATATCCTCATCATCACATGTGGCTTTAGTTTTAGATAATATTTCACAAACTGCTTCAAAATCTTGTGGCGAACATCCTAGCATAACACTTTCTATTTGCAATTTGTCCTTATCTGTCAATTGCTCTCGTGTCTTTGCACTAAATTCGACCATTTTTCGACCCCATCTAAAACACCAAGCAGCAAAACTAGCCCAAGCTTTAGCTAGACCTGGACACTGATTAACACCGAATTGCAAAAGTTTACCAACAGCAGAGTCAGAAAGTGGTATAACATTATCTGAAATATTATTATCTACAAGACCAATTTCAGGAAGAGCTGATATTAATTTCATTAATGGCGTATCAACGTCCAAGACCTCCCCATTTTCATTTTGTACCCATTTGGATAGAGTCAGCAACATTCTTGTCCCTTTTTCTCTGAGCTCGTAGTCTTGTTCACCCATTGCCAATCTTTGAGAAAAACCCAAAGAAATACTAGCACATAAATTAATAGCCCTCATTTTCGTTTCCTCTTTGACATAAGTCAATTTACATAGCTCTACCAAAGCCGTAGTATTGTTTAAAGTCCAAATGTCTAAATCGTAAGCATTAGCAGACATAAGTAAGATGTCACTTAACTCTTCTAAATTACTGATATTCCCTAAATACATCTGAAAAGATGCGTTATTTTTAAAATGTTTTAAAAGTTCTCTTTTAGCCATTCTCAGATTAAGATTTTTTCTTGCGCTTTTTACTACATCCAGTCTTAGACATTCGGCATAAAAAATATTTTCCTCAGTCATATTTAACTTTGCAAAATACTGATTCCACCACAAGATACGACTCAAATTTTTGAGCTCCGTTCCATGTTTCAATTCTTTAACAGTCGAAGGCTTGAATAGATTTGATCCAGATTTGCCGTTTTTAAGAATATTAATCAGTCCACGGTTTGCCAGTTGTAAAACAGCAATTTCTTTTAAGAAATGGACAGAATTTGTTCTAGAAAATTCTTCAGTGCTAGTATTTAGCAACATTTCACAGTCCCTTAATAGACATTCATATTTTTCGCTATAATCTGAATGGTATATACTAACTGCAGTTGATATCAATGTAGACTCAATTTTATTTAAAATACCTTGATGAGAACAAGTGTTCTTTGATAATTCATTAGCTCCAAAATCTAATACTTCCCAGTTACATAGTTCCTCAGGGATGTCAGAGCCTCCTTCAAACATTTCCAATGTAGAATATGATGACAAATGCAATTGTGGTTGGTTTTCAATATTTTTCCATTCTTGCATATCTTCCCAACTTTGAATTTGTTTATAGCTTTCCATTACTTGCTCATCAATGAATCGACTTGTTCTTGTATCACTTGAAGTATTTGCATCTTTTATTTCTTCCTGTGCATTATGTTTTAATTTTTTGTAATAATCAATTGCTATCTCATGTCTCGAATTTGCTTGCTCTGCGGCACCCTTTAACCATGGCAGTCGTTTGTTGAATGTTTGCTTTATCCACACGTACAGGCCGTGCAAAACTTCTGGTTCTTCAATTTTTATAAGAGCTTTTGCTATGCTCATAGTAATTGCCTCAATGTCCATATTAGTATTAGAATTTGCAGCAGTTTGCAGTATCAAGGATGCATGATAAATAGCCGCACCAATATTTCCGGCATATAAACTCACTGCCAGTGCCGCAGGCCGGACTCTCGTGAGCCATTCACGACAGGTCGACCAATTTGTATGAAAGAATGTACGTACAGGCTTTGCCACCGCAGGTAACACAGTGGCAGTACCTTCTGCGGCATTATAAATATACTTTTCCAAAAACATCATAAATTCTGTAATCCAACGAATCCGTACTTGTTCAGATATAATGACATTAGCCAATTTTTGCTGTCCACTCGAAACATACTTAGTCTCCGATGATGATATATCTCTAGCTATCCCTTTCAAAACACTTTCTATTTTCATAAATGTTTCTTGGGGCTTTCCTAAAGGAGTTCTTAACTTCAATGAAACACAAGTTTGAGCCAATTCTGATAATGCCCAACTAATAATGATGGAAGAAAAATTTGTTGCACACTGTCTGAAAAATAGTAAATTATTTTCTTCAATATCTAGACTTTGTAAAGGCCATGAAAGTAAAAATGCAGTAAATATGTAGTTCTTATCATCCAAATTTGTTTGAAGCAAACAATTCATGATGGCTTTAAAATGGTGATTTGACATAGCAGAAAAAGAACCTCTCATTAAATATTCTTTAAAAGAATTTAATTTGGTATCATTGTTCAATATATGGAGGTTTATTTTACGAGAGGTATACACTTGCACTACATGTTTATCTAATTCCATTTGTACAATGTCCCATGGCAGTTCAAATAAAACTTCTTTGCAAGTGCGAGACAGTGATTTCTTTTGATTGTCAATGTGCAATAAGCATAAAGATGCAATTGTTTTCAATATGATCAGATTCCAAGTCAGGCTTTTGTTCTTTAGCAAACATTGGCTGTTTTTAATGACCAGTAATGCAACATCATCATCAAAACTGTATGCTAATGTTAACATGTTTGTCACTAGTACAAGAAATCCTTTTGACATGCTAACAATAGGTAAATATTTATCTAATTGACAGAAAATATCTGAAATCCAATTCAGAATAAGAACTAAAGTCTCTTTAGACACTTCTTCATCTAATATCATGCTCAATGTATTTAAAATAATAGCAAGGTGTCCTGATGTAGGGCTAGAACTTGAAACTTCCCCTATATTGAGATTTGACAGACCAAACTTATCCCCTGCTCTCTTTTGAGTGTTTGTAACCAAATCACTGGAAGCAATAAAGTGATTATTTTTTTTGCAATGTGAATAGAGCAGGTAGAGAACAGAATATTGCAGGGCAGGTTTCTTTTTGATTAAAGTTAGATCATGAGGACACATTTTTATAGCCAACAATTCCAAGATACTTGGTTGTAATGCCCACATGCCAATTATAGAATTACTAGCATTGGCAAGATCAGATAAACATTGTAAATAAAATATGACATTTTTTTCTGCATCATCTATGGTCATTTGTTCTGAATAATCAGACTTTATTATCTTAATATCTGGAATTATCTTAGAATATGAATTCTGTATATCTGTTAAAACAAATTTATATGTTTCTTGTAGAAGAGGGATGTTTTTTAAATTCAAAAGGTTGTTGTAAACTGATAGAACACCATACAGAATTAGTGAACTGTCAGTGTAACGCAGGGGCCTTAATAAAGAATCCGGCCCTATGGTTTGTGTAATGAACTCTATTGGTAGGTTTGATGATATTTCTTTTATTGTAGTTGATATTAAATTAATGATACTAAGACATGCCCCATCATCACCTTGTAAATAATTAGCCATTTCTATTGAAATAAGATTATAGACTGCTTGAGAACATGATGTTGCTTTAGCTTGTAAATACTTTAACAAAAGTGTTACACACTCATTTCCTGATAATATCAAATCTGTGTCAGCATCTTCTTTTAAACTCACTATCATAACTTGCAATATTTTTGTTAATGACTCTGTCATAAACGACCATGTAACAGCTTGAGACACTGAAGGGTTAAGCATGTTGCCAAGGCTTTTTACAACTGTGTTAAAGACATTGAGGAATGATGTTATCTTCTGCATTGAATCTTGCCATGAGCCCGGATCAGATTCCTTGTCACTTTTAGAGTCTAAGTCACTCGAATAAGCTGCCATATCTTCCACAAATTGGTAAAGTAAATTCACAGAAAACCCTACATCTGCTTGCCAATGACGGCTTAGTTTCAAAAGGGATTGTAAAGCAAATTCTTTTATTTTCTTTGGCTGGGCACTGTCAACATGCCACCCTACTAAAATGTCCACTGTATCAACAAAGTGATTTGCAAAATGTTCAGGGTAAGAATTGGCCATGATAATCATTGCATTGATTGCAGCCATAAATACATCAGCAGAGTCTGTGGCTTCAATAATACCTTGCAATCTCTCTAAAGTCAAATCAGCAAAGTCAGACAAATGAGGTGTTTGATAATCCAATTGGAATGTCTCTGTGAATGATAAAGTCAACAAATGCTTTATTGAAGTATTGTGCACAGTAAAAGTTGTTGAAAACCAATCTAAATGTTTCCTGAAGTCTGGGCCCATCACATAGCCCATCCTGCCAAGCACTACTGCTGCACCTTCCTTTGTTTCTGGGCCTGGTGCATCATATAATACATCCAATAAAGACTCCACAAGTATATCATAAGCTCTTCGTATATAACGTGAATTTTCAGGCAGCATGACAGCATCTTGAAGCTTGCTGCATATAACAAGAGATTTTTCAACGTCCACCTCAGCACACAGCCGACGCAACAGCTTTGATATTCGAGGGTCCTCTGGTAAATTGACAACTAGGTCTGACCTCTCATAAAACTTATTGCTTGTGTTTTCCTGAGACCAATGGTCGCTGTTACCTTGAGCTAACGAATCGTTGTATTTATAAGAATTATCGAGGGGGTCGCGTTCACCGCGGGGCGGGAAACTACCACGACCTCGGCCCCCTCTACCTCCGCCACGCGAGTGCCGAAACTCGGTGACCCTTCCTCTGGAACGGAATCGGCTGTCTCTGGACGGCCCTCCAAACGACGAAGATGCATCGTAAGAACCGACATAACCTCTGACCTTATCATCCGTTGTGTTTTCATGTCCTGTTTCGTCTCTTTCCGTATGATCAGGGTTCTCCGTTCCCTTGAGATTTTTTAGTTTATTACTTGCAGTGGTGGATAACATCACTAAAAATTGAGTCCATAGCACTTAGAAAACCACACATGGCCATAAAATTACAACAAAATACGTATAAAACAGACGTTCCTAGCCAACAGTCAACTGGAAACTTAGAAAGTGACAGATACTATGACAGTTTACTTCTTAATTTTTAGTGCATCGTAGGGAATTAGTGAAATCATCGTTTAAACATTCAAATAAATTCACTTTGTTCCAAGCTGGCGTGCTCTTATATAGCATAAAACTCTTAGAATTAGTTAATTTTTAATTAGATATGAATGTATCTGCTGCATTATGATATATTGCTCCATACAGTTGCTAAGTGTAATATGGGATTTGTTTTCATATTCATTTTCGAGATATTTCTACTAAATCTTTTACCATAAAATGTTTTACCGCCAACAATATAATTATAATTATAATAAAAACATAATTCTTCATACAGAGTTACAGGCACACACCATATAAATACAAAAGTAACAGTACAAAAAATACATGCCTGCAAATAAATTTCTATGAAGGTGTGTTTCGCAGCAACAGGGCAATCAGGTCCACGAGCTATCCGCGATTTTTCAACTGAGTAGTGTCCAATTACCGATGCCCTTGTGCATTGCGCTCGATGCGGATATGGTAAAAAAACATAATCCTACCAGTTTATTGATAAGGTTAAAAATATTTATAAATATGTTGTATATAGTAGTTTATATAACAAGTCTACAAGAGCCAGAAATAAGAGAAAAATAATGTGTTGTAGTGTTGTTTTTGCCTAGAAATTGGTGTAGTTTTATGACAAAAAAGATAATTAAATCGTTGATTAGTGACTTACGTGAGATTTTTCAGTGTTTTATTACCATTCATTCATTTGTAGGGTAAATTCATTTATTTCAAAACATTTTATGATTTCATTCTCATTTACTTATCATTTCATCATAATCATTATCATAACATTCCATTTTCGTATCAATTTATCCTAATCACTTACATTAAATTCCATTTTCAAACATTTCCTCGTAAGTCATTAACAAAATAGCGGGACCTACCATTGGTCTCCAAAAACTTCATGGGGCAAAGGACTACATTGCACCAGTATCCTGGAGCCATAAATAAAAATAATTGGAAAAATAGTTATCTCTTTAGACATACTCTATAATCTGTGGTATAAAGTACTCTGTTGTCTGTAGTGAAGTCTGGTCAATTATTTATTTGTTAAGTAAATTAAATATATATTAAATAGTTATAGTTCAAAAATGTCTATAACCGATTTAAAGCATTCACTTCGTAAATTTGATTTTCCATTATGTGCAAAGGAAGCCCTTAGCAGAATAGGTAACCAAGTTTTTAACTTTGTTAAATATATTTTACAATAAATGATTAAATACATTATACAAATTTATATTTTTATTTTTAGAACAATTACTAGTGGGTCGAGCAGCACCGTCAACTAAGCAATTAGATGTTGCTATGGACATAATATCAGAGTTTGTATTTTGTGAGATTGATCGCCGTGGAAACCGGCGCACCACAAGCATTACTCCTCTTCAAGAGTTGCAGCTTATTGACGTAATTTGTGACTACATATCGTCATGCACCAACGAAACTACAAAAAATACAATATTCCTTTCCCTCTTTGGAGGCATGGAAAGCCAACGGCGATTGAAAGTTTTGAGTATTCTTGCTAGCATGGCTGTGTCTGCATCTAGTACCCCTGTAAGTGTTTTTACAAATACTTAGTACCTGTACAATTTTTGTTAATGACAAGAATCTCACATCACATATGCACATAGTAGTTAAGTACAGCCATTTGTTCATCTTATTTGCTCCATACAATTAGTTGCCATAAAAAGCCTCCATACAAAGAGACATAGTTTATATACTGACTAATAAATGTCGCAATTATTTCATTAGGTGTTAAATTAATCTTGTTTTACATCAGCAAAATGATAGATAGATTAGGGTGTCAGTATGTGCAGAATCTTATACAGATAATTTCAATATCTTGATTATTTTTACTACCAAAAACTCGTAACAATCAATAAAGGAAAAACAATAAATTAGATTATTTGTTTTGAAAAACTATTACTATAAATTTTTATGTTTAGTATATAAAATATATTTAACTAAATTATGTAAACTTATAGTTAAATGCATTGAGTGGTTTTCAAATTGTTTGTAGGACCAAGAATCAAGACAGATTTAAAAGTGAATCAATTTTAAAACATATCAATATTTATTTGTTTACACTGTAATGTAAACTAAAAATTCACATCAATAGACAACCCCTATAAGTCATGCATATGCACACTTAGTGTGTGTCACAGATATTTTCTTACACCCACCCATATTTTCTGATTGATTTACTTTTAGGTGTTACTTGCTGTTGGTGTTTGGCTACAACAGATGGGCTGCTCATCTACTCAATCTTTACAATTGGTTGAAAACATTATCAGAGACCATTTCTTCT
Source organism: Acentria ephemerella (assembly GCA_943193645.1). Lineage (NCBI taxonomy): Eukaryota > Metazoa > Arthropoda > Insecta > Lepidoptera > Crambidae > Acentria > Acentria ephemerella. Next base: position 777,881 of record OW971887.1, read on the forward strand.
TGAACACATCAAATCAGAATACTCTGAAGTTACTAGCCAACACTGCTCCACAGTTTGTTTCTAACTTCATAACTGCTGTTACTGAGTTGTTCATGCACGATGTTCAAGGTAGCAAAAAGTTGCCACCAAGGAATTTATTAGAAGTAATTACCTCCTGGGTAAGGGGATATACTAATTTAAATATATTACACTTTATACTTATTACCTACTGCACAGTAAAATCACATTTTATTTATGTCTCAGCAAATAGTAATCGAATTGTGGAAGTCTGTAAAAGGACACAAACATCAAAGCCCTAATAAAAGGATTTAACAGAAAACTATCTAGAGAGTTACTACAACTCAAAAGACACAAAATCTGCAGTGACAAGAATCCTTACAGGGCACTGCAATTTAAACAAACACTTGTTTCAAATGGGTATGAAGCAAGACGCGGTATGTAGGTTCTGTCAGGAGTCAGACGAAACTGCAATGTAAGTTCTCTGCTCCTGTGGACCTTTAATGCATAAACGAAGTGTTTACCTAGGGAAGCACATAGTGCAACCTGAGGAGGTGCAACACATCACTGCCCAAATGATCTGGAAATTCCTGGAATCAGCAGGGCTATGCAGTGAAACATAATTGGTTTTTGGGGTCAAAAGAAACTGAATAATAATAACACTATATAAACTGGTACTCTACTCACCACCTCAACACAACACTATGGTATTTGGTGATCTTCTGTTTAAGTTTAAAACACCATTATGTTTACCACCTACCTCTTGAAACATATAGGTTATTGCAATAAAACAAAATATATTTTATTTAATAAATTTATAGGTGTATACAAACCCAACCTTGTGCATGTCAGCGCAATTAAACCCAGCTGCATTGCCAAGTGGATCCATCCCTATGGGTGCTGTGACTCCATTGGCTGGTCTCATTCACTGGTGTGCATTAGCTCCACTTTGTGTAGATGAAGGTGAATAAAACTAATTAGTAATTTTAAAACAAACAAAAATTGTTCACATCTATATTAAGAAATGTAAGTTTTATGCTAATCAAGCCTTTTAATACCTCAATATTATTATTACTTGATAATCTAATAAATATCTTCATGCTTCGGAAGGCACTTTAAACTATTGTTCCTGGTTATTACTGAAATTGATTTCACCCACCAAACACCCAAGTAACATGATGAAGTTGCAGCCCAAACTCCTCTTTGTTTGATAATAGTATTTGTGTGTAAAAAAATACATATAATAAATATTAGTTACAGTATTAATATTACAAATTATTTAGATTAGATCTATAACAGTTTTCTATACATCTAAATAAACAACATTTACAATACCAGCAGATTTGAATGCCCTTATTATGATTTCAGACACAGAAATGGTTGAAGTTCTAGTACCGATTAAAAAGATAAAGCTAGAAAATGATAAAGATCATTTATCCATCAAGACACATTCAATAAATAAATCAATGAGTGAAGCAGAGCTGTACACAAAGCTTCACTTAGCGGTATTGCATAGCTTGAGGGCAGGGCGGCGCACACACGGCCCACCTACCGCTGTCAACGCACAACACTTAGCAGGCCTCGCGCCACATGTGCAGGCATATGCTCACCTCTTACTAAAAAGAGGGATCAAGCTTCAAAATGATAGGAAATTGCAGGTAATTTTTCTTTGTATTATATGTTAGTTGTAAGAATTTTATCTACATTGGGTACCATAATATTTTTATAAATATCTTCTACCTATCTAGTTTAGATCAGTGGTGAAAAGTTCACCAGGTCAACTAGTTTGTAAATGAAAATGTTATAATATTGAATTCCATCTATTTCAGGATTGCCTTGATCGAATAGGGCAGGCAGTACAAGTAGCACTTGCTAATGGCTGTGTTTATGGAAATATTAGCAATCTGTTAGCAGCATTGGATACCCTGCCCGAGAACCGGCTTCTGAGGATAATAATTAAAACCCATCAGCAGGCCATATGACTTGTGCTTTGAATAGATGTATTTCTTTTGAGAACTTTATGAGATAAAAATTAATAATGAATGTAATTACATTTCATGACAAAATCATGAACAAGAGCTCTATAGACATTGTACAAAGATAAGTGGACCATAATCACTGAAGTCAGACAAGAGAGACTAAAAGGGAGATGCCAAAAATAGACAAAACAAAAACATACACAAATGATTTTGTATAATGCTATTTCTCACCTCACTCCTATTATCTAGCACAATGTAAGCATCATTAAGAGCTTATGTTATGGTTACTAGATAATGAAGAAATATAGATAGTAATATGTATATAAATATAAGGAATATACTAAATAAACATACAAAAATCTATGAGTCATGAGCAAATATTGATAGTCCCCCTGCGAGGAGTCATGATAATAAATAAAAATTACTATAGGTTGTTAATGGAAACTGTGATTTAATACAATAAGTTTTATTTTCAAAATGGTCTAAATCGTCTGTTCTGTTTTATTTGTGCTATTTTCTTTTTATCTTCTTCAAACTTCTGTCTTAATGCAACTATGTGTTTCATTTTAGATTCCCTTATTTGAAAAGTGTAGAAATTTTTTAACTCTTTCCTTTTTTTATTTTTCTCTTCCTTAGCCATAATCTTAGTTTCAACTTTTTCAGAACGAGCAAAGCTCTGTACTTTGCCTCTCTTTGTAACTGTTACCCAACCTTCATTGTCTTCCTCTTCTAATTGTTTCTCTTTCTTCTCAGCTTTTGCCACTTCTTCATCATATTTTTTCATAAATGTTTCAACTTGTTCTTTCAAGACTTTGGGCAATATTACAGAATTATTATATTCCTCAATCCATTTCGTTACACCAAACTTTATTTGATGATCCTTGGAATTTAAAGGGCTTAATTCTGTCAACTTCAATGCTTTGTCCAGTTGAGAAACTTTAGCAAAAACTATATAGGCTGCTTTGAATGAAGGCTTACACGCTTCTTCTATAAACTTCAAAGGGGAAGATTTTTTAAGTGCAGTACTAGGCCTATTTAAGAACTCTACCGTCTGTACCGAACCAGCTTCTCGAAAAGCATTAGTGATACCTTTATCGTCAACATATGGTGGGATGTTAACAACTAGTAATGTTCTACCGGAAGGCCTATCTGCCGTATGTTCCCTCACAGCATGTTCTTTGAAATAAATAGTGTGTGATGATGTGGAATCTTCTGATATCTTTAATTTGAGCGCTGAAATCAATTGTAAATATGTAGAATTTTTACACGTGGTGGATTTCAACAGATTAATTTAAAAGTTATTACCTTTAAATTCTTGTGTTCGTTTTGTTGCTTTCATCTTATTACTATCGCCAGTGGCGACATATAGCCTATTTTCGTAATTGAATTTACTTATTTCAGTTCAGAATTTTTAAATCAGGAATAACAATGGTAAACATAAACAAAATTCCTCTAACAATACGACTTTATAGGTTATACTTAATAGACAAAAAAAAATTATTTATTCCTCCTATTACAGAGCAGCAAAGGAAACTAAAGCCCATACAACCATATGTGATTAATTCTGGCACAGGAATATTGGTGTAATGTATCACTGCCCCAAGGACTTTTTGACGACTAATGGTAGGCCCCGCCATTTTGTTAATAACTTACGAGAAAAAAATTGAAAATGGAATGCAATATTAGCTATTAAAAAAAAACTCCTTTAATTTCGTTTAGTTTTTTCGAATGAATGGAAACCGAAGACATCTCAGCTCATATAGCTATATCTTAATTTCATTTTCTTTGTTTGGTTTTGGGGTACCGGTGTGACATGTACCAATGCCTCGGGAATTTTAACAGCAAATAGTAGGGGTCTGTTTGTCGACGACTAATGAAAAAAGTTTAAAGAAAGTATAAATATGTATTCTACATATTGCACAATGCAGTGATCATTTTTTACATGAACCTTCTCCATGTTTATATAAAAAATACACTTTGACAGGATATACAAAATATAATATACAACACACAAATGCCACCCACCAAATCCTGCCAACAATGCCTTCATATTTTTAATCTGAATTACATTAATGAAGAACACATGGCTTAAAAGTCTTGGTTACCAGGCCAAATAATTTAAAAAATATATTTTTAATCTGGAATAAAACGTCAATGTCAGATTAGTTTTGCTAAATCTGGCTTTTGCTTTTGCCTTTTTAGTATAATATTGCACTGTAAACGGTAATTCTTAAATTAATTGTATGCTGCTTTAATGATCTTATTAAATAAAAATTAATAATGGAAGTGTTAGTGGCTAATGTAGATCACATAAAATTTGATATAGATTTTGCCTTAGATGAACAATATGGGGCTCTCCCGTTACCATTCCCTGGAATGGACAGTAAGTTGAAATACAATGATTGGAGCAGTTTAAAATGATAGTTGTATATAAAAAATAATAATTTTTCATAAACCATCGATTGTTACTTTAGAGTCAACAGCAGCAGTGTGCGAGTTCTTTAGTCAACCTAGTGGTTGCTCTAATGGACCACAATGTCCCTATCGACACGTCCGTGGTGACAGAACGGTGGTCTGCAAGCACTGGCTTAGAGGGCTTTGCAAGAAGGGGGACCAGTGTGAATTCCTTCATGAATATGATATGTCCAAAATGCCTGAGTGCTACTTCTATGCAAGGTTTAATGCATGCCACAATAAAGAGTGTCCATTTCTTCACATAGACCCCGAAAGCAAAATAAAAGATTGCCCATGGTAAGTAGTAACGGTTTAATCTACTTGAAACACAGTTTTCTCAAAGTGAAAGTCATCATCATTTGCATCCCAGAGTGCATACTACCCAAAAAGTATTATAATACTCGAGTTGGGACTAACTCTTATGTACTCTATAAAATAATATTCAGTAGGAGCAATAAAAAGTCTGTTGTTTACCATCAATTTAACAGATGATTGTTTTAAACTGTTTATTTTTGACATTTACTGAAAATAATGACAATAACTGGTGATTAATTTTTAATTAATCCTTAGTGTGTGTGTGAACAATATTAAATTTGTTCTTTTTGTGATACTAGAGAAGTCTGAAATATACTATTACAAACATGAAATTACACTTCCACACATTTAACAATTCTTAGATTTTGCTGGCTTTAATTTAAATATTGGTGTTCATTTATCATAAATAACTTTTATGAAACAGGTATTCAAATGTATGTGTAATGTAGAAGTGGATTCTTCTTTGTTTGCTATATATATAGTTTATTAGAAAATCATCATTAAAAAAAATGAATAAAAATCTATCTTTTGGTTTTCTTTACTGAATTAATTAATTACATTTTAGGTATGACAGAGGGTTTTGTCGGCATGGTCCGCATTGCCGCCACCGCCATGTTCGACGTGTTTTGTGTATGAACTATTTGGCTGGATTTTGCTCAGATGGTCCTAACTGTAAATTCATGCATCCACGGTTTGAACTGCCTGCTCCACCAGAGCAAACAAAGGATGCTAAAAGATTGCCTGTTTGTCACTATTGCTCCGAAGTTGGCCATAAAGCTTCTAATTGCAACAAAATACCACCAGAGGTGAGGTGATAAATTAAAAAGTTTTTATTTTCTAAAGACAATAAAAATATGAAAGATTTAACACAAAATGATTGATCCTTTTTTTCTAGCAAAGGGAAGCAGCACAGAGACAAGAGGAAGCTAGATACAGGGCTCTTGGTTATGTTAAAGCTGCTAGTGAGAATGATGATGTAAATCCTCAACGATTGCAGCGCTTGATGCACAAACCTTTAGAAGAAGTGACTTGCTTCAAGTGTGGCACCAAAGGACATTATGCTAATAAGTGCCCGAAAGGCCACTTGGCATTCCTGTCTAGTCAAGCTAACCATAACAATCAAAATGTGTTCAAAAAACCCAACTAGTATAAGTATGTGAAGCCTTCCTAAGGTTTCAAGGACAATAGTTATTGTACTTTGACTGTTGAAGCAATTTTAGTGCCCTAAAAGGAAACTATTATAATCGTAAAGTTATAATAAAATAATATTACAAAAACTTTCATGTAATATACAACAAAATCAGTTTATATCATTTATTTGACTTTAAATTAGACTTATAGAATATGTAAGGAAATCAAATGAAAATTTCTTTGGAATATGCACATGAGAAAGAAATATTTCAATGTGGGAAGAAGTAGTGTCTTATACTTTTTACTTAATTAAATATCATATAGTTTCAATTTAACAAACAAAGCTTCCTACTTATACCTAAGTTACTTGAACTGTATAAAAAGTTGATTAATGCCCCAGTTTCATATTAGCGCGTGTCGAGAGATGAATGACGATACACATATAAACGTACACTACAAACGTGAACATGAACTATCCCTTAATAAATTCAAAACAGAGTGGAATAAATGCGAATTAAAAATTATTGAAATTGAAATAAAGTTCTTGGAAAAGTTTAGTGCTTTCTATGGTTCTACAAAACCAGAGGTCTCGATAAGTGCAAATGTTTGTTTATAAGTAATATTTATTCCTGAGTGATAGATTGTTTGTCTGCTTAATTATATGTGTAGTATATATATAATATTCATGTACACATCCTAATAATTACTATATGTTCTAACTAAGGCAATGGTCACAAAGTTATACATAACACAGGCTATTTATAAAATTATTATTTATTATTATTTGCAACATAAGACGAACGACACGCCCCTTTTCTCTGAAGTAAACAATATTTGTTTTAGTAGCTATCTAACCGGCGTTGAGGTGAAACTTAGTTTACAATTCAAACCGTCAGTTCTACGAAATGATTTTAAGGATGGTGCTGTCTATGGAAATATCAATTGTGCTCTTGAATAGACAACAGGTTCATCGGTGGTTCTCTAAGGCAGGGTATGGGGGTCATTATCCTATCGTAGCACGCTCCTCTTCTTATGTGGTAACTGTAGTGTCGTAGGATAATACGCACGCTATGACCGTACGCATTTTTAGGGTCGTTTAGGCAGGTGTGAAAAAATCTTTCTATTAATTTATTTGAAAAAAAAAGTGGTCTGAGAAGTGTCAAACTTTCAAAGTTTTTTATTTACAAGAAACACAACGACACACTAACTTATATTTGGACTTTAGTAACACACTATAAAAATTACCTTTCCAATTGATAAGATTTCTACTGTATATTTTGGGTTGAACTCCTACCGCCAAAAATTATCCTAATTAGAGATGAAAGAAAGAAATATTTAATGCTTAGAATAGGGCGTCAGTTAGAAGATTTTCCATGCTATATTACCAAATATAATTTTGACTTTTTAGCTTTTCTTTAGGATTTTCACTGTTTTTAATATATTTAATACCGAAAAAAACAATTATTAAAACTTTTTTATTGTATTTTGAGTAATACTAAAACGATTTATACCCTCGGATTTCGTAAAAATCAATATGGTGTACCACAAGAAAATGTTCTAGCACCTCTTCTATTCCTTCACTATATAAACGAATAGACTCATGTAACCAATCAAAGGTTTATTTTATATGCGTGCCCTTCTTATCTAACCTACTGACAATTGTGTAACAGAATTTCAAAAAATTTTTCAATGGTTGGTTTTTAAGGTTATTATTATAATTTTAAATTTAATAAAAATAAATAATTTATTTATTTATATTATTATTATTAATAATATAGATTCATAAATCAATAAAAGTTTATAAAATTAAAAAAGAATAATAATAATAATTTTAAAAATCTATAATATCCGATAATATCAGGATATAGGAATTAGATGTAAAGAAATTAGTAAATACTAAAAAAGTTAAGCGACTGAGTGAGAAATTCCAGGTATTTATATTAGCAGAAGGAAACTATAGGACTTACACTATTACGAAAAGTCCATTTCTAATTATATTTTTTATAAAATAGTTCAGAAAAGACTATAAAATCTTTAAAAAAGGATGTTGCCAAATCAAACTTTCTTGTTAACAAAATCAAAAATTCTGACAAGAAATAAAAACCACGTGGAAAATGATAAAACAGGAAAACAAAAGTACGTGATAGACCATTTAAAAATGGCAATGGCAATATTATAGAAGATGAAATGGTGGCAAATATCTTTCAGTATTTCTTCCCCGAAAGAGACAAATATAAATTCTTGTACTAAGCGCGCCCTTCAGAAAATGATTAAAATAATACGATTGTTTAAAAAGAGAGATAGCAGCTACCCCACCAATATCCGTCTTATCCTTTTTTTACCCAGCCTATTAAAAATTAGAAATAAATATTTTGAATCAATTGCTGTCTCTCTTTACGAGAAACCAATTAGTCCATTAGAGACAAATTGAAAAGAAAATATTCGATTCTTGAGAGTATCGACAGGATGCACTAGGTATTTTCTGAGACTTGTCCAAGGCTTTTGACTGTTGACCATCAAACTTAAATGGGGAAATTAAAACATTATATTGTATCAGTAAATTCTTTAACGAAGAATTCGAAAAATGGTTGTAAATAAAGTTGAGTCTTCGGGTGTACATCAGGGATATATATTATGGCTCTTGCTTTTTTTATTTAAATAACTAACCTCCCTCACTTTAGGATTTGTGAGAGACGATATTGTTTGCAGAGGTTACCGCAATAATTTATAAAATTGAGCATGAAGATGTAAGCAACCAGCACACCTTTAAACGTAAAAGGCTGATTGACAAACATTAAATTTAATGAAGAAAGAGTTGAATGTGTTGAAAGTACTGTTTTTCTGTGAACTAAACTAGACTCACGCCTGCAAAGGTATCCTCATATTATATCAGTGTTATGTCATATGGCGTGATATTGGAGGGGCCACTACTGCTGACATTGAAGATAATTTTATTTTACAAAAAAAGGCTGTGCAAACTATTTGCGGATTCAAACCACGCAAATCATATCTTGTAGGTTAACAAATATTTATATACCATTTCAAATCGTGGTTATTCTCATTGCTTAATAACTAGACATTGAAATAAATTTGTTGTTCCAGAATTTAGACTTCATAAAACATATCGCTCATTTATGGGGAAATGTATAATCATTTACAAAATCCCGCCGAATAACTGAACGATCAATACACAAATTTCTAAAAACCTATATCAAATAAAGTTTAATAAAAAAAGGTTACTACAACATGTATGAATATTTAGGTGATAAGAATGCGTGGACAATTAAAAAATGCATTTTAAATAAACTTAAACTGAATTGAAACTTAATCAAAGTAGAAACGACAATAAATACCTATGTAAAACTGTATGGGACAAAGAGATACGTTACACTGGTACGCCGGAGCCTTAAATAAAGAAATAAATACATAAGAGAAGACTGTATGGGCTTGGTTTCCTTTGATTTCTATAATAGTGAGAATTTAACAAAAAAAACGATAAAGAAAGAGTTTTTGGCGCGTAATGGAGAGGTTGGTTCTTTGCTATATATTTTATTTCGTATATTGTGTTGTAGTGAAGTTTTTGTTATAAAATTGATGTAGTTTCATGCCATAACGGTCATTATATCGTGCAATATATGAAGTGCATAATTCAACGTTCATTAGTGAGTTACTTGAAATTATTCAGTGTTTCATTTCCGTGCGTTAATTTCATTCATATAACATTCTCTTTTGGGTATCATTTCATCGTAATCATTAATATAACGTTCTATTTTTGAATCATTTTATCGTAATCACTGACATAGCAATCCATTTTCAAAAAATCTTTTTCTATCTCATTAACACAATGGCGGGGCCTACCATTGGTCGCTAAAAACTCCTCGGGGCAAGGGGATATATTACAATGGTAAAATTAATCACATGGAATATAGCTGTATGGACTTTAGTTTCCTTTGCCTTCCCTGTAGAATTTAAAAAAAAGCGATACAAATATGAAATAATGACAGTTGTTTGTGACACAGAGTACTTTGTTGCATAGGTATAGTAATCTGTCATATACAAAGAATATAATACTCCTCTACGAGGAGAAGAATGGTAACTCCATAGATATTTTTAGCAACCATACACATACACATATACGTGATACTAGCGCCATTGCGTAATAGCAACAAATTTAAATTACGGGCGGGAATTTTGAAATAGATTTTAAGCATTTTGAAAAATTTTCAAGGTTACAAAGAAAACGAGTTAGAAACAAAAACCTACAATATTGGAGTTTCTAAATAATAATTACTTTTATTTATTTATTAAAGAAACTTAAATCTAGCTCCAATATATTGAGGTTATTGTTACAGACTCATTTTCTTCCAAATGTAATTGTACTTTGAAGAAAACAGCAGATTTCAATATTTTATTTATTCAATTTTCGTTAAAAAGATTTTAGTTGTTCTTCTTCCTCCAATTCATGGTTTTTAAGTATATTATACCTTTTAATACAAATGAAAAATTATCAGTGTTATTTGTTTCTATAATCTCATTTCTGCAAATATAATATAATTTGATCTCTCTTTCCGTTAGTTCTTTTAATTTCAATGTATTAATTGCTTTTAAGATGGAAAAATGGTTTCTTCAATTTTTTCTGCACACCAGTTGCAATTGCACATGTTGCTGGACAACTTTGAGCAGACACCTGCTAAAATTGATCAAAAGAAAAATTAAGTTAACTATAAAAATAAAACAAGGTCATAACAACTACATATATTTTATAACCCCTTAACATTCATTACAACAGATTATCTCTTGGATTTTAATTCAGAAAGAAACTGAAAATGTAAGCAAGTAAAAACCACATTTGATTGGCCAATCAAAAGCAAGCACACTAACCTGTATATACCCTTTATGACTAAATTCATTCATCTTGCCAATATAAAATATCACTATCTACCTATTTATTATTGTGTATCATGAGAGAAAAGCACTAGTTATCTATCTCATAAAATCATAGAAATTAGAAAGCCAAAATATTACCTTTTCATTTTTTGAAAGATTTTCTCTCAGTATCTATGTTAATTTTATTTGTACACTGCAAACTACTAGTTGATGGTTCAACTGTAATATTATTAATTTGCATTACTGGTTTTCTCTACAGCATATTCTCTCTCATACTTGGTTGTTATCGTTGGACTTGACTTGATAACCTCTGCAATTAAAGGAGTAAATTAAAATATAACACAATTACATTAATTGAATTTGAAATTTAAAAAATATTTATGTAGACAAAAAAGTGCTATAAACAATAATCATAAATAAACAATACATAATGGTATTGTTTCAAAATGATCCAGCTCCATAAAAAACAAATTTGACAAGCTTTATATTTATAGAATATATGGTTTTATTTGCACTTACTTTTTTATATTATTCTTTCCATGGTTGGGAAACCTATGGAAGGTAACCATTGGATCTTGAGCTTGTATTCTACGACACTTACTGCATTTTCTGTGATCGTTAACAGACATTTTTTCCCAATCTTAATACAATCGCTACTTAACCTTAATAGTCCAAATATAACTTATAGAATATGACAACTAAATGGATACGCGTTTTGCCGTGTGAAAACTATTATATTAAGCTACACAATTAAAGTATGCAACTAATCACACTTAAAATAGCCACCTTTATTGATAACAACTTATTACGCATTAAAACTCGATCAACACAAATAACAACAATGGAGGCCATTTGCCCGTGTTGTCAGTATTAAAATTTGTTAAATTTGAAAGCAATTATTTTTTGCTCTGGTATATATTATCAACAACTACAGTGATATAGTTTTATGCATGTGTGCCATAACATACCAAATCTCATTTAGTAAGACGAACGCCGGTGGTCATATACCTGCCTATTCTCTAAGCAAGCTTTGAAACGCTCGTATTAGGAGTAATTGATTATTTACAATCAATCCGTGGTGTTTTCAAATTTGGAGCTCTAATTTCGCTCACTCTCCTCAGTGAAGCGAGCGATCGCCGAGAGGTTGAAATTGTAGATAAAATTTCAACGTGCTTCAATCCCAAAAAACATGGTTAGTAATCACGTGTTTTTGAAATTCTTGTCTAATACTTTCGTAGTTAATTAATTGGCTATTAATTCTGTCAAGCATTGCTCATTTTGTCCAATAAATATAATTAATTTTCTTAACCTTCAAAGATATTATAATTCAGAGGTTACTTTTTAGGTTATATTATGTTCACGTGATTATTCTTAAATTTACAGTCTGAAACGGAAGCTGCAGTAAATCCTAAAGCGTACCCGCTGGCGGATGCGCCGTTAACAGCAAAAATTTTAAATTTGGTACAACAGGCAGCTAATTACAAGCAGCTGCGGAAAGGGGCAAATGAAGCAACAAAGACATTGAATCGCGGCCTTTCAGAGTTCATAATTATGGCTGCGGATACAGAGCCGTTGGAGATAGTTTTACACATTCCAATTCTTTGTGAGGACAAAAATGTACCATATGTGTTTGTAAGGTCCAAGCAAGCCTTGGGAAGAGCTTGTGGAGTTTCCCGCCCAATCATTGCATGTTCCATAACCATCAATGAAGGATCTCAACTCAAGCCTCAAATACAGAGTATTCAACAAGAAATAGAAAGACTATTAGTTTAAGTGAGTGAATGAAATAAAACTTAATTGCAATAAAACATTTACAGTTTTATGTATAATTTTTTAAACAAATAAATAATACAATAAGATATTGCAATAATTTATTACTCATTAGACATTTATTTAAACTTTATTTATAAATAATAATATTTACCGCCAATATTATTATTTACAAATAAATACATATGAGATCTTTCACTATTCAAAGAAACTTTTAGCTTTTAGATTCCAGTTAGATTCCCATCTTTGTTTCTGAAACTCTTCCAGTTCAGTTTTCATGCTGTTGACTATTTTATTCTGCTCTTCATTATTTGGAAAGTCTTCAAACCATCTCACTATTTGTTTTGACAGCCCATCACTGTTTGTAAATGTGTATCCATTGATACCATGTTTTACTAATTCATCTATACTGTGAAAAAGAACTATCATAACTAATCTTTACCTAGAACTTAGAACTTTTAAATCAGACAAAAAAATGGTTGTTTATATGTTTTTTAAAGATTAGGAATCCTGGCTGGAAGCCGAGTTTTAACTCAGCTGGAAACTGTCTCCAAAAATGAAAAGAGTGGAACATTATAATTAGTACATAAGCTGTTGTAAACTACACCAAATGCAAAAATTGTTCATGTTGTTGTTTAGGAAAAACACCTCCTTGCTGGGGTAATGTTTATCTAGCAGGAAAATTTTAATTGTCTAACCTAAGAAAGAAAACTGTCTATAAACAGCTTAATTGTGAACTTTTTTCATTCTTAAATGTGCACCAAAGACTTAATATATTTGAACCAGTTCATGAGTGGTTAAGAAGGTCATTGATGCATATAAAACTGTTGCTTTTTTGCTGTGATCTGAGTCAAGAGAGATAATCAGGCTTTGTTTTACATTTTGAATTTTGTCTATATATAAATATTTTATAGACAAACATTCAAAGCTGAAAATTTTCACAACAATATTTGACTTAGCATAGTAATCATTGATTTCAACTAAACAATAACACATGCAATTTTTTACAGCAAATTATGCACTAATTATTTGTTCCAGTTTTATCACTCTAGGAGAAACTATCCAGCTGTGTAATGCTCACAACTGGAAGTTTAAATCTTGAAACATAATTTTGAGTAGTTAACTTACCATTTAAAGTCATAAGCACACACAGGTAAACCAGCTCCAAACATATCTACAACTTTCATAGGCAAATCTAACCCAGATGAGCTTGTGTGGAGGCACACTCCAAGGTCAGCACTAGCTACCATAGTAGGGTAGTCAAATGCCTCCAACCAGGGTGTCACCACTGTGACATGTTGCCAGTTCTTCTTTGACAACTGCTCCATGTAGAACTCTTTCATAGGGCCTTTGCCAGTAATGACACATAGTAACTTTGGTAATTTATTTGTCAAGTTGAATGCAGATTCATAGACTGAAATATAAAAATATTTTTAACTACAAAAAAACTATATTTTAAATAAAAAATATTCTATTACATTTCAAGTCAATTAGGTATTAACTAAATATTTGTATATTTGAATTATGGTAAATAAAGTTTCCAATTAAATTTACCTTGGAGAGCATTAATTAATATAGTAAAATCTTCATCTGGTGTCCAACTGGTACTACTAAAGAGAAGACCAGGCCTATCTATCCTATATACTACTTTATTATCATCTAACTGTGTAAATGCTGTCCTTGTTTCATCAGCTAAAGACTCACTGAGCTGCACCCCTCTAATATTCTTGAATACTGGATACTGTTGGCTTATCTTCAAAAACCATTCATGTTTTTGCTCAACTGTTATAGGATGGAATATTTTTGGTGGCCTATCATACATGACTCTTGCTCTGTCAAGCAAAAATAGAATCACTATTAATAATCAGGAACATGTATTTTAAGCTACAATAATTTCCATAGTACAAATACCCACACAATATTCCAGTTTTCCAACAAGTCACCTTTCATTGCTTCTGTGACACAAAGATTATGGTCTGAACTACCACCAAAATACCTTTCAATAAATTTGGAAAATCTTAACAAGAGATGATTAGGGGGCAATGTCAAAGCCATTATTGAGTGTGCATAATTATGCCAATCGATTATAAATCTGGTTTTTGTCACTAAACAGTAGAAACGACACACTGGTAAAGTTGGAATAGCTGGAGGATTTTGGCACAGTAAATAATCACATTTTCCAGTTATAAACAAAGTCAAAAGTAAGCTTATAGTTTGCCATACAACTTTTACTATATATTGAAGTATCTTAGGCCCTTTACCAAAAACTACAGGATTTAGTTTAGTGATAACAATGTTACTATTTTCTAATATCTCGGTCAAAGGTTTTGAGTCATTGTAACCAATAATATTCACAAAAAGTCCGCTGTTGGCGAGCGATAGAGCATGATATTGCATGCGTGGACTTCTGCCAATATCTCCCAAAACAACTACTTTGGCAACTTTTTTTCGTACTTCTGCCATTTCTATATTATAATTGTAAGCTCGATATTTTCATGCTTTCTGAGTAAGTTCCTTCCTTTTATTTATTACGTCCGTAGCAAAGAATATACAATCACATAATAGTACTCTATTCTTTCTAATCTGTGATGTCGATTGACATGTTCCACGTTCGTTTGTATTGCTCGGATCACTGATCACAATCTACTGAAATGATTGCTATTTTTCATTAAATGAAATTTAAATAAAAATTCTAATGATTCCATATGTGAAATTTCATTAGTAATGATTTTTATTCGACATAACTTGTTAAATAAACAAAACTTCAAAACACAATCGAACACTTTAGAACTCATATTTAAAACGCTTACGACGTGTCGTCCGCCATCCATCAGGGTATATGTATGTAGCATGACTACTTAAATAATATTTGTGTTTTTCTAACACTATCTGATTATTCCTAATACCTATACGCTAGTTCTCACTTGTATTCAATAATATCGGGCGGCACATCGCATTCAATAATGAACTGCGAATTATCATTCAGCAACTTCATAAAGTCGTTACGAATGTAAATGCACAGACTACTATACTACGAACAGCATCAACATCACTACTAACTCGGGTACATACCATTGGTATTATTTTTTCTGTACTCTATTGCTGCATAACTAATGCGTAGAAGTTTTTGATGCGTAAATGCAGGGTCTGTATAATGCTGTATATTTTGTTGTAGTGAAGTTTTTGTTATGAAATTGTAGTTTCATGGCATGTTTCTTGTTAGTCAATAATAAAATGGCGTGGCCTACTATTAGTCGCCAAAAGCTCCTTGGGGCAAAGGGATACATTTCATCGGTATGGTGAAGCCAGAAATAATCACATAAAAGTTGGCTTTATGGGCTTTAGTTCCCTTTGCCTTCCCTACAATAGGGAGAATAAAACAAACAATAACAACAACAAAAAAACCAATGTGTTTATTTTTCAATCATACTTTTATTTTATACATATTTCTTCCAACTCCTTTTAGTGTTAGTAACAGAGTTATTATGTAAATAAATATGTCCAAGGTATTGATTATAAGACATCTTCCACCATCTTTAACTATTAAAGATAAAGAGCAACTTCTAAAATATTTTGGCGCCTTACAAGTATGGGAGAAAACATCAAAACATAACTACGTGTTTGCATCATTTTCTAGCGTGGAATCTGCTAAAGCATCTCTTATCAGGTTACACCAACTTGAGATAGCAAAGCGTAGGTTAGTTGTTGAATATTCTTTTGAAAGTGAACCTGTCACTATTCATAAAGATAGCGATGAATCTAGTTCTACAGTAACAAAACAAGTAAAAGAGTTTTTAAGATTACTTAATGCTTGGAACCCATCTTTGAATTTTTACCAACCTCCCCCAGTACATTTAAAATACAATTATCCAGATGCTAACCCTAATATTCTTATAAACATTGTGCATTCTTTACTGAATCACAAACCATTTTATATTCAGGTGTTACACCTTATGAACAAAATGTCACTTAACACTCCATTTCATGAAAATGAATCTGCTACTATTTGTTTCAAAGAGACATTTACCCACTTGTTTCTTGATGCAATAGCTACAATACCTCAGCCTGAAAGTGAGCCAGAGTCTGAGATTTCAAGTGAAGATGATGGAAGACAAATAAGCCAACCAATGCCAAAGTCAGTAAAAAGATTACACAAACTCCCAGTGACAAGGAAAAGACCTGGTTCCATAATATCAATTGCTGGTGTACCCAAAGTGAAAAAAATGCCTGTAAAACAGGAAGAAGTATTTGAAAATATTACTCCCTTGCAAGAACCAAAGAAAATTGCTTTAGTTGTTTCCAGAGATGCATTATCAAAGCCTATAGAAGATATAGAAGTGGTAGGAGAACTTGGAAAATTCCAGAAGGAGGAACAACAATCTACAGTAGAAGAAACACATTTGGAAGCAGAACAACCTACAATAACAAGGAAAGAATTATTACGCAACAGATTGTCTTACAGTGACATGAAGATTTTGCCTGTATTCAAAAACTATCACCCTGGACAACCTTCAATGAGATTATATATAAAAAATTTAGCTAAATCAATAACAGATCAAGATGTTACAAGGATTTATAGACATTATGTTGAAAATCTTACAGAGGAAGAACAAATAGGTTTTGATGTTAGAGTAATGCAAGAAGGCAAAATGAAAGGGCAAGCTTTTGTAACATTCCCTTCAATAAGATTAGCTGAGACAGCACTGAATGAAACTAATGGATTTTTGCTGAAAGACAGGCCTATGGTGGTTCAATTTGCAAGAGCTGCAAATAAAAAGACTGTTGACTGAAAGTCTTTTTTCTTTAAATACTATTTAGATAAGAAAATAACAACTTATTAAATTTTAAATATTTTATATTTGCATCATTTCAATTGTATAGGATAACAATTCTTCATTATCTTCAGAGATAACTTTACCTGACATAAACTTGTGTAACAATGGTAATAAATTATCAATAGAACTCAATTGATCGACAAGACTTCTAACAACATTCATGGTATTTTCTAATACATTATTCACTTTTTCATCTTTAGTCATCAGAAATTGTTGGTAAAATGCATCCATCAATAAAATGCACCAATCAAAGAGTTTACTCTCATATGTGCTACCTATTTCACTCTCTGTATCAACAAGCATAAGTGAAATATATGAAAACAAAAATAGAGTATCATTTAATGTCAATGTCTCTCTCAAATATGGAATCAAGAGGGCATCACTGAATGATACTTCGAATATGTAGTTGAGTAATTGAATTTTCTTTTTATTGTTTAATTTAATATAACTATCATACCAATCAGAAAAATTTTTGAAGTTTGTAACATCAACTTTTTTAGATTCTATTAGTTTCAAAACATAATTCAATAACTGAACCAAGACTGATTCAGGTATATCTTTGAAATCTTTTATTACTCTATAAACATTTTCATAATCTGTTGTTTCAAGGAGAGGAAGTACTACTTGTGAACATATATTCCTTTCTGTCAAACCAAGTTTAATAAGATCTTTTATGTTTTCATTTACTGGAAACAATGGTTGTGTTGGTGTGTCCCAATCAGCTATCTCTGTGCAATCTTCTTGAACTATTTCATGGGACCCTAAAAGGCTTGATAAATTCCTTTTAGTTTCTAACACATAAGGCAACATGCCAATATGATTAGAGGCTTCAAGAATAATCCGATCATTGAAACAGCATAATCTGGCACCTTCAGAGTACATTTTCATTGGGTACCTACATGAACCCACACCTAGAACAATATTGTATGCTATAATTATTGCCCCATCTTGTTCAATATTGCTTCCAAAAAGTATTAGGTGATTTTTTCCCATCCATGCGATAGAAACACTGGATAATGTTGATATCCATGGAACTGATCCAATAGTCCGCCATGACTTTTTTGTTAGGTCATACATAGTCATTTTAGAGTCACTCCCTGTAAAGTAGAAAGAACTTCAGAATAAACAGATTTCTGAGAAATTGTGATATACCTAAACTTCATAAAAAGTATACTTAACATATTTTAAAAATAACTTACACAATATATAGACAGCAGGTCTATTTACACTGCTAATGAGTTCACCAACCACATAAGCATCATCTTTTCTGGGTATATTTATTTTTACAATTTTAGATTTTTCCAAATCACCCAGTTCTTCCCTTGTAGGGGACAATACTATGTCATATCTTTCTTTAGAATCCTTCACAACATAGCAGATATACCCTGTGTTATTCAGTGTGTAAGTAGAGGTATCAATAATGGATTCATTTTCTTTTATCAGTGATTTGGCTTCATAAGTCTGACGGTTTTCAAGTGCATATGGAAGGGAGGCACAGTTACCATTTTCAAATATTATTAATGGACTCTGATTAGGTCTAGTCACCAATTTAAGTATATTTATTGGGAACTAAAAGAAAATATATTTTTTAATAAGTTTAAATTAAATAATATTACATAAGAAAATGAAGAACACATACATTTAATCTGATAAACAGCTTGTGATATGGGTATTAGCTGATGATAATAATTAGATTAATGGTTTAGGATCCCGGACAGGACCAACTTTGATTCTTATTTATAAAGATTATTAAATCACAGGTACTTATATTCATGTTGCTCAAATTGATGCAAAATGATCTGCTCCAATCGTGATTTGAATCTGGGACTCTGGTTAAGTCGTTTTTAGATAAGGGTAAACCTTGGTGGCTATTTATTCAAGACTGGACACTTGAATAGGCATCCATTAATTTTGTAACCCCAGTACTATCATGTGAGAGCATGCCTAACTAAATGTTTCAGATGACTTTCTGTAAAGAGCAATAGAGTAAGGTCACCTAAGAAAATCGTAATACCTTATATTTTTTTAGTTTATCCAAATTTTCCGAGTCTTCTTTCCATGTTTTAATGGTGTTTTTGTTAAAAATTCCAACATAAGCGTCTTGTTCTTTGTCAAATATAACAGCTGAAGTTATATGGTCTTTCGAAGTCCACCCTCCAACTTGTTTTTGGTCTGAAAGCTAAATAACACTTTTGATAGACACATTTCAAGTAAAATATAACCTATAATATTAACAGAAACCATATTAAAACTTTGGTTCTTGATTAAAACAAATGGATAAAACTCGTTAAGATTTTAATATAAGTATATTTACTCTGTATTTATTAATAACATTGCGTCCCAAAGTAACAATTACAAGTTCTGGGTCCTTATCTTCAGACACCCCTAAGAAGCTTTTTTGATCTATTAGAGGGCACAACACAAAGTAGCTATGTAATTTGGCCATTGATTTCAATTAAATGAACTAAGTAGATAAATTTACATATATCATAAAATACTAAAATTGATATATATCTTTAAGAGAAGTTATTTATTTCATTAATTTTATAATCAATGTCATTGGCCGGTTATTTCGTTTTTTAAAATAAGCTAAGGCAAAAGGAACAGCCATTTCCTATGTAATTTTTTTCTTTATGGCTGCAGTTTTTTCGCGACTAATGGTTGGCCCCCCCATTTTATTAATGACACGAGAAATTGTTTATAATTGAATGCAACATTAGCAAGTACGAAAAAATGATACGAACATGGAATGTTATGTTAATGATAACGATCTTATGATACTCAAATGGGAACGAAATGATACGATAATGTGAAATAAATGAACTTACCATAAAATGATAGGCAAGAAAAAAATCTCATGTTAGCCACTAATCTTTTCTGAATTATGTTTTTCGTATATTGCACGATATAACGATCTTTTTTGCAAGACAAATCCATGTCGAAAAGGATGGTTATATCGTGATACGAAATATACAGCACCCAACCTTTCTTGCCATTGAGCGCCATACACTATACTTATTGAGTAGGTACACCGTTATATGTATAGTTGTTGTAACTTATCGCCTTTTGACGAATAATGATAGTGCCATACGTTAATGACTCACAAAGATGCTAATGGGACCATTGAGCATATAATCACTAGACAATAATTTTTTAGTAGAGTCCTATGTTTTCCGATTATTACCTGATTTATGTATGATAATAATATGAAAATTTAATTAATTTCACCTAGTACCAGTTTTCCTTTATCGTAAACTGATGAAAAAAAAATCTTTTCCATTCCTATCGCTCCATATATCTGTGCTTATATCTGGGCAGAATGTTTCAAGTAAACCCTTGCCATTAAAGAAATACTTACTTTTCCAATGAGTTGTTAATTTTAATTGACTTTATTTACGATGAATAAAATTCAAGGTCGATAGAATTATATCTGTGAACTTTATTCAAATTTTATCACTATAGTTTATTACATCATTGGTTAGATTGTAGGTATTATCTGCGGGCCGGACCGATATTCAGCATTTAACTTTGGTATCTCAATATCTTTACTTCCTTGAGCTAGTAAGTACACCTCCGTTATTTTTAGATACACGATATCTACCTATAAAAAAGTGCCATTTGGATAAGAACCAACAGTTCTTTTGAAAAATATCATTTTCCCCGTATAAAATGTCAACAGCCGGTACTGTAATAAAATGCTTCGCCGCTATTGCTTGGGAAGCCGGTAAGCCACTATCAATTGAAGAAATTGAAGTAGACCCACCAAAAGCCGGAGAAGTCCGTATTAAAATCACGGCGACTGGCGTCTGCCATACTGATGCATACACTTTGTCTGGAAAAGACCCTGAAGGTGTATTTCCTGTTGTGTTGGGTCATGAAGGAGGTGGCATTGTTGAAAGTGTCGGAGAAGGAGTAACTACAGTGAAAGCAGGTGACCATGTCATTCCATTGTATGTGCCCCAGTGTAAATCATGTAAATTTTGTTTAAATCCTAAAACTAACCTGTGCCAAAAAGTTCGTATTACACAAGGACAAGGAGTGATGCCTGATGGTACAAAGAGATTTCGTTGCAAGGGACAGGAGCTTTATCACTTCATGGGATGTTCCACTTTTAGTGAATACACTGTAGTTTTGGAAATTTCCTTGTGCAAAGTTAATGAAGCAGCTCCCCTGGACAAGGTGTGTCTACTTGGCTGTGGAATCCCGACAGGATATGGTGCAGTATTGAACACAGCCAAAGTGGAGCCAGGCACTGACTGCGCCATTTTTGGTCTTGGTGCAGTTGGATTAGCAGTGGCTTTAGGATGCAAAACAGCTGGTGCTAAGCGTATCATTGGTATTGATATTAATCCAGATAAATTTGAAGTAGCCAAGAAGTTTGGTGTAACTGAATTTGTTAATCCCAAAGATTATGATAAACCTATTCAACAAGTTCTAGTTGATTTGACAGATGGAGGATTGGACTACACCTTTGAATGTATTGGTAATGTAAATACCATGCGATCTGCTCTAGAGGCATGCCACAAAGGCTGGGGGGTTTCTGTTATAATTGGAGTTGCTGGTGCAGGTGAAGAGATCAGTACTCGTCCATTCCAGCTTGTGACAGGTCGTACATGGAAGGGTACAGCATTTGGAGGCTATAAAAGCCGTGACAGTGTACCAAGACTAGTGGAAGAATATCTTTCCAAAAAGTTGCCTATTGAAGATTTTGTTACTCACAATGTACCATTGAAAGAAATCAATGAGGCATTCCACCTTATGCACTCAGGACAAGCCATACGTGCTATAGTGCACATGTAATGAATTATGATTTTAAGAGCACATCATAAAGTATGTCAAACTGATTACCAAAATATCATTTTATAAAATCAATATATTTTATTAAATAATGTTTGCATTTTCATTTCTTTTTTAAAGATCATATAGAGTTATATATCTATTAATTATAGCCTGAAGGTTAGCATATTGCTGGCCTTTCAATTCAATAACTGTCCCTAATGTTGAGACTAGCAAATATAATTTTAAAAAAGATGCTAAAACATGAAAACTAAAATTTTTATTTTTATTTATTTAAAGATACTATGAGAAAAGATTAAATCAACAGGAGAGAACTTAGGTATAATGACTTAAGATTAGAATATGAATCGGCTCTTGTGTTCACTATGACAGTACTAATGTTACATGTTGCTTTCATAGGAATTATTATTCATATATAAAAAAAACACAATATTACTTTTAACAAATTCATTACCTACCATATAATAAATCATAATTATTCAATAATCAACATTTTTATATAATATAGTGAAGATTACTTTGTAACCTTATTATGATGTAATTTTGCTAACCTACAACTAATCAAATCTATTCTGATGTCAGCTGTTTATAATATTCAACATAGCCATCACATTGCTCATAATACTCGACGAAGCTATCACACTGTTCACCTGAAATTAAAAATGTATATTTTAATTGATTTTACTCCAACAAAATAGGAATTGGAATAAACCATTTTAAGGCTCATGATTGTATTCAAACATGACACTAGGACCCCTAAATCTGAACTTATATCTATAAAATTAGGGTTAAAGGCTCAAGGGTCAACTAATAAACTAGATTATAGTAGGGTCTCGCATATCCAGACCCCCGTTACTTAGGTGCACGCTGTCATCCGGACAGGCATGAGGATCGCGCGGGGGACGTTTGCAAGGAGGAAGCGGTAAGTGCATGTAGCGCGCAAATTTCATAGGTGTTTGAATTTTTTTAAAGTACATTTGTACGTACATATATATTCTTGTCTAAATAGATTTTAAGTTTTTATTTATACCAAGTAAAAAAATGTTCAGTAGGGGACTTTTATTTTCAATGCCCTGATTTGCGAGGCCCGACTGTAATTTCGATTCGGTAATGAAAAACACGTTATTCAAACATATTTCTAACAATACCTAATGATCCTACTTAGTAGTTACGAATAGGCAATTTGATTGACAATAGTCTGTCTCTCAAATGTGATTAAATCCTATTTAAGGTTAAGAAATAACATTTATTTGGAAAAACGTGTTGGTTAAACAAATATATCTATAATATTGACTGCATATTAGTACATAAATAGTTTAATGCCAAAGGTCAAACGATAGCTAGTCAAAGCGACAATTGTCTGTAACCAGTTTGGACGGCAGACGTAGTGCTTAATAATTTAGGTATCAAATAGCATGTTCTGTAGCTGTCTTTTTTGTTATTTCAGAAAACCGGTTTATCACTGGTACTTTATACTTACCGCAGACCACCATCTTTATAAACATTATTACATTTCAGTTCTATTTATATAAAAAGTACATATGCAAAAATATTAATCATTAAAGTACACTTAATAAATTTGCAAGAAAAAGGCGTTTGAAGGCTGTATTGACTGATTTCTAATTATTTCTTTTAACAGTCCTACCATAATAAAACGTAGAATTGGCAGGTGCCATTTATTTGGTTTGTTTGTTAAACTATACGCAATATCCTATAAGTGAACTTATATTTCGCGCCACCAAGTAATTCTTAATGGCAAGGGTTTACTAGAAACATTCTGCCAGCGTCACGTCAGTACAGAAGACCTGAAGTCGCAAGATACAATGTTGCTATCTTCACGATTTTGTACCCTGTTCATTTTTTATTTTATTTGATCTACACCTCATATTTTATTAAAGAATTATATAAAATATTTTAACGAGACCGCGTCTCCAAAAAAGTCCTTCGACAAAATGAGGAGTTAAAATAGTTGTAGTTGTTTTGTAATGCTATCAGTAATGAAAGTAGAAATAAGGAATAAAGACAGAAATAATAATTAGATTATGATTTCATTGTCAATAAAACTTTTTCAGAAACATTATAATGTAAAAATATAATACAACAAATCTCTTGTCTATACATCTATTTTTTCTGATTCTCTTAATATACTTGCACGCCAAGCAGTCATGTTATGCCGTTTCATTAAAAATTTCCGTTCTGACTGACACTTTTATATTGAACTTGCCATGGCAGCATTTTATGCTTGAACATTTTAGAATTTCTTACATTTCATTAAATTAAATAAAGAAATCTTCTTAAGACATCCTAAAGCCGTTTAAAAACACAATACTTCATTAAATGATGTTAGCTATCCAAAAAAAATTAAAAATTACAAATAAATAAATACCACAGTGTCACTTTGACCCAAATACAAGTAACAAAGTATGGCAGAACTCATATTTAGTTCCTAGTTTTGTCACGCGACTTCTTTGGTGGTGCGGCTTCTAGAGATATGAGTATGACGTCACGATTCGCTGACAACTCCAGGCTATTTTTATTTTGATGTTATAGTAGAGTAAATAATTAGGTGACACTACTACCCCCGATGGGTCCGGCCGTAGCGGTCTCACCCTTGAGGAAGTGCGGCGCGGCTCGCTGGCGACAGTTGCGCGCGCGCAGCACGTGGTAGAGCGCCACGAAGGCGGCGGCCGAGCGGCGGCGGCCCGCCTCCAGCAGCTTGCGCGCGGGCAGGGCGCCGGCGCCGGCCCCGCCCGCCTGCCGCGCCGCGCCCCACGCCGCCAGCGGCTCCCCGCCGCCCAGCAGCACCTCCACGATGTCCTGGCGACACAGCCCGCTCATAATGATTTAATACAATTTATTTTACTATACCGACGTAACGTGTACCTTCATAAGAGACGTTCTTAATCCTGTGTACTTATAAATGTAAGCGAAGGGTGCACAAATCGAGCGCCTCGCCTCGTACCTCGTGCCGCTGCAGTCGCGCCATCATGTCGAGCGCGAGCTGCCGCTGGCCGAGCGCCAGCAGCTGGCAGGCGAGCGCGCGCTGGTCGTGCAGCGCGGCGCGGCGCACGAGCGCCCGCAGGCGAGCGCCGCAGCCGCGGGTGACGAGCGCGCGCACGCACGCCTCGGCCGTGCCCGCCTGCACCACCAGCTCCAGGCGGCTCAGCGACGCCAGGTACGCCGTCACCACCTGCCGCCACACACTCATCACTGCTCGCAGCGACCGATTAGCTTGGTCACACTTTGCATGGCTAGTCCTTCAAATTAACCGTTGAATCGTGTCCCTTATTAAGCTCATGCATCAAATGACACGAATTTTCGCACTAGAACACTATCTACTATCGCTATATCGGTTATCGTCGCGAACCTTCAGTTTCACGCGAATGGCGGTGCATCTATTACGCGTGCCTTCAAAACTCACTGCAAGCACACAGCGTGGACGTGCGCGCCATGTCTATAATGCACTCTAGGTAAAAATTAAAATAAATCCTCGTAGAACACAAGACTTCCGCCGCCACCCACACTCCCTTACCCTCAGATGCCGTGCTCAATTGTATGCATGCTTAGCGGAATGTTAGCGAAACGCAACCGGGTGGGCGCGACTAGAAGACAGCGTTACGCTTGCCTTCATCGATTTGATACGATACAATAATACCTAATTCTAATACACCGAGGAAACCCATCCCGCCCACTGTATCCTGCCATCTTCATTCTTTATAGTATAAATTTGATTTAATATACAAATATATATTTATGTTCATTAACATAATCAATATAGAAACAGTTTGTAAATTGCACCCAATAACACGTTTTTTTAAAGCAAATCATACGATACTCGTCAGATGTACCTGCACCAGATACGGATGGTCGGCGTGCGGCTGTAGCACTCGCGCACACAGCGAGTCCTGCGACACCAACACGCGGACACTCCGCGCTAACCGTCCATCAGTCGGTTGACCCGCTGTATTACGTGCCATCTCTATCTCTGCCCATTTTCTATAACACGTTGGAAAGAGATAAAGAGGCGTTCGTGTCGACTTTAACTTATTGTTGATTAAAAGACTATTATTTAAAACACTGATATATTAATTCGGGAAAAACTCTTTTCCCATAAAGTATGTACAAACTTGTAATCTTTGGCATTACTAATTGTATCTGACTGGTTTTCATGACATTAAAAAGGTGCCATTTCAAAAAAAGAATCAAATTAGTAAATTGATAAATTTTAAAATTTTATTACAAAAAAGTAAAAAATGAAACGCAAGCCCCAAAAAAATTTGTTATGTTTAAAGATAACTATTACACTATAATGGTAAAGTGGTAATGGTAAATGGTAAGGTGCATGCGCGATATGTACGGCGATCGATTACGTACTGGTTTAATAATTTAATTAAAATATCTAATTAAAGTGAAAATGCTGTCATCGAGCGACGGAGTATTCTGTGCGTCTCTGATTGCCCAATGTACGCGAACCGCACAACTACCATAAAAAACGTTATTATAATTTTTAACTGACGTTAATAATGTGCGGTTGCAAAGTGAAGTGTGGCGATTCAGTCTTAGCCACAGACTTGTCACAAATTAAAAAAAGACAGCTATTGAAATTTTGCTCCATCACAATCACCTATTTGGCGCCTGGTTGCTTCCTAAATTTCCAGTGAGTAGGCACTTTTGGTTGGGTCTTTTGAAAGGCCAATGTAAAACATTTTTCATAATTCCTATTCAATAGCCGGCTACTAAATTCAAAAGAATTTCCCATTTGGGAAACAATACATACACAACATAACATATACCGAGTTATTGTATAAAAATGATTCTGAGATACTCAAATATGTTTTGGTTCATTAAATTAATGCGGAAAGAAAAAAGTATCTTTTGATATTACATTACAACAGTGTATCGATCGTGAGCATAGGAATAACGAAATGAACCTTATATCACCTGTAAACTGAGTTGATTTCGTCAAAAACTTTAGTCAGTTCGACGAGGTAGATGTTCGCATCGGCTACCAACTGGTTGAGTATTCTGTACACAGCTTCCTCAGCATTTTTTCTTCTTAGCAGTACTGCTACTATCTTGGGTATCTCATCTTTTGGTACCTGAATACGAAGTCAATAATGAATTAATTAATAGGTTACCAACAAGTTCACCTTAAATCCTATGTCTTATTAATATACTCACACGTAGTACAGATAACTCAACAAACATCTACTTTAAAATGACATTTGGATGTAAACAAAAATTAGAGTCAGATATGTTTAGTGCAGCAAATAATGTCAATATTTATTAATTATTAAAAATTATTATTAAGTACAAAAAAGAGTAATAAGTATTGGTACTAACTGCAGTATAAACAACAGAGGCTATTCATAAGCAAATGTAAAGGACCCAGATGACAGTGCTCCCTTCTGCAAGAATCTTATCTTGCAGAGATTCAACAAGGTCAAATAATTATAAGTGTATAAAGAATGTCTGGATTCGGAATACGTAGGTGTAACCGGAGACGCAGTAAACCTCCTATGAGACGAACCAATGATCTGGTAAAGACCGCGGGAATCCGATGAATGCGGGCAGCGCAGGATTGATCGGTTTTGAGATCCTTGGGGGTGGTCTATGCTTGCTAGCATATAGCATAAGGGTCTCTAGATTATTACGATGACGTGAGAATGTTCCAAAAATAAGTTTAAGAGGAAGTCCAGAAGTAGACTACTATGCATCACTAAGGCTTCTGAAAATAATTACTAGGCATGAGGTTCACAAATCTTCTGTGGTACAACTTACGATAATATTAAAAATAATAATTGTAATTTAATAATAACTAAATTGTTTTTGTTAATGCAATGTTCTGTATTCAGCCAATCTAGAAAAATAATCTTATTTTATCTTAATGCACAATGTCTCCGTGGCCAATAATCTTCTAAATGAAAGTTTGTCAAAAAATTAGAAAAATAAAACAATTCAAATAAAAAAAAATTAGGATTAATTACGTTAGCCCTAGTCATGCTGTCTTCACTTCCCATTGATCCTTATTTCTCGCATACCCTCTTTTATTTATATTGTGTTTTACTGTCTTAAACTTTTAATTCAAATCTGACATATTCCAAATCATTAATATTATGTGTTCAAAATACTTACGGCATGTGCTAAACCTGTGGGCACGAGGTTAACCTGCCAAAGACATCCGAGCCTGGCATCTATAATATAATCCGGCTGGAACACCACCCAGTTGCTGGAGTCTGACCATGGGTTTAGGATACATTTCGAAAATACATTAAAACCAAGGTACTACAGACTTTAAGTATTAAGTAAGTGAGAATTTTAGCTAATTATCTAGGCTGCAGCCTAATTAAGGTTAACCATAATTATATTAAATTTATGTTTCACTTATTCCTACAATAAATTAGCTTACACCTAGCTACCCTTGGGTAGATTTAGAATTTACAAAAACTTCACCTTAGTTTTTAAAATAAAAACTACACTTCTTCATTCGATCAACATTTCCAAGTTTTAGTAAAGAGTAAACAAATTAATAACTTTGTAAAGGATACACATAGGACAAGGCTGGTCTCCCAAGAGAGCTGTCTTCATAGCAGTTCCAGAAACTATAGGAATGTGGATCACCATATTGTTCTCCACCTTCGACTCTTCCATGATATCAAACACTTGAGACGTTTGACTAGACTGAAAGAAAATTATTTTTAAATAGATTATTTATTAACCTGCCATCTCATAAAAACTCTAATGATTTAATATGTGAAATTTAAACAGTCACATTATGTTGACTGTTTAACTTTCGCATTCCGGAATCACCTTGCAAAAATAACTAATAATTAAACATTGATATGAACATTGCATACTATCAAATACTATAATCAAATTAAAAGTTCTTTTTAAGTACCTGATGATGAACAACCAAGAGATCGTCAACCACACTAACGGCGAATCGGCCGACGAGACCTGTCTTCAACATATGAGTGTTGTGGAGGGCTGTCCCAGCCACTGGCATTAGTAATATCTGAAACATACCAGTAAGTATCAATGTCTTAAGGCGAAGCAGAGCTGTGTAAAAATCAAACAAGAGAATCACTTAATTTTAATGACTCTGTGGAGCATACATGGGTCCACTGAATTTTTAACGCAAACACTTCACATTGTCGGACGAGCAGAATAGGATAAAGTGTTTTTATAGGTAAAGTTGTTTAGGTGAGCTCCATATTGCCAAAATGATTTTAAAGGTTAGAGGAACATAGGCTAAGTATATCAGTTCTGTACAGACGAAAATCTAACTATTTACTTTCCTTAGATCTACTATTTTATATACTTTACACACTTCTTTGTTTAAACCCACATGGGTGGTATAAATGTAATATCATTTCCAAGCATAAACTACATTCTTTATCGATGACCTTGTCAAGTCATACAATCTAGATACAATTGTATTTTTTTCTTAATAAATTATGGAACAATAAATGAAAAAAAGTCATTGTTTTTCTGCATCAGTGAAAACACACTCTAAAACACTAGTGTGCATGTATAACACTAACCTCAGTAGGACCAGGAGAAGCCACTGTAGAAGACACTCCATGTCGAAAGATTGCACACCAGGTGGCTTCACAAAGTCGCAGTAGAAACACATCTCGTTCAACCACAGGGCGTGCGGTATCCACTATATTATAGTTAAAATAAAATAAACTATTATTTTTCTGGATATAATTATCAATTTTGTAGCAAATCACTTAGTAACTAAGAAACATGGCGGAATCATGTATTTTGGGAATTTTACAATATGAAAAGAAGTAGGAAAGGAAACAACAGGAAGAAGTTTATTGATTATATGTAGAGAGATTAAGTCAGGTGGTGAAAAAGTGGTGGTAGTGGTAAAGGGGTACTATTGGTACCGTACTATAGGGATGATGTATAAATGCAATGGACCTCTCTGACAAAAAAAAGAGGTAAAGGTTAGGGTTCAGTGGTTTATTAATTATATATAACTAACTCAAATTACTACTATACTGAGCTAATTTTGCACCAACCAATAATATTTCAGTTTTAATAACCTCCTTGAAGTATGGCCAAGTATCTATCTGCCTATAATATTTATATAATTAAATTAATTGATTATAATACTTCTATATTACCTTCCAATTTCTGTAGTTTCGTAACTGTGGAACTGTTTAACAGGAATGGTTGTAAGAGAGCTCCATTGTTGCCTGCTAATAGCACTATATTACTTTGGGCACACCATGAGAACCAAGCACCACTGCAATTAAAGAAAACAATGCACAATGACAAAACACATAAAGCAAAATTTTATTATAAACTTTTGGGAGTAGATTAAAGTATCTATGTATTTGATTATAGAACAAAAAATGTAGAACTACTACAATATTTTTTACCTGAACGAAGTGCTTTTTAATGTTTTCAATTGTTTTCTCTCAGGAAGGACTTGTAGCAATTCAATACCATGGTCTGTCACAAAGGCAATCTCATTGGGTTTGGGCCATACAAAGCCTAGTATCTTAGCATTCCTCCATTTACAAGTGTGTGAATACTCTATATTTGTTGGGGTCAGGTCTTTAAAATTCACAAATTCTATTACAGGATTCTGATTTTCATGATTGCGTTGGATTGCGAGGATTTTGTGATCTGGTGAGAATTTTATTGATATAATTGGCCCCCTATCCTCCATTCTAAACGACGTATTCTTAGAGTTGTCCATTCCAATCACTGACACACCAGTTACGCCTCCAGATCTTACCGTGAACACCTATAAGTAGTTAAAGATAAGTTTTCACTTTGAAATTAAAATAACTACGTTTTTTAAAATAAAAATAAATTAATTAAAATTAAAATAACGTTTACCTGTCCATTAGTATCATCAAAAAACACATTTGTAACAGGGCTATCAGCATCAAATCTTTTAGGCTGTTCAGAAAGCGATAGATAATAGTCTTCACTGTCTTTCAAACTAAATATCGTCATTTTAAAGAGAAAATATTAATTAGATTTACAAAATAATGAAATACACAGAAGATTATTTTCATTGCCTTCAACCCATTCTCACATTGACACAAAGAAGATAATACTCCTCTACATTGACACTATTTTTTGTTAAATGTCCTCTATTAAAGAAAGGCAAAGGAAACTAAAGCCCATACAGCCATATTTTGCGTAGTTTTTTCTTTATTAATGGCTCTGGGATACCGGTGCAACATATTCCTATACCCCATCTAATTTTTGGCGACTATTAGTTACCCACTATTTTGTTAATGACTTACGGGAACATTTTTTTAAAATGGAATGCAATGTAATGTTAATGAATACGATGAATGATACGAATTGAGAATGTTATTTTATGATAACGTTAAATAGATGAACTTACCCTATATATGATTGAATGGTACTGAAACACTAAAAAATTTCAAGTAAGTCAGTAATCCCTTTTGGCATAAAACTACATCAATTTTACTTAAAAACCGTTGTGAAATTTTTGTTGTAAAAACCACCATTACGCGGCAATAACTCGGACTATTTTTTCTGTTTACGGATGGTATGGTA
Organism: Acentria ephemerella; assembly: GCA_943193645.1. NCBI lineage: Eukaryota > Metazoa > Arthropoda > Insecta > Lepidoptera > Crambidae > Acentria > Acentria ephemerella. Next base: position 809,604 of record OW971887.1, read on the forward strand.
TTACAAAGAAGGCAGGGGGACAGAAGCCCATACAGCTATACATTGTTTTAAGCAACACCGACACCAAGAGGTTTATTTTGTTTAGTGGCAGTTAGCTTTTGCGCGGTTTACGCATATAGTTTTATGTAAATAAATACGTGGAAGGAACGGGGAGAAAAATAAAACAATAAAAATAGATATAAATCGTATCTATAATGATATAAATGTTTGAATATCTGCATACTCCAACATTTATATCATTATAGATACGATTATATTGAATTAAACGTGTATAATACCTAGAAGAGCCAATTAACATCTTGGTTTTCTTTAATACTTGGTCCATTTTCTTTAATATCTTATAAAGGATGCATTCCGAAACTTCAATATGTTGTTGATCCTATATTATTGAATTGAATATATTAAACATGATTTTTTATTAATTAAAAGAAATCATTTTTCATTCAACGGTATTTTTCTATATTTCAAAAATCAAGATATTACAAATCAAATCTTTATATGTTTGAACGTGTGTATAATTTCCTTTATTGCCATGACAACCTTTTGGCGGGACAACAAAAAATACCTTATGATGAAATGGGATATTATTTGATATTAAAGTGATGTTTTATTTATAAAATTACCTATCACAATGACGGAGAATAATATAGAGTTACATTCTTTTTGCGTTACAACTACAAATGATTATAGTGATATAGAAGAATATCATGAAATTTTTGTGGAATCAGCCAAAGAAACTGCGTTTACTGTTAAGCCTTTAAAAGTAGAAGAATATGATTTCTTTACACAATTCGATGTTAAGCCTACTAGAAAGTTAGTACAGGGAAAAGGGAAAAAAAGAGGAAATAACGGACAACGATCGTCTAATTTAATGGATATTGTAAATTCTGAGCTAGCATCAGCAGTATCCCCTATTACTGAAAATGTAATCGTGACTATGAAGGATGAAAGAGAATTGGTACAAAACAGTTTTTTACTTCGTCTATCAAGTGTACAAAGCTTGTTTCGAAAATCACATCGTTTACGTATAGATTACGAATATGGGTAAGCAATCATTAGCATTTCTATTTACTAGCTTGGTTTGTAACTTTCCTTTTAAAGGGTAACCTGCAGACATATCAAAATAGTAGGTACTTAATCAAGGTCTACAGATCGCACACAGAATATTCTGTCTGTCTATGCTTGTAACTTCACAGTCTTCGCTCTGTAACAACCAGGACAAACCTATGTATTGCAGTTTAAGGAACTTAGAGAAGCTGGAGGTCGTACTATATACTTACTTTAAAGTAAAAAGAAAATCTATTTTTTGGTTTCCATGTTATTTAAGGACTTAAAAACTAATAACATAATTAACATTTGCCTTTGAATATACATATATGTATTTTGAAAAAAGTTAATAATTAGGTACGAATTAAAGTAATGTACCCTTTTAATTTGTTTCCCAAGCACAGGTTGAGACATAAAGAAACTGCAATATTAAGTCCGAAATTTCCTAGAATATATGAAAACGCAACATCTAATGATAACCGTACACTGGTACAATATACTAATCCAAGATCATTTGAAGACTTTGCTTTGGAAAATCTTTCGAACGGAAATGACGGTGGTGATAAGTTTCTGGATATAACAATAAACAGTATAAAATTTCTTCATCACCATCTATTCTCACTAGAAAAAATGCTCTCTGCAAAAATGGTTATCTTTTATAACGATTATAATATATCTAAAAGAATAATCAAAGATGTTTCTAGAGATATAAGAGTAAATAGAGAAACAAGAGATAAAGTTAAGCAAGAGCTTCTAAAGATAAGTCCTAGCAAAAAAGACGTTATTAGATTTGATACAACTGTACGGAAGTACACCGCAAAATTAATAGAGCTGAAAGAACAGTATTTTAGTCTATTAAAAAGTCAAAAGAAATTGGTGCATAGAATAATTTCACTATGGTCAGACATTGAAATGATAAGAGAAAAGAATGGGGAAATAATTACACCATATGTTCTTGAGATTGTAAATAAGGATTACGATAAAATAAAATTTGAAGAGGCTTGGACTGAGGCTTTTAATACCGAATTTGATGATTTACTTAATAAAATAGAATATGAATATGTTAGTAAATACATGGAATATAAAGAGGAAAAAATTCACCAAAAATCTGAAAAGAGGAAGTTGATTAAACCAAAATTGCAAATTGATGAGGATGCCTTAAAAGAAAAAGTGAATAGAATTGTAAATAGCCTAGTAAGTAAAGATGAAATAGACATAGTTCTCAATAAGAATGAGAGCATTTTATCGGCTAAAGTAAAATTAGGAATAGATTTGTCAAAAAATAAATATAATTTTGCAATTTATGTAGATTCAGTGTTCGTTTGTAAATCTGAAACCTATTTGTTTGGAATTGAATTTACAGAATCGTTTTCAGTTCAAATATTACCTAAAAACAAATGTGTTACAGTAACTTTATTAGAAAACGATGAAGAAGTGTCTGTTTTGAGCATAGAATTGATCAAAATAACTCAAAGTCATATCAACGCGAATTATATAACTCTAAAATTTGTTTACAACAATATCCATATAGAACCAACACGGAATTATGTTGGTTCCGGTTTTAATATAAAGGAAGTAGCAAAAGTAAACAAAGTTCGACTTAAAAGTAGTAACTTGTTTGAAGGTACTTTAGAAACTGCTTGCGAGATTCCAATCAAAATGGGTTGGAATGAAAAATTTAATCAGAATCAAAACGAAAGTATAAAAAAGTCCATGGAAATGGGTCGTTCTATAAAACGTTTATTGCTTGGAATCGATAAACCAAATATAGATGTATTAGTAGATTTGATAAGTAAGATCTACAACCAAGATATTAGTAACGATGAAAGTATCATACAGACTGTTCAAGGTGTATGTAAAATGAAAATAAAAACAGAATATCAATTTCCTAATGATGTAAACAGTCCTGATTTTGTCAGACTAAAGTTGCTTCATTTGAGGAATATTGGTGGTTTTACAAACATCGAAAATAAATTAGTGCCTTTACACGTAAGTCAAATATCAACTGAACAATTGAATTGCCTTCAGAACAGTAGCGAGAAAGATATAGGTCTTGAATATATCAATGATAAGTATGCAGATACGGATCCTATAGAACTGCAACGATTTATCGGTTACAAATACGTTGAAAAACTTAATCGAAATATGCTGAAAAATTTGCATGAACATTTAATGAAAAAAACCCACAGAGACGTCGTTCGTGATTACAGAGACTTGAGTTGGAGGTAAGTAAACGCATTATCTTTTCAGATATTTCAGTACATACAAAATAATACTATTATTAATATTAATTAAAAAGCAAACACTTAAATTTCAGAAGTATAATTTCAAATCAAACTAATTTGATCACATTAGCCTCATTACCCACGAGTACGAAACAGCAGTATCTTAATGACGCACTGAATAAAGAACAAGAAATACAAATAACCGTTCTTAGAGCTTTTAATTTAATGGATAGAAGTTCTACTATTTTAAGTGAAGAAAATGATGAAGATGGATCAACTATTGCAGGTAGCACTGTACATTTTAGCGGGTTTAATGTTTAAACGTATAGCAGAAGTCCCATTATACATTTTCTTCTTTTACATAGGTTTTAAAATTCGTCCACTAAGACCTTTTGTGAGGTTGAGTTACCACGGGATCTCATCAGAGACTGCTACAGCAATCGGTTGTCATCCAACTTGGAATCAAACTATAAAGATGAAGCTTAAGTATAGTATCATAATATGTATATATTTATTTTTAAGCTATTGCTATTATAACAAGGCAATTTTATCGATTAGCCGCATCCCAGTCGCACATTGCTGAACAACAAAAATGAACATTAGTTTAAATCTGTCTCATTGATATCATATTGCTATGTAAACTAATTTTGATTGCAGACTAACACCGTTATCTTCACTGCATATTAATGTATTCGATGAATACAAGTCAAACATTAACGAGGGTTTCTCTGATGACGACATATCTCAAGGCAAGTCTTTACATTACAGATGTTATAACAAGTGGTTGGGAACATTACAGGTGCCTTTGTATTCCGTGTTGACTTTAGGAACGGTGAGTTATGTTTGAGAGAGTAATTATAATAATTTCTAAGTAGAAGATGTAATCTAACTGGGAACATATCTAAAACTGGTTTATTTCAGCTTAGTGGCACATTCAAAATAACTACACCCCCCATTCTCTTTGGATATGACTTACTAAAAAACAAAGACACAAGTAATTCTTTGATTCCGGAAGTGACTCAATTACTCAAAAAAGATACTTCTTTTATCACCATCCGAATAACAACAAGCTTGTCTCATTTGGGAGGGCTGCAGGCATACAATCAACCAATTCCAAGCAGTGCCGACGACGATAACTTGATAAAGCATTTGAATACTGTAGTTACAGACTACACTAATGATTATCCTACTAGAAACATTAGTCTCACGTTTATCGATAGTTCTGGACGCAACAAATGTGTGACGCAGTTTCTACAGCCGATACCATTACCTGATTATGAATGTTTTCCTAAAAACCCCAAGAATAGAGTAGAATCTGCGATGTCTAAAAGTTCTGGGGTTTCTAAGAGTTCATCTTCAAAGAGCAGTGGAGGAAGAAGAAAAGAGACGGATATAGAAGCTAATCATGGAGAGAAAGAATCTGTGTATAGCGGGTTTGAGGGTAGCTGGAAAGGGGAGAGTCAGATGGTGAAGATGTTGAACGCGTGCTTGCGATATGTTTCCCTAATACCTACTTATGAGGTAGCAGATTCACATGTTGTTACGTTGATGGGCGTGGTAAGTAAAGTTCTACGTATAGTTATTTGGCATTTTTCTGATGTGTATCTTTGAAAATTGCTTTATGTTGAACTCTTTAAGAAAATATAAAAAGTTAGTGCTTTTTCTAGTACGCATTTTCCTTAATACTGTTATAAATTCCGCACATGTTAAAATCTAAATTGAACATTTATTTTCAGGAACTATTAAAAGTCCTATATGGTTCTCCACTAGACCACACCATTTTATTAGCAAGTTATTTCCTTTACCTAGGCGTAAAATGCTGGGTAGCTGTAGGCCAGGGACTACCACGAGGATCGAGCAGCTACGTACTGACCAAATACGATATAACAGCGCGCAGGGATGTCCTAGTTACAGACCAACTATTGAAGAGCAAAGGGTTCTTGAATAAAACAGATGGATACCTTTGGAATGTGTATGACGCAGTAACAGGAGAACGGTTTGAGCTCAGAGATGTGAGCTGTCCTCTTAAATCAGTGGATTTCGTTTTTGATAGTGAAAATGTGAGAATATTTTGCTCGGTGGTTCCTCTGCCATAAAACCTTTTTAAAAACTCTTTATTAAATGTTGGATAAATTTAAAAAAGTAAATTTACAATTTTAAATTTAATCTAACATTTAATTACTATATGACACTGTTAGGTTATTAATATTTAAATTATATTGTTTATATTATTACAAAAACATTAAGGCTGTACCCACCGAAACGGTTTCGCCGACAAAACGCGGCCTTTTCGATTTGCGACCTTTTGTCTTGCGGCGTTTTGTCTACGCTGTTTTTTCGTGCGGTGTTTTTGTTGCGACGTTTTGTCGGGGTACGCACCGAAACAGACGATGACAAAAGAGCTAATAGTGGCAAATTTTGATATACTATAAATTGCAAGGAATGTTAATAGGCTAATAACGGTATAATAGTATCTTTAAAAAATCACAGACGAATGAAATAAGAAAAAAAAAACAATGACTTTTAGAAATGTCAAGTTAGATGACAGTTAAACGATTCATACAACTTGGATTTAAAATGTTGTTCGATGTGTCTTAATTCAAGGCAAATTTGCTTTAAATTCGCCATTTAAGACACGGCGACGTCACTAGTCATCTGTAAAACTAACATCAAAACATAAAAAAATGAAAGAGTAACGCGATCTTAAAATTTATTAAACTGACTGAGTTTTTATCTTTCAAATTTTTACTGTTTTGTTAGATTTAATTCAGGGGAACAAATATAAAAATGGGCAAATTCTCTTTAGCAATAATAATTTAAAATTATTAATTTTGTGTGGAAAATCTTGTAACTGACGTGCAAATCGAAACTGTCATTTACACCCCTAATTCGGATAACTTTTGATAGTTGGCGTTAATTTTGTGAACCTATCTAACTACTAGTGATACAAGTTCACCGGGACAATTAGTCTACTATAAAGAAAACTATTCTTAGCGTTTAGGTGCACAAGTAGGTATCATTTTCATATCGATACAACTTTTCATAAAAGTCAGTTGAATTTTTATAGACTCAAGGCTGACCGGGGCGGATTTTAAGGTTAACTTGCTGGGGGAATCACCTTAATCGTTTCTGTGTCTAATGAGAATAAGAACTTTAACCGAATTAAATACGTTTGAACGGTTTTCTCAAAAATTTTACAATAGTTACATTTGTTTTGCAGCTGTGGTTAAATATACAGAGTTCACAAGAATGCGAGAGCGTATCTTTCGATTTGACGAAGACCTCTCACTGGTTTCCTGTAAGTTACTACATAAGTTATATGTATTGCTGTTATGTCATACATATGATTCTGAGTTGGGGCGATTGAATATTTCTCTATTAAACAATGGCTAATGTGTTGTCAGGTATTCGACAAGACGATATTTGTGTCGAGTCAAATGTCAGTAATGGATGCTAATCTGTACAGCCCTCCTTCTGACGTTGCCGCGCTTAGGGATATGTTGGAAAAGAAAATCAAACAAAAAGTACAAAGATGGCGATCACAACATAAAACTATTTGGAATAGGTATGACTATGAAGTTTTATAGCAATTTCTGAAATGGACTTTGAGAATGTGTTTCATAATCATCATCATCACCAACAGCTCATTACCGTTGCCACCGCGGGGCTCGAGCCTACCCTAAATAAGGCCGATTAGGCTTTGGTCAACCACGATAGCCAAGTGCGGTTGATCGACCAACCACCACACTACCTAAGAATTTCTTCACAGATGTGTGCTGGTTTTCTGACGCTGTTTTCCTTCAGCATAAAAGCGTCGAATAAACGTACATATTAATTCAAAATTTGAAAACATATCGGTTACGGGGGGGTTCAAAATATTGCCTCCCGCATGGATGACAATAACCTTACGCACTAATCCACCGACGCTTCCGAATTGTTTCATAATAGTATAGTGAGCCTAATTCTGACGAGACAACGCAAAACTAAATTTATGTTCAGTACACTCCGTTCTCTCATTTTTTTATAGATTATAAATTTATTTTCTTTATTCTGTGTTGCATATCGATGCTAAAAAAAGGTTGCAATTTGATCATCATTATAGTACCCTAATTAAAGTATACATGCAATAATTTTTGGTATATATAATAACAAACTTACAAAACCCGAACGGTAGAATGTCACAACATAATAACATTATCATAAATTAATTAAATGCATATAGATAAAAAAAGAATTTGAAGTACATCCAATGTAACAATAGATTATTAAATTTCATAATTTGATACTTTTCTTAATGTGATAATAGAGAGATATTACAAAGATTATGTAATAGGAAAAGTATAGCAAGAATTAGAACAGTCAAATAGCTTAATTTTAGACAGTTTTAAAGAAATCATAGTCAATTTTTTAAGGCATATAAGTAAGTGATTTGTAAAATCTGCATTTGAGGAAGTTTTAAGGTCGAAAAAGAGTACACACTTCTAAATGTAACGTGATATGTCCGCTGACTTTTTTTTTACATTCATACTGAAAGATTAAGATATTTACACTTCAATTAATATTAAGAATGTACTCTAGAATCACACCCAGTATGATATTTAGGTAGTATGTAGCAAACATCACAATCACCTTGCCTATTCACTAATTCATTCTGACGGTGATAACCCACTGATAGCCGTGTTAGTGACGTTATAGTTATAATACATTACCGCAGCGGCAAGCAAAAGATTTATGGACGACGTATACGTAAATCAATGCCTAGACCAAGGCTTGTATAATTCTTTCCTCAAACGATGCATGGAAATTAAAACTAAGTAATAGAGTTCAAAATTTAAATAAAACATTCCAGTTCGAAATTCAAGTAAAACTTTTGATACATTTTGTTAATTCTTGTTTGCCATGTTTCAGAGTAAAAGGTCGTTCCATTTTTAAATTACACGGCAGAAGAGTTTACATAGTAATTTATTTTGCCGCTAAAACACGACAGTTATGGATTTTCATAACAACATTTGCCGACCTCTACTTGCATGTATTTGGCTAATTAGCCAAAGGTTCTTTGGCGAGACTTGGTGTATTCACCAATTTGATTAATATAAAAGTAGGTTGTCAAAATAATAATACTTTCCAAGCATGTTTGAGAAAAAGATATTTATGTACAGATACTGTAGCAGCATACTCCGCGAGGTTCTTCCTTCTTGGGAATACTGGACATTCAATCCTACGGGACATAAACCATCTTTCAGTCAGCGACTTAAGCAACTCATGATAACATACAAGGTAATGCTTCAATAATTACCTGTTTACATCCTGGGGATAATCATAACGGAATTTTTGGTTTTAATAATTCATTGTCATTTTCCTTTTCAGTTATTTGGTTTCCCGTTAAATATCCCATACATAAATGCCAAATCAGTGATATCAACTGTAAAGTCTACTGCGCTGCATTTGAATGATGACCCTAATGTGGAGTTTGGATTGGGTGTCGAACTGTACGCTTACCCTAATAATGTGTTGAGTGTTTGGATATTTTTCGCTTCTATAACGAGAAATTAATTTTAATTAAATTTTCTGTAATTTTGTCAATTACTATTGAAATATAAGAAGGTATCAAATGTACTTTATTCTAAATTCGATTTTTAAATTATGAAATCACTTCCAGAAGCTTTTTCCGTACGTAGATGAATGAAATATTTGTCAATTTTTGGGTCAAGTGCTTTCTAAGGATATCTCATAAAAAACCGTTTTGAGAAGAGTAATATAAAATTTATTTTAAAACTCATTCAGGAATCTTAAAAAAACTTAATAATGTTAATTTAATTTAAATAAAAATAGAGCTCGTATGTCTTTTTGTTTTAATGCTAACAAAATAAAATTAACATTTATTCCATTCGTAGTATAAAAATATACGTAAAAGTAGAAAAGAAATGGATGTTACAGTTTTACGTGTTACGTTACGTTGATAAGTTGCGTCAGCGTGTTATTATCCGGCTTAACCTACGAGTTGGGTGTTTGGTTTAGCTGCCGGGGTCGTCTTTGTTCTGTTTGGAGCGGCGCAGCTGCTGCAGGTAGTGCCGCTGGATAGGCTTGTGCAGGGCCAGCTGCGCCAGCGCATCATCGATGGAGAACCACTGCCGCTTGCGGCCCATCAGACGCGAGTCCTCCCACTCAGCCAGCTCCTGCGTCACTGTCATCACGTACACCTCGGTCCTGTGTTTGTGCTCGCGGTTCTGGAATTAACGGTAAATAATATCGTTGAAACGGCGACTCACATATTAAAAAATTATATTATTTTTTGCCACAATAAACATTTTCTCATAAGTCATGGAGTGTTATATCATAATACAACCTACGATCTGTGTAGTAGGTACCAGAAAATATCAGATTTTTATATGCGTTTCGGTCGAAACTCTTACGGCGCAGCGAGTTGGTGAGGGAAAACTATACGTTAGTCATACTTTATTTGTTGATTAAAGGTAATTTCGTTATGGTTTAATATGAAGTTTTTTTTAATACCATTATGGTGGTAATCAAGCACATGGCAAGTCTGGCTGATGGAAGCGGCAACACCAGGGGTAAAGGAATGAATATTCATAAATTCAAACTTAAATCTGTCAATGAACTATTTTGGGAGCTGCGCTTTCTAATAAAAAAAACTTCCTCCTAAAATAATTCTGACTATTTCACTATAAATAATATAGCAGATTTCCAAGGTGGGATTAGTTACGTCATATAATTGTGTGGATACCACGCAACTGTTGCTGCGGCTATTGATATAACTGGAAAAACAGTTGCTGTTTGTATGTATTTATTGTGTACATTAGAATATTTTTTTAAAAGTCCTATAAAATTCTTGACTCGATGTTAAGCTGCTTGGCTAATTTACTGTAGCGAGTTTAGTATGTCCATAAATATCTATAATACACTAATAGATAAATTAGGATACAGGCCGAAAAAATGGTCCAGAGAAACGCAAACGCAAGGCCATAAGTTAAATATAATATAACATCACCACAGTAGTCCATATGCGGGTGACAGATAAAACAAGCGGGACCAAAAGGTAAATGTGCCTTCCTGAGCAAGGTGGAGCACGAAATAATTAATTTTGATCGACCCCTCCAGGACCGTGGTGCATGTGGATTTGTTTTCCTAACAGAATCCTGACCCTTCCGACAACCTCACCAATGATCCTCACAAATAAATATTTATATAATTAAAACTATTGAAGGTATCTAAGAAGCAAGACAGATTCCTTTCCTCTATCTATTGCACTGCCTAGAAGATCAATCTTTTTATTCCATTATGGTACCCTTGTACTATATTATGGTTCATAGTATTTCAAGGTGAGCATGAGGCCGCCTAACCCTCAAATGATCTGCCTCGTCTAGCCCGAGGCAAACAAAGTCACGCGCGGCCCATGCGCATTCTATGCGGTACCATTTGTGACTGTGTCTCAGTCAAGTATACTTATGACTGCTAATTAATCTATAGTGCTATGATATCAACCTAGTATGTAAATTCTATAATAATGTTAATATGGAGAGTATTTCTTATGTAATAAGTAAGTATGTAATTTAAACACTCGTACATTTTTTTTATTACGTACAGAAAAACGATGCATTTATTTAAGAAAATTTCTGAAAGGTATTTAATTGTTATGACTAAATATAAATTATTACTCTAAGCAAAGATTATTAGTTCCAATCATGTTTTGAATAAAACTGTTATCTATTACTTTGTAAAAAAGTTTAAAGTATTAAATAATTAATCTGTCAAAATAAATGACCGCTAGCTATCGTATCTAAATGAATTATTACAATGAACTATTATTTAAGGCCATCAACTATTGTATAGCGGTTAAAGAATGAAATGGTCAAATGACCAAGTGGTCGAATGACGCTATAACGACGAACGTTGAAACGAAAATATTTAGTATGCTCGAGCGAAAGCCGAATGTTATTGAAGTGAGATGACAAGGCAGCATGCCATTTTAACATATCTGCCTCTCTATACCCAGCTAACATATAGCACTAGACTGCAAGTAGTAGTAATTAGTAAAAATGTGATATCATCAACAGCTTATATACCTCACACTGCTGAGCATGGACCCTCCTACAATGAAGAAACATGAGGATTTCACTCCATAAAACCACCACATGCTGGCCCAATAGAGGTTGGTAGATGAAAGCAATCAATGTAACCTTCCGTGCCTTTCAAAGCATGGAAGTAGCTTGGTTTTCGTAATTGTAATTAAGCTAACATGCTACTAACTCTTTTACTGTATAAAAAATTCAAATACATTATTCTTAAACCCATCTGTTACAACATGTGTCATTATAGTACTTTTCACTACCAGCCTTATCGATTATAATTATATACACCAATTCATTCCAATTTGTAAATTTTATTAGAGTTGACTTTAAAAACACTGTGTATGAAATATAAATAAGGAAGGCTTATAAAATTGTTATTAGTAAGGCCCTAGTTAACTACTGCTATTGTTTAGGTACCAGGTACTGATATTGATGTGCTAACTAAACAAAAAAATGAGGTCAATTATTTATATTATTAAGAGTCATCATTAATGTATTACTTAATCTTCAAATAAAATACTTTACGTGCATTATAAATTGAGTGATATAAAGACAATGAAGAGAAATGTTGACTTATTTTAGTTGTTATGAAACATATCTTACATCACATATCATATCTTACTTGTCCACAATTATTGAAAATATATTCTGTACATATGTAGATTTGAGAAAAAAATGATAGTATAGATAAGAAAAAATGATTCCCTTCCTACAAATACAATATTTAAATCAAACAAACAAATTAATTAATTAACATATCCAAGGTGTTTGGTACATAAACAATCTAACCTACTCATGCTCATAAAAATACTATAGTGATATCAAAAATATAATAATTGTAAAATTTATTTTGACTTTTCCCAAACATTTTATTTTACTGATCGAAATATTTGTTGGTATAATTTAACAATTTTGAATTTTCTACATCACCATAGTATTTATATGACTATGTTATATGGTTATGATATTTACAAGATGAGTACAAATATTTGTTCACAAGTCCTAGGTTTCTGTGTTTATTTTGTATATTTTTGATATTTATATACAAATTACTATCTATATTATTTTGTTATCTAGTATTCATAACAAAAGCTCTTAATGATGCATACTTAAACTAACATGTACAATTCTTATACTGGTAGCTACCATCACTGCATAATACAATAATCTAGAAAGTAGCAAATAGCAAATATTTTATTCTGCAACCTTTACTTATAGAGTTATATGTAGAGATAAAATAATATCAGCATCATTATAGGTTATACTAATAATATATAGTATAACATATATCATTAACGATTATTGATGAAAATAATGTAACTACAAAGCATATTGTGATTATTTTATGAACAAGACTACTGGACTTTTATTATGACCCTTATTGAGTATGTCATCATGTCATGATATGTTGAGATTGCAAATTACATAAAACAAGATTTTTTATGGATATTTATTTAGTAAAACTTTTGTAAAGGATTATTATTACAAAATATCTAAATTCATGATAATCTTTCATTAAAATGCAGTTTAGAAATGTCATCATCATCATAATAAGGGTGACTCAATATTGTTTATTGCTTTAGAACAATGTGTAATATGCAGTACAATTACCTCAAACACTCCAAGACAGCGCCCCAGCTTGCCAATAACGCCGGCCTCTTCCAAGACCTCACGCATTGCAGTCACCGAGGGCTCCTCCTCCGGCTCCACGCCACCGCCTGGCACTATCCAGTTATCAGGACGCCGCGACGATGTCACCAGCAGTACCTACGCCACATACAATATGGTCAGCATCATCCATATCGCTGCCACATAAACGCCGACAGATCATACTACTAACCTCCGTTTCGGCGTCCGAACGTACACATATACATGCCGCTCGGCGTCTGAAGCCCTCGTCGTCGTAAATCCGTATAGAATTAGGCTTCTCCTTCACCATTTTAAGAAAACACGTAAACACTAACGAAATAGACGATCACAAATGAAAAGCTGACATCAAATATAAAGAAAACTATGAACCGAACGAAATTTTTTAATGATCAACAAACGCCATAGCCGTGATATCCTATGATAAACGTATCCATTTTCGACTAATAAAGTTACACAACGTACATGTAAATTGAAACTATAATAACAATAACACTACAATTAGAGCAATATTTCAGCTATAACTAGCTTTTAATCGCGTATTTCAAGCCCATGTTGAATGGTGCCTGACGTTTTCTTTCTTAGCGAAAATCGAAATAGGTTTTGGAAAGCAAGAAGAGTTTATCAGCTGACAACCGGAAGCATTACGTTGTATTGCCATAATAAAAGTATTTCGCATTGTTGTATCTAAAATCAATGTGTATTGTACTCTGTGGTAAAATATACTAAAATGTCGGTGTATCCAAATGAATTAATTTGAATTGGCATTTTTAACCATAGAGAAAAGAGATCAAAACACAAACTGAACTGACGTATCAGTTATTTCAAATTCTGTTTAATTTAATTTTTGTATGTTTCAGGAGTGATGGGTAAGTGTATTTTGCATATTTTTGTTTTAATAAACTTAAATACGTCACTTATTTGACGTGTTTCCATCAAAATTATTAAGAACATTAACTCTATTAACTAAACGGTCCTAATGCCAAGTTCCAGTAACTTTGTTTTATTGTCCGAAGTCATATTATAATTTATTTTTTTATTTCAGAGAAAAGCTTCGACTTTGGCCGTATTCTAAAAAAGCACGTGAAACAGAAACCTGTGCAGTTCTTAAGCGTGTCTGGCGGGGTAACTACCTATTATAATTTAATAGGGCATTAGTAGAATTATAGCCACATTTTTGAATTTTATTATGCATGCGGTACGTCAGATTCAATTAATTATTTCATAGCACAGCTAGTAGTCTTAGAATCATGATGCGCAACCCAACAAATTAATCAAATAATGTTTTTCAGGTCAAGCAGCGTCTGGAGGCTAATTTACAAAATAGGAAGAGCACTAGATTGACAGTTTTTGATAATTTTCGAGATTTATCAAAATGTCATGACAGTCCAGCTGCACTCCCTCATAGTAAATCAAAGAGTGAGCATAGAAGATTGCAATTGGAAAAATGGAAAGAAGAGAAAGAAAAGCAGAAAAAAGAGGCAGCTGCCAAAAAGAAGAAGCCTTTTATTGTGGGAGTGGCTCATGCCCCATTGAAGTTTGTTCCCCCACCACCACCAAAAGCAATGCCAAGCACTTCAGGCAGAGTCACAAGGTCACAGGTGACCAAACAAACAAAGACAAAAGTTGACAAACAGACTAAACCTGTACACTCAACACAATCCTTTGCACCAATAAATGCACCTTTTCGACCACCAAATTTTAAATGTCAAGACATTCCAACCCTAGTTCCAGTGACTAAGAAATTGAAAAAGACCATAAAATATGATTTTATTCCAGTGCTACCAAACACACAAAAACAGACTATAAGACAGACTAGATCAAGAACTACAAATGTAAAATCATTAGACACACGTTCAGTTCAAAGTTCAGAACCTTATAACAAAACAAAAAGTTGGGTAACAAAGAAACCAAGCCCGAAACCAAGGAAATTCCTATCAAAGAATCTTCAAAGCTCTTCGAGTAGTGAAACAGAAAAATTTAATACACAACAAAGTTCTAGTGAAGATGATATGGTATCATCTAAATTAATAAACTTGAATATAAATTCAAAACCAATAATTTCTTCATCAAGTAGTGATTTGGACTCATTACCTGTAGTGGAATCATCACCTGTTTTAAAAATAACTCCAAGGAAGTCATTGTCAAAGGCTACAAAGTTGATCACACCTAAGAAAAGTATTCCGAAGAGTGAATCAAGCTCTGAAGAAAAACTGAGGTCTCCTAAGTCTTCTGAAAATACTATGGACTATGTTACTGAAGAAGCCAAAGATATAAGTCCATCTATTACAATGTCAAGAGGAAAGGACAATGCTAGAAAAGAAACAAAAAAGAAACTTGAAGAAGGTATGTAGATATAATATCATGATAAAGTTAAGTCACAATCTTATATTGTAAGTTTTTATTGAATGTTTATGCATTTTGATGAACAATATTATTTATGGATGACTCCTTGAAATTGAAATTGAAATTAAAAATGTAATTATGTAAGTAATAATAACAAATGCAATACTAATTAAAAAAACCTTGTATTTTTGAAAACATAGGTTGAGGTTCTATACTCTTTGTTATCCTAAATTAACAGAGATTTCATTATTTATGACATGTTACACATGATACATAATAAAATATGAACAAGCATGCATGCATATTTTATTATTTTGTCTATATACAGGCCTACTTGCTGATGATTCCATCAATGTAGACAGTGTGGACAACTTCAGATGCCAATTAAATTCTGAAATAAGGAGAATAACAGAAAGATGTGACCTTTGGGAGAAAGTTCAAGAGGAAACACAGTTGCCGGAGAGTGTACAGGTACATTTATAATATTATTATATTAAATATTCAACAAAGAAAATATCAGATGTACCATCTGATATTTTCTTTGTTGAATATTTAAACATAATTTATAATAATTAAACTTTCAATTAGAGAAAGGTGTTGTGGAATATTAAAACTTTTTATAAATTTTATTAATATTACACAACACATTTGTATTTTAAATGTAAACCAAATCGCAAATGTATTTTTTGATACACCATTACTAGTAACATAATATATGAAAATAATAATAATCTTATTTTCTCAGGAATTGGTGCTAGCCGCAGTTGGTCAAGGACGCCTCTTAGTAGCCCAAAAACTGCGTCAGTTTGGTGCATTGGTAGAATCATGTGCTAAACCCACTCCCGGGGCAGCACTCATCACGCCCACAGACCTCAGTGGATTCTGGGACATGGTGTTTATGCAGGTAAGAAGGAAGTAAAATTACAGATAATTGATCAATAGCTACAATTAGCTGTAACTGTGACTGTAAACTATCACCTTTATAAATCTGCAGTTGCACATCAACTGGTTATGGTAATGTTTTGCCTGGTGGAAAAATAAAAATTAGTTTTATTCAATTTTGGATAATGGCTGGCACCCCTAGCTACACAATACTTGGACAAGTGTCTCAAGTATATGTCTCAAGTTTATCATTCAGTTACTTTCGGGCCCCATAGGCCACTTTGACCAGTACTGATCTTTTGTGGCAGCCCTTTAGATTTTTACAAAATTCCAGATTCTTTGGGCAGTGATATGTTGCACCTCTTCATATATATTTCTGATATTTATTTACATATTACTGTCTGTGTCTCTGTAATCTAGTATTCATACAAATAGTTTGTAATGATGATTGATTTGAGGTAAATAAATGGTATGAGTTTAAAAATATCATATTAATTATAATTTACATATAAGATTTTGTTAAAGTGGAATTGCCTTAGAAAAAAGGAATACTGTTCTGCTGAATTTTTGAATGACCAAGCAGCCTTGGATAAAATATGGCACTTATGCCTCAGGCCCCTGAGCCTTCTCTATAAAAAAAAAGGTATTTTAAAATGGTATCTTAAGAAACATTTTAAGTGGATGGTCAGTCAAGGAGATAAAATTGATAGGAAACCAATATATAACATGACTTGAAAAGCATTCGATTGTCTTAGCTGCTGCAGTAGCTACTGTCACACCACTAAATGACTGAAATGCCATTACATACAGGAACTATGACAGATGGGAAGAGGTGTCTCCTGTTGAGTCTCCTTGTACACGATAAAAGCGACGGGTAACAAATATGCTTATAGTTGATAACTATAACGAACAGATAAGCACATAGAAAGAATAAAATTCATAGAATGAAATTCACCTCACTTAAATTAAGTTTCAGTGTTAAGTATCAGGTTCAACTTAGCTAATATCTAGACAGACAGAATTGTGAATCTCCATTACACCTCTAATGTGCCTGTGGAACCTCTCATTCATAAAAAAGCATTTATAAGAGACACATTATCGACCCCAACGAAGTTGAACCATTGAAGTAGGGATCCTCAAGATGAGCAAAGAGCTATTTTATCCTGATAGTGACAAAACGTAACAGATCTTCAAGGTATTCGTACTGATAAAAAGGCCTCAAAAGACTGGATAAAAAAAAATATAATATATAACTTTATGATATTTGAACAAATACCAGTTTTGTTTCACAGTTTCGCATTTATAGTTTTTTATAGGTAACTCTCTAATATCGAGTGAAAGTTTGATGTAAAAGTGTATCATTATCAATTGTCTCATAAGAATTGTTTATTTTGTCCAGTCCAATAAGGTTGTTGCTTTTAATTTCATAGATCGAGAACATAGATATGCGGTTTAAAAAACTGGAGGAACTACGTGTAAAGAATTGGGTGGAGGAACAAGAGGCTACCAAGAAGAGGGTTCCGAAGGTCGTCGTGAAGAAAACAACTAAAGCTGCTAGTGGGCCAAGCCGACTGAGGGACATGATTGCTGGTTAGTTAGCATTTGACATAATCTAATAGACATGATGACATTTTTCTTGTTCTGACGGCCATCTTAAGAGCCAGCATTATTATAAAAATAATAACTGTTTCCTAGACCTAACCCTAGACATTACAATTTGCATAGCATATTTTATAACTCGCCCAAAAATGATCCAGAGAAACTAGTGAAAACGGAAAAAATTGAAGCATCGTTTAAAATGCTCATAAAATTTGCGTGGCAACCAAGCATTACGTATTGTATGAGGTTACTGTTACTTTATACTGATGCGTTGCCAACCCTAAAAAATAAAGAGAATACATTGTTCTAATTATTCACCTATTCCCATCTCCATACAACATGGACTACATGCTATATTAATTTTAAAAAAGCATAGACACCATTGGGCTGGTACTAGAGCTGAGACGCCTTCTCTAAACAACACAATTAATTTCCTCTGTTGATCTTACTAGTGTTGTTATTTCACTACATTTTACACTTTATACTTCTGTTGTTTGGGTAACTAAATTTGTTATTTATTTAAAAAGCCATATCTACAGAACACAATTTGAAACATAACTTAATAAACTTTAAGTTTACGGAGTTCCATAAGTTTCCACGGTTTTTGTTCTTAAATTTCTTACAAAATTATAAACATAATGTCTTTAGTCTACATCTTTTGCGATGTTACCTTGATATTGGTGACGTCCCCAGAAT
The DNA here is from genome assembly GCA_943193645.1 of Acentria ephemerella. Lineage (NCBI taxonomy): Eukaryota > Metazoa > Arthropoda > Insecta > Lepidoptera > Crambidae > Acentria > Acentria ephemerella. Next base: position 828,136 of record OW971887.1, read on the forward strand.
ACTGACGTTCATAGTAGCAGTGGCGAACAATATGAATGGGCGCATGCACAAAATTAATGTTATCTTTGTGATTCATGTGTTTTATATACCCAGTTGATTCAATAAAAATGGTTACATTCTATGTGAGTAAAATAATAGTCATTATTTGTTTTGTAATTTTTTTTTATCTAACGTTTTTAACGAAGCTAGCGTCCTCTATGTCAGTCTTGGGAAAACTTTAAACTTATTAACTGTTTGAAAATGTACCTTGCAAAGCTTTTTGATTGACAATACCGTATATATACATATATATATAAAAAGCTCACCAAATCACTCGACCCCACCTAATGATAAACAGTAGAGGAGTCCAGGACGTGTACTCCTGAGTAGGAAAGGAGAGGGAGGGATAAGTTCAAAAGCAATTAGAATATTTTTATTTGAAAGAGTGTTTTCGAATGAAGAAATATATGTGAAACACTTATACTATCAACTAACCTTTGAATCGTCCCACAGCTGCGAGAAAAGCTAAGAAGGAACAAGAGTTGATGCCAGCATCGCCCCAACCACCAGCTGCGGCCGACGAGGGAGAGTCCAAGACATTCGAGGCTGGTTTCTTCAGCGTCAAATCACCAGTTCGGTCCCCTGTAATCGCCACTCCTACTCGGAAGCCCAACTTGTTAAAGGCAGTGTTGTCGAATGAAGCTAAAAAGTCTGCATCAAAGGTAACACAATAACATTATCTAATGTAATCGGGTGTCGGCCTGAGGTTGACGGCCGTCCGTCCGTGTAGCCTGTTTCCTAGTTTATTTCCTGGTGGGGGCAAATATTTTGTTTATTTAGTATACTTCTGATATTTATATACATATTACTGTCCATATTTTTCCATTATCTTGTATACATAACACAAGCTTATAATAATGCTTAATTTGGGTTAGATAATAGGTGTGAGTGTGAGAAATATTCTGTTTCTTATTTTTTAACTCTCACCTTACGCTGGCTAAATAATGATATTAATAAAACCAATCGAGTTGAAAATAAATTGAACATTATAGCTTTTATCAAAATCTAAAGTTTGACTGTCTGTGGGTCTTAAAGCTTTGTCTTGCCTTCTTCACATAGAAACTTTTTTACAATGCAGCAAGTGTTGAATATAGCAGCTTCTTGGAGTTGGATATAGAAATTGGGTGTCAAACCTAGAAGTTTTAAACTATGGTGTGTGTAATGTGGAATTATACCACTACTTGATGAAAATATTTTGACTGTGTTAACCTTGTCCTGTTTCCAAAATCGGAAATCTTCTTTATTATTATGATTTCCTTTAATTGCAGAATTCAGCATCGTTTGCAATGCTTCGTGCATCGGTTATGAGCAAAAACATGGAACATGAAGGAATTGATATTCTACCTGTAAGTAGCAAATAACTTGAAAAGCGATTTTAAAGATGTTGGTGGAGCAAGTGGACCGTATGTAGTTTCGTTGGATTTGTCGGAGGTCTTCACAATTAAACTAAATAATGATTTTCAGCTGATATTGTAATGTTTCCTGTTCAGAGGGTAAAACAGCACTGAATATATACAAATCTAGGTACAACCCTCGCGGGTCAGCCGACCAATCACAGCGCCTACTTTTGTTGCTTCGTGATTGGCCGTTATTCCGGTGCTGTCATTTGTCGCTTCGCTGCATACGGCTGTCGTCAACAAATGATATAATCAAACGAATTTAGGTCCTCTATTGCGCGTGCTCACGATTGGTTGATCAATCAACTGGCTCCATCTATTTCATTGCATAAGAAAACGAACAAGGTGACAATTAGTTTGCTGGCAGGAACTATACTAATGCATATATGCAGGACTAATATAGTCAGCGTTTCAGGATAGTTAGTTCACATACAGTGTTCGTACAAGTAATTGTAGCGTGTTTTCAATTTTGGACCTTTATGGTCACTATAGTTTTAAATTATTGCTATTTTTCCTTATACATACTACAGAGCGTTACTAACTGTTGTATAAGTGTAGCTGTTTTGTCGCGTTAATTCGAATGCCATTTAAAACCCTGCGTAACTATACAAGGCTTATGCAATGTTTATTAGTAAAACCATATGAGAAGGGGATTATCAAGACAGCATGAGTTGTGTAGTGCAATCGATAGGGTGAGACAGTGTCATGAATGGGGTATAACTATACGATAATATATTTCACAGCAAACACCAATAAACTTGTCCGCGACACCGGCCCGCAGCATCCTGAAGTCTGCCAACACCACTTCAAAGAAGAAACGAAACACAAAATCCATTAAAATTGTAGGCTTCGATGACACTGGGGATGCAGAGGATATAATCTTAGACAATTCAGAAGATAATAAGGAGAACACCGAGAAGCCAAAAGCAACCTCTAGTAGGAAACCTAAATTGGTACGCCAAGAGGCTACAGTAGTGGACACGTGTGGTGTCATGACTAGAAGTCGGCGTAAATCTATGAATACACCTCAGCCCTTCGAGTGCATAGAATACAATACTCCTAAAAGATCTACTAGAAGACCTAGTTGTTTAAATTTTAATTGATTAACTCTTATCTTTATTTTGTTAGTTGACACTCGATGCCAAAGGCTAATTTAGGTTCAATGACCTTTATGGAATTGAGAGTTCATACGTAATGCCTGGTAAATAAATACGTGAGTGTTATATTCACGCGATATAATTGATATTGCATTCGAGATTAAGTATTTCAAAGCATTATTTTTAATGTATTTGTTAGTTTACATGACTTTTCTACGTAGATTTATTGAAAAAATTTCACACAATTATTGTTTAAAAATATAATTCAAATACAAAAATCATGTTGTGCTTTACAATATTATAAGAAAGTTAACTTATCTTTTGAGATCATGACAAATAATACTATGATAAATTATGTAATTAAAACATTTGCTTTTTGGTAACTTTAAGTCACCAGTAATAGAATATTCCAAAGAAATACGCAAATACTGAGACTATCAAAACATCTGTTATTAAGACATTTTAGACTCATACAAAATATGTCTTTTAATTGAAATTTAGTTTAATTTTCGTTTGAATTAGTTTTTAGTTTAATTTTAATTATTATTATAGGAAAGTTTGAAGTAATGGTTTCCCCAATTTGAACGCTGTAAAGCGGCTTTGTGGTGATACACTTGATGCGCTTACGACTGTACATAACAACCGTTGCCATGGGGACTTGAATTATGTTTTCTGAATTGAACAATTTCTTTTTAATCTATACTTTAGCTTGGCAAGCCAAAATGAACTTAAACTCTGGATCTTAAGGACTACTATTATAAACCAGAGGCAGTCAACAGTCAGTCAGGAGCACACCAAGTGTAGCACTTTTTACTTTCGACCTTAAGTAGTCTGTAAAAAGCGAGTTTTTCTGTAACAAATAGCTCATGTTTTTTAGAATCTGGTATTATTTTGTTACAAATAAATTCGTGTTTTGCCTTAATAGTTTTTTTTAAATAATTCGTTCTTGTTATTGTTTATTTAGGGTATGTTTCGATACCAATGTGATTTAAGTGCCTGCCACTGTTTTGATTGTAATGTACCTATAAAAGACTGCATTGGTGCCATAAAATGGGAGATTTTCTCTTCACTGTTTGCTTGGGCGTTCTTGGATGGCTTTGGCTGAACATTTGTGTATAAAAACTTTTTAAGCAATCAATAGCATTTTTGGGACTATTTTGTAGATCAAATTGTGGATACTGTGGGCGATTTGTAAGTAAATTTTGAATCCAATATAAGTATGGTAAGGTACTTGACTGTAGTTTTTTTACCACTTGAGATATCAAATTTTTTTAAATGATCATTTCGAAGAAAGACAGAAATTCTAAATAAGTGACGTCACATACCGTATGATTGCTATAATACTATCAAAAAGTTAGTAAAAACTTTTTAAACGTATTTTGTGAGCTTTGCTTTTTTATAAAAATAAAAAAAGAATTAATACAGACACAAATATCTTTATTTACAAGAGTAAGGCATGCAAAAATTGATCTTAAAATTGTGTTCATATATAAAACTAGCTATTGGATTGGATTCAAATATAGATTTGAGAAAATTAATTAATTTCAAATGATATTTTTGCAGTATTAGTAAAAATTTATGTCAAAAATACTTATACATTAAAATTATATATTAATAGCTTAGTGTCATTTAATAAACACTTATTTTCATATCTTAAGAATTCATTAATTGAATAGAACGCCGTATCCAATAACCATTTCAGACAACAATTTATATTGAACGGGATCTTTTGGCATTTTATTATGAATTGAGCCCTGACGGTTTATAATATAATTTCGAGCTCTGTGGTCCTTTTGTTACTACATTCATGTTTCCAATGTACATTTTGAATATGTATTTTGACAAAACCACCGAACAAATTGCTTATTTTTTGTTGCGTTACAAGACACATTTTACACTGGGACTACTGATTCTGAAGTACACACTAAAAGTTAAGTGCATTGCATCTCATTCTATCAGTATGATTACAAAGGACCACGGCCGTATCACTATTTTCGACTTTAAATCGTCCTAATAAAGACCTTGTGAAGCGCCACGCTACATGTCTTTTGAAATTGTGTTTTAGTTTTGGTTATTTCACAGTTCTAGTTCCTGCTATTCTTCTCTTATAACATAATGAGAGCGCGAGACATAAATGAGGGTGCTGTCAAATTTGTGATGTGTAGGATCTGTAAAAATAACTCGGTGACTAGCTGTCGTGAATCATGTATTTGTATTTAATACGTTACTTAAATCACATTGTTCCTCTTGACAGAGGGGTTCTTTGGTGTTGTGGTTCGAACGCTCCGGTTTCGATAACGAAAACAGCAAGTACCGCCTGGTCGTGTACTGGATGAGTCGATCAAATTTTCTTAACGCACGATAAGACGTTGAGACCTCTTTTTACGCTAAGCCATCAAGGCTAGTGTGGTGGTGTCGAGTTCGATGTTTCTCTCATGTAAGTAGCCTGTGCCCAGACTTGTCCTGTCCAGTTTCTTTTTGCTCATGTACAGTTATGTAGACGTTTCCTACTTCCCTAATCCAGACGCTCCATATTTCATGGTATTACATGCAATACCAGTTCAGTGCCACAGTTTCGCCTTGCCACTTTTTTGATACTGATTATTTTTATTATTAAGTTACTAGCTAACAAAACGCCCATAAAAGCTCTGCCAATATAAGGAGTAGAACATAATCAGAAATGTTAAATCGTTAAAATTGAGGCGCGACTTCAAGATTTAATTTTCAATTCCATATATTGCATGATTTAACGATCCTTTAAGTCATAAAACTAAACAAATTTCACGACCAAAACTACACTACAATACAATATATTAAATAAAATATACAGCACCCAACCAACCCCTTACGCGCTAAAAACTCCATTCTTTTATCTAATTGTCACGAAATAGCAGTTCGTTTCTCACTCATTTCGTTAGTACTGTACTGCGTAATGTTTTCCAAAGAGGTTACAACAAAATTTAAAACTCAATTAATAATTTTGTTTTTTAAATTTAAATTCGGCCTTAATAATTAATTATGGCTCGTGGGAAAATAAAGTAATCAATTTTACCTTTTCAATATGGAAGTATTGATACTATTAATATTTATACTGCAGTGCGGCAAAAACTGATTTTGTTGAGGTTGAGCGTGCTCAGCGTAGACTTATCAAAGCTATGTGCATTAAGGATATGCCATTCCCAACTGAATTTTATTTATTGTATAAAGAATCTGCTTTGCTGACGGTAAGACAATTAATTATATATCACACATGCAATTTCAAAGAAATAGGAACATACCTTTTGTCCCTGCTATTAGGAGTCAAAGGAGTTTTCTCAGGATTTAGTCATGTAGTTTCCTAAATTCAATTCCATACAGTTATTATATGGTACATCTATACAACGTTATCAAAAAGGAACTTGATATATTCGGTAGACTATTATGAATATGAGAAAATGTTTCCAAAATCTTTAAAAAATATGAGGACACACAGCCATAATTGGACACCTACATTTGCTTATCTTGATACCTACATTTGCACACACTTATACATTTATGGACCTACACGCATTCAACATACACATATTTACAAACACACAAACAATGCACACACACACAAACAATGCACATACACAAACAATGCACACACACACAAACAATGCACACACACAAACAATGCACACACGCACAAACAATGCACACACACAAATAATGCACACATGTGCGCTTCGTAATTTAAACTTTGTAATTAGATTTTGGATATTTTATTTTTCTTTTTGGCTTAACTAATTATTTAAAAAATGTGAAAAATTAAAAAAATTAGTTAATGTTTTCTGTTGTGATATAGACCGATAGTGATAGGTAATTACGAGATTATGTTTAGTTATGGATGAGCGGTGCTTCCTGCCACAAGTAATACCATGCTTAAAGGATGCTCCAGACAGTTCAATTAATTGAATTAAAGATTATTAATATAAAATAAAATAAAAAAAGATCTTTAAATTAAAAAACAACACTGAATTTAAAATTCAATCTGTACTTGACTTTCTTAGATTTGTGCCCTAGTAATGTACTATAAGAGACATTAATTGTGAATCCGAAGTGAGATCCTTAAGTGCATAACCAGGAGATAGAGCTATCTGCGGGACATTTGGCACCGGAAGTGGGTCGGCGCGCGTGCCAGTTGGCGCCAACTTATAGGTACTATTATGCAATATTGTGTCGCTTAATCTGTAGGCATAGCAAGATAAAGAGGAATCGCTTTAAAAAAATTGTGGTAAAAATAAAATGAAAATTTACAACACCATATATATAAGAAAATCTTAAAACTAACTCACAATTATTATAATATCATGGAATATAAACGCTTATTGTTTTTTACATTTGTACGTTTAGAATATATGATTTCTTTGGTGATTCTTAATAACAATACAATTTACAAACGGCACTCGGAACCCAAAGAGCGTTGCATTTACTGACATAGAAAGATATAAACTTAATGTAGGCCTTTCTCCAATTTATAATCTACATTTTTATTTTGCCGAGAGCAAAATTAAAATTGCAATTAAAAATAGCGGCGTTGGTAATGATAACAATTAAGACGAGCTTGCCATTACAAAAGATAACACGGGGTCAGATTAGGCAAATCTATGCAAATGTACCCCGGCACTGCGAGCGGAGTCAGTAATAGGAGGTAATTTGGAGCACGACGTTGGCAACACCGAAATGGCCGCCTGCGGGAGTATCGCATCATAAAGAATGCGCTCACTACAATTAGGCGGTTTTGTTGCAGTTGCAAAAATGGGTAAGTACCTTTATGTAGTTGAGTAACTTTCGACTTAATCCGAAATTTAACTACATAATCTCCCTTACGCTCGCGGCCGCGTTGTTACCAGCTTCTATTAATCACAATTCCTGCTTGAGAAGGAAGTTTTGTCCAGGTATTAATTCTTATATTTTGATTGGATTGAAACGACTCGATCAAGCTTCCTTTCGTTTCTCGCTATAAGTTCTTATAAAAACGACAACGTTGCCTCTGTTGTAAAGTATTAGTGTTCACTATAATAATGATAATATTGGATTTTGACATTTAATTATGAAATTATTATAGAATGGCTATAGTGACAAGCAAGCTTTTTAATGTATTAGGCATATGGCCGGTTCAATTTTGAATGAATTAAGCATGTAGATTTAGGTAAAGGATCGCAAAAAAGGATGAGAGTTTAATTGCTTTTGAGTGGCTACAGATTATTATCACGGCGTAGACAAAACCCTTTTTATTTTATCATTATGATTTGTCGCAGACATATATTGATGTTTGAAGATAAAGAGCGTAATAATAAAATATTCTTCACAATATACCAAGCAAAGTGAGCAAATATCAAATTTGCGGAATGCCTCTCTGCGTTGCTCCGTAACTAAAACAAGCTAGGGGAGTAGAAAAGTAATAATATAAAGAAAATAATAGAGTGGTTGCAGCGTGTCAAGACGAGGTAGCGTAACCCAAGTTTGCGCCCCGACACCGCGTATAATCCACTGTAATGTAAACAATATCGTTCACATTCACTGTGGGTAGGGGAGGTTTAAGATGTCCAAATATTACGAGTACTAAGGATATTCTTCCAAAGGTTCTACAAAAATTTGATCTAAAATTTTGAAAAACTAACGTTGTCACCTTGACTATGCACAAATCATGAATTTAAATCTGGGACTAATTCTTTGGAAATGTTTTTTGGGTTGCGTAGTTCGTTGTCACCCAGGGATTCTTAGCACTCCTGGTCCCGGCGCCTCGCCAAAGCCCATCACCGTATGGCCTTCGGTACCGTCGGGAACTTACGGCTTAGGGTGATTAGAGTTTATTTTGGATGGAATTGAGCCATTTCCCACCCAGTATAGGTTGGCAGGTGAGGTTACTTACGTATACTTACATTATTGAAATTGGAAATGATAGTATACGCCTCGGTCCTTGGCCCTTTAGCTTGGTATACCTAATGGCATAATCTTTTCAATATGTGGCGTAAGTTTGCTGTGTAATGTTTCACGAAAGCTAACTCATAAGCTAATTTCAAATCGTGAAATCGTTAAATGAAAAAATAAGTACTTATAAAATATCTTTTGATATTTTTTATTGTGTTTAGTAAGATTGATTTTCTGGTCACCCTACATAATAGTGGTAGACATAGTAGATATATATCGATATTATACAAAAGTTGATTAAAATTGAATTTAAGTTGTGGATATGGATGGTACTTTGTGCTATCATAAATATAAAGCAGTTCCTAAGAATTCAGCATTTTCTGATATTAAATTCTTGCTAGTAATACTCGCTACAAGCGAAAACTACCTTTAATGTGTTATATTTAATTAATTGAATTTACTAGACTCAAATTGACATAAGTAGTTGCGTATCAAGAAGTGTATTTAATTCAGTGGTTCCTTAATGTAACATACAACATTTTTCATAGTAACTGTCAATAAACTGTGATTTCCCTCGCTCCTACAGGATTTTCTTTTAATAAAAGGGTGCATGGAACACATCTCAGATATCAACACTTCTTGACGAAGTTCAGGCTACTCTACAATTTTATAAAAGTGGCACTTCAGTTGTGATTTACTTTTCCACGGTCTGTTCAAACGAATGAAAAACACTACGATACCTTCCAAATGTGTGTATGCATTATCTTATCAATTTTTGTCAATCATTTCCATGCACGCTACTGTAAAATATGTTTGTCTTTTGTATATATGATCTGGAGTTCCTATTTAATTTTCAAGTGTTCCCCTCGCAAGCGTCACGTTAAAATATTGCTGACATTTTTCAAGGACTTAACGCTCGCAGACGGATAGTTATAATGAGGTGCGTCTGTTTGCAAAAGATTTTATGAACTCTGTGTAAAGCGGGGGAGGGTGCAGTGCGTAGTGCGATTTTTAGGTTATTTAAATAGAAAAATCATTCTTAGTTCGAAGGAGCAACATCATCCAATTATAATATATAATATCTATTTCTATATACATATTACTGTATATATTTCACCGTTATCTAGTAACACAGCTCACAATAACAGAAGCTCTTAATCATGCTTAATTTTGGCTAGATAATAGCTGTGAATGTGAGAAATATCATTCCCCACGTTCCCTTATGTAAAAGGGTAGATGAACATAATTGTTTTTCTTTTGTTATATTGTAGGTAATCAAAACTACGATTGTAATAATCTGTGCGAATCAGTGTTTAATCTGTGGAGTTTCTGTAAAGAATGAGGTCAAACAAAAGAGTTTAATATTATTTATTTATTGTTCCTGCAAATATTAATGAAATATTGCAGAAGCATTTATAATATCTGCAAGCAATATTTTCGCAGATATAGTAAATGTGTTTTACAAACGGTCGAAAAATGCTATATACAAATTAATTAATTAATTATTAACAATAGTGACGTCACAATTTTTTTATTTTATACGTTAACATGTATAGTGGCCATACTAAAAATTGTTACATTTAATGTGAGTCAACTTATAGTACCAGTTTTTAATGAATTTTTCATTATTTATATTGTCATTTCTTGTTAAAATTTCAATTTAATTTTAATCTTCAAAAGAGGATAGTATTCACCAACTTCACTTTTCGTAATCATCGTCATATTCATCAATGAAACAGCCAATAATCATGAATGTTGAAAAGAATTTCTTTAATAAATACATTGAGCAACATAAGCCTTTGTTGGAAAGTACACATCAAGATTAAAATCCGACAAGTGCCAAAGGAAGTTGTAATACTGTAATATAGGTATCGATGCAACGATAAAAAAGCCGTGATCAAATCGATTCGGAGTCGCGATCACAAATCGATCGTCGCTCGTCCGGGTGGTCCAGAAATGCGATGTCATCGGTTGTGCGCGCGGGCAGCGTGTCTACAATAACTATAGCGAGTACGCGTTCCTACTCGATTGGGAATGTACTGTAATAATTAAATGAGTGCGAAGAAAATTAGCCTAGTGATTCGCCCTTGTACCGACCTGGAAGGACTAATTAAAATTTTGTTATCTCGACATTCTTCATGCTTCATTGTCTAGTTGGCCCCAGTTTTTGAGGAAAGGTGCGTATGGTATTGAGGAGTAGCACCAAATTTTTAAAGGCTGATTGCATCCACATTTAACAGCATATTAGAAAATTTTGCAACATATTGGACAACATTCTGGATTTAGCAGTAACATACAATAAAAAAGGGTTCCTCTGAACTGACGAGCCATCTAGAATTATTCAAGTAATAGATGAATATTTTTAAAAATTGAATATTTTTAGCAACAATAGTGTAAAATAACAAACATGGGAAAAATTCTAAATTATTGTTGCTTTGCGTGCAAAATTATGGATGGCAAACTTGAAAATTGCGATTAGGGCTGTCGAATCAGCTATGTTACACATTTTATTTATTTAGAACGAGGATTTGTTCCTCATGATGAGAAATACTTTACCATTCCATGTCCTTTTTTATTATCACCATCAAATGTTCATCGTAACCTGTAAATTACCATGTTTACCATTTTTAAACATTTCTAAGTAACCCAAAAACTGGCTAGAGTTGGTAAGAACGCGTCCGTCCGCCATCGCTAATCGCTTCGACACGGACTATCGGAGCGGACACACTGTTATTTGTGACACCGTCCCATGGAGGTTGCGGTCGTGTGTGGTTCTCCACAATAGTTGACACATTTGGTAGCCGACGACAGTAGTGACGATCGTTTTGTTGTTAAACTCATTCATGTCTTTTTATATTGGCTATCGTATTCCACTTGACGTTTTAAACGGATGTACGCAAACTCGATTCTGACCTATGATTATGTATACCTATAGATATGCCTTAAGCTTTCATTTAATTTCAAAAATACCCCCACTTTGTCACAACAAATTTAACAACTTTTATTTATTTATGTATAACTTTATGTAAACCGCTTTTAATCGTTTTTTAATTGCGTCTGTGGTCTAGAGTTTCGGGTGGCGGCAAAAATTTTCTGGTTGGTTTGATGGTTACTACGGCTACTACCTTTATTTAACACAAGTCTAACGCCATAACAATAACACCCTTGCTGTGTGCCGACGTTAAAAAAAACAGTTATAAATAAAATTAAAACGACGGTAAACGCGAAACTGTGTTAGAAAGCTTAGTATAACATTTATTATTAATTTAATATTACTAAATCGCGGGAGTGAGTTGCTCTATAACGATTCATTTTAAATAATAAATGTATTAATAGCAAGGATAATGGAACTGAATGACGTAAATAATTTGAGGAGTTTCTCGTGCACTTTTTCACTCTTTCTTTACTATTCAACTTCCGGTTAGATACAATTAACAATACAAAATACAGGTAAAACATAAATCCACAGCTATAGTGCGTTAATTGAACACAAACAAATGTTATTTGTGCAGATCAGTGTATTTCCTTCACAATTATTCTTGCTTGCAAAATATAAGTTGAAAAAACTACCGTACCGGTCGCACTCAGTTTTTCACTTGGGTTAAATCGTAAATGATTGCAAAGACACAAAAACTCCCACCTTCTCCGTTCAATATACATACAGTTTTTAATTGTCTTCGTCGGGAGGTCTAATGAGTTTAGCTCGAGTAATGAAATTGTACAACCCAATGAATAAGTATTCAACCAATATCCATTACTTACTAATAACCTATTCACAATGCGTGTACCACCGATAGCTTATGATACATAGCAATTGATTTTCTATTGTAGGTACTTAATTCGTGAATCTGGTGATTATGAGAGTATATTTATTTGGTCACGAGATGTTATAAGGTATATTTCTTACAAAGAAAAGTTTAATATTTTATAATTAATGTTTGAAGTTAAATGAAATTAGATTTATTGACCAGGTGAACTTTGTAACACCCAAAGTAATCTGCCCCTGCTGCCATCTAACACAATTTATTCAAATTAGAAATGGAAGAAATGACAGGGCTTATTAGCACGTCAGTAAGACGATTTTCCATACTGAATTACCAATTATAATTTTTTACTTTTTGGCTTATCTTTAAGATTTTCCTTTTTAATATTATATAATAAAAATTATTCAAATATAAAGATTTGAATAATTTTAATATGTACAAACATATATATTTCATATATTAGGCGAAAAAGAAGATGAGATAATTTGAATAAAACATTTTCTGTCTCTCTTCCGCTATATCATGGACGACCATTTTACGAGAGATTATTGTAATTATGATTAACTAATTATTGTATTAAAAAACAAATTATTATCAATAGACGTTTCGTTAAATTATTAGTAACAAAGAAAAGCGTAACTGCATCAATTCTACTAAAAATATGCTTTCAATTACAACTTAGCCACTGACAAAATTTTACTATAAAATATATATTTAAAATATTACTATCATGTAATATTAAGTTTTTTAATCAAACAATAGTTGAAACTATTATTATTATTATTTATTATTTGACAATTTATGTACAAACAAAGACAATTCAAAGGACACAACAGAATATTAGAGAATTGTATAAAGGTACTATATGTTTAAAAAAGAAGTCATTATTAATAGAAGACTTTATCACTTAGTGCAATTAGCCGCCTGATACCAAATATTACCAGAACAAATTTTAAAGAAACACACATTATGTCGATATTTAAATTTGTTGCGCGATTCACCAAAGGCATGAATAAAAAACACATCGTCTCGTTACAGACCCAATTACAAATCTGATTTATTGCGAGTCGAAGATATCGGCGCACTTCGACGTGAAATAAAAAAACCCTTTTCTCCCTAAAATATCTCGGCCTGTCGATTCTGTTTGAGAAATCCTGTTATCTTCAAGCGGCCTCTTAGAGTTAGGGATGAGGTGAACTTCGGATACGGATATCAAAATATTTGAAGTTCTTAGTAAAGAGGAATAATTATCTTTATAAAATATAATTAACCATAATTTTATCATTGTACAATGTGAACTTCTCTTAAATGGTCAAATCTCTCGAGATTTCCGTGAGTCATTAAATTACCTGTGGTGTCTTGTTATATAAACTTATAATGTAAATCGAAAGTGCAAGAAAGAGTATAATCATCTTACTGTTACATGTAAACAGTAAAACTATTTAAATTCTATTCTAATATTTGAATAAGTGCCTATGCAAATAAAATTTTAAAGTGTTTGTATGATAGTTTGTTATTACTTTGAATAAGCAATAACTTCTGGATGGTGCCATAGATAATCTATCAATTATACTCTCACAACTAAGGGGGATTGAACATAGTGTATCCTGTTGAAATAATTACTGGTTCTGTAAACCCTACTTGTTGAAATAAAAATAATTTTTTTATTATTATTATAATATGATTTCTATGTAGCATCAATTTCTTATATATTTTATACATAATATAATCTAGGAAGGAGGTGGCCCTGTGAAACGGCCTGGTGAACTGCTTCGGTAGAATCCAGGTCACTCCTGTGAAGGGCGGTGGAGTTACAGAGGAGTTTTAGTGGGTACTCTCAGTGACGCTTTTCTCAGGCAATGGGCAAGCCACACATACGCCCGTCGCTTAGCCAATGGCGGGTACGTCCGTAAATGGATTACTCCTCGAAAAGCGAAAGGTTAATCTGTTAGAGGTTGAGATCTGTTGGTTTTAGTATTCCGTGCAATTTAGCGATGTCGGGACAAAGTGGCAAATGAGGCAATTTGATTTTCAGTTAATGTACGGATACGCATTTTTTAAGATATTTGCTTTGTTAAAAAAGAAGATACATCCCTAGCACCTTCACAGTGGCACGAATAATTTCAGAATTTCCTTTAGATTTGACGTATTTACGACTTGTATGCCTTGAGTGGACTTATATGGCTTTTTTACGCTTTTCAATTTCATGTCGCTCCCCATAGATGGAGTTGAGTAGCAAGAATGATTTATTGATTATTGAATATGCCTTTATTAGAGTAGGGGAAGGGGCAGAGCTATCCCGAGTATACTTATGAAGGGAAAATGGGAAAATCGTCTGGTTCATTTGTACGGTTCTGTGTATTTTATACGTTTATATTTTGATTTGCATTGAATTTAAAGGTTTGAGCAAACTGTATAATATAAGATAAGTATAAGGGGTAAGTAGATATCTGGACTAATACATTACAAAAAGTATTTTATATACCACGCTGACGTTATTCAGGCTCTCTGTGTGGCGAAGTCTTTAAGCAAAATTTATATCTCCCAATTATATAGGCATAAGGATACTCCGGCTAATTGTGAGTGTAAAACATACAAATAAAGCACGAAGGCAAAGATTTAATGTTGTCTTAAGCCCCGCAAAGCACTCGAGCCAAGTCAAACGTAACTTAATCTGAACATAAATATAGTAAGCCTTGAGACGCTAAAACGATAGTCAATTTATTTTATATTTCTCTGAGTTACTGCTCTTTTATGCAGTGAAATCAAAAGGTTTCTTAACGTTGGTTATTATATTAGTAGGTACGGTCAGCAACGAAAGTTGGTTAACACGTTGATTACAAAGACTACACAGAGACACAGAGAGAGAGAGATAGATGGTATAAATTAGTACTACCTTTCCCTGTTATAACCATTATTGTCAAGTTTCTTCTGATTTCTAGAATTGTTAATCTTATTATTTATAATTGTTTTGTTAACTGTATTATCCGTCTTCTGTTGATCACTGTACTTTCTTAGCGTGGAACACGTAAAACTATCGATTATGGAATAGGTGTATCTTAACTATGTCTATGGCTGGTCTTGTGAATCAGGTCACACTAGCTAAGAGTAGGGGATTTAGTGGGGAGTTTTAGTGAGTATTCCTAGATTACTTGTATAGCCAAATTGTCTCGCTGTTTGAAATGTAAAAAATAAAATACAAGTGCTGGTCTTCGTCTAAAGTAGGGAGACCATTTCACAATACACTATCAGCTTAATATTCTCATATATAAGGTACTTTATCCAAAAGTGCGTTAAATTTATTCACACTATATTATAAGGATTTCGTTACATAGCTTACAATTTACCTAATTAAATACATGAAAAAAACGATGACTCGATTCAGAACCACATAACGCCATCTATTGATATTATCAAAAACTATATTTATATTGACCATATGCAACAAACGATAACGCGATTGAAAATAGGGCAGGGTAATGAATCTGTTATCGTTTTTTGCAACAAATATTACGAGATTTCAAATAATTATTTTCTATGTGTTTTTTTTTATGTAATGCTGTGTATATTTATATATTTAGATACTGTAATTATCATTAAACTCAAGTATCTGTAAATATCACAACTCTCGTACCAATATGCGTTATACACCTAAGTCTGTTTTTACACGGTCTTTTTGTACACGGTTTTGATATAACACGGTTTGAAAATTGAATATGTAACTGATGACGACAGCAATTAAATTTATGTTGTTGTATTTATGATTATCACTTATTCTATTTTATTTTATTTTTTACCTTAAAAATTGAATAACCTATTCTTTTCGTTCACAACATAGTTTTTTAGTTCCTGAACTTGCCATACATTTAATTTATATTACTTTTAAGATTAGAGTGCATATCTTTTTTATCATTAATTACTATGCTTGTGAAAATAAGCATTATATATTTGATTTAATAAAATAAACATGAATTCTTGTTCTTAAAAATTCTTGTTTTTCTCTAATTTTAATAGGTTTTAGAGATTAGGAACAAATCACCCATTTTTGTATAAGATCAATGTCTTTTTTTACACGGCTTCTTCTGGAACCAATCTACCGTGTAAAAACAGACTTAGGTGTAAATACTTATTGGTTGGCGGATACATATTTCATAATTTTAACAAACGTCAAATTTAAAAAAAAATTGATTAAGAGCATAGAAAATAACTTGATTCCAAATGCCTAGATTCTTCCACCTTCCCGTACAAAAGGTTCTATTTTGAAGAAAATCATGTAATAGGAAATAAGTCTGCCTAGGAATTCCATGCTGGCTATCTGTGCGACTAAGTATTGAGTCACGATATCTCTTTGTGCGTTAAGAAGAGTCGGAGACAGGAATGACTCCGTAGACTGGCAAGCGCGCGTAAGAAATGACAGGGTAGGAGAATACGGCCAAAAGCTCTTCAGTTCAGAGCGCTCTCTATGATACGACTGAAGAGGTAGGTTACAATAACACTGCTATTTAGAAGTGAAGGAAGACAGAAATAAGAATACCACTGAAAAATTAGCTAATACAAAGGGAGGTATTCTAAAAACGTCGCGATCGTAAAAGTAAGTGGAGCAGTCGCGTGTTTTACACTCCTCGGCCGGCCGCTACTAATAGGACCACCTTCTCACCGTATTTATAGGACAAGCAAGAGCAATTAAACACATGATGATGATGTTTTTATATGTACTCCCATTGTTGTAATTGATTGTTAAAAGTAATAATAAATTAATACTATTTATTATCATAAATATAAGCTTAACTGAAATAACTTTTTTTTATCATTTCCTTAGCCATTAATAGACGCTAATAAGGCGAGTTTAACGAGAACACAGATGAAGATTAATAATTTGGCTTTAATGTAAGCACGCTCTTGTGAGCTAGATGATCATATCTGTTTTGTATTCTTGAATATTTAACTTAAAATGCAATTAAGTTCGCATTTTTCTTGTGAATGTATTTAGGTGAAAGATTGTAAAACAAACTTTTGTATGCGAAATTTTATACGAAATTGTACAAAATTCCTTCAGCTTTATGCTGAAATGATAATTTGAAGGCAATGGATAACACAGTTGCTACCTGATAAGTCCTTCCCTCTAGCCAAACACAGCGGATAAGAAGCTAATGTAATAACAAAGCTCGGGAGGCGTTAACAGAGCTCGTTCTTTGTTACCATCAGATGTGTTGTATTTCGGAGATATTTATATGTAAATAATAGCGAGAACGATGTAAAGTATTTATTTTCCTTATATTTTAATGGCACTATGAAAAAACAGCAAAAAGAAAAAATGTCATAAAATAAAAATGTCACAAAAAATATCTGACAAGGGACCTTATTGTGTCAAGCATTCGTCATTAAAATAATTACTGCGTACGAAAGCGAAATGTCACAATAATAAACAGTTAGCTCCAATAGAAATAAAGCGTACGTCAAAGTGAAAGCGAAAGCGATAGATTTAGGCAATAAGGGGATATGTTTCCCAATAACATGTAACATATGTTTCTTGACATTTTTTGACATATAAATATTTGTGCTATTGTCCAACATGTACATCTTGACAGCACTAATATCCATTTTTATACGAGGATATGGTCACCCTACGGCTATTACATTTGTTGAATGCTTCACAGCATAGCTGACTGATTTGGTGATGGCCGATATGCCAGATAAATAAACGGCGAAGAGCGTTGATATCTTCAGAAAATTTAATTTGACGTATATTTAAGAATGCCTGCACGTTCATTCTTTTATATATTTAACATTTCTTAAGTTGACAGCTTAAAAATGAATCAGGGAAAAAGATAAAAGATTTTTAATAGACTTTATGAACACTCTGGTATATTTGCAACCAACATTTTTTTACAATTGTCAATATACTTTATGTATGGGACTCTTCGACATTACGAGATTTTCCTGATTCCTAATGCATGCGTTTCTTCAAACATAGTGAATATAACATAGCGAAAAAATTATACATGACCCGGCAGCAGACTACATTCACTACACGCTATTTCTCTTCGTATTTGGAATCCACACTAATCATAGCATATTATCATACTATCATACAAGTCAGCTAAATTATTAATTCTCAACACACGAGCTTTGAGGTGGATTAATTGAACTCAGTACGTAATGAGCAGAGCTCACAAGTTCTACAAATTTGGAGGGAAAAAAATAAACAAATGAAATATGAAAATAATAGAAAATGGCGCGTAAGTATTTTTTCACACGCCCAATGAACAGCGAATGAACCTACAGGCTACTTTAAATTTATTATTGTAAGTGATAAACTGCAAATAATTTAATATGTATAATAAATTATAGGGAATTATATTAGTAATAAATGTTTGTCGCTTTATTAAAGACGTACAGTTTTATTTAATTCAAAAACGTAAATGGATTTTCAGCGGCAAAACGGTTTCAAACGGTTTCAGTTTAAATTGAGAATGTTCTACTTATTCGTAAGTAACTTGCAGTAAAACCGTTAGGTACTTATTTAACTGTGTAGGAATATTTCTATTACGCACGTGTTTTAGCTAAGAAAATAAAAGCGATGTAATAAAGCTTACTTTACGAACAAGCGTGATAAAAAAAATATCCTACATTTGAAAGAAACTACACCAAATGAAATTAGAATATATTTTTTGAATGAGTTATATTTTCACTACTACGGCCCACTAAATATTACGCACACTTATAATAGGAAATCAAAATTTGTATGTGGAATCTATAATTAAGTGTCATAAAGAATGCTCTCATGCGAAACAATAGGTATAGAACAGTGGTAATTCCTATGAAGCGATACGTAATAAATCCCTTTACTAACAAGTTGATAAATGTTTGTATTCAAAGCAACTATTCAAAGAAACAAATACATAAATCAGATTTAACAATGCCAAAATGACCAGAGTGGACGCTTTATATTTTAGATGTTCCTGTATAAATTCATTACATCGCGCTCGGACATTCTAGACGGTTTTAATTTATCTATTGGCGGTATTGTAACAAACTTGTACAGGAGTTCAATAATAATAATTATATTTTTTAACTCACACTTATTATTAAGAACTTATGGATACTAGATAACGAAAAGATATTATTTTATATTATTATATAAGAATATAATAGAAAAGAAATATACATGCGTAAATATAAAAAAAAACATAGATCTCTGTTCCGGCTGGGACTCGAATCCCTTTGCTTGAAATTAGTTGTTGATAAAAACGCACAGGTGAAAAATTGAACAAAAAAATTTAAAATTAGAATTAGTTTTTAGAACTAAAGAGGCTACTAGTAAAATAGGTGAAAATATAGTTTTACGCATTCAATATTAAAACATATTGCCGTTTCTTTTTGAATAATATTAACGCTTTATAATATTATAATGTTGTTGGCTTTGTATATTGAGTATTTTAATAGGAAAACAAAAGGCTTGTTCAGAAAACATGTAATAACAGTAATCAAGAACTTTACATTTTCGGAACAATAAATCGTCTTTACCGGGACAATAAAATCAGCGACTCGCACTCGTTATTGTTCCGCAAATACGTTCAACAATCAATTTCACTTGTTTAATTAACGTTTTCCGTCGAAGGAATTAATTTTGACAAGGAAATGCCGTTTGCATTGAGCGATTTGGACTATACAATTTTTGGGGTTCTGTACGTATATGTAGCTTATTTCGGTGTTATAGCATTATTTATTAAAGCATTTCTCTTTAACAGGTTGCTTTCGGTCACTGCTTATAAAATTTTAATAATATTTTGACATAAAGGAATTAAACTAAAAAAAATCTCACCATTTCTTAATAACAGCTCCTATGTGAAGTGAACTAAAAAGTGACAGAAGTGACAGGTTCCAGTTTGACAGCTGCGCATGTGTTTATTGTTCTTATATTACTCTTATGTAGATTAATATTTTATGTCAAAGTGTGAATTATTATATTTTATAATTAAATTTTACTGTATACTCATATATATTTAAAATCAACTGCCTCCAATGTGTTTTAGGAGTCTTTGTTCGTTCTGTGTTTTAACGAAAGTTCTACGGAACCTCTTTTCATTAAAGTCGATTCGTACTTTAAAAGGAGTGTAAGGAGTTCCGAAAATTTACATTTACTAGAAGTCAGAGTAAAAGGGTTAAATCCCTCCTGACATGAAAATGGATTGTTCTACTCATTACAGCATTATTATTAATTAATTAAAAGGGAAATCGTTAGTGAAACGTCTTTAGAGATTATTTCAGTACTCGATTAATACCGCGGTATTAGAATGTTTGAATTTAAAGTATTTCTTACTAAGAGATTGCGATAGTGATAAGATAGGGTTGTATATACAGGCTGTAGGTAAAATGATCTTATAAACACGTGTTACGTGTGTGTGGTGGTGAGAAAGTTTATTAAGAGAACATAACGGATAAGAATGTTACAGAAGATTTTATAATAACTATATACAAGATGGCACATCCTTAGAAAAGATCTTTGTATGACTTATAGTAACAGACTTTCGCATACTGCCATTCTGTTTAGTCCTGTAGCTTTATTCAAATAAATATTTTTTGTCCTAGTAAAAACCCAGATCAAAAATCCATTCAGATCCGTACCAAGTCTAGACTCAGACATTACATCCAGCGCACGTCCGCGGCCCATTCCGCTCACGTGCCCCTAATGGACTATCGTGGACATAAAGAAGTATTTCTATTGAAATATTCTGCCTCTGGTGTGTTCCTGATATTAGAGGAAAACAAAATATCGAATAGCTTCTTGGTTTTATTTTCATTCTGCAACATGAGGGAATGAAAAGTTTAAGTGAAATTCAGATAGATGTTCTACCAAAGCCTGATGTAAAATTGTTCCAAGAATTGAAAAAAGGTATAGGTAAAGGTATAGCCTCAACAACCGGTTGAGCGCGATAACTGTACTTCGGACCGAAATGTATACAAAAATAGCGTTTTCTATCCCCATGTTTCCTTGTTCCAACCCGGACCGATTTTTTCATTTAAATTTTAAACGAAAACGAAAGACTTTGGATTTGCGCCTATGTTTAGCTTTTAAAATAGTCTCGTTAAAGCGTGCTGATCGTGTGAACACAGTAGAAAATCTGTCAATTTTTTCGTCGTACTTGTAGATTCCATATCTCATATATCTCATCATATATATGTAAACCAGTTGCCGTTATCCACATCAAATGTACCGAAGGAACCAAAGGCAATAGGCAATTGTGAGGATACCTTACATTAACAATTAATATTTTATCTACCTACTTATTACATACATAACAATTAAATAAAGAATTTATCAAAAATGGAAAACAGAGACTTGACTAACTATGGCAATAAAATTTGTTGAAACAAATTGTTGCTCTAGCAGCATTATCCAGAGCGGATACAGTGACTCAGGGGACTATGTTTGTATAAAAAAATATAGTAGTATGTAGTAGTAGGCAGATGCTGGGAACTGCAACGCACCCTGTAGATACCAAGAGAAAGCGATGTTGATAGCATCGGACAAAAATCATTTGCAACGTACCACGATTCTCTAATAGTATTTTTTGGAGTAAAATATTAAGTGGGCAACTTTGATAGTGTGCGAATAAATGTGTCGAATTTATAAAGTTTCAACTAATTCGCTTTTGCTTCTCTTTGTTGAACATCCGCTTTTTAATTTAGCTGTGTAATATAAGTACTTGCTATGAGCAATAATATTATTCATCCATATTGAAGATGGACTACTTAATGTAAATAAATTGCTGTTTTTGTTTCAAACAATAGCCATGTAGGAACAAATCGACTAAACGCCATCTACATTAGCTTTGCGTTGCCAATCCCATTGGACAATTGAAGTACAATTGATAAACAAGATCTTCGGAATATCTGAGACACAATTTGTAACTGTGAACAATAGAAACAGACTGTGCGATTCAGATCGATGAATAATGCATCCGACGAGTATCGGAACCCATCAGACTCTCGTTTGAGGGACGTGCCCGGCTCTCACTAAATATCTTTTGAATTGGTTGGTTTTTATCTTCCATTTTGTACATCAAGAAATCAATTTTAAATTAGTACATATTGAGTATGGTATTCCATGGCATAGTGTAAACTATCTTTGTTTATTCGTACCGGCACATGTTACCACTCCTTCATACAACGTGGTTTCTTCAAAAGAGGCGTGAAAAAGCACTTTTGGGCCAGCAGTGTGGAGGTGGCTAGGGCAGTATGTCGCATGCTGAACTAGCTATCATCCCACATGGCTTACTTTACTGCTTACCAACAGTTGGTATCGAGTCATTTACTGAGCTTTTTATCAAAAAAATATGTTTTACTAGTTCTTCAGTAACATTTTATACAAATCTTTGTTGAAAAATTGCTGCCTATGCTTCGCTTGTATCACTTATGGCGAAATGTCTCTTGTTATACGAATATCTACACGCTATCTTGTTCAATACAAGTTTTTGACATTGACAACGCTTAATTTTTTTTAATGGCTTTATTTTAAAAAACTTTTTATATATTTGGCTCTTAGGTTACACAAACTCCTTACACTTTCGATTATTTATAAATAATGTTTGATACATCATTCCGCTTCCCGAACTGGTCAATGAACGGTTTAGTTGGGTACAGATAATATCCATTGTATTAATTTTTAAAAATATCATTATTCAAAAGACTACCGGATGTAACGATCCTATAACAAACCTGCGCTTGGGGGCACTAGACCTGGACTTTAAAATGCGTGAGGTCTATTAAAACTAAATAAATCTGATGTAAAGGCTGAAATAATAACATTAGGATAAACTAATAGTAGCGCTCGCGCTGGCGGCGGAAGTGCAACCGTTGGCAATTTCCGGCCGTCGCTCACAGCGCCCTCTCTCTTATGCTATAATTAATGTTTAGTTTTCGAGCAAATTGTCGGCAGGTCTCTGAAGGACCTGGAAATTAGATAGTGGTAAACTTTAGTGTCTTATATTCAAGTAGTCGATTATATTCGAGGATTTCTGAGCCGTAAACATTTGAGAATATGAGCATTTGAATTTATAGCGTTCTGCTCAGAAAACATCTGCTACTTACTGAATATCGCAGTCAAAATGTAGTTTGATTGATACACGGGTGGTTGATACACTTACTTTGACCATGCTTTTTAGATAGTTCTACAGAAAAAATTAAAGAAAAATAAAATAAATAATCGTCTTAGCAAAAACGTAATGCTGACAAAAACCACAGCGACAGCGCCAATAAGCCAAATAAAAATATATTAATCGGGAGTCTAGAAAGAGCCGCCATGGAGTAAAATTTCTTAGCATTAGCTGAAGATAAGGCAATGGAAGCAAATTACACCAATGAAAAGAGGAACAGACCGCTCTTACCCCCTAACACTTATTTAAACATTTCGTTATGGTGGTAGACTTAGGTAAGATAGTGGGATCTTACCAAGCGGTCTTTGAAAAAGTTTTACCGCCAACCAAACCAACCCCTAAGTCGATCCCCGGACCTCTAGATATGATGTAGGTGGTCCCAGCCACTAGACCACACAGGCCGCTAAAATGAAGCATGGTACTTTTCCTGTTCATTTTTATTCTAAAACATTGATTAAATTAATTGTAATTGTTTAGGACAAGTTCCATCACAAAATGAACCGAGAAGAGGCGTGAAAAAGCACTTTTGTGCCGGCAAGGTGAGGGTGGCTAGTGCAGTATGTCGCATGCTTCATTAGCTATCTTCACATATGGACTCCCCTACTACTTATCATCAGGTGGTGTAGAGTCATTTGCTGTGCTTTATATATAATAAAAAACAAAACCTACTAAATAGTTCAGCAAATCCAAGACTTCTACAAGGAGTTTACCTTTTTAAGCATCTATAAATTAAGCGCTTTATCATCTGTCACCTTCATTACACAAAATATGCAATAAATAAATTTTATCCAGCACAAATAAATAACACTTTAAATACTATTTATTATAAGGAAAGCAAAGTATCAAATGTCGCAGCCGTAAAGGATTAAATCTCTCCCCTCGCCCTTAATAACAGATACGTATTCAAAACATTTAATTAACACGGGGTCGATGGGGTCGCTCCCCACGCAATACACCAACCAATTGGACATTCTTACGTCTGATGGTATGCATGGTTTTACCTACAGTGTTAAATAACTAATTAAAGTGAAAAATGTCTTTAATATGGCTTAACTCACTAAAATTGTGTCGTTTTTTAAGTAAAAGTTTTTCCATCTGTAAATGCACAATGCAATGCATTCAATTTAACTTGAATCCTCAGTTAGAGCGCGCAAGTCTCCCAGAGGGGTGACTGAATCTCCCAGTTATCTCTACGGCGTTTATCAGCTCAATTATTTACGACAGGGGTTGACACGTGCTCTGTTTACGGAATTACCACGGTATTTCAGGAAAGATTTGAATTTTCAATTGTTCTGATTAACAAAGACAACATTCGCTAGCAGCCCTTTAAATCGTCTGTTTCCTTGCAATGAATAGGTTCGGCGTGACAGTAACAACTCAGTGAATTTCTAAAAGATATTTCGTTAATGAGTTAGATTCTTTATATGAATATATTTAGTATTTTTTGTTATGAATGTTCTCGTTAAACGTCACCATCTTCCCTCGGGTATTTTATTTTTTAATCTTGTCCATCGTCGGTTGTCCCTTGTACAATTTTTTTAAATATAAAGCACAGCAAATGACTCAACTCCACCTGATGATAAGCAGTAGACGAGTCTATATGTGAAGATAGCTAGATAAAAATAAAACAAAAATGAAAAAAAAAATGTAATTGGTCAATTATGCCCTATGTCCAGCCTTTTTGAATTTGTTACCTTGATGTAAAGATATATTCTATCCTATACCGACACAAAAACAAATGTAGATGAATTTGAATTAATATTTCCAATACATTCCATATTAACATTAAAATAACTATTGCTAGATTAAGTTAAGATTCATTTATATCACAAAAATATTCTTCTTAGCTATAAAACAAAAAACCATTGATTTCAACGATGCAAATAAAATATTTTCATGGTAAGTTCAAAGTTTATCTCGACCAATTTCGTTCGTTATCTTTTTCTAAACAAACAATTAATGTCGTGGAACGGACGCGTTCATTTCTCTTGCTCAAAATAAAGCCTCCGGCTGTGAAATAGGTGAACACAGAAGGCTTTATACGCTGACTGTTAGCAGTGATTCTGGTGGTGGATGCTTATGCTGGAAGCGTCTGCCGCTTTTTTGCAGTAAAACATTTTTGCTTATTATAGTTGAATCTACAACTCACCACAAACGCTATTAAAAGTTAAACCGAGATGGCAATTGTAGAAATTAAAATTATGCATTAGACGATATTCCAAACTTAATTATCGATTTACAATAATTATTATTTGAGATTTTATTTATGATTTTCCCTGTAATTTTCTTTTTGAAAAATCCCTAAATTGAATCGAACATAACGTTACAAATTATACAAATGGGTCAATACGTTTTTAAGCTTGCGCGAGACAAGCGAACAATTATTACTTATTTATATATAAGAGGAAAATGGTACAGATCACTTCAAGCTTTACACGTCAGATTGAAAATGAATCTTATTGCAAAGGTGTAAGCACCCACAAATGTTATTGTTACGCTAGATCAGCAGTCTTGTATACATTGAATAAACGTAGAAGAGTCACAGGACGCAAAAACTTATTTTAATACGGTTTTCACTGGTCATTGAAGCTAAGTCTAAAGCAAGGATTAAAAGCATTGTTTCATCGAGATCGGATATCATGCAAATGAAAGTATCACGATAGTATTTTTTTCCTTAGAAAATCAACAGCTTTACTTATGTTTCTTTATTTATACATTATACTATACATAAGTATATCCTAATACAGGATTTTCCTAATTACCTTAAAATAATGAGGCGATGTTTTTGATGACACATTTAAAATAGAAAATTAGAAAGTAGAGCAATAGTACTATCGCGCTTGATAATAGTAAGAAAAGAAAATATTGTAACCATCATATGGAATTTTAAACTGAATATGCGTATAATATGTTATCGATAAGTCGATACGAAATTATCCAGTAATAACTTCACTATTTTAAGTAAGATGAGATGAATAATATTTATTTGTGGCATGTGCACTTAATCATAATATATAATTGCATATTTTTGCCAATAAATGCCACGGGTTTACTGAAAGAGATTTCTATTAGAGATAAATCCTTCATTGTATACTGTTTTTAAATTATTTGGGCCAATAAAGCTCTTCTTGCTTCATTGTGTATTTAGGAGTATTTAAGTAATTCGTATTGTTAAAATTAACTGTCGACTGGTGGTGGTTCATACGTCATTGGTTCTATTCCCGATTCTGTAAGCTGCTTCGATTAACAAGGTCCAACATTCCTCCCCATTACTCCGTACCTACCTGCCCTTCTGTTCGTCCTCATGTGTCACACTTCAACCGTTATTCGATTTATTCGACCAGGTTATTTCGTAGCGTTTTAAGGCCAATAAAATTTACAGCCACGAGATAAGAGCCTCCGAGCCAGACAGACAGACAAACAAACCTTGTTTGTTGTCGTTAAATTTATCATCTCATAAATAAACATAACACATTATAATTCACGGATTTTATTGTTGTTTAAACCAATGTTAATTTGCGGCTGGATTTGGTAATTTGTTCCGGTTACAGTTGAGTTTAAAGTTTTACGAGTGCAAGAGTAATTTGTCAGAAATGAGTTAAAGTAATTTTAACGTTGAAAGTTGTTTTGCGACGTTTATTGGAATAAAGAAAAATTGTGCGCGTAAAACCATAAAACATGTAGCTTAGGTGATTTAATAAAATATTTTGGCGCCACCACGATGCAAGGTTTTTAATCTTTTTTTTAACAAAGTTTAATAGAAAGCAGACGGAGGGTTGGCAAAGGTTACTAAATCAAAAACAACTACCGGAATAGAATCGGTAATGGTTTTAGTGGTGGGTCTCCGGACTGCGGAGTGGGCTGGGAGATGGATGTCGTGGATGGTGAGGCCTATAGGTCAGTGGACCCTTTTGTGGTGGGGTATTGTGGGTCTCCTAGGTTTATGACTGGTTGTGGCGCTAGTCGCCTTTTGTGGTGTCAAAGGGGACCCGCAACCATGACGATGCTAGATCCAGATGCCCTTACGTTCATATTGGAGTACCCACCTAAGACGTGGGGCTTGCGGCGTGTCCGGCTAGCTTAGGCCTTTGAAGAGGGGACAAAGCGTAATTACGTGAGCTTAATTTTTGCGCAGAGTTCCATCCAAGCCGCTCTTAACACTACCCAGAAGGGCCGGTGTGGAAAGGCCCTTTTTAGGGCCAGCGGAGCATTGCACGCGGTGGTGGCCGGTCTCCAAGACCAGCAGTCCGTTGTCGATTCCTATGACGGACAGATTTTAACGGTACACGGTGGGGCTAGTAAGGGAAGGCGCAAGCGGCGACCCAGTGAAATATTTTCGGGCGAGCCCGAGTCGTCGCCGACATGCGCTATGGCGGTCGGCCCGGAGAGGATGTTTAGTGGGTAGTGGGGGAACACCTCTACCCCGAGTCCCAGATTCCCCAACGGTTGATACTGTACTGTACGGATGATTCGTCAATGCATCGACCTCTCCGACAAAAAAAAAGTTATTAAATCAAAAGGTACAGAAATCAAAAGGTCAAAAGGCTACGCCTTACGGGTCCGTAGACTGAGGGTGAAATTAAGTTGAAAGACATGCCAAGACCAGACAAGGGTGATATTAATGATGCTATCATATATTTAATTAAAATTAATTAAAGCAATTTTCTAAACTAATAAATTTTATTTCATATTAAAATTATAAATATTAACTGTTTATTAAGTAAGTATTTAAAAAATCCAGTATTTTTTTGTATTGGTTTTCGAGAGACTTGCATTGAATAAAGCTTAATAATTAAAAGTTACTAGTTTCGTTTTCTATCTTTGATTTTCCTTAATATTTTCATTAATATTTCATTTTTCCCTTTTGTCAATTAAATAATAAAAATTATTGACTTCAATGTTTTTATGCAATACCCCTTATTTGGTCATTGGAATAAAAACAAGTAGTAGTATCATAAACCCAAGACGTACCAAGTTTTATTTAAATGCAAAATTGAAAATCTCAAATTCGGTATTGACATTCAACTTCCTTGAACTGATTCAGTGATAATGCCAAAGTTATTTCGGTGAGAAGTTCAGAATACAGTGCGCTTACTTAAGCCGTTATCTGCACAATCTTGCCCTCGTTATCATGGTCTTAAAACACCGCATTTCTCCATTGTGCGTCATTGGTGGAGCAAAATGTGGACAGAAGGGGCACTTGGTGTTTTATACCTAGTTATTTATTCTTAATTGCATTTACTGTACCTATAGTGTAAGTTTTAATCGTATCTAGACGTTACGATCATAGTTGCGTTCCAATCTCATATGATTGGGGCTAACGCAAATCCGCAAATCTACCATAACTACTGTTCATGCATCTGCACTAAATAAGATGGGATTTTTAAAATGGCTTGATTGCAATATTATTTTTACTTGATTTTAGTAAGGCTTTTAACACCTTCGATTTTCTCATACATCAATATATCTTCAAAGGAAATCGAGTGGTTTCGCAGTTACTTGTTTGGTCGCCGGCAGAGAATCCATTTTGACGATTCTGTATCTCCATGAAGATATACTGGCGTTCCACAGGGTGGCGTGTTATCCCCTTTATTTTTTGCAATTATCATAAATTCTACTTCAAAAAAGCTTTCTTCTTCCTAGAACCTATACATAGATAATCTATAGATATAAGATATATTCCATTTTAAATTTTATATCACAAGAAGATTATAACTTTATATATATAATTACAATAAGTTTCATATTTCAAGTGCTTTTGAGCTATTTTTTACAATTGGCTACATTCTGACAGAGACGCGGTCATAGCCAATCATGCAATTACGTGGATTTACACTATCGAAAACGATATATAATTATAATTAGTTACCAATGAGACGTTGCTTGTTATTTTTATACACTACCAAATTTAATGTTCAAATTCTAGGTCAATGGAAAATGCCCTATAGGTTTTGTTTCTTTTGCGAGTGTTTAAAAGCACGACATAATTTACGTTGACTTAAAAGTTTGATTTATCACATATCCAAGTGAGTATTTGTTATTTATTTCAACTTGATACCCGTTTCTGAGACTCTTTTACTCAGTCCCGGTAGATACCTGGACAGAACCACCTGAGACTGTGTGGCACCTGGAACTATTCCCAGAAACGGGAAAATCTAGACAGATGGACAAAGAAGCAATTTTCTTTGAGGAACGGACCAGTAAGTTATTGACTGTTTTCACTACCATACAGTAACAGAATGCGCGGAGTGATGTGCGTGCGCTACTAATCCTTGGCTTCCGTCGAGCGCGCTTGTCATCGCGCGACGGTGACGTGTGCGACATTCTTATGACTCCCAGATTTGTTGTTGAACTGTATCCGATAATAGTCGAGGTTTCATCACACCTAGTGATCTTTGTTAAAATTATTAAGTTTTACTTTCAAAAGGATATGCTCAGCTAGTTTTTGGAGTGGAATTCTGTGGAATGGTGAAAATAAATACAGAAACGCCTGCGGAATGCCAATTGTCGTAAAAGATAGAAGTTAAATAAATCGGGCAATATTTAGCTAGTAGTAACTTTTTTTCTTTATCAGTGAGTTTTGTAATATGAATAATGATGTATGGTAGAATTATTTTGACAAAAGGATTTCGCTTTATGCTGCGTGTATACTAGCGTACGAACGCCTAAGAATGGCATTGGTTTGCCTTTGTTGATCCTGTCTGATCGGTTTAGTAAATGTCAACAACCATTCGTTGGCATGTTCCAGCGACCCGCAGTGAGGCAATAACATTACTTCACGTGGTGTGGTTGGTTGCCGAAGACCAACGAACAAACGCTAAGTTTGAGCGAGTGAACATAGCGTGCGAATTGACCCAAAAATATTTAACGTCAATTCTGTGAGCGAAAATTACTTTGGGCGGTAATAGGTAACGATGCCAGGTCAACAGATTTTTCTTTGTAAGAAAAGATTCCTTGAAATGACAGCGGCGTTCAAAGCATTATAACTTTAAAAAGTAGTTCAAATAGTTCCATTTTACAATGGCCTCTAGTACAATATTGAAACAACTTCATATCTTATCATTTTTGTAAGTGACATGTACTTCATTCAGATTTATTTGTAAATGCCATTGGTGTTACCAGCTCTCAATATAATAAAGTAATCCATCAGCCCAATAGCATGCATTGTCCAGACCGAAGATATAAATCCAAGGGTCATTGAGTACTCGAACTCAAGTGATCGCTGATTTGACAGCGTTCTTCAACAAACAAAATCGATATTACACTCAAAAATTAGTTGACTACCTTGAATCAAAGGCATAGGAGTTATATTAAAAATTTGGCATTCTTTGGAAAGTTGGTTATGTCGTCAATCAGTACCTTTGGCTGTGGTGATGAATGTTCAAGTGATGTCGACGTTGATTATTTAGACTTAGGAGATATAATTGCGTATTATGGATTTGCACTGAATCATAGTACAGAAGTCCGCAGCACAAGCGTGACGTCTCACATGTGAACTTGGAAAATAACTAAAAATCCCATGACAACTGAATTTTTGTAAGCCAGTGCTCAAAAAACCATATATTAAGCTTGAAAAACATTTTGATCTCCATTGTTTCATACTTTGGCTTTTTATAACTGAGGCTCTATACTTTAAACGTCATTATGAAACACACTTTTGTAATTTCTTAATTATTATTTCAACTTAATTTCACTTGTATTAACGTCTTTAATAATATGCATGTCTTTAAAGATACGGTAGCCTAGTACTTACCAATTAGAAGAAATAAGATTGACTGAAAACTAATAAAATATTTCTGTTGCTGTTACTATTCGAAATGTTGAATTAAATCTTTATGTCACAACCTTTACAGTTGATATTCTATTGCATTTTACTGGGTAAGGGTGACTGGGGAATATTGGTGGGCTTTTATTATTGTTATAATCTGGTGTGCTGGGTAAACAGGGGTGGAATGGACTGGGGGAAATAATATTTCTACATCTTCTGAGATTTTATTAACGGCATAAGTATTTGTCATAACTTCCTTTGGTGAAAGTGTGACGTTAATTATTTTTGTATTTTTGCTTTTATAACGGATTCTATAGATATAAATTTTATTTTTCTATTAAATACAAAATGTCCGCACAGAAAAATGATTAATGACAAACATTATCTTTCAAGATTGAACAAAGGTTCTCCTTATCTAATCATTCAGCTAGGCAGCCAAATGATTAACTTGACATTCAGTACTGCTTCTTAGAGCAGTAACGGTGGCAGGGTTAATTGGGAATATACATATTTGTGTTAGTTTTTGTTGTTATAATACTCAGTACTGAATTAAATTTTAAAACTGGTCCAATTTGTAAATACACGGTCGATGACCACTTAAAGTTATCACTATCAATAGTGGATACCATTAATTATATTTATTTATTTTTCTAATACATATCCCCTGTTATAACGATTTAAAAGAACCTAGTTAGCTGGCGTTATCGAGCGAGACCGTCCGATAGAGTCATTGGTCCATCACCCAGCCCCATTCTCTTTAGATCGCCGGGAAGAGATGTTGGAACGAGGCTATACGTATAGACTATGCATATAGACTATATTTTTATTATTATATAGCCGTTTCCAGCATGCGAAATACATAAGTAGAGTGGAAAAATATTACCAACTTGATCCTGGTGGTTTAACCCATCAAGTTTGACATATATAGACTGCTGATAATGATACGTGATAAATATATTTTTATTTAAAAATAGGTCCAATTTTTGCGTATGCACCGCAATAATCAAACAATAGTTTCAATCAGATCTAGTTAGTCTTACATTGTGAATCGTGATGCGAGTGAGACGGCAATATTATTTTGATGTCAATAGACGTGAATGATGATCAGCGGGTTTATTGACTTTAGTACAATGTCATAAAAATATATTCCTAACAACACATCTAGTATATGTTTAATTTTCGTAGTTAATTCAGCTGTTTACTATTAATTTCAAACTAAAAATTAAGAAGCCGTTAACAGTACGTTAACATTTTCTCTGTTCTTTATTTAACTTTAATTCAATCATAAAAATATATTTAAGTCTCAATTTACGGATAATATTAATATACGAGTATAATATAGTTTATTAAAGTACTATCCACTTCCAGATTCTCTTTCATGTTTGTTTTGAAATGTATTTTTTTTTAATTGAACTAATAAAGAAGCAAATCTGTGTCAAAAACCCTATCCATTTTAGAATTTTATTTTCTATATGGTCAGCGTGTATTTTTGTCGTGTCCGACACACAGGAGTTTGGCTTGAAGCCAACGTATCCGGAAAACTCACCTAAACGCTAATAGCCAATTACTTCATGGGATAAGTTTGCCAAAACTTCCTGAAGAGTGTTGAACTTTGAACATTAAACGTGTTAAA
Source organism: Acentria ephemerella (assembly GCA_943193645.1). Lineage (NCBI taxonomy): Eukaryota > Metazoa > Arthropoda > Insecta > Lepidoptera > Crambidae > Acentria > Acentria ephemerella. The sequence continues at coordinate 860,888 of OW971887.1, forward strand.
ACTGCTTCTAACCTTTTTGGTATTGTAATACATTTGATATTAAAAAATATAACCACGGATAACTTGTACGGTAGAGATAAAACAAGATATCATATATACATAAAATCAGAAATCTCTTTTTTCCAATAGATTCAATAAAATAATTTAAAAAATTTGACATTATTTAACCCTAACATCGCTTAAGCAAAACATAACATCGTTAATAGATATAGATGGATTATTGTTACCCGAAATCAACTTCCCATTTTCTCGTCATATTACTGTAACATCCTTATTAATAACAAGCTTATGTATTTATACCGGCAGGTCTGGCAAGAGGAGTCCTTTGTGTTCATTACGAGGGTAAATGCCGCCGGACAGACGTAAAGATGAACGGGTCTATTCGCAATTCGTTTCGTAATTATTGGGTGAGGGGTTTGTGTGTTATTACTTTGTTATAAGCTTTAACTTGAGCTTGTAACTTGTGTATAAGTCAATAATTGTGGGTATCCTGCCTAGAAATTGGAAAAAAGTAAAAATTTTAATTATTTTTTAAATTTTATAATTTATTTATTAAGTATAGGTACATTACAGTAGACTACAATAATAAGTCTAATCCACGATTTAATAACGATTCCACAACTTCTAGCCATCGACAATACACTTGAATCTTGATGAATCTTGAACTCACAAGCGGTGTCGAAACTTTAAACTTACGGACAAATTTTGCTTCTATATGTGAGTTATAACGCTCATATACCGTGTGTACTTTGAAGGGTGGTTTCACATGATGCTTATAGTCTCCTACTGTCGCACCACTCGCTACCGGCAGGGAGGAGAAGGTCAGAGGAGGACCATCGGGTCCTTTCATCTTTACACGTTGGAACCAAAGTGTGCGCGAATTGTATGAATGCTTTTAAAGAAACATTCTCCCGTGTACTCTCAAGAAGTGGAAGAAGTTCCCTGCTGGGGATATCTCAGGACAAAAAGACAGCACTGGGTTCTTCAAAAAGAATGTTAAATTTTGTACAATGTTCACAACGCGTAAGTAATTAATTCCCCTGGTGTTGCAAGTATACAAAGACTACCTGCTTTTCCTCAGTGCGGTCCGTAAATTGACTGACACCTTAGTAGTATAAAACAAATCTATCTTATAGATTACGAAAACAACTTTCGATATTTTTGGTCCCTAGAAGGGTCAATCTTAATCTGTTATCATGAGTGGAGGTATTATATTCCAAACCCCTCATATCCTTCTTCTCATGTTATATAGGAAACGTTGCCCAACAGTGGGACGTTTAAAAGTTGTTTGTGATGATGGATTAATGACTATTAAGCTGCTTTAATAAATAATGACAGAATTGAAAATCAACTTTCGTCCTTTACCGTAAAAGTTGAATTTTAAGTAAACTAATCATAAAACTGTACTCTTTTTGACATAATGTATCGTCTACGAGGGGAGCATCATGAATGGACTTGTCGAGCTTCTACAGTGACGAGCTCTGGCGTGTGTGGCTCGTATCGTCCTAATTACTGAGTTGGAAATTTAATTGTCTGATTTATTTAGTCTCTTCTTTTGATTTGATCACAAAACACAAACTGTATGTTCAATTCTTTATAGATCTTGGTTTAAAAAAAATGTCAATAAATAAATGAAATGTCAGATTAATTCTTAAAAAAAATATTACAATACAATATCATACTTTTTTGAGTTCCAATAATCGAAGAGAAAGTCTAAAATATTTTGATTTAAAGTCTTTGCCCACTACAACGTATCATACCATAACCGTAGTCGAAAGGTGTCAGCTGAAAAATATTCTTCGTATTGAATAGTATAAGAACTAGAAAGTTTCGTCACCAACTAACACAGTCGCGTGCCAAACACGAATAGTCAAGAAAAGTCATTGATCGTGCGTGTGGTTAATAAACGAAAATAATAATAAGTAGACTGTCTAAAAATATAAGAAATAAAGACTTGGTTATCGCGGACGGAGGTGTGCATTTAGTTGCTGGCCGCAGCGATGCTTACGCTTGGGCTTGCCCATCAGATAACTTGAGTCATATGTTCATAATACATCATGATCCATTCCTATGTCAAAATGTGTGGTACGGTATAGTGGGCGAATACCTTAAAGAGTCTTCAGAACGTATTTTTTGCACTTTAAGTATATTTACTTCTACTTCTTCTACGTTCTTATACATTAATAAACAATTTCCTACTTAAACATCAGACAAGCTTTTAATCAAGTTAAAAAGTTGAGTTTTAAACTTATGAATACTGCTTACTTAAGTGCAATTAATTTTTCCATAAAACTTAATTTGTGAGTACTTTGCAAAATGAGCCACGTTCTAATATAATTTGCTGATTTCCTTAATTCTTAATGTTTTTAACTAATAACTATACATTGTGTCTAGTGTTAAGTTTTAATATGACAGAAAAACAATATTAATATACAAAAGAGTTTTCCCTTGTGGCTTATCTTATTATTTTTATTTCTGGCTTTGAACAGTTATGACATAATGCTAAGTAAGTACGGACATAAAGGATAAACATAAAAGATAACTTAGTTTTTATTTTATTTTTAACGTGGTCTTAACTTCTGGCGTAAAACTCTCCTGATGGTAAGTGATGATCAGGCCGGAAATGAAAGTGAGCCAATTCCGGATTCCTCAACCACTGAGGAGCTGTCTAACTAACCTGCCAACTACCGTGATAATGTATTTCTGTTAAGATGGTGCCGTCTAGCTAGGTGATCTAAGAAAAAACTCTGACACTGATACACTACTACAAATATTATAAAAAGAGAATCAATCACAGATAAAAATTAGCAAGATTTAGATTAGAAGCAGAGCCTGGCCCAGTGTATCACCAGGACCTCATCAGTAGCCGTGATAACTGGGAAGCACTGCGCGATTTTGCGCACTTCATCAGACGATCATACGAATAGAAGGAATCAGATAAAAAACAGCAGCCCGACGCGAAGTCACATATAGTGTCGTCACGCCCCAGAAGGGGTAGAGATGGCCACAGAAGGGACGCATAAAGATAATTGTAGGGAGCACAGATCAGCGCCGAAGGGGAAAGAGCATATGCAAAGTAGGCATGACCATGGGTTGGTGGAGGCCCTACACAGACGCAATTCCAGTAACGTCATTAACATTAGTACGTATATGTATACTTATTGAATGTCAATTGTAAGCTGTTCATTTATCTGTTGTTTATTTTATCTGTTATTAATTTGGGCTCTTTGCTTAAGAAGGGGCAAGAAACTCAACAAAATATCTTCGCCCTATAAACGTCATAAAGAATTATTTGCAAAATGTTCAAATCACGTTCAGTTCACAGACTAATGTAAAAGCAGAAGAAATATTGTTAACATTAAAGAACGACAATAAACCGGATTTCTAAAAACAAGCACTCGTTAATATCTTCATACCATAAAAATACCTTGAAGCCACAGTGTTGTATGTTGTAGTAATTTTTATAGCTATTTTCGTGTTTTTCCTAGACACAAAAAGCTTGTGTTCTTAATGTAGAATGTGTAATACGTGTGCGTTAGTAATTGTCGGCCGAACTCGGACGGACGGACGAGAAGTTTTTGCAGACATCGGAACTATAAATGCATGCGAATTGCACAGAGTACTGAAATGAATCAGTGACATAATTAGTAGTCCTTTCAATAATCCTGGGGCGTAGACAAGATGTATTTCGATAATCGCACTCCCATTGCTAACTGTAAAATGTATGAGATTAGTTCTCGATTAAAAATCAAGTGTCATTTTCCAATCGTATACATTTTTTATTTAGCGATGCAATTGTGATTATCGAAATGAATTCGAGTTAAAAAAGTATTCTGTTAAATAGCTTGTATAACTAAGTTCTTTTCAATCTCCATAATTTAATCCTATATGGATATATGGATATAAATTAACAGAAATTAAATTTTATGAATTATGACGTTCAATATTTGGTCAGATCTTTACATCGTGAACACCCCTACACATGTTATAATCGACGTCACGTCGATATTTAACACAAACTTGAAACCACAATTACAGGCATTAGATTTACTAGTTGTTATCTTATAAACGTAACAGTTTATTTTGAGCTGGTTAGTCAAAGAGGGAATATTTGATTTTATTGTTACAAAAGATACTTCTTTTTAGACAACTGGAAAGGTAAACGATCATAGTTTTTTGGTTATTAATTAAATAGTAAAATTATTAAAAATTATCGAGGATTAAATATTTAATTTTACATTTTTCAGTAATTGGGCGGAAGGGGAATTCAGGGCAGACATATTACTTATCCATATATTTTCCCGTTCTATCTCTGAAAAATAACTAAATACTTGCTAAATAGGTCTCAATAATTGAATTGGTTGTGGTTTCTGTAACACATATTCGTCTATGGTCTGACCATATAGAGGTAGTGGCCGCTATTAGCCGCCGTTGCGCCCGCGCATGTTTTTGTCGCGGCCAATCTGTCAGCGGATAACAACCGCGTATGGCCTGTGTCTCATACTCATAAGTATGTGTGGCATACCGTTATATATATATAGGTTTATTAGTAATTCTATTTATTGCAAGTAATAATAAATCATAATAACGAGTTGAATGAGGACACTTATGGTTTTGTACAGCGTTAACAATTTATTGACGTCGGTGAAGATTTTTATTGTAATGATTAGAAAATTGTGTTTGATTAGTTATGTGAAACATGTGTATGATTAAACAATATGGAGAATTATAGCAATTTTATCCAAATTATGGGAGGTCTACCGACGCTGCGTCTCTCGGTACGGTGCCTTTGCTAACTTATTGGATCAATAATATATTATAACAGTGCACTAATGAGCTAGGAGTGCATTGGCGTATGGTTTCGAGTGTTCTTCGCAAGCAACTTTCGCCATTGTTAGTTCCTGGATGTGTCAAACAAAATTTCTTATAACGAGCCACAGTTCTTCGGATACTTTAAGCTGTTGTTCCTGGTCAGCTGTCGGGTCAGCTGGTAATGTTATGGCTCACACTCTTCATATGTCTCTCTCATATTGGAAGGCCTGTGGCCGGCTGTGATGTGTTTATACACAGCTGCTGACGATGATCTGACCTGGTAAATTGTTAGACACTAACATACTTCGTCATAGTCGTTTTTTGCCAAATCTTTTAATTTTTATCAAACCTTTTTCCGTTCTTACCCAAAAAGTCGCCCAGCGTTATTAGAACTATTATCCTATGTAACATATATCTCAAGCACTTTTAAATTCACGCAGTGTTTTGATAACGTTTACCGTTATCAACACAGTGCATAAGTCCAATGTTTTTTTAAGTGGAGTTCCGTATATCTAATCTTTAGAGTACAGTGGAGCACACATTACACGTAACTTTTCGCCATTACAAGGAGACGGAACGATGTTCAAATAAATGGTAGTTAAAATCTGTTCACAGGTAAGCTTGCTCTTGCACTATATTGCGGTACATAAATTAATTACTACCTATCAATAGAAATTGTACAGTATGAATATTGTGGAATATTGTAAATGATATAAAATATATATATTTTTTAAATAGTTAACTTTATTAGTTGTTATTAATTTGGACAGCAGTTATATAACATTTTTACTTGATTCCAAATTTGGGATTAAGTATACATAATTAATGTGATTGGAATGGGGCTTATTAAGTATTATAATTTTAAGAATTAATTGTTGTCAGAGCCTGATATCACAAACTGTTGTCTTGCAGCCTGTCAATTTTCAGACTTCGCGCGTAATGGACGTAGAGATCTAGTGCCGAATATCAATGACACAGCGAGACAATGGCCGCAGAAAATATGTGTCATTTAGATGCTCATTACGCAAATGCGCCTCCGGCCTAGGTCACAGTGCACGGGTAGAGTAACGGGCTATATTTCTGTACAACTTTCACATATTTTGGTTCATAACGGCTTTTAGGCAACTCCAAACTTGACAGCGGGTGAGGTATCTTATCTGGTCCGTCCGTGTAGTTTCGTGTGGTTTCGGTGTGATGGGAAAGCTATCCAGGGCATGGGAACCGTTAATATCTCCATGTCTCCAGAATATTTATACATGTTCTCCCGTCCCACGAGTCGTTGAGGGACTGGCAAGAGTTATTAATTGGTAAATACCCCTGAAACTGAGAAATAGCTGTTGTAGCTGTTATAGCTGTTGTAACAGCTATTTCTCAGTTTCAGGAGTATTCTACCTCTTACCAACACTATGATCACCGACTATTTGTAATTATTTGGCATAGGATTACATTATTATTATTTAAAAATCATTATTTACCAATTAATAACTCTTGCCAGTCCCTCGACGACTCGTGGGACGGGAGAACACCCCTCGGCAGATGAGGCCAGACGGCCGAGGGTCAGGACGACAGAGAGAGGAATCAGCTTACAATTTACATTATCGAGCATGACCTCCCGCTGGAGCCTCGCTATCATCGGTAGCAACCTGTACTACTACACTATTCTCTAGAGACTACGACTGGTATGATTTCGGTGATACATATCGATAACCTCGTACATCAGGTTCAGATACTTAATCTTTTGGTTTGATTCGGCTTTTACGAAGTTTTCATCGAACGGAATGGTGACATTCACTAAGAACGGAATGGTGACTCGGTCATCAGTACAATATCAGGCTTATTAGCTAAAACAGTTCTGTCCGTAATGATGGACCGGTCCCAGTACAACCGAGCACGGTCGTTTTCGAGTACTGGCTCCTTCAAGTGCTTATAATAAGTTACTTTTCACCTATGAGGCCCGACTTATAGGCTAACTCGAGATGGAGAATTTATTAGTATTATTGTACTATAGATGATAATATAAAACTGGGGTTCTTAAAAAAGGAGTGAGGTAAATTTCCTAAATTGTTTACGTACAAGGCATTTAAAATATTTTAATATATTGCATTTCGGCGCCGATGTACTTTCCGTCGCATATTCAAAATGACCTTCTTACCTTCTTTAAGCATGCGCATAGACATTCGGCTTCTACTGATATACTTTTTATTAAACCACATATAAATCATCCCTTGACATTTGCCTGACATTCTGACATCCGAACGGGCACTCACAAGGACTCGCACAATGTCTATGCTACGATTCTTATGTTACGGTAAACTCTTACCTTATTGAATGGGTAGGAAAAATTATTATTTTACACCTAAATATTTATTCGCATTCATTATACATGTTGTCCATCGCATTAAACTATCCCGAAGCTCTGGATTTGTACTGAACCATCCAGGCGTAGAATTTGACGAGGTAAAGAGGTTAGTTAAGATAAGTTTTGGTATTTCATTCAAGTTTCTTTTTACGCGTGATTAATTTTTTAAGGTTTTATTAACATTCTCTAATGTAAGGCAACATTTTAGTACAAAAAATATATAAATTAGATATAGGTATTAAGTGTTATTAAAGATGTTTATTTTGACTGAGGAATACATAATTAAACTATGAGTGGATCAGATTCCGTTAACGGCAACTCTATTCAGGCATGACTTTCGATCAGTCATCGCTAAATCGGAAGTGTCTACTACTTATACTTTTACTGTGGCTTGATCCTGCCATTGTAATATGAACAAAGAGAGCAGTGCGTTCCTTTCAGTGACCACGTGTAAACCTTACCGCTTTTCAGCTGAGGCGACATTAGCACCATACGCCTCGCTAAAATCTGATTCTGTGGGTATGAAAATAATAGTTCGCGTCCTTGCTAAGTAGATGTGGGCAGTGCCGGGTTAGCCATATTACAATTTTATTTTATATAAAGCTCAGCAAATGACTCGACACCACCTGATGAGAAGCAGTAGAGGAGTCCATATGTGAAGATAGCTAGTAATTACAGAAGTGTAGATACCTCATGGTATACCTCCTAGTACCTATTGCTATACCACAAACGTTTGTACAACGAATAGAGAAGTATAAGTTCCTCATCTTTCGTGCTATTCGATACATCGAGAATTATAAATTCTGGTTCAAATTCAACGGTTCAATATTCTATCTAGAGATTAAAATCTACCTACCATAGTTCAGTTAACAAGAAACCACTGTTATAACCGAAGCAACTAAAGAATTTATACCTGTAGATTGAATATTGGAACTGGCCGTTGGAAAATCGATACCCAAGTAGTATAATAAATGTGATGTACCTAATTCATTTAACGCTAACGCAATAGTTAAGTTTTTGTAAAACGTCAAAACAACTGCAAGCCTGAGTATGACTAATTATTGATTTAACGACTCAATTGACTAATATCTACTTAACCAGAGATCCCGGGTTCAAATCGTTCGGTTGGGGATTTTTTTTTCATGAAACATGGATGTTTGTATGTTAATTTAGTATATTTTGATATTTATATACATATAACTCAATATTGCTTCGTTAATCTATAATACAAGCTCTTAGAGTTTTTAAATTTGAGCTAGATAATAGGTGTGAGTGTGAGAAGTATTATTATGTTATTTTATAAGGAAAGCTTATATTCTTATTCACAATATAAATATAAACAATGGTTTTTTTTCCGCAAGTTAGGAACGAATTCCCGCCAATCACAAAAAATGCGAATAAGAACTGTTTTGAATTTTCTCAAAAATCATTATGTTCTTAAATAAGTATACAAAGTAATATGAACCTTAAAATCGCTATAACAAAACAGAATCTAAAAAGATTACATATCGTGTACACCGCCATTTTGTTTTAGTACCAAACAGCCGCGCTCATCATTATATAATTATTTGAATTACGCAACGAACGTTAAAAATGCCTCCATTAGGCCACGAAATTAAGCTTCGCTGGTTCCCAAATAGTTTTTTACACATATACCTTATCACATATATACATTATCATTTTAGATAAAATCAATGCAATGTATATCTACTGAAACGTTTATTACACAAATAAATAAAGTTATTTACAAGGGGAGAAAATCGTAAATACCTATTCAAATAAAAAATCTGATCTCTCTCTCTGATACTATTGTAGAAATCTAATCTAAATTAAAATTAAAATGTCAAGTATCTCGTTCTTTTGTTATGACTGAAAAAAGGAAAGGATCATATCACGTGACATTTAGTAAAGTTCATTAAATTTTTGACCTCAATGAACGTGCTAGGCACATGCTTGCTATATTTATTTATTTATTAAGAAAGCTTACATTTTAATAACAATAACAATTTTCAGTTATAGAAAGTTAATTTCAAGCGTTCACAAATAGGTAAACATTGTGTTTTTAAATATTCATAATTATGTTCACTCATACAGATACATGTAATATATTTACAACAAAACATATATAATATATGGATATAAATAAACATTAGATAACTACTCATATAATAATTAAAAATAATAATATTATATGCAGAATGTAACAAAAAAAACATATTTATACATGTTTTATATATTTATTTCAATGTCACAACAGCTGAACACAATTTGAAACATGGCGGTATAATTCTTTACTATAGGTATTATTTAGCTCATCAAGAACCAAAAATTATATATATTTTTTATATTTGGCAACATCACTTCGTAAAATTAAAATTTATAAACGAAATTGACTTACTGTGCTTGTTAGTATACTGTCGTGCTGTTAACTTCCCCCGGTAGCGAGTAATTACTCGGCCGGCGTCCGGCTATCGTCCGGCGTCGGTGACCGGTTGTCCGGCGAGATAAGGGTATGATTACACCGTACCCAGAGGTGGCGCTTGTTAATTGAGTTCTTCTGTTCACGGTTACTCGACGCGAGGACGCCTGTATAGGAACTTTTGTGAATCTGATCTTTTTTTTTAAAAAAAGAATTGATTGTAATTAGATTTTCGTGTCTATTGTGTAAGATAAAACAAAAAGATCTTCATTTATTCATTATTATTCATTACTTATTCATTATTATACGATTACAATTTAATATTACGATTTTTTCACGCTAGTTGGTTGCGTAGATCGCGTTGCCCAGAGCCTTTTTGCTAACGCTAATCGCTAGCTTAAGCGTCAGCCATTAACCATCGAGTTATTAACAGATCCAATGCTACGGGAGGACCTAAGGGAGCAATGGACAGGCAACTCTTCTCTGTTGGCTTATCAGCGTTCTACTTATGTATTCCGCCATTGATATTCATTCGGTCTATGCTTTAAGGAGTGTACCTGAAGAGTTGGGACGGTGTGATTAAAGTAAGCTTACTATAAAAATCATAATAATCATAATGACACAAGGATTCATCAAAAATAAAAAATGTATTAATATAAAGAATGGCATAAATAATGGCCTGCCTATTCATAGTACAATAAAAATGTTATTAATTATTTGAATAATATTATTTCTTTATCCCTGTTAAACACAATTGCATGCTGTGTTTTTTTATAGGTTATGCAATTAGTTTAAGCTAATTTTTGGATCTTTGATGCTATATTATAACAACTACAAAACCAAATAAATAAATAAAATAAATAATTTGTAAATATCATTAAAAGTATCTAATGGCTAAGTGAGGTGAGGTGAGGTGATTAAGCAGTTGTATCTGTACATACAGTGGCAGGGTTTGATTTCGACGATTTAAAATAATTTAGTTTTTGAGTTCATTTAAATTTAGTTGGATGTTACCACTTTTCAATCCATGTCCCTTTTCTTCCGTCCATCACGCAGCAAGGCGGTGTGTCGTGAGGTTTTAAGTGGTGTGAGAAACGCACACATCCCCTGTGTCCTGTTAATGAATATGTTTACTTCGTACTTACAAATTATGAAATAACTTTTGATTGTTACTCCTACCTTATGGATTCCTTCAAACGTGGCGTGAAGATCTTTTGGCCTGACAGGACGGAGACCACAAGGATAGTGTGATCAAGTCCATTAGTTGATTCTGAAAAAAAAGTCAATTGACGTCAAATTTTATATTCACAAACTTGAGCTATCCATTCTTATCATATTGTAATAAAAGGCAAGCGCCAAAGTTATTTTATTTACAACAATTTTAAACAAAAATTAAGATAGATGTCTCCGCCGAATCAATCAAAATCCCAACTAATTATTATTTTCCGAACATAGGCTGCTTTTAAATTGATCCGGGTAACAGTTTGGTAAAGGTCGGGTAATTTACGGTGTAATGAAATTAAACCCTTTGGGATGAAGAGGGTCCTCGTGTTGTCGAAGTGTTTTGATTTTAACTAATAAGAAGATATTGGGCTCGAATGTAAAGATACTCTGAATGAAATGTAGGGCTCACTTGCAGCAATTAAATCTAGTTTAAAAAACCTTAGTTGTTTATAGTTAAGGGTTAAATCTATATCTCGATTTTATTTCAAAAAACTGGCTTCTCTTTTAACTAATTAATGACGATTACGAATAATGCTGATAATCTGACATTATTAGACGTTTTTAATTTTTGAAAAAAACACAGTATCTTGTTTCGGTTTGTTCGCATAGTATCTTGTTTGACACCTTACTCTGTTAGATTGATAAAAAATATATACTTAGTATATCTAATAATATAAAAAAAATCTTTAACGATTAAATATTTTTTAATCGTTTAAGATGTTTTTCAGGAGACTGGATTTATTGCAGTGAGTTGTTTATGAATCGGCGGTAGTGGCTGCGTGCGTATCCCCGCATTCTTCTGTTACAAGCCCGCTGTCTGACGCCGCGCGGGTTCATATTAGGGCACCTCCTTATTTACATTACTTGGACTTGTTTTATTTATTGAACTATTGGGTAATGGGGGAACGCCTCTACCCTAAGTCCCACACATCCCTACAGTTGGTACCGTATTGTAGGAATGATGCGTAAATGCATTGGACCTCTCTGACAAAAAAAAGGTAAAAGTAATCAGTTGTAGTTAATTTTTCTCTTAATGGTGAATTTCTTTGGTTGTAGAACTAAAGGTACATATTAAAAATTTTAGAGTGGAAAGACAGAGACATGTATTTTGTTTTAATAAATGCCCCTATTTATTATATAGATGTAAATAAGTAGCAATAAACTTAGACGACCGTTTGGTCGAGTACACAGTACCTCCGTCTACTTGGGTCGAATCCCGGTAGGAATATTAGTTTACCAGCCAATGGATGTTTGTATCTTTATTTAGCATCTTTCTAATATTTATAATAAATATTACTGTCTATAATCCTACGTTTTCTAGTGTCCATAAGATAAGCTCTTGATGATGATCACTTTGGGCTAGATATTAAGTGCGAGTGTGAAAAAAAAAACAATTGTCTATGGTATTGATTACAAAGTGACACAGTAACGACTAACTTAGCTTAGTATTTACTAAGCTTAATAATTATATGTAATAAGTTTTGGAAATAGTTTTGCGTGAATAAGTAAGGGCAGTTTATTGTATCTTAAATATGTTTTACATATATTATTTAAAAAAAATATGAAAAAATAATATAATATTAATGACAAAATTACTCAATAATAAAGTGTCATGGCGGTTTTAGATTTGGATAATGTTAATTGTCTAGGCGTCATCATATATTAAAATTAAAATAGTTTTGCATTTTTAGGCAGAATCTAGAAATCTTACAATGAAAGTATATAAATTAGCCAAATAGGTTCTTTATATAATTTTAATTTTAGGATCAATTAGTTCTTTTATTTTATATCGATATTGGTAAGTTAGTTAAAAAGCTACCTCGCATATTATAAGTAGATGGAAAAATAGGGCTTAGTTTATGATAAACTCCATTATCTTTGGTCTTCCAAGTCATACATATCCTAACGAAAGAAAACAATAGCTACCTGTTGCCAATAGCGGTTATCTCCTCGCGCAATAAATTGTAACAACAAACTTTCACTAATAACAACAAAGTCGCTTAATATGAGCGGGCAAAAGCTCTTCTCGGTTGGCACACAAAACGAGGAATAGCAGAAGGTTTGTATCGTGCAAAGTCTGTACATTGAAGAAGAAAAGGAATAATTGATATCATAGATATTTTTACACATAAATAAATAGTAAGTCAATCGCTGAAAGCTTAAAGTATAGTATACATTGAAAGATGCTTGCTTCATTGCGTCCAAAAAGTTGTCCTTCTGTACCTTATAATTTTGTATACGAAAGCTACGACTACGCGCGCCGGCGGGCGGTAGCGCGCGGCAGTCTACCGTCGGCTTCCGACCGGCGCGTACGTGTCGCCCCGTCGCGAGTGAAGTGTTGTGAGCGATGCCCGCCCGCGCGCTGGCGCTCCTCGCCACCGCGGCCCTAGCGCTCGCCGCCTCCCCGCCCGACCCCTGCTATGAGGATGGACGCCCCCGCCGCTGCATCCCCGACTTCGTCAACGCTGCTTTCGGAGCCCCCGTTGTCACTTCTTCTGTCTGTGGTCGCCGGGGTCCCGAACAACTTTGTGATCCTCCCGGAGATCAACTCCCCGAATCTGCATGTCATGTATGCGATGCCACCAGATCCGACCGCCGACAGCCGGCCCAGCATCTCACTGACCTGAACAACCCACACGATGTCACCTGCTGGCGTTCCGCAGCACTACCCCCGACTTCCTACGATTCCCCTCCTGATAATGTTTCCTTAACCCTGTCCCTCGGAAAGAAGTATGAGCTGACTTACGTCAGTCTGCAGTTCTGTCCTAAGGCGGCCCGGCCTGACTCCGTCGCGATTTACAAGAGTGCCGATTACGGTGTCACATGGCAACCGTTCCAGTTCTACTCTAGTCAGTGCCGGCGGGTTTACGGGAGACCGAACAAGGCTACAGTGACATCGGCTAACGAACAGGAAGCCAGATGCTCGGATTCACATAGATTAACTGGCGAAAATACTGGAAGTTCTCGGTTGGCGTTCAGCACGCTGGAAGGTCGCCCAAGTGCTGCCAATTTTGATATATCACCTGTGCTGCAGGACTGGGTTACAGCTACTGATGTGAGGGTTGTTTTCAACCGCTTACATATGGTGAATGAAGGCGATGAGGTGGACTTGAAGAAGCAGGCGGCTTCGGGTACGCAGCACTACGCAGTGTCAGACTTCGCTGTGGGCGGCAGATGCAAGTGCAACGGGCACGCGTCGCGATGCGTGATGACAACGGCGGCGGAAGGCGCGACGCCGCAGCTGACCTGCGAGTGCAAGCACAACACCGCGGGCCGGGACTGCGAGCGCTGCAAGCCCTTCCACTTTGATAGGCCTTGGGGACGAGCCACCGCTAGAGACGCCAATGAATGCAAAGGTCAGTACTCTCCAAATACCGGAAACTAGTTCCTCTATATTAAACTTTCAATATTTACCACTAGGGTGACTTTTACACACTTAATTTCTAGCTTACTAGAAATATGCCGTCTGAATGTGAACAATATCATTTTGATATTATTATGATTTTATGTATTGATTACTATAATTTGAAATACGCAGTTAGAGGTTTCCAACTACTAGTCATCAAATATTTATTATACTTATAGTTAGCAAACATTATGTACATACTCAACAATTCGTATGTCATTTAAAACACGCACCGAGTCTGGGAACAGAATAGCGCCGTGGAACCCGTTTCAGATTATCTTCACATTCTTACACAAATTACGAAACTGCGAGTTCGAGATCTATAGATCTTGAGCATCTGATGCACGCGTGTCATAAAGAGATTAAAGATCTTACCGAAAAGTAGAACCGAATTAACATTTTAATACTACACTTAATGAACATCACCGATAAGACGCCGAAGGCAATAGCCGTTAATATAACCAACAGTTCCATGATTACTTTTAGACGTAACCTTTAAACTAATGAGAATGTGAACGGATTATAATAGCTTTATTAAGTCAAAGTTAATAACAGACTTGTAGGTTTCATTAAAGGTATCGTTACAAAGGAAAAAAATTACCGACGGTTCTCCTCTATTTAAAATAAGTACAACTTTGTTCCTAGCTTTACATGACATAACTATAGCATGAATGAAACACAAAGTCTCGTAGGGTCGTAAAAGTTAATTATGTGATGGGTTCATGGGCGATAAATCAATTGAGATAAATAGAGGATACTTCCATGCTTATAACGATTACAGCTCGTCAGAAAGGGTCGTATTCATGACAATATACTGAGGTAAATTAATTTTCAAACAAAAATTAATGAGTTGGCTTTTATATAGACCTTAAAGCCGTATTCAAAAAAGTTTAATTTATTCTTGCAATGGACACATTAATAAAACATTTATTATCTGAATAAGAACTTATTCAATCAAAAGGATCAAATTCAATGGCAAGTTAGATGAAAAATTTTAAGAATTTTATTTCTATTCAGCTACCAATACAACCTATTTTTCATCGCTAAAAGCTGCTTCGAGCTGCTAAAGGTCTTATCTACTTTTTGAATTTTTGACATTTGACTTGTGATTGACGGAAAACAACATTTTTAACAGTGTTGAAATGGACTTATGGTTAACGAAGCCTAGAAGCGTTTCTCGATTATTTTAACCTTATTGAATCATAATTACTACTTTGAAGTTCAATGTTCAAACCTATGCTCAAGAACATGGGAACTACAGGTATAAAAACTTAAAGAATTTTTCGAACAAATTTTATTACCAAAAAACCGCTCATTCACTCGTAGGTGATTTAATTAAGTTGTTCGTTTGAATTTTTATAACTTTACCCCACCTTAACGGGTGACAATTTTGTAAGCATCCTTCAAAATGCTTTTAGTTTAAACATATGGTAATACAGCTAAGGGCCACAAATCATAGCACTGTGTGCGTAGGCGCAGGTTTTATCGCCGTGTTAGCCCGTATTGTAGTGGATCTCGGAGATAAACTTGGTGGGTCAAAAGTGGTTCCCTTAACGACTACGATAAGATATAATTCTCGGAATATTTGGTATAGACCTTATTTAAATTGTTTGTTGATGTTTAATTCTTATGGCTTACTTCTTTATTAGTTGTAATATAATTCTTATCGTGTTTGAGTTTATCGATTTCTTAAGATTTAGTCCTAGTAAATCCTATTTTGCAAACAAATCAAGAAACTACAAAATATCACATTTTAATGAAATTACAATGTCTTTCTTCTAATATTTTCGTTGGAATTAACTAAGGCCAGACAACGCTCCTTTTGTGGTGCTGTATGTGTACGTATAGAAAGCGTTGTGTGGGCACAAGGACCATATTGGATTTGTTTGTGAACTATCAGAATGCTTTACGAGTTCGGTAAAGCGCAACTGATATTTGGTGGTGATTTTAGCATCTTTAGCAGCACTACACTACCCCAGCTTAACTAACTATTGGTTTATCTATTGGTCTCAATATTTTCCGAAATCAAATACTATGCTTTTCAGTATAAAGGTCCTTTTTTATCGAGGAGGAATCCGTTTGTGGATCTATCCATCACTGGCTAAGCGGTGGACGTGTGTGGGGTTCGCTCAGTACCTGAGCACTTGGAATACCGATTTAAACTCCCTGGTAACTCCATTGCCCCTCGCGAGGGTGACCTGGGTTCTGCTAAAGCAGTTCACCAGTCCTTCTAGGTCTAGGTAATGCTTGTCAAAACTTTTCTTTGGTAAAATCCTCACTACTTACTCAAACTGACTAGGAATGATATCTTTTACATCTACTTAAGTCACTTACTAGTCTTCTAGATTTGTTCTCATACGACTTCAATGTGGAAAGTAATTTTTGAAACGTTTCTTACGAATCTTTTTGTCCGACAAAGATTTAAATGGCCTCATTATTAGTGTACAGTAACAATGAAAGCGGTATTTCTTTTAACGCAAGATGTGGTGGTTGTTTTCTGATACGCATTCATTAAGTCCCCCACCATAGAATTAGCCTTCGGTCCGTGTGATCTCAATACGTCTGCGTCTTATTATTGAAATACAAGTCAAAACAAGCTTGCCTCTTTATTAAAGGTTAAGAATATACTTTAAAAGGGTTGTGAACTATGAAACGTGAAAGAATTTACAGATATAATTTATTCTATCATAACCTTAAACATTTTTATCTGTTATATGTTATTTTGTATATTTTATAATTAGAATTAAAAAGTATATAATTAATAGTGTATAAGGGATGGTGATAGCTACTGAAGAGTGGACTGTAATTAATGAGCTAGTCGTGATGATGGAAACGCCAAGATACCAATATAAACTGAATTTATTATTATAAGAGCAATAGCAACAGAACAAATCGTAAAACAATTGTGTGACACAAGACATCTATCAAAATATAACAACTTGGTAATAAACCATAAATATCAAAAATAAGATTTGTATAAAAGAGTTTGAGAGTCACCAGCCAGTTGCTAACATTCCCACCCCCAGTGGAACACTAACGATTGGTAGCAGCTGGCTGGAGCTCCGCTTCCATTAGCAGAAGCTTGCGGGCAGGTCGACGGAGTGTGCCTCCCTTAGTGAGTAGGTCCACCACGCGGACCTGACCGTCAGAGCCTGTAAAAACTTTTGTGACTCTACCCAGGGGCCACAAACCTCGTGGAAGGGAAGAGTCTGCAATCAGCACCACGTCCCCCTCTTTCAAAATCGGTGCGCTGCTACGTGGTCCTCTTGCGCGTAGCGTTGGTAAATACTCACGCAGCCACCGTGCCCAAAAATGGTCTGCTAGACGCAGTGCTTTTCTCCAGTCACATCGTCTCACTAAATCCGAGTCAGTAAGATCCGCTGTCCACGGTGCCACCGATGACGTCCCAAGTAGAAAATGAAATGGTGTAATGGATTCTGGAGCTTCGGCTGAGGCGGAGACGTAGGTGAGGGGTCTGGAATTGACTATTGCTTCGGCTTCGAGCAATAAGGTTAGAAAAACTTCTTCTTTCGGATGAGGTCTATCTTTCAAACATGCACGCAAAGCTGTTTTGATGGTGCGAACAAGACGTTCCCAGGCGCCGCCCATAAAAGGTGAAGCAGGTGGAATGAAACGCCACTCAATTCCATGGTTAGTCGCGAATTCTACTATAGAGACGTTGTAGAGTGATCTTAGAATGCGGTTTGCGCCAACAAAGTTTGTGCCGTTGTCAGAAAAAATGGTGTTTGGTGATCCCCGGCGAGCAATAAACCTTCTCAGACTCATAAGTGCGGCATCTGATGACAATGAAGTTACCAATTCCAAATGCACGGCTCGAGTGACAAGGCATGTATATAAGGCAACATAGCGCTTCTCTTGATGTCTGTTTACTGTTATGATGACCGGGCCAAAGTAATCAAGACCTGTATGGGTAAATGGTCTCTTATGGTGGTCTAAGCGTTCGGTAGGCAAGTTTCCTAGTTGCGGTGCATTCAAAAGGCCTTTAAATCTCCGACAATGTAAACAGGAATTCGCAACAGTTTTTATTGTGCTTCTCGCTTTCAAGATCCAATATTTTTGCCGGAGTTCATTCAGAACTGTCTCATTGAAAGCGTGCGCCATTTTGACGTGGTAATAAAGTATCAACAGACGAATGACTCGGTGATGGCCATCAAGGATTATCGGAGACTTCGCACCCTCACTTACGTCTGGCGCAGATCCAATACGCGTGTCCACTCTTATGACACCATCTTCGTCAAGGACAGGGCAAAGCGCTGCTATTCTGCTGCTCCTGGGCACGATGTGCGACGCTCGTAAACATTTGATTTCTTCGGGGAAGCTTTTCAGCTGTGCGTGCAGTAACAACAACTTCTCCGCTGTAGTGATGTCCACGGCGCGAAGATGTGAGAGGGACGTGGGGTGATTCAAATCTGCCGATATAAAAAGTTGCAAATTTACATTAACAGGCCGCGACAATTTTGAACGAAAAATTTGTATACCCTGAAGGAAGCGGGCGGTGGCGCGTAGAAGATGCAGCCACCCACTAAAACGTGTCGCGTCAGGTACGGGGTATTCCAACACGGGAACATCTACGAGTAGCCCCACATGGTCCGATTTTAGCTCGGAGTCTGATGTGGTTTCAATGAAATCACTAGTTGGTTGGGTGGGCCACGAACTTAACGGTCCTAACAAAAAAGGTGGGCCAGCGAACCATCTATGCGAAGCAGTAAAATCTAACTTTTTCGGCTTAGTGGCATCGTCAGCCACGTTAAGAGAGGTAGGGATCCACCTCCAATTGGACGGATTGGTGAGCTCGGCGATTTCTCCCAATCTATAGGCCACAAAAGGTTTAAAAACTCGCGCGTCACTCCGAATCCATTTAAGAACGGTGGATGAGTCCGTCCAGTAATACGTGTCAGTAGGCTTAAAACGGTGCGCGTTTAATATGGTTTGAGCGAAACGAGTTGCGATAAGCGCCGCTTGTAACTCTAAACGTGGAATTGATAAAGGCTTTAGAGGGGCGACTCGCGCTTTACTTCCAATTAAATTAACAGACACTGAGCTGTCAGCGTATGTTACCCGCCAGTAAGCAACGCAGGCGTATGCCTGTTCGCCGCCATCAGCTAATACATGTAGTTGAACTTCGGTATGTTCAGTTCTGTTCATATACCACCGAGGAATTCTAACACAAGCAGCCAATTTTAGTTGTTGAAACCATGCCCTACATTCTGAATCATGTTTATCTGGCAACGGCGAGTCCCAGTCGATACCTTCGCGCCAAAGTCTTTGGATTAATATACGCCCCCATATCGTTACGGGCATGAGTAAACCTAAAGGGTCATAAACTTTCATGACGTTTGATAAAACTACTCGTTTTGTTAGGTTCTTACAGGGGAGCTCGCACATAGAACGAAAACTTAGAGAATCTTCGAAAGGATTCCATTTGACACCTAAAACACCCATCTCATTATTTGGGATTAAGGAAACGTCAGAGTTAGGATCACTCTTTGCCTCTTTCGGGATTAGGGCGAGTGCTTCCGGTTTGTTTGACGCCCATGAACGCATATCATAACAACAATTTTTATGAACCTTGACTATTTCTAACGCTATTTGTGCAGCTTCAGGAACGCTAGAGTGGCTACCTAAATAATCGTCCACGTAATGATCATTTAAAATAGCATTGCAAGCTGCAGGGTAAACCGTCTCCAGTTCTTTCGCGTTTTTATTTTTCAAGTATTGTGCCATGAAAGGGCTGGAGACTGCACCGAATATCATCGACGCCATTCGAAACTCACGAATATTGCCATCTTCATCTCTCCAGAGAAAGCGCTGTGCGTCCCTATCCTTATGGGCAATTTTTATCTGAGGGAACATCTCTCTGATGTCGGCATTAAGTGCCACGGCGCCTTCTCTGAATCGAAAAAGAATGTCGAGCAGAGGTTGGAGAAGGTCTGGGCCTTGTAGAAGAAGACTGTTGAGACTTACTCCACGGGTTGCGGCTGCTGCATCATGAACTGCCCTAAGCTTACGCTTTTGAGGATGATATACTCCGAAAATTGGCAGGTACCAGCGGAGGGCGTCACGCGAATTGACAAAAGTACTACCTGCAGGAACACGCTTATGATACGTAGCAGGGTCACATTCCTCGGCATAGCCCTTTCGGATTATATCTTCCATGAAACGTCGAAATGCGGCGGCAAACTCTACGTCCCGAGACATTTGCCTTTCAAGTGCCTTAAAACGTGACAGTGCCTGCGGATAACTATCTGTTATAAGTTCAGGTAAATCTCCTCTCCAAGGCAGGCCTACTTCAAAACGTCCATCGTCAAGCCTACGGACTGAAGACTCAATAATTTCTATTGCGCGTTTATCATTTATGTTTGGTTGTGGAGTGTTTTTCAAAATTCCAATTGAGTCGATATCATATTGAAACTTAATTAGGGCATCCAAATCGTCAGTACGTGTATGATTAACGAATTCAAGTGGCTTTGACGAGACGGAAAGCGCGCCGTGCAACACCCAGCCTAGTAAGGTTCTAGAAGCAACCGGTTCATTCTTCTTGCCAATACGTATCTCGCGGCTCAAAGATAAATGCCAATCCGCGGCTCCTATAAGGACAGTTGGAATAGACGTATGAACCGTTGAAAGTTGATCGGATAAATCAAAAAGATGTTCGTATTCTGAACAATCGATGTCCGGAGTGCCCTGGACGCGTAAACCAAGTGGAGTTATTGCACGTGCGTTCTCTATCTCATAGCGAACGTTTGAGTTACGACCCCGTATGAAAAAGTTCACATAACCGATATCTACAGTTTTATTCATCCCACCTACTCCCTCAATACGAATACTTTCCTTATTAGAAAGTTTTGCGCCGATGCGGGTTGCCACTTCGCCGTCAATCAGGGTCGCTGTGCTACCCTCGTCGAGCAGTGCCGTGGTGCTGTACTCGCCGTCCGGACCTTCGAGGACGACATGGAGAACCTTGAGCAAACCACGTGGGCGAGGCGCTGACTGTGAGGAACCTGTTGTTGTAATTAAGACGTTAGAGATGTTCGTAACTACTTTATCGGCTTCAGTGCTAGTGGTGGGCAAATGAATATTTGTGTTAGCGATGGTGTTGGGTGGAGTACTGTTCAGTGATAGAGATGTTTGAGTCCCATGAAGAAGACTGTGGTGACGTCTTGAACAACCGGCAGAACCGCACCGTTTGGCACGACAGTTATTCCATTTGTGTGGGTTCGACTTTAGGCAACGGTAACATATTTTTGAGTCCCGAACCCACTGCCACCTTTTATCCACAGAAAGGGAGGAAAACGCTTTACAAGATTTTATGCCGTGTGACCCTTGTTTGCAATAACTGCATTCGTCTAACTTGGTACTGGAGACAGTAGAATGTACCAATTCCTTTTTCAAGGGTTTCGACAGAACAGTGGTATGATCGAAAAAGAAGTTAAATTTCAGTTGTCTGTCAGCTTCCATCAACAAAAAACGGGATAATAATTCTAATTTGGAGATCCTACCTTCTGTACTTAAATAAGTTGAAGCAAAATCGGTAAACCGAGCTCTAGTATGTTCGCTAAGTTTGAGAGTCACCAGCCAGTTGCTAACAGATGGTTTGTTATAAATAAGTAAATTATAAATATAATAGCGACTCTGTAACTACAGCAATATTTGTTATACAGAAAAGAGAGGGGTATTTTCTAATGCAGGTTTTTTTTAACTTAAAAGAAGAGACCCACACATTCTAATAAAACTACTTGTATGATTGTTTATTTATGATTTTTTATTTTATTTTTTGATATATGATTAGCCACGATTCTATCCAGTTAACAACTTAACTTATTCAACTTCGAGTCTGGTACATCGATCGGTATCGTAAGCAATTTGCTTCCTTTTAAATAATTGGTTTCCACATTTTAGTGAAACGATGCGAACATTTTTATAAACTACTCTGCTTCTCAAAATGGCGACTGATTCTGAACAGTTTCTTATTATTTATTAAATCAATTAGTTAGAATACATTGATATATCTGGAGCAGCGAACACCTCATTTATTATTGTTAATCCCTGACATTTAAAATGTTGGATGTTTCTCAGAATTATAATCGGTTGGTTCCGCAAAGTCCCGTTTATTGGAACCCAGTTGATTTTAATGTAAAGGGCGACATATAGACATTGACGTATTTGTTTATTTAGGATATTTATACACTGCGAATATATACAGAATTTAAGATGTGAAATATTATTGTATTGTCAAAGTCAAAGATTTATTATTAAATGGACTAGAGTGGCAGGATATCATATATTTAAGGCGTTGGCTTACAAAAATCTACCGTTTTCTATTTAATGCCTATAAATCTTTTTGTCACACACTAATATGCGTATAGTGTAGTTACATTGCTGCTTCTTACATGGAAGAAATAGAAATATATATATATATATATAAATAAATAAATAATAAATATATATTAAAAAAAAAAATATATAATAATATAAAATATATATATATATATATATATATATTATATATATATATATATATATATATATATATATATATATATATATATATATATTATATATAATATATATTAATATATAATATATATTAATATATATATAAATATATATTATATTAAGCACAGCAAATAAATCGACACCACCTAATGATAAGCAGTAGAGGAGTCAATATGTGAAGATAGCTAGTGAAACATGCGACATACTGCCCTAGCCACCCTCACCTTGCCGGCCCAAAAAGTGCTTTTTCACGCCTTATATATGAGGTGTTTCAGACAACGCCACAACACTGGCCCCATGTGGCCTTAGTAGATCAAACGGTAGCCGTGACAAGCGCAACCAACAGCTTAACGTGCTTTCCAAAGAACGGAAGAGCGTAAGACAGCATATTTTGATTGACCCATCCACATACCAACAATGGCGAAAGTTGCTTGGTTTTGGTTATCAAAACTAGAGCGTATACCACTACACTAGCAACGAGTTATTATTATATATTGAGCTGTAAGTATAAGTATTTTGGTCGTATCTTCAAATGTTTCTGGATTAACAACCGTGAGAAAGTACAATAGAATCGGATCACTTATGTCCATTTTATGGAAAAAAAGAAAAAATACACCTTCCGTCTTTGTTGCCGAGACAACAATCCTGATATATTGTTGTTCGATGTCGTTATGGGGTTGGTCGACCACTCTATTATACTCTTATCAGGTAGGAATTACGGTTTTCGTTGAACATATCTCGTAATACATTTCTTTGAATTGTGTTAAAACGGGCTGAAATATTATATTGATAGTTCCTGTGTTCGGAGTTTTACTTGTTACTTGTTTCCTCAAGTTTCCACACCAGATACAATACCTGTAATCTTCACCATCATCAGTCTATATAGGTCCTATTGTCTTTCCTCTACTTTGACGACGCCTGGTCAAATAGTACCTCTGTCTACTTATCCAGAGGTTTCGCGTTTTATCCCAGTAAGGGCAGTATTTGTATCATGAGTACGAATATTTGTTTTCGAGTCATGAATGTTATTTTAATTTTTACTATCTATATTTCTCCGTTATCTAGTATCTATAACACTAGCTCTTAATGATGCTTGCTTTGGGCTAGATGATTGTGAGTTAAAGAATATTATTATTCTTAGTGCCGGGCTCAAGTCTTCCTAATTGGAAGAAACAAACGAGAAGTTGTGACCTCAACATCCCCACGCTGTCCCAATGTAGATTCTGTTTATAGAATTTCACTCTCTCGTCTATCTTGTAAATGTTTTTCATCGTATCGGTGATTATTAGTCAAGTAAGTAACTCTATTTAATCCGTTAAGTACTTCAAAGTAAATAAAATCTTTTTAAAAATCACCATTTTGAATTACCTCGGGAAACATGGAATATATCAAATAATTTGCCAGCCACGTAAACATGGGTTTGTTCTAAGTATATAAACTCAAAACAGAATGGAATCGAATTCATTAAAAGTTAAATCCTCTTAGAAAGTTGATATTAATCCCTAAAACCAGATACCATTCAGATGGATTATAAAATTTTGTATAATTTCAACAATTTTATTTAATGTTATAATACTAGACGGTATTAATGAAAATTAAAAAGAAAAACTGCAGATACAGAATTAAAAAGACATATGTACAAATCAATTCAATCATATCTTAAATCTCAACGCATGTTACAATGTATGAAATAAAAAACAGACATATATAAAATCCTACATTTAAATATTGTTTTTACTATTATATTCTATAAGGGTAATGATGATAATGCAGTCCAATTAATTATTTAGACCAAGAAACTAAAGTAAAACGATAATAATATTGCAATCTACTTTAGTATCAAGAATATATGTACATACAATTAAAGAAAGAGATGTCAAGTGCAACCAATTCACTAACATAAACTAATTTAAGAATACGGCACATACTAGTTTTAGATTTCAATATGTAATGTTAACATATCCTTCTACAGAATAGAGATATTTCTCCAACAAAAAACGTTGTCAGATTAAATTTAAGTATATACGTTAGACTTTTCAATGACATTTTGCGTTTCGTTAAAAAGTATTTAACGAAATGACTACAGTTGAAAAGCATATGAGGCAAGTGAATTGCGAAAGTTTTGCGTTCCACGTAGAACCCTTAAAAGTTCTCGAGTATTACAATAGGATTTGTGAATGTAAACGCTGAGAAAGTTAACTTGGTAGTTATGATAGTGGTCTATTTTACCTTGAAGTGATTTTGGAAGCTTTATTATTATTTTAATAGCTGTTTTTAGTTTACTTATTATAGATAGCAAACAATTTTACAATTGTCGAAGACTTATAAGATTAAAAGTACAATCAATACAATTATCCTCGTTCAATAAGTAATTTTTACTATATGATACTTAATACTAGATAATGAAAGTCAAAGTTTTTAGTACGTACCAAAGTTGTGTGAAAAAATATTTAATACAACTTTGGTACGTATTAATACTTATTGAACGTCAATCTAAACAAGCCATCTGTTCATAAATCTACAGGGTTGTCCTGAGAAAACGTAAGAAACTCAGCAAAATTAGTCCCTCGCTTTACACTCATTGAGAATTGTTTGAAAAATGTTAAAATCCACTGTCAATAATTGCTACGAATGTAAAAACCGATCAAATGATTATGATTTTTAACATTTCCCATCAGAGAAATGTAAAAAAATATAATACTGTATAATAAATAATAGTCCTATTTGGTCCACGCATTCTTATCATCTAAATATTCCTGAACCATATAATAGCCTATTTTCATTAAATTTTCCTTAACATTAATTTGTGTAAAGGCAGTTCATTTACATTTGGTGCGACTTTGTTATAAATGTGTATACATTATCTTTATTATTTGACGCAAGAGTGACAACAAAAAAATATTTCATTTCTAATCCAACTAAGAGATTGCAAGAGGTGATTTTTGTAAACACACGAGGATAGCATAAATATATCAGAATCTAAATAACAAATTAATAATTTTAATAATTAAATAAATAAATATACAAATAGATTCATTAAAATGCATAAATCGTCTAAGTGCTGCTCGCTGACACGCGGTAGTTTTAGAATTTTTAGGGACAAAGAAATGGTAAGTTTTGGCATTGTCTAGGAACACTTGTTATCACTGATATGTTAGTAACATTTGATCAGAAAGTAACTAAGAGTATTTGTTTAATGAGTCAATGATTATTTGTGCGGAAGTATGTTTAATTAAGTAAAATATTTGTTATTATATAATAATAACAATTAAAATAATAATTATTTATATATGTTACAGTAAATATGATATATATTAGTTTTTATGTATTTAATTATATTAGTATTGGTACACGCCGCTCTACCTTTCGATGTCACTTTTCCCATATATGGGGCTGCTGGAAGAGATTTCTTATAGAAATAAGCAGTACCTTTGTAAATTCTCTTATATTCTGTTGTGTCCTTTTAATTGTCTTTGTATGTACATGAATGGTTAAATAAATAAAGTACATTTTGGCACGTACCCTGTCAGCGTATTAGATAACTTAAATATTGTAGAAGCAACTTAGTATAACAAGTATATCTGCAATCAGTATTTTCTTAGATATATCGATATGTTTCTGGAGCTATTATGAATCGTCCATAAACTAGTTAAATGTATGAGGACAAAATTAATAATATCTTCTTAATATATGCGTTTACATGCATCGTCAGGATAATAATATTTACTACGATTAATGTTTAATTTCTATGCCACATAATTATGAATTCATACGAAAGAAATTATTCTTTGCGAAGCCTATTTCATTTAGAATACTCCATTGACTACTAGATTACTCGTATCTCATATTTTTTTTAAAAATACGAAATATTGTACAAATTTTTTTCTTGAAGTCAATTGTAATCCCTATAAGGTACACCTAGAAGCACAATAATTGTTTGATGAAATCACTTATATTTATAGTAGTCCCTATAAAACTATTTAAAGATAAAGATATTGTTATTTGTCAAAACATGCTGTTATAAGATTAATGTTTATAGCAATCAAGATTGGTTTAACACACACTATTTAGATCAATAGTGTTGGCTGTCTAGAACAGTCACTGTTGTTTTACTCATAATTACACGAGAGATTTGTAACTTAATTATTGGATGCATAATTTATTGTAAGAAATCGACGTCGATATTAGTTGACCAACACTGGTTGCACAGATGATTATTCGACTTTGTAATTTTCAAGAAATAGCTAAGATGACTTAAGAGACGTCCAAAGCTGAATTTCGGATTGAAAAAGTATTCCGATTTAGTTGAGTAACTTTAACATCATTAGCGGTGTTAAAAATTGTAATAAAAGCTGAAATTGTTTTGTACTATAGATAGAATCTGTGATACAGGATATCCTTTTGCTTCAACCCATGTAACTAGTTTATTGTTTGATTATGGAGAGGATTAAATGATTATTACTATTATGCTCAAACCATGTTATCATTGATTATACTTTATTGTCCAAACTTATGATAAAGAAATAAAGAAAGATCAATGAGATTCTGCTTCCGTTTTACAGAGTCAAATGATTAAATTTGAAGTGATCAGATAATACGATATATTCGCTAATTTATAATCAACATCATATATCTTTCTCAATAGTTTTTCAGATTTTGTAACTGCGGAAAAGGGACGGGAAAACTGCTACATGTTGTCAGTTCATAACAATTCAAGAATTCAGAATAAACATTCTAAGCCGGTACACGTATGTTGAATGTGTACCTGGTCTTGCATAAACCCCTGTCAGACCTCGCCACCATGGCCCCAATACAAACAATAACAACAAATTAAGTCTAGATTAAGTTTCGAGATTATTTCCTTGCAGCCACAATTTTGGTGCTAAGAAGTGTCTCCGACGTGATTGCGAGATTTATTTTAATTGTTGACCGCTGTCCAAGTGTGGGGTATCATAATGTACGAGCGCCTTAAATGTGATACGTTCGTGTCACGGTAAATCGAGTTTTATTGTTATTTGACATAATCCTCAATTTAGTGCGGAGATTCACCTTGAACGTTAGATTTATGAACTTCTCCTTAATTTTGGGTATGTTCAGTTGAAGTAAGCAATTTATCAAGGAGTTTTCATCAATATAATCTTAAGCGTTTCAATGAAAATGTCTATTATGTGAATTGTGATTTTGTATTCTTGTGTGCATGTCCTTATTTTTTATAATGTTTTAGTGACTTTAATCTAACGCTTTCTTGTTGACTTTTGACGTTATCTGGAAAAGAGGAGTATCGTGTATCGTCATTCCTAGTTAAGACAGATTAAGCTGTTTAGAGATTTCAATTTTCCATCATTTTTGATAAATTTTGCCCAATGAAAGGAAATCGTGTAACTCCCACGTGCTGTACTCGCTGCTAGAGACGAAGACGCAACCGGTTGTATTAATAGACACGACAGTCGGCACTCGCGGTATAAATAACAGTGTTATTTATTATTTACTAACGTTAGTGTGTGACAGTAATTGTTATTAGTATTGTTTGTTACGCTACTTTGTTATATAATATATAATACTGTATGTAAAGAGTGTGAAAGTGAAGATATGGAAAATACTGTATTAGACTTT
Organism: Acentria ephemerella; assembly: GCA_943193645.1. NCBI lineage: Eukaryota > Metazoa > Arthropoda > Insecta > Lepidoptera > Crambidae > Acentria > Acentria ephemerella. The sequence continues at coordinate 889,238 of OW971887.1, forward strand.
TAGTTATTTAAATAAAATATTCGAGCTTGATGGACTTATGTTTTATTGCAGTAATATTACATGACAATCAAGAAAAAAACAAGTAAAAAACTATGACAATTATATACACTTAAAATTGTCTATTACATAAACCATGAAGTTCTTAACACTGTATAAGATTATTATTAAAATACAGTTCCATGTAAATGAATCTATTTAGTCTATAAAATCCTGGAGGCCTACTCCTAATGAAAGTTACAGATAATTTTTCATGTTATTGTTCAGAACGAGTTTGTGGGATTTACGTTCGTAGAAAAAATGTATTCCGATAATTTTTCGTGATGCACATACCTACCTAATTTTGATGTGTAGTACGTAAACTATACGTAGCAAAGAAACGGAATTTTGAATCAAAAAATGACTTATGGTAAATTTGAAACTATTTCTAGAACATATAATAGGTTGGGGAAAACGTCAAGACATTTTTTTAAAAGTTAATTTACTTTTAATTACAGTATATATTAGGTCGGGGGAAAAGTCTTTTTGCATACAATATGTACAAACTTGAAATAAAATATATTTGGCTGTACTATTTGTATCTGGCTGGTTTTCATGACATTGAAATGGTGACATTTCGAAAAGAATCAAATTAGGAAAATTTTGTTTCACACTATACAAAAAGCACTGAAAAAATTTGATACATTATTAAAATTTTATTCCAAAAAAGGAAAAAATGCAATGCAGCCGCGAAAAAAATTTGTGACGTTTATGGACCTTGTAACGGAGTAAATAATAGGGTGGACAGCTCAGAGTAATAATATATTCAAGTAAAAGAAAACCAATATAAAATATAGCGAAATAAAATACAAGTTCACAAGAAGAAGAAAAACAGAACAATAATGACAACCTTCTGTCAAAATAAAGAAAAAGTAAAAAACATTAAAAACTATTTGTGAACCTGCCTGATGGCCAGTTCTTAACAGACCTAATGCAGTGTCAGTAAGAGTAGCACAAAGTAGGTTTAGCGTATAAAAGCACTAATCGTTTTAGACTGTCTAGTAGATGCTAAGTAGTCAGCTGTCAGTGCGTACATAAATCTCCCTGATGGTGGGTGGGCGATGGCAGCCACCGGAGCTGCGACCAATGAAGAATGACGTTATAACTGACTTTACTCTGCTGGATAACTGATGCTGGTGCGGTTTGTTGAACTGTGCAAAGAAATATCATTGTGTTGAAGATTCGTATCAGTTTTACCAAATGATATTTGATATCCTTTTAGTTATTAATATACGAACTCTTTATTTGTCAATTCATGCAGGATATCATAGAGTTGTATTTACAATCATTAACATATACATAGTAACAAATCAGTTGGTCTATTATTAACTAGACATAAATATTTTTAAAGCTTCGATTATTGTTCTAGAAGGATCATTGTTGAGGATAAAAAGCTCAAATTGTTGAAAAAGGAAATGCAAATTACCTGACTGATATTTAATTTATTTACAGAAAACTCAATAAAATGTATCATAACTTGAAAGACAAGACAGCGAACGACACGTGGTTAGTAAAAATATAAAATTTAAAAGAGTTTTCTATCTATGCCTTCCAAAGAGATCTAACGTAAACATGGTTACTCTATTGATGTTCAATGAATCGCAGTATGGCTCCATTATGTTATCCTACGCTTTATAAAGGTATAAATTATTTTCGATTGTTTTATCGACTGGTGCCTTACAATCACTTATGGTTAGTCTACTATTTGTGCACAAATTACGTATTTAACTTAAGTTCGTTGTACTGTGTGAACATTTCGAACGACTTGCCCGTCTATCGGTTTTTATAAGTTACATTTCGGCGAGTTCGCAAACGATTTGCACGACCTGATACCACCAGCCCCTTTCCATCATCGAGGAACGAGGACCATTCTTATACTGTTGATTTCGCATAAAGAGCTTCGCCATTTCTTTTATAATGCGCTGAAAGGTATCTTGAGAGTGAACTCGTTGCGTCCCGATGTTTTCCCAGAGCGATACAACTTGGCGTCCTACAAGGCTAGAGTGAATAAGAGTTTGCTACGTAAGCACGCAATACCGTCGATCACATCGGCACAACAACGGGTGAGATTATGGTCCAGAGCTTTAAGCACAAAAGATCCCATTGGGTCGACGTGCTCCGGGAATAATCCTGGCCCTACATCAAGATGGTCCAGAGCTTACCTATACAACCTAAAAGAAGAGTTTCCTCCTTCTGGCACCGCCAAGCTAAATGTAGCTCATTCACAAAAAGACAACATATTTCATATTCCACGAGTCCCATGTCGTGTCATTACATTGTTTATCATACCTCCCCGCGTGAAGTTAATTACAATTAGCCCTCGGATTCATTATCATATCTCATGCGCATGATTTATCGCTTCACTCTATTAACCTTTGCGATGTGTGGGTGTCGCCTTAAGGTGCAGATAAACTTAGGCGGTTTACTTGATTTATTTAGTAAGGATAGCATGTATACAGCTCGCTGTAGTTATTTTGCATGTACAATACAATTTTTCTAAACCTTCATTTACAGTTGGCTAGTAAGCAGTACGAGGAGTCAAGTAGAATGCTTAATTGATTAATGAAGCCTTTCTTCCATGTCACCGACATAATCCTAGTGTAGATTTTTACGGATGTGCAACCCTAGCTGTTCAAGAACCTAAAATCGCATGCACGTTGCATTTATCTGTAAAATAAAAAGAAATACTATTTTTAGCTGGGAACTTCTGTGACTGTAAGAGTCCAATTTCGAGTATATAATACTGTTCGTGCGAACAATAATACAATAGATTAAAGTAGGATGAATATAATAATTAAATATGGTATTTACAATCTATTGTAAAAATAAAACGAAAATAGTCGTCAACAAAAAAGAAAAGAAAAGACAATCGCTGATCTCGGCTTTATTCTAAAAAATCACACGCCGCTCTTCAATGCTTCAAGGAGGCGGTATGTCTCCCGCTACGAAGCCTCCTTGTTAGTTTTGCGCGTGAACAAATACCAAGCGTAGTGATTCGAATGCCCTAGTTTCGATAACAAAAACAAAACATATGTCGCTATGGTCGATCCCTGGATATTTATTGTCTCCTATACCTTCGAATGACAGGTTACAACGTTGGTTCCGGTTGCTACGGACAACCTCTTTCGATGGTGTTATGCCCCAAACCCCTCAAGTGTTTCTCCACTGAAGGAAGGATTGCTGATTATGATGAATACCAATTTACCTCCCTTTCGTCTTTATGGCGCTTTGATTATGTACTTAGTAGCTCTTAGTCGGTTTTATCCCAAAAACATCTTCGTTACAATAAAAATTGCGAGTTATTTACAGGTGCGCTTTTTGCTTTGTAACGTTACGAATAAGCATTTTGATTGGTGGTTAACGTTACTGTAATATCTTTAATTGTACAAAAATAAATAACATAAGTAAATTAAGCATGTAAGTCGTCAAACTTATCTCTCGTAAGATATCTGTTAACGTCGAGATGGTATTTGCTAGATGACCATACAATAGTTTTTTATCTTTATTTCTATTTCAAGTTAATAATATAAGTGGGCAGGGAATAGGTCCGCTACTCTCGAATTTTAAATCGAAATGCTTGTTTTATAATAATTAAGATGTGTTAGTCGGAGATTTTTCAAATAAGCGACAGCCAATGTGACGGGTTCAACAAGCGATTATTTATTATGTTATTCGCAGGATATTTATTCCAAGCGTGTGATGGAGTTTATACTCGCCCTAGGCTTACTTATTTGCGTTCCGGTCGGGTGTTCTTTTTACTGCGCGTATAATTCATGATAACATTTGCCTAGCAAATACGTCTACTTCAATTTTCTCTGAAATAGAAAAACTATGGCTATTTCAAACGAGATAACATTGGAACTTGACCATTAAACGTAAGCTGAAAACTAAATTTGAGCTTTAAGCTAATTAGTAAATAATCATAATTGTGTACCTATTCGTATGCTACTTAGAAGGTAAATTTGGTTTCGAAGTTTTATCGAATTTGGATAAGATAGCGTGGAATATCAGCCGTTGTGTCATGATATTTCATGGTAAATATCCTGTTGACCATTCTAATATATTAAGCCTGATTCTGAAGGCATACTCTAAAATTAAATTTAAATACAGTATTTCCCGCTACAGCCTTATTTTGTTAGAAAAGATAGCAATAATTAGAACCGACAAATAAATTTTATCAAGATTGTTTAAATTAGCTAAAAACAATTTTAGAAGGCTTTATACAAGGAGGTTCATCTTAAAATTTGTATATTAGGAGGTTTTTAAGGTCGAAAATTGAATACAATGTCATTTGATACGTCAGCTGCCCTTTTTTGTAATCATAATGATAGAATGAGATGCAGTGCACTTATATTAAGTTTTAGAGTGTGTAGTTTAGAACCAGGCTCATGTGCTGATTTAAAATGCAACTTACCTTTATCTTCCTCAAAAAAGCCATCCAAAGATTGGATTCGAAACTAAAGGTTAGTATTTACACCCTATAAGGTTATAAAAATATTTATAATTTTGGTTTTACTGGTGAAATCCTTCAAAGTGCTTTGGTTAGGAACTTTTGTAGTGCCGCGTAGAGGTCTCAGACAGATAAATAAAATCTTGTGCCCTGTTCAATCACTTATTGAAAGCATAACATACACAAAACGAAACATATTCCTAATGACAATGTCGTTAACTCATCCGATCACAAATCTTTCTCCGTTCTAGCTAGACATTAAATCTTTCAAACAAACTATAAAAATAGTCGTCTAAATCGGCGACACAACAAAAGAATGATAAGCCACAGCTGCGGGCTTGGCAACCGCTCAACCGAACGGTATCTAGTCGCATTGAACCACGACTCAGTGTTACAGTATATACAATGCTGGGAAAATATTGGAAGCACTTGAGAAAGGATTGAGGATATTGAGCAAGGCAGTATGATCTGGATTAGGGAAGAATTTCGGATGATGTTGATGAAGAACAAAAATCAGCTAATACTGTATAATGTCACTGTTACAAACTGTCTGAATACGAGTTAAATACGCCTTTTTACTTTCTGTTTCTTTATGTGTGTAAGACAATAGTTTTTGATTTTGGTCAGCTGGGCTTTGATTGTTGATTTTAAGTGCTATATATGCTCTAAGTTCTTGTTATTTATATATATACAAAATAGACCCGTCTTCCCTGTTACCAGCTCCCTTTTCATTTATAGTCAGTAACAGTCCCTATGCTTCTCCTGCACAAACTAAAGATAATTGAGAGTTTGTGCTGTAACAATATGGACTAAGTCTTAATCGAAAACTGAATCTATTTGACTATGACAAATAGATTTTATTTTTACACATATTTTCAAGCTTTAACATCTGAATGGGAATCTTAATTTAATGGTAAACCTCGTACTGTTTATGGTGGTTATTATTTTAAAGGCAATAATAGATAGATTGGGATTAGAAAGCAAATGAAAAAAGAAAACAAGAGACCGATTGACGTCTTAAAAAGTTTCTGTAGCATTTCAGACAAAAGTTTTCGGTCTGTTATGATATCCGGGTCAGGTCAAGGAAGTCAAAGTGACAGACATGTTTTTTTCATGTCAAACTTAATACACTTCTATTTAATAAAAAATTAAAAACTATATCATATAGCATTTATGTCATATGTAAATGTAATAAATAAAAAGCTGTTTATTTCTCACAGTTACAATTTGGTTTGTTATTTAGTAGTTATATTAGTTGTTTTCTGTTTTAGTCGTGTTCGTGATAATGTTATTATTTTATATTTTTTTAGGCAGATTCATACTGCAAGAACCCCTTTTTGGTGTAAGCGACGCATCTTAATTAAAAAGTCAATAACTTACAAACTTGAATGATGAAATTAGAACATGAAAAATTAAGATAAATAGAAAAAAAAAATAAGGAAAAGATAAAATTATGATTACGAATGAATGAATTAATTTTTATTAATTAACATTTTTTTTAACTAATTAATTATTTAATTAAGGTGTTATTCTAATGCTTCACGCTAGGGGCGAGGGGCGAGGGTGGGAACCGCTCGTCAGTTAATTTGTCTACCTATAAACTTATAGTCAGTCTAAATGCGATCCCCCGCACGTCACACGCTCCTCTCTACCTTAACTTTTGTGATCTACCTGCTTTTTCGTTTTCAGTGTTTATTTCTTTCATAGAAATCAAAGATTTTCATGTGTCTGTATGTTTTGATATTAAATCCAGTTAGGGCCGGCTATTTTCTTAATATCAACTTTCCAGGGCGTCATTCCATTTCGTTTGTCTTGTGGGTCTTTCTGAATATTTATTCTGTAAGTCATGTCACGTGTCCTGCCCATTTACTTTTAAGTTTCTGTACATAGGTTAGAGTGTTTGGTACTTTCGTTATTTTGCTGATAATAACATTTTTATTCTGTTTCCTTTCTTTATATTTAACATGCTATGCTCTCATCCTCTTGGTCAGGTATTTATTTCTTGATATATTTCCACGTGTGGCATCCATGTATAAAGCAGGGTAGTAAACTTACGTTCATGACTTTCATTTTGATATTTTAGTAAGTTGTTCTTCAAAATTTCTTTAAGGCTCCTGTATTCCATTTATCTTCTGTATCTTAATTGTTTATTATATATATCGTACATGTCAGCCAGTGTCATTTAATTGTCATGACGTAAAACAGTTATAATTTATTATGATCTTGATTTAATAAAGAAATACAAGAATATAAAAGCTGATTCTTTTTACTAGGCAGACGTAACTGTGTGTGCATTCCTGCTATAAATATTGATAATAATAAACTAGATATACAAACTCGACATGACAGTATTGTCAACATAAAACTCTAAGAGAGATTACTGCAATGTAAGCCACTGAAATGAACAGAATAAAAAAAAAATGAAGATCTAATTCAAAGCGTGAATTGATTATGATGTTCTTACTGACTGAGAGATTCGAAATAATTTGTCTTGGCCGAACAATGTTTTGAGGCGAGCGATTTGTTCGCGTGAAATATTGCAGCTTTCAATGTTTTGAATATAATTTTACGTTTTATAAAAATAGCTTTTTTATGTGTAAAACTCATAATGTTACGCTTCATCCAATAATAACGCGTGAATATGTAGAGTTACCTGTAGTTAGAAATATCTTTTATTTATATAAAATGGTAATTCATACGAGGTAACTTATGGTTGTAAGATAAGGCCAAAGATTTTGTTTAAAATGAGTTTTATATATAAATACAAATATATATAAAACTCATTTTCTCAAAACTTCTTGTACAAAATTTAATTTTCCTGTGTCGATTTAAAAAAGTCTAAATTAAAAACACACATTATTGTATTTATATAATACTCCTTATTTATTAAAAATAATCCACAACTGCTCTTTATAAATATATTAATTAATTAATAATAATTTATGAAGTGATTTCATTGTACAAAGTACAAAATACTGATGTCAGAATCCCGTCAAAACTTTATGAAAGCCTTTGTAGTGTGACCTGGGCTTATAATATCCATAATGAATGAAAGAACATGAACATAGTTCATTAAATTTTACCTTTAACAGTAAAATCTTTGAACCCACACAATCTGTTCAGCGGGGTCAAAAGCCAAATACGAAAAAGACCTAAACCTCATATTGCGTCGTCAACTTTTTACGAGCGAAATAAAATCCATCTCAGAACCACAAACGCTTAAATCATCTCTGGATAGTCGTCTAAAGTCCCATTGACAACATCGGAAGCTATAACTCATTTGTTTGCATACCATACTTGACAAAGGAGCTAGCTATATAGCTTTTTATGTCAACAGTACAGACAGTTTCAATAGTGACATCTCTATGTTAAGGATCATAGAGTCCGTTTTTCCATAACTTGGGTTGAATAGTAACAAAATTGTTTTATTTCAAATAATTACTCTTGACTGTTTGGAAACATCGTTTATATGAGATGTAGACGAATGAATGAGACCAGACAAGGACGAATAAACAAAAGGAAACATAAATATTAGTATCTACTCTGGACAGAGTAAAACCAAACTTGCAAAACACATTTCATATTGAAGCAAGTATTTTTAAATGCTTTAAGACGATGTTGAACACAAACTATCCCACAACTTAAAAATAAATAATAAAACAAGTGAAAGTAATACCAAGACTCTTAGCCTTAATTTCTCGATTCAAATGTTGTGGTTTCGATAACAGAAACAAAGCAACTGCCGCCATGGTTGGGCTTGGAAGGATCAATCAGAATATGTTATGTAGAGCTCTTACGTACTCAAGCACGTAAAGTGGTTGGCCCCAGATTTACCAAACAACCCACATTTTGCCAACGTGATGATATTATGACCCAAACTTCTGTTTTGTGGAAGTACGTACTCCAGTTCTTGAGGAACTCCAGTTGATCAGGAATCCGGGTGTAGCTTCTTTCTTTGGCCTTATCTTTGCTTCCCATCAGGTAAGCTATATAGCGGTAGTATCAGGTATTCCGCTAAGAATACATAAAAATGTGTTTCTCCCGTGTACGAAGTTCTATGCCCAGCTGTGGAATGTAGATAGGCGCTTGTTTAGCCTTGATTTATGTACCTACCATAACTGAGGTACACCATATCACTGCCCGAAATCTGGAAATTTCTGGAATCAACGGCAGCTGTGAACTCTAAATGGCTACCACAAAAGATCAATTATTTGGTAGTTGTAGCCTACAAGACCTAAAAGAAATAATAAATGTATATACTAATTTTCTTAATTTAACGTATAAACATGTCATATTTATTACTTCATCTTTAATGTCTATCTTGAATAGAGCGCAGAAAATTATTCGACACCACCTGATGGTGAGCAGTAAGAGTCTATATGCTCGTAAAACTAGTTCAGCATGCGGTATACCGACGTATCCACTTCCAACTTGTCAGCCCAAAGAGTACCTTTTCACGTCCCTAGGGCCTTTTGTCGAAACCTGTTCATTCTCTACATAAAAACTAACTTTCGGTATCTACTATGTACCAAAATACAATTGCTTGCATTCGTATCGATTACTTTTATCGAATAATTTAAATCAATATCATTTCATCGATCTGTATAACTTATCGTATTTCAATTGTTTGGGCAAATTGTTTCTTAACAATTAAACTTAATTGTAAGTACGTAGTGCAACTTATGTTTTCACTAACAAATATTTATTTATTTTGATTTTCATCAAAAACAATTACCGTGATTTGCTGGAAGTCACTTCTGGTACTTACAAAGTCTTTATTACTTAATGTTCAAAACAAACATGGTAATTCGACTTATTCACTTGTCAACTACTTTGTTAATAGTTTCCGAGGGCTTTGCCTCTCACGCGATTCTCACATCAATTCACCAAACCACTTTATAATGAACCATCATTATCCATTGCTCTGTTTTAAATGTCGGAAAGTTCCTCATTATGGTGGAGTTCAAGGTTTTTTGGATTTATATTATAAATAGGTGAAAGTGGTATGTTTTGAGTAAGACAATAACCTAATGGTTTGTTTACGACTGTGTAATGTTTAAGATTTAATCTTGACAAGAAATATAAAACATATATAGATACATCTTTCACTTTATTTACAGCAAAAATCTTTATATAGCGATGCAGATGCAATATCACATTAAATAAAAACATTATATCTGTTCATTAAGTTCATTAAAATTTCAAGTACATTAAAATGTTATGCAATTATCAAATTCATCCTTGTCATTTCATAACATTTCTATGAATCAATGCATCCATTGCTCTAGTTTTGTGTCGCATTGTCGTCTCTACATTACATAATCAAGTAACGTAACAATTGTGTGGAACTCACAACTCATACAAATTTGTATTGAGGCAAACTGTGATTGCTATAAATTAAATTAGTTATTGCGATTGCTAAATGAAAAAATAATAATGAAGAATTATAAATCTCGTACTGGAATTTGATTTTAGAATTGGTACAAAGTAAATATTTACAAATTTTACTTGAGCGTTTACTAATTACAACTAGATAAAATTCATAAGGTTATAAGAGCAGTCTACTGGATTGGTCAAATATTTTTAACCGACTTCAAAAACGAGGAGATTCTCAATTTGACTGTATGTTTTTTTGTGTATATTACATGATTTTTCTGTCTATTGTGAACCGATTTTCAAAATTGTTCTTTTATTCCAAGTCTCATTGTCACCAAGCCATGATCTGAAAATGGGATCCTAAGGGTCACAATTAAATTTTACAGGCTTATTACGTTTTCCATACTTTTTTCCAACCAACAGCAAAACGTAAGTCGACAATACTGGCGGTGACCCATCTAATTTTTGACCTTCTACCGTGAAAAATAAGTTTTAAACTAAATTAAAAATCGACTTCAAAACACTAATAAGGAAAACTAATTCAAAGTAAGAAGATATCCAATTTAGATTTATTTTTGGAGTTAGTGTTATTTTCAGAAACAATACAGACTGAAGTACTAAAAATAATTTTAAATTGGATTACGCCTATCATAGTTTTTTTTTAATTTTTATGTTTTGATATATGTAAATTTAAAATTAAGCCTTATACTGTTAAATTTAATATTTGAAATCAATAAATTTTAATTTTTTAATTTATTACTGTGATTGAATAAATAGTACCTACCGAATAATTGTCATCTAGTGTAAATTTCTGTTGTTTAAGACTTTAATAGTGCTACGGAGGCTGTACAATCATGAACATTAAGATAACTTTGACAGTTTTATGATACTTACCTTAGCACTAATAATGACGAGTTGACAAAATTGGGTACTTATAACCTCTGCTCTACAATAGTCAGTTTTTATAATTACTTTTACAGAGAAACATTTTGCGCGTACGGGTGGTCTTTACGTAACGCTTTATCTTTTGTAACTTTTTTTTAAATTTTACGGCATTCGGTTCTTGCCCTTTCGCCAAGAAGGCTATTTATAACTATTGTGTTTCCATTTTACCAAGAAACTACTAAATTGTTTGTTTTCAAGTGTTTGTTTACACTAACGTTTGGTTAAGTTACAGAGTTAAAATAGTAACGGATTAGATTGAGTTACAACCAGAAATAATATCGTTGGAGTTTGGTACACGGAATTAAGTTTTGGATGGGTGTTTGTATTTTAAATAAGAACCTTTAGACTATACAAAGTAATAGCTTCCGTAATTAATGCTGGTCGGTTTACAAGCGGTCATTATGTAATTTATATATAACAATCATCACTATCATATCACTAATTTTGCTTGAGATAGTAACTTACCAGAGAATTTATTATTTATGAGTTACCTATATGGAAAAATTAAACCGGTGAATATTTAGAGACGTCATCTCATAATTAACCTTCCTTCGTAGAAAAAGCATCTGTAATCTTTTGGGATTTAAAATACTCTACGATAGATAGGATTCTAAGCCACTGTAGTAGACTTAACTAAGATATATGCACACTCACGCATAAAATAATATAAGTTTGTTTAGGATTATTATGTACTTATTTCTGTAGGACGCTGTTGCACAGTATTATTTACTAATACAGATATTAATACAATGTTGTTAAGAACAATTTTGTATATATATATATTCCCTGAAAAATATTGTACCATATAAAAAAAAATCTATTCTGCAGGAAAATTATTAATTTAGTTTTTACAATATTTTTAAGGGCTGTACGTATTCTAATTTTGTCTTTTTTTGTGAGAAAAATTTTCCAACTAATCTCGGTGATTTCTGAATATTATCAACAATTTATAAAACTTCTTTCGAAGCCATGAGGGTACGAATATTGATAATATCATAAAAAAGGCTATTTTTTATCACGTTAAATTCGCTAAAGGTTAGGTAATTTTCGTTACTTTGCATTTGCATATAAACTAACATAAGGTTTAATAAAAAAAACTCCAAAATACCATTTTTTCCCTTTGAAATGTAGTTCATTTGATGGTGTTACCAATTTTAAATGTTTAATTTAATTAAAATGCATAGTCGACTGCACACCCACTATAAAGATGAAAAACCATCCTTACTGTAACTAATCAAGCTTTTTGTATCATCGAAGTGTTTAAATAAGCTGTTCTGTGTGTTTAGTAAACAAACACAAAATAAACAAGCACTGCGAATTCCGTAAGTCGTCGCATGAATGACCTGCGCACGCGCCTCGGAATAGTAACACTAATTAATAACGCTGTCACCAGCTGTGCTTACTCTAATGGGGGGTGGGTGGAGTACTAAAGGCATGTGTGCGTTGTCTCATATGAATCAAAGCTCGAATAGACACTCACACATTAAACGTTATAATTACTTAGGTCAGGCAAGAATACATTATATTGATCCATTCAGCCAAACATATTCTTATATATTTTTTTAATATTCTTTTTTATATTCCTCAATACTATATATTCTGCAGTTCCGATAATATTACCTTTCAATTGTAATTGTTAAAAAACAACTTAAAAAACATGACACAAAATTTAAAACTAAAAAAATTTTTTAGAGTTTTTAAATTTTGTGTCATGTTTTTTATTTTTTTAACTATCTGTTTGTTTGTCCAAGCATTTCTTCGATATTAATAAGCGGATTCTGATAATGTATTTATTTTACTTTACAACGTCTAACCTATGTCCAACGAGCTAGATATGAATTTTAATGTTTAAGAGTTTAAAAGTTAATTATTAATATTTCTTCTATAAATAGGTGGACGTTCTGCATTTATAATCAAATAAATAAGCAGGACAATCATAGTGGGCGATATATTTTGAGCGGATATAGAATGCCATTTTATACATGTCTCTCAGGAAAGGAAGTTATCAACAAATCTATCGTTATCATTGATATTTGACATCATTTTAACGCGGACCTTTCATGGCTATAAACCCGTCGTCTGGCTATAACCATGGAGAGGCTATAAAAAGAAAGTTATTTTGAATTACAAGACAAATTTTGTTACAATTAACGAGACATTTTGTAGCACTATCCTGTTCTTAAGAATAGGAATGGTTTCCACTTATTTACCGACCCAGGAACACAAAAGTTGTATATACTATAACTTTTGCTGTTAACGTTTTATTTTAATTTTTACAGGGAAATGCATGATCAGTGCCAATAGATGCTAGAAGTATATTTTGGTTACGGAATCCGCTAACTATCAGGTGTATTCATCTCCGCTGTCGTATTAAAAGTAGTTAATATTTAATTTAATACATTCAATGTTAAATTTCTTTCAAAGTATGAAAGTGTCCGTCTAAGACTGCTTAATAGAAAATTTAAATTTACTAAATTTAAAAATAGCTGCAAGAAGTATTGAGTAAATAGCCATTACAAGGTTATAGTTAAATAAGTTGTTTAGAAATATAGACGTAAGTAAATACAACATATGTAAGTTGTATTTGTATTTTCAAATACAACAGTTGTATAAACTACTACATTTAAAGTTCAACCTTATAAAACTTTGTATATTTCCCTCGTTCACTAAACGCTGCAATAATTTTACTTTACCAATTCCAAATCTAAGTTATTTATCATTTAAATCGATTAATTCGATTTCGCAAATCCACCCCCGCTTGCTAGTCACCCCAAAGCCCATAACTTTGGGGCGCATGTTGCTAATAAAGACCTATAAGCAGAGGGGAACCAGCGAAACGTAAACAATAAGCAAATGCCATAATTAGCTGCATTTATTATCTGTGCAGCTTGAAGAAATGATACAATGGTTTTACAAAAATAGGGTATTTCTCCTAAAAGCGCGGGAATTCTATTGACAGCTGGGGCGGACATTTTGTATTGTGCATTGCAAATGGCGGAGGTCAAACGACTCATTTTGGACCGGATGCGTGAACATCTGTTGCGAATTGCTAATGTATCATCAGTTTTTAGTCAGATTTACTATTTATGAAAATGCATTTGAAATAAATTTCCAAAAACATTAAGATATAATAAATTTAGGTTTAAACTACACGTATATTCAGTGGCTTCCAAATAATTTTAAAAGAGCTACTACATGAATCTGTGCGACTTTCAAACGCAATGTGTATTACTCTACACAAAATTATATTAAAGGCACGTTAAGGTTTCACTGCAACCGTGTTTTGAATTTTTCAAATGTTAACTCTGCAAAGAGCAGTAATTCGCTGGACAGCAAAGCTTTTCTTCTTTTGGGGTTGTTACTGTACTTAAAACTTAAAATTCTGCACAATAAAAGTATCTTTAGGTTAAAATATCCATTAAAGTTCTTACTATTGACGGTCGTCTGGTTAAGTGATCATTACCCTTTATCCCTACTTAGCCAGAGCTCTCGTTAGGGGCAGATATTCGTATGATGAGTTTAGTACTCATCATACGAATTTGTACTCGAGTTATGGTTATATGAAATATGCTAAATATAGGTGTAATATACCTTTATTTAGCATATTTCTGATATTTATATACATGATACTTGATGATATTCGTTATCTAGTATGCAAAATACAATCTCTTCTCAATATTAATGCTTTCACCTAGATTTTGTTGTTCATTGCATAGAATAAATAGCGGACTTGACGACTTATGGAATCTTTTCCAAGTTTTTACCACATGTGATATTTTGGGATAAAAACCAGGCTTGGTTCACGTGATATTTATTATTATTATTGTCCTTTCTCCAACGTCAGCGTGACATTATAAATTATACAAAATAAAAGTAATAGCACCTCAATTTAACGGTAATGCCTCGCCGGAAGTGACTCCATGATTTATTCATACAGTTCCCTTTTCAGGGATTACGGGTGCATTCATCGCGAAAATATAAGCTTTTAAGAAGATTACCTCATTTGGCTTGTTCAACGCAAATTGATGGTTCAGTGTAACAGTGGGCCTAATTAATATAAAGAATAATGTTTATAATAATAATTAGTCTTAAATGTTCATTAAAAACATTATAGTTTTTATTTTTTGACCTACCGGTTGCTATGATTATTAACCTACATAATTATGTCTCTCAGAATAAACAGTAGGAACTCATTAGGTTCTATAAAAAGAGACTCACCGAGGTGTCTGGTGACCGAAAGGCTGGCAGCTATCTTGGTCAACGGATCAGCCTTGCCATCCAACGTGGCAATGCCACGTTGGATGGCAAGCCTTTTAGGCACCATTCCTGACGGCAGCCCTGGGGCTGATATATTTTTTAACTTATAATTTTTAAAAATGTTTGTTTAGGATTAATTGTTTGTTAATCATTCTGTATATATTTTCTATAAAAATAACATTCTTTAATTTAAGTCATACACTTTATTTACCCACTTGTGGTTACAACAAATAATAATATAATTTAATGTTATCTATGATAACTGCAGTAGTTATCCTTCAATACAAAGTGGCAATTTACATTTAAAATACTGTGACGTACTTAGGTTGTACAGTTTTCGGGTCACGTATCATAGATACAATTCAGACTTCAAAGGTATATTACTGTATTATCTATACTTGATTTCTAAATGAACATTTAACATCACAAAGATTCTATTACCGTGACTTGCGCAAATGTGTCTTTCAAATAATAAAAAAAGGTAAAAAAAATTATGAGTTTGGTCACGTTTAACTTTACATACTCCACGGAGGCAAAGTTGCCCTTTAAATAATTTCCTGCTCACATATCCAAGACCGTGAATGGACTTTTTAAACTACAAAGACAATACACCGCAAAGCTCCTTAAAATTGAGCTGAGAAATACAGAAGATAAAGTTCAAATTTGAATCTGTTAACCGAAAGTTGACAAATCATCACCAATAAGAGTGTATGCCAATGATATTATGCGTAGACACGCGTACGGGCACGGCCTACAGCTGTTTATACAAAGCTGGCCAATCTAAATTGTGCTGTATTAATGAGCTAATAAAGAATATTCCAAGAAACGTGTAATATGTTACGAAAAAATGCTTTTTCGAAATTCGAAACCGTTTCGACATGAATTCCGAGCGAACGATTTTTAACGTTATTTGCAAGAAATAGGTTAGAGTTTGGACTGTGTAGTCTTGTTAAGGGGCAGTGACAGTGTTTGCTTCCGCTTTGTGGGGCGATCATTAATCCGCAAGCCTCGTGCGCGAGCGCGACCCTTTTAGGGTTGACAGATAGAAGAAAATTAAAAAAGGCCAAAGAGAAATATTCTTATTTCTGTTGGCTCTTTCATTAATATTGCTAACAACGTCTTTTTGATTCAAAGTTAATATCGTTAATAAATTTAATTTTAAAGCTTTTTCTAAAAGCGTAAAATCCATGACAATCAAACAAATTATTGATTATTTTCGTACAGCAAATCTATATCTTTAATTTTTTATATCTCTCAGATGATACATAAAAATATGATTAGTTCTTGGCATGAATGACATAGAACGACCAAAGTTTTTTATTATTATTGTATATATGAATTTATAATCTAGCTTATTTTAACGAGATACTTAATTGTTATTGTTTTGAAATGAAATGAAAATTAACTTATTTCGTAGACTAACGTAACAAGTTTTATATAGATAAAGATTATAATTGTAACATATAACAATAAGAAGCAGTTTTAAAATTAAAATATAGAATAGCCAAAAAGGAAATTATAAACAATAAACAAACAATTTATTAAGTTGCTGTAAAATTCTGTCTTTCTCAAAATTGAATTTCAATTCAAATATTTGATAAAAGTGGTTTTAATATCCGCATGGCAACCCTATTTCAGATTTGCCGTAAGAAGACAAAGAATGGATTAAAAATTAATAAAAACTGCTCTGATTGATGAAAGCTATCTATAATACTTAATCGGGGGATCCCACGTTACTTAATTATGTATCGATTTGATATGTGCCTTAATATTAAACTGTATGAATTATATTGTATGAGTTATTAAATATTTAAATGATTAGCATATTTTTATTACTTAGCGTGAGTGAGTAACTAATTTATCAAAACTTAAGTGGTTAAAGTCTGTTTGATCTTTCTTCGTTATCAACCCGCAGGCAGTGGCTTTCGTAAATTTTATTTTGTAAGAATCCGCCTAGCTTTCTATAAAGTGCACAGCTAATTAAAAGGACAACGAATTCTATTTATTTTAATTTACGTTAATACTTTAAATAGGGAAAATAAACCTTATTGTTTTTATGCGTTATCTATTCGAAAAGAATATTCAAAGTTACACTTTCTTTAACGTTCAATTAATTTCTTCTCTTTTGTATATCTTATTTAATCACAGATAAATTCATAGACAATCAATAACAATCTCCAGTGAGTATTACCATTACTCTTCCAATTAAAAGCAATAGAACTGTAATATAAGTTAAACGAGTGTCTCTAGACGAGCATCCTCCATCCATCACCGTCATACGCCGCCATTTGCTCGCCCGCCATTCTGCCTGCAGCCATCCCGATATTGAATCCCGTGACGCTCACTTTGACTAATGGATAGTGTCCGAACTGATTTATTAAATAAATTAGCGAGACAGTAACAACCATAAACAAATGAGCCGCAAGAAGGTAATGTAACTAAGAAGTATCTAGGCGTTATCAAAGAGTATTTTAAATAAAAATAATCAGAAAGTAAAACTAATTACATTTTTGGTAATATAGTTTGAATTATTATAATGCTGTAAGTAACTCCTATCATGAAAACAAAAAAGTGACTACTCCTTGGCAATTGGCTTTCTGGATTACCGTGATAGACTTTTTTATTGATTGAAGGTTAGTCTGTTTTAATTTTTTTTTAAATTTGATAATATAATAAAATATAATGAATTTAAAAAAAAAAATTCATTAAGAGGCTTTTGTCAATCGGTATAGAAATCAGCCCCATCGTAACCCGATAAACGTTATATTTTAACACAGTAGGGACGAGAAGAATTAAATATGCAAAAATATATCAGCCAGATATTGAACAGCTACTGAAGGCAACTGATAAAATACTTATGAAGATTCTCAAATCAGCTTAAAATGTATCATAAATAACTGTACATTATTATTTATGATCAAATACATTAGAAACTACAAATATATTTTTAAATCTTGTATAATTAATATCTTGTAACTTGTAAAGATATAGCGCTAGCTTACAAGCAGCGGGATCAAATCTATTTATCGTTTTCACAATAAGAAACAGC
The DNA here is from genome assembly GCA_943193645.1 of Acentria ephemerella. Lineage (NCBI taxonomy): Eukaryota > Metazoa > Arthropoda > Insecta > Lepidoptera > Crambidae > Acentria > Acentria ephemerella. Next base: position 907,351 of record OW971887.1, read on the forward strand.
TATAGCTTCGCCTTAAGTCGACATACACAAAAGAATTTATTTTTCTGCATAACTGACTTAATCCGGCTTTTCGTCTTGTACCTTGTACGTAGTCAGTTCACAATTACAGCGACTTTTATACGTATTTTCTGCCAGTTTAAACATAAAAGCTTCTGTGAAATTGCTATTTGAACTTTTTGCTTATGAAATATATTGAAATGAACAATGAAATATAATTTTATATACTAAATATAATATACTTTTTGATAAGTTGTTAGTTTTTACGCAGTTTACCGTTCATATAACTTCTTCTTTTAGTGTACTCGTAGGTACCTAGGTGTATTTTTTATTTTTATTTTTATTTTTTAATTTATATTTTTTTACGTTATTTTTTATGTAAGTATACTAAAAGCTTTTAACAAGGTACCAACCGTAAAATATATGAACACTAAACTCATGACTAATTGATTACACATATAAATATTGATTAATTACATAGACTTACTTTGTCTACACTAAAAATGTGTGAAATAATATGATAAAAAAGTCACATACACAGCTCCGATTTTAATTTATTATGAATTGCAACGCAAAATCAATTTCGTGCCTTTACCATGCTCATTGTTACAGTTTCGAGAGTATTTTCAGTAGTACCTTCATAGGATGTACTTATTTTATAACGCAATTAATACTTCAGCTAACCAAACCAACATTGTATTATTTATTGAGTTGGCTGAACTAATTTGAACGATTCGAGGACCTTAGGAGTTGACTCGAGTAAACCGCGGCAATTAAAAGTTGCGGCTTGCGAGGATTACCGGCGACTGATTACACGCACACTTGCTGTAGTATCAATTATTACTATTATTTATAGAAGATATTTATTTAAATCTCTCCTATTCAAATAAATTAAGTATTGAGTAATATTGAGGTGACAAAAATTCATAATTATTTATTTTTCTTTCTAAATTTCTAAAAAATACAAAAAATAGCTGTCTAAATATACAAAAAACACAGAAAACCTAGAGGCTATAAAGAAAGTAATTAAGTGCATTTTTAGTTTGTTCTTATTAAAGGAAAGGCAAGGGAAATTATAGTCTATACAGCCATTAAATACTATTTATTTCTTAAGTTAAAGCTTCCTGTAGCCTTTGACGATAATTTTTAATATTGCACGATGTAGCGAACCGTTTTGAAATGAAACTACACCTTTTTTCATCAAAAATACGCTTCGACACTGTTTATGGAATACAATATACAGAACACAACTGACACTAGATACTTAAGAATATACTAGGTATAGAGTATATATAGCTTCGCATAAATAATCTCGCAGTTTTGCAGAGCGTTCGGATTGTTGAGATGCAGGCAGCCCTATTTATAGCCCCAATTTTTTTTAATACCATGTGAAAGACAACCCCGTAACATGATCGTTTTGACACGTTTCGATTTTATTAGTTATTGTCAAACGTGCTTTGACAAGTTAGTTGTTATTGAGCTGGCAGTAATCCTGATTTGTGTTACAATGCTTTTCTAAACCGGGATATATTTTTTAAATTGACACTGGGATCACATTTTTATATATTTATTTAAGGGTGTCAAGTAATACTTTGTTGTAATTACTTGCAAATTTTCAGCCAATGGAGTTGAACGATGTATAAGATTAAGGTTTACTGCCTAAATACAGAGTGTGTTGCCTAGAAACCTTTACCAATGTAAACATATCTTAATTTAAAATGATATCAAATATTCAAAATGGTAAATGTTTCTTTAAAACTAATCTTGCATTTTGTTTACTGTCTACAGATTTATTTTAAAATTGTAAATATTTGACAACACTTATATTTCTTATCTTAGAATGGGCACTCGGAATAATACACTTTATACAAAATAAATATCAAATTAATATTTTGATTCATGCGTCTTTATACGTGTTAGTATTTTATGAATTTATAATTAGCATTGGTAGGTTTCGGCTTGATAGGGTATGTAAGGGTACCAAACACCATGTTATGATTATGTGTTAATTTTTTTGTTAACATTCCTATATTATTTTGCGTATCTACATAAAACAGCTAAAATGACTGAAATAAAGATAATATGATAAATATGTTCGTCTCAGAAGAACCTCCGGTAGATTGTGATTGTGTACACTGTGTGGCGTAGACGTTAAATAAGTCTAATATATGTATATACCGTAATTGAATGAAATATTTTGATTTTCACTTTGAATTTTATTACTGATATGAATGAATTTTTTTATCTTAAAGAACATTTTGATCTTTACGATATCTATTAAGTCCATCTATATGGCAGTGTCTCGCAAGCAATGAAAGCAGTAGAAGCTATAAAAGGCTAATTAAATTCCGCCTCTGACCCAACACAGCTCTAAAACTGTTTAGAAAGATCAGAAACCTAATAGAAACTACAGTTACAGGTTTATTGGCACTAATAACTAGAATAATCACTTACACTGATAATAAATAAAAGATCTTCATCTGAGATTTAGAAAACTACATCTTAGTTCCTTACCAGACTGCTGGCACTCACACAATAGGAAATATATTAAAAAAAATGTCATTATATAAAAATGGTATAGATACAGTAATCTATATTGCTACACTGCTAGATTTAAGTTCAGTATATTCCACTCTCTCATTGTGTTAGAGAAACAGATTTAAAGGTACCGTGTAGTCAATTTTAGAGGGCATATAGCGAAGTTTAGGACGATTTAAGGTCGACAATTGAATACGTAAATGTCAAGTGATATGCCAACAGTTCTCGTAATCATACTGGTAGAACGAGATGCAATGCACTCGAATTCAGATTCAGGTTCATTAGGTATAATACACAATAATGGTGCAATTATAAATAAAATTCTTGCTAGCACCTCAATAAACTGCTTACATTAATTAAATGCACACTGATTAAATTAATTACTTGCATTATAACTTCAGAACATAAAATTAGTTGATATTTTAATCGAGATGTTTTATAACGTTTTGAAGTAAAACAATTATGCTTTGTCGCCATTTTGGAAACGTTAAATGATCATACAAGTCGTCTGTCTTTTTCTTGTCGGACTGTAACGAAAGAGGACTACCGAACTTTATTTAATTTTAGTTCGTACACAATAATTGTTCGTCGAAAAGTGTAATGGAAATAATTCACAGATTATGGTGTGATCTAAAGAGCCTTGTTCAGACCTCATAGCTGTCAGCTTTATCGTTGTAATTCCACTAGTTTATCCCTCAAGCAGTTCTATTCAAGGACGAAGCAATGCTAATTGTCAAACACGAAAGTACAATCTCTGTCAAACCAATTACTCTTCTAAAAAACTCCACTTTTTAAGTACTTTTTAGTATTATTGAAGATTCTTGTTTATGCACTTTCTAGGATATTAATTGATAGCGTTTTAAAGTTTGTTTTAAATGTTTTGTTATCTTCATTACATATGTACCTTGTTATATATTATAATATTAATAGAAAACGTATTTATAATTTCAATAGGAGTAACTATCATATTTATTATGAAATTTTTGAAAACTTATAATTAAATTAATTTAAATTGTATTGGTTTTTTAAATAAACATACTTATATATTTTTTATTATTTCAGTGTTATAGGTATTAATAGAAATTCGGGGATACACAGGTATGGTTTGACTGTCAAACAATAAAAAATAATCTATATATTTATAAATTAGAAAAGAAAAATAGAGAGATTCACACGTAACATAATTAATTAATGCATTGTTAAATTATACTTTAAACTAATTCGTATTTACTTAATATATTGTAATTGCACTGGGAAGTATGTACAACTTTTGGTTGATTATTGACTTGGTATATATTGGCGTTTTCGTGGAATTCATTATATTCATCACAGAAAATGGTTTAATTTCCTTGTGTTTGAAGCCATTTAATTTCCTTATAATTAATTGTAATAGGAAATTCGCAAAAACAGTTTTGTGATTATTTTCAAAATATACGTCATGTTACCTTTGCCATATATATAAGGCATCCACATGTGTGGGACAAAGAAAATATTGGTAATTGAGTACGCGGTAGGCGGTTGTCCCGCTTAGTTTTAAAGTGGTTATAACCATAACTATGGTTGCGATATTTCCATAAACATTTTATGTTCAGTAATGATTTAAGACTGATTCAACTGCAATAGGTTTGTTGAAAATAGCACCGATCGATTTAAGTGATCGTATAACTTACATAAACAATGCCATTGATGTGAAAAGCTCGCTTTCTTTTTAACTTAGTTACGAGCCTTTATATCGTATTTACTAGTTGGCAGTGTGAAGACATTTGTTGTATTTATAATGGAAAAGATAAAGCTTCTTTTTTAAATTGACAATTTTCATTTTGTAAAGTAAATACGGGCTTCAATGTATCCCATAAGTACTGACACTTTACTTTAAAACATTCGTCTAAAATACAATTTGAGATATGTGAAACTAGCATCCGTGCTCGGCTCCGCACGCTTGGAGATAAGATAGTCGCAAAATAAATTTTGAAATTAGATGATTACTTCAAAAGATAACTTACCTCCAATATTCATAGTCACAAAAATACAAACTTTACGCCTTTAGAATGCTAGCTAAGATTAAGTAGATATATAAATCATTTTATTAAATGACTTAAAAATCATTTTATTGTAATAATTGACGCGGAACCCTATCTGCACATATGTTGTCCCGTATTAAGGAAGGCCATCACGCCATGTACAGAATGGTTCAACGAATCCGTGTGTTGGTATGTACGCCGCACAGTTTTTCGTTCCACTGACGACATTCTGAAGCGCAAGCGCATGCTCGCATGACACTGCGTGTTCAGTTCAGATGTGGTTTTTGTACAATTCACTTTATTGCGTTATACTAGAATCTGAATAGAGACAGAAGCGTGCGTTGACTACTTAATCAGCAAAGTCTGAACATGTTTAACGGGTCGCTCGCTGTCAAGATGAAATGCTGACGCAGCCTGTTGCAAGCATTTGAAAGTAGTTCTTCCGTGTACCTAAATCCTGCGTTTTATACCTATTTCAAGCGAATTAAAATTCATAATTTTTGTAACCTGATCAAATTTTTTAACACATTCCGCCACGGGAGCCTGTCAGAGGAATCTTTGTGGCTTGTTTATAAGCAGGAAGGGCTAGAAAGATGATTCATCAAGACTACCTCCGGAACAAGTAGTTTCTCGCCGCGTAAACTGTATAGCTCGATTGTTTCAGATTGTGGGACCGTATTGGTGATGTGCGTTTTAAGTCTACTTAAATATGTCATGTATTTCGATTGGTTCCTAACATGTATCCTCGCTACTATGCTTTCAAATAAACCAGAGCACTTTCTCCGAAAAACGATAACTATTATCTGAAGAACGGATTTTGACAGTTTTTGTTAGAAATTCTAAAATCTCTGTGGGTAAGGTGGACAAATTAATCAACCAATTCGTTGCCAGCTTCTCTAGCAAATTCAAAATCACAATATATGAGTATGGTGCTATATTATTCTAGAAACTTCTATTTAAGTCGGTACTTCTGCGATGTACACATTTTTGTGCGACGTTTTTGTTGTATCATAATGCAAAAGTCCTTATTTAGAAGAACCGCGTGAAAAGTACCTAATGTCTACTTCCCAAGCTAAGTTAACTTATTGCTTTTCAATAAAGGATCTAAAGAAGTTATAAAAAAAGACAAATATGCTTTATTTGAGCAGTTACTGATTTAAGTCCTGTTGGTTCAAGCCAACGGGGGTAAAACTTAGGTAAACACTCGTCTCTCAGACCTGGCACTTGTTTACAGGGTCCAACCCAATCCAGTTATACGATACCACTTGACTTCCTTGCGCAGAGAATTTGTGTCACAGACCTGAGTAGGGTTGACAAGAATTAGAACAAAGCATTGATATTAGCACCACTTACGTTTGTAAAAGGTAAATATTTTGATATTTGTAGATGGTGTAAGGAGTAATAACAATAATAAATAGTTTATTTCAGAATTAGCTTCCATAGGATGTTAGTAACAATGCATTTTAGAACTATATTAGTAACATATCACAATTATAATAAGTCAAAGTGAAAATATCTTTATTTAAATAGTAACATTTACTAAGTTCTTTTAAATAGTCATAACAGGGATAATCTGTATGAGAAAAATAAATTAATAAAATTAAAGGCACTAGTAATAGTGATAACTTTAATCGATATTGACCGGGTATTAAAAATTGTACCCGGTAAAAATTACAGATAAATAAAACATACTTAAAATAAAATTAATAAGCGAATAATCGTTTGTAGCACAGAATAGAAAACTATGGAACTTTCTAGCTGCCTTTTGTTTATTTTAACCATGTTATGTTATACTCTTATATATTCTTATATATTCTGTAGACTGGAGAAAATTAAAAGTTAAAGTCAAAATTAATTTACTCATACTACGTACGGTCGGCCTCTTGTAGGGAGTATTTGTAGGGAGGCGACTATTACTGAAATGACATTGTAAAGTGTTAAGCTTCTCCTGAGGTCGACTGTTCATCATGTTATTATGAACATCAAGATAGAAGAATATTAAAAATATATGATAGTACAGATAGTTTTGATTTAATAAATCAAACATCCGGCCAATAATTTAATTGAGTTTTGATTTTATGTACATAATATATACAAGGATAATTAAATTTGTTTTTTTCAGAACAAACTATAGTCAATATAGGTAAAACGGGTAATTAAAATTAAGACTAAATATTTTAGTGTTCTTTTAATTTGGTATAAAAACCAGTTATACAATAAATAGCTTATAACTAACCATTTTATTATTGTATTATCAATAGGGTTATCCTCAGCTTGCACTCTGAATAAATCGTAATAGTAGCGTAGACATTAATATTATTTATTTTAGTTTTGACAGTTTAGTTTAATGTTGTTTAAATAATTTAGTTCAATTAGTCACAATTCCGCTGTGCATCCACAAAAACTTAATATAAGATCAGTAGTACTTACTCCTTCATTACAATCCGACTAGAAAAAGACAGACGACCGGTGACGCCATATTTGCCTTATTTTATGGAATGTTATCTTGATGCTCCTATAAGGAATTGAATTTTATTCATCTTATTCCCCCATAATCAATCGGAATGAAAGAGATGCAAACAACCTAATTCCACTTTAATTGAGAAATACGTAAATAACACTTGAGTAGACCAGAACCCTTTAGCAACTGTTTATAGACATAAAGAATGGAATAAAAGGAATTACGTATATACCACGTAAGAAATAACGTAAAAGAAATTATTTATTTATAAAAAATCAAGCAAATGACTCCATTACATCTGATGGTAAGCAGAAGTGGAGTCCAGATAAAAATTTCTCTTGATCTTGCCGACCTGCAAGATGCTTCTTCATGCCTATTTTAAAGGACCCAGGAATTAAGGGAGGAGGGAAAACGTATGCTAGCAACGAATTCCATTTCTTGAATGAACAGGAACATCGAAATTATAGTAAAATATGAAAGGCAACCCTAGAAAGAGCTGTGTTTGGGTAAATTATTACATTCAATCGCTATTGTACATACGGGACATACAATCAGAGCAAACTCTCCATCGCACAACAGAAACTACGACCGCTATCATTGAATCTAGAATTACAACGTTCATATCGCTTCTAATCACGAATTCGCTTGAATGAAGTAGATCTTTGTATTAATTAATCTATTCTTACCGAATGAAATTGAGATAATATAAAGGTTATGTTCCTACAAGCTCCAATCATAGTGGTAAATCTCTTGATCAGTTTATCAATTTCAGGAATCAAAACTTCTCTCCTTCATATGACATGGTATCCTGAAAAATAAGCTTGAAAAGACTTTAAGTTTAAGAATTTAAGTTTGGGCCGGTATGAAGAAGACGGTTTGAAGCGTCTAAGACATAATTTCACATGTTGCACTAGCTATCTTCGCATTTGGACTCCTACTTCTTACCATGAGGCGGTATCGAGCGATATTATAACAATAAAATCCAATGCTAAGAATCGTAAATCAGCATGTTAGCTACGTGCTCAGATTTATTATTTCATTCCACTCCAAAGTTCTATTTCACGGTAAAATATGATCACATCAATATGTTTAATCTTAAACCTTTTTCAAAATTTGAATTTTTTTAAAGTCTGAATTCAGAAAGAAACAGGGGTATTTTAAATACTCATACAATTGTTGAAATATTGCTTAGAGTGTTCTATATGGAATTATATTGTTATCATATAGTATGAGTAGAATATTTATAGGTGCTAGTCGAGGTATTTAACAAATTTAAGTAACTATAATTGGAAATCTTTTTGGCTTATGTCAAACATAGATTAAATAAAATAGGTAAAATAATGTTATTTGTTCCTCACTTTATAAATAAATAAATATTGGGGTACCATACTGGTATCGCTAATCTGTTAAGTTTGTCCATAAGTCCTTGTCCTTTGCACGATGGCCAAACTGACTCCGCGTCAAACCAAACGTCTGAGACAATGTAGACTAGGTCTTGTGATTGGATGTTGATGAATAGTTGTGACGTCATCAATCAGATATTGGTATTGAAGCTGTTGAAGCATTTCTAGTTTAGGAGAAGTTGATGTTGTAAAACGTTACCATTGAATAAAGAACGATTGAAAATAAAAACTAAATTAACATGAAATATGTGTTTTTTCTTTTTGTAAGTCACAGATATTGCAATTAGAATAAGCTTGTGGATAGGAAAATGGATATAATTATATTTATCATGGCTATAATAAATATTATACTTTGATGTACTATATAAATGTTTTTGGTATTATTATAGAATTTTATTATTATATTATTTATATTAAAATCAGTTTAATATTAAGATAAATGCGATTTCAATACCCCAACTTTCCAATTCTCTTGTGGTATAAATAGTGAAAGTGTACATTCGTATCTGTCTTCAAATAGGTATGTAAAGTAAGATGATTCTAATCCTTGTTCCATTAACTGTCGTCGTTAGGGCGTATTATTTGCCTAACTACAAGCAAAACTTTACACGTGGTACAATCGATGAGAATGGGTATAGAAAGTAAGCTAGTTGCTGTAAAATATGATATCGTTTATATATTTTAATTTAAATGAGACTTTACATAATCCTTCTTATGTTGGGAAACACGTTCCCTCTTTCTGCAGTGGAAAATGAAATAGGTTGTTATATTTTTTTAAACGACGTATGGACGCGTTCTTCCCCGTCTATATTTGTAGGAAGTCGTTACCGCAGCCTATAGACGCTCCAAGTACCGCAGGTATTTTCACTGTTGCTTACCCTCTAAATTATCAAGAGAAAGTGTTGCTAGCCTAGGAGATAAGTCCCACGTGCTCACAAAAACTGAGAAAACTGTTATGACTTTCGAAATGACTCTGACTGAGTGGCTGCGATTTTCTATCTAATGGAGTTAGAACCCATTCTTTATTAGACACAAACATTTCGTAGATATAGTTCATCATATAGGGTGTTGTGTAGTTATTTGACACATAACTTTAACTTATCGGTTATACAGTATCATCCTAATACAGGTTCACAAATTGTATATGTAGTTTACATATATAATCGGTCTCTCCACGCAGTTACTGAGCGAGGTTTTAAAACTATTTTAGTAATTTATACCAACATTTCTGTGTTTGATGTTACATCGTTGTACCAAGCGATCAGTTGTAACTAATGCGATTGTTTCTCGCTTGCCATGACTACTTGAGATCCGCAGAAACTGAACAATTCTATTGTTTGCTGTGATATGTAAGTTATATCCAATTGGTTACTATCTACAGGACATGGGATGTGCTGTGGGTATTTATAACACGAAAAAGTCCAGTTAAAAGTGTGACCAAATGGTTTATTAACAAATTAAATGAGTCGCACAATCGGAAACTAGATACTAAGGCACGCAAGGGCTGGAAAATCTATGGCATCGCGTGCGTCCTTATACAAGTCCAGGCTCAATCAGACTGACTGTAGCTAGTACGTCTTACAGGCAACAAAGTGTAATGTCCCGCTCACTGCGCCTGCGCATACAACGGTGGTCGCGGGCTGTCCAGGCCCTCATAGTATTGGGTAGGACACGACTTGATAAAGAGTTTCTAAGAGTAGCTCTTTTTTGAGCTGAGCCAGTACGATGAACTTCTTAAAATGAGGCAAGGCTACTGAAGTACAAATATGATGTTTGAAGTGTCGAGAAATGCGAGTAAATGAAGTCTAGTGCCTCGCTCGATCTGACTCTCCCCCCGTATAGGTTATTAAGGGACACTGACTTACTTTGAGCTGTTCTTACATTTTGCCGTCATGTTCGGGAAATGAACTGTCTCTTCTATGTTCTACTCTTCACTACCATGATACACACACGCTTAAGGATCACATACACGCAAGTTACAAACTTTAAAACCAGAAATAAATCTCCTTTAGACAAGTACTGTAAAACAAATAGGGATTACAGTCGATATTTCTGTGCTTTTCGTTTTATTTACCCGATGCCTAATCTTTTTGTGGGAGTAAGCAGTACGTCTGAAATGAACTGCTGACATTAAAACTTACCTGAACGGTGTATTTATGTGTATGAACATGATATAAACTTATTTTCAATCATCACTATTAGGCTGGCCAGCAGTTGAAGTAAATAGGCTGTTTATGATGAGACGTTTAAAGTTACGAAATCGTTTTTATCCGACTTCAAAAAAGGGGTTCCATGTTTCACTTAATTAATTTTATGGAAATAGGCTCACATTTTTTGTTAATTTCTAGGTAAATTTTCAAAATATTTTTTTATTCGATTGATTGTATTGATTATAGGTACTCCCAGTCTGATCTGATAATGGGATCTCAAGGGAATCGAGGGCAACTCTGAAGTCTTATATACAATAATACTGAAAAACCATATATACATATACAAAATGTCCTAAAATTCAACGACAAGCGGGCACCAGTGGGTGGGCCTGCTCGTGACTCCTCGAGAAAAAAATAGATAAACTTTTTGGTTTTGTTTAAAACTTTTCTAACATAACCTCGTTGATAGTATGATGATACCAAGAGATGTTATTATATCGTCTGTCCCCATTAAAAAGTAATAAACATCATAAAATTAAATAAAGTTTCCTCTATAGCTCCCTTATTAGACACCGTAAATTTTATATAATGAAATTACGTCCCAAGCAGTTATGAATTTAGTATCGATAACGGCGGGAATAGCAGCGTGGGAGGGTACTTTTTATTCAAATTAGGCTCTAAATGTTGTCAACAACGTGTTATGATACGTCTGATGGTGGTTTGAGATAAGTCAAAGGTATTTAAGGTCAACAATGTGAGGCTCATCAACGGAATCTAATTGGCGTGCCTTTATGTTAGTAAACAGGTGTTAGGTACAAAAATTTTAATTAAAATACTATCTATATTCTGCTTGTTAGTAAGTTAAAAGCAAAACTTTACACGTGGTACAATCGATGAGAATGGGTATAGAAAGTAAACTATTTGCTGTGAAATATGATATCGTATATATATTTTAATTGAAATGAAACTTCAAAAAAGGGGTTCCATGTTTCACCGAATTAATTTTATGAAAATTGGCTCACATTTGAATGAATGTTCTGATTTCTAGGTAAATTGTGGGTTGAGTTTCAAAATATTTTTTATTCGATTGAGTATAGGTATTTCTAGTCTGATCTGATGATGGGATCTCAAGGAAATCGAGGGCATCTCTGATTTTTTTTAAAATTAGAAGACTTGTTAGTAAGTTCAAAACAAAGTACGTTACAATATTTTTAATAAATTAGGTCTGATTTTTGACTTAAAATAATTTTTAAATACACAAAGATTTTTTTCTGTAGAATTATAAGTCACGCTTCACTGATGTCGTGCTGCGGACGGTGTTGGTTCTATGGCACAAACTCGTTATGTTTTCCCCCATAGATGAAGGCCTATGCCCAACGGTGGGACGTATGTAGCCTGTAGATATGATGATGACCGTAGTGTACTTATTTTGCGTTAAATAAGCGTCTAGTTGACGGTAGGTAAGTGATAATATTCGCGTATTTATCTATAACACCTGTCAAATCAAAGAAATTACTTGGTGTTAAGTAAAATTACCCTTTGTTTCCTTTATTTAGATGTCACTATTCTTAAATGACTTTTTAGATTTGATGATACCTACAACGTTTTTGTAATTACTTACTTTTTGTTTCAGGTAAGGAAATGTTATTGTAATTGGTAAGTTTAAGCTAGTAGGTCGTAAGTACATAATCTGTGAAGCACCTTATAAGACAGATAAATAGGTCTTCTATTGAATGTGAATGCTGGAAGGCTGATGACGGACGAAAGGTTAACATATAATATATGTATCAACCAATACAAATGAATCAATAATTTTATCAAATAATATTATTCTCAATACAAATAACTAATCAACTAATGAACAATGAAATAAATATTTATTTTTTGTTTATATCTAGGTATGATTGTGAGTAAATGTCAAAAATAATTAATTACTTTCTTTTCTTTACTATGTTACTTACCAAGAGTTTTCGATAGCAAGAAGCAGTACTTTACTGACTCTAGATTTATTATTGCGCAAAAATAACATCTCTCCCTTCACTAATTACATCCTGAACCTTACATTACGAAGCTTAATATATTCTAGAACTAATACAATTCAACTCAAAACAGCTTGCACACCTTCGGTTCTTAGGATGTTCCTCTAATCAGACAAAAATGACGCTTATGGTAAAATAATAACTGAACATTTTAAATAAATGGTGTTATAGACCTTGACGCTTTAACGTACTATTGTTTGTACAGTAATGGGTAATAAATAATAATTTGAATCGAATTTTTTTGTTAATTTTAACATTGATTTAGACAGATGATTTCTTTGCCATATAAATATCGGAGATCATTTAACATATGAAGCTGTTTTAAGGTCGTTATTGGAGAACCAAGGTCCAAAGTTGTATTTGTGTTCAACGAGAATATTGTTCATAAGTATCTAAAATGTAATTAATTATTTACCTACATACTTGTTTGAAGAAATCAAATATATACTATATATAATGCATTATTTAACAATTACTTTAGAATTATTTCAATAAATCACTTTAACAGTCCGGAATCAGCTATCAATCACATCGCGATACTTAGCAAATATCATTAGCATTTAAATAATTAAGTATCATCTAAAATATTTTATCAACCAAACAGTGTAAATACGTTATATTGAGTCACTGGGGGTTAACTATTTAAACTTAAACTAAAAGAATGGCTATTACAAAAAAGCTGTTTTAATTTGAAAGAATATTATTATTGGAATTAGTAATAAAATAAAAAATATATTTCACAAGGTTAATATGTACGCCCCTTAATAATAATCTGTTGATTCTAAAGTGCATGAAATTGTAAGATCTATTGTACATACAAACACAATAAAATTTTATCTAATCTAATCTTATCTATATCTTTGATTTGACTCATTTATATAAAGCATTCTCCACACTTCATACTACAATAGGAATATCAAATAATAATATATATTATAGATTATTACATAATATATATTTCACATTATACACTTAAAAGCACGCCTTCAATTTAGAATATTAAAATAAATATTTACTTTAAAGTATAGTCATCAAAAATTGTCTGGGGGTGACATTGTGAATTGCTCGGCAGAACCCAGGTTACTCAGCTTGTGATGGGTAATGCAATTCCTGGGGAGTTTTAGTGGGTGCTGCTTAGATGAGGAACACTGGAGGATTAGGTCTGTACACGAATTCCTCTTCGCAAAAAAAGGTTTATAAAAATATAATATACTGTACAAAATTGTATCGTAACGTAGACCAGTGTAATGTGTGTAGGCAGCGTATACGTTTAATTTTAATCATATTAAACCGCTCCTTCTGAGAAGAATCACATTCTTAATACCGTCCTTATACCAAAACTCTGCATATCAACATATTTGCTGCCAATTTTGTCCTACAATATCATTTCATCGGCTTTTTAATAACTGACAACAATGTTGACTCGTTCAAGTATAGTTTAACTATTATATAGTTAATATTCAAACTATATAGTTAATATTCAAATTAAACTTTAACGGACACGTGAATGCACTAATTTCCACTATCGTCCTCATGCTAGCCAGTTTAGATAGGAATATTGATCGGACATATTCTTTTTGTGTTTACTTGTTTGTAGAAAAAGTGCACGGTACAAGATTAAAAGATAAGCGATTTCGAATTCGCATTACCGAATAATTTATACCAAAATGTTTTTAATTTATAAACAAATGAAAAAATAAACATACAATTAAAAAGGGTGGAAAGTAATATTACATTGAAGTTAGTGACGTGTCATAACATAAATGTATTCCTTTTTTATTAACATACCATAATTAAAAATTTATTGAACCTATTAGAACCTTTAACACACAGTAAACATTAATTCAGATTGTTATTTAGGTAGTTTATTTCCTGGCGACACTTTGTGCCCTTTTGAAGAGAGTTTACCCAATGCTCTCACGAGATGGCGTTACTTGTCTTGAAATTCATACGAAATGACTAGAAGGAGATACTGCGCAAGTCTACCGCGCAGCTTTGTTCTCCCGCCAACCGTCTTATAATTATTATAAGAGAGAACCGCAAGTATTTTTTACCGCCACCGCACTGCACCGTTTTATTAATTCATAGATAAGTTTTTATACACCGCATACTAATATAATAATTACTAAGTTATTGAACCGCTCCTGGACTATCAAACTGTCTAAGCTGAACTGTGCCGGAGTGAAAAGTGAAGACAAGGTCGACCCTCTACAACTCAGGTGAATTGCTGCGTCGGCTTGTGATGACGAGGATCTGAGGAGAGGAAACGAGGTGAGACTGCTGGGCGCATTGACCCATCTTTACTGTTTGTTTGGTGTTTATTGTGTGCGGTATTCTAATAGGCATAACTTAATGCTCTATTAGCAAAGTTCTTAAGCTTTGGTACGCCTCCCTGATGGTGGCTATTTACACGCCTGTCTAGAAGTAAAGACAGCTTTCTCTTCTTCACCTATTGAAGAGCTAATCCTATTATGGTTACAGTTTTATTGTTCTTTAAACTTTTATTAAGACATTACTTATTACTTACTACAATTATATTTGGGAGTCTGCTACAGGTGTAGTTAGTATAAGTTTATAAAAATTAGTAAAATAAAAGTCGAGCCAAATATAAGCAGTCTATATTTCTTCATAACGTATTGAACAATAATGCGATCTCACAGAATTGTTTTACTTAATTATATTCAAAAATACTTTGCTACTCGTTTCTTAAATCTAAATTTAAGTACGGTTATGTGAGTTTTACATTGATCATACTTCAGTTTGTTCGACATACATAACATAACGGTATATTTATATAGTATTTGTGACTGTTCAACAATTTTTTAAAAGTTATATTAATATCAAATTCATATTGACTTCATATAACTTTATTATTATATAGGCTGACTAATAACTTATAGTGCTAACTATTGTAAAAAAACTTTTAAAACTGGCTTACTTAAATATTAAATATACCAATGTAAGCTCATGTCTTGTACCACACAACAAACCCTATCATTTCCGTAATTTATTTGAAAGCTGAATTACACTCAACGAGAAATATCAACTAAGTAAATACGATTTTTATTTATATGCTATTTAATGTCTAGTATTTACATATCGAGTTATCAGATATCTGTTAGTTAACCAAACTACACTATTTAATAGTGTAGTTGTTTAACTTTAAACCTTTTCTGTGACCTTCTTTTCGTGCGAGTAAATATCACAACTTTGTAAAATGTCTTTTAAATTTTTTCATTCATCTTCTCACTTGAACCATAACTTAAATTTCACGAATTAATTGACGATATATTTTAAGCTTTTCCATATTAGAATTTAAAGTTAAGCTTTGTTTAATAGGGTTGGATGTCTTCAAAATGTCAGGAATTCCTTATGTTATAAGGTCATGACCTCTTCGACCTGTCGGATTTTTTTATGCTTTCCGACTTTTATGTACCTGTGCTTATAATTTAATGGACTTGAAAGTTAATTCTTAATAGTTAAATTTCATTAAACAGATTCCTAAAAATAAAAATGAGCGAGTAAGAAGGGATAACAATGATGTTTCATTGATATTATATCATCAAGTAATATTTTATAAAATATAAAATATTTTATATTTATAACTTCTTATAAAATGTTATCTTTGATATGTTCACCACTGTACAAGATTACACGTGTACATTACAGTTATTATAAGTTAAAAGGCAACGAGTGTAATGATTTTATTAGAATATAATTTTAGAAATACATGAATAATATCGTTGTTTATAAACTTCTAGTTGATATTGTTAATTTGATATAGATTATATTAGTTACTATAAACTAAAATAAACGCATAAGATTATTATAAATGAGATAAAGGTACGTTATCATTGCATTATTGGTAATCATTGTCAGTTCGTGAGAATACATTATAATATCGATAAATATTAAATAAATTATTTAAAAAAATATAACCCGATAATGTCTAAAGATTAGAAATTATTTGATAAATGTCGATGTACTAATGATTTTCATTTAAAAAAATATTTTTATATCACATTTCATTTCGAAAGACGTATATCGGTTAGTTACGTACAGCATCAATTGTAGACGGTGGTGTAGTCAAGCCGCCAACAATGATATATGCAAGTAGGCAGAAATCACGCTCAATCAGTTAGCAATAAGTCATCAGCTCGTTCACCGAGCACGGCTGGTCGCAGCACTCCGATATCACTCCCTTCTTGCTCTTCGGAGACTCCAGCGCCTTGGCAGTCTTTGGAGCCAGCCATGGCCACCCAAATTCTTCATACTCTGGCAAAAACTCCATCCTCTTTGGAAGAGGTTTACTTTTGCAGAGGTAGGCTAAAGTTATAGCAAGTCTACGGCCACAATATACCTGACGAGGTGTATCCCCTGATGATAAACCAAGCAGGCCCATGGACAAAGCCAGAATGATTAATGTCTTCATGGTGTGCGCCACGAAGCTCGAATCTCGAAGCTCGTATGGCGATAATACCGCAGTTTCTTGCATTATATACGGACACTAGTCATTAATATTCAATTAAACGTCTTAAAAGTATTAATGGGACCTGAATGTGTGAGACATTTACGTGGGATGATAGATTCAGACGGTTGCCGCCCCATTGAGCAGTTGATGGTAAATAAATTGAAATTTTGCTTTTGAGAAAATAGGTGAGGATGTTAATTCATTCATCATGTCACATATTATTAGATGAGCACCTGAAAGCCTACCGTGTACATGAATATTTATGGTAGAGAAGACTATAAAAGGGGATGCTATAACAGAATTAGCACATTCATCTGCCACCTTTCGGGGAGTTAACTGTTCTAACTATATTCCAAAGAACCATGAAGACTCAAGTGCTGTTTCTGTTCGTGCTGGCGACGATGATGTCTGTCGCTTCTGCGAAGTCTTCAGCTCAGGTGTTCTGTGGGAGGAAGCTAGCGAACACTCTGGCTTTCTTCTGTCCGATCGAGATGTTGGGAAAGCGGGGAGGATCTAACGCCATTGATGACTACGAGGACTTTGGCTGGCCTTGGATGGTGCCTAAGAACAGAGCTCTGGAGGATAACAGAAGCAAAAGAGGAGGAGTCGTATCCGAATGCTGCGATAAACCATGCACGCTAAACGAACTGCTGTCTTATTGTTAACATTGTGCTTATTAGATGATTAGATCAAAATGAGATATTAAATGTGAATAGAATCTATTAAAGTTTAAATAAAATAATTATAATGTTTTGTATTAAGTGTAATTTTTGTGGTTCTTTGTATAAGTTGAAACATTTACTTAATAATTGTATACCATTATTACCAAAATTGTTTTCTACATAATTACTCTTCAATAGCGTAATGTAGTAATATTAAAAATATCACTTTGGAACTTAGATGGCTAAGAATATTAAATTTATGTGTTATGATATATTTCACTTCAATAAATATCTCGAGTGAAGTATTTCCTTTTTTATTTTGACAAATTCTAATACATCTTAAGGCTAAATTAAAAAAAAATCTTTGGCATCTTTCTCAAGAATTTGTTTGAAATAAGACACTTATTATCATAGACAACAGCTACACACCTGCATGGTGCGTTGGAAAAGGTTATTAAGGAATATTGAAACCTTCTATAGTTACTATCTTCTTGCAACTTGCCAAAAACTTTGTCTGCTTCCTCTTTACCATGGTTTTGCGTCATTCTGACCTCATTCTACTTAAGTACCATATCTGATAGTCTTTTTCGATAAGTAAGTCAAGCGCGATGTGGATAGACAAGTTTTTCTTCAGGATCTACAATAGTTTGTAGTTGGTGGGTAATTGTTACGTTGATTCTTCCTAACTTGCTTATTGCAGTCCTTTTAAATATATTTATCAATTATCTGCAATAAACTTAGGTTTAATAGTCGTGTACGCGACAATCACATCGGTATTTCGATATTCAAATATCGAGTAAATCTTATATATTATAATATCGAGATGAGTATCATCGCTTATCTAAAACTCCTAGAGATCTTTAGGGGAAGAAATTCTCTAAAATCCTTAAGGCTCAACAACGTTGTATAAGGAACTCCTTTGCAATAGTTTTATCGAAAAATACTTCTATTTTACGAAAAATAAGTGAACTTTTAGTATTTTTTTCCTTGCATTTATGTTGTACCGTTTTCCTCAATGAGACGTGGTTTGGGAGCAGAGAGGCTTGTCTTTTAGCCTGTCTATGAAAGGATTTATCACGATCTTCATCAACCAAAGACTGTGCAAAGAAAGTGAAGCCATCAAATGCATCCACAGGCCACTGTGTCTGCTGCTTCGTATTTTGGTTTGTCATTACGTTAATTGCTTAACCTATAGTTTACAGTATCCAATGGTTGTTAGACGTAAGTAACTCTAAATGAGAGAAAGACAAAGGAAGTAACATTGAATGAAGTGGTAACTGTGCATTTGTCAATAGCCTTAAGATTGAAAAAATCTAATAGATTCCGTATAAGTTCAGTAGTTTTGGGTTCCTTAACGCTATATGTACTTGGGCGGGCATAACTGAAGAGTTAGGCTGGAAGAAGTCTGATGACGATAAAGGTAGTTGTTACCTGTGAGGTAATTAATTTGAATCGGTAGTTAGCTTTCTCAACTCTAGAAGTCCATAATCTCTTAATATGTTGGCAAATATGAATTTTTGAAAGTGAGAATTATAGTAAAGTGTATACAACTTGTAAGGTTCTTTGCTTGTGGTCCAAGCAAATGGACCTAGTTTTGGTACGGTAGATGATAAGCTTGGTCAATCGAGCCATCCCAGCTTCTGCAGGAAATCTCCGAGTGTGTTGCCGCTGCTGAAAACCTCCGGAAGCTACTAAGCTCGATTTGTAGTTAGCCATTCCGTTGCTTGCTACCGGAACGTTTGTGGTTGTGTCTCTTGCATCTATGATACCATATGAAAATCTTAAAATTGTCTCTGAAAATTGCAATGACTTCATAAAATTTTGGTTTAAGGAAGCATTGCTACAAACTTTCTAAATTTGTCTTTGGTATTTTAAAAGGTCACTAAAGTTAATTAATACTCCTTTTTTAACAGTGAAACATAAGTTCCTTTTATAAAGTCGGTTGAAAATGAAATTCTTTAAGCTATAAATATATAATAAGAACTGTGACGTCTGTTATTAAAGTCACATACTATTATACCAATAGAACGCTCAAGTGAACAATTTGTTATTATAATTACATGTTTGTCTGGCCTTTCAACAATAGATTAAGATTTAAGATATTTATTTTCATGTTATTATCTTTATAAAGACATATGTAAACAATACATAACATAATTACCATTTTTATAAGAATTCTTATTATATAACAGTATATCTGATTATGATGTATTTCAGGACGAAAGAAAAATTCTACAAATGAAACTATTGGCCATTTATTACGAGATAATATTTCTACTGGAAGAAATTTCTTTAGAAATAAGTAGTACCCTTGTACATTCTCTCTGTGAACATATAAAATTTCATTAAATTATGTGTATGTACATAAATTGTTAAATATATAAGCATCTGTATATGTATGGTTTCAGCATTCGTCTATAACTCCACACTTTCTTCTCTAAGCAGTCATTGCATGGGCTCTTAACAGCCAGGGCCAGTCCCACTTGTGCTTAAACTCTATGTCGATAGTCTGACTCCATCTCTTCCCCTCACGCTTCAGACACAAGAACAACCTAGCCTTCTACACATAAGAGCACCGGAGAATCATCAGCAGCCATCCAGACTGTAGCCAGCACAAGCATAATGGAGACTTATAACTGGCGTCGTACGTAGAACTATGCAATACGAGACTTCAATCTTTGAATCTACTTTTATATGGTATAAAAGTAGATTCAAAGATTGAAGTCTACATTAATATTCAAATAAGAGAAGCATTTCTTACAATTCCAATCAGCTTTTCAGAAGATAGTCTTCATTAGTTTTAAGGTTAGCATACATGTTATAACGGGTGACTGCACATTGTTCTAATTCACTTGAAATATGTCACCTCTGTTAATAGTCCTACGCATTTATAGAATTTTGAATATTTATACTCCTGGATTTGTATAAAATGAGACGTTAATCCGAAATCCCACATTCGTACTACAGCATCTGAAGTAAAACTAACTAATCTAAAATCATGAAGGTCTTCGTGTTTGTCTTGGTTGCTATCATCACTCTGTTGTCTGCTGCGTCAGGGAAAACTCCTGGGCAAGTATACTGTGGGAGAAAGCTGGCTAACACTCTTGCATACTTATGTCCTGTGGAAATGGTAGGGAAGAGAGCGATGTCTTCGGGTGCTGACTTTGAGGATCTGAGCTGGCCCTGGTTGATGCCGAAGAACAGAGCCTTGGAAGACGTTAGAGGCAAGAGAGGAGGTGTGGTCTCCGAGTGCTGTGATAAACCGTGCACGCTAAACGAACTTCTGTCTTATTGTTAACGTGAATTAACTGTTACATTGTGCTGTTACTGCTTATGCAAATTCCAGGGAATAATTATTCCACTTAGAGTCTAATAAAAGTTATTTAAAAGATTTTGTTACGTTTTATTTAGAAGTTTCCCGTGACTAGTTGGATTGTTATTCGTAACTATAATCACTATTTAGAAAGAACGGAAAAGTCCAACTAATCTTTCTCTCATGTTAATCCTCCTTTACTCTGTTTTCTGGGATACCACGGTTGCTTGCGTTGTGACAAGCTACAAGTGAAATCATCATAAATGAATTGCCACAGGCAAATAAATGCAAGAACTAAAAGACGAAGTATTCCCGAATGTGTCCAAAGTTTCGAAGTTTACAAGACCTTCCATATCTCGGTCTTTTTTGTCCAGAGCTACATACTTATTTATTAAATACAAATTTCACAAATCAAACGCGGGAACCTTTAAAAGTTTAATTGTGAAGCGTCCTTTTTTCCAAAAAAATATACACCGATATCTTAATAAGTTCTATATGCCGGTTTTAAAAATAAATCAGCCTAATAGTATGGACAGACACTTCAGAACAATCCAGTACTGACCGCCGTCTGGTCGAGTGGTCTAACCTTGTCTTTCTCAGGTGTCTTTGCCAGAGGTACCGGACTCCGAATCCCAGTATGCGCAGATAATGGTACAAACATTCACGAGTTATTTAGTATATTCGTGTTATTGATATATGTATATATATATAACTCTCTATATTTATCCTTTATCTACTATCTATAACACAAGGTCTTAAGCTTACTTGGGAAAGATATTAGGTATGAGTGTGATAATTATTACATAATTACTGAACATGTCTCACGAGAGAGTATATAAACAAACTCGAGCATAAACAACATTAACACCTCTGGTAATACTAAATGGAACTCAGTAATTAAATTCATTAAAATAAGCAGCTTTTAGATTTTGATAACAGAAGCTGTATTAGTTGATTATGTAAAATTCCATTAACAACTAAATAACTCAGTTACCATCTGGAACAATGTCGGTACGTCATTTCTCTCTTCGTCTGAAATGTAAGGCGTAAGGAGAAGAATTCAATTTTTCAAAGCTTCCAAAGTTTCAACATGTCTATCTCGTCACGTTACAAAGTTTCGAATTGATTACCCTAATAAGTGCTGATGATAGATCGCTAATATTAATAATAACACTTACATCAGGCAGTCATCCTCTTAATAACATCACACACTGCACTTACTTGGCACAAGCCCGTAAATGTAGTTTTGAGAAATATAAATACAAAAATAATAATAATCATTTATTTCAGATTCATCATACATCCATATTATTAGTATCAAACACGTGTTAGTAATAATGAACAAATTGGCGGAAAAATGGGCGAACATATAATAATAATCCTATTAATAGAGAGTAATTTAGAGTTAATTTTATCCCACACAAATTAGCACAGTGTCAGGACTGGGTGGACCGCTGATTGAGTCCATCTCTATACGACTATATATATTATATAGCCATATCTTCCGAGCCAGCATCGGAGAGTCCCTCATCAGCGCTCAGGAATAAGTTGATAATATTGGTAAATGAGTACAAACATTCTTAATGTAATGATATGGAACAGTCAAGAAGTCTACAGCCAAATTTCGCAATTAATTCCAATTTGATGAATATGGAACAACTCTTGTTTTCACGAAAGTCTGAGTATATTTGACTTACACTTGACTTACAATTTCTGACAAGTATACATAAACCCACGGGAGTTGAACAAACGTAAACATTGTAATCAATAATAATTATTAAGGTCACCTCCCAAATTATAATATTCATTATTTGGAGAAGTTATAAAGGCATGTGCGGGTAAAGATTACGTAACAATGTCTAGTTAGGAGTGGGAGAGGTTCTACGTTGGAGGTAAGATCAAATCTTCACCGCCAATTACATACAAACTTTTTAATGAATGTTATTCACAGGACACTGTTCAAAATGCGCCCACCCTCTTTAGTGTTTGCATAAATAAAACCTTTCTGTGAAAGAATAGAATAGAATAGAATAGAAGATATCTTTATTGTACGTCAGCCAATTCAAAAAGAGAAACACACTAAAAAAAACTTAACTAATTGAAAGATACACTATTCTATAGGAAATAATTACAATCATATTATTAATATTTATATTATTGAAATTCTGTCTGGTAGCCGGAATTGATAAAAGAAATACTTATCAGATACTTCCTGTGGTGTAAATAACGCGATGGCCAATCGATTCTAAACTCTTTGACATATTATTTCAAGCTGAGATTGAAACCTGGATAGTTTACCTATACCTATTATCTAGTGTCGCAATCACAGTGAAAGAAACTAAGTTAATACATTAATGTTTCTGATACATTTTTGACACTACTTCGCCACGGTTACGCTCCAATGGACACGTGGCATTATGAGTTTGCAAAGCCGCCATTTTCCAATTTCAAATAAAAATCGTTATAAACTTTTAAAATGTATCTCATCTTAATGATCCTTTTGATAATCGCTAGATGGCACTGTATGGAATTGATAATTAAATATGTGATATATTTAATCACATATTTAATTATCAATCAACCCCGCTAGTTAGCAAATAACAATTTAAATATTATTGTGCTTTATATTTCTCGCTCCCCAACTCGTACCTCATACTTCATATAGACTCAAGTTTTATTTATTCACAAAACTGTTGTTGCCAGGCTCTAAGTCACCATACAACTCCTTTCTGTGTCAGTAGCAATTCCAGGTAACTGTAAATAGAATTAACAAAACGAACGTGGAGCTCGCATTCATTGCTGTACGGTTGCTTTAACACCGCCACACGAGCAGACACGCTTGTTAACATAAACTGTATTGATGCGAGAGGTATGGAACTTTTATGCAATTCTAATTTATGTTCATTTGAGAGTTTTATGGCGGGCGGTTTATTGAGTGCCTGTAGATTGAAAGTTAAGTGGTTGTAGTCAAAGAATAATGGAAGCGTAACGATATGGCTTGATTTTGCTAGAAACCTTGATAACGAGCTGTTTGTGTAAAACAAGACGAGAACTTTTATTTACATGGCGGCTCTTTGAAAACAATTGGGTTATCGAACGGTGCTAACTTCCTTAAAATAACTCCGGCTATCTATAGAACTCTATGCTGCAGATTCAAGGTTTAATATCGCGTACCAACAACACCATATAGCACAAAAATATTATTTCAAATGACGAAATGAATTATGAAAAAGGTAAGGGAGTTCGTTAAATTTCTATTTTTATTACAATACTTTCCCAAAGTGAAAGGCAAGTGATGTTCGCAGATGTAATTAAAAATACTATTTATAGTTTTTTTTATTGATGTGCGGAGACCTTTGATATATAACAAACTATATACATAGTTGTTGCTAACAACACAAACATACAACTGTCTGTATTAAATAATAAATATAGAATTTGATTACATAACATCTAATATGTCTCAACTCATATAATATAATTCTCATATTAAACCTACATAAAAAGTGTACTTTTTTAAATATTTTTTTAAAAATAAAGCACAGCAAATAACAACACCACCTGATGATAAGCAGTAGAGGAGTCCATATGTGAAGATAGCTAGTGAAGCATGAGACATACCGCCAAAGTATTGTCTTTGATGGACCGATCTGCGACAATTTTTAATACAAGAACAAAGGAACCGCTCTCATACAGCTTGCATTTAATCAGCCGACCAATGTAGGTATTCAAACCACGTCAACTAACAAAGTCACCCTACCATCAATCTGAGATTTAGTCGGCTCCATTTAATTGGTCCAGCCCTCTTATAAATCTCATCAGCTTATCTGATTCGTTTTAAGCAAACAGACAGACAATACAAACCACTTAGCTGGCTTGATTTAAAGATAGTGTAATAACCTGCGTTTGACTGGTATTCGGGCATTGGGGTGAAGTGAAACAGGTCGCACACAAATGAAATGACAATTTACTTTTTGCATAATTTAAAAAACATGCCGTAAATCCTTTTGTTACGGATTAAAATCATCTGTCAGACGTTATTTTAATAATTATATTTTAAATATTAATTATGATTCCTTTCCAATTGATAAATATTTAGTGAACTAAAATGGCCCGAATTCTGTTGTCAACGGACTAAATTAAATTTGATGTCAGTACTACAGAAGAGAAGAACCTGGAAGAGATCGCTTTAAGCGCTAAATTAGCCCTTTGTACAAAATTAGTTAAATGTTTTTTGTGTATTTCTCTTGTTGAATTGGCTGATGTACAATAAAGATATATTCTATTATATACTATTCTACAGTTTCTAAACTGAATATTTTAAGCATATTTGTTTTATTTAAATGCCCATTATAAAACATACCCAATAAAATAAGTCAAAAGTGTATGGATCGTCTTAGTACCGATTAACTTGACGTTCTTCAAAAAAGTCATTCTATCCTTTTTACAATGAGTTGGAAAGAAAGAGATGCAATTAACTTAAATTTAATTTAGTCTGAGCACAACAGAATCGGGGCCAACAACAAGTAAAAAGAGTTTCATCAAACTAATAACATTAAAGAGGTTTCAAATATCTTTGATGCAATCTTAATACCTGACCAAAAGTTAATTTGATATCAAGGTTAACAACATCAATGGCTTAGAAAAGACAAAAGCTTCACAAATATTTAGTGTAGTAGAAATGAATGTGATATTTACGTAAAGAGATTTTTAACTCATTAAAGAAATAGGCGGGCAGTATATTACTTCTGTAAAACACAGGATAGGAGGTGTTGGGCCCATAACCATCACATTTAAAATGATATTTTGCGAAGTTCATGGGTTCCTTTAAAAGAGGCGTGACGTTGGGCCGGCAAGGTTGAGGTGGCTAGGACAGTATGTCGAATGCTGCACTAGTTATCTTCACATATGGACTCCTCTACTGCTACCAGCAGGTGGAGTCGAGTCAATTGTTGAGCGTTTTATAAAAGAAAGAAGTAAAATGTGAATTTTGTTTAAGAAAATAAACCTAGAAAGGCCATTTTAATTTTTTTTTTCATTATATCATTGTAACTATTTTAAACAGATACTCATCAAAGATAAATTAAATGATTTATCCACACGTCGAACGCCAATAATTTACCCACGAAGCTGCGTTTAATTAGTGCACGTATATAAAATTCAATGCATATTTTTAGTAGAACCGTTACAGCAATTATTCATAGCCGATAATTATGAGGTCAATAGGCGTTAATGTGGTGTTAAGTATAATAACGAAGCGTTAATTTTAGCCCTAAGTTAAGTTCGGGTTAAGTATACGGTGAAAGTTATCCCATCGTATCCGTGACTATCGTGACTGG
The DNA here is from genome assembly GCA_943193645.1 of Acentria ephemerella. NCBI lineage: Eukaryota > Metazoa > Arthropoda > Insecta > Lepidoptera > Crambidae > Acentria > Acentria ephemerella. The sequence goes on from OW971887.1 coordinate 933,745, forward strand.
ACCAGACAAATTAGAAGTTTGTTGTTTGGTTCAAGTTTTAGAATTACAGCGATTATTTTATTATGTTTTTAACTCAATTCAGCTTCACCCGGATATATTCGGTTTTTTTCGGATTTAGAATATCAGGGGTTTTTTAAACTCAAGTTTTTAGCCATTTAATTTCCTTCCTACCATAAGAGTCATCTATCTCTTTCCTTCTGTTTTATCCATGGAGTAGTATGTATAAAACACTTATTTTGTATTAGCTCTGCACCCAATTTATTAATCTTGTCCTAACCTTTTATTAACGGTTGCTCGGAAGAGATTACTTTTAAGGAATAAGGCCGCCTATTTGTACTGTGTATGTTTAATTCCTTCTGTTCCTGTTGTAGTTCAACGTGTAAAGAGTCGTGTAATTAAATTTGTTTTCATCTTTGAGTTAATAAAATAAGTCAAGTGTATGGATCGTCTTAGTAACAAATAACTTGGTGATCCTAAAAGTTATTGTATATTTTTTATAATAAATTCGAATTAACGCGATGCGATTAACTTAAATTTTAGTTTCATTCATTTTAGTTTCATTCATTTCAGAGCATTACGGAATCCAACCACAAGGAAAAAGAAGTTCATTTCATCTAACATTAAAGAAGTTTCAAATACCTTTGGTGTAATCTTAATACCTAACCAATAGAATCAATTAACATCAAGTTTAACAACATCGATGGCTTAGAAAAGACATAAGCTTCACAGACATTTGTGCGATAAAATTTATCATTATTACCCGTCTGATCCAGAAGGAGTATAATGCTTTTCGAGTGTATGTTGTATGGAGCGTATCATGTTGGTTTGTTGTGTGTTCCATTGTGTTCTGTGTCTGTTCTTATCGCAGCCTCAATGTTTGACGAGTTGTGTCATTAAATTTGTATTCATAGGCTTGGCGTACAGTCTTTTCACATTTTACTTTTCTAGGGTCAAATGTTAAAACAGTTTTAATGTAATTAAAAATCAACAAAAATAATGAACTAATAATTTTATGATTTCTTATTATTTAGAAACAGGTGACATACTAAAATATTCACATCTGTTGCTCGCTGATTAAAAATTAATTGGAAATATTATGAAGACATGAACATGAGACACATGTTACCTGCCAACACAATAAACAGACCATATTCATTGAATGGGCACAACACTACAAAACAGTGTTATTTTACTAACACCACAATTTTCTGTATATTTAAGACTAAAGTGGTAAATCTAAATTTCTTACCTAATTTAAAAAAATACAGTAAAGTAGTAAGTTTAAAAAAAGGTACAGTGACATCCTTCATAGAGAAGGCTAAGCTAATCGGAAAGTGTGATATTACACCATCCCGCTACCGCTCGTGATTCATGCCACACAAAACTAGCCCCGGAGCGTATTACACCCATTTTCAACTACAAATTGTAAAAATTATCGACTTAGTATCACAACTTAACTGCGAGTCCGCTACTCTCAGAATATGTATGGGAGTAATTTGACGAATTATTTGTTTTAAATCGTTGTTTCCATGGAAAGTTCTGATCCTCTAGCTAGGATGTTCACACAAGCATCAAGAGAATAATGATGGGAGCAATTTATGAAATTGTTTTTAACAACTTGTAGTACTGTAGTACTAAGCATCGGTAGAAATCTGCTGGCATAGTGTTTGAGCACTCTGATTTCGATTATTAAAACTAAACAACCTGCGTCATGGTTGGCTCCGGAAGGGTCAATCAGAAATATGTAATTTCAAAGCCCGATTGTTATTGATGAAGCTCCGCCTTAATTCACTTAGCATTTCAACGATGCCGATCATTAAGTTTAGTCATAACGGAAAGTGATCCTTTCCGTTAAATCTAAACTTTATAAGATTATATACTATTTAACCATAAGATTGACAGTTATCGATATATGTATAACTTTCATATGGTACAATCGTCGATGGCGAATATGAGGCACACACAACAGACATACCTTTGCGTTGTATAATGTAATTGAAAGCACATTTTATTTAAAAATTCGTAATAAAACTAAATTCAAATAAAGAGTTTTATTTAACTGTGCAGCATATTAATTAAAAAAATCGGAAAAAATATAATTTTTTTCTGAGTGTTCTCAGTGATGCCCTTAAAACTTTAAAAATAATATCCGTCTGTACCTTAGCCCCTGAACTCATTACATAAATCCGACTCTACAAAATAAAAGGTCACATTCGCGACTCTCAACGCTTTCAACCAAAAAACAACGACACAGCAACGCGACAATGGTCGACATATTCATAATCGTCGCGTTCCACGCTGCGTTACCAGAATTGTAATTCCTTTGTAGGTGCGTTTACACCCGACAATATAAGAGTACGAGACGTATTGATTGTACGGGGTTGCCGTACGATTTGTTATAGGATATTAAACTGTAAGATTATTTTACTGGGAATAAGACTGTTATTTTATTATCGAAGTGTATAAGATGCTAAGGTGAGAATGTCTTAATTACTTGATGTTGAAATTAAGTTAATTGAAGTTTGAGTTTACCAATGTAGATGATATTAGTGCTGTGATTAAGTTAATGAACGCGCCTGCTCATATATGTATATTATTGTATTAAGATTAATAGAAATCTTTTTGCAACATCGTAAATCTAATTAAAAATCTACATTTTGGTCGTACGTTATAAATGCGCCTCACAAACCAGATATAAATCCTTACCCGTCGCTAGATTAGGCTTGAGAAAAAAACAAACGAATGTCTGACAGGAGCGGCGATGATAGTATGACAAATTAATCGGAGTATTCTCTGGCATTTGTAATTCAACTATGTAATCATACTGGCTGTTCGGGAATGTACTGGCGACAACACGTCTCTAATAACATTTTTAAATAAATATATACTACTGATCGTATTGAGAAGTTATTTTTACAGTGTAATTGTTATTTATAATCATGATGAGTTTACTTCGAGCTAATATAATATATATCTAATTGTACACAACAGAGCGTAGTACCGATTGACTTTAAAAATAAAGTTTAATGATGTTTTTAATATGCATAAATCTAAAATGGATATTTTTCTTACTAAGACAACGAAAGAAATTTGATTATTGTAAACCCAACAAACTGTTTACAATTAATCGTATTAGTTTCCGAAAGTTTGTAATATTTTTCGTAATTTTTCGAATTCGTAATTAGTATAAGTAAAGTTTTTAAAAATACAAATGTAGAAGCAACCGTACAGGTCTCGAGGTCCTTGTATATATACTGATGTGACTTTCAAACTTCGTAAGCGTGATTCAGGCTTCGCATAAAAATATTACTAAAAATATTTAATTATTAAATAAGAGGCGTGAAAAAGCACTTTTTGGGCAGGCAAGGTGAGGGTGGCTAGGGCAGTATGTCGCTTGCTTCACTATCTTCACATATACACACTCCACCACTGCTTATCATCAGGTGTCGAGTCATTTGCTGTGCTTTATATTTAAAAAAAATCAAGTGTAGTGATATTGACACCAGTATCCACTACACTGAAATATCCACCAGAATAAGCTTTTGAAAAATAAATAGATATCTACTTATCTTTAAGAATATGCGATGTTGTATTGCATCTACACGTAATTGCACTTGTGGCATATCATCAAGTAATCTGGCGCACTAACAACTTAATGACTGTGTTTAAGCAGTCGAGACAACAATGGTCTATTACAGATGCTAGCCGACCAAAATAACTATACGATTTAAATTTTGTACCTCGCATACAAGTTCAATGTTTGTCTATAATTCGCTTTGGTATGCGTTCTCTTAAAGACGTATCAAAAATAATTAGATATACATACAGAATTTATCTCTAAATTGTTGTGAAAATTAAATGAGCAAGATTAAATATGTATTTGACATAAAAAGGAATCAGGCGTCGATCCGCATCACTAGTATTGGATAATTCCACGTATGACAAAATGTAAATAATTGTAAAAATAAGCTTAAAACACTTGAAATAAGAACCCTATCAAGTTATGACATTTAGTGCAGATACGACCTTACCTATAGTAGATTCGCGGGTTTTCTCTTTCCCTGACGATATGTGAACATATTTCACACATTCGCACAAAGTACGTCGCCAGTTCTTTTACAATGCGTACACTTAAACAATGGAACTCGCTGCGTCCCCATGTTTTCCCTGAGCGATACAACTAGGCGCCCTTCAAGGCTAGAGTGAGTAAGGAGCTTTCTGGGTAAGATCGAAAAACTCGTGACCATATCAGCACTTAACTTCAGGTGAGATTGCCGACAAGAGCTTACCTAATCAAATCTGTGAACTGTAAAATCGTCTTTATGAGAAATAAATGTTCTTTAAACCTGAAAATCGACTTCAAAACACTAAAAAGGCAAAAACAATTTTATTTTCGTACTAATCTATTTATTTATTTATTTAACAATTTATGTACACACAAAGACAATTAAAAGGACAAAACATCTAATTTTAAAGTATTTTTTAAGTTGGTGCTAAGTTGTTACAGAAACAAAAAGTGAAGTGCCGACTCCAAAAATTACTTTTCAATTTAATAAGTACATTAATTATTGTTTGCGGTTTTAGTTTTATTAAATTTTTATGTGTTCAATCAGACATCACCACCTAATCAAAGACAAGACGATAGTATTTTAAATTAAGTCCATGAAAGTGGAATTGCTATTTATGAGGCCTATAATCTACTGCGATTGCAGCCTGACCAACTGAACAAGCTTTCACTTAAGACATATTGTTTTATTGTTCGACACACAGACAAACAGATTATCTCTTTATAGTTTTTATTACATGTAATTTATAACGGCCACGCATGTGGGCGGCGGGAAATTTGGCGTTCAGATAAAAAATAATAATATCGAATAGTTGTGTTGCAGCCATTTTGAAAACCTATTGTGTTTTTGTTGCAGGTAATTGGTCGAATTCAAACGTCAAATGAAGCGGTTATAATTGGAGAAAGACGATTGGCTAAGTATTCTTTTTTTAAATTTAAATCATTAATTTCATTTCCAGATCACTGTAAAAGCTTCAACAAATATTTCAACTATTTCTTGAAGTAGTTCTGTGTCATATGATGTTTTCTCCTGGAGAATTTTCTATATATATAGTAGGACACCGCCTGATAGTAAGCAGTCGGTTGTAACGACAACTACTTTCCTTTCAAGGTATAGGTTAGTATGGTGCTTTAGTTCGAAACCTTGACGACTGCCTTGTCGAGTGGTCAGTATCCCGGTCTATTTAGCCAGTTGTCCCGGCTTCAAACCTCGGTAGGGGCAGATATTTGTATGATGAGTACAAATATTTGTTTAGGAGTTATGTATGTCTGTATATTTATTTGGTATATTTTCTGATATTTATATATATATATTTCTACGTTATCTTCTGTACATAACACAAGCTTTAAATTATGCTTACTTTGGGCTAGATAATAGGTGTGAGTGTGAGAAATATTACACACACACACACACACATATATGTATATATATATATATATGTATATGTATATATGTATATGTATATATATATATATGACGGATTGCCGAGCAGTTGAGGCGTGTTTGCATCGATTTCGTCATCCATTTTACAATAGGTTGTCTTTTCTTCAAATATTACAATAAACGTAAAAATAATAACAGCGAATTAATGATCAATTACTATTAAATTGATTTAACACGAATCACAATAAAAAATAACGTAAGATTATTATGATAGCTTTTGATTAGAGCCAATGGTTTTGTGTCTGTACATTTCAAGCGGCGACTAACAACTGAACTGACGTTCCACCGCCATGACAGTCACAACTCCATTCGGAACTACCCGCTCTAAAATAATAAGAACTATTCGATGTATTCGAATGTATTCGAATAGTTCTCATTACCAATACCAATATTCATAACAAATCATTTTAACAAAACATAAAATTAACATCATTAAACAATTGTTAAAATCATAATTAACGTTTTATTTAATCACGCGCCGTTATATATATATAGAATATATTATAAATATTATTTTTTATTTATTTCTCCCGTGTCGAAAGGCCAATGCCCAACTGTGGGACGTAATCTAGGTTGCTGTTGTGATAACTTTTGTGATTATGAAGTCAGTTATAGAAGTTTTTACAAAATAGTTCGGTACTACATTTATAGCACTTTATCCTTTAATGGTCACTATATACTACTGACATTATTATAAATTTGCTTGCTCTAGATATATGGCTAAATAGTCTTAGCTACATAATACCACCTGTACCAACCATTGTATTCGACCTGCTTATGGCAAACAAAATCGATTTTGATTTGATTTAACATAAATATATCAGGAACTCAATAAAAACAATTTACATCGTAAATATCCCGTTTATTATTCTCATTATTATATACATCGCTTCTTAATTTGGACTCGAATAATTGATCAGTATATAAATACTAGTTGATCTATCGATTAGAAAAAAAATACCCTGCTTTAAGTCACTTGTTCGATGTTTTTTGCTGCTTCTAAAAGATTGACTTCACATTAATTTGATCGGTGATAACATCTCCGAGCAACAGTTACACGTTCAGACGATTGATATCAGATATCAATCCGTTTGCGTGACGTTAATAAATCTAGACTTTCACTTAACACTCGTTTGAGTACTGTGGACGACATATTGTCAGTGATCTACTGGTTGAGATCACTTCAACTCTTGTTCTGTTCCGGCAGTTAGAGGTGAGACAGCCACAGATAGTTCACTCTTTCATCTTCGGCCTTATCTTCTCTAACCATAGATGAGGCGAGTTTCCTCCTATCTTGTTTAACAAATGCCTCATGCAACGAAAGATTGTGCACAGCCTATATATACCATAGATTTCTACAAACCTACCCGGCGCTAAAAGCATGACGGAAACTGGAAAACTATGGTCTACCTATACTTATATCTTAGCTTAGCATGGGACTCGATCGAAGACTCAAAATGTAAAAACATGAGATTTCGATATAGACAAAACCTTTTTGGAGTTCATCGTTCTATAGGGCTTAGCTAGACAGAGTTATTTGCAAATCCACATTATAATTTTATTTCTCACACTCACACCTATTATTTAGCCCAAAGTAAGTATCAAGAGTTTGTGTCAAGGATTCTTGAATCAAACTCTTGATACTTACTTTTCTTGATTTTTACTCATCAAGCTAATATTCGAGATTAGAACTCGGTACCTCTACTCCGCCAACCAGACGACCGTCGTCTTTCTACAATGATATTATTTTGAAATCTTCACGGTGTCTAAGCAATTAAAAAACATACAGACATATTGCAAGAACACAATCAAACGGTACCATTTATTTTTGTTTGTTTCATTACTCATGTGCTTTCCCGTTCAATATAAGTGACATGAGAAAAGTCGTAAGCTAAAACCCCATTCTCGAGTTAAGTTAAAAAAAAAATCTTAAATAAAGTCAGCATTTAAAACGCTTAATAAATTCTCACGGCAACAGTCTTAAACGTGCGTATACGCATTCCGAATAACAGCAGCGTACCGCGTCCAAGTACAATATATAGTTAATATTTTAAATATTTCACACCAGGCAGGTACGTGTACAACTTAAAATAACTTTGTGCCGTGTCGAACTTACGGCGAAACCTTATGGATCGTTGTGTCGGCTTTGCCGGCTAAATATAAATTGCAAGCAAGGAATCTTGGAAGCGAGCGACGGTAACGACGCCTTCTCTGGTGAGGAAATAACTTTTAAAGCGTTTTTTGCCCTAAGATTCTTCATGAGAATTACGAATTTTGGGTAACCTCAAAACTCGGCACCTCATCAAAATATTTCATTTTATTAACTTTGTTGTTTTAAGGAGTTTGTTTTAATATTAATAAATTATTGTAAAACTACAATTGACTACGGTGTAATGGACAGATGGTTAAGAAATGATTGTCAAATGAAGAACTTACCCAAAATTTTATAAATTTTAAACATTATCAGCGTCCTTAAGTTATACAATGTAGTTGTCTACGCATACATTAACAAAATATGTTGAATTTTAAGTTACCGTGGCATCCCCGTTGTGAGTCAAATAACCAACTTAAATGTTTTAATAATTATGGTACATCGAAAGCTAAAAGTCTACTAGTCTTCTGCATTCCCAATAAGAAAGTTAAGCTCAAAGCAAATCGTAGTTACAGGAAGAGTTTAGCAGAGGTACTAAAGATTTTAATGGGTGCAAAATGCACTTTTACATCTGCGTTGCCTATTTTTTTTTCCAGGAGGATTCCGTTTATGGACCTACCCGCCACTGGCTAAGCGGCGGGCGTGTGTGGGGCTCGCCCAGTTCCATAAAATTGGACCTGGGAATACCCACTAAAACTCCCTGGTAACTCCATTGCCGTTCACGGGGGCGACCTGGGTTCTGCCGAAGCAATTCACCTAATCGCCCCCAGGAGCATCTGCGTTGCCTATGATAAGATTAAATATAGAAATCGATACACTATACCAATATGATTAAAACATTATGAGAGAGATTCAAGCGGATCAAGTATTATCTGCAAACTAATTACTCTACTTAAACTTTTGATAACTACAATAAATAGGTTTCTTCGACGGCAAATAACGGTCGAAATAAATATTTCTTTAAAATACAGCTCACAATGTAATCGTGAGTTCCACTGCCTCCATTTTTTATTGACGTGACATTTAAACGAGCATAAAGATCTTACAACTTTATTCCCCAGTCGATATTGTCGCGCTCGCGAGGTTTACGGCGAATACAATTGTTTTATTGTTCATTCAACCCGAGTCAGTGAAAGTTTTATTATATTAGGCTGAGGAAAAAGTATATTCGCATTTTATTTGAAAATTCAAGAAATTTTTAATGCCATTTTGTTCGTAGACTTTCTGCCATCTTGTACGTAGAGACATGAACCCGTTGCTGTAGAAATATTGGGACTTCTGATCAAAAAAACGCAACAAGTAGTTTTACAGTCCACTCTTGATGTTAACCTGACACTACCTAAAGAATTCTGCAGAGACCGAAACAAGTGGAAATTTGAAGGTGCAAGGTATGGTATGGGCTATATGGCGGATGTATTAATACTTTCCATCCAAACTCTCTTGATTTTTGCTCAGTGGCTAAATATGTGTGTGGTGTAGCATTATCGTGATGAAAGATCGCATCCTTTCTATTAATCATTTTTGGCCGCTTTCTCTCAAGTTTTTGCTTTAATCTCATCAGTTATTGGCAGTACAGATCCGAATGGATGGTTCTGCCCGGCGGTAAAAGCTCATAATGAACAATGCCCTTCGAGTTCCACCATTGACACATCATCAACTTATTGCGAGTTAACTCAGGTTTTGCCACAGTCTGTGAAGCCTGATTGACCTTTGACTACGACCTTCGATCTACTTTTCATCACCAGTTATCAATGACTTCAAAAACGGATTGGTTTCATTACGTCTCAATAAAGAATCGCAAATGAGTACACGGTTCATTAGGTCTTTCAGAGAGTTTGTATGGCACCCAAATATCGATCTTTTTTATGTACCCAGCTTTTTTCAAATTGGTCAATACTGTTTTGTGATCAATTCCCAGTTCTTCAGATATGTCGGAACTACTGATATGCCGTTCTTGCTCAATTTTTTCAAAAATAGGGTCCATTTTATCCATAACAGGGTGACCAGACCGAGGTGCATATTTGACATCAAAATTCCCGGATTGAAACGCTTAAACCAACTTTGTGCTACTCTTACTGACACTGTATTAGGTCCATAAACGGGTCCATAATTTTTTTCATTTTTTCCTTGTATGTATCTAATTTCCTCATTCGATTCGCTCATTTTCACAGAAAGAGAAACAAATGAAAAATAGTGGGAAACAATTTTTTTTTAATTTGATTCTTTTTTTGAAATGTCACCTTTTTAATGTCATGTAAACCAGCCAGGTACAATTAGGACAGCCAAAGATATATAATTACAAATTTATACATACTATATGCGAAAAGACTTTTTTCCCGACCTAATATATTAGAAATATAATATTTCAGTGCTAAAGTGGGACAGACAATAATTTTCGTTAGACAATAGTTTTAAATGCGAATACTACGCGCGGGTGTTTTGTGTTACCGTGACGAGATTTCCACTCGTATTCATGGCCAAGGGCAAGTACAGATAGTGACAAAATTTACTATAAATACTAATCGATGTGTAAATTAAAATATTTTTTAAATAAAACTATGATATGGTTTATTGTACAATCGTTTATTCATTGAGACCAGTACTTGGTTTTGTTTTTAGCCCGCGCCAGAGCGGAACCATAAGTAGAGATATTTTCTTACTTCTTATAATTTAAGAATCAATCCCAATAAATTATCAATGACAGGGAAAGCAAACTTTCTTAAAAAATTAAAACACACCTAAATAAAGTCATTTAAAGTCAAGTCATTTTATTTTCCACGAAGGTTCTTCCAGTAATTCTATTACCTTCTTATTCAAAAATAATGGGAAGCTAACACTGTCAATTATTGCATATATTTTACATAACCTACCCAGCCCACACATATCTATACAATATATCACTTAACAAAGACCTATTCTCTCATTTGACTAAAACAAAAGCATCTCTTGTCAACCGCCGGGCACGTTTATAAACGAGACAAATCGTTTTTTTATTAGTTGGTGTTTTGCATCGGTTTAGTGACATCACGTCTAATTGAGTTGGCGTCCAGCTGGTATAATTATGTGATGAATGCTTCCTACTCGGAATATCTTTGAATACAAACAGCACTACAGCTAGTATCATCAAACAATTAAGTCGTATTTTCTTTGGCACTAGAACAAGGCTTGGTAGTTTTGATTTTGAGTGGGAAGCAATTAGCGGCACGGTTGAATCTGCGGGGTCAACGTTATTAATCTGTGTACTTCGGAAAGCAGAGTCTCTACCCCCACCTCATCCTAATAAACCTGATCTAAAATATCAAGTTAATTAACCTGATCTAAAATATCAAGTGAAAACCTGGCATGCCTGTCTGATAACACCAGGATTGATAGCCGATTCTCTGTCGTCCTCGGGCGTCTGGCCTCCTCTGCCCTCCTCTGCCCTCCTCTGCCGAGAGATATTTTACCTACTTACCAGATACTATAATTTTACTTACCAGATATTTTTTTCTTGCTATATATTTCACCCGCGTCCATTTGAATATAGCTAACTCGAGATGAGAGTTCTAGTGAATTACGTGTAACAACTATTTCGGCCTCTCATTTCTAATACATTCTGCTGTTAATGAATTCAGTTTCGTTCTTAAAGATACGGCACATCTCTCAGAAGTCAGTTTCTATTCGATCCTATTGTAAATTGTTTCTCTCGATAAAACTATCACTGGAACAATGAGTGATCACCACAGCGTCGACCATCACTCAACCCGTCGGTACTCGCTTATCTGTAATATATTCCGGACGCGGAGAATGGTAATTATCGGGATTCGGGGATCTATGGTCGGGAAAGTTGTTTGATTGAATTTAGGAATCTTTCACGGATGAGTTAACTTCTTTCTGGATCTCGTAAATGGCAGTAATTGTTAAAGCTTATGCTGTATCTAAATCGAATTCCGCTAATGTGAACTTTCGCTCACGTTTAAAGAACAAAAATGTATCGGAAACGAAATCTCATCGACATAAAATAAATGTATGCTTAAATTATGATTTGAGAACTGATATTTTAATATTGTTGTTATTGGATGATAGGTGTTTTCTGCATTACTTAATGACAATTAGAACAGCGGAAATAAATTTTTAGCGAAGTATGTCGCAGCTAAATATTTACATGCAACCAAAGATATAAAAACATTTAACCTGTGATATATATTTTGACTAAATTAATGATATGGTTAACCGTTCCATAAAACAGTTGTATTTCTTGAAATGGGCAGCTACAACTCACCAAATCCTTTCGATGTCATCGTTTCATATGTCAATCGACTTTAGGCGATATCATCAATTACGAAATTTTTTAACTTTGCGCTGTGTTTTTGACTATAAATTCTTAAAAACCGCGTAGGGTAGGGTATTTGTTCGACGCTACTAAGTCAATAAGCTTCGTTTATTGCAATCCACAAGCCGCTGCCACAGCATGCCGCGCTCCACCAAGATCTGCCACGACATATACATAAATTACTTGAAGACTATCTGTTTTGGTTTCAAAATAAGTTACCGAATCTGACAGGAGTTCTTTTCTAACATCAAGCAAGACTAAAGTTCTTTAATAATTTACCTTACAAATATTCAGTCAATTTTAATCAGTTCTGTATAGTTTTCAAAATACATATTTTTTTATTCTTCACGGGGTAGGTCTTGGCTTTTATCTGATATACCTTTAAAAGCTTCTCTTTCTTCATCAATGTCATCCTTAAAGGTTTCAGCATCAATGGTATATACTGAATTTATGTTTCATGTTTCTTTGGCTTCAGATTTTTCGAAAAAGTTAAAAGTATTTCGTAGTACAGTAACTTTAGCTATAAAAATAATTTGAAAATCGAATTTCCCATATTTTTAGCATAATTATTACTTAGATGCTTATCAGATTACTCACATCGCATTCGCGTGTATCAAAGAAGCCTATCGTGTGAGCGACCACAATCGATATCCATCAAGTAGGGTCAAGTCGATAGACATTCATAATGCAGGTACATTGGCCTAAGAGCTTTACCTACATTGTAAGCAATCGCTTCGCATTGCATTAATGTGTTTTAGCTAAATAAGGATTTGAAAGTACAGACACGTGCGTATGTAACTACATTCAACAGGCAAATATTAAATCTTTAATAAAACCAATATTATATTTATTCTACAGCTACCGAAACAGCACCTCTACCTTATATAAGACCAAAGCTAAAGGAAAAAACCACATTGTCCAAGTTTGGGGGATTAATTTAGGGTGCCTCTGTTAATTTTACAACTAAAATCTTGCACAAAACTATGGAAAATTAGTTATAATACAATTGTCTATAGATTACCATGATATCATGTAATCTGCTGGTGTTTTGTTAGTGTGAATTTTGTTGTACATTTTTACAACATAATTACAATCTTACTGCGCATATTATTACGCCATTTTGTTTAAGTTTTTAAAAATTTCACATGCAATTCTCGAGCTTATTTCTAAACGAATAAAGTTAAGTTAAATGCTCATTGGAATACGGGACATAGGTTACAACGTAATGGTAATTGTTATCGGGAATATCAAATTGGTATTCAGCATCGAGAGGCGGAATCAATTAAGGTGCCGCGGGCTTTAGTACGGGGTATAACACACCCGGTTGCCTGATAGAGCGATTTCTTACCAACTAATGGCGGTTGTAATCAGAAACAATGTAATTAGTAGGCTTAATATTCTTTGCCTTCAGTTTCGTTTCGAATTGAATCGTTTGAAGTGTTTAGATTATAAAAGTTTAAAAAGGTCCCTTTTAAAATACTTTTTGGAACATTTAAATTGTTATATACATTAAAAAAGTATGTTTGGATTATTACATTAATGTTTTGGACTCAACTCTGGTTGACCGGAAGAGAATGCCTAATTTAATTAAAGGCATTAAGACCTCCAAAATAGTACCTTTATATGTGCAATTAAGTATAAATAAACCAATTTTAATAAAGCAAGTACAGATTATAATTATTAAATTGATAATTCAATAAATAGGGTTACCAGCAAAACACAAAAATGATAAATATTAACTTTAATTACTTACCATTTTACAAAATTTCAAATAAATTGAAAATTTGTAATCATGTTTCTCGTCAGCTGCCTGTCAAATCGTAATATGACAGCAGCGTATTTGTTAAGAAATTTTGTAAAATACATTTCATATAGCCAAGGATTACGATTAATTTTATTTACAACACTAAACAGAGTTACAGCATACAATAAGAGTGGGGCGTGACTACTGAGGTGACAGTTGTAGGCTGGAACTTCACTAATAGGATTTGAACATACACTAGGACTACTAGTGCTACAAGCGGCCATAGGCTAAATATATAGCCTATGGCCGCTTGCCATATATATATGTTCGTTCGAACAATATTACAATAGATTAAAAAGATATCAAATATAATATTTAAACATGGTATTTACAATCTATTGTAAAATAAAAGAAATAGTTGTAGTCATGAAGAAAGAAAACAAAAAGCGATCGCCGAACTCGGCTTTTTTTCTAAAAAGTCACACGCCGCTCTTTAAGGCTTCAAGGAGGCGGCATGTCTCCCGCTGCGAAGCCTCCTTGCTAGTTTTGCGCGTGAACAGGCTATATACAGTAACCGGGCATAAACACGAAAGTGGTCACCGCATTTACTTGCTACCTTAGCAAAAAACTCAAAGCTTTAGAAATTTTCACAAAATTATTCTTCATTCTTGAATAATCTGAGTGTTTGTGACATAATTGCAATAACACTTATAATTTGTATGTTTGTGTACGAGCGTATGTGTTTGTGTGTAGAAAAGTATTATGTAAATTAAGAGGCCTACAAAATACTCTTTAAGATTTAAACCTTCATTATTAATTTATTTATTTGTACTTTTATTTTATGTTAATTGTTAAAATCTTATGAAGTTTTTAATTTTGGCTTTGATCTTATTCAAAGAGTAGAAATTCTATAACAAAATTTCTTTCCTTCCTTATTTCGAATATTCACAATAATTACCATGGGTACCTTCACCGGCAGTATTTACCAAAGCGGCCGGGTTCATAGCCGTCAAACTTGGTACAGCTCCGGAGGCAGCGCAAGTTAAATTAATTCCGCCCTTTGACGTGCGTTAAACACAGCGAATTCGATACTGATCGTTAAACTCGTGTATACACACTGTACATTAATACTTAGAAGGTATTCTTTTAATTTGTACTTTACTGAAATTACCAAGTATAGTAAATAAAATCCTTAACGAATATAAATTATCTAAATTTAATAGTTTACCAGTTTTTTTCACTAATATACAAAGACCTTTAATAAATACAATAAGAATTCGGCATATTTTTCATTTGTTAGTATAATAAATACTTCTTAATAAAAATTTACACAACTATAAGAATTGAAAATTGTTGATTAGTAGAATTTGACAGCCTTAACTTAAATTACTTGATAAACCTGTGAAAATACAATCTTCCGTTTGTATGTTATGTTTTCCTTAGTAGGAACACTGACTTCAGCCATTTAGAGTCTCTTGTTAGATTAGTTATTTATTGACTGATTAGTAGATGAAACATGTACTGTGACGTCATAGATCACCTTACATAAATTTTTGCATGGAAGTTTTAAAAAAAGGCACGTATTTCTCATGCAAAAAACCACTGGTATTTTTTACTAAAATCAATTCTCTCTTTACCATTGACAATATAACTTAACTTAATAATCTTATTAGCAAAGTATTTTCGATTTATTTTTTCGAATAGGAACAACCATTTGATGTTTGTATTTATATGTATTTAGTATATTTATAATACTTACTGTAATAGTTTTGTAATGAAATCGATTTATTCATTAAAATTATTGATACATTGTGACAAGGCTATTAAAACATATATTAGATTAATTTATACACTTATTTGTATATGTTTCTCCGTTGACTAGTATACACAACACAAGCTCTCAATGTTGCTATATATATGCTAGCTAATTATGTGTGTAGGTGAGATAATTGAATGAAAACATATTTACTGCCTATATGGTTAAAACTAGCTTTTTGTCAAAAATGTAACAGAAATTAAATTGGACAAAACAAAGAAAAGTTATTGATGTAATAATAATAAAAATATTTCTCACACACCCATTATCAAGCCCCAAGTAAACATCATTAAGAATCCAAGATTTGTGAACAAATATTCGCACTCGTAATACAAATATCTGCCCCTACCGGAATTTGAACCCCGGACCTCTGTTTAAGTAGACCGGAGTACTGACCACTCGACCAGACGGCCGTCACATATAAGATAACTGTTAATTTGTCTCCCGGTTGCTCTTAAAGTATTTTTACAGGTTTTTTTTTATTGTTTCATACAGTTTCTTGGTTTGTACAATCTGAACCTTCTGTTTTTCTGTTTTACTGCAGTACAAAATACAACTTCAGTAGTAAACGTTTATGATACAATAAATACGGAACGTGTACAGTATTCACATTAGCGAATAATTACAAAATGAATTTCGTGTTTTAATGGATGAAGAAGATTTATATTTTGATGAAGACGCTAAAACCTATTCTAAGAAACATTAAATGATTTTATAAGTGTTCAAGGGTTGAATGTTGATTAAATTCTCTAATTGTGGAATGACATAAAATATTTTAGTATGTTACGTCTTCACTTGATTTCTATCAGTACCACCATATTGCTTATTTAGGACCTAGTTACATGTTAGTGGTGTTGCTTGAAAAGTAGCCATGTTAATCGCGAGCTTCGGAGGTAATAACATCTCTTGTCACATTCATCGCGAGCTTCGGAGGTAATAACATCTCTTGTCACATTCATCGTGTGCTTCGGAGGTAATAACATCTCTTGTCACATTCATCGTGTGCTTCGGAGGTAATAACATCTCTTGTCACATTCATCGTGTGCTTCGGAGGTAATAACATCTCTTGTCACATTCATCGTGTGCTTCGGAGGTAATAACATCTCTTGTCACATTCATCGCGAGCTTCGGAGGTAATAACATCTCTTGTCACATTCATCGCGAGCTTCGGAGGTAATAACATCTCTTGTCACATCCCAACAATCAGAAGGGCTTCTCCAAACAGTTTTTCGTGTCACGTCAGAATGTCTATTGTTCTACTGATGTATTTTGCATTTCGGAGTAAAACGTTGTTTTTGGAAGACGATAAAGATGTAGCTAGGATTTTAATGCCTTAGATACACACGCCAGCAGGTAACCAAAAATCTAAAATCTCAGCTAAGCAGAAACTATATTGTTGAAGAAATTAAATTCTAGCAAACCGTAACATTAATATTTTATATGTTTTGAAAGATTGAATTAACGATCTTCACAAAATCTTTTAGACAAATGAAAATTACGTCGTTTGACACCCTGTTGGCGATATTTGTCGTAGTAAACTGCATATCTATCATCAACAGCATAATATCTATCTCCTCACTCATATAACTTGGGAGAAACACGAGGAGTTCTAGTTCCAAAGATAAAACACTACACAATTCAATGTACAGTTTCACTGCAATTTAAAATGTAAATCGTACTTCTATTAAACCTTTAAACAAACAAAAAACAATCAAGTACACTGAAGGGGTCCAGTAAGCCCCTCACAAGATGTTTTAATCCACATTTTAAATCCCGAAATAATGAAACTTCCCTACGTTCCAACATTAATACGTTAATGTATAAATAAAGGGCTGGCTAATATCTATGCAAATTCCGTCAAACTGACAAGCGCAACTAGTGTGGAAATACTCCTGCTCAACTATTACCCAAATTTATACGAGCTACCTCCTTCCCTCGCTATTTGACGTTTATAGAACTCGGAAGGGTTCGTGCTTTGAGGAATACAGGTCAGCTAACAATGGTCTATTGTGGTGGATAGTAATGAAATGTCTGGATCAGTGGGCGCCGCAAGCTACACTGTACAGTTAGGTACATTGAGGCGTAATAAATATTGGTTTGTTTTTTCATTAAGATTTATACCATGGCTGGCGCGGTGATTTGACTAAGGCATAGCGTTATATTTTCTTTTCGAATTTAGAATATACGTCTATGAACTGGATGAAAGGAATTGTACATATATTTACTTCTTTTCAATATTAGAAGAGAAGAAGAAAAAAAAAACATTTAAACCGACTCGAATAAAGGAAGAAGTCAACCAAGTCAGATCTGATGAAGGGATACCAGGGAAATCGAAGACAAACTTCAAATTTTATAGACACGTAGTAAGTGTATTTTATAAAGCTATTGAAGTATATTTAACCAAAGACAAACACACTATAGCGTACAGGGAGATTCTATTGGTTGAACTCCCGCAACGTTGACTGGTGCGATGGTAAAGGTTGCGGAAAGACGCTGGATGGAATATCTTGAAATATTGGTTTGGAGGAGGCCAGCAGTGAGCGTCTCTCAGCGGATATATTGATGTTAATCTACCGGGAGTTTTAATGTCACACAGCCATGGACGTCTGTGTTATAATTAAGATCTATATAGTGTATCGAGCTCCGACATCTTCAAATTGGCTCCTCAGATTGCAAGCACAGAGAATTGATCTCTTCTGAATCTAGTAGATAATTAAAATGAAATGTTTTTCAATATTCACCAATAGTTAACGATAATTTGTACTGCAGACCTTACAACAACAATGCGACACACACGTCCGTGGTCTATTGTTTCAGCAGAACCTGCGCGTGCGCACCGTGACCGCAGCACTCCCTGCTTAGTCTAAGCTATTGTTTGTGCTCTATCAAAGGAGTTTCTGTTTTCGAATGTTGAAGAAATATTTGATTAGAAATGTTTTTACCGCGTTGCTAGCTAACATTAGTTGGTCGTTCATAATGGTTCTCAATTTGTTATCACTTACTAGTACAATAAATCCAGGACTCCCAAACAATTATGGACAAGATACCGCAGACAAAAATTTTTTTTTGGTATTGATACAAAAAACTTATTAGTATAAAAACTTAATTTTCGTTTAAGTCGACCCCAAGAAAACCGATTCTGCCCTGATCTAATCTGACATTTTAATTAGAAAATCTTCTTCTAGACTGAATTTCACTTACCAAGCGGTACAGCAAGTGTTACCGTAGCCAATAGATACTTCTAACCACAGAGTACTTTGTATCCGGTAACATCCGGTTATTTATTACTGACTCGTTATGCACCTTTTATATTACTGAGAGGAAGCATTAGTTTGATTGCATAAGAGCATGTAGGAGACCGATAAATATTGAGGTTACTTATAACACTGTATACACTGTTTATATGCAAGAAACGATTTTCACAGCGGATTTAAACATTTTGTCTACGGAATTCGAAAGGCCTACCAAGTCATCAAATAACCTCTGCTATTTTTAGTTAGAACATCGATTGAATATGCTCTGGTCCTTTCAGATAAAAGTGCATAAAAATACTTTTTTATGTTATCCCTACTTTCTGGTGACACCCGAACCAGACCTGAATCCACAAACCGTGCGCTTAAAACGGGTTTGAGTACGAAGGCAATGGCGGAAATTTGCCAACTTGAGTCTTGGTAAACATTTGAATCTGGGGCATTTTCTAACGACATTTGGCAAGTATTCGTAATGGACATTCGTGGTGTACGAAAGAATGGGATTTCCTAAAAACATATTGAGCCTCATTATATACCCGAGTGCCTCGAGAGAATTAAAATATTATGTCTGGATGTATGACTTCACAGGTTAAAATTCTATGATCATAGAACAATGCTTGAAGGATTGCATGAACCTCATTTGTAAAACAAGGAGGCCTTTTCGAGGTTAAATGCTAACACTAGCATTTAACTAGTGTGACCACTTTTAGTGGAATTCTACATTTTTGGTAGAATTTGAACAAAATTTTTTAATATTTGCTCCGGTAGAATTAACTTTTAATATTATAGTTTATTAAAATCTCTTTCAGGAACCTTTAGTAATGAGAGTAAGTGCTCTTTATTTAAAACTCTTAATTTTTTTAACGTAAAACGTAACATATTCATCATTATCATTAATTTGCTAGAAACTCTTTAATACGTACAGAGAAAGTCAAGAGTTTCTAGCTAAATAATTAAATGCCAAGCCATAGAAAGACATTATGGACTATAAAAATTCCCAACGATGGTAGGGGATGGTTTAAATGGTAAAGTTAAAAAAGTGATTTTGATTCTTACTAAAGCGGTATGTCTAGTGTCATTGAGTTAATCATTGCAGTGCTAGTTACTACCTCTACCGTACATACTCGGTACACCTAAGTCTGTTTTTACACGGTAGATTGGTTCCAGAAGAAGCCGTGTAAAAAAAGACATTGATCTTATACAAAGATGGGTGATTTGTTCCTAATCTCTAAAACCTATTAAAATTAGAGAAAAACAAGAATTTTTAAGAACAAGAATTCATGTTTATTTTATTAAATCAAATATATAATGCTTATTTTCACAAGCATAGTAATTAATGATAAAAAAGATATGCACTCTAATCTTAAAAGTAATATAAATTAAATGTATGGCAAGTTCAGGAACTAAAAAACTATGTTGTCAACGAAAAGAATAGGTTATTCAATTTTTAAGGTAAAAAATAAAATAAAATAGAATAAGTGATAATCATAAATACAACAACATAAATTTAATTGCTGTCGTCATCAGTTACATATTCAATTTTCAAACCGTGTTATATCAAAACCGTGTACAAAAAGACCGTGTAAAAACAGACTTAGGTGTAATTTATTGGTAGAATTCGAATGTAAAGTTTAGTAGTTTTTGGTAGATTTCAGATCAATCTTTAGTAGAATCAAAAAATTGGTCACACTGTCAGTAGCTCGGATAATTTTATTTCCAAACGCCATTTTATTTAAATAACATTTATTTTTTTACTTTTTAATTTTATTATAACATTTTATATACAATTCTCTTCCTGTGTGCCTATAAATAATCTGTAAGTCTCCTGATTCAGGCTTTGCCTTCTCATTTGAGAGCTCGCTTGATATAGAACTATCCTTTTAATTATACTTATTTTTTGTATATACTGATATTACACATCCTAAGTATTATATATTGATATAAAGGTTCACAAATACTTACCAAGTAATACATTTTTTTTAACTAGTCTTTTTAATGTAATGGCGTCTGCTCCACCGAATAAAAAATACTTGTTATAAACTCTATTTAATATTTAACATTTTTACTTTTCGCTTTTACTTTGTGCTCGGCAAGTTTATACAGAGGAAACCATTATTGTTAAAAATATACGTTTAAAGTCTCAAGTAAGACAGATTAAACTATAACTCATTTGCTATCGCTAACAAACAATTGAAATCACATATTTTCTCATTACATACACACTATTTTATGGGTATAGAGCTCGATGTAAGAAACAGGCATTATATTGGATAGTAAAAAGAAATCATAGAGTTCCATATTAAAATTTTTAATTAATGTACATTGATATGCTTATCTGGGGGCTTATTCGTTAACCTAATTTGACGGCTAAACGATATTAGTATTAATTGCTTTGAAATACAGTAATGAATAAGAAATTTGCTCGGAAAGTTTTCACTTTGATTGTCAAAATGAGTTAGCGAATAGGCAGGGGCAAGCAATGGGTTGCCACTTGAGTGGTCATTAAACCCCACAAGCGTGTATATTTGAAAGTTCTTCGACCACTAACAATAATAAGCAAACATTAAATAATATATTTTGTCAATAAATGATTCTAAAACAGTTAGCTTATTGCCAAGTTTAAAACGATCAATGTCGTAGTATCTGTAATATCATCCAAACAGATGATATAATGATGTACTTAATTTTATAATATCCATGCTTCGCTTTTTTGATCCCTTTCGCGCAAAGGGTTAACTTATCAGACAGCCACATTATTTGTGCTCGATGCGTGCTATCTGTATTAATTTCAAAAAAAGAACATTCTCATTGACGCGTGTTCCACTACCACAGTGCCGTAATAAAAAATCAAGCGAGTTTTAAAAATTGCATGATACAAAAATTAAATTATTACTACAATATATAATTCCTTCATTATACATTATATTTAGTAAATAAACTTTTCATGAATTTTAAGGTCTTTCATGTCATGGGTGTAGATATTGCAACTATTTATATTTGTGTTTTACTTCTCATTATATAACAGTTGTATAAATAACTTTTATTTCATTTCGATGATTAGGAATATCATAATATGAAAGTGTAAATTGAGTTATTGAATGCTCACTTTCCTCTCCCAACATTAAAAATATTGCAGTGTGATTCTTCCAAATCTTAGAGGTTTGATTTTTACTTTTATAGAAACGTGAATAAAGTTACAAGCAATCCCTTCACATACTCAAAAAATTATAGAAGGTTACGTTCTATCGATGGCTGTAACAATTTACTCAATATTACCATAATGAATGGCATCGAAAGCAAGGGCTCCTTTGAGGTAGGCCCTCCAGCGATGACCCAATTAAGAGAGACTTAAAATGCAATTACTTGTACGCTGGTTAGCTGCGAGATGTTTTTTTTTATAATAAAAACTCAATACTCAATTCAATAGAGGTCACTTTTGAAAAACACGAGCACTACCCTGAAGGGCAACGGAAAGTAGAAGGAATACGAAAAATGATTACATACATTAATATATATAAGGTTTTTTAAGTATTGTACCAATGGTTTATTGTTTAGAGTTTTCATTATGTTAGTTTTATAAGACCATGTGAATGTAAATTATATGTTTAATATACACATTAATAATATACACATCGCGTTCCACGGTGTTGATATTGACCACGACACGACTCACCTGAGCCGAGGTCCGAGCCTTTAGAGGCACCCACCCTCAGGTTTGTCGCTCCCTCATGGCTCGAGCGCCCTGGAAACTCTAAGAGACAGCGGCACACCTCCCCAGGAGGTGATGCCTGTTGATTTGAACTCCTCCAGAGGCGAATCGCCCCTTAAGGCCTGAGGACTCTCCAGGGTTCACGCCTCCTTAAAACCCCGGTAACGCTGTAAAGGCCATCTGCGGCGAACAGTTGCCTGACTGATTTTTATAAAAGTTTTTGTATATAGTAGGTAGGTCTAAGATAGATGAGAGAGTAGATATTGGTTGTAGGATTTTTTTTTAAATTATGTGTATGGTAAAACGTGTTCCTGGTCAGCTAGTTTTTTTTATATAAATAAGTATGTTATAGTTTGATTCTGTTATTAATGCATTGGATATGTACTTGAGGAGTATATTATTAGTCGGGCAACACGCAGTATAAGTCTGCTATATAGAGTATAGATATATAGTTCATCGTCGAGCACCCCCTCCCTTTGCCTTAATAGGTCATTAAGTTGACGAATCATTTTTTTGATAAGATTGTGTACGTAAATATTTTTTGTTCTGAGAGGGATAGCAAAGGGAAACCAAATCTAACAGACTTACACGGTACCTTAAGTGTTATATTGGACAGAAGAAATGTAGACAAGAAACTGTTTATAATTTATACAAGTATCATATCTATTTTACTCAATTTAAAGAACTTCAGACCCTGTTTGTAAGACACAAGTTCACGCTTAGATCAAATCTACGTGTTACAAGTTTACAGAAATTATCTTTCGACTGATACCAATAAATCGATAGATTTCGTACTTCGAAGATTTTTTATTTTTACTAATAAAAAAAATCCTATACGTTGGACCCGATTCCGTTGCGCAAAGACTAAATTGAATTTGAGTTTAATGAAAGAGGAGTAATACTCTTTATTTACAATTAACCAGGAACAGACAGATCACCAGTGACGTCATTTGATGTTTCTATGAGCGAAAATATAAGTATATAGCCTGATTAAACCAAGTCAAAAGTGTATGGATCGTCAAAGTGTCAACTAACTTGCCGTTCCTAAAAGTACTTTTCACATTGAATTGGAATAAAGGAGATGCCCATAAATTTGAATTAGTTCCTGCACAACGGAATCGAGGCCATTAAGAATGCACCATCTGTCTGTTAAGAAAATTTCTTGGTGAAGAAATCACTTTGTCGCTTTCCACTTAATACCAGTTCTCACGACAGTTTCAGCGATTATTTTTTACATAAAATGAGTAAAGTTTCATATAAAAGCCCTTCTTTTTTTTTATTAATAAATTTGTCAAATACTTATCACTTTCTTTTTCCGAGGCTGAAGTTCCCACACGAAGAAAAGACTACACGAATTTTTGAGAGAACTAATTACCTGCTCCAATCTCTGCGAAAGTGGCTCATAAATTAATGAAATATATTACTAGAGCACGGGGCTTAATAACTTTGTAAGTGGGCTCTTCCACAGTGGACGCATGCTGCGCACGACTCTGAGGAAATCTTCACTTAATTAACTTATTGGACCATTATAACTGCCCCAGAAATTTATATCGAGTTTGTTTCAAGTGTTAGCTGAAATATTATAGCGAGGTTTGTGATTTTTAATATATTTAATTCAATGTCGAATTCGGTGCTGATAAATTAGTTGCAAAGTGCGATAATTTTATCTAGTGTTTCTAACACGATTATTTTTAAATTTGGAATTGTATAGTTCACGGCTTGCTCAAAACATCAAATGTAAGCTGTGATAATATTATATATAACATTCTAAATTTAAAAATGTTTATTATGAGCACTAGTGATGAGAAAACTGTTAAGATTTTTGTCAAACCTATTATTTGAATAGAATCAGCATCGTCACCGATATTAACATGATCAAAGTCGAAGTCAAAATATTTTATTCTTCTTTGGCACATATCACAAATCTACCGGGGGGTTTTGTCCTGAGAAAATTAAATGAACCATAAAACTTTATCTCAAACGTACCAGCTGCTAACTTCGTGTTATTGTGGAAATTTTGAAAGTACAAAACGCGTTATTTAAGTCTCTTTATCAAGTAATTTTATAGACTATCAGTAATTGTACCATTTTAATTGAGGTGCATAAAACGGTGCAAAGTTATTTAATTAAGTTGTTTGTTTGTTAAATGTACTTTACTGAACTTATTAGTTAAAAAATGTTTTGTTCCTATCACTCATATGTCAAATAAAAAAAACCAAATCGCCATATTACGAACCGTGAGTTGAATTTAGTCCAGGTTCAAAACTGAGACTGTCACGTTTGTCGAGAGCCAGAAACAGAAAGCGTTAGTTTTTTAAACCACAGATTACTGAAATTAAATTTAAATTAAGTACTACTCTGTGATTACAATCCAACTAGAATAAGGCCAATAATCCGTGACGTCTTTTAATGTTTCTATAATAGACACTTAAACATATTTGCCTTATTTTAACGCGCATCAAAAAAATGCCAATCAAAATAAATAAGGCATTGATCTAAGTGTAACTAACTAACTCAACGTGCCTAGAAGTCATTCAAGCCTTTTTATATTGAATAAGAGAGACAAAGAGGCAAATTACTTAATTTTAAATTGAGAAAATACTAGTAGAATGGCCATCAGTAAGTTTAAAAACTTATAAATAATTTTTAAACATGAGCATAAAAACTATCTTCTCGAACCTCCGTGTTGTTAAGACAAAGACCCGGTGTAGACCACCTGTTACGGCAAATGGAGTGTGATAATTGAATAAAATGGCGGATTAAAATATGTTAAAGAGACATCCGACACGTTGTCGCCATAAGAAAATCCGGTTTTTAGTATCCGAGCATGGAGAGCTAAAAAGAATATATTACATGCTAAATTAATTTAGCTTCATATTCGGCGAATTTATTTTTAACCGACTTTCAAAAAAGAGGACATTATTTGTTCCTCTGCATGTATTTTTTTCTATGTTTATTCATTGATTTCTCTGCCGATTGCGAATCGATTTGCAAAATTATTTTTTTATTCAATAGAGTGTACTCTTGTAGTGGTCTC
Organism: Acentria ephemerella; assembly: GCA_943193645.1. Classification (NCBI taxonomy): domain Eukaryota; kingdom Metazoa; phylum Arthropoda; class Insecta; order Lepidoptera; family Crambidae; genus Acentria; species Acentria ephemerella. The sequence continues at coordinate 959,276 of OW971887.1, forward strand.
ATTGTTAAAAAATCAGGACATGATAGGATTCCAGGCAAATCTAGAGCAATCTCCAAATATTATAGGCATGGCATTTTTTTTACCTGTATAATATATTTTTTAAATTATCTCTCTCTATTACAGGGAAGGAAAAGGAAACTGAGCATATACAGCCATATCTTCTGTATTTATTTCTTTATTTATTACTCTGGGTTACCAGTGTAACGTATTCCTTTGCCTTTAGAGTTTTTGAGTGAAGCTACATGAATTTTATAACAAAAAATTCACTAGAATACAATATACGAAATGTTCGAATGTTTTCCAACGACAAACAGACTGGCGAGGCGATAATACTAACGGTCGTTCTTCTAACTTTGGTGTTAGAAACTTACCATTCAAAATTGTGAAATGTAAAGTTTTGAACAAAACTAAAACTGACTTCAAATCACTAAAAAGACATAAATAATTCAACAAAAGAATTTAACCAAAATAAATTTATTTTTTGGAATTGGTGCTAATTTGTTTTCAGAAATAATAGAAAGCAAAGCATAAGGAAGCAAAAATAATTTGGACAAATTCTCATATTAAATTATTATTGCCTATTTTGTGTTTTGAAGACAATTTTAAGTTTTGTTTAAAACTTTTTTAAATATTTAAAATTACGTTTTTTTAATATCTTACTAATTTGTTTGAAAGATCTTCAGAAAATTTGAAATGAGAAAAAATAACAAAATTTTTCGTTTTTCACACATCACATTAACCTTGAGGAAGTTAAATTTAGAATAACAAACGAGGTATTCACCATGTATGTATTCGTTTAGAGCAGTATTGTATTCTTATTATCATATAAAAGTAACCCATTCGTCGTCAAATTACTTTAGCCATTTTAAGCAAAGTTTCGTAGTGGCACAAATTCTTGTTGTCACCAGAAATACTCCATGCCCCTCAAGCGTTCGACTGACACATCAACGTAACTGTTTCAACTCAACGTAAAAGTTATGAACAAGTAACTAAACAGCTTTTTAACCATCGTGTATGGTTCGTTCGTTCTTTCAATATGAATTAACGTTGCAAGTAGTTAAAATTGAAAGTTTCTCTTCATATCTATGATAAATCTGATAAACGGAGCTTCGCTTTCGATGTTGTTACTTGATATAGCCTAGTATTAACCTTAAAATATAACTTTTTTGACTTTTTAGTGTTTGAAGGTGATTAGCAATGAAAACTCTCTAAGAGTTAAGGTTCATATAAGAACTAACGGACACCTTATTAACTATTATCGGTAATGTCCAAATAAACTTAATTTAAGAAGAAGCCGTAGAATTTATACTCAATAAGCTTCGTTCAAGTTCACGTCAAATTAATAATTTTGTATTTTGGTTTCAGTGGAATAAATTTTAAAGACTTTTTCCTCATTTAATTTAAAGCGTATAATATGTTTAAATGCCATTTAATAGTTAATATTAATATAAATAAATCAAAGTAATGTCACCTCTAGAAATGGACTAGACTAAAGCCTTTGACAAAGTCTGCTTCGAAGGAAAAGCCGATAATAGTATATCTTCAGTTGATGATATCATAAAACTCATTGTAATATGAGTTACTGAAGTATTAATTGTATAATTTACAATACACGTCACTACCGCCGCGGTAAACAAAGTGAATTTAGTGCCGTAGTAAAATCTATTATTTCCAGTGCGGCTGGAATGTAAATTGGAACAGTGATCTTTGAGAAATTTTGCTGCAGACACCTAAATGTTATCTAGGCAAAGAATCAATTGGTCAGGCTGTGTTTGTTTATTGACATAAAGTAATTAATTATCTGTTAAGTACGAGTTGATAATGACTGTATATTTTCTGACAAAACAAATTTTGACAACAGTTACTTAGATAAACAGTGTAATTATACCTTGTAAATACACGAAATCACTACCGGTTATATTCCGGTAGTTATCGTCACCACCCAGGGTACAACAGTCTGGATCTGTAGGTGAACCGCCCGTTGCAGAAACGGTTCAAGCGCACAAGAAGGTCCCCCAGACCGTAACCTGTAATAAGAAAGGGATGGAATGACTTTTATGAACGTTAAGCTACTTACGTATTAGACCATCCATACCTATTCGACTTATTTTAAACAGCAAGTTTTTAGATACCTTAAATTATAAATAATTATTTAATTCACCTCAATGGTATTGTGATTCCTGTAAAAGACTGCACTTCTAAAGCTCATTAATTTTCTCATTTAATTGCCAACGGAGAATATTTAAATTTATTCAAATTCATTTGAAGCGCTGCTTTGTGTCAGGTATCAATGACTGCTGACAATAATTGTTGCTATTTCCCCGTTATCATAATTTATTGCATATTTTGTGTTTTCGTCTTTAAAATAAATGAATCGCTTTCATTAACGACACATTGTGATATTTTCAAAAAAAAATCTCCAAACTATTTCATTCAAGTGACCCTATTTATTTAGCCACATATCCTGAGTTCGGATCCTGGCAGGAAGAGATGTTTGTCCGATAATTTGTGCGAGTCACGTGTATGTTTTTCTAGTATATAGCTGATGTTTCTATACATATTACTTTATATCTTCGTTATCTAGTATACAACATCTTAGTGATAGATATTTTGGGATAGATAATTGTTGTGACTGTGATAAATATTATCAGTCTCTACTGATTAAGTTGGGAAGCCTGTGTCCATCTCGTTAACTGATGGACTGATGGCCTCCCAACCGATCGGTTCCGCGTTGTCCACATACAGCGCTTTCCGGTATCTCTACCAGTAGTAGGTCCACCTTGTGGGAGGTCTATCAACGCTATGTCAACCGACCCGGTACACGGCCGCCGATCGAGAACCTTTCCGCCTCAACGACCGTAATGTATCCTGCCGAATACCACTTCAAGTTCGCAATTCTTATTAATTATTATTAGTAATATTTTGAATGATTAATATAATTATAATTGTTATTATCTAAGTGTTTCCTTTGCTTTCCCGTTAAGGGAGAATTCTATATTCAAATTAAAAAATACAAGTGCAAGTTGAAGTATTTGCTTTATCCTAAAAACGCTCCTTATATGAAAGTTCGAGGACAAATGTAACTTCTGGATCTTACATAAATCAAAAATTTAATTATTGCAAAAAGGGACAATCTCAAAATTTTTAAAAATTTCTTATTATTAATTGAATTATTGCTTGAAGCAAACAGGATAACCATCTTTGCGGGTAGAACCACAAAATGATTTTGTCAAAGGCAGCATAATAATCGGTGATACATCAAAAAAGTTATAACAATCCTAAACAAACATTAAAAAGTGAAAAAGTAAAACTAATCTTAATTCGATAAGTTATACAGTTCAAAATTGCACGTGTTAACTTTTTTTTTCAATATCGGTTAGTTTTATGAATGGCCAGTCATGCCTTGCTTAGGTTTTATTCGAAAAAAGTTCTTTTTGTAGACACAAAGTCTGCCGTAAATCGTCATTCACTGGAGCGGTCCAGCAAAAAAAAGTTGAAAGTCGATTCCAACACGATAAGGTACCTGACCGATTTAAACAATTTATCTTAATGCTGCACTGTATCGTGTTCATTAATTTGTTATAATCTTTTAAAAATCAGGTTATCTTACCTTGACTTGTTTTATGAAGTCAACAATTTTGTACAAAACTTAGAGCTTAAAAAACATAACCGAACACAAGCGAGTCGGACTCGCCGACCGGGGGTTCCGTATAAATTTGTATATATATATTTTGTTATGATTTAATTACAAATGTATAGTTTTACAAATTTTTCATTGTCTGCGACAGAAAAAACCTAAATTTTGAAGATTGAGACCTGAAGAACTAATAATTGCCGGTAATTTTTTTAATAATATCTGTTTGTATGTAAAATTAAAACATTATTTATTAGACCGCTGGGTTATAGAACAAAAAATAATTGTTTTATAGCATTCTATGGATTTTCTGGAATCTACTATCTACTATTATTGTTGAAATAAATGGAAATATTTTTAGGCTCTTTAAAAATGGTGTATATTTGGCGAACTGACACAAACAGAAGAATAACACAAATAATTATGTAGGTAGGGACATTATGTAGGTACATCAAATAGACATAAAAATAATTAACTGCCAGGGTGCTCTGAATTAGAATCATGTTACAATAATTATGAATATATATATATATATATATATATGGCTTTCATGAGAATATTCAATTAAGCTACACAGAAGATTGACTGATTGCGAAGAGCTAGCTAGTGCAGCATGCGATATACTGCCCTAGGATACCTTGCCCAAATAGTCTTTTCCCGCCTCTTTTGAAGGTACTACGTGTGTTGGTAAGAAATTCCAACCTGTTAAATGTAAAAAATAATTAACAAGTGCTAAAATTTGTATTAATATATTTATACATAGAGTTTATTCTTTTAAACCATGTCTATTCTTATTGAAAGAAAAAAGAATGCGTTATTCTCTATTATTCGTCGTCCCAATGTCACAATCCCGGTTATTTATAGTAGCAACATTGAAACTATATGGAATTCTGATTCAGCTAACTGTTACATTGTGTTGCGTAACTTAATTAGATTTATTTTAATAGGGTTAGTCTCCTGTTCAACTGAATGCGGGTTTTCATTGGCAAATTGAATTAAAACACCGGCGATAAAGTAATTATCTGTTTAATTTGATTTCTTAGTAATTTCTATATAAATTTCAGAAATTTACTTAATAATAATATAACATACAAACAACCATAACCCTGAACTAATGCTTAAGAAGAAGAAACATCTTTTTCTTCACTACTATTGACACTTGTTAAAATATTTAAAACCTCTTTGCGTACGCGCATGTATTTGTATGTATCTGTGATATATACATATTACGCAAACACACACACACTCATATCAATTAAATTCATAAAGAATTAAGTTTTAAAATTCGAAACCGTTGTGTCAAGACTATGTTCAATTTGAGACAGTTGCAAACCTTATTTTGATTAAATTCTAGCAAATGCATATCATCAGGTGGTGTCGAGTCATTTGCTGTGCTTTTTATAAAATAAAAAAAATGACTAAATAAATAATGTTAAAATCCTGACTGCAATTGTCATAGTGGGAAAGACAGAGCATAATAAATCCCAGTCATTTTCCACGTATAATTCAATTTCCAAGACCTGCTGGCGTCCAAGTACAGACAGAGATGCAAATATTTATACGAGTTGTAACAATGACGCGGCGCTGTTTATACGGGCACCTCGTAAAGCCGCGTTGGTTTGTTATTAGCGGTCCTGCTACCGTGGAGTGTAATGACTCCTTAGCCTTAAGAAAGAAATTGTAGTCACGGTCACAAGTCAAAAAACATACAAAAGACGGTTAGTGTTAAAATATAACCTTATTAATTTTGAATAGTAAGCAGAATTCACAATTTTTATCAAAGAGTTGAACTCTGAAAATGTTATTATTAATTAATTTTAATAGAGAATTGAAACTAAAATAAGATAATTAAGAAGATACAGATTTTATTTAGAATTCGTGATTGTATCCAGAATTAGGGAGTAGACAACCAGGAATAGCTGCTCCTCGTTAAACCCCCGGCAGACAAGCAAACAGTCCGCCACTAACAAAGGATCGTAAAGATTCACGGATCACTTTATGTTACCCCAATTATTTATTGTTCAACAGCTACCTACTGCATTACAATTTGGTGCGAGTTCCGCATCTGTCATGTGATATTTAATGCAACTAATATAACACTAGATATACCAGCGATTTATTTATTTATTTATTTACTAACTCCAACAAGATCAACACTCCAACATGCACAAAAAAAATACAATTAATATGAACTAAATGCAATCTTAATTACAGGAGTTATGATTTGAATATATGTCAACAACAAAAAATATTTTTGTTACTAATGTATATAAAATAACATTGAGTTTATAAAACGTACTCTCTAATTATAGCTACAAAAGTCATAACATCATTTCTGAAAAAAAAAATGGGTAATATAGTATGAATTTTGAATTGAAATTGCACGACCAGTCTAAATGACTGGTCTGGTAAATCTAGTGTTAAAGTTCAAAATAATTACGATATACTTAGCTAATTTTATAAGCCTTTTTCTTCAAAATTTACATTGAGTATTTTAAGTCTAGCGCTAATCTCCTTGACTTAAAGTTCATTTTAGATTTTTAATAATAATAATATTATTTCTCACCCTCACACCTATTATCAAGCCCAAAGTAAGCATTAAGAGCTTGTGTTATGGATACTAGATAACGGAAAATTAAGATACATAGTAATATGTATGAAATATCAGATTTATACCAAAATAAACATACAAACATCTATGAGTCGTGAATAAATATTTGTACTCATCATACAAATATTTGTCCCTACCTGGCTAAGTAGACAGGTGAACTGACCACTCGACCAGGCCGTCAACATTACTTGTTCTATATTAAAACCTTCAGGTCTGCGTTCAATCAGATAAACTTCATCAAACAACCCAAACAAAGAAATCCAAGAATCCTTTTGCGTTCAATTGATTTGACAAGCGAAATCTGGCCAATGTTTTCGTAAATTTCATCGCATTACCCTTTGTAAACACTTACCCTGAGCCACACGTAGCCACTTGGTCTTCTGAAGTGCTTTGAAGTTCTTGATGAGGGCGCGATCGTTGCAAAGCAAATAACTGGATGCGAGGTTTGTTGGCTTATTGAATCTCAGCTGATATGAATCAGAGATATCTAAATTAAACTAAGTGGAGATTCAAGTTTTCAATTGAATATAAACTCTGATGGGAGGGTCGTAAAACACTCTATTAAATTAATTAAAGCAGCCTTTTAATAGTATAAGTCAATATACACTCCGCCATATTGTTTCTTGACCTCGTTCAGCCTTTTGATTGTATTACGTTCCTTTGTACTCCTGATGTTGTGGTCAGACCTACTATTGACATACTTTTAAGTAATTTAACTTACACTGTCGCTTGTACATTTCGGTAACGTTTGATAAAGAGTAACGTAATAAGCTGAAAGAAATCAACCGCTTGATTCTTCGAGAAGTTTCTTTTCAACGATTCTTCAAGAAGTTTCTATTTAACTTTCCGAAGTGTATCTACGTATTCCATTAAAAAACTGATAAACGTGAACAAGCAAAATGTTTGATGCCTATTCGTGTCATAAAGTACTTATCTAGCTTGGCATTAATAAATATCACTATTAACAATTTACGTTGCTATAAAACTTAGATTTTAGTTGTAATCGATCATGCTGATTCATAAATACGCGTCCAGAAGTGACTGCTTTTTATCACACTGCTATTTGTCACTGTGATAAATGATATTAAAAATAAAAAGTGATGCTATTTGATATTTAAGATTGAACGACAATGTATGCTATGATGAAGTTATAAGTATTGTCAACTTAAAGCTGTTTCAACATGTTCGACATCAACAAAGTGAAGCTGTTGTAGGTCCATTAAACCTTTAAATTTTCTTTGATAAACATTATTTAACAGGCAAGTATTTAGCAAACTTTCCTACATGTAGGAAAGTCGAGAAATGTACTCGAGATATTAATCTTATTCTTATTTTCCGAGGAACCTCAAAATCTGTTTGTTTAAAACTTAATTGTGTCTGACTTGAAAGCTAAGATAATATATCAAAATTATCTTGCATAATATTTTTATTATTATAGTGCACATAGATAATAAAAATATTTGACAAAAAATATTTTTATTTGTATAATTAGTCAAAGTCGAAGTCAAAATAACTTTATTTAAATAGACTCATTTACTATTAAGTTACATTTTATATTCATTTACTAAGAATATGTATGAGAAAAACAAATAAATGTAATTAAAAGTAATAGTGATAACTTTAAGTGGGTATCAACCGGGCATTTACAAATTCTCCCAGTTATAGAATTTAAATATGTAATAAATAAACAAAGTCATGTACATAGGCTAGTTTACCACACATGTGCTTTATAAACCAAACCTTGAAGATAGAATTTTATTAAGTTATAAGGGCTATGTCTACTATATCGAAATTTTATTTAAATAATAAATTCGACCATTATATACATACAAATTTTTTAATAATAAATATAGATGACGGTCAGTATCCTGTCTAGTTAGCCAGAGGTTCCGGGTTGGAATCCCGGTAGAGGCATATATTTGTATGATATGTGTTCCCGATTCTTGGGTGTTTGTATGTTTATTTAGTATATTTCTGATATTTATATACATATTACTATCAATGTTTCTCAGTTAGCACTTAAAAATGCTTAATTTGTGCTAGATAACAGGTGTGATAGTGAAATATATTGTTATATTGAATACAATAGATTAAGCTTAGGTAAAAAGTTATTTCAGTTCTCTTCTTAAAATGTTCAGCGAGTTCTCACGCAAAATATAATATGTCATTGAAGGGAAAATACACTTAAATTTTATATTAAAAATATAGAATGTTTATAAATTAAATTAGTGAAATTCGAATAAGTGCCTATTTAAAATAGACACTCGTTTGACCTAAAAGCACGAGATTTTAATGTTTCGTGACGAAGAAAGCATTTCTGTATAACACGCTCGAAGAACTTCCATAACGTTATATCAAAGAGATTAAAGAATCTTTTTTTATTTCATTTAAAACGGTCTGACTAATCCTTTTTATTTACGACTCTAATGAAAAAGATATGACGTGTTCCGTGCTTTTAATGTTGTATTGATGTTGACAAATTAGCCTTGTTGGTTTAAAGGAGTTTTATATCTATTTCCGTATACGTAATTTATTCTTGTTGTTATATTTTTTTGCAAAATGTTTTGCTTTCACAGTGTCAAGAACAGGTTATGTTGCAAAATTACTCTTGATAGAATGTTTGTTTTGTATAATGTTTTTTTATATGTTTGTTGCCTGATTTATTTTTTACTTGTATAAAATACTTTGTGGAAAGAAATAAATGGTTTTATTATTATTTATTTTTATTGTAAACTTCTCAGTTTTTGTTCAGATATCACGATTTTGATTTGTTTTTATCTTCCTTTTCTACAGATATTATTTATATTGATAATAACTTTGACGTCTTGACTGTCAACTCGTTAAAGTTAAATGTTATATGAAGATTGAAAATCGGTTGATACAACTTATTGGGTTCATCAACAACAACAGCTTTGAACGTCTCTGCTGGGTTCTGGCTTTCCTATGACAGAAATGAGAAGTCAGGTATGAATTAAATGGTAAGTCAGGGCCATAACCCCACCACCACCATAAGACCCACATTGGATCAGTTACAGTGTGGGTTGGTGGGTGATTGCTGCAACAGTCTGGACCAACGGCTTCCGAAGCACTATGGAGGTGGAGGAACTATGTATAAACAATAAACTAACTATAACTATGAATAAGCAATATTCGCCATGGAAAATCCCTGGTTGACTGGTTATTTCCGTAAACGAAAACAGAGCTTTCGAACTAACGGCAACGAGTTCACTGACTTTTTAGGTATATACGAATCATGTTTGCAATTTATATATAGTTTGTACTGACTTTTGATATGTTTCTACATATTATATCTAGCACTTTTGAAATAATCTTTTCTCTTTGCCTTTCTTTAAATTTATTGCTTTTGAATAAATAAAAATAAAGTCAAGTTACTGCTAAATAAGATCCAAAAAGTCAGGAGATAAATAATGTGTTGTAAATTGAGAAAACGATACCGTCGCATGTCCATTTGTGCTTAAGGCTGTTTTGTGTTAGTAATAATATCTCTGGCCACTGTTTCTTTTGATATTGAATTAATAGCATCTCTTTCTAGAGCTCCCAACATATCAAAATGAAATGCTTTATTTTCTGTGCCTTTAAGTTTTAATTATCTATTTACAAATGTCATTGTTGTCTGTTGTAACGTTTCTTCACTGCAATATATAATACGCTACTGATTAGTATTTAAAGACGTTGCTAATTATATATATGTCTATTTCAATTGATTACAAAACAATCACCGTCATTATTTATACAACATTACAGCCATAAAACGATCACCAAATTTGTATTTCAATGGTAACTATCAATCAATTGCGTAATGCAAAAGGGAATTCTGTGTAGTTGACATAAGGTACTCGTCGACGGGCGCAGATGATGGATGTGTATATAATACGTTCCTAGGACGGTTGTGATGTCATTATGATTGTTGGTCCGAATCATTGTTTTGTCGTTGGGACTAATTGGGTCTGACGAAGAGTTGAAGGATTATGGGCAATATATGATAAGACGTAGTAATGGTTGTTGATTTTCAGAATTATAAACTTTTAAACCTTTTTTTTTCGTGACGCTCAGGAGAAGCTCTACCAGCCGATCCCCTAACCTCTGGGGAGGAGGAAGAGGGGGGTGTGTGGAGCTCTCACCCACTAAAATAAAATTTTAAACCTAACCTAACTAAATTGTGAATGAATAAAGAACCACCACTCAACAGACGACACGCAAACATCGTAAGGAATCATGCACACATATGTGAAGAAATTCTTAAGTTGGCCAACCTGCACTTGGTCTGGACTTGGCGTGGTTCTAATTTAGACGTATATTAGCTGTTGATGATGATTACCATGAAGTTTTTAGTTGGGATTTCCATGTTATTTTGATTATTAAACCACCACCGAATTAAAGCGAACTAAACTCTATTTACATGATTTAAAGCGGTTATTTTGCTTTTGAGTTTTTGATAGACTATCAGATATTCATTTTTATATATAAGAGAAGAAGATAAATTAAATAAGTAGACTAATTGTAATTCCGCTCATCGTCTCTATTGATGAAATCCAATAACGACTTTAATACATGATAATAAAATAGAATTTTCGTCTACCAGTCTGAATTTACTCATATACGGCGCAAATTTGAAATTTAAATCTCCATTCATTTGATTCGAAGTGCCTCGTTCGCTTCATATAAGTCAAATCTAATTTCGCTGAAACGTTTTTCGAGATAAGTTGCATCCGAAAAAGCGTTTTCTCGCGTTTCGCTTGTAAAGCGCGCCACGATTGTGTTTGCGCAAAACAATGGGTGATTAGCGTTTTTGCCAATAACTACAATAATAATAACATCAAATTGTTCGTCCGTGGTGCTCGGAGAGCGGAAAGCCTCGCTTTAGCGGTACGGTCTACAAAACCGTCAAAAATTTGATGTCAGATTTCGTGGACGGTACGATACGTGTAGATATATCAAACGGAAAATCTAAAAGTTTACTTTCTTTATTAGTAAGTAACATTTTTACCCGATATAGTAGTTAGGCACTATTGTTTTCAAACTAAATCAAATATAGTCAATATCATTATTGAAATTCTTCTTACATTTGGGCTTCTTAATATTATGATCATGTTACTTATACAATTAGGAGATATCAAATAAACTATGTTTGACATTTCTCATTCGACACAAACTTGGGTTGATTACTCAATGGATATAAAATTAAGATACGTAATTACACTGAAATTTAAATGAACTGTTATCAATACAAAGTTTAATAATACAACATATATAATTACATTGACCTACAATCAAATGGTAAACACTCGTCTCGTGCAACCTGTGAGGTCACAGCGCTGATCTTCTATAGCGCCAATTGAGATTACTTAAATTTAATGTAATGAATCAGTTTAGATTGAAACATTGTTTAAATAGATACACTGTATATTATTGATAAAACCGAAATGGCGTTGTTGAGATTGAAACTCGCATTCAGTTTTGTAGCGTATATTTTTAAAACTGATAGAAAAACAAAATTTATATTTCAAAAATGTTTTGTGTTAAACCTAATCTGTTTTGTGTATAGCGCTCCTCCTCTGTCTTCGGCAAACGTGCGTATGGCCGTGTTACGTTTTATCAATTAATTTAGTTCACTATTACTATATTTAAAACTGTTAAAAGTGTATTGAGTTAGTAATAAACATTGTGAGTGCAAGTGACAGTGTTTTAGTTAACATCCTCACAATATTTAACAAAAAACATTGAAAAAAATATAAAAATACAAAAAAAAATTATACAAAAACTAGGCAGTCCGCAACAGGCGGTATGTCATGCATGTGTGAGGTTGTGAAAGCTGAGATATTATAGCTATTGCGGACTGGCTTGTTTTCGTATAATTCTTGATTTGCTATTTGTATTTTTATATTTTTTCTTTGTTTTTGAATTATTATACATTTTGTTTTTATATCAGTTTGAAAATTATTCGCTTACAAAGCAGACGTGAGAGTTTCATTCTCAACAATAGCAAACTAAAAATATTGATACTGTTTTTGTTAACCGTACTCCTCAAGGTGCGGTCACAAACAGACAATCCCGTGTTATTAACTTCAGTACCGGTGATTATTTTTACCTGAGCGCATTATGTCATTTCTGTCGTAATTGGATTATAATTCAAAATAATACGTTGGTATTCAATCTCAAAATAGCATTCCCAAATTGTGAACCATATTTGATTTAATGTTTAATTTTGTTTAACGAGTGTTAGTTCGCAAAAGCTACAATGAGGTTTGCATTCAAGTTTATTTCTTAAGAACAGTATAGGAGCTTGCAAAGTAAGTAAGTTTAAGCGTTCGTTAACTTATACGGTAAATAAGTGAACGTGATTTAGACGGGTTTGTGTACAACGGGGATTCCCAAACTATTTTAGCAAGAGACTCTTTCTATAAATTTCCAAAATGCAGAGATAGATATACCGCAGATCTATGAATATACCTCATAGTCAAATTACTCCCAATTATAGGTTATTTCCTATTGTAAATAAAATACTTTACATAATACAAATACAAATTAGTTTTCGTTAATATCGACCCTTGGGAAACCCTTTTTTAAAGGTCTTTATTACATTTATGAAATCCGGTAACTCGTTAATTGACCTGATAAGAAATGATTGACATCTCTAGAGATACCAGAGTTAACAAGGAATCAGTATATATTACAGTGAGTTAATATTCCTCCGCTGTACATAGAATTTCTCCAAGGATCGCCAAACTGATCGGTCATGCGCTGCCCGCGTCCAGCGGCTTTCCGTGACCATTTAGTTAGTAGATCGTCGGTGCACTTAGGGCTAACATCCCTGTGTATACACCAATGCCACTTCAGGTCAGGTTCTTGTAGCAAAGCACTATAATTATAATGTCGTCGATATATCATGCTTTAGGGACGTAATGACAATATATTTATTACTCAATGTTAGTATTTAAAAGTTTTGAGACACTCCAGAAGTAATATAGTGCTATAGGAAACCAGTTATGTAACTTATTAAGAGGTTACAATAACTAGATGTGTGCGTGCGTATAGAATAAAGTTCTAAAAAACTAGAACTATGTTTACGAAAGGTGTTGGTCAGTTCCTATGTAATCTGTTATGAAGCTATTACTAATATAATTCTCAGTACGTTATGACGAGATGTTTAAAGCCACCAATCTTCTGAGCACTTGTTTACATTAGTAAGTTTAGTTTACAAAACATAAAGTTCTAAAAACAGCTGATCGTCTGTCAATGAAACCATTACAGTGACGTTATTCAGCTGTGATACGCCTTCGTTACAAATTATCTCAGCGATAAATCCCTAAATTTACGAGAGGCAGGTTACCCCAGAATAGACACATTCAAAGCCCGTCAGGGTGGACGTCATTTGTAGCCGACTTCAGAAGCCATTACACAAATTATGAATGCATACGTTGTTAAAGGATAAGCTGAAAGAGGGTGGTGTATTCGTTTATTTATTTATTTAATTCAACATTGTTTCAACAGCATTTTTTATATATGCAGAATATAATGGAATTACCCAGACATAAGCCAATTAAACAGATTATACTTTTTAAAAAGGTATCAGGAAGTCAAGAAGGTAGCTGCTCAAAATATATCATTGCATATTTAAATAAATTATAATTAACAATCAAATAATTGCCAATCAAGAACATAACTAAAAAGAGAGAGAAAATTATTTGGAACAATATAAATCTATGAGACAGTGGGAGCTGGTGATTCAGATGTACTTAAACTATGACAAGCACATTATATTCTTCCTCTTTTTGTATATTCATTATATGATAGAGATAGAATATTAAATAAATACCTATTACTAACAATTTTGTGACCTGTCGTAAAACTTTTCAGTTGTTTAACGGCCCTGATAACATACACAGGGATCTCTTGCTGCTTCAAAAACATGAAAAAAATGTAATCTATTTCTTCTTATTCTTCAATAATTTTTGAATGGAATTTTGTTTCTTGAATATGATTTTTAAATAGTCAGATGATGTAATAATTTTCGCGTTTTAACAAATTGTTTGTACATGTAATCATCATCTCGGCATAGGTTTTGTCTGGAAAATTTCTGTATCTTGTAAAAATAAACATCGCTTTCGGTTGATTGTTAATTCCATATTAATAATATAATAACATTGAGTTAATTTAACATTTGTATACATTTTGGACAAGTAAAAAATAACCCAAATTCTCCGCCGCCACCTATGACATGGACGCGTGACGTAGCAAGTTTATGTTTTGACATGTGTCATTTTGTCAGTCGCACCGTACTTGTGTGTTTTGCCGTTTTTTAACATGTTACATACGTAAGTTCTCATGTTTTGACATGTTCGTGTTGGCTAATGAGTTTTTTGTGGTTGCAGGTACGTAAAGACTCGCTCTCAGGAGTTTGTGGTAAGTTAACGATAACTTTTTAAAAGTCACTGGCGTTTTAAAGCAACCGTAAATCGTAAACAAATTATTGGCCTGTACATTACTTACTGAAAGCGAATGGACTGTATGGAATAAAAGAGTGATAGCTGAATTAAATATATATAATATAACAATGACAGTTTGTAATAATAAGATATGAAAATAAAATAATATTAAACAAGCAGCACAGCAAAAACCACACGACACATCAACAACTGTTACGTAACCAGGCAACCACCATAGAGCCTGTAACGTTCCGTTACATTCCCCCCTCCGTGCAAAGAGGCACCACTTTTCTTGTCGGTCGTTTTAAAATTCCACCTGCCGTGCGTACCTCTACCACTCGCACAACTCCGTCGTGCCCTGGAAAAGTGTTGATAATTATACCACGCGGCCATATACCACGAGGTAGATCACCGTCAGCAATAAAAACTGTGTCGCCAACTTTAAGATTTTCCACTGACTGATTGGGTCGCCGACGCGGTAATAATGTAGGGAGATACTCTTTTAACCACCTTCGCCAAAAGTTATCAGATAAACGTAACGCTCTTCGCCAAAGTACCTTCGCTGATAAGTCACTATCGTCTAAGTATGTGGAAACGGATGACGATGAACTGCCAAGCAAGAAGTGGTTCGGTGTCAAACTCTCCTGATCTTCGGCATTGCTAGTCACATAAGTCAGGGGACGGGAATTTACTATGTTCTCAGCCTCATTCAACAGGGTAACCAAGACTTCTTCTCGTGGGGCAGCTTCCTTTAATGTTATATTAAGTGCAGCCTTCACCGTCCTAATCAAGCGTTCCCAAGCGCCGCCCATTGAGGGGGAGGAAGGTGGTATAAATTTCCATGAGATCCCAGCGTTGACAGCAAAATCATTGATCTGTTTGGCTGCCGATACAAATGAAGTACCATTGTCAGATAGGATGTGCTTCGGGCAACCTCTACGAGCGATGAATCTCCGAACTGCCATGATAGTTGAGTCAGCAGAGAGGCTGGATGTTACCTCCATATGAATCGCCCTTACAGTAAGGCATGTAAATAAGGCAACATACCGCTTTTCGTGCCGGCGACCTATGGTGACGTCAATCGGTCCAAAGTGATCCACACCACAGCAGGTAAAGGGGCGTTCTCCATATTGCAAACGCTGTATCGGTAAATCACCTGTGGGAGGAACTGTTGGCTTAGCTCGACGTATTCGACAAATTTGGCAAGATCTAATCACTCCTCGAACCGTATTTCTTAAGGGCAATATCCAAAATTTCTGACGGAGTTCATTGATCACCATTTCATGGTTTCCGTGCGCTGCCAATTCGTGGTATCTCATTACTAAAAGTCTTACGGCAGGGTTACGACCATCCAAAATAATAGGGAATTTTGTGTCGTGATCAACTCCTCGCATCAAACCAATACGACTACCGAGACGAATCAAACCATGATCGTCTATGAAGGGAGAAAGATTATTTAATTTGCTAGTCGGTGGTATAGATTTATTATTATTTAAAAGATTAATTTCATTTTGAAACGCTATGGCTTGCGAATAGCGGAAAATGTGTATCTCTGCCACTTGCAAGTCATTGGCTGTTAAATATTTAACAATATCTAAATTTTGCCTAACCTTAGCACATAAAATATTTACAAATTTGTGTACATATGCAGTTGATCGTAACAAACGAATCCATTTAGAAAAATTACAAATTTCTGCACATACAAACTTAGTATTAGACGGCTGGTCTATTTGAACTAAAATACGTTCTCTACATTTAGTTTCAAAGCATTCGTCAGTGAACATGACATTACGAGTCACAGGCGCAGACTCTTTCGGCCACTCTATATCAGGATGGTATAAAAACTGGGGACCAGAAAACCAGCGATGGTCAGAATTAATTTGGCCTGACGTGCAACGAGTAGCATCATCGGCGACATTTAAGCCGCTTGGACACCATCGCCAGTTCGCGATTTCTGTCAAATCAGAAATTTCAGCTATCCTGTGTGCCACAAACGGTTTAAAAGTCCGAGCGTCATTACGTAGCCAGCATAAAACTGTTTTAGAGTCCGTCCAAAACAGTTTACTTTTAATGTTGAACCTATGTTCACTAACGATTACATCGGCAAACCGAGCAGCAATGAGTGCTGCTTGCAGCTCCATCCTCGGAATGGAAGTTAATTTAAGGGGTGCTACTCGCGTCTTACTTCCGATAAGTACAACCTTCACGTCTCCGTTTTGAAAAATGAAGCGCCAGTATGCGACCGCCGCGTAAGCGTATTCGCTGGCATCGCAGAAGACGTGAAGCTCGATGCTATCGTACTCTATGGACATGGAGTACCACCGGGGAAGACGAAGATCTGAAACAGAAGTAAGGTCAACAACCCATTTCTCCCAATTTTGACGATCTTCCGCGGAGATAGTTTCATCCCAATTAACTCCACTGCGCCATACGCTTTGAAATAATATCCTACCTCTAATGATATAAATTCCTAAAAGGCCTAGTGGGTCGTAAACGCGCATCAAGCATTTTAAGACATTACGTTTAGTAAGATCAGTAACAGTAGGAAAATTAAAACTAAAACTTAAAGTATCATCCTTCAGATTCCAAACTAATCCTAAAATTCTTACGTCTAAGGGTAAATTTGTACATAAATCTTTAGAAACTAAATCAGGTAAACGTAAGTGATACGGTATATTCGATAAAATATCAGGTAAATTACTAGCCCAGTCTCTGATTTCAAACCCAGCTCTAGCTTGAATATCTATAATTTGTTTTGCAAGTTGAGCTGCCTCAAGTGGATCATCGAGACTCCCGATATAATTATCCATATAGTGATCCCTGACTATAGCTTTGGTAGCTTCGGGATACTCAGAGCTAAATTCGTGAGCATTACGATTTTTTATGTATATCGCGGTACAAGGCGAGCATGCAGCTCCAAAAATGACAGATGTCATTCTGTACTCGACAATATCAGAATCTAACCCATTTTCATGCCATAAAAACCTTAAAGCGTCTCGGTCTTTCTCGATAATTTTCACTTGTAAGAAAAACTCGCGAATGTCGGCTGTCATAGCAATACGCCCTTCTCGAAAACGGAAAAGTAAAGATAACAGTGGTTGTAATAAATCTGGACCCGTCAGTAATGTCGAGTTCAGACTGACACCCTGTACTTTTGCCGCTGCATCATGGACAACTCTAAGTTTCCCTGGTTTGAGTGGGTGAATGACAGCAAAATGAGGTAAGTACCACGACAGTTCGCTAGATGGCGGTGAAGTACATTTTTCTGCGTATCCCTTCTCTATGAAAGCCATGACGTTCTTATGATATGATAACGCTAAAGATGAATCCTTACTTAATTTTCTTTCTAAACTTTTAAGTCTACTCACAGCTAGTCCATAACTTCTAGGAAGTTGTGGTTTATCGTCTTTCCACAATAAACCAACTTCGAAGTGACCACTTGGTAGTCGTTTAGCTGTAGAATCTAAAATATCTAATGCGCGTTGATCAGATGAATTAATTTTCTCCGATTTGGAAATGCCTATAGAATCTAAGCGGTAGTGATACTGAATTAATTCATCTAATTTTGCGTCAGATTCTACATTATGATGAATGAACTCTACAGGACGAGTTGTATTGGAAACACAGCCGTGAAGAACCCAGCCCAAAGCGGTTAATGAGGCAACTGGTTGTGAACGCGTTCCAGTACGGACATTTTTGCTAATAATAAGCGGCCAGTCACATGCTCCAATTAACAACAAAGGTGTGGCTTCGTCGTATGATATAAATTGAGCAATGTCTTCTAAATGCTTATAGCAAGAAATATCACAATCGCGGATGGTTTGGGAGCGGATAGATAAAGATTCTAAGGCTCTAGCATTTTCAATAGTATGAGTATCGTGACTGTATTTTCCACGGATACTAAAGCTAACATACTCAATTGGAATGTTAGATCTTTGCATGCCTCCGACACCATCCAAATCGATGCAATCTTTCTTACCTGTAACACCGATTTTCATGGCGGCCTCTGCGTCTATAAGGGTCGCAGTAGAGCCTTCATCCAATAAGGCGTATGTGTTTAATGATCCTAATGGGCCAGTAATCTCTACAGCAACTATTTTAAGAAGCACTAATTTACGAAGCGGTAATCTACAATTATACATTGTATTCGAAGATGCTGCGGGTTTAATCGCAATAAACTCATCTTTTTTTGTAGCATGCTGTGCATTCGGAGTAACTGATTGTGCTAATGAAGAATCAGTACTCTGTGACGCTCCGTGTAAAAGTTTGTGATGATGTTGTCTGCATTCATCTGTACCGCATGGTTTCACGCGGCATTTGGACCATTGGTGACGCCTGCTCTTGAGGCACTTAGCGCAGACTTTGTGCTCTCGTACCCACGACCATCTCTTATCTATAGTAAGAGATAAAAAATTAGGACATGTTTTTAAATTATGAGAACCGCTACACATAGGACACTCTAACAAATAATTACTAGCAGTGTCAGTGTTATGTATAGTTACATTTCTGCCAGTATCTTTGTTGAATGGTTTCGAAATATTTGTGTTACGGTGAGAAATGGAAGAAGGTGTATATTCAATAGTGGTTGGCAAGAACATAACTTGGCGATCGCTCTCTTGCTCTAAAAAATTAGATAAGTGTTCCAACAAAGTCAAAGAAGTGGATTGGTCGGCAGTTGAATTATAATGCACTGCCGCGTAATCCGACCATTTGAATTTTAAATGAGGAGTAAGCTTATAAAGGAGACTATTAAGAAGGTCTCTTGAGTACAAATACTCAAATTGATTTAACAATTTAATTGTAGTAACGCAATTTCTTACCTTAGCTGCGAAATTACCCAAATCCTTAGTCTCTAACGTAAGTTTCGGTAAAGCACGGATAGAACATAATTCATGAGCCAGGAGCTGTTCCGACCGGGCGAAACGACGCTGTAAGGTGCGTATTATAACATCAGGTTCATCTGCTGTAAGCAATAAAGAACAAATTGACTCATAGGCTTCACCTGTCAAAGCTTCTCCTATTCTCGTAACATTCTCCACCGAAGTATAAGAGCTGCGGGAGTTATCAAAAGCTCTCTTAAAAGCTAACCATTCATAAGGCTTGCCGGAAAATCTTGGCAGTGGGATAAATCTAGATGACGTTCCCTTGCTGAGGTTAGTTATAGCTTGAGCAAGTTGACTTATGTCACTATTAATAGGCAAAGAAGGTTGAGCTCGGGCGGGAATAGGTACAGTATTATCATGATACGTGGGACAATATAAATGAGGCACGCCCTTATCATGAATATTAAAAGGCATACTTACCTTCGACTTAGCCATAGTTACCCGAGGATCATTTTGTTTAAAATTGGTAGGAGTTGAAGGTCGCAGTAGTCGATCAGGTTCTTCAGTTGCAGTATCCAACGGCGCAGCTCCATTTGTAATATGCTGGGAATGATGTTGGATAGCAACAGGCTGACATGTAGAAACTGCTACGGCTGGGGACGCTGAGGATTGTGCGAGAGGACGAGGTGAGCTCGCAGGTGCGTCCAGCACACAAGCAGTCGCTGTGTCTTGCTCATTTATAGGAACCGAGTCCGTGTTCGTACAAACGGCTCCGTCTAACCATTCTTCGACGTTTACTGGAGAGTTGGCATTGTCATGCTCGCTGCCGCTCGCTTCGATCGCAGCAATCTCCGCGGCCAGTTCAGCGCGCGCAAGGTTGCGCTCCACCTCTGCTATTCGACGAGCGTAACGAGCCTGTGCGTCTGCTGTCATTGAGGCTTTTTCGATAGTTGACAATTTCGACGATGAGGAGTTACGAGATGATACAATGTGTTTCGACATTGACCGAGTAGTCATCGTGAAAAATATAAAATAAATAAAATATTTTATGATATGACAACTAGTGAAAAAATATCAGATGTGAAAAAATTAAAATGTCAGTTCGAATAAAATTACTACGGATCGATGGACCAATGAAAGCGAATGGACTGTATGGAATAAAAGAGTGATAGCTGAATTAAATATATATAATATAACAATGACAGTTTGTAATAATAAGATATGAAAATAAAATAATATTAAACAAGCAGCACAGCAAAAACCACACGACACATCAACAACTGTTACGTAACCAGGCAACCACCATAGAGCCTGTAACGTTCCGTTACACTTACCTTGCGTTTGAATTATTGGAAAACTGATAAAGTCTTCAATATAATCACGCCATTGTTCAGTAATTTTTACACTAAGCATCTCATCGTCGTTAGCTATAGTAAAAGTAGCAGATGAAATAGAATTGATATCTGTATTTTATTTTGAAGCGACAAAACTTTTCGTTTTATCAATTTTTTTTTTCATTTAATTTTGTCTTGTCAATCCAGTAGCCAGTGCTTCCTACAAATTGTAACACTGTCCCAATGTAGTTTTTACGCTTGTTTCCTGATAAGGGATCACAGAGATGATTGAGCGACCCTTTTTCAACGTCTCAGCCACCGGCTGGCGGTAGGGTAGCCATGATTGAAATAAAGGGTTTGGGTCGTTCGTCTGTTTGTTACGACCATGGAGATATCTTTATTGTAAGGAGGGTAAAATAATCATTTTTAAATTTTATTGCAGACATCTGAAATTAGTTCTGTAAATAAATAAATATATTTCAAAGCAAACGATTATTTTATTAAAAGTAATATCAACATCAACCGAAACTTAATGTAAGTGTATTAATTCTTATATATTATTTATAACATACTTTTCCTTCGTTTTATGTAAATAGAATTTTCCGTCCATCAAAAAGACAGTATTTAGGTCAAAAGCTACATCAATATTGAAATTATATTACATTAACGAATATTGACCAAGATTGGTTCCCTGGGGTACTCCAAACTGTCCCTCCTGTGTCACTGAATCTAACATCTGTTTTTTATTGATTTTCATTGTGACATGTCATTGACGTTAATAGAAGTGGCGTTTATGAGTTATTCTAAAATAAAACTAAAAAGGTTTCAGTTTCTTAATTTTAAATATTTATCGAAATTTTATGTTTTAATGTACCTTTGTCAAAAGAGATCACTAATTATTGCTAGAGCTGTATATGGTAAATAGAGGAAGCTTTTTATATAATGTTTTTGTTGAAGAAAAGTAAAATATGACAACCCTGTCATTCCGCAAATGTGTAAACAATCTGATTACTATGTAGTATAATTTGTTTTCCTTGAAATGACAACCATTTGCCAAGCTCCAGCTCCGAAGATAAGAATAAATTTAAAAAATTAAGCTGTCATTCGTTACGCGCGTAATTTTGGCGCGGATAAATTTAGTCTGTGGCGAGGGCGCGTTGCATTTAGCCTGTGTTTACACCGGCGGCCGCGTTATTAGGTGCTAATGACACGACACACGCTGCGTATCGACGTTGACTCAATTGGAATCCGACCAGGATGCCTCGTTGAATTTAGTAGATTGTTAATCTTAGGAAATGATTGACTAACTTCAGTTTGTCAAAGTGATTAGAACTACGTCTGAATACAATTTAAATAGCCTTAATGTTTTATTACAATTGAAATAACCTCTAGAGTTGACCGAAAAAAAAGATAAAACATGACCTAGGTCAGCTTTTTCTACCCAAGAGGATTTTGGTAGATAAACTGAGATACATGCAACGTGTTCTTGATAATATCAAAAGATATCAATTTTAAATATAGATTATACCACAGATATTTTGTTAGTGCGGTGGAGAGCATAAAATTCGTTAATTTTTCATCCAATTAGTTAATTTATCGGTTTTGTATTACTACATGAAATTAATTCTACACTAACTGGCAGTAAACATGATTGCCCGTGACTGCGAATTAAAAAGCAAAAGCAAAAGAAAAAATACGCCTTCAGAGATTTCGCGCTCTTTGTTTATTTTTAAAAGGTTCTTTTTAGGGCATGATTGATGGCGTTCTGCCGCGTGCAGTGAGTGCAGCAAAAAAGTATTGCTGCATTAAATATCAATTTTTCACTTTGATAAATATGAATCCTGCTTAAATTCTACTTTATGTATTTTTTGTGTTCCCAGCCTTCGCAGTTGCTGAGCTTGATTCATTAATGGTCGCGTTATAAGGTCGGGTTGCGGTTTTAATAATATCGTATTATGTCAACGGTAATATGTAAAAATGGCGTTTAAATCTTGTAAATTGGTAAGGCGACGTACAGCGCTTGTAAGACGACGACCAGACCAATGATGAATGGAATTATAAAGAACGGTATCGTGTGTAGATTTGAGTGTTATTTTCTTGAACAAATTAGATCTCATAAAAAAATAAAATAAAATATTATCTCTAGCCCAAATTAATCATTACCAAGAGCTTGTGTTATGGATATAAAATTACGGAGAAATATAGGTAGTAATGTATACAAATAGCAGAAACTTAGGTATAAAAACTTTCATGAACTGTAAATAAATAAATAATCGTACTAATAATACAGATATCTTTACACGGATTTGAATTCAAGGCTTAGTAGAGCGTCCTTATATTTTTCGATAAAGCAAGCTCTTAATGATGCTTACTTTGGGCTAAAAAACAGTGTGGGCGTGTCTATATTATTTTTAATATATTGGTTTTGTTATTTAAAATTTGTATCTAAAAAGAAGCAAAAGGATAGGTCGCAAACAGCCACGATTGCTTGACTATTTTCAAATTATTTTTGTTTAAATCTTGTTGTAGCACTATAAGTATTTTTTAATTTGACTACAATCGATTGAAGAGAATCACTACAATAGGTTTATTTAGTTAACCTTAAACTTTAAAACTGTCTACGTCAATCAATTTCAATGATCCCATATATTCGCCGTTCAGAGAATATAATGGGAAATCTGCTGGTATCTTAAATCAAACTCTTTGTTAAATCTGTTATGACTCGTGCAATCCTCTAATAACACAAACTATTTCTATAAGTATCTAAACTAGTCTACGTAAATATTCCAAAGTTTATATAAATAGATAAATATATCGAAACTTTATCGATCGATCGATAAATATTCTAAAATAGAGCAGCCCTTTGATGTGTCCGCGAGATCTGATCAAAGGTTATTTAACGCTGTCTGTAGATGCATGTTTTATGTACTTTCTTTGGAATAAGTAACAAGTTTGTAAATAGAAATTTTAACAGTAGCGTAAAATGACTCTGTGAAAAAAAAATATGTCGTTCAAAAATGGCCTCGATTTGATTTTACACGGACAAATATTAAGTTTAATACGACGGTTTCATTAAAATCTCACCAGAAAAAGACACGACGTATATTTAAGAATATTTTCCTTATTGTAACATGCATCTTAAAAATATTTAATTACAATAAGAAGTGTATGGCTCGTCAAAGTGTCAACTAACTTGACATTCCCAAAAGTCATTCTGTCCCTTCTTATTAAATTTAAATGAAAGAGAGACAAATAAAATTATATTTTATTTAAGAAAATAGAATTGACACCATTGTAAAAGATTTGCCTTTTTAAATTTAAAGAAATATTTTGTTTTGTGATATAAAGAATAAAAAGAAAATTAGTCTGGTATTTTATTGCATAGTTCAAATTCATTAGCTCTGTAGTTACTGTTTTAATTTCTGTTTTAACTTCATTACAAAAATGATAATAAGAAACTAGATAACAGGAAAATATATTAAATTTTAAACATACTTTTATATTACAATATCAAAAATATGAATACATAAACGAACAAACAACAATGACGCGAGAAGAAATATTCGTTTTTATCGCACAGACATCTGCCCATCTGGGACTCGAACTCGGGACCCCTGATTCAGTAACCTGTAGTTAGGGGTACAGACAACTAGAACAGGTAGTCGCCGTGTTAAAAACTTTATTGTCAACGTCAATCTCAACAAATATCGCCGTTAAAAATCGAACACAAACAACAGAAATATATAAAAAAAAGTTAA
The DNA here is from genome assembly GCA_943193645.1 of Acentria ephemerella. NCBI lineage: Eukaryota > Metazoa > Arthropoda > Insecta > Lepidoptera > Crambidae > Acentria > Acentria ephemerella. The sequence goes on from OW971887.1 coordinate 983,883, forward strand.
TCGAAATAGTTTATTTTTAATTCCAAGCGCTTCAAATGGAGCAATAAAATGTAACACAAAACCTAATTTAATCCCATCATAAAAATGTACGCAACACCTCGACTGTGCTTGAGTTGATGCGTACAAGAAGGTTAACTCACAGCATACGCATAGAGCACGGTATACAAACGCACAGAGCACTGCTTGTATGGTTGCGCGCCAATACTTAAGCATCGCCGTACGTGCACAATGACAAAATGTATCAATCAGTAAAGGCGCTGCCTCGATTGCTTGCTCCGTACTCGCTCCAAATGGCCTTATATCGTCTTGAATACTTATATTTATTAATATCTTAGTTGGCTTCACATGGATAAGATATTATTTTGTATTGTAAATTTGAAAAATAACGATTAGGTAAAAATAAAATTAGTAAAATCTGAGTGTAGAATAGAATAGAATATTTCTTTATTGTACATCAGCCAATTTAAGAAAAGAAACACATTGTATTTTATTGGCTTCAAATAAATTATATGCCGTCTGAATAAATAAGGAAAAAGATAATATCAATTTAAAATATAAAAAGTATTTTGTGTTATTGGTAATTATACTAGTGACATTATATTAGTGACATAAGCGACATTCCTACATGAGTAGGCTGTTATAGCTCGTACAAGGAGTTTTTGGCCCGTTAAGGGGGGGGGGGGGGGGGGGCAGTTTGGTGCTATGTGTTTTATTTCATATATCGTGTTGTTTTTGTCATGAAATTGGTGTAGTTTTATGACAAAAAGGATCGTTAAGTCATGCAATATATGGAATACATCATTCAGCGTTGATTAGTGACTTATGTGAGATTTTTCAGTGTTTCATTTCCATTAGTAATATAGTAGGGTAGTTCATTTATATAAAATTATATGATTTCATTCTCATTTACTTATCATTTCGTCATAATCATTATCATAACATTCCGTTTTCGTATCATTTTATCATAATCGCTTACATTGCATTCCATTTTCAAAAATTGTCTCGTAAGTCATTAACAAAATAGCGGCGCCTACCAATAGTCGCGAAAAACTCCATGGGGCAAAGGGCTACATTGCACCAGTATCCTGGAGCCATAAATAAAGATAAAAACTACATTAATGAAGATATGGCTTAAAGGTCTTAGTTACCAGGCCAAATAATTGGAAAAAAAATTAGCTCGTACGAGGTCCGAGTCGACATACTTTTTACCTTTTACTATGGCGAGTCTCCACAATGGTCACGCTGAAAGTGGTTGGCTGACGTCGGGCCATCGTGTCGTATCGCGGCAATTTATCGGTCGCGGCGCGGTATCTCGCGCCCGATCTGTTTGTGTTGCCGCGAAGCGACACAACTTTAGAATTTCATTAGCAGGATGGACCTTGAGTTGACGCTTTAAAAGTGATGTTACGCATGATTCAGATAATGTTGTAAGCGTTTTGTAATAATGCATTTTTTTGACAAAAGTCCTAAAAATGATCGTGTCAAGATTAAAAAAAATTAAAAAAACTAAAGAAGACTGCGATCTAAATTATTGCGCGAGATGCAGATTGTCAGTTTCATGTTTCAACAATATACATGCGCAAAGATTTTTCTTACTTCGGTTTATTACTTTTACTTTATTACTTTTAAATATGACTTATTATGAGTAGTGGTATATAAAGGCAGCATCCGAAGTTTCAGAAAACAGCTGTTCCTTATTCGGAAAACTAAATGTTATTTACAATTATATAGGTAACGCATCAATACATTTATATTATGTGTGCTTACATAATTAAATTAATATGGAATATAATATCTTTTATTGCCGAAACTGTGTAAAAACGATGAAATATATTTTAGAAAGGAGGTACCAATATAAATATCCTTGATGAGTATAAAATACATTGCTTATCAACCATATTTGTTTTTGTATGAGGTACTAATTTTGACAGCTACACTCATAGTCCGAAACAGTCTTAAATAAATAATTTATGTATAGTCTTTGAGTGATTTACCGAGTAAATACTAAACAAAGTCAAAGTCAAAATAACTTTATATAAATAGACTCATTTACTAAGTTCTTTTAAATGGTCACAACAGGGAATATGTATTAGAAAAACAAATAAATGTAATTAAAGGCAATAGTCATAACTTTAAGTGGGTATCAACCGGGCATTTACAAATTGTCCCAGTTATAGTATTTAAATATGTACTAAATAAATTGTTAGTTTTAATTTTAAAATAAATATTCTTTATTTTCATTATTTGGTCCGTTCTACGGTGAGTTATATAAATTCACTGTTGAACGGACCAATCACGGCAACACTTACCTCACAAGACTGGCCTACCTCTAATAGAAATAATTTAATTCAACATTTCCATGTTTAGTTGGACAAGGATCCAGGCGTTAATTAAAGCGTAAGTCTTAATATCTTAGTGGATTATTCAACCTGAAAACTAAATCTGTTTATTTGAATCAAGTCAACAAAACGCGGAATTACATCGCGATCTCACAGAGTCGGTCATTAATAATAAAATTAATCCCGTGATTGGAGTGACCACGTTAATTGCAGTCAAGGGATATTTAAGTTGTTTTATACTTTTATGTAGTCATTTGATTTGATTTTTTATTTGATGATTTTTATTATAAAAAAGATTGAAGATTGGTTTGCATAAATATAACACTCTTATAAGTGTTTTATTAGGCACAGCTTTGAGTTTTTATTTATTGAAAATTATTTTATGTTACACTGTAACATCTATCTATATTCCTAGACCAGGAAGCCTGTTTCACCAAGACTGCAGAACCCACGAAAATCTATCTGTGACGCGGTACGACGAGCCCTACGGTATCAACATAAAAGGCAGCCTAGCTCTGCATCTGCCGAACAATTGTAGTTTAGGAATGAGTTTTAATATTACATTAAAAAATAACACAGTTGGTAAGTGTTAAACAAAAAAAATTAAGTTAAATATACCAAAGCATGAACTAAGAGCGAAATCAAAACAACATTAAGGTACTAATTTTTCTAAATAAAAAAAAAGTGTGGACCAAAGAGTCCGCAGACTGTAGTCATTAATAAAAAAAAACATCTATCTATAAGCCCTGGGAGACCTGTACATTGGTGTAATTTGACAACCCACTAAATGCCGTGCAGCAAAACTAAAACAAACTAATTTTTTCTTTAATAGAAAGGGACATTTTCGGAGTACCATCTACGTGCTAAATATTAATAGTTTTAATTAACATATTTGCTCATTCTTAGAATTCCGATATAATTACTAATTGATGGCTTAAAATTGACCACTAAATAATTTAAAAAAGTACTTAATGACAAGTTAATAGACAAATTTGAATATTCCGAGTAGAATTTGTCCTAGTATACCAGTCAAACGTATACAACGAGTGACGACACGTGTCCTACGCGAAGATAAAATACCAAAGCTAATACGGTCATTGCCAAGTGTCAACTTAGCCCTCGCTTTGACTGGCGATGAAACAGAACAGCTGCTTGGGAAACCGAGGAATTAATGTTTTTGTTCTGACATATTTACTTTATTTTTAGTTTTCAATTGTACAAACGAAAATATGCTGTATACATATTACATATGTAAGCGCGATAATGTCGCCCTTTGTACAAAATTAGTTAAATGTTTTTGTGTATTTCTCTTCTTTAGTTGACTGATGTACAATAAAAATATATTCTATTCTATTCTATGTTACAGAGCACTTTTATACTCTCCCTCACTCTGTCTTCAGCCTGTATCGATTCTATAGGTGTGGGCCTTCTTTAATTTACGCCACACATTCTGGTATTGACCCACGTTTTCCCCAATTTTTGATGTCGTCATGCAAACGCATCTGGGTCATTTTGACCCCATAGTCATCTCTTAAGTTTCACAAATTGGCCTTGCGTGCCACCTGACCCGGCTATTTCCACTTCAGCCTGGCTTGATGGCGTCTGTTATTTCGTTCTGCTGTCTCAGCCATTTATTTGTTGAATGTTCTCTCAACGTCAACATTAACAGTTGTTACTCTAGCTCTCGCTGGATTACTCTCAATATTAGCAGTATGTCTTGGAGAAAACCCAGGTTTCACCACTATGAGTGTGAACCGGCAGGATAAATGGGTCAAATATGCGTGTCTTGAGTCCGATAGTTGGATTCATTTTGAATGCTAACTATAGGTTGGAATGGCCCTTTTATATATTATCGATATTTTAAACTTTATTGTTGCGACGTCTAGTTTCCTCCCTATCTTTGGTTCAACTATAATTTGACTTTGACAGTTTACTATATTACTGGACAGGACGAAGACAAGCTAGCAGTGCAAAAATATATGAAAAAGTAATCTGTCTTTCAATAGACAAAACATTTACTTTAAAAAATATGCAATAAATTACAAGAAATATTGATTGCTAGGAATGACAATACACATATATATTTTATAGGTATAGTTACGCTAGTTAGCCTGGGGAGCCTGTGGACTGTATTCTTGGAGAAAAGTGGGAAAATAAGGAAACCACGTCTTTACACGTCACCATACCGGTGACATATTGACAACTCCAAAAAATATAAAAACAATCAAGTATCAAAATATATTAAAAAGTAAACTGACATATGATTAACACAGGCTTTGTATACCTACCAATAACGGGTATAGATTGATACATATAATATACTTGATTGTATACTATAGCCTAACCTATATACTCATATTTTAAAGACTTAATTCAAATATTTGTTGACTTTTAGATCTGTGAGTATTCTATTATTTACTTCCCTGACATGACCGAGGTTATTATTTGTAGCCGATCAGACCTTTTTGTAGACAATGTACTTTTTGATATATTCTTTGTGATGACGTCAGTTTGAAATATATGAGTTTTGCGTTTTGTTGTCACAAACAAATTCCTTTATTTCCCCCTATTTTTATTCCTGTTCAGAGCTATCGATAACATTATTGTTTTCTAAGTAATATAGGATACTTGTGGTATTTATAAAGGTAAATTGTAAATAACCTATTTATTTAATAAATTTATCACACTTTGCAAATTCAAGTTATTCGAGTGGAACAATCGTGATAAGCATATTCAAATTTTAAACTCTTTATTACAAAACTTAATTATCCTAAACTTACAACATTAGCACAGTTCTCTAAAAGCGGTCATGTTATTTGAATTGCCTCCCCTGACACTCCAAGATGGATAAATAACACGCATGCCCATTCTACACTGTCCTCTTTAGGTGTTTTGCAGACTTAGTACACGACTTGCTGAAATTTACGACTGTCAATTTACGATTGAAGGTGCTTTGCAATGTTTTGTTAAATTAAAATCAAATACTGGAATACTAGTTAAACACGGAATAGAAACATTATTATCATTGTACTATTTTTGTGCAATAAATAATCATTAGATAAACTTAAAAGAAAGAAGATTTTCCTATTTCTTAAATATTAAAATAATAGAAACTTCAATAAAAGACACTCTTACCCGCTAAATATAGAGAAAAAAGTATTTGTTTATGATACTTTTATTTATGAAAAACTCAGCAAATGACTCGAGACCACCTGATAGAGGAGTCCATATGTGAAGATAGCTAGTGAAGCATGCGATATACTGCCCTGCCCACCCTCACCTTGCCGGCCTAAAAAGTGTTTTTTCACGCCTCTTTTAAAGGAACCCATTTTGTATAAAGGAGGGAATGCGTGTGCCGGCAAGGAATTCCACGCTCTAGCTGTGCGACAGAGAAAGGAGTCACAAAATCTGTTATTGCGCAAAGTAGATGCGGTGACAGTGAAGGAGTGACTCTGTAGACCAGCACGCCTACTGAGTAGGAAAGGAGAGGAAGGGATAAGGTCAAAAGAGGTCTTCAGAGCACTCTCCACACGATACAAGGCATTACGCGACACTATTTCACACTTATCGATCGATTTTGATAATCATAACGATTATTTTTACCTCAGTTAGTAGAAGATTTAGAAAATAATGTAAAAATGCTACACTTACTAGTGTAACGTACTTAAATGTTGTGTGTTATTTAATATTTTTTGCTCAAAAATATTATTTGATATTTAAATTCTGTGACTCATTTATTTATGAAATAATAAAATAAATAACAATAATGAATTAAATACACAATATGGCACTAAATTTCATCACTTTTTACTTTAACAATAATCCCGACTACGAATTCTTGCTATCAATATTCAACTATCATATATTTTTGATTTGGATCAAAAGTGATTGAAATTGGCAATTGGCAAAGAAATATTTTTGATTGCTAAGTTTGCAAAGCGCCTTATAGCCTATTTACGTTAGCTTATGAAAGCAACTGTGCGCGTAATTTCTGTAGTTTACAAAGGCCAAGTGAGGCCGCCCGGTAGTTTATCAACAACTTTATCAAACGTTTCCTTGTGGCCGAGTTCAACTTATTACTCCGTAAGACCTATGCATTTATATGTTCACATTTATGGAAAAATTTATAACGGTTGTTTAATATCAAAAGGGTTTAAGTCAAAGAATTTTTCTTTTCAAAATTGTACCTAAATGTTTCTTAAAAAATATTACCGATATATAAACTTAATATAACATTCAAAGTTTTAGTTTTCAGTTAAAAAATATCAAAGCATCTGTTGATATTGTTTATGATATTTTAAGTTTTTATGTATTGTCATGGTAACGAAAATAACAAGAAAAATGTAAAATAATTCATACGTTTTATTTCCAACATTATTATTTAAAGAAGATTAAATATTTAGGTTTCAAAGAAATCTTCTTTTTTCAATGTGAGGAATTATACAAGTCGCGATTCACAATATTCCCCACAGCATCTAATCAAAGAACACTAAGATATTTAGTTATATAGTTCGTACTAATGTACATTACATTGAGAATTATTTGGTCTGAACAGCCATCGGTGAATGCTGGTGCAGTCCCGAAAGTAGGTTTCCTCACTGCTGAGCACGCTGACGCAAAGTCCGATGTTCGGGTGGTAGTTCGTATATGCTCCTGTTGTGGTTGCTAAGCGACAAGAAAATAACAAAATTGTCAAATATATTATTAAACAGAAATTTTACAGTTACAAACACGGTTTTCTTTTTGTAGCTAATTTTATTTCTTTTTATTATTAAAATTTTACATCGGGATCAGTTTGGACCATAAACATGGAACCGGATCTCCAACAGATCCCAACTCCAGAAAGAAAGAGTGTCTTAGGGTGTCTCCGCTTTGGCCAATTATGATCGTTCCAAGTGTAGCTTGCACAATACCTAAGACTCAAAGATGAGAACAATAGTATTCGTTATTTTATCAACATGACATCTTTTCATGAGTTTTGAAGGACAAATCTGGAGTATATGGTATGTATGTAAATGTTTGTCTTTTAACTTATGTACTGTCTGGATGGATTGTGTGTGATGTAGAAATGAAAATAAAGGCTTTATCTATCTATCTATCTATATATTAAAACATTAACTAGTAGTGAGTAGTATCATAGACACAACTCACGCTTAAAGGGTCATTTTCATAGGAGACAAGCCTTAAAATAACGCAAACAAAGAGTTCTGGCAACCTTATTCACAGTAGAAACAACATTACAAGTAATGTTTTTCCTGGTTTAGCATTCATCATAATGAACAGCTTATATAAGTCCAACTGATGGGCATTGGCCTTCCTACATTGGAGAAAGACATGAGGAGTTGGGTCCTTTCACGTGCCTTCCAAAACAGAGGAGATAACAAATTTAGATTGATTGATCCAGGGATTAACCAAGGCGAAAGTTGCTTTCTTTCCGTTATTGGAATCTATTTTGTATAATTATCATTTATTTAAGTAATTGTGTAATTACTAAAATGGGTTAAAATAGTGTTTTTAAGTAAAGCCGTATAAGTTTTAGCATTATATTTAATCATGGCAGCTTTATACTAAATATCTAATATATAATAAATAAAAATCAATTTTAAAATTGCGTTACTTAGACCTACCTGCCTTTTTATAACCATTGTGGCAATCATTAGTTGGTAAATAAAACAAGACGCGCTCGACGAAGAAGCGAAGAAACCATTACATTGTCATTAGTCTGTTTCGAGCAATTGGACAGCAATTTGCCCCGGTCCTGTTGTGTACTAAATAAATAATAAATAAAAAGTTTTCTTCATCTCTACTCTTTCAGTGCAATACAACAAAAAAAGACAGATGACAGGTGACATCATTTGACGTTTCTAAAACGGATTTTTACGCGAATCATAAAAATGCCGATTAAAATAAGTCCAAAGTGTATGGATCCCTCCAAGTGTCAACTAACTTGACGTTCCTAATAATCATTGTATCCCTTTTTCTTGAATTAGAATGAAAAAGATGCGAATAACTTTAATATAGACGAGACAAAGATAAAATTTAATATACAATATCCTATTCTACTGATTTATCAACTTGCATTTTGTGTGTGTAGTTAAGGTACAAAATTATATGTTGTTGCGCCACCCACCCACCTAAAAAATATTATTAGAGAGAGTTATTTAGTAGGGGATATATACATATACCTTACATATGTATATTTATATATATATGGATAGTTACATGTACCTTTTTGCTTTTGAATTCCGGATATTTCGGTATTATCGCTATTGCAAGCGACATGACTATCGTAATATAAATAATATAAATATCTACATGCTTATGATCATGAAATTTTGAAACAATACATTTTTATGTATGTTTATCTAAACCCTATATCTGTTACTAATGATGCTATGGTCATTAGGGGTAGATAATTTATACCAATGTTATAATATAAAAACACCAAATAAATTTGGTGTCTTTAACTTTTTAGAAACCTTAGAAACATTCAACAAGTCATTTTTATTGTTTATAATTAACATTGGCTAAAGTAACAGTTTCAATATCAAGACAATATCCACGAAGCGTTTGGTTTAAGGAATGTCGTAGCATCTCACAATCAATTATAATGCTTAAAATAATATAGCGAGCATAATCTGTAGTTCTGGTGTATTAATCCAAAAGGTGCGGAGCACGCGCATGTCAGTGTATCGATTTGTCTTCTTGTCAGCGCCACGTGGGAGTGGGGTTCCAAAGATAAGCTTCGAGCTGTTAAAGCTTGAAAAAATGAACAGTTTAATTGAATTTTTAATTCAGTCAACTCAACAAGATTCACGAATCAATGGTCTTACGTCTCTTCGATAACACGAAAACTCGGTAATAAACTTGAATAATAAAAACGATAACACTCGACGATTAATACATACCGTAAACTGCGATTACACATAAAGGGTGCAGTGAAATATATTTAGAATGACAATGAAGTGAATGAATGCATTGATTAATCTATGCTTCGGTAAGCACGTTGTTCATTTGTATTCACAAAGAAATACTATTTAATTATAATTATTGTCACTAACCAGCCCGTGGTGATGTTGAAAACCTAAAGTTTGCATTTTTGTTTGTTGGAAGATCTGTACCTATGTATACGTATGTAGTTGACGACATCTTCATCGACTAAGCTTATGACATATGCAATTAAATTTCAAAGAGTGATTTTGACTATCAAGAATCCTATAAATTAGGCCGTCATCTAACTGGTTCCTTTGGACGTGTAAATCTGTGTAGTAATATTGACAGATAGAATGTTCGTCTGATGACAACCGCGGACAGTGTGGAAAGTTTTTAATTATTAATGATATTGTCTTGATTGCTATGTTGAATAGATTTATGTACCTCTTAACTGAGGCTTAATAAATGAGGTTTTCAATGGTGGTTTGAACACTACGGTTTTAATGACGAAAACAATACAAATTTGCCATGGTTGATTTTGCATGGGTGTCAATCTATATTTGTCATTTCACGTGCACTTTACAATGCACGTTACTAACCAACCAACTTGTTTCTGGTAACAGAGCTTAAGCTCAAAATACCTGAGGGGTTCCTCGCACGTAAAGACACGTGACAGCAAGGGGATGTAGGTATTTAAACCTGTGGAAGAAAACTGATAAGAAATATGCGTCTACTTGTCTACGTTGGTGGTAGATCTGCAAAATTCACCACTGTATTTCATCTGTGCCTTTTATATATATATATATGCTTTACTGCTTGTTAGGCTTTACTTATCCTAGTGTCTCATGTCCTGGTATACCGCCAAGATGTACTTACTAAATACATTTGGAGTCTTCAGTCTTAAGTCTTCAGTAGTGGGGTAGCCCAAATCAAAGAGACCCATTCTTTTCCTAACAAGAGCATCACAGTTACACACGATGTGTAGGTAATGTTTAAAAATGTGCCAATCTTATAACAGTTTCTTAAAACAAAGTTTAAGAACTAATTTTTCAGTTTTATATATTTCTCATTGATATTTCTTTACTATACTAGCAGTGTCCGCGATGCCGTTCACGTGGATATCGGAAAATAACATAATGTCTTACGTAGATAGTTAAGTGATATGAATTTATTGGAGTATTTATTTGATTAAGGATTTCAATCATGTTTATAACAAAATTGATAGGTGTGTGTAAAACAATCTATGGTTGGCAGTGAGAGGGTATGGGTGGCTGTCACCTCCTTCTGTGAGAGAATAGTCTCTGCGAGAGAATAGAATAGGCAGCGGAGAGAGAACGGGAGGACGATCTTTTAGCCGCTCCTCTCCGGCGTAGACGGGTGGGCACGAAAAGACGGGCTGTGGTCGCCCGTCTTTCTACGCCCTAAGTGTGGCCGCGTGCGTGGGTGGCTCCCACGCATGCATTGCACCAGCCACCACGTCGGGGATTGCCCAAGTAGCTCTGGGTAATCTTCATTAGCGCGAAGCCCGGCCGTAAGGCGGGGCTGCCTGGGGATGACTTGGTGAATTGCTTCGGCAGAACCCGGGTCACCCCCACGATGCGATGGGCCCAGTGCCAGTCTTGAGGGACTAGGTGAGCCGAAAAAAAAAGGTATGTGTAAAACAAAAAAAATCATTACGAAACAAGCTTATAGTGAGTCGACCTGAAAAGACATATTCTGCCTCGGGTCGTGTTTTATAACTATTAAAGAGAATTCCAACATACGTGATTTTAACGTAACTTGAACCGTTTACGCAGCGCATGCAACGAAAGCTGTGAAAAATATTTTTTCTCGATTGTGCAACATTGATGTAAGTCTGATTGATGTCAGAATCTGCTCCCATTGGTCGTAGCGTGATGTTATATCGCTTATAGCTTTCCTTGATAAATGAACTATTACAAAAATAAATTTAAAATTTGACTCAGCAGTTCCTTAAATTAGCGTTCAACCAAGTAAAGTTATATTAGTATAGATACAGTGTAAAGTTTTTGTTGTTTGTACAATATGCCATTACAGTTTCGTAGTGCCGACTGTTTTAAATTTAATGTTTTCAAATATCATGCTGGTTTGAAATCGATATGCAATGAAGAGAATTCAATAAAATAGTTTGTGACAATATCCAATGCTATTTTGAGGCTTCAGTAAATATTTTATTTAAAATCCAATATGGCTGAAAATCCATGATGGCGGCCACTGAACAAATACTAACACGGTCTGCGGCTATCCACAAACAATAACAGAGCACGCCGATCACCGGGTTAAAGGGATATTGCTTTTTTGGGAGCTACATGGCTGTTTTAGACTAGATGAAACTGAAGCTATTCAATAATAATATATGTTATTAACATTTGGATATGCTTCCAATCAGGCAAGCCGTTTTGGAACGTCACGGGCCCATAGTCTTAAGTTTGTGTTTAATAAAACTTATACCTAGTTATCTTAAAAACCAAGTTATTGTAAGTTTGATATATCAAACATTACACCCAGACATTCCTTCTGTTCTGATGTCTATTTATAACGAATATAAACCGTGTTTAGTGTGTATACGGACGCTATAAATAAGGTGGTACTCGGGGGCGAGATCCCAATTCAATAACATTCAATTAAGCCACTCCTGCAATTAGTGGGCAGCCCGAAGGTTAAAGATATAAGACCACTGGATGGGATAATCTTTATGTTCAAACATAGATTGCTCTCCTAGCACGGAGGATTTTATTTAACAATTTATGTACACGCAAAGACAATTTAAAGGACACTACAGAATATTAGAGAATTGTACAAAGGTAGTTATTTCTATAAGAAATCTCTTCTAGCAGCCCCATATATGGGAAAAGTGAATTCTTGTATGTTTCTGAATAGATGTTCTCTAATCTCGCTAAACCTCAAAAACGGCCCTACAGACTTGAATAATTCTTATTATGTTTTGTTCACTTGAAATCAGGGGTAGTTTAAAAAAATATACGGAGAATTTTAAGGAAAAGCTTAAAATTAATTAATTTAATATTAGTTAATAAGTCAGAGAAATCGTGTAGCTAACGTGCAAATAGCACTAGCAATTTTTTTTAACTTCTGATTGATTGCGTTCATGGCAAACAAACGTTATCATCATTACAACAGCCGAAGAGTCCACTCCTGGATATAAGCCTCCCTCGAGGATCTCCAAATAGATCAGTCATAATTTCTGATTCGATCACGCTGAGTAACTTCGAGCATAACCCTCTTCTATTGCCCTTTGAGTGACTTTGTGTCTTCTTAGGTCTATCGTAAGCGGCTACGTCTCGGATCCGTATGTCATAACTAGAAACACATACGCATTGATACACTTTTAGCGACATTGACGAACAGCAAGTTAATTAAGATTAAAACACCTATTACATGACGGCAAAGGGTTCTTCAGATCATACAGCCAAGTATCATATGTATATTAAATAATTCAGTGAAGAAAAATCACTGTCATGAAATAGTTTTCACTTTGAAGCTTATATCTCTTGTTTGTTGGATGAATTTAAAAATAGCTTCATAAGTGTCTTCATATTTTAAGATGTCCAATGTTGCCCGTGGGATGATTTTTTTGCGGCTTGCTTTTTATCTCATTGAGTTATAACTACATGGACTTTTGCGATACGTTGCTGTACGGAGCAGGAAATTTTATGATTTAAAGAAATTTACTTACCTATTTCTTTATGCAATATACAATGTATTTTTACATCGATAATTAGGGAAAAAATTAATGACATACATGTATATGTATACGCGACTGGTTTAAAGTCAGAAGGGTGTAACGGGAATAAAATGTTGTTTAGAGATGTGGGAAAACTCACCAAATCACCAGACTCCAGTTGCGTAATCAGCACCTTAAATCGTCAAGTTGAACAGCACCTTTGCGATAATCAAATAACAAGTGGCCACATAAAGAAATTCACTATTTTATAACACAGCACACTGAGGGTTATATTTTTACCCCTTATTTTGGCTTCGAGCACGAGCGTAATGTTAACACTATCTGAGCGGCGAGCTTGGAGGGGATGCCGATTTACGGCCAAAGGATTCGGTAGGTATAAAATGGATTACCCTTCTTGCATGCATAATCTTAAATTACTTAATTATAATTTTATTATTTCAAGTTAATTAGCGAAAACAGTGTATTTTTTGAGATATTAACTTAAGTCAAACTAACCTAAGATATAATATCAAATTTTTGACTTCAAAAGCAGGCAGTTGTCAGTACGATCTACATGCAAATATAACGTTGTTGCATTGCATTCTCGAAACGAGCAGTGAATCAATTTCTCCGCAAACCGTACACTCAGTTGAGTAGAGAATCCTGTTATTTCTTGAATGAGGTTTGTTAACAACACACCTATATACTAACATTATCTGTGGAGCGGCTCTATCGTTACAGATCCCGTGGGCCCACTCCATCCAGTGGTCCGGACCTCTGAGAGCTAACAAATTGTCGTGTCATGTTTTCTGTAATTTGGTCTTATCGTCTGATCGGGCGATTACGAGGAAACCCTTTAATAACCTCACACTTACTGAGTAGTGATCTATGATATTGCTCCAGGCTATATTATAGTGTTTTGTGTTTTTTAAGAAAAGAAAACGGTAGAAATGATTAGGTAGTAATTTTTGGTGGATTTTAGAAATTAAGTATTTTTTGTATGCCAACAGAGGTGAATCGTCCTTAAGGTTTGAAGAGTCCCCAAGGTTTTCGCCTCCTTCTAATTCCGGTAACGTTACAAAGGCTATCTGCCGACAGTGTTACTCAGTCAAAAAAAATGCAGACCGTAAACTTTTTTAGACTCGAATATGTTTTAAATATATATAATTTTAATATGTAACAATGTGCTGTTTACATAGATCTATTTTTGTGTGTGATGAAGAAATGAAAATTCATTATCTATCTATCTAAACATGAAAAAAATTGTAAATATGAAACAGCTTTATTAGAAAACTGGCGAACTGGTTGTTTCAAATCAATTTGCTTACTTCAGTGATCATTTTGATAAAAATAACTAGTGCATTATTAATATATTTTGCCATTTAAATTTTTAATTCTAGAATATACTACATAATTGATGTTAGGGCATATTTATCAAGATACCTCCTATACTACACGAAGATGGTCCTTGCTGTCAGTGTTGTTTCTTTGTGACCATAAATTTAAATAGCGTTTAGTTACTGCTGAGTCCCGAGATTCAATCCTGTAACAGGTTCTGAGTTCTATCCGATATGTACTTTGCATAAGGACCTAACGGGTTAGGTTTTTGTCGTAAAGTTCATTGTGAGTTTGTATCATTTTTGTTTTTTACGTAGGGTGAATAACTCAAGGCTACTTACATGAATGCCAAATACAACTGTAACTACGGGACTGGTGACTATGTCGAAAAAATTTGAAGCTATTATTAATTAAGGAATTTAGCTGAGTGTTAATCAAAATTGAGCTCTGCTAATTAGATTATTAGTTTTTTTGTGGTTTAATTTAAAAGCAAGACTAGGATCAAGCTAATGACAAAATACTAAAAAGTGTAATTTATTTTAGAGTAACATTTCATAATTCACCATTTTAAATTTGCTTGATTTCACAAGCAAGTTTAATTCAAAAATCAAAACCAAAAAATTAATTCATGATTTCCTTTTTTACATCGATATTTGGTATCCTTCAGTCGTTCCAATGAGGATAGTCTAGTTACTTTATTATTGAAACAAAAAAGGGAATACCTCGCCTGGATTCACTGTAGCGAATATTTACAACGAGACCTCATTCGATTGTCTCCATCGATCGTTTTATTCGATTTCTCCCCTGACAGCGGAATATTTACGAGAATCGACTCCCTCGATTGTTTGTTTATTCCTTGTTCGATTTGGTCAGTATCAGCAAGTTACAGGGTTATCGATTAAACAATTTTCTAGTGGAGAATTACTTTAAGTAGTTCAAAGGAGGTCGTTACCTTTGGCTTGCTTTGGAGTATAATCTTTAGTGCTCAATAAGAATATTTCGAAGTAAGTAGTGGACAAGTACGGGGGACAAATTTGACTTATTTCAGAAAAAGTTTTAATGACAAGTGTAAGAATATTCTAAAGGGTCGATTTTGAAATGAAGGCCAATAAACAAATAATAACAACTTAGTTACGTGTGCATAAAATTTGAATAAAAATGTAAAAATATTTTAATAAACTTTTTCACAATATCCTAATGTCTTCACATAAAGGCTAAGCTAAATGATTATAATTTGGTACAAAAGGCAACATAATATAAATATTTACGTCGAAGAATTGAGGTCAACCGGGAATATCCACTTCGCACTGTCCATACCTTATTATGATAATATTCGCTGCAGAACTTCTCCTGCCCAAACCATAAATATTTGTTTCAATATTCAAATTTCACATAACATTCTATTGTTCTTTGCCCGAGGGATTTTTTCACGAAAAATATACACATTTTGAACCTTATTTCAAAGAGCAAAACACGATTATGTTTCCTAATTGGAAATCCATGTTCAGTACTAGAACATTTACCAGACATAACATTACCCATTTTTATGACTGAGCCTTAATAGAAACGGCAGGTTAAGGACTTAACGTAGGCTTAATTTTGAACCGCGGCCGGTGGGGCTCGCGGCCGGTGGGGCTCGGGATCCGTAAGGGTCACGTGTCCTGCGGTTGCGGCGAAGCTCATCAGCAAAGACGGCCAGCTCATCGTGGGTTGGTGCTCCGTGCGCGTTGTCGTGCTGGAGCAACGACCCATGATGTGCTACCGCTGCTTGGGTGTGGGGCACACCAAGCCGCAGTGCCCGTCGGCAACTGACCGCAGTGGAGCGTGCTTCCGCTGCGGCCAGCCGGGCCACAAGGCCGTCGAGTGCTCGGCGCCGCTTCACTGCCCCCCATGTGCCGAGGCCGGTTTACCGGCTGACCACATGGTGGGCAGTAAAAGTTGCTTACAGCAACTGAAGCGACGCACGCGAGGCAGATCCCTCGCTGGCAGGGGTGGCGGCGGCGGCGGCCCTAGGCCGTCCTCTGCCGCCCCCCCTGTCACCGATGGATCGCGGGAGGCGAGGCCCCGCCCAACACCGTCCTTATTAGGACGATGATGGGGGGGGCCGTCGGGGCGGGTTACTTCGGGGCTTTTTACACCCTGAAGTCTCCCGTCCCGGCGGGCGGGCTGGTCGGGAGTTTTCTCCTATGCCAGTCTACCATCGCCGAGTAGGGGCCAGCGGGTACTCAAGGGGAACGGTACCTGCATTGCACGGTCTCTGCGACGAGGGATACTCCTCTTGTTTCGAGAGTATCCCATCCCACCTCGTGGAAGAGCCTGCCAAAGGCTCGCTGCGACGCTGCTGTGGTGAATGCGATAAGTACCCCATGGCAGCGCCAATTGCAGTGTGTCGGAACAACGCAGGGGTTTAGTGGGTAGGACGGGCACCGTTGCCCGGGAGTCCCACATACCCCTTCCCGGTTTCCCCGAACCGGGACGGAAATGCGTCAATGCATTCCCCTGCGCCAAAAAAAAAAAAAAAAAAAAAAAAGGCTTAATTTTGAACGATTTAGAGCTTTATTTCTTTACAAGAAGAATGATGTAACCTTTGGAAGCGGTGTTTTTGATTGTACACCTTAAATGTAGTGAGAATTTTTCTGTGCGCGGATTCAATTACATTTTAATTGCTCCGACAGTAAATACTTAGAAGAGGGAATTCCCTAATATTCTACAGTATTGTTATTTAAAATTAAATGGAAGTAATTTCTTAATGGGTTTGAAGCCATAACGATCCAATGTTCTATATAAGTTATTTATTTCTCAATTATTGTTATTTTCTGAAGACATCCCTTCTAATTACCTCATTGCAAAGATTTGTAATAATCTATGATTTTTAGATATCTGAAGGGCGTTTTCTGTGGCTTGAAAGCGCAATGGTTTTATCAAACGCTGTATCGTGCCTTGGGGATATCCCGACCACCGTATTATTTATGTTAAATCTAAACATTCCTAGTTGCTTTACGTAAAGACCGCTGAACACTATAATTTACTGGTCTTACTTCAGAGCTTGAGACATCAGATATTACAACACTTAGAATTTATATTCCACTTTAGTTTACAGTAATTGATTCAAGTTAAGTTTCAAGCTATCAGTTCAATGTTTTAATGATGAACGAAAAAACTATGTAATTTAACCAAACTAAAACTACATAGTCACATAACCAAACCGAGTTTAAGACCATCAGTGTCAAAAAAGTTAACCCCTTAAGCATCTGATAAATTTACAATTAGTTATATTTAACAATACTGGGTTAGCTGATTGCTCTCAATTCATAACAGGTACTTATATTTTCCTAAATGAGTTCTTAATAAAATTAAATATGCCAGAACAATGTTTGAAAACATAAGTGCAGTATCATGTAGAGCATCTATAGCTCTCGATATCACTTTTTAGCAAGTCACGAGTGGAGTATCAGTTGAATGATTAGTGGGAGCGCGCAGAGTGCCTCAGGGCAGCGTTCTGGGCCCACGCCTTTAAGTGCATGCTGGTGTTGGCTTGCGGCTTTGTCTGTAGCTCGTCATATCATCTCCCCATGATCTTGAGTGCAATGCGTAAGATGTATCAGAAAATTTTACGAAAGCAATGTATACGGATGAATATTAAAGCAATACGGTTCCATAATAAAAATTGCTAAATTTTCAAAGTTTTTGAAACTAGTGACACAGTGGGATATTAAAAAATTTGGAAGATTATACTTCATGTATGGGACAGTAACGAAAGTTACCATAATATTGAAACTTTATCTATGGCTTATTAAATAAGGACTATTCTTTAAGTAGTCCACAACATTGAAATGTTAATTATCTGCGGTTTGCATCGTTACCTGGTCTGATCTGAGAGATCGTTCGTTGAGCCCCAGGGCAGCGTTCTAGGCCCGTTTAAGTACAGATCATTGGAGGCTCAGTAACTCGTACAATCATACCATCTCGCCAATCACTCGTTTGTTTGTTCGTCTTATAGCCTAAGGTGTCTTGTCAAAAGAAAAACAAATAAAAATAATTGAAATATATTGTAGTAGGTTGGTGAAGTTTGGATCTTCTTCTGTGTTCAGCTATGGAGTAAAATATTTCATGAAACTGAATCAGTTAAGTAACCCAAAATGAAAGTTTCTTCCTCCGCTTCTCAGTTTTTTTTTTATTTATAAATAATAATTCTTTTTTATATAACATACTTAAAAATCAAAGATTTAGTTAAGATTAGTGATTCGAACGTTTTAGTTTGGATAACGGAAGCAACCTTCGCCATTGTCGGTCCGTAGATGGGTCAATAAAATTTCTTATCTCGAGTTCATCCGTGTTTCTGAAGCCATGTTAAGCCGTTGGTTTCAATTAAGGAACCGCTGTCACCCACCAAGTGTAATATCCCAAAATCCTCGTGTATTTCCACCATATAGTCAGGTCTTTGCCCACCATTGGAACGTATAACGCTTTAGATTATGGTAATGATGGTGAATTCATTTTCTCCTTGTGTTATATGTAATAAAGTTGAATATACCTTAAACCTTAAATTATAATTTCTTTTCTCGTAAACTTTCGCAAATACTTCAAGTTAGGTCTGTATTACAAGCTTAGCATTACCAGATTCCAACTTCAAGCAAAAGTTCACAACTAATTCACCCTCAGCTAGTAAAATGGAAAATTGTTAGGAATCTCTTTGAAACAAGGATTTATGAAATATTTCGTATGTTATAAGTTTCTGGCTCTAGTTCACTTTTAGGAATTTAATATTGTATAAATGAAAATCTAAATCTCTCGTCGTCTGAAGTCTTGTTACAAGTGCAACACACAGTATTATGATAATATAAAAATATTTTTCTCTGTCATTTGTTGTTTTAGAGTTTATTATAACAACATTTTGTGTACTCAGTATTCACTTATGGAAATTTCTAACTTAATAAGGAATCGTTCTTCAACTGTCAGGAATATTATATTTTATTTATTTTTGCTTATGTTTATAACTTGACTGAATTTTCGAGAGTGCGTCAATTGTAAGTTGGCTAAATTAAACTCAAAAGGTTTTTTTAAAAGCTCTCGTATTCGATTTGACGCTAAAACAAGTATTATAATGAGTCAAATTTGACATTGTAATATTATTATAATAATATTTTTCTCACACATATGTCATCTATTCCATAACTAGTTAACCGAGAAATTTAGTTAATATGTATATAATTATCAAAAGTATACTAAATGAACAAACAGACACCCATGACTCGTTAACAAATATTGGTACTCACCATACAGATATCTGTCCCTACCGGGATTCGAACCCGGTACCTCGGTCTAAGTAGACAGGGGTAGACAGGGGTACTGACTACTCGACTAGCCGGCCGTCGAAAAAATAATAACCGTGTTACTTTAGAAATTTTATTTATTATAATTATTTTAATTTAAAGATTTATTTTTTTATGGTTGCATACGATTTGATAAGTTCATCTAAGTTATTCGAGAAATCACCTCCTACGGTCGCACCGGGAATGAATGCTAATACTGCATTTGTTTCGAGTGTGGGTGTTTACGACTCCCTCAACTTTTGCATCTTATACAGGATTTTTTTATTGTCGATCTTACTTACAGTCATTCGTTTTAAAAACTTTTTTTTATATTCTATTTTTATATTCGTTACAAAAATATTAAAAGTATGTAATAAATTTATTATTTCATCATCAACCGCCTATATACTGCCTGCTGCTGGGTATAGGCCTTCCTTCATTGGATAAACAAATAAGGAATTTAGCCTTTTTTTGGACTGACTGACTTGTTGGCCGCAGATGGCCTTTACAGCGTTACCGGGGTTTTAAGGAGGTGAAAACCTTGGAGAGTCCTCAAGCCTTAAGGGGCCTCTGGAGGAGTTCTAATCGACAGGCATCACCTCCAAGGGAGGTTTCCCACTGTCTCTTTGAGTCTCCAGGGCGCTTGAGCCATGAGGGAGTGACGAACCTGAGGATGCCTCTAAAGGCTCCAATCTCGGCTCAGGTGAATCGTGTCGTGGAGGAGAGAAGCACTATACCAGGTACGTACCTGTACCTGGTAAGCGCGACGAGTGTAGACCGGGTCTTCGCATCCTTGTACGACGAGTGCCGTGTATTGGAAAAAGGAGTTTAACCCTGACACCCCCACGCTGGCCCAACGTGGGCTGGTGGATGAAAGCAGTCGGAGAAAGTTGCTTTGATTTCGTTATCGAAGCCAGAGAGGTTGGTTGAACACTTCAAATGTGTTATTTAAAACAAAAAAAATATCTAATTAATCTAAAGGATGAAAGTAGGTATATTTTCGTTACCCAACAAAGAAGGTTTTATTGAGATATCTAAATTAAAGATCTCAATTGCTAAAGGTAACCTGTTCGTATTTTATAAAAAAACATTTTTACAAAGGGGTTTGATGGGGCGTAGCGGAAAACCGGTTTATAAATAATGTAACTCTAAAAGTAGTTACTAAGTAAAATAATAAATTTAAAATATCACCCTTCGAGATATAATCTAAAGATTTTTCTAAAAAACATAAGGTATGGTCGGCCTCAGAAGAGATAGACATTTAATCACGATAATGAAACACCTTTTTGCATTTACGTAGAATGATTACAAATATTTCTGTATACTTTATAATAAATGTGGCGTATTAAAGTGTTAATTACTACTATAGCGGACTGTAGATAACCTTAAAACAGAAGAAAGTACTGGATTCTCCCAATTTCTCTGTAGATTAAAAGGTGGGCCGGATCGGCTTGATTTCGTCCACTTACCATTCAACTGTTTTATTTGCGACAATCATTATAAATAACTTTTATTCCGTCAACAATTTTACTGTTGCAAAATTTAAATAAATCTGAATGTAATAAGAATTAAACGCCTCCTAAATTATTGAGTTGCAATATACTCTTGGGAAATTAGAGACAATTTAAAACAATTGTGTCTGCATTTCCATTACAGTTTAATCTTCTACATAATTTTACAAAATTAAAATGGAAATTAACGTACTAAGCGAAATTGTATTAACATAATCTGTTAAGATACGTCTGATGAATACGCACAGGTAGGTATCTAATCAACCCGATCAAACACGAACAGTAATTAATTAGTAAGCCAATCAAAACTGTGCCTCCGAGCGACCAATTAATCCTTTGATTGCGATGTACAGCAAGCCTCTAAATTATTATTAATTTAAATTGGTTCAACGTTATTTCACTATTATGACACGACCTAATTAGATAGAATATATTAAATCAACCCCGATCCGATCCGATCCGATCAACATACGATAATATTATAAAAACGGTATAGATTTATTGACCAATATCTAGTAATAATAAGAATATATCTCACACCCACACCTATTATCTAGTCCAAAGTAAGCATCAAGAAGAGCCTGTGTTATGGATACTGGATAACTGAGAAATATAGATAGTTATTTCTATATAAATATCAGAAATATACTAAATAAACATGAATCGTAAACAAATATTCGTATTCATCGACAATAACTTTGACTTTAACCACTAACCACATAAAATTATGAAAAAAGAAGTTTTAAACGAAACTAAAACCGACTTCGTACACTAAAAGAGCCAACTTCAAAAATATGTTTAAATTAGGTAAGTTCTTAAATTGAATTATTTTGTTTTTTTTTTGTCTTGCAGATTTCTTTGTTGAAGGCGTTAAGTGTATTATTTGTTTATTAATTAAATGATTCGCAAAGTGTTATTTATGATTTATATAACATACTATGTTAGGCTTATTAATTATGAACATCATGGAGGTTTGTATTTCAGAATAGTATTTACAGATCATGAGAAGTTTTACTGTCTTATTTCGTATCTAATGTCTAAATGCAATAGTTACCAATTTTGGAATTTTTCCATAAAAATGGAAAAAAGCTTATGCTATATCTAAAGTTAAACCGACGGAGAACTCCGAAATCCCGCAATCTCGTCTGCAGACATATTAATCATGAAAATTCACGGAAAATAATTCTTATAACCATGGTTATAAGGTACCCCAAAACTTAAGTGCGTAGCTCAATAGTGGTTTTACGAAAAGAAGAAGTTCGCATGTCAGTATATTTATGTTGTCAATTACTCAAGGTGACCTTCCACCGTCAGCTCTTGGCAGTGGAGCTATTCGTCATGCGACGCCCACGGCCATGATTGCAGTTGCTTTTTTAAATTGTCCGATTCGCTATGCATTTTGATGGCGGGGGTAATATGAGTGTTGTATAATTTAAATACTTTTAAGTAAGCTGTAGACAGTGACACGAAGTGACTTCAAGAAACGGTAGCGCTGTTCGCAAGCTAAGTAATGAGGATAAACGATATTTGTGGTTAATAAAAAACTTGTAATTCTATCGATGATGGTGGCGATTCTGTTAACATTTTCTTTAATTAAAATTAAGTTATTTGCCACTCTTTCATTCCAATTAAATATGAAAGGAATAGAAACGATATATTTTTAGAAAAGTTAAATTAGTTTATTTTGTCGTATTTTATTCGGGATTTTTCTTTTTTTATTCTTAACAGAGTACTTCTTGACATTTATCTCACCTGATTGAAAGTAAAGATGGCTGTGGTAATTAGCAGCGGACTGATATAAAGCCCGAACACCAACCAAACTTAGCCATAATTTATGGCCTCACTGGGAATTGAACTCTGGACCTCCAGATCTCAAGTAGTTTCACTCACTAAACAATAGAAGCGGTTATAATGTCTTACAATGCGCTCTAAAATAAAGTAAATATTATATGCTGAAAAGCCGCCATTTAAGAAACCTACATTTTATCCATTTTTAATTGTATAAGGTATACATAGGTCTAAAGCGTCCTTTCTATGATATTTTTGTTCGGGTGTTCTGTTATTTATCCTGATTCTAGATTATTAGAAATTCTAATTCAACGATTTGTCATCCATTATTGAGGTAACTCAAAATTCATTCACGCTCCATTCAACCGCGAAAAAGATGGTGGTTACTCATCCATTCAATCGAATCGAAGAATCATTGCTCCGCTAAATTATTTGCAGCATCATATCCTGGGAACACTTCGGATGTCACGTAAAAACTGTAAGTATTTACATTGTCTAGAAGTGAGTTGGTTAAGAAAGAATTGGGATGGTTCCATCTGGAATCAATTATTTATTTGATTTATTTGTATTGGTAATTGAAATCACAGCGCACAGACCACTACGCCAACTACATTCAATAAAAATATCCGTAGAAATGATACTAAAAGCTTTCTGTTACCGTTATTACAGATACAAAAGTTTGTGATAATGCAACACTAACTTACGAAAACTTCCCACATAGTTACCGCGGTTGCGCGAGAAATTAATTTCTCTTAAGTATTATTTTCACTAAAATTTATATTTTCACTCATTACTAGTTGGTTGATAATCCTATTTCGATGTGTTTTTGTGCTAAGGGTAGAGTAGCAAGTATAAATCTTCAGCATATCAATGCATCATGTATTTACCACAAGGTTAAGCATTCACCACTAGATCAAAGGCGTGTTGCTTTACTGAATCTGAAATTGGTCTTACTTTTTTTTAAAAAGACAAATGACTCGAGATCGTCTGACAGTAAACGGTAACAGGAGTCCATATGTGAAGATAGCTAAATAGAAAAGTGCCTTTTCACGCCTCTATTGAAGGTGCTGTACGGAGGAGGGAATAAGTGTCGGTAAATCGGTAAGGAATTCCACGCCTTGGCTGTGCGATAAAGAAAAGAGTCACAAAATATCTTTGTGCGTGAAATAGAGACAGTTAAAGTTAAAGAGTGATTCCATAGACCAGCCTGAGTATAAATAGAAGGAGGGATAAGATCTAAAAGCTCTTGAGAGCACTATCCAAAGTACAGCCGATAATAGGCACTAAGCAACGCTAAATCATTACCAAGGCGCTAGTCTAGTGAATTAACACCTTCAGCGCACCTTTAAATAAAAAGATAAAGTTTGCAAGAAACGTAAAATCTGTAATTAATCATTGTCACCTTCTCCTATATAACCTTATTTTAAACTATTTTTTAAATACCTATTTAAAGATCTTTGACTTTTCACATAACCAACTTTCCCGCTGACACGTTTGCCGTATCAAGATTATCGCCATATTACCGCCAATTATACGCAAAGCGTGACGCTGCATTCTATCCAGAATATCGAGGAGGTACTGAGCGGAGTCATCCCAAAGGTACGAAAAAAGTATTCCATCCAGGACTAGACCTGGGTTTTGGCCTCGTTACAACAGGCACAACTGGTCAGCCGTGAAATACCTATGCACCTTGTTGAAGACTCTTAGTAGTGGTACACTCGAACAACTCTAACTGAAGATGTAGCAAGAAAATTCACAAGATCAATATTAATTAGTTTGATTTTGAATAAAATGTCGTTATTTGATAACTATTTTTATTTATTTGCTTATATAATGATTATGTATTATGTATATAAAAATATTTGATTTCGTTTATCTCCCCAAAGACGTTTTCATAAAAATTTCTCTGTGCTAGAGACTTACTGCCTGCAAGAATGTAATTATCATTATTTATAGTTCTCAAAATATCATTGTCATAAACATGTCACTTATCGTCGACGTGTCATTCGCACCATTTGTCAATTAAAAAAGAATCAAAAGGCGGACGCGACAACAGCACCACTTAAGATGACAGCTCAAATTACGTGCTGCGCCTGCGCATCGATTAATGAGCTCATTTCGCGCCTTTTATTTATCATGTCGCTTATTAGTCACACCAAAAAAGGTTTGCTGGTGATTTGTAATTTGTATTTTATTGTTTCGCGGTATCGAGTGACGTTTTTCTTCTTAATACATTGTGCGTTAATCTGTGGATTACGTTTTGAAATTTTCTATAGAGGACGTTAAAAGTTAAATTATTATCATTCAATACTTGTGTTATTAATACTAGAACATTTCTATATTTTATTTTAAATATTTTAATAAAACATTAAATTTTTTTTGGTACTCCGTTTCAAAAAATTAAAAAAATTCTAAATTTTCTTCGAGTAATCGGGGAACATACATAAAACAATTGCGATGTTTTGATAACCTCCTCCTTTTTTAAGTCGGATAAAATGCCGCAGAAACGCTGTTATCATGACAGGACCTTGGTTTGACGTACGGTTATAGAAGTTAAACATCATCAAGGAGTCTACTCTCTACTCTACTCTGTTTATAATGTCCTCTAAGACCACTGGCTGCTTTTCACGGCTGAAATATTAAAGGCTTTAGTAGTTAGTACTTAGAAGTTTTAATCTATGACCGAGCTCTGTGTGGGTTCGGTCATCCTGGTTCCCAGGGGACCTTGCAAGCTGATGTCTGACCTTCCCGGTGTCTGTCTATAGGTTACCACTAACAACCAATCAACTTTGTTAACTCTCTCTGACGTAAACACTAATAAGGTAGCAGTACCAAGTATAAATAATATCTCGACCGTTGCGCTTCCCCAATAAATCTTATGCGTTATTATTATATCCTTCAACACGGCATTACATTTCAGAGGCAGGTCACGACTGCCGGCTAATTGTGCCGCCCGCGGCATAGGTACTGTACATTAAAAAGGTTTTATCTTGGCGCAGGATACGTGTACCGCCCGCGGGTGTCGCGAGGGGCGGTTGCAATGCATCTATGGGGTTGAGTTTTTAATTTAATTAAACACAGTTCAAAATTTGTACTTCGCAACTCGCAATAATTATAATATTTCTCACACTATTAGCCCAAAGTAATCATTAAGAGTTTGTGTTATGGACACTAGATAACGGATAAATATCGATACTAATGTTTATAAAATACATTTAAAAAACCCTACAAAGCTCCATGATCAGTAAACAATTTTATTTAATATCATAAATAAATAGATTTTTTTTAAATACTATGCTAAACACCAAATTCGAAAAACAAAAAATACCAAATGAGTCATTTGAAGTATCAAATTTAAAGGATTTTTTTTAAGTTAACTAAAATTCAATTATTTCTAATTATTTAGTTTTTAAGGACAGTTTTTAGTTTTGTTTCAAACTTTTTCACAATTTTGAGTTTGAGCTTAGACTCTCAAAGTCAAAAAAGATCCAAACTTGATGACAACCGGACCACCTCAAGAGTAAGTATGTTACACAAAAAACATCAGTGAAACACCTCTTTCTTTTTTGAAGTCGGTTACAAAACAATTGGCAACTGTCCGTTCCGAATAATGGAACCATATTGGATACTGAATAGACTCAATCAATCAAAGTAGCAATTTAGGTAAGGAAGTTCATCCAATCCCCTTGTACAGCCTCTCCAATTTTATTTATAGTAAAAAATATAGATTCCTCGTTTTCAGAATGTGAGCATTAGACTTGTATAAGTTTCTTCAGAAACACGTGTAATAAACAAGATATGACCACGTGTTAACGTGCTTAGTAAGCCGAATTGGCTCCCGATGCGCCGGCGCAGGGACTTACACGTGCTTACATTACACAAAAGTATTATTTCCTTTATCCCAAAATTTTAAAACTATTTTTAACTTAAAGGTAATAATAATAAGTCTTAATTCTTGTTGATAAAAGGTATTTTTATTTCTATATTAAAACATTTATTTTTGTATAGAATTTTTTTATTAGTCATTGCATTATATTCTATATATTCGTAGTATCTGTTGAATTCAATGACTTATTCTAGAATAGTATTCTTGAACCCGATATTTTTAGTACTTATTTAATTAATCGCTCCCACCAAAGGTTGCCTGTAAGAAATTACTTATTAGCAATAAAGCCGCATTACATATTGGTTTTCTATGTCTGTTTTTGTATTATTATCGTTCGATCAAGCCATGAAGAATATATCTATTACCTGATAACTTTAAAGAGATACCACTGGCATCTAGTATGCTTCTGAAAGAAAATGCACGGACCACCAGTGCGCTACTAACTCGACTTTTATACCGATACAGGTAGTAGTCAGCAGATAGTTAAATAAGTAGCATTATTTGGCTCACCGATTAAAATAAGGTATATGATTTTTCTAAATGTCAACTAACATGCCCTTGAAAGAGAAAAAGGGAGAGTGTAAAAGAGACTAAGCTGCAAGACAAAGACTAAATGTATATTAGTAAAATTATTTGTGATAACTAGTTATTCAATAGGCAGATAGGTATAAATTTAGTTAATAAAGCAACAAATAAATTTACTACCTATTTTATCATATTGTCATATGCGTGCCTATTACGTATGGTTTGTAGGCACTTCACATATCAAATAACAACATAATAATTAAAAATGGAAGCAAAATAAAAAGTATCGTACAGCAAGACGACAACTTTACGCCAATACGCCACGAAATCGTCGATTTCCGCACAAATAAATCGTTCTTTCCCATATCGGGCGGCGACTCGACTTCGAATCGATTCGAATGTTAAAATCAATTGATCAAAGTCATGGCCATATCAGCGGGAATTATTCACGCAGACAGCGATCTTGATAAAATGGAAGATTCAATGTGCGTGCGCACGCCGCGCGTTTATGAGAAATAATTTTTAGAAATGCGAATGGTTGTTCGGTAGAGTTTTTGTAGTCATTTCTCAAGATTATGAAGACCTAGAAAAATTATACATTATTTAAATTTTCTTGATTAGTCTCATATAAATAAAGAAATCCGTAGTAAAAGGTTTTTTAGGTTGCATGGGAAAGCTTTTTTCCAAAATTTCACCTGAATAAAGTGCTGATGTGGTTAACAATTGAAACAATGCTTAACTAGAAAGCTCCTAGCTTTGAAGAGTTCTAAATAGTATCGCTATGGGAAAATATCTTGAAGCTGTCGGGTTTTAATCTTCATCTGGATGCATTATAAAAGGTGTGTTTAATTGTGGAATATCATCAATATCAGAATAATATGTCGGTCGACGACTGGATCCTCGATTATGGAATTGAGCTGGTGGAATCAGGTCAAGTAATTCGTTTTCGCAGTTGCCGAAATGTAGCCTGTGAAAAAGTGATAGTCGAGCAACTCGTCGGCGATTTTTGAGGTCTTCCAAATAATTCTGCAAAAGATGTAGATCACAATTGAGTCTCATCGGACGGCTTTCTATAAATTATGCTTTATACGATTCCACCCCTTACCTATCAGAAGGACCTAAAATCAAAATGTCCTACTTATTAAAACGACACAAGTTCAAAATGACCTAGTAGCAAAACTTCCTACGGAGCCTAGAGCCCAGCTTTTTTGCAACCGACTCGATTTACTCTCATTTAAACTTCTGTTAAGTAAGTTAAGAAGATTAAAAAAGAATTATATTTCTTGAAGAATGCAATAAGATCTTGGTTAGATTTAGTTTCGTCATTTATAATGTATACCAAAGCAGAAATGAATGTAATGCCTATTTGTATTTTAAATGTATGCGTTGTGGTTATGAATTAAAATTTACACCGACGACTTCACTTATCTATTGTATTCTTGTGTAGACTGTCCGTCCAAAGATTGCCCTCTCTACTTAGCACTTATACAAGGGCGGTCTTCTTTGTACAATACAGCATCAGTATATTCTCAGTATTGATTCACAACAATGCATATTCTTAATATATCTTCCTAACATATTTATTATCGAAACTTTACTTAATGAACCAAAGTTGACCGAACCGACCGACCGACTTCTATAACTGATCTTCAGTTATAGAACTCGGTACTCTCCTAGAATGCTCTGCTAGTCAGTCACTTAGTTGGGATTTCGTATCGATTTAAAGTATATTTGTTACCATAATCTGTAATAGCCTGTGCCAACTTTGTTCATAGACATCATATGACGATGATTGTGAAAAATTTATATTAAGTTTATTTTTTCAAATATCACTCATGTAGAATTGTTTTATATACTATTTATTGCTTTTTCTATTCTATATACTGTCAATTGTTTCGAATACAAATGTCAAGCTGAATGTATACAGCAGAATAGAATCTTTTTTAGTCTTTGCGTCATATCTGTGAGTCCCAATATTGTACACATCTACAAGCGCTTGGTCTATCGATATTTATTGTATTTAACCAAAATTGCTCTCCAATTTTCATTCCCTACACATTAAATTGAGAAATTTCTAAACCATTACATCTATTGGAAATCTTTGGATAAGAATAATAAGATTTTTCTCAGTTGAGTGTATTGTAAACGTCTCAAGGCGATGGTTAAATGGGAAACCTCGGCTCAGTGAGTCGGTGAACAAGGGGGGTTGTAATGACCCTACGCTGCAACGAACGAGTTTACGACGCGATTGAAACATTTGGAGAGCAGTACTTGGACTTTTATCGATTTTATTTACTGAAATAGCAGTTTCTGCCACATTGCGGGATATTTTTCTGTATTCCTAGTACATTTTCTTAAGCTTAATTCAAAATAAATGTATTACAGTATTTTTAGATGTTTCGCAATTAAGATGATAGGTGAGAGGGATCAATTCAAAGTACGTTGATATTTTGGGTGATATTTTCGATTACAGATCTTTTTTTGGAGTATTTTGTGCTCACTAGTAGAGACCTATGTCCAGAATTAAAGGCGAAAGATTTATACGTTCCCTGCTCCCGCGGTCCTTAAATGCCTAAACGAAGCATTTACCTAGGGAAGCACACAGTCCATCCTGAGGAGGTGCAACATTCTGGAAGAATCTGGAAATTTCTGGAATCAACGAGACTAGCCAGTGAACTCTAAAGGGCTGCCACAAAAGATCAATTCTTGTTGAATTGACCTATGGGACCCAAACGTATCAAGAATAATAATATTAATTATGTCTAAAATTAAACTCCTATTAGCCTTACTTTAGGTATAACTGGATAAAAAAGTCTAGTCTTAAAAATTAGCACTCCCAGAAGACCTCAGACCTCAGACCTCCTTTTTTTATCTCAGAAATGTCATTATATCCAAGGTAAGACATTGATTATTGTATTTCTTCAAATACCCGAAAAATTGGTAGTTGTGTTATATATATTCATAGAGTCTAAATGTAGAGACTTCTATCATTTTCCTTAGAGTAAGTTGTATATTAACTTGCATAGTTCTTTTCTAAATAGGTTTCAATTACGGTGCCGAATAAGTATTTCGGCATTCGTCCGCGAGGCTGCGGTAATGACGCCGAGAACCCGAGGTGGCTGCTCCTTTGAAACCATAATAAGTGGCATCTACAATCTTCACATTGTAGATGAACAAGATTTACACGTTTGTCAAAATGAATGATTATTAATATAGATATACAATTTCCGTTATTCACAAGCCTTATTGAGTTTAGAATCTGACAAAATTATCAGGATTTAATGATGAGTTACCAGAGAAATCGAGGGCACCCTTCAAATTTTTATGGCACGCATTACGTCTTTCAAATTTTTTCTAAAGCTTTTGAAGTACTTTTCGATTCGACGATCACCCATCTAAGTTTGACCTTAGAAACTTACCGCTCAAAATTGCGAAAAAAGTTTTAAACAAAACTAAAAACCGACTACAAAACACAAAAATGGAAAAATTTGTAAAAGTTGTATATTTACTCGCTTTCTAGAAAATGTTAGAAGTGTTTTAATTCCAGTATTGACTAACAAGTTACATAATAACATTGCTTGATATGATTTTATGGCTTAGGTGCTTACTTACTTTGGAAGTACAGGTTACCATTATAAGCAAAGGTCGCTATTCATTTAATCGATCACAAACAAGTGTGTTTTTTAATAATATTTGGGCCCTTAATATAATTGATAAGGATAGATTTGAATTGTCGATTTTTAGGGCCAGCGTAGCATTTCTCTCGATGGTGACAAGATCGGCGGTCTGTGTCCGATTCTGATGACGGATAGGTTTTAAATGGTGCACAGTAGGATCCGGAAGGGCAGACGTAGTCGATTTTGGTAAGGATTACCCAAGTAACTCTGGGCAATCTCCATTGGCGCGAAGCTCAGTTATAAGGCTGGGCTGCCTGGAGGTGACCTGGTGAAATGCTCCGCAGAACCCAGGTTATCCCCGTGAAGGGCAATGGAGTTACCGGGAAGTTTTAGTGGGTAGTCTTAGGGCCGCTCTATGAGGTACTGAGTGAGCCCCACACACGCCCGTCGCTTAGCCAGTAGCAGGTAGGTCCGTAAATGGATTCCTCCTCGTAAAAAAAGGCGATTTTGGTAATTTTTTTCGGGCGAGCCATCGCTGCCATGCGCCATGGCGGTCAGCTTGTAATGGACTTATATGATTAGTGGAGGAACGCCTTCAATCTGAATCCCATACTCCTGCAGCTGAAGCTGACAGGTAGAGACGATGCGTAAGCGCATTTGACTTAACCAACAAAAAAGGTGAGAACTTGAGTTCGAAAACACGAGAGCTTATCTCTTTTTTTCTACTGGCTTACTGTAACAAACGTAATTTCATTCTAACATAAGTCTATAGTTTACGCAACAAAACACTAAATTACAAAACAACACTGCTCTTTGCATTCCGTTTTAATTCGACGCGGACCAAACAAAGATAAATAATTTGTAATTAAATAATTAATTATAATACGAAACACTCTCCATTATACACGTCTGTTGAAAATTAGATTTGGTTCAACCCTCCCAGGAAGGGTTAATTTGCATATTTGATACACGATAGGAGAAACTTGACGCCATCTTGATCATTCAGATGTTGATGGAGTCAATATTAATCTGATCATCGGGTTATCAAAAGTAAGTGTCTAAATCCATATTTAGATCTATTTCAAATACAGCTACAATATTTAGATGGCTTACGACGCCATGGAAATATGTACCCTATTATGTGGAACTAATAGAGCAGGTTCTAGGCTGGTGTCTAATTTTTTTGGAAGCCAATACTCTTTAGATACGATTTTGAAATAGATTTTATTAAATAGAGCTTTTATATTTTACTTTATTGTTTGACTTGTCATTTTCATGCGTTTTGACTACGATCTTTTAAATCGTCATAACAGCGAATATGTATGAGAAAAAATAAACAAATGTAATTATAGGTAATAGTGTTAACTTTAAGTGGGTATTATTATTAACCGGGTATTTATAAATTGTCCCAGTTATAGAATTTAAATATGCACTAAATAAAACTCACACACCCATGATGGGTTGATTGGAAGAGATCTGTATGCGATAAGTCCTTCCATGCATACTACTATCCATTATATAGCAGTACATTCAGTTTTACTTGTATTTGGTGCAAATAAGAGTTTATTAATAATGAAAGGAAAATGATATTTTCTTATTAATCTAAATGGCCCCTCGGGGAGAGAACAGAGCCATTTGCATAATTTATACCCATGTTGCGAACTTAACTTCGACTCTAAGTAGACCCATCGAAAGACGGCTAAAAATATTCTGTTTACTTAACACCGTCTTACGATGTTTAATAAAATACTAATACATATCTAAATTAGTTCCAACTAAAGCATGTAATTCCCTACCAGCACACGTATTCCCTCCTTCTTATAACATGGGTTCCTCTAAAAGAGGCGTGAAAAAGCAATTTTTGGGCCGGCAAGGTGAGGTTGGCTAGGGCAGTATGTTTCGTGCTTCACTAGCTATCTTCACATATGGACTCGTCTACTGCTTATCATCAGGTGGTGTCGAGTCATTTGCTGTGCTTTACTTAAAAAAAAGTTTATAAGTTTTATTTCATAAAACATAAATTCAGATCAACCAACCTTCCTGGTTATGTGAGTCTAGAGGTTAATGGGCTAAGTGAAAAACTTATCGCTAATCCCTGATCTTACCTACTAACACAGGAATGGACAGCTAATACGTCGCAGATAACTTTTCCTGTTGTGTAACGTAATTAGGGAAAGGGGCGTAAGTAAAAAAATAGAGTAACAAAGTTCTAAAGGAATATAAAAATAAATAATTTAAGGTAGCTAAATTTATTATTTATAATTAATCTACCTACATTAAATTATTTATTTTTATTAGAAGAATTAGAATTTACTATAAGAATAAATAATTTCTGCTTAAAATAAGAAATTATGTATTCTTCTAGACTAATATAGTCTTGATAATAAACTTAACTTGAAACTTAATACTACATTTAATAACGCACCATTCATAATCGAACCCAGAACTCCTAATATACAGTGGTGGTAATATCCTAATCCAATGTGGCAGGCAAGGTCACTGACACATTCCAGTACAAATAGATGGTATCCATGAGCAATGAAGACTTAATAAATCACCTTAGGCTGATGTAGATGTCACCCCCGTCCAGACATGTGCCCCCATGAGGAAATGCAATGATGACCCTCCGGGCCCGCGGCGTCGTCTAGGGCTGTCAACTACACAAACCATTGTTAAATTAATCCGTTCTTAATCCGTATACATCCTCGACGTGTGTTTCCGTTTTATATAAAGCTACTAATAAAACGAAATAATTTATTTATATTTATTATTAAAACGTGCATTACTTAAAGTTAAAGGATAGTGAACTTCTGTTTAACTTATTTAACCCGAGTTCATGTTCTAAACAATACTACAATCAAATTAGTAAGGGAGCTAGCTCCGTTTCTTAAATCTTACATTTTTATCAAGTTATTAGTGAACAGATAGACACTGGCTTTTTAGTAGCAGTTGTCCTTCCTTAAATTGGGAGTATGTATTGAAATTTCTCCCCCCAAACTAACCCAAATAGGTAAACCGACTCTAATATCTAATATTTAAGATCTCCCATGACAACCATGGTCAAATTTGTTCGGTTTCGTAATCAAAAACTAATTAATCAACAAACATATGAAATAGCTATTATCATTTTCACAAGTGTGCACGTATGTGTGTGTGTTTGTGTGTGTGTCATATTGAATATAATGTCATCAAGTCTGTAGAGATTCGAAGTTGTAATAAGCTGGTGACCTATATAACGGGTACTTTGACCACCATGTGAATGTCGTATTATGCAGTTTGAGATGAGAAAAAAGATATTGAATGTTTAAATATTCAAATTTATCCACCAACCCTATTACCCTTTGAATTCGCACCTCGATGCGCCGATTACGATGCCGAATGAGTATTTCGGCATTCGTCTGCGAAGCTGTGGTAATGACGCCGAGAACATGAGGTGGTTGCTCCTTTGACACTATAATTAAACGTGGCAGGGTGAAAATGTTGTTAACACACGTTTGTAAAATGAATGACTAAAATATAGATGAACAGTCTTCGTTACTCATAAGCCTTATTGTGTTAAGAATCTGAAAAATGATCAGGATCTGATGACAAATTTTAATGACACTCATCACGTTCATATTTTTTCCTAAAGTTTTTGAAGTATTTTTGACAAATGACACGCCAGTCGACCATACTGACGATCACTCATCTAACTTTGACCTTAGAAACATACCGCTCAAAATTGTGAAAAATTTTTTTACACCTGAACTAAAACCCGACTACAAAGGAGAAAAAAATGAAAAACGAATTCGATTTATGAAGTTATACAATTTGAAATTAAGTAAAATTAACTCCAAAAAGGAGTTGGTGCTAAAATGTTTCCAGAACCAATAGAAAGTGAAGCACTGACTGACTACAAAAAATAATAATAAATTTGATAATTTCTTAGATTGAATTATTTTTGGGTTTTGAATGTTTCGAAGTCAGTTCTTAATAGTTTTGTAATTAAGTTGAAATTAAGTAGTGTCGTTTTTGAGATTATAAGCTTTGGCCTAGATTTTTTACGGATAATATTGTTTGTATTATTTAATCATTAGCTCGAAATGAAAGCGGCTTGTGATGATAAAAACGGTAAGGTATTATGTAACATTGACATAATAATGCAGAACAATTCATAGCACTATTTCTTTACGACTATACTCAGACACGCGTAAAATGTCTATAGTCCATATTTCATGAAACAACATGATTTTACCATTTCTCTTACTGCATCCATCCCTTACGCACGACTGCTCTCTCCACCTGTCATAATTCACAACCAAAATACAACTCATTTCACTCGCTCCGCAGTTTCACGCAAGGGTTAAGTAATTTATTTGGTCGGTCGTTTCGACCCCGCGGCGCGTGGGGACAAAACGACCCGGAACGATGCAAAATATACTATACTACAAATGAAATGTTAAAAAATTCATTTTATGTTGTGTGATTGCGCGTAACGAGGCAGCCATGTTATGATTTATCTGTGCCGTTTGTGTTAGGGTTATGTTACGTGATGTTTGCATTACGTAAATTCTGGTAATGATGTTGGAAAACAGCCTCACTTCACCGCATGACTTTTAACAGCATAGAATGTTGCTTCTCAGTTTTTATTACACGACCAAGCTATATACCTACAAGTATTTTAATATACCTACCAAAATATGATTAAATGTATGTAGGTAGACCCTTCCAAAACAGAGGCTAGTTGTAATTGGTACAATAGATCTCAATGCTTCTTATGGCTAGCAATTACTGATAACAGGCAACACTATATAATATAATATTGTATAGTCTCTTATCCTTACACACAGAAACGCGGCCAAATACTAATTAATCGCCAAATACTAATAATACATTCCAAATTATGCTCACGCGCACTCAAAACGCTGTCAGCGCACAAAGTATGATATAGTATGTGCTCCTGTTTTATCGAGGAGGAATTTACGGACTTATCTGCCACTAAACGGCGGCGGCAGAGATCGCTTTTAGCGATAAGGTCGCCCTTTGTACAAAATTAGTTATGTTTTTTTTTGTGTTTCTCTTTTTGAATTGGCTGATGTACAATAAATATATATTCTATTCTATTCTAAACGGCGGACGTTTGTGTGATCGCCCAGTACCTGAGCACAGGGCATACCCACTAAAACTCAACGGTAACTCTATTGTCCCGCGTGATTGTGACCTGGGTTCTGCCAAAGCAATTCACCAGACCACCCTCGGGCAGTCCAGCCTTATGGAAAAAAAACAAAGCCCGTTGTGTCTATGGAGATTGTCCAGGACAATCCTAGACGTGAGGAATGTACTCCGTACTCCTCGTATTGAGTTCGAAACACTTCATAATATGACTATTATAATTTTTTTAAGAGAAAACCATAACTTATCTATAAAATTTCAAAGAAAGCTCCTTGCCGCGCTATACTACTAAAATACAAATAAAAAATTATGAATGAAATTTCGAACGACACCCACTCAACGAAACTTGACGGATTGCTTCCGACGCACGCGTCTAATGGACGATTACGGTAACCCATATGTTTATTACAACGTGAAGTTACTTTGTAGCTTTATTTACTAAGCCATAAAGCTTGGAATGCGATGAAACAACCGACGGCGTGGAACGCGTTGACGAAATGTCATTACAATTTGAATATCGAAGCAATGTATTCATTTAATTTTAATAAGTGCTCGTGACAGTTCGATGAAAAGATTGGAATTTTTTGGTTAATTTTCTCTTATAGAGTTTTTTTGAAATGTGTGACATGGGGGGATGGTTTTAGATCATAACTTTGACATGTTTAGTAGACTACTTTAGCAGTCCCATATATTTTTTACAGAATTTAAGACGTTTGAAAAAAATAATCATAATAATATAATTTGTCTGACACTAAAACTTATTCTAGCGGAGAAAAATATATTAAAAATTCATATCTAAATTACCTTATTTACACAAAAAATGACATAAAAATCGATCAAACATGTGACTCGATACTTTTATATATTAGATAATTAATGCGTGTCCTTTAGTGTGCCCGGAAATTGAATGTCCGATGTCTAGTCGGCGAAACATGAAACATATAGACCGACTAGTAAATAGATTGATCGACTCATGTAGTAGAGTATAAAATTTAATAATATTTTTTTCAGAAACCGTGTGTGGTCTTTAAAAATAAGCAATGTGTCGTAAACATAATTAATTGGGCACAGTATTAAACGAAGTCATTTTGTGGTTTTCTTCTTACAGTTGCCGAAAATAATTTACTTTAAGAGCTTCCCGACTTTCGAAATATCTCGTGTCTTCGTGACGCGGTGTGTTACAACTTTGAGATGAAGACAGGATCTTGACAAAACAAATTTGATGCCGCAATTATATATTCGCGCGAGTGGCTTAGCGTGTGCGAAGTACACTCGCGCCTCGCCTCCTGACCAGAGAATGGAAACGCTTACCCTTTAAAGGGTATTGTTTTCAAATAGCTAAGCTTTCATAGACTTAAACCAAAAAATTGTTACATTGTGCACATGTTAGGCTTAACCTATTGAGGTTTTATGCATGTGATTAAGTTATATATTTATGCGTCATAGTGTTGAAGTATTTTTAGTTCTTCAACATTCTTCAGTTTGTTAAAATTCCACAATAAAACAAACAATTTAATGTAACCGTAACACTGTTGTTGTTTTACCAAGAATGAGTATTAAAATATATAACACCATTCCGTTAAGAAAGAAAACTTGTTAGAAAAGGGAGTGGTAGGTAGATATCCTATTGGATAGAAAAGTCTCGATTTCGCTTGATTATTTGAAGGTAAGTAAAGTCAAAGTCAAAGTCAAAATACATATATTCAGTGTAAGTACATCACATACTCTGATGAAAGTCAAGATTGAAGAATATGATTATAATACTGAATAGTATTGAGTTATTAGCTTAATATTAATAATAATAGTAAAATATACAATTCAATAACTTCCAGCAAATTGTGCTATAATTAGCGGTCAATTATTTAATTAAGCATTTTATATAGCTATACTCAAACTATTATAAAGAAGCACAATTATTATATATATAGCCATTCATTATATCAATTATATTTGATACTGTGCCATACAGCTGTCTATATACTTAACATTTGATGTTTAAATATAAGACTAAATATTTTTATTGAAGAATAGATAAAGGGAACATGAGTGGACATGAACCCGTAA
Organism: Acentria ephemerella; assembly: GCA_943193645.1. NCBI lineage: Eukaryota > Metazoa > Arthropoda > Insecta > Lepidoptera > Crambidae > Acentria > Acentria ephemerella. The sequence continues at coordinate 1,022,047 of OW971887.1, forward strand.
GCGGCACCTGTTCACAAGCATGCCAGCATGGTTATACTGCTAGGGTTATGTTTGGGTTCTATTTTAAAAATATAAAAAATTGGTTTTGGTTCTTGTGGGTAGAAGTTATCTTTTTATGCCTCGTTTGAAGAAGCCTTTGTTTAAGGATCTTGTTTGTTTTTCTTTCTTTTTCTTCTTAAATATAAAAACTAATTTTCAATCGGTAATCTCGCTAAACCACACGCTTCATTTTTTCTTTACGAGTTTAATCTTAGTTCTCGATCTACTTAGAACTTTATGGACAGAAATTAACAAATTTGTTTTTGTTACAGGTTCGTAAATATATTACAACAGCGGCTGTGCTGGTAAATATTATGATAAATTGAATTAAATAATTACACTTAATTAAAATTGATTTTAAACGGACACTTAGCATTACATTTTATAATAAATAATTCCTACAAAACTTCATGTCTGTTTTTTATTTTATGAAACAGTATAGTTACCTTAAAGGAAAGCATCACATATATATATGAGGACATACAACAAGGTACTTCGCTGTGACAGGATTGATTAGCGAATATGTTTGAATAATGCTATTGTCTACTACATCAGTCTATAAAGGCCAGTGTTGTTTGCATGCAGTAAAACCTTATTATAACAAGAAATTCAATTAATAATCCTCACCTTAGTTATACGTGAAGATGAAAACCTTAATGGCGTGATATTAAAATGATAACGCCATCTGTTATTGAAATATAAAACTTAAAAAACAAATAGTTAAATTATAAATAAATTAAATAAGTTAATTAAACTATATATTAAAAAAAGATAAGTTTATTTAGAGCGGGCTGTGTGAGAGTCACAGAAAAGCGGGAGCAGTACCTATGTGTACGATTAAGTAAAATACGTCGATGATGATAAATTATATTTAGACCATTTAATATTTGATACCGTATACTTATTACTTATCTCTCTCTCTGTCTGTCTCTCTCTATCTATCTCTCTCACACACACACTCACACACACACACTTTATAATACAGGGAACTCCTGAAACTGACTTATAAATATATACTTTTGATACTTATTACTTATATCTCTCTGTCTCTCTCTATCTATCTCTCTCACACAAACTCATACACACACACACACTTTATAAAATTTACTTTCTTATTAATTTGCGTTTTATCTCATTCTATCATGGTATAATGTGTATGTTATGCATGTGCATTGCGTAAAACATAAACAACGACACTTATCTGTAATTCCGTGAAAAACCGCAACGTAAACTTACGATTATTACAATAATATAAAGCTAATAAAGTTTACGGTGACCCTTTTGTACGAGGCCGTAAACATCAAGTAATCTTTACCACCACGGTATACACTACGTGATCAAAGTTTACATCGTTATTACATCGTTATGTTCTCGTTATGACTCCGTTATTGCATTACAACTCCGTTACAAGGATTCAGGATATCAGACTTGTTTGTGGGTGGTTGATAGTTTGTACATTATTAGTGATAATATCTGATTTATAAACTAATAAACATGAGTTATTAATAATATTGAAGTTCTTTGAATAAACAATTTTATGACATTTTTTTAACTTCTCTTATACTCTATAGGTTACCTTATAGGTTACCTGTAATATAGTTAACTAATCTACTTTCGAAATATTTAACAAGAGCATAATGACGAAAAACCAAAAGATATGAAAAACACGTCATAATTTGTAATCGATATTTGGACCACTATCGCACTGAAATTTTGCATACAATGTTATTCCTGGAGACAATACAAAAAAATACAAAAAAAACATGATTTTCTTTAAAAGAGCTGCTTATGCTTATCATCCGGTGGTGTCGAGTCATTTACTGAGGTTTTTATAAAAAAAAACATACTTTAATAAACTTGACCAAAAATAAACTGCAAAGTCTATCTAGATTTTATTATTTATTATCTAGATTTTATTATTCCTTATTTTTTGTGACATAATTCTTTCAAGACTTATACATACCGAAACACCTCCAAAGCGCCGACAACCTTAAATTGCATGCATATCAAGCTAAATTTAATATAAAAAACCAATATTAAGATGTCAGTTAAATACTTAATACATTGTCAATGAGAAATTAATACATGTTAATAAACTTGACCAAAGATAGACTGCAAAGTCTATCTTCTTGCAGTCAGTTGAAGTGTGAGTATATTGTAATATACTCGTAAGAAGTGTGAGACTTCTTTATTTTACTAAAAGAAAATATATAAAGGAAACGTTTAATCATCATTGTATACTGTACTGCTTCTAGCGCTCCACGCTTTTGTTAACTGTTTCTAACAAATAATTTACTTTGATTACAAGTCGAACTGTTGAACATTTCCAAACAATAACATTACTAAAGATTGAAAATTTTTGGCGATCTCTGAAAATGTTAACAATATATATAATTAATCATTTAAATGGATTCTGAAATTTTTTGAATTCCAGAAATAAAATAGTTTCTCCTTTATTGTGAATTCAAAAAGTTTTTTATATATTTTTATTTCTATTACCATCACCAAGTGATCTTTTACCGTAGCTATTAGTAAGATATATGTGTGAGTACTTTATATACTACACACAGACACAGAGTGGCCATAAAATTTTCGGAAAATTATTATTGCTCTACCAATATTTTACATGAACGAAACAGGGGACTAACATGCCCTGGTGCTTCCGCATTTTCGATTAAGAGGATGGTTGACTCGAAAGTTTTATAAATAGGAATAGCTTTTTTATACAATCCGATCTAAACTTCATAGGCAAACATACATACGCCACAAATGTAGATTTTTTTTATTCAAACAGTTACTTAATTATTATTGATAATAGTCAATGCGTTAGCTCAAATGTAATCTCGCGTCCATCTGACCGATGCATCAGGCAACTCGTGCCAATCAATCATAGTAATTTGATAGAGATATGTTTTAAACGCGTCTATGCCCGTTACTCATTTCAACTATCCCTTTTTTACTAGTCTGATCTTGCGTATGACCCTTGTTCATGTTGTCTCATACTTGCATCTTGTACTTACAAGTAATAATTCTGACACTTTCTCTGTGTTCTGTGGCCTGCTGTGACCTATAGTGTAGTGGATAGTGTCCGTACTTCTATATTATTTTTTGTCACAATGCAGGTCAACTCTCATTTTTGAGGTAAAATACAATTTGATTTACACTTTAAACAAATTGTGTTCCACTCAATATTTTTTTCTCATCTTTCAAACATTTATTATTATACTACCCGCAATCTTCCTACCCAAATAATACTAAATAAGCGTTAGAGTGCGTGACGCGAGCTGTCAATCACAAAAGAAGGTGGAGTTTCAAACACAATTTATTCCAAAATTTGAGTTTTTTGATTTTTGTTTTGTATTTTACCGATTTTTCAATATTTAGCAATATTTTTTATAATAGAATTATTATTTGATACGAGGACAAATGCATAAAATATGAAACTAACTCACCTTTGTTTAATTTACATGGATGTAAGGTTATTAGGTTAAGGTATTTGGTTATTATAATAAGGTTAGACAGACTAGATAGACTTATTTAGGTTTGACATAATGAATTATATATGTATCTGTAACTTAATTTAAATTATTATCTACCCTTCCAGAGGATGAAGTTGTACATTCTATGTAAGTTATTTGCAAACTGTACACCACAGAATAAATCAAGGTGCAAGTTTTTTTTTCCAAGAAATGTTAAAGAAATACTTAGTCTCTGGGAGTACGTGAATAGTGTACTCAGAGTCGATGTCTCAGTTATTATAAATGCAAGATAATTACGTAAACTCAAAATGCTTTTAATTTTCTATTGAGATGTATTCTTGTGCATTATTTAGATATTACACTAAAAATACTAAATGTTACAAAAAATATATAGAGACAGCTGAAAATAAATAATTTTTAACCAGGTTTAAAAAAAAAATCTTGGAAATCACCTGTGGAAAAAGTGTCGCCTTTAGCTGATGTTATATAACTATGCTGGTTGTAATTTATGACTAGAATTCCAGTACTGTTATCCATCAATAATTATTTAAATTAAAAATGTAAGAAATAACATTTTTGTTTAGCAAGACGGTAATGATATTTCCCATACAGAGATACCAATAAAATTTTCGAAATATTTTAGCTTTTCTTAGGATCTTCTCAGTTTTTTATATAAATTGTTGAACCCCCTTAAATTAAAACTTAAACCGAACAGAAAATAATAAAAATTATTCAAATCGGTCAAGAAAGTAAAATATTTATATAAATTTTTATTTAGTTTTTTTTTTGTATTTCTCTTCTTGATTGGCTGGTGTACAATAAAGATATATTCTATTTTATAGAAGAAAAAGAAGTAGATTTTATTATTCCTTGTTAATCTATTTATTTATTTATTGAAACATAATTCTTTCAAGACTTACACATATCGAAACACCTCCAAAGCGCCGACAAACTTAAATTGCATGCATATCAAGCTAAATTTAATATGAAATACCAATTTTAAGATGCCAGTAAAATACTTAATGCATTGTCAATGAAAAAATAATACATGTAAGAATGAACCGTTATTATGAAGTCAGTGAAAAGTATACACCATTTACTGACTTCGAAAACATCAAAGTTATTAGATAACAAGCTAATGGCGATTGCTATTTATGACTAATTTTGAATTTAACTAAAAATACAGCTAGATTGGTCTGGTAGAAAAATGTGTTATCTACTTAACAAATAACAGTCAATTTCCAGCAGGTTCTTCAAATGGAATATTTTAATGACGTATAAATAAGGCACTACTCAACATGCAGGTTTTATCTGATACACTCTAAGTGTACTAACTGGCGACACGTTTCTATAATGATCCGTTAATAAGACTTACTCTTAACCCTGGCAAAGTATATATAAGTCTATTGCCACCACCTTACAAAGGGTTAATATGTACTTGATTTATAAGAGTTATTTATTTAGATGTTAGTACGTTGGCCAGCACACATACGTGTGCTGTTTCCATAAAATACCAGCGTTATGCAGCAGCTTATGCCGAGTCGATGCCTTTTTAGTTTCACTTTTATCTAACTTTAAATCTTATGTACTTTATTTGAATATGTGTATATAGTATTTGATTGTGAAACTAAATTAATTTGATGGTAAAAGAATAATGCTACTTTATTTCCACTAGTAACTTACAGAGTAGATAGTGCTGACTCAAAGAATTATTTTGGTTTATTTTGAATTGACACTTCGTTTTTTAAAAAACCATACTCCAAAAAGACCTTAGAATTAGAGGTCTTACCTCTTTAGTGTTTGGAAGTCAGAATTTTACAATTTTATTTATATAATTATTGGTAAAGATCAGATAAATACACGCATATTAAAAAATATACTATATTAACATACAAACCTCTAGTTTAGCAGACGGATAGTCAAAAGTAATATGAAACAATGTAGTCAAATTATTGCGTACCAGATTCACAAACAATATACCACATTGTTCCACAACCTAATTTGCCAATCAAACTCAGATCAAAGATGGTGCCGAAGTCAAGACGACGTATTCGATCTATTTTCAGATTTCCTTGTTGCACTTTACGAGCTCGTAAACCGTCGGTTTACCTGCGCCTGCGCATGCTCGGCACAAAAACGGAAAAACATGACATATACAATATTGATTTGGTAGACAGGGAACTATTTAAATTCTTCCTTCATACATATATCATATATCAGAAATAGATCTATTGTGACGAAAGGTCAACAGCATCAAAAAAAGCAACGGTATAGCAGATTCAATTTTATAATTATTTTGGATGGAAGGATCTAGTTACTCATTCAAAGATATCTTCTGAAATACTCGCATATCTCAAGAACCATTAGTTGTAAGCGAAGCGGAGGTCGATATTTTAAAGAACTTCTTTGGTTTAATTTAAATAGTTAGTTCTACCGCAATATTAACTTTCAAAGTTATCAAATACGCAATTTCAACAGAAAATCCATAGAACAATATTCATTAGTTATCAATGAACGACAAAATCTAAACTACCAGGCTTTCTTTCAAAAAATATTAATCCAGTAATCTAAAAAGTTATGTACGAATACACTAGTATATGTATATCGTGAGGAGATGATAATATTTACTTAAACTTTCTTCCTGAACGACTGGGAGAGAATGCGGTATAGCGTAAGTTCGCCATTCGTACCATTTTGTGCAATCATTTATTATTAAGAACTTCTATTGTCTACCAGAATCACAACAACACCTGCAGTGTCTGGTTATATTAAGTGTTTAATAATCGATGCATCGAATTAGCTCTTTTGAACTTAGGATATTCCACATTCGTGCGAGGAATCGAACCCAGATAAAGAAATTATTATGTTGATAATGGAATAATTTAGTAACACTTTCATATAGTATTAAATATTTACTCTAAATATACTTATAATAGAGAACAGTTTGACAAATGAAAAAAAGGTTATCGAAAACAAAAATCTTCAAGAAACATTATATCAAACGGCGGTGGTTTCGGCCGATAGGAAACCTTATTAGGTTGTCACACATACAAAAAATTTGATGAATGAATTTGCTGTTTGTAACTCTTGACGTACAAAAGTAGGCGTCTAATATGAAGGATTGTTTGATGACTGCCTCGAGGGTTCCGCCCTGAATTACTTAGAAAGGTGTTGATCTCGCTTTAATAAAATCAATTGCCAGTAATCTTGCTAGGAATACATGAAATGATTCCTCTATAGAGATGCTATCTATGAACCATCCTCGTTATATACATCACAAGGGCACAGATAGGGAGTAAAGGTCATAACATCATCACGCTGTTCTGATGCGGCTTGGTGAATCAAAACAGTAACGTAATCACCGGGACCAAATGGCTTAACGTTAAGCACGAAGGAGTTTGAGATATCAAATTTTATTGACGCAACCATGGACCATGGAGGTTTGTTATCGAAAGCAGAGCGTTCACCACGACGCTACCAAACTCTTCGTCTATGAACGTTTCTTAGTATTATAACTCACATTTCAACGCTTTGTCGTTGCTGTTATCGTATTAATGAAAAGAGCAGGCAAAACGAATTAGCAACTGAAAACGTCATGTTAGGTCAGTAGCGGCAGTAAATCAGGTGAAGTCGACGGAAGTGCCTCCGAAGATTTATTCCTGGTTCCAATGAGCATTGGAGTTACAACGTCCCACGTGGTTCTTGACAAATAAACCCACCTTCATTTAATGGTGGGGTCGCAGTTAAAGCAATATTGCATCCGAATATGTTTATTAGTCAGTAAACGTTACATTTCTGTTAAAAATTCATAAATGAAATGAAATGAAATGAAATGAAACTTTATTTGTAAAGAAAATGTTTTTATAGTGGAAACGTTAAATAGATCACCCCAGCCATTATCATGATCATAATTAATCGTACTGAGTATGTAACTGGGAACTTAAATATGGGTTATGTTTTTTTTCACACTTATTATGTACCTAAGTGAAATTTTATAGTAAATCTATACCAATATGATATCACAAAGCTGAAGAGTTTGTTTGATTGGTTGGACGCGTTTATCTCAGGAACTAGTGATTCAAATTGAAAACTCTTTTTGTTTTGGATGATTTATTTATCAAGGAAGGCTAAAAGCTATATAACGTCAAGCTACGAACGGAAAAAATATTCGGAGTTTCCATTGCTGATATGCCGATCTTGCTCCATTTTTTCAAAAAAAAACGTCCCATTGACAACGATTGTTCAGATTGAAAACGTTTAATCCAACTTTGTTAATCTTACCGACACTGCATTAGGTCCATAATCGTCACAATTTTTTTTCGCAGCTTGCGTTGCATTTTTCCTTTTAGTAAAAAAAATTAATCATTCGATTCGCCCATTTTGACAGAAAGAAAAACAAATGAAAAATAGCGAGAAACAAAAATTTTCCTAATTTGATTCTTTTTTTGAAATGTCACTTTTTAATGTCATAAAAACTAGCCTGATACAGATAACTACATGTGAAAAGACTTTTTCTAATATTTTGGAACTGTTCTCCTTTAAAAGACGCACGCAGCATACCTCTATCTAAAAGATACATTGACTCACTACAACCTTTATTTGGTAATCAAATTTGTTATAAACATGATTTAAATTATTTACCAAATTATTACTCAAGTATAATCATGTAACCCACCTACGTATGACATGTTATTTTTTTCCGACATCCACGCAGATGATGTCACGGGCACTGCTAGTAAGACATAAATTTACTGTGGCTTAAAGATTTCTATAAATTATGTTTCTATAAGTAAAATATGAAAATTGTCAAATATGCTTAACACGGTCAATGCGAAAAAAATATTCAGAAGATTCACGCGTGGCGGATAAATGTTACAATACACTCATCCCTCGATTTACGCGGTAGATACGTTCCGAGAGAAAGCGCGTAAATCGAAACCGCGTAAATCGAGACTCCAAGTTCATACAAAAACGGTAGATAGGTTCCAGAAAAAAAAAATCCGCGTAAACCGAGACTTGAAGTTTATATAAAGTAGGGGGATAGGTTCCAGAAACCCGCGTAAAACGAGTACATTGTATGTACACATATGTATTTATATTTGCATAAAAAAATATATATATTAAGAAAGAAATTTTTATTGGCTCGACATAAATTTATAACATGTTTATAATTAAAAGCATAATTATAATTTGTAATTTTATTATTCCGTTTCATCACTGCTAAATTCTAATTCAATCAGTTTTTTCTTTTTCGTTGGTTGTTCTTTCGCGTGTCCCGACCGCGTAAAAGTGAAACCGCGTAAAACGAGTACCGCGTAAATCGAGGGATAAGTGTACTTAAATTGACACAAAAACCTCAAAATTTTATAAAAGTATTCGAGAATTGTTTCTGTTAAATGTTCAAGATCAATTTATTACAGTAAAAAAATATATATATTATAATAATAATTCGTTTGTCATACGTGTGAATAAGTTATGATGTGTAAACCAGCCTTTATGCAAGCGACGTACATAGAAACAACCGAACCGCAGCACTTCCACATTAAAACTAATTTTTTTTAATGTGGCTGAGATGAAATATAAAGGACAACAACAGAGACGCTAGAATTTATAGATGTCATATTTTTTGATTTTTAATTGACACGCCAGGCGTGTTAGCCGCACGCAACGTAAACGTAACGCAACGCAACGCAACGCATATTATAAAAACAAAAATAATTATAACACGTATTTGGTACATTCTCTTCTAATGAATATATATATTATTGATTGCATAATTGTTATTTTCCAGAAATCATTCGCAGGATGCATCCCACGTATCAAAGCCGTAATCAATCAAACTACTTGCCCATATGTCAGAATTAATTTTAGCGCGGGAAATGTAGGTTAATAACACCTGCCCACGTGCAACTAATGGCAACCATCAGACATACAAATAATCTTGACAATAATTAGATAATTATGCTGTGTACAGCTAGCACGTAATTTAACAGTAAAAACTACATAGGGACTCAAAAGACGTAATATCTCTGAAGAGCAGAATCACTGCTAGTCTTTAATAAGAAATAGCGAAATATTAAGATGGTTAGTAGTTCATAAAGTTGGATATTTCGTGGTAGGTAAATATGCCGCATTTTATTCTTAAAATATTTGGCGACAAACAGGTAAATAATGCCGATAAACGTATTAATAATTCTAATTTTGAGTTCGAGGGAAGGAGGTTGTGATTGTGTGTATCGACGAAAGATTAGACATCCTTTGTGTGTGAGTCGTTTTTCGAAGTATGCCCTTTGAGGCGAGTCATTGAATATTGTTTAGGCAACCCCAAATGGGCCACATGTTTCGTTGCGGCCCGGATTAAGAACTATTGCGGGATCATAACCTACCGCTTTTTCTTATTATCCGAATATTTTCATGATACTTCATCGATTCCCGCCATCACTTAAGCCCCACTTTTCATAGTTCTGCGTGATACGCTCTAATAACAGCCGGCATACAAGCGAGTTGGCGTAAATCTTATACTTCCTCAAACCACACCCTTTAGCAATGTCGCCAACAAATTAACAATTTACATTACTAAAACAAGTTGAACTATTCGAAGATGCTTAAAATATTTGTGATTATGTTACTAGACTAATGGGGCTAACAAATCTTACAATCAGTTTACGGAGGAGTTATAATAGTTTATAATGAGATGATTTCTTTAATTTGACAATATGAATAATATGTTTTCAAGCATATTATTTACTTGGCAACATTTATTTAAATTTTGATAGTCTTTGTAAATGTCAGAAACAGTTTGATTATTATTTTTGTTGAGTAAAATATTATTTACATTCATAAAAATAAACTGAACTAAAAGCCTAAAATTGATACATACAGTGGTGCCATTGAAAGAATATAATAACTAATATTATTTATGTACATGACGTATTAACAACCTTTCAAGTAACATGCTGGTGCAATAAGGTAAAAAGTTAACAACAGGCGACTAATTAATTATAATCAATGGAACGAAGCTCTAGAAGAACAAATTAATTTTTTTAAATAAAAAAGCACAGAATTCCCGCCAAAAAACAAGAAAATCATTTAAATAATTCGATTTTGGAACACCTTTCGCAATCACGTGCCAATCGTTGAAAAAGCATAGAGAAGTAAATGGCGCTCGAATCAAATTGCGAATTACGCCGGGTGCATACCTTCTTGCTGGTTCGAGGGCTCGTTAGTCTGTGCACACAGTGATGTGTGTACACATCTTTATTCTCCCTGATTTAAAAAGTTAGATTAACTTTTTATGGCTTTGCATGGTTTTATGAAAACCCTCTTGATTGGCTATTTTTTATCAATCATGAAGTAAATTAAAAGTTATTATAAGATATACTATAAAGCTTACTGTAACTTTTTAAATTGTAATTGTAATATGTGCGTTAATTTGATTGAATCGTACAGAATGAGTTCTGGTTTATTTGACTGGAAGGAAATCATGTATTAAGAATATAGAGATATTTTACACATTTACAGCCTTCATGAAGTAATTTTATATGCAAGTTTTTGTATTTTACACTGTATAGGGTAATTTGTATAGTATAAGAAAAAACCACAACATCTTTTACACATGAAAGTCAAATATTGAAAAGAAATAGAATTTATAAAATTGCAAGTCGCATTACATAATTCTCATTTTGCTTCAAACAGGCAGAAAAAAGCAAATTTCTAATTACGTATCTCCGAGAAAGTGGAAATGAGGATGTGAATGATATTAAATTTACTGTGTGTGGTGTAGTAAGTTAAAAGCGGAAGCGGCATTTTTAGATCAACGATGACATGCTCATGAAACCAATGCTCTTATTAAAATACAATGCAGCTATCTCTCAATTAGTTCAGTGTCGCTCTTCTAAATTTGCAGTGCCCTTGCCCCTGTTCCAAAAAGTTAGGTAATCTTGGTCAGAAAGTCTGCATATTCAAATATAGCGTCTAACACCACATTGGTGTTGCTGCTTTTGTTTCCGTACAATTTGACTGCTGAGGGCAGATGCAGTAACCGTTTTACAAACTTTTTTCACTTTTGCTCGATTAAGCATTTTTTTAAATTTCGAATCCTTTTTAAGAATCGTACCCTCGCGAAAATTTTATACAACAACTCGTTCGAAATTTAAAATTATCGAGCTTCAGGTCATTTACAGTTTCTCTGTATCTAATCCGCCACCGCTTCATCCTGAAACTTGCGCAATATAAACAGTCGTATATTTAATTTTCGTTAGCTCTTTGATGTCAGGAGGTTGCATATTAAATTCTCTTAGTCAGCGGCGCCCGATCAAAGTAAATCATAATATAAATGCAGTTCTAGATATCCTGGAATATATCTCTATGTTTTCTGTGTAATTGTGTATGATGGGATATAATATGGGTCAAAGTTACAAGCGTTAAGCGGTAAACGCAGCTGACAATCAGATCGATCACAACTTATACATCTATGAAGATATGCAGCGAAAAATATACAGATGACAAAACAGCAGACATATTATTTAAAGGCACTTACATAAATTAAATAAATTGAGTCCAGTGTGGCTAGTTAGTACAATTTGATCTTTTGATTTTTACTCCATTTTGAAATAATATTTGGCCGTTTTTCATTAATCTGGATAAAAATAAATGAATAATCGTTAGCCAAAGTGAAAGTATTTTATTTAACTTTGGTACACTTATTGAATATCAATCTTGTTCGTTTCGGATTTTATTACTTTTAGTGTAGATTTTCCAGTTATTATATAAACATTTATTAGCTTGTCATTGATTGTTTAAAAAAAATCTCACAAGGAATTATTAAACGATAGGTATACTGCAGCCTTCACTACACTGTGCCAAAGCGGCCATTAGGGATTCCGCCAAGGTGCCACGAATTATCGTACGAGTAATATTTAAAGTGCCGAGCGGAACGTTAAGTAGTCACGTTAAACCGCCAAGATTGCGATAAAGCCTACGTTATACAATATTTACAAGTTAAATACCGTATTTGAAATTTAGACATAATAAATAACGTTCACTTAGTTGTCTAATTAACGATCTTGAATGTTTTATGAAACGTTTGTCATGGTCACGGTGGGATGGGTAACCGTAATAGTGACCACATTTTAAAAATATTAAGGCTTGATTATAAAAGAATTAGTTACTTACAATAATAACAATGATAAAATAAACACACACACACACACACACACACACACACACACACACACACACACACACACACACACACACACACACACACACACACAAACTCTAACACACACATTAAAAGCAACATCCTTCAGTCCGTTACTTGTGCATGTAAACACAAATTAGAAAGAAATCACAAAAACTGTCATGTCACTTGGTTTCGAAGTGTGCTTTATTACATGCTTGGAGATTCCTTGTAGTTCCTCGTAATGTCGTAAAGTAGTTTTTTTTTAACAAAGTACTTACTTAATTGAATTAGGATTCCTTTCTCCCTCCTACTTAAAAACTCGCGTGCTGACCTAAGGAGTCATCAATGTACTGAGTCCCATCTCGGTCTATCGTAAAAAGAAATTAAGTACTGATCACGATTCCCTTAAAATTGTTATAATAACTTAAAATCCATAAAAAAAATACGAACAATTATGAAGCTTTTTGTCATGCTAAAAATTAGCATGACAAAAAGCTTCCAATCGGTATTAGAGTTGATGATGCTTACTTTGGACTTATAAAGACTAAATATTTAAAAATGTCGATTATGTGAAGTGCCAACCCTAAGAAATATTTGTGGTACCGTGTTTACTCTCATGTAATATTTATTTTATGTATTATCTTTGCCCGGGTTGTAGATGAATCAATGCATTCCGTACATGACAAAGCCGTGGCTACCGTAGGAGCGGATGAGATAGACAGCTGGTTCATCTTTAAAACTCAACTTATTTTTAGAATTATTGCCTTAAAAATTAATTACGTAAGAATACTTTTTTTTTAAAATTTTATGCTTGCTTTTGAATCGACTCTGTCTAGGTAAAGGTGCTTAAGATTATCCCTATATTATTATATTATATTTAAATAATATTATCCCCATAATATTATTTCTTGGGTCTTTTTCACCGAATTAATAAAAGAACAAATATAACATTCTTAACTTGATTTTAAATATGATTCTTCACCTCGATACTAGAAAAAAACACATTTTTTTGTAAAAATAATGTCCTTTAATAGGCGAATTAAAGTTATATCTTTTAATTTAATATGTAAACTATTTCTTCCATAACACAAGCTAATTAAAAGTTGCGACCGTTTTGCACTTCTGCAGCGCACAAAAAGGTCTTTGATACCTTTATTATAAAATGTTTGTCTTTTAACCTATGTACAGTCTGGATGGATTGTGTGTGATGTAGAAATGGAAATAAAGATTTTATCTATCTAATGAACATTTACGTTTATCTAGTCGTTGGCTTTATCCCGCTACTCTCACCACAGTGTCCACTGCCGAGACTACTCAAAGAGGCTGTGCGCCTTCTCTATAAATTATTCATTCCTATTGCACCCAGTCTCTTTGGAGACCAAATAGCCAATACCTCCTCATTGCATCTCTAAATCGCACTCAAGCTAAATAGTTGCTTATTTATTAAGATTTTGCACAGTACGCTAGACAAATAGGCCTCTTGTTAAAGGATTTCGTCGGTGATAGTGCAAATCCACGTAACTAGCAATGTAAAATGGAAAAATTGCTTAAATATTGTAAAAAAGGAACTAATGGAATTATGTTTCCGTGTTCCTAAATTTAGTGCAGATACGCGGTACTTACAGAAGTTTCTCGGATTTGCATTATCCCTAACGATTTATAAAATTATCACTTAGTTCCAATTTTTATTTCTTTAGGCACAAAGACATTTCGATTCTCGCGTCTTTGTCTCACAACTAGATCCTGGAATTCAATGCCGCATAATATACATTACTAAGTTTATAGAATTTGGGCTACTTCGAAAGAGGGGTAAATCCCAAAATTCATTGACCGCAGAACCTTAATGACTAAGTCAAACTATTTAAACAAACAAAATAGTGAAGCACTTTCTATTTTATGAAGCACAGTTTTAATCGATAAATCACAAGCTAATTACGCAAATAGTGCGCGTGAGTTGCAATCGGTACTCCCGATGGTTGGCGTAGATCCAATATAAGATATATGGAGTTTGCTACGGTTCGGCGGTCTTAGTCACCGGGGATTACTCACGATTTATAGCTAGCGGATAATTTAGATAGTTGATATCTCAATTATAGAAAACCTTTAGTGGGTTCAGTTGCCTCAGGTTGCGTAAAAGTGGATTTAGATCTAATATTATGAACAAACTTTGAAATCATTCCAATTTTGTTGCTATACTTTTTAAATAACTAAGTAACTATATGTGATAGTTTTTGTTTAATTGTGTGCAATAGGACTACTGTTAAAATAAAAGATTATCTAGAAGAAATGGTATCCTTTGGGCACTTATATCAAAATGTACTTTTTATGTTATGCTGTTTAAATCTGTAAAGGCAATCTACAGTGTTCTATGACATTATATAAAATGACATATATACATCATGCATGTATTGTGATGTGTATTCGGTATATATAGAAAAATAAATAAATTTAAGAACCCGTCACTATGTTTACTATGATTTTTTTATATGTACTTACTTACTTTTCACTTAGTTTATATTTAAAAAAAGCAACAAACAAATTCATGTCTTTTTTAAATTTACTTCATAAACAATTACAATATTAAAATGATTAAATTGACAGCTTATCTTCTATGATATAGCTTTCGGACGAGTATTAATCATGAACGTAGCAAACGTTTCCCTGTATTAAGCCCTCAACGTAATCGGGACGACGTCATTCATCAATCAGGTGTCGAAGCCGGCAGGCACGAGGTTTTTTCAAGCAAAACACTTGGAAAATAAAACGAATGACCGTTTCGCTCCAGCTCACGTTAAACGTATCTTCGTTCAACACTGTCTCCATCAAAACAGGCGTGAAAAGGTATATTTGAGCCAATGGATGTGGCGAGGGTTGTATGACGAATGCTGCACACACTATCTTTGCATATAGACTTACTTGGCTTGAGATAGAAAGAAAGAGAGAGTTGAGCATTCTATTAATAAAGCGATACATTCCTCAATTGTTTTGTTTCTCTCTTTCACTACTTATATGGCTGTGCTTTTAGCTAATTTTAGATATTACGTAGAGTAGGGATTTGTAAAAAGATTCAAAGTCAAAGTCAAAAGTCAAAATATCTTTATTTAAATAGACCCATTTACTAAGTTCTTTCAAATCGTCATAACAGGGAATATGTATGAGAAAAAATAAATAAATGTAATTAAAGGCAATAGCAATAACTTTAAGTGATTATTAACCGGGTATTTGCAAATTGTGCCAGTTATAATTCTATTAAAAATCCAATTGATTATATGAAGGGTTCTGCACTTACAAATTTATATCTTTGACAAACGTCTTGAAATCATTAAAAAGTCGTTAGCTACGTTAATTAAGTACTTACGTAAGCTTTTATAGCTTCGTCAATTTCCAAACGAAAAGGTTAAGAGATATTATCACTAATATCAATCAAATTTTGATTACTATTAATTTTACGATCTTCAATATTGTCAGCCTCCCTTCACTCTAGTGCAATTAATTAATATTTTGAATGTTATATAAATATTTTATAGAATAATTCATATAGAGCCATAAATATTTTCTTTTGGTTTCAACATGTATACACAAAAATGTATACACACTCTCAGACTTACATTCTAACACACACACATCACACATAGACACATCATACACATACCCACCACCCATACCTAACAAAGTATTCTGTATACTTAATAAGTTGGTCCCAACCACTTTGAAAAACTGTAATCTGAATAAACAATATCTCATTTTCATTGCAATAATGTTACTAAAATAAGTTTGATAAGCGTTGAAAATCATTCATACCATTTCCCGGAACTAAATTACGCATAGCTTAGTCACAATAGATTTTCTGTGAGCGGCATTTTGTCGCAATTATCTATATAATAGAAAATAAAAATATTTATAATTGAAAATGTTCTCTCAATAAATATACTATAAATGGATTTTTTCATTTAATAAATCTTTTGAGTTTAGTTATCGATCGGTTGCTACCTTCCTAGCTTGTAACTATCTATAACAGTCGACTCTATAAAGGCAGGGGTACCCAACCTTCGTTGCAATTAACCGACGATATATCACATTGAGCGGATTAATTTAATTAATAAACTCGTTATGTCAAGTACAGCAATTTAGAGACGGCGACGGTAGATAAAGTTAATACTGTTAGGATGGCAACGTCTGGCTGACTTTGCGAGGATAACACAATTTGGACTGCCTGTTAAGGATGCTAAAGTGATCGGCCTGACAATATATTGTGTTACAGAGAAAGGCTTGAGGCGTACGATGGGATTCATTCAATAATAAATAGAAGACTACTAGAGAACTTCGATTAGCTTCGATTAATCAGTCTATCTATGTAGGTATCTATTAAATTGTCAGTGTCCAAATTATAAAATGTATGTAGGTAGGTTGAGCATGAAATAAAGACAGTTGAATCTTGAACACGGTGTTTGCTTGATGTACCGTTTCCTACAAACATAACAAGGAACTCTTAACTCTTGACTGAGGAGTTATCTGAGTTTCCGTGTGAAGAGAAAGGCAGCCGGTGCTTACAATTTTTTATGTAATCCTAACTAAAGTTTATATTTAAAAAAACTGTTCAGCTTCTCTGGAAAGTTATTTGTATTTGTCTTTTGTAGGAACTTTTTGATTCTTTTTAGAATTTATTTACTGACCCTCGATCAGAACTTTTTAGTGAAACAACCAAAAAGTTCACCTCGTTACAGTATACACGCCGTTATACGGATTCTGGCTCCAAAAAGAGCTACGAAACGCACAGACACGACTGAAGAATCAACGGGCTCACGTCCAGCCGGATAATTTCATTGACAGCAATTACAAAAGTAGCTAATTTCGCTCCTACTTTCCCTAACACGTGGCCGACGTGATAAACTACACACCTTTATTGATAACGAAACAAGAGCGGTGTTTGCATAGCAATCTTGGACAAAAGTGTGTACGTGATGAACCGTTTCCGAGTCTTCTTTGGTAGACGGACGCGCGTGCTTCGGAATAAAAAGAAAATAAATGATGTATTTGTGTGCGCACTAATTGAGTCTGTAGACACGGAAAATATTTTGGGGGCTGGCTAATTTGATATTGTAATAAGATTGGTGAAGAAAATTTAAATTACATCTTTAGAAAATATTTGAAACTGAGTAATACTGAGCTGAGAGTTTAAATTCGACAATTTTCACCTTCCATTATTTTTCGTAAAACGAATATTTCCAGCCATTTAAAAATATGGAGAAAACTACAAATTAACATGTTTTTTTTTAAAACATTTGTGTTTCCATACAGAAATATTTTTTGATATTTTAATATGGCGGCTGTGTGTCATGTGAATGGTTTTTTTTTTAAATATATGTATAAATATTCTATATTATATAGTATGATGTAAAGATTCTACCCATACCCCCCGCATATCCAAATCTGTACAAATCTTTAGAAATTGTTTTCAATGTTAAGTAAATTAAATAATACACTAACGTTAACTTTGAAAACTTTACACTCAATTTTAGACAGTCGTGAAATAATACCATTAAAATAACGTAGTTTCTCTACTTTCAAGAGCTCTGAGGGATTCGTTGCTTATAAAAATGCGTCAAAGGTCGTGTGGATGAATGCCACAGACGCAGCAGATTTCCTTTAGTCCTTTGACTGAACTAACAGTTCCCTTCTGTTCCCTTCGGTTCCCTTCTGTGATTTCCACCTTAACATATATCTGTGGGATTTACCAATAACGAATACACTTATACATTGTATTGTACTTATTTATTAATATTATTTACATGTCATACGGAGCCTAAATGTAGGACATGGCTTTGTGTCGCTCAGAGAGCAATGGTTAAGGCAATGTTAGGAATTTCGCCAAAGGATAAAATCCAAAACGAAGAAATCGTTATACAAGTTTCTTTGGCTAGATGCTTTTTAATGTAAATAACAATCTTTTTTGTTGGTTCGCAAATTTTAAGCCATTAATAAAAACAAAGCTTGCTCTACGAGTATCAATAGCAAAATTATTTTATAGAAAAAGCTTTTTTAACAACTTCTACATAGAACTATTTATAATGATTCCAAAAAATAATCAAATAAGATTTTATTACTTCCAGTAAACAAAGAACAGCTCCTCTATTACAAAGAAATGCGTAATATTATTCACCGCCATTTGTTTTTAGCGGTTCGTGCGATGACAGTTTTATTTAGTTTGTGTTGCGCGTGCGCCGCTGCGATGAACATTCGGTGGCATAAAGATGCGCCTGCTTAGACTTTGAACAGTGCTTATTCCATGGTAATAAAGAAGTTTTCTTCGATGAAACTTTTATTCTTAGTATGTACATTTTTTAGATCGGTGTTTCTTAATGGTAGTAGCAGTATATATTTTTGTTTAGTCTTCTTTTAAGACGCCAGCTAAGATAAATTGTTATAGCAAGTAGATAAATTGATAACATCCAGCCTTGTCTGGAAGACATGACTTTTAATTATAGTTATTTATTCGTGAGAATGAAGTATGTGTAAATAAATAAATAATATGCTTACTAATTTTTGTGTAATATACATAGTGAAACATTTAGTTTGAATAAAAAAATTAGTTAAGCGAAAGTTAAGACTATCATAGAAGTTTGATTTGCAATCTTTTTATTGCTACCAAACCAAATACAATAAAATGATTTTCATAAATGGGTCATATATGACCTATATTTTTAATATCATGATAAATCTTAGGAGGTAGTGATAATAATCAACCTAAAGATTTGACATATACAGTACCTTACAATATTTTTCTCTACTCATACCATTTGTGGTGTCATATAAATTAGTAACTAATTTTTTTTATAAGTACATGATTGACCTGTAATCACCAACGGAGTTTATTTATTTATTTATTTATTTTATTTATTTATTTATTTATTAACTCCAACATGATTAACATGCATAAAAAATACAATTAATAAGAATTAAATGTAATCTTAATTATAGGAGTTACACTATAGCTTCCATAATACTTTGTGATAACTCTAATTACAAAATTACAATTAAAAATAAAGTGAACACTAATTTAATTTACATGATCCGCAAAAACTAAAGCTGCTATAATTAGTCGAGCGACAGCATGAAATTTTATAGTTAAAATTATATTGTGCCTCAGAAAGAGTTGATAATAATCACCGTAAAGATTAATTGTTATTTCTAGTCTTTAGAATATATTTATCTATTCATACAATATTTTGGTTTCATGTTCAATTTGCCAGCGGAATAAAAAATTTCAATATTTAAAAATAGTGTTTTTCACTATTTATTAAAATAACCAATTTGCAAAATCTCACTGTTCTTTACGAAACTAATTATAACCCTTAAATTAAGGTGTTTTACTTATTACAAAACAAAGTGACAACTTATTGGACAATATCGTTAGTAATATGGTATAACTCTGTCGCGCGTACAACGCAATAAGTTAAGTAGATTCTGATTTATGAATGCTTATGTTCTTGTGTCAAATGTAAAACCGAAGTAAGAAGTACCGAAGGGCGTGTTGTTGACACATATATCTTTGTTATTACAGATTCTTTGTGTTAGGAAAGCTATGGTACTAAGTCAAAAGTAATTGACGATCAGTCAAGTATCAAGAATAGCTTAACTCACAGAAATAAAAGGAATATTTTGACCATGTAATTGGGTACAAATAAGTAACATTAGGTACTTGGTCGAGCGGCCTATTATTATAATAATTATTACTTCTTACGTTCTGTCTTATTCGACACACTTTAATAAGCATAAAGATCTACTTAGTTACTTATATTATTTGGGTCAAATAATTATTTATAATCACTTATAAATACATAATTAAAATCAGTTCGCAATACATTACTTAACTGTCTAAAAATATCTTCCAGCCAACCCACAAGTTTGTTGGATATAGAAAATAGAATAGAATAGAATATATCTTTATATTACTTGAATCAATTCCAAAAGAAATACATAGAGAATAGTTATAAGAATAATAAGATATGTTGTAAATATCTTGAAAAAAGTAGAAAAAACGTCTTTCTATTTAAAAAACCGCAAAAAAATATTCAAAGAAAATAAATACTGTTGACACATATTATATGACGACATCTGGATTAAATTATGCTTATCATTAACATAATAATGTAAAATTTGTGTCACGTAATGTTACTTAAATCTCGAATGGAAGTAATAAGAACATTTCATTTTTCTAAGTTCTTACTTTCATAGTCACATTTATTTTATTCTTAGTAATTAATATACTAAGAATAAAATAAGAACTGAAAAGAGTACTCACATTTGATTCTTGTTATTATGTTATTAAAGTTAAAATTATAGTATTTATAGTTATTACTTTTTAAATTATTTTATTATAAAATGGTTATAGGAAACGGAAACAGTAACGCCCGAAAACCTTTTCTAAAAAATTTGCAAACTAAAATATTTCATCGACCGTAACTGTGTTGCAACATTTAATTGCTGTTGGCAACTTGAAAGCAACAAGCTACAACTTGTATGCTGATCAGGGAACCAGCATGTGTACTTGAATAACGAGCAACATCTGTTTGTTGGTGACAATGTTGCGTAGTTTTGGTGGAAAGTCTTATAATTTGTTAAAAAATATGTTTAGAAAATACTTAATCAAAGGCAGGTAATCAAAGGTATGCAAAAATCACCATTAACGATTGATAGTCCCTAAAACTATTTTTCGAAGTCGCTATAAATTCCATTTAGATAGGCATATATATACACTCATTATATTTTAATATAAATTAATGCACGCACCGTTCAAACGACGTTGCTACCCGGCTCTCCTGTCAACCAGTTTCTATCCCTCTCATTCCTCACACTCTCACTCACTCTTAACGTTCCATTCTCATGTATATGTTATTTTTTTTAATACAATTTACAAAACAACGATAGCAAAAGATTGTCCAATATAGATAGATATATTTAATTTTTCTATTGCTAAGTTAAACTGTAAGCTTATGTTTGTGTCAGATTTAAGATAAGACATATGTGTTTTTGTATTTTTATATACTCGTAAAATATTCTAAAATAGTTTCAATTAATAAAACTTGGAACTGCTTAAAATAAAAAAGCAATATGACAGCCGTCTGGTCGAGTGGTCAGAGCCTCTGTCTGCTTAAGCAGAGGTCCCGAGAATCACAGTAAGGGCAAATATTTGTTCACGTGTCATTAATGTTTATTTAGTATATTTCGAATATTTATAAACGTGTTACTGACTATTTTTTCCATTATCTAGTATCCATAACACAACCTCTTAATTATGATTAATTGGGGCAAATTAAAAATTATGTATGAAAGAAGTGGTTCTTTGATTAACTAATAAATAATGACAAGCAAAAACCTGATGGTATTTGATAACCATCGCTGATAGACACCAGCAATCTTGCCATTCTAAAGACAAGAGACGTTCATGCTTTTCGTGATTTGTTTCACTGTTTCGCTGCAGGTTCAGGAAAGGCGTTGGTGCCTTCCCAGATGTCCTTGTACATGGGCGACTCCTCGTCTTTGGATTCAATGTGAAAAAAGTACTTTTATTAAAAGTCCCTATACATATATCGTCATAATATATACTCCACACCACTGAACATAGAACCTCGATTAAACATATGAGACGTTTGGTCAACAGAGGCTATGATAAGTTGAAAGCAGTTAGTCCTAGCCATGCAGGCCTCTGGCGGGCCATAACCCGGAAACAAGCGGCTAATGGACCGATATATCACCAGTAATGCCCGTTGCCGATTTCCACTGTTACCTTATTGATGACGTTGCATTCTTAAAATTAATGGCACATTTACTTCGGAAATTAACCCTCGATGTACCACATGGGGTTATCTAGACACCGTGCATGAAGCACATCTAAGTGGGAAGAGGGTAGTTTGTGATTGTATTATTGTATGAATAAATTATAGTTATACTCTACTTTTTAACCGACTTAAAAAAGAAGGAGCTTGCAGTTCCACCGTATGTATTTATTTGTATATATGTTCACAAAAATCTGTAGTATAAACTGTGCGTCAATTAAAAAAAAAACGAAAGAGTATACTTCTGAGGTGGTTCCTTTGTCACCAAGTAAGGAACTGATGATGAGACCTCAGGAGAATCGATAAAAAAGTTTTAAACGAATAAAAAATTATAATTATATATTTAATTGTATTAGTATTGGTACACGCCCCTGTACCTTTCGATGTCACTTTTCGCATATATGGAGCTGCTGGAAGAGATTTCTTATAGAAATAAGCAGTACCTTTGTACAATTCTTTGATATTCTGTTGTGTCCTTTTAATTGTCTTTGTGTGTACATAAATTGTTAAATAAATAAATAAAACTGAGTGGTTTGCAAACTTGCAACTAATTTCTAGGAAGCACGTTAAAGTCACGCCTTGTGGCCCTGGTTTCACTAACAACCGACGGTAGTATCTGAAGCTTAACTTCTGTATCCTTGTTCTAGAATGCAACTGCAATGGGCACGCTCGGAGATGTCGTTTCAACATGGAGCTGTACAAGCTATCCGGCCGCGAGTCCGGCGGCGTTTGCATCAAGTGCCGACACTACACCGCCGGCCGGCATTGCCACTACTGCCGGGAAGGATACTACAGGGACCCCACTAAGCCCATCACGCACAAAAAGGCTTGCAAACGTAAGTAGAATTTAAAATTAATACTCTAGGTCTACGGATTGGCTTGGCAGGCATCAAAATATTTAACACTAGATATACCGGCGATTTGAATATATGTCAACAACAAAAATTATATTTGTTACTAATGTATATACACAAAATATAGCTACTATATATAGCTACAAAAGTCATAACATCATTTAAAAAAAAAATGTGTAATATAGTAGGAATTTTGAATTGAAATTGCACGACCAGTCTAAATAACTGGTCTGGTAAATCTAGTGTTAATTTGGTTGTATAATAACATCCGTGGTATCCGTTTTTTCTCCAAACTGTATATTTTTAATGTAATTTAATAGGGTGTAATCATCAATCTATTATGTTGTCTAAATTGTTAAATTGTTTAAACATGCTGTTTACCCTAATATGGGTAGGTCCAGCCTACAGCTGTAACTTATGAAGGCGGTCACACATTTATTGTGTTTTAACTAAGTTTTGTTTAGCAAATAATAAAATAAATCTCGTGTTACAATACAGTTATCAAACGTGACTTCAAAAGGAGGAAGATCTCAATTCGACTGTATGTTTCTTTATTCGTGTTACCTCATAACTTTTAACAGGGTAAATTAATTAATAATAATAATAATCACGTCCCAACTTCTCTTCGCGACCGTCTGAAGAGATTGGGACTGGGTGATCTTGCACGATAACGCCAGAATTGTCCAGCGATTCCTCTCTCTGTCATCATGACTCTCGGCCTCTTCTGCCGAGAGGTATTCTCCCGTCCCTCGAGCCGTCAAGGGACTGTGTTGAAAATAGGTTTTTTAATTAATAAAAATAAAAATAAATAGATGTTTATTTCTTAACCAAATTTTCCTTAAAAGTAGCACAGAGGTTGGCTTCTTCTTTGAAGTGAATAATGCACCTGTGCCAGATGAAGCCGCTCCTTCATAACATAACATATTACGACACAATAAAAAAGACAAACTTTTAGAAAAAAATCTTCACTCCATTTAAAATTATAACTTAAATACCTTTTATGTGTGTGTGTGTCATTGTATTGAATTATTATCGCCGTTTCTATTGTTTTGAAGTCAGTTTTTAGTTAATTTTCTGTGATATATATTCAGTTCAAATTTATTGTTCGTGTAGTCAAAAGGTGTGTTATAGACTCAATAAATTGCCAATTTATAACGCTTCCATCGTATGGAGTTTTATTATAATCTACGTGAAATCATAAAACTGTTACTGCTTTATTAAATAATAAAATTGTTTAGTTTACTGATTTCAAAACGGGACATTTTTATACCGTAAATAAGTTGTTAGGGGACGATATTGTAAATAAAAATTTGTCGTAAAATTTTTTATGGCGTTGTTCCTGTGACAGAGGTGTTTTAGTTGTGTATGTTAGTAGCTACTGCACCTAAATATCATTAAAATATTCAATTTATTATGGGGAATCTTAATGTAATTATTTAATTATGTAATTGAGAAGCAATAATGCACAAATTTTAAGAAATAAATCATCATTTCACTAAAAATCATTAATGAATTAAAGTATTTAAATATGAACATATTTATTTGAACATTATAGTTATGCTGTATATGCAATAAGTATCATAACAAAGCTATATTTTGATATAATAAAGGAATATTCACAGATCTAATAGCGACCTACCGCTATTTTATCCAAATAAAGACATTTTTCAATTAAAAGCCAGTTATCTCGATACTGTAAGGCAAACTTCGTGATAATATCAAGATTGAATAAAAATTGATAAATAATTTAATAATAATTGCAGCCAATGTTTCAAAAAATGAAATCTCTGAAAAAATCTCCCTGTAGATCCCAAACCCTACGCAGGAGTATAACGAAGCTCGTTACTGCCCAATCTGCGTTTTAAGCGTTTTACGACTGCCTGTGCTCGCTTACTTCCCCTGTCCCTTGAGACGACAGGGGATTTATAAATATACACAGACTGCATGAATTGAATAAACACGATACACGTGGTCAACCTGATGACCAATCGCACGCATTGAAAACCCGGAGACAAGAGTTGAGCCGCCCATGAGTTGCAATTACAATGGTAACGAATAAATGGAATGCCTCAATCGTTTATTGTACGTTGACTTGGAAGCTTCGATCGTAATTTTGTTTAACTGAAAAATACGTGAGCAGTTTCAAATACTTTACAACAGAGGAGCTAAAGTCGTTTTCATTCGATTTGACTGCTGACGACTAACTCGGTCTAAATTGGGTTAAAATTAGCTAACCGCAGTAATGGCGTGTTACCTACTCCGTAAAATATACAAGAAAGCGTTTGGTATGTTGACAATATAAGAGACGAGCCCTCTGTTTCCACGATAACCCTTCGCAATGAGCTCTGGCGACCGGGTTTGGTGTTTTAAAGCTGCAATGTTCTGTATTCTGTCCATCCTAAGATTACCTGGAAAAGATAATCTTCTGAAAAAGCTTTTAGCGATAAAAGGTCGCCCTTTGTACAGAAATAGTCAACTTTTCCCTATATATTTCTCTTTTTGAATTGCCTGATGTACAATAAAGATATATTCTATTCTATTCTATTTTAGCGGAGGTAGTTTCACAAATAAACGCTT
This sequence comes from Acentria ephemerella, assembly GCA_943193645.1. Classification (NCBI taxonomy): domain Eukaryota; kingdom Metazoa; phylum Arthropoda; class Insecta; order Lepidoptera; family Crambidae; genus Acentria; species Acentria ephemerella. The sequence goes on from OW971887.1 coordinate 1,048,016, forward strand.
AAAGCGTTTATTGCAGAAATCGCTGTTTTCACTGTATTAGATTAAAAGTGAAATGTCTATTTAAACGACTATACTCTGCCATTCCATTATTTTTGTGTAATAAATAATTAATACCATTGTCGTCAACAATCTGTATTTTTACAGAATAATAAAGAAATTCTACAGAGTTTGTTTGAAACTCTTTGAACTGTAACTCTGTACTATCAATAACCTCTATTCGGCCATCTCAAGCTAACCTCTTCTTGAAATCATAACAGCGAACAAAACCTATATCCTTGTAACCCGAAAAAAACAACAATACAAAATTGCGATCTTGAATGCCAGAAAAAACCAAATATTGAGCCCCATAAAGGAGAAGCTCATAGTTAGAAGGGGATAGTGTTACCCCATAAATGGGGTATGAATAGGCCCCACGGGTCCTGGGTCTATTTGTACCCGCGGTTTTTCGCTCAACTCCTGATTGGATCCCTATGTTTCGGTTTTCCATTTTGTGAACGTAACGGAATGTGCCACAGATAATAGGAAAGCGGGAAAAGCGAAACTTTGTCGACTTTTATGGGAAATATAATAAAGTTTTATGGTATTGTTTGTTTATTTTATTAAAGTATTTTTATGGGAGAGTATTGGGAAATTTGTTACGGCAATGTATGTCTGAACTTTGAACGAAACATTTTTTTGATACGTACAAATTGTGGGAGTAAATATGGTCCCGATTTTGTTGTACATCATTTAACTTTTCTAAAATAGTTACTTTTATTTCAAGTAATACCATCGTTTTTTTTATTTAAGTACAGCGGAAGAAAGTTAAATAACTTAATTTAAGATTTATTGGAATCCAGCAGAACCTCATTTATAAATTGGTTATATTAATTAATTAATATTAATATTAATAGAAAATAGTACCCCTTACTTCTTGCAGAATATGCCAGAACTCAAGTTTTTCATGTAGGTATATTTTATTATCAATCAAATTGATCGTGTCAGCAACCATTGCAAAAATTGCTTTGTTTTCTGGATCAGCTCGAGAGCGCAGGACCACTACGCGAATTCGACCACTCGCTAACTTCATTTCCGTTATTTTCATCATAAAGTAGGGAGACCAAGTCTATTTTATCGTGGGCAAAGGTCCGGGCCGGTCAACCGCATAACTTTTAACCCGGACGATCCGCTTGCGACTGGAGCGGCGACCCGGCCCAGATGGCACATTCACATAATTGAGTTCCTTTAGGGTTGTCATGCTGCCTATTTAACCAGGATTCTTAACAATGAGTTCAGTAACATTCTAATTAGCACTACTATGTAATGTTATTTGGATCTATCAATATGGAGAGCAGTGTTATATTGGGTGCAGGGGGACTTCGTGTATATTTCAACAAAAAAAACTTTCAAATTTAAACTTAATTTCAATTGACAAATTTTGCTAAACACTTACTATCTCGTGGGTCAAATGTAAGTTCGCAATCCTGATACTATAAAAAATATTCACATTTGATTTTATCAAATTTATTAGATAAATAATCTCTTATAGGCCTGGTAAAACCAGGATCATTATTTTGAGAATGCTATGCCTAAAGCCAAAAGGCTCTTTTTGGCCATATATGTAGCGAGATTTAGTATCCATTAGCTGTATCCTGTTTAAAGAGTAACCAGTTAATTGTTACCTATTGAGATAATATGATCCTCCTCTGTTTTACCTGACACATGTTACGTTAAGACAATTTAAGACTATTGTTGTTATTTCTAATACATTGAATGTAACCTAGAAGCCGCGTCAGCAATTAATAGGTTAGCTTTTCTTCTGTACAGTTACTATAAGTATTTGAAATATCCTTCAGAGATTTTTTTTTTTTTTTATACATAAAAAAGTAAACGATAATGGCTACATTAGTTTAAAATAAAACTGTGTCGCAGACATTAACGCCCACCTCCAGTAAAAAGAATACAGAGTCCCAGTATCAAAGTTTGCACAATTTATAAACAACTTATGATATAAGTGTGAGAGTGAGCCTGTGAAGTATGGATCACTAAGTGTATACATGTGTGTGTGTGTGTGTGCGTGTGCGTGCGTGCGTGCGTGTGTGTGTGTGTGTGTGTGTGTGCGTGCGTGCGTGCGTGCGTGTGTGTGTGTGTGTGTGTGAAGGAGTAAAATACTTTATAAGCAACTACTGAAGAACTCTTCGGTATCATTGTAGGTCAAACCTTTAAGCCAATCCGCAGTGTGAGATTTACAGTCACGTAATGTCATTGGGTAGATGTTTAAAATTTTGTTGATCTTATTATAAATCACCGAACCTATATAATAAAAATGACGCTTCGATACGATAAGTCGACAGGGGACGCAGATACAAACCTTGTGAGGTCTCCGAAGATTCATCGTCAATTGAGGGTCCAAGGTAAAGGTTAGCTGGGAATGTTTCCTAAGTACAACTTGAAGTAGATAAATTTGTCTAACAGTAAGAACGTCGGTAAGCATGTATAATTCAGTTGTAGGAAACAAGATAGGTTTAGAAGTCATAACCTTCAATATTGCTCTTTGTGCTCTTTCTATACGTAGGAATTGTACTTTACCAGCGGTGCCCCAAGCAGGAATGCAATAGGATATGATAGATTGTCCCAAAGAAAAGTAAACAGATTTTAATGTTTTAAAATCAAGTAAAGACCGTAAATTTTTAAAAATGAATATTAGCTTTCGTACTCGTGCAACGGTGGTCTGGATATGTTTTTTCCAGGAAAGGCAACAATCTATATAAACACCGAGGTACTTCACATCATAAGAACGTGACATCTGAGTATCCACGCATGGTCCAGTAGCTCTAGAGCGTATATCAGGGGCACGGATATCAAAGGAATTAGACGGAAGTGAGGAAGTATTAGGAGCAAAAGTGACATACGTAGTTTTGTCCAAATTTAGCGTTAACATATTTCTGTAAAGCCACTGCATGATATTAAGCATTGCGAACTCAGCATTAACACGTGCTTCCGCCCAATCTCTGCCATGAACAACAAGAGCTGTGTCATCCGCGTAGGTTAGAATCTTACATTTTGGTAAATTAAGCTGACACAGTTCATTAATATAAATGATAAATAGAGTCGGCCCGAGTACACTTCCCTGAGGAACCCCGAAACTTAGCAGTTCATCCTGGCTCTCAGTGTTGTCGATGGTAACACATTGGCGTCTATCACAAAGGTAACTTTTGAAAATATCATGAGCCACCCCTCGAATACCCATACCAGCAAGTTTATCCAGAAGTAGTGGAACAGAGACAGTATCAAAAGCCTTGGAAAGGTCTAGGAATATACCAATAGTTTTTAATTTGGAGTTTAAATTTTGGGCAATGTATTTAGTCAAGTCCAAGACAGCGTCCTCTGTAGACTTACCACTTCTAAAACCATACTGATTATACGCAATTAAGTTATAACTATCTAAATAGTTGGTGAGTCTTTTATTGAGGATCTTTTCAAAAACTTTAGATAGGGTGGTTAAGACTGATATGGGCCTGTAATTGTTAACACTATCTCTATCCCCAGCCTTATAGACTGGATGAACGAGGGCCTTTTTAAACACGGAGGGGAAAATACCATCTGATAGGCATAAGTTGTAGACATGCACGAGCAAAGGAACCAGAATGTGTTTGGACAGTTTAATGAGGGAAGTTGGAACACCGTCATATCCAGTTGCCGAAGTATTTTTTAAATTATTTATTATGTGCTCAACCTCCACATAATCAGTACTCTGTAAACATAGAATTTGAAGGCGAAGAAATTTTAGATTGGGCCGTAGGATTATTTGCGAAGTTTAAGGGATCCGAAGATTCTAAAAATGTTTGTGCAAGTGTCTTACCAACGTTGGCAAAATAATGGTTTACTTCATTTATTGCAGTTTTTGGGTCACCTTTCGAGTTTAACAATCTACTTGCTGAGTTCTTAGTTTTGTTGAGATTACCGATTGTTTTTATTAATTTCCAGGTTTCCTTAGGGTTTTTTTGTACCTTATCAAATTCTGCTATCTCGTAGGTTTTTTTTTACTTTTTTAATAAGATTGTTAATGAAATTTTTATAGCGATTATAAGATATTTTCAGGATTAAGTTATTTGGTTCTTTTTTAGTTTTAAGAAATAATTTGTCTCGATGACGTAAACATCTTAGCAAACCAGGAGTGATCCAAGGTTTTATAATTCGTTTCCTGCATGGGATATAAATTTTTTAAGAGTTAATATTTACTATATTTGTGATAGTCTGAATGAGAGAAGACGTAGCTGATTCAGCGTCACTGCAGTTGAGAACATGGCTGAAATCTATACGTTGCAAATCATGTATACAAGCTTCAAGATTGATACGCATATGTGACCGTTTAGAACTAACAAGCTTAGAGTCGAAACTGCTACAAAGTAGAACCGGTGCATGGTCGGTAATGTATGAATCCAGGACTAGAGTAACCGCGTTTGATTTTGTCCTAAGTATGACATGATCAAGGCAGTTCGAATTCCGTGTAGGGAAGGTAAAGGCAGGTAACATGGCAAATGAAGCAACAGTGTTAAGGTATGTTTCACAGTTAGGATCAACGCTGTCAGTGCTTATGTTTATATTTATATCGCCAATTATAACAACGCTCAAAAAGCTCTCAACTGATTTTAGAATACGGTCCAAGGAATTTAAAAAATTGTCGGTATTCCTAAACGACGGGGAGCGATAAAGGGCAACAATAGCTAGTTTGTTGGAAAGTTTTATTAAAATACAGTTTGCATTAAGAAATTGTGGTGTTTCGAAAGAATATGGTAGATTTTCAAAACTATAATATCAATAGGGATTGCTATCCGAGTCAGGAGAGGGATGAGACTAGTAAAATTACTATTTATGCTACGAATATTAACATGAAGTATCTTTAATACGTCATTAGCCTCAGAAATATATAACTTGCACTGTTCTGGTGAACAATTATAAGATTGAGAAACTTGTATTTGTTCAATTTCTGTAAGAAAGGAAAGGTTGTCAGACATTATTAGAGGAGATGTTTAACAGGTATGTTACTGTGTATGTAAAATATAATGTGATTAGTTGGGGAGTATATTAGTATATCGTAGTGCGTGTTATGTTGTTGTGTATAATAGTAACCCACAAATCTTCACAGTCACTCTCCCAAGCCTCCATACGAACGGATGGAATATCACACGAAACAGCCACAGGCACCCCCCCACCATCCCTCTTAGAACTGACAGTACAAGAACGATCCCTGCGATATACTTTGTAACGAGTATCAATAAATTCACTGTCGTTTATATTAGAGTTTAACCACGCTACATTAAAAGTAATGACATTATAGTTAGATTGTAAGATATTATCATAGAGTGTGTTAGTTTTAGTATGAATTCCACGTACATTTTGATAGTAAATATCTAAATTCCCTATAGTTTCACAGTTACACCACTACATTCAGACGGAAAACGAATCAATATCTTGATTGGCCGGTAGTTTGAAATCATTTACACAAATTTCTATCAATTTTTAAATCTAGTTATAGGAAATATCACAATAAAGAAACCGCTGAATATGACACGAGTCAGTTACCTATTTAATTTTAATTTAATTCCGAGAATACCGTTCAATCGATCTCGGTGTTCACGACCAACTATTTTTAAACCACATATTTTATACCACGTTGTTATTTATGTTTGTTATACCATGATTATAATAAGATAAAGAACGTATGAGTCAGTGTAAAACAAGTGCTTGTATTATTAACACCGGGTAGAGACGTTCATCAGGTGTCCAAGCAATTTTGAATACCGGAATTCCTGTTTACGACCCCTTATTTTCAACTATATGGTAATAATACATTTCGTCTATTATACGTTGCTTTGAAAAGAAACTTTAGGTGGTCGATGACATCTCATACAAACTAGTAAATCTGCGGGATTTATTGCGGTCAGACTGGTAAAGCAAACAAGGGACCCGGGTTCGATTACCCTCAATGTTTATTGATGAAACAGATATTTGTTTGAGAGATCCCAAACCAATCCCACGGGATGTTTTGATGGAGACGTCGTTAGTTACTCCTTTACACTATTGACGAATAAAATATGGAAGAAGAAAAATTGTTAACCTAGTGAACTTTGTAATAACCTTTTAGAGACTGGATGGTTTGAATAAAACTCCGATGTAGTTGAATGATATTGGAACTGGAATTGCCATATTTGGAATGGAATGGAATGGAATATCGTTTATTGATCATCTCGTTATTAATATATAAATATAAGGTGTTGCAACTATTGTATGTGCTAGCGAGACACTAGCTTAGGTAACTAGTCGCAAGAGGGCGTGTGCGCTTACGCTGTGATTTCCTGTCGCACTCGCACGTCATATGTCTCTTTCTAGCGCTGCTGTAAATAGTAAGCGTCCGTTTCTTGTGTCGGCAGATCGGCACGCTACAGCTGAGAGCATGTATGTCCTTGCAGCTACAACCTATCACTAACGCCATCTATTAGACGTTATCCGAAGTACAGTGGATCAAATTACAGTTTTGAATGAGCACACTACATATACACTTTTTTTCTTTAGGAATTTCTATGTTTTATGTATAAACTACCCCTGAATTTTGTGTAGCATGAGGTATGGGACGAAATGAGCACTCCAATTTACAAGAGCCATTATTCTACTATTGCTAAAGATGTATTCCATCCTCCTATCTCTTCCCGTAAGAAGGATATGGAGTATTTTATTCCTGGTATTTTTTTCCATGTAAAGTTAAAGTAGTTTATTATGCAGAATGATTGATTATCATAACATTTATAAATCTCAAATTTAACATGTAACATAATTGTCGAGCAGACTTTAATTTAGTATTTCTGTATTGTCTAGCTTGTGACTGTCATCCAGTAGGCGCTAGTGGCAAAACCTGCAACCAAACCAGTGGGCAGTGTCCATGTAAGGATGGCGTCACGGGCACCACCTGCAACCGATGCGCTAAAGGCTACCAGCAGTCTCGAAGCCACATCGCGCCCTGTATACGTAAGTATAGTTATGAAGGTACTAGGTATAGCATGCGGGAATGATTAAACTATTTGTCAACTAACTTGAAACAAACTTAAGCAGCATTTAAACTAACAACAAACCATCTCTATTTGTAAATATACGAAGTTACTATAAGTATTTTTTTATACTTCAATACTTGCAATATTTTATATTTTTTTTTTTTAATAGTTCTTATTTTTCACCATTTGACCCGGTGAACTTTGTTAACTCGGCCACCAACGCCATCTATCAAAAGTTATCTGAATTAGATATGTAAGAAATGACAATTTTTGAATAGAAAGTTAGCAGCAGATTTTACATACTAAAATACCAATTCCATTTAGCTTTTAGGATTTTCACTGTGTTTTTATATATTTTGTGATTTCAAAATACATATAAAAAAATTAAACCAAACATAACACGATAAAAATTATTTAAATTGGTTCAGCCGTTTTTTTAATTTTAGACGCGAGCCTAACGAGCAGCTATATATTTTTATATATATTTCTCATTTTGTTAAGTTAACCACTAACATTGTTAAAGTCTATTCTTTATCAAATAGTGGTATAGTACCTAATAGTGGGTTATGTTGTCAGGTATCCCTCGAGTGGTGACGGCGGTTCAGGCCATGGAAGCTGTGGACGGCGAGCCGGGCCGCGGTAAGTAGTAAGTGGCTCCATTGCACTCTCGCCTCACTCACACCGCATGACTCGCTCGATCACGATACAGATAAAGCTATAAGGTTACAGACGTCACGCTGCTGATTCCGTTTTAATGACAACAAGCAAGAACAGTGTAATTGCCAGACGACATCTAGCCTAGCTCTCAACGACACAGTTGGCTAACGCACTGAGAGCAGGCACTTAATCTATACTGCAGTACGCGTTAGCTCTTAGCTAAAAGCTGCAGTGTGTGCTAGCATAAAGCTCAAAGTAACTGCAGTGAGTGTTAACAATAAACGCAGTGTAAGATTTATTAAAATCTTTGTATCAGACCGAGACAGAGAACTTTCATATGTTACTTTTTATGAGTTTTATATCTTTTAATAAACCCACCGGATTATGCTGTATGTTTTCTGCCAGCCGATCAATCATTGTTACCGTAGTATACCAATTAAATGAAAAAAGTAATGTTCAGCTTAATTTAAACTAATGGACAACAAAATGAAAGAATTTAAGACATCGTTTTGGATAAGTATAGCGTCAATATTCAGTAAATTGGCTTTGTCGTATAAACTGTTTTACAATTAAAGTGCTACAAGTCACAAGTATGCTAAAATAACACGAGGAAATTAAACCTTCATCCTATTTTGCTAAGACAATACAAAATACACATGGGAGTGTACAAATTAATATTTACGGAACAAACAAAGTGAAACTACAAAAGCAACTCAAGATTGCAGTAATGCATATTTATAACTACGCATTATTTGTTAAAATCTTCGTTATTCAATTTAATTTTTTATAGCAATAATTTATGACATATAGATACTCCTTTGTGCTCTATTTTATTACGTCATCTAATGAATATACGCGTAATATATTGGTCAAAAAAAACCTAAATATTAGAATCGAAATACTCTTAAAAAAAATTATTTATTTCTAGAAGCTTAAATAAATAAACTACTAGGAAAATAATTTTTTTTAAAAGATTGCTTTATTGTGCGGTTTTAATTCATTTTTTTAAAACTAAGAGTAGGAAAAGAAAGTCCGCGGAATTAGTTAATTTTAAGTGAAGCAGCGGCAACTCGTTCATAATTATTTTCGTTCCATTATTAGTATAATAATTACTTACATATTTTATTTGATCGTGATCGAGTGTTAACGATCAGAGGGCACAAAAGAAATCATTTTTTTTGCGTACACTCTGATGATTGTATTTAATTTGCACTTTAGTATTCTTATAACTATCAGTTTCGCTTATAGCTTAACCCTGATTCATAAATAAAACATATTATAAACCCATCCGTAGTGCGTAAGACCGTAGTCTTCCATGCCAGTGTCAGCGGTTTGAACTCCGCCACGTACCAAAGTGATTTCAAATTTGGAATTAATATGTATGTTTATTCGACGCTTTTATTCTGAAGGAAAACAGCGTGAGGAAACCTGCTAATACCAGTGAAGAAATTCTTAGGTTCTGTGTGGAGTTGACAAACCTAAGACTAAGGCTTAATCGCCCTTATTTAGGATAGGCTATAGCCCTCGGTGGGGATATTTATAAACTGTTGATAATGGTGATAATTCACTCAACAATCAACTTTTTTACATGTATGCCTTTTCTGAAACAAAGACTTTAGAAACAGAAATCGAAATATTTCAAGTTGTAACTAATTTATGTTTCATTGTTAAATTAATAATCTTTTTAGCAGATTAATTGATACTCGATACCATTTGTCAGGTAGAATCTTCGTTATTTACACTATTTAAGTTAATTAACGAAATGTTACTATATATTTACTTAAGCTATAACTTTGACCCAAATCAAATGTTTTCAAAACTTGTTCGAGTCACTTTGGTGCTTAAGAAAATCTATGTAGCGTCAGATACTGGTGACTGTTTTACCAATTGTTTCTTCTAGGCTTAAAATCCTAAAAAAAAAAACATAAATAAAAAAATTACAGTCATAAATGACAGTCTACATGTCTCCCTCTGTGACCTTTCGTCAGACAGAGGTGAATATAGATTAGGATACTAAAAGCTAGTTAATAGTTATATTAACTGAGCTCGATCGCGCATATAGATTTATGTCGTTATGTGTTTAACTAATTATTTAAGCTTGTTACCATCATGTTCATTGTCGTACTCATTTCACATTTATTATTTTCATTTATCAGTGCCGAAGAAAAGGTAATTTTTGATTTATATTACAATTTTATTAAGAACTTTTCATTATTCTTTACCAAACTCTTCACAAAGCCAAATATGTGTTCTCAGAATTTTTTGTGAGTTTTAAAAGTATGAATATTTAGTATAGTCAAAGTAATTATAAATAATTAATTAAAACTCTTTCATCTGAAATAATATCTGTAGTATTTTCTTAGTATTACTCCAAATTCTCAATTAAGATTAGTTTTTTTACGCTTTTCTAGCTAAAGTAGCAGATAAGAAGGCAATTAATTATTTGACTTTTTTTCTTGGTACAAGGTATTTTAATTATAACTTATAATATTTTTTTTACCAAGACTCAGTGTTAATATGATAAAAACTTTCGTGTAAAAACTCTTCAGGTAATTTGAAGTGCATTACACAACTATCTCTTAGTAAAATAAGCTTGTGTGTTTGTATTTTAGCAGCGGATCAGTGCGGGCGGTGCCGCGCAGGCGCACGTACACTCAATCTCAACAAGTTCTGCAGCCGAGACTACGGTAAGTCAATAAATTGAAATGTATTTATTTCTTATTTCTTGCATTCCTGGTTTCAATTATTTTCTATTGTAATAGAAAAATCCACCGTCTATATGCAGTTCACATATATAAGTATAGCGTAAATATCCAGTAAATTGGCTTAGTCGTATAATCTGTATCGCTACAAGAAATTGAACCTTCATCCTATTTTGCTAAGAGAATACACGTGGGAGTAATAACATATAGAATAGACAGTTCAGTTAAAGGCAGTTATTTTTTTAGTTAAATTTTTCTTTTTAATAACTAAAAGTCCTTGTATACTCGCCAACAAAAGTGATTAAATTATTTTATAATTATATGAAACCAATAATTTTTCTTGTTTTTTTTTAATTTGGCATAAGATCATTCAGTTATATAAACATAGATACCTAATATACAATATATATCGTTAAATACTTTAAACTGTTAGTCTACTGTTAGTCCACATCGCATGCCGTGGCTGTGTTTAATTAAAAACTATACTTAGTTTTATGCCTACGCTACAGTTAAATATTTTTTGTTAGTGTGTGTTTTTGTTGACTGCCCTTAAAATAAATAAATAAACAGAATGTGGTGACGCCGTTTTCCGTTATAATCACAAAAAAAATATTTTGCGTTTACAATTTATCCTCATTATTGTTTCTCAATATGGATCTAGCCAAACGAGAACGCTCTGGAGAAAAATTACACAACTTATTTTGTTTTACAATTTAGAAATGACACAGAAGACAGTTCACTTAAAATGTAGATAGACGACGTAACAGAATAATCAATTCTATAATTTCCTTTATTTATTTTTTATTTAGATATAGATCACTTCAACGTTGCACATTATGTTCATTTGGTTGTTGCAGTCATAATGGGCAAAGTGGTCGGTCGCGAAACGAGCGCGAGCGCTGGAGGCGGGGGCGCGGGCGCGGGCGAGTGGGCGCGCCTAGCGCTCAGCGTGCAGGCCGTATACAAGCGCGGGCCGCGCTCGCGCCTGCGCCGCGGGACCACCGCGCTTTACGTGCGTCCGCGAGACCTCGCTTGCAAGTGCCCTAAGCTCAAGATTAACAAGTAAATTATGTTATTTGTAATTATACATTTATGATAAATGTTGATAATTTGCAGATTATGTAGAAAAATATGCTGGATTGAGTAAAAATCCTGAACCCATGCAAGATGGTTATTATCACACTCATTAAAAGAAATAAGCATATTTTCTTCTAGCACACCTCGAGCTTATCATTCAACACAGATTTCAAAATAGAAATGTTTTGCTTACTATTTCTTGGAACCTCTGTTATCAATATAAAATAACATTGAATAGGGACGGTAATATCCAACGGAGAAGATCGTTTCCTCTTCTGCACAATTATCATTCCTAAGGCTTAGAAGTTAATAATTTTTCTCAAAAGTGACAGTGCCTACCCATACTATAGGCACTAACAAATCGATATTTCACTTACGTATTTTCCTTTCTTAGGTCATACCTAATCCTAGGAGTGGAAAAAGAAGGCTATTCAAGCGGTCTGCCAGGATTGACGGTGGGAGATCGTACGCTCTTGCTGGAGTGGCGCGACGACTGGCACCGACGAATTAGGCGTCTGCAGCGGCGTGCCATCAACTGTCACTAGCTACCACCTACCTCTATTAGACATCCTGAACATCATTGGCGTAGCTAGAAGGGCAAGTGGATGTGATGTTGCTGGTAGCACTCAATGTTCGGTAATCACATAAAATAAGCAAAATTCTTTTTGAGAGTTTGAGAAATAATTATACTAGTTACGCCAATGAACAACATCTGAAAGTTGCGTACAGACTTCGTACACACAGGCATTTAATTTATGGAACCGGTTACTGAATACATATGTATTGTATACAGACAAAAAGACATAATTATTATTATCATCAACAGATAGATAAGATCATAACCAACCTGATAATGAAACAGTTTAAACCAATGATACTGGTATCAGAACATTATAATTAAGTAAGCCTCATATGACTTAAATGTTTTACAATTATTTCAAGCACTTGAATTTTCATTGTAAATCCAGTATCTATTTTAATATTAATAATTATAATTCATTATACTCTAAGTTCCTTAAAGTAGCCTTCAGGAAAATACACAAGTACAGTCGAGTAAATTAATGGTTAAAAACACATGGACATTTTTAAAAAAGGTCCCTATTGTAATATGATTCTTCATATGATCATTCATATCTATTTAGTGACCAGTTCAAAGCCTGCCTGAGTACTGTAACATGAAGAATGAACTCTGTGACAGCCAGAGAGTTAAACTATTCTTGTTGTTCGACCGTAAGAATCCGTCTTTGTTCCGTGCAAAATGTGAATTGATCGTATAACTGTTACTGCCAATACACGTGCTGTCTTTTATAATTATTCTCATTAACGTTTTACTAGTTCGATTTAGTATTATCACGATCGCTACTCATTGTTCATCAATCGCAACACGTCTGTTTTTATGCCAAAAATACGAATGTGTCGTTTCTTGTAACGTTCTACGAATTTTTCCTTCCTAGGATTTTGTTATTAATGTGTACATGATTAATAATTATTTATTTGAATAGATTAATTAATTGTATATCGAAGTGTTTCGTTCCATTAATTGCATTTCTATATAATCGTTATTTTATATTGAAAATGCGCTTGTTTATATTTGTTTTAGTTTAACTGGCATCTTTTCGGATGAGACCACGCTGTCAATACGTATGGTAATGTCCATTTGACAGATGTGTGTGCATTGACAGACCGTAGGTGTTTTATCGACGGTTGTAAAATTTAGGTCTAGGTCATATTGTAGATGTTTCATCTCCACAAAGCATAGTCACAATGGTTTAATGTACCTCATTTATTAAGTAACTTATATTTATAAGGGTTGCGAGTTAATTTAAATAGTTACTAGTGATAGATTTTCTACGTTTTTTGCTAATATGATGGAGATATAACAGTTTTTACTGAAACTAGTTTATTTTTGGATTATTTTGTACGTTAATCTTGCCAAAGTACCATTGTCGCTAACTGTACAGAATAGGTACTTAATTCTTTTTCTATCCGCAAACTCTTGTATGAGGGCGAGGTTTTATGCAGTATGTGTTGCCTAACTGAGGTATGTACAGTATTATTAGCTTTACTAAGTTATAATGTTATTATACTAAGGTACTTTCGTTTTAAAAAAGTGCTTTTTAAAGAAGAATGAATCACTAATGTTCTATATAGATAGATATTTTAGATATTTATAATCCAATGATCAAAAAATCATTTTTTAAATCAAGATCACATCATATTTAAAAGCCATGGATTCAGCACAATTAAGCACAATATCTTGTCTATCTGTCTTGAATTAATCATCAGCCAGCCAAGAAGTTCATATAGTGTTATTCCATCACAGTTTTACACGAAAAATCATGTTCTCCAACCTACAGTTTGTAGGAACAAATCATTTTGATGCACGCTGTTACGATTTACTGCTGTTCACCTCACAATCATCGGACATAATAACGACACAACAAGAGGCATGACGCGATAAAGTAACACCCCTTTATTTATTGCTTGTTTTGCATAAAAACTTTATTTGCTAAATAATTTTGCTATACGGCAACAAAATTCTGAATACAAGCAAACTTTTTTAAAGCGAAAGTAAATAATCTTATTATAGATAAAATACCTATTTAAATGACTTAGGAATTTCGCTTGATCGTAATACGAATTGTAAAAAGTGTATTTAGTTGTAGAATTGATCTATTAACCTGTTTCAAGTTATGCATATCTATAGGTTTCGTAATTATAATGGTAGTTATATCCGAATTGTTTTTTGTGCATTAAGCATTATCATCAAAAATATGAACTAATGTTCGAAACTGCAATTTAAATAACGACTGATAAAATAATTTATAGGGCACAGAATATTATGATATTTACCACCCAGATTTTTTATCGTATTCAATAACAATCAAAATAACTGCCAGTTAATGCACGTAAAACGATTCAGAAAAATATATCAGATCGTATTAGTCATAGTCTGTTTGTATTTTTACTCAATATGATAACATTTAAACATTATTGGTTATTGTGAAATAACAGATTTGTTGTAGAATCATTTTGCGACAACATTTTGCCTTAATACAAAGAGTAAATAAATATTCAATTCCATTCACTAACGTCCTAGTTACTAACGTCCGTCTAACGTTAAAAACGCACAAAAAGGCCTAAACATTTCCCAATTTGTGGTCACTGAAATTTACAAAAAATAAAAACATTCTGTCAGCGACTGTACGTCAGCAATGGTAAAAGCTTAACATAATACGTCTTGTTAGCTTACGATAAGATTTATTTCGCAATAACACTGTAAAGCTTAGACTGTTGTTGACTATTCTTTCACAAATAAAGTATGAATTCAATTAAAATAAAATATATTTTTTAGTGTTTAATTATTTATATTTCTAAGGGATATGTCAATTGTGACATTATTTTTCTGATGTATCATAGACTAGGCAAAGTTTACATGACATTTTTATTCCGTTTTACGTAGTCTATGGTCCACTGGACAATGCGTTGGTAGTATTTGCGATGATCATGATTGTGTTTTTATGATACCCTGCTCCTGTGATGTAATAAATGTTATTGGTTATATTTATTTAAAAATAAAACTACATTAATATACGGATTATTTGTTTTTCTGATTATCCGTCTAATTTGATGGTAAAAACAAAACCATCCATAGGTTGGTTATTGAAACCAGAATAAATAGTATTTAAGCGTATTTTTAGCCAATCCTGAAAAATTTTTAAACCAACGGTCCAAGGTCATAAATCTTAAAATAGGGTTTAAATACCTTTCAATCAAAACATACATTATAAAAACCTGGACCTCCATTATGTCGGGAACAAGATACACCACTGGGATCCAGGATATCAGGTTTAGTAGACGGGGTACAATAGCATGACCAGTCTCCAGAATATAAAGAATTTTTTTATGTCAATATATTTACAACAAACAGATGCCCTGTCTGCTTATAAGTCAAAATCAAAAGTAAAAATAACTTTATTTAAATAGACTCATTTACTAAGTTCTTTTAAATCGTCTCAACAGGGAATATGTATGAGAAAAACAAATAATGTAATTAAAGGCAATAGTCACAACTTTAAGTGGGTATCAACCGGGCATTTACAAATTGTCCCAGTATTAAAATAAGTACTAAATAAATTGTTAGTTTTAATTTTAAAATAATATTTATTTTTAAATTAAAAATAACACTATTATGCATATTCCCAATTAACCCTACTACCGCTTCGACGAATTAGTAGCTGCAGAGAAGAAGCGGCGCAAGAAACTCTCAGCCTTTATAAAGAGGTTACCTTCGCCTGTATAATGCTGGTGCGTCGACATTCTGGAGACAAATAATTGACTACCGAGCCCTGTAATTCCATGGGCCACCATCCCCGTCATACCGAACCACAAGGAACTGCTTCACGCAAGTGTTAGGAAACGCGTTGGTACAACACTTATAAGCGTCTACCGCCTAGATGGAACTATTGTATATTTAGTATAATCATTAAAGAAGAGAAAACCTAATAAAAGATATCGCACTAATGCAGACTTCAGTTAATATTGAAGTGAGCATTGCTCCTGATTACGTCGTGCATGGACTAAATTAAAGTTATTGGCATCTCTTTCGTTCCAATTCAATATGAAAGGGATGGAATTACATTTAGGACGTCAAGTTAGTTATCACTTAGAGTCTAAGGCAAATATGCTAAGGCGTTGATTTTGAATACTTTTCGTAGGTATTTTTTAATCGTTCTCGATACTTTTTTACATTTAAAATAAAAAATACTTTTAGCCGTATTTCTATTATCTGCTGTTTTCAATATCTTCGTCAACAGTAAAAAAATAGATCTTAACCTCTTGATAAAGAATTTATGAAATTGGAAACAAACGGATGTGGCAAAGTAGCCATAATTTTTAGCAGCATTCTCCAGAGGGGAAGCAGGGGACTACGTTTGTATGGAAAAAATGCCTTAGTGTTTCCTCTTAAAACAAGGGAAGAACGAATGAAACATGAGTCCCATACGGATACACACAGATCATAAGAGGGCACGTCCACAGTCCACACGCCCGCTAACTACGGTGATTTCCCACAGGGGCGGTGTAGTGTCGCCATGCGTTGATACATTTTAAGGACAAAAGTGGATTATTAACATATTCTGTCAAATTTGAAATTTGACGCATGTCTACTTAGCTGTTGGTTGTTTTATAATAGTTTGACAAGCTCATTCGTATTTCCGCTGGTTTCAATTGCCATGGTTGGTTCTAACTAAATAAGTTATCTCGCGCTTCTCTGTACTTTCGAAGACGTCAAGCCATTAGCCCCGGTTGTTCTGGCAACCGCTTTCGTCGACCCAATCACACTAGGCCACTGTAATAGTGTTATGGCCCAAGATCCTCCTGTGTTTCTACCATGTGGTTCCTGTGCCTTCTAGTCAGGCTTATATAAGCTATTGATAATGATGGAATACACAGTCTGCTCGGTTATACAGTGTTAGTAGTGATGGATAAAAATGAGACTGATTAATAAAATATTTATTCCATTGACAAAAAATGTTAATAGTCACCTCTTTTGTCACTCTTACTCCTAGGACTATGATAATCTTAAAATTATTCTTATAAACCATCTTTTTCTCTATATCTAAGTACCTATATTAAATAACTCATTTAATTACAATAAAATGCAGTGTGCATCTGTTCTACTTACTAACGTGTTCCCCCTTATTTGAACTTGATATCGGCGGGTATAATAAATTAGAAAATAGAATTGAATTTTAGAATTTTTTTTAGAATAGAATAGTATTGAATTGAATTAGTTTGGCTGTATACATATTGAAATTACTGGGTGGAAAATCTTCAATAGGGCTGTGTTCCAATGTTGGAGTTTTGTGACATATCGTATCAGACGACCACCTCTTTTCATGGAAAGAGGCGCCAATGACCAGAGTGCTATGTACCCTGAATAATGATACTCATAATATTGACTTGACCGCTGCTACTTTGTCAAATTCACAAAAGTTACTTCATTTGTTTTAAATTAAACATTTTGCAATTTTTTTAATTGTATTTTACATCTATTTAATTGAAAGTGTTAGTTTTAGTTAGTGTATTTTAGTAATTTTTTTATTCAGTACCTAGATTTTTGTTCTAGTAGTAAGTACCACTCTATCACATTAGGATTTCCTGTAAGGATTATGTTAATGATAATGGGTTAGAAAAATTAAATAAAAGAACAATTTAAAAAATACAAGTTTCTCACCCCGGCTTCTCTGGTAAGCCTTGGTACTGATGCTAATAAAGCTTGGTGAAATTACTATTTCACAAAGCTTGTCCTGACAATACTTTAATTACAAAACAAATAAAAAAGAACTATCCAAATCGGAGCAATAAACTGTGCCAATAACTTCTAATAAAGAATTTTGTACAAGAATTTTGTTCAAAATACTTAACTAAATTAATTTTAATTTTATTTAAATAAATAAATATTATAAAAATTAAATGTGCCGAATCTTATTTCTATAAATACTGGTCACCGTACCCACTCAGCAGTCTGCGCCAAATAAAACGTTATTATTGTGTAAGTTATGAGCTGTTGATATGATAGTGCTCGCTAGGGGTTCCGTAAGCAGAGGGTCCTTAGTCTTCCTCTTGCCGAGCTTTCATTATAAGCTATCTCTCTTCTTCATTCCTCTTTAAGGATGTGTCGCTGTACGTTTAATGAATGTTGATTTGCTTTGATGTTATTTATTAACAATACAATACGTGGAGCACACATCCCGTGGAGGTATTACATACTAAGTTAAGATACATTTAACTCACAATTGTTCTATACAAGTTCAAATCACTGATAGTTCGATATCAAAGGCTTAATACTTTGGCTTTGTCGTCCGATAACTATCGTATGTTGATTTACGAAGCATCAAATATATTTTATTATGATAACCGTGTAGGTTAAATATTTAGGCTTCTTTAGGTTTATACCAATAGAATAGAATAGAATACAATATATCTTTATTGTACATCAACAAATTCAAGAAGAGGATACTCCAAAAAAACTTTAACTAATTTTGTACTAAGGGCTAACTTATCGCTAAAAGCGATCTCTTCCAGGTAACCTTAGGAAATACCAATATGAAATTTAGAGAGGAAAAAATATTTATTTTTATATTGTGACTTCTCAAAGTTATTAGTTGCAGAACAGCTGGGATTACGTGCCATCGGAAGAACGTTGAACTCAGGATTATTTATTCATGACCAACCTAATTGTTGTCAACTGGCTGGTAAATAACATAATGTTATTTTGGTGTTGTCAACGTTCAGACGTAGTAATCAGATTTATATATTTAATACTATTTATTTCAATTAATAAAATTCATTATAATAGGTCATTTCATAATTACAGTTCACTCTTCGTTCGCTAACACTAATAAACATTAACAGACGCAAGTACAGTTTTAGATGCAAACCGCATCTCATAAAGAAGCGATCTACTAGTAAGATAATAATTTCACAGCATATGAATATGCTCAATTTTCAGATTAAATTCTCTCCTCCATTCACAAAATCTGATAGCTATATATACAAAAGCCAGCTATAGCATCCAGAAGCACTTTCTTCACAACCATCCCTAATTCTTTTTAAGTATTTTTTCTATATTTAAACATTTATGTAATTATTAGGTTTTTATTAAACCTAGGCTTTTTCAATAGACCGATAACAATAATGTAGCGAATAATTTTAACGTTTTCACATATTTTATTTAGTAAAACCGACAACTTTTCACAGTGAGTCCTTTGTTAAAAGTTATCTGAATATTAAAAAATCAAACCTAGTCGAATTATTCTATATTATCTATCTTCAATCCAATCTATTCCAATCTATTTTTCTTGCCAATTTAATTACTCCACCAAAGGTAACATATACATACAAATAAAGCAGCTATTTGTATGTATATGTTATTGTTGTATTTTTATAATTTGTATGCAATATAGAATATTTGTATTGTATTGAATTTTATAATCAACTTGAAACTAGCGGCACATAATATGCAAGGAATCTTACTTAATAGAGAAATCTTATACCAGAAATACTAAAGTAATATTTAAATAGTAATGTGTGGATTTGTTCCGGCCTTATGTAACGGTGGCGTAACGTTAGTCTACGTACTGTAACAGCCGATACTACCCGCAACAAGTGCCCGATCACGATGCATCTGTAGTCTCAATGGCTGCAAGGCTCGCCGTGCAGTTTACTACAGTATTCCTATTTATATAAATATGATTTCACTTTGATTGGATTATGTACATAATACAATCAAAGCTGGTGTTAGGAAGCCAATCCAGGTGGTAGCCCTGAGAGCGACATAGTGATGTTAGGAACTGGCCGCAGCGGGGAGGTAATAGTGAGACCCAACACGGACGGTTGCTATCTGGTTTATTTATAATAATTTGTCGTTTATATATAAAAATGGTATTACTGTACAAATCGATAAGTTTGTAAGTAGGTTGCCTCCTTGCTGAACAAGCTAATTCGAAGTCCAAACTTGGCTGGTAGCTCGAACACAGATAATTATAATAGGTTGGTGTTTGTTCGTAGGCTTTCTGCCATTTTGTAGGTAGAGACATGATAGTGTTGCTGTAGATATTTTGGGACTCCTTTTCAAAAAAACGCAACTAGTAATTTTGGCAGTCCTCTCTTGATGTTAACCTGATACTGCCTAAAGGATTCTGAAGACACCGATACAGGTGGCAATCTGAAGGTGCAAAGTCATGGCTATATGGCGGATACATTAACACCTCCCAGCCAAACTCTCTTAATTTTTCCTAAATGGCTAAATATGTATTTTGTCTAGCGTTATCGTCATGCAAGACACCTTTTCTATTAATCGATTCCGGCCGCTTTCATTCAACTTCTTGCTTAAATCTCATCTCATCAGTTGTTGGCAGTAGAGATCCAAATCGATGGTTCTGCCCGACAGTAAAAGCTCATAATGAACAATGCCCTTCCAATCCCACCATAGACACATCATTACCTTATTGCGAGTTAACAGAGGTTTTACCACAGTTACAGGTTCTTCCTTTCTTACCCCCCGCAAAGTACTCAGAGGTGGAACCAAACCACGGTCGGGCCACTTATCGATACTACGGCGAAATGTCTTCAGGCCATCCCGTGTTGTCGATGGACGGCGGCTAGGTAGGCCTTTTCCTACCTAGCCGCCCAGACCGCCCAGAGGTTAGGGGATCGGCTAGTAGAGCTTCTCGTCAGCGTCACAAAAAAAGTTTTACCACAGTCTGTGAAGCCTGGCCGACCTTAGACCATGCCCTTTTCGCACGTTCTTTGGTTTCAGTTACCAATCTCCTCAAAAATGGTTCGGTTTATTCGATTAACTTCATTAGGTTTCAATGAGCTCGTGTGGCACCCAAATATCGAGCTTTTGAGTACATAACTTTTTTCATGCAAATAGTACAGCCAAACATATTTTATTACAAGTTTATACATACTATATGCGAAAAGACTTTCTCCCCGACCTAATATTAAATCTAACATTTTTAATGAGGCTTTAGTACGCTCAAGGCGAATATGTCAGCCTCATTTAGATGATTATACTAATAAAAATATATTTATTTTCTTCACAAAAGTACACTGAGAAACAATTACCAAAAGGATTCAAAGCATAAAGCTTAGTTACAGATCACTTTTTGTGAAGAGTAGTACTTGAAATGGATTGAGACGAACTGTACAAGGTACCATGTCTCCACCATACCAACTAGACTGAAAATCAATAGGCACGTGGCCTATAATTTATATTTAAGGTATCGTTATATGTTCGACTATTACTTATGTTGTATATTGTGACTATATATTGTGTAGAATACACATCTCGTAGGTACAGCACAATGAGCAATTATTTTTGTGTTCGGATAATGTAATAAATTTCCTTATCAATACGAAGATAAAGACTTTGAATGACAAATGTAAATGTATTTTAATTTATGTCAGGTAAAGAGCTTTTATTATTTTATGAATTTTTATTAAACTCTCATTCATTATATTAAGCTGTTAAGTATTATTAATATGACATAACCTTGACATAAACATAATAGATAACAAAAGACACTATAGTATAAATATATACTGACAAATATATAATTATATTTAAACTCATACATAGTACATATATTATGCTAATGATAAATTAGTTCATAAATTTTTGACTAAGAATTGTCTCAGTATTTATAGGCAGTTTTTGACAGCAAATGTCACAATCTGGTTAAGTCTTTTGCTATTGCGAACTAGTACAAAACAGTTACTCGCTTTAGCTTTAGCCATGAATGCGATCACATACATTGCAATAAATGTCGGATACTATGCACTCTAAGCGATTGTGCCTGCGTTCTGTAAGGCTGGCCACAAGCGATATAAACGCTGTCCACTTTCTCTCAATCGATCTTATATATTACATGTAAAAAGTTAACAAAAAATATAGATTCTCAAAATTGTGATAGTTGTAATAGAGATGAAGATGTGTAAACCTTTTAATAGAATATGTTTAAATGCAGAGAGAGCGACAATTATTGATGAGTTATCTCCTATTTATGGTGTACAATAAAGCATATTCTATTTATCTCAAAATCAAGATGTCGGTGACCGAGACCTGTACCGAGTGCAACCGAATCCAAAGCTTTTTAGCATACCTAACATCCTAGCTAGCCTAGAAGCTAAACTAATTTGTGACATGATAGCACATCCATAATTGTCCCCAACTCGGGTAGTAGTTTTATTCAGTTGGTTTCCATAATTAAGACTAGATTTTTTGAAAAAAGGTTAGTATACTATGGAACTAACATAGCTTTAAGCGAGCTTATAATAAACTGCAGAATAAAAAAATCATTGACGAGACTGCAATAATATTATATAAGATTGCTTAGCGGTGATAACTTGCTTAAAAAACTCCAGCTATCCAAAAAAAGTCTAACCATCGCGCAGTTTCAAGGTCAATATCACATATCCCGCTTGAACAAAATATAGCACAGAAGTTTCAGCCACCTAATTACCCTTTAAGACAATAAGCCTGTATTTATATAACTCTTAAAACGTTATATCTATCGGATAACTTCTGCTGTATCCAGAGGATGACAGAGAAATGTTGTAAAGCACCGTTACTGTCGATAATTAACATAGTTTTTATCACATTAAACATTTATAGATTTAAGCGCTTAAATTGAGTATTTCATATATGTTTTTTAGTAATAAACAGAATGTCGTACTGTGAAGAAACTCTTAGTTTTTATGTCAGGTTGACCTCACTGCACTTGGTCAGCGTGGATGACTAAAGCCTAATCGCCTAAATTTAAGGTACGCTTGAGTATGAGATGCCGACCCCTCGGTGGCGGCATCTCAGGTATATGAGCTGTTGATAATGATGAAAAATTTCAATAGTATCTAGTAGTTCTTTCAATCATTGAAAGCTCATCAAACTAAAACTGCTGTCCTGTTCTGTTCGGTCCTGTATTATAAAAGAAACTAAAAAATAATTATGCATAAACGAATTTAATTCGAAGATAGAACATTTTTAGTTGCGATTCCATAATTGTTAACTAATTATAGCGAGGCCTACCATTAGTCGCCAAAAACTCCTTGGCGCAAAGGGCTACATTGCACCAGTATCCTGAAGCCATGAATAAAGATAAAATCTACATTAATGAAGATATAGCTTACAGGTCTTGTCTTAGTTACCAGTCCAAATAATTGAAGGTTAAATAATTATACACAAAAATTGATCGCAAATATCCGCTTATTTAAGCTGTGTGACAGCAAGTCTGTGGCCGCCCTAATTAAAGCTGGAGTCCATATATAATGGCATAACAATAGGCCATAATAAACTTTCTTTGTGTCGAGAGCACGCACATTTTAATCGCCTTTGTTGCCGCACTCAGACAAATAGAAATATTTCCAAACGGAACTAGGGATGCACTTAATAGATTTTTAAGTTCAGACCTGTGGTGTGAAAATCCATATTTAGATTAGACATGAACTTTTTTTGCGGGAGGAATTTATTTACAGACCGCCTTTAGCTAAGCGTATGCCTCGTCTAGGCGGCACTAGGAATACCCACTAAAACTCCCCGGTAACTCAGTTGCCCTTCGCGGGGGTAAATTGGGTTCTGCTCAGGCTAGAAATGATCTGAACTACGAGGCATTAAATAGCTTAGACAATTTCAATTAGATTTTATGGTTATTATATTATACTAATTCACTAGGTGAACTTTGTTTTACCTACAAACTACCACTAACGCCATCTGTTAAAAGAAACCCGAAGTAGCGATGGAAAAATAACAGGTGGAATGTTGAGCATGTTAGACGATTTTCCATACTAAATAACAATTTTCAGTTGTATATTTTGAAGCTTTTCTTCAGGATTTACCCAATTCTTTTTATTTTTAAACCACCACTGAATTAAACCGAATAAAAGTTATTCAAGCCGTTTTTTAGTGTTAGAAAGACTAAAGAATATCAATTCATTTTTGTATATAATAGAAGATTGTGTGTCCCACTACAAGTTAAGTTAATACGTGGCAATGAACCGACTATGCCCAATAACTATGTAAATTATCTATCTGTGAATTCGCTGATTTTTAAGTAGACAAAGCTTTTACAACAAAAAAAAGAGAAAAAGAGAGAAAGAGAAAAAGAGTTTTCAAATCTTACGATAAGGATAAAGAAACTTTATTCAATTTTTTATTAGATTTTTGTGTTAGTATTTAAGTTAAGCTTTGCATTTAATAAATGTTTCACCTCGTTTTTACGTTTCAAAAATTGTTTAACGGCGTTTTATTTACCAATAGCTTTTAGTAAAAGCTCTTTTAGGATTGCGATAAATCCTCCGATGACATTTCAGTCAATAGTGAAGACAGGGTTTTGGTTTAATTCAACTTAACCTAAATATACTTTGATATTTTTTTCATTTATAAAAATGGTTTGGACTTCGTCGCAATAAATAGAAAATTAAATAAAACTTAATTTGGAATTATTATTATATTATTTTTAATATAAATGAAATATATCTTCGCTGTAACCAAGAGGTTCAATAATAGTTCTGTAAAAATAGTAATTTGAGTTTTAAACATTTTTACGTCCCTACTCTGTGTGATAAGTGGGAAAGCGTAGGCGAAAAATTTCAAAGTAACGGCGTGAATGATGCGATGATTGCGCGGTCAGAACCGTTAGATTTTGGTGCAGTTTTGATTGTTTGTGTTCTCAGATAACAGTATATATCACTTCGATTAATGCCGCGCTTGATTTAGTTCGAAAAGAGGTCAGCTAGTACTCAAGCTGACATCCGAGAGGTGAATTGGCAAAGTGAAGTAAGTGTAACTTATTACAACGGTGTGAGAATTATTGTTTTGTATATGACGAACTTCTAACTAGATTCTAAAGAAATTAAAAAATGGGCGGTGATACTTAATTGGGGAATTAAAAAATGAGATTAAACCATGAGATTGCCATAAGTAAAAATTTGAAAAGATGGCTTATAAGCAATGTTTTTATACTTTTCAAGATTATTTTACTCTTATGATACACCTGCATTACTGATTACACCTGCAACATTCAAACTGAACTAAACAAATATCGGGATATTTGTTTTCTGTCAACTTATGGAGAGTCAGTTTTGTTTTTATTTATTTATAAGATATTTTCCAGTTGACCCTAAAAACTAATTTAAATTATTTTATTTAATTAATATATTTAAATGTAATAACAGGATGATTATGAGGCAATTGAATTTACTATATTTGATTATATATTATTGAAACTAACTAAAGCAATAATTTAAAATATATCTATAGAAACTAACATATGCCTTATTAAAACTACAAGACAAAATTCAATACATTATAAACAAAATAATATATATATATATATAAATATTCTTCTCTTGCCAGAATGAGAGATTTTTTGGTATGAAAGAAGCGTCTATTAGCACCGCCTGAAGGACAAATCCTATAAGGCTTATAAGTTCCTAATACGATATGACTCAATACTAAAGTAGTGATATTTTTAATACGCCTAGCTATAACTCATGCACTAAATACTAAGATTAAGTTTGAATAGTTTCAAACAATATTTTATTTTGAGTTCAACTGTAAACTTCCGGTAGCCGATACGCAGTTGAAACAATAGTGCGATATGGTATAAAATATTGGAACACCTGTAGTTATTGCACCATACTTACAATTTGTCATAGCATACTATAACATTAATAAGCAATCACTTACTCATGATTAATTACATTTCGGTATGTTTCTTTATGTTTATTTTAAAATTAAAACTAACAATTTATTTATTTAGTACATATTTAAATTCTATAACTGGGACAATTTGTAAACACTCGGTTACTACCCACTTAAAGATATCACTGATACATATTCCCGGTTATAACGATTTAAAAGAACTTAGTAAATGAGTCTATTTAAATAAAGATATTTTGACTTTGACTTTATAGCATCGTAAATAATATTGTATGTAATATAGAACTGTTACATTTATTTAGGCTGGCCATTTGTGAAAACAATTAATCTCCAAAACCGTATATAAAAGCTAAAAAGAATGTTAATACGTCTCTGGAATTGTAATATAGAAGCTTACTTATCATAATTTATTATGATATACAGTAAGATAAGATAGGATAAGAAGAGAGAAGTACATAAGATAAGTACAGTAAGATTTTCTAGGTTTCGGTACAAAGTTATTTATTCCTCTTTGATTCCAATTCAATATGTAAGCTATAGAATGACTTTTATAAATATAACTTGAGTTTACACTTGACGATGCATACACTTTTAATCGTCATGTTTTATGACGCACGCGCACGTTAAAATAATGCAAAAATGCTGCAAAGTTGTCATTTTACAAAGGAATAATGACGTCACAGGTCGTCTGTCTTTGATGGGATTGTAATGAGAAAGTGGATCAACTTAAAATTAAGTTAAGTTGGTCAACTTAAAAACAGAATTGGGGCTCTTTAATTGAATGAAATAATATAAATTAAAGTTTTATTATTTTATGACTTAAGATTGATGCATGCTGAAAATTGTTAGTTTGTTGCATTGGCCAAAAAGCCTATATGCACTTTAACTGGAGGAAGCTAATAAGATAATTTCAAGAATTTTGGTTTTTAGCATTGTTATTTGATAATATTTTACTCTACTAGAGTAGAAAATCTAAATAAAAATATTCCCAGTTTCTTAGCTTATCATTTCAGCCAACTATAATCCAATTGGAATAGTCGTTTTGGAATTTAATATTAAAATAACAGGTTGATTTTTTTATATTTTACATCAACGCCACAATTGTAAACAAAATATATATCTTTTAAATAACATTGAAGCGCTTAAAATTTTTACATTCTGTGAATTACAAAGGTATACACTCATATACTCGAAAAACCTGATAAGAACTGGTAAAACTGAACAGAACTGTCAAATGAAACTTTGTATTAAGTAGAACTGTATGATGAGTGCAAATATTTCCTCATGAGTCATGGGTGTTGGCAAGTTTATTTTGTATATATCTCATAATTAAATACATATTCCTCTGTTATCTAGTTTCCATAACACAAGTTCTTAAATTATGCTTTGTTGGGGACAGTTATATCTCCTTTTTATGTAATATCACCGTTTTATTTTTAAAAAAGAAGATATATATTTGATTGATTATAATTTATTATTGCTTGTCATTGTAAAAATTTCCACTTTTTTACAGTAATATATTTTAGTTTAATTTCACCATTTTTTCCTTTCTTGCACACATCACGTCACCTGTTACAACACGCTTCATTTGGGCTACATATTTAATTTATTATCTCTAGCTCTTCTGTTCTTCGGAAGCATGGTAAGCCATTGACGCCGGTTGTTACGGCAACTGCCTTGAGCCACCAACCTGCATTGGGCTAGCGTGGTCGTGTCATAACCCAAAATCTTCAAGTGTTTCTCCCAAATCGGAAGGCCTGCAGGCAGTAGGACGTAAATTGGCTGTTGTGCTAGATTTTGGGATATAATATTAAAATTATAATTATTATCTATTGTACATTTAACTAATTTCTGTTAACAAAAACCAATGAAGCACCAAATATTTCCGGTAGCCACTAACGAAAAACTTGCCTCTAGAATATTAAACGGGGACGCCATAAAATATCAACCTCAGGACACGAGTGTCAGAAATAAAATATTATATTTTAAGGGATAAGCGTGTTCCATTATATTTTACGATTGTCCTCTCAAAACTATGTGTAAAAGATTTTCTGGGACTTTTAGAAGTCACGACATAGTAACGACATTGGTACGACAGATTATCGCAATATCTTTGGCGGCATCTGTCTGGCTCTGCGTGCATTCAAATCTATTAGCTTTTCTTCAATAATCGTTGAATTGTTTATATTGTTGCGACCTCGTTATTTATAAGCTCGTAGTGTTTACCTGTAAGCAGTTGTAACATTAAATTAGTTATAGTTAGTATAAAATAATTGTAAGCTTTTGTCAAGTGATCAGTACCCCTGTCTACGAAGCCAGTATTTATACTAATTGGGTATTTTTCTGATATTTATATACATATTACTATCTATATTTCTCCGTTATCTAATATCCATAACACAAGCTCTTAATAATGCTTAATTTGTGCTACATAATAGGTGTGTGTGCACGAAAGCACATAAAAACTTTTTAGACGTTTTCTTTACTTTTTGCTTTTATATATTTTGTCTTTTGTTTTTATTGTCAGTAATTTTCTGGCTATTATAAATTTTCCTTCAACTCATTAGCATGTGAACGTGAAATGTGAGCTTCTGGTATAGTTGTAATCACCGTCATAACCATCCGTAGGTATATCATATCCATCATATTGTTGAAACCGAAAAAAATATTTTATCACAGAAAAATCGCAAGCTGTAAAACGCTTTATGTTGAAAGATGACCCCAATCCTAGAAGATTCAATTTGCAAGGGTTGGAAATGTCAGACGAATAAACCGTTACTGCAACGACAAAATACAAAGGGCGGAGGTACTGTCGAATGTGTGGAAAGTATAACGCGATTTTGAACTACATTAAAAGAAATATTTCCGATAGAAATATTACATTTTTTGTTTTTTTTTTTATTTCTTTTAATATACAACAACTTTAGTGTATTATTGTTTTTTTTAATTTTATATTTAATTGTATAGTTTTAATTTTTTATAGTATCATCCGTCATCCACCTATTATATTATTTAAACATGCTGTTTACATATGTAATTTCTAGCCTACGGCTGTAACTTCTAAAGGCGGTCCCACACTTATTGCATGTAGTAACTAATTTTTATAGCAAGTAAAATAATTAAATAAAAGACTCCACATTAATATTGATACTGTTTGATAACAACCGCATCGTACTCAAACTATTTACAGAATACTTATTCCTTATAATATATTATACATAATAAATGCTTGAAATATATTGATTTATATAATTTAAGGGCTTACTTTTAATCCTACTCTTTCTCTGTAAGCAATTAAGAGTTCGACTATGTAACAAGATGATGCTTATTTGATCCTACTTTAAAGGAACTTAGGTTATAGTTAGTAGTAGTTGCTGCTGGGAAAACCGAAGACGAAGTACTTGCCAGTCGCTGGAGAAGCGGTATTTAGAAAATGTTCTAGGTTTAACTGAATTACTGAGATACTAGTCATTGTCAAGTTATAAGTTTTTATTCATTAACTTAAAAATGGTTTAATCAATACAATTATCATGTGTTTCGTATTTAATTAACAACAACTATGTCACGTTTCAAGCTACAGAGTTCGTTACTGATATTTGCGCGGCTCTGCTCGAGGCTTGCATGCTGATTCGCTGATGTATTAGCGCTGACGTCAGCAGCCCGAGGTTCAGAGGGTAAGCAATTGATTTACAAGGCCCTTCATTAATTTTATTATAGTTCTATTAGTACAGACTTGATTTCGTGTTTGTTTTCTAAATTAATAGAATCGCATAAACATTGAAAAACGGTTTTTCGTCCCGAATTCCTAAATACATGCTGATAATATCGACATAATTCTATTTGTCATATTTGTTTTTTAATTGGCAGAAAAATATTAAACTTTTAACATATACTTTTTGAAGCATGTCTGTAAACAAATATCTGTGCTAAGAAACTTCGTTCTTTCTAATAAAATGCATGTAAAGAAAAAAGTTTGTTTTATTGATATAAAACCTCTTTTCTTAATTTAGTACTGGTTGCGTTCGGCGCAGCCTACTAAGTGTGTAAACGGACAGTTGTCAGATATTAATTTATTGATTAGGATTTTACTTATAATATTAAGATAATTATTAAAAGCAATAAATATATGTTAAATTTAATAACAGGTGTAAAGTTACACAATTTATGTTAATTATTATTATTTTGATATTTATGTTGTAAAAAAGTATTTGAAATAAAGCTTTTGTCTTTACAGAGAAACGCAATTACGTCTTTGTTTCATTTATAAATTTCCTTAAGAATATCATTATAAACATTTAAAAAACTAGCACAGCAATGATCAATATGCTTAAGCTGTAGATCCGGACAAAATTTAACTTTAATTGTCTTGAGGTTCCCGGGGGTATATCGCGTCTCAACAAATATTAATCCCAAAAGCTTCCAAAGCCTTTCCACAGAAGTTTAAAAACAAGGTTAAATCTTGTTGTGTGTCAGGGTTTGTGTGTGGTTCGGTTACTATATACACTTTTAATTTTATAATAATAAATGTTTCTTTATTGCGAATAAATATGCGAACAATGTAGTAGTTGACTTAATCGCTTGACTTGGTCGAATAGTGTCGAGCAGGGGCCGAGTCTCCACACGCCCGCCGCACGCCCCGCGACGCACCGCTCCCTCCCCGCACAGTTTCTCCCCTCTGCCGCCAGAGAGCGTTAACATAGCCCCCAGCCTTGGAAGCTTCTAGCTGCTTCCAACGAAGTGAAGGATGCCGACGACCATTATGAAGACGAATTTTCTTGTAAAAAAAGAGGACATATTTTGGGGAACGTTCTTCGAATTATACCCGTGGCAGTTTTGATGTCAGCAATTCGTGAGACGCCGTCCTTGCCAGCGAACGTTTGAAGTACTCTTCCAAGACGCCACTTTAGAGGTGGAAGATTGTCTTCTTTAATGATGACAAGAGTGTTTGGTACTATGTCTTCTTTTTTAGTTTTCCATTTTGTCCTTGTTTGTAATTCCGAAATATACTCCTTAGACCATCTCCGCCAGAACTGTTGTCGTATTTGTTCTACTCGGGCGTAGCGTGACAGGCGGTGCGATGCAACTTCCATCAGGTCTGGGCTTGCAGGCGTAGTGAGTGGTCGACCAATCAGAAAGAGAGCTGGACTAAGAGGAAGAAGGTCGTCTGGGTCTGTGGACAGTGGGTACATGGGACGGGAGTTCAGGACGGCTTCTATTTGTGCTAATACCGTGCTGAACTCCTCGTATGTTAAGTGAGCATTACCGATAATACGACGTATATGATACTTGCAAGACTTTACTCCTGCCTCCCACAGTCCCCCAAAATGTGGTGAATAAGGAGGAATAAAATTAAATTTAATGCTATCGTTAGCTGCGTATTCTAATATTTTATTCCTACTATTCTGAAAAAACAGTGACATTTCTTTCATAGCTCCAACGAAATTTTTACCATTGTCAGAGTTTATCTCATAAGGCTTACCCCTTCGTGAAATAAATCTTTTAAGAGCAAGTATATAAGCATCTGTGGTTAAATCTGAAACCAATTCTAAGTGCACTGCACGTGTAGTAAAACAGACAAATAAACAAACGTAACATTTTACTAACTTAGCACCCCTTCCCTTGCGATTTAAAATGAACATTGGTCCGGCATAATCGACACCACATTTTTGAAAAGCAAATCCTGGTTCTATCCTACCTTTAGGTAAGTTACTCATTTGTACTGATAAACTCTTACCCTTCATGCGAGTACATGTTACGCAAGTATGCACAACTTGTCTGGCCAAATTACGACCCCTCAGAGGCCACCATGTATCTCTTATATTGGCCAATAACAATTGGGGACCAGCATGAAGAAGTCGTTTATGTTCATTACGAAATAACAAACGAGTAAATACATGTTTGCTGCACAACAATATAGGGTGTTTTTTATTATAAGGAAAAATAGAAGAATTTTCTATGCGCCCCCCAACTCTAATAATATCATTTTCATCGATAAATATATTAAGGCCACAAATATTACGAGGAAGTTTACTATTTAATTTTTTATTTAAGATATCATAAACTTCAGAAAATGACTGTTTCTGTGCAAGCCGGGTCAAGTATGTAATTGAATTATTTAATTCATCTACTAAAAGTGGGCCGAATGTACGAGTAGTTTTAATTTTATTACGAATGTTAGAAATAAATCAAAATGTATGCAAACACGCGTCTCATACGATTAAAACAAGAAAATCTGTTGAAAGGAAATGAATTTAAATCAATTTTACATAGTAAAACCTGACTGTTTACTTTAACATCAGGCAGTTCGTTAAAATCTAGATTATGTAAACAGAAATCATGTTTGAAGTTTGAATTATTTTCACGTAACATGGCAGGGCCATGCCACCATATATCTGATGCACACAACGCATCTAAGCTAAGTCCACGTGACACTAAATCGGCTGGATTATTTTTGCTACTTACGTGGAACCATGGCAAGTCATTAGTAAGGCTGTTAATTTGAGCTGTCCTATTTTGCACGAATGTTTTTAAAGCACTAGGTAGCATTCGTAGCCACCCTAATACAATGGTCGAGTCTGACCATAAATAAACATTAGAAAAAGTCAAGCTAAGTGAACGATTAATTTTATCGTATAATTTTGCACCCAATAACGCACCGCACAATTCCAAGCGTGGTATTGTGATTGGTTTGACGGGCGCGACCTTACTTTTCGAACATAGCAACCTCACTGACGGCAGCGAATTATTATTGTCACTATACGTTCGCACATAAGCGCAGGCACCGTATGCCATTTGTGAGGCGTCAGTAAAAATATGAAGCTCCGAACGATTATTTTGATTTCCTATGACATGCCGTGGTATACGTATTTTTCTTAAATGACTAAAATTTTCAATAAACTTTTGCCATTGGATCAAAATATCACGTGGGATCGGATCGTCCCATCCAATTTTATATAACCATAATTTTTGTAACAATATTTTCGCTATAACTATCGTTGGTGCTAATAAACCTAAAGGATCGTATACTTGTGAAATAAGAGATAGTATAACACGTTTAGACACATGACTGCCATCATACTGAATATTTGTTGTATAATAAAAGTCATCAGCCACAGCATCCCAGCCTAAACCAAGCGTTTTATTCTGAGAATTATCGCCTAATGCAAGTGTTTTCGATGAATTTAAATTTGAAATGTCAAAATTAAACAACCATTTTCTCAACGAAAAGCAACCCGATTTCAAAACGTCAGAAACCTTAGTACAAATCTCTAACAATTCGTCTTTGTCGTCACTGGACGTTATTAAATCGTCAACGTAAAAATTGTTATTGATAACGTTAGAAATGACGTCATCAGTGCATTCCGAAGCTAGCTGTTTTATACATCGCATGCTTAAGTATGGCGCGGAGGCTGTGCCGTACGTAACTGTATTCAGTCGATATACACCAAGCGCATCCGATGGACTTTCCCGCCACAATATAAGCTGTAAATTTTGTTGATCAGTTTGAATCAAAATCATCCTAAACATTTTTTCGACATCTGCACAGGCAACGTATTTGTGTTGCCGTAATCGCAATAAAATAGCACAAATGTCATTTTGTAAGGAAGGCCCTACTGACTGAATGTCGTTTAGAGATTTTCCTGATGTAGTCTTAGCACTTGCGTCAAACACAACTCGTAGTTTAGTGGTTGTGCTGTGTTCTCTAAAAACACCGTGATGCGGTAAAAAGCAATGTTGATTCGGATATGTGTCAATTTTAGTCATATGACCGAGTTCCAAATATTCACGCATAAAATCAACATACATTTTTTTGTATGTTGGTGTGCTACGAGCCAATTTTCGTTCAAGTTGCAAAAACCGTTCCTTAGCAGCGGTAAAGGAGTCTCCCAGCTGATCAGGTGACTCGCGTAGCGGTATTCGCACGCAAAAACGACCGTCAGTATCTCTTTTCGTTGTTTCGATAAACAATTTCTCGCATGCACGCTCTTCAGGAGATAAATTATCCGAATTAAATACTATTTCTTCTAATTCCCAAAATTTTCTTAATTGAATATCCAATGTTTGTGTAAAATTGCAATGAACTTGATTAATGCGCAAGTTTTTTTTATGAATAATACCTGACATGACCCAACCTAATTTCGTATTTTGTAAATAAGGGCCGTCTGGAAGTCGAATTAAACCTACATTTAAGAGTTCCCAAAATTTATCCGCTCCTATCAATAAATCGATTTCCTTCGAACAGTAAAAATTAGGATCAGCCAATTGTATATTACTTGGAATGCCAAAATTATAGTCACGATTAATAATTGACGGCATTGGTGCAGTGATACATGGCAGAACTAAACAATTGAGGCGCATATTATATTCGTTAACCTTAGATCGTATTACTACTTTACAAGACTGTGTAGATTGCGTAATAGAATTACCTACACCTGTGACGCGTATTGTGGACTGTATCAAATTAATTTGTAATTTATCGCATAAAGATTTCGAAATAAATGAATTCTGGCTTCCGTTATCCAAAATTGTACGAATAGTATGAAATTTATTGTTACAATCTGCAATTTCAACTAATGCAGTTGATAACAACACGGGTTCTAATGAAAAACTCTCATTAGGAGTTTGACGCGTGAAAGCAGAGTTACTGTGTAGCGATGTACTATGCCCGGAGTCAGGCGCGCTCGCTCGCCGCTGACCCGATTTCTCCATTATAGCCACGTGCGCCCTGGAGGACGACGGTGACGCGAGAGCACTGTTATTATCGTCACAGCACTCGCCGTGAAGCATCGAATTATGTTTACGATTACATTGTTTACATGGGCCAAACCAACATTCAGTGACAGTGTGACCGGCGCGCATGCAATTCCTACAGAGGTTATTTTCCTCAACGAATCTTAACCTATCAATAACCGAAAGATTTATAAATTTACTACATGCGTAAAGGGAATGGTTCGCATTGCACATAGTACATTTCTGATAACGTTTTAAGTCAGTGTTAAACGAGTTGGATTTTTGAGATTTATTCGAATTGTTCCGTGTAGTGAGACCGCTATGTGAGCTCGACAAGTGTTTCTTAGGAAAAATATCAGAGATCGGTTTATTACTAGTTTGTGTTACCTTTATAGTGTCTAAAACATCGGCTCTGTCTGTGAGAAATTTAATTAAATTACTTAATGTTATCCGATCCGTATTATTGTGGTGCGAAAGAGAGCTTTTATGTTCTTCCCACTCGCGCTCAGTGGACAAGTCTAATTTGGAAACCATTAAATAAATAATCAAAGTATCCCAGCTTTCAGTTGGTTCTCCTAATGCTTGAAGAGCACGAATATTTTTTAAAATATTGTCTATCAACTTGCGAATTTGAAACGATGATTCTTTATTGATTGACGAAATTGTGAACAACGCCTTAACATGATTGTGTACAAGTAACCTATTATTATTGTATCTATTTTCAAGCAATTCCCAAGCTATTGCATAATTTTCGGCAGAAAACTGTAAAGATTTTATTATTTGACGAGCATTGCCGGTTAGAGCAGAACGTAAATAATGGAATTTTTGTATATCATCAATAGTATTGGAATCGTGTATTAATGAAATATAAGTGTCTCTAAATTCTAACCAATGCTCAAAGGTACCGTCAAAGGAAGGTAGTGATATTGTCGGTAATTTTATGCATGAAGGCTTATCACTTGAATATTTAACCACAGTTTTATTTAATATGCACTTTGCTTTAGATAAAAATTCATAAAATAAATTCTCGAAAGTTTCTCGTTCAATCAATTCCCTTTCCAAATCTTTATCTTGTAATTTCAACTCGATTTGATCCTGAATATCTGTAAAATTCTCGAATAAACTATCCACCTTTGAACAACGACTTTCTAACGCGACTTTTTGCATATCTGTTAATTCATCGTCCAAAGATTGAACATATTTTACGAATAAAGTGAATTTCCCTTTAATAACCCCCCGTTTCTTAATTAAATCTTTAACACTATCGTCACTGTACATTATGGGAGACTATAAAAGACAAAAGAAAGTACTTACAGTTTTTAGAATGTTGAACAGTCAGGTAGTTTTGAATAGTTCGTCTGACCTTGGCCGCCACGAGTTTCTAAAATACGGTAAAAGAAAGATATTAGCACAAATGAGCACTGGATTTGGTTTAGGATTGGATTCTGATGGCCTGACCGTATGATGATGCCTGGTTCTGATGGTAACTGTCGTCGCCACTGATGAGATCCGTGCCGAAGGTCCAATTTTGTTGTGTGTCAGGGTTTGTGTGTGGTTCGGTTACTATATACACTTTTAATTTTATAATAATAAATGTTTCTTTATTGCGAATAAATATGCGAACAATGTAGTAGTTGACTTAATCGCTTGACTTGGTCGAATAGTGTCGAGCAGGGGCCGAGTCTCCACACGCCCGCCGCACGCCCCGCGACGCACCGCTCCCTCCCCGCACAGTTTCTCCCCTCTGCCGCCAGAGAGCGTTAACAAATCTCTAAACTGGATCGGTTGTACAAGACAGTTGAGATTATTCAAATCTGGTGAAAACTGAAAGACGTATTTCAAATGAATTCCAATCCACCCATCCGAACACCTTCGTAATGTGAGGACGATCACCACTCGTCCATTGCGGGAGGACACTCCGAATGTCGTTAGCACTTACTAACCCATTGTTTTTGCTGATCGCAACCCGCACTTAGGGTTGTCACAAACAAAAATTATATTTTGTGTGAAAAATTTACAAACGTAATACAGACTTGTTTTATTTTGGACTTGTTGTACAATTGATAGACTTGCTTGCATTTATCGAGAACTTTACGAGGGAGTTGACTATATAGCGAACTTATAGTGACTATTTTAATCCTGCTTTGAAAGAGAACAAGAGGATAAGAACAGGTTTTATTTAAAAAAAAATATAAAAAATAGAAAATAATTTTCACTAACTTTTTCTTCTCCATGCATACGTGACATTGGTACACGAACGGATTACGAATGTACGATAGGGGTTCATGATTTTATTGATTTCTTAACAGGGTATCTCTTGTTTCTTCGTGAAATTAGTAAAATTAATCCATAAATAATAATAATATCACTTATTCCAAATATCACAGTATTTCATATTCATCTTCATCAGTAATAAATTGAACAATTGAAGTATTGAGTTGTATTTTCAGCTATATTACGGACAAAATAAAAGCTATTGTAAATTTAAACTTGAGCATTGGAAATTAGATAAAAAAAGTATCAATATAATAAAGTCCTTTTACACTGGAAGAATTTTAAATTAACTTCCGAAAATATAAGTCGGTATGGCTCCGTTTTCATTTTCCTCGTCGAGTCCCTTTGTTAAGAGCCTAGCCTTATAAAGTGCCTTCTTCATTAGCTGTGCCTTCAGATCCTGTATAACACGGTAATTATGAATTCCAACAATTTAGAAAGTAAAATTTGTTGTGTAATAAATCAAATAATTTCTGGTTATGTTTTATTAAGAAATTGGATCTGGCTTTTTCCAGAAAATATTTTTTTGAATATTTTAATTTCAAATGAATTTGTTTTGACTTCGGTAGAGTGTACTTTATAAAGGTTTATTGCAATTTTATGTAAGCCCACTAGTACCATATTAACTAGCAGATCGTCTACCTATTACAAATAGCTGAATATACACATAAAATTTGTAGAAAAAGTTGTTAAACTTCACAGAAATACGATTCACTTTTGGTTATTGGGCATGTAGCTTGTACACATAGCCTATGAAAGATCTTTCACTCTTAATCCTATTAAGATAATATTAATGCAAATGTGCAGTAGGTATTCATTGACATATTCTTTGTAGTAAAATGTTTAACACTCATACCTAACCAGCGTTATCAAGTTAAAACACCCTTAAGCATGGTTTGGACGATTTAAAAGAACTTAGTAAATGAGTCTATTTAAGTAAAGTTAATTTTGACTTTGACTTTGTTTGTCTTTCATAATTCATAAATAAGAGGTAAGAAACTTATTTCATCAGATTTAACGCTAGGTTAGATAGAAATTTATAATGACAGCCATAATTCTACCCAATCAAGATAATAATCGATTAAGTATTGAATCGATTATTATTTTATATATATATATTATTCTTATCTTATTTATGTATATAAAAGATTGGTTTCGGCTCTCCAGCCCATCAATCCTATCGACAACCCTATAGTAATCCCACAGGACATTATCAGCACTAATTCCCGCGGTGATTTATATCTTCACCCCGGGATTACGGGATCGCAACGTAGATTCTTCCCTAATGGACGATTAGATCCGAAGATGAGAAAATGTTTAATTTGTATCAGTTTTTAAGTGTACTTGTGTTTAGTTTTCTGTAACCGTGGAGAAATGCGAGGAGCTTGCTTGTGTAACGGTTCCAGCACTCTGTTTCGATCACGAAAACTGAGAAACTTCTACAGAGGTTGGTCCTTGATAATTCAATAAAAAATCATTCCTTTACTTTACCAGAGCCCACGTGTTTCTAAAATTTCTAGAAGGGCAAAATAGTATAAAATCACAGTGATACCTTAGTTAGGTGAAATAATTGGTAAATTATATACAATCATGTCATTAAACAGTAAAGCTAGTGTAAATTTCAATCGAATTGGATCGTCTCGATTGGTTTTGTCGTCAGCTGTCAAATTGTATGAAAATAACAGCAGCGTCTTTGAGAAGTATTGGACACAAATTTTTATATAAGGACTAGTTTACCCGGTGAACTTTGGTTACAAAATTCATGGAGTAAACTAGGGAGGCAGAGTAGAGGCGGGTTAATCCGAACTCTACCTACTGCCATCTATCAAAAATTATTGTAATTAGAGATGTAACAAATGTCAGTACACGTCAATTAATTTTTTAGCTTTTGTTTAGGATTTTTTAAAATTTTTCAAAACTTAAAATTTATTCAAATCAGCCAAGCCGTTTTTGAATTTTAGCTAGACTGTATCATGGAATACAGGATTTTTTCACATTCACCAGTGTCATTCTCTGCTCAAGGAGGTGATTTTTCAAAAATATACAAAAGCAGTTTTAATTATTTTATAAATAAATGAATGTTTCCTTTCATTAAAATTTGCCATCATCAATATTGGGGTACTTTTCCTGCAGCCACGTTGTTTTTTTCCATTCCATATAAATAGAAGAAAAAGAAGTTTACTACGATGGAAACATCTAGATCCATTGAAACTAACACTAGGTTTACAGTATTTATTTAATAAAGAAGAGCAAACGATTTCTAAAAAAATTTATATTAAATTATGTTCATTAGGTCGAACATAGTAAGATAATAAAACATATAAGCGGAAACAATACGAATAATAGTTATTCGTATTGTTATAATATTTTGTTTTCCAGCGTCTGCAAGTAAATCAAAACTAGATGTGTGTCCATTTGGAACAAGAACCGTCGCATGGCGGTGTTCGGGCCTCTCCCATTGTGTGCGACGTTTAAATGATATTCCGCACGGTACAAGGATGTAGATAGATGACTAAGTGCAGAGAAATATTACCCTAGGCAGTTTTTTCCGTCAAATGAAACAACGTCTACAATAAATTGGTGCTTCGAATATTTTAAAACATTACAAAAATATGATTGATTTCCTTTTTTTGAATTGATTGAGTTTAAATATAATAACTGTCGAAAGAACAGAGCTCCAACCTCTAACGTTCTTACCTTTGAATACGAAAACACGTTCGCTGTGGTTAGTTCTTGGATGGTACAATTAAATATATATCTTACTCCTCTACTGCTTATCATTAGGTGGTGTAGAGTCATTTGCTATGCTTTTTATTAAAAAAAAATCTGTGCTTCAGAAGGCATGTTAATCCAGTGTGGTCCTAGTTAATATGGCACCCGGTTTCATACACCACACCGCAATGACTCAGTCATAGCATATTGGCCCAAACACCTATTCTGTTCCAATCATGTAAGGCCAGAACAGTGGGACTTATAGGCTGTTGGTGATGATGATCATGCTATTAACTGTCAAAAAGGTGACCATTATAACTGTTATGCAAGGATTGAAAAAATTGGTCCCTAACATCAGCAAACGATAAGTATTTTTGTCAAATTTATCACCGATTTTGTGAGCGGTTCTTCTATGGTTTTCATCGTAATCAGTTAACGATTATCAGGCGTGTGCTGAAATCCCACGCAGTGAAGTTGTGGTTAATGTAACAATTTCTATCCTAACACTATGTAGGATACAGATTCTAAGCTCCTCTTATAGATTAAAGTATACTCTCCATACTAAAATACACATATCAAAAGTGTTTGAGGGTTATTTCGTTTGAATGATTGATGATCACTTAAAAACTAGTGCTTATTATGTGGGATTTTTTTAATGTTATTTATGTATCTAAAATCATAACGTGTGTAGACGACATGAAATTGGAACATTAACTCTTAAACTACATAGAAATGATATGAAATTATATTAGGATTTGACTTTATAAAATTTCTTTGAACAAATACAACTGATATTTTAATTTTATTTCGTAATATTGTCTTCACATTATTCACACTTATTATTTTTTTATTATTACAGCTTACAGTTTTTTTTACAATGCAAATAAATCCCACCGAGGATGATGATCGTATGATACTTAACCTTATTGTCATTGTATTAAGAGATAAAAATCTGACGGAATATTCTTTGATACATAAATAAAATATATAAAAAAAAATATTATGTAATTCCTTGGATTCAAAAATTTGCTTCTAAAAAATTCGTCAAAGGATATTTTCGTTTTTCTTATTTATTCTTATAATAAGAAAGCAAACTATGAATAGTTCCCTGACTACCTACGTAACCTGCGTGTAAAAAACTGCTTAGAATGAATGTGCATACTAAGTATTGTTACAAAACTTTTTTAATTATCCGAAAAATAAAAAATAACACGGCATATTAAAATTGTATAGCTAGAACTTACCTTCATAAATTAACAATATTTAAGTACCTCATCCGTTTCCTCTGAAAGTGCTCCGTGATACAGAGACACTGTGGCATCGTAAATCTGCGCGCGCGCATTGTGCATTGAACCGACTCCCCAGGAACATCGGGCCTCCGTCTTCTGCGAACAAGAATACCACCT
Source organism: Acentria ephemerella (assembly GCA_943193645.1). NCBI lineage: Eukaryota > Metazoa > Arthropoda > Insecta > Lepidoptera > Crambidae > Acentria > Acentria ephemerella. Next base: position 1,088,829 of record OW971887.1, read on the forward strand.
ATCCCTTACTTCCTGATTGGTTTACCTACACGGTTTAACTCTTAAGAGGTTAATATTTTAGAACGAGATATGAGATTTTTTTTAATAAATTTTAATTTATTAAAAAAAATATCATATCTATTTTATTTAACATTTAACATGGCCCTACCATTATTGATAAAGATACCTTATCGAAAAGATCGAACTAAAACGTTACTAAAGTCGAAAATATGAACAGTAACGTAATTTCACAAAAAAATTTATCCCATGATAGCTTCGCTTCCAAAAGGGAATACCGGTTTTACGTTGGCAGGATGAAAGTTATAACCTATTGCGCAACGTTACTCGGCAAACAAACGCGCTCATTGGGACATGGCGTAATTACCAGTTATTAGCCACAATTACACGAGTAATAACGATTTATATAGAGACCGTTATGCCGTGCTGCGCATGAGTCGATTTTGGTGAAGTAAACACACGATAATAATTTTATGGCTTCATTGACTTTTTTAGTTACAAATTTTATTGTTTTTACAACCAAATTAATCTTACATCAAACAGAACATTATACAGGCAAGACTGTTTAGATTATAATTATTAGATTGGAACTTATTTTCCTTATCAATGACATACCACTAGTTTTTAATCCTGGCCAGCATTTTCATGGAGTTGGTAGACTATTCATACCCTTGAATTGGTCTGGATTAAAGTGATTCTTTTTAATTGGATGGGTATCTGCAGAGTACTGTATAGATACATTCATGGCTGTATTGCACTAGCTGTACTGTACATCAATACTTGACTATTAAGATAAATAGATAAAATACTTAAAAATGCACCGAGGCCACGGCTTTTTTGTGAGTTATGAACACATTAACATATCATATGAGCCGCAGCCTTCAGTTGCCACCAACCTCACTTTCAGCGTCCCCTTTTCAGTATTTTGAGAATCAAAGTCAAAATATTACACACTACACTTATTGATCGTTAATCTAAGCCATCTGTTCGTAAATCTACCGGGGGTCTTGGGCTGAGAACTGAAATGTCTTTGCTGGGACCTGGATAATTTAATCTGTGTCTGAGAACATATAACCTCATGTCTACCTGAAATGTAACACGAAGACATACTAAGACAATTCTTAACGGGGTAGCTCTTGCTCTTCATCTCACCTGATGGTAAGTTAAGGCCGAAGATGGAAGCGAACTACACCAGGTCTCCTCAAACTCAGAGAACTGGCTATCTTTCCTATAACTGCCGGAACACATCACAGCTGTTAACATTATTATTATGGTGGCAGATTTAGATAAGATGGTAGAAGCCTGGCGGACTTAGAAAAAGCCCTCTCAGCGACAAAACCAAGCAGAAAATTTCTATTCCACTTTAAATGGAACCCTGGAACTCCAGATCTGGTATCACAGCCACTATACCACAGTGACAAAATATAAACTCAGTGAATATATTCTCAGACTCAACTCAGACAGAATAGTTTTATATGTACACCGTGTGCTACTAAGTTGTAGTACTTAGATAACAGTTTAACATCATTAATCACAAAGAAACGAAACTAAAGGAAAGAACATTAAATAAATTTCACCAATTTAAACAGAACGTCCGTGGCGGACACTTCGCTGCGTCTGCATCAGAATAAAAACGCGCCGATAGTTTGTTGTCGATGTCTAACTTCAACAAAAATAATATTTATTGTCTGTGACGCGACAAGCAGCCACTAAAGATCAAACGAACAAAATGTGATTGTGCTCAAGTGCAAATAAGAAAACAATCTATCTTCAGTCTGAAACGTAAAGGAACTCCTTCTTTCAAACAGTCTAAGTTTACATTGTCTACCAATATTGGCGACATCCAGAAACTGTTTGTTTGTTTGTCCAGAACAGAACAAAAGTAATTGAAAACTCACTAGTAAAGCTCTTAGCAAAAACACTTTGTTATTAACTTTGGTGGCTTTAAAATATTTAAACTATTTTGTTTGATATTTTTGCAATAAATAATAATATTTCTCACACTCACGTCTACTTATTAACCGAAATTAAGCATCATTAAGAGCTTGAACTATGAATACTGGATAACGGAGGAATATCTATAGTGATATGTATATAAATAACAGAAATATCTATAAACACAAACTCGTACTTGTCCAACAAATATCTGCTTCTACCGGGACCTTCTGACTGAGAAGAAAGGGATACTGACCACTACTAGACGGCTATCAAACAAACCGTAAAATTATTTTTATATTTGAAATAAATATCAGCGCGGCGCAAATCCATTAATAAGTTAATATGTTCATCTTTATTTTTGACAACGTTCTGGTGTCACATTTTTTATCATATGACCGACTCCTGCCAAAGTCCACAACCAAATAATACTTTTTGTGGTGACTTCCCATTTTGCCAAATTCCCATACAGCCGCAATAATAAAAATTACCGCTACATTTTGTATAAAGAATCACATTCATATGAATAGTATCGTTGGAAAGTATTCGTTTTTAAAGTGAATTTTTATTTAAGTGGAAACAAAAACGTTCATCACAATGGTAAGTGCATTTTTTTAAAGTAAAAGGATAATAACTATTTAAGGTTAGGTTAGGTTTGACTATGTTTTATTTAATGAAATATGATTTTTCAGCAAATTCGGCAGAATGAGAATTCGGCGAAACGGCATTTAATCACTTTATGCAGCACTGCATCAGATAGCCTTCTTAAGTTAACATTGCGATGGCTATAGCTAGATTAAGTCTACCTTGTAACAGACATGTTCGTAGAAATGTTACAGAACTATTATTACCACTTAAAAATTACACACACACACCACTACAACATACTACGATATACATATTACGATAACACATATATGAAAAAGTAAAACTGTGTTGAAGTTAAGCCACAACTAATCGTAATAATATATTTACTGTTATCTCCAATTCCATAATCGTCCATAGACTACGGTAAATTTGTATAGACACTTATTTACTTACCTTTTGTTACATTAATTAATATATAAATAAACATTTTAACCCCAATATTTACTCTCATTGAAGTATTTCCACGTAAATTCGATATTTTCGTTACATTGGCGCGAGGTCCAATTACAAAGGAATAAATAAAATACAGTAAAAAGTTTTCTGTTCACGAGAGGAAAATATAAATAACAAACCTTTGGGGAAAATATCCCTTTGAACTGGCAACATTGACTAATAGCATTAATTCGGTTACCGTGAATCAGATAAGCCGTTCAGGGAAATTGTGTTGCTACATTGATGTTAGAATAAGCAGTCGATAGAGAATGTATCAAGAAATTATAATTGTCAATTTATTATTTTTAATAGCTATCAGAAATCCGCCTGACTAGTTCCCCATCTTACTTAGGTCTGCTATAACAATAATGTTCACAGCATTGTTGTGCTCCCGCAGTTCGAGGTAAGATTACGAGTTCGAGGTTTTGTGGTTGAGGAATCCGGGAGTAGTTCGCTTACATATTAAGGCCTAATCGGCCTTATCTTTGTAACGTTACGGTGTGAGGAGGGACCAGTAACAAGGCACTGTTTGACGTCACATATTTATTTCTTAGTAAAGTAACAACATATTGTAACAAAACACAAAACAATATGAAACTGAACACTGGATGGAAACTAAATATAAAAGGGTTTATAAAATACTTACAAAAGTTCCTATTAATAGGAAATTCAAATAGAAACAATTCCGAACTTTGATTTATTATACATGTTCGAGCTCTGGTGCTAGTGGAGACCTCTGTTGAGACGATTATAAACTACATAGTGACGTCATCATCGTCATAACTGCGTGTTCCAATGATCGTCGAGTTTTGTCACACCACGCACTCCAATGCTCAAGCCATTGATTTAATGTTACCCACCTAATTTTAAAAGATTGTATGTAAAAATACGATACATTAGAAATTCAATAGAAAACTTTTACGATAATGGCAAGTTTGTTTTTTCTTTTCTCCAGTAAATTAATATTTAATAAAGTTTAATTAGTACGATACAATGGTGTCAGATGAGCGGTAACCAGGGGAAACGAAGACACGTGTACATGAACGGCCAACACTATAATGAATAATATGAGAGATAAAACCGGAACAATGAAAAATGTGTCAAGATTTTGAATTTAATTGGTTGATTGATTTTAAAATATTGCCCGTAATAAAATAAGTGGACGGAGTTGCTATAGTATACAGTGTTAAAGCACCACATGAAGGTTAAGAGCGACCCTGTTAAGAATTCAAAAAATCAAAATAATCTGGTTTTACTCCAACCAACTGACGTAGATAAATGTGAATCAATTAATTAAGAAGCTATGGGGGATGGACGAATACTTGTCGATAAAATAATTAATCAATCGTGAATACCTGATGGAACGATGGGTCATCTATGAAAAATGTTACGTGAGACCTATTTTCTACCATCGGATGTCGAACCGCCAGGCAACCAGTTAGGGAGATCAGATCTGTTACACTGTAAGTTTATCTTTCTTATTTTATTAGCATTTCATCAATCAATCTCAGGTATTTTTAATCTTCTGCTCTTAAACAGATCAAAAATTCAAAAACGTAATGTCCATACAAATATTTATATTAGTAAAATAACATTTTTATGAAATTTGAAAACTACTTTTGTTATTTTAAATGTTTCATATCACCATAGTATTTATATGACCGTGTTAACATTAGTAGGTTTCGGCTTGGTAGAATATATACCAAATATTTTGTATATATTATAAAAATATGCTATTATAGTTTCGCTAAAACTCAAAACTCGTAACACTCGTAAATATCCACCCACAGTTTTGTTTAGCTTATTATATTTAATTCAACGATATTTATCCTATTTTTATTTAAACCCTTGGAATACATTCGAAATAATTTTTATTGTGTTCCGTTCGCTTTATACCAGGGCTGGTTTAAAAATAAAAATAACAGGGAAAATCTTATAGCAAAGCGTTAAGAATATTATTTCCATTGTAGGTTGAGTGTTTATCTTCAAATAGCACACCTAGTATCACCTTTATATCTATTTCGGTAGCTTTCGTCTTTAAAATCATTATCTACAGCGTAGTAAAGCGAAACGTCACAATGGCAAACACTCAAGCGACAAAGAAATATGGTGTACGTCAAAATGAGAGCGACGGGATAGATTCACAGTCAGACAATAAGGGGCTGGTGGCGGCAGGTTTTATTCAAAGTAGATAATAATTACAAGTGAAAACGTAAATTAGTTATAATTAATAGTAGATGTATATATTTTGGGTTCACTATGAAACAATATACATTAGAGATTATTTTAGCGAGCTAGGCTTGACTTAGAAAAATATTATTTACTCACCCTCGATTGCAGGATATTAGAAGAACTATATAGAAGACATTTCAGCTACCCATTCATTTATTATTTATTTATTTTTTTAACCATTTATGTACACACAAAGACAATTAAAAGGACACAACAGAATATTAGAGAATTGTACAAAGGTACTGCTTATTTCTATAAGAAATCTCTTCCAGCAGCCCTTCATATGGGAAAAGTGACATTGAAACGTAGAGGGGGGTGTACCAATACTTATATAATTATAGTTTAGTATATGTATTACGAGCATTCTCGGTTCAAATATCGTTATTTCGTGATGCTCTGTGCTTCGAAAGGCACGTTAAAACTTCGGCTATCGATTTCATCCACCAACCCGCATTGAGCCAGAGAGGTGGTGTTCTAATCCAAACTCCTCATTAGATTCTTCTATATCTTCATACATGTGCCTGTGCCCAGTAGTGGGAAGTACACAGACTGTTGATGATGAAGACCGAATTATAGCAATAAGTCTTCTCGTTACTTGTTTTTATATATATATAAAGCACAGCAATTGACTCAACCCCACCTGAGGATAAGCAGTAGAGGAGTCCATATGTGAGGATAGCTAGTGAAGCATGCGACATTCAGCCTTAGCCACCCTCACCTTGCAGGCCCAAGAAGTGCATTTTCACGCCTCTTTTAAAGAAACCTATATTATAAGAAGGAGGAAAAACGTGTGTGGTGTTTTTGTTCAAAAAAGTTTATTACATTTTTAAAGATAAAACAAAAGCTGTCAATTTTTTCGCAACCGATAAAACTGTTGGAGAGAAATAACAGGAGGTAGGTTTTTCAGAATCAGCAACAAATTACTTCTATGAAGAAAGGGTTGGAATTGGTAATAAAGATAAGGGGAAAATTGGGAAATAAACAACAGTAAATTAAAGAAGGATAAGATCGAGGGTACAAATTCTTAGAAAGATTGTTGACATATATATATACAATGCTGGCGAAACTACTATTCATTTACTGAACCTAAAATTTCTTTACCTCTCTGTCTTTTCATTTAAATATGAAAAGGATAGTAAGACTTTTATGAATGTCTATTTATTTGATTCTTGAACGTCCATGAACTTTTGTCTTATTTCATCAGCATTCATGATATACATTAAATGAAGGCAAAGAAATATACTTAGGTGTCGCCATTTTAAAAACGATAATTATCTTAATATTTTTCACACCTATGTATATAAATATCAGAAATATACTAAAAAACATCTATGACTTATGAACAAAATCTGTCCCTACCGGTTTTGAACCCGGGACTTCTGATTAAATTAACAGATGGCCGTCAATATTCTGTAGAGTTTGGCCGTCCTCCCTGTAATTCTATTCGATATTTCTAATAAATGCATTAATCTTTTAGAAATTATTAACGTATAGTTAAAATACCTACTGAAATCAAAATGGAATTTAATTTCCCAATTAAACTACGATCAGGCCTTTTCCCGTAAGTTGTGTAGACAAAATAATCTGTGGTCTAAAATAGCGACTACCATATCTAGTTGCGCCAAATGGCTCGACCTAACCGAGTAATTTGCTTCAAGCCCTGATTTCACAGTCGTTAATTTCGTATGCTCACCATAATTTCTAAGGATACAAACCTTTGCGGTATCATTCGTTGTCCTAACATTACCAAACAATCTCTATCATTACCAGCAATTGTAGAGGCTTCCTTCTCGGATACTGTCTTAGAAATAAGAACGAATTTCCAAATTCTTCCTAAAGCATTTCAATTTTTCACTGCAGCCGTAACTTGGTACGAAAACATACAAGCCCTACTGAACAAATTGAAGGTGTATCGTCTGAGTGACAAGGTTCATAATTATATTGCAGGTTACACCAATTTGGGGTTGCCAACGACCTTTATTGTGACGTCGTTTGATTTATATTGTAAAAAAAACAAATGTTGCAAATATACTTTTGAATGAGAGCGAGAAAATTTCTTAAATATTTGTGCGTCATGTCGTGGATCCTATTTGTATATTTATTTTAACTAGATCACCTGTTTACCTATAAATACCGAGTAACTATTTAAGTATAAATAAATATTAACATAAGAAGTGAAAACACGAAAAAGGTGTGGGTTAATTCCAAAAGAAATTTCTTCCAATCCAGCTGGGATAGGATAAGTGCTCGGGGAAAATAGACGTCGCGTGTAATGATAAATTTAAATACTACTGTTCAACGGCCGTCGCGTCGAGTGGTACCCCTGTCTACTTAGCCAGAGGTCCCGCGTTCGAATCCGTAAAGGGGCAAATATTTGTATGATGATTACAAAAGTTTTGTCACGTGTCATGAATGTTTGTACGTTTATTTAGTATATTTCTAATATTTATATACATATAACTCTCCTTTTCTAATATTTAGTATAATTATCCGTTATCTAGTATCCATAACACAACACTCTTTATTATGATTAATTTGGGCTAAATAAATAGATGTGAGGGTGTTAAATATTAACAAATATATATATAAGTAAAACTTACTTAAAAACATGTATAAACATAGAGGGGAATAGACAACAACTTAAGATAAGGAGAGAGTACTTTTTATTTTTTTCCTCAAACAATGTTTCTGACAATCACGAACCGAAGGTGGCATCGAGCTCCGCAAAATGACTGCACGAACAGTGTAGGACCCAAAGAAGAAGTTGGTACGAGTGTTGCGGAAAAGTTTGAGCTGAAAACCAAGATGCGATCTGCAAGGAACTTCGAAAGAAATAGCCAACCCGTGTCGCTCACGAAGATAAATAGGATAGGCCGCGTTATGCCAGATATTAAAGAAATGGCAGAGACTAGGGGAATTTCTGCGAAGGCAAATGTAAGCCTTTGCTACCGAAATGGTGACACATGATCGTATTTACACAATTTATATTGAACAAAAAAATATTCTAGATGATTTCAAAATACTAAATGAACCACTTTGTGGAATACCGAACATATCGGTAACTTACTCGTCCGATCTACCTAGCCATTTTTAAATTTTAGCGAGACAGCAATATAATTATGTATATATATAGAAGATATAAGAAGATTACTGTTTTACACTCTTAACTGTACTTCAAGTATAACATTCAAGAATGATAACGACCTTATTGGTTTGTAATAGGAGAGGTTTTTGCAAAGCCACGATAAATGATTAGGTCGAGGAAAGCATCTTCAGTGTAATTTTGTGTGAATGTAATAAGTCAACTCATATCGTCCCTTCGCACGCACGCGGCACTTGATTGATACCTTCTAATTCGTTACAGGGTGCTCCTTATGAACTTACTTATATCATAATATGTCTACGTTTTCTGACCAAATAGAGTAAATTAACTCTACTAACTCGATTAAATAACTTAATCGAGTAGGAAGCAGTTATTTTCGGGAATCGCTAGAGATTTCAAAATCAATTGTTTTTAATTGTACGACTCGACAAGCTTAAAGTGACATTACCCATAGCATTATTATAAGTGATAACTTTAATTTAACCTTCGTCCTTTGCTAGCTCGCTGGCGTTCAGATACAATAGTATATCCATTAACCTGCAAGCTATAAAATCCAAACACTATCACTTTTAATTGTCTCCAAGTTTTACCTGGAGTATATACTCAACAATTTAAGGATTAGTTTAAAATAGGAATCACATAATTTAAAGTGGTAACCGTCACGTGTAAACACATTCCTTTTTCATTTCAAAATGTAATATTATATGACTACAATATTGTTATTTGTAAGACATTTTGAGTCAGCAAGAACTAATATCCTCAACAAGTTATTTAATCGAACCCAATACTGCTTAACCTTCGTAATATTATTACTTGCCGCGATCGTCTATATGGTGAATATAACAACCATAATTTCAAAATCTAACAAATACTGAAAATGTTCTTCTGATTTTTTTTAAATTCCGTTACGATGCGTCAAATTTTTTTAAACTTGAAATCTAAAAAACCAGTATTATAGCGGAAAACTTACGGTTACTACATAAAAAACAGTTAACATTTATTTATTTATCTCAACACTGTTTCAACAGCAATTTTCTACACACACAGAATATAATGCAATTACCCAGACACAATCCAATTAAAGAAACACATTATCTTTCCAAAAAATCATCAGGAAGCCAAGAAAGCCATTTTAAAAAGCTTTTCTTCCTAATTGTAAGCTAACCTCCTAAACGACTAAGCAAAAGAAAATTTTTCAAAAAAGAACTATCGCTTATAAGGCAGTCTGCTTTTGTTCTCTGCGTCTTTTGTTATTGTGCCAGTCCACGGAAGCTTGGCCTCTTGCTTGTCATTCCTTTGCCTTGCATAGCTTATTTTTAATAGCTTAAGCGGGGGAGGGAGAGCTTAGTATACGCTGGACGCTCATACTTCGCTTGAAGCGTCATCTACATTGAGAAGTTGAGAGCGTTTTTGAACGCTTAAGATATTTCCGATAAATTCCTAGTCTTTCTGATATATAATCTTTTCTAGATACAGAATAGTTGGAGGGTTTGATGTTAATATGTAATGCAAAATACTTAGAAATTTATTTTGCCTTTAATATCACCAATAAGTGGGCATTCTTGTGTAGATAGCGTGTGACATAGTTATGTAGGCAATGAAATAACATTGTATTAAAATTATAATGTTTAATATCAATTTCATTTTGTGGGCTTCAGAATATGATAAATACAAATTCATTACTTTACAGGGCAAGCAATGAAATAATTGAGAAACTTGAAGGCACTAATTAAATATCATAAACACGATATGTGAAACAAAAATTATATTTAAAATTAAGGAAATGTATTACAAATCGGGTAAAATAATTGTAATTATTTTTTTGGCGACTATACCTATATTAATAAGTCATATTGTGCAAAAATGCACTTATCATTGTCTGATCTATGGCCACAGAATATTAGAGATGCCCGTATTTTATGGTAATTAAAAAATAGCATTTAATAACTTTGCGTTAGATCGTATGTTACAGAGGCCATTATTACAGAGCAGTCGGTAGGTACAGAGCATTGGAGACAGAATATCAACGCACTGCTGTCAAGTCAAATAGCAGTATAATTTCATATGAATTTTCAAATGCTATTCATGAAACTTTCCATGCCTAAAGGTAACTGTAAGTAGCGCTTGAGGATTGGTAACGAGTAAGAAGAGTTTATTGGAATTAGAATAAGCTTAGGCACGTAACTGACAATGCCCGTTGACTGACATGTATATGTTTATAATACTAATACATAATGACATAATTGATTTGTAAATGTCATTATAAATACTAAAGGCTGAGAGTTTCTTGCGCCGCTTCTTCTCTGCAGCTACTAATTCGTCGAAGCGGTAGTAGGGTTGATTGGGAATATGCATACTAGTGTTATTTTTAATTTTAAAATAAGTATTATTTTAAAATTAAAACTAACAATTTATTTAGTACATATTTAAATACTATAACTAGGACAATTAGTAAATGCCCGGTTGATACCCAGTAAAATTATGACTATTGCCTTTATAATTATATTTATTTGTTTTCTCATACATATTCCCTGTTGTGACGATTTAAAAGAGCTTAGTAAATAAGTCTATTTAAATAAAGTTATTTTTGACTTTTGACATTCTGTCTTTAAAAAGTTCTGTCTATGAAAAAGTAAACAAGAAGATACCATTTTTATCTCCTATACAGCCAGTTCGTTACACTGGACACAACAAAGAAAAGTAATTCAACTCTCAATAAACAGCAAACGCTACATGTCGTTTATTGTCCCAACATTATCACTGTCTGGAGACAAAGGGACCATTGTGTAGGACTGTGGGCCTTCCATTTCATATCTCTTATTATTAGGCTTAGTTTCATAGCTTGTATTCCCTTAATTTTCCGACAGTATAATTGTAAGTTTGTTATCGAAGACTTATCTACGGTTAACATATATGAGAGATTATTTTGACCCAATTATATTTAAGACTGTTAAGGCGGGTTTAAGCGAGAAGTATTCATATTAAATTGCTAGGAAATTTCGAAACTTGTATCGCCTTGCGAATTGTAGGCACATACGTAGTCTTATTTGTCGATATCCGAAAATATTCTACAACCGTCCAAGTTATCAAATTTGCTAATAGAATTAAGTTTTTATAAAACCAAATAGAGACAGCTATTCGGCTTGCACAGCCCAGTCCGCGTACAAACGCACGACACGTCTGACTTTAAAACAGTCATATTGATACGATAATCTATCTAAACTCCAGTTGGGACCAATTTTACAGCCAAATCACCTTGCCAACATAGCCGCGGTATCTTCCGGCGTCATCTCGCGCGTAGGAAAGTAGAAAGGGTCGGGTAATGCGTCACTGTGGGTTTTAGTGGGTGAGAGAACACATCACTCCTTACCTTCCCCGGGTAAGAGAGGTAGACTGCTTGTGACCACGCTGCTGCAATACATCTGAAACGTCAAGCTTTACATATGAACTATGTAATAAAAATATCACGTTTGAGCCCCGTTGCTCACATATAAAGTTGCATAAAATTAATAATGAAATTCCTTTTGTTTTTACCGTTGTCAACTTTGAAAGTCAATATTGAGAATATGAAGACTTTTTATCAATTTATAATTAAATTCACCAAGAACAGTAAATTTCTGAAATAAATTGATGTTATTTTATCTTAAAGACAATATTTATCAAACAATAGTAATTAATATAGTCTTAAAATTATTGTTGTCCCAGATTGTCGTGGGCTTGCGCCGACATATATATATGAGCCTACGTAACATTTAGTTTGCGATGCCTATGACCCTTGGGAGGTGAAGATGACCTGATGATCAACGTCGACGGGTATATAGGCAGCGCGTGACTGTGACACTCTATCGCTGTAATTTGGCTCACGTATTGCCGCCTCGGCGCTACGTGATCCAGTCGAATGTGGGGCTGAGGTACGGCAACAACTAGGGAAACTCGTTTGAATTTCACTTAAGATAATTAATTTCACTTACCAGAAAAATACAAAATAAACTTAAATTAAATGTGCATTCAAGAGTCATGTCAATTTATAGATAGAATTTGTTTAACATTAACAACAATCTACTGCTCGCACGCAATCATAATTAATGCTTATAAAAAATAAAATAAAATCACCGACTGCACTAACATACTTGAAAGGTAAGTATAATTCTAAGTATCGAGCAATGCGAGCCAATAGAGCTTAGTTTCAATATTTCATCTTGACTAAATTAAAGAAGAGATCCCATTCCTGGGCACAGCCATTCCTATTTGGGAGATACACGTGAAGAGTTTGGGCCCTAACAACGCCACGCTAACACCTACGCATGACGTCACCAATGGGAGTTGGTTGGTAAGTGAAAGTGCTTTCCGGAACAACTAAATATATTTACAATATAAGTTTTAAATGTGTCTTAAACGACTATCATGTACCTTTGTTTCTCGCTTGCCAGGTTGCACTAGCAGCGCTCACAAGGGTACTGAAGCACGGCGTCGTCGTTTGCCAGGTGAGCAGAAGCTTACCTCAATGTGAAAAACACATAAAAAGTTAGTGTCATGATACCACCACGCTACCATAATACGGCTTGGTGTATTTATAATTAGATTGTCTACAATTTGAACCTATGCTTGATACAACACCTGTAGATATAGTTCAATTCATAAGTATAGTCCAAAAAGTTGAATATATCTATGGATTATTTATCGATATAATATTTTCACTCGTCAAGCTATATAATTCAGATAGTTGCAAAAATTGATTTACGAGGAACCAGGGTGTTTATTGCGGTTTAATAAATTAAATAGACCAGAACTTTGTATTTAGTGAACCTCTATACCTCACCTTCTCAGTGACCATTGTTTGATCGGAGTTGTGGCCATATTTCCTAGCTGTAACCAATAAACTCAACGAAGGCGGAAGTAATCTAGACTCTAGGCCTAGTATTCGAAGATAAGAAAGCGCTGTCTAAAGAATAAATATCAACTCGAACCAAGATACTATAGTAGGGGACAATGATAAATTCCCTCTCCAAGCTGAGGTAGCAGGCAGGTTGCTGTTTGTCGAGCTAAAATAATTGCCTTCTTGATCCGTACCACGAAAATTACCACAGATAATGTAGACATAACATTTATTTTGGATTTCCTTAAAACTGGGCAATATTTTAGTCAGTTCGATTATGTCTCCAAAATGGCAATGTATTAGTGCATAAAGAGTTTTTAGTGCTGGTGTCTATGGCTATGGAAACCTGATGGTGATGATAGCATACCATCAGGTCATTTTTTTTGTATTCTCTACAATTACTTGTATTAATTACAAATACCTTTGATTACATTTATTTATTTTTTCTGATACATATTCCCTGTTATGACGATTTAAAAGAACTTAGTGAATATTTAAATAAAGATATTTTGACTTTTGACTTTGACTTTAATTAAAAAAAACCTACGACAATAAACTACTGGTTCTACCGGTATACTACGCTATAATTTAAAACTACTCAGGAGTCTCTCAGAGTCACTCTTTCGTGACAAGGAGTCTGTCGCACAGCCAGAGTCGGGAATTCTTACGGTCACACGTATTCCTTTCACGCCACTTTTTAACCCATTGAGGACGGGCGGGACATTTTTGTCCCGGTACCTTTATCCCACTTGCTTCGAAAAATTTCACACTTTAACCAACTTTTAGGTCATATCTATCAATAAAATACATTTTCTGAATAAAATAAAACTTTAAAAAAAGCCCGTCCTGAAAGGGTTAAGGAACCCATGTACGGTTCCAAAAGAAGTGTGAGCGCATTTTAAGCCGGCAAGGTGGAGGTAGCTAGCGCGGTATGTCGCATGCTGCATTAACTATTTTGACTTATGCACTCCGTTACTCCTTACTATCAGGTGGTCGAGTCATTAGCTGAGCTTTTTTAAATTAAACAAAAACCAATTGTATTATTGTTTAATTTTTATATTTAAAGCTACAAAGATTGAATTTTTGGTGTAAGTTGTTTGAAACTTTATCTAAAATACAGCTAAATTAAATAATGAATCTTATACTAATCAACGAACGGTGCACTTAAACCTAACCAAAGGGGCATTATATCCAATGTCCTTTGAAGGGTGACAAGAGTAACTTTGAGATTGAATCAGTTTTTAATTTTCATGTAAATTTCTGTTAAAATCAAATATGCATTGTAATTACGAAATGAACTCTGCCAGGTTCAATCACGATTTCATTTGCAATAGATATATTATTAACAACATTGTTCGCAATATTTCGACAGTTTATAATTTCGCGAGATAGATTATAAGCTTACGGTAGAATAGAATAGAATAGAACAGAATAGAATATATCGGTATTCAGAATACGACAAAAAAAATCGAATGCTCGGGTGTTAAGGTCTGGTTTCCAATACGGAAACATAGCACATACCCCCGGTGGGTCAAACAAATATTATTTTAAACTGGCTCATCCGTACTTCTGGAAGACGAAGCTTTCACCTGCCAACTTGTGTAGTATTTTAATATCACAAAAATCCTCAGGTGTCATTTCTCTTGTAAGCGTAAAAAAAAGTAATATGCTAACCAGTTCCTGGGATCCAGCTTTATAGATGAGGAGTGTGCTCAGAAAGCGCACCAAATCAACACCCAAGAGATTGGAACACGTGCTATGAATACGAACGAACCAATCGACATCTTTTGAGTCTGCTAAAAATGTCAGTAGAACAACTTTTTTTTCTCCGAGGAGTTTTATTATCAATTTTGGAAAGTTGAAGACAAAGGCATCCAATCTTAGCAATTGGTTATCTTGCATTAATGCCAAAATAGACAGACGAGTAATAGTACGAGTAGGTATATTAATGATATTTAATACCTAAGAGTTAATTTTTTTAAAAAAATTGGGTGTTTTTTTCTTACTGTCGAAAACAACTTTGATGAAGATACAGTCATAAATCATTATACTCAAAATGAAATATTGAAATGTATTTTCATTTTCGATTAATTTAATAATATTAGCTCACAATTTTTCAATTATTACAAAATGTTTTAAAAAGTGAAATTTAATAATTATTCCAAGAGAATAAAGTGATTTCCCATTTCTTTATAATATCTTATCAAACTACTGCAGTTGGTCTAAATGCTATTTAATTAGTGCTTTCTAGAATTTATTGAAATATTATACAGAGGCTTAGAAATGCTATAAATGCCTGGTAATATTAATGACTACAACTTGTAGTTGTAGAAATCTGAGACATTAATAATAGTTAATTAGTGTTGGACGGGTAGGTGTATGAAGGCTGTCTGCCGTCATCTATTTACTTTTGTATATATTTGATTACTGGGTTATTTTTCGTCCTATAGAATTGTCAAGTCAGGTGTCAAGATAAGAAGTGTCAAGTGTCAGAAATGTCAGGTATTTTTCAGTCGTGGTTTAATTTTTTTCCACTTCTATATAGGGTTAGTTTGCAAACAACAACAACATTTAAAGATAACGTCGAATGAAAATAACAAATAAGAATAATAAATAATATAAAATAAATAATAATAATAATAAATAATATAATAGTTTAACGTTTTTAGTTTTTCTTACACACACTGATAAAGTTAACCCTAGTACAATCGCTTTAAGTCATAACAGACACATGTGTAATAACATTACACACTAATGCGTAATATAATTATCCCTTCAAAGTTAAATTAGTACCTACTTCGGTACATTATATATGGTTAATATATGCCAGTGACAAAACAAAGCATTCTCAATTTAACCGGGTAATCATTATATTGAAAGTATCCGTCAAAAATACAATTAAATTTTTGGAATCTATAAACGTGTACATCATTAATTAATTGAAACTAACATTTATTATCATCAAATTATTCTTAATTCACATTTTTTTCACTAAATATTAGCATTTTATCACTTCAAAGTATTATTTTGAAGAAGGCTGTATGTTCAATTATCTTGCAAGGGGGAAAGTAAAAAATTTTTCGTGCTATTTGAAATATGTTATATTTTGTATTTAACCCATTTGTCGCTGTGTGATACATTATTATTTACATGAAAATATGTTGACAAAACACATTTAGTGAGCTCAGAGCCGTCCGCGTCGCTCCTTGTTTTATAATAATAATAATATTTCTATCACTCACACCTCTTATCTATCCCAAATTAAGCATCTTTAATAGATTGGTTACGGATACTAGACAACAAAATAGAATAGAATAGAATTGAATATATCTTTATTGTACATTAGCCAATTCAAGAAAAGAAACACTAAAAAAAACTAAAAACTTAATTAAATTAATATGTATATAAATATCAGAAATACACTAGATAAAGAAACCCGTGACATATCTGTACCTACTGGTATTCGAACCTGGGATTATCCAGTAAGTAGACAGGGGCTACTCGACTACTCGACCAGACGGCCGGCCGTGTATTAGACTCCAAAACATCGTTAACAAAGTGTATTCCAAACTGGTGGTATTATAATTTAAAATCTTAAAATTAATTAGAAGTATCTAACAAAGTAACTGCTCCTCTGGTATTAAAATTTGCGAATAGATAAGAGGAATCCTGCGGACTTTTTAGGATTGTTTTTTGTATCGATATTACATACTGAAGATCTGAAATTTTGAAATGACTAGCTAGACAGGTAATAAAAAGTTAATGTAAGTAGGTATATAGACGGCCCAGAAAACATGGTTGGCAAATGAGCACAGCGTGCTTTGCCCTAGGGGATATTTTGTGCCTACCTCTCCTGTTTCCTTATTATGTGTCTGGGCTAAACGAGCTTAGGTTCGCCACTAAATTGAATTAGATCAGGGGGTTTCTTAAGTATATAGCGTCTGATGATATCTGCCAAATTTGAAATTAATTGTGCTACCGTAAGTTAATCACTGTGATTAAGATGAAGATATACCGTCACCAATGAACTGTGACCCATCAGAATCCGTTTTACGTAAGAATGTGAGTTCTCGATTCAGCGGCGCGGATAATAGTCCTTCGCGAATGAATGCTATACGACCACTCGACTCGGCGAAGTTTAAAAGTAAATCGAATCACGCGGTACTCACGAAGTTGGAAAACATTCCGGGCCCAATGTGAACCAGTGACGAATCTATGTTAAAGAGACGAATGGCGATAAGCATATATAGCATATGATGTAACAGGTCTCAGAATTTATAGTTTTTATTTTAAACGTATCTGTACACATAGTTCGAGCGCTTTTGTTTAGACCACAATCATGATAGAACAAATCAAATCGTTGGTAAAAATAGTGATGAGATATATCAGGTTCAGTAAAGTGGATTTATTCATTTTAAAGAATAGTTTACTTGTTGGGACGACTCGTTATTAACTTTTTGGGACGATTATCTACACAAACTGAAAGGACTCAACCATCAGGCGATGTTGAGTGATTTTAGTGACTCTAAATTGTGATACTTACAATCTTTGTTAAAATGTTCCATTATTACTGTCTTGGTTTGGTAAGTTTCTATAAAGGTACAGTTTAAAGTCTACGATTAAGTATATTACATCTATCTATCTACAGTCATCCAAACATTAAACTGTTTCACATTGAACCTCAGCAGAACCTTATGCAGTCAATATAAGAGCGGTTTTTGCATTGTTGTAACTGTTGCGATGTCCTGTCGACTGTACTATAATTACGTCAATGAGCTTTGTACCTTTAAATCGTAAATCTAAACCTAATCTGATTGTAAATCTCCCAGTAATTATGCAAAGCTAACCATCATGTGGTCACGATAAATAACTTAAGTTTTGTCTTTGTTCGTTTATCATTTACTTATTCAACGGAATGGATATTGTTAACTAATAGCTATAATAATTAAATCTACACAAGTTAAGACTAGATAATTATACCTACTCACAATTTTATTCTGATAGATATGCAACCGTCGAGTTAAAAATATAAACAGATTAAGGTGTGAAATTATCTTGCCTCGCGCCTCTTTATGTAGACAACTGGCTGGTTGTATACACCTATATATCATAAAACAATTCAAAATAGACTTCAAAATATTTTTTAGTGTTTTTCTTTTAGACTTTTGTCAATGTGTGTGTAGAATTGTGTGTAAAATGTGAAGATGGCACTCAATTTTTCGAAATTCAAAAATTTACCATAAAAGGAACTCATAAAAGATTTTTCAACTAAACAAAATGCGTGAATCAGTTGCAATACTCAAATGTGAGCTCAACTGTACTTATAGGTTAGTAGAGAGTAGCATTTAATATAATTAAACAGCATTATTCGCTGAAACAAAGCTAAATGGGAATGCTAATGTCATTAATGGAAGTGAATTTAGCAATTAGGGAGGTCCTGTGAAAACTGCACCGTTCGATAGCTTTATACTGGAATCGTTCGACAGCTAAGCATCTGTCTAGTCTCAGTATCTGAGTACTTATTTCGTGGTAGGTTCAAATCCCAGTGGTGGCAGATATTTTCCAGGTGAACGTCCGCTAGCTACCACCAAGTTACCTACATTGGGAGATATAACAGTTCTTCTGTGGTTGAGGAATCTGGTTGTAGTTCTTACATCTTCGGCTTTATCTTCACATAGCATCAGGTGAGAGGAAGGCAAAGAACTAACCCGTTAAGTATTTAAAAAACATGAAAACGACAGCATCGCCTCTGTTATGACGTATAGTAACCTTTTTTATATAAGTTTCTCTCAGCAAAACTATAGAGAGAGGTAGAGGCTGAGAAAGGTATATAAATATACTTACACCAGGGTTACAGACAATTATTAATCAATATCGGTTTATAAGTATGTATGGGGCTAATATGGTGTATTTCTTTCTACCAAGAATTTTTTTTTCTATATAAAACACAGCAAATGACCCGACACCACCCGACGACAAGCAGTAAAGGAGTCCATATGTGAAGATAGCTAGTGAAGCATACGTCATACTGCCCTAGCCACCCTCACCTTGCCGGCCCAAAAAGTGCTTTTTCACGCCTCTTTTAAAGGAACCCATGTTGTAAGAAGGATGTATTGTAACCAATGTTGTATTTTTTAAAATTAAAAAAAGATAGATAACATGTTTGAGTGTTTTAGAATCTAGCGTAGTTTTTTTAAGTATCTATTCAGATTCCCACTAGAAACTCAGTAGGTACCAACATCATTACTTACAAATCGATAATGACTCAACACTTTCCTGGTGTAAATGAATGTTCCGTTACTTTACAGGAAAATATAATCATTATTGCAAATACTGCACGTTGTCATAGAGCTTCGGGCTTATTAAAAAAATTTCGTGAACTAGCATTAAGGAAAAAAATTGCAAGTAAGTAGTTAATTTTAAAATAATTAATGAATAACATAGCTACCTAAATCAATAAAAAAACTTTATCAAGAATATATTTTCTTTGACGATGTTATATTGAATCTAAAATCAATCAATTAATACACTGTCAGATGAATGCTAATAACAATTTCTAGAAACAACAATTACAAATCCATCAAAACGAATTGATTTCTATACTTCTATATCTAATCTTAAAAATCTCACTAACCTCGAGCCGTTCGATTGTCGTGCACTATTTATTCAATTGTCACAACAGCGTTTATTTAAAACTTTATTTCAAAGACAAAACGCTGCAGTTTCGAGACAAACTTATTTATGTCTCAGTGTCTCCGACTATCGTCTGTTTGTGTGGAGTATTTAATTTCAGATTATTGCTTGTAAACGATCCCTACTATTGGTGCAAATTGTTAAAAAAACATTTTGTCCAGCCCGCAGGCTTGCACACGCAAATGTAAAACTTATGTCTTATGGTGCATTTTCCTTGTAAGTATTAGACATATGTTGAAATATATTAATTTAGCAAATATAAGCTACACAACATGCTTACTATTAGAATTAAAGAAATATATTTTTTAATAATTATTTGTTAGCTAATATGAAGGAGGTAATACGTGTGCCGATAAAAATGACCACCCTGTGGCTGTGTGGCCAAAAATGTTGTTAAAATCTACTTTTTAAACACAGTTTGGCGACTATTATAATATTTTTAATATTTAAAACGATACCTATACTCCTAAATGTCATTATTACGAATTATTTAAAGAGTAACCTAAAAATAACACTGTGTAAGTTTCAAGTTGTAAGATTTTAAACTTTGGCGTCCTATTTTAACTCCACAGATCAGCATTATCCGACTAGGATAGTACAAGAAGCGATTAAAATGTAAAATATAAAAATAGTTATAAAAATCTTTTATTAGATTGCCATTTTTACAAACCTTTCGCATTGAATTGTTTGATGTATAATGAAGATATCTTCTGTTCTTTATTGTTCTATTGTTTCAGTTTTATTGAGAGTAAGCACCCTGGTAGTGGTGACAGGATTGCAGACAGACGAATATCCGCCACGCTAGTAGCGGATACTAAATCCTTTAAGGCCATACAATCAGCTACAAAGTAAACAATAAATAAACCGGCTGGTCCCAAAATTCTATCTACAGATAGAAGTAAACTTACTAATGTTTTATTGGCTACTATTCTTTATTAGTTTCTAAAAATAACTGAGGTTAATCTGTGATTGACGTATCTGGAGATTTAAAATTGGAACTAGCCATTGACAAGTTCCAAAAACATATGCCGCCGCTCAAACTTCGGTTAAGACCTGTCCAGTTCTTTTTGGGAAAATAGTAATTGTATTCCATGGCCATACGGATTTTTTTTTCAGGGGGAAAACTTCATCATCGCATGTACAGAGAGAGGTTTTGTTTCATTTATTACCGCCTGCCGAACCAGGGATATCCATTAGTTAGTGCCTTATTATCTGTTCTGCACTCGCACGTTCATCAATTTTCAGAGCATCCGACTACTCTCCTGACCCTAACGCCTCCACCCGCTTTCGCAGACCAAGGAATGTCCTCTGAAGAAATGTTTATGTATAGATGTTTTTGTATATTGTTAGTTACTATTTAATAAATTGTGATATTGTTTGATAAAACACGCGCTTTAAACGCGACTTTAATATGATGTTGACCAGAGCATTATAAATTAAAGTTAGCTATCATCTTCATGTATTTATAATCATATCTAACATTAAAACTTATACAAGCTGAATTTCATGTTATGAAATTATCAATCTCTCAAAAATTTCAAATTTAAAAAGCCATTTACCATTAATTATTGGCTAATTTAAGCCAATAATTAATTTTCAGTAGGTCGTATCGTAGAGATGTTTGTTATTAGTGACTGCTGGTTAGTTACAGCTTTTTTTATATAAAACAAATACAAAATAAAATATAACTATCTATAACTGTAACAATACTAAATAATAACCACCACTAATAAATAACAATAAGCATTTCAATAACATATTATTTATAATTTCTACAGCGCGACAGATTAGTGATTGTAAATTGTATTTGAAAATCTGTGTTTAAAATATTAAAAAAAAGCGAGTGAACATGTCTATCGCTAATTTGCTGGCCTCGCCTAAGGCGGGAAATTCATGGCGATAGAAAAGGATTCACCCTCTGATTCGCGCGCGTTCCTGAACGGTTTGCGTTGGCGGAAATAAGCTTACGATTTAAAAGTATTTTTACTTTTTAGACAAATCTTGTTTGGCTTTAGATGTGTTTGCTTGAGATCTTTTTGTACGGCTTAGGTTTTGTTTATTTATTTTATTTATTTATTACCACATAAAAAAACATATAACAAATTGATTGAAGGATAGTAAGCACAAAGGACCTGCTTATTTCGCAATTGAAGTTAATTTGAAGTTAACTCGCAAAAGAGAATAAGTTAAGAAAGGGAGACGTTTTCACGATTAGAAGAAAAAAAATTAAACAGCTTATTAAACATTAATTACATAGACATAAGTCTATGAATGTAACAAGAAGTTAGTACTCATTTACCGCTCTTTGAAGATGACAATATTAGGAGTCACGGATGATCGCTGCCAGAGTGTTCTATAACCTGACGGCATGAACCAAAAACGAATAGGTGATGGTGTGGGAAATATGGGTAAGGAACTTGATTAGAGTAACTAAATAAGAACAACAGACAACATCCGGCGAACGAGCATGGGAACAGGTCACGGGGACAGGGGAGGCAAAGGAGGGCTTACGAAAATCATTATAGAAGACGAATTCTCAGAAGCCGTTTGTTTGCGAATACTGGAGACGTGATCGTATTTTTTCAAACCGAAAACAAAACGAATGTACAGATTTCGCATGCGCTCAAGTTTATTTAATTACTCTTCAAGACATCAGTATAATCAAGAAATTTTTATTTGTTCATTATTGAACTTATTTTAAAAACAATACAAACTTAAGACTTTTTTTAAATATGATTAGTCAATCTGTGTCGCAGATATGCACACCACTCGCAGCACTTTGAACTCTTCTTACAGGTGGGCTGAAATCAATACCTTTTTATAATATTTACAGATTGACAGACAGTGTATTACACGCAAAATACGCTTGCCGTAAAATCTGGCGACCATATCTCAGGAACACATTATACTAAAAATTTGCGTTTTTAAGCTATACTATAATTATATGTCTCTTAAAAAAAATGTCTGTAGAAAGCAAGTTTGGATTTGGCCATGCTCACTTGAAATTATTTTTTTGACACTTGATTTTTTTTTCTCTAAAAAAAGTTTTCTAGAGAGTTCTTTAATATACCTACATCTTTGAAGAAAACTTTTCGACAAGACCCAATTATTTGGAACCAACTTCAAATTTAGAACAAACACGCAACTACAAAATGGCGACGATAAAAAACTATTTCGATCAAGCGAAGGAACATCCTCAGAGGTTTTACGTGAAAAGTTTTTGAAGCAAAAAGGTCGTACTTGGCATTCCAGGTGGGTTCAGTTATATTGGTGTTTCAAACGGTTGGCCCAATCAAAGTTGTAAAGGAAAGAACGTTAATGCCGGGCCCGTATTGAAGGAGGCTCGACTGTGACACCTGGATAAGGACGCGGCCACACGTGAACAATATTCATCACACGAAATTCAAACGAGATTTCATTTTCTTTAAAATACCTTGGAAGCTTTAAGTGTAGTCAACATTTTATCAACTTTGTGTTGGCCTAACAAGTAGCTGTCATATTTGCAAATGTACTCTTAACTTGTAAAGCCGTACAATCCAGATACTAATAAATTTTATGAGTCTCAAGTTTCCCGGGAGTATATTTCAAAAGCTCAGCAAATTAATTTTCTGGTACCTAAAAAACAAGGAAAACAGGAAATACAGATCACGTAAGTACTATGTCGTAATCATCTCAGGGCTACGAAAGGATGGTAATACAGATGCAGTGGTGAAATAAGGTTCTAATGTTAAATAGTGTAGAATTTTCGAAACACGTTGGAGTGAGTCTAAAACCAATCTTTTTTCTTGAAAATAAGGATCTAAAAGACATCTTGACATTTTGGTCCTAAGAAATGTCCTAGAATCAAAAACTGTTAAAAAGTTTTCATGGTTATTACAATGACCCAGAAGTGTCTACAAATTAATAAACAGGCTTGGTGTGTGTTAAATTAAATGCAATTGATGCACTGTGCGTCCCGAAATCCCTATGCAAGGGAAATAAAATGAAACTGCAGTGTATTTCGGATGACGTCTAATTCAAGCGTAGTTATAAACACGAATATTATAATCAAATATGAATAAGAGCTTCTTGATGTATATATTTAGTATTTGTATACAAAATAAGATAAATATTCTCTGTGTATTTCTTTTCTTTCGAATTGGCTGATGTACAATAAAGATATATTCTATTCTATAAGAGTACATAATACACACCTTGACAAAATCATTATTCAACGTGTAAGAACGTGGAAGACGTGTTTATTTTACAATCATCATATCAGCCAAGACTGCTTATACGTGTACTGTTGGACACATGCCTCCTCAAAGGATCTGGATGACATTTAGCATAAGGATAGATAAAATATTACGGATAAAAGCTACTATTTACTAAGGAAGAACGCTTTAAGATTCTATCAGCCTTACAGTGTAAACTTAGCTTAATCTTTGTGCACGTTCCACCACTAAACGTCAATGCTTTTCAATTTAGTTGATTTTTATTGCCAACAAATTTGATTATGTTCTGTATTGAAGATTGTACAGGTTGGTTTGTGCTTCCTGAAAAGTATAATTTTCTTGATTTTGATGTAAATTGTATTTAAAGTAGATATTTTATTCTGGTTTTTATCAAACCACGCTGGACTACTGATTTACATCATTCAACTAACTTTTATTTGCTTAAAATGTAAAACCCTCTATAGTTATTTGATTTTAAAATATTATTATGTAATCAAAAAGTTTATCAAAACCATTATATAAACGGAAACACTTTCTGTTTTTATCAATAAAATAACCTTAACTGGTTAACATCTAGAAGGTAACGTAAGATTTCCTCAAGTTCTGAGGGCCCAGACAAGATACATTTCGATAAAAGCAATCGAATCGCTAAATAAAAAATGTATGGATTAAAATTGCTATGACCGGTCAAAGTCCCCGTTATAGTCGAAGTCGTGCTCTACTTAGCTTTATTCAGGCTTTGGAAAGACCAGGTTCGAAACGAGGACTTATGTCGAATCCTATATATTTTTACATTTAGCGATTCTTACGATAATCGAAATGCATTTTGTCTATGCCCCCTGGTATGAATTTGAACTTTTGTAAATTGGGTGTACTGTATTCTGTACACTAAAACATATAAAAGCTAGGTATTTATCAAGTTAATCACGAATCCTGACAATAAATTCAAATAAACTCAATTCGTTTTAAATAAACATTAAGAAAAAAACCTAGGGAATTTTCGAAATAGATTTTAAGAGAACCAGTCACCGACGAGCAAACTCAAAGATAGGACAAAATTAAAAAAGAATTCAATTCAAAATTGGAATCCTTGAGAGGGCCGGGGTTGCCCGCTCCGTTGAACTTCGCTTATAACATGCAAATGGGTAAAGTTTGGCTAATTGCTTGCAAGACTGTCGCGTGGCTGCCTAAGGGATAAATTGTACTTAATTAAAACCTCAGTTTCAAATCTGTAAATTTATTAATCCGCTAGATTTACTGAAGTCAGCAAGGCGTATGAATTCAAATTGTGAAATACTTAAATTATGTGGCTATATTAACCCCTACGCGCGTCTACGTAACAAAAGAATACTCAAAAGTCGAAAAGATATAAATAACTGATAAGTATCAACCTCCTTGTCAAATGCATAAATAATAAGTAATTATTAAGTATTGAAATAGCTAAATCCGATTCAATATTCTTCATCACATCGAACTGCAAAAAAGGGAGCCGCAAAGGAAATTGAATAAATCGCTACGTCTTGCAAGAAACTCTACAAAGAACTAGTCAATTTAAATGTCTGCATTAATCCGTACATTTGAAATTGAAATTTATGGAATCTAGCCTGGCAAAGACTGCTCGATGCAAATGTGGAATTGTAATTTAAATTCAATTCAGTAAGACTGAAAAAAAAATCTAAAAGTTAATTTTGCTTGTTTATGAAACTGACAATGGCCCCAATTCCGTTGTACATGGTCTAAATTAAATTTTATTATTTGCAACTCTTTCAAATCAATTCAAGAAGGGGTTGAATGACTTGCGCGTGAGGGATGTCCATCGTGTCCCGGGGACATCTCTCGGAAGAGTAGAGGTCGGCGACGACCGATGCCGGTGCACCATGCGAACGCCTACTTTGTTCCTCGCGTGGTGCATCTTTCTTATGGCATGTGCGCTTCTGGGATACTGTTGGTTTTTTAGTCGGTACACTGCGGTCTCTAGCAGGACTCCGACATAACCTCGGCGTGGCCCCTTATCATGTCGGGGTACGTATAAAACGTTTTTCCAACATTAAAAAAAAAGGGGTTGAATGACTTTAAGGATTGTCAAGTTAGTTGACAATTAGACGACCTTGACACTTGACTTATTTTAATCGGCATGTTGTAGGCAGGTTGTATTGTACTGAAATAGTTGAACTAACTTAATTAATTAATATAGTTCGTGCACTACGGGTACTATCGGGTCAATATTAAAATATTATCATCTTTTAATCAACTAACATCTAAAGGTGTCCCGTACATCTTTAGGACTTGTCCACTGAACTTTTAATATTTACATACTAAATTACACATAAACTATCAAAATAAACGTGCCGTAATTATTTTTATCTGGATTTTATTTCAATAAGAAATAATTATGTAATACTCAATTAAAGTCTGTCAACACTGTTTTGAGGTCTATTCGTAAAAACGCGGGAATATTACATTTGACATATTATTAGTATCAAAAAATTCAGAACATTATTTTTCAATCTTTATCGATTAAAATCACTCGTTGAATTCGGCATGAATAGACATTGAAACAAAGCAATGATAGGCAATTTGTCAGGGCCTCGCGTGAGACAGAGTAAATCTTCAATTTGCCACAGGATTTGTGGTAATCTCCCGTGATGGACTACCCTCGAGATGCAGGTGCCTGCAGAGTAGACAGGGGAATAATAGCCATTATTACTTTTCCAGTATTTGGTTGACTTCTGCGGGAACAGCTTATATGATATAGGTTATGTTCTCGTTTACTGATATAGACGTTTACAGTAGTCGTATGATTTTATATAACTCCAAGCTGTCCATATGTTTTGCCATATAAATTATTTCGAAAATATTTGTTTATGGCCACCCTTATCACCTAGGGGTATAACAATAAACTTAGGGACCTATTCTCAGAACTACCTAATATATACAAAAAAATATTAATAAGTGAATCCGTTTCAGAGGACTTCAATAACAAACACTTTTGACACAAGATTTTTACCACGTTTTACTTAACTTGCTTTCTTGTTTATTTTTTCCACTTCTTCTTAGTATAATTGCTCTGATACTTTCCCTAAAGCTGTGTTCCACTTTTTTTTTACTATTCAATAATATCATCAACATGTATTAGAAATGCTTATAAATTTAAACAAATTGTCTTTGGATATTTCTTTTTGGATATTATTTATAATATTATATTATAATATAAAATATATAATTTTTTAAAGCGTTGAATCGTTCTACAAATTCAACGCTGTACTGACTTCACAGACTACTAGAATGAAAATATAATTTAACACTCCTTAAATAAAAATCGTAGCAAATTTATAGAATCGCTACAAAGCCCACAAATGCTCAAATAACCGACTCTTCGAGTCAATTTTAAAATATATTTGCGAAACAATTTTTAAGACATTTGAAAGCAAACCCATCGCTGTGATTAATACAATACGATGTAACTGGGTAATTATATAGCTTGCTTACTTAGTTTTTGGGCCTGTGTTACAGTCTTGGTAGAACCAACTACCTTATGAAACTCAAGTAACATGCCAGAAGAATATTTCTGTATTTATAAATAAAAAGAAATTACATATTTATCTCCTAATAATTTTTAATTTGAAATAAATATTATATTATTCAACTAGTATAGTGACAAATAGTTTGATATTGTTATATCTAGCTGATCCGGCAAATCTTGGTTTGCTTTTAATTGATTCACCACCACCTTCATTATCTTAGGGTATAAGAATAGTACAAAGTAAGGTGTCTAAATAGCCTACGACCTATTATCTGACCGACCCTGTCTGATTACGACCTATTCTCTGACCCCCTGATCTGAAACACAAAAAAATCATAAAAATCGATAAAGCTATTTCGAAGCACTTCGATTACAAACCCTATGATACATTATTTTTATAATATGGGGGACAAATTATTACATCATTAACTATGGCTAACAAACAATATAATTCATGGCGTGAGTCCGCATATTGGAATAGCTGGATCCAAAAAAGTATCAAATTACAAAAAAATTCAATGTTTGCTTATGTTCTCTAAGAAATTACAATAAAGAAATTACGCTTAAATTACAATTACTGCTTATAAATTAATGGAATTTATAAGTTATTTTAGTCTTTTATAAAATAATTGTGGATTATCGTACCTGAGTGTAGATAACTCTGGCAAATAATAAAACCCTAAAAAGCGAATTTATTAAGAAAACACATCACGTCTAAAATCCTCTCATCGATTTTATACAATTTACGTGTATAAATATCCTACGTGTAAAGGAACGTGTAAAGTGGAACGTTCGAAAACCTTTTAAAGTTTTACATTTAAGGTAACTTTAGTATAAGCAATAGCCTCGTTTCATAACTTCAAAATGATTTCCTATTTAATTAGAATATTAATAAGATTTTTACGCTGTTTTCATAATATATAGATAAAACACTGATTCAAAAGTCGTAAAATAAACTATCGAATCGAAGTGACAGTCGAAAAAAATATACACTTCTGGTTAATTTCAGAACGGTACCGTTCAAACGTCAAAAAAGTAATACGTGCGGTATGTGCGTGTGCAGTCTTGTATTGTCTATTTAATTAATTAAATTTGAGCATTATCCTGTGAAAAACCTATCTTTTATTACTAACAGTGATGGCTGGAAAGCTGAATAAATTCGAAACGCCCAGCTCTGCTAGCTCTGATAGGTAATGCGAGTGTGATAACCTACTGAAATGTTTGTTTGACCAGCTGTCTCGTGTCAATAAATTACGATGCAAAAGTAAAAAAAAATTCAGTGTTGGTTTAGTCATCATACAATTCATAGGATGATACTGAGTGCGGTGCATTAGTGCAAATACGGTTTAAGGTATCTAACGCTACCTGTAAAGTAACCTCTCCGTGCACACCATTGTGATTTATTTTTAGACTTTTAATTTAGTACATTGGCACAACGTTTTGCTGTGAATGGTCGAGCCGTGAGTTAAACACGTGTTCGGATGTGGTATTGTTTTGAAACATTTTGACTCGCATGAAAAATAAAGAAAATCTGGAGACATGGACGCGAGATCGCTCGTCTTTCAGAACGCGTAAGATATTAAATTAAATAAATATTTTAGACCGTTTAGTGACTAGATTTACGAACTATATGCGCTTTTTTCGTAATCCAGAAATGCTTTACAAAGTAGGTATTTCTTTATTTATTACTAAATATTTTAAGAATAGAAAAGATAATATTAAAATTTATAAAACATATATATATTTTATTTTATCAAAACAAAATGTCAAAAAGTTACTAATTTTTTAAGTTAAACATTTGAGAAAATTAATTAAAATTGTAGTATGAAATACAATGAAGTTAAATAAAGTTAATTGAATGCTGTTAAGTGACTGCAATATTAGTTACAATTAAGAAGAGATTTTATTAATTACTAGTGCATGCAAAATATTAGAAGAGTGTATCTAACAACATATTAATGAGTGTTGCATGTTTGTTTATATGCATGTGATTTTTATTATACACAAACACACACACACAAAACTTTTCGCAACAAACTCTTCTCATAATTGGCCATAAACATTAAAACCAGATAGTGTTCTTATTATAGACCATAAATAATGACTATAAAATGTCATGAAAGATGAATATTGATGTCTATTAAACATACTTGTTTATAATTAAAGAAAAATATTAATTAAAAAGTTGTATTTGTAGGTATATTAAATTCAAAGGTCACAGAGTTTATTGCAAAACCTTGAGCAGTTTTTCGTAGGTATTAAATATTAGTACAAGGTTAACTTGTATGAATGGAAAGTTTAGAATTACTTAAAAGTAAAGTTAACCAGAATTTAAAAAATCAACATTCATCATGCTCAGATTACTGCTGGATATAGGCTCTTTCTTACTGTGCCAAACCTCATAGTTCTGTGCCTGCCTCATCCAGTGTAGTCCTGTCAGCTGAGTAACATCATAAGTAGAATATCTCCCTGATCGTTAATCTACCCACTCTTCTAGTTGGCCACTATTCCTTGACTGCCTGGGTCCACTTTCCATCAATCTGTCTAGCTAAGTCTAGTTAAATCAACATTAACATTATTTCAATTGTGTATTTGGAAATGGTCAAAAAGGAAAGTTATTGGTTTATCAACAAAACTTACTAAAACTATATATAAATCATTCAGCTTAGTATTCTTTTTCTGACTAACCTTATAATTGCTTTATATTGAATACTGATTATAGACATCTGGCTCGCCAATCTTCACAACTAATTATATAAATATTTTTTACATACATCATAAACATCACACCGGATTAAACTCCACATCTTGCAAAATAATACTGCAAATCAATTTATTAATATATAAATGGCCAAAGGCAGCATGAATGACAATAAGGTAAATTTATTTTTCAATGGTATCATATTGACAAAGGAAACATGTATTCATAACTATATATGTGTAATAAATTATTAACATTTGTATGCTTGTATTATCAAGACCTTTTGCTGTCAGGAAATTCAACATAAACTGCTCCAAATACAAATTATACTAAGTTTGAATATTTCTTTGCCCTTAAACTTACTATTTAGATTTAGATATAAGATTATTTGGAACCTTGCATTAGATGCATTAAATGTTTCATGATGATCAATAAAATAATTTATTCATGACAGAATCATAAAGACTTATTTACCAGCATTGACATATTCCAAACATTCTCAACTAAAATTTTACCCTAAAAATTTAATTACCTTGTGTTTTATGAAGTGATAAAACCTGAAAATAAACATTGATTTCAAAAACCAATCAAAGTTATCTATATAATGATTCTTAAGTCTTTGTACTTCGGAAGATTTGCATTTTGTAATAATTAATAGTCACAATAATCAGACACCTCTAGCATGCATTAATCACATGTGGTAATTTTATGCATTATCCATTTTTTCCCAATGATAAAGCAGTTCAGTTGTTGTATGTGTACTATAATTCATTATGTAGCAGTTTAAAGTTCTCGAACATGATTCAGAGTACAATAAATTGTCATTTATTTGGAAGGATCTTCTACTTACTTAAAACATTACACTCCTGAATCTTAAGCAAAAAAAATTGTTACATCTTTGAGTATCACCTGTTGTATAAATACATTTTATCTTATCTCTATTCACTATTGAAATAAACTAAGTGATAAAGATCTACTATAATGCAATTGCAAATCTTACATGTTAAGATGTTATATAAACAAATATTGTAAATATACCCATTCCCTATACTTAGTAAGTGTGTTGTTAAATAACTGAGTTATATAAAGTATACTTAACAGTCCACTTCAGTGACATTGTTATTGTTTCCAAAGTTATCAGACTCTTACCCATAATAATATTGTCATATAAATCTTAGCAGTGATACAGTGTAATAAAAATCTGTCCCAAATCTGTTCTCTATTGACTAATTTCACATGTAGTAGGTACAGTCAGCAAAGAAATTTTTGTTACAATAATAATACAGTCTTTAGATCATAAAAAGATCAGTAAGGTTTATGTCGTAACATTGAATGAGGTATAATCAATTCAAATTGTAAACATTATTCCTTCTGAAAAACATTTCAATATTGAAGTCATAACAACATGTGATATTTATCATACCTAGCAAGTGTCTTGGAGATAATAAAAATAATATTTCTCACACTCACACCTATTATATAACCCAAATTAAGTACCATCAGCAGCATGTGTTATACAAGATAATGGAGAAATATAGATAGTAATATGTACATGATAGTGTATATATTTAACAAGGATCCTATTTTAAAATCCATATGAAACAACTGTAGTGTTTGTTAGGAGGTTTATTATTTGTATGTTTCTATGATTGTTTTGACACTGCAACCTGATAGAGAAGATATGCCACCAATAGGGTAAAGTAGCTCCTTGATTTGAGCACTACCTCAGGGGTCTATTTGGTTCGGTTATTCCTGAGTGTCCACAATTAAAGAGGGTAATCTTGTCCGCAGTCACTATTAAAATTTCATAGTTTAAAATTGAATAAATTATGGTTAGTGTTCTGTCAAAGGCCACCAAATTTTTCAGTTCATTTTTTTGTATGTTGTTATTACGTATGATTAATTTTGCAGAAGTTGTAACTAAACTTTGCACTAATTTCTCTCCTGCTTGTGTCCTGTAAATCTATTACATAACTAAAAAGCTGAGCTGAGCAGTTTCTTGCGCTGCACACAGTCTAAAGTCAAATTTAAAAAGACTTAGTAATTGATTCCATTTAAATAAACAGCTTTTTTACTTTGATTCATGTGTTTGTTCTAATCGGGAATAAGTTAATAACAAATGTGAGAAGCATTTCTCAAATCGATAATAAAAATTAATTGCTTTTAAATTTAGTCCACAACCAGTTGAAATTCTCAATCGAATGATAAATAAACACATTAATTTTCAATAACAATCATATCTTAGACCTGTTAGCTTTTTAGAGGTCGTTTTCAACTGTTTAAACATCATTTGTCACTACAAACAACATCAATGTTCATACAACATGGCATCAATGGCCGGCAAGGTGAGGGTGGCTAAGGCAGTATTTCGCATGCTGCACTAGCTTCACATATGGACTCTACTGCTTATTATCAGGTGGTGTCGAGTTGCTGAACTTTTTATTTTAAAAAATTGTCACTAAAGATTTTATAAATTGAGCTGTTATATTCTAAGGAATCACTTGGTCACAGCACATGGATTACCAATTTCCTCGATAACTTGAGGGCAAAGTCTAGTATTCCGTGATTCTTATTTGGGTGAGCGACATCAAAACTGGACATGTTTTTCTGGTTTATTCATTACTAAGTAGGTGGTACCAAAATAAATATAACTAGTTACTTCGAATAACAAATTTTGAGGAATAGACGTCGAAATAGGTACTCATAAAAACTTTAAATTCTTTTTCAATCGCTTCATAGATTGTAATCCTTTAAAAAGAAATAATTGTTATTAGTTGCGCTCCGGTATCGCTTTCGTCCAATCTTGACTGGTTTAAATCGAGGTCAAGAGCACGCCTCTATTATTTAATCAGACATTTAATTTGTTCACAGCGATACGGAATTGGCCTTGGAGATTGGCGAACAAGTGTTCCTGGACGATGATGACTTTACAAGCAGGGCGCCGGCTTCGCCCACCACCGTGCCTAACGTGAGACCTTACCGGCCGCCTTCTACAGGTATACACCGTCGGGGTTAGTGCAAATCCGCGTAACTAGCCTTGGATGATTCCGCGAATCTGACAAAATGTAGCTAATTGGAACAATAGCTCGAAAGCACTTGAAATAAGGACCATATTGAGTTATAATCTTTGTAAGTGTGACTATATTGGGTGATTACGCGTCAATTAGCTATGTAGATTCACGGATTTGAACTATCCCCAACGATTTCTTCTGATAGACTAAAACCGTGTAACAGGTAACGTTTACCCACGTAAAGTTGCAAAATCACTTATACATTGAGGGCTATTATTTGAAGCGAAAAGTAGACCTATATTGCTTTGACTACGTCAATAACGAACTTCCAATCTAAATAATTTTTTAAAAATGTAATGATCGTAA
Organism: Acentria ephemerella; assembly: GCA_943193645.1. Taxonomy (NCBI): domain Eukaryota; kingdom Metazoa; phylum Arthropoda; class Insecta; order Lepidoptera; family Crambidae; genus Acentria; species Acentria ephemerella. Next base: position 1,122,560 of record OW971887.1, read on the forward strand.
AATACCACGTTACTCATAGAATTATATTCCCATTACTTATATATTCATTAGTTTTTATGATAGTTTGATACCTAAGTTTGTTGTATGGCGAAACAATTTCATATTCAAAAGAAGATTCTATTCGGAAGCAGCTACAGCTTAGATTTATATCGATACACGGTTTTGCCCACTATTTGTTTCACAATTAACACGGTATTTATTATCACCGAACGGACACTATTCTTTTTCTCGCTTCCTCGTAACGACATGCAGAACTTAAAAACCGCCAATACAATATGTACGTAATAAGAGCATTAAAAAAAAACCTTTGCTTGCCGTATAATAATTAAGGTTATTAATAATAAGGTATAATGAATTCAACAAAATAATTTACGATTTCCATCGCTTCCTTTCGCTTCTTAACATGTGAGCTTTTTAAAAAGTAATTTTTATTCATCTTTTTCAACAAAATGATGAAAGTCCGTTGAAGCTTTCACTCACCTAAGAAGATGAAATTTTCTACGAAATAAATCATAAATTATTTCGTAGAAAGTAGTCTACGTTGTATAATGATCTCTTTTCACATCGGCTCTAAACATCCTATTGACTAACATGAAAAAGGTGCTATTTTGATTTATCTTTGACAATGTCGTGTATACCGGTCCTCAATCGATTTCGTATTTGTTTAAATCGATGAATTAGTCATTTGTCTTTGAACTAGAACTGTCTCGTAATATCTTTTGTCTAGTAACATTGAGAGCGAGATATTAATTCTCGCATCGTGTAGGTGTTGAAAATGGCACAAAACTGAGAAGCAAAACTGTATAAGTACGGTTTATTTTGTTATCGTACAGCAATGTAATCACAAATGAGAGTCGACCTTGCAGCGGCCAAGTCGATGACTTATTTACTCCAACATCAATGAGAAACATAATTATTATTCGCGGAAAAATACAAGAAGATTTGCACTGTGATTAGAAACACTGCCAAGTCTTTTGATGAATGTGGGGGTGTAAATTTAGATCATTTTCTGGAAATAGCGATATGTCGCAGCTACGTTGTAGAATACGCTGTTTTACAAAAGGCTAAATCGAGATTAGTACTCCTAGTATAAGTTTCAATCGAATCGAGAGGTTTCTATTGGTATAGATTGCGTGTAGCTAACAAATGCATATATAAAAATTAGTTTCAAATACTTCACAACAACAGGTTTTGTTGAGCTTGTTGCCTGTTCTTCTCAAGGTATGACTCCCGATACATTTACGAGCGAAGATGGCTTAGATTGCTATTCAATAAGTGTATATACGTGTACAAAAGTTAAGGAAAATATTTCAACTTTCACTTTCACTTTGTCGTTTGCATACAGTTGTCAAAAACACAACACGAAAAGTGTAACATGAAAAACGTTCGAGACGCGTCAATTTTATTGTAATTTTAAGCGGCTATAAAAATGCTATTTAATTATGGTGCGTGATTTTGTGAATTATAATCTGTGCGAATACGAAGTAGCCATTATGTAAAAACAGCCAATTCCACAGTATGGCTGCGACAGATATTTTATTAATGGTATCGAGGAAATGGGTAATAGGAATAAGTTGACCGTTTTACTTTGATAGAATAAAAGTATCAAATTTTTTGCAGAAAGTCTAGTGTTGTTTTTTTTTTTTAAATTAAAAACGTAATTTAGCTGAGTCTCCTGTCTCTGGCACCTGCTCATTTTGTGTAGACATATTTTCTGATTCCAAAATTCAAGAAAATTTTCATGTTGTCGCTCGAATAATTATAGCAACTTTAGCCTTAGTTTTTGCGGATCCTGTAAATTAAATTAGTGATCATGTTTTTTTAATTGTAATTTTGTAATTAGAGTTATTAGAGTTATTACAATGTATTCTGTATAGCTATAGTACTCCTATAATTAAGATTGCATTTAATTCTTATTAATTGTATTTTTTTTGTGCATGTTAAAATGTAAATCTTGTTGGAGTTAATAAATAAATAAATTATAACTGTAGACGTCATCCTGATTTGTACACGATCCGAATGATATAAATTTACATACAAATATGTTTGAAAATGTAGGTCTTATTTTTTTTTCTTAATAAGTTGAGTTATGAGATACTGACAGAAATATTTGTATAAGTATACTTAAATTGTGGCTGGATTGTATGTGTGGACCACCCATACTGACCTAAATGCGGGAACCTAATCCGACACCATGCATGACCTAACCGTACTTACGAACACATATCAACAGTAACAACGCCAAGTTAAAATAGCTCTTGTCACTCAACTTTAAGACTTAGTTACAATTGATGCAATGGTCGTGGATCACAAGTTTATGTTACTAACAGCCATTGTTTATCCAGACAATAATTATTAAACGGTGTAATCATGAATTGTCTTTGGAAGTCGTCGTTGATATTAATTTCGTTGTGTTATTCTAGAACTGAATTGCACTGCGTTTGTGATTACGATGACTGCATTAAATAGTTAAATGGATACTTCAACCTGATATTCTGAGAACATTGACACAGACAAGCTTATTCTCTTGTTTTAGTGTAGTATATATCTTTCTATCAATATTATTCCAAAAAGTTTATTTATAATTACGTATTATTCAATTTTCGACCTTAATAACTATTAAAAATGATTGTTTTATTTCATTATATTCGGTGAATCATCGTCCGATTTAAATAGATAGTTAAAACTTGTAGTACAAGCAAACTTTTACAGACACACTCATATAGTGAGCAACACAAAGTAAATATAAAAAGAAATATAATTTATATACAATTTAAAAACAATACGAATATGTAATATTAATAGCATATATAGCTATATATATATTTGAGAAAAAAAAGTAATAAAATAATTGTCTTACATTAGATTATTTACTGCCGCAATAAATAAAACTATTCTGTCTATAATTGCAAAACTCTTCGTTTATGCTGGGTGTCGGTCAGTGCCTGATTATAGCGCCAAAGAGAAAACCCAATAAAACTTCACTGCCATTTTATTTATAAAAAGATCGAGCAAATTACTCCATTCCACCTTTTGCGTTAGTGACATGGGTAAATCAAAACAATTCCATAAGAACACCAGGTAACCCGGCTTTACGGCTGCACTTCGCGCCGATGGAGATTGCCCAAAGTTACTTGGGCACAAATTTACTTGTGTATGTTCATGTGTCAAATCGTATGAAATCAGCAAAAATGAATCTGTTCTGAAGTATTGGAAATGACTTAATACATGGATTTGACATGAACACAAACGTAATAATAATTATTATAATGTATTTTATTTAATAATATTTAATTTAAATTTGGTAATTTTATTAAAACACTTTCAAAGTCAAAACAAATTTTATTCAGTCATAATTCGAGCTGTTATCGTATTATTAGATTGACAATTGCACCTAAAATGTAGATAAGCTTTTTAATCGTCGAACGACGACTCGGGGCGGGCCATTTCCTCGAAATCGGTTTAGTACTAACATATTCCAGGAAGCTTTCTCCTTGTCACGTATTACGATTCTTATTTAGATCATTGTTGGTAGAGCTATAGCCTTTTACCTGCCTGCGCTCGTTGATTGAAATTCTTATTTATCATAAGAAGGACTGTATATGATATGTGCGAAAGTAAAAGGCAAAATAAAGGTCGTCATAATTTTATAAATTAATACAGATGACAATGACAAGGAGAATTTAAAAGGGAAACAATAAAAAGTATATTATCATAATTATTATAAAAATAACTAGAAGGAGTTCGCAACACTCATGTTAAAATTATTGATTACACTAATTTTATTCAAGTACTAGTAGTACAATTTTATTAAATACAATGGTATAGCAGAAAATGAGACAAACTTATTGAAAGCTAACGGGACGAATGAGACATTAGTTTTAATTGTACTTAACCTAAACTGAGACCCAGAATTGATGGACGATTATCTTCGTTCACTTTTAACTATGTATAATAATCATTGGAACTTAATCGTCTAAGCTAAGAAATAACCCACATATGAATATACCTACTACCAGCTCTTACGATATTGTACTGTCGCTAATACAAATGAATCAGTGTTAGAATTACAAAAAATATATATGTAGATTGTTGCGTTCCGTAAAATTAAGTATTAGGTTAGTTTAGAATAAGTTTTTAACGTTATATATAGATAAAAAGTTACCTTATATATCATTGATAAAAAATTAATTCCATCAGGCTCAAACATACTCAAGTCTCCGAGGGCGCGGCGCGTGCGCACCACTTCAATGTCGCAATCCAACAAGCGGACCACAGCGGAGAGTATAATGCACGCTGATAGAAGAACCATCTACACAGCGGGCAGACCTCCGTGGTACAACTGCACAGGTGGTCAGGAAGTTGAACCCTTCCTTATAGGTATGTGACCTCAAACCTCACTATGCCAGATTTCAGACATATTGTACATATTGCAATATGTCAAAATTCAACATCTCGTAAGCAAAACCATTATTATTAAAACCCAGCATAACTTAGCGGCCCGCGTGTCTGCTCGCTTGCAGAAATTTTTCGTGTTAAGGTATTCTAACTGGATAACGATCCGAGAATCAGGATGTATATTGTTTAAAATGGCTATGAAATATTGCTGTGAGTATATGTAAAATATTCAATAATTATAATTATAATTTTATAATATTTCTGTGAGGAAACGTAAGAAGATAGACACATACATACCGAACTTTTCTGTGTATCTTTTAAAAGCCTTTTATTGTCTAGGACATGTTTTTCATAAGCTTAAGACAGTAAACAGAGCAATAACGCAATATTGATTTGCAGGTTATTTTTGTTCGAAGGTATATGCGGCGCAAGCGCATCCGGCAAGACTACCGTTGCAGCTAAAATCATCGAGTCTCTCAACATCCCATGGGTCACTATCGTCAGTATGGACTCCTTTTACAAGGTACAAAATGCAATGAAATTATATAAATCTATTCGCATTGTACATAGACTCTTATATAGCAAAAAATTGCATGCAATTTCAAGCGTAACAATTCTATGTAATAAGTGACCTTGGGACTTACGTGACTGAGACCGCCCTTACTCCGTTCAAATAGAGACGGTTTTCGTAGAGTAACTGTTAAACTTGATTGCTACGTGAGCGTGGTTATTTCATGATAATATTTAACTTTACTCTATATTGATATTTGTATGTAGTTCTGCAGGTTGTCTTTAAAATCTCAAATATTTTAATAATAATAATCATTTATTTGCTAGATTTTACAGAAGAAAAGGTCTTAAATTTCATAATTATTATAAAATTAGCTTAAAATTTAAATAACCTTACATGTAATTATGAAAGGCGACAATATGCGTGTTAAACTTTCCACCGTTTTTTATAAACATGTCCTGTTGAGCCACAAGTTGCCCAATTTTACCCAGAAATCGTGCGCAGGTTCTCAACGAGAAACAGTTACAACAGTCAGCCCGCAACGAGTACAACTTTGACCACCCCGACGCCTTCGACATGGAGCTGCTGATTGAAGTGCTGCAGCGACTTCGTGAGGGCAAGAAGGTGGAGGTGCCCATCTACAACTATGTCACGCATTCCAGGGAGAACCGCACAGTGAGTACAATGATACTGTAGTCAAGGTTGGGAGGCTTAGAAGGTTCCTAGTACCATTTTTTCTCCACAGCTTCGTCTGAACTGTGGTAGGGTTATATTGTGACGATTTAAAAGCCTGTCTGTCCCACTGTAGAGCAGCCTTCTTACATGGTGATAAGAAGGTTGAGATAATAATTTCTGATTGTTTATTTCAGGGACTATCTCCTAAACTGCTTTGTTTTCGTACTCGACACTAGAGACGTTCATTATCTCGTTCTTATTCTCTCGTGGCAAGTCCAAAATTTAATGATCATATGTTTAGAAAACAATGTACGGCGCCAACGTGATAATCTTTGAGGGCATCCTGGCGTTCTACAACGCGGAGGTGGTGCGAATGCTCGACATGAAGGTGTTCGTTGATACTGATGCTGACGTTCGCCTCGCTAGGAGACTGAGAAGGTAGGACATGGAACTGGTGATATTAAATATGATAAAAGTATACAAAAAATCAAGCCAAGCCTAAATATAGATTATAAAATATCCAACCTTGATTAAATTAGTTAAAAGTTTTTTTGTGTATTTCTCTTCTTGAATTGGCTGATGTACAATAAAGATATATTCTATTCTAATCTATTCTAACCATCTTAGAAAAATAATATTGACAGCGTTGTTGTGTCGAGCAGTTGTAAGTTAAACAGCCATATCCTCTGTGACTGAGGAAACTGGGTGTTTTTCGCTTCTGTTTTGACCTTGTTATCGTTTACCATCAGATGACATGACGGTGATGAACTACTCCGAACAAAATATCGTGTGGTCGTAACTGAGTTTTTCGTTTGGAACAAGCTTTTTTGGTGGCTTTAACCCCTGGTTATCTATTCCCAGGGATATCGTTCAACGCGGCCGGGATCTAGAAGGTGTTTTGAAACAGTATATGACTTACGTGAAGCCGGCTTACCAGAGCTACATCGCGCCTTGTATGGCGCACGCAGACATCATCGTGCCGAGGGGAGGGGAGAACAAAGTAGCCATACAGCTGATAGTGCAGCACGTACACAAGCAGTTACAACTGGTGAGCTTGTATTTGATATTTTTAGACTGATAAGTTATATTAGTAGTAGTAATAAAATACGAGATAAGCAGATAAAATATTAGCGCTATCCACATTCCACGCCACAACTTTTATTAACATGCAGATGGTTATAAACGGGACTTGCACTATGTAACTTTTTGTTTTACGGTCCCCGATTCTTCGGTACTGCTACAAACGCCACTCATCACTGAGATAACAGACGATTTTGCGGATGAGATAATATGGGCAGAAATATCGATCTACCCTCGCTCTAAGTGTTTGATAAATCTGTTATTGACCATGAAAGTTTAAAACAATATATCTTTTATTAAGTCAAATGTAGCGTTTTTGGGTGACAGCTCTTCAAACATCGATATATCTTAGCAACTATTGGTCGCAGATATTCTGCTGGTTTTTCAATATTTCTTTATTATAAATTTGTATATTGTTTATATATGTGAACTGTCGAATAACTGAATCGTAACATATTGTTTACAATTGAATGCATTATTTTTCGGCACATTATAATCTATCGAAGTGAAACCGTTAAATAATATTGACAGCTTGTTAAATATCATATGTCCTGCGCTGCTATATTTATATGTTAATTCGTTTGTTGTAGAATGTAAACAAAAAGTTCAGTCATTCATACAGTTAACGTGTATTATAATACATTTACAAAAAATTAAATTTCGATTGAAAATAATTCAAAACTTTAGTATTATCTATATCCAATTACTGTGAAAGTAACATTAATCTGTGACTAACCGAAGAAGTGCAGTTTGAATGATAAATATGTTAATGTTAGTCACGTAGCGTAAGTTACATACAGTTAATGTGTTTCAATACATTCTTTATCGTGTGTGATTTCATTTGATAATATATACAATGTATTGTAACCGACCGACCGACCAATCAGGGATGGCCTACGGACAGTTGATAATTTAACAGTTTCACCTTGATTGATTATAGTTTACCGAGAAAAATGCATTAAACTGTAAGCAGTATGTTACGGTGCACAATCTTTCGACAGTTTACAATCTCGCTAGATAGATTATAATCTAGCGGAACTCAATTCAATTCAATTCAATTCTTTATTTTGCGTTCCATAGTTACATAATATGAATCTTAAGACTATTAATGACACTATGGAACCTGTCGGGCACAACAAAATTTTAGTTTATAAGAAAAAGGTAGATTTCAAGGTAGGTTTAAGTTAAGTGTTTAAATTTGTATAATGGTCCAATTCAAATATATGCATTCAAAATGCTAACTTACTATTATATGGTGACATAAACATGATATAAAAAAGCCAAGAACATCTCCATTTAAGCAACCAATACGGTCTACTTCTAGCGAGGGTTCAAGGTCCGCGAAAAGCTCGCCGTAGCACACATCGGGCAGCCAGTGCCAGACTCACTATTTGTACTGAAGAATACACCACAGGTACGAAAAATGACATTAAATTCTAGACACCTTAAATAAACAAAATTAGTTAACAGTTCCCGATATATATTTTCTCTTTGAATTGGTTGATGTACATTAAAGATATATTCTATTCTATTGTAAATATAAATCAAGTGATATTGCAGAGGTGCTTTGTTAGTAAAAAACACAACTTAAAATTAAAAAAAAAATATTCAAATGACGCTCGTATCTTATTTCAAGTTTCTCTCTATAGCGGATCTCCGAAGAATTTCTCTGTTGCCAATATTGTATTATTGCCTGTGTATTTTATTACCTGTGTTGTGCTTTTGGTTATATATCGCATAACTTATACAAGAAATATAGTCCTATTGTGAATCTCCCCTTTTCATTGCATTAGTAAAATATTTGCAATAATTTCATAAAATTTTATGGATTACTTAAAATACTGCCGTCGTGATGTAGGTGCAAGGTCTCCACACATTTATCCGCAACAAGGACACCCCTCGTGACGAGTTCATATTCTACTCGAAGAGACTCATGAGGCTTGTGATAGAGTTCGCTCTGTCCCTACTGCCCTACTCAGACCAGAGCGTGGACACGCCGCAAGGGTTCAGCTATAAAGGTAAATAAGCTTTACTTTTAGGGTTGAGCTAAACAGTTAAATAACTTAAAATCGAATTATTTAGCAATCATAGAACTGTGAAAATTCACTTTTAAATTATACATAGGATTGAATGTTAACAACATTTAGTACCAAATTATAATAATAGATGGCGCTAAGCTTTTTTACATCGCGGTATTAAGTTTTTCCACCTCTTATTTATATACTTAATAACAATATTGTAATAAATAAATAATCAGCATCTTATTATCATTTCATATAATGATACACTAGCATTAGGTATGCGACCGTTGTACACAAAATAAAATTATCTCTTTATACAATCACCACAGAAACATCATATGAATGAAAATAAATTTACAATATATTTTAAATAATTTCTTGTAATTAAAAAATTGTAAAATAACTATTTTAACAATTTTCTTTATGTTACTTATAACAAAATAATATTAACTAATTTGTGACATTAAAAATAACTAAAAATAATGTGAATCTCAAAGTTAATACGCGTTACGTTAGTGTCAAATGAAGATGAACAGCTATGACTTTTATTGAACATATAATGCTATAACATTCTTATTCGGCCGGGTTATGTCCGCTATTTTCTCTTGAACAACTAACTTGTTGACACGAGTGCTTTCTCTTCACGACATTTAAGATGTTATTATTATTATTCGTTCGTTTAAATTGTTGTTTTTGTTAAGATCTTTTGTTTTTTTACGTTATTACATTAAGTTTCTGTTATCCGACCGTTTTTCTGTGTGAATATGGACCAACCTGAACCAAGCAGCACTTGCACATATTTTTTTTCACTTTTTATACCTACATTTTCGAAAGTATCGTTAAATAGCTTTTGTGAGATTTGTCTAATCGAGTTTAACATTCTGCTTCAAGGTCGAAAATGCGACGTAGAAAAAATTTGCGGCGTTTCTATACTGCGTGCGGGCGAAACTATGGAGCAAGCGGTTTGCGACGTCTGCAAGGACATCCGCATAGGAAAGATACTGATACAGACTAATCAGGAGACCGACGAGCCTGAGGTGAGCCTCTTTGTATAGAACTAAGATTACTCCACAAAGTAAGGTAAACAAATATACCATTAATACTAACTTATGTGTACTATGAGTAATTCATTATTTTTATTAAAATTAAAGGAAAAAAAATTGAACAATTACTATATGTGGCTTGTCTAAAACAGAAACCTCACTAAGATGAGCCTACAAAAGTAAAAAAACTTCTTTAGCATAATTATCATAAAGACGCATATGGGAAAAGATAGCAAGATCCACAAAATATACCAAATTAACAACCATAACTCATGAACAAATGTTCGTATTTATTTTCAGTTGTACTACCTCCGACTGCCAAAAGATATAAAGGATTACCGTGTTATCCTAATGGACGCGACAGTAGCAACGGGCGCGGCCGCCATAATGGCGATACGAGTTTTGCTAGACCATGACGTACCTGAAAGCCGCATCAGCCTCGTGTCGCTGTTAATGGCTGACATCGGCGTACACTCCATCGCCTACGCTTTCCCCGAGGTATGTGTACGGCCACCTTTCGACTTTGAGAAAATTAATAACAGTTTCAATTAGTTGCGCCATTTTATTGGGAAGGCAAAGGGACCTTTATCTTTGCAGCCAAATCTTATTTTATTTCTTTGTATTTTACGATTCTAAATACCCGTAACTACTCACTTCCATCATGAACGTGTTAATAAAAGTCATTATAATCTGTTTAGCTTTTCCCCAATTGTTCGGGGTGAGCTACATAAGCCAGGATGATTGGCAAGTCAAAATAAATAGGTAACTTATAAAACTTAATTGCGAACCTGGCGAGAGTTTGTCGGCGGTGGCCCAATGTAGTTACATTTTATTACCTAAGGGTATTTGACTTGTTAGAGACAAAAAAATATAAAAATATAAATCTATGTTTTATATTATAGTGTATTATTATGTAATATCTGTTGTTTATCGATTTTTCATTGCAGTCTGTGTATTCCTTACTTTCAGGTTAAAATAGTGACGTCAGCTCTGGACCCTGAGATCAACGAGAAGTTCTACGTGCTGCCGGGTATTGGTAACTTCGGAGACAGGTACTTTGGCACAGAACCTACGGACGAGGAGTGAGTGAAAGCGGCTGAACCACGCGGGTCGATTGTTAAAGGGCTTATACACGCACTCGAACAGGACATTGGGCAATTTTTTTGAGTTCACATACATAAATTTCAGTGCAATACAATGCGTTCTTGTATTTAAGTATATGGTTCTTAGTATATTTAACTAAAATTTGTCCACACAAAAATTTTGCTTTTTACCATACTTTTTTTCAAAATATTACGCTTAACTGGCTGAGCAGAATTTGGTTACTATACTTATTAACTAAAGTTAAAAAGTTTAAAACAAAAATTGTCCTGTAACTCCCGTTATTTCCTTCTTAGTCATTGCTGTACATTATATATTTTTAAGTCATTAATTTATTTCCATTGCCTGTACGGATGCGTGTATGACACCCTTATTTAATTATAAGTAATGTATTCCTATTATTAGTATTTATATTTCAATGCAGAGGCATGTTGCTATGGATGATTGTATGAACATTTTTAGATCTCTTGTCATAATATTACATGAGTTACGTATTTATACATCTATGCAATGAAATTCAAATAATTTTTTAAAATTAGAATGTTACTATTTTGAATTCGGAATGAAGTGTTAATTATTTTGATTTGTCTAAAAATGTTTGGGTGTTTACAACTATGGTTGTATTTATACGAAATCTAGTCGTTAATTTATAAATAAAATCTTATTATAATAACAGAATCTTAAATTAAAAACTAACATCAAATGATCGTGATGAAATTTTTTGCAATACTGCCAAACGACAAGTGATCATATGTGCAATCCGACCTCATTGGTTTATTCAGAAATTAATATATGGAAATTTAGGACTATATGGAAATTTTACTAGGCGTTTTTGATTTTACAATAAAATGTGATTTTTCTATCAACGATTTTTTACATAAACAGATGAATGAATGAACTATATTTTAAAGAATCTTTATTGGACGTTTTAAAAATATTTATTGCCTTATACACTAATTAACTTTATTAATCTTATAAATCTGAAACTGAAAGTTAAGAACGAAAAGTTTTTTTTGAACTAATCGTTCAGTTTTCTGAAGTACAGTTTTAACTTCACCCTCTCACAAAAAGTTAATTGTTTTCATTCTTAAAACTAACGTTTTTCAAAATATGATTTATAGAAAAATTGTAAAATTCATCTTGTTTCATAAATATTAAACGAGTCTGTTCTTCAAATAACAAGACTAACCATAAAAATAGTCACAAAATAATGTTGAACCAAAGAAATGGTGGTTGTTCCTAGAAAATAACCTGAATCAACACATTACGACTCCATAGTAACGTGTCTTGCTAAGACTTTTACCAAACAATATTTTGTGTAAAAATGGATTATAGTGTCTATTATACGCTTTCTAACTATAAAAAAATGTTTATTACAATTACTACAAACTTTTGCAGTTGTAGAATATGTAGGCCATTTATTACCATCTATAAAAAGGTTTTGAACACTTTGAATGGGTAATGCTTCAAATGTACTAATAATTTAAAATGAGTTCATGTTAATTCGTTTTATCATAAAATCGGTATCCAGTTTCGTATAATACAGTTTTAGAATATTACAAGTTAAATTACTAAAGCAGTTAGGAATGCATTTTTATCCGAAAGTTGGGCCGATTCCGTTGTACAGATTTAAGTTAAATTTTAGGATTGTACTGCTCTTACATTACAATCCAACCAGATAAAACAGACGACCCGTGACTTCATTTGACTTTTCTAAAATGGAGTCGTTTAAGCAAGCATATTTGCCTTATTTAAACGCACAACATAAAACGTTTAACCAATTAAATTGTGAATGAATAATCTAACTGTCAACATACTTGACGGTTCCGACAAGTCATTCCTACCGTTTCATATTAAATTGGTATGAAAGAAAGGCAATAAACTTTATTGTAGTTTAGAAAATGTCAGCAGACTTAACGCCACGGATCCATTTTCTAAAAGAGTTCTTTATCATGATAATGAACCATTTCCTTAGATAAACTTATATTAAAAGTTTTGGCAGACTGAAAAAGAAGAGTTTTGTGTCGTTTTTTTTGTAATATGCGATAGAATACGCGTATTAGGTCAGTTTTTAAGTTATATATTTATGTATCTCTTATATTAGTAGAATAAACCCTTATAACGCCTAATTTATGGCAATACTGAAGATCTTCTGTATTCAAATCTATTATTGAGGTTAGAATGGAATAAATTTGAAAACAAAAATGTCATTAGTGTAATAATATTTATTATTTATTGGCTTGCATTGACACTTATTAATAAGTGGGTATTTTATGAAAATATGTACTTATTACACGTTTTAGATCGTTACATGATGTTGTCATTGTTAAGTGTAGAAAAATCAATGTTTTCTGAATTCTTTACCTTACAGAATGAGCTAAAATGGTAATATTCAAAAGACTTTCAAATTAAATAGTTCTTCATATAAAAAGTCAAGATAATCAACTTCCAAAGAAGTCTTATTAAGAGGCGGCTGCCTATAAATATTTGACTAAAATAGTAAGATACTTTTATTTTTGCGTTTTTGTAACAATATTACGTATTGTTTCTTAAGTTATCGAGTTATATGCATAGATATATTACGAATAAATAATTTACACAGTTACTTTACGAATATTAGTGTCATACATCTGTGCTTTGTTGTGTTGAGGGGTATGAAATATTGAACTTTAAAACTGTAAGAAAGAGTTCTATAAATAGCCGCAGTTTTTTATAGTTAGTGTTTAGGGAGCCGCCTCTTAAGGATCTTATCGTGTAAAGCTTAGTCTGTTCTGGACTGTAAAGGACCAGACATAAGCGGTATTCGCTACCATTTGTGGCAGAGAAGGGTATGCGGTAATATAACTGTTCAAATTAAAGCGGATTTCGCTATCCTTGTGGGTAGAAAACGCGCAGGTAGAAAAGGTAAGGTTTGGCCATTTTTGCGTCAACTACGCAAACCTCTTTGCACAACAAGCGAAACTATCCACTCTGGCCGCCTAACTTGATAGAAGAGAATAGACTCTTTATTTGCATTATACTGTGGTACATATCGGTGGTAGAATAAATTACATAGGTTACAAGTTGATTCTAAATATTAAAGCGAAACCCGCGCGGTTTTTACCTCTACCCACAACGGGAGCGAATACCGCTCAGGTTTGAATAGGCCTTAAGTTTAAGGTACATAAATGTGCCTGTGGTGACGTCATATGTATCTCAAGTGGTTACGAAGTATTAAATGTGGTAGTTTAACCATATTTTAACTAAAATGCTTTTATAGATTGTTAAGATTTTTTCCGGGCGCAGCACATGGAAATCTCAATTCAATACACTGGGATTTACAGTTCAAATTTGCCTGATAATATCCAGCCCTACTCCTAAACCAGTTGACTGGTTATGATATCCAATTAAAATAAAAGAATGGTGCTTTTAAAAATAAAACATACGCACCGATAGACTAGTATTAAAATTGAATATTGTTTGATAGTTCATTCCTATGAGATGCTGCCATTGTTTTTCTCTTTATTTTTAAATTTATCTACAGTATTAGGTAATAATTGTCGACAGCCACCCGGCGTCAAGACACAATAATAATAAAAAAATATATGCTATGGTTTTAAAATTTAAAATAAAAAGGTAAAAAATTTAAAATGAAAATCTTTGAAAAATCTAACCATTGGGAGACACTCCCGAAGTTTAGAGTTTACTTATCATATCGGATTATAATGTTATTGTATTCAACTATGTCATTGGTATCTGATATCTACGCCATATGATTTATAAATACGGTTTAATTAAATTTCAATAAAGAGTTCATATTGAAAAAAAAACTCTCACATTAGCCGATAAATGTTGTACCTTATCATAAGATCTATAAGTATACACTGATAATATATAAAAACGAGAAACTAAAAGTAAACAAAAAATAGAAGGTCTAATTCGACCCTGTTCCCTTGAGGTCACCTTTAGCCCTTGACCACGCGTGTTTGTCGCGCGTGCACTCTAAGAAAAAGGGTTGAATTGAAATTTTAAATAATAATTGTTTAATAAATCATCTTATCAGTCGATGTTCATAGATCTTGTATAAATTTGGCTTCTCAACGTTTAATATTATACCTCGCGTTTGTGCGAAATGAATTTATAATGATATTAATTTAGATTAATTTTTACTTAATATTTCTAGTTTAAGATATTTTTTTTTTATATTCTTAATTGATTTCATTCTAAGCACAGTTTTTGCTACTGCTAGTTCGTTAGAGTATTTTCATTCTTATTGTTTAGGAAACAAAGTTTACTATCAATGCACAATATTATTGTACATAAATTATTTAGTAATGCGAATGCACTGTAAGACTTGTTTTAATGCATGTATGTAAGTAAATGGTTTGAATTTGAATATGTTGGTTGAAATCTCTTACAACATGACTGTACCACCATTACACCGTGTTCTAAAAAGAGAAATGGTTAATAAATGCTATCATTTATGAATGTACCAGTGGTGTTGCAGCGTGAGCTACGTATGGCTCTTCTGACCCCTTAAATTATTGAGAGCTCACAATTACGTAACAGCAAAGGTAATTGTTCATTGGATTTTAATTAAAGATAATCCACAGCTGCTTTCGTCATTGTGATAACTATCATTGTCACGCAGGATGGGCAATAGATTACAGATCAAACCCATTGCAATTGGAGTTACGTAATAAGCCTGCTGAACTGATTGTAGATAACAGAAACTAAGACTAATTGTAGTGCAGTCCACGTGCATCTTCTCTCAGAAAGATAAAATGAAAGCTTTCACATGATTTGACGTCCAAGTCAAAGTTCCACTTACTCATCGAATAGTCAATATAATATCAACTTAAGTCCATTGCTAACATGGTCACCCTAATGAATTCCCTTGACGGTTCTTCTCCCCGTGACCTTGAACAAGGTCATCTGTCCATATTGTGAGACTAACCGATAAGTGGCCATGCTGAAAGTTTGCCCTTCATCGTTCCGCCGTTCTACCCGCTATGTGCCCACACATTATAACTTTATGAACTATATCAGTGACTGGTAAAGTTCTGATTCGGTCTCATGCACTTAGCTTAAGAAGTTGAGTCACAGTGAATTTTTTATTGGAAGAGATAAATGTAGTTGCTTTCTAAAATTGCTGTTCCTAACATTGTCCTTAATTGTACTTTACGGAAATCTCAATTTATTACGTGTAATAAATTTCAATAAATTTAATTTTATTCAGATACATCTTGAAATCATTAAAATTTTGGTCATAAAAATTGCAATTACAACGTTTTAAAATAAATATCTTAAATTAATCACGACAAGTATAAATCAAATGATGGTGCTAGAGCATAGATGTGCGTGCTCTTATTATGTGAATGAAACTAAACTTTATCCCTTACCAGCCTGCCGGCGTTTCTGAGCTAAATATTATATATAGTGTCTAATCTATAGATATATCGTTCAAAGACCGTCATATCACAATCAATTCTTTATATTTCTTTTTTGTCTATGGCATTATGTCGTATTTATAAAAATTTTACAACTGCTTTAAAAATTAAGGCTATATATAGTTTTTCGCTGCGTATATTTGATAAAAAGGTCCCACGGTGTATGGTTATTTAGTTTAATCAATCTATACAGTCACTACGCTTTGAAAATGGAAGAATATTGAAAAATTAAACCAATTATGTTACTAAAATTATATATTTTGCACAAGTTTGTGTACTGCATTATATGTACTGATATAGAAATGTTAGTGTTAAGTCGCTGTGAATATTGAGAAAATCCAAAAAAATGAACTGATACAGTTACAAATGAAATGAAAATGAAATAAATAAGGAATATTCATAATTGTCTTTTGTTTACACACATAATTATAAAACATATAATTAGAATTATGTTCATCAGCCATCCTTTATTATCTTTATGTCTTTTTAAAGGAAACAGAGCGAGATCCACATTGACAAAGGTAAAGTAAGTAATTTAAATGTTATTATAGAAAATTCATCCTTATATCAAAACAGTTATGCTAATTTTCCTTCTGAAATGAAAATGAATTTGCAAGTTTTTAAAATGAGCCTGTCGTGTGACAAACATAAGTATTACATGTTTGAGAAAAGGGTGAATTCTATATTTAATTTAGTTTTTTGTTTATAAAAAACCTAGCGAATGGGTGGACACCGCCTGATAGTAAGCAGTAGGCGGAGTCCATTTAGTGCAGTATGCGACATACTACCGAAAACACCACCTTGCAAGACTAACAAATGCCTCTTCACGCGTCTTGAAGAAACCCATGATAAGTATTAACATGGAATGTAACAAAGTTGAATTTAATATTATTATAACTATAAGTAAAAACACTTTATACGTAAAAACAAAATAGGTACTTAGGTCTAAAAGATACTTAGTGTAATTGACAAGTCTTTTTCTCATAAATTAATAACATTTCAATAATAAAGAAATAATAATTCTGCTGTACAGAAGCAACCGTATATCTGCAATCAATATTTTTTGAGTCACATCGATCTGTTGGATCTGTTACATGTCGTTCAAATGTGATTCTTGCATGTAACGTCGTATGCAAGTAAGTGGCCACCAAAATGTATGCCCATAGACAAAATTAATGATATCTTTGTAATTAATGCGTTAACATGCATTGTTGAATTAATAAAATTTGTTACGTTCAATCTGGGTCAACTAATATTAGATATGAATGTTCGCCATTTTTTAAATATTTCCATGCCACATCATTTTGGATTTATACGAAAGAAAAATACTTTGCAAAGTTACATGTAAAACTGCTATTATAAGTATAATGACAGTGTAAATATAAATCTATACTAATATTATAAAGCCGAAGAATTTGTTTGTTTGGTTGAAGGCGCTAATCTCAGGAACTGATTCAAATTGAAGAATTCTATTTGTGTTGGATAGCCCATTTTTCGAAGAAGGCTTTAGGCTATAATAGGCTTGAGGTAACATTATACTACGACTAATAGGAGCTCTGAATCAATGATAAATGTTGCCAAAACGAGAACAAAATTCTCCTTGTCAGAACTTTCAAAATCCACACGAACGAAGTCGCGGGTAACAGCTAGTATACAATACAATTACATACTTTTTCTCGTCAATGTTAATGTGTCTTTTCTTTGTAAAAAAATGTCGGCATACTATTACAAAACAATTATATTTAGACATTAATTTTAAAAACTTACATCTTAGAGTATCTCAGATGTGGTCGCTGGTGTCTAAGTACCGTTGGAATAACAAGTCCATGTACTCTGATTTCGTAGACTCACAATGCGGATTTGGGTTCTTTCTGAGAAATCACAACACTAGTAAACTGCACATACTTAAATCTTATTTTTTTGTGTATTCCGAATATATACACCCGTAGATGTTATTACTTGATAACACTAAGTATAATACCAATACAAATATGTAAATTGCTTACTTCCAGAAAACCCGGTTTAAGATTTTGGACACATCACATTCGCTAGGTTACTTCTATTCTATGGTTGATTGTGTAATTTTATTAAAGATATGTTATTATATAAACAGTACTGAGAAGCACAAAAGGGCATTGTAATAAAAAATTGCGGGATTTCCCCTTAAGCCTAACCAATAATGCCACGGTTACATATTGAAGCAAGTCTCGATGCGAGTAGCGAGGGCGAATGTGTGACATCACTCGCGCGATCGTGTTGGGAAGCGATTAGTCGGCGAATGTGAGAACATGAGTTTGCCTTGCCTCCGGGATGCGAATGATTCGTCGAATCTTAGGGCGAATGTGTAAACCCCTTGTAATACTATCAAAACACGAATACCGCCGCATTTAATAACTTCACTCCGCTAAGGAAGATCAACAAACAATTCATTGGCGATAGTTTTATTTTTAATATATAAGTATATATATGTATATATATATAGTTTGTGGCCAACCTTATGCCAACGTAACTAAAGTGAAGTTAGTTTCGTATGTCTGACGTCATAATTAGCTGATAAGGCCATTTTATTCCTGTTTTGATATTTTGTTGATTTTAACGTCACTATTTGTTAGTATAGTAACTTTATTACTTTTCCAAATTTTATTAAACTGCATTATCAACAGCCTATACGTCCCACCGCTGCTGGGAATAGCAGTAAATACATGGGTGGTATTACCACCACGCGGAGCCAAGCTGAGCTGTCTGAGCTGTCTATCAAATTCAAAACTTGACTTCACCTAGTATTCTTATAAGGCTAATCAATGTTTACTAAATTAAGAAATAATATTTTTTACTAACTTGCAGTTTTCCTCGCACTCTTCCATCGTGACGTCACTGCCAACAAGCCGAGAACCAAATCCGCTGTAATACGATGCGTAACGTTGCTGCCGAGAAACAGATGTAAGTTTTAACTATGTGAAATAATATAAGTAAGTAATATATAAGTAGTAATGTTTCAATTAATGTTTCTATAATCTCCGAACAGTCGGTTTCGCTCAGGGCGTTGAATTTTATTACAAGTTTGATATTTATGTCGATGAAATTAGACTATACGCAAACCATCCGTAGGTAATGATTTCTCATTCCTATGTAGTTATGAAGTTCATCTAATTTATTTGTAAGAAAACTCTGTCTCAATTTGTTTAGATCTCTCATCCCAGAAATATTATTACATGAAATAGGTACACCATAGACATTTTTCATCAAACAGACAATATAATCAGCATAAAGTTCTATTATAAACTCATATTTGATCTCTCGGACTACATGAATAGCTCCAACGTTGGTGTTGGGGATCCGGTTCCATGTCTACGGTCCAAACTGATCCCGAAATTAATGATAAAAAGAAATAAAATTAGCTACAAAAGAAAACGTGTGTGTAACTATAAAAATTCCTTTTAATAAAATACAATTTGACAGCTTTGTTATACTTGTTGCCTAGCAACCTCAACAGTTGGCTTTATTCAAAGTTTAAAAAAACTAAAAATCTTATATTACCTGCAAATGCTTAGTAAACTTTTGATCTGAAATTAAGCCGGCTGCAAACTTCAACCCTTTTGCCGCTGCGTCAATGTATTTGACGTATAGCGTTAACAGTTCACGCAGATCACCGTCGCGCTGCGGTATTAGTTTCAAGTTTATACCGCCAGGGGGTGCAGTACCCTGGTAATAGGACAATATTGTGATTTAAGAGCCCATTTCTCAATAAGCTGATAACTAAATCCATAAAAAAGTCAAAATTATACGTTGGCTAAATATTATCTGTACTTATATTGAAAAATCTATAGTTATTCTAGCTATATAATTATCAATTAAATAAAGTTTAATGTTTTACTCTTTTTGGTACTAAGAGGGCCAACTTCCAGAGGGCCTAGACAACATGCCTTTCGATAATCGTTAAAGCAATTCCGTCTCGAAAAATATATGGATTTTACATAAGCCTTTGCTCATTTGTCACTAAGCTATTATCGTTTGGCACGTTGCCTACGCCTGAGACACTACTAGTTCATAAACTTAATTTGATTTAATAAAGAAAAAATATTTTTTGTTGGTTAGATTACATTTGGCGGGCCAGAATTTTTTATTACTAAAATGCGAAAAACTTAACGTAACTTAACTTTTATTTAGCCTAACTCCATTTTGATAAAAGGTATAAAGATAATTTGAGACCAAAAATAACTTCTATTTCAAGATCCACGATTAAGGGCGTTTAAAAAAAATGTATAGTCCCATAAGTTGTCATTGGTTACTATTATTTTTTCACTAAGCGATATTCGAAAGGCACGTTGTCTAGGCTTGAGAGTACTTAAAGTACCTGCTTGTTCATGAATCAAAGTTAATTTACCTGGTCAATAATGCTCTTCATCATGAGAGTGAACTTCTTGCAGTTGTATTGATCAATGTCTTTCGTGATCACGGTTCCGCCAAACATGTTATACCTAAATAAGAAAAATTACGTATATCATTTTTTCGTTTCGTCTTTCGTTTTCCTTTTGTAGACAGTATTATTGCAATATCATGAGTAATTTAAATAAATGCCTAGTTGATTTGGTGGTATTTTATCACCAGCCCACCAAGAATGCCATCTATGAAAGTAATCTAAAGTAAAAGGCGAGAGATTTATACGTTTAAACCAGAGTATCCCAGTCTTGAAGATATAAGGCTGCTGTCTCCGGGTGTACTTAGTAAGTACATCTTGGAGGTATTCCAAGACAGTGGTCATTAGGATTGGGGAAGCACAAAAGATCCGATTGGGTCGACGTGCTCCGGGAGTAATCCTGGCCCTTCATACAGATAAGATAAGAATGTAAAGTAGTTTTGAAGAAATGACAATTTGGAATAGCACGTCATGTCAATTAGATGATTTTCCATACTAAAAAAACAATTTTCAGTTATATATTTTTTAGCTTTGATGTAGGATTTTCCCAGTTATTTAAAATACAATAAAAATTATTGAAATTGGTCAAGCCGTTCTTGAGTTATAGCAAGACTAACGAACTTGAATTCATTTTGTATATATCAGAAGAAGAAGACGAAGATATGATAAAATTGTGATTTGCAAAATTTCATCAGTTATTCATAAATTTACATATTTTTTACATTTTTAGAAGCTTCATTTTAAAGAATATTAACATAACATAAAGAACATTAATTAATCAATTATTTATTTATTTTATTTCGCAAATATTACAATTCATTACCTTATTTGAAGAGAAGTGTCTTCAACCAAAGTGAACTGATTATCTTACCTACATCTGCCGGAACACAATAATGCTGTTAATAATATTATTATTATAACGCCAGACTTAAGGTAAGTTGCTGGTAGCTAGCTAGGTGGACTAGAAAAAGCCCTATCACCAACCAAACCGAGCAAAAATTTTCTGCCCTGGGAATTGAACCGCAGACTTCCAGGTTTGAGGTAAGTGTAGCATACTTACACGCTTGCCATAGACATGTGATGTCCGGGCGTCGAACAAACTTTGTAGTACCGATCCAGATTGTAATTCTTCAACAAATACAAGCAACTGGTCACGTCCCACATATACTTATTCAATACGTCGCTCTCCCGCCAACTGTCCCTCTGCCAGCCAAAATTACAATTGTAATTTCTTCTCCCGCAATTGTAATAAGGCATTATTAGCAGTTGACATCTGTAATTCAACCTGTCTTTGTACTCCGCTGTAACTTTCAACAGTTTAGCGAATAGTTTTATTTCCCTGGCCACGTCGGTTTGGAAAATGTTCTCGTAACCTTCTCTGTACGGCCACAGAAGGAAACATTCGGCATTCAACCGTTGAGACATTTCTAGACATTTTTTTATCTGTGTCGCGGCGTGGGCGAATGTAGACGCGTCGTGGCTGGTGCAGGAGCCTGACGTGTAACTGAAATTAGAAAACGATTGTTTATTAACCTGCCGGCGACAGTTTACAGGGACATAATTAAGTTTTATGGAGTTGATTACTTCGAAGCAGAAGTATTAGGTATGCGGGGCGCACGATCCTCGCGCAGTCTATATATGCTTGAACCACCCAACGCTGCCATTGGCAAATAATTGAAACAACAACTTTTTTTAAGAAGAGCTATCGCCTCACCTCACCATGATTCATCTCATTTCACCTGATGGTAAGTCAGATAAGGCCGAAGATGGAAACGACTACACCCTGATTCCTCAACCACAGAGGTACATATAGCAGTACTATATAAAAGCTTAGTGGCGTAATTTAGCGGTTTTAATTATTACCGTGAATGCGAGTGTAGATCCGGCGCTAACCACAGCAACTTAACAGGAGACCTTTGCCCCAAATCCTGCACGTACTCCACTATCTCGTCCCAGTGAGCCTTAACCTCGTCCCAGTTGTCCGAAAGCGGTACCAGATCCGAATCAAACGCTGTCCAGTATTTGACGCCGATCCGCTGGCAGAAGTCGAATAGTGCTTTGATGCAACGTTTGTGGTTCTCTAATGTAGACGAACCGTCATCCCATGGACGGCTGTGGCTTGATTTGCCATAGATGTCTGAGCCTTGAATCAAATTGTTATTAGGCAATTTATTTGATGCAGTACACTGTAAAGTTAGGTTAGAGATAGTTTTAATTTTTGTCTAGCCAATACAACTACAAGCGAACTTTTCATAAGGTTATTCACGTCATAAAAAGCCGAGATACGAAAAGCAAAATTGTTATGATCTATTTAAATATATACCATTTCGCCGGAAGTCCGTGAGAGATACGCTGTATTTGAGCCAATCCTCCATAGCGCGGGAGTGCACCCGCTCCGTGCCGTTGTAGTACCGGTATGACGACGCATCCGTGGGCGAAGCCATATTGTTGTACTCTATCTTGTCTATGCCTGGGGAATAACCGTGTTACATACAAAGTGATAATATTAACTAGAGCGGAAAACATTCTATACCCAATTCCTGTTAAATCTAAATACGAATAAAAAAGTTATGTTTAGAAATTTCTAAACATAACTTTCAATTCTAGATTTTTGTCACTCGTTGTCGGCCTCCCGTACAAATACATACATACATGTACATATCGAAACAATTTTTTTTAGAAAGAGATTTACTCAATACGTCTAGGTTACAAAGAGAGCAATAGACAGTTTTTCCTCAATATAAGTATTAAAATGATTTTCTTTGCAGTTTGACATTTAAATTTTCGATGAAAGTTAAAATCAATTTCTCAGCAATCTAAATAAAAAAAAAATTAAAATCCATTGATGAAATTTTAAATGACTACAGGTAATATTTAAAGTTATATAATTGTTTAGCTACGTTAAGCCAATTATTAGATGTACAATTTGTTTCCTTATAATCTTATTTATGACTTTTATTTTTCTAAATTTAAATCTTCAGCTTACCTTGAAAATAGTCTACATTATCTCCTGTCTTCGGCTCCCTGACCTTCTGCCTCTTTACCCCCGGCTGGCTGTAACCCGACATCCTTCTAGTAAACTAACCCACAAGCCTGCGCCCACAGACAGACGGACTCACACCGCGATGCTATATTTTATAACATTGTCATGAAAGAGAGCAACGGACCGTGGCTGCTTTGTTCAAAACTGGATTTTATTGAGGCTCAGGTGTGGACTGTATTTGTTCATTCTTTTGGTGTCAAACGTGTTTATTTCGGTCATTTGTTTTTAAGAAACAACTGGGTAAACATTGTAGTACAGATAGAAAAAAAACGACTCTAGTTGTGGTCAGTTGAAATGAGCAAATAAATAAACAAATTAGACTTATTAACGAGATGAGATGATATCATGTGATTTGTTATTAAATAATAATTGTAATAATTAATTATAGTTGTATTTGTACGTTGTATCAGAAGCTCATAAAAACAATTCAAATGTTTATAGTCATTATATAAACATCTATTCCTATTAAGATTCAGGCCCGGGATTTCAGGTTTAGTGAACGGTTTGCGGACTTGTAAACCGACTTATATAGTAAGAGCAACAACAAAAGCAATACCAAAACTGATATTAATGTCATAGCCTAAAAGAAAAGTTTATCGAAACATAGAACGGTATCAAAAGTCATAAAATAGTATAATTGCCAATTTCTAAATTAGCTGAATATCTCACCTTTATACCATAATTTTGATAGTATGTTGTTTTAATTTTTTCTTTATGGCTTTTAATGTCAGTTTTGATATTGCTTTCTTAGGGAATCGTTGTTGCTTACTAAATATTTTATCTATACTAATATTAAAAAGTTGAAGCGCCAAATTCTGGAATTTCTGGTTCGAATTGAAAAAATATTTTTGTTCTATCCAACATAGTCCATTTATCGGGGAAGGTTATATGTTATATAACATTTGTGACTGACTTACACGCGGGCGCAGCCGCGGGCGGAAATTAGTCAAATATACGTGTTTGCATTACAATCCAGGCTCGCTAGCTGTTAGACTATCTAACAGGCAACAATTCGCTTCGCCGTTTGTCTTGAGTTCAATTAATTATATCTGACACCTATCCTTTCTGCAATCAGATTGATAGAACGACCTGTACTGGCCCCGATTCTGTTTTGCGCGGACTTAAATTTGAATTTGTACCCGGCTACCGTTACTTTACAATCCGACTAGAAAAGACATAGACGTTTCTAAAACGGCAACTTTAAGAGTAATTTGCTTTTAATTATTTATTGAGCACATGAAAACATAATGCTTCAAATAGGTCAAAACTGTATGGATCGTCCCAACGTCAACAAGTGTTAACTGACTTGAGTGTACGGACTTGTTATTTTGACTGCATAGTAGGATCCTTTTTCGCTTATGGTTGTCAGATGGTAACAATTATCCAGTATCATAATAATATAGACAAAAAGCCTTAAAAGTAAATTACTTTGATAGCTTAAATTTAAATTTATTTAAAAATCCAGTATCATTAAATACCAGAAAAATATCTCTGGATTTAGTATGATACCATCAACATAATATTTAATATAGCTGTCGATCAGAGTTGCTTTGCGATACAAAATACCACGGCGTGACGTCATACCCGTTTCTGAGGCTTTCCGGCGAGTCAAAAAAAAACTATTTAAGTTCCCATGCTATCGAAACAATTATTTCACCAATATTTCTAAAATCACACTGATCAAATAAATTGTCATAATGCCTATTCATGTCCTGACACTGACACGCTTACAATAGATATTTTGGGTTGATACTAAATGAAAAAGCATTTTAACTTAAAAACAATTATTTTAATAATCTACTATAAAAACATCCATATAAATCTAATTAAAATAGCTAAACCAACCATTAAAATCGGTATAGGTACCGACACTTTTGTATCTCTCTGCGCAGTGAAACCGGAAATCTGCCCCTTTTTCAACGGAGCTGTCAAACCGGCCATCTTGGGTTTGTCTATGGGTTGACCGACCATAGAGAACTTTGTGGCGCTCGTAATTTTGACGGTGACCATTTTTCCCATATATTTTTCTTCTTTGGGTACTAATACTTGTTCATAAAACTCGTTGTGGCCTACGAAGTAGTTTTTGTCGTGCGATATGTCTGTTACTAGAACGTCTTGTACTTCTCCCACCTTGTGGCCGTACGGCTCGTATGATCTGAACAGTTCTGACAGCATTTTGGTCCGTTTCTTAACTTCTTGGCCGGGAACCTGTTGGATGATTCTCTTTTAGTGTATTGGAAGGCACAAAGGATCAAACGACTTAACGAGCTGTTTTTAAAGGAGATATTCGATAATGGTAGTTGAAAAGACCCAAGGATAAGTTATATATTAAACGGAAGAAGAAAAAACTTACAAACTACTTATAAAAAATAATAATACATATACTTAATGATTAGGCGAAAAATAAAATATATTTATAATTATACATACAGTTTATAAATGTGGATAATAATGACTGAAAATAGATACTACAATACTTACTACAAGTGAGTCGAAAAATACTTAAAAACAAACTCAGAACAAAGTCATGATATTTTTCTTTAAAAAATAACAAACAAGATAAGATAAATGGCCCTAAGCTAGGATAGTTCTTACCCTCTGCATCTTAGCAGCCGGAGTACCAGGCCTGGGGAAAAACTGGTTGATGAAGAGTGAGGGGAACCTGTACTTGTCGCAGAGGCTCATGGTGTCTTGGAAGTCCTGTTCCGTCTCTGTGGGGAAGCCGCAGATTATGTCTGTGGCTATCGTCATGCCGGGGACCCTGGAAAGGTAGTTTATTAGTCAAAAGTCAAAATTTCTTCATTCAAATAGACTCATTTTCTAAGTACTTTTAAATCGTGGTAACGGATAATATATATGAGAAAAATAAATGAATTCATTAAAGGAATAGCACTAGTTATAGAATTTAATTATGTATTAAATTAATTATATTAAAAATAAAACTAACATTAATATGCTTATTTCCGAGTAACCCTACCACCGCTTCGACGAATTAGTAGCTGCAGAGAAGAGGCGCAAGAAACTGTCAGCCTTTAGTATTTATAATGACATTTACAAATTACCTATGTCATTATGTATTAGTATTACAAACATATATGTTTTACAGTGCTATATTTTATACATCGGTACATATCGTCATTTCTGGTTCTGATTTCAATTCAGTTTGATTACAGCTTAGTTTATTTAAATTGCAATTTTTAAATAGTCCATGCATTCTTATAACCTGAACTTTGTAGTAGCCTTTACATATTCTTATGAAAGGCTACATTGAAGAATATATACAATAAAACTATAATACTGAAAAGTGTTGTTTGAGAAGCTTAATATTAATAATAATAGTAAAAAATTTCCAGAGAATTGTTCTATACTTAGCGGTCGATTAAGTACCTATACATTAATTATTACAAAAAAATCCATTCTCCATACTAAATTTCAATTATATTTTTGAGCTTTTCTTTAGGATTTTCCCTCTTGTTTTTATTTTTAAGCCGCCCTTTAAAGTCACACAATAAAAAATTTTGAAATTGTTATAGAAGCTTTAGAGCTTTAACGAGTCTAAAGAACAGCTTTTAATTTTCATATACATGAAGAAAAAGAAGAAGAATGAGAATGAACAATATCATACTATTACTATAGTAATAACATACTGCTCCACTTCAATATTGAAGAGACATATTCCATTTAAGAATTAGCCGACTCACTTTTCCCTGAGGAAATTGACCACATGTTCAAATTCTGCCCTGGAGTACTCCCGCTTCATATCAGCTAGCACCTGGTCACTGCCCGACTGTACTGGCACGTGGAGGAACCTGACACAGTGATAAGAAGGGTTTTAGTACAGTCATTTAAGCAAAGGGTTATTGAAGGTCATAGAAATTAGTTTTTCGCTGTTTCTATAGCTCCAATGATGTTAATATCTATTAGAACTTCGTAGAACATAAAATTATCGACTAATATACTGTAATCTGAGTTTAACCGTGAGTCTCATTGAATACGACTGTATTTAAAGTTTTTAGGAGTTTGATGGCGTAGGGGTTCGAACGCTCTGGTGTCGATTACGAGAACAAAGCAACGGATCGTGGGTGGTCCAGGATGGGTTAGCGAAATTTGGTATCTCGAATCGCGTTCTTCGAAAGGCAGGTAAGGCCACCAATTGGGCCATCGTGGTAGTGTTATGGTCCAAACTCTTCATGTGTTTCTTCTGGAAAGATGAAACACAGAAAGAAGATGGAAAGATGATATACGTGTAGTTTTCTGCAATAAATTGGTGATTCAATAAGGACAGACTTGTAAACCCTGGGATGGTGCATGATGTCGGCGACGTCTGCGAGGTGCTCCAGGATGTAGGGCGGGTTGGTCATGCCCAGCCGCAGGCGGCAGCCGTCGGGGACCACCGCCACCAGCTGCCGCAGCAGCTCCGGCAGCGACGTGCCGATGTCGCGCCCGTACGTACCTGACGGGACAAGTTACAAATATCCTTTTACCTTGAACTAAATCTTATTTCTTACTAATTACGTAAATTTTGGAGAAGCCATAGACAATTTTAAACGGCACGTAGGGGAAGTTTTAATTACCTATGTTTTACTAGTATATAGTGCTAAATTCGCGTAGCTACAGGTTACTCAGTCAGAGTTCGCGGGTTCTAGTCTCGGCAAGGGTAGACATAATAAAGCAGGAGAGTGCTTTCCTACCCTTCTTTAGGAAAGGAGGGAATACGTGTGCCGGTAAGGAATTCCACGCTCCAGCTGTGCGACAGAGAAAGGAGTCACAAAATCTTTTATTGCGCAAAGTAGACGTGGCGAAAGTGACGGAGTGACTCCGTAGACCAACACGCGTATTCCTGAATAGAAAAGGAGAGGAAGGGATAAGGTCAAAGAGCTCTAATTACACTATAATAAAATATGTATTCAAACATATGTTTATCTATTTATTATGTATTTGTATATTGATTTAAATAAATACTATGTTATACATTAGTAGTATAGATTCATTTATAAATGTGTTTATTTTTTGCACACTCTATTAGTCACCCCGCAAATGGCAATGGCAATTTTTGGTTGGATGGAAGAGATCTCTTGTTAGAGATAAGCCCACCTTTGTATGTGTCTTTGTTGTTTTTACTTTTGTGTTTTACGTGTACAATAAAACATACAATAATAATAAAAATGAGGTTTTACTTACCCGTATCTTCACTAGTGAGCCATATCTCGCAAACACCCTCGGTGAAGGACTGTTTCGCTCGCTCCACAATTTCTTCAGGCGGATAGCTACCCAGCTCTCCTCTGGCGTGTTTGGTCTTGCAGTAGGTGCACTGGTTCAGGCACCCGGTGTTGATCGGAATGATCTCTATGAGCGGATTCTTGCGAACTTTTGGCAACAGGAGAGAAGCTCCACCTGCTTTACGACCTTCGCCCGTTTTTCTTTGGCCGAACAGGCGGACAGTGTGGCCTGTAACATCATGGACTCAATTGGTAATGTTATTTGTTTAAGTTCAGTTTCTACCGCTGGTAAAGTAAAATACATCGTAACAGGTACCAAAAGTATTCAACGATGAACTGTTGTTTCTTTTCTAATTTAGTTTGTATAATTTTTTTGTATCTCAATAATGATCCAAATATACTAATTATGAAGGAGTTGGAGTTATTTTAATATAAAATGATTTCTCAATGAAGTTAAACATCCGTATTTTATTATTAAATGCTGTAAAAATTTAATTTGTTGACGAATATGTGTCGTTCTCGTTACAACTGTGAAAAGATTAAAGTGGAAATGTACAAGACACATAATCAGAGGAGCAGACAGGTGGAATCAGACAATTACTCATTGATACACTAAGAGTAACACAAGGAAACGAGGCAGATCCTTCAAGCGCTGGAACGATGTAATCAGAGTTATGGCAGAGAGTTGTGGACCAGGAAACCTGGGAATACGATGTCGTAGAGGCGGAGGAGGTGGGGTGTGGCCTTTGCCAAGGGAGAAACAGATAAATAACCACGTAAAATGCCATTATTTTATTCTATTAATTGAAAATATGTGAATAAAGTCGAATAATAATATATATGTGAATAATTATTATGTGTTGTTGTGTAATGTGAATCTGCTCAATCTGTTGAGCGGTGATATACTCCCGGGAAATTGAGGTACGGTTTGCAGGTTAAGGCGAAATCTGCCTTTGTGGTCCTGGGTAAAATTAGCTTCTCAAAGAGCCTTTGACAATGATACCTTAAAAAGTAATACAAACCTTTCAAGGTCTCCTCGACGATCTCCACGATCCTATCTATCTGTTGCACGCCAACGACACTAAGCCCCTGAAGATAGTTAGCTCGCGGCGCGCCCTGCGGCACGCACCCGGCCACCACCACGTGAATGCCACGGCTCTGGCCGAGCTCGATCTCATTCCTGAAGGAATCAGAAAAGTCTTTTTTTATGTCAAAAAAATGCAAAATAAACAGATAGATAAAATAAAATCGGGAAAGGGCGTAAATTTTGTATTTATTACTTTGTATAAATTGACTTAGGGCGACTTAATTTTTAAAATAGCGGTTACCAAAATACTCAATTTATCGCATTTCATGGTTGATCTGCTTTTTTCAATTTCTTTTAGTATTCAGTAGTAAAAAATCTAGAATTGACTCTGATTCATTTACTTGAAACTACCATTGTAAAATTATTTTCTGTACAGTTCTGTCTAATACATCAAGTTTTTGTTATAAATTTTCATTTTGTATTAAATATTGATTGCAATAATTTTTAACACAACTTTATTGGATTCATTACAAACAAAAATATAAAATAAGTTAATAATTTAGTAAGTATATACAAATAAAATATAATAAACTAACCAACTACTCTACAAAGGTACAATGAGATATGTAGTTAAGAATAGCAGGATACAGAGTTTCATCATTGGTTTCAACTACATGTCTGTCTACTACAATTATAAAAATACAGGTATAACACTGAGAAATAAAATACACAATAACAATACTAAATTGAGAAAATATACTGTTACGAAAACATTGCCTATTTTTTCACCTGAACAAGCAGATGTCATCAATACGAGTTGCGGCATTAATTAATTGCAAATACACATTATGATATGTAAATAAGTAATACTTTCGTGTTTCATAATGGCGTTTGGAAGACTTGGAAATATTTAACTGTCCACGAAAAAATGAGACAGTATCTGAATAACCCATTAGAAAAATTAATAAATGAGATGAATTTAAGAATAATGTCATACCTGACCATAAATAAATAAAAATGTTATTAATTATTTATCTTTCTAATTTTCTATTCCAACTTTGTAATACTTATTAAACAATGTAATATTAAGTAAATTCTGTTTCTCATATTCAATTTTTATATTATAACAAGGCACAAGTTTTATACAATTACTAAAAACCAACATCTAACTTCTTAAAAATCAAAAATAAATCAATTTAAGTTATTATATTATTTTTAATTATTGTTTGTCAGTGCTTCATTTTCTATTGTTCCTGGATATAACTTAGCACTAACTTCAAAAACTCCTTTTAAATTAGATGGGAGACTGTCAGTATTGTCCACTGGCCTGTCTGGTGATAGGTGGTATACAAATTTTAATGGGAACAATATTTCTTTTTATAAAATTTTAACATTGCCCTAGATTTCCTTGGGATCTCATCATCAGTTCCTCACTTGTTAATCATTTACTAAAACTAAACTAAATAACTAAAACTTGCTCTATAAATTAAGAGAATAATTACTCAATTGTATAATAATAATGTGTTAAATGAATCTTTGAGTGATAAATAATAGTATAAAAGTGTTATTGACAAACACAAATATTTTTAGCTACTGCAAACCATCTTAAATATTATGTAAATATGTTATCACGGAAGTGACAGTTTTATGTCCTTTGCAAATTTCTTTAAGCCTAATGCTTACTTGAAATGATCTTCAGCAGGACTCTTGACAGTGCAAGAGTTGAGGAGCCACAGTTGGGCTTGCCACTTGTCTTCTGTAAGATGATAACCATGAGCTGCCAGCAACCCTGCCATGTACTCCGAGTCTGAATTGTTGTGCGCACAGCCCCATGTCTTCACATAAATTGTTTGCGTGCCTGTAGTAAATATTTTTTATTTCTCAAGTAAAATCTATATACAGAGAAAATTGTTGAGTTGCCACACAATGCTGCAATTTACATCTATAGTGGGACTGTAAGGTACAAAATGGTTAGTGTTGTTGGGATTTTTATTACACATAAACTATTTTTATGTATTTCTAACAAAACAACCAATAGTAAAAAAACCATTGAACTTAAAAATTTATAACTCTCCTCTGTGAGCCGAAATGTAATGCAATTATGTGCCCTTTACCTATGGTAGATGTACACTACCCCAAACAAGAAAAAAATCCCACCAGCAAGCATAAAAGTCTTGTGCTTAAATGTAGCGAATTATATTACAAAATGATGTTTTAGCTACAGACCTGCATCAAATAGCATGGTGGCACTTTTATACTGTGGGTTTCCATTAAGAAATAAAGAGTTTTGGGCCATTGTACAACCATAATGGCCACATAGTGTTGCTGGGTGTAAAACACAGTTTTTCAGCTAAATATAACAATTTTTAAAAGGTGCTTTGATTTCATTATCAAAACTACTACGCCAACTAACTCGTTGTGCCAAATATATGATTCAACGATATGAAAATGTACAAAATTACCTGGTACAACACTCTCCAAAATAACCTTTTCGACGGATTCAAAACCATTTCTTGGATCACGTTTACGGGTTCTCACGCTTACGTTTTTTCTGCTGGCATATCTTTCCTTAGGCGTAATATCCTGTGATGATATTAGATCTTCAATATCATCTATAATTTCAGAAAAAGGACTAGGCATATCGAAGAATTAAAATAATTCTGCTGCAGCATGCATTTATTTGTGTAAGGCAGGGATAGGTGAATACTAAACGTCAACATGTGTCACTGACAGTGACAGATTACTTTACTTTTTTTAAATTCTCAGTATTTCCGGGAAGACTCGAAACTGAAGCTCGTACGTCTTATGTAGTCATTTCTTCCTATAACCTATCCCTTTGCCCCATGGTTCATTATGTTTCGTAAAAATAAAAATTAATTTACAGAATCTGTCTGACCCTGCCATTACGAGCCAAAAGTTCCAATAAAATAAAACCGTCGAAAGGCAATTTGACGGTTTTTGTACGTTTGATAAGCAATTTCTCAGTCAATTGTGATTTTCAAAATTCTTTTTTATTTCGATAGAGTATGAAGGTGGTCCCATTGTCAAGACAAGATATGTTGATGGCGTTAAGGGGAAATCGAAGGTATGTTTCAAATTTTATATGTTCTAATTAGTACCTATAAAATTTGAAACATACCTTCGATTAGGTGTTTCACCTATTATGTGTTTCATATATTAGGTGTTTCATATTTTTTTCCAAAACTTCTCAAGTATTTTTAACAAACAACATACCGACAAGCATTTCGACAATATTGAAGGTCTAACGTATAACTTAGACATTTAGAAAACTTAACACTTAAAACTGAGGGTAAATCCGTTTTAAACAAAACTAAATAGGTAAAAATATTTCAATATAAGAAATTATTAATTTTTGGAGTTGATGCTATGTTATTCAAGAAACCTAAAAAAATTTTACCTTCTTACATTTAGTTATTTTTTCCTTCTTAGTTTTTTTAAATTTTTAAACCAGTTTAATATTTTGATGTTGGTTTTCTTTAATATTAACTGTAATATCCAAAAGTACGGTAGCGAATGTATATTTATTAAATTTTTAGCAAGTCAATTTTCGCTTCGGCTTTTTTTTGAGAAATCTGTGTCTGCAATTCTGTTTCTTTCAAAAAATAAATGATATATCCGCTAAGTAAAAGTATATAGGATTATGGATTAAAAGTGGTTTCACTACGCGAAATATCTTATTTTTTTCATTATGTTTAATTATAGCCAGTTCCTCTGTGGTTGAGGAATCCGGATGTAGTTCGCATCCATGTTTTGCCTTATCTTCACTTACCATCTGGTGGTATGAAGGACAAGAGCTACCCCGTTAAGAATAAAAGAAAAATACTAGTTACCCGGTCTACTTTGTATCACTTTCAACATGCTATGAACGCCAATGAAAGTCATTCGAAGAAGCAGTGGAAGAAATGACAATTTGAAAAACAAGGCGATGTGCATACAAAATTATTTATTTTATTTAAAGTAAACATGGTGTAACATATTACACCATGTTTACTTTTATTTTTAACAGATTAAAACGAGATGGTTCTCAAATAGGTTGGTATAATTTCTATGTATGTACACCGATTACGCGAAGATTGCTCCTCCGATTTACGTGATTATTTTTTTATACGATGTGGAATAGTTGTCTTTGGACTCATAAAATTTTAATTCAGTTGGCACAGTAGTTTTTATTTTATGAGCTTTTTTTTTACTTGGAAGATATAATTTTCACGATACTTTGTTTCAAAAGCTATTCGAGTATTTTTATCTAAATACAAACATACAGGTAAGTCGACAGTATTGACAGTTATCTAACTGACCACTCAAAATAGTGAATTAAAACTACTTTTAAACAAACCTAAAAACCGTCTTCAAAACACTAAAAATGCATAAATAATTCAGTTATCCCATTTAAAATTAAATTATATTTGGTTTTTATTGAAGTCTGTTGTTAGTTTTGTTTTTATTTATATTATATGTAAATTATGGATATATACATATTATTAAAACATAGTCAACCCCAAAATATAGTTTCATTGACTTCGATTCTTATTAGGCTCCAAATACCACAATCGTTACATCCCATTCATAATTCATAGCGTTACACATTTCACCTTAACGTGGTAATTGTAACTGCATAGTACCATATTATCTTTACAGCTGTTTACTTTCTTATCACTGAAGAATATGGTTTCATTTTGTATAATTGAAATGATAAATGCATAGAAAAATAATAACAATTCGTACCAGGATACTTTTACATTCATTTCTTTGTTAATCACTCTCAAAATAAGGTTCAAGTTACTAATATCAAAGGGAAGTTGCATGGTTTTATAATAACAATGGGCAGTACATCTGCTCGGTTATGGCGTCCTCGGTTGGCCTTACCGATTACCATTGGCGCTTTTTAGATTATCTAACATTATCTTAAGTTGACTTACTCGATATTAGTGTATAAATTTTCAACCGAAATATTTTATTCTACAGATTCTAAAGCGGCATTTCTAATCAAAGCGAATAGACGAATTTTAAAACTTCAACCAATGAGGCGAAAAGTAAAAACTTTGTCACCTCATTTTATCTCCAAGACCGTGAGTAATAATCTCTTTTTTAATTAATTCTACCTATATATATTGAAGAACATACATATGTTGTAATAAATGCTTAATAAGTTATTTGTTATTTTAAATAATTATTTATCTACTTTGAAAGTATAATTGTTGTGCGCTCCAAACATACCTACTAATGTTTGTGCATCACTATTTGATATTTTGATTCGCCCCTAGTTTTGTTATGTTTTTTTGTGCCGCGCTGCATTGCATGACCAATCAGGCCTTCGACGATACAAATAATTTAGTCTGTGGTGGGATAGAACGCGCGTTAAACGTTTGTTATGTGTTATCATTTTAGTGCAAGAATATTACGACGTGAATTTGTGAAAGAAACTTATTTCTTGGAGTATTAAGTTTAATAAAAATAATTGCACACGGTAATATTTTGATAAAGGTAAGTTTCTAAAACGTTTATTTATTTTCATTTTAATAAATTTACCTACTTACCAATTCAGTTATTTTGTTACTCTTATAATTTAAAGATTGATAAATATATTAATTATTTATTTATTTGGCTGATATATGCTTATATTGATTAAACATAAGCAACAAATTGGGATTTATTTCGAGGGTAGCCCGATCTGTATCATTAAGTGTACATAGACTAACACTTAAATTTTTATTATTATTTTATATCACATAATAATACAATCTATAAAGTAATAATGTGGAATAAATGCTTATAAGAGAAAAAAAGCTTTTCTGTACGTACCTCTTCTCTGGCTTACCTATAAATTTTAAACTGGATCTATTCTATACTCAGGAGAAAGTTTTGATCCGCGTGAACTATATTAACTTCAATGGCCATTAAAAGTCGTTCCACGACTAAGGCCGTCATGGACACTCAGCCGGGATCATTAAAAAAATACTTATCAATGCTTCTTAAATATCTGAGCAGTGAAAAATCCACATTATAAAAAATTGAATTAACGTATCTTTCGTAATCTTAATGGTAATTTATCGTAATTAATATAAACTTCTGAATACTATAAGCATGTAATGTTGTACAGTAAAATAAGCAAAAAAAAGATCAAGTCTAAATCTGGCGCAGGACTTTACAGCCAGTATTTTTTAAACAAATATCTAACTATATTTAATTTCCAATATTAAGCAAATGGGTTCTAGTTTTCAAAAACTAGAACAAAATGTAATGTAACGTAAGTAAATTTAATTATGTAGATAATTTATGATGAAAAGCAATATTCTATGTGCCATTTGTTATCCGAAAGGCCTGTGTCCGTAGCAGAAATAACGAGAAATAAAGAATCTTTTAATAGTAAACTATTGTCTGTCATCCAACTCATATATACCGGTCTCAAGGCAAGGTGGATACCTACCTTGATACTTAAACATACCTATCTATAACAGTCTTCATATGTCACATTACATTATCCGCGGCATTATATTGTTGAGATGAAATAGAAAATCCACATCTATTTACATCTCGCTCACTTGCGGGGTAAATTATATTATATGATGGAGATATTGCACTCCGTAACGTTCCTTATATCTTCACTAAGTTTTTTAAACAAAATATTATAGTTCTACTGAAGTAATTTCAGGAATACGTAGTACTTACGATATTAACTAACATATTTACACACAATAAATAGCTTAAATTTAATGTAACAACAATAAGGGACGATAGTCACTAAACCCGCGCAGCGTGCATCGGCGCGTGCGCATCCGCACCACCTGTCCCTGGTTTAGTTTTTATAGCAAGGGGTTTATTGCTTTTAAACGAGGGAGAGTTCCTTTTCGAGGTTTGAAATTTAATCTAAGAAGTTTTATTAAATGTTTGAAACGTATTATTAACGTTTTTCTTGATTTAGAGTACTGTGTGAAACCAAAAAATGTAAAAAAAAAAACACAAAACCAAAATAAAATCTCATATCATATTATTGTAGCGTAAGATTTTCCCATGCGTTGTTATTGCCGTTATGCACATTTTGTCCTTCCGCGTGCATTTTGAAGAAATCGTATGTAGGTCGAAAGAATAGGCCGAGGAGGACCGACATTGAACGTATGCAACCTCTTAGTTCGTCTGCTGGTCTTAATATTACATAAAATGAACATATTGGGTCCATAAAGTCAAATTTAGAACCGAATTAAATCGTGATAAACCTCTTCAATCCGTCGCAAACAAGAGGTCAGTTTCCTCCCTTTTCACACTCCGATGACGTAGTATCATCATGATTAGTACATTATAACCAAAAATGCTCTGTGAATATTTAATACCACACGCACATAGTTTTTTTGTAAACTTAAAAATTACATGGAATTGTCTTAACTGACCATGTAGGTAAGATACTTTTCACAGTTGTGAGAATGTGATGATTTAAACCGAGATCGTAGGTTATCGTCTTATCGCGTTAAACATACCTATATGTCACACTTGCGCTAGTACTCATTATCACATAATTTCAATAATTAATTGTGTAAGTATTTATAACGCGTCGGTAACTTAACTAAGAACAGTTACATTACTCTAGTTAAAATTGCAATTTGCAATGAGTGCCTTCATTCTTGATCGACTGTCCGAAAGCATACGAAAACGTCTGTCATTTTTAATTCGATGCAAGATATAATATTTCTGACACTCACACATAATATAAAGAGTACAAATTTAGCATATTGATATTATAAACTCAAACATTCATGACTCGTAAATTGACATCAAAATATCTGCCCCTACCGGGATTCGAACCCGGGACCTCTGACTAAGTAGACATAGATACTTAGAAGGTTGGACCGGATTGCAGATATGTTGTCAATTGACTAGATTCGATTTCGCATTCATAAGAGTAATGAAGAGAAAATATAATACTATATAACGAAAGTAATAAAGATATTTATGTGTGGCTTATGAGCTTTATTGCATAATTAAAAATCACAAGTTGGTTTAAAAGTTCATTCAATTATTATGATTGCTTATTTCGAATGTTACAAGCTGAGTAACATTTCGAATTCTGAAATTATAACGCATTACCATACATTGACGGGCGCGGATTTGTATCTTTCTTCGTATTTTAAAGTCAAATCCTTTTACTGGCTGTCGTGAGGAGCGAAAGGGACAGATGTTATTAAATTTACATTTGACACGTATTGACTTTATCATTGTGTAAAGTAACGCTTTAGTAGTGTGTCAAATTCAAGTTAAACGATTCTGTGATATTCTATAAAGTATGCTATGAATTCGAGAACGAATCTTTTCCTTGTGTTAATTGGCTTGGCAATGTGGTAATGGTCTAAATCTTACTTAAAATTTCTAAAACTAAATCTTTGCCAGATTACTTTTAGTTTCCTTCTTCGAGACATTCTTGGACATGATCTCATTCTTAGACAGACTTCGGTGGTCAGGATTCGAATAAAGCTTGATAAAATCAATGTTCACGAAGTAAGGGGTAGTAAGGGGTTTTGAAGTGTCGGCTTACTACAAACTAATGCATGGTAAAATTTCATCACATCCAAATATAATTCATAATAAAGACATACGAGTAGAGTACTTATAAAATTGACAAATGACGGCCATTTAAACAAAAGCTATCGCAGTAGTCCTTTAAGTTGATATCTGAGACTTTAGAAATAACGTTCGAGGTTTAAATCGACGCTTAATAAGAGACGTCTCGTTAAGATTGAAACTTATACTAGGGGTACACTATATTAACGCAATTTTTTCAGAACCATGTCTAGATGTATCGAGTACTTTAATTCGAGAGGTTTCATAATAATTATAGAGTAACCGTGATTGTGTGTTGAATTTGAGAAGATCCTTTCTTTTAAATAAAAATAAAACCAACCGCGTAAATATGTTCAGTCATCTTGTTCCCGGGAGCATTGCACAGGCCATTGAACAGAAATACAGCCACTTGTACTGCAGCGTCCAGCCGTCTGGTGCTTACGTCACTGATAGGGTTACCAATTACCGATGTTTGAATTCAAATGCTGTACTCTCTCTCATGTTAAAGTTACATCCTTTGTTTAACCTCCAGATATGCGTTTCTTATTCATTCGCGTTTCTTGATATCATATGATACAACATACCGACAAGCATGTCGACAATATTGATGGTCTTACGTATAACTTAGACAATTAGAAAACTTAACACTTAAAACTGAGGGTAAATCAGTTTTAAATAAAACTAAATAGGTAAAAATATTTCAATATAAGAAATTATTAATTTTTGGAGTTGGTGCTATGTTATTGCCAGAAACCTAAAAAAATTTTACGTTCTTACATTTAGTTATTTTTTCCTTCTTAGTTTTTTTAAATTTTTAAACCAGTTTAATATTTTGATGTTGGTTTTCTTTAATATTGACTGTAACATCCATATGATATATTAAAGCCTGTGCCTGTGCCCACTTGTATTTCCTCTTTGTCCTATCTCGTTTCAGGAATACTAAATTCCTTCCAAAATATATTTTTTAACACTTACACATATTATCTAACCCAAATAAAGCATCATTAAGAGATTGTGCTATGGATACTAGATAACGAAGAAATATAGCTTATATAATGATTATAAATATCAGAAATATACTAAATAAATACATGATACATGATGCGTGGACAAATATTCGTACTTTCCATATAAATATCTGCCTCAACCGGTATTCGAACCCGGGACCTCTGGCTAAGTAGACAGGTACTGGCCATTGAACTAGACGTCCGTATAAAAATTTCAAAAATAGGCATTTGTTGCGCATCATATTCAATTTTCTCTGCAATAGGAAAACTTTCATCGCCCATTATCTTAAGCACCTCGCTGTCTTCGCTGTCCTTTCCAAATAAAGTTTAACATTTCAATGAATAATAAAAGTCAACATTAATTTCTTATTTGGTATACCCATTGTAACTGCATTGACTACTAACCGGTTTTGATTCAGAATCTTCTAAGAAGAAACTATTATATTTACATATAAACCCTAGCGGTCGTAATGGCTTGTGAATACCCACAACTCGATAGTATTATCTATACTCAATTATAGTAACAGGTGCTTGAGATAGCAAACAATAATATTTTAGTAACTGTTAGTTACTTAATGTTGCTATTAACATGCTAAACAATGTTGCAAATCAGTTTGTTGAATATTAAAGATACCTGCGTGAAAACGAGCGGACTAAGATTACGATAATAATAAAAGGTCGATTTAAAATGCGCAACAGATTTACTCTAGTCCTGATCAATTTTCTTGAGGCCAAACATTCCTGGACAAAGATGGGTTGCGGACCACTATAATATCTCCCTCCTTCAACAGTTGGAAGCAAACTAAGGACCAATGAAAACGAGCGAACTGTAAGATTAGGATTTTAATAAAAGATCGCTTTAAAATGCACAAGAGCTTTACTCGTGTTCGTTTGCAAGACAATTTTTCAATAACAACCAAATAACAAAATAATAACCTAGCAACGTAAAAAAAAATAATTAAAAAAGTATAAACTTAAAAGAGTTTGTATGTTGGCATTTAGTCGCCAATACTGCGAATGTAGTTACAAATGTCTAAGTGCGTCCCTTCAGTCCATAACCGCTATACCAAATTCTATCAACTTATTAAAAATTATACTTGCGTATAAAACACAATAATGCATTAGTACAAGAAATAGCACATCACAAGATAAAGTCACAACGTCATAATAGTACTAATAAGTAGTAATACTTCGTATTTCATAATGACTTCGCCTGCGCATGATTCTTTTGAATACAATACCCGCTCAGTG
The DNA here is from genome assembly GCA_943193645.1 of Acentria ephemerella. Classification (NCBI taxonomy): domain Eukaryota; kingdom Metazoa; phylum Arthropoda; class Insecta; order Lepidoptera; family Crambidae; genus Acentria; species Acentria ephemerella. Next base: position 1,163,353 of record OW971887.1, read on the forward strand.
TTTACTAATCTTTCACCCTAGTTCTACTTTCAAAGTATAAATTTACGTACTTATATAAAGGCGAATAAGTCTTCGTATTGGATTTACAGCTTAGTTGATTTTTTCTATTCATCATTCTTTTTGATGATCTCCTGAAATCGAATTAATATTAATTAATTTTGATTATAAAGTACTTTTTTATCAACATTATCATTAACAGATTAAATACTTCCAAGAGCAAGACAGGGATTACTTAGTGTGTAAATATAGGAAGCAAATTTCAAAATTTCAGCGAGTTCTATTGAACAAGACATTCTCCCTTTTAATTTCCCTTATCCTATTAGATAAAATAACTTCAGTACCAAGCCTTTTTCAGGTTAAAATGATGAATTATTTAGTTTCTTGCCGTTTTTCCCTAAATAAAGGAACTTAAACATTAATAATTTAGAAAGAAGATTTGCTTATAATCATTGTAATTCCCACTGTTTTCAGGTAAAGGCGTCATTGTCCCCATTCACGTTGCTGTGATGTAATACATTATAAATTCTGAATAACAAAACCCGTCTATACGTCACGTCACACACAACCTCACCACAGAATATATCCACTGTGAAGTTTTCGATTCTTACCTCAAAATGAATCAGCTGTGGTTAGAAACTTGTCAAAATCCGGTGAGTCAATCTGTGACTAATGTCTGATTCAAAGATTTGAAGATTATAAACCGCAAAAAAAATAGGGATTTCAACGAAACACACATCTTTAAAAGATGAATTGCTATTATTCTGCAAAAAAGTTCGTGTTTGTGGAATAAGTGGACCTTAATAATACATTCGGAAATGATTAATTAACTCCTTAAAAGAGGCCGTAACTAAAATTACTTTCATATTATATCAAAATTGATGTAATAAGGTTTATTTTGAAATAAGATGTTCAGTGAAAAAACTAGAACGATATAGACTACACACCATATTCGCGTTGAGTTTTTACGCTCCTGTCTAATTTCGGAGTCTTTTAAAAAAAAACTAAAACTTATTTAGGGTCTTTATATTATTCTTTATTCTATTCCTACCATAAAGTATTTTTAATCATATCCATAGACAAAACAATTTTAAAAGCGAAAGCCAACGAACTCAAGTTAGACATCCACCGACTAATAAACTAAATTGCAAAACAAATAAAGTGGAATATTAACTAATTAAGCGGCATTGACGCGCTTATCAAATTAATAACGTCACAGCCAATTCTGACACCGATATTGAGGATAAAGTATCTATGTATCAGCCTGCTAGAAAATTAGTTCTGTTTGTAAACAATGGCGGTTCATGTTACGGTGTAGTGTTATCTATGAAATGGCTTACTATGTCAAAAGATCGATGGACGTCTGTATTCTTTACTTATGTCTCTTTACTAAAGTACTTTTCTATATTTACTCACATTTCATGTATTGCAATATGTTTATTTCTTACTTCTCATAATTGTTTTAATTGAATTGTAAATAACAAACATGACAAGATATCGGGACGTGATTGAGATATTGAGGCGCCATGTTTAATGCCTTGATTGAATCGTGGAGTAATTATATGTCAGTCAATATTATTAAGTACTAGTTTGGAATTAAAATAGTTGAAGTTATTGAAGTAACTCGAGTACAGAATGAGACCAAAGCGAGATTTCTAATCATTAATATTACCCCCTTTTCCTGTATAGTTTCACACTGAAACAAATCACAATTTTTTTGGTAATCGTAAAATTAATCGGTAAATACTTTCATCCATGTGAGATGTTAGAAGCCTACGATTTGCATGAGACAATGTGGATAATTGAACGAAGAGTGATAATATGACTGTAAATTTTTCCATTTGATTTGATTTTCATTCTTCACGAGATCACGCAGTGCTTAAAGCTAAGTCAACTTATATAAACTCTCACAAACTTAGTTTACGTAACAAAAAACCCAATAGTTTATTGGAGTTGTATACATTACGTTTTCCAATCTTTGGGAGACACAGTAAGAACCAAAATACGTCTAACAATAGTGTTTCCACACAATTTGCAAGATCTGGATTGTTTGACAGTTCTGGATTGTTGTCATATAAATTATTTAGGTCACTGTAAGTGTGTTAGAGGAATCGTTTGTTCGAATAATGAGACATAGTGTCGAAGGAGTAACTATTGTTTGTCCATACTCTATAAATAGTAATGATGCCTGAAATAACTTACATGCCATATCAAAAGACCGATAAAGTTCGAACAAAGGAGTTTCTATAACTACAACACCTTAAATCTCTCTTGGCTCAACTTATAAGAATGTTCAAATGGTAATTATTCAAAAACTCTCCTTTAAGCAACCATAGGACCAAATTAAAAGATTCTAAAGCTTCCTCACTATTTAGAAGAATTTTACTACCATTCATTTCACATGAGAAGATGACGAAGTGAAACCCTGAGGTTCGCCATCATTTATTTTTATAGTTAAGGAAGACAGTTCCGCAAAATTACGCAATGGCATGAGTGTTACAAATATTAACCCACATGTGAATCTCTGGAGCGTAATAAAATTAAAGTTTTATTCGCTCTCATTGAGAATGAAGACATTAAAGAAATCTAACATAACTGGCTGTTAAGACGCATATATAATTGAAAAACAACTTGTAACGTTAATGCAGTTTTTATTGGTCTTCGTGTCTATAGAAAGCGACTAATCTCGCATTCATGGCTATTGTAGTGATTTATCTGCCATACGTCAAGGTTTTTTTACAAAGGCAACGGCGTATGAAGAATAATAACGTATACAATGTCGCATTAGATATTAAATTGCTACTAATGACACATGTGAATATTTTTTGTTATTTTTTCTAGATGACATTTCTTGATAGAAATGTGATATCTTTTTTAGTGATTTTTATCAATACGGTACGCATTTTTTAAACCCTATAATTAAAATCGGGGGAAAAGTACTAAGTCAAGCAAGCAACAAGTATTGTTGATTTGATAATTGAAATCAAAAGAGGTTTCCTCGAAAACATCCAGGAGATAAATAATTCTAGTTATACGAATGTGGAAAACCTGAAGCAGGAAGCGCATTTAGTAATTATAAAATAAAAGCGACTTCAAAGGACCACACCTAACTTTTTAACATTTTATTACACATTAATTGACCATTCCCCAGCGATTTGGCGCAGTCGGCTTTTATTCACCCGTTAATAAGGATACGGAGTCATCTATGCGTTACTGTTATTGACTATGGATCAATCTTGATCTTCGTCATTAGAAGCAGTTTGTATTCAACGTTCAGCTCGAATAACCGATGGGTGGGAACAAATACAAAACTTCTTTGCTATTATTATACAGGTAGAAATAGTTTTAAAAGATTAATCTATAAGCTTAATCCCTAAAGGTAGATTGTATTTATTGCGTGTAGTTTGAGATATTTGTAATCAAACTATAGGATTTAACAATAAATATAACCTATAGCAACTCAACGAAATTCGTAACAAAGTTTCAATTGTCTTGCTAAAACTCATAAAAAGCGGTGTATTATTACAAATTTTACAAATACTAATTAAATATACGAATCAAATATAAAATAACTTAATTGACGCGGGTAAAATTCCCGCCATAGTTTATGATTTTTTTTCTAATTGACCTTTTCTAATATCACGAAACGTCATTTGTTTTGGAAGAGAAAGACACGCCTCAAACATAAGTCTTTTAGTCGATATACTTCGAAGAAAATTATGAATCAATTTTAAAGTTGAAATTTCTTTTAGTACGTATACAGATAAGGGGGTTCCCTAAACTTGTAGTGAGTAAGAAGAAACGTCAGAGACCTTCATGGAAAAATTGCGTTGCCAAAAAAGTGATTTATCACCTTCAATGCCAAAAGCTTCATAACGATGGCACTAAAATTGACTCAATGGTTCGGTAATTTTAAGAAAGTATAAAATTGAAAAATAAAACCTAATATTTAACTTGGTCTGATGTATGACGAATGTAATACAAAGATCGAACCGAAAATATATTCCGTAGGAAGAGTTGAAATGTTTGAACATTTTGCAAATTAATTAATTGATTCTACCTTGCTACTAAAATTAGTTAAAGGTCAAAAACCAATGGAATAGCGGATAACAAAAATAATCTGAAGCCGCTGCTAATAGCAATAATAATTGCGACCATCACAATACATATTCACATCTTCATAATAAACCAATTTTAACAAATCCAAGGTGGAATTCTTGCATCTAGACCGTATTCTTTAACGTTTACTCGTGAAGCTGATAATGCTCTCCAGCAAACAAACACGATTGAAATTATATTTATGACGTTGTTATTGAGCAACCACTGACTGATACGAAACCTGGAGATGGTAATAAAGTTTTCGTATTCATTACTTAATTCCTTTTACCGCCAACACTCAGAATATACGAGACACTCGTCAAGTAGGTAAAAATAATCTTATATAGCATTTTTTTTGTAGTTTTAACTGGAATTAATGCTTGCTTAAACAAACATAGCATCGTATTCTATTGTTAAGTTTGATTCCCATGTTTTTGTTAGTTATTTTGAGAAGGCTTTACCTCGTGATTATCCAAAATCTTATAAAAGATGCGAATCATTTTTCGCCTGCGTATTGTTAGAGTTTTCAAATATTCTTTAGTTAACTTATAAATAAAATTCATTCATAAGTTATATACATAAAAGACTAACTTCTACATAAAACAAATCCAATAACGATCCTTCTCATGCCTCTTTGTATCGTTAATTTTATCGATAACGGGGTAACGCTGGGCCTTCATCTGATCTCATTGTAAGTGATGATAAGTCTCAACCGTTAGACTACAAAGGTAGGTATTAAACTATTCAAATGATACGATTTACGTTTATTTTCAAATATTCTTTATTGCACACAAAATCCTAATAAAAAATTCAAAGTGTAGCTTTGATTTGTTCAAAAAGTACAAATAAAATAATATACAATAAATAATATCCCACTTGTCAAGCTGTGAGCGTTGATCTTCATTTATTTAATTATTCCGGATGTGTACGCATTGTATACCGTTACTTCAACGAGAACACAGTCATAAGCGTCACATTTGAAAAGGATGCGTAATAATTTTCAAAGAAGTTTTCCGAAACATGACGAGACCGCTGTTACCTCGATTTGATGTGATAGTCATACAATGAATGTTGCCGAGACTTTTAACAGATTATAAACTTTGAGATTATCGCCAATTTAATCTGTAGCTCTGAACAAATGAGAAATAAATCTGGCCGTCATTTGTTCAGCCGAGTTGACTGAATATACTGATAGTTCAGTCAACTCGGCTGAACAAATGACGGTAATTTTCAAATATCTATCTCAAACATTTGGAAAAAGTAATTGCATGTTTTTAAATAGCTTCCATAAACAATTTTACTAGAAAAGTATCTGAACACAATTATGTCAATTGTGTTCGGATACTTTTGAATGCTATATAGCTTTCAGTATACATTACTGGGCACAGGAGGGAATGCCCGAGAAACATGAAAATGTTATATTGTATGTCAATTGTCTTTATCTGCAATACCAGTGGATTTCTTGATGTGTTACTTTAGACTAGTAAGTAAATGCTCACAAAAACATTTATCCTATATTCCTAAATGGTCATCCATGTGTGTTCATGCAGTTAATAATTCGTGTCAGCGTACATGCAAATATTCTCCGAGTACCGACACGCACTGTTTCAGTGTTTGGACTCCGGAGATCTCGGAACCGTCGAAAAAAATGAGGCGTTGCGTGTGCGCATGGGAATTATCTTGATATTAGGATCACGAAAGTGATCGCTTGCAAATTAGGATATTTTTCACAGATCTTAAACACATCTGCTATTTTAAAACTGTCTTCCTCATATCTATTAGTATATGTTTTTAACATAACTACTAATCAAAACCAGAACAGGACAAAAACACGAAGGAATTATTATATTTTGAAAGAGATGCCTAGTGTATTTTAATGATTCAAGTTTAAATCCCTACCACGAATGCATTCAGCACATGAGAAAAGAAAAGAATTTGTTTTGCACGAGCTTGTCATTGTAAGGACTTGCAAAAGTTGGTCCCTGGATGGGTAAATTTTTTATCTCGAGCTCCACCGTGCTAAGCAAACCGCTTAAAATCGTTCGTCCGGTTGTTACTGCAACCGCTTTTACCCATCTACCAGATTTAGATCGATGATACCTCATGTTTCTCCAATGCAGGAAGGCATTAGGACGTATATAAATTGCTGGTAATGTCTATTGCGATGGTTCCGTGGTATACCTAGTATACATACATGGTGTATCTAGATAGTTTAAAAATTATTGGCTCTTAGTGGTATATTTCGGCCATATTTTAACAATAAAGAATCAGAGGAATATCTATCGTGCGTAACTATAAATATTATATTTATTTTACTCGTCGCTCCCACAACTCAACTCTCAGCCGCTGTTGTTGCAGAATGTTTTTTCATTGCATCCAATGGAACACGTGCTCGTAACATAAACGTAACCCTATCTTTTTAATTTTGTTACAGGCTTCGTGTCACGGCCGGCATCACCTACAAGCCATAAAGGAACCCAGATGGCGTACAAATTGAAACGTTGTCGGACGAATATTAAAAAATAAAATGTTGAAAAAGTTCCAAATTCAAATAGTGTAAAAAAGTTAATGTAGTGCTGTAACATAGTTTGTCGATTGTGTGTGACTGTTTAAAAATGGAAAGATTAAACGGTACTTTGTTGTTTGTGGATCAAAATGAAACCGTTTATCCGAGGGAGGCGACCATTATGGCTGCAGCTTGTGCGTGCATTTTCAGTGTCATTGGGGTTGTCGGTAAGTAATACTTATATTTTAAATCTCCGTCCTATTAACAAAATTATACCAGCTTAGTATATTTAGCTTAGTTTTTATATTAACAATACAAACGCCCATTCTAGTTCAACTTTATCCATGGCTGATCTAGGATTCGCCAATGAAAATATAGCTTTTCCGTGCTTCGAAAGGCATGATAACTTCTCTCACAAACTCTCTTAAGGGTAGTAAGGGAGTATTAGACTCCAAACGCCTCATGTGTTTTTTACACAGGAAGAATGTATGTTATATAGCCTGTTAATGATAAGAGTGATGATAAAAAATATTTACAAATACTACAGAGTTGTTTTTGTCAATAATGTCGTAATAAAGATGTTATGAAAGTTATTAATATCGGTTAATTTTTAAGTCCATAAAGTTAGCACTGTTTCAAGTATTTAGACATGTTTGTTATCATTTTAGACCATAGTGTTTACTTACAGTATCGACTCGCAAACGTTGATAGATTAACATCGCCGGCTATTCGAGGAAAGCGATGAATCCCCGTTTACATTATTGATGTCTCGCTGATGCGCAGTGTCATAACATCCATAGAATCATAAGTGGTTCCTGAATCTAACTAAAGACATATTGTGTTTACGTGTAAAAAGTAACAGTATATTCTGGTAGTCTAAAATTACTTCACAAATTTTTTATATATTTTAGGTTTATTTTAAGGTGTTTTTATTCTATTAAAGAGATCTTATTATAAGGTTTTTTAAATAATAATTTAAGAACTATTTAAATTTAAATTGCAATAATAATGTCTAATTTCATTGTTCCCTTGTTGACGTCACATTAAACTTTTATACTTTATCAGCCTGCGCGTGCGCTGCCCTCATATGCAATAGTAAAATGTCTGATATGTGGGTTCAGCTTCACATATTAAAACGATATCTGCTTAATCAAATCTAAATAGGTATAGATGGACCTGTCTTAGTTGATTGGCCCGCGGGTCAAAGGCAAGCGACTAAAAGCAAATCGACCAAAGACTCACACTAATAGGCAGGACTACGAACGCGAACTTTTATCGATACGTTCTAGAACAGCTGTACAAACAAGCAACCAGATGCACATGCGCCCGGAACTATCCTAGAAAATGTTAGTTTATATTTCCTATTACTTTATTTATATATTTTATATTTATTGCACTAAAGCAATAACATTGTATTTTAGTTTCTACTTTATTGATTTTTTCTTAAACTGTGTGTACACTGTGAAAATTAAAATCCAGTAATTGTAAAATCCATGCCATTCTAATTAAGAAATGGCCTAAAGAACTTGCATCCAGGCCAGTAAAGCTTTCAAAAAAATCCAGTAATTATTCTTATACTATATATGGTTAAAATAAGCAGTATTTTTTGACGTTTGTTTTGCGTTTCGTTTCTGTTTTTTTTCGGTATGACTTTAAAAGAAATATAAGGAAAGAAAACTTTTATTTTTAATTACTATTATAATACCTTCGAATTTACATTACCCAAGCCTTCCTCATGAATCACTTTTAATGACTATCTATTGGTGAATTCCACATGATAGGTTTTCTAGCTTATCACGAACAGACAGATCGGGACTTTGTTTTATTATTATTTTTTATATGTACCTTCCGAATTACTCCTTTTTAAAATTACCAGTATAAAGGCCCAATTCCTATTTAAAAGTGTTGTTAAAATGATTTAATTCCGTAAAGTGTGATGTCGAAGTTAAAAAAAAATGACCGAGTTTTGTTGAGGGATTGGCTATTTATTGATCAGTAATTTATATCTGTCTAATTTCTCACAAATGATTACATTTTGTGCTACGTTCAATTAAAACCACTTGCACCATGAATGCTGCCCGCTGTTCCTCTTTTTATTGCTTGTAACAACATAAAAAGAGTGTTGAATTGGGGCTGATGCCCTTCGCACAAAGGGCCCTTTGAGACCCTTAGCTCATCGACGCGTCAGTCATAACTTCACATGAGCTTTGAAGAAGATCGTCTTTTACATTTATTTGTTCAGCCATTCTGCGAACGCGATGCGATTTTGCTCATGGAGACTAAAGTAAGTTGTTTATATGGCATTCAATTAAATTAGAATATTATTTGCCTCTCTTTCATTTCAATTCAATATGAAAGGGATAGAATTTTTAGGAACGTCAAATTAGTTGACACTTGGACGATCCATACAGTTTTGACATATTTTAATCAGCATGGTTTATGATAAAACGTCAAAGGTTGGATTGTAATGAAAGAGATTTAATTTTGTGCACAACGCAATTGGGATCATTGTCTAATACTGAATAGGAGATATTAGGTCTTAGCGATCTTGCTTAATAAATTAATATTGTTTTATGTAGATATTCATATATTTTTTAGATCATTCTACTAAGTACTTTAACTTACCTTAATTAAGGTATCTTTTCTGTTTCCCTTATGTTTCCCTCTATGTCTTCTGTCTTGTAATACTAGCTAAGTACGCTGGGAGTCTGCAGCCTTATGGTTTCAGGAGTGTCAAAGACATTTTTACTGCAGGTGTTAGCCCAGACCAAAGGGTCCATTCTTTTCCTAACAAAACCATCACAGTTACATAGGATGTGTTCCATTTGTTCAGTGTGCTCTCCATAGTAACCTAATCAATTAAGTATAAAAAGAATATTGAATTTTTCTCATGATACTAACTTTCTTTATTAACAAAATTAATTTACTTATTTTAAATTTAAACTTATGACATAAATTACATAGAAACATAGAGACAATTAAAATTATAGAAATTATTTGTGGGAGAAATCAAATCATCTGATGATCAAACAAACACAATTACTATCATAAAATTAGAAATTTATAGGACAAATTGCATAGAAAAGACATAAGACATTAAAGGCTTACTAAATTACCTAATTACATGAAAAAGTGGTATTATTGAACTTTGAAATGTTGACAAAATTATTACAATATGAAGGCCATTCTTATATCAAGGGATTTTAAGAATCATTTTTGAATTGAAATCTATTTGATCTAGTAGTACGAGGACGTTATTTACAACGACAAACAAGCATCATCATTAAAAATACATTGTTTGTAAGTCTTTAAAACCATTCTAAAAGACGGCAGTTTAACAAATGACGATACTTAGCAACAAATCTTTTATACCTACCCATAAGAGTTTGGAACGTACTTCGCCTTTATTATTAATTATTGTGTTAAAAAACTTAAGTACTCGCTTGTTGCTCTTACAGCAAGGAATATTTAATCTCGCATAATGATGATCTGTAAATAAAAGTAGGTAGAGGTATTATTTGTTTAAATTCAGTATCAATGATTAATAGTTATTGAATAGATTCTTCATTTAGGTTAGTTTATCGTGTGTTAAGTTTACCGTGTTAAGTTAGGGTGCTTGGTACCCACCTAGCACTTCACAAATATTATTTTTAAAATATCTATTTTCTGCAGTATTCTGAAAAATACATAGATTAATAACGTAAACAAACCATTAAACTGAGACTCAATCTAACGAGCGTCACGTGTCCAAGCAATCTCCACCCCATGGGAAAGGTACATAGACAGACATCTACAGGGTGTGTACACCCTCCTTTATTTATAAAAGAGCCACGTTGTAAACACAGGACAAGATAATGTATCTATTTTTATAAATTGTAAGAAATACAGTGTTATCTATACCTTTTGCTTGTCGAGAGGGATTACAGTTGGCTAAGCGGCGTGCGTATGGGAGACTTATTTCGAAGGGACCCTTGTATGAAGGAGGGAAAGAAATTTAATGCCCTGACTGAACGTCAAAGAAAGAGGTCACCAAATCTGAAAATGAGTGAGATTAACTAGACTATTACTGTTACTATACCCACATTCAGCAAATCGTAAACTTAATAAGTGAATATATCTATAAGGCTAGGTTATTCTCCATAATATTAGACACTCAACTATGCGATACAGTTTCGTCACGCCGGTAAGAGTATTTCATGCACTAATCGAAGCAATTAGCTCGGTAATCTTTAGTTCATGCATATAAGTTAATTTGGGATTGACTATTGCTGTTGATCCGTTGGTGGCAGATGGTATTTGCAGCATCACTGCATGATGTTTCAAAAAGGAAGGAATTGATTGATTGAAAATTACATTAGGGTTGCTGAACTATTTTGAATACATAAACGTTCATTAAAAATTTGTAATTACATAGAATCTATCAAATGTCTCTCAAGAGTTGCAGTGAATCCAATAAAACTTTGCGCTTATTATCGGCAAACGAACAGTCTAAACTCCCATGGGAATCGAACATGTGACCCTACCACTTAATTGCTCGGCTAATCTTATCTCTGCCCCACGGCTATTAACAAACGGTTTATTGGCAAATGGCAATTGGTATTGGGGATGGTTTTCGATTGTAGAATAGAAATTATTGGTAATTTCATTGAAAGAGAATCTAAATTGTTTTACATAATACTAGTGATAGAACCGCGTTTCTTATTTGAGTCGCAATAGTTCTTTGATGTGAGGGGACAGGTTAACATCTGTCTCCATGGCGATTCACCTAAAATATCAAGTGATTTTTTTGATATTGCGTGATCATCAGCTGGCGGATGCCCTGGACGTCACCATCCAGCTCCCTGCGACCAACCATACGAGTTCTACTACGAGGTAGGCCTCCCAGCGCTGCGTCGTCTAGTACACGCCCGGACCTTTTCGCCCCAACTGCCACTGTAGGCTTGCAATTCTTTTGGACGACTTTTCTGATTCTATCACGCAGAGAAACTCAGTTTCAAATAATGTGTTCTTATTTAAACAGGGTACCTAATGAATAATTATTATAATTTAAATCAAGATTAAGTTATTATACTGCCGCTTAAATAATTTCATACGGTTATTGAGCTTTTGCGTTAGACATGACGCAAGCATGCGCAAGCGCAACGATGAATTATGGCATCCGGACGCTTGAACCGAAGAAAATTAAATCATATAGATAATAAATATTAATTAATGTGTGTTCCTTGGAATAATATATATATATATATATAATATTATAATAAAATGTATTTCTCCCTACATATGCTGTTTGGCCCTAAACTGTATGTATGGTAATCGTATTATTCTATTTTACTCTCTATTCTGTGTATAATATCTTTCTCTTTATTTTTATTTGGAGAAAGGCAGCAATAAATTTATCTGAGAATAACATTATGACAGCTTTAAAGAAACGCTTAAAAAGCAATGCTCTGTTTGACTTTTGCTCATAACTCAAGCAATCGTCGACGTCATGCATGCCTCTTGCTATTGGTTGACAGCCGTTGCGGCAGAAAGGTCCTCAAGCGGCGGAAGATTTGATAAAGGTTTCGGAATGCCACTGAATGCTGGTAACGCAGGACCATTCGGGTTGGAGATTTTCGTGTGAGATCTATAGGTAGCAGTGGGCGTCTCTCGTGTCATATGATGATGATGATGAGTTGGCCTCTAAAATACGTTAATTATGCATTTTTTGAGTATTCAGCCGTAAGTTAGATGTGTCTTATGAGCTACCTAGGATAGATATTAATTGTTCGATAATCTAACACGCCTTTCAAATTTATATGTCTTTTTTGTATTCATATTGAGTGAACGAGATGCAATGAAAATCGAATTACCATGCTTATATTAACTCGACTCTGTTGTCATGGTTAAAATTTGTAATTGATGTTTCACCACTAGACGATTCTACTGAAATTTTGGATACATGCTAGAAGTATATGTACTAAGTACCTAATAATTATAATAATGCATTTTTCAATAAAAAATAATGATTTTGAATCTTTGCAAAAATTCGAATGTTTGGGAGAAGTAACTATTAAATTTACTGAGTAATTCTCTTAACTTCCCTTACATTCAATGCAATAGTTTTTCTATAGTGTATGCACAGGCGTTTATAAAGGAAGAAAGGGTATACATTTTTGATTGTATTATGTATGTACGTAAATACAGTGGTTCTTTTCTTAGAAATTCAGACTGCCATAGCTTCAACACCAGAAATAAGCATAAGCTCGCCTTTCCAAGCCACAGACTGCATAAGACCGGTAATTGTTTTATAGAAATAAGTATAAAAATGTACAATATGATACCACAAAGTTTTATTGAATTGCCTCTGCATAAATTTAAGTCAACTATTAAAAGTTGTTTGATGAAAAAGGGGTATTACAAGGTAGAAGATTATTTTAAAGATAAAAATTTGTGGCCACTATAATTTGCTTCTCTGCACTTATTTATTATATTTTGCAATATTTAAAAATATATTTTTTAATGCACTGTAAAACAAAACATGTATATGTTTATAATACTAATACATAATGACATAATTGATTTGTAAATGTCATTATAAATACTAAAGGCTGAGAGTTTCTTGCGCCGCTTCTTCTCTGCAGCTACTAATTCGTCGAAGCGGTAGTAGGGTTGATTGGGAATATGCATACTAGTGTTATTTTTAACAATTTATTTAGTACATATTGAAATACTATAACTGGGACAATTAGTAAATGCCCGGTTGATACCCAGTAAAATTATGAGTATTGCCTTTATAATTATATTTATTTATTTTTTTATACATATTCCCTGTTGTGACGATTTAAAAGAGCTTAGTAAATAAGTCTATTTAAATAAAGTTATTTTTGACTTTGACTTTGACTTTGGTAAATAAAAATCTAAATTTGATCACAGTATTATGTCTGTGAAATGTTGAATACCTACAAACACGACACAATAGAATCCCATTCATCCACGATAGCACAATATTTCCGCTGCTCGGTAATATAATAATTAGCCTTTTTAAAAGTATTCAACATTAAATTTTATTGTTTTTTTGTAATTTATTACGTACATATCAACATGTCCAAGAGGGAAAATGTTTGTGTCAATATAAAATTTTATATGAAATAGTGGAGTTGAAATTTAATGTCATAAACATATTGTAAGACTTCTCAAAAATAAAACCACTAAAACCGCGTTACACGAATATAAAATAAGTTCCTAATTGTGTTACTAGATGGCGCTGCATACTTTTACAACGCGGTATTCCGTTTTACCACGCTAGTTTTGAAAATCCAATGCTTAATTTTGGTATCGTCAAGGATAAATGCAACTATTTCCCTTGATTCTAAAGGTTATATCCTTTAACGTTAAGGGGTGTGAACGGGTTATATACCTAATAATAAACATTATCATTTGTATTGTATAGAATCTTTAAAATAAATCAGGTCTTCTATTTATGTATATGACGGCATTCATATAAACTAAATATTTGTACCATAGTCTTTCTAGTTTTTGATGCCATGACGTGAAGGTTATATCCACTTAATTCATGCTTCTACTAGCGTCACATGTCAATGACGGATTTCAGAATTACATTGCCTTGTTATTTTGAAATAACTAAGTTCTTCTGCGGAGCTCGCTCAGTCGAGGCTATCTATTTAAGTTTGTTACAGGACAACTAACACCCATAATAGCCTATTTCCCTTTCACTATATGTATTAAAGGCTTTTACTTTCACTAGATCGTAAGCCAATTCAATTCAATAAAATCATATTGTTTTAAAAAGTAGCTGTAACAGCGATATATCATATATGAAAATATATCATGGTATCGCAATATGATCAAGCAAGCAAATTCATTGATCACATAATCATAAAGTTTTCTTATATAAAAGGCTAATGATTGCAGACTGCGTATTCTATACGGCCTTAAGTGTCATGTTTGCTGTTTCATTATAAATAAAGTATATAGTCAGCATGATTAAATGTTAGCTTAACATATCTTGTCTCCATAATTTCAGACACACTTTTACAATTGTTTCTCGAGGTTTTTCTGTTCGTATAATATTTTTTAAAGCTACAGTCTTTTCACCAGATCTATTCAACTAGTCTATAATACTTTATGTGCTCCTATTTACGAACAAGAAAGCATGATAAATTAAAATAATGTAAATTCATTGACGAAAACTTCATTGAGATGCGTCAAAGCAAGGCAGGAGATAACTTTCGAATCGATCCCTAACTGTTATATTTGACGTAGGTATCTTTTAATTGCTTCGTTTAATTGTAACATGCAAGACAATTACGGCCCGCCCCTGACGATCAAAAAGAAAAATAGAATTGTCCATCCAATACTGCTAAGTGCTACACTGTATACGATTCCTATTTAATATCACTAAATGTTAAACCAATATATATCGTGAGAAATTCCAAAATGGTAATTTTTACAAGCTTGTTAAGATAAATTGTAAATTTATAGATACTATACGACTCGTACTAAAATTGTCTGTGGTTTATTTAAGTTATCTTAATCTAAAAACAAGAACTAAAGTCTAGTTGTATAAGTAAACTATGCATTGCGAGATTGATATCTCAACGAAATACCACAGGGACATAAAATATGGCAATATTATTTGGTATTCAATTACGTCAATTTGAGAATTTGTAAGGTTATACCATAAACATAGTTACTATTAAGTATTTGTGTTATAGTGACAATCAATCTTATTCTCTACCGTGTACGTAAGTAGTTCTATAACAGAAAGTATAGTAAATATTGAGACATATGGTGCTATTTTAGCTAGGTTTCTTTGATCTAAATTTAAATTTTCTTATATTAGCGGTCAAAACAAGTATTAACGGTCCTTTAAATTATGACAGTTTGAAAACATTTATAAACTACAAAGCATTACTATCATAGCCCTCTGCTCTTGCTGGAGAAAGATTTGGAATTGTTTAAGAGAGTAGTCTTGGCGTAGCCTTTCTTCAGTAAAACAGTCTTGCACCTCTCAATCTTCACTATACAGGGGATGCTTAAAAGAATTTTTCTCCCACGTAAAAGGCTTACTCGGAATTAGAAGCTCCGAATAGACGATTTGAAATAATTAACTCTAAAATAAGTTAATTATAGTGTAATTGTTACTTTCCCAACCCTTACTGTTCCAAAATTACATGATGAATTTAAAAGTACTGATTGTGAAACCAACAGTGTTATTTGAAGATTATAAAACAGATTCTTCTACTAATTTTTAAAATTGTAACTTATTACGATTAATCTATGCGTCTGGATACTAGTGTTGTGTGATTATGCAATACAAATTTGTTCGGTTAACCAATCATGTCTGACTATACAGTAAATGAGCCCTTTTTGGAAAAACTTAGTCAAACAGCTTGGATGTTTTATGTGGTATTAGACAATGTTTGCACAGTATCGAGGGTGTGACATAATTCGGTAATCACGAGATATACGTATGCACAATTTTTATGAATAGTTCTTTCAGACATGGTGTTAATTAATTAGCTTATTCCTATCAATGCAGTTGCTGAGAGCTGCGTTTTAACTGTAGTCTTTCCGACAATCTTAATATAGTAGTAAAATTTTGTTACTGTCTGTGAAATCAAAAAGTGTTAAGTATTTAGCATTCAGTCAAGCTTTCTTCTTAATATATTTTGTTTATGGGATCCTAAGTTTAATTCAGACACCATCCGTATCTGTCTTCCTCCGTATCTGTGGTTACTTACATACAAATTTAAAACAAAAATAAAAGCTTGTAATAATTTATTAAAAAATTGTAAATTCTGGATCTGTTATTATGATGTTTTTCTTTGTGGCATTGTGGCAAATGGCACACTTAACTAAATATCTGTAGAATATTTGATATGCGTAATAAACTGAAATTGGAACTAATAATCGATTTGAACTGTCTCAATCGTGTTTGTGGTCAGCGGTCAACTCGTATGAAAACGAAACCAACGCCTCTGTTGTGTAGTTTTTAAATCCTCTTCTTATATTAGCATTACTTCAACCCGCGGCTGCGTCCAAGTGGAGTGCAGTCTTTCATAATTGTTATATAGCCTATCCCCTTCCCCGATTAATAAAATATCCAACATAAATATTTTTTTTCAATTCCAACCAGTAGTTCTAGATATTAGCGGGTCCACCAAACAAACTCTTTAGCTTTAAAAAATTAGTATCAGCTGAACGCAACTACGATAGAAATGTCTCAATACGATTGAAACTTACAAAGGGTACACGCGGCCGCGGCTACTATCAGTCGTCAAACACTCTAAATGTGGTAATCCATTACCGTTTTCTTGTTACGGCGTGCACATTGTGGTATCTGCTGTGTTGAAAGAGGTTTTATAGAATATCTATTGTCTGTAGAGGAAAATTATTATGACAGTAGGATGAAGTAAGTTTTTGTTTTATGTTTTTGGTAAAATACAGTTTTATGATTTTAAAGGGAATAATAACGTTTTATTATTTCTCCCACGAGAGCACATCTGGCGCCCAACGTAATTAAGTGCTTGTCGATATGGAGAATACAAAGAAAAGGGGTATGTACCAAAACTTTGAAGAAATTTTTCGAGCATAAAGAAACAAAACAAATTAGAGATGCAGAGGTAACTTTCAAGCTATTATCCGATTATATGGCTCAAATAAAAGTTGTAGATGAGGTAGTAATTCAGCAGCTCTTAGAAAGTAACGCCGAGGAAGAGATCATTGAAAAAGAGTTAGAGTCCGTTGATAAATATAAGTCACAGTTCATACGGGCAGAGCTTGACTTGGCGCAGCTCACACGAGACGAAAATTTTGACGTGGAGACTAAGTGCACTAGCGTAAAATGTTCAACGCGTAAGATGAGGCTACCGAAAATAGAGTTGTATAAGTTTGACAGCGATTTGAGCAATTGGTTGAAATTCTGGAGCCAATTTAAGAGTATAGACGAAGACGATGAGTTGAGTAGCGAAGACAAATTCCAATATTTGTTGCAAAGCATGACTCCTGGTTCTAGAGCTTGTGATTTAGTCAACAGTTTTCCTCCAACTGGTGATAATTACTATAAAGTTATAGATAGCTTGAAAGCAAGATTTGGTCGTACTGAATTATTGGTAGAAGTATATATACGGAAGCTTTTACAATTAGTGGTTGAGAGTAACATTAATCGATCTCGAAACAATTTTCAGGTGTCACTGCTTTATGACAAATTAGAATCTAACCTAAGGTCATTAGAATCCTTGAAGGTTACGAATGACGCTTGTGCACCTATGTTATTCCCTCTAGTTGAATCATCTCTCCCAGAAGATTTACTGAGAGCTTGGCAAAGAAGCTGCGGATTAACTCCTGAACCTAAAGAACGACTGAAGGTATTGATGGCATTTCTAAAGTCAGAAGCTGAGAATGAAGAGAGAATAGCTATGGCCACGCGTGGTTTTGTAAAAACAAATAACACCGAAAATAAAACTAAGAGAGCTAGTGCCATTGCAGAAGAGAATATTCCTACAGCTTCTAGTTTAGTGGCTGGTATTGCTAAAGAAATCACATGTATATTTTGTGATGAAAGTCATGAGAGTTCGATATGTAATAAGGCCAAAAAGATGACATTAGAAGAT
Source organism: Acentria ephemerella (assembly GCA_943193645.1). Lineage (NCBI taxonomy): Eukaryota > Metazoa > Arthropoda > Insecta > Lepidoptera > Crambidae > Acentria > Acentria ephemerella. Next base: position 1,181,572 of record OW971887.1, read on the forward strand.
CGACAACAAGTTGTGAGAAAGAAAAACGTTTGTTTTAGATGCTTGAAATTTGGCCATGGCTTTCGTCAGTGTAAGAATAACAAAAAATGTGCCTGGTGTGGACGAAGGCATGTATTGTTAATGTGCAGAGAAGCTGCAACACCTAGTACTTCACAATCGAAGCCTGTAGAACAACAGACACTGAGAACTATTTCTAACATTTCGGTGCATCACAATGTTTACCTTCAGACGCTACGTGTTAAGTTAGTTAATAATGGTAAAACAAAGATAGTACGAAGCATTATAGATTCCGGCTCGCAACATTCCTATATATCGAGAGAAGTCGCGGAATGTATGGAGTATAAGTCGCTTGGTAATACAGTTATACAACATGGACTTTTTGGAGGTTCTACCTCGTTGCCAGAGAATCATAAACGATATTGTATTTCTGTTCAAAATATGACAACGTCATTCATTTATGATATTGATGTTTTTGACAAGCAACAAATATGTACGGATATTCCTGTCGTAAGCGATAAAATGTTGATAAAAAATTAAATAATGAATATATTTTTAACCGACACGGAAGAAAACGATGAACCTATAAGTTTATTCATTGGAGCCGATATGTTAGCGAATCTATTGACAGGAAATATGAAACAGTTAGAAAGTGGATTGTGTGTGATTGAGTCGAAGTTGGGGTGGACGCTGATTGGCAAGGGAAAGATTCATACCGAGAGGAATGACACGACTCTAAATGTAGTTTCTCTATTTGTACAGAATGCGAGTATATCGGACCTGTGGAGATTGGACACATTAGGTATTATGGATCCTGCAGAGAAGAAAAGTAGAGATATGCATTTACAAGAGGTGAAACAGTTTTTTAAAGTGACTACAAAATTCAACCAAAACGGGAAATTTAGTTAGGCCGATACAAAGGTTCTTTTAGAAGTTACCTATACTACCACATGATGTCGTAGCTTATGATAGTAGCAGCATCTTCTTTAGTGAGAGGATGTTGAAAGAGGTTTTATAGAATATCTATTGTCTGTAGAGGAAAATTATTATGACAGTAGGATGAAGTAAGTTTTTGTTTTATGTTTTTGGTAAAATACAGTTTTATGATTTTAAAGGGAATAATAACGTTTTATTATTTCTCCCACGAGAGCACATGCTGTTTGAAGTCCACTGCTCTTGTCTACACTAAACTGATAGCAGAATGGCCTTGTTTATGGGCTGGAAGCGCATTCCCTTTCAATACTTTTACCAGACAGCGTTGAAAGCCTTTGACAGTTATGATCCTTAAGTTAAGATATACGATGTATGTACTTACACCTGTTGCTTTGTAAATGTCTTTTTTAATTATATTTCTGTAAGTAGTTGCAATGTAAATGAAACATTACAAATTTATTTTTTAATTTCCTATGGTATAACTCTTCATCTAACACGATGCTGATGGAAAACACAAATACGGAATTGAGCAACACCCAGGTTATCTGCCTATTTTAATTTCAAGTGCCGCCGGAGCACATAAAGTGCTCCAAAAAAGTCGGCCAAAGTCGGCCGCCACTGTAGTGACTTTGGAAAGCCCTACCGCCAATCAAAACGGGCAGAAAATGTCGAGGAATTGAGCTCAAGACTTGTCTTAACCACTAGACCGAGGCGGGCAAAATTACAGATCCAAGTGTAGAAATACTCGTTGGAAATTGAACTTTAACTTATTAAACGCAAAGCAGAAAGAATAGAAGTAAAGGATAAGTCAGGGGAGTTAGAACCGTCACTCGTTTTACCACGTTTTACTGAACTTACTTTCTTCCTAACTAACTTGGTTAGGCTCGAAATTTGCCATCGAATTTTTTTTTGTCTGTACAAGCGTAGCATACAGGCTTAATTCAAGTGTTACTGGTGCTATGTTACTCATACTCCAATAGGCGGTCTAGGAAGAAAAATACTTATTTGTTTGCCTGTTCTTTTCAGGTAACTTAATAACAACAATAGCGCTACTGATGCATCCCAAGCTGCGAGGACACGTGACCACTATGTTCGTGCTGTCCCTCTGCGTGTCCGACCTCATGTTCTGCGGCACTAACCTCCCGCTGACGGCCAGCCGGTACATCCACCAGCGTTGGATCCTTGGCGAAACTATGTGCCAGATGTTCGCGTTCGTCTTCTACGGGAACGAGGCAGTTTCGCTGCTGTCTATGGTCGCTATAACTATCAACAGGTTTGTTATAACTCTTAATTATTCATATTACTTAAGTATATTCTTAAGTTTTTTTCATGATTATGCTTTCGCAATTATTGTTTCTGTCCCCACATAATGGTTATCTGAGAAGCCATAAAAAATCAGCTTCACCTATAATTTCTGTATTTTATGGGCATTTTGTTCTAAACAGTAAATGAAAGGAATCTACTATTAAGTTACAATCGGGTGAAGTGGTCAGTACCCCTGTACACTTAGCCAGAGGTAGAGTATTACGCTTTTGTATGAGGAGCTGTTACAAGACGCCCAAAACACTCCATACAAATTGTTCCTTGCATGGAACACGAGGAAGTTGTTGTGAAGTGGCCACCAATATATATGGCTGCATGGACAAATTTAAAGATAACTTTGTAACTCACATTATTATAAAATTTGTTACTTTTTCATAATAATTAGGTCATTGTGGTTGCCTTAGAACACGTAAGGCACTTGTTGTTCACACACATTATATTATCATCCCTAGTGTGTCAGATTTTATTAAAACAGCATCAGTAATGTCTAATATAAATTGTTACTTATATTGTGGGCACAAAGAATAATTTAGAAAACCAATATAGTATTTATTTTCTGCTTTCAATAAAGATTCAGTGCCACTAACATATTCTATACAATTAACTCATCTGAGTCTCAGATAAATCAAGTTCCAAGGCAGTGAAAAACTGATTGTCTCTGTTTGATATTAACGTATCTTTTTATAAAATAACGTGCGTCAACTTGAGCTACTATTCTTCATATTATCGACTCCGTGCCCAAGAATTTCTTTTGTAAAAATGTCCATCTCCAGTGTACAGTTTAAAAAAATAGTCGTGGGAATATCTTGAGTTTTATAAATAAATGATTCAGTTATTCCATTCTATCGTTCCTGCATTAAGTTGTAAATCAAAATACATTTTTACTGCTGAATGCAATCATCTCGACAGCTTGTATGGAAGATGGGGACTGGTCTAAAAACGTTTATTGTTATGTATCATAGGCGTGTTATTGATTTTGTGTTGAGTAAATTGACACGTTATTTTTATAGCAATGATGTGTCTACTTCCTTGATTCAGTAATGGTGTAGCAGCTCGGAAATACTTTTTTTTGATGATAATAATTTATCACGCGTTTTAATAATTCATAAAAATTTAAGAATAACTAGGTGTCTTGTTCTTTCTGTTGATTTGTCCAATCAGCGGTAGGGTAAAATTATGAACATATAACAGAACTTAGTAATTTAGTTTATTAAATAAGGAGCTTTTTGATATTGACTATTTTTTTTAAATATCTACAAAACAAACATGTTACCTTACTTATAAAGGTAAGGAGAAGGGTAGGAAGGAAGATGGGAAGGTATGTAGAAGAGTAGGTTCATTAACCCACTCTTCTTACTTCCAAAGGTACCGAATTTCACGTACTTTACAATAAAACGTAATCAAAATTAAAAATCATAAATTTTAAAATTAGTTAAGAAATTGGAATGGTTTTGACTTCGAATTACGCGCAACGAACAATCACACAAATATTATCAATGCAAATAGCTTTATGTCACTCATCGCATCAAACAGAAAGCATAAACAAGGCAGTTTACATGTCACGTCGCACCTTAGATTCCGCTTTGTTAATAAATGGATTCTAGAACAAGAATTTAACTAATGATTTTAATTCTCATGCAATAAAATGTAATTAGATGATAGATGTATGCAATTCATGAATTATGCCGTTACAACTAATCGAAACTTTTTAACCTCTGGTTGTGAGAATGTTCTTCGAGGATAACATGACGTTGCAATAAATTCAAATAAGACCTTTTCATTAATGGTATTTGACAACCAGAGTTATAGTTAAAGATTCTGCCATTTGAATATAGGTCGTACTCCAGCTCGCGTGGTGACTAACGCTCATTAATAAATCTACCTACCACGTTGCATTAGAAGCAATGAATAATTTATAATGACGATATATCAGCCTGGCATATTACCCTAGGGAATAATCAGGAAATCCGGACGAAATAATCCTGAGAAATGCGGACACCACCGTTATTACAGCAATGGCTGAGTTTTTGTATTGGCTCTTTTTAGCACTTCTAAACTTCCACATCACAGCAGTATTGATGCCAAACTTAGATCATACATAAAGGGAGAATATGTTACAGAAGCAGGACTATGGTAATTCCAACACGTCCAAACCAAAATAATGGTATATGGCACTAGTTGTTATAATTGAGCTGTGTTGCTACGATCTGGGAATCTATCATACGTGTATTGTCTGTTACATAAACAAATACATGCAAAGTATGTAGATTTCCTTCTATTACCAAATTTAGTAATTCAAAGTCAGATACGACAGCAATAATTCACACCTTAGGACACTAATAATAGACACCAATGTAAACGGCTGCACTTTCTTAAATAATTCTTATGTACCATTAAGAACTAATTACAAATATAAATTGTACTCAATATCTCCTTTATATTCTCATCAGTAATTCAAAACTCGTGTCGGGTAATAACACACATATTTTGAAGTGTGAAATTATAAATTAAAAAGCCCGTATATTCGGGGTGCATGTGTCATCACGGCCATTGTGATTCATGGCGTGTTGGGAACAATTCAATTTAAGCTAAAGAGTCTATTGTCGCTTAATAGCTGGACCTCGAACATTTGAGGGTGCTACGAAATTACTTTGTCTGATTTAACTAAAGATGGAGTCTTGGAAGTCTTTAAATGAATCTTCTATGTGCTCAGTTATGTGGAGTCCCTGGAATCTGTAGACGACAGTTGGTTTTAATAAAATAAACTTTTTTCACCTTATAAATGAAATAGTATGTAACGGGTTCTGGTCTCATGTTCTCTTTTTGTCCTTCTTTATAATAATCTGTAAATAGATCAATAAAATTAAAACTCAATTGACTGCTCAATAGAGTGCAATTCGCTGGAAGTTTTCGAATTGTTTAATTTTAACTATTATATTATATTATTATTAGTTTTAAAATTATATTCTACATTCTTGACTTTCATAAGAGTATGTAATGTACCTAGACTGAATATATGTATTTTGACTTTGACTTTAGCAAAAGTAGACTATATTGTTTGTTTCTGTAATGTCATATTCGTCAAACCAAAATGATCATAATCATTAACTTCGTGATCCTGAGTTATTCCTAAAATAACTCTAACGCATTCGTTAAAAGCGCATCGATATAACAATTTCTTCTTTCATCATTAGGTATCTCCATGAGAACTTCTTTGCACTTAGTCTCAAATTTAATTAGTCCATCTCCATCGCCTGTATTAGGAAGAATATATTTAGTATCAAGAAGAATACTAGTCTTTTGACCTTGTAAAGTGAAAATAAATTCTCGTAACTAATTGACAGAACTTTAGAAGCGCTTACCTACTTTACCTGATCAGTGTATGTCAACTACACTGCACACACAGCATCTGTTGTTTTCTCCATTAATAATTAGTTCGTCCAAGATAATGGCTTATTAGGAATGCATTGAACGCGTCTGGACCGTTACGGGCTTATTATTTAGTTTGATCACGCGAATGCACATGAAAGTTAATAAACACTCAAATTATTGAATTTACAATTTATACAGCTAACGGATTCTTCGTAGGGGCTCATCTTTAATTAATAAGTGTCTTCTAATCTCATAAACTCAAAAAAGAATAATGAATCAATCTTTATAGAGGTTTTTAAGACAAGACAACTCAAATATGTGTTATTGAATAATAAACTTGCCGAGAAGACCTATATCGAGGAGTAATTGAAGTTGATTCTCTGATCTAATGTATACCAATTTCAACTCTACTCATTTGAAATAGGATATCTATTGATTGTATGACAGTAATTAAGGCTTAATTAAGCTCTATTGCATTAATAATAATGTCTGCATTATAAAAATAAACCCATCGACAAGAGCGGTCAGTAGCCTGCGCCAGAGCATCAATGGAGTCACTGTTTGTTGTTCAGACAAATTGTTTTACCATACGTGTTTAATATGTGTTGTTATCTGTTAGAGTACTGTGATATGGTAATCACCTATCACACCTCTTTGCACGATTTAATGTAATTTGTTTGGTAGAATCACATAACATTATGCCTTTTACGACCTATGTTCAATGTTTTTAAAACTCCTTGGAAAGTCCAAGTTTGTTTCAATTATAGTGATAAGACATTGAGGCATTAACATCTGTTTTCTCTTAATTTCAAGTGATAAGGTGTCTATTAGCGATGACTTGACTACCCTCATTAGGTAGATGACTTCCCAAAATTTCTTAAAATCGCAAATAAATCTTTTTCTGGTTGGCCAGTGCGTCTTGACAATTGAATTACTTATTGTTGGATAAAAGGCCCTCATTTTGCTCTGCTTGCGTGTCAAGAATTGTAGAATAAATATATCAAAATAAGTTCTTTCTATACCGTGAAGAGCACTCCAACTCTAGTTCGGTATAAATCTTATCCATCCAGTCGAACTTATTTGCTCGCTTTCCCACGACGGCTTAAGTGGGTTATAAAAGTGACATACAAAAAGTTGCCCTTATGAAAGTGTTGAGTATATGAAACGTGTGATATTCGTGGGCTAAGTTCCCATCTGATTCATATTTATCAAATTAACATTAGCATTGTTGTGTTTGTCAAGAGTATTCAATTCAATTAATGATTGTAAAGATAAATAATAATTCTTATTCATAGAAACATTAATAAAAATACGTCTTAATTTAATACGCCTTCGTAGCATCTCTTCTTCTAGATACGGATGAGTTTGCTTTGGAAAGTCTTCTAGCGACTTAAATATGACAAACAATTCCCATCTACCACGGTATTATGAACTCTATATTCATCCAATTTTAGACCTGTATAATATTTTGTTATTCAGTTAACTTTATTATTAAGGTCATAGAGTTCATAGTAATTACCCACTTAATTTAGCCACTCGCCCACTTCTGCGTGCTAGCAACACGTATGTTGCTGTTTCTGCCTTCTCCAGGCGTGTTATGCATAAAGGATTGTTTGTGATCTCTTTGCAAAGAGATTTGTTCAAATCTCTGTGAGACGGGGAGTCGATAATGAGATGTAATCGTGTCTGCTTAGATGAATTGGAAACACCTTGGTATTTAAGATTTTTAGATTCATTTGAAGTAAACTTTTGAGTACGCTATTTTTTTCAATCAACGTGTAGGCTACGGTTAGAATTATTTTAATGTCATGTCGTCAGACATGGCCTATTTTTCAATGAAAGGGAGAATATTTTCTTTATATCCATAAAATTACTTTGCATTCACGTATACTGAAATGCTAGATGTTGTAAAGTTTTTGAAATCCCAGCTATCGATATTATGAACTGAATGGGTGGGATATTAACTATACGAAAAAAGTCAAAGTTAAAATATCTTTATTTAAATAGACTCATTTACTAAGTTCTTTTAAATCGTCATAAGAAGGAAGATGTTTAATTTATTCCTCTAAGCTTAGTAAAGTAAAAGAAATAGTGGATTTAGGTCATTACTGGACAGCAATAACTTAATCTAACTATACTATATCTAATAGCTCAAAAACTTTGATGGAAGACACAGATGCTTAAAAATACTAATCTTGTTTCAGATACACTCTGATCGCGTACTATGACATGTACTCGCAGATATACACCACGACCAAGATATGGATACAACTGCTAATGATATGGATCGTGTCTTTCGGGCTAATGGTATGTATTCCAGTACTTAACAATGTATGGCATCCATAATGTTGTATATAGGTATCTGTCTCGGGCAGAGCAGGGCAAAAGAGAATCACGACGTCTCATTTCTATTTAATTTAAATAATTACTTGTCTACCAATTTAAATGATTTGCAAGTAGTGTTGTTAACATTATGAAAGCATATTTTTAAGAATAAATTTCATATAAAATATGAAGAAGTTTTTTAAATTATTAAATCTATTTCAGCTTATATATACTCGTATCAACTAACATAAATTATCTTAATATCGATATACTTACTTTATTGACATCAAATTTAGATATAAGTTACTTTATGATCAATGCATAAGCATACCAAATAAAAATAACTTTATAGTTATTTTTATTAATAATAACTTTATAGTTATTTTTATTTATGCAACAAGAGACTTACGGATCGCCTGAACCCTATTGCGAGTTTTGATCGTATCGAGACGTTTGGATCGTAGTTGCGTTCAGCTGACAATCTCATATATAAAAAATTGTTTCCAATACATTACAACAGAGGCACCTTCTTATAATTTTCCTTCATACGATTTGACAGCTGACGACAAACACCATTTTAATTCTTAGTAATTCTTATTATTATTAATAATTCATATTTTTCAAATAAAGTACTGACCTCAGTGACATGAATTCTATGAGAAATCATACGATGTGCTATTTTTATGACACAGAGTGTATCTTTTAAACAGAAATCCACCAATTTCCAGTTAACCATATAAATGAACTATTAAAACATCTATCCTGCGGATGTTAACAAAGTCTATCGCGAGATATGCACATAATTTCATAGAATGCGTTCACAAAGATACAAACTATGAATATAATTAAAAATACTGGTACAGTCATAATTTAGAAAGGAGGCCTATTGAAATAAATAAACAGCGTTTACGAGCTTATGGAGGAAGTGAGAATTAGTTCGTTGCACCTCCCATATTTGTAATTCGTGTAATTGTCCCAAATTAACGGTACATCCTTCGTTCAACGTTTTAACTGTAAGTGATAAGCTTATAGCGCTTATAGCAAACAAGCTAAGCAAGAAAATAAAAAAAATAAGCAGGCTGTGCAATTTTTAAAAATATATTACAGCCAAGTGGAGTCGCATATCCGTTGCATCGTGGCAAGGCTGATTATAACATTTGAGTTTTAATTATATCTTTTGCCATTGCCATTGCAATTACTTAATTGAGCGTGTGGTTATTATCGTTACAACAAGAATCTAAATGTTATAATTCATGTGTTATAGAATTAGCAATAAGTATGCAGATAGCAACACAACGGGTCGGAAAATTAACTATATAGTTTAGTACTAGTTTTTTTTTGTGTGTTTCTCTTTTTGAATTGGCTGATGTACAATAAAGATATATTCTATTCTATTCTATTCTATATATCAATGATCAATGCCAAGATGGGTCGTATTGATTATCAGACAACAATATACTGTTTACAGTGTACAGTACTAGCTACTAGATCTGTCACAAATGTTATTTAACCTATAACCTTCCGCAATAAATGGGCTATCCAACACAAAATAGTTTTTAAATTCCAAACAGTAGTTCCAGAGATTAGCGAACCAAAGAAACTCTTAATGTTTATATTACTAAGGATTTTGCGGAAGCATGGTTGAAAAATAACATGCTCTCGCTATATCTTTTAACTTAGACTCAACAATTACAATCAAAATTTTATGCGCCGTTGTGTTCACCCAGAATATATTCTTCTTTGATACTGGTAAGAAGGCATGATCCCCATCCTTTTAAGTTCATTCGTTGCACCAAATGATCGAAACCATTCCTACCAATTGTGACGCTTACGATGCGTTAGCGCAGTTAATGGTTGTAGAAACGCATTCAAATTTATGGCCCTTTGTACTGAACTAATGCGGATATACTCACATTCATTCTGTCACACACAATGACCAGCAATTAAAGTTGTGTTTTGATGTAAGAAACTTTAGCTTACTCAATATTTATTTTCCTAAGTAAGTATTCTAGATAGGAAGCTCGGTTCGTTAATTTAATTTGATACCAAAATCATGTTTTTAAATATTACTCCTTTAAAAAAATCATTCTTCATCGATATAATATTTTCTTTATTGTTTTGTTAATAATCGGGAAATTCCTAATTTTTTTAAAATAATTGAACAAATTCAATCAATCAGTATGAAAAATTGTCTTAACTGACGTGCTAATCAAGACTGCCATAATTCATTTTTATATATAAACAAATGACTCGACATGCCTGATGGTAAACAGTAGAAGGAGTCCATATAAAATTTCTAATAGAATAATATTGACTTCACAGTGGAAAAACTATGTGGAAATAAATAATGATCTATTAATTTAAATGAACAGAAAAACAAGTTACAATCATCATGAATGATAGGTCACACATTCCCTGTTCAGTATATAAAAAAGCTAAATGGCCAATCTTAATAAGGTTGCATAACAACACCCTCCCATAATTTGGACAAACCACAGATCCACACCATGACAGCCTTAGCTGCAAACACGAAGTTGCTCTGTGAAAGATTCATATTTCACATAACTCAGATGCTTTGTAAATAGTAACATAAGTCAAACTTAATTCTAAATTCTCAACAATCTCTGTAATAAAACGAAACCTCACACATGCTTTGTACGCCTGCGATGAGCTAGGTTCTCTGGAAGTTTTATAGCAGACTGATAGTCACAATAAATTGAAATTCTATTAACAAAACCAAGCTCATAAAGCAAGGCTCCAAGGAATACTGCCTCTCTAGAAGTTTCGCTTAAACTTACATACTCATGTTAACTTCACAGTGGAAAGTAATTAAGCAAGTAAAATGATCACTAAATCACAGTGGAAAAAGTTATGTAGAAATAAATAATAATCTATTAATTTAAATGAACAGAAAAACAAGAGTTTCAATCATTATGATTGACAGATGACACATTCCCTTTTCAGTATATAAAAAACTAAACGGCCAATGTTAATAAGGTTGAATAACAACAATATCTCACACTCACACCAATTATCTCGCCGAAAATAAGCATCATTGAAGAGTTTGTGCTATGGATACTAGATAACGGAGAAATAAATATAGTAATATGTATATAAATATCAGAAATATACTAAATAAACATACAAATATCCATGAGCGTTAGAAATTAATTGGTAGGTGATTCAATATTAACCGGATCAATTAGTAATAAAACAAGGAACAACCGGTCCCACTTTGTAAGTGACTTAAAATTGTATAAAGGAAATTTGGACACAAATAAATTTGTATCATATAGAGATAATAGGTACTGTAATCCCGGAATGAAATAAATCCTTTAAGTCCCGTTTCCGCGGGTATATGTGACCCTAATTCCACACATGCGCAGTGGTAGTTAAAAACTATTGACATATAATCCGATTTAAATCTTCTGTTTATTGCTTACAAAACGCGTTAACATTATGGTATGGTACAATAATTTATATGACAAAGAAGTGACCCAAATTTTTGCAGCGATGGCTCTGCGTATAATTGAAACTCTTTAGACCTAATGAACTCAGATATAAAAAAAATATGCACAAGGTACTAGAGCAATATATACACAAACATGAACCGTTGGCGTGATAAAAACGTTTTTATCACGCCAACATCAGTTTCGGCCGGGTCTCGAAGCCTGTAGCCAAGGTGATAATATTAACATTTAATCTAATTATATGTGCAAGTAAATGTTATTTAATTATTTAAAAATACATTTTGATTGCACTGTAAAACAAAACATGTATATGTTTGTAATACTAATACATAATGACATAAGTGATTTGTTAATGTCATTATAAATACTAAAGGCTGAGAGTTTTTTACGCCTTTTCTTCTCTGCAGCTATTAATTTGTCGTAGCGGTAGAAGGGTTAATTGGGAATATGCATACTAGTGTTGGTTTTAATTTTAAAATAAAAACTAACAATTTATTTAGTACATATTTAAATTCTATAACTGGGACAATTTGTAACTGTCCGGTTGATACCCACTTAAAGTTATCACTATTGCCTTCCTATATTTTATTTGTTTTTTGTTTGTTTTTCTCATAGATATTCCCCGTTATGACGATTTAAAAGAAATTTTTATCACCAGGTACCACCTCTACTCGGCGTGTGGGGCCAACTAGGACTGGACCCGAAGACTTTTAGCTGCACAATCCTACCCAAAGACAACAGATCCCCAAAGAAATATCTCTTCGTGTTCGGGTTCGCGTTGCCCTGCTTAGTCATTATCGTGTCGTATTCCTGCATCTATTGGCGTGTGCGAGAGAGCAAGAGGAAACTAGAAGGAAGAAGGTGTGTATGTGGGTGAGAAACTACTGCTCAGTTATGAGTTCTAAGTATGGTGAACTCGATGACGTACACTCGTTTTAGGATCACCTGTGTATCTATCTTTATAGCGACAAAGTGTAATGCATTTTGATAAATATATATGTTATAAAACCTTTCTATCCTTTTTTGTAAACAAAAAAATGTCCGTTTGACTATTAATGATACAAAAACACTCTTATAGTCATAGGAATGGTTATAAATATCATAAATCATTTTTCGTGGATGCAAAAATGCGCCATTTTAATGATAGGTTTCATGAATTTTCGCAAGTAATGTAATGACATTTTGATTTTGAAGTCATCAGGGCTCTAAAATTATGTACTAGATATATCTGCACACTTAACCACACTGCACTGGTTTCTTGAGTGAGACGTATTCGTTTCAATTTCCATTTCTCTTTGATACGTTATAATTTAAGCTAAAACAATACACGAAATATCATCGTATATGTTGCATGCATCTTGTCTAGGACGCGACTTGAAGTCTTTTCAATAAAAAAACATTGTTAAGATTTAACTGAGTACTTTTTTGATGCATCATACTTTTATATCTACTATTTATTTTAATGAATTCTCCCGATTTACCTACTTAAATCAAGTTATTAAATATCTTCTTGTCTTAATGTCCCCAGTAAACTAGGCGGACAGACGGCAAAAGAAAAGGAAGAGGACTCCCGCCTCACGAGACTGATGATGACCATCTTCCTCTGCTTCCTCGCCTGCTTCCTCCCACTAATGATCATGAACGTCGCCTACGACCGGATTGCCTACCCTTGGCTGCACATAATAGCGTCCATTTTAGCTTGGGCGTCCAGCGTCATCAACCCCCTCATTTATGCTGCAACAAACAGACAGTACAGAGCAGCATACGCGAATCTATTTAAGTTTTGTAAAAACAACCCTGTGACTAAACGTACGACGTGGGGCAGCAGAACTGTGGGACAATCGTCTAACTCGCCGAACTACGTGGAGAAGAGGAATCCTTTAAATGATAATCCGACTAAATTATGAGGATCAGTCTTTTATATAACTTCCACTTTATTTTGAATAAATTGAAATTAGACGGTTTATATCAATTGTATGATATGGCATAAAGATCTCTGACTGGTCAAAGTTATCTACTGGTGATTATTTGTTCTAAAAAGACTTGTGGTGATCAGTCACGATCGTGATATATTATGTAAATATGATAGCAATAAGCGAAAAAGAGACCAGCGTATATTAATACAATTTAGTAAAGGACAGACAATTTATATTCCACATATCATATTTACTATAGCTATCAACTTTGATCAGTTTTGGGTACATAGGACAAAAAATACTAACATTTATAAAACGAAATTTTCATTAAATTTTAAAGTTTTGCTCTCTCTTCTCAGTACAATATAAAGTGACAGCGTTTCTTAATAAAAATTATAATAATAAATATTATCGTGACCAAAATGACCATTTCAATGGCCATAATGGTCATGACAATCGTCATTTTGGTCATGGTTTCCTCTAAATCTGATGCAAAAAAATTATTACCGTTAATTAAGTAAAAAATGTGGGATGGTCCGTCCCTTCATTGGTGAATCACTTATGTTTAATTAAGAAGTAAAGTAATTATGAATTTAGATATAAGTATATTTAAGTTGATGTAAATAAATGGTATATATGTGTAAATAGACCTTGAAATAAGACACCGTGTTTACTTAAGTAAGGAAATGATAATTATCTATTGCGTAATTTAAGTAAATAACCAAAGTTTATCGGTAGGATATAGTGAATTGTATGTGTACGTTTTTCTTCATGTCTCTTATCCGATTGATTATTAGAAAATTCATAATATAACAAAATTTATGTAATACAGTACCACTTTACTGACATTTAATTAAGGATTATTTTTATCATTAATTCTGGTAACATAAGTACTATGCGGTCTAAAATGTATACGATACAGTTTTGTCAGTATTAGACATGAAATAGAATGGTTGTGTTCCGGCACTTGCTGATAAAATAGCCAGTTCCTCGCTTGTTGAGGAATCCGGTTGTAGCTTGCTTACATCTTCTGCTTTATCTTCACTGACCATCAGGTGAGAAAAAGGCAACCCGTTACTACCCCGTTAAGAATATTTACTTACGTTACTGCAGTGTCTATGCTTTCTGACTTAAAAAAAAGTCACAACAATAATTACTTAATTTTAAAAAAGCATTATTTTCTAAATATAAAAATATATTTATATTTTTCTTTACACGCTGAAAAGACACCTTTCTATCTTCATTAATTTTTTTAGTTGCCCTTCCTCTGAGGAGTATATTATTTTTACCGCATAGTAATTAATCCTGAAAGCGATAGTAAACTAATCAACATAAATAAAGACATTCCGTGAAGAGGTATAGGCAAGAGGTATCCACACCTCTTTACCATTCAATATAGAAAACGTTAACTATGTTTCATTACAAAACCGCGCGAAAAGGTCCGTTTTTAAATAATCATAATTTTTAAAATGATATTTCTGTTGTCAATTGGGAAGCTTTATGTTGGCAGCACTGGATACAAGTCCCGCGCTCACAACAAAACGCTGTCTAATGATTTATTATTACCGGATGATTTATTAATTCTTTACTCTATGTTGATGTGGTAGGGTAATTTGGTCACAATCAAAATTTCTCTAAGATCTCTTATAATCGAATTTAAGGAATCTATCATAGGATTACATAATTTAAATTCATATTCATGTTCATATTTTGAATTCCTGTTTCTTTAAAATTTTGTTCGCCCCCGTCCTTGTTCAGTCTATTTTTGATTAGGCTCAAGATAAGGATGGTTTTATTATGAAATCACAAGAATTAAAAAATGACGGTTTGATGTAACACCTACATATTTAATATGATATATATTACTCAAAAATAAAAAACTGTAACTACTTATTGCCTTCTATAGGTTTATTTATATTTACGAATCTCATTGTGTTTTATGATTATTTATCTAATTTATGACACATAAATTAAGACTGATTTGGGAAAAGTCAATTAGTGTAATTTTGAAAAAATGATGTTTATTGTAAAAAAAAGGAAAAAATATTTCTAGTTGTAAGCGGTAATTATATGAACAATAAGACCTTTAATTTTTGGCAAATCCTGCCTACAGATTTAAACGTATATTACTTGATTATTTAAATAATTACTTACCAACCTTTATTATTATAAACATTTTAATGGAGAAAACCAAAGCGAAATAAACATTATTTATAATAAAAGTAAAATCATTTTTATTTCTCAATATTTTCCCTTATAGTGAGTAGCATATAGAACATATACTAATACATTATAGGAAGTACAGTAATGAAGTACATGAGGGATTGAACAATTTGTCCCGTCTCCATTAAAGTAGGTACTTTTAGTAAATAGGAATCACATTATACCACTAGGAATGCAAATACATTATTAGTGCCGATTCTGCTAGCATACACTGAAACTAAAATTAAGTTATACTAGTATAAGGAAAAGAATACGACTTAGTTATGTCATTTTCAAGTGGTATTTATATTTATGCGCGTTAAATTAAGGAAAATTTGCTTTTAATTCTCCATTTTAGAAATGTCAAAATACGTCACCGCGGTCTGTCCATTGCTAGTGGGTTTGGTTATGAAGCGCGAACTTTAATTTAATTTTTATCTGTGTATAATAGAATTGGGGTTAGAGTAGCTAGATAGATAGATAGATAAAGTCTTTATTTTCATATTTACATCACACACAAAAATAGATCCAGACAGTACTGCAGAAGTGTAAAAGGGTTGCATCTCACTGATTTTGTTCACATCGGGATGTGAACAAAGCACTTCTATTCTGGTACAACCTGAGGGCCTTTTAATAATATAAATTATAGATTGGAAAAAAAAAACTAAAATATTAAATGTGTGTTTTATATATATATACAGAGTATAGTCAGAGTAAATAAGGATATGGCTTAAAAGTCTTATATACCAAGCTAAGAACCTTTGAAATATTTGTCTTTCAATTGCTATCTCTGTGACAATTCTGGCATGCATGGAATATATTACAATACAAAGCGCTACCTAGTGAAATACCCCTAAACCTTTATGAAACCATTTTTATCGGAGTAGCTGTGTATTATTACTTTAATTAATTACTGGCATTTGCTCGCAGAAATGATTTACTTAGGTTTGTATGTTGGGTTTTGATTTAGTTAATGTTCATTATGTGATCTCTTTTTTACTTCGTTATATCGATCTAATAATGTCTATCTTTAAAATGACGTGTATTTCAAATAAACAAAATTACTTGGTCCGAAGTGTTATGACTTAGTTGACACTCATATCAACGACCTAGTCTAGAAATACTTCTAGTAGAACTAGCAGAATCTGGCGCATTGGCACAACAATGTTGTCAGGAAATATAGATTCGAATCCTAGCTCAGAGATAATTAGATTTTGTGGTTTACTTTGTGGTATAGAGGGTAAATAACTAGATGGCGTGACGGTCTCAAGTTGGTAGCGGTGTGACATAAAACAAGCATAGATTGCCCTCTTTTTCCTATATACACTTTATTCTTTGGTAATCTGTGCGTTTTGCTGACTGAAGTTCGTAGTGACAGCTTTGATATATTAATTTCAATAAAAATCGCCCTACGATGGCGAAAAGAATTTCCCAAAGTGCTGTTAATTGGGCCGCCCTGGCAGAAAGAGTGCCAGCTGAACAGAGAGTTAACCTAGCTTCATTTAAAGTCAGGTCCGATGGCTATCTGCGAAGGTTAGTTTCGTATTGCGTGCATACGATTACATAATTTTTGTTAGTTCGTATTGGTTATTTTTTGCTATTTTCTCAGGGTTTTAGCCAATCCTGCAGATGCACCAAAAATCAATTGGGCTGTGTACAAGCAGTCGGTTCCAATTCCCGGAATGGTAGACACATTCCAGAAACAATATGAATCGCTGAAGATCCCGTACCCAAATGATACACAGACTGCTCAAGTGGAAGCTCAGTGGGCTGAAGTCAAAAAAGCTATTCAGGCTTTTACCCAGGAATCCAACGCGAATATCGCTAAGTGAGTAGAGTGAAAGTAATTTTACTAGTTATAGCATTCTTATGGCCAAATATATGAATTCCACAGGAAGCCAACATATAGTTGAAATATGTCTACTTTTCTTGTTATATTTAAACAGTTATTAACCATCAAATTACTATATAATGTAATAACCTTTCTAATACTGAGATTTAGACTTTATTTTAGTATCAACTAATAATTTTTTGTTCTAATAGCTGTAAATTTCTATTCGAAGTGAAGGAAATGGTTAATAAGCAGACATTGGTTAGTTTATGTCTGGACTGCCATTTTTAATCATGGACCTGTACTACACTTCTTAGTTCCTATCTATCTTAGTTCCTAAAATTCATGTTAGTAATGTGTTTTTTAAAATTTTCAGATATGAGAAAGAAATTAGCACTATCAATGCTCTTCTACCTTACGACCAGATGACCATGGAGGACTTCCGTGATGCTCATCCCGAGGATGCTCTAGACCCAATCAACAAACCTACATTCTGGCCTCACACACCAGAGGAACAAGCTGGCTATGTTCATCCTGATCAGGCAGCCTCATCCCATTAATACATCTATGGAGTATTTAAATGCATGATGGGTCATAAAATAGCCACATAAATCAGTTCTGTTTAAATTATGTAGGAGTAAAGTATGTTAAATCACATAAAACTTTTTATTGTCCTTTATCATATCCCATTTAATAGGTATTAAATATATCTACTTTCCTACCATAGTTCTGTTAATAATAAAAATATAATTAAGGTAGTAAGCATGTTGAAAAGAAAAAGCTAATACAATTGAACTAACATATTCTAATCAAGAGCTGAGAAGCAAGTCAATCAAAATAGCTCCACTTTACTCTGGAAGGCACATTATCCATTGGTCCCATTTTTACAGTAACCACTTTCACCCATCAACCTGTATAAGGTCAGTGTAGTGATGATTGGTCTAAAACTCTTCCTATGTAGGAATCTGTACCCAGTTGTGGAACGCTAATATGCTCTTGATAAGGTCTAGTTATGTCCCATGATGGCAAAGAGAGCATTCCAATTTGAAGAGGGAGAGAGAGAATTTAAAACAACCACACTATTTCTAAAATTCTGATTGCACCATGCAAGTTCAATATAACTAGCAAGTACAAAATAAAACGAGATCAGAAAGAGATGGTATAGGAAATATTACTTTGTATACATCACTCCAGCAGTGTCACTGGGAGCTTTGAGAGTACTAGTCTCAAATTTTTTACAAATAATATTAGCATATTTGTGAAATTTAGAATGAGGGGACCCCAGCTGAATAAGGGTATTCATAATTTGGTGCTTATTGTGCTGTTTTTGGTCTCATGTATTCCAAATTGGGGCAACTTTTTAAATTGTTATATATTAGTAACATTCCTTAATCCCTGCATACCAACACTAAAGTAGAAAGCTTGCCCATATGATTATATTTTATAAATAATCGAAAACTGTATCATTATTTTTGCTGTGTCTTTGATTTTGTAATTCTATTTAAAAATAATGTCCATAAGAACAATTGAGTCTATTACAGTATGAAAATTAGAGAAGATTCTCATAGGTCTTCTATAATCAAAAAGTTATTCAACTCCAAAGCAGTGCGCCTTAATTCTCCCCGTTACAAGAACTAAATGGATTATTACAATCCTTTTACATGTCACCACCAATTGCTTACACAATCCATTACAGTCACAGGGCAAGCTCCAGAAAATAAAATATATAACATACTATTTATAATTTTATTACATGAATTGCACAATGTTTCACTATACTGTTATTATTTACCACATGTACCATATAGGAATGTTTTAATATTTGTTTTCGGAAATAAAGTTAGGTGCAAAACTGTGCAAAGTATATGTGGTATATGGTAAGTATTTGTCACCACAAAATTATTCAAGGAAGTGTTTGTAAGTTTTGCACTTAACTTTAATGTCAGAAAATACTGACAAACACTGAAAGAAGACGCCTAGGTAATTCTATTTATAGAGTAAACCTATGCCGAATACATTTTTTAGAAAAATAATTCGTAAGTAATATTACTTTTAAATTAAAAATGTAAATTTTTACATGATAAATCTGATTCCCAATTACTTTGAGATGTGTTTTATCAACCTATTAACTTTTCTATCCATCTGTTAGCTTCGATAATGAATTGAAAATTGAGACATAATCTATTTTGGGGAGAGCGAGAACCATGTCTAAAATAAAGAAGCAGACAGAACTTAAACAGGCTTGGTGCTTTGGATAGGTTCATTTGCCTCCAAACTTATTACCAGGAGGGGGAGGCGGTTGGGAGTACATATTGTAGTAGCTGGTAGGGGGAGGGACACTGAAGTTTTGTGTTTGACTCTGATAACCTTGATAGGAGGACTGGTTGTCGTTGAACCCTTGCCCGCCAAAGCTGCCGCCTCTCCCGCCTCTGCCGCCGCGGCCTCTTCCTCTGAAGCCATTGTCTTGCCTGAAGTTGGACCCAGAGTTCTCTCTGTTATATCCTCCTCCCTCTTTGTTGAATCCGCCGCGACTGCTGAAGCTTTCGCCGCGGTTGAAGCCGGACCCCTGATTTCCACTATCTGAGTTGTCCCATCTAGAACCTGAAAAGTAATATAATTTTTTTTAAGATGCATTTAACGGTTCGGTTCCCAAATAATCATGACTGAGTAGGATGCCAAACCGTGACCTTGTTTTTTTAAAACTATTGCACATACATGCGCTAAAAAATATAATCCTTAAAATTAAAATCACTCGTCAATTTCACAAGGAATTTTAGTAGCAACCTGATAAATTGTAATAGGAATGTCCTGCATAGTACTCACCTCCTCTATCTCCAAATCTCGTGCCTCCTCTCCCGCCACGCGGACCACCACGGCCTCGTCCGCCGCGAGAATCGCTCTCATCGCGATCACGGTACCGACCACGACCTAAACAAAGTAAAAATGTCAATACAAATAAACATTGAGTACCTAGAGTACCTCCTTGTGGTACCCCGAAAAATTGTCCAGTAAACCATCAATACCGAAATATCTATATATGAGACCTTAATGAAGGTATTAAAATACAGTTTTTGGATGTATCGCTATATGATCTCTATCTTCGGATAGATGGCATGGAGATAAAAATATTACGAACCCTATCGGTCCATAATTTTTATGGACCCATCTATTTTGTTAACCTATCGGGCCTAAATTTAACGAGGGATCGTAATTTTTACTACTTGTATATATTTATTTTAAACTATGTCATACTACCAGTCACAAACTAATTTACGTAATGAAATAACATGTGCTTAAATTGTCTTACCATATTTCCCCTTGAATCCCATTCCACATTGTGCTAATTCTAACAACTTTGGATTAACTACTTGATTAGCCTCTTGTAAAACTGCCATCAAGTCTCTTGCCTGTATTCCATAATAAAAGTTAGGTAAACTATTAGTCACAATATTTTGAGATAAAAAAAAATCATTACATAGCTTTTAATAGCAAAAACTTTAATTATCAGAGTTTGGTTATACAAATACTTGCCTTGGCAGAGTTATTTGGCGTAAACAAAGTGTACGCCGTACCCGTATTTTGAGAACGACCAGTACGACCAATTCGGTGCACATAATCCTCAGAATTATTCGGATAATCATAGTTTATCACAAATTTCACATCCTCCACGTCTGTGGAATTTATTTATAAGGTAATATTACAGTAAAATAGCTGTTTGCACACAGTCAAATGTAAGCAACGTAAGCTATAGTAAAATGTAAGAATCGACAACAACAATATGTAACTTGAGACAAAATTTCTTGTTTAAAAGGGAGGCCTAATTACGACCCTTGTGGAACACCTTTTTTTAAAAGTAAAAACAAAATAATTATATTTTCAAAATGTAAATTTAAATACAATATATTTCAAATTAGTAATTTTCAATTCATAACCATTAAGAGAAACTCGAATTTTCATCAAAATATTTATTAAATAATTTATCAAACGCTTTGCATAGTTCTATGCAAATTAAACAAGAAATGTTGTCGCAAGTAAAACCAATTTATAATTACCTTTTTACATCGCATTGGCAGTTGAAGAATCGGCTGGAAATAACTGTATTATGCCCTTCAGTAGTTCCGGAGTGTTGTAGGCCAAGAGTTGTGGTGTGCTGACTTAAGAATGCCGTCACAAGTATACTAGTGTATTGTAAGTTGTCAGGTGGCGTAAGGCAGGACCTTTAGTTTCGTTAAATCTCTCATGACATTTAACCAAGCATGTATTGCTCATACTGTACTTCATGGTCTTACTCAAATTTATACATTGGACACTGTCCCTAATCATTTCGATTTTGAAAATAAAAACATGCCCCAACCACCAACGTTAAACAATGGTGTTATGTTAAATTGATATTTCGATTGTAAGACCATTATACTGTTATAAACTTGTGCAAAAGGTGTTATTTTTATAGAGGCAGCATGCTCAATCAAACAGTGTGCGCTGACAGTTTATGTAATGCTGTCATTAATGATTCCATCGTTATAAAAATTGTAATCATTAATCGTGAAGACAGCAACACACCTAGGCTAGCCCTTATCTCTGCACGCATGCGCCTCTGAAATAAAAGAACATTCGAGAATAATGCCAAGTCAGTCATGGAAATTTAGTTATTATCGGGCTAAGATTTAGCGTATCTTACGATGAATTTTTATTAAGATGGAAAATTTATTAATATTTAAAATAATAAAATCACATGTCCTCTACATAATATATCAATTGAACTGTTTTGTTAGTTTGTTCTTGCAGACATAATAATTACGGACATTGTAGTCTGCATAAGAATACCCAGTCCACTAGCTTTCATCATAAGATTTTTGTTTATCGTGGCCCGAAAATAGTTCCTAATGGTAATATCAAACCATTGCTGTTTCATAGTTCTTTGGTGGCCTATGTTCCAATATTCACATCATCAATGTATTCACAGCATTTTAAAACGACTTCCTTAGTGCTCTTCATTTCATCTAGACTGTTGACTGCTTTCAATCTCATTTTTAATGTCAGATTAGGGATCGAACCTAAACATTTTTTATTAATATAAAGGAATATCTAGTATAGGCCGAAAATGGTTTATAGGGAATTTTGAAAATGTATTACAATAGTAATCTCTTATAAAATTACATGAATGACAATGTCTTTTTGTTTCTCTATGTAAAAGATTCTTCAAGTATGTGACACCAGATTATACTGTTTCTCTACCCTTCGAAGGCAAATCACATTCAAGTTTTTCATCTCATTACTGAGTACATTCACAGAATTGGTGAATACTGGAACCTATTTTCCCAATGGTTGCAACATATTAACAACCAATTAAACCAATAAGTTCATTCAAATGTTTCATAGCAATGGCATCAAATACCTTCCTCTACGCTCCTGACATATCTCTTAGACCTTTGAAACACCCCGGGATAACAGTGCGAGATGATTTAAATCCATTTATGCATCTATGATAAAAAGACCTCGCAACTGTATTTACAAATAATCTTCTGTTTGATGCCTTCATCATTACTTTATTTTTACTTTAGCGGGAATAGTATCACCACCATTTTGTATTGCCTTAGTTTATTAATGTATTTCTTTTTCAGATTTGTCTCTAGTTATTATATTGTAGGTGGCACAAACATAAGATAAAACAACTTCTGGGCAATTTACAGTGCACATAAACTAAACAAATATCCTTTTTGGTTATAGAAAAATGCTTATAGTGTTTAGCAGATTAAACTTTTACTTTTAATAATTATTTATGAAACCCATTTAATATTTCGTTTATTATTTAAAATTAGGAAACTTTCATTTGAAAATTTCATTTTTATTGGAGATTGAAAATTTCATTTTAATAGCTGTAAGATCCTTACCTAACCCTCGAGCAGCTACATCAGTGGCTACTAGAATGCCTCCTAAAGATTGTCGGAACTGATTCAATACATAATCTCGATCAATTTGATTTTTATCGCCATGGATAGCTAAGGCGCGCCAACCCGCTCGGTTGATGGTTTTTGTTATCTCGTCCACCTAAGATAATTCATTTATTCATAGTTTAAAATGTTGTACCGAAATTCTAATATCATAGAATGGTTTACTTTAAAAATTTTCATTTCACTTGTTTCTTTATATTAAGATAAGCACATACCTTGCGCTTAGTTTCAGCAAATATGATTGTCTTGGTTTCTTCCTCAGAAGATATCTCAGTGAGTAGAGTAATAAGTTTATCATTCTTCTCCCACTCTTCACAGACATCTACAATTTGCAGGATATTGTGGTTGGCCGACAGTGACAGTGAACCAATGTTTATCTGTATGTAGTCATGCAAGAACTCTTCTGCTAGATTTTTCACTTCTTTAGGCCATGTAGCAGACCACATGAGGACCTTCAAAGTAAATAGTATGATGAATTCATTACCTTTCATTGAAAGATTATTTTAAATAATTGAAGAAAACCTATAAAAGTATATTTATGGCCTAAGTCCGATTTGGATTTTGGATCTTCCAAATCGGACAATCAATAATAATAATCAATCATATCTATGGATCGTTCAATCATATCTATGAGACTTATGATGGATTATTAACCAGTGGTTAATAATCCATAAATTCTTAGTGACACTGACTCACCTGTCTATCAGGTCTGATTTGTTCAATAATCTTCCTAATTTGAGGTTCAAAGCCCATATCTAACATTCTGTCAGCTTCATCCAACACTAAGTATGTACACCTTCTAAGATTTGTTGTATCTAAATTGAAAACAATATAATGTATTTAGAAACCAATTAATTAACAAACTATAAAAACTAAATGACACCATAGTTAATATTCATTTCATATAAGTTGGTGAACTAAAAAACTTTACTTTTTTCCAAAAAATCAATCAGTCTTCCTGGTGTGGCAATGATTATCTCAACTCCACGCTCTAAGCACCGCCCTTGGGGTCCCTTTGGTGCCCCTCCAAAGATACATGTGTTCCTCACTTGAACATTTTGGCCAAAATCAGTAGCTACCTGGAATTAAATATAATTAAATATATTGGTAATTTAAAGAATGTCACTACAATAGTCAAATGATGAATGAAATTAATGATCCAATTAATAAGCCAGATATTTTTTATCTAAAGCAAAAATATATATATATATATTTATAAATATACTGGCTTGATAATAGTGCAGATAAAAATAATATTATATTTTTGCTATTAAAGATTACATTTTTATGATGCATAATGTAGATATGAGAAGTGATCACTACTGTAACACCCTGAAGTTAATTTTAATATAATCAATTTTCTATTAGTGTGGAAAGAAGAACCCCAATGATACTTATATGGATTTCAATACTCTATCTATAGATAGTTTAGATTTTGAGGTATTGAATTTTATAATTTATTATAATACATCGAAATGTGTGAAAATTAAACGCTTCATAAACAAAACCATCATCAACCATTGACAGATTATTGAAAACCACGTAAAACATATAGTCAGAGTGTCACAAACAAAATATAGCTAAATAATAACTAAAATGAGAAGAAAATGCTCATTACAGGTTACAAAAATAAATAAGTTTTGTGATAAAAAATACAACAAAATGTGCTAAACAAATAAATCATACTGAAAAAATTACTAAGGTTACGTTCAGAAACCTCACCTATCATAAAAAGGAATTTTGAATTTAGTTTTTATATTTTTTTTATAAGAAAGTATCCCAAAAATATTAGGTTTTCGAACATAGCCTGCCTTTTCAAAGCTAAGTTCTACAAAATTAATATTGAATCAATTTACTATGTCCATTGGATCACTGTCCATCATCTCCGCAGCAATCCCGTTCATTGAGATCAATGCCTGTTGGCGCATAATGAAAACAAACGATTCTTACTTCTATTGAAAAAATTATACGGGAATTTATCAAGTCTGTTTAGAAATTCAAATGGCAGGCCTTATTTGTTTTCCTACAAAAATACAATATAAGCAGTCAATAAAAGTATATTACCTGCTGTATTTGTTGTGCTAGCTCTCTAGTTGGAGCCAACACAAGAACAATTGGTCCCTCATCTCTTAATAATCTTGGTTGGTTGATTATATGTACAATTGCAGGCAATATATAAGCCAATGTCTTTCCTGAACCTGTTTGAGCTATCCCCACCATATCACGGCCAGAAAGAGCAATTGGCCAACCCTGTGCTTGAATAGGGGTAGGATTAGGAAACCCTTGTTTTAATATTTCCTTCATAGCATAATCAGGGAAACCACCCTCATCAAAGTAAATGCTTGGGGATGGAACTTCACGCCCTCTAACTGTAATCTGATGCTGACTACGGTATTGCTCTACTTCTGCTGGCGAACGATTCTGGACGTTTTGATGGGGCGTGTAAAAGTTTTTCTGAAACGGTGTTAGCTGGATTCCATCCCAGCGAATTTTGCGTAGGCCACTTCCTGGCTGATCATTCTTAAAGTTACTACGGAAGTCGTCCCGCCCACCTCGGCCTCCAAAGCCACGACCACCATCTCTACCGCCATCGCGTCCGTCTCCGCGTCCGCGTCCCCTCATCCCACCACTACTACGACTGCGATCGTGGGACCTATCATCAGATCTGCCTCCGCGGTGACTGGGGGCGCCACCACGGCCACCACCGCGACCACCACGGCTGACCCCACGTCCTCCTCCGCGTCCACCACGTCTATCGTCATACCTGAATCACAAAAATCATTTACGAAATTTTGTAAGCTGAAATATACCTAAAACAATAATCAATCGAGAATTACTTACATATTTGAAACGATTTTCAAGGGTTCTCACTTATAAATTGACAATATATAACGTTTTAGCATTAGTTAATCACGAATAAGTACTTATTTTATAAGAATTTTAGCGTCGCTGGCATTATATGTCCTAAAACCCAGCCCGCGCCATATTAGATTATTTGTTGTCAAAATCTCCCTATTGTAGAGAAGGCAAAGGGAGCTGAAGGCCAAACAGCCTTAAATCAGTGTAACGTATGGCTTAGCCCCAGACATTTTTTTTGTATTTAAATACTCCCTACTATAGGGAAGATTAAAGGAACTGAATCTCATACAAATATCTTATGTAGTTATTTCTTTATTTATGGCTTCGGGATACTGGTATAACGTTTTTGTCACAGATTAGAAAAAGTAGTTTTTGTCGCCAGATACACAATGGGGCAAACTATGGAGTTTGTGGCAATCGCGGGTAGGCCCCACCATTTTGTTGATGAAGAAAAAAAATATTTAAAAATGGAATGCAATGTAAACGATTATGATAAAGTGACACGAAAATGGAATGTTATGAAATGATAAGCAAATGCGAATGATATGTTACAATATTATTAAATAAATAACTTACCGAATTTAATTATTTAACGAATAAATGGAAGTCACGAAATCACCAACGCTGAATGTTGTATTCCATCCATTGCACAAAGTAACGATACTTTTTGGCATGAAACTATAACAATTTCATAACAATAATTTCACTACAAAATAATATCCGATATAAAATATACAGTACCCAACCGACCCCGCCATTACGCGCTATAAACTCCCCTTTGACGACTAATAGCATTTTGTAATGACTTACGAGAAAATTTTAATGTTCAATATAAATAGGTGTACTACTATATTATTAAACATACGTTTATATTGCATATAAATAAATATTATTGAAGATTCAGGTTATGTCACTTTCCCTCGTATATCGATCAAATAACACCGATATATTTCTTGCTTGGAGGTGGGGTTCAGTTTAAGACTAATTATGGACACTTCGATACCTATTTTTGAGAAAACTCATCCGCGTTTATCAGTACTAGATTGGACTAGAAACATACAACGGTTACAGAATGAAGCCAGGTTGCGGCGTTTCGAGTCGTACGAATTGCGACAAAGAGCCAATCAGCTGAGGAATGAAACTGCTGTTACTACGCAGTGGGATAATTACATGAATAATGAATTGCTGCGTGATAAGTTATTACGATTTCTTTCATTTCTATTAATTATGCTTGCTTACAATTTATTGACGGTGGAGTCAATTTATTGATGGTGGTGTATAGTTTAGAGTCAATTAGACCATTTTAGTGTCGCCACTCACTTGACAAAAATGCATGTATGTTATGCCAGAATACCACCGATTGTGGGATGTCACAAACTCTTTTAAGATAAATAATTGTAAATATAGTGATATAATGTTCTGCTCTGTTCTTTTTGGTTCATTTAAAGCAAATGATTAATGGAGTAGATCGTGTTATGTGTAGTACGGAGACAAAGAGATGTTACGCGCGATAGCTACAGCGAGAGCTTATGTCAAATCCCATACAATTTAAGTCAGTCTTCTACTCAGAGGATTTTATTACTATAGGGTAACATGACAGCAGCAAAAGTACCTACTCTCTCTTTTAGAAAGAAAAACGTTACGGAATTAACCCTGTTAAAATATACAAATATCTTTCAGGATATTTGAAGTAGAATCATGGAGAGAGAAGCAGAGATTCACGAGGGAGTCTGTGACAGACGAAATAAGAATGCTCAAAGAAGAGAAGAACGCTACAGAGTTACATTTGGAGTCACTACAGATTCCGCTGATGGTATCTTCGCAGTGCCTCTCTAATAGGGATCAACGAATGCCACCTGAGCTGACAAGGGACCAGTTGGGGGAAGAGTTAAATAAGGTACCTTACCATGATCTCTCTTTTCTGCTATCGTATCTTGTCGTGCGAGTTAGGATTACCGATAGAAAAAAGACGTTTAGCACTCCACAGCGATTCCAATCATTACAAATTTTGATATTAAAACTCGATTAAATGGTCAATCAATAATAATGGTCTTCACAGTTTGGAACATATATATTTTTTGAATTCTTAACGGGGTGGCTCTTGGCATTCAGCCCTGCAGTGGATTAATCATTTGCTCAGTGGTTTTTTTCAAAATGAGTTAGCGAGTAGGTCAGGAGATCTCTAGCTATTACAAAAAAGGAAAACACACAGACTCAATTTTTGTGGCAACAAAAAATAAGGCTTGTTCACACGACATGCTCATATTTTTTTGGGTTTAGGAACTTCTTATAATAGAGAACAGCAAGCGCGTGCTAACAGAAGTTTGCCACATGGGTTGGGTGAAACTGAAGGATCTGAACAATGTATTCTGCCGCCTCGAACGGGAGATCCAGAACAAAGACGACGCTCTTAAGCTGGAGTACCACGTCAGAGACCTGACCAGAGACAGTGCACATATATCGTACAAACTTGACCCGACCAGGGTACCTACTGAGTGAGTAATAGCAATATCTTAATGTCATGCCCTTTGACGTCATATCTACGGTAGGGTTAGAAATAATCACTCCCAAACTATAAGCAACCTTAGCTAAGCTGGTGGTAGCTGGTCAGGTAGACTTAGAAAAACCAATACCACCGTCCAAACTCAGTAGAAAATTTCTGACTCGTAACACTGTGATATAACGCCATTACCAATACGAAATTTGTAAATCGGTTTTATATTACATTTTTTGGCAAAGGTGCTTAGTTTTCATCATATCTTAACTGTGCAGTTATCAAGCAATTCCTGTAAAGATTTGACTTTAAAATTCTTTCTTATAACGACTGAATAAGGTCGGTACAAATTCTAAGCTTCATGGCACTTGATTCGCCACTTCCCTCCAGGTCCATGACGGAAGAAACCTACGTCTACTGTATACAAAATACTATAAAAATCGCTGAACAGCTAATGTCAGAGTCGAAAACCCTTCGGGAGAGCATGTTCCAATCAAGAGAGCAGGCTCGCAACCAGATGTACGCACAGAGTCAACTGGTGGAGCTGATAATGAGGAGACGAGTGTACGACATACAGAGGGCTAGAAACGAGATGGAATGGCAGAAATACAAGGTAAACTTAAGGCTTATTTTTATTTGGGTTAAAATTACAGAGCAAACGCCATTCATCATCGTCATATCAGCCGAGAAACGTACACTGCTAGGCATAAGCCTCCCTCACGGATCTCCAAACCGATCAGTTCTGCGCTGCCCGCATCGAACAGTCCTTGACCTGCCAACAACTACTTCAGGCTCGCAACTATTTTGGCTACATCAGCGATCCTAGTTCTCTAGCAGATCTCATCATTTCTGATTCCATGGACATAGTTAAAAATAAATATAATTACACGCTCTATTTCAAATATTTATGGGTTACGAATTAGCAAAACATTAAACAAATAATTACGCCTGCTTTTAACATTCTAAAATGTGGTTTATCTACCTAAAGGTTGACACCTTCATATTACTACTATTTTACTGTGACCTCGAGTCTGCGGTAGCTAGACGAGTTAGGTTCATGTAGTAACAATAAACGTGGGTACTTTAGTCACGTAAATATGCTGTTTTTATATGCCATTATTTTAAGTATCTAACTTAAGACATAATGATTAATATATATTTTATAAATATCCTTTTTTTTAGTAAATATTAATAATAAGACGATTGCGTCCAACTCTCTTATAATATTGCTGTGCATGGCAGGGTCCACAATAACCATTGTGGACCTTTTGTCTTGATTACCATCATTTATGTACATTGTAGCAAATGTTGAAATTGAAATTGAAGAACAAGCTTCATATTTTTTGAGTTTATTTTTAATCTTCGAAGGATCAAGTCTGTAATGAATATCCCTTTTAGCTAGAAACAAATATGCAGAAAGTGGATAGAGAAATAGAATTTTTGCGGGCAGCTGTCGCCGACAAGATAAACCCAACCAAACTGGTTGAAACTAGACTGGAGACACGAAAACTTAGGCCAGTCCTGGAAAGAGTACAGGTATATACTTTCCAAATTTTACATTTTTTAAGTGTCTCAATTCAGTTGTCGTTAAAAAAAACTCTTGATAACACTTATGAAAAGATACTATCGTTAATTAATAGCTTTTGAAATCTATCTGATTTTAACAGTTTTTTATATATAAGAGTAAAAGCCCTATTCTTATGATTGTACAATATTTAAGAACCACTCCATTTGTTTTTGCATCATCTTGGCAAAACCTAGATACTGTTTTCATGCGTATATTTTCTTAAATTTTGAAATATTGCTAAGTGCTACTTATCAGCAGGTGGTGTCGAGTCATTTGTTGAACTTAATATAAAAAAAGTAAATTTTAAATAAAAATTGTAAACAGAATTGAGAATAGATAAAGATACCAATTTTATCCAGCACGAAGGACCGAAAGACTAATTGGTTTTTAGGATACACCGATGAGAGGGTTGATTGAAGAATATGAGAGAGTCCACATGAGTACTGCCCAACTAGAGAAGAAATTAGAGGAAGCTTTGTAAGTATTAATCTCATTTTTATTCAAAGTCAAAATATGTTAATTCAGTTTAGGTACATAACATACTCTTATGAAAGTCAAGATTGAAGAATATAATTATAATACTGAAAAATATTGAGTGATAAGTTTAATATTAATACTAATATTAATTAGTGGCACAATCTTATGGCAGTGTTCGAATTATATTAACATAATATATATTAATAACATAATAAACCTTATGTAGTTGCAATAAAAGCACCTTTTGTATCAAACTCAAGGTCAACATATCACGGCATGTACAATCACCATCAACGGGTGACGAAAGACTTGCAGTACAAGAACCAGGCGCTTGAAACTGATAGGAGACTGGTAGAGATGAGGAAACCGATACACTCCCCCAATGAGACAGAATTTGAGAGAAGTGTTGGGTACTCTCGCATAAGTCATGAACTTGTACCACAATGAGTCAATGTTACAACATTAAAAAATCTCATACATATAAACCCCCCATTTCTCCGCCAAATTATTTGTCCATAGTGTCTGTATAACTATTGAGTTATTTATTTGCTATTGACCAAACAATGTATATAACTCACCATATAATGACAAACAACGCGTCACACCATCTTTAATTTTGCAATCACAGTTTTAACTCAACTGGGTTAAGTGACTTATTGAATGAGAACACTAAATGGAAATTATTTTTTAATGATTCAGTGAGAATCGTGATCAGTGAAATGAAAAAAGTAAGGCGAGTTTCATCCTAACTTATTATGCTCTTAACACTAGATATACCAGCGATTTGAATATAAGTCAACAACAAAAATTATATGTTATTAATGTATATAAAATAACATTAAGTTTATAAAACGTACTCTCAAATTATAGCTACAAAAGTCATAACATCATTTCTGAAAAAAAAAAGTGTAATATAGTAGGAATTTTGAATTGAAATTGCACGACCAGTCTAAATGACTGGTCTGGTAAATCTAGTGTTAAGATAGTGCTCTTAAATTTCTTACCATTGTATCTGTTGACTAATTAATTAAAATTAAAAATTAAGAAACCAATAAAGTTAGAAAATAGTAATATTTACCTGTTCACCAAATTAACCCAACATAACCAGCCAAAATAGAAATTATATATCCATTTCATTTATTTTGGCGAGCATTTAGCTCTATTTGCTTACATTTATACTCAAATGTAAACATGTTTATACAACCTTAACCCATCACCAAATGTGTTCAATCTCAATACAGACTACAATATTAATTTTGGGTACAATCTGTACATTTTGGACATACTTAATAATTGTTTTAATCCTGGTAAATATAAGAATACATATTAAATGTAACAGCTTAACAGAAATAGTGTATTTAGTGCGCTAAAGAATAAAACAAACAAGTATATTTTCAATATTTTTATTTAAACTTAACGATACTAAGAACTTCTAAGACATTTTAAACATATACATTGCGTTTCTTTATAGTTATCCATTTGGAAATGGCCAAAAATTTAACTTTTGCTAAGCTATTGTCACTAAACTAAAAAACTATGTGGTTGACACAGGCCTCTTCACAGTTATGGAAAGCATATAGTAATAGAGCCTTAAAGGAGAGCTTCATAGCAACCGAGCTGACAGCTAATTTATAGATAGATAGATAATGGCCCAGATTTTGTTGTGGACGGGCTAAAATTAAATATGAGCTCAGTAAGTATACTCTTTTCAATACAATTTTTTAAATTTTGTAATTATTTTCTAGTAAGTAGCTAATTTAGTAACTCCAAATGACGTCACTGTCCTCTATTTTACAATACAATACTTTCAATTTCAGAAAAAGGTAGGAAACAGTGACGTCATTTTAAAATTCCCAAGCAACTTACAAGCAAATATTTACTTTATTTCAACGTGCATCATAAAACGTGCCAATTAAATTAAGTGTACGTTCCTAAGTTATTCTATCTCATACATATTGAATTGAAATGAAAGAGATTTAAATAAATTAATTTTTATTTAAGATAATGCCAGCAGAGTCGAGTTATTTTTCTATTATTGAAGGCGTATTGAGACAACTTTTATTTTTTACTCGAAGTACCAGAGAACATCAAAAGGGATATAGTTAATATGTCTTCTATTTCAACAATAATCTAGCTAAATTAAATAAATTGTACAAATGTTGTTACGACATAATAGATAGAAAATGTAAAGATTTTTGGCCTTTTCTAAATGAATTGATCTAAGGTCAACGAATGCACACAAACGTAAAATGGAGTTAACAAACGCGAAACTTTACATGCGATCCACTTTGTGACATGATCTTTATTACTATTTGAATAAGGTTTCGGTTGAAACATAGATTCGGGTGTGTTATTTTTATACGCTAACAAGTTCAACCTTATTGTAAACTTGATTGACAAACCGTCTTTTGTTTACATAAACCCCTATGCTTCCTACTGAACGCATCAATTTAAAAAGTAAAATCGGCGCTTTATTCCTACATCTACTATCGACAATGTTTAGATATTATGATAAAATAATACTTTGTTATTTCTGCTTTGTGAACATTGAAATTATTTATTATTTATTAAATTATACTATAGTTACTTAACAGCTTTGGGATGTTTCATATTACATAGTTGTTTAAATTATTCGTTGAACTTTAATGTTTATCTTATAAGCAATAAATAAGTTTAAAACGTAGCTAGGAATAAGTTTAAATAGTTACTTAATTTTATAAAAGCACTTTGTCACTACGCTTAAGGAGCCTCACCGCGAACTGTTGAGTTGGTTGCCATTACAAAAAAAACATAAAATAAAAGGCAAAGAAATCTAGGCCACACAGCTACGAGGCTGTATAGATCTCATGTTCATTAAACTAAAGATATATCAAAAGACATCTTCTTTTGATATTTCTTTAGTTCAATGTATCGAATCGTATCCCAATGCCTCGTGGAGTTTTTAACGACAATCGGTTGTCGAATTTCGAGAGAAATTAACTGAAAATATAATGAATTGAAATCATTCGTTCAACATTTTATACAGAAAATCATAGATAGCAATTCGGTAAAATAACTCAAAATTGAAAGTTTTCTCCAATGGCTAATTTTCAATCTAGCTCGCGATAACGATCGTGTATAAAACTCAAGATTATTTTAAAATTATGCAATGTTTCTTTATAAGTAAAATAAGGTAATGCAATAAAAGTTTATACAATCAACTTAGTCGTTATTATTTGTATGTGTTAGATATAATTACTGTATGTGTGTAATAACAGATATAACGAATATGTATGTGTGTGTAAGCACCTATATTCATGCAGAATATTTAATTTAAAAATTAGTAGCAAATAAACCAGTTTAAAGTGAACACGTATTTCAATTAATTAAAGTTCCCACAAACAAAAAGCAATCTTATTGCAAAGAACAGTATGTTAAAAAATTGTATATATGTGAATAACAGTAATTTATATAATCATAACATCATAAATTATATATTTCAATATTAGAATAAAATACTTTACATTAAATGCAATACTTATATGTACAACCGACCACAGCTCAAATGTGACAGTTGTACTTCGGAAATGGTTCTTATTGGAAGTGTCAAACGATTTCAATGTAGGCAGCTTTAAAAAAAGCTATTTTTTAAACACTATTCGAAAGAAAATACCGAGGCATTTTTCCATACAAATATAGTCCCCTGTTTCTTCCCTGGATAATGGCACTAGAGTAACTTTTCTTTTGAAAAACTCTACGGCCACTATTGCCATGTTCCTATGTTTTATTTTAACAGTTACTTTCAATAGAGATATTTCAAAAATTTACATATTTTCTGTGTTCAGACATCCAGCAAACAGAGAGGACGAGATTATACAGAAAATTAATCTCAAGAAGACAGTCAAAACCTTTTTTCGATCGATTCAGATTTAGACTTAGTTTTTTCTCTTAAGGTGCAATTCACCACACTGTTTTAAATGTCACGTGATATGAAAGCTGTCTCTATTGAAATCATATTGAGAGAACGAGATGAACTTAGATTTAAAGCATAAGAATTCAGAAAAATAAAATTAATAATCAAAATCAAATAACTTATAATTTAGGCACCATACTAGATAGATTAGCACTATTAAGCTATCAATAGCATACACAGCATGTTTTTTTACTGGGATATCTTCATCTTGTAGAAAAGGCACATTACAATAACAATTTATACAAATACTATATTCTGTTTAATATTAAATTAGTCTTATAGATTCAATTTATAATTTTTAAAAAAAGGAAATGTTTATCATCATTGAGGTGACAAAATTCGACCGCAAAATATTAACAAAAATTATTTTTACTGTGTCAGTTTTTAAAAGCATCTATTTCATACTACAGCTATATAAAATAGAGGTAATTTAAAAATAAGCAGTCCAGTTATCTTTATATTGAAGATAAATATTATTTTATAGGCCAACCAATATTAACGATAGTGTTAGAATGGATTAACTGATTTATTGATTTATCTAGTTTAACAGAAATAATAGAAAGATACTCGAAGCCGCAAGATATATGATGCTATAAACGTTGCTAGCGACGAGTCTATGCCTACTTTGAAATACTGTTAGACAAAATAATTGAAAAAATAGCATAACAATGATCTATGAATAAACTATTCCTGTTTGTAACAAAAACAATATCTAGCCATTCTAATATGGACGAACAATCATTTAATGACGTTAGCATGTACAAAGCGAACACTTAATTTAGTATTCGATTCACATATTTTTGCATTAACTTATTACGTTGTACATAGACGTATGAAGGAAGGCGAGTGTTCTGACTCCATCATACAAATATAAAGCAAACTTTGGTCTATATATTTAAATTAAGAATATATAACTACGAAAATATTAAAAAGATAAACCTTATATGTAGTTAAAACCTACTTTAAAAAATAATCCTTACTCGAGAAATGACAGACAAACTAAACAAAATAGCATCTTTTAAAATTAATTATTCCGTTGTGCCCTCATTGGCTTATTGCTTTTGTATAACTGTTTAACTTATATTAACTAAAAATGTAACATACCCCATCAGCCTCAAGGTTCAAAATCCTGTTTTAAGTATCAGCATATCGTCATTTCACAATTAAGTTGCAACACTTTTGTAACAAACCTTAAGATACCGGCACAAGGTCTGGTTTGGGCCCCACCTTCTCATAAGCCTCATCAAGCAAATGACAGATCAAAGATATATTCTCATCATTCAGCTTCCTGTTCGAAGCTAGCCTTATTGACGGTTCCGGGCAATTGATTTCTACATCCCTCAAGTAAGCAGCCACTGCAAACGCTACGCCTTTCTCCATGCAATAGTTGGCGATGTTCCTGAGGTATGAGTGCTTTAGGCGGTCAGTTAAGTCCTCCTTCTTGATGTAGATATGTTTAATTGGCGATAGCTCGTTGCCACGGAAGTTGTAATACTTGAGTCCTGATAAGGCTCTGCGAAAAGAAATGTTGACATTCTTATCATCTTCTGTACTGTCAAAGAAAGGATTTGGACGAAATTCGGAGAGTAGGCGTATTACTTCTAGGGGAAGGACAGAATAGAATGGAATATATCTTTATTGTACATCAACCAATTAATAATTATTTATTCACCTTTTATAAATTTATTTATGAAATTTTACTGAAAGGGCGACTTCATCAAAGTGATCTATTACAGGTAATCTTAGAATGGACAGGATTAAAAAATACAGTACTCATGGGAATCAAAAATGGAATAAATATTCACATATTTATTCATATTGGTGAGGTTTATAAGATTTGCAACAGTTTTGGCTAAAATTTGTAATTAATTCTATTTTGTAGCTTCTATGATGATTACTAAAAGCATTATATAAAATGACCTACTAAATTTTTAAGCAGAAACTCTACACATAAAGAGAAACAAGTAAAAATCGCAACCTTCGCCTCCATAAGTATTAATACAATTTATTAGAATAACATCAATTATTCAGGTCAATTTCACTAAGAGCTTGTGTTATGGAAACTAGATAACGGAATAATATAGAGAGTAATTTGTATATAAATATAGAAAATATACTAAATAAACATACAACCATCCATGACTCGTGTAGCTCACGATTATAATTTTTTTAACCCCTACCGAGATTCAAATCTCTGTGACACTGTGACAGTGCAAGTAGATAGGGTGATTAACCATTTGACCGGACGGTCATATTATATATTAATTAAAGTATCATACAAAGTTAGTCTTAAGTTTCCTGTGTCTATATATGTGAATTCTTTTTATATGTTAAAATCAGTTGTCAAGCAATTTACGAACGAATTGTGAACCGGCGTATGAATCATAATTCTATTACGAGTGTTATTGTATATTCTTATCAGTGCAAATATGAATCAATAACGGTGGCGTGCTGTTTGGAAATGCCAATGAGAATTATCAACATGAAACAATATAATCGTTTCTGAATCGACTGGTCCGCAACTTTTGGAAACGTGAGTAATATAAATACAAAAAGGCTCTTTCTCATTTCGACCGAGACAGGCTACTCAACCAGTGGTCGGACTCGCGTGCCTTTTTTTGGACTGACTAACGCTGTTGGCCGCAGATGGCCTTTACAGCGATACCGGGGTTTAAGTATTCGCGTGCCGGCAGGGTTGTTTGTGTAATGAACATTGCTCTCGGGTCATTATTGATTATATATTTTTATATTCATAATATCATTAAACACCGGGTTGCATATAAATCATAGAAGTCAATATATTAACTCGTCGCTTAAAATAAAAAATGCAATAGTTAAATCGTTATCTAAACGAGTTGAAAAATTATGGTTGCCATTTCGAACATACGTAACTAAATTAAAGTGTATGAAGTACAATGCATTTTATTCATTTTACATATCATTTTTTATACTTACATTTATTGCTTATGACCTGTACTATTTTTGAATACGACCGGGTTCGGTTCCCGAACAGACTACAAGTTTTTTTTAAATCTATGAATGTAGTTTTTGTGGTCACTAAAATCTTTGCGTGTTATAGTAACAGACTTACCTATACTGAAAGCTCTAAATGTGCGGAATGTGTGTTATCTAGTATATCGCATAAAAATTCGTAATGTTATTTTGGGCTACACATCAACAAAAAAGCATATATAAATTTATTAAACATGGGCCAGTGGCCTTAAAAGTTTCTTTTTAGAAGAGAGGGTCTTTTCTAAAAAGAGATAGCAAGGCTTTATTGTTATAATTACTGTCACTGTGAACCATCATTTGTTTGAGTGAGAAATAGTGTTTTCAAACTTGTGTAAAAAGGGTGTAGTACAACCCTAACTTGTAAATAAATTATCACTCACTTATTTAATTTCTTTGATGACTCCTCGAGCTCATTAAGAATTTTGGGTTTCTTCTCCAAGATGTCCAAAGCTGATATAGCAGCTTGTGTCAGCATCGGTGGTAGTGAAGCGCTAAAGCAATACCCTGCATGGTAAATGTTATAATTATTATTAGTACAAAGTACTCGTTTTTCTCTAAGATAAGAAGGAAGGCAAATGTTGAAGAGTCAACCTCACTATCAAAACTGCATAAGAAAATTATACTCTTTGTAAAGGAATCTTTGAAATTGATGTACTATCTTCATATGTACAAAATTTAATAGCATTCCGTAAATCTCGAAAACTGTTTAAACATTTTGTATAACTTTTGTGTTTTCTTAACTTTGATTAAAGCGTTCAAAAGGTGGTAATTGACAAACATAAAAATACTAGTGAATATCCTACACAAAAGCAAATAAGTATTAAATGAAAAATCATCTTATTGACGAGGTTTACAAAATTGTTATTTTTTCATTAATTCCATGTGATACAACTTTACCGGGTCAGCGGTTCTTATGTTTTTCATAACTCATAATTGAACTAATTAATTTATAAGAGAATAAAATTTCTTTACACTTAAATTGATATACATTAGTCAACCGTCCTAGGAAATTTTTGTGATAAAAATGATTTCAAAGCACCAACTATCATTTAATAAATATAAATGCAATCATTTTTAACTGCCTATTGTTATTGAGCATTGGTTTGATGTCATCTGATCTATTAATACTTTTAAAAGGGACATTATTTCGCCGCTGCATACGCCGCATTCGTAATAGTACCAAGCAGCAGTGGTAGAGCATTACTTCGTTATATATTTGTCTCAATAAAAACAGTGAATCACCCATTATACCTGTTTCGACTGCTTTATTGAAGATAAAAAACACATTAAAGAATTGACTGTAAAGTTGAACTTTTTCATAATATGTGTAGAAAGTCATAAAATTTCTTCATTCGACCACATTAGTACAGATTGTTAGAGTTTTGAATTTGTATTATTGTATATAAAAAATCATATATCAAAATAACTTAACTACTGAGGTTTTTGTTGACATGCCAGTCTGTAAGTATTCAAATCAATTAGGATAGACTTTGATACTTTACCTAGTCCAGAAAGCCTCTGGTGTTCCACAATGAAATGTGTCCCTGCACAAAAGCCACCGATGGATGCAAATGAATGTTCTAAAGAACCCACAATCAGATCAATTTCATCTCGTGGCACTTTCAAATGCTCTGTTAAACCTCTGCCATTCTTGCCTAGTACCTAATAGCAAGTGTGATTTTATTAAGTAAAACAGATAAACAAACACAAAAGTTTCAATCAACTTATAATTTCAATTTCAAAAATTGTTTTTTTTTCATACTAAGAGATCCATGCCTGCAAGATGACAATTATTATTCCATAATAAACATAAAAATATTCTCAGAAATATATCAATTTCATAAATTAGTTGCAATTATGGCATTTAACAATATTGTGTCAATTTTATTTGGTATGTTTATTAAAATATTAAGTTATTAATAA
This sequence comes from Acentria ephemerella, assembly GCA_943193645.1. NCBI lineage: Eukaryota > Metazoa > Arthropoda > Insecta > Lepidoptera > Crambidae > Acentria > Acentria ephemerella. The sequence goes on from OW971887.1 coordinate 1,221,176, forward strand.
ATATCATTCATTACATTTATCATCATAAAGCATTGCAACCCTGTTTTATCTATTGATACAAAGCTTTATATATTTTCGATAACTCCTTTTTTTAAAATTTTAGTTAATGAATAAACTATCATCTTTGTGTAACTAAATGAAGCACACTCTGTTAGTTCAAAATGATTAGAGCAATCCACAATAAATAAGCACATATTTCAAATGAACTAGGTTTTACACTCACCCCTATACTTAAACTTTCATCCAAAATGATCCTCAACTTAAACCTTCTTGCTAGCTCTACAAACTTTTTTAACGGGCACATTTCTCCAGTGTTGAAATAAATCGCTTCTGCTATGAGGAATGCCCGTCGCTTCGGGTTCAGCTCTTTCTTTGTTGTAGCTTCTGTCAATAGTTGCTCTAGGTGTACCATGTCATTATGTTTATAATACCGTACAATGCTACGGGATGCATCTATGCCTTTTTGAATGGCAAACCAGACATTCTCATCACTGTATAAAAAAATATAAAGATTCAAAGACTAATGTGTTAATTATTTATGATTTGTACAAATGGGGATAACTCTATACCGAAACATATATTGAGGAAAATAATTTATTTAAGTTGTGAACTGAAATAATTTTATGACGGTTTTATCATAGGTAATGCAAAAAAAAGAAGTCAATTATTAATGAGCTATAGAAATGTGTCTGAATAAAGGCTAGTTTATGAGAACTTATTTAACTCAGTTATTCTAATACCATTACACTATGTTTTATTTCCATCACTCAATATACATACTAAAATTGTTTAAATAAATTTGAGATCACACAATGTTTAGTTTTTAAAATTACTTACGCGAAAATTATATCGCCTCTTCTAGCATAAGCAGGAATTGCGCTTGCTACTGTTGAAAATCCATAAGAGTAGACACAGGTCTCCTCTACCTCCATAAACTTGGCCAGGCGTTCTTCTAACTCCAAATGTACATCGATTGTGCCATAAAACCCTCGAGGACCACAGGAACCCACACCATATTTTTCTAATGACTTCAAAGCACTATCTACTATAGACTGCTCTTTGTCGAGATTAAGAAAGCTCACAGCACCAACATTTAACACTTTATCGTCGATTTTACCCATCAAAGGAGATTCCTCCACAACCATATCATGCTCAACCAAGGGAAGAGTTTTCCATTCTCCTGCTTTACCATAGCACAAAGGATCTTCGAATTTTCGACTCCTCTTCTTAGTCCACAGAAAATATGTCGAGCCAAGTATTACTTGGGTGGCTATGACCAGAGTCCACCAACTGGTCTGAAACATTGAAAAATGTACTAATGTGTTACTTCCAATTGCACATGTTTAGCAAAGTTTTAAAACTTCTGAAATACTTACCATATCGTACATATCCACTAAAATCATAATCACTGGTTATTGGAGGAACTTTATAATAATTAACAATCAGTTAGTGTCTACAACAATATTCACAAGACCTAGAAAAACGAATAATTCCAAAAAACATGAATTACAAAATCTAACATCCGACAAGACAACGATGTGTGTGAGTAATTTGACCAAAATTTGACAGATTATGACACTGACAGTGACTATATTGTTTTTTATGCAAATAAGTTATGCTTTTGTGTGCCTATAAGCATTTATGGGAAAACAATGAATTTCTAAAAGTAAATAAAATAAAATAAATAGCCCAAGTAAATTCCGATATCATTGCCAGCTATATAAAAATGTATTATTTATTATCTTATTAATTTAAAATTTTTAGACTTGAATAAATAATTTTAACATAAAAAATTAAAAAAGTTAGTATATTAAATATACTATACGTAATATATTTTTTATAATATAAGCATGATACAAGTTATTTTATATTATTTAAGATAATCGGTAGTGTTTTCTGAGTGTCATTTATTTTAATAATTATTAAAAACTTTACATTTCATGTTCATATAATTTTTCACATGAGTCGTCGATAAAACTATGCCTGCCGTTGTTGTTAAGCGTAAAAAAACTTTACGAGCAACGTCTCGTACCTTAGATACACCCAAACCCATAGTAAGAAAATATCTTGGCTGTTGAAGATAAGTGTTCCGTGCTTACCTTTTTTGAAGCAGAACTGAAAAAAAAATTAAAAGTTATAACGTCAGTGTGACAGTCAATTGTATCTGTCAGTCAATGCTTATTCTTCTACTATTTTCATAATTTTTACCTCTTTCTTTAAATAAATACAAAAACAGATAATTCGGTTTCACAATGAATTTAAGCGGAACCCTAAGAATTAATAAATTTGCATGTTTTACTCTTGGATTCATTTTATTCCTTATAATATATTGGCGATCTGGTGGTTCAAATTATCCATCCGATAAAAGCGATCTTGTTAACTTAAAAAGTTTGTTGAAAGCATCAATTTTGGTAGCGGAGCGAGGGGGGAAAAAAGTTATAGATGGGAAGAATCACGAGTTACATGTTAAGAGTAAAGGTAAAACACAGGAAGGTGCAAATGACCCAGTGACAGACGCGGACTATGCATCACATTGCGCTATGTATTATAGCATGAAAAATACATTTCCTAAGCTAATGGTCATCTCCGAAGAACATTCGAAAGAAGCAGACCCGAATTGCGTTCAACAGGAGTTTCTGGATACTGAAGGATCATTGTCTGAACATAAGTTAATAGAATACATGAATGATGAACATGTTTTTGCTAAAGATGTCACAATATGGATTGATCCTTTGGATGCTACTCAAGAGTACACAGGTAAGAATAAGAATAATTTGTCTTTTAACAATGACGCTGTTACATCACATACACAAAATCATAGGTACATGGACATTAATTCTCTTACCAAACAATAAAGATGACAAGCTAAAAGAAAATATCTAGCTGAATATCTTTAGAATGTCATTTTTACATAGTCTGTCCCTCTGTACACTTGGATTTTTTAAAGAAACAAATTTGAATGTGGTTTTTATTAGCAAATATAGTTAAGAGGAAGGTTTATATCTGTAGTGGGTACTAATTACCAATAATAAAAAATTTGATAGCCAGTGCAAAGTTCCCTAGGTCAGCTGCATTACATAAAATTTAAAATGTTGTTTTCAGAATCACTTTATCAATATGTTACAACTATGGTTTGTGTAGCCATTAAGGGTGTTCCAATAATTGGGGTGATTCATTACCCATTCCCACCTCGCACTTATTGGGGCTGGTTCACTAAGAAGACTTCGAGTAATATTGCAAATGTTCCCCATGTAAGTGACACAATTATTGAAATTTTATAAAATTTGCACCTAAAAATTTTATTGTAAGAAATTAAATCTTACAATTAAAATAATTAAATTACATCTACTTTTACCAACAAAGTAATGTCCGCTTTATATATAATCAGCTATTTCTTGAAATGGACCTAAACTGACCATATTGTCAAACATTAATGTTACATGATAGGTTCATATCATTTACACAATGGTTTTATGACATTGCACTTGATTTTCGACTTTTTATAAAAATCATGTAGGATAGGTATCGCAACAATATTTTACAGCATTTTTATTTACTATTTAGACACCATAATTTAGGTTCAACACTACCTGGCTTAGCTCACGCCTCATTGGTTACACTTCTAACTGTACCTGAGCTATCATTTTGTCAAACACATATTCAGTAACTAAGAGAGAATTCTACAATTTAAAAACCTTTTTTCAAAATCAAAAAGAAATACTGATTTATGTATGATGTTAAATATTTAACTAAATATTTCCAGCAAGAAGAAAACAAGGAACATCCCAAAGTGGTGGTATCCCGGTCCCATCCTGGCAAAGTGGCAGAAATTGCCAAAGAAGCATTTGGAGCTAAAACTACGGTGACTCCCGCTGCCGGTGCAGGTTATAAGGTGATGGGAGTTGTCAATGGAACATACGATGTCTACCTCCATGCTACAGCCATCAAGAAATGGGATCTTTGTGCTGGAGAGGCTATTATCAAAGCAGTTGATGGTAAAATGACGACTTCGAAAGGTGATTATATTGATTATTCTTCAGAAGGCAGTGTGAAAGTGACAGATGGTATATTAGTCACACGTTATGATCACAGTTATTATCTGAGCAAAATGCCAAAAATTTTGTCGGCATTGCCATAATTTGTGCCAAATATTTAGGAAAGACTTTGTGTGTTGAGTTGTGGTGTTTAGAATTGGAAGATCAAGCGGATTATTTGTACAATACCCTAATATAAGAGTCATTTTGCAATTAAAATGTTACACCTGATGTGCTGTGATGTAAGAGACAAAAGGTTCATCAAAAAGGTATTAAATTAATAAAATAAGATCAATTCGGAAAACTTAATACTGTGACTTAAAATAGTATAAGAATTCTAGAAAATAGTATAGAATAATAGTAATATGATTAAAAGTTGAAAAGTCTATCTATATAAATTCTATCTACAGATAGAGATAAGCCTACTACACTTTAGTTACCAAGGAAGTTAATGGAATTTAAAAAAAAATGTTTTTGTATGAAATAGGAGCCACACTGTTAGGGCCAGAACAGAACTTTTGATAATTTATCTCTTTACAAGACAGCTAACTTAACCATATATTATGTTGATATACAACGGCAATATATTTATCTATAATGAAATGCCTAATGAAATCAGATTTTGAAAACTTGTTTGATTTAAATTAAAATGAGCAATAATGTAATTTATTTTGCTAATGCTTGCTTTTTATTATAATGGGACTATTATTAAATTACTAATATAACACTTTATTGATAAGTAAAGACAATATTAAAATGTAAACATATAGAAAATTTTGATTATTTTTTAACTTTCAAAGATGAAAACAAATAAGAGTTAATAGACAAGAAAGGTAAATTATATGGCATATATTTGATACATTGCCCAAAACAGCAATTTTCATACCGATATCGACAGACATAGTCGCCATTAAATTTTACACCTTTTCATATATTTGTTACTAAGCCCGCAGAGGATGTTTAGTGGGTAGTGGGAGAACACCTCTACCCCGAGTCCCACATATCCCCACAGTTAGCACCGTACTGTAGGAGTGACGCGTAAATGCATTCGACCTCTCCGACAAAAAAGACTGTCAATTAATTTCTGTAATTTTTTAAATAAATTAATAAAGAATTCTAGGCAACAAAATTTTTGTCAGCTTACTCTATCTGTAGTAGAATACCAGAATAATTTTATCATACTGAATATGCAATTTGTAATACACATTGTTTAATATTTTTCTCTATTTGGCCTTATTTCGAAGTACAGGAAAGTAGATTTAAATGCAGTTCAAACATTTCTCTTAATATGATTGCAAAAAGTCATCTTTCATATATCTAGTGACATTTAGAAAGGTAATTGAAACTTAATTAACTTATTAAAATGATATGATCACACCAATCAAGTTGTAAGTGATATTCGATCATTTAATTATATTTCATATATGATACTTTATGTACAACAGTTTGATAAAGTATAAGTTCCATAATTACAACAGTTTGAGTAGAAAACAGTCTATAATAAGGCATATTGTTTGAGTGATGATTTCTAATTAAAAAAAATGACATTTTTAATTTTCACATAAAGCATTATGGGCGCATTAAAATCCCCTTGATATAAAACCTACCCATTTTCAACCATATCAAAGTGTAGACTGGAATCCTTGACAAAATAATTGGACCATATTTCCTCACCGGAATTATGAACGGGCCAATTACTTGTTCCTTCTACGTGACGTAAACCAATATAAACAGTACAACAAACTAAAAAATAGGAAAATTTAAGATCGATTGAATTCTGAAAGTAGATTTAAATATACACATTTAATAACTATAACGAATAACATAACACATACGTTGCATAACAATGTGTTTGGCTCAATTTAAATTTAGAATGCCGTCAGAATTAGGGCTAGTGTTTGTAAAGCATTTGTTGTTAATAGTGTAATTTAAATTATTTTAATAGTAATAATCTATCTCCTATACGAGAATGGGATATATTTATTGTTCTAAATTTAAAAATCTGTGTGCCTTTTAAATTAAATTCAGAGTAGAGAGCTCAGTACTTGTACTAGGATTGAATTAAGGCCAATAAAAATAATAATTCATTTATTTCAGATACATATCCGTAGTTTTAGATTAACATTAATATCATAGATACAGTAATAACGCTATTTATAATTACAAATTCCACATTCGGTATCAAAAATTATAATATAACATAAACAGATACTAGATACACAAGGAAAAAATAATTCAATTTAAAATTATTTTTGCAGTCGGTGCTACAATTTCTATTCTTTCTACAAACAACTTAGCACTTCAAACAAAAATAATTTTAAATTAAGATATGTACTTAATTTGAATTATAATGCCTTTGGAAGTGTACAGCTGAAACGTTTGAATCGAAGAAAACTAATGTTATATCTAATCACATAGAATATTTTTAAGAATTGGTTGTGAGATATTATTTATTTAGAAAATTTATCATGAAGTGCATTCGTTTCTCTTATTTATGGAATGCTTGTCGTTTTTTATTGAAAATAGTGTGTTGGAGTTATGTAAATATGTTAAGTTTAAAAATAATAATGATATTGTTTTTGCATATAAAATATTTTATAGTATTTCTAGAATGTAAATTGATTTTCTTCTCTTGTAATATTACCGTAAGATTTTTTCTTTTAAGTAATATACTTGTTACACCTGCCCATTAGTTAACTGTTCTTAGACAAAACGTAAATTTTGCAATATTATAATATTTTTTCTCATTTATCGTTTAAGAAACCAATGGAGAGAGCATAATTATAAGTGACCAAAAATATGTAGATTTTAAGAAGCGGATTCATTATTTTAGTAAATTATTTTGGACACATGGGAATTAAAGTTATAAAAATATGCTGTTAGGGTTCTTAAAACACTACAAGTGTCGTTTCTAGAAATCTCCATTGTCTCCTTAGGGAAATTTAACGGAAAAGATAAGATCTCATATTAATTAAGGGCCAGGATGAATTCTAACTACACTTGGAGTCAGCAGCCTTATTCGTTCAGGTGTGGGGTAGGGATTTTTCTATTTTATGAAGTAACATTGTTAGAAAAATGAATTTAAAAGATCTTATTAAAAAAATATATATTACCTATTAAATAAGAATTTTTATTTGTTTAATGACAGTAATTATAAATTAATATAATGTTAAAATTTTAATAATTGCAATATAATGTGAGTAGTTCTATGTAAATAAGTAATCTTTACAATACAGTTTTATTTTTATATAATTTGATATTCTATGTTAGTTTTGTTGCAGTTTGTTTATGAATTATTATTACTAGTGACATAATAATAATTCATAAAAAAACTGCAACAAAATATAATGGTCTTTTTGTTATTTGCCGATTTTCTTCCTTCCGTTTATTTATTTTACTATTAATTCACACATATAAAAACACTCCCAAAGGGGCATTTGAGAATAAAATACAAATTAAAATTGTCTTTAGTCTTGAGGAAGCGTTGTTGGCTTACTGCGTAAGGTCATTGTCTTCGTACTAATATGATAATAAATTTTCTATTCATATGTATGTTTATTCGACGCTTTTACGGCAAAGGAAAACATCGCGATACCTGCACACACCGGTGAAGAAATTCTTAGGTTGTGTGTGAAACCCGCTATTGGCCAGTGGGTGACTAAGGCCTAATCGCCCTAATTTCGGGTAGGGTCGAGCCCTTCGGTAGGCACTTATATGAGCTGTCGAATAATTTAGGTCAATCTCAATTATTTTTTAAACCATTTTCGACCGCGTGGAGCCGTTATAAACTATAACTCCTCTAAATCAAAATACTTCTAAGGTAGGTACTGCTGCGCGTAATAGGTACGAGAAGCAAGAGGCACAAAATCAATGACTGATCTTTTGACGAAATTACAGTGGTTAAAAGCAAAAATGAAGTGAAAATAGTTATATTGTTTTTTCACTCTCTCTTTATGTGTACTATATAGTTCGATCTATGTAACACTATTAGTGAAATAACTATATACGTACGAGTTTGGCTTCAAATAGGTTTCACTTTTTTGTTTTAACACTTGCTTTCAAAATGTCAGTGCAACTGATAAATCAAGTGATTTACTTGGTATTGGCCCTGATTCTAATGAACATTGACTAAATTTAAATTTAGTGTAGCTACGCATACCTTAGCTATAGTAGATTCTCGGATTTGCACTATGCCCGACGATATAAGCTAGTTCATCTTGATAAACCTTATTGAACGTGACCTTCGAGAGTAATATTGAAACAACAAAAAGCATTTCACTATATATTTTATTTCAATAAATTAAGCGGGTCGTTTTCAATATACAATATTAATGCCGTTTGCGTTTCTTTATTTAAATCATATTTCAGTTTTCATTGCGCGTCCACAACAATTTCTGCTAATAATAATACAGGAATGTTTTTCTAGTCTAAAATTTTATATTTTGTGTTATATTTCACACAAAAATAGATCAGGAAATAAGAAAGAATTAAGAATCTTCATCATTCATAAATTACCATACTTTTAAGATACACATTAGCACCCGTAATAATATTTAATAAAATATTTGGTTTTTAACAGTTGAAATAATAATAATTGGAAAGAATCCTGGGATGGAAAATTTATGAGTATTGTTTCTTACGAATACAAATACATAGTATAGCAATATTTAATTGTCATTTCACATCCCAGTGTTATTTAAATTGTTAATATGAATAGCATGGAGGAGTATACAAATAGGTAAGTATAATTTTACTTTGCTGCATTTATTAATAGATTACCCAATCCCAATGAAACACTTGTTCCTGTGGCTCATTAATTTTTGTTTATTTTAACGTAAAATTTCTTTATCAGTTGAAATTATAAATATTTAATTAAAATCTGTATAGCTAATCAATTATGTTAAGCCCATATATATTTCACTATGAAAAGAAAGGCATGTTGCTAGAATCTCAGTACCCCTAGTGTGTGTTTCAATTGAATCGTCTTGATCGTGTGATTCGCAAACTGTAAAATTGTATGCAAACAACACCATCGCCTCTGTTGTGACTTCGCTGGTTGCGATTGTAAACGATTTTTTATATATGTGATTTTCAGTTAAACATAACTACAATAAAAACATCTCGATACGATTGAAATCACACTGGGGGCACAGAGCCTTTTTTGAGCACATGTAACGAAGTGCCAATAAATATATTTCAGAAATGCGCCTGCGCTTGCTTTGTTAATATTATATAAAATTTGGAAACAACAGTTAAGTTTAATAAACGGCCTAGCCACGATGTAGGCAATTCTCAAAACATTTTTACTTCTGCTCGAGGTAGAGTAATAAAAAACCCCCATAACTCTACTAGTACAAGAGGGGTAAGTAACAAGGGGAATAGCGGAGAATTTGGAATAACATTATGTAACATTAATAACCGCGGTATGAGTGAATGGTAAAAACCATAAAGTAATAGATGCAACATGTACAAATTCAAATGTTCATAATTTTACATACGAATATATATATTTTTATATTAATCAAAAACCAACTTTATTAATATCGCATATGAATGAATCTCCTATGTATTTTGGTATTGCACGACCAGATCCGAGTAAAACTTATTTATGTCGTTTTTAAGGCGTTTTGGTGTATCATAATCTAAACATTTACAACATGGTATACAATTTCTAACAATATGTATGTTTTTTTTGTACTTTTGTCTACTGATTTTGATATAAATATTCCATTCCGCCTTAATTTAGAGACCAGACCGGCGTAGGCGCACTTAAAAACCACATAATGAATACCCTGTCCCTATTCGTCCTGCGTTGGTAACAAAACATACGTTTGAACGAGACAAAAGAGTTGAGACACAAATTAAGCTTTTATTGACTCTATATCTTTTGCATAAGATTAGAAAGAAAGAGATAGTCATACAATACAGATATCACCTTTGACAGCTCATATTCCTACTTTCCGTCGACTCGTCGTGATTTTTCAAAATAAATCACTTTTGCTAGTGACATATAGATGCATTAAGAGAATTTTATTTGTCAAAATATAGATGATGTGTATTCTGCGACAAATTTAAACCTATTTTTAAAGTTTGGAAAATTATTCCTGCGAATGAAATTTTTACTATAAGATTGAGGCGCTAGTCGCATCAATGTTATAGTAAAATTGATGCGACTAGACGAAGTCATTAAAAATGTTATCAATATCTTTAAAAATTAAAACAATTATCTGCAAACTGGTTGCGAGAAATAATCACATACCACAATTCATTTAATGTTCCTACCTAAAAGTGTCATTTATAAACATAATAACCTTTACATATTATTCGATTTAATTACAAAAATAATAATTATTAACAAATTGATATAATATAAAGATGATGTTAGATCATTGGTATGTTAAACAGCTAAAACAGTCACTTTATAAAATGGTTAGATGACGCATAACAGAGTCCATTTTTAGATTATTATTGCATTTTTAATATAAACAGTAAGTTTTGAAAGGTAGTGTTAGTTGTTGTACACGCACATAATATAACTATTCATTTTATAAAATAACGGTTCAGTGAAATCTCAATTAATTACAGCCAATTTTATAAAAACAATAATATATGTTGGCAATCACAAAAGTTGAACTTGAAATGTGTTATCAATGTCACTATTTGTAATTTAACTAGCGAGACTATAAACTGCCGAAATATTGTGAAAGCCATAATCCGTTTACAGTTTAACGCATTATTTTGCGATAGTAGTATATCTAGCTACTGCAAACTGTCAAATTGTGATCTGACATCAGATGGAACTCACTTTGCGCGCTAATTGGTTTAACGTCATATTATGTCAAATTGACCAACTAATTAGGTATAGTTTAAAATTTTACAGATCGGTTGGGTTTGTTTACAATTTGACGGTTAACAATGGTAAGATAACAATAGGAAAATTGTAAACGGCAGTTCACAAAATTACTTCAGTTTATAATCTCGCGAGATTATAACGAACGAAGTTCAAAATATTTCGGTGACATTTATAACTGAGCAACAAATAACCAATAAATTAAATGATATAGTTTTATGTCAATTTCTAAAAAAATGTTTTTTATTAATTTTTCATACACTTCTGATGTGCAAACCAGCAAGTAAAACTGTGAAATATTGTTCGATAATTATAACAATAACAAATTTTTTTCATTGTGATAAAACACATAGAGCTGCAATTACTTTGATAATTATTAAACTGGTCATAATTTACCATGAAGTGAAGCTCACACAGCTGTATTATTGGAAAATTGTCAACACGTTCGTATTATTTTTAAGTGTAACTAAAAGTATAGTAATTGAGTGTTGTTCTAGAATATTGGCTTTAATACAAAGATAATTAGAATATTTTGAGAAATTATAACCATGACTGAAGACAACGAATCATTTCGGTAGACAAACCTTGCCTCGGCTGCTACAATACGCCAGGTCCAATCTTGGGTTGTGTACACTCATAACAAAATTATTTTGGCAGTATACAATTATCATGACTAAGTATTTGACTAAACATTTCTTTAAAGTGTTAAAAAATAAAAATAGAAATACAAAATACAACATTTTTTTGTTTCAACGTCTTATCTCATAGCTACCTACTCGCTCACTCATGTCTAAGACAAGAGTCGTTAGAAGAGCAGTGATTTCGTAACGACTCGTATCATTATAATAAAATAAAATTCACCTGCTTTCTATACAACAGTTGGACATATTTCTTAGCTAGATTACAAGATTCAATGCCTTAAAATGTTATTTTTTTCTATGGCAACAGTCCTCTGCATTGGCAACATTGATTTATATAGGTTTATTGAAAATAAATTATTTAAATACATGGATTGTTAAAAATAAAGGTAAAAGTGAACTTTCATACTAAAGCACCACATGTCAAAAGCAACCAGAGTATCCAGACCTATGTTTTGGTGCCAACTGTATTGGTACAAAGTGAATTCAATTATTACCAGTATTTTGGTGTTAGTTCTTAACTACTGCTTAGTCAAGAAATCAGACTCAAATATGGAGTTACACACATAGGTAAACCAAAAGGTACCAGTCCACTAGAATGTTCCGTACTACGACCGTTCGAACACTTTTCTAATTCGTCGCTGCGAATCCATATCTCACGGTAAGTTATGGTAAGCTACACGTAAATCATAGCAAATATTACCTAATGCAACTTTTCCGATAAAAAGAAAAATTGATTCGAAAAATTGCAAGAGAGATATAAACGGAACGGAAAACAGATGACTGAGCCTGGTAGCACGGGATGTTTTATACAACGGTATATTGGGCAGAGGCGGTAAAAGTTATCCCCTGATAGATTTTGTAGGTTTCGTATATAGTAGACCTATGTACTCTGAGTTTTCGTTCTAGTATAATTTTACCAAACAATTTTGTTTCATAGAAACTGATCTGTCTTATTAAAACCTCGATGTTGGGGATAAGTGATAATTTGGTTACGAAGGTTCACAATCGGTGAAACCTTTATCGATCTACAAATTAAAGCATGAATCTTAGTAATCATTACCGATATTATGTCGCTTTGTAACTGCTCAATGACAGAAAGCAGCTTAAATTTAATTATTGTGATGTTTTACAATACAATATTTATTATTATTTATTTTTCAGTATTTTACAGTTTATCTGCATTATAATGACAGTTTAACATTAACATTATTAAGCCACTAAAATTTGTACATAACAAATTATTAAACAGATTTTTTTTAGAAAAACAAAGTTAAAAACAAATAATTCATTCAGACTGGTTAATAATAGTTATTGCTTATGAAGACACATATTGAGAAGATAGTAAGGATTAAATTTATTTGCTTCCAATTGTCACAGTAACAGCGACTTTGTTTTTCAAACGCATTGGTTTTCACTGGTTTATCATATTATTATGTATTTATTTATTTGTGTTATTAAGTCCAATGAAATAACTTGTGTACTTTTTATGCATACAACTAAAACTTTCAACAATTGATAATTTATTGAAAAAATCAAAACATGACAATTTACGACATAGATGTACAGTCGTCGTGAAAAGTCTTTTACAATCAACATTTATGAACACTTAAAATTTGAAAATAACATTTTCAAATTGTCCTTCTCAATCAAGAAATTGAGTGTTAAAGGCCGAAATGACTAACAGTTTTTGGCCGATTTGATACAGGCATAGGTCTGGTGCATTATGTTCAAGTAAAGCCGCGTTGCAACGAGCCCCCGGCCCGCCGTCCGGCCATCGCATTCACTCGCGTATATACAAACACCGTATAACGTATCGTGTAACACTTATCACATACTGAGATTTTATCGTCCATGCTCGATACAGCGACTCGGTGTGGTGTTACACGGAATCGTCTGAAAATGCGATCATTGTTACTTTCCCACATATTGTTCTAAGCTTTTGTGAAATAGGCGTTGTTTGTTTCATTATTTAGTTTTGTAAAAATGCAACATTTAAATCCCCCATATTGCAAACCTTATAAAATATTTATTTTACAGAACAGAGATGTCAAAGTAACACACGCTTATGTTTAAATTTACTATTTACGCTAAAGATTTATATATAAAACAATTCATTTAAGGAGTTCAGAATAATCCCATGAACAAACAAGATAGTTAGGTTTCAAGCGCTAAATAATGATAAGAATGAATCTTTTACACTAAACTTTAGCTTCAAGGTTTGTCAATTTAATTCATATCTGCAATTTAGAATTTGCGTAGCTAGAGATTTCACTATCAGAGAATCTGTGATAAAAGTTACTTTACATTACATATTCATTGTATTTACAACATTTGTAATATATCGATTTCATTAAATCTAGATTTAGCACTATACAGAAAAACTAGATTTAGGCTAAAACCGAGCGTTAACTGTACTATATGTACATTCATTGTATATTTTTATAAAAATAAATAAAATAGTTTCTACTGTTATTGTCGACTGTTAAAAAGATTTAAAATTGGATCAGTGTTCCAAAAACAAAAAAAAAAGTTTAATAAAACATGAAAGTGTAACGGAGATTAATTCATATAGATACAATACCCTGCAGAGCATGACACTAAATTTTATGATGAAGTTTTGTATTAAAAAGTATTATTTAAACTAAAATAAAAAGCGAACTAATAAATTAATCACTCACCATGATACCACCATTTTGTTTTTTTAGGATTTTTGTTACAAGTTTTAACATACAGCGAATTGTCAGGAGGTCGTTTCTGAAAAAAATAAGTACAATGATAAACATCAAACGTTAGTATTACATAAAGAGACTTTAGTCACATATTATTGACAATATGAAAGTAATGCACGCAAGCGTATTAAATTATTATTATTACTGCAAGTGTATTAAAGCACTTTTATTAATTTGGTATCTAGTACTACGTTAACAACATTTACATCATTAATTCAATATTCGTAGGAAATAACTTCCATAGACTTATGAAAATCTTTCTTAAGTCTCATGTTTAGAGTTGTCGCTTATCTACTATTTTATATTAACATTTGATGTCGCGAATAACGTCACAGATAAGTTCTACTCACTTTCTCCTTACAGCTACTGAGCATCGAGACGATTGAGAGGCACACGGATTGTACTGAGAGCGCCGGCGACCAGTCGTCGGTTAGTATTGACAGGCAGATGTGCCCGTTCGAGTACACGTGAGGGTGCACTGGGATATTGTTGCCTATGAACGTTACCTGCAACAGAAAAACAATCGTTAATATCGAACGCCGTGTATTTTTCGAAATTCCCGAAAATCATTCCACGAAAGAACAGTATTGCTCGCATAATAATTAAGATGAGGAGCACATAGCAAGCACTTAGAGTACAATTAAGAATGATTACATAGTGTATTATGGATGTGATGCGGCACTATTGTGTAACATCTTCAATAATCATCAAATGAAGCCAATCTTATCATTACAATATATATTTTTGACATGAATACCTTTATTAAAGAAGCTATAGTTTTATACTTAAGACTTTTATTAACGACTGTCACATCACGATAGTAGCCATGACCAATTTAACCCCTTGCGCAAGTGCCATGAGAGGTTCTGTCTACATCGATATAAGTTTTCGCGAGTTGAGTGAGTATAGTCAAGGATCATTCAACATATGACAGGGCCTGATACGAGGCTTGTGTAGTGTGGATTGACCTTATATAAAATAAGTATCGAGGAAATTAATTTTCTCATAATTTTAATCGTAAAAATTTATGGTGTTGATACAACTTTTACAATCAAATTTACATATATTTAATACATTACAAATAACTAATTATTTCTTCTTTTTATTAGAGATTTGTTTGCAGTATTGGTTTTTAACACCCGTTCAATGACAACTGCTTCGATCTTCGAACCATGTTTTATTTATAGCTAACAGCAAATCAAGTTCTATGACAAAACACAAATCATGCAGTCAAACACATATTTATAATATTTATATCATGTGGTGTAATCACGAGGAATACTTTGTAAGCATTTGACAGTTTGTGACTTTAAATATGATGAGAATGAAACTAGGATAACAAACAAGTGTGTATCTTCAAAGTCACTATAAATTGGGCTAAACTAATTAATATTAGGTTTCAAAATAAAAATATATAAAACTTTTGATGGATACATAAATGATACCTAATTGATACGACTCTTTCCTGACAATTTATTGCAGTGAAGAATTTGAAAGACGTGACATCAATTCAACTTGACATCAAAAGGGCCTCATTCACGCTACGCAACAGCTCATATACATTAAAACAAATTATCTATTGCTTGCCTTTATCTATTGTGGTGACGGCTTACCTTGTGGTAAGGCCAGACGGAATTACACTACCCTAGAGAGTTTAAAAAGTGGTAAATGCGCTAGATGGGAATATATTTTTACACACTACAAGATTGAAAAAATATGGTCTGAAATTACAGGATGTGTGTTCAAGTTGTGTTAGCGTTGGGAGATTTAAGAAAGTGGGCAAACGAGATTACAGTTTATCCACGGGTGCGGCGGGAATTATTGTTGCAATTGATATCTAGAAGGATGGAAAAATACGTTTAAGAGTACGCAGATCGGAGTTCATAGGTAAGACAATGATTTTGATGAATATTATTACTACATGCGTTTCAATTTTTGTGTACGGTGTGAAATACTGTAAAAATTGGTTAGTGAGTACGAAACTGAAACACTGGTCACACCTTCGCTATTTAAGGCATACTTTTACTCCAAAGTGTCACCCTTATGAATTGTTGTACTTATTCAATATCTACTTAATCAAATTTGCAAGAGTAATAAGTAATTATATCTATAATTATATTATCATATTTTATTGCTGAGCTCAGTGCGAGTTATTGTATAAATATATTTACAAAGCTAGGGGGCCAAATATGCATATTTATAAAGGTAAAATTTTGTCCATTACCTATACATTGATGATATCACAATTGTTTAATAAATTTTGTTTAAGTTATTTGATCTTTATATAATATCAATAAGCATATCAGTATTGGTTTTGAAAAAAGGAATCGATGTTAGTTGGGTACAGAAAGATGATGTCTTCTGCCTATGGCATTTTTATTTAATATACTATAATATAGAGGCAAATAGGTATGTGGGTTCCCTGATGATATGTGATAACATCTGCAAAACCATAGGTATTGTCAGTATGTTTCCTGCCTTTTTGATTGGAAAAGGCACTTTTCTTGTAGCTTCCTAGGTCATACCCACTCCTGGGGATGGCCTGGTGAATTACTTCGGCAGAATCCAGGTCACCCCGTAAACTGTAGCGGAGTTACAGAGGTTAGATTCTCAGTGGCGATTTTATCAGGAACTTGGCGAGCCCCAATCACGCCCGCCGCTTAAGACAGTGGGGGGCAGATCCGTAAATGGATTACTCTTTGAGAAAAATGTCCGTACCCACTCCGAAAGACCGGTGGTAAATGCCGATTCCACACCAATCTCAAACCTTGAGGTGGAATAGGAACTATTTAATGCAGTTATATAATTACTACTGCCAATCCAAATCAAAGTCAAAGTCAAAATATCTTTATTTAAATACACTCATTTACTAAGTTCTTTTAAATCGTCATAACAGGGAATATGTATGAGAAAAAATAAATAAATGTAATTAAAGGTTAACATTGTATTAGATACTATTAAAAATATATTGTATGAGTAAAGCAATAAAAGCTGTAGTTTAGTTTCGAACTGGTCTTAATTTCAGCACAGTTTTCAGTAGATTTAGCCCTTGATGTCAAATGAGTTGTAAATTGAAACTATAAATATTTACAGAACTCAAACAAAAAGCACATAGATTAAATTGATTAAATACACATCAGATTAGATACAGATATTAAAAATTGTCATTTATAACTGAGATAAGGTAGGTTACTGCTGTGGTTAACATAACAATTATTTGTTTTGAAAATGTTATATTGTGTCTGGAAAACAGTTATTAGACCATTAAACTTAGTTATATGATCAGTCTTTGAGATTGTGAATATGTAGTCATATTCATAATATCAAGTCCAAGCTGTTACCATAAAAAACAAATTACAAATAAAAAATTGATTGATGGCAAATATAAGCTTTCTATTTTAAGCTTATCAAATTGTTCTGAGAAAGTAGACAATATATTCATATATGTATGTATATATATTACAAACTGCTCATGAAGTCATAAGAAACTGTATATAATATATTCTTATATTTTTGAGTATGCTGCAATTGAATAAGTTGTCATTATTCAATAGCAGCATTCTCAAATATCATAAGAATAATATTATTTACAGTTTTATATATATAGTTAATTCTTCAATGATGGAGAAACTTAAAATATTAAGTAATTATGTTCACTCACCTCAGGAGAATCAAATGGATACTTGTTTGTAAATTTAAACTGCAATACAAATTTTTCACCTTCATATAATGTGCCAGGAACACCTTCCATATGAACTGTCCACCTATTAACACAGAATAAGAAGGCTTTAACTCACATATTCTAAATCTGGTGACTGGAAGAAAAGGGAAGGAAATCATTGAGTCAAACATATTACCTTCAATTAGCTCTAGTTCAAGGAAAATCAAGTTGGTATTAAAAACCAATGTCAATGATAATATTATTCGCTCCATTATGATCATTTTACAAGATAATAAAGAAGTATAAGTACTACATTAAAAAAAGAATACTATAGAATTATTTTTCTCTAATTAATAATTGTATAAGTTTTGTAATTAATGCAAATTATCTATTTAATACAGCTGATACTCACAGTGTAAGATTTTGACTGGCCTGATCTCCATCCACGGTGACTCCTGGCGGCGGCTCCCGCATCAGGGACATTAGTTCTTTTTGTAATCTCCGCTAAAATAGTTAAAACTTGCATAAAAATAATTCATTCTCAACGAAACAGGTTTCACGACAGCATAACAATATATTTTTTTACAAAAACCTGAGGAAACTGTCAATAGCTACATCTTCGAAACGGTAAAATTGGTGGACTAAAATTTTTTTGTTACTATGATTACTTACCGTTTTTATAATGATAGGCATGAGTTGAATGAAAATAATCAAAATATCAAATAAATAAATAATTTTACTTACCTCAGACGGGGACATAGCCGCCATTGTAATCTAATTTAGACGTTTAGTGTTACTAGAGTTAAAAAATAAGAGCTACCATTAGCTATGAATACTATACTTGAATTATGTTTTATGCTTTTAGTAATATAATAAATATATAAAAAACAATTGGTGCTTAATATTGAAAATCAAATGGTTTACTATAAAATTTATAAAGATCCACCATTTGGTTGGGAATAAGAACTTTTACTGACTAGAGAGCTTAGACAAGATGCATTTCGATAATTGCAATTCAAACGCTAAATGAAAAATATATGCAATTTGACAAATACGCTAGATAGCTAAGCATGGGAATATGTCAAATCCCATACATTTTTACTATTACTATTATTATTAAGTGATTCGATTGCGATCATCGAAATGTATCTTATTGTCGTGGCGTTTTACATTAATCATAATACTCATAACTATTTACAACGACATAAGAACATACTGGATTATAACTTAAGGAGTCTATAAGTAATGTATATGATGTTCATGGAGTATAGCCTGACCCACATGCCTTGGGAGCCATATCTGATGGAACGGGCTTTTACAGCCCGTCTTACTCGCCCTGCACGGAAGCCGAGAAATCTCAGTATGACCGGAAACCTAGTCCAACCAGGGAACATTACACCGGTCCCTTCCGTTCGGTGACCCGGGAGAGCAGCCGTTCGAATACCACTAGGGGGCCAATCCCCCACAGACCTCCAACCACCCCTACAGTCTGCCCATGCCTCGCAACTGATCTCTCACCTACCAACTTGACGGTCCAACCGCCGGTCACAGATGTCGCAACATCACAGCTCCGTGGTCCAACCACGTATGCCATGCCATCGGCGTAGTGCGTCCACTACCACCCCCGGGCCATGACCGTGAGAGATCACTTAGCACACTCTCCGGCCACTGTTCTACATATCAGTCAGACCATACCACACGAACTCACATAGTTCCTTAACTAAGCCATCAGGGACTTACCACTGTGCTATACTCACGCATCTCGACTCACGAGATACACACCTCGTCCACACTCACCCCTAGGTGCCGAGCAAAACTTTTCTCACCGCCTTCCTTCCCGCCATTCCCGGCTCTCCGCCAGCTGTGCTCTCCACAGAGTACTAAGCGAAACTGCCCCTCTGTCAAACAGACCACAGAATAAATAACATAATATTGCATTGTTGCCATTTCATAAATACAACTTTAATACTGACCATGTATAATTACTCACCAAGAAATGGTTAATCGTGGAACTCCACGACACTCCCGGCGTCGAAAGAAAGGTTACAATATTGACCTTCACAATATTAGGGTTCTGGTCAACAGCTTCTCCTACTCCTGATAAATCACCCACAGGAGTAATAGCAGCGGGCAAAGTCTCAATTTCTTCTAAAAGTGTTGAAAAGATTTTACTCAATCCTTCAACCACATTCTCGTTAGTCCCAATATTGTCAACGCAGACTATCCTATAAATCTGTTGAATTGGAACTTCAAACCGCTCAACAATCTCTTCCCAATCATGTACCGCTGTGGGTGAAGCGGTGTCTTTTGGACCTTCAAAATTTCTTTCTAAGGGATATAAATGTTCCACAGACTTTGTACAATTTTGGTCACCTAATTTAACCTTTTGCGACTCGGATCTTCGATAACATTTATTCACTTATATAGGTCTATTACACT
Organism: Acentria ephemerella; assembly: GCA_943193645.1. Lineage (NCBI taxonomy): Eukaryota > Metazoa > Arthropoda > Insecta > Lepidoptera > Crambidae > Acentria > Acentria ephemerella. The sequence continues at coordinate 1,241,530 of OW971887.1, forward strand.
AGCTAGCTAGCTATGTCACCCATAACGTTTACCACGTAATACTATCTATATGACGTCTACAACAAACCAAAGAAACAGAGCAAGGACGACAGTACCAGAATCGCTTCATCAGAATATCCAAAATATTCTTCTTACATTTACTTAGACATGTCGCAATATCAATGGTCAAAGAATGTATTAAACGGTATATCACAAACGGCGCGGAGTTCCTTCTAAATCAGGAAGTTCCTCCATAATTCACGGCACAATATAATATAACACAATACTTTGTGGCGAAAGGTTGAAACAGGAATGCCCAATAAGGCGACGGTAACTAAAATCAGTTACGAGTTTGCTTTAAAAATCAATCACAAAATAAGGCAAAATAAATAAATATAATTATACTAATAAGTAATAAACACCTTATAACCAAGCCTGATTTTCAATTTTAATAAGTAAACTGTAATTAGATTTAAATCTAAAAACTTACAACGATAGCCTATATTTAAAACAATATTTTTAAAGATCACAAGATATTTGAAATAGATCAAGTTAGTTATAATTTAAATAAAAACACATTTTATATCTTATTTATATTTATTTTAACATTTAAATGTATTAGCAATTTAAACGTTATTGTTGTAGAAGTGGCTAGTAAATTAAATACTCCTTACAATATATTATAAATCCATAAAATAATGATTCAATCATTTTTTAGTGGATATAATAAATCAGTATTGAAAAATAATTATTTTAAGTCACAATTTGTATGACACTAGCGCCATCTCGTTACAAAGAGCATGCGTTACGTCAGTGGCGGTATGGTTGACAAATGGCGCTACTAAACTTTAAAAAAATATTGAACTGGGTAGGCGCACCCCAATATTCAAGAAATCTTGAAAGAACACGTCCCAATATTCAAGAAATCTGCAGGTCTAAGTCATCTGCAATCTGTATATACATAATCGGTCGAAAGCTCACAATTATTAAAATTGGCCTCCCTCTTGCCGCTACGAACTGTCTTATAGCCAAACAAAAATTCTGTCGCCGTCAATCTTTAACAAACTAAATAGATAGCTCTCACAGCCAAGCAAGTAAAAGGACAGATCCATCTTGTCTCTTTTGCAGATGTTGACGTCGTACACTGATCCAGAGTTATCTATGCCTGTAAATGCGGTAGTATATACGGGCCTTCACCATGCTTTACACATTGACGACCTTTTTCCCAAACCTTTTGAACCTCGCTCGCACCTGACGGATTCAGTATTCTTCCTTATTAACCTTAGTATGTGCGATTCTTATCTTATCTTGATGTAGGGGCCAGGATTACTCCCGGAGCCCGTCGACCCAATGGGATCTTTTGTGCTTCCTCAATCCTAATGACAGCTATCCTAGAAATAGCTCCAAGATGTACTTACCAAGTACACCCGGAGACAGTATCTTCAGGACTGGGATAGCCCAGTCCAAAGAGACCCATTCTTTTCCTAGCAAGAGCATCACAGTTACATAGGATGTGTTCCATTTGTTCGGTGTGCTCCCCACAGGCCCTACATAGAGGCGATATAGTATGTGAGATACTCCTATATGACAGTCCTCTTCATGTATTTCTAAGATCAGTTTCTCACTAAAATCACAGTCTATTGGTATCAGAATCAGGTGTTTCCACTACACCTCTATATACGGCTATTGTCTAAAAACAGGTGTTTCTCGACTTCTGTCTCGAAACACCAAAACTCAATTGCTTTATACAACTCTGTTATCTGTGTCTCACTTACAGCCTTTTCACTTCCACATAACTTCTAGAGGACATCTCTGGACCATACACTACGTCCAGAACCTCCGTAACCGAAAAAAAAAGAAAAAAAATTTTTCACTATTAACTTGAGCACTTCTTTTAACCTTTATTTAAAATGTATGCCCAAGAACCATAAGTTAAACTACTGGATTTTTCATTGATGCTGGAACAATAAGTCCATAAATAATTGTTATCAATTTTCATACCAAGATTTTCATATACATATTTCAGTAATATCACTTATTAACTTAATAATTTTTAAGTCCTCCTTTTTTTTAATTGATATTATGGATTTTGGCATTAACAAGCAGTAGATATGTAGGGTTGGCTTCTAGAAATAAGGTATCCAATTAAACCATTTAAACTTTAAACTATACGGTTTTTTAATAATAATTTCACAGTTAAAATCCTCAGAGGCCAACTCAGAAATATGGTAAACTCGTGATGTGGAACTCAACACGTCTTCTTCGTGACTCAACTCAAGACATCTTCAGACACATAGTGTTAACAATAAAACTCTCTGTCAGCTTCATGAGTGTATATTTTTAAAAAGTTATAGAAACACAAAATGTATATTTCAAAACAAAGAGGAAATATAACAATACAAACATAAAATTATACAAATACAAAAATAGAGTATCAACCTCTATATTCCAAATAAGATCAAGAACCTTAAACATCTTCACATTGCTTAATACTATGTACAAAAAGTCTTGGCATATGAAGCCCAACCGCTTAGCTATTTAAATATGAAGTTCTTGATTGGACTCAATCAAGTGGTGTCTTATGGAAGCATTTAATATTAAAGAATACAGTACATAATCAGTAATATAGTAAAATATTTTCTGTAGGTTCCTTTGACATTCTTTAGGCCTTAGAAATTTAGTGACATCCCTATGCCAATTTTGTAATAAATTGCTACATTAAAGTTGTTATCTTCTAACATATATGAACCTTGTCATATTTATACATCTACTGAGACATTATATAATTCATCCTTGACTTAAGATGGGTCATCATATACTACACTTCCTTTCTTCCCCTCTTGTCAGACTATATGATACAAATAATGCACTAAAGGCCTTGTATATATGTGTTCCTCCATGGGATATCTGGTTCAGTGAAGTAGGAAGAGCTAGAGTCATGACACTGGCAGTATATAATTACTGATATATCAGTAAAGGTATCATTATCTTCTGATGAGTATCCAGACATTATCAATCAGTATTAATCAAGAGCAAATTATTCTTGATTTCTAAAATATGATTTTCCATAAAGAAACAATAATAATTGTTTCCTATCAACAAATCTTCCTGTTGCCTAAGCTGTCATCATCAACAGAGACAACTATATTATATCTAAATTACTGTTATATGAGTTATTGACCTGATCTATTATATAAGGCACAACGTTGGCACATATTTGTCTCTCTACTCCCTTTTTAGTTATAAGGGTAACCTTAGCTGAAAAACTTGATTACTGTTTCTTGTTTTAGGAATGTATAAATTGAAAGTTTATTACTTCTATCAGTAACAATGTTTAACTCCTTAGCTATTTGTTATATAGCTTCTTCAGCTACCACGTCTAGTAGACGAAGAAATACACTATGACTCTTGGACTGCAGTGTTGCTATTGCTGTCTGATTTGTTTGGAAAGGTAGTTTAAGGCACTTTAAACAGAAGCGCATCAAGAGAAGTCTTTTGCATCTAAACAACAGTTTTAAATTAAGACATTGACCATCATGATCTTCTCCACAGAATGTACACTGCTTTTTTATTCTTTTACAGTCACTAGTTTGATATTTCACTAGTTTGATTCTTCTTTTAAAGATATTAAAAAAACTCTGATGTTTTCTTTTATTTTGGCCAAGTCCTGTGATTGCGATCTTCCTTCTTCTAAACCTTCTTTAAATTCAGTTGCCAAACTTTAAAGTCAGTTCTATATTTCCTTCTTACATACGCTCTGTCTTAATGATAAGACTCCAAAGTTGACACGGCTGAAATTAGAATATAACTTATTGTTATCAAACTGACAGTAATTTAACTTGTAAGAGTTACAACTTAATTTAATAATTTACCTTCGAGAGTTTGCAATGATAAGCAAGCAGTCTTGTTTCATCTGATAATATAGGAGAAAAAAATCACAATCAGTTGTCTTAGTTCACACTTACGATCTTAAACATTTAAAGAACTATCACACTTTCTTGAGATAACGACACTTTATTCTTTTAAAATTTACTAGTATTACTTAATAATAATATCTACAAAAAGTTTGATATTTCATTAGAAAAACAAGGTGGCGGCAAATCTTCGTACAAACTTTTTCCTTTTATTGTTGTTATAATTCTCACCGTACTAGAAAAAAAAAAAAACGAAGGATTTCGTGCCATACAGCCATGTCGTCTTTAGTTTAAAACAATCCATTAATATGTTTAATCACTTTATTGCATATTGATTTGATAACTGATACTTGACCTTTTATTAACGTAAACACAGTAAACATATTTATTACGTTATATTTTAAATACCGTTAAAAATGCGGTAACGTGTAAAAAAAAATATTATAAACATATTATTCGACACATAAAGTATTAATAAACAAAAAAAAACACAAAAAATAAAACGCAAAAATAAACAAAAACCACAAAAAAATAAAACGCAAAAAATAAATAAAAACCACAAAAATAAAACGCAAAAATAAACAAAAAACCACAAAAAAATAAAACGCAAAAAAAACAAAAAAAAAGGGGAACAAGTATAAGAAATAAAACAAGACAATTTCGAGATATAATAATTTTAATGCTTCGCCGCGAAATAGGGTAGATGTAATAAACACTCGTTATATGTAGGTACTCAACAATCAATTAAATTATATTACTCTTTACCAAATTAAGGCAATGAATGAATATACCTGTACCACACTGAAATATTTACTTTAAAAATCATAAGCAAATTGGTAGTACTCAATAATATACAATCCAGTAATGTATACAACTTGCCGGGATTCAAATTATTCAAGCCATATTTACTCAAATAATCCCAGCACCTCCACCAAATTATGTCGTGGCGTTTTACATTAATCATAATACTCATAACTATTTACAACGACATAAGAACATACTGGATTATAACTTAAGGAGTCTATAAGTAATGTATATGATGTTCATGGAGTATAGCCTGACCCACATGCCTTGGGAGCCATATCTGATGGAACGGGCTTTTACAGCCCGTCTTACTCGCCCTGCACGGAAGCCGAGAAATCTCAGTATGACCGGAAACCTAGTCCAACCAGGGAACATTACACCGGTCCCTTCCGTTCGGTGACCCGGGAGAGCAGCCGTTCGAATACCACTAGGGGGCCAATCCCCCACAGACCTCCAACCACCCCTACAGTCTGCCCATGCCTCGCAACTGATCTCTCACCTACCAACTTGACGGTCCAACCGCCGGTCACAGATGTCGCAACATCACAGCTCCGTGGTCCAACCACGTATGCCATGCCATCGGCGTAGTGCGTCCACTACCACCCCCGGGCCATGACCGTGAGAGATCACTTAGCACACTCTCCGGCCACTGTTCTACATATCAGTCAGACCATACCACACGAACTCACATAGTTCCTTAACTAAGCCATCAGGGACTTACCACTGTGCTATACTCACGCATCTCGACTCACGAGATACACACCTCGTCCACACTCACCCCTAGGTGCCGAGCAAAACTTTTCTCACCGCCTTCCTTCCCGCCATTCCCGGCTCTCCGCCAGCTGTGCTCTCCACAGAGTACTAAGCGAAACTGCCCCTCTGTCAAACAGACCACAGAATAAATAACATAATATTGCATTGTTGCCATTTCATAAATACAACTTTAATACTGACCATGTATAATTACTCACCAAGAAATGGTTAATCGTGGAACTCCACGACACTTATTACAGGTAAAAAAGTTACAGACGATTGTTAAGCGAAAGTATCTGTCAAATTCTATACATTTTTCACTAAGTCATTACGTTAGCGATTATCAAAAGGCATGTTCTCAAGGCCCCAGGGCTACTGTATACACTTCTAATTACGTATTCGCACTTACATTTTCAGGTGAATTCTGTCAGAATCAGAGAAACATGTGTATCACATTCACAGGTTTCTACTTTGGAATCGGCTTATGTACCGCCTATTCAAGTCCTTGTATAGTAATCTGCGTGCACGTAACTTTGACATTCTGAAGGTTTTTTTAGCGCGTAATGGCGGGGTGGGTTGGGTGCTGTATATTTTATTTCAATGTGTTGTAGTGTTGTTTTTATCAATAATTATCATAACTTTCTATTTTCGTATCATTTTATCTTAATCGCTTACATTGCATTCTATTTTCAAAAATTTTCTCGTAAGTCGTTAACAAAATAGTGGGGCCTACCATTAGTTGCCAAGAACTCCATGGGGCAAAGGGCTACATTGCACCAGTATCCTGGAGCCATAAATAAAGATAAGAACTGCATTAATGAAGATATGGCTTAAAAGTCTTAGTTATCAGGCCAAATAATTGAAAAAAAAGAGTCTGACAATAGAGTGAAAGCCTAAAAATATGCGAATCCATTGCTGCTGTACCAAGCAAGTATCACTATAATATTCTCATATAATTAGCAGTGCATTTTGAAATAATATGGCAGTTACCACTTGAGCTGTCAAAAAAAATAAGCGGTCCTCCTCAAAAATATTAAATTAAATGGATGGATTGGAATATTTTGGTGATTTTGTGCGGAGAATTGATGATTATTCTTTGTAATTTAATTAGTGTCTTTTCTTTTAATCAAACAAATTACATAGAACGTAAACTTTAAAGAGTTGTGCCGTACTTACTTAATATACATACGATTTGTAAGCACAAAATACAGTTTATTTGTTGTTTATTAATTTAATAAAGTAGAAACTGAAATCATCATGGTATCCTATTGCAAAAAATCTTCGGCTGAATGGTTTATAGACCAACTAAACGTGGAAAATGCTAAACTGGTAGCATTTGTGCTTGTGATAGGTTTCATTGCGTACCACGGTATTTTACACCTTCGCTATGGTAAGTCTTTGATTTGATCCCAATTATTATTTACATCCAACATATATTTTAACATGGGTATTATATCCACATATGAATATATGTATGTCTTGCAGCTTTATTTCATTACATAGAACGCAAAACATTTCAATAGAATTAATATCTTTCAATAGAAAGTTGATATGATTAACTTATACAATTATAAATAATTACTTGAAACTTATTGTCTTAGTTACTTTTTTGTATTGAACAATAACAGATGGTAAAATACACCAGATATGTTCAATGCCATGTTATATTTTAATTCTATTTGACTAATATATGTTTCTATAGTATTCACCTATATACATAACTATAATTGAGAAATAAAGAGGTTGATTAACAAGGAGATGAGAATGATTAAGAAGGGATAAAACATTTTGTATCCCAAACATACACATGCATTAGCAATTCAAAGTCAAAGTCAAAATATCTTTATTTAAATAGTTAATAAACATTTAGTCTGCTATTTATAAGGGAGTAACGAATAGGTTTGATAGCTGCCAACAGTTTTGTCATAAAGAAAGATATTTTAACATTATCACAGGTCCGGATTCATGCACTTGGCTACTGTCTTCTGGTCGCTATAAAGGAGATCATGAATGGCAGCCATATGGATGTATGTTGCACAGATATTCCAAAACGTAAGTATTTCTTTAAACATAACTTCATGTAATCATAAGAGTTAAATGTTTTTATTGGCTCATCTCAGTAATTACTTCCAACCTCCGATCCAGTAGTAGAATTTTATTATTATTAATCACGACAACAAACATTTTTCAAAGTCCAATGAGTCATATTGATTGAATGTTTAATCAAAATAAAGGATTCATCAGGTTTGGAAATATTTTTGTTTAATGCTATGTTGAATTTTTCTAGTGATGCCAGGAGATGCCTCAGATATTTGGCTTTTTGGGGAAAATATAACAGTTTTGCATTTATTGGGGATGCAAGACTTGAGCAACTTTATGAGTACTTTATAGGTAAGTGTCATGGGGTCAGGCATAACAAGATTCAATAGATTTTACTGCTATAATATTGTAGTGTAAAAATTGTTTAGTGTAGGTATTTCAGACCAGATATGTACCACAGATTTAAGCAATGCAATTAAGTCATACTAATTAAATCTGTGAACCTACAATAGGTAAAATCTGCATATCTGCAATTGATTTAGTCTACGGTTATAATGTAACTTGATAATTTTCCAATTTAAACTATTTTCAGGCTAATTTTGACAATTAGTTACATTTAATCAGATATGCTGCATTATCCCATGCTAGTTATATGTATTTGCTTTATACTCACTAATGTGACTTGCTTGCAATTCTGTGACATCTTAAGTAATCATTTTCTTGGCAGTAAATGTGTAAATGTGTGAATGAAAACTATAGTGTAATAATCATTTCACTACAAAGATTTTCAGCAAGCTTCATTACAGTTGTTGGAATTAATTCTTATTCGTCATATTATATAATTATAAAAAAATTTCAGGTGTACTTAAGACCCGTTTGGATTTAGGCATGTCATACTCTACTTTGGATCATCACATGCCTAACTACACATATGAAGACCACAAACTGAGATTGTCTGTTACATTCATATGGAGTGAAGATGTCTCTAAAACTATGGTTGAACAATTTAGGAATTGGTTAGTTAGTATAGGATATGGCATAAGAATTTTTTTTTAGAATTAATGTATAATTATACTAAATTCTTAAAAAAAAATTCTTATGCCTCTCATGATACAGAGATAGCCTTTGGACTGCACATTATTTTAGATAAACTTTGGAAGTTTGTTAACTCAAATTTATTGTTAAAGTATTTGAAAATTTTATTTTTAACATATTCCAAAATATATGCAATATTTTCATTAAGTATGTCAACCAAAATGGTATCGCCTTTTTTTGGAAATTTCATTGACACCTATACATCAAAATTATAATTATATGTCATGTTAGCTATGTCCACTTTGAATCCAAGTTTAGCATTGAATGTGTTTTATTTGAATTTTATATTTTTTTATCAGGCAACTTTCAGACCGACCTCCATCAGTGATAGTTGCCACTACTGGTCTCAAGCTCCTTAAAACGAGAAACACAACTGACCTACTCATAGAGGAATACAGAAGAAACCTTACACGCTTGGTACAAGCCATAGATTCGCTTGCAGCCCACAACACTCAGGTGTTATGGAAGTTGATAGAAACAGTCGATATGGCCAAATTAAAAAATGATAATAAACGGATTAATAACAATGATATAGATTTATACAATAAAGCTGCTGTAGAGGTGAGTTAAAGATTAAATAGTGTTTAGAAATTATTTTTTTAAGTAGTTAAATGTATGAAAAGCAAATACAAATAAATTATTGTTAAAGAAATAAGTATTACACGTTGTATAACTACATATTACACTACAAAGAATATGTAATGCGGTTTATACAGTGTATCACAATATATTTAATAAATTAAACAACTTAGTTTCACTACTATCAATATCAACCACATACAAAGACTACACAACACCAACAACAGACTGCCTATTGTGTGTGGGCTGGTATGGAGAATGAATTGTATAGGGTTTAACTTTGTTAAATTGAATTAATATTAACCTGTTAACCGGGGGAAAATCACGTACGGTACGCAGCTTAGACGTATTTATATGTCCCGCCCGGTTAACAGGTTAAGGATGACGCCATGATGAAAAAATATTATAATCGATTGTATTATTAGTTGGCTCACATTAAATTTAACAACATTTAGTATCCAAATTATGAATTAAAGAGCAAGTGCCTATACATATTAATGTGGCCAGTTCTGCCATGTTACATCAGTATTGTGCATTAATTTATATTAATCATTTTCGGAGATCATAACATATCGCTATATCTAAGAAACTATTGCTTGCATATATGCTAACATGAAATAAAAAAAATTGTAAATAAAAAATATATCTTTTCCAATAGAATCATATATTTTTATGATTGTACGTTTAAGATCCTCACGCACAGTGCTGTTAAGATCTGGAGTTCCCCATGGCTCGTGGCAACCGGAGCGCCCTCTGACGATGGAGTCAATTTAAGCCACATGGCCCTACGTCATTCTGCTCAGATACTATTAAACATGTTCTGCAATGACCACATGAATTTTAACGATGGTTCGTGCTGCGCCCAACCGGAGCCATACACACAATTGCAGGTGTTGACATTTGCGCTGTTCTTACTATGGTGAGGTTATTTTCATTTTTCTATATGGCAAATCGAACCTTGCACCATTCACATAACAAAATAGATAAATATCTGATGCATGTACTTTTACAGGTGACACTATATTCACAAAAATTTTGCCTTCTTTGAGTTATAAAAATTAACAGCAAATAGTAGAATCCTACATTAGGGTTATTGACTGGTACCAATATGGCAGCAACATATTTTCTAAACGATTAATAGGAGTCAGAAGGATGTCCATCTTGCCACACCCCTATGTACAATGTTATAACGACCCATAAATAATTATAACAGTTGCACATTCTTACAATTGGGGCACATGAGCCCAAATTTTCCAAATACAAGAAGGTCAAAGGTCAATCAAAAGGTTCTTTTATATTTTACAGCATAAATGAATGAATATAAAAATCTAACTTTTAAACTACTAAAAAACACTACCGTGTGAAGTAGTAAGCAATAGTTTGAATAAAACCTATAATTCGGTCCTAAAAAGGTTTAATATTTGAATAGTTTGATATTCAAATTATAATATAAATTATTACTTGTCCATGTATTTGTGTTTTTCTGGTTATTACTTTACTTCGCAAAATTTTATACTCAGTTATGAGTCTATACGGTAGTGCAATAATTCAGTGGGATTTTACTTCCAAACGACTAGATCTATTCTCGGGTACAATACAATATATTACAAACCTTTAATAATGCAGTCGAAATGTGCCCTGATATACTTTAGATTAGAATATGTCATCTAGGTAATAAACAATAACTGTATTTAATGTTTCGTAGCGCAGTGGTATCAGCGGCGCAGCAGGCGTGGGGCTGGTACCGACGGGCGTCCGGGCGGCCGGCCGGGTACAGCCTGCTGCACCGGCCGCGGGGCCCGCCCCCGCACCCGCACCCGCCCCCGCCCTCGCCCCTCGCCGCGCTCGCCAAGCTTGGCCTGATCATGGCTTACTTCTACCTCTGTGATAGAACCAACTTTTTCATGAAGGAAAACAAATACTACTCTGAGTGGAGCTTCTGGCTGCCAGTTGGCTATGTCTTCGCACTTGGATTGTTCTTTACTGATGATTCGAGGTCTAGCAAGTGAGTAAGTTTCTAAGTAAAAGCAGTTCTCAAAAGTATCAATACGTGACGCTATATGTTGAGTTGTCATCAAGATAAAAAGAGGGAACTGTTAAAAATGGTGTAATAACTTTCTTCGTTTTGTAAGATAAAGTATGTGCAGGCCAATTTCTAACTGATCACTCCATAACATTTAAACTGCTTCTTATATTATAACTATGATAGAGATAGCTATAACTTTCAACTTTTTTACAATCTTGAACGAATAAATGTAACTCCAACGATATCCAATTTTTAACAAATTCGTCAAATATATTTAAAAGATTTTTAAATATTTGATTTGATATAACACCCGAATTGTAAGATGCGTGTGCGCATCCCTCCACTTCAAAATACTTGGTCATAATTTTCGTTCTTAACACATGTTGACAGAGACAGAAATAGAGAGGGACCCACTGTATTGACTGTATATGGTCTGATTTTGACTTAATAAGTTATAATTTCCTGCCAGCTTGCCATTACTAAACCTTGAATGGTTATAACAATGGGCTTCATCTGAAGTTCATTGCTTATAAATTGCTGCGTGACAAGGTAATCTAAATATGGGGCGCTTTAATAAAAACGTAATGTATAAACAATAAATTTCAGATGTAGCCATTATTGTTTATAAACGGGATAGCTTTTGACCTTCATCTCACCAGATGGTATGTGAAGATAAGGCCGAAGATGGCATTAACACCCGGATTCCTCAACCACAGGAACTGGCTTCCTTATCTCCAAGTGCCAGAACATAATAATAATGTTAACCATTATTGTTATGGCGGCGGCCTCAGGTAAGCTGATGGTAGCTAGCCAGGCGGACTTAGAAAAAGACCCAACAAAAACGAGCATTTCGCTCCCCGACTGGGAATTGAACCCGCCAGGACCTCCAGACCTGAAATAGGTTGTCTCAACCACTAGACCACAGTGGTGGCTTCGGGTAGACCATTAGAGTAACGTAATAAGTTCATTTCAGAGTTCTTCATCGAGACCAGACAGACGAATGGAAAGGCTGGATGCAACTCGTGATCCTCGTCTACCAAGTGACAGGGGCAAGCAAGGTCCTACCTATCTACATGCTGGTCCGGTCTCTGGTGTCTGCTTACTTATTCCTGAGCGGATACGGACACTTCTATTACACCTGGAAGACCGGGGACACGGGCCTGGTGCGATACTTCAGGCTTATGTTCAGGCTGAACTGCTTGACTGTGGTACTGTGTCTGACGATGAACAGGCCGTATCAGTTTTACAGCTTCATACCGCTGGTCTCATTCTGGTATACTTTGGTGAGATTTTTTGACGTTTATTTAATATTTATTTTCATAAGAATGTCAGATTCGATAAGAGTATCAAGTGATTCCTAGATATTGTCGGTGTCAAAGTCAAAATATTTAATTACTAGAGACATATCGTGAACGTCAATCAAAACCATTAGTTCGAAAATCTACCGGATACTGTCTGTGTGAGAGAGTGAGTGTGTGCGTGCGCGCTCGTATGATGTGTGCATGCGTCTGTATTATAAAGAAGTCTTAAGTAAGATTCCGTTTCAAAATAATCTAATTAAAACAAACAATTATTAATGTTTAATCTCTCGACCAATCAAGGGATGTATGTATATTCAGTATTTTATTTATTTTATTGTATTATGTTGTAAAAATATGTTTAAAATTTTTGTCATAACCCTGATATTTTTGTGGTGGTGACAGCTGAAGTCAGATGTACAGGTAGCTTTATATTTTGCTTAAATATGTTGTAACAACATATATCTTTTCCAGATGTTCGTGATATTCGCGTTACCACCGCATATATCTCCGGCGTCCTCCCACACCATAGAGTCCAAGCCTTACCAGTACCTGTACATAGCTCTCAAAGTCATCGGGCTATTAAGTATCGTGACGGTACTCTACATGAGCGAGGTGTTCTTCCAGAAGATATTTGTGACCAGACCCTGGAAGGCGCTGTTTGTAAACTCTGACGATGACATACATCAGTGGTGGTTGAGGTGGAAACAGGATAGGTAAGTTTTTGGATATTGAATTAATATGACAGACAAATAACATAACATTAATATGACATTCCGCTCGCGGCTTTCAATTGATAATAGTATCATGTTCATTATTATCTGTGCGTCAAATGGCTTAAATGACTTCTATTCCATTATACTGACTGGATATAGGATATGTAGACAGTGGTCAGGGGACACTGACCACTCGACCAGACAGACGGACAGAAAAATTAAATATATTATAAACTTATAATTGCAATGTTGCAATAGGGTTCGATTTTCATCATAAGTTACTTCAATCACATTCAAGTTGTTATCACCAGGTATTCTGTGACGTTCGGCATAATATTCGGCATGGGGTACCTCCTGGCGCAGCGCTACAACCTCCTGGACGACAACAACCACAGCAACCTGTTCACACCAGGTTTGTCTTTAACCGCAACCTTGCTAGCGTTCATCGGGTTAGGCAGTTACGTCACATTCACCTTTTTCTGTACCAACTCGTACGACTGCAACGAAATACATAGTTACGTAGCCTTTTTACCTATAGTAAGTTATATTATACTTAGAAATGTGTCTGGAGCTCTGAGGATGCGTCATTCTAGTATGTTCGCGTGGTTCGGAAAGATAACTTTAGAGTTGTTTGCGAGCCAATCCCATATATGGTTAGCGGCAGACACTCATGGTGTCTTGGTACTCATACCAAGTGCTCCAATATTAAACCTTATTTTAACTTCGTACATTTTCGTATGCACAGCTAACGAGATACACAAGTTGACGGCTATAATACTACCGTACGCTGTGCCGGACGATTGGAGATTAGTATTGAGAAATTTTGGCATTTTCCTTGCTATTTTAGTACCTATTGGTATACATGATGGGATGTTTTAAGTTAGGTTCGCTTTGTGTTAAACACTAGTCAATTAGGTACGTCTACTAAAGTTGTCTGTCTCTACATTGTAGTACTGAGAGCTTATGACGTATTTCCAACCACGACAACACGACCTTGGGCTTTGACTGAAGATTTTTGCAAATCCAATCCTATTTTATAAACTTCATAGATGATGGATACAATTAAAAATTGAAGAATTTGACATCTAGTTAAAAATATGAGATATTTTAAATTAAATACGCTTTTAACGGTAATTTTACTATGCCAAATATGCGTGTAAACGAGTACAAAGATAAAATTAATTGATATTATTAATACAGGGAGATGACGTCACCCTTTTGTAGCATTTTTATGATCTTTTTGGGCTCCTCAAACATATCTAAGAAATAACGGACATAACAATTAATTTTTAGAAAAATCCTATTGCCATTATTCAGCTGACCGTTGAACAAGAGCCAATGTGAGACTTAAAACTTAATACAGTAATTTGAATTTTGTATGTGCGAATTTACATTAGATAGGCAGTGGTGCGAATGCGGTTATTTATATAAAGAGGTATAATAACAGATCAACATCAATATATGCTTAAAAAATATGACAGTAATTATACTGAACAATAATCGTACATTACGTGTTTATAACATGCTTACTGGACTTTTAAAAAGAAAAATGAGTGCAGTCTACAAATATTTACATAATACCATCAGACATCCTGAAAGTCCCATTGCTCTTCATCTCCCATCTCCGCCATTCTGTAGAACCGTGATAAGTGAGAGTTGGAACCTAATAGGGTGAACTGTAACAAGGTTCTGTAAGCTTCAATTATTATCTTCATACTGTTTAATAAGGACACTTTTATTTGTAATTACAGCTTACCCATTACATTATGATATACCTATAAGGTATACATAATTTTTGTATGTATATATATACATTAAACAGTGGAACAATTACTGGTAAACCATATAAATAAATATTACTTTTAAAAAGCGAGGTGCCGGTATGCTTCTTAAAAGTTTGAAGGTCTTCGCACGACGCAATAAGAAACAGTTTTCTTAACGCAACTGTTATAGACGTGCTATCGAATGTTGCATCGATTGAAATTGGAAGCTGTAAGCCTAAACTAAACATTAAAATATGGTTTATTGAAATGCCGTCGCTGTTTTTAAGACTTAATTTTCATGTTTAATTTTCAAGTTCGACTAAGAACTCAACGAAAGGAACCCAAGCAAGCATGGATCTTTAAATTGTCAAAATTTTACATATTAAAGTTGACATAATTGTTTCTTGTTCTAATTGTGATATTAATTAAAAAACGGTGTTTCGCATTTTACCAACCAATTTCTCTTATCAAGAAATGTTTGCTCGCATATATCAAAATAAATATTTCATTAATTAATTGCTGCTGGCATAAGCGTTGAGAATTGTCAAAAATTTATCAATCTGTAATTTATATTATCAATATAAGTTATATTATACTAGTCAAATGTTATGTACATGAAAAGAAATAAAGTACAGTAAATTTTAATATAATGTTTATATACTTATATATATATATATATATATATATATATATATATATATATATATATATATATATATATATATATATATATATATATATATATATATTGTATTATCTATAAACACAGAATATTTCTTAAGCGAAAATCCAGATCTCTTTACGGCGGATATGGCACAGAAAATTGAAGGTGAAATGTAAGCAAATCACGCTATTCTTCAAAGAGATCAGAATAGGTAGTTTTTATATAAATAAAAAGATTTATATCAAAACTACCTATCCCGATCTCTGTTAGCAATTGAGATTAATAATATTTTTTTAAGCTACGCGTAAAAGTTACAAGTAACATTCATTTTACGTTTTAAAGGTCTGTCGTATTTGTATTTAGTTAAAAATTTTCTTAGATATATTGAAAAAGTGTTGTTTTTCTGCGCACACTTTGAATATTTTTACCTCATTTTTAATAATAAAAATATATTACTATAACTTTTCTACTTCCACAATATAATTACATAGAAGATATAGTTTTTCGATTACGAGTACGAGTTTTTTGGATCGGTCCGGGCATAAGTTTCCTTAAATATTGGATACGAATTTGTTTACGTTATATGGGCATTTACTCTTTCGCGTTTGTTACCCGTTTTACATCTTTATTGGACAAATGCAAGTGTTTAGGCAGTCTTAAATGCAGTTTGATTGTCAAAATACTAAGTAAGTCTAAGCTTTAAACCAAATAGCGTAAGGCAGCTTTTCCATAGGTCAGAAAGTATTTTTTGTTATGTTTATTGGCAGTTTGAAAGAAAATAGAAAGTAATGAAAGATATTATAAAGCAATATTGTTTTGGCTGTGTGGTTTTGTGTGTAAGTCTGTGATATATGTAAAATTGACATTATAATTTTGACATAAAATGTATTTGTATGTATAGTTCTGCAGTTCACTATATGTACATAGTATTAACAGGTTATATACGTGTAAGCAACGCATACTCAAAAAAGTATTACTTAATTTAATTTTTTTCATCTAATAAGATTTTAGATAGGCTTTCTGTGTCATGTACATTAATTAAATATAACAAAATATGTTCTGTGCAATGGCCTAATATCTGTTTAGAATTCTATATAAGACTTAGAGTCGATAATCAGCTATTTGGGCTAACATATGTATCAAGTTAGTGAAGAAACCGTTATTTTTCTAATTCACTCTGTACTCCATTAAGAGTGCAACTTTGGGCTTTATTCAGTCGCAATTAGAATAATGTGTCTGGAAGCTTTATTGTGAAATCTCATGAGGAATATAACTTTACTAGTCGATTTTCTTTTTCAAGTTCTCTCGAATATAATTGAACCAAAATTAATAATATTGTGATTTTAAATGATCTGGTTGTGGTTTTTTCAAGCTATTTGTTTTTTAGATTCATATAACCTAATGTTTATTTATGTCATAGCTTAATTTATATATCTATGTTGTATAACCCGCTCTTATTCAGACTTTTTCTCATTCTGATGTCAAAATAAAAAAGGACTACTAAATTTTGGAAACAAAAAAGGTCTACTCCGAAATTAAAAATACGACGAACAGAATTTGACAGTCTTTGACGTAAATTACTCAAAATACTGTCAAAATGTTATACTTCGTTTAATTTTTCGGAGTAGGCCCGTAGTAATACGACATTATTTATGATTTTATTAATTATGATAAGGTTACGTTTGATTGTGAATGGGAACTATTAATAGAATTTTTGTTATTAAAAAATCTTTATTTATAAATGTTGAAGCATTGGGTAAGATGTGCAACGTTAGCTGCTTATAAAGAGGGACTCACTTGAGCGTCACATAATAAATAATATGATGTCATAATTTGGCCGTTATAGTTTTTGATATCATTGCTCTATACACATTAAGAGAAAGGGATAAATTTTATCCTCAGAATTTTTAAATTAGCCCTTTTTAAATGTTTTATTACTATAACGAAAGCGACATAAAGTATTTAATAAAGGTTTGCGCTGCGCGTCTCTCTTCAACGTCTTGTTACGTAATATCTCGCTTTTACGCCAAGTACAAGCAGTATTGAAGATCTTTTTTATTTTTAAAGCCTCATCTTAAGTAGAGGACAAAATGTGCCCGACATATCAAGGTGGTACGTGTCTCTAGAAATGTCAGAGAATTTATGAATGACGTTCTAGACGCACTTGTCGTGCTATGTCATATTTATTATATTATTGCAAAACTTGTTTAAGCAAGAAAATCTTGTCATGTAGACGAAGAATGATTTTATCTGACATTTTTAGTATTCTTTCTCATGTTTATTATATATTGCTGGATTTTAATTATGTATCTACGGATAGTTTTGCTTGACTTTCGAGGCGTTTAATTTTGATATGTCGCAATTAAATCCTTTGTAATAAAGTGTAGATTGATGATTAAAAACCAGTTTAAGACGCCCTTAAAGTTACAGTGAAATAAAGAAACTCATTACTTTTGTATGGAACTGCATAATATTTTTTTTACTTGTTTAATGTATATTTGTAAATTATGTAAATAAATAAATATTTCTGAGAAATATTTTTTGTTTTTTTTTATTGCTTAGAATTCATCGTATAATATCGCCTCTTATAAAAAGAAGGAATAAAAAGCCTCAGTAACAAGCAAAATTTTATTTTTAATCTTTACATTATTTGTGAATAAGTTTAATATAATAATGAATATACATCTTAGTAATAATATGCAAATCTTGTTAATGTGTAAAATATATTTACATAAATTACCTTGTAAAGGTACCAATGAAAACAATGTTCGAATCCATAAGTTAAGTAAGGTGTTGCCATTAAATTTAATGGTATATAAATGTTATGTTAAATATAGTTCCCTGTAGATAAATATTATATTGAATTATTTATTAAATATATAGATAGATATTTAAGTAAAACTCAGTATTTATGGCAAGACACATTAAAGGATTTAATCTTAATTTTAATAAATAAAATATTACTGTCTAAAAGAATATATACCTATTTCATTTTATTTATGGACATCACCTATGTGTGACCGAAACAGGTAAACAAATTCAACTTCGTTCTTCACTCGACAAACCTTTATCACACGAAGAATTACAAACTTAAAGCATTATTGACGAGAGCAAATTATTTGTGTCCTACAGCCGAGAGCACAAGAAGTTGGCATATATATATGCTTGGACTTGCTTGGACACAATCCTCCCAAACGCCGTTAAGATAAGAATATAAAGTTATATCCGAATTTGACGATTTGAGTTACAGCGTAAATTTGAATAAAGAGCTTTTTATCTTTTTATTTTTGTTTTAAGGCATAGACATGGGAGGGAAGGACACGGATTTGTGCTCTGGAGTGTATCATTTTTTTTTAAATAAGTAAATATTGAGTGAGACATTGCAAATTATTTGCGTTCTGTTGTTTTAAATTAAATGTTAGTTTTAACACATTAACAGGTGCATTATGTTGTACGTGAGTCACTAATACTACAAAATGGTACTCGAATATGTGAGTATTGCATTGGAAGAACAAAGAAAATGGCATAATTTCGATCAGTGAATCATTACAATAGTTTTGAGACCAAAAGTTGATCAATTACTGGAAAATAAAATAATAATTATAAGAATATTGAATTTTATCGTAGGCTGTTGGTGTTGCTAGTTAGATTGTTCATTATGCATTAAGACGATAATAACTAAATGCATTTAGTCACACATCACATAGTAACAAACCAATGCAGCAAACAGTAAACGTTTTAGAAAATCAGTCTCAACGAACAGGCCATTGTCATTTTTTTGATAAAATATAGATTAACATTACACATACACGACAGTGATATCTACGTCACACTTAGTTTTCGAAAATAATTGAATATCAACAACAACATTCAATATTAGTGAGATTGTGTGAACAGTTTTTCTCAGAAATCTAACGTAAAATCTTTCTTTCACTATTTTCATTTTAATTAATAGACTTTTCCCGCCAACTCATTTTGACAAGTGATCACAGAGCACAATGCGTATACATTGCAGTTTTTCAAGGTAAGTATAACTTTGATATTATAATAAAGTTTTATTGGATGATTCAATGCTACCACTTAGCTGTCAAATAATTATAGTTTAATACGAGACATTTAGCTTTTCTGTCAGTACTCAAAGGTAGCCAATGTGAACAGGGCAAAGGGGGCATAGGTATGTGCTGTCTTCAAAATTACACGTCAACAGCAATATCAAATAATAATCAACATATCGTTCCTTTAATAATAAAAGAGTTTAACATTTTGTAAAGAGTGATTTTAAATAATGGGCACAAAACGAAATCTACCGATTATAGTGTAGTTATTAAACAACATTTCACATATTAAAACTAAATAATAAGCGTTTTATTCAAAAAATGGAATGTGCGAATTTAAAATATTTAAGCGCGATTTCTCAAAAGGCTGCTTTTTTGTATTATGCCTGTATATTATGGTGTGATGTGTATTTATTTATAAAACAATTATAATCTGGTGACCTTTATGTTCGTAATTTAATTGTAGGTTCCATTATCGGTAGTCATCACCGTTTTTCTTATTCCGATTCTTTTGTAGGTTTCGAGGTTACGAAAGAATGGAAGTAACTATTAATAACTTTTGACGCAGTAAGTTAAAGTCCTAAAGCTGAAAGTAAATTATGTAGTACTAAAATGAATTACTATATAATATTGAACAATCTTTGACAATACTTAAATACTTATTATATACATAGGACATAAGGTCCGGGATATATCGAATGAAATCACAGTGTCTCTTCGCAATTTCAGAAAGTAAAGATGTCATATAAATTAACTACATTGATGTAGGTCGCATAATCGTTTAAGTGGTATGGCATTTTTTTTTTAAATTTTGCAATTCGTGATAAATCTCAAATATAAGGCCCCAAGAGCCATAAGCAACACCGCAAATACATAAATACACATTATTAAGTTTTATTGGAATTTGGTATACTGCCTGTTTGCCATTCGACACGTATTTGGTGGTGATGTCATATATACATACATTTATATGTTACTCTTGCATTTAACCATTTGTTCCAAAAAGGCAAACACAAAATCTAATGCCACAAAGTTGGCTCGCGTGGTCAATGTCTCCATCTCACGATCTTATTTAGAAAGGTGGATCAGATGAAGCATGACAGTTTACGAAAATAATTGAATATCAACAACAACATTCAATATAAGCGAGACTGTGTGAACACTTTTTCTCAGAAATCTAACGTAAAATCTTTCACCATTTTTATTTGAAATAATAGACTTTTCCCGCCAACTCATTTTGACAATTCAAGTGATCACAGAGCACAATGCGTATACATTGCAGTTTTTCAAGGTAAGTATAACTTTGATATTATAATAAAGTTTCGTTGGATGACTCGATGCTACCACTTAAATGTCAAATTATTATTATTATGAGATGAATCATGACAGAGTTATTTTCAACATCGCAGTTAGATTTAAAGACTGCTATTTAAACCAACATGTTGCTAAAGTGAACGCGATTGGGTAAGACTAAGCGATATATACAGAATGTCTTCTGTTTATTGTGTTCGATATATTCCCGGCCTTAATAAGCAAACACATAGAAGCACAATGATTAGTACGTGCACATAAAGTTTCAGTCTTTGAACAGTCGAATCACATAAAATTATTGCTGGAAAATATCAACTAACGACAAAGCTTCTAGCTAATAGACTACATCGGCCTTAAACTAAAATTCTAGGGCTATTTCTTCAAGTACAAAAACATCAAGATTTGTAACCTTTGATACCGATTTTAGGGGGACTAATTTACTATCTAATTACTATGTCGTTCAGGCATTCGAAGGCAACTATTTGTAAAATTTTTTAGTCAATAATTGCTATTACTTTTTATATTTAGAAAACATTGGTAGGTTAATCTATGACTATGAAGGATTTTTTATGCCTAAGTTTAAGGTTGTGTAAATTACCATAGAGTTAAGAATATTAAGAAAGGAAAAGAAAAAAATCAAAATAAATTGTCTAGTTAAGTAACATGTATCAAATCGAGAACGCTTCAAACTATGTATATTTAATTGATAACGCTGAAACTATTCTATTGGTGCGTCAAATATAAGTAAATATAGATAATCTATAATATATCTTACGATTAATATGTGATCTTATATTCGTACAGTTGATTGTACATAAGTTATAATTGTGCATTTGGTATACCAATTTTTTTGGGCCTTAATTGTTTATTATTATTATTCTTAAATACGTACTAAACATTTACAATTATTATCAAAATCATATTCAATAAAATGAAAATTTCTCTCGAGACCTGTTATTTACATTACAATAAGTATGTTTAAACTATTTACAAAATAGCAAAAAGTGCGCAAAAAACGATTTCACAAAATATGCATTTGAGCAATACGTTTAATATATATTTACAAAAAGCATATTTACATAGAAGTATATTATAAGTAATGAAATAAAACTTAAGGCGAAGAAAAATCACCGAAATATTTTATGTATTAACTACACATAAATAATGAGACCGATGTTTTCTTAATTCTAATAAAATTATATCTGACGAAACGAGTTGATACAGAAATCGAGGCATACTATATAAATACCTACATTATTTATCTACATGTATAACGACCTATAATTCTACAAACAAGTTATTGCTATAAGAAAATTAGCTATTTACACGTCAAGCAAACCTTATAGTAAATGCCAAGACATCAAAATTGGAACAAAAAATTAAAACAATAGAATTTTTCTGCATCACTATTCTAATTTCGCTAAGTTCTATACGAAATCAATGGTCTACAATCTCCAGTACTTACATAGTATTGTATCACATTAGATTAGAATCTTGTATAATATTCCTTAAATTAAATCGACAGTTTGAAGAACGTGCATCTATATCTCTTATTTATCCGTAATATAAGAAGTATTAAACGATTGCTCTGGTCAGACTAAATACTTTGTTCAAATATAGAATTTATTTGAAAAACTTGATAACAAGTAATTGATATTCTGTACTATCAAAGGGAAACTAACTTTTTTGTAGTAAGATGGAATCGTCTATCGCCTGTTCAAATCGTTCTTAAAGATATATTAGACTTGAAATTGATTAATCAATATACCAATATTATTATTATTCAATTATTGAAGAATTATATCATTAAGAAGGACGTTTTAGTACAGAAGAAATTACCATATCAAATTTTTCACAATCTTAATTGGACAGTTTTATTTGATGAAAAGCAGCGTCAATGCCTTGCTAAATTGACTCGCTGCAAATGCACCTATATCAGAATATTAGTACATATTACTAAGCACATGGTATTTTGTATAAAATAATTAATCGGAATTGTCTTGTCCTATCGCGTTGTTCAACATTCTAGTATCATCACTGACTAAGCATCGGTCGTAGCGGCGTTGTCTGGTGATTTTTGGCCTTACGCTACTCAACAGAGGGGCTGATATGGCGTGGCCGGGCACCCTGTGGAGGTCCTTCCTCCCTTGTAGGAGGGGTGAGGTAACGCTGGAGGATTCGTCACCCTCGTCATCAGTCAGCGCTGGGAAGCTCTCTTTCATTTTGAGACTCTTTTCTAGGCGTCGAAGGAATCTAGAATTACAATTTGAAGTTTAAATTCCTAATGTAAAAATTACATTCTCAGAGAAAATCACTGCAAAATGCTACAATCTAACTACAACTTGGTCTGAATCCTACTTAACACTTAAATAAATTTGCTTTTCTTCAGCTTTAATTAGTAATTCGATATTACCTAATTTGGTTGCTGATGGTTCTTAGCTTGCTGACTTTTGCTGGTTTACGGGTGTCCTCCGTCAGATCCAAGCTCGACGATATTTTAGATGAAGTGTCCTAGAACCAAGTCAACTTCTGAATAAAATAATGGATATTTTTTAAACGAACAGCAATTGATAACAACATGCTTCTAAATATAGTTTTGTTCTCTGGGTAAAATTTTGGGACAAATCTATAATTATGAAATCGGATGGGAACATTTGAATATCATATCATGCAACATCAGTAAATTACTAAGTTGTGGCTATTCCTATTTCCAGTAATAACTAAATGACTTAGTAAGAAATAGAAGTGGCAATTATACATTCAACTGAAATCGAAAGTTTGTCCGAAGCACATTGGCTTAAACATAGTAATAATAATAGATACTGATGTTGCAATTACTAAAGGGGAGTATGTAACATAGGAACATTTAGGCAAAACATTCCGGGATCTACGGCTACGAAGTCTCGCATTCTCCAATAACAAGATGAGTATTGTATGGTGATGTTGTTTTAGAAGTATTCATCTGATGGGCTATGTAGTTAGTATTTCTAATGAAGTCTGTTTTTATTTTGTATACCTACCTAATGATTGGTTGAAAATTTTCTAAATGTAAAAATATTGGGTATTCCCATAAATTTTCCATTCCGATATCATTATGGAAATACCCTATTCCTATAAATATAGAAATTACTACTAAGGTCACCAAAACTACTTAATTTTATGAACCATTCCATATTAAGACATCAGATGTATCAGTTTTTATAAAAGTGATGATTAACCGTTTGTTTAGTTTTGGTGAACATTTGAATATGCGCTGTACTTTTCTTAATCAATGGTAAGGTAATATTTTTTAGGCAAGTCTAAAAATTTCTTGGTCTGTATAATTTTGTATTTACAATACAAGTTTTCTTAAAAGCTGTATAATGATGGAAGTTAATAATGAGCACAGGGAATATTCATTACGTTATTTATGATTTAAGGTTATATTACAACAGGCATAGTTTATTTACAATTATAAATTGGACTACGTTTCAAAGTATTTTTTTCCAAAATTCGTGGGTATATTCGACTGGTCACCTCAGAGCTACGGCATTTTTGTCTCTTCAGTGGTTTTCTTAACCGAGTCGGCTCGCTTGGCTGAAATAATTCAATAACATCTACACCTATACAGGAAAAAAACACGCAGAACAAGAAATATGGTGCCATATTAAGGAAAAAATAGCGTGCGACATCAATTAATTTACAAATATGTACAAACGTTGCAAGTACAGCAGAATGGTGTAAAAATAGCAAAAACAATTTATAGTACAGTTTTCGTGTGGACTACATAATGCAAAAATATCTATGTTAATTCTTATAATTTCAATTTACATGAGTGCTTATAATTTCTTAATTATTATAGTGATAATGTGTTCTAAGTACAGTCGCATATCTCTCACTACCCATAGATATATTTTAATGGGATTCAATGTCTTGTGACAATAATCGGAACGGGAGTTTCGAAATAAATTAAAGATCAACCACTATTATGTAGACGATTCAAGAAAAATGTTTATGTCATACCGATTATAAATGTAAAATTCTATCCATAAATTATACAAATAATCCCAAGATTGTAAAGTGTGCATTTATCGAGTTAACTAGTAATACCTGAAGCTCCAAATCAGGTAGCCTTAGTTCTCTAGCAGATGCAATGGAGGCCACTGATGCGTTAGAAACGGAATCTTCTGATGATGACGAGGACGGAGGCGCAGGGGCTTGTGAGCGAGATCTACGTCGTCCACCCTTTCGATTTCGATTCGTAGCGTCACGGCATCCTGGAACCTTTAAATTCCACTATTTGAATGTTACTCAAATATTTTAATTATTTTACCGTCAACAATCACAAATTAGGAGCCAGAAATCTAAAATGTTGCGATAAAACAAAATAGAAATGGTTAAAATAAAATTTAGAATTTTCAAACGGTACAAATGAACTCACTTCTAAAAGATTATGCATTGAATGTGGCATATGTGGCAGTGTTGACTTCGCGTTGCCGGTCACCTCGTGGGACGCTGTCCTTATTGTTCTCCTGTCTCGTTTTCTCCCGGATTTCTTCTGGCTGTTGTTAGGTGACTTACAAGTGTTCCCTTTTACACACTCTGAACTAGGAAAGTCATAAAGTCCATCAGAATCTGTAAAGGGTAGTTGTTTCCCATAGAACTGTGGTGAAAATCTTCCTAACCCGGTTTTATCACTCAAAGGACTCTCGCTTCTAGAACTGACTGGACTTAAAGGTCTACTACAATCGGAAAGTAAAGTGGGCGGTCTTAAACTAGCCCTCTCATCTAAACCTCTTTCGACACTAATACATTTAACGATCGAACACTTTGTTACTCCACTAGGAGTACATAACGTTGTCTGTGGAATTTCTAGACTTTCTTTTAAATTGACCATAGTTTCCAATTCCTTAGCACTGGATGGAACGTCATCAACTTTTTCGTCTGTTCCTATGCCTTCGTCATTGGATTCTAGCAGTGGATCATCTGACAGTGTCTCTGAATCAGATCTCCCACGTCTTCTTTCTTTAGGATCGTCATTTGATGTTGCTGGATTCGAATTAGTCTTCATTAATGGTCGTCGTCTCGATTGAAAGCAAGAAGGGCCCCCGCCTGAACCCGGGTCTTCCATTTCTGATGGGCAGAGAGGATTACTAGATCCACATCTAGACGGTCCGGGGCTTGCCATTGAACTGTACCCAGATGAAGAGAGATTGGATTCCGAAGGGGCCCTTTCACCTCTAACAGACATGGAGAACGGACTTAGATAACACATATTGTGACCAGTTGGTGGCGGTGGGCGAGGTGACATTGGTTCATCTGATTCCTCACTCGCATTATACGTTACAGTTATCAAAGGTGGAGGTTGAAATTCTAAATGAGGTGGCGTACGTCTTGGCGGTGGTGATCCTGGCGAAGGGCGCTCTATCGTAAGTATAGGAACTTTGAGCGCTGAAAGTGCAGGCGACGGAGATGACATTTCCCGTTCTGAGTCTTGGCTATGGGTAAAGCTAGGGCTGGGGGAGTCTGTTACGTGTGTAGATGGTGTCGGAGTTTGAGAGTTGATAGCTGGCTGACGTAACTGGACAAAAATTTATTGATTAGTTACAACTTAATTTTTGATTATTTTGTTTTTTTTATTGGTGACTATTTCAGTACACTTGTTTACAATAAATATGTGTGCATAACACATATTTTTTGGAAAGTTCTTAAAATTGAAATAAATGTAAATATTACCCTCAGTCGCAATCCTGAAATCGGTCTCTCAGGCTTCGTCTCAAACTTAATTTCATCCAACTCATCTTCACTGGGTGACACGCAGGTTGCTCTATATTCACTCTTTGTCTCCGGTTCCATATTTGCTCTGGGCATCCTAGGTGAAGGTAAAGGAGTTGGTAAAGGGGTAGGGAGAGGTGTTGGAAGAGGAGTCGGTAGTTCTCTTATTGGTGATAGGCACTTGTTGATACTACTCGGAACTTCTAGAAGGATCGATGGAGGATGGAGGAGATTGCTTCCTGAGCTTGTGGACTTATGAGCACTTAGTGGATCAAGTACCTAAAATTGAACTTTAAATATGTAAATACCAAACATGCAGCTAGTATTTGCCACAATCATTTTGATTGTTAATTTTCTGAACGACTTTATGATTTGTATATTTAGTTATATAATAAGTAGTTTGCTCACCTGAATTTCAATTGTGTTATGTGGTCGCGTAATCGGAGAATCTGGTGCCAATGAAGGAATATGCGAGGAAGCGAGCGATATGTCATCACCATCGACAGAATCATCTTGAGGCGATGAAGCAGAAGGTGAACTTGATTGAGATATACCGCCTGATGATGCTCGAGATACTATTGCAGCAGAAGATGATGAAAAATTGCGAAACATTGCTAGAATGGAGTCCGCACTGGATATTTTTGGCGTTCTGAAAGGCAGCAAAACATGTCGTATATATTTTATTTTATCTATCAAATTATACGTATTACATTATTTAAAGATTAAATTTAATAATAGGAACACTGTTAAATTACCTTGAATATCTTTTTAAAGCGGCGTGTGCTAGTGTTAAATCAAGACTGGTCATAGAGTCACTGCCCTGATTACTAGATGTGCTATGGGGAGATCTAACTTCCACTCCTGGGGAAGGTGGAGTACTTGAAGCTCTAGCTCTTATCCCTCTATCCGCTATAACGGACATAGGTATGGTAATTGTGTTCACCATATCAACATCAGAACTCGAGCTCATTTCCGCTGATACTTTATTAAGGAGCCTAGCAAAGGTAACTTTCTTCTCCAATTTAGGATCTGATATGTGCCTCATTGACGGGGATGTCGAAGGTGTAGATGCTTCACTCGCAAATGACGTTTCCCTATGTTCTGTACTATATTCCATGAAAGCCGGCGCACTCTCTACTGTGCTTAGTGTTCTTTTCTCAGACATCTGTATAAGTTCTCCCATTGAAATTTTTTTCGAGTGATCGTTGCCTGTTGCTGGGCTTATTAGTTGTTGAAGAATTTGCTTCTTTTCAGCTGCATTTTTCTTTGTAGGCGTCGAATTGTTACGCTTTTTTCGAGGAGATGGAGTACCTGCATAAAAAGCCATCGATATAACAACAATTCAAGAGATTAGTAGTTTATGATAAGCATTTAATACAACATCAATGTTCATGACAAAAGCTACACAATATTCAGAATAATAATTAGATATTGTATTGAAACTCTAATAGTTATCGTACCAAATTGAGAGATCTTTATCATGCCTTTGATCTCACCACAAGTGCAGCTAATGGAAGCCAATTCTTTAGGATATGTGCCAAAATATTTATATTCTTTAATAAGTGCCAATTGAATTGGATTTCTAATGTGTTATTGTGTTGTATGAAAGTTTTCATAGGTCTTTATTACAACTAAACTGATGGAGATGTTGATCTACCAATGTTAAAATATTATATGGTTATAGGAATTATATAGCAATATACAAAGCATACATTAAAAGCGATCTGCACTCATTATTGATCATTGACCTTAATTTCCAATAACCATATAAGCTAGGACACTGTTGTGCTGAGAATGCTAGAGTACAATCTCTAAGAATCACAGAGATGCAGTAAAGAGATTTCTTTTTAAAAAATTGCAGAACAATGTCCATTCACATTCAAAAGAGCATGCTAAAGC
This sequence comes from Acentria ephemerella, assembly GCA_943193645.1. Lineage (NCBI taxonomy): Eukaryota > Metazoa > Arthropoda > Insecta > Lepidoptera > Crambidae > Acentria > Acentria ephemerella. The sequence continues at coordinate 1,270,180 of OW971887.1, forward strand.
AACATACATAAAAACATCTTTTAAACTGTCAATTATTGTTAGAGCAAAACCTCCCGATTGCTTAAATAAAATTTAAATTGACAGATTAAAAGATGACGCGATAGTTGGACGATCTAAAAAGGTGTAAACGAAGGAAGGAGCGTCTACTCAGAAATGCTTATTGTGCATAGTCAGGGTGCACACATCAATGAAGTAAAAAGATAGCGAGACCAATTTATATTGGTCTGGGATAGCATTCCACATTGAGTGTCATTCAGTTGCAGGGACACATTCAGTGCTATCGGAGCCCAGAGCCACGCGTTCCGCAAAGACGTCTGATAAATGTATTCGACATAATTTTACGCAAATAAAATAGTATAGAATGAGTTTAAATGATTTTTGATTATAAAGTATAAAATAAAATAATTAAAATCGACTAAGAATGACCTTGATCATTACCTGCAAATACTAAAAAGCTAATAATACGAAATATAACAAATAGAACCAAGAAAGTGATTTGATCCAATGACAATTGATAAATGAAATGGTAATGGATGAGTGAATAACAAAAGGGTCATTCAGAAGAGTATTGCAGAGCTAAATATGCATTTATAAAGGGAACCAAGCACGATAACACGCCATCGGTAGTATTTGTTACTGTACTAATCGTTAAAATTGTTTCGTTCTTGCGAAATTTCAGCATGCGCTTAGTAATATATTTGTAATGAATCCCAACACCCATGTTGAATCTTATGAAAGTTAAAGTGCTAAATATACCTAATGTATTCCTATTTCTAAGTTTTACTCAGGGAATAGGTCGGTGACAGAACCGATATTCTAGGATCTACAAATTCTAGAGTGGGAGATGCATAACAGAAAACAATGTGCATCGTAACCGTTGGAGGATGAAAGAATATCTGAAGGAAGATTCGAGAATGAAGTCGCGGCCGTCGATGCGGAGTGCGCGGGCTGGATCCGTTCGCTCCGCTCCTTACGTCCGGGCGGCGGCTTTAACAGATCGTCCAAGCTAAAGGTGCGCGCGGCCCTCGGGTGCGGCGAGAGGCTCGACACCGACGGCTTGCGGATACCGAGCCGCGTGAGCAGCGTGCGCGCCGGCGCCTCGCCCCCCGCGCCCCCCACACCCGCCGCGCCCGCCGCCGGCCCCGCGCGCCGCCCCGCTGTGGACAACCAACCGCGTCACTGCCTCCGCTCCGGCTCCGCCGCCGGCACCGCGGCGTACTGGCCGCGCGCGCGCCGCCCGCCGCCCAGCGCTGGCCATCGCGCACCGCGCCCACGCCCGCGCCCGTGCCCACGCGTTATGAATAGGGTTGCCGGATGCACAACGTTATTGTTGTGTTTACGTAATTAAAAAGCATTTTATTAAACTTGATAATTAGTGGTTACCAAAAAGTTCAGTTGTGGTATACCGTAATATCGGTCCAATTCCGGTTCGGGATTGACAACCCTAATTCAAATAACCAAAACACTATCAACACATAGAAACTTTTAAAATAAATAAGTAAACAACAACGAAAAACTTTTCTGCAAAACTACATACGTTTTTAGATTTAGTCGATAGGGTGTTGGAGTATTCAAGCGATATAAATATCTGGTAATCTTTTGATAAAAAAATTCAATTACTTTAACTCTTCTATAGCGGCAAATTCATCATTAGTATAAAACAATTTACTTGCTTCATTATTTTACTGTTTTTATAATTTTCATGAGTGTTAAGGTCAGAGTTAAAATAATTGTGCGCCTTACGAAATCCAGAAACGACAAATATTCTTCTAATAGGATACAGGTCGAGCATCTATTGACACAACCTAAGCTAATCCAGTACGTGCACCGATCAATAACATATACTTATATTATTTATATTACAACCAAACAAATAACATTGTAATGTTTCTGGACCCGTAAGTTTATTAAACACAGAATAAAGAAAAAAGAAAATTACGTAAAACGTGTCCTTACCATCCCAGAGACAGTGCGTTTATTAGGAAAATAGATGAGTACTGCGGAAATATTCTTAAAATAATTGATAAAGCATCATCAATATTACTGTGACAGTTACGCTATACAGGATCACCTTCCACTCACGAAAGAAACGGAGTCTTACAAAAATCTATGTATTTACCATAAATCGTGACTGTGACAAGCATGTACGCAATTTAATGTGCTCGCAAAAAGAAATTGGTAGAACAAGTCATTTAAATATTGAATATTGGGAACAAATTTATGGGCCTAAAGATTTGTCCTCCAAAGGATCCCCCAGAGGAAGTATGAATGAACTTACGTCTGGCACATCTGTCGGCTTCCTCCGCCAGTAGCTTCTCAAGCTTTTCCGGGAAGTGTCTTTTGCCGCACCAGACGAGGCCGATCATCCCGAGGACGACGAAAACAGCGAAGAGTCCAAGCCAAAATGGTTCCTGAAGCATTCTAGTACCAAGTCCAACGATGTTCGGTGTCGGATTAGGAATTTCGCATCTGCAACAGAAATGTAGATTATTACACATTTATTTTTTATTTCCAGATTGTTAACATTATATTGAAAAAATAAAATGATAAACCTGTTAAGGCGTTCACTCCATGCCGATTATTAAGCCGACAGATTAAACTAGTTCGTTAAAGAGTCGATCTAAGAATGATATTGTTTATATTGTTTTAAACTTTCATGGTTATCAACATGTTCGTAGTCATTTACGGGATTTATAGCATGTACACTTTTGTTATTAATTTCCGATATTTCGGCACTGCTGCAAGCGTCAAGATCACGGAGATAACTGACGAATTTACGGTGAGATGTTATGGGCAGATATATTGATCCACTATCTCAAAACTGATCATTCCCTCACTATTCGTGGTATAAACCTCTTAAATAACCATCCACAATCTAAGAATGGCTCTTCAAAATTCCATACTGCAATTTAGGATGGAATGGAACTTACCTTTTTCCTTTCCAAGAAGGATTACACTGACACAAGAAGCCGCCATCGCGCTCAAGGCAGGCGCCGCGGTTGTTACAGGGGCGCGTGGTGCAGGCGCGCACGCGCTCGGCGCAGCGCTTGCCGCGCCAGCCACGCGCGCACGCGCACGAGAACCCGCCCTCCACGCCTGCCGCCAGCGAGCAGTTCCCGAATACGCAAGGAGATCGTTCGCATGCGGTAAGCACGCAGAATATACCTGATGCAAGCAAAGATGCTTCTGATGGGGCATATACAACACTAACTGTGCCCGCGACTTCGTTAGGGTTGTCGTCGGAAAATAACAACGTGTCGTTGGTAGGTCAGTGGGTTGCATGATTTTACTTAAGTATTTATTTGGTAAAGGAATCATATTTACAAAAACAGCTTCGCAGATAATGCTTTATTTTAGAACATATTGAATTTTTTTCGAACTTTTAAAGGAGAAAATTCCAGCATACATGACGTTTGTTTAACATTAACCATTTACCGTTTAAAAAAGGAATATTTTTTCCCGATTTTGCATTATTCTACATTGATGCTCAGCTCCAATCTGCCGTATCGTGATGGCGTGATGATATATAGTTTAAAGCCTTTCTCAATAAATGGACTGTCCAACACAAAAATATTTTTCTTATTTATGGAAGTAGTTCCTGAGATTAGCGCATTGAAATAAACAAACAAAACATCCCTTCAGCTTTATGATATTAATATAGAAAACTGTTCATTGGGAATTTAATTTATGTGAAGGTATCTCATCATCATCATGATACGGAAGGCTTCGAAGAACTGGAAATAATATTTTTTTCGGCTGACCTGCTCATACATATTCCCTGTTATGAAGATTTAAAAGAACTTAGGAAATGAGCCTATTTAAATAAAGATATTTTGACTTTGACTTTGTAAATGATTTGACGGGCCTGGGTTTATATTAAATCTACTGTTTATGAAGTTACCTAAACATTTATGTAAATTATTACCTGTATAATATCCGCTGCATTGACAAAAATTTCTGCTGTCCTCAGAAGCGCAGATACCGTCATGTTGGCAAGGATTCGGGTAGCATGACTCCAAGTTGGTTTCATCAGGAAGAAGTAGCAATTTGTTGTGGTAGTCAGGATCTAGAAACAGGATGTAGATGTATCCTTAACACGTTCTTGCAATAGGCTGCAACGTTGAGCAGAGACTCCTTGCTATCCTTTCAACGGGGCCAATAAAAGGCCATATCCTAGTATTAACTTGGTTTTATAGATGTACAAAATTCGTTTTTTTTTGACAAGAAGATGTGTTACAAGAGGGAAGCAAATTTCAAAGTATTTTCTTTTCCTGGTATCAGCTCGCTTGGTCTCGGCGTAAAGGGAAACGTAGTGTACAGTGTATGAGAGGCATAAATATTATTAAGGTTGCCACTTACCATCAAGAGGGTTATCTGCTTGTTTTTTGATAAAAAAAACTTAAGTATGTAGTTTTTTATGTATATTTAACGAATTCTCTTCAATTGTTAAACCATTTACAAAATTCTTTTTTTTTCCACAGAGTATATCAGAGTATATCTAAGGTACTGAGTGAGGATCTGATGACTGGATCTCACGGAAATCGTGAGCAACCTTCAAATTTTATAGGCACTGAATTAATACTGACTGCCTCTTAACTTGTTTCTAGAAACAATAGAAAATGAAGCACCGAGTTCAAAAACTACTTTTGGTTAACCTGAAGCCAATTTTTTAGTTTTGTTCCCAACTATTGTTTATTTCTCACCTTTATTGACGGCTACAGATATATCCACGTTAACAGCCGTATCTCCTGCATGCTGTGTCACTGTTATGGCATGAAGATACGAGTTGATTATGAGCGGCGCGCTTGGTTCCACCTTCCTCTTACTTCGGGTTTTCTCACAAAGGATCCATTGGGTGCCGTTGTTGTCCGTGTAACTGTCCATCACCTGGTGAGATTATTTATTTGAATCGATTTTGTAATTTTAAATATTTAGCATATTTATTAAAGAAAGAAGCGAGATTGTGGTCGATGCAGTCACAATTCGATAGAATCTATTTATATAGCTGGCCACTATCTGTAACTCAGATCATAGAATCTTGAATAAAACTTACTAAATGTGAAATTCTCATAGTAATCCCATTGTCTGGTGACAATGACAATAAATCATGACTTGGTAGTCAAGGTTTGATGAGCCAGAGAAATCGAGGGCAGCCTTGACATTTTATAGGCACTATTATATTTAATTTGTTTCGGAACCTCATCGTGTATTTTAACCAATGACAAAGGGACAGGCAAGTCTACAGGACTGACGGTCATCCAACCTTAGTACATTAATTAAATGTGAAGAAAGTTTTTAACTAAACTAAAAAACGGCTTCAAAACACTAAAAAAAGCTATTATATTTTGGAGTTCGAACTGAGTTGTTTTGAATAATTCTATTATTACATTAAATTTATTATTATTGCTTAAACCATCTCTTAGATATAAATTTCTATTTGATGCTCCAAATATCAGATACAATGTTTATTATACATATGTTTATTTTGTGATAATGTAACATTGGTTGATGTATGTACAATAAAGCTATATACTGTTCTAGTTTGTAATTGGTGTTGGGAAAAGGACACAATGAAAGAGACAACTCGACATCTTGATGGTTTACGACGATACGTTTATGATAACGATAGATTATACATTTTTCAGGAATAAGTCTGAAAAGGCTTCTATTTTTTTAAAGAACTTAGATGTAACCTCGATCCAGCCTTTCCCCTGGCCGCAAGGCTCGGTCTCGTTCATCGCGTGCGCGAGCGCGGCGGCGTGCAGCGCAAGGGCGAGCGTGTGCGCGTGCGGCGCGAGCAGACGCGCGCGCAGGCTGGTGCGCGGCGGCGGCGCGCCCGGCCAGTTGGGGGCCGCCAGCCGCCCGCCGCCTCTCACCTCCACCACTTGACTCACGTTCACGTAACCCACTGCACAAATAACCCCAACGATCTATCATACTATCAACAGAAGTTTCCTGTTCGAATGTCATTTATCTGGATTCATCAATTTTTAATTGCTAATCACACACGTACTTAAGATACTGAGTATGTATTTGTTAATCTTGCCGTTCGTACAAGCAATATAACTTAAGTTTACTTATTTAATCTCTCGCCAAATTGACAAAGTAACGGTTTTTTTTAAATTATACACAATAATTATACTAGTAAATGTTTTACATAGAAAAGCTTAAAAGGCGAGCAAAGAGTTTAGACGATTTAAAAGAACTTAGTAAAAGAGTATTTAAAAAAAACATATTTTGAGTTTGACTTGGAGACAAAGTTGTTTAGTTAGAAGCTCAAGACAATACAAGACATTATATTTCATTTTATTACTGTACGTTGTAGTAGGTTTTACCTGTTTTAAAATGTGCAAGAAATCCCACCCCAGTGACATTTTCCCCCGTCTTCAATCTTAGTCTAAGTACTTCTGATTGTGATACGAACAACCCATTGGTCAGGATGGTGGGGTTCATAAATGTACGAATCGGCATGGCTTGGAGGTCAACTTGAACTTCTAGGAAGGAATCTTCAGGTATCGAGCTAGTGAAGTTGGTAGAACCACCTTTCTCGAACTTCCCGTAGCCGAAATCGAAGAAGCTAATGTTAAGAAAAACTCGTTTACCTGAAAATAAAAATAATTAATATAAAGGTAATTTTTGATTGTCAATTACTATAAGTTTAATTCATAATAATTTTAAGAAATGAAGTGAAAAACATAAAAGTTAAAAAAAAAAAAAGTTAACAAGGAACAAGGAATATTATTAATACAGCCTGATTGAATTAGAAAAAACATAAAACCGTAATGACGAAATGAAACAAATAACTTTAAATTATCGCAGCATTGATCAAGATATATTACATAAGAATAAAATAAATAGTAATAATTAATTCAAGTAAAAAATTACCACAATAATTATCAAAAGACACTAACCAGCGGGGGCCAGAATATCGATGGTGCAGTCAAGGTTAGGTAGCAAAAAGTTTGGATAATTAGGGCTTCGTAGAGTACCCTCCTTGGAAGTGAAGGTCTGTGATGGGCAACCAGTCAGTTCTACTGCGTGCCAGCGTAAAGTAAACCCCGCTCCTTGATTGCTGAAAAATGCAATATGGCGTACTCAAAATTCCTTTGTACATTTAGTAAAAAGAAGTAGAAATTAGGAATAAAATATTGGTAACACTATTCGGAGTTCTTCTCACGTTTAAAAAGTTTCCTATATATACAGATTTGCTACTATTTATTTTCTACTCTTAATGGCCTGGCTGTCATTTCACCACAAAAAGAAATGTGTGTGTCGTTTTAAAAGTCTGTTGTTTAAACTTTTTGCCATATTTATTATATGAGAGAAAATACTATTTCAACATATTCATATTCATAATTCTATTTCATTTCTCGATAAAATAACTCACTTGTAATCTGAGTGGAAATGCAGGATAGCTTTATTCTCTGCGGCCACCCATTTCGTTTCTCCAACTGATCCGCAATATCTTGATGATTTCATATTGGTCGGATCACGAATCTATAAAAAAGATGCATTAATAGTACAACACTAATATGATGATATTAAACATAGGTCTATAGAACTGTCGACTAACGCTAGAGAAGAATTGATCGTAATTTAACTTATTACATACCTCGATGAAATCATAGAGGCAATCTTTCTGGTACTCCAGTTCAATATGATGAAAGACAAAGACCAGTCTGGTATCTGGAGGCCCGTCCACGTGGATCCAATAATCCAAGTCATTATCGTAGTTATTTGGATGGTTAGGGCTAGATAAGACACCTGAAAAGGTAGTTTTATTAGTTTTAGCACCATTTATTGTTTAGGATGTGATGATTCTTTCTTTAATATTTATCTTTATTTGTCGCGTTACCGTTGTGAATCAGTATTTCTACTGAAAAATACCTGATGTTCCCTCTACGGTCCTATTCTTCACAATGTGTTCAGGGTTGAGTCGTCTCTTGCATACATAGCCTCCAGTTGATGCGCATTTGTGGAGAGTCCAGTATAAACCACTGGGTTGTGATGGTACGGGAGATGACTTCCACTACAATGGGATACTGATGTTATCTTCTTAGTACAATAATAAAATACACCGACTGTGACGGTAACCTATTGTTGTAACGATATAAGTTTGCAACTCGTTCTAGATTTAAATTCAATAATAAAATGTTTTATGTAATTCAAAATTCTTTTTTCATTTATCTGATGGGATCCCAGAGAAATTGTGGGAAACTCTAATTTTTATAAACAAACAATAGTGAAATAAATATTTATCTATTTCAAGCAGCGACTAGAAGACAGGCTAGTCGACAATACTGAAGATCATCTATTTAATTTTGAACACAAAAACGTACAACTCAAAACTGTAAAAAAGGTTTTTAAGAAAATTAACAACAAAACGTGAAACGCCAACTAAAAAAACTTTTAACTTGGATAAGAACTTAAATTGAATTAGTGTATTGAAGTTGTTTTTTTTTAACTTTTATTTTTCTTACTATAAAGCAGGTTTTTATAATATTACCTGAACTCCTAAGCACTCGTCTTCAAAATCCTCAGTATCGTTATAGGGCGGCCATCCTTCATATTCCACTACACTTCTATCAACCCAGCTGAAATTCTCACTGCCGATCTTGTCCAATCTGGCGCCGAGCCAATAGATGGATCCAGCGCTGTAATCGCTGCTCTGCCTGATGCCTGATACGATGAAACGCTCTTCTTCGCTTGAGTGGACAGAAGCTAGTTGCATGTTTAATCCTTCACAAACCTGAAAATTGTTATGAGATACGTTCCAGCATTTGATTTTTCTTCAAGGCCTGCATCACAATCGGTGGAATCACAAATAACAATTATCTGCTTTGCCTAATTATACTTAGGATGTGTTAAGAAAGAACCTTGCTCCTGACGTGATTAGTTCTTGACTTGTCATTATTAATTCTAAAGATACATAATCATCCGGAGCACCGTCTATAATTTCCAAAACGTTGTGAAATATTTAAGGAACTTCGATTTGGTTCTTTTTTGATAATTTATGTCCCACAAATACATTTTGCTACCTTTTTTAAATGATGCGGTAGGTAATCGCGTTACCGTAAGTTTTATGAAACAAAATACATTTCAATAATACGTTCAATATCTCGCTGAAAGTTCAAAATTATCTCTTCAAAATCTTGAACTCCCGATTTTTCCTAACAAACGTTTTAATTATTCCAATTGTTTTGAATTTTAATGGTTGGATCTAAACCGGAACTTTGTAGTAATTGGAGGCTCTTGTTTCGAGGCATTTTAACCAAAATCACTTCTGTAAACTCCACCAACTTTCTTAGTACTTAATTATTTAAAATTTCATCACGATTATCAAGATTCATGTTGCGGTGAAAATGGGATTTCTGTGAATGGGATTCTTACAGTAGACTTTCATAATCTATATATACATCTGATTTTAGTCAAACTGTAGCAGACTAAAATTCTTAAAAAATGCTTAAAAATCCTTATTTATGTCAGAAAAAATATAGATAGATTACCTGTTCAGCTGTAAACCAGGAAGCTTTCGGATATCCAGAAAATAGGTAGCAGTTCCCCCTGAACAAAACTTGTTTGGCATCCATACACGATTGGGCTGCAAAAAGTACGTATTATAAATTGTTAACGAATAGATAAACCAATCACTAATATTGTTTAGTCACTAAAACTCATGAACCCACAGGTTAAACAAAACCGTCACCAGTTTTTCTAATTTGAATAGTTTTGTATATATCTGTTATACATTTATTAAATATCATAAGGCAAGCTCATAAGTTTATTTGTGATAATAAAGATAAGGTTTTCCTTCATTAGATTTTTATTTCAATGGAGCCCATGTAGGGTGTAGTGTTAAAAGGCACTTTTTGGACTGGCAAAGTGGATGTGGCTAAATAAAGCAGTATGTCGCATTTGTTTCCTGCGCACATAGAATCCTCTAACTGCTAACCAACAGACGGTATCGAGTAATTTTTTCTATTGTAAACTTACTAACAAATTAATTTTTGATATCAATAATGCACTTTTGAAGAAATAATCTGAATTTTTGAAGAGATAGGTTTATAGTATATAACTAAGATAATTTAAATAATTTACTGTTGTGTTGAGAGCTTAAAAGTAGCAAGTCAATTCTGTACTGGTGGTAATATGACTAAATAATAAACCTTTTTTAACGCACAATAAGGAATTAAAAAAATTTTTTTTTGCTAAATATATAAAAAAACTTGGCATCGGGCCAGCGTGGTGGTGGTATGTGTTGTAAGAACTTTATTTCATTCAAACCTTTTGATAGTGACAGTGATTTAAATTATTATACTGTATTTATATTCGCTGTATAATCTCTAAACTTCAAAATAATATTCAGTTGTCACAACACGGTTCTCTTTAATTACCTGCCAAAATATACAATATTATGGTCCAAACTGCTCGTGTTTCTTCCACTTAGGAAGGCACAACCGCAGTGGTACGATATAGGATTTTGATGATAATGATGACTGCTTTTAAGGAGATGAATTTTAACATATTATACATGTGAAATGTCTCAACTCAATGCCTTGAAAAATTTCCATAATTATTGATACGAAGTATTGATGAAAAATAGATACTACAAATAGATACTAAATTAAGTAGATACTACAAATATCACTCAAGTGACAAAATTATAGATTTATAATCCTATTTATAATATTCTAAGCAAAACACGTTTCGTTTTACTTATATAACGAATTGCCTAAAAAAGCGGAAAGGTTCGCTCGTACGTCTTATGTGACAACCACGATTGTGTAACAACTGCGATATATGTAGACCTTACGAAATAAATACCAAATGTTGCAATACAGTCTGTCCTGTGTAATGGAGCGTGGTAGACAAATGGTCGACGATATCAATGAATGAGTCGCTTGTGAACATAGCAAATTTACTCTTTGTTTGTGTGTCATTAACGACGTGGTATAGTTTATTTTATTTTTATTTTATTCGCTTTCAATGTTGATTATTGGTGTTAATCGTATACTTTTCGTAACCATTTCAACCAAACAAACCCTTAACATATTGTGTTAGTAACCAATTTGAGTAACTGACTTGCGATCTTCAGATCCGCAAATCATCCCCCACCTTGCATACGTAACACGTAATGCCATAGATTATTATTTATAACTAAATATTAATATATTTAAATTAATTCTCTCTATTTCCCTTTATTTCGTCGATTTTTTTACCTAAGTCAAAAACAATAATCTTAACAGCAATGTTGTGTTCCGATACTTGGAAGTAAGATAGCCAGTTCCTCTGTGGTTGAGGAATTCGGGTGTTACTTGCTTCCATCGTGGCGTTATAGTCAAGTATTGTTTAAAAATGTTCCTTTTTGCAAAATTTGAGTTTTGGATAAGGTTTAAAAGGTACAAAGAATTTGCATATCGTCGCCGGGAGAAACGGAAAGCAGTTCACATTCTAAAATATTCAATAGGAAAAAAGGTGAGTCGCGCGGCCTCGTTAACTAGTTCCATCTTTCTATTCACTCGTTCACTCGCCAGTAAACTAGTGAACGAGGAATTCCGGCCGCGATCTCTTAAGTTTTATTCAAATACGATTTTTGCAAAGCTTAGTCCTGTCTTTTGTAGTATGTATGTGTATGTGTTAGATTCTGTGTGTGGATGCGCTTGCGTGTGTGTGTCTGTTTTCATTTTTCATTTTTTTTTGTATCATTTTATTTTTATTGCTTAATCTGGTAGGGTAAAGTGCTCTAAGTTAATGGAAAAAAATGGTATTTCATGGATATTAGTAAACAATCTCAGGGCCTAGACAAGATGTATTTCGATAATCGCTCAATGAAAAATATACAATAATGAATAAGATTTTTAACTTATAAAGATGGTGAACAGAGGATACATTTATCACTAATCAACAAGTAACCATAGACCACAGTTTTAGTTTACAAAACTTTGATTGGAAATTTATCTTATCAGGATTTGTCGAAATTTTTGTTTGGTGAAGTAAATGAAATTCAAATACTAGTTATTGTGTATTGAGAGTCTGTTCATACAAGATTATAAAAGTATTAACTAGATGAGCTGGGATGAATCCCCCAAGAGTTGAGATTTGTATAATATTTGCATTGAGATTTATTACCATATATGATAAGCATTTAAAATAATGTTTTTAGACTAGAATAGAATATCTTTATTCTATGTGAGGGAAGTAATACATACATAGTTACAATATTATGTCTCAAAAGAGTGAAATAACATTTACTTAGATTTACTTTTTTTTAAATATTGTTTGTTCCCAGTCTTTTTGAGACAATAATGGGAAAATTATTTTTATGTTTAATTCTTAAGTATTCCCGTTGGTATTAAGTTGGACGGTGCGGCTTGATAATCGAAGTGAGAATTTACTTTGGGGATCATGTATTTATTTATGTAAATAAACGTGGAATTAGAATGAGTAAATGGCTGTAATTAATTCACTTGAAAGATTGAAGAGCTATCAAAGCTAATTAAATTATTTAAATTAGACTAATAAATTTGTGAGAGTAGATTTGAGAGCACTTGTCTCAATCTTGTTACATGACAACTTTCGCTTTGAATTTTGATTTAAGTGATAATTACTCATGCATGCTATGTAAAATATATAAAGAAAACTAAAATAAAATCTAAGTCGCATACAAACAGAGCGAGTCAAAATAAGCGTGGTAGAAAGAGATAAATGGGAGGGATACTCACCACTCGGTCAGCCAGTGGCCAAATCAATATCAAATATCGAGCCTTAAAAGGAATATTAATCTAATTACAAAAAATCAATACGTTTATATTTTATCAATAAGTTTATATTTGAAATCAAATTTATTTTGTCTTTAGTAAATACCAGTAAAAAATTTATTTTAATTCCTGGTGACATTTTCCGTAGGTAAATACACAACGATGTCTCGAGAATTTCCACATCGTGAATCGAAAAGCGCCTGAATATTCGCGACACCAACTTCACAAGTGCCTTTGAGAGCTTTTTCAGTAATAAAAAAACTACGAAACAGTATCCATTATACTTTTAATTAAAACTACCGACAAGTTTATTCAACATTGACAAATCATCCGTCACGAGGACAACAGACTTTCTGTCCAAGGTGTTAAGAGTGAAATGGATGCAAAAAAAGTTTGTTTTTGCAGTTCATACGGTTGGGTTGAGGTATTTTGAGCTTTAAGCATTGGGGATAAAGCTGTAGTGAATTGTAGCACAGTTATTTCGCTTGGCTTGAGATGTCCGGTCTTGGTTTCGTTCCGCTCGCTCCATTCAAGGGAACATGAAGTTGAAATTGAAAACAAGAGACGCGGTTTTTCTGTATAGATTACCATACGTGAATACCCGGCGTTCTGCAACGCGGTGTATTGTTTAATAATAGCTCGGAACTTTTGTAAAATCTCGGAAAGTGGGGAACAGTTGGCTGTCCTATTTAGTTTCCATATGTGTTGTTTGAATAATTTTTAGATATCCTCGTTTTGATAACTTTATTTTCATAAATTTGCCAATTAACGACCACGTTTTTAAAGCATGATAATTTTACTGTCAGAACATTGTTATTATAGCTTGTCCACGTCAAATAAATTGATTTTTTTGGAGAAAATGTGGTGGAATAATATGGTATCATCAGCTAGGGAAGTTTTCTAGATCAGTGATAATAATGGCAAGAAATGCTGCTCCGTGTATAAATCGCTCCAATAATTGCATTACGGACTTTTGGAAACAATAGAAAATGTTTGATGAATGTATTATATGATCTTTAAGGAACACCATGAAGAAATTAAAATAAGATTACTTACAATCCGCAAGAGTGATCTTCGCTTTGAACCCAGCGAAGTGCCTAGAATGGTCTGATCTGAACCGCAGCCGCAGCTCGTTACCCTTCGACTGGTATCGTAACAGCTTGAGCTTGCCTCCCCAGTCGCCGCACAGCCGACGCGCCTTCGTCGCGTGCGCATCTCGAGACCATCCTGCGCTGGTTGAATCTGATTCAGGTAGTAGGAACTCCGGATTTTCCCAAACCTGAATAGGCAGATTGATTTTATTTATTTATGCAGTTTTTTAAAGGAAATATTTTAAAGACTGTCTTAATATGCTCTTTGGATTTGAGCTAAAGTATCAATCCAAGTTTATAGTGGCTAGATTTGAACTGGAGTATCAGTACATTGATCTTATCTTACCTTTCCTTATCTTGTATATTCTATTTATATAGAAGTGTCTTTACCTTGTATTTATATAAAGGTCAGAAAGCGCAATCAATAAGTTATTATTTAACCAGGCTGCTTAAAATAGAAACATATTTCTGTTCAAATTTGAAAAAAAGGGCGCTCCAGCAACAGATTACGTATCATAGTAAACATGAAATATTTATTTTAGGCGCTTTAGGCGATTTCCATTTATTTTGATGTATCAATTTGATATGGAGTGAATGGAACAGATTGATTATGAAAAAAAAAACACACCGTATTATTGCATCCTCCGAACACTGATCTTTTTACTGTCTTTCGTTAGACTGTCGATACTGTCATTGCGGGATGATAATGATAATTCATAATTTACTTAAAACACGGCAAACATAAGTAAACGCACAATAAGAAAGGTGCCCTGATTTTGTGAAGTGTTTGCTAACCTCATTTTCAGCGCTGTAGGAGTCAGGGTGGTCTTCCAGGAGCCACTCTTCAGGCCCGTGATCAGTGGTGTTGTCGACACTAGGCTCGATTATTTCCAGGAAGTCATAACTGCAACTGTGAACAATGGGGCGTACTTTAGTCACGAGAAAGAATCTTAAAATAATTCGGGTTTAATATTTTTGACTGTTTGTCAAAAATATAACCAAATATATGCTTAAAAGTGACTTGGAACGATTTGGTGATTAGTGAAATAAACCATAATTAGATAATCCACCTGACTTGGATGGTGAAATTTCAAAATATGGCAGAGTTGACTTTTTAGAAGCAAAAGATGTTTAAGTCTTCCACCATGCTCTGTAATTACACTGGCTTTATTTACCACTGGTACACCACGAACTGCTTGAAGACCAAAATAGGAAAGGTAATAATTATAAAGACGCACCTGTAAGTAGAACCACCAACTATTCAAGTATACTAATCTTTAAAATATACCTGATATAATTAAATATCAATTGAGGTTCCTAGTAATATAAATATAACAACTAACAACTTCTGTAATCTTTTTGTAAGCATCGAAAGCCGGCGGACCAGCGTATGTACTATGTGGTATGTACTAAAACCACACATTTCTCCTATTGTTACTTTTTCGGATAATCTCAAATTTAGAACCATTGATAGCAGACAGAGCAACACTATACTTATCAGAGGACCACTCCACATGCCATAAAATAATCTTCCCGTACGTTTATGTTATGACATGAAATGTAATGGAATAAGATTTGAAATGCAATTAGATTTATATGTTACAGTAAAACGTCGTGTCATTTCAAAGGCTAGGGAGTATATCGCGGCCAAACAAATTAATAGGCATATTTGTGCGATAATAATTAGGATAAACAAAGACAAAAGAACGTTTTTCATTTAAAATATCGTCGATTGGAACATGGTTTAATACTACACAACATATTTCCGATATGTCAATCCGAAATATTTATCATTACAAAGTTTATTCGGAACGATTTATGTGAACGTCGGGAATTGATTTCCCGAGATATGAAACTGAAAGGAAACGAGTACAGAATAAATAATATCTAGTATTTTTTTCTTTATATCTATTCCCGGAATATTTCTATTGAAAGCAAATGAATCTGGAGATAGAAATTCGATTTTCAAATTTAAATTGAAACTAAAAAATCGAACTCGTGCCGATTTGAAAGAATTTGCTTGGAACAAGTAAGCAGGCTTCACTTAATTTATTTTGATAGCTAAAATAATATAAATTCAATAAATTCTGATACAGATTATGAACTCTTCTAAATAATACGTTAACTTGTAAGCAATTTTGTTGCTGTATACATATCTATGTAGATTATGTTACATTACTTGCAAGTAAAGATTAAACTATGGCGTTCACAATATTACCATGACAATATATTATCGTTAACTCTTATCGTGACTGCGAACACAAGACGAAAAATATTATAATTAATGTGAAGTGCCTTTTTATACCTTTATTATAAAATGTTTGTCTTTTAATCTATGTACTGTCTGGATGGATTGTGTGTGATGTAGAAATGGAAATAAATGCTTTATCTATCTATCTATCTTATATCATTTAAAAGAACTACTTGTTTGTAAGAGAATAAATGTATTTAAATCTTGAGTCTTTTGAATAGAGAAAGATATTTTTCAGTATCAGGCCCAACATCATCATGAACAGCCTGAGCCTAAATGAGCACAGAAATGTCTGAATAATTAAAATATTAATGTTACCTACTTAAATTCACATCATATTCACTTCGCAGCGCCTCATCAGTCTTTCCCAGTCCATCGAACATACACAATACGATGTCCATATCAGTATTCTACAATCTAGGCAGGACTCGGTGGGATTTAAGCCACTTTGACAGAGTATAGTCCTTACTGACTTCAGTGGCAAATTGAGCTGTCCTCGAGTGATTTATCGTTACAATTTATATCATGATGTGTAGAATGGACTCGTAGATATTTTGATAGAAAATAAGATAGAGTGGTCTTAGGCAAGATTTATTTGATTATATTTTGAGATATTCATTACTCAGGTTGTCTCGACTTAGGTTTAATATATCATATAGGACAATATCTTGACATGATATTAAAATATATTTTCGAAGCTCATTAGGTATTATGTATATGTCTGTTATTTCGTCTCTATTAATGGCAATCCCAATAAACGAAAAAAATATTGGTATTTTCATACAATGGGTGCTACACAGAAGCGTCATGATAATGATACACTATATTGTGGCATAGTAACCAATATATTCATAATGTATCTTGACGTCCCTCTTGTCGAGTGGTCCGTACCCCTGACTATTTAGCAAGTGGTCCCAGGTTCGAATCCAGGTAGCGGCCCATATTTTCTTGCGTTAAAGTTAAATTAATATGTTAAAGTTAAACATGTAAAAATATTTCTATTAATTAAATAAAATGTAATAAGAACCAGATAGCTAAGGGAGTTCATATAATTGAATATCTGAAGTTATATTTAAATGACATCTTGTTGCGAGAAAGCTGAATATATTAACGGTACTTACTCATCAGATTTATTACTTATCAAAAGACACTGCTTATATATAAATTTGAAATTACTCTGAAATGCTAAGATGTAAAAGTTAAACAAACATATATTAATTAATATATTTGACTATGTGTTTACATTATATATTTTAGTAAAAGGAGCAATCATTTATGTTTCTGAACAGTTAATGTTATAGATGACAATAATTAACAACCTGCGGAGTGGTAGAGGGGACAGCACTTCAACTGTTACAGTTGAATTACGAAAAATGTCACTACCGGACTCAAAATAAGGGTGATCTCCAAGCGTTTGACTTGACACGTTTAATATTCGACTGTAACAAATGTTATTTCTTAAAATTACAAAGAACAACTAAGTCCTCATATATTGATAATTGCAGGAAGTCCATTACTTTTATTTGTTGAATGACACAGGTCTTCCTACACGGGAGAAACCCATGAGGAGTTAGAACCATGACAGGACCAAGCTGGCCCAATGCGGCTTATTAGATGAAAGCAATCGCCGTTACAAACGAGACCAACAGCGAAACGTGCACTCCGAAGTACGGAGGAGATTGACATAACATATTTTGATTGACCCATCTATTTACCGACCAAGGTGAAAGTTGCTTTGTTTTCGTTATCGAATCCACCATTTATTCAATGCGACTATAAAACATTGGCCCTTATATGTTCACACAAAGCAACTTATATCTACGTACACTTATCGAGAGCTGAGACTTGTCCTGAAGGCGTACCATGAAATCTTAAGGCCTATGCGGAGCGGTATTCGCTGCCGTTGTGGAAGTACAAACGGCGCGGGTTTCACTTAGGTATTTATTATATCAAGTTCCGCAGCCAGAACAGAATAGTTGGTGCAATAGTACTGCGTTGGTATTGTTTCGTTTATTGGGCGATACAGATTACGCCAGTCGACGCGAAAATTGCGAAATCTTCTTACCTTCCGAGCAAAACTCTACTCTATCGCATACCCACTGGGTTTTCTCTGCCGCAGACGCAACGAATACCGCTTAGGGCTGAATAGTCCTTTATTCAAACCGCAAACAGGTGTGTTTGGCAGTTCGATTTTCAATATTGATGATTTTATCCCCCCGATATTTAATACGGCCTGAAAATTCAAATCACTTAAACAAATTAGATATTGCGACAATCAAAACCTTAAGTTTTTAAGAAAAGGTTAAAATATTTTAAAAAATAAACTTGGTTTTTTGATATCAGATATTTTATTACAACTTAAATAATTTTCAATAATGTTTTTTAAAGTTTCATTTTATTCAATTGAAATCAAGGGACGTAATTTCTAAAATGTATGTAGAATTTTATAGTTTATATAATTGTTTTCCTTTTTTAAGGATTTTATAAAGTTTTTTTTTAAATTAATCCTGTTTTCTCCGTGTGTATTTTACACATGATGAAAAAAAAGTACTTGGATTTTGAATTAAGTAAGTATAGTAACATTGGATTCCCGATCAGATACCAATAAAGACCATTGCTCGTAAAATAAGCATTACGGGACCTGTATTAAAAGGTTCCATGCGATCAGTGTAGTGTTAATTCAAATCTTCTGTCCTTTTCCTATATTAATTAAAACTGAAGAGCCTTATTCTAAAGAAAACTTTACCAAATTTAATTTAGTCTCCAATGCTTTCATTTTGTATTGCAAATGGTTCCTTTTTAACAAAAACTAGAATGATCAAATATTAAATCTTAATTATATATATGGAGATGCTTCGAACATATTAAGTGTGGCCGGGTATTTATTAGGGTAGGTATTTTAAAAATATAGCCACAATATTTACCACGCCGCACTATGGATTTTACCAACTCAAGGCTATCAGGCGGGCAGTTATGCTGGACTTATTATAGTATAAAAGAGAATCTGTGTCAGAAAGCTTATTGTAAGATAAAAACGTAAGTACGTTGCTGTATGACGATTAATCAAAATTTTTAATTATATTAATACTAAAACTAATTAGTAAATATCATAATAAACATTTAAAACTCGTAGAGCTTCACCGCTACTTTTATCATAAAAGAAACCTTAGAAATTCAGTCTATTCAAATACAGAGCTTTTAGATTTTGAATAAAGATAATTAGTTTTTAATTAATTTTTTTTTACGCTGAAGACTGAAGACAGCTTTCTAAATGTCATGTAGATCTGTAATATTTAATGATTTTAAAATAAAAAGCACTACAGTGTATAATTTAGAAACTGACCGATTATAACTTAGTGACAAAGTGACAGTTCAGAAAAAGGTAAAGACGCTTTGAATCAAAGCTACAGGTCAGTTCATTAATATTAATATCGAATTCGGGAAATGTTCCGAATGGTTCATCCAACGAGCGATCCATCCGATAGTCGGATGTTACAATCAAGCCGCTCAGCAGTTACATACCGACTTTTGATTGATACTCTATTTCTAAGTTAATTAAATTTAATACTGTTACGTATGTGTTTTATTTTAATTTAATTTTAAACGGTTTAGATTTACAATAACTATTGCGATGACTACGTTGTTATGTTAATTATTTACAGTCTTTGGTAGTGCTTGAGACCATCTACATAAGCTCAAGAGGTTTGGGGTTTATCTTATATGGAGGCATGGTTTGGCTAGTACAACCATCTTATCTAATCTTGTCTCTAAAACCATCCATTCTAAAGTTGTGATTAAAAAACTTGGCATTCGCAAGCGGTACTTCAGAACTGGAGAGTTTCTCAGGTTTCGGATTTCCCTTCAACCTATAACCTGGGTTAATTCAAGACACACTTACTTCTTTAATATATAATCTCGTAGCATCGTCAACCCTCCCCTAGTCTCTCTGAGGAAGAGTGAGATCAAAAGCAAACCCCTAAATTTTATAAAAACATAAATGTAAGTAGCAATGTTGTTTTCTGCAAATTAAGATATGATTCTCCAGTTCTTCTGTTGATAAATAACTATATAGCTCGCTCCCATCTTTGGTCTTATCATTATTTACCATCAAATAAGATTAGGTCTATTACACATTGGTATCATGTTTATCGTAACTCATGTTCATAGAGTATATACATATAAACTATACTATACGTTTCTTTATGTATACAGCCTGCGTCTTATATAAGAGCTGCTCAATATTACATTGTGAAAGGGTTATTCTGTCCATTTCTCTGCCTAGTTTCAGTTACCTCGTTCGTAATGAAAAAGGTTATCTTTACACGTCTTGTAGGAGCATAATATATGTTGATATATTGCTAAAACACCATATCATTCATTAGACCAGTTCTTAGCGCTCTCCATAAGTTTAATAATTATGACATTTGTAAATGGAAATTTTGTTTTTAGTTATAAATCTCTTTATTAAAACGTCGAATAGATTGCCTGACTACGTGGATCGTAAGCGAATAATTTAAATTCCACCTCCGTACGTACGAGCAGATAAAATGTTCTGAACAATTTCAATAAATTTTTTATTGAGACAATCAATACGAGACGAGTGCTTTTTCCCTTTGACGTCATCAATTTCAAAGCTGTTTTCGTTTATTATAGCTAAGCTTACTAAATCCCCGTGGATTTAGAAGCTTGAAGTGTGAAGGATGATATTCTTTTCACTTCTTTTTAAGTATGTTACTCCAAAAATAATTATCGACTCTCATGTTTTTTTACATGCGTTGATTGTATCGACATTT
This sequence comes from Acentria ephemerella, assembly GCA_943193645.1. Classification (NCBI taxonomy): domain Eukaryota; kingdom Metazoa; phylum Arthropoda; class Insecta; order Lepidoptera; family Crambidae; genus Acentria; species Acentria ephemerella. Next base: position 1,291,073 of record OW971887.1, read on the forward strand.
TTTATTAATAGCACAGCAAATCACAAGACATTGCTTGATGGTACGCATTAGAAAGAATACATATGGAAGAATACGTGGAAAACCTTGTACCTTGCTTGCCAAAAGACTTTCAGGCATTTTAAAGAAATATTTTATTGCTCAAATAAATAAAATATACTAAAAAATAATAAAGATAAATACATGAACAATGGTGAGCTTATATCTAATAGAGATCTCTTCCAGCCAACTAAGGTCTTGGTAATTTAATACATATAAGCAGGGATTTGTGTACTATTAATGTATATCTATAACTAAAACCTAAACAAGTCGATGTATACATAACAAAAATACAAAACAATACAAATACTCTTTATTACACACAAATTATAAAAATATAAAAAAAAATTAAACTAATACAAAATATTATAACATACAGGAATCATAGAAATAATTCATGTTTAGATAAGTTCTCTTTTAATTTATATCCATGTTACGAAAAGGAGAGAATGTGTATTTAAATTTTAAGTGACTAAAATTATTGTAAAAAAATATGAAAAAAATATAAAATACATTATATTATTATTGATTAATTTTGAAGCGAAGAGGTTATCTATGATCTGTAAAGAACCATGTAACAAAGCTCTGTAGAGGCAGATATTTTAAACCACATTTTAAACAATGTATCTTGAATTTATGTTCACTGATTGCCCTGTCGATTGTGAACCAATTTCCAAGATTATTTCATAGAGTATACTTCTGAGATGGCCTTTTTGTTGTCAATTCAGGACTTATATGTAACGGGTTTTATATTTTTATAAAAAATTCGTGTTTTTTAACCACCGACAAACACTACTAACTAACGGCCACCCATCCAACTTTGAGCTTAAAACATAACACACAACAATGTAAAAAAAATGTTGAACAAAAATGCAAACAGACTTCTTAACAAAAGTTGGTGTAAAACAAATTTGTTGCTAAGTTGTTTCCCGTAACAACAGAAAGTAAAGCTCAACTCACTAAGGAGTAACTTTTGGGATAACTTCTAAAATTGAAATATTTTTGCCTTTTTAGTGTTTGGAGTGTTGGAAGTCAGTTCTAATGTACTTATTGCACTAATGTCTGTGACGATGTAATGATGTTTATTTACCTAAAGTAGCTTTTGTTTCTTCTTTCGCAACGATGTATCGAAATCGTAAGTTTATAAAGTAACTGAAAATGACTGTCCCAACGGTACTAAATCCTTATTTATGGATTGAAACTTACCAAATAAAGCCAACAAATCTCCAGGGAAATAGCGGATGTTAACTTATGCATCTGACTCGGCTTTAACGGCCGGCAGCCGAGAAACGCCACTGCATCGAACATTACGTAGGTATTGGGCACATGTGAAGCTAGTGTTAGCCTGGTCTGAGTTAAAGCTTGCTGGATACGGTATCAAGGTACGGTATGATGGAGGATGCTCTAAACGATAGGAAACGACATGTTGTTTTACATTGGTTTGAGTAATATTTCAAAAATACGTTTGCAAAAATAACTCCCTTTTTGTATTAACTTTATCCTTGTCCAATCCCTTCCCCTACTTCTGGATTATATGTCTGCAACAGACGACCACCTGGATGCAACAGAAGAAATTTTAAATAAACTCGAACGGCTCCAGAATAAAAGAATACGCTTCATTTTCGGTTTAATAAAATATGACCATGTGTCTGAGTTTCGTTTAAGATTTTTTTTATATAAAGCTCAGTAAATGACTCGATACCACCTGATGATAAGCACTAAAGGAGTTCATATGTGAAGATAGCTAGTGTAGCATGCGACATACTGCCCTAGCCACCCTCACCTTGCCGGCCCAAAAAGTGCTTTTTCACGCCTCTTGATTGAGATCGCTGCCGTTTAGACATCGTCAAGACATGCATATCCTGTTTCCTATAGGAATACACAACCCTCCTTAATCCTCTATCCCCTAGCTGGCTTAATCTGATGTACATATTTATATATTTTTTTCATATAATAATACAATTACAAAACTTTACTTCTGCCAAACTGTGACACAGTTTCTCACACAGAACACACCCACCCACACATCCCACACACTTCTACACACATACATACTAACTAGAATACAATATTACATATACATACATACTCCACTAGGATACAATACTACATATATTTATATAAACACGTAACAACAAGAAAATATAAAATATAACATAAAATGTTGGTAAACTTACAATGTTCGAACTTATTTTAAAACGTATAATAATATTTATTTGCATACTCTTTCCAATACTACAAGTAGCTACAACAAATACACACACTTCATTTCACGGACAATACGATAAGTAGTACTTTCGCAATTTATTCTTAAGGTGATTTCTACACAAGATATTTTTGTGTAGTTCGCATTGAAGTTCGTTTAAGAGAGTGGTTATTAACCAAAGCCTTTCTCGTCTACCGTAATAGTTTTTAGTCCTAGAAACAAAAAGTCGTGGCCTCTTAGATTGCCGGGTTGCGTATCTATATTCTCTATTATGTATATTTTGTAATATATTATATTCCAGTATGTATATAAATATACATATAATTGTAGTCTTTGGTATTTTAAAATTTAAATGTATATATAGATAGACTTCCAAACTTATTAAAATAACAGTCTAAAAGGTTTGCTGGTAGAAAAATCATTTGTATGTTAAGCTCGCCCCTTTAGCATTTCTATGGCAAATGTTTACTAATATAATTATATGTGTGTATAATAAAGAATAAATTATATTCCTTTATCACAGAGCGAAATCTTTTGTCGAGCCGTAAACCTAATGGTTTTAATTATCTGGAGATTCCCAGGATTATATCCCCATTCAATAAATTATGAAGTTGATTACGTTTAACTGGCGTCCCTTACCAGCCCACTTGTATCACACATAAAAGAAAATCGAATGTTTATGATAAGGTACAAATATTAATTATATGATAAATGTCTCTAAATTGTAATACGCAAAAAACTGTTGAAATATCAAAAATATTCCGTCGAAGTTCTCAATAACTCAGAAGATTTCTTTCTTGAAATAATTAATGTAATAATTTCCCTTTTACATTTCAGTAGGTTCGTAGATTGACCAGGGACAAGGATATTAAACTAACCTTTCACTCGTTTTCGTCATATCACGGCCATTATTTTATAAATAAAGCCGAGTGATTCGCAAATGGAGGTGACGTGGCTCTTCCAGCGGGACAACACAGCAGACGCCATTAGCTATGTCGCTGTTAAAGCCAAATGCAACGAAAAATCATTCTTTTAGAGATAAATGCTCTGTGGAGTTTTTAGTCCTCATTGGAAAACAGTAAATTGTTATATAGAGGGCTAGTATCTTCTTTTAACGATTACATGCTCACAGTGATCGTAACTAATCATTAGTTCAGAAACAAATAGTAATTTGTAAAAACAAAATCAACAATAATATTTTTTTTAAATTATCATTTTTGGGAAATCTAGTTCTATCTGCGGACGTGCTAATTTTAGAGGAGATGAAAAATACGTAAATATTGACGTGTGCATATAGCAGCTATTACCACAGTGATTTAATAGCTATTTAAATACGACATTTTACAAGAAGAAAAATTATTCCACGTGAAATTGTATTTGAATTATATTAAATTAAAAAAATATGGTTAAGAAGGGTTGTATATGATGTGTGCGAAAGTAAAAGGCAAAGGTGTCGGTACTTACATGTAATTATTTTATAAAGTAGTAAAGATGACAAAGAAAATAATAAAAAATATATTATTTTAAATACAACAAGGAGTTCGCAACAATTATATATGTTTGAGAGACGCCAAAAGGGCACCATCGCAAATGTTTTAACCAAGAGACCTCACCTGCTTCAAAGTATCTACCAATTTTATGTAAGTATGGACATAGTTGATGTTATATTTGCAATTTATATAACAAATCTTACGTTGAATGTAATCTTTTATTTATTTTGAAGTTTACTTAAAATACATAATAACATACTTACTAAAAACAAGTCAATTTAATTTTTTATTTTGCGTTACATTGTTGCATAACATTTTGATCTTATTTTACAACAAACAAGTACTACTAAATAATAAAATAGATGAAATGAAGATTTCTATAATCTACGGATCATTATACATACAAGGCGTAAAATATTTACTTATTACATAATATATTAATATTTGTAATATCACCGAATTTAACGCAAAACCAACTATAGGTAGTTATTCATTCTAGCCATGTTCCTAACGTAACGATTCCTTACGGAGTTCTATAAACCTTACTCTCACAACATTATAAGGCTTAGGCACAATATATTTCTTAACTATGTTGACTGAAAAGAAGTTATTTCAAAGATTTTTAAAGCGCTGTTTAGTGCTGTAAAATAAATCATTTATATATAAACAAAATAGGAGATTATATGTTGTCGCGTCGTTTACTTAAGACATAAAATCTCAATGCGATTATTTAAAAGCTGTCTTGTTAACTTTATGACAAGTTTTAATGTTTACAATCTTCACAGCATTTTTATGGAAAACAATTTAATAGCTTTCATAATAATTTCTTTATAAATGTAACAAAAGAACTTCTTAAATTCTGATTAAACCGTAAGGGGAGTTCTTTGGCGCAGGAGGGTAAGAGGAGGGGAAGAGGGGAGGAGGAGGGGAGGAGGAGTTTGTAGAGGTTTGAACGCATTGGTTAAGTAACGAAAACAAAGCAACTGTCGTGTCGGTTGGTCCCTGGAAGGGTGAATCAATATCTGTTATCGCGTGCTCTTCTGTAGTTTAAGGTGCGTTAAGACATTGGTCCCAGTTGTTATGGTAACCGCTTAACCAAGCCGCTTTGGGTCATCGTGATGGTGTTTAAGCCCAAAGAATTCATGAATTTTTTCCATGTAAGAAAGCCTATGCCCAATCATTGTCATTAACAAATAGTTATTTATTAGCTGGGTCCAAAATCTGGGACATAAATAACTCTTTTTTTCTCACAAATTATATATCGATTTTCAGCTTACCTTATCCACGTAGCAAATTCACCAAACACTCAACATGAAAGCCTATAAATGCGAAGAGACCAATCAAAGAGAAAACAGTGAAAGTGTTCTATAAAAGTCGATATGCCGGCTTAACTCAATCGTCGATGTCTGAAGACAATAAATCATGATCCGTATCGAGCGCCAACAGAATAAGGCTGGTGGAATAAGGAGATAATTTATTACCCATGGCGGATTGGCCATATCCGCCGGTCGTGCGGCGTCGCTAAGCGATAGCTGACACACAGAGATATGTATACTACAACTGTGTACACAGTGTCTTCGTGGGTATCAATGAGTGCTTTTATGAGTATCAAATCTAAGTTTAGAGAATAGGTATGTTGACCACAAGTAAATATTTGAGTTATTGGCATTAATGTCAAAATAGATATAAATAAAAAAAGCTTTGAAATTAATATTCCTAAAAGTAGTAATTCTTTCGTATACGTGATGTAGAAAATTTCTAAAATGGCGGTTTAGTTGCTAACATAAATACTATTATTTTTTAAATATAAAAAATATGTTATCCAATATTAATAGTTATTTTGTCAAATGACATATTTTTTCTGGGATTTCGCTTATCACATGCTTTCTTAAGGGATAGAGAATGATGGCGGTTGAATCTGATAACGTAAAAAGGATTTGAATGTCGCGTGAGATTTTAAAAAAAATATATATAAAAGAGGTGGACGCTGAACACTGGATTTCCTTTTTTATAAAAATCATAAATAATATAGGAATTAAAAGTAGATGGTAGCTGGAATAGGAGTCCGAATCTCATGGAATACGAGAGTCAGTTGTAATATTTAAAAAAAACGGAAATTTCAATGAAAATTAAGAAATAATAAATAGTAGTGAAGTAAAGGCAAAAAACAAAAGACGATCGCCCATCTAGGCTTTCTTCTTAAAAGCACACGCCTCTGTACGATACTTCAAGGAGGCGGCATGTATCTCTCGCTACGAAGCCTCTTTACAGGTTCTGCGCGTGAATACTAAGACAAAAATTTCCTCATTTGGAACAAGACGAATGACTACGAATAGTAATGCTAATCCATCAATCATGAATTATATAAAAACTATTATATTCTTTAATTAAGCTCTGCAAAACATGATAAATGCAAGATATAGACGATAGATAGCACAAACAAGATATAAATATGTATATTTGTTACGTTCACAACGATAACGATCAGGATTAAACTTTACAACCAACTTACTGCACAAATCTGCTGACTGTTTTATGACTTCGGATATTAATCCTGAATCACAGCACAAGATATCTTCTCACACTTCGTATCGCTTACTCTAAAATGATAATGTCATCAGATTTCACATTGCTTAGCGTCCGAGAGCGAATGCCATATCCCATTCATGTTCTATTTAGCTTTAGCTCAAAGAGTTCATCTTATAACCGTGTTAAACATAAAAGTTTACAACAAAGTATGTCTGTTTTTGCTATTTTAAGTAATCTACTTTAGTTTCAATGTATTCTTTTCATTTATTTCTATCAATTTTGTCAGAATAGAAGGGACAAACTAATTTTCGCTTAACACGTCTAGGAGAGAAATAAAAATAAAACGTAAATCAATCCGATTCCACTAAAATGTGCAAACAATATTTATTTCTAAAATTCTATCAATGTTCCGAATTCAATTGGATGTAATAAATTGGCATTTTAGACACATCTTATATTTAACTGAAAGAGAGGCACGTATTAGAAAGGGTGAATATAATTTTAGTTTTCAACAACGTACAATAGAATGTGAGTAAACCTTCATATTAAATTAACAATACTTCGAAGTTTACATTCTCTATGTTGTAAAGCTAAGGCGGAATGTAGCTCTAGGCGGAAGGAGGAGAGTTGTGGGGAGTGCAAGGGAGAGATGGTCTTGTAAATAAATAAACTCGATTGCAACTTAGATCTAACTAATGCTTCATACTTAACTAAAGTTGGTAATAAAAGAATATGCAACTCTGGGGCTTTTTAACTAAACTTTATGGGAGAGTTAATACAAGAATGTAGAATCAAAGGATAATACCCTTATTCATAGGCATGTTTAGATTCAATTTCTAGTGTTTAGTTTTATATTATTTTGTGTTTTGTTATAGTGTGCCTTAATTTATAATTGATAAAAATATACAGTCACGTAATTCGGTGTCTTATTCTTTAATACTAACCAATACACTGAAATGTTACAGCGGTAGAGCATTTAAAAAAAAACTATATTCTTCTAAGTCCATTAATAAAACCTTTTTCGCATTATCGTTCCTTTAAAAAGTTTGTCTTAGAAATTGTATATTGATTTAAATAGAGTTCGTACAAAAAACGTCGTTGCCAGACTAATAGTGTTGCTAAATTAATTCAATTTGAAGTTAGTACAAAAAAAGAAGCTCACAAAATTTGTTCGAATCTAATCATACGAAATTAATTTGAAAAGTACCTAAAGATGAGAGAAATAAGTAAAGTTGTAGATTCAGGCAATTTTATGGGATAGCAATGAAAATCAATATTATATTACTATTTATAAACATAGATAGTTAATCAAATATGAGGGTTTTTTATTCTTAACGGTGTAGATCATAGCCTTCATGTAATCTGAAGGAATATGAAGATAAGACCGAATATGGAAGCGATCTACACCCGGATTCCTCAATCACTGAGGAACTTTTTTTTTTTTCCGTTGGGAAATCCTTTATGAATACCCATGCAGCGATTGGGGCCTCCGCATGGGTCATGAGGGAGTCACCGGTGTAAAGAGCAGGCATACCCACTAAAAACCAACGTGTTCCTCGAGGTCATGGCTTCGGCGCACGGCAGGGTACTTATCGCAATCGCTGCCATGCGCCGAAGACGGTGCGACCGATGCCCGCATCCGGGCCCACCGGGGATAATCACTGAGGAACTGGCTATCTGACCTCTATCTTCCGTTACACAACATTGCTGTTATCATTTATGGCGACAGACTTAGTGTTGGGGATAGTAAAACCTCCTTTTAATATAATTCGTTGACCGCTTTAGTTTTAAAAAAAGAAGATATGTTTGATTGATTATAATTTTGTTTTTTGTTATATTGCTTGTCATTGTGAAAATTTCCACTTTTTTACAGTAATATATATTTTTTTTGCACCAATTTTTCCTTTCTTGCACCCATTACGTCACCTTTTACAACACTTAGGGAAGATGCTGGTAGCATATCAGGTGGACTTAGAAAAAGCCCTACCACTAACCATACCGAGCAGGATATTTGTGCCCCCACTGGGAATTTCACCTTAGACCCTATTACTTTACTTAAGGTGCTTCGGCTGTATAAGCTTCAGCTGTCTTAGCTGAAGCTTATTTTTAGTTTCTTAAGATATATTATATTCTGTTCTATTCTATTCTCTAATTCGAGATTCTCCGTGCTAGTTCCGGTTGTTACGGTAACCGCTTTCACCAACCAACCTGCTTTTGAGTAAAGTCGTGGTGTTTTGGCTCTAACTTCTCATTTGTTTCTCTCATGAAGAAGGTTTATGCCCATTTTTGGGACGTGTAAAAGCTGCTGTTGATGATGATTTAAATCTAGAAAGTTCCCAATAGCTTGGCATATAATATATAGGTAATATATACATAGACGAATATACTATATATACTATACGTTCTACAAGCATAGGTCAAAAATCCGTGAAAAAATCGGTCGTACTTATTCTCATTTACGATTATGCAAACCCAATTGATAGGTAAGTAAATAGGGTCTGTGAGATTGAATTTTAAAAACACAAAAGAATATGTAAAATTATCTTATTTAGCACATTTTTGACACCAAAAATTAAAACCATTAAATAATTTCAACCTAAATATTTTTTTAAATTTTAAATTAAAAAAGGCATTTATTATTACGATCTCCGCCGTGTCTCGGGAAGCAATTTAAAACGCTTATAATAATAAACCTCTTTTAACAGTGTTTTAACAAGAAATTGTTTAATTAAAGTAAAATTTATATGCACCTTCTTGCTTCTATTTCCCTAAACATCAGAAACTGTAACTTAATAAGCAAATAACTTGACATTCTGAAGACATTTAGTTAATTGTCTTTGTAGCACTGCACGTTCCGTACGTTAACTATGATAACTTTTAACTATTACAGCCCGTTACTGCAGTTTATAGTTATTAGTAACAGTTGTTATCTCAGCTTTAGACTGGCTTCGAGTTAAGTCAAGAGATGAAGCGTATATGGGTCTATACTCGGCATGCATTACGAGAAACCACGATGCCGATTTTTTCATACAAATTAACTCCAAACTTCCATAGCGTCTAATGCCATGTCCCAATGTGTACCCTTTATACAGATATAGATTATTTAATGAGATGTACTTCTTCAAAACATTAAAAAAGCCTTTTCTTATGTGTTCAGAAGTACAGAAAACAAATACGACGAAGTTATTAAAAAAGCAAAACAAAGGAACACAGCTAAAAGTTTTCTTTATTATTTTTTTAACGAAGAAACAAACGAAAGTAATCGTTTCAGATTTGGAGGACATAACAGGGGATGACGAAACATATGTTTTGTATACGTAGGTATTGTCAGTCCAACCTGCAATTGTCCTTATAACTGAAGCAATAGATTTTATAAATACCTATTTTTTAATTCTCGCAACCTTAGATATTCTTCTTAAGTACACTTTGCTTGTTTCACCGTCCACTACAGCATCCAAGCAGGCTGCATTGATATAATAGCAGGGCACGCAGCAATAAACTGATATATGCCAGCGCTAGTAACTTCATTTACAGGAGTTGGGAGTAAGTCCACTGCTTCGTTAGTTAGTAAGTTAAAACACGATTCATCTAGTTTCCAAACTTTGAACATCAATGCAGACTTTGTATTCGAGACAGAGAATTATAAAGTTGGTTGTTACAATGATAACGTACCTCTTTGTCTGGGGAAATCAATATATATACAACAACTAAAAATATGAATTTTCTTTACATTTTTCTATCACTTTTGCTCACGACTCTTCAGTCGTGAAGAAGAATTCCCATCGAATCCTGTTCAGCCTTTTTACATTATAGAGTAGTGTTCTGTAGGATACGACTTAAAAACGTTTTGATAGTAGCCCCTTTTTTGAGCTGAGCCAGTACAATGTCCGTTTAAGTATTTCCTGAGGTTCGACAAAACGTTTGAAGTTCTACGACATTAGATGTGACGAGTAATGCGACATGCGACTAAAGGAAGTGTAGTGACTCGCTCGTTCCGACACTCTCTCACCTATAGGTTACTTAGGGAGAGTGAGTAACGCAGCTATCGCAAAATGAAATGTGAAGTAGTACATTTTATAATATTGAGTTGCTCTTACATTTTGCCGGTATGTCCGGGACAAATGTCTTCTTGCAGTCAAATAAAAATTCAAGCTCTTTCATTTTACCAGACTAATTAAAAAGCAAGAGCTTCAAAAAGCAGGAAGGTCTCACTTCAGTTCTGTTTATCATTAGGTAAAGGTTTCAGATTGTCTGGGTCTGATGAAAAACTTCGGAACTTCTATAGAATGGAGTTCCGAGTCAAGCGAAAATATGAAGACAACAAAGCTAACTGTCATTCGTCTTGCTTTAACCTTGGGAATATATTACTAAAATTTATTGTTACAAAGATAACTAAAAACCGATACTTCCCCTTTGCATCGTATCCTTATCTTATCTTGATTTAGGGCCAGGATTGAATGGGATCTTTAGTGCTTCCCTAATCCTAATCGGTCCTGGAATACCTCCAAGATGTATTTACTAAGTACACCCGGAGTCAGCATCTTCAGGACTGGATATCCTTAGATATTTCGTGACTTCCCTTTGGTAAAATGTTCACTTTGTCGAATTGGCTCGATTTTGATCGTCGTATTTTCGGCGGTGTGCACAGTATAGTGACATGTTCCAAAAAAGTTAAATTAGTTAATACTTGTTTTTAACTTTTTGGTGTTTTCAAGCCCGTATTTAGTTGTTTTAAAACTTTCTAAATATAATTTTTAGATTAAATTTAAATATGTGTTTTCCGCATGTAATTTGTACCATCTCGTTTTGAGCTTATTAATATGTAATACACGTGTTTAGTATGCATTACTCTGCTATATTCACTGCATTGTCATAAAATAGTACTTACTGCACTAGTTGTAAGGACTGCTTTAAATGCAAATTCAACTATGTGTGTAACTTCACAGGGCTGTCCGCAATGCTTTTTGAAGTATTTAACATGAAAAATAATTGTCATTAAGATTTTGAATTTAAATAATGATAAAGTGAACTAGGCTAGTTACAGGATAATTGATAGTGGCAATGGGATGGTAGATTTTCAAAGTACATGGTGGAATGTAATGCAAAAGACGACCCAGGTAACATTCGCTAACTGATTTTGAGAATTAATGCGATAACCAACATGCAAATTGCTTATTGATACCCCGCTCAGGTCAGGGTCGGTCGAATCAATGGATGCAGCCTACGCAGAACCGTTTCATTTAAAAATCAACGGAGACTTTGTTCAACAGAGGATATCACAGATCAATATGACAATGATGAATAAGTGGTAACCTCTTCCTAGTAACTTTCATCGAAAAGATCTTTCCCATGACGGTTGGTGGCAAGAGGCGAACGACCTTGGCAGGCAGCAGCTTCACCATGTGGCGACGAATTGTTGTTAAAGGAGCAAGTGGATTAGAGCACTAGAGAGAAAACTTCTCTTTTGAAGACTGGTTCGACGGAGGTATACGAATTGCTAGAATTACTTTAAATGCGAGAGGATAAGAATAGAGTTCCAGATCTTGTAATAAATTGGGACTGGATAGGAAACATTTCATCGATAAGCTCGTTGATCTTGTTGGAACACAAGAGTACAAAATCTACAACTCTACTGTTAGATACTGTAATGAGTGCAAGCGCCTTCGAATGATTTGAGGGATAACTACTGCTTTTTTCCTATCCACTATTTTTCTCCTTTTGCAAAAAGACCAACTTTGCAAAAAATATTACTAATATTTATAGGTTGACAACCCTACTTTCTGATTGGATGAAAATTTTTAAAATGTCAGAGTGTAAACGATGATATTAATTTTCCGGCTTTATTATTCGACTATTGCGCAGTTATTAATTTATACTTAATAAGCCATTGTGCATAATCAAATACTCTGATTTGGTATTTTTTATCAAATTTATTGATGTGTTATTTAACGTTAATACATATGGTAATGCTTCATGGGTTCCATAGGAATTACACTTTTGATTGACCCATTCAGTAAAACTTGATCGTATGCTCTGGCTGGCCTTGTACATAAATGTCTTTCTATTCTATTGAGTCTGTCTGTCTTGTTCTCTTATTTTTGAATATAGCCCTTAATTTTGACTTTAATTGCTCGACTACAAAATTTAATATATTTGAATCTGTAACAACATCTGTGCTGTGAACTAAGAGGACCATGAGACTATCATGGTCATATCACGACTTCATCTGGTATTCAGTCTGTAGCGTTTGAATGCTCTGTCATATTTTTAGTTCAAAGGCAATGATTTTTAGATGAAATAACCGGACGTTGAAATTCAATCAATTAACCAACTTAGCCCATTTCCACGACATCAACATTTCGGGTTACTGGAGTCTTGATCTTGAACGTCTCGCGTCATTGCCCAAAGCGTTGATTTGATCTTTCGTGTCGTGCGTTTCTTGCGATCTATTCTCAATATCTTTTAATAAGCAACGTATTACGTTATATCTTTACACTAGTAGTATATTTTACGTTTACGTTACAGCCAATTAATATTAAGATTCTTGAATTTATGCTTATACTGCCTTTTTAAACCATCTCAACATTTTAATTCAAACTAACTAACGAAAATAATATAAGCAACTTTGCACTTTTGAAAATAGTACTTAAAGTAACATAAAATTAGTGTTGTTTTAGCATAAGAACTAATAGCTAGAGAGAGAGACAAGTCTATGTAAAAATTTTAATGTCATGCAACGAACTCGTGCGGATAAACTCGTTGTAGTCTGCCAATATTTCGTGCTTTCCAAACGCTTATTACGAGTAGCTTTTGTTAACGGAAAACGGAAAATATTTATCATTATATTTCCATCAACTTAGCATAAATATTATTCGTATTTTATTATGATAAGTACATAAAAAGGTTGGTTTGTTTTATGCTCAATGACTGGCTATATCTGGGATGCTAATAACTAATGAATTTAGAATGAAAAATCATTTAAAGTCGTTTTGGTAAATGGTAGCCAGTCATTTAGGGAAGTAATCGTCTGTAAGGACTGATAATTACCACTCACAGAATTAAACTCGTAATTGAATGATTGTAATAGTAATTGTTGACAGGCATTAAAATCTCCAGTTTCCATAATGTCTAATCTGCAATATCAAGTGATTTCAGGTGAGTATAAGCAAAGGTTACTATCAAACATCAAGTGGGCCATCTGCTTCTACAACATTCTTAAACATATAAGGAATATAGCATGGTAATAATACAATACTCACTGTGGTTCGTGTTCAGTTAAAAGCTCTTCGAAGTGAAGACTCAGCGTGTGCGCAGGTGGCGCGCGCACTTCAGTCACACAGTCTGCGTCATCGGGATACGCGCGGGGAAACCCTGGGCTTGATACGGTTGCGTGTGGATGCGCGTGCGACAGCACCACCGTCTCGTTGCATTGGATCTTTGATGCTGTGTATGCATCTGTAAGAAAATGTTTTTACATATTTACACCCTTCGTTTAGTATCTTTTAAGCGCACATTAGACTCGTTCTTTCTCGCAAATGTTGGCAGTAGGACTGAAGCTTACGAGCACGTGTCCTTAACGCAACTGCGTTTTTATTGTTTTATTTCTTTAATTTTAATTTTATTTTATAACTCTGTTATTAAAATTCGAAATTGATAGAATTTTATTTTCTAAGGTCACCTAAAGTAACATAAAAAAGGTAAAACTCAGAAGGAGGCTAATTTGTCCGAAGAAGATGTAGGGCGCACGAGCAGGAGCGTGCAGCAAGGCTGCATGCCAGGGCGAGTAGGAGGAGCTAGTGGATGAGCGCGCCGTAGAATGCAGCGTGCATTCTACGGCGTCGGGCGGGAAGTAAGCATGCGAGCGGGAAGTAAGCATGTACGCATGAGCGCGTACAATGCGTGCGTGCTTAGTAGTATGCAATGCGCTGTGAGGCTCACAAGAGCGTACAAACAGGCACACTCTCTTGAGAAAAACTGAAAGAAGGCACGAAGTGGGCCTGAAGCAGTCACACTGAGCGTCCATTTACAAAAACAGTAATTTTACAGAAAATACAATATAAAAATACCTAAATATTGTAAGACATTATGTGATAAAGTGGTAGAATACAAACGGAAGCGTAAACCAGATACAGTAAGTATAATTTAAAGTTATTGAAAAGAACAGATTTACGTTATTTAAGTCTCATAAGTAGGTAGGTATTACCCAGGGTTAATACAACTCATCTAGTTCTTAGGGAGCAGATTCAATGGCCATCAATTGCAGCATTTTTATTTTACTGCAAAGTCAAAGTAAAGGGCTCAGTAATTGACTTCATTTAAATTAAGAGTTATTGGGTTTTGAAAGCCAATTGAGTTATTAAATAAAAGTTTTGAAGTATTCGAATAATTGTCAACCCTACGCTTATAATTTTCGATTGTATTCAAGCCGATGTATAGGATAACTTTAAGTTGGGTGTACCATCTATCTTCCATAATATCATCTCTTTATCTTCTCTTATCATAGGTAGAATACAGTATTAAATAAAAAATCTTATACAAAAATTGTTAATACGTCCTCTAATATAGTCATTAATATTATTCTAGTTTGGTTGATTAAATTTAAAATAGCAGACTGTATATCGGAATATGAGTGTTAAATATGTATGTTACTTTATTAAATTCAAAGTTCGCTAAGTGCGGTATTGTGACAGAACCTATTGTATTTCCATTAAAAAGTGTTTTCACTACTCTCCCTGCCTTCTTTTATTAAAAATAATTAGAAAACAAATCATTCTAATATATATATAAACACACATACACAATTAACACAATAATCAAGACAGTTTACCCCAACATGATTATATTTTTTTTAAACGTCTTTGTTTGTTAAAGTATGCTGTGACAGATTTCTGTCTTTAAAAAAAGTATCCAAAAAGTTTGATAAACTATTTTATGAGCCCTTTATTTACTATCAGTGAATGTTTTAAGTAGTGCATACAGGAATATCAAGAGGGAGAACTTCATTTATGAACTGATATCAAAGGCTGACACTATAACAGGGGCGATAGAATCATTGCGGGCAGACACGACTACATGAAGTTATTTGGACAGCGTTGCGAGACATTAAAACCTAATATTTAATTTTTTTAATATCCCATCACGTGTATCTAAGAAGTGGAGAACAAGGTTAAATTGCCAAAAAGCTTGAGCAATCATAAATTTGGCAATAATTCTCGTTGTTTTGATTTTAGCTAGATCCGCTGTCTTAATTAACACTAAATTTACCAGACCAGTCATTTAGACTGGTCGTGCAATTTCAATTCAAAATTCCTACTATATTACACATTTTTTTTTCAGAAATGATGTTATGACTTTTGTAGCTATAATTAGAGAGTACGTTTTATAAACTTAATGTTATTTTATATACATTAGTAACAAATATAATTTTTGTTGTTGACATATATTCAAATCGCTGGTATATCTAGTGTTAAGGTAGACCAACCTTGCTAAATCTCGCAGGTCAGCAAGCAAAGTGTTACGTGACTTTCGAAATTTGGCAAGGAACACCCAATGCGAATACCTGCCAAAACTTTACCTTCTTTGGGCAGTTTATTTTGGGGGTGGTTCGAACGGATTTTGTGTATCACTTAAATTATTGGTGGCGTCACTTAAATAATTAATGGTTATATCGATTATTATATTATTGACAGTTCAAATTCAAAAAGACGCCACTCATAGCATCACAAAATGCATATTCATTTTGTTTTCAAACAAAAACATTTGAAAACTTTCAAGAAATACCCAACTTTTTATGCGTATAAAAAGTATATAGGAATATAAGGAGAACCGACATGTTCCATGATTTACCACTAAATAAACACGCGCTTTATAATTGTAATTAAACTATTTATAAAGAAAAAGTGTGCTTTGGAAGGCACGTTAAGTGATCACAGCCATCGCTTTCACCCATTAACCCGCTTTGGGCCAGCGTTGTGGTATTATGGGTCTAACTCCTCGTGGGCCTCTCTCTCCCAAGCAGGAAGGTCTGGGACAACCAGTGAGACGTATATAGGCTGTAGATAATAGATTACTAAATAAAAGAGGTATTTTGCGATTCTAACTGCTAATGTTAGTTAAAAATAAATACTATTTTACAAGCACAGTTCTTAAACAACAAAGTCACCCATTATTTTACACTTTACTCCACACGGTGTGGTAAAGAATCGTATTTGAAAAT
The DNA here is from genome assembly GCA_943193645.1 of Acentria ephemerella. Classification (NCBI taxonomy): domain Eukaryota; kingdom Metazoa; phylum Arthropoda; class Insecta; order Lepidoptera; family Crambidae; genus Acentria; species Acentria ephemerella. Next base: position 1,307,550 of record OW971887.1, read on the forward strand.
CGGTGAACGTCTAAGAACGTGACCGCATTTGCCCTAATGCCGAATATCGAGAAATCGCTAGCGCAAGATTCGGTTTCGAAATTTGCTCTGCACTGGTTTTAAATATATGGACTATAAAATATATGTCCAATATGTCTTCAAATATGGACTCCTCTACTGCTTAACATCACCTGATGATAAGCCTGATGATAATATCGCATGGTGTAGTCATTTGCTGTGCTTTTTATATCAAAAAATACAGTTTATTATTAATAAGAAAGACAATTTGTTTTGAAACTATGTACCCGTATATGTCAGTTATGTTAACAATAACAAAAACAAAAAAAATCCAATTCGATGCATTCGTTTGGAATTTATGCATCGTACATGTGTGATATTTTCATTTATATAAAATGTAGATAGATGGCAACCCTTAATAGATTCGATGTTGACGGTGACTCAGCAAAATTTTGGCAGTAATCGGAAGTAGGTCACGCTAACGCATTTATTGGTTGTTGTCAGTTATCGGGCACCTGATAATTGGAAAATGGGTCAATTTAAATAAGTGCTGGTAAGTAAGTAAGCAGTGCTAGTTGTAGTTTAAGTGTACTAATTTAGCTTTCGATTTAGTTCAGTGGAATTGAGTAGTGTAATGGTTTTTGCTCATTTCTAGGAAAACGAAACCTCACCAGGTCTATTGTACACAGAATAACAATAAAATGTTATCTTATATTATCACTAGTTGGCTTCGCAAATTTTTTACTACCTATAAAAAATATCACACCATGCAGGTTGAATTTTATATTTAAAGAGGCCACTACATTAAAACGTCAATATAATGTTTAAACCTTTGTTATTAGGCTCTCATATTGTAACTTTATAACAATACTCTTTAGCTGTAAGAACATTGTAAAAGCACAGACAGCGTTTTGAATTTTAATTGTGCTGTAAACACTATGTTTTACGACAGTGTTACGGCTGGAGTACGCCACGACATCGTAGTGTTGCTGTCTCGGTAACTTAACGAGTGCAAAATCTTTATATTTTGAAATTAATGGTTTAGTTCTAGGGACTAATTCGCTAACCTATTTGAGATGCAAAAAAATCACAATTGAAATTAGTTTTTAATATTGATATTACCCATAAATTACTATCTATATCAAAATAAACTTTCAAGCTATCAGTTCGCAGTCACTTTTTGATGTTTATACCTTCATCTAAATAATCTATCTGTTGAGGATGAAACTCCCAGACTGCTTCGTGAGCGTATATTTTTAAAACTGATAGAAAAACAAAAAGTATATTTCAAAAACAAAAAAATTTAAAATACAACTATGGAATTATATAAAAACTAGCCAGTACGCAACACTATCCATATTATTCTTATTTTACATATATTTATGGAAATTATTTTAGTTTAGCTTATACTTCAAAATGAGGTATTTTATTAAGAATGCCTCATTTTTTCACATACAACTAAATATTTACTTCAACATCTCTATAGGCATTTTTTTCTATTAACTGAATATACAAACGAATATGTTACAAAAGAATTTTTTTTATGTTTTATTAATTTTGTAAGATACAAAGATACATAAAGATTAATATATATTGTTATACACTTTTGGTATATTTTACAATCAATTTGAAGTAATTGCTAAGCAACTTTATCTGAACGGAACACTGTGGCAGTTGCTATCACGTCGATCAAAATAGTGCTATAAACTGACGTACTTTCTCAGCTTTATATCATCCTGTACAAAACTTTCACAATAAAATTGCCAGAGACACGATACTTTAGATACCAAATAGAGGAAAAAAGCATTTTTCTTTGTCAATTGTCTTAAAGAATCAGCGGGGTAAAAAAATATTAAAAGGTTCATAATGACAGGACGGAAGAAAAGTTAAATCAGGTTAGAATTATGTTAAATTTAATATGAAATGTTATTGCGGCGAGAACGAGCAGACGACCCGAGGTATAAAGAGGATTTCGGTGATTTAGGTGGTTGAAAAAATAAGTTATTTAATGCTATGCTGTTAATATGAAAGATAACTTAAAACTGACTTCAAAACACTAAAAAGACTAAAATTATTTTTGGAATTGATCTACATTTTACTTATTGATTTGTAAATGTCATTATAAATACTAAAGGCTGAGAGTTTCTTGCGCCGCTTCTTCTCTGCAGCTACTAATTCGTCGAAGCGGTAGTAGGGTTAATTGGGAATATGCATACTAGTGTTATTTTTAATTTTAAAATAAATATTATTTTAAAACTAAAACTAAGAATTTATTTAGTACATATTTTAATACTGGGACAATTTGTATATGCCCGGTTGATACCCACTTAAAGTTATAAACATTGCCTTTAATTACATTATTTGTTTTCTCATACACATTCCCTGTTGTGACGATTTACAAGAACTTAGTAAATGAGTCTATTTAAATAAAGTTATTTTTGACTTTTGACTTTTACAATTTCCACCTCAATAGTATACTCTATCGAATAAAAAAGAAGTTTTAAATAGGTTCACATATGCAAAAGAATACATATATGAGAACATGAGCATTCTCTCTTTTTGAGCTCAGTTAAAAATAAAGAATATTTAATGGTTAATGGCCCTGATTCCGTAGTTCTCAAACTGAACTAAATTTAAGTTCAGGACTTCTTTAAGTACAATACAACAACAAAAAGATAGACGAGACTTCATTTTAAAATTTTTACCTTTTCAAAATGGCGACCTATAAAATATTTTTTCATAATTTTAACGCGCGTCATAAACATGCCGATTGAAAAAGACGAATGTGTATGGATAGTCTAGCTTGGCATTTCTATTTCTTTTTATTGAATTATAATGAAAGAGAATCGAATAAATTAAATTAAATTTAGTCCTTGCACAACGGAATTAGGGCCCGACTTGCAAAAAATACCAATATCTTATACAAAAGAAAAATATGTGCTTTCGTAGAATACAAATATTTTTACTTCTTAATAAAGTGAGATATATTGCTCTACATTAAGATAATTAAATACTTAATATGACTTAACGTAACTTTTACGTGTGATAAATGTTTTAACTCGCCAACTAAACATCCCAGTAACTTAGTTTGAAATTTGTCTAGAACTGGAGCTTTTTTTGGTTCCACAGATTATAATGTTGAAATACTATGGAATATTCTTACCTGTCAAGCCTCAGACAGACTCAATTTACATTTGTCCTAGACATAATTCGGTTTCGGTTGTACTTAATGAAAATAAGTAATAATTATAATTTCATTATAATATTTTTTGTATCTGCATACACCTAAGTCTGTTTTTACACGGTCTTTTTGTACACGGTTTTGATATAACACGGTTTGAAAATTGAATATTATGTAATTTCAAATCGTGCTAAATGGAATAAAATCGTGTAAAAAAATTAAAAATATTCAATTTTCAAACCGTGTTATATCAAAACCGTGTACAAAAAGACCGTGTAAAAACAGACTTAGGTGTATTTTAAAACTTAGGAACATTGTTTAATTTTTCATTATTTTAATCCATGTATTCACTCGCCCTAAGTGCCATTGTCTCGATGGCAATGCGGGTCGTGTTGCAACTTCACCCAATTTCATATTCACTCAAAACACACACTATACCGTCAGCATAGAGACCTTTTTCCATTCTGGCAGCATCAACGAAAAATTGCGATCGCGTGAACAGGGGTGCGTTCCGTTTTGTATTTTAACTAGGTCAGCAATGTCAAACAGTTCGCAGGTAAGCAGCCAGCTTATTAAGGCCTTCCTTGCTCGCTTCAGTGCCAATGTCAAAAGCAGAAAGGGAACATCATGAAGTGGTGTTGCAGATCTACTCATTTTGGTCATGCCCCGGCGTGGTTTGCGAGCCTGAATTAGGAACGCGTTGAGTACAATTTTGACATATTTTTATGATTTGTATAAAGTTTGATATTCGAGCTTTGCAGCGAGACAACTGAGGCGGCGTGGTTATTTCGTGTTTTGCAAAAATTTTAACTTTTCAGTTTTAAAACGCAAAAGCTTTTAGTGGCTTTTATCCAAACTTAAAGTGCTTATTCTGTTTGTTGAAATACCATTGTAGATGTTAATAAATAAATGTTTTAAATAACATCAAAACCGACTTGAATACACTAAAAAGGCAAAAATAATCTAATTTATGTACTTATTTAATTTCATATTACAAGTACATAGTTCAAGTGCGGAAAGTATATCATTTCTTGACGAATTCCGATTTGTTGCCACTGAGAGACGAGTGGGACTTTTTTAAATAAAATTGCGAAAAAAATAAAACAACGAAGAGATTTAATAAAAAAACAGTTGAACCCTTGGACAAGTAATAATTAATATTACAGTTTGAGCAATCGTTAAGAGCAATATTAAATGGTTTGTAGGGCCCTTTATATAATAGAAAATAAATTTTATTCGTCTATTATTAGTAATTACACTGTAAAATAGTCAAAAACGTAGTAGTACTATTAGTATCAGTAGTTTAGTTAATATATATTTATTATATTTGTTATTTATTGTTAATGTATCTTATTTCTTTGATTTATTTACGATAAGTTTTTTCTCTTAACTTTAATTGCCAGACATGCCTTTTTTACTATACCTACCTTATTCTACTGGTTGACTGGTAGAGAATGTCTTAGGCATTAAGTTCCCCGATAGTGCTTTTGTGCAACGAAGAATAGTCATTTCGCACAAAAATTTTGTACTTTTTGATTATATACGTACATTTGGATGTTATATGCGGTGGAAAAAAAGTACTAGTGTTTTTTTTTACGAGGAGGAATCCATTTACGGACCTACCCGCCACTGGCTAAGCGACGGGCGTGTGTGGGGCTCACTCAGTACCTAAATAGAGCGGCACTGAGAATACCCACTAAAACTCCCCGGTAACTCCATTGCCCTTCACGGGGGTAACCTGGGTTCTGCACGAGCAATTCACCAGGTAAACCAGTGTGGAAAACAATAATGTTGACACATAAAAAAGTCAAATTTTTGATCAAATATAATAAAACAATTTTTTAGCTTTGGTGTTTGACTTTTAGTGCTGTTTATAACTTTTTTCTAAAGTCAAACTTAGATGGGTGACCGTAAGTATTGTCTCCTTGCCTGTCTGTTTATATTAAAGATTTTTCTCAAACATTGCCTTCCTAGCCTACAAATCTCAAGTAAGTGTCCTACTGCTCCATTTTTTAGCCCAAAGTACGTTATAACTTTCCGTGTTCCTTGCCAAGTTACACTTATACCCTTTTACGATTTCCCGAGGATTTTATTTGTCGCAATCTGATACAACATAAATCAGGATGTTTGGAACGAAAGAATCGATAATAATATAGCCCTTATAAGGACGAGCTTGTAAGAAAGGGGGGGGGGGACGAATAAGGGGAAAAGATGGTGATATAGTTGCCTCAATAGTGGACTGGTGGCAACTATTCAATTGAATAAAACTAAGGAGTTGTAGCAGGCGTTTACTTTTGAATATAACAATTATAAATATTTTTGGAAGGGAAATAAAATAGTGTAAAAAAATATTAACAGAGAAACGTAACCTAGGAAACAAAAAAACATCTCGCGCATGCTCGGCATAAATGAACAAAAATCAAAACATTGCTACGTCACCGCGGTCAAGCAAAGTTGTTTCATTTAACAACTATGCTTGCCCGGCTTTGCCTACGTAATAAAAATCAATAAAAATATTCAACCTAAACTATATACAATATAAACAAAATTACATGAGCAACACAAGCGCCACTACAGTGATATTTTTTTTCTAAATATAATATTATAACAAATTACAACTACAATTAATACTTTATAACTATTGTAAACTTATCTTTAAAAATCTGTGTTATTATAATTACTGGAGGATAAACATGCCTTGTAAATTAAAAAAAAATATGCCAAAATTGATAATGTTAACATCGATATGAGTTATGACAACAAATGGTTGCTTTTTCGTATAAACATTTGAAATTGTGTGTTGTGTTTAACTCTGATATGATTTTAACTAAGAAATTAATTATATACATCTTTCAAGGATACATCAGAAATCTGATTTGAGTGAACTCGATGAAAAATCTGTAATTAAATTGATTCATTCTTTAAAGTAAATAAAAACAGAATGACTGCTCTATCCGTACTCTGTGTACGTATATGTTTGTTAGCAGACATTGTAGTTACGCAGTCGAGTTCGCAAACATCGTAACTGCCTGCGTTAAGTGGTCTTCAGATGAGCACACACATTGGCATTTTTATGGATTCTGGCCGGCTTGCTAATTTATTTGTACTATCTTAACTACTAAGTACTTTTTTAGTGTCAATAACATAAATTACGTTTTGTTTTTATTCATACCTTTTAATTGAAGTAAGAGGTTTTTGTGTATATTACGTCTGCGTTTGACATGCTCGAATATAAAAAAAATACAGGCCGGCAGACATGTAACCTGCTTCCAGATGTGTGTCAGCGTAAAATAGTAAATACCGTTAGATTGTAATCAATCTCGCCACATTGTAAACTATCGATAAAATGTTAAACGTATTTTTCCATAAATTATAACCTATCGAAGTCAAACCGTTAAATTGTTAAATGGCATGCGATGGAACGCACCTCGCGCGCTGATTGGTTGAACGTCACATGTCCAGCGCCGCCATATTTGTTTGTGGATTCTATTCAAAGTAATCAAACAGTGTTTTGGTGATTGTAAATTGATTTCGAGTTGGAAACAGCTCAAAACTTTAGAATTAGTTACATGAAATTGTTGCGGAAGTAAAATGAATTTGTTATTAAACAATGTAAAATGAATTTGTAAAAAAAAGTAAATTGCCAAAGAAGTGCAGTTTGAATGACAAAATAAGTTAGTGTTACTAGAGACTGATACTAACCTATTAATCTTTCAATCTCGAGCGTAGTCTAAGTTCCTAGATTTTTAATTATTTAATATTTTCATGCGTGTAAACCCATGTGTTCTCATTTGATGATATTTACAATGTTCTGTAAGACCGACTAATCAGGAAGAGCTCGATCGGACAGTTTATAAGTTAACGCTCGACAGATTGTGTTTTGAAAGTTTCACTTCAATAGATAAGGCTTACAATTTATCGACAGTTTACGATCCCGCGACATAGATTACAATCTAACGGTATTTACAATTTTACGGGGACATATGTTAGCACTGGTTATTAACGAAGATATTACAAATAATTCCTAAACAATAAATGTCAACTAAAGTAATTTGTTACTATCCAGCTCTATAGTCCGTTTGTTCGAGCACAGTATCAAGCAATAGATTTTATTTATATCCATTTTTCAATTCTCTTAACCATAGTGTTTATCTTCTCTTCGAGGATCGGATGGACGAGCATTATTTTTCGACTTAACGAAACAGTATAGAAGCGACGTTTACTTAAACAGGACGCAGCAAACTAAAGATGCTCGTGATAGCCCATTCTCTTCATATATTGCACTATATTTTCAGATTAAAAACCATACAAAGTGTTTGACTTTTCAATTTCAAATAAATTGTACTAACTGCAAGTATGTCATCGTATATAAGCGGGTAGTTAATTTTTAAGATAAATTACTTTTAATATACTTAATTAATATGTTACAGTTACTTATTTTGTTAACTAATTTGCAAACACATTTATTTTCAACATTTATTATGTCATTAAATAAGGAATTTTAAGCTTGACAATAAGTTAAAATCGGCTCACTACCAGATTTTAAAAATAAGATTTAAGCTGCTGAATAAAAATCCCATCGTCAAGGACAAAAAAATTAAAAAAGTAAAAGAATTTTTTTTTATAAAATGAAATTACCCCGTCCTGGCTAATGTACAAGCCGTACAAGCCAAAAACGAAGAAAATAATAAAATTAACGAAAAATATTGTGAGAAAACAATTTTAGTATGCATTTGTTGAATACATTAAACAAGTAAATACATATAATGTTATTTAGAATGAAATAAAGCCCGTATTTAAATTGATTTTATTTTAATGAAAATCTAACTTAATTTAAAATAAATGTTATTAAAAAGCAAACTAATTAAATTTTGTAATGTAAAAAGATTGAACTGATCAGTTGAACACTGAATTAGTTTGATTCATTTGTTGAACGATGTCTAGTAGATAGATAGCTAGTGAAGCATGCGACATACTGCCCTAGCCACTCTCACCTTGCCGGCCCAAAAAGTGCTTTTTCACGCCTCTTAAAGGATACCCATGTAGGAACCCATTTAGCAGTGATTGGGTGAGGTCAGTGATCAGTTTAACAAGTCTTTTTGTTTTGACTTTAATATAGTTGAATAACAATTTTTTCTGCGTCAAATAGCGCGATTATTAAATCTATCAGCTTGTGCTTAAACTTTATCCAAGGAGTTCGCGCCATTTAACATAACCTACTTTCAACGGCTGTCATGAAGATTTGCAAACGAGCGACAGCAGAATTGTATTTATTTTACTACCGACGATAAGCTTATAATAATAATTAGATCGTTTCTCGCAAGAAAAACCGTTTTTTTTTAATTTCATGTTTTACAATAAGCGTTGCCTAAAATATTCTTGTCGCAATAAGTATGGCGACAGTAGGCTTTACTGTAATATCTGTGGGAGTCAATACAATCATTTAATTTATCGGCGCAATAATGTCCCTACAACTTGACGTTTATGTAATAAGGTCAACTATATATTAATATAAGCTCCATATAAGGTACATGTTACAGAAATGCCAGTACGAGAAATCGTTAAGCGCTTTCTACGTGACTTGGGTTCTGCGGTTAGTTGTACAAGGTAGAGTTTCACACCGCCATTTTTCTTAACAGCCGCCTGCTGAAAGTCGCTACTTTTATTGAAATAAGAGCATTCTTGCGCTGGCTTTAGGTTCAATATTGGTAAGCACATTACAGATATTCAGCTTAACCTATTCCACTATTATACTTTTTTTCAGATAAAAATAAATGATTTTAATCGCAATTCAGGTATGGTATTAAGCAAGTCTTTGGATCACATACTTAAACAAACTTCTAATGGTTGCCGAAATCACCTGCCATAGGAAGAGAATATAAGCTGCCCCTTACATTTTAGTCAAGTAATTGCTATTTTGTATGGATCACTAGATTTTCCCATAGCAAAAGCTAATCAATTTGATAAATGGAACCCACATCCCACTTAAAATGACGACTTTTAAGGTACTGCGAAAAAACTAGACTCGAATGTTTCATTAGCGGGCTTAAAGCCTAGCCTGTTTGAATAGACAATGTTTGTACGAACTAATGTTTTTTGTAACCAGTGTTATGGTTTGCTGTCTTTAAATTGTGAAATAAGTAATCTTCAATTATTAAATGGAATAATAGTCTTAAGTTTTGAATAAAATACCTCAAAATCAGTATATAAGTCACTATTGTTTAATTGCGTCACTGGTATTTTCGCCCTCGTAATTTTATTACTTTATGGATATTTAATCAATGGCGTAGTTCTAAAAACCTTTAAGGCTACAGAAAATATCAAGCAGTGAATGACCAAAGCTTAATTCTCACCTTCAACGCTGGGTTTCTCGCAGACGAAGTAATTATGCTCTCTGCATCCCCTGTCATTCCACATGAAGGTGGGAGAGGCTGGAGCGGGCCGGGGTGGGAACTCGCGTCTGGCTTCCACGCAGTCCTGGCCTGATGTGCCGTCGTCGTTCGGCTGGCTGCTGTGCTTTCTCCAGCCGGGGAACCAGTCTGTTTGAAAAAGTAGAAGATCAGAATCATTAATTCATTCATTTCATTTCATTTAACTTAGGTCTACTAGACTCTGGAAATTTACTCGTAGGTGGAACTTTTTATGACGATGAATATTAAACTAGAAGGTAGTCTTTCAGATGAAATGTCATGATTTTGCAGTTCCGCAAACATTCTGGAGAGAAGAGATCTTAACATCTCTCATCACATGTGATTAAATGCAATGCAATCACATGTCATGCATGCAAGGAGTCACACGCATTGCTCAACTAATAAATTCTACAAAATAATAAACAAGTTTGAAAACTTAGATAAATTAAATTTATTAGTTAAATATTATAATTTGTTATTCTTTGCCTTCGAAGAATGTTTTTCGTTGTTAAGTTTATGCCTTTCTTGATAATGTTGTATATATTTGCAAAACCACATCATTAATCCTTTCCTTTTGCATATATCTCGTTCATGTACTGACATTCTCGATGGTGTATCAATCTTTATAAGTAAATAAATCTCATTGGCTAACTGTTTCAGTAGTATAGCAGTTCGCTACCGAGTTGAAAAAGTCGGCGTTACCTTACTAGAGAAAATATTACTTACTCGCTTATTTAAATTATTTTATAACCTGTTTAAAATGGGTCCTATTATAGTCTATTTAAAGTTCAAAAAAGAAGAGAAAGGCTGTCGTTACATAACTGCTTCAGCGTCATCTACAAAAAACTATATTGACAGAATAGGAGACAAGTTCCCTTGTTCCCAACAACAGCGGTTTTGGCGACCTTACTCACCGCTACACAATACAACAAAGTAGTGTTATTTAGTTACGATGTTTGTAAGATAAAGGAACTACGCCAATTTTATCTCTCTCTCGTTCTTGCTGCCAGTAAAACACTACGTTCACCTACAAATGAAACGCGTCTTAGACATATATATTTGTTCACATATACATTTTCTCTACTTATTCCTCATATAATCTTTCTCGTGATTAGGAATCCTTCTTAAGGCAATATTATCTTAAGTGATATTTCTGATTTTAATTATACAAACGCAATTACTTCCCTCGAGGGCAGATCTCCAATTCGTAAAAACAATACGTTTAAATGAAATTTTACTTTTTGAGTGGTTCAATTTATATCTTTAATTACCGTACATTTTACCGCGTCAGCTATAACATGAACATTGAACCTAAATTGTATTATTTTATTAACTAATTATTATTTTACATTTCATTCATTTTAAATTCATCATACTAACAAATTCTGTGTTTATCAAGATAAGTGAATCAAATAAAGTTTATACTTTATCTACAAGGATTTTTTATTTATCAAGATTTATTAAGTTGTGAGACTGTGCCAAGAAGTCCCACAACATTATCTACAGGATTTAATTCGTGGTTTCTTATTGCATAAGAGCAACATGAAGATTATTAAGTATCTGTGTTAAATTATTAAATAATTTTTAAAAAAATAGGTATTATTAGTAACTACGTTAGATAAAAAAGTTTCTTATCTATTCTATTTTGTTTTCTAACATAGAGGCAATATTACCTGTGCGAACCAATAATATGTACCAAGATTAACAGACTATATACGTGTACAACTGCGCACAGGACTTTCGATATGGGAGGAAACACATTGTTATGAAGAAGTTGAGCTATAATAATATATTGGCCTAATTTGAAAGTGGTTGCAGTAACAACCGGGACCAACCACTAAAGGTGCGAGAGATTACAAATATTGACCGACCCATTTAAAATTTTCGTAATTGCAACTATTGCGCCCTACACGTTACCGCGCAAATGTAATCCTTTTTTATAAGTTTTCAAAGAATAATTTGCCGATTGTAATCATACTCAGTTTTGAAGAGATGTCTCTGCGTGACGAGTATAATTTTATTATTCAGTTTCTTTTGAGCCCCATAGGCCATTTCGACCAGTATTGACCTTTTGTGGCAGCCCTTTAGATTTCACTGCCTAGCCCCGTTGATTCCAGAAATTTCCAGATTCTTCGGGCAGTGATACGTTGCACCTCCTCAGGATGCACTATGTGCTTCTCTAGGTAAATGCTTCGTTTATGTATTGTAGGACCGCAGGAGCATTGTTAATTTGCAGTGCCCTGTAAGGATTCTTGTCACTGTGCAGGTTTTTTGTCTTTTAAGTTGTAGTAACTCTCTAGACAGCTTATTGTAGAATACTTTTATTAGGGCTTCGAATGTTTGTGTCCTTTTACGAACTTCTACATGTTTGTAAAAGCCATTTTTTAATTTAATAAGTTCGTTCTAAATTGTATTTTGAATGGAAAACCATGAAATATTCATTGGGACGATTCTGAATCAAAGCTATTAGTAAAAATAAGCGCAGCTTTAAATAACTGCGGTCCTAATGCTTTTGTCGACGAATGAATCGTTTTGAACTTAAGTTTACCTTTGTTAGTTAAATTTATTTTTGTGTTTCGGTGGTAATACTGAGAAATTTCATATATTTTCCAACCGTGATGTAAGAAGGGTAACTCCGAATTCGAGATAGCTGTGAATTACTTCGATTTCAGAGTTACCCAACTCTGCTCTATATCTCACCCTCACACACTCTCCACAATATATAATTCAAATTCTTTATTGCAGGCCACATTGGTGTATATAGTAAAATTATATTGCCATAAAGTATATTAAATGTATAAACAAGTATAAATAATCAAAAAGTATATTGCTAACAGATGAAATTAAATTCATTTCTTGTGCCACGTGTGATAATTACTGATGCTTACATCGGATAGTATTAAAAAGATAAAAGAAGATTCGTCGATGCTACGGTAAGTGTTCTATGACTTGTTTGATTGTACATTATGTCATCTCTCGTAGTAGCTTCGTAGATGCTACGGAAATTTTGCTACGATATACTCGTTAGCTTTCGAACAAGTGATAATATAACTCACAGTAAGTTCTAAAATTTAATTCCAATGTAAATAAATATTAAACTCGTCAGTTTATAAGGCCAGTAACCTTAATTGAATGCGGAGAGTGTCAAATAGGCTGATCTTTAGATTCTAATTATTACTGTTTAATTATAAATTATACTACAGTACCTTTGTTTATTACTTTACATTATAAATGAAATGTTAATTAGATGAATCAGTAATGGAACGCACGCGCCATGATGGAGGGGATATTACAAGCTCTTTTAGTGTTATTAATTAGTTAAGAACTCTTTATTGTTAGACAAAGGAAATATTTTAACTCTTTAAATATATATCTGTTGGAAATGAGTCATGGTTTTTATTTTATTATAAAAATTCTTGTTAAATCTAATATCGTGTGTAAAAGCGATATCCGTGGCAACCTTTTTTTCTCTTAATTATGTATGTTGATATTAAAATAAATTTCAACTAAAGTTATTAATAGTATTTTACTAGGAAACTATTATTAACTGAGCAAGTTGTCCCAGTTTTTAAATTTAACTAAGTATTAAATTAATTATATTAAAATTAATCATAAATATACATATTCTCAATTAACCCTACCACCGCTTAGACGAATAAGTAGCTGCAGAGAAGAAGCGACGCAAGAAACTCGCAGCTTTACGTATTTGTAAATTATTATCATAATTTTTTGTTTTACTTTTCGATATTTCATACGTTTTAACAGCTGAGAGTAGTTATAAAAATAATCGAAATATAACGAGATGAATATTAAATTTTTTTAATATTTTAAATTTTTAAATTTTTCTCTAAATCTTAATTTATTTTAGATAATAATTACTCATTTGTTTATATTAGATAATAATTTGGAATACGTGGGAATTATTAATAATATCTACACTAAAATAACGAAATGAAAACTCGTGCAGACATTTTGTGTAAATGTTGTAAAGTACACCAAGATGGCGGTCATTCTCAACTATGTTAATTCAGAATTGCCACAAGTTATTAAGGTTGTTAAGGTCTCTCGCATGCTTGAGGTAGGCCAATTAATTTTCTTTAATATAAGCGTACATAATAAGTTCTTAATAAGTCTCTAAGTTTGTATTACTGAATAGTTTGAATATGTTACATTGTAAGAAACGACACGATTCAGGGAAGAAACAAGTCAGATTGTCTTAATTTATATTGTGTGTTATAATTATAACAGACATGTTAAAATTATAATTATATTAACAAAAATAATAATAATAAATTGTAATTAATCAAAATCAAAGACATCTTCGATTTGATTTAATTTGATTTCAGGTAGTGTTAACTAAACTATTATACCAACTAAGCTTTGTATTTTAAATGATAAATTCAATATTCATGCGGCAACGTTTGGTCGCTTCCGTTCTGATAATTGGAATATTACGGGTAAGCCCTAGGGATTATTTACGATCAAAGTAAATAACGTTTGATTAGGGGCTGCATTGAAAGCGATTATCCTTATTGAATTGCTAAAAGTTCAACAAGTTCAATGAATTGCTAGGTAAATAAAGAAAATAATTGAAATAATTTTTAGGTTTAATTCAACAAACAAACATAGTTGGACTAATAATCACTAGAGATAGTTTCGTCGACCGTAGTTAGTATCGAACTGTTTAAAGTCGAACTCCGATTCATGTAGTCGTGGACATAATGATTATATGCAGTTAATAAATTCAAATGATATTGCTATTTGAATAACATTCCCCCAAAAGTAATGAGTACATTTTTATTTAGTATTCAATTATTGGTTGGCGGTGGTTAACGTGTTCCAACGTTAAATATTAATTGGTATTTTTATCTTAGAAGTCCTATGAAGCCTCGTTAAAGGAATCCATTGTTGCTAACCACCAAAATTCCTTACGTGCTTATCTCGTGTACGATGGACCGAAGGAAGTATAAGTTTGTTGTAACGACTTCAAAAAAAGAGGTCTCAAGTCCACTGAATGATTTTTTTGGATGTTTAGTGATTTCGCTATAAATTGTGAACCGATTTTCAAACATCTTTTTTTATTCGACAGATTGTATATTCTAAAAGAGTTTCATAGTCCAAATCACAATCTGACGATTGGATCCCCAGAGAAATCTTGAAATTTTATGGCCACGTCTAATCCAATAATATTTTGTTAGTTCAAATATCCAATTTAAAATTATTTCCTTATTCCAAAATTAATTTAAAATAGGATAAGTTTTAACATCGCTTTTGATGTTTTAAGTTTTGTTTAAAACTATTTAATCCTTAACGAGGTAGCTCCTTCATCTCACCCGATGGTAAGTGAAAATAAGGCTGAAGATGAAAGGAAACTACATCCATATTCTGCAACCACAGAGGAACTGGCTATCATAACCTCCAACTGTCGGAACAAAACAATCCTGTTAACGTCATTGTTAAGGTGGCAGACTTAGATAAAATAGCGGTAGTTAGCCAAGCGGACTTAAAAGCCCTACCACGACCAATGTTACAAAGCGCCGCTTTACAAAAAGTTTTAGTAACGTGAGTTCAGTTACATAAAATTTTGACGTTAATCATTATTGACAAAGGCCTTGCTGCTTATCCTTGACTGTCAATCATAATAGTATTATGGGTATCAAATTACTAATCGTTTTAGTTTATATTTAATGGTATTACAGTGTATTTAAACGTGTAATCTAATAATGCCTAGCAGAGATTGTCAAATGCAAAACATACGTTAAAGACGCCGCGATATTATGTGTGTGATGGTGTGAAGTAAAAAAAATAAAACTTAAATTTTGCTTATTTTAATATTTATAGAATTAGAGATTATCATAGAAAAGCAAACAGAGTATTATATTTAAAAAACACTTTCTTTATTTCTTGTCGCAAAAATACCTCCTTAATTAAGTTCGACCAAGTAGTTTTTATTTTACGAGCATCTTTGTCAACTTGGGTCACGTAATTCAAACTCTGTTTAGGCTAGGATTGATAACGGAACCTAAATTTCTCGAGAACAACTCGAATGATTCTTGCGTGCTTGTTAACTTTATTACTACAGCAATAAGGTCGATTATAAGGAATTGCTTTGAAGACGTGTCGTTAATCCAGCAGGAAGACTTATGTAGCCGTTACCAGGATTTACGAGCAATTATTTTATGGGACATCTGGGTCCTTTAATGGTCTTAAGAAGAGCAGAGGTTTAATGTTACGACTGTGTTGTATTTATTACTTATTAAGCATTGATATTTGTGTCTAATATTAAGTTTTCGATTGGTCATTTGCATTTCCGCAGTATATTTTAAATCGGGGCAGGAATTAACGGATTTTCTGAAACATGCCTAAAAAATGCCCTACCACTAGCCACGGTTTAGCTAGTGGTAGGGCATTTTTTTAGTCGGCCTGGCTAGCTACCACCATTTTACCTAAGTCTGTCTCCATAACGTTAATAGTATTGTTTTGTGCCGGCAGTTGAAGGTATTCAGTCTCATCGTCACTTGCCATCAAACGCGACGGAGGCCAGGAGCTTCTCCGTTCAGAATTAAAAAAACTTTAGTTTTAGTAATAATAATATTAATATTTCCCCCGTTCGCAACTTTTATCTAGCCCACAGTAAGCATCATTCAGAGCTTGTGATAATTGATGATGGAAAAAGCATGGGTAGTAATTATGTATAAAAAAATCTGAAATATACTAAATAAACATTTCTGGGATTCAAACCCGGAACCTACGGCCGTCTGCTCAAACTATCAGTTGTTTTTTATTAATAAATCGTCTAGGTATTAAAGCATTGTCTGAAAGTGATGGTACGCCGACTATGATGATTTTGCGAAAGACGGCGACTGCCCAATAGATAAAAGGCTGGCTGTAATTAATATTTGGAGAAGAGGCCTATGACCGACAAGGGTTGCGAAGTAATGAACTGATGATGACTGGTTTTCTCAGAACCAGTTTTTAATTTTAATGTTATAAGTATTATATTTTAATAAAAATGGTAACGATACGACGATATTCAAAACAGCCTAAGCGACATCTACCAAAACTAATTGTTGTATTTTTTATATTAGAAGTATCACGTACAAAATGGTAGAAAGTCTACGAACAAAATTTCATGCTCCGGCTATGCGATAAAGATACAAGTCACGAAATCTATCAACGAACACCTCTAGGGGGTTGTGTCTAACTGTAGCTTAGAGTCTCCAAAGCACTCGAGCCCTTATCTACGAAAGCCCTGAGATTGTGAAAAAATTCAGCTGGCCCATACAATCATATTGTCTACATGTTTATAGATTTGAACTGTATGAATAATAATATAAATTTAATGAGCGTTTTAAGGAAAGATCGTAAAACCTTAAACGTTTAAAAATTATTGAAACATAATTTCGTTTACAAATTATGAGCAATATCCAAGCGAGGGGCCACTCCCGCCGATCACTTGATTGTTGTCAAGTATCGAGGACCCTTACAGCGAAGAGAGCATTCGAAAGTGGAGAGCGTGCATCAAGTATTACGCCCATGCTCTTAATACATGGAACAAAACTAGGTTTGTTAGTTGTAATTTGTTTAAACACACAAATGATTTATTCGCTGATTTTATCAACGAAGTTTCCGCCTGCGGAAGCGTTTGAATTGAGTTCGGTCTGTCACAAATGTTTTATAGCCTAACCTTCCTCGATTAATGGACTACCTACAGCAAAAACAAATTTTCAATTTCAACCAGTATTTCCAGAGTTATTTTTACAAATCAAACCTTTCTGCTTAACAATATATTAGTATAGATTTTCATTTTTTACAGTCTATTAATGTCTTAAATATAACAGTACCTGTCGAAAAAAACTTGAAAAGATTTGATAATTCCAGTGTCAGGAGGCTCTTCTATAACAAAATCTGTACATTCTGAAGAACAACTTAATTATTTCGTTTTGTTCATACGAAAACCAAAAGGGCAGCCGGCGTTTCCCGTTACATTAAGAATAGTATATTCAATTTTCAACTTACAACAACTTAAAATAAAGTGCATGCCTTCTAAAAATGTCTATGGTGCTATAAGACTGTCCAAATTTAGGTTATTTTACAGTTCATATGCTTGATTTCCTTTTCCTAAAACAAAAAAAGAGAGTTGGATATACTGAACTAAAATTTAAGAATGTAAGTGAAGATCATTATTAATTTTATTTTAACTTAACTAATTTTCGCCTCAAAATTCAGAATGTTTGTAATACTGAGATAGTGTTGTGTGTTGTGTTAGTATTTCATTTTATTTGGAAGATTAATATATAGATAATCAATTATATACACAGATAAAGCAATTTCAGCAATAATATACACAGATTTATAAAAGTCACAGCCAATAGGACTGCACTTAAAACTGAACTAAATATTAGACTACCTATGAACTAACAACAAGTCTTTATTAAAATTACAATTTTAAAGAAATTTCTAAATTAATAATAGGCTTGCCGCTATACTTGAGTAGAATGTGTCAAGCTAATTAGACTAACATAACTCGTTTAAGTTCTTTATCCCTGGCCACAGGAAAGAATTTTATCGATAATTTGATTAAACTAGTGGTAGAGAAATTGCATAATGAACTCGAAGGAATACCAAAGTAAATATTAGACAGAGTCTCAGAACAATTAATTTAATTAAAAATTATTTTCATCATAAAAACTACATCAGAGATTTGGTCTCATTCTTCAGAATATTTCAGTCTATTTTACATTTGAAACTATCAAGGAGGCAAATGGGATTTATGATTAGAGATAACATAACCTTTAGATGCTAGAAATATTAAAGATTTACTTGATTATACCGGTGCAGTGTAATTCTGTAGACAAGATGATAAGTTATTGCATCCAATGTCCTGATATTGCACTGGCTATATTCCCATTCACACCGAAACAACGACTTTAGGGCCGAAATAATAAAGGCAGAAGTACCAAGCTTGCCCCACAAGTGAGATTGCTACCTAGTGTATTCATTTACTGCAATTAATTGTTTCGTATTTAGGGTTCCGTAC
Organism: Acentria ephemerella; assembly: GCA_943193645.1. Taxonomy (NCBI): domain Eukaryota; kingdom Metazoa; phylum Arthropoda; class Insecta; order Lepidoptera; family Crambidae; genus Acentria; species Acentria ephemerella. Next base: position 1,326,178 of record OW971887.1, read on the forward strand.
CCGAAGTTCTATTGCTGTCATGTGTCCGCTTGTCTGGCTATCACCTGTCACACAAGGTTTACAGTCAAACTGATGCTATAGTCTTCAAATTTGCACAGTATATAATTCTTATTGACTCAAAAGCATAAAAATCCTTAAGAAATATTTTATAATGTTTTCAAGGAGCACCAAAGTCAGTTATTTATAACTTAGCATAATTTCATTTTGAGACAAGCTTTTATAAACGGTCTAAATGAATAGGCACTGAAGGCCCTTAAGAATTGATTGATAGGCTCAATTAGTTTGTAGGTGCTTTGATGTTACGATAGGTAGCGGTGATAGCAACATGATCGTTTGCTTCTTGATTATTTTAAAATATTTTATTAAAATATCGTGTAACTGGTCACCCTACTCTGTAAGTTTCTAGTGCAAGAGTTAGTAAAAATAAGCCCGCGGTAACGAGTGGCAGAGAATTCCTCGGGATGTTACGGTACATTGAGTTGGTTCGTACATTTTCATTGGATATTTTAAATTCTAGATTCTTGTTAACACAGTTCGGTAAGTCTATCCAAATAATTTTAGAAGATTCTAAGTAAGGGAATGCATTCCAATTCCTTTTGATTGTTAATTGAAAATATTCAGATATATATATTCAGATATAAATATTCTAAGGAATTGTTTACTGAAAATATACCTAATGGTAATTATTTAACACTCATCACTCAAAACTCATCTTTAAAATCATCTCATCTACAAGGTGTAAAGTTCTGGGCAGATAGTTGAAAGTTAAAAAGTCAAAGTCTTTAGCTGTAGCAGGTGTTCTGATACATCTATTTTTTTTATTAAAGCCAATTACAATATATTTTAAAATATGAAGAAAGTGGCCCAAGTGAATTATAATATAGGCGAGAAAGCTTACAATTAGCTCCATAATTAAACATATAGTAGAATTCATTGTGAACGTCGCCGTAAACATTCTAAATATAATAGGGCTTTTACTTAAAATACTAGAACAAATTCACAGTTAACGTAAGTCATTATTACACTCAGGTAAGCAAGTAAAATAGTTTGAATAATACTATATAATTGACTAACCGACTTTCCTTAATTTATCTGAGTTAATCTCTTGGATACCAGTGACTTAATTGTTTGTCTTGATGGATTGTGCTGGAGGTTCTGTCTCTCTGTGAGTTTTAGATTAAATTAACTTTTCGCTGGTCATTAATCTGCTAGTCCCGGTAACGATCAATCTATTACCCCATGCGTGAAATGTGGGAGGTTAACTTGAATTACAAATTTTTGTTAATTAAATTCCCACTTAGTCCGAAATTATTTTAGATTTTACTAACATCGCTTAGAATGAGAAAAAAGGACAATAACTAGATCTTTCTTGCTTTTCTTTCTAACCGATGTTATTTGTATTGCTAGCAGCAACCGATTAACAGTCTCCTTTCTAACACTGTATTTAAAAAAATATTCTCAAACTTTCTTATGTTATACAAACAATTATATGTTATACATATTATAAGTAGCAGCGCTAGATCTTTAAACCTCAGTGACTAAATTCAAATATGTATGTAGGTATTCTTAATGTGTTGTATAAATTAGTTACATATTGTACTTTTTAGAGGTGGAGGGTTGATAGCCCGTGATACAGGATACATCCTGGTTCAAGTATCAATCTGACATAATCATCCTTTTGCTACAACCCATGTACTTTGTTTATTGTTTGATTAAGGTGTGAATTAAATGATGATTATTATTATTTAAAGAAACGTTAAATTTATGATCCATAAACAAATATTCGGATTGATCGCTCCTAACATTGTCATCTTCACAGAAGAGTAAAGGAGCACTATCTATCTTCCTGTTATTCATTTATTTTTATGTGATGGAACCTCTGACCGAGTAGCCTATAATTACGAAAACTAAACACCGGCGGGCCGTAATAGAAATAATAGAAATTTAAATCGCAGGTTCCCTGTCAATAGTTTCTTGCACGTTACCTAGGCAAGGTCGACGAACATCTGCTTTGGGCATTAATAAACAAATCTATTGAGCTGTAAAAGTGAAGAACCCATCTCACACCCATCTCCGTACAAAAGAAGCGTAATGAAAGAGAAGCTGAAGGTATTATGTGAGCAGAAAAATAAATGCTGCTCGTTAGCGACACTTTTTGTATTGCATTATGTAGATATGGTTTTGTGTGGTTGTTAAGATACATACAATACATTTATATTCTAGTTCAAACTAAAGTTTTTACTACAGTCCACTCATTGATTCTTTTACAATGGTTGCATTTGATTTTAAGCGATACGTACGTTGTGCAAGCGTTCTTCTTCTTCTCTTCGGTCTCCGCAAATCGACGTCTATTGCACATGGCGATGAATAATCTTTTAAGAGGCAGCACTATAGCTATCTGATGCTTACTAAAAAAACTTCAATTCTCTATAGAACTCTAACGAGCAGATTCAAGGTTCTATATCGCAAACCACCCTTCAACACCACAAATCATGAGAATAAATGATCTAAGTCAGTAATGATTTGGTATATCAATATAATATAAAAAATTTAATTATCTAAAGAGCCCATTAGAAGTATTTTAATGCATATTACTCGAGAAGTAAGCAGAAATATGTAGTATATTGAATAAATTAAAGTATCGTACAAAATACTAATACATTTTTGTCTTATACAAAGTTATAAAGATATACAAAGAACCGTATACATAAATTTTGAATTGTTTAGAGTGTGCAGAATTGAGCATACTTCTTTTAAAACAACTTGTATTTATGGAGCCAGATTTTAAAGGAACGGTTCGTGGCGCGTGGCCTTAATATTCTGTAGCTTTGTCAGCCCATACTAGTTCGCTCCCTAACACAACAGTTAAAACAGAGACAGACGGTACTCGCTTAGGCTAATTGATATAGCAGGTGTTGTCTTTATACAGACAGTGGTTCCACTTACATCCGAGTTGAGAATCTTCTAGTTTGATTTTCATTAACATAAATTGTTGCAATGAATTATCATCATGCATGATGGTTTTGGTTGATATAGTTTTTTGATTGCAAAAACAAGCAACTGTCGCTGTTTAGAGAAGGTGCTGGGCTAACTTAGTTTATTGTATAGATACGTAGGTGTATCTCGGGTCTCACTTGGTAGGCACAACACTGATGGCACTAGGATAGCACTGATGGGCACAGAAAACGGGACAACGAGGGCAACATGGCGCACACCGCGGGTACCTATGTCAGTCAGTAAAGCGTCGGGAAGGAACTGGTTGATTGGTGGGGGTTAACGTAATGAAATGAGCGGGTCAGGTAGCTAGGCAGATATATGTAGGCAAATATCATGCGTCCAACGAGACTTGAATAAACATTCGCCATTATTGGTCCCTAGATGAGTTGATCAAAAATGGTTATCATGAGCACTTCCGACCTTTAGAAATGTTAAGCCATTGGTCCCAGTAGTAAGAAACCGCTTTCATCTACCAACCCGCATTTGCCAGCATGATTGTATGATCCCTCATGTGTCTCCTGTAGGAAGGCCTGTGCCCTGTAGTTGTTGGGGATCCGGTTCCATGTTTATGGTCCAAACTGATCCCAATGTTAAATTTTAATAATAAAAAGAAATAAAATTTGCTACACAAAGAAAACGTGTTTGTAACTGTAAAAAATTCCTTTTAATAAAATATATATTGACAACTTTGTTATTTTTCCTGTCGCCAAGCAACTTCAACAGCAGTAGAACGTAAATAGGCTGCTGAAGAACAATACATTAGTCTCATGTCAACTGCTGAGTATATCACATTGATTTCTAAAGCAGTTCTCTCCAGCCTGGACCAACATAGTAATAATATTCTTTTACCTTTCTTTTTTAGAAACGAAAAGATCAAATAAAAACTTACGTGTATAAGAAAATGGCAGTCCATCCGACCATCGGAATTCGCCTTCGTGTACGGCATCCGTGGCTCCAATCCAGTATACGTCGTCTACGCCGGAACCAGGGCTACAAGTTAACAAGTTAAATAAATAAGAATCTGTTTTCAAATCCTTTACTTTTTAAACTGACTATGATACAGTGTAAGCTGTATAAAAATGTAGTTCAACATTTGAGTGGTTGCTGACCATATGAATCAGATTATAGAGCGCTTTCCGGTCATCATTGAACTTGGCATTTTACATTGTCTTCGTAAAACTCTAAGCAACGCAGTTTTAAAAAAAACTAATAATGTTTGATTAGAATTTAGTTTAACTGGTCACCCTACTCTGTAATATGTAAAACTGTATTGATAGGTAATTTATTGGAGAAATCTTTTACATTATACTGACCAATATTAATTTTAATAAAACTGTTGAGTTTCTAAATAAATAAATAAAAATATTATCCATGTGAAAATGTCATATGATTTTAATTTATTTATTTTATATGAAATAGAAAGAGTAAACTTACGCGTATATTAGCATGTTGTCCATAATCCGCTGTTGTCTTTCGTTTAGAATAGATGAAAGATGTCCTCCAAGTCTCACACATTCAGCTTCAGCTTGTCTCCAAGCCCTTTTCGTCTCCCTCACTGCTGATATACAGAAGTCTCCAGACAACACCCACCCGTAGTCACAGTGACCAACCACATCTTCCACAGCCTTGTCCATCCACCAAACTTTTAACCACATCGCTGAAGAATTCTTCTTCGCTAAGACACTTATATTCAGACGGACAGAATTACCTTCAGATACAATTTGAACGCTTCGTAATGGATCACCAGGTTGAGAGCAATGTTTCCATTTAGAATCACCATCTTCCAACGCCAGTTCCATTCCTTTACATAACGCAAGGATATCTTCGTGAATAATGTTTGATACATCATTTTCCTTTACCGACATTGGTCCCGTGCCCATCTGGAGTCGTAAAGCTACTCGGTTTCCATATGGCAAGTGGATCTGGTAGGAGCAGAGCAATTTAATAGCCGGGCCGACTTCGAACGAGCCGTTTCTTGCCGTCAGTAGAACGTCATGACAGTGGTCCACAAGACGGTAGGTCGCGGCGAACGTGGGTCGGCCGTGGAGTTCCACGGTGGGGTTTTTGGATGCGGCGGAGTACAGGAACCTCCTATTCTGGTATGGTATTTGTTCCAGCTTCCCGCACAGTGTCGGTGTGTTTGGAGCGAATCGTATAAACCCTGCTGCGCAGGGCACATTGAGTTTGTGTAGTTCGATAAGTAAAGCGTTTTTCGGAGAAGGCTGGGGGATCAGGATGCGGCATCCATGGATCCTGGGGAGGTGTCCTGAGTGGACTCTTCCGCTCCGGATCGCTCGCAGTCGTATCGCACATTCTGTAACAAAGAACTGCCATTAGGATATCGTAAAGAAGACACTGATGTATTTAATATTACAGTTTATATTGCTTTATTAATGTATAAAGTTCTCGTCAGAACGCTGTTACTTTGTAGTTTTATGGGGAAGCTTCAGTTAAAGATCTTCATCTTTAACAACATGTTTGTCATATCATGACAAGATTAAGCTTACGACCGGCACGTGTATTGACGAGTTTTGGCTATGAAACAATGTATCTTTCCTACAACAAACTTATAAGCTATTTCAAGAACGCAGTTTGAAAATAAAATATTTTAAGTTAAAGGTTCTGTTAGGCTATTACAGAATCCGTTACTGTGAATCTAAGAAAAAGGACCTTTTATAGTCACTGGTTTTCATTTTTAATTATTTTTTATCATAATTTGAATGGAACACTAATGAGGTTTGAACTTGCCCAAATAATTGCGATCTTACAGCGGGAGTGGGCAGGGCACATTGCAAGGTGCTCTGGCTGAAAGTTCCTCGCGTAGTGAACGTGTACTAGGAGACGAATTGTTGATAGGGACTCCTATAAGGTAGACCGATTATTTGGCAAAGGTGTGGAAATCCGCTGACGCATTCAGCGACCAGGAAGAGCAGGACCAATGGGTTTGGAGAACCTTAAATGAGGTTATGCCCAGCAGCAGTCTGGGTCGGCTGATATAATGAGTTTTGACGGTATCATATAAATTCTGTCAATCCCACATTCTATCTTTCATCTGCATATAAAATAGATCCCAATCTTCACCTATGAAAACCTTATTTAGAGTTTCATACAAAACTTGGTAAAAACTAAAACCAAAAGAATCTTCTTTATCTACTTTTATTAAAAAGCGACACACCTGCTGTGTTACTGTTACTGTACACCATTTGTAGATCTTGCCTTGTGACGGAGCAATATATATATAATAAATTTCAGATTAAACTTATTTACCAATATTAATGGATTAAATGTGCTTGGGGCAAGTTCGAATCGAAAATCTAGTTTTCAAATTAAGCAGAATAGTCTAAAATAATCAAAAACCTCAGTAAACAAACTCAATAATCGAGATACATACACTCTAAGTCACACACACACAATCGCTTTTTTTCAAATAATTATACAGTTTCATCTAAAGTAAATCTTGTGCAACAACCTAGTTTAAGCAATAGTTCTAAGATGTACGCTCCACAGCGTTAATTTAACTAATTAAATAGTTCCTGTGGTATAATCAAATAAAAATGTTAATTAAATAAAAGTTATCTTAAAACTTTATAACTAGTGTAAGTATATAGTTGTGTAATAATTAAAAGGATCGGGTAAACATACATAGTCCCCGCTGTCGGTAATTCCCCTTTAAATATTGTTGCGTAATTGCATAGCATGAAGGATTTACGGTAATAACTCTTTTTTATTATCAGTCTTATTTCGTTAACTTAAATATTCTTCAGAAGAAAGTCTCATAGTACCAATATACGAAAATTGTATGCGGGCAAGCAATCTACTTTTTTGTGAGAAAATGTCAACCTCTTACAATTTATTAGCCACCATTATTCGAGACGTTTGCTGTGATGGTATAACGTATTCCGCCCGAGTCACTGTCTTATTCCCATGTTTCTTTATTTGAATAATTCATTTCAGTTGGATTAAGAGGGTACAATCTGAGAATGAATGCTTACTACTATTCTGATCCGTCGTGTAGGGAGAAGTCCGTACGATACCTACCTTCCTCGTCCACAAAGTATATAGCTAAAACAAATGTAACATTTGGTTGTATACGTGAAATACGAATATAATCAATTTTTACTCATCAAACGAATCCAATAAATAATCTGGCATAGTGACAGTGGCAATAACCTCCAATTCTAAGTTATTCGAGCATTTGAACCAACGACAAACAGACAGGCAAGCCCACTCTACAGATGGAAACCCATCTAACTGTGACCTTACAAACCACTTACTGAATTATGGTGGTATGTTACTTAAATTATGTTTAAAAACGTTACCGTTTTAAAAATTAAACTATGAATCCTCTTCATAAAACAAAATTCAAATCGAGAAGTTATCCAAATTTAAATCATCTTTTTGAGTCAGTGCTTCACTATTAATTTAGTTTATATAAAAAGACAAAAAAGTTTTAATTATTCAGTGTCAATGGTAAAAAATGCTTATTTTAAAAATTAATGTAAGACCTCAGGAACAAAGTTTAAGTTAATAAATAAAGTTATGTAAACTTTTTGGACAGAAACAGACTAATATTACACTTTACCTTAAATCTTTTATAGAGATATTAGCTATATTATAGTTAGCTACTTATCGTTCTTTGTATATGAAAAAGTCATATATCAGAGTTACAAAGCAAATCCCTTTACATATTTTTCACATTAGATATTGAATGTTTGGTGTTATTTCTTGGTATTATTTTTTGTGGAAATAACAATGAATGAAAAAATTGTCATTTTCTTTCTCTGTCGTTATTTATTATTGGATAGAATGAGGCTGTGAAGACATTTTTTTGCGATCGTCATGAGCCTTATATAGAACAATTGGCTTGGGCGTTCATTTTACGATCGGAAGAATTAAGATGCTTTTGTCGTAGCTACCAATTTTCTCGATTCACTGGTATTTTTTTCTGTTACGGCGCCATCAGTCTTTAATACCCTTTATCAATAAACAGAAATTTGTTTTATTAATATGTGATCGTTGCCGGGTTTGATGAAAAACTATCGAGAAATTTAAAACACAAAATTTGGGTCGAAACAATCAGAAATTCCGAACTAAACCCTTTAAGACTTAAATTTAACTATAAATATTGTAGAAACCAGTCCAATATTAGGCCAAACATAGATTTATAGTAACGGGAACGCTTCTAACGTGATATTAAAAATAATCTTATCATAATCATTGACAGCTTCTACGTTCCATACGTCCCACAAGCCTTTCTTCATGGGAAAGAATACGTGATGGGAAGTTCAGTGCATAGTACCATCACGATGGTCTAGCAGTGAAGCCACTACGTCTGAATTTACCCTTCGTAACACCGAGGAGCTTGAGACAAGTTTATCAAACTGTAAAATCTATGTAAAATTAGCTCAGTAGGTATCTAACTCGTAAAATTTTTGAAGGCGTTGTTTTAAGTGTCCTAAGCCGCATTTCATTTAAATCAAAGTGTTAACTTCTGTAAGTTGTTTGCTGCTTTTTACAAAAGCTTACAAAAAGTTCGCTTCGCAAAGTTTGAATTCTTTAGATAACCGTTTACAACTCGACCGTTTTGATAAAGATATCTAAGAGAATTCTGGATATTGCGCTTGTGGGATCTATTTTTAAAGCGATTATTGGATATAAATCAGTTTAAAATTACATCTTGAAGTTTTATTTGAATTTAATTTATTTTTATTGAAGTAATTTAAACTGTCAAAATACGATATTTCATTTTCGTGTTATCTTTTGTACCTTTCTATTTTGTCTTTGAGACAAGCCATTGGCGTTCATTGTTGGAGATATCAATAGGCCTACTCTCTGTAATATCTCATAAGTATTCTGTAAATGAACTCGGGTATAGTTGCATGTGCCACGGAAAACTAAAGTGAGACAGTCTGAGTTGTGCCAGCCTCTATAGTAGGTCCTCCATTGGAAGTAATACCCTGGTGTTGCAAGCGTCCTTAGGCTATGGTTCCTATGGCTATGGTAATAATAATAATATTTCTCACACTCACATTAATTTATTATCTAGCCAATTAAGCCATATTAGTTCCATAAGTAATCCAATAAATTTAATTTCTGTTTAAACCTCATTTTATTCAATTATAAATTCTAATAATTATAAAACGTATTTATTGAGACGCCTCTCAATAGTCAACAACATAGTTAAAGACCGAACAATTTACCTAATTTCAGTCCACTAACTTTACCGAGTTAGTTTGGTGCGTACATTTACACATTAAGCCTTTATGTGAAGGGTTAACGCAAGGCTGCACCACTAAATGGAAATAGGTAGAAAGTCTCGTAAGATATATGTGTAGAACCTTATGATCAGTAGTAAGCGCTGTATTTGTATACAAAATGATATATATAAATTAAAAACTAAATAAAGTGAAATAAAAGCTATCTAAATTAGTTTGTTTTTCTAAATAACGGCTACACGATATGAATTTTAGTTTTCGTTTTAATACAGCTCTGGTTTAAAATCAAAGAAAAGAAAAATCTGAAAAAAGGAAATGGAAACAAAATTCAAATTTAGATTTTATTTCTTCCACAGCTATTTTGGATTACTTTTGATAGATGGCGTTAGTGACAAAAAACGTAGTTTCGGTATTAATATTTATCAGATGATCATCTATAGTTTAAACTGAAGGTGGCGAAGGTGAACACAGGGGCAACTAGTTAAACAATTATTATCACCATAAACAAACGGAGAAAATTAATCAATTAAAGAGTGTAATACAGTATGTATTCTGAAGTTTAGAAATTGTTATATTTGGTACACAATAACACTAAAAATTATTTTTGTATCCTTACGTGGTGTAATTAATAGAAAATAATAGGAAGTCAATGTGTTGTCACTCTGCACTATAATAAACGCTAAAATTATTTATATACGAAAATCGACATGACCCGCAATACCCACCAGCCGTTAGTCAATATAGCTTGGTGGGTCTAATGTTAAAGCCTATTACAACACTATCAAAAAACAGATTTCATTCGAAAACGTGTATAAGAATAAGGTGTATGCTTACGTAAGAATGGGAACGTGGGGAATGTTTGCCTGTTTGCTCTTTGTTTCACTGTTTGTTGTTTCCAATAAGTATATAATACCATCAGGTCATATTTAAGAAAGCAAGGAATATAGAAAGTAGCACATGAAGAGCTTGAATGCGTTATATCTTAGTAGTACATCTATATAGTTTGATATGTATATAAAACTCCAAACTCAGTAATAGCTAGACCTGTTTGAATATATTTTATTGTGTTGGTTGTTTAATTCAGGGGTGGTTTAATAATAATAATAATGCAATAATAAAACCTCCATTAAAAGTCAAAGAAAAAATTTAAATTGGAAAAGTAATTTAATATGGAAAATTGTCTAGCTAACATGCTAAGCATTAAACCCATCATTTCTTCCTTCGCTACTTCGTGTTCCATTTAATAGATGGAGTTAGTGGTAGTTTGTAGGTGAATCAAAGTTCTAACTCCTAAATGGCTTGACCGATCTCAATAATATTTATTATCTGTTTCAGTATATAATTGCATTTGTTCCACCGTCACTTTAGATTACTTTTGATAGATGGCGTTAGTGGTAGATAATGTATGGGTGATACGAAGTTCACCGGGTACAAGTTCAACTAATCATTATTAGATAACGAAATCTAAAAAGGGCACTAATTTTAAAAATATGCCTCATGAAGATAAAACATAAATGACTCATGAACATTGTTCGTAGCATTCGTTTACTGGAATTCGAACCCGAACACTCAAGTTAATAGACAAGACTACTGCGGTCATATCTCGACCTGCAACCTGTCTCTTTGTAGCTTAAAATTTGTGACTCTCTTTAACGCATTTGACCTTGCCTAGTTACGCAATTAATCTGGGCTTCAGGTTAAATTAAAATCGATACAGCTGGCGTGGAGCTGTTTCCTGCAGATTAAGTATAAGTATTTTCATTAATGTTCTTGTTAAGTATTCATACGGTGGTTGCCTAAATAGAAGGAGTATTGTTATCTAAGTTTGGTAAAGTAAAGAGTATTTACAAAAAGTATTTTTTAATCCTTTAACTCACGAAAGGCTGCACTAATTTAATGTATTTTTCATTATTAGAAAAAAAATTTTTTTTTATCAGTCACTTTCACCACGCGAAGCCAGGGCTAGCAGCTAGTATACTAAAATAACATATTGCAATATTATTTAATTTTAGTATTCTATATTAGCAATCTCTTATTTAAATTCTAATCTGCGAAAATGACAGCCTTTTCGGTATGATAGAAGCGTAATCTCGTAAAAATTTTGTGACATGTTTTATACCATAGATTATATAAACTAAAAGCCCATTTCTGACCTCTGACCTTTTTTATTTCAAGTAATATTTCTGGATTTTACACATGCCTGCAGCGTGTAAAGCACCGTGATAAGTTGTACCTTATTGCCTTAAAATTAGGGTCTAGTAGTGATTTGTACCTGCGCAAATATAAAATGGCTATTCAAAAATATTGAAAAGACGAGAAATCACAGAATAAATATTAAGTTCAATATTACTTCCAAATTGATGCGTATTACTAAGGACTAAGGTAAAATATGCTAAGTTTGAGATTTTTAGGTTTCAGATTATAATTTTTTATTATAAAAAGAAGAAGATTTCTATTTAATACTGATTTTTATGAAATATAATGCTTTCTTTGCCTCGCAAAAAGTAAATTTACTGAAATATTAAATCTTGGTACATATTTTATCATAATGATAATTTTATATTTGTATATATCACGTATGTAATGTAAATGAATATTCCATTATAAATATATACAGTTCCTATTGTTAGTGGTAATATAATATATTTATTATATTTCAGAATATTTTATTGATATTGATATACCTGCTATTTCGCCCAATAGTTGACTGGTAGAGAACGATATTTATCGAGTAGTCCATATCTCATCATATCAGCCGAAAGGTGTCCACTGTTGGACAAAGGTTTCCCCAGGTATCTCAAAACGAATCGATCACACAAAATGGTCAACTTTATGTTTGTTATTCGAACGCTCTGGTTTTGTTAGAAAAAGAAAGCATCTTTCATTTTGGTCCAAAGCGGGTTGCTTGGACCATTTAACCACCACGTTGGTCGTGTTATGGTCCAAACTCCGCATGTGTTCCTGGCATGTAGGATGGCCTATGCCCAGCAGAGGGGAAACACATTAGCTGTTGATTATAATGAAACGAACCTAGCTTTTTTATTGAACTTTGTCTCTGATCTGACATGAAAAAGACGAAATTTGGTTGTGCTGTTTTGTCGCTTGTTACATTCGAAGCCCAACATTTATATAATAAAAATATTATTTTTATTTGAAACTTTCTCCCAGGTTAGTCGTAGTAGGTGATATAAATTTGGTTGAGATCTTATAAAAATCTTCGAACTCTTAAAGAAATGTCGAGCCATAGTAAATAAATATTTATTTAAGTACTTAACCAGTGTCGGAGAGACCGTCAAGTTGACAAAATTGACAAAGGTGACAAGGGTAAGCCGGCCGGTATGGTCGGTCTTGCTTGGCCTTGTCACTAAAATTGTGATACAAAACTAAAAATCGACTCCAAAACACTATACATTTTGGAATCGATTTAAGATCATTTCCAGAAGCAATAGAAATTAAATTAAAAATAAATGTAATGGTTGGTAGAGATCTCTTTCTAAAGACAAATTCACATTTTATGTGTCTTTTGTGCTTACTTAACTTTTGTTATTTATGTATATATGTTATGGACATAAAATATATAATATGCTATGCTCCTGAGGTATGTAAGCTCGCCTGAGGTCTTTGAGGAAATGTGTTCAAGCAAAGAAGTCTTAAGCTGTCAATATAAGAACCATATATAGAAACCAAAAAAATATCATCATCATTATCAACCTATTTTATGTTAGTCCACAGCTGGACATAGGTCTTCCCTAATACATGTCACTGTTTCCGATTTTCGGTGACTCTCATCCAGCCCACTCCATAAAATATATTAATTTATTATTACTTTGATGGAAGAGCTCTCTTCTCCTTGTTTAGCTTATCTTTTGTAGTTTATTTAAATTTCAGATTTGCGCGTTTGAACTTTGAGACTATAAATGAAATTGAAAATACTAATATACATCTTTAAAATAGTGTAATAAATAAGCAGTACCTTAGTAGTAATTCGTTGTTTTCTTATAGAAATAAGCAGTAGTACCTTTGTAAAATTATCTGATATTCAGTTGTCTTTTTAATTGTCATTGTGTGTACATAAATTGTTAAATAAATAAATAAATTAGACAAAAGTAAATTAGCGAGAATTAATTAAAATAATTACTGAAATTAATTTCAGTCATATAATATGAAGTAGAAACTTAATTATCAATTATATGAGAATATATGTTAATATCAATTAAAACAGTTCTCCTAACTAAAATCCTACAGTTTCCAATTGGGTCGATATTCATTTGATACCTCACAAAGAGATATTTAGTATTCACACAGAGCACTTTCCAATAACCTTGTCGGCGTTTGGTTTTACCAAAGCTTTTAAGAGATGTGTTTTAAAAATAATTGTTTATTAATACGTAGTGAATCCCTGCAAAAACACAGCGAAACACAGTTTTAAGAGTGCTGTTCGTGCGTTAAAAGATACACAGTGGATAGATAGATAATTGCATTATTTTCATTTCTTCATCACATACAAAAATAGTCAAATGTAAACAGTAATGTTATCGAAGATAATATTTTAATAATAGAAAATATCAACCTTTTGTGTGCACGGAGAAGTGTCATCAAGTAAAATTTAGTCTGAGAACTTTTTATAGGTTTAATTAAAATATTGAATGTCTGTTTTAAGAAATGATATTATATGTTATTACATAAGTATATTCATATCCGCACATATGAGCATGCATACCAATTTCAACAAGTATAGTTATTTATATAGAATATATAAAGTGTAGAAATAAGGGTTCAATCAATAAAATGAATGTCTGAAATATCAAAAGTCGATTTACAAACATTTGACTTAGATGACACTTTAGTGTTTATAAGACGAGCCTCTGTAGTTTAGTGCATGAGGTCATCGTCTTCTATGCGGGAGAGAGCGGTTCGAAACCCGTCATGTACCAATGTGTTTACAAATTTTTAATTAATGTGTACGCTTATTTGATGCATTTACGGTGATGAAAAACATCGTGATGAAACCTGCACCCAAATGTGAAGAAATTTGACTGTGTATGAAGTCGACCAGCCTGCACTTGGCCAGCGTGATTGACAAAGGCCTGATCGCCCTATGTTTAGGCTTGAGCCCTTTAGTGGGGATGTAAACGACCTGATGATGATTTTAAAAACTATGTTAGCATGGGTTGGTTACGGCTATATGAGGTACGTGCCAATACGTTTCTACATTAATAGGACAGCTTACTATTTAAAAATAAATCAAAAATATTAACCTCTAAAACCTAATTGAAATCCAACAGAAATACCCGTACTCTTGTATTTTTATTTATTTTAAAGATTTAATAATGAAATTTTAAATTTTTAAATTGTAATTAGTTGAATAACAAATATTTTCCATTCTATTCTATTATCACTTATCGTGTTTACTTCCTTGTATTATGATAGTAGCCCTTTCTTTACTTACACGCTGAGTGTGTCATGTACTTATAAAGATATACAGTGGGCAAACTTGTAATCCATGTTTCCGAAGTTGGAAGATAGGAAAACTTGTATAGAATTGTAAATACCGATAAAGTTTTTCTTTTATGTAATTTTTCTATCATTATTAGAAGAAAAGTTTCACCAAATACCGACAACGTTTTTGTTTCGAACTTAGCGTCAATAATAACCAATAACTAAGGCTTTTGGCTCTGTACCATTGCTGCTTGTCACTAGCAGGAAGTGTATCAGAGGTAATATGTATAAAGAGGTAGCGCACATTTTTAAAAGCCTAAAAAAGGAGGTTCTCTACCTCACTGTATGTTGGTATGCGATTTCTCAAAATTTTTATTAATTCGATACAGTATACACCTATTTTGTTCCATTTTTATCAGGTCAGGATCTGATGATGAGATCCGAGGGAAATCGATGTTATAGACACGTTTTTAATACTTTTTCTAAAGCTATTAGAGTATGTCTAACCATAGACAAACAGGTAAGTGGGCAGTGATGATGCTTATTAGAATAGAGTATCCATTGATACTTAAAATTGTAAAAAAAAATTGAAACTAAAAAGAGATAGAACATTAAAAACGGACACCAAAAACACCAGAAAGGTAAAAATTATTCAATTTATAATATTATCCATTTCAAAATTACTTTTAGTGTAACACAATACAGCACAGAGGTCCTTTAAAAGTTAAAAAGTCTTTATGCTTCAGAATAGCATACTTTACAACAGTAAAACATTCGTTACCACAGGTTCTAGATCAGTATTTTCTTATGCTCGAGTTTTGAATACTTACATTACCTTAATAATTTTGAACACTTCGTCTACAGCCGCACATATCCCACTATTGGTCACATTTACGTGACCAAGTGAGGGGGGGGGGGGGGGGGTAGTTTTGGTGGTATTTTTTGACAAATAAACATGCTCAACGTGGCTTGGTGGGTAAAATCGATTGTCGTAATAATCCGGATCAACAGCTTAACATGCTATCCGAATCACGGAAGAGCCCGAGATAACTAATAAAAGAAGTTTTGTTTTCGTTATCTAAAACCAGAGCGTTCGAACTACAACGCCAACGTAATATATGTAGAATAATCATAATATTCACACTCACACCTGTTAGCTTGCCCAAATTAAGATCTTGTGTTATGGGTATAAGATAACGGAGAAATATAGTTTAGTAATATGTATATAAATGGGGTATCCCAGTCCTGAAGATATAAGGCTGCTGACTCCGGGTGTACTTAGTAAGTACATCTTGGAGGTATTCCAGTACAGCGGACATTAGGATTGGGGAAGCACAAAAGATGATATTGGGTTGAGGTGCTTCGGAAGTAATCTTGGCCCTACATCAAGATAAGATATTATGTATATAAATATACTAAATATACTCGCGTTGTAATGACATTGTAGTCCACGCTGTGTGCATTTATTTAGGATTACTGTCTTATCTAAATTAGTTATTCAGTATTATTTTAAAACTTAAAATAATCATTTTCAATATTATTTTAAGTTTTAAAAATAACATTAAAGTAATCTGTTAATGTAGTTTGGTAAATAAACAAACATACAAGACATCGAAGACTCGTAAACACATATTCGTACTCATCATACAAACATCTGCCTCTACCGGATTCGAACCCGGACCTCTGACTCAGTATAAAGAGCTACTGACCACTCGAACAGGCGGCCGTCAAAATCACTCATAGTTACCTTAATAAAAATTTAACCGTAAATATAAAACCCATATTATAAGTGGAAGGAAGTGGTAGTATTTTTCTCTTGAATAATCATTTTGATATTTATATATCTCGATTTTTACAGGTGGGTATCTATATTACAGGATGAATAAGATTATATTATGGTAGATAAGCCTAACCCAGATTTTAGATGTTAACAAATCACGCTATATTACAACAGCAACGTACTGACTTGTCGTTGTTGCTTATAGTTGACAACGTTAGTCTGACTCATCCGACAACAACAGTTAAATATTGCGTTGAGTTGTAAACAGAACAGTTGAACTGTAAACTATGTTTCTATACTTAATAATTTCGCGAGATTAATGACAATATACAATACAATGAAGCTGTGAGAAAATAGCGCTTTCGTGTAACATACTTTCTGAATTATTGAGTAAATTATTGAAGTGTTTTGCTATACAATACGAGAGAAAGATATAACAATAACTATATAGTAAGCGTAAGTTCATATTGCCTCTAAATTAGCACGATCAATAACTAATATCTTAACTTGAATAGTATTGAAAATTTTTCAATAAATTTAGTTAAAAAATTAAAACAAAACTTACCTAGTCTTAAAATTTTAGTAAAGAACACTTGGTAAATGGTGGCACTCGTTGTCTTCCTATAACGTAACCTGAAACAAAACAGAAATTGTGTTAATATATTACTGCATTATAAATAAGGATTAAAAGTTTACTTCTATAGAAAAAAAGCCTATATTTCGTGGTAACATTCTAATGGTATGATTAGCTCAGGCGTTGCTCAGCGGTAGCCACTGGCTTAATATTAAATTTTGATTCAAGTGTGCCAAGTTGATTATTACATACGAGGTATTATTGTAAGCGAGGGCCTAAGACGAAGGCGGCAAGGAAACTGAGTATGTAATGATCAATGTACGTGAGTTGAATACGACGTTTTTAACACACACACACACGTAAAAATACATAGTTTAGCACATAACAACAAATATGATAAAAACAAAATACGAAAATTATAGGAAGTGACGAGCACTTTATTTTTTTTTAATACACTTTTCGTTGTGAACATAATAGCCTGTATCAAAATCATAATTTTAAATGATAAAAGCAAATATTTTAATAAATTATAAGAAATTATTGTGAATAAGGAAAAATTTGATAATAATAAAAGATTCTTTAACTGAATTAAGGACGAACACGTTTATTTATTTCAAAAATGTAATAAGAATTTTCAGCGGCATAAAACCTTTTTTGTTATCTGCTAAAATAACTGTATTTCCCGGTAAAATTGAGAATGCTCTGTTTCCTTACATATAACTTACAGTACGGTGCTTATTTAATTTTGTGTAATAATTCTATTACGCACGTGTGTGTTATGTGTCGGTTCAAGGCCCTAATAGTGATATAATAAGACTCTCTTTACAAGTGTTTTGAATAGTATATTTGTATACGTTCTACCTACGTAGAGCGTGGGTAATCTTCTATAACAGACACATTACCCAGTCGCCCGTACAACTACTACGTATCTACAAGCTTACTACGAAACTACTACGAAACCGTAGTACGTGGGAGTTCTACTACGACAGGGCGTAGTCGCTCGTAGACGATGTTGGTTTGTATTTGCCACATTTGTAGTACGCGGATATTTAACTACGAGGGAGTTATTGCTCAGTTGTAGCCGCTCGTAGATCATGTATGTTTCTACATGCTACCTTCGTAGTATGCGGTACCTTTATGCTTTGATGATATTTTAATGATTTAATGATACTACTATTTTTTTCAAAACAATACAAATAGGTTAATAATCTATCTAAGTAACTACACCGACCCCCGTTCAACTAAAAGCCACGAGATTTATTATTTCTCTTTCAAAATACACATACACATTACATATACATTTCTCATTTTTTCTTTTTTTATGTTTTTAATTATATTAGTATTGGTACACGCGTCTTTACCTTTCGATGTCACTTTTCCCATATATGAGACTGCTGGAAGAGATTTCTTATAGAAATAAGCAGTACCTTTGTACAATTCTCTTATATTCTGTTGTGTCCTTTTACATGTGTAAAAAAACACAAATACACAAATTGTACATAAATTGTTAAATAACACACATATTTATTCTATATAATACACATATTTATTCTACAATAAACGTAAAATGCCGAAGCCTATTTATGAAACTATAAAAGTATAATATATTCGTACATAAAGGAATGCGTCTTTTTCTCAAATTCTTCTGAATGTAGTTTAAACTTTGACGAAGACAAACGATTGTTATAACTAACACGCAAAGTCTGTCGAAGCGATGTGAAGTTTCTAAATATCTGTTTGAGATGTGATTGAAAGATTTTAGTGAAAATTGTTTAACGAGTTATTTTGAAAGCCTTTTGAAAGGTTGGGAATACCGCTGGTTGATCTGAACTCTAAACGTTATATTTAATAAATATTTTCTGTAGGTACGTTTACAATTCTTAATTCAAACAATGAAAATAAATATGCCCAGTATTTTTAAATTAAGAGCTTAGCAAATGACTCGACACCACACGATGATAAACAGTAGACTTCTTTTATATTCGACAAATTTCATGCCCGGAATATGATGTAAGTCTATATAAGTAATGATACTTAGTGGCGTGTATCGTGATGTAAGTAAAATTCTATGATTTAGATACAAATCAGAATTTTATTTTTTTCCTCTTAACGGCCGTATGTTCGAGACTTATTATCCCTATTCAACTCTGGCTTAACTTAAATTTTTACCAAAACCCTTACTGCAGGATCGTAAAGGCGTTGGTATCTTACACCACATCAAGCACACCAGATTACCACTTCTTAAATAAAAATACAAAAATCTTTTAAAAAAGGACGTTAAATTAGTGTTAATAATGTGGGACAGGGACGGAACAGATTTAACATCAAAAAAGGTGAGGTAAAGTTTAATCTTCGTCTTTAACTTTCTTATATATAAAAATGAATTGATGTCATTAGTCTATTTAAATCATTTTTATTGTGTTTTCCGGTATGATTGGGGCGACAGGGGTGGTTTAAAAAACAACTGTATAATTCCTTTTTATTTCCTTTAAAATGTACAACTGAAAATTTGTTATTTAGTTTGGAAAATCATCTACCTGACATGCTAAACATTAAAACTGTCATTTCTTCATTGCTATTGCAGGTTTCTTTTAATAGATGGCGTTAGTGGTAGTATAGTTAGTGAGGTTAACTAGTAAACGATAAAAATCTTTTTTGGTCATTATTCCACAATATACATGTATAACGTTTGGTATGTCATTAAATCAATTATTTTGATATTGTATTTAGATAATTTTCATCTCATTTACAATCTACATGTAAAATTAAACGTGCAAATATAAAATGTTTTGGAAACTGATAATTTAGGCTTATTTCCACATTCCAGAACAGTTCAATACCACATAATTTTTTCAAAAATTTATTGCCATTATCACTCGAGATGCTGTAAGAATTCGTATGAAACTCCATCAATCCAAAGCCGAAACTACATTTAATTGTATTTTTGTATAGTGCAACACAGGGAATTTCAATATGAAAACCAATTCAGCAAATAATCGTTACGTTACCTAAGGTCAAAACATAAAAAGGCAATGTTACTAAGAAATATGATTTCACATAAAAGAAATATTTCCATTATTAACACCGAAGGAGGACATAATTTCAAGAAAATCTCGTACAATCCGCAAAATATACGTAAGCGTGGCCAAATTTCTTGGGGCTCAGATTCTTGCTGCCGTAGCAAATTGAATTTTATATTATTGTCATAACGTTTATTGTCGTCCGATAACGTTTTCGCCCTGAAGGGTTTCTGGTTGTAGGCTTGTTACAAAATATAATGTTATGGTTCACCAGAAATGTAGATAATTTACGTAGTATTTTATAGGTTAATGTAAATACCGCTCTTAGATGTTATAATTTTATCGATTTGAAAACTTCGAAACGAATTAAGTTTACAAAAAAGGTTTCTACGTTAAATTAATGTCGTGGGATTTTAAAAACAAGATAAATAATTAGTAGTAATAGTTTGAACTTAGATATATCTATAAAACCTAACCGTCAAGTTTATATGCTGTATAATTAGTGTATAACAAAAACTAGACCGTTATAGTGGATGGTGACCCTTTAACTATCAATCATTTTATATAATATTCAAGGTAATGCTTTTATTTTATGAGCACCGGTAATTACTCCTTGCGCCCTATAATTACTTAAATTGGTTTGAACTTGAAAGTTAATAGTATAAATTTTACAACATTTTCATTGTAAATTTGATGTTGTGTTCTGTAAAACAAAATTTTTAGTGTGACACTTTTTATGTGTTTGTCTATGACATTTTGATAAATGTCAAAAAAAAATTATTTAACTTTAAAAATTTTTTTTTTTAATTTTTTCTGATGACAACATTAGGACTAAAATATAGGTCTTAAGAGGGGAATTGAGCCCATAAAACAGGAGCTCCTCAGCTAGTAGTATAATAGAGACCGCATGATATAAAATAAAAAGTTATTTTATGTTAACATTACTCTGTAAATTGCTACTTTTTTGCTCACTAGCGAACATGTATTAAGTACTGTGCATCTACCTCACAGCGCGTGCGTTCATCAATTTGGCGTTAACCCTCTTTAAGTATTTCAATAATTTTAGTGACTGTTCTACTTTTTTACCAATTACGCCGTGTGTACTCAACTATGTACTCAACCATTTTGTATGAAGGAGGGAATACGTGTGCAAGTAAGGAATTTACTTCTAAAAGGCTCTTCTAGGTATTTATCAAATTTCCAAATTTGGAATAAATCAGTATAAATTTTAGAAATATTCAGTCAAATTATAAAATATAAAAGCATCGATAGTAAAAGCTTCAAAAGCTATACGAGCTATAAGCTTTGAGCGCTAGACTAGAAGAATATATGTCTGCGCGGTCAAAACAGTAAACTAGATAATGACATGTTGAGGGCTCTTTTCTCGTTTTAAGGCTTGTCTTTTTCATGTCTGGATATTTTCACAATAACATTGTCTAAAAAGGAAGATCTCTCGCGCTTGTAAGGTGGTTTGGACTCCAATGGTGCAATTGTAGAATTAAAACTATTATCTCTTGTAGTGAGTAGCTTGTAGGCGTAGATATTTGAGCGGCCTGCTTTCGATTTCGAAAACAAAACAACTTTTGCCATGGTCACTCCCTGGATGGGTGAACCAAAATTGTGATATCCAGTTCCGTACATCGCTTCCGATGCACGTTCAGCAATCAGTACTGGTTACGGTAACTCCACCAACCCATGGTCCTGCCTACCTTGCGGCATACGGTCCGAATCACGGGAGAGCGCGAGGGTACTTGCATAGGGCTCTTTCCCCTTCGGCGCTGATCTGTGCTCCCTACAATTATCTACGGTAACTCCCTCCACCAACCCATGGTCCTGCCTACCTTGCGGCATACGAACCGAATCACGGGAGAGCGCGAGGGTTCTTGCATAGGGCTCTTTCCCCTTCGGCGCTGATCTGTGCTCCCTACAATTATCTACGGTAACTGTTTAACCAATCAAAACGTCCTGGGCCAGTGTGATGGTGATATGGCCCACATGTCTGTTGTTATTCAACCTTTTTTAACATTGGCCACTTAGTTTTTATATACTGAAAAGGGAAAGTGTCATCTGTCTTTTTCTGTTGATTATTGTAACTCTTTGAAAATGATAGAAATGGACAGAATTGTTTTGACCGGGAAAAGATAAATATTTAATATGGATTTGATGTAGCGTACCATGTTCACATTTTGATTGATCCTTTTTGATACTTTTATTTGTATATTTCACTGTTGTTTTATCTGTTGATTTAAATTAATAAATTATTATTTATTCCTATACGGTTTTTCTACTGTAAATTCAACATTATTCTATTAGTCTCAAATGTTTCTTCCAAATAGGAAGGTCTCTGCTCAGCAAACGGTCATATAAATGCTGTTGATGATAATAATGACGATTTTAGTAATCTCTTTATTTAGAAATCCATTCAATTAATTGAGAATACTTGAAGCTGTGACGTCACTGTTTTGAAATACATTTTAATAGACTCTGAGATTTAATTATTTTTTCTTGGATAAACTTCCTTTCCCATGTCTCCTCTGCAATGAAGTGACACCCTAATTGGACCTTCGTCTTAGTTATTACACTATTTAAAGTATTCTCCCACTTTGATATTTTGTCCTGAATTGGCGTCCTTGACCTAAGTGGGGTAGTAAATTCAAGGGCTTGCAACCGATCCGTCAGTCAATTGTCAGGTGAGGTAATGGATAGGGTAACCTTCATGTCTGCCGTGCGAAGCAAACTATTAAAAGCTATAATTTGATAGACTACTCGAAAAATAGTGAGCGTTATTTTATATTCAAGGAGCACAGAGTAAACTAAAGTAGATTAGGAACAAATTCAGAATCAATTGGAGGTTTTAAATGAACTCTTTTTAAAATAAATAATTAAAAAAGTTTAGCCAAGTAAAGATAAGATAAAATTTATTGTGATTCTGTGTACAAAAGATCGTTCGCTTTAGATACAACAGATTGCCATTTTCGGGCGTACAGTATTACATTGTGGTATATAATTTTTATTTAATTAGTATTATTATTTAATAATATCTATTACAATTCAAACAGGGAGGAACAGACAATGCAATAAAGTATAGATATCATTTTTGACATAATTTACGAAACAATTTTTGATATTTTCATATTATAGGTCTATAGTTTGAGTTGTTGAAAACGTTTGTACGTTCGTCTAAGGAGACGAAAAACAAAAATCACAGAACAGAAGCTGAGACATTGATTACAATGGCTTTCTTGTTCGAAATCTAAATTTGAAATTAAGTAAATACTTAAAATAAGTAAATACTTAACTCGAAATTTTAAAAATATATTAACGGAGAAATCGCTCGGAAACCGCTAGTAATGGTTAAACTTTACACGCTTAGAACATAATCACCAAATCACAAAAAATGTCACGGGAAATTTTTATTAAGCTCAATAATACAACATTACAATTAGATAATTATCATGATAAATTACTCAAATCGTAAACTACTCGTGTCGTTAAAAGAGGCTTTCTCTTTTAAAGACAAAAGTAGTTTACGAACAATGACTTGTAGTCACAAAAAATGAATTAAAATAAGCTTTAAGAAGTAAAATGTAATTCAATGTTTACTAAATATTTTCATGTTTTCTGTTTCATTTATCTCGTATCCATAACGCAAGATCTTTACAATCCTTTGGGAAAGACAATAATTGTGTGTTGGAAAGACAAAATATTTTACTTCCAATAGATATCTCTTCCAATCAATCTATGATGGGTGTATGAGTCCAAAATCTATGGTTTATAATTAGTACTCGTCTTACAAATATCTACCACTATCTTTGGCTAATTAAACAGTGTTACTGACCAATTAACTCACTATTATCACCAGTAAGGTAGTTCCATTTTTCATTAATTGAAAAGTGTCTTGTATCAACGTAATTTTTACCAAAATATATTCATAGCCATACAATGTAAGGAAGCGAACCTTTGTGTCATTTGATATGACGATGATTATCGATCGTTTACGTGACAATTACAACATCAGAGATACAGATATTAATATAACATGTTTCTGAGAAGCTAATGCCGTGTTCACTGGACTAAGTTAACACGAAGCATGTTTCAATATACCGTTCAAATTCAAATACAAAAGGTACTGAGAGTCATTAAAATCCTGTAAATACTTAGCATAGAAACATTTTCTCGTTGCTCAGTCGAGTAGAAATGGCGGCGAGTAGAAAAAAGAGTAGAAAAGGCGTTAGAAAAAGAATTCTACTTTCTCGGGTTAAAGTTCAAATTTAAGAAAAAATATCTTTTCTAAGAGTAGATGCCAATAATTGTTGAAGTTTTTTGCACTTCATAAACCTCTTTTTGATGACCGTTAAAAGCTATTGATAAAAAAGGGAAATTAATAGTTCCGTTATTTTTTACTGACAATATTTTTAATAAGAAAGCATTTAATTTAATAACGTTAAGATTGAGTATTTGATTACCATCGAATACCAATGTTGATCATTATGTTAAGAGATTTTCGTTTGTATTATGGTTCAGGATGTAAAAGTAGAATTTAATATGGTAAATAATTAAATTTATATTTATTAAACTCACACCTAGTTATCTGCCCTATAATATTCATAGTGAGGAGCACAAGTTCGTCATCATCATCATCTTCAGCCTAAATACGTTCCACTTCAGGCCTTCCTACTGGGGAGAAACATATGAGGAGGATACAGCTTAACGTTTGATTGACCCATCCAGGGACCAACTATAGTGAAAGTTGCTGTGTTTTGAGTGATACTACTGCGCCAATAAGATCCTCGGAAGCTCGTGTTATGATATGATACTTAATAAGAAACTAATGATTCAATAATAAATAAGATTCTATGCTATTCGAAGATAGTCGGAATACGAACAGTTGGTGCACTCATTAGGATCTTCTTTCGATTATGAAAACAAAGAAACGTTTAGTTCGAGTTTCGTTATTTCGAGCTTCGAACCGTTGGCCCCCGATACTGCACTGGAGGTACGAGTCGTTGGCCCCCGATACTGCACTGGAGATACGAGCCGTTGGCCCCCGTTACTGCACTGGAGATACGAGCCGTTGGCCCCCGTTACTGCACTGGAGGTACGAGCCATTGGCCCCCAATACTGCACTGGAGGTACGAGTCGTTGGCCCCCGTTACTGCACTGGAGATACGAGCCGTTGGCCCCCGTTACTGCACTGGAGGTACGAGCCATTGGCCCCCAATACTGCACTGGAGGTACGAGTCGTTGGCCCCCGATACTGCACTGGAGATACGAGCCGTTGGCCCCCGTTACTGCACTGGAGATACGAGCCGTTGGCCCCCGTTACTGCACTGGAGGTACGAGCCATTGGCCCCCAATACTGCACTGGAGGTACGAGCCGTTGGCCAGTTACTGCACTGCACTCACCACCAACCCGCAATGGTCCGAAATCCTAACCTGTTTATCCCACTTGGGAAGGCCTGTGCCTCACATCGCGCCTTATATTGGCTGTTAAACTGTGATGTGACATAAATGCTAAGTTTAAAATTATTAACAGAACAAAACTAAACAATTTGACGGGATGAATTTTGTTTCATCTTAAAATTACCTCTAACGCCATCTATTAAAAGCAATTCGAAATAGCGATCAAACAAATAAAAGTTCTGCTAAGTAAATTAATATAAAATAATAATATATTTAGCTTTTCCTTAAGAGTTTTCGTATCATTTTTCTATTAAACCACCCCGAATCAGTTACAATGATTCAAAAATGAACTCAATGAACTAAAAACAATGATTCAAATCGTTCAAGCCGTTTTGGAGTTTTGGGGACACTAACAGCAATTGTTTAGCAATAGTTCAACTAACTCTTGTTTTTATGTATTTTAATAAAGAAATGTTTTAGTCCCAATATCAAACCGTGATTCTAGGTTTTACGATCGCACGCCATCCATAAAGTTTCTAATACTCAGGAGCATCAATCCTGAAGGCTAGACTTTGCAAGAAAATATAGAGGCTTATCGTAATGTGTTCGTTATTGTACTGGGAATATGGCTTTGACTTTAATGTTGTTGCAGTTGTACTGTATATGGTAAAACTATTGTGCGCTGCAAAGTTTCTATATTTGGAATATCAAAGAGATTACGTCCACATGATATTTATACGTAAAAAAGATTTTTGATACCTTTTCACAGAAGTAATTACATGATTTTATAGTTAATATAAATAATGTTAATATAAAAACTATTCGGTTCATTTATAATTAAAATTAATTTATACGATATTATTATGGGCTCCTCAAAAAGAGCTTCTTTCATAAATGAACTGATGCCTGTTGATAAGCAGTAGGCTATCGGGCGGTGTCAAAGCTACTAGTTGATTTTTACAAAATAGCAATTGTAATATTTTCTCAACGAATACGTTATAAAACGAATAGAACGGTTGTCGCACTGAATTGAGTACCTAAGGTTTCCTGTCTACTGTTAAATATTTTGGTGTAGTAAAACTTTGAATTTACTGGGGTCAAGTTAATTAAACACTTGCCTTGGATATTTGTAGAAGGTCATCTGTCCAGTTCCTTAAATACTTTTGGAGATTCAAAGGACAAATAGAACAGCTTTGTAATCTTATTAAAATAGAAAACGTATTTATTAAAATTATGAAACCATAGTAAAATAAATATTTTTTTAAATTAAGAACTCATCTAAATTGTATTAGTTTGTGTTATAGCTCCTCTTTCCAGTTGGTCAGTTGCAGTTATTCTCGTCACTATCGTCTGTCAAAGATGGAATTCGAAGTTATAACGACTGCATATTATTATAAGAATATGCATCAAAAGATGGTCGTAAAAACTATAATTAATATTATGTAATATTTATCCACAAGCACCTCCATATGGAAGACGCCACCTACTTTGTTACATACATCTTTTGTCCTCAACCTCTTCCGTGCGAATTTATGACGGATATTGTGTACACGAGCAGGAACATCGGTATGAATCGTAAAAATCGATAAATTATCGGATTACTACGGTCTCTACACAATCGTGCGTGTCTTTAGTCCCCATCAAAGCCCAAGTCAAAATATTTGTTTCAACTTTGATACATATACTTAATGAATGTCATGGCTAATTGTGAAGAGGATTATAAACAAGTATGAGCGCCCATCTCCTGATATGAAGAGAAGAGCTTTCAACGAATTAAAACATTAACACATGCTTAGATTAACTGATAACATTAAAAGAATGATAAATTTATATCTTGCATCTTGTTCTTTCAAATTCCTAACAAAATACTCTTATTGGATTGAAATAATTTTTTGTACTCATTTATTATCCAGGTTTACTCTAGTAAAAGCCATTAAGGGCTTCTGTTATGAATATTTGATATCTTATATGTTTAAATAGAATATTAGATTTATAAACACTCGAACAAACTAAAAAGTTTTAAGTATATTTATTTATTTACAGTGTGAGATAGATGCTAAGCTACTTCTACGATGTGAGCACAGGGCAATATATGCAAAGACTTTGATTTATTACTTAAAAAAAGGTTTTATATATACACAGATTAATAAGTACAATTAAATTTATTTTAACTGCTCGTTTATTCGGCTTGATCAGTACGATTTCAGAGAATGGACGAACAATAATATTTGTCTGTATTTTAGCTACTAAAGAAACGGGGACGTGGTACAACAAGGTTTAAGGTATGGCCAAGCTATAACTATCTGTGAGAGCATTGTTTTGTCCCTTGACTATTTCATTTTGTTTGATAACATACATTTTGCTGTCAGATTATGAGATTGGAACCAACTGAAGCCTTTAATATTCACAAACATTACTTCAGGTGATATTTGAATAAACACAAACTAATGTGATAAAACCAGTATAGGTCAGGTTTTTCCCCGATTTTCTTATATTACAGTATACAAAGGTTTGAAAGGAACTTGAAGCTTAAGAGCTGATTAATATACACTACACTAACGACACGGTAGCTGTGTCGTACTATATTTTCCTTAGATGCGCACGACACGGCTCCCGTGTTCACCCTATAATGAAGGAATATGATAATGAAGGAAGGAACTTACAAAATATAGGTAGCGCTGTGGGAAATGTTCTTAAATAGATTACAATTTGATGTTTATGAATACACAGGGAGTCACAGTCTTCAATGTTGCGAAATAGTAAATGTTTTATTGGAAAAAATATTTAATAAAATTTGCACCACAGTGCAATTATGGGCATTTTTATTCGCATTGAATGTGTCAAGTAACAGTTATGGCGATATTTATAAATTAACATACTGTGTTCAATATCTCGGTAATTATGAATTGTAAGCCATACTTATTTTGGACTAAAAGTAATCCGAAATTGTATATACTATAATAATGGATCAAAACTAGAAAGTCTCACTTACCTAAAAATGACATTAGTTTCTTCGCTGTCTAAGTGCAAGGCGTCAGTAAGCGACCACTGCAGCATCACGTTGCTCCGTCCCCCCAAGGGCCCACTGACCACCCTCGCAGGGAGGAACCTCTTCCTAAACCGACCGGCCTTAGAGTACTTGTACACTGAACGTGCGCCCCTTCCAAAACGATATCGAGGCCTAAAGAAATATTCACTATCACTCTTTCCTGTCCTGTATTTATCATCAAACCAGTAATGCTTGGATCTTTCTGATCGACGCACAAAGTAAGGTTGGTCATCGCGGCAGGGGCGCTCCTGGGGGGTTGTTGGCGTGAAGTTCCCTCTGACGAAGTTGCCGACGACCGTCTGGAGCACATAATCGTGGAGGTTCACGTCTTCGAACTGGAGGTGCACTGAAAAGAAAAAAACGTCATCTATATTTAAGACCATCACATGACTACATTAGATGCGAGTTACAAGTGGGCAGCCCGGGGATTATAAAGGTTTGTATAGTATCTAACTTTATATGTATATATTTGACTTTTTCTTGTGATAAATGTTTAGTGTCGCCTATGTAGGTCATTTTATTTTATTTGTAATGGTCATATTTATGTTTGGTTGCCTTATCTAGAACAAAAGATAAGCTAGTAAGTCCATAATACAACTTTGCTTGACCTCGGTGACGTAGCCTATATTTGGTTCTCTTGGTTGGTTTGGAGCGTAATCTTTTTAAAACCAGTCAGCGCAGGACCAGAGCGGGTGAACGCGTTCCACTTAGTCGCTTAAATTAAATGAGTACTTAAAAAGTCAAATTTTATGTCATTTTGGTGGATTTAGATTTGTTTAAGGTATATCGTAGACAGATGAAATCTAGACTGATTGATAAGCTATACTAAATAATTACTCGCAAGGGAATAAACATGGTCCTTTCTACATTTTTTTTTTTAAAATTTTATCTCACCTTTCAAAGATATTTGAACAACGTTGCTGGTTATATAGTTAGTTATGGTTTTAAGTTTTGTCATAATATTAAGCTTAATTATGTTATTGTAAGTTCAATTTAAAAAAATGTACGTTATATGACATTGACAATATGGAATGTAAAATTGTATTTAATGTTTATTATATTAACTCAGTCGTTACTTCAAATGAATTTATGTAAGTTAAACGTTAGATCATCAGTTTTTATATCAATTATTACACACTCATAGGAAAGATATATTATTAATGGCGCTCGGCCGATGATCGAAATATATAAACCATACATATATATGATTAGATATATATACCATAAGCGGGTATTATAAAAACTGAAAAAATTAGCAGTGTTTTGACAGTATAATGGTTAGGCTTAAATTCAGTCGCTTTACCACCATTATTAGTTGACTGTTATTTGAAGTTAAAATTGTTTTTAGTTTGAAATTAATCTTATTATTAGTATCGCTGTTTCTATCCATATTGTAATAAGTTCCATTATTTTGATTACAATCTA
Organism: Acentria ephemerella; assembly: GCA_943193645.1. Lineage (NCBI taxonomy): Eukaryota > Metazoa > Arthropoda > Insecta > Lepidoptera > Crambidae > Acentria > Acentria ephemerella. The sequence goes on from OW971887.1 coordinate 1,356,080, forward strand.
AAGGTCAGGAATGTTTCATGCATCGATGGAGGTTAACATAGAGTCGAATCCTTTTTAAGTCTTTTTTGTTTGCTTAAAAATTTCTAGTCTTATTCATATCATCAGTGGAATAGCGTTAAGCAAGTAAAAATATTTACGCCCTTATAATTTATTCTTCTGCTCATTTCTTAGTCCCACTTTTCATGTTAATTCCAATTTATTTCTAGAAGCCTCCCTGTCATCCCTAATCAAACGGTGGACAAAATACAATCGGGTGATATGTCTTACCAACCTATAGAGATAGGATCTTTTACTGACGAGCTGTCGCCACTGTGACCCGGATATCATGAAAAATTGTCGGAACACAAATAAAATAGGCCTGTATAATAATATTGTGCATAACTCCCGCTGTTTTCTTGCTCTATTCATTCGGAAGTGATTGTGTTATGGATGTGAAGTGTTTTCGTCATCAACGCGCCTGATAGCGGAGTGAATGGGAATTTCCGAGATTCCAAGAAATAATTTCAAACGGGGAATTTAGAATAAGCTTCTAAGCGGAGCGACTCGAATGCGTTCAGTCTATTTGTATTTGTAATTGTCTCGTGAAGTTGCCTTTAATATTTATGAGGCTACAAAACTACTTAAGGAACACAACTTAAGTTAAAACAAGAATCAACGACATCGATTCATGGATTCATTATAATTTCTTTGCTGTGAGAAAAAATTTCGTTTCATTTCATTTCATTACTTCATTTCAATGGCTGTAAATATTTATTGTTTGTTAATATCCGTGAGTATCCTAAACTGAAGAGATTATCTAATCAATTTACTTCTTATATTTATTACTCTTTAGAACACTTTTGTGTTTTACATTTAGTTTATATAAAAAAATAAATATTATATATATATAAACAGTGTCTGTAAAATAGTGTAGGAAACACAAATACCTACTTCTAAATGAATTTCTTAGTACACCCACTTTACGTCGTTATTGCATATGATATTAATCTAAGGTAAAGTCAGTTCAAAGAACATTGACATTTGAGCGTAATGGTTATATTAAAAGCGTACGTCGCAAAATATGTAATAAGGCTGATTGCGAATATTTCAACGTAGACAAGGCATTTCTATATCAGCACATTTATAATATTTACTAAGAGATATGCTTTGATTTATGTATTTTGTTACTAGGAGCAGATAATAACATCCTTTTGAATTAATAGAGGCTGGGCAAATAAGTATATAGCCTGACATGATAGAAGAATATACAAAATATAATATATCTTTATTGTACATCATCCAATTCAAACAGAGAAATAGATAGGAAACAGTGCACTAATTTTGTACAAGGGGCGACTTTATCACTAAAAGGGATCTGTTCCAGGTAACATCAGGATGGACAGGATTAAAAATAAAGTACTCGAGGGAAGTAAGACAATAATTTTTATTGTTTTTAATATGATAATAAAATTAATTTTGAAAATACAAAGTTTCAAAACTTATTATTCACATTTTCATGTTAATAAACATATTCAAAAATTATCTTGATTTTTAAGAGCTAATCGTAGATACGTGACATGAAGGTAAAAACCAATCAATTCTAGATATTATGATATTTCAAATATAAACAAAGTATAAATGAGGTAAATAATTGACATCTTTTCAAAATTGACGTTTCATCGAACGCTTCTTCGGACTTTTTTTTTGGACTGACTAATACTGTTGGCCGTAGATGGCCTTTACAGCGTTACCGGGGTAACTTCTTCAGACAACTTTTAAAAGATGGCGTTAGAGCTAGGCGATACAAAGTTCAACGGATCAACTAGTACAAGATAAATAATTTTGTCATCTAATTATGTAAAAGCAAAGGTGACTTGACTGACTGACAGTTCCATAAACGCACAGCTCAAACTACAAGACAGATCAAGCTGAAATTAGGAACATTTATAGTAATTATGACGAAGACACCCGCTAAGAAAGTATTTTGAAAATATCAACCCCTTAAGGGGTGAATTCATTTATAATTGAAGCTTTGTTGTGACGATGTAAGTGTTAGCTTAGAATTTTATGAATATTCTTCCTTAAGAGGGTGGAAAAATTTAAAATTTTGTTGTGCCCGACAGGGTCCATAGTGTCATTTATAGTCTTAAGATTTATATTATGTAACTATGGAACGCAAAATAAAGAATTGAATTGAATTGAATTGAATTGAAATGTAAATAAAAAATGTATTAAATCAAGCATTCCGGCGATACCGCGGGTGGTAAGCAAATTTAAAAAGCACTTTTTGGGTCGGCAAGGTGAGGGTGGTTAGGGCAGTATCTCGCATGCTTCACTAGCTATCCTCAGATATGGACTTGCTTATTCAAGTCAGTTAAAAAAAAACCTTTTTTTATCTACAATAACTAAGATTTATAAATATTTTTGTAGTTCCTATTTACACTTTCGGATGTTTTTCTTAAAGTTTATGTATAAATTAAAAAGGCACACGTCCAAATTGTACAATGAAATAGAGTCTGTATCATATTACGATTTAGGTACGTGTTTTCAACAGTATAACTCTGTTATTGTTTGAGAATCCTTTAATTAATCCCAAATCTCTTGTAATTACACAAACGCCTCTGTTTGTACATTTCTGAGAATATTGAAACAATTTTCACTTGTAATAAGTTTAACTCGCTTACGATAATTAACGTTAGATAATGAAATAATCTATTCAATGGAATTTTGGGGGCTTTAGTCACGCGCTAGCGACAAGTGATTTCTACCACGGTGCTTGGATAAAAGTTTGCAACTTTTGAATGCTCTGAATATTTTATTTGCTAGTTGATTATTACTACTTCGTGTATTGCCATTGTGTGAAAAATATGAAAAAAGATCTGATAAAAATACGAATAATAATCTTGGTTTAAGTAAATACGGACGAGCATTTACATACTTTTAATTTTATTAAAGTAATTTATTAAAAAATTAAGTTTAGGCAGAACCTGACTCTCTTTGAGTTGATATTCCGCTCTTGCTAGGAACAGAATGGTTCCTTTTAGTCTAGGCAATCGCTGAGTCCCTACTTCTGAAGACATATGGCTGCTGATTCCAAGCGTACATCTTAGAAGTATTCCAGGACAGAAGACACTAGGATAAAAAAAAGCACAAAAGATACTCACGATGATAGTCTCAAGGAGTGAATCCTGGCCCTTAACTAAAATAAGATAATGCATAGAGAAAACGCTTTGAAGGGATAAGTGTAAAAGAATTTTTATTCGATAGCAAGGGCTTATGATCAGCATACCATTCACGGCTACTTACTCTTAGCTTTGAGGCCTGGCCTGAGCAGGTGTTAGTGTGATAAAAACGAATATTATTTCTCGGTTATATTTTTAACTCTAGATATACCAGCGATTTGAATATATGTCAACAACAAAAATTATATTTGTTACTAATGTATATAAAATAACATTAAGTTTATAAAACGTACTGTCTAATTATAGCTACAAAAGTCATAATATCATTTCTGAAAAAAATATGTGTAATATAGAATTTTGAATTGAAATTGCACGACCAGTCTAAATGACTGGTCTGGTAGATCTAGTGTTAAATAATATCTTACAAAATGCGCTTCTGATATCGACATAATATCTATAATTGAGGCTCGTGTATTTTATAATTTTTAGTTTTGTCTTGTGATACTTTCAGCGTGTTTTAGATGTTTTATTTTATTTATTTATTTTATAAAATCATTTCTACATGGATCTTGGGTTCCAACATTGTATGTGACAACATGTATGCCGATTTTCGGGGCAAGTATTTAAACTGTGTTGAAAAATAACGTGGATAATTTATTACTTGAACTCTTATTTATTCTTTATTTTATTCTTCAACGTAGCTTTTTAATTAAAATTTATTGTGTAAATTAAAACTTCGATCACTATCATTTAATGCTGCGTATAAATATTATCATGAATAGCTAGATATCTGGATCTGGCTTTGTCCGTATTTAATTTATTAATTAACAGTATATTCTCAGATCAAGAAGCTTGTAATTCCATTAGCTCAATCAATCCTAGTGTGCCCGCAATACGGACAGACAAATAGAGCTACCTGATTTAATTCAGAGCACTCTGCGATCTTAATCACTATGTTACGATCGGTAATGGAAGATTGGATGTGGTGTTTAGTGTATACTTACTGAGATATAAAGAATGTCTCAAAATTGAAAGATTTATTTATATAAAACATTGAAAATAACTATACAGAATTACATAGATAGTGGAGGTTTAAACATATCTTGTCTTCAGAATGTCAACGCACCAATATGAAGTCATTAACTTTTGTGGGGCTCTGATGAAGCGTCACAGTTAACACACGAGTTGAACTCGAGTATTTGGAATTTTTGGGTCTAAATTGAAGTTACATCTTGATATTCCCAGTCGCTATAGCCAATGATTTGCACTTGCCATCAGGTGGATCATCTTCATAGTTATCATTCATGAGCATAAAATTAATGAATCCACACTATAATTGCTTACCTAATAATTCCTGATAAGAAGAGATCGTATGCGAAGACAGATAGATACTAAAATTTTTTCAATAAAAGTTGAAAAATAAATTTTTCAAATTGGTAATTTAGTATTGAAAATGTTCTAACTGACATGATTTTTAAAACTGTCATTTCTTACATCTTTAACTCAGATAATTTTTGATAGATGGCGGTAGTGGCATAGTTTCTTATTACAAAATTTACCGGCTCAACTAGTAACAGTAATATTATTTTATAGTATTCAAATGTATCTAATACATACGTAAATTCAATAAATAAACAAACATAATATAAATAATGATGATGATTATTATTATTTAGAGTAAATCAAACATAAAATACATTTTTAAATATAGCAGAAACATGTACAAATAAATTATCTGCTAGGTGAAGTTGTTTTTTTTCCAGCCTCCTGTAGATTTGATAGATTAGTCATTTCTACAAAGTGCACGTAATAAACAGCTTCTCTTATTACTTCCTATCAGCATACCTAATTAATGCATAGATTCCTTATCGCTTGATTACTACGCAGAAAATTGGGTAAAATAATCCAGCCTTGAGCCGCCATTAAGTAAATTAAAACATACCAACTAGCGCAGTGATTAATGTGGGTACAAATGACAACACATCTAAAAAGCCGTTTGAACTTTGAATCAACTTTTTACCGTGGAGATTAGAGTGATTTTGCAAAATTACTGTATAATTGGTCTCGCTGCCGAAACATTTTTCAGCAGAAAACAGTTTTAATTTGCTCGGCAACGAGCCGATTGGTGAGGAGATTGGATAATTGCTACCGCCTATTTTTAAATACCTAATAGAACTCTTCAAGCGCCCTCACGATTTTGACCGTGAATCAGAGCCCGGTTTGAAGGGAAAGGTATCTAGTTTAATAAAGAAACATCTCTTGTGTTCTGTGGGGTTAAGTTAACTTCAACATCTGTATAGAACCGTAGCGATATACAACTTATACTTGAATCAGCAATTATAGTGTGTATCTACGGCTCCAAAACAGTACAGGGAGCTCTGATATTCAACCTTTTTCGATCCGTACTAGTACTCCGGACCTCAAATTCGAAACTCGGATGTTGAAGCAATTGGAAGACCACCCAAAAACTTGCATCTAGCTTCCTTTTTTGTGGATTCCGATAAAACCTGACTTGTCGGTAAATACTTATAATTGTATTTCTGCTGTCATACTCTACTAGACAAAGCACGCGGGGCGCAGCAGTTCCTGGATGGGGTAATTTTCATATTGTAGCATACGTATGTGTCGTGTTGTATAATAATTAGTGTGTCGTACGATAGTACGCACACTATGATAGTACGCATTTCTAAATTTATTTCTTATTAATTTAATTGGAAAATAAATGTGGTGTTAACTTTTCTCAGGTATATTTTTACAAGGAACACAACCACTTATTTATTATATTTTGCAATATTTAAAAATAGATTTTTGATTGCACTGTAAAACAAAACATGTATATGTTTGTAATACTAATACATAATGACATAATTGATTTGTAAATGTCATTATAAATACTAAACGCTGAGAGTTTCTTGCGTCGCTTCTTCTCTGCAGCTACTAATTCGTCGAAGCGGTAGTAGGGTTAATTGGGAATATGCATTCTAGTGACAATTATTATATTTAAATACTATGACTGGGACAATTTGTAAATGCCCGGTTGATACCCAGTTAAAGTTATGACTATTGCCTTTAATTATATTTATTTGTTTTTCTCATACATATTCCCTGTTAGTGATGCGTATAACGATATACGGGCCGGTGTAGGGGTAAGCGCGGGACGAGGGACCTGAGAGGTCCGATATATGCGTCAGCGCAGACCCCGCGCGCCGGCACTTCTCCATAGTAGCTGCGCTGCGCATACGTATTTATTGTCAGGCTATTCCTTTGTTATTTATTATACCAGCCTAATACAGTCCACTAATAGTTTTATTTCATGGTAGTTAGTTCCCGCATAGTTCAACATAAGGAACTACGCCAACAGCTCTCGTGACGATTTAAAAGAACTTAGTAAATCTATTTAAATAAAGTTATTTTTGACTTTGACTTTGAGACACTTATGTTTTATTTCAGACTTTTGTTATATACTGTATGTAAAATAAAAGTGATTTATCCTTTTATTTGTGTTTTGTATTTCATTAATTTGTCGACGTTCCAGAATGATTTTCGGTTAAACTGTTAGTTCAATATTTTTTATTAAACTTACAACTACATTCAAAAACTGCGGAAAGTCGGGCTCGTTTCAAATTATTCCTCGCCACTTTTCACGATTTGTTAACGTAAAAGTTTAGTTACAAACACTAATAAGAGTCATAGCTGTAAAAAACTTTTTATTTCGAATAACGAATATATCGTTGCAGACCGAAGAAAAACTGCGATGTTTTGTATAACTACCATTGTATTGGGCAAAGGCTGATTAACTACGTATATTAATGAGGTATCAAAAAGCCATTTATAAAAAAATCTATTCCGCTAGAATGTAGAATTACCAGTTCAAGGATAGCTATGTCGGTCGCCAACTATCATCCCGACCGTTTCCGTAATCTATCAGTCTCTGGATGACAACTATAACAAGACATTTTTTATAAATTTCATGAAGCCCCAAAGACGGATCTCACGCACCACCTCATCGATCACGCCGTGTTATCTTTTTATTAGAAGAACAACTTTCATCGTGATACATTTCTTCAGCTTTTTAGGAAATTGACAAGATCTAGATATTTTCTTGACAAGCTCAAGATTGACAATATAGAACAAGAGGTTATTTTCAACCGCTGATGAAATATTTAGATTTTTGTTATATTTTATTCACCTTTTAGAGATGATGATTTATCTTATCTTATCTTGATGTAGGGCCAGGATTACTCCCGGAGCACGTCGACCCAATGGGATCTTTTGTGCTTCCCTAATCCTACTGACCGCTGTCCTGGAATACCTCCAAGATGTACTTACTAAGTACACCCGGAGACAGCAGCCTTATATCTTCAGGACTGGGATAGCCCAGTCCAAAGAGACCCATTCTTTTCCTAGCAAGAGCATCACAATTACATAGGATGGTGCTTTAGTCATTAAATAATTTTATTATTTGATTGTTATTTAACCAACATTATTTGATTGTTATTTAACCAACAATTTAGGTACTTAGCATTCTTTTTATACAAAGATATTCAAAATTAAATATGTTTTGCAAAGTATATTTCTTTGATATATTTCAGATATGTTTTGGTGTAAAAAATTTAATACTAAACTAAAAGTGCGTTTAATATAAGTTTACTCACATTAAACGTAATTGTATTGTATTTTATGCGCTCATTTTTTTGGTAGCCACTTCCTTGCGTATGACGTCACATGCAAGGAGCATTTTCTTTGGAACATTTTCCACTGACTCGTCTTGGCTTGACTTGACTTGACTTGCTCCACGAACATATCGATAATATCTCAGAAAATATTTATTGCAGATATACGGTTTTATCTGAAATATTAATACCCTTTTCCAAGCACTATGTCTTTTATTAGAACCTTTACGAAAATTCGATATCAATTCTCCTCTCCAAGAAGGCAACATTGTTCCTGAGTTAAACCTAAAGTTCCGAATGTTGTTCTGAGAAAAACAGATCTGCGTGGTCCGTACCATGAATTTTGTATATAGGAAACCTCTATTAGTCATAAATTTTTCATAAATAAAGTCATAAATTCTGCGTCCCATTTATATTACAAAGTAAATCAATACAAAGTAAACTTATGTTATAAAGTAAAGTGATTAAAAATGAGTGTCAAATAAAGTTTTTATTAATTTAACAACAAATGTATTAAATAATTATTTTACAACAATTAACTAAGACGCACACGTATTCCTCGTATACGTAACAACTAGATAAGAAATGCTTGCGTGATAGTGAATCTTGAAGACCTAAGGGCTTTGCTTATTTTTTCTATTAGGGTTTAACTTAACCAATTATTTATTTATTTATTTTAAGGGCAGTCAACAAAAACACATACTAACAAAAAATATTTAACTGTAGCGTAGACATTAAATTAAGTATAGTTTTTAATTACAGACAGCCACGGCATGCGATGTGGACTAACAGTTATAGTTATAATATCTTAGGTTTATATATATTTTTTAAAGTTAATATAGAAACACTGATTACAGGGGGTTTACGTTTCTGCTAATGATTTTGAAGTTAGCCTTGTATTTTCGTGCACTAAGGTGAAATATGTCCAACTCTCCTACTTTATTGTTCCGAGAAAGAAGGTTATAGTATTTCTGGATCCTGTTCGATGTGGAATGGGAGCCTAGATTGCTCCTTGCTACTTTGGTACAAACATGTTAAACCTACTGACACGTGACAATTTCCTCGGTGCATTAAAATCAATTTGCTTGAACAGACAAGAACAATCCAGGCTACCGCTCAACAGTTTGTATAAAAACATGCCATCGAAAAGAAGTCGTCTATCCTTGAGACTTTCGATTTTAAAATATTCAAGCCGGCTCTCATATGATGTTAAAGTCTTCGCGAGGAAGTTTCGAAAGCTCAGGTGCCATAGAAACCTTTTTATAGTAAATAAATATTTCAAAATTTTTAACTACATGAGAAAATATGAGGATGAATTTTTATTTGACACCCAAATACACAGCTCTTTATTCCAAATACATAGTGTTTATACTTTTTTGAAAAATATAAAACAAATACACTGGAAGACGGGAATCTTCCCGAAATCACTCAAGATTTTTAAGATCACCAACAGTTTTTAGTTAAAAAATTATACTGCATATACAAACCAATATATGATTTGTTTTTATATTCATAAAATACCATTTCTAATATGAGAATTGTATTTTTTATAAATTCTTCATTCTCAGTTTAATAAGCGTGTATAAGTAGGACAGACTTGATATTTATCTAAAACCAATGATGCTCAAGGCATTAGCGATACAGTTCGCTCTCTTGAGTGGAACATCGGAAATAAACAGTAAACCAGTTCCCTTTACAAAGAGAACATGTTTTATTTCAATTTATGGATTTTCAATTTAAGGCCGTTGAATGGGCCGTGGAAAGTGTACAAAATTTTACCTTTTAATATTTAACTCTGAACACAGCTGCGCCTTATGAACTTTACAAGATTTTAATTTCCCTATGTTGATGTCGACGCCGTATATCTGATGCCACGGCTACATTCTGGACAAGCTATCTGAAAGAATCCGATGAAAGAAGCCTGTACTGAGTCGCAAATACTATTTAAGATACGATACACGTAACGAGCTGCTAAACGATAATTGTTCTATAATTTCTATGTTATAATCTCCTTGGTCTTATATATACAGTATATAAAAGTGTTCTTCAGTATCGCCGAAACTCAAAAACGGCTCGAACGATTGGGATATTCTTTTTTGTTTCTTGTACATTGTATCTGTTTTTCATAATCTAACCTTATATTTATTTCTCCTTGCTCTTTGACGTTCTTACACAACCTGAATTTTAATTTAAATACAGTTTACTTAACAAAATAATCAAACACATTGTATTTTTTCATTTCATTCAACTGTAATTCAGTCATTTAGCAAATCACGTAAATGAAGTATCGTATTTTGACATTTTTAAATAAATTTACTTCACTGTCCAAACTGTTTCTTTATCACTAAAGTTTTTCAGAGTAGGTTCTGAGACCTCATTATGAATGACTGCGTTGGTGGACCAAAAAGGAAAAAGGATGTTTTTCCTTTTTGGTCCACCAACGATATACAAAAACCAAAAGGTAAACGATTTGTAGCATAATCAGTATATTTCTCAAAGACGTAAGTAGTGATTTTACACGCAATACCAATCGGTTTTACTATCAGCCAAATAAATAGTCCACTCTTGACCATCACACGAGTACACCTGTGAAAATATTCTACGATTGGTCCTATTCCGGAAATGATACAGGAACGATAATGTTCAGTGAATGATAATATTTTTATGAAAATTCTTTAAAACCACCCTTACAACTGTAAGGATTGCCCATCGCAATATGTATTTGCCACTGCAAATACACATTGCGATTGGCAATCGTTACATTTTGTTACATGCCCTAAGCAGATTTGACATAAGGATTCAGTGTAATTACTCAGATCTATATTTTATGCATCACATTTCGGAATTTATATTGCTTTTCGAAACAATAGATAAAATACTAACAATCAAACTAACATTGATATTAAAAATGGAAAAATTAGAAATCTTATCAGTAACTATAGAATTATTTGATTATACTTAAAATGTCGTAAACAAGTAAAACATGAATAATTTGAATGCACAATCGCTATTTAAATTTTATTTCATTACAAGCTGTATTTATGACGGAAAAACGAAATGTTATTACGAGCAGTAATCTTGGCAAGTGAGTATTAGAATAAATGTTTTTTATAATGTATTTAAAAGTGGAAATAACAATTATAATATAAAAACAAACTCACGGAAACAATGTAGGCGTAATAATGTAGAAATATCGAAGATCACTTGTGTAGAGTTTGGTTATTTTACAGATTTGTATATCCATATTTATTCGAACGAATCAGATAAATTATTTGATGTCAATCCTGATAGATTATTTGAATCTGTCATTGGACGTCAGCCTGATCATATGCACGAGACAACACACAAGTTGGACATCACTGATGACTACCAAGTCAGTGTAACGAAAAAGACACTCAAAATGAAAACAACAGGCCCAAACCCCGAGGAAGATATAGAAACAAGGAAAGGAAACTTTGAACCCAAAACAATGAAGGAAGCTAAATTGAGAATAAACGAATTAGAAATCGAAAGAATACTAAATGAAAATGTAAACCCTATACCAAATTTTGATAAAGGTGATGATGATCCTGAAATTATCACTCGGAGGTTTGATAATATGAAGGAAAATTTTCGTCGATATAGGCATTATACTGATATAAATAACAGAAATGTTTGGAGAAATAGAAGTCTTTCAATGATGCAGCATTTCATATACGAGACTCGATATAAGTTACCGAATTCACAAATGTTAAGAAAAAAGTACTACAACTCCAACCGATACAGACTTGGTTTTTGCTTTGGCTTACTCCGTCATTTAAAAGCACAGCAGCTATTAATGTACAATTCGCTTAAAAAATTTCAGTTTCAATATTCCACAATAGACGTTCACATCAAACTGTATGAAAAGGTCATAAGATTAGATGTTGATATTAAAGACGTTATAAGACATATTAGACAATTAGAACAGAATAGACGATTGAAAGCAGATCCTACTTATTATGACGATTATATACAGGAGAAAAACACAGTCGGACGGCCAAGCGGAATACACGGTGATGGAGGGTCAGGAGGGGCAGGAGGACCACAAGGACCAGGAGGACCAGGAGGACCAGGAGGGCCAGGAGGACCAGGAGGACCAGAAGGACCAGAAGGACCAGGAGGACCTGGTAGACCTGGTGGACCTGGAGGACCTGGAGGACTTGGAGGACCTGGAGGACCTGGAGGACCTGGAGGACCTGGAGGACCTGGAGGACCTGGGGGACCTGGGGGACCTGGGGGACCTGGAGGATCTGGAGGACCTGGAGGACCTGGAGGACCAGGAGATCAAGGAGGACCAGGAGGACCAGGAGGGCCAAGCGGGGCAGGAGAACAAGGAGGACCAGGAGGGCCAAGCGGAGCAGTAGAACAAGGAGGACCAGGAGGGCCAAGCGGAGTAGGCAGATTAGGTGTCCCTCCTGAATATGAGGTATAAGTACTTGGACCAGGTGGTGGCTTTCCTGGCGGACTTTAAGGAATAAGGAATGAAATGCTTCTCTTGATTTTGCTGTAACTTGAAACTTGATTTACTGGTGTTGTATAAAAACTTGTTGCCTGTTATGTTTTGTATGATCGTGGACGATAAATATTACAACTGTTTATGTTAATAACTACTTATTATCTGTAAAAAATAATAAATAACAAAACAATACTTTAAATCACAATGATTGATAACAAGCCAACATATTTTATAGACAACAATATGAAATGCAATGACAGAATTTTAAAATTGGTTGGTTTATAATAGAGGGTTCTATCATGCCAGGTTGTCGTCAGGAATGAACATGAAGCCTGAGATAGACAAACACAGAATAGTCTTTTTTGTTCGAATTGAGAATCTTAATACAACGAACGTGACAAAACACTGTTGCTATACAACGCTTCAACATTGGTTATTAGTAAGGCCATAAAGAAATTACAAAAGCTTTGTTTTGGATCCGTTTACATGTATTGTTCAAATCACTGTGTTAATTAATAAATAAATTAAAAATATTGATGTTAAAAAGGAAAGTTTTAATTTTTATTATTTGACGTCGAAGCGTCGAGAAAATAAGAAGTACCTGTAATAATATATATTTTTAAGATAATAACGAGCTGTATTGTAAATTTACTACTTTCATAGTGGCTTATTAAATATATATGGTTTTGTCAAATCGTCACGTTTTAACCGACTTCAAAAAGGAGGTTTTATGTTGTACTCTTTATTTTTTGTATGTGTGTATATTCATTGATTACTCTGTCAATTGTAAATCGATTTTCTAAATCATTTTTATGTGATAGACTTTACTCCTGAGGTACTATTATTATTACTAAGTCAGAATCTGTACACCCGTATTACGTGTTTGAAAATTTTCTGTAAGACTATTTGAGTATTTTTACCAACAAACATACAGACAGGCAAGTCGACGATATGACGGTCACCCTTATTCCACTCAAATTTGTAAAAAACAAAGTTGTAAACAAAACTAAATAATGACAAATATGTTTCTATTTTCAATAATTTAAAACGAGATTAAACAGAAAAGAATGCAAAAGTTTCATCCAATTTTTCACTCTATGAGAACATAAGAAGAACATTCCCAGTAGGGAAAGGTCTGGTCGACATTGAACGCGTAATTCCACTCACTGTTTGAGATGCGAAACAACAGACTAGTAAAACTTCTTTTGGCAGCATCGAACTATTGAAAAAGTCATGGAGTTCAAAAATAACGACGGTTGGAGAAAACAGAAGCAACAATAGCTCGGTTACAAATATTTTTTATCTGTGTTCATTTATTCAGAGTCGTTTCGTTGATACTGGCAACATTCCAAACAGACTGACAACAGGCAGTTGCGATATTCGCAATTTGAACACCGCTATCTTTGTTGCAAACTGTTTGCATAATTTTCTTAGTGTTTACATTTGGCAACATTGGCGATGGATTTGTGGATTATTTACTATGATGAATTAACGTTATGGACGTATCGTGCCGCTAATTAATGCGGTATTAAAATAACTTCTAGTCTCTAGAATTTTCAATAAATTATTTTAATAAGATTTTATTGAGAAATTTATTATGATTGATGCATTAAAAATTGTATCAGTTAATTTATTATATCTTAGAGTGGAAGCCTTACCTTACTTTGTGCTCGGTTTCCAATATTCAGTTTCAGTAAGCTGTAGTAAGCATTATCACTATAGACTAAATAGAGCACTATCATTACCAAGGAAGCAAAATGTTTACCAATTTAAACCCATTCAGACTTTTTTTTAGGAAAATCTATCCAATACCACAATTATGTTGAAAATGTTTTCTTAGAGGTTTATTCAGACAAGTTATTACATTTTAGTATAAGCTTAATATCGAAATCCTTACATTTCAACACTCACTTTTCAGGTTCAGGAAATACTAATGAACGTTATTTGCATAAGAACATAGAATAGAATATATCTTGTTTGTATATCTAACAATTTAAAAATATACATTGGCAATACTGCAACAGTTTTGTACAAAAAGCTACTTTGAAACTATAGAATAATATATAAACCCAATTGTTTTTAATAATCTATACTTTGTTTATACTTATATAAATATATTTATTATTTGGCTATACTCACTATCCTTTATATACTTTCGGCAATATTACGGAAACATTACCTAAGAAATAATGTCGTTTCTTTATAGCGTTCTATAAAGAGAGTCTTCACCAAATTTAAGTGGAAAACCTGTATACAACCAACGTCACTCGTATTTTGCCTATCTCCTGAATAAAATTACAATTTGTTTGTCAAATGGCCAGATAGCACGTAGATTTAGACCAAAACAATTTCAATATTAGATAACAATCTTAGCAGCCAGTGATTTGAATTTGATTCAGTCTGATAAAGTTTTAAAGGCGCTATCGCGATAGATATAAAGTTATATAATAAAGTCTGAAGAGATAAAGATAACCACTGGAACTACTAGTAATCCTACTACTAGTAAATTTTGCGTTGGATAGTTCATTTATCGGGGTAGGTTATAGGCTTTATAATTTTTGTGAGACCGAACTTAACGCGGGTGGAAGGTAGTAATTACATAATAGGAATATAATTTTTTTAAAGTTTTTTAAAAGGAATATTATTTTGAAATTTAACATAATAAAGTTATACTACGTACTTAACTAACTGTGAAGTTAGGTACTATGTATGATTATGTATATTTATGTGTTCATTATATAAGTAGAGGTAACTATATAAGAATCATCAATTATATAAGTAGTTAAAAATTTGGGTAACAAGGTAGACCAACTCAATTATATTCACGGTATTTTTAAAGCGCTTTGCTAAGTCCAAAATACCACGAATTTGGGATTTTTAAATTTCGAATAGATTTAACGGTTATTTTTGCAACCACAAAGAGTTCAAGGTCTGTTGATGACGTGAAAATGTGAAACAAAAGCTATCTATACAGCAAACGTAATTGTTTCGGAGTAGTAACGATACGAAACATCTGATTGTGTTTAAATTTTAATCGGCAAATGCTGTGTGGTGAAATATGTTATTTCCTTTCGATGTCATCGAATCTATACTTTAAGTAATGAACTTTTACTGTATAATTTAAAGGTATTGTATTTAGGCGATTGAATTTGCACAATAACTACTAACGACTATTCACAGTGGACTTGAGCGCCATCTTTTACGCTTTCGTTATATTTTTTCCGGTCCTAACAAGAATCACGTGCTCGCTTGCGATTGGCTACCTACGTATTGCTACCTATTGGTCAAAAATAGTACAGTTTTATTTCGTTTCGTAAACCATACTTAAAGTCACTACAAACAAGTAATTTTCGCGTCTTTGAAGACACCTAAATCCTATGCTGGTGACAACATAAACTAAATTAAAATAATTTCAGCCAATTCAAGTTCCACCTTGATCCACTAGGATTATTGAGCCTCTACAACCATTAATATTCTGTGTGGATCTTAAATATAGCTCTAGTTAGCATTACTGAATAATAATCCTGTGGTCTTCTGACTTTGTATGATTCATAATTAATGTCCCAATGATTCGTGATGATGCAAGGTAAACAATATTTTTATATTTATAACATAAGCCATTATCATATCCTTTGCATCCATACAGTGGCAATGCACCATACGCTAGATTACTTGGCGTGTATAAATGTCGTTCTAAGCTTATTGGAATGGATCGCTCTGAACTTCTCTGGAATCGTTCGAAGTGGAACGAATCGGGCCACCTTCATGTCCCGAGGATTCTGCGTATCTTTTGTTACGATGTTGCTCGTCTGTAAATCGAATATATTAAATGGCATTACGAATAGTTATAGATCTGATGTCTGATCTATGAATATTGCATCGCTACGTTACGTTAAAACGAATTCGTGAGGTAAAACCATATGTAAAGTACACGCTAGACAAAGCTTCTTCTTCACGTTTCTTCTAAATGATGATGCGCGTCCCATTTTGTCTTTTATTGGGTGATTAGAGAAAATTAAACACTCATTTTAAAGGGAGTATAATACACCTAAGTCTGTTTTTACACGGTCTTTTTGTACACGGTTTTGATATAACACGGTTTGAAAATTGAATATTTTTAATTTTTTTACACGATTTTATTCCATTTAGCACGATTTGAAATTATATAATATTCAATTTTCAAACCGTGTTATATCAAAACCGTGTACAAAAAGACCGTGTAAAAACAGACTTAGGTGTACAATTTATTTTAAAAATGCGAAAATCCTTTAGTATTTAAATCCCACATACTTTTAATAATAGTTGCCGCTTAATCATGGCACGTTAATTACGACATAATGTTCATAATGGTCGGCCTTGTAAAAGTTATGAATGAAATATTCGTAATTTGTCAATCATTGAAAACATACTATGAGGAACCTATCACAGGTTGTAAAAACATAAAAGTTTTTTTGTGATGGTCTATCGTTGTCTATTTTTTTTTCTAAAAAGAACGTAGGCAAAAAAATTAATAATCTATGTTGAATATATTTCACTATATTGTTCTCGACCATTTACGTAATATACCTTTTCAACGTAGGCATTTAATGGTGTTTCGTAAAAAAAGGCATTAAATGATGTTCAATAAGTGTACATGTGTAAATGTTAAATAATAAATTTTTACTTTGAAATATTGCATATTGAATTCTTTAGTTAAACTTTATATTAAAATAGTAAATATCCAAACTATCCTAGTAAGTTTGTATCGGATTATATATATATATATATATATAGTCCGATATAAACTTACAGCTACATTATCGGGTCTGGGGTACGACTGGGGTACGACTGATATCGGAATGTATGTAGAGTGATTGACGTGACTCACGTAGTCCATTATTCATAAGTTTAGTGACGGAATAAGGGTAGTTAACCCATGAGATGGGCCGATACAGTGTTTTCGCTAATTTGAATATATTTGCATGTACTATATTTTCATAATGAAATTTTTAGTAATATTATTTAAAAATCATTTAACAACTCTTCCCATTCCCTTGACGACTATTATTGTTATTAAGAAAAACAATTATTAAAAGATATAAAAATATATCTATTTAATTTTAATTGTATGTTTGATTCACGGCATGCATTTAAAAAATACAATAATAATTAGCTTTGTTCTTAAAGAGTTCTCTTCGAACGTATATTGTGTTTACAATAGATCGTATACATATTGCCAGTTCAATATTTAGCCTACATGTAATATATATATATATATATATATATATATATATATATATATATATATATATATATATATATATATATAGAATGTCATTGGTTTTTTTTTATTACATTATTATTATATTATTTATTTACTTATACTTTACGACGCTATGAAAGCAGGCAGGCTTCTAGAACAATAATGAATAAATTTAAATCAATTTTGTTTTAAATTTATTCATTTTAAACATTTTATGTCATTAGGTAAATATTAAATACTACAATTCACATTTGTATAAATATATGCATTTTTGTACATATATTTATGACAGGGAGTTTGGTACAATTAATTAACGTATCGTCGTCTAATCTGTCTAGTCATCATATCAACCCGCATCTTCTAAAATAATCTAATTAGGGTGAGAGTAGACGAACACACATACCCCTCTTATATATTATACAAACGTCTATCAAAGCCTACTGAATTTCCCCATAATATAAGACCGTAGCTGAGCACGGTAGAAGCATATCCGTGGTAAGCTGTTAGTGCCGCTTTCTTTGAATTCTGCTAAATGTTATAGGAATTCTGAGAAAATTTAAAACTTAGTTAATCTTCGTGGAATATATGCCGAGATTTCGTTGACTAGAATTCATTTTCATGTATGAATCAAGTTAAATTACTTTTACTAATGGAAATTGTTGTTGGCGCTCGATATTACTGATATCGATGGATCCATTATACTGATCTTACGTTAACTTAGGAAATACATCACTAAAATTGATGAAAATACAAAAAAACATTAAACAAAATCAAAAAGCGATTTGTTCAAGAAAATGACAAAAAAATTACTTTTTAAAGATTCAAAAATATTCTATTTTTCATCATATATTGTTTATCTGTAGGCTTCCGTGATTATATTGGGACTAAATAAATTAACTTCAAATTTACTGCAAAGAAGCTGCTAGTTTCCATAAACAATAAAAAATTATCGATTGTCAAATATTGATTCCAATTAAAAAATATATATTGAGAAGTATCTACATTTAAATTAACATGTTGATGATACAATATAATTCATTAATAAAAACAACCAAATTCCTTAGAGTTTCAGGTTTCTGTAAGAGAATCTGAGGTTTTATCTCTGAAGATTTGTCGATGGGTACTATTTCCAGTGCCGTAAAAGGTTATCTGTAATAGACCCACCACTGAACGTTAACATAAAATATATATTACTTACTAGTTGATCCGATGAACTTTGTATCAGCTACAAACTATTTCAAGAAACCTACAGTCGCTACTTTAGGTTTATGGGAGAAATGACTGTTTTAATGTTTAGCATGTTTGTTAGACGATTTTCCATACTAAAATAACTTACCTTACCTTACTTTAGGACCTGTAACTTTTGCCGAAAACACCAAAGCAGAAAACTTTTGCCGTTAAGTCGATTGAAGTTAACATTTTAACTATATCTAAGCACCTCTGTAATCTAGTGATTCAGATCACCTATTTTAGATCTGGAGTTAATGGTTTAATCTACTCAAAGACAATACAATTTGCTGCGATTATTTTTTGCTGAAAGCAAGATATGAATAATGATTCAAATAATGCATTTAGATACTATAAAAATAATAAGAGAGACAATAAATAAATGACAAATAAATATAAATATGTCATAAATTGCACTTTCGTTCATAAACATTGAAAAGGCTACTTCCAAAGCTACAATAAAGCCAGATATTGTAGCTCGGCCAGCTAATGTACATTAGGCTTGAACAAACGACCACCCACGCGATCTCCTTGACATTTACACCTGTAGGTATACAGGCAGACAGAGCTGTTGCACACGAACGACGCGACATCAATGCGGTATAGCTGCGTTAAAAAATTATAGAATTGGGACTGATCCCAATTCTGAAATCGGAGACTGTGCCACTACAGAAGGCTCCAATTCTGTTGTGATGAACAAATGGGGTTAATATAGATGGTGCTATTAGTCCATTAGTTTTGAAATGGCGATCGTTTTGTGATATCAAGTAACCTTCGACATGGATGAATAATATTATTGACTATGGCAAGTACCTCAGATCAAAGCAAAATTAAAAAGGGCGCGTCGTTGAAGGGAGGAAAAGTGATAATTGAAAGGTTGAAAATGAAACGCTATTAAGAATTTGTTCTTTTTTTCTTTATATTCTTTACTTAAAGAAATATTTTTTTGAATATTTATGATATCTAAACAGTAATATCATGCCTCTTTTACTAGATTGCAACTTTTAAACACGCAAACGCATATTGAGACATGTTTGTGTCAAATTATATCATCAATGTGCACATTAACATTACATTGGCTTATCGTTTATTAATTTACAATTTGGTAAACTATTAGATCGATACTAATTTTCATCAATCTGATTTGAATACGACATATTTACTTCTAACAGTTGTTTTTCTTTTCTTTTTGTAATCGGATCTTTAGTAAATTTATAAATTCCAAAATTTTTATGTAGAACTTAAATGACCCAATTTAAGACTTCTAAAATTAATTTCCAAATATAAACTCTAACATCCTTATTACAAAACTTGGTTTAAAGTTAGTCTTGGAGTCTATCTCATATTGTTATTAAAGGTAGATAGAGACCGCATGAGGTTTAACTTTTCAGGTTTAGCTTTGGTGATTTTTTTGAAACAAAAGTACGCAGCGCCCATTTGGCAGTTGCCAACGCCACTTGAGCGTGTAGTGACTATCTCATTGCAATTCGACCAGAAAAAGACATACGATCGTTTTAATCATTTGATGTTTCAAAAATTGTAACTGTAACGCAATTGAGCTTTATTTAAAATCTCATTTAAAAACAAGAATATAAAAATAAATTAAAATAGTTAAGTTTAGACTTTTTTTAAAGTGACACTATTGCCTCCTGAATGACGTAGACTGATAGTGACGTTGATAACTCGCGAATAGCAAAAGATGCAACTAATTGGTAGAAATAGAAATATTCTTTATTAAACAAAACTATTAAAATACGACGCTAAACAGCTCTCGTATAAGGTTACCGCGTGCTATTTATGACAGGCTCCTTATTGCGAATATCATATTGAATCTAAGTCTATGTAATAATAATATCAAACTATGGACATGAGTTCTTAAAAACGAGCTGCTTGTCATAACTTTTGACCTTTAGTAATAAGGTCTATACTTTGTTTATACTTATATAAATATATTAATATAAGTATAAACAAAGTATAGATTATTAAAACAAATTACTTAGTGAATTAAACGTTAACATAATATATACTTTGCCATTATATCTTCATCGAAAAGTAAGAAATCGATTGTGTATAAAAGCTTTAAGGGACGACGCGACACGGCGAGTAATAAAGCGGGGCTTATATCTTTATCCCTTTCGCTCTTTTTCTTTGCCGCATTAAAGTTATTGGATCGTGATGGTATTGTTTAAAAAGAATACTCTTTTTAATAAGAATATAAATTTACATAAGACAGAAATTTGTAAGACAGAAAATACAGACGACAGCACATAAAACTATACACAAGTTGAGTAGGAGTTTGAGGGATTTAAAAATAAATTTAATATTTTGATTTTTAAAGTAGTACCGTAATTTGAGTTTTTTTTATTATTATTACAAGGTACTTTTTTTTTATTACTTAGCGCTTGCTATCTTACCTACATCTTAAGGTGGCACTTAGGAGATGGTGGTAGCCAGGCAGACTTACAAAAAGCCCTTCCACCAGCCAAAGCGAGCAGAAGTGGGTAGCCTCAGTCACACGACCAGAGAAGTGATGAAAATTTTGAAGTACATCTATACTTCGTGGCCAAATTTTAAATGGGAAATCGGCGGTGCCTCAACAGAATTACCTGCGAACAAACCACTCTACCTGCGAATATTTTAAAAATAAAAGGTAAACGTAGAAATCGGCGATGTATGCGTAAATACTAACATTTTATTAAATATTCTTTTGATTTGATTTTACATAACTCAAATATTAGAAATTCATGTTACGGCCTCATTACGCGCGCGTTGTCGGGTAAGCATATACAATCTAATATGCACATTACAAGGGTAAAATTATTTTCCCGTTTGTCCCTCGTTATGCCGTGGGCCGTGAGTTAACAAAGAATGTGAGCAAACAGGCAGGTTTGTTGGACGGGTATTTACGAAATATTAATGTTTAGTTTGACTTGGGGTTTTAGCAATAAAACTATTTATATATTTGTTGATGGGACTTTAATATGCAGCTTTATGGTCCAATATCCCGTGTCCTATTATTTTTTCTCTCGAGGAGGAATCCGTTTATGGACCTATCCACCACTGGCTAAGCGGCGGGCGTGTGGGGCTCACTTAGAGCGTTTATGACGCTGGCACTGGGAATACCTACTAAAACTCCCCCGTAACTCTATTACTTATCGCGGGGGTGAACCGGGTTCTGCCGAATCAATTCACCAGGTCATCCCCAGGCAGCCCCACCTTACAGCCGGGCTTTGCGCCCATGAAGATTGCCCAAAGCTACTTGGACAATCCCAGACGTGGCAGCCTGTGCAATGCTTTCTACAAGAGAATAATCTCACAGAAGGAGGCGACAGCCTCCCATACCCTCTCACCATATACCTTACCATGGTTGGCAGTGAGATATAACCACTGCCGAGCGCCGTACATAGCTCGCGGCGCCATTTTCCGTACTCTACAACTTAAAATTCTGCTTAAGAAAAAGTTATTAAATTAATTATCTTGATAGTTCGATAAAGTAAAAAATAAAAAACGCATATTTGCACATTAGGAAAATTAAAATGATCGAGTGTATCGTTTTAGTTGTCCAAAAGCAAAATATCCGCCTTGATTTTCCTTTTTTTAAGGAGCCTCGTCTTAGTTTTGAATATACGTGTAAGGTGTACCAATGGTCAACAAGATATCCGTATAAAGGCCTCTTTACAGGATCCCTTCGGGTACGGACCCTAATTGAATTTGCACGTTACAACATTACAAGGGTATATTATTTTCCTGTTCTTTTGTTATTGCAGCCTTTGGGTATAAAGATATACTGGGATAATATACCTTTATAGATTTTCCAGAAAATTAATTTAAAATGCCAAGATATGTATATACTGCAGATCAATCATAACAAATAAAGGGTAGGAGTTTTTGGCGCGTAATGGCGGGAGGCGGTTTGGCGCTGTGTGTTTTATTTTATATATTGTGTTGTAGTGTTGTTTTTGTCTTAAAATTGGTGTAGTTTTATGGCAAAAAGGATCGTTAAGTCATGCAATATATGGAATACATCATTCAGCGTTGATTAGTGACTTACGTGAGATTTTTCAGTGTTTCATTTCCATTCATTCATTTGTAAGGTAAGTTTATTTATTAAAAAACATTATATGATTTCATTCTCATTTACTTATCATTTCGTGATCATTATCATAACATTCAATTTTCGTATCTCTTACATTGCATTCCATTTCCAAAAATTTTCTCGTAACTCATTAACAAAATAGCGGGGCCTACCATTAGTCGTCAAAAACTCCATGGGGCAAAAGGCTACATTGCACCAGTATCCTGGAGCGATAAATAAAGATAAAAACTACATTAATAAAGATATGGCTTAAAGGTCTTAGTTACCAGGCCACATAATTGGGGAAAAAATAAAAAAAATAAAGCGTACGTAACTCTATTGCAATAAGAGTCATTTTCCAACTGTAAGTTTACGTTAAGTTGGTCATATGTAAATTTCGAAAATGAATTAATGTTAGTCATAAATGTCATAGAATCCAACAGAAATTTTGATTTTAAAGTAATATTGTAATTTGCTTGAAGCTGTTTCAAATTTAACAAGTGCTTATTTTCAAATTTCAACGCCCCGAACTCACTGAGATAATCTGTTCTATATAAGTGAAGGGAAAGACCACACACATAAGATTTAAAGGTCCGAGGTTCAATTCCACGTTGGGATAGAAATGTTATGCTAGAATTGGTTGGTGGTAAGGCTCTTTCTTAGTTCACCTGGCTAGTTACCACAGCCATATCCAAGACTGCGGCTATAACAATAATAATAAATTATTATTATTTGTGTTGCAGCAGTTCTGTGTAGTGGAGGAATACACGTGTAAGCTCATTTCTATCTTTGGCCTCATTGTCACTTATTATAATATGAAAGCCGAGAGCATATTAAGAAACATAATATCAGAGGAAGAATGCGTCCTGCTGGAAGGCCTAACCTAGTCCAATCGGTGCTAGACTGCATCCAGCGGATTTGGGGTCCATTTGCCTACTAATACTGTCTCCCGTTATGGGTATTTCCCCTATGGCTGTCAGTCTTCGATGCTATTCTCTGCGTACTTTAAGTCTGCCGTTTATTATAAGAATTAAACATAAAACATATAACCACTTCATTTAAGACAGTGACAAACTACAATTATAATATGCCTAAGTTGTTATCATATCTATGACGTTATCATTAAAACTTATATTCATCCCACAGCTAGGCACAGATCCTCAGAGAGAAACACATGAAGAGTTTTAGATCGAAACACCACCATTTGATTTAACATCCCGGACCAACGGGGTCAAGACGCGAGACCTCATGATAACTAATTTGATTGACACTTCCATAGACCAAACACGGCGACACTTACTTTGTTTTCTCACATAGGACATATTTATCTCAGGATAATTTATTGGGAAAAATATTTGAATATCGCTGTAATGTGTGTGTCTGTGTGTTGTTAAGCATATTTTATTTAAGCCGGTCATAAGAAAACTAAATAATTCAAAGCAATATTACTTCCCTTATTCCTGTGTTCGTTGCCAACAAGCACGAACTTCTCATTAAAATACACCAATAAAGTAAAAACGTCTTACCACACACGTTTCTTTTCCATCCTTATTCTCTATGTGTTAAGTACCAAAGTAGGTCAAGCAATAATACGCTTATATGACATTAATAGTAGTAGTTAATAAGTCGAATGTACTTGGCTGGAAACCTCTGGCGCAGGTCCAAATGTGTTGGAGAAATGAGATAAGATGCATTCATGTACTTTGTATCTGATTCGAACAAAATTTTTAAGAGTTTACTCAAGCCTGCTTACACTCTTTATATGTCAAATTTTTGAATATTAGAATGTCTAATGCTTTGTATATACGGCTGAAAAAACTCTAGAGCAAAAAATATAATTTATTTCATTATTTACTTTCCTTATCCGTGAGAATGTAACGAGTTTATCCTTACTTTCTCGAGCTATATGCATAAAAATATGTCTTATTAAGATAATTCAAAACTGGCACACATATTTTCTCCTTCATACAACACGGGATCTGTTAGTGATACGTTCATTTACAAAAATGACGAGAAGTGTGTACTTGTTACAAAATTGGTATCTTTATTTTAAGTCTACCTGATATTAATTTAGTTAGTCAGTTCTGTGTTAACATTAGCTGCAGCGCTAGTGTTTTCGTAATTATATCTCTCTTCCTAATAAAATATTGAATAACGCTTTCATTTGACTTGGAGTACCTCATCGTCTGCAGGATCCTTAACAAGAGGCGAGAAATGGCACTTTTTTGGCTGCACCAACTATTTTCGCATATGGTCACTTCTAATTGCATCATTTGCTGTGCTTATTTTGCAAACAGAAAGCCGAATTTTCATACAATATATTTATGAAGTAATTTAAGTAAAAACGTGTGACTTACGTCATTTACTGTGATATAATGTGAGTTATAGAGTTATATAGAAAGTAGCATTTAATTTAGTATCAAAAGGTCTCATTTTAATGAAAATAATATATAATAATATACTTATTTCTCTTCAATTCGTCTGTCATCCGTAAGTACTAATCTTTATGACGCTCAAATGATACGTTAACGAGGGTTTGTATTAAATTCTCGTCAGTGTAACCCTTAAAAGGATTTTCATGTGTGCGTCAAAATTAGTTATTTGTTTTGTAGCATTTCTAAAAAGTTATAACGACCTACCAAACTTAAGCCATATTTTTAGTTTAAAATGTCATGCAAGTAATTTAAATCATTTATTTTGCGCATGACATTTAAAAAAAATTCAAACCACAATGATTGTTTGACTTTTCAGCCATGGCTCAAATTTCCTCAAATTCATGCTACAAAAAAGATTGTTTAAAATTGTCATAAATAATACGGCGATTAAAATAAATCATTGTGTTTATGGTCTAAATTGCTTAAAAGGGTGCGTGACGGCGCCATTTTCTGACTCAGAACATGAAAGTTAAAGAATTATAAGTAGAACGTTCCCCGAAATTCACAAGTCAGAAGCTAATGGAGTTTTTTTATTGGATTCTTGTTTTCATGATGATTTGGAACTTTAATTATTCACTTTGTTAAGCATTATTAAAATTGTATTAGAATTTCCTTAATAGTATTTATTTGTAGAAAGTTTTCAATAACTCTTAAATAGGATTTCCTGATTATTTGGGAGAGTTTAAATAATTTAGTTAAGTTATTTCGCATGTATTTGTATTATATTATTTATACTTTTTTGATTGGGTACTTTGGAATTTGTTAAACTCGTCATAAATGGCATTGTTCCAGGAAGGTTTTTTAACTTTTATCTGTGCTTTTAATTTCTGTTGTCTTTATTACCGTTGTTGTCAAGCAAGTACAATGCTTACCTACCCATTCTATAACCTAACTATAATCAGCGCCCAGCTGGTCTTTAATGTTAATGAATATCATGCAGAAGACGATGATGATGAAGATGATGACCTAATTATAAACTGTAACCATCGTTTACAGACACCAATAATATCAAGACTTCACTCCACATTTTAAGTTCTTTTTTATGCTTAAAAGTCTCAGCCACTAGATCAAAGAGGCTGTGATGTATATAACAGTTTAAATAATAATAAGTCATTGTCTACTAAATTATTTTCAATTAAGTTACCTGACCTCTGCAGATATCCTCCAAGAAGTATTTAGCAAAAATCTGAAACCAACTTAAATGCTTTAAAATAGCAAAAATAACTCAATTTATAAAGTTATCCAATTTAATACGTTTTTCAGAGTCGATGCTTCAATTTATATTGCGGAAACAACTTAGCACAATTTTATAACTTCTTATGTTAAATGATTTTTACCTTTTAAGGTTTTGAAGTCGGGTTTAGTTAACTTTATATATATGACCGTTAGTATGCTTAACTTGCCTGTCTGTTTGTCAGTGGTCAAAATATTGTTACAAAAAAAATATGAAATATATATTATCTAATAAAATTTGGATTCTTGCTACATTTTCCTTGGAATCCAATCATCAGATCCTGATTTGGTAATAACTACCTCAGGAGTATACTTTATCGAAAAAAAAAAGAATTTTGAAAATTTCTTCACATTTGATATTTGATATTTGTAAACATACATACAAAAATATATATAGAGTCGAACATAAAACCTAATCCTTTTTGTAGTCGGTTAAAATAATCACTAGACTCTACTTGAATCTAATATTTACCTCATTCCTAAATACAAGTGGACATACTAACAATTAAGCATACATACACATACCAACCTTTAGGTTGATTACGTGTTATAATTCTGGGTACATTAGCGAGTCTCTACGGGACCTAGAGGGTATATTACCCAACTCCCTTAAGGGTCTCGTACAAACGAGCTTCGTTGGCTTTCACAATTACTTGGTATTGTGAAATTGAATAATTTCTTTAAACACCAAACAAATTAGGGAAATATTTTTATTTTGGATAACTGGATGGTAAAGTGATAAACGATTATTTACTCTATGGTAGAGTCTAGAAGACTCATATGCAGGTAAAAACTTTTGTAAGACAATTTACACAGCACAAGTAAGTTAGTAGTTAGTGCAAACAGAAACGGAACACATCCTATGTAACTGAGATGCTCTTGCTACGTGAAGACATACGGCTGGTGACTCCGTACTTAGCAAGTATATACATTCAAGACAGACATTAAGATAAAGGAAGCACAAAAGATTCCCTTGGGTCTAAGTGCCCTAGAAATTCATCCAGACACTTAATTAAGATAAGATAAGGTAAGATAAGATACATAGCACAAGATCTTCAGCTTAGTTTATGTCTTACTGTATCATTAAGGGCATGAAGAATGTTTTAGGCGATTGGAATGCTCTGGTTGTTTCGATAAAGAAAATAAAATCACTTTCGCCATAGTAAGTGGACAATTAAGTAATGTTATCTGTTATGTTAAATTATCTGTTATAAATAATATGAACATAAAAAATTCGATGCTGGCAAAGGTCTTGCCATAGCACTCATGTACTCCAATAACGTTTTGGTAAGTGCGTTTGACTAAATCGTAACATAAGCCTAAATAACATTGTCTTTTGAGTGATTATCCTCTGTTTAAGCATCCTTGTGTTAACGAAATTCCAATTACATGTCATCAAGTTTCAAAAGGAGGTTGTTTGTTAGTCATTCTATCACTTGAAAGTACCATCAGGCGAAAAATGACTACAGTAATAACTAAATATTTAATGTTTTATGCCGTAGTTTGATTCAAAAAATATTATGTATTATTTTAAAATTCACCAAGCAAGTGGCTGCAGTCTGCAATTAGGTTTGATATGTAATTGGTTTTGTCTCTTTCAGTTAACAAAAAAGTTTACATAGACTGCGAATTAAAAAAAAAAGTAGGCGTAGGCACTG
The DNA here is from genome assembly GCA_943193645.1 of Acentria ephemerella. Taxonomy (NCBI): domain Eukaryota; kingdom Metazoa; phylum Arthropoda; class Insecta; order Lepidoptera; family Crambidae; genus Acentria; species Acentria ephemerella. The sequence continues at coordinate 1,384,261 of OW971887.1, forward strand.
TTCCGTAAGAAATCACTTTGTGGTTATGTTGGCAAACATAGCGGCAAATACAGCGATAATGTTGTTTCGCTTATGAACTAATTTAAAAAAAAATTCTAATCGTAAATCTAATTTAACAGAATGGAAGTAAAGTTCCCTTGCACCCAACGCTTCCTTGAGCTCTGAATAGCAATTTAATTTCAAAATCTTTTGTATCGCTTCATATATCCCGGTGTTGTGTTATTAATTTAAAATATTTATTTTATCAACTTAAAAGCATTAAAAGCTACTTCGTCGTTTGTATTTCAATCGTATCGAGTTCCAATGACAAAGGTATAAACGTATAGAGCCATATTTTACAACACCCACATAGATACATAGAAAATGGAATATGCTTTATTGTATACTAAAAATTTTAAATACAGACACTCCAGTGTACAAAGGTGGTGTTATCACTAAGTAGTGATCTTTACCAGCCTGCTTTTGGTAGCACTTTATCGCTACCATTTCCATTAGAATACTTTATTTATAATATATCTGTCGTAAGAGCAATACATTTTTTTTAAATTTAAACATACAAATTAATAATAAAAAATGTATAAAATAATATGCGACTAATAATTAATACCTTAAGAATATATTTAAACGAATACATATAATTTAAATACTATATTTTTATTCTTAATGGGTATTTCTTAACTTTATGTGGACAAGAAACTACAATAACTTTTATAAAACGTGGTTTCAAGTTAAACAAAGTTTAAACATCATGCTGTCTCTATCTACCTTGAACAACAACATGAAATAGCCTCAGTTTTAAACCAAGACTAAGTTTACATCACGTTTTGTAATAAGGCGGTCTGAGATTAAACTTTTAATGTTAACCAGTAGTGCATTCCATAAAATTGCTGAAGAAAACTGAAAGACGCTAAGAATTTAGGAGGTAGAATATGAATTGAAATTCCCAGTCTATGGTTCACCGAAGATCTCAACAGTTTTCGCTGGCATAGTGTTTTGGATCACTTGCACTGGTTTCGATAACTAACACAAAGAAATTCTCGATATGTTGATTCTGGATACATTAATCAAAATCAGTTATCACAATTTCTTCCATGCTTCGGTAGGCAAGCTAAGCCGTAGGTTACGGGGAACTATTTCAACTCACAAACTCGCATTAGCTTGACGTAGTGGTGTTATAGTTTTAATTTATCGTGTTTTTCCTGTGTTAGCCCGTGCCCAGCTGTGGGATGTATAATAACATACAAGGTGTTTGGTACATACCTATCGAGCTATATACCTACGTAATAACTCGTGTAAAAAACGATAGCTCATCGTCAGTCTCGCTAAAAAGATAACATGAAAATCTTAATGAAAAACTTAAAAAATTTAAATCAAAATTTTTAACTTAATATGGAAGTCGACTAATTGACGTGTTGTTAATTTTCTATCGCCTCTTCGGACTTGTGTTGGGTGAACTTGTTTGGTATATCAATATTGTGGTTGTATTAAAAATCTAAATTGAAAAATAAATTTCAAAGGACAAGTGGTATTATGAGTTAACCATATACCAAAGCCGATATTTTTTAATTATCGCCTTACACTGTTAACATATATATCTTCTTGAATGTTTCTTTTGTTATTCGCTAGATGGCGCTGTTTGAAATTGATAACTAAATATAATTCAAAGTCCGCTAACTGGCAAAGAACTGTCTGAATATAATTGTATGCTTCATATAAACCAAGGTTTTATTATTCAGAACACTGTTTTTGGCAGGTCACTATATAAGATGATCAGACTCCTTTCTCCAAACACATATTTCTGACAGTAAAACAATATTTATTACATTGTTAAACCGTTAATGGAGATAATTAATATAGGAAGTGCGTGTTGCCAAGGTTAAAATTACTGTCCTATATTTTATGAGTACTCCTACAAACTTACTGCCGTTACTAAATACAAGAATTACTAAATTCAATATCAATTGCTATAACATTTGTTAATCTATATCGTGTATCAGAATTACGTAAATAGAATCCGAAGTAATCCCTGAAGGGTGGAGTTATGTGAAGGAGAGTTATGTGATATTAAAATTTTCATTTCTCTAATACTGGCTGATTAAGCTAATGCTATGGTTTCTTGGATAACTATTTGGTAAATAGTAAGCGGATACTTAATAGAATAGAAAAGAATTCATTTATTTCAACAGTCAAATATTTTACAAATAATTGGTTCATTTTACATTATTTAATTAACATTATTAAAATAATTCAACTGTAGTATATTAATATAAATTTTGGTTTTAGACTGATGTATCGACCAGTATCATATGAAATATACTAGCGGCCAGCCCCGGCTACTTTCCAGGTATACCACCATACCGAAATATACACAAACATTCCTTATAAATCACTATCTATTGGTGAAAACCGCATGAAAATCCGTGCAGAATTTTATGAGTTTATCGTGATCAGAAAGGCAGACGCAGCGAGGGACTTTGTGATTTTTGTGATTTTTGGGATTTTTGGGACTAAATGATTGGAAAATACTTTTCATACTATACATACGTAAGAACTTAATAATAATAACGAAAAGAAATTAAGAGTTTATTGATATTTTAAACTAAATTGATATTTCTAAAAGTCATTACATCCCTTTTTAATTTGGTTAGAATAAAAAAAAGAAATTTATCATAACATTGGTTCAAAAATATGCCAAAAGAAAAACCACGATCTCTCGACCTCTTTCAATTATAAAAACATATTCAGAAACCTATTTAGGAAAATGAGGCTTGCCTTATTTGCAATTCAAAATAGCGAACGTTAAGGGCAAAAGACGGCTCTATGTCGGGTAAATTGTCATGACACTTGCGACATAGTTTAAGCCAGTGATCTTAATTAAAGCTGGACGGGTAACAGTATTATTTAATGCTTTGCAAGTACAGTCACGTGCTTTTATCCCATTATCCCATTATAGGAGAAGCCTTCAGACACTTCTTTCACACAAAAAAACATGTTTTTAAAACAGTTTAATAAACCGGTAACAGTTCACTGGTTTTCTAAAGTTGTGACGTAATCAAAAGACTGTGATTTTCATTTAAAATAACACCTAAGAATAGCTTATTTATTTTAAATATATCAAGTAAACAAAATTTTTCATCGAAGGCTATTTCTTTATTTAGCAAATCGTTCAAAGCAAAAGTTTGCAAATTACCAGAACTTATAATTACCATTTTAATGTTATTAAATACAATTAAGAAGATAAAAGAAGGAGGAAATTAATTGTAAAGCGTTGTCTTATATACTAAATCTGGAGAAGTAGTACTCAAATATTTTTGATGTCAAATCTTCGTCTTTATTAGAAGTTTCAATATTGTAAATTAATCCGATATATCGTTTGAAGATATCTCTATCAATAAATAATTGTATAGCTTAACAATTTTTACAACGAAGGCTACATAAAATGATGGAATTAGAATACATTATTTCTAATAGGAATAATCGACCCTTTTCTCCGTATTTTCTCTCTCTTTCTCAAACTCATGTGTGGAAAACACATGTACGAATGACTGTGCCTAGAAGAGGGACGTTAACGTAGTGATGGTTATATATCTATATGTCCCAAAAATATAGCATGTAAACAAAAATACAGGTGACACTGAATCTTTTATTTATAAATAATTTTATTTCCTGTTTTAATTGTCTATGATTACATATACATACAAGGAATTTACAGAAAAAGCAATTTGTGGAAAATTGCACAAATATACTGATTATTAAGTGACTTTCAAGAGGATAAAACAAAAAGCGATCGCCCCGCTCGGCTTTCTTTTAAAAAGTCACACTTCAAGGAGGCGGCATGTCTCCCGCTAAGAAACCTCCTTGCAAGTTTTGAACGTGAACATAAATTAAAACTCTTACTGAAGTCTTACATTAGAGAAAGGATATTGAGTTCATGTTGCTTAAAAAACTACCACAAAAATAAAACAACTACTAAAAAACAACAAACATTTGGTGTTTGTGTGAAAAAGAAGAAATGAGACAAACATACAATATAAATTCTACATAAATAAAATTCAGATAGACATAATTAATGTTTTTCAAAATTATTACACTTTAAAAAATTAATATGACTTATTTTAATTAAATTCATTATTAATGCCTATATTGTACACATGTAACATGTAGTAAGCCGTATCTTACTATAAATATCTTGCGAGATATATATTATTCAATGTATTATACAAATAAATTATCTTCATTAAAAAATATATATTTTATATGTATATTCTTTAATTAGGATAATTGTTGAAAGAGGTTTTATAGAATATCTATTGTCCGTAGAGGAAATTTATTGTGACAGTAGGATGAAGTAAGTTTTTGTTTTATGTTTTGGTAAAATACAGTTTTATGATTTTAAAGTGAATAATAGCGTTTGATTATTTCTCCCACGAGAGCACAATAATTTATTTGCATAATATTTATCTTGTAAGATGCTTGTAGTAAGGTACGGCTTCAACATGTGACATTGATTTGAAGATAATTTATAATTTTGTATAACTTATATAAAACGAAGACGAAGGTTACAAGTGGTAAATTATATTAAGGAAAGATAATACACCCTGACTCGCTTATATGTTTCCTCATTTACTTGATCTTAAATCTGCTGCTATCGGTAAACGCCGTTAACAATAATATAGGCGCTGTAAAATTTGTATTGCATTGGGTAGACTCGGCTATATCAATTTATGTCGCTCGAGTTTGAGTACGTGAACATCAGTAAACTACCCAGACTTCCTTCATTTGAGAGCATTTGCATATTATCGGCGTAGAGAAACTCCATCATACATTTATACGTTCGCGTATAGTACGTATAGTTTTGAAATTACTGTTTCAATTATATTCAAATGGTACGCTATTTCTTACATAAATTCCAGTAATTAGTGTTATAATTATTTCTGGAATTGTCAGATGTAATATTCGATTTGGGTGTTAATTATTTGAAGCATATTGAACCAACCAGACACAGTTGGTCTTTGGGTAAACTATGATAATATGGATGTGACGGTCGATTTTTATTTAATTATTCTAGAAAAACAGAAATAAATGAAACATTTAATTAATTGGCTTCTAGTAGAACAAAGAGGGGACAATACCATGCTACGGTAAAAGCACTTTACTTATTAAAATAATGAACGACTTAATATATTTATAATAACTTGTATAGATTTCCACACCACCTGATGATAAGCAGTAGCGGAGTCCATATGTGAAGATAGCTAGTGTAGCTTGCGACATACTGTCTTAGCTACCGTCACCTTGCCGGCCCAAAAATTGCTTAATGCACGCCTTTTCAAGTGCATTTTTTACTCTTGACAGAGATGATTCTCCTTATTACCGGTACGCCATTTTATCGATTTCATTATAAAATTATTGATTAATGATAAAAGTTCTAAAAGATCATAGTTCATATTTAAATAATAGTGACCAGAACCTTTTTTGAGAATTGAATTCGCGCTTGAATGCAGATCATCAATCTAACTTATCTTTATCTTACTTATCTGATGGCAGAAGTGGCTTCACGACTGTAATGGAACAGGCGGTCCTACCACTCAAATAACCTTAAAGCGGGTAATTTTTTAGACGAATAAAAATTACTGGAATATTATTAGTCTTAAGATATCTGAGTTATTGTTGGATACAGTCGCTCATGATAGCTCGATTGTAAACTTAGTAACACAGACATTTAGATTGAATACAGTGACATTACAGCAAGGCTAGAAACTCGTCGGTATAGTTTCAATCAATAAACGGAAATTATTTATTTACGTCAAGTCTGACCATGACAAATCGATTACCATAACTATATGTTCATTATTAAATAATTAAGCCGTGATCTACTTTGTCAACTATTATAGTAATTCAAATGAGTACACATTATTTATCAGAAACAGTATCAAAATCTATCGATGAGCGACGCTGACGTGAGTAGAGACAGTTAAAATTTTGAAAGGACAAGGATAATTCTTTTTATTTGTTTATTTTCTTATGGTTTTAATAAGTGTATTTTTAATTTTTTTTTTGTCTGAAAATTACATATATACCTCGTAAAAAAAACCAAACTTGTACAAACAAGTATATTAATAAGTATGTATATATAATATAAGGTAATATATCTTATATTGTCTTTAAAGCCTGTTCGTTTATAATAAATACAAAGTTTTACTTATATCTTCTAACACGTTCTGTACAACCCAATGCTGAAACAAAATTGAAAGGCTCTTTATTTAAATGGCCTCGATTACAAAGTTCTTTTAAATCGTCAAAATTAAACCCTACCACCACTTCGACGGAAACTAGCTTTGGAGAAGAAGCGGCGCAAGAAACTTTGGGTGGTAACCACTGCTTATCAATCCCAGCAATACCCTGTCATTTGATAATGCAGGTACATCTACAAAAATCAATAAATTAATAATTATATTAATAATTTACCACTGAGTGGTTTATAACTTAATTTGCTATAAAAGGTATTTAGATTCTCTTTTGCTTTTTATCATCTAGTCTTCGCTTCAAGTTGAGTTGAGTTATAGGAATCTCGATCTCGAGACATCACACAAGACGGATCGGTTGTGTTTTTTTATATATAAAGCACAGCAAATGACTCAACACCACCTGATGATAAGCAGTAGAGGAGTCCATATGTGAAGATAGCTACTGAAGCATGCGACATACTGCCCTAGTCACTCTCACCTTTCCGGCCCAAAAAGTGCCTTTTCACGCCTCTTTTAAAGGAACCCATGGTGTAAAAAGAAATACGTGTGCTGGTAAGGAATGTATGAAACTCTAAGTGAAAAAAATTTAAGCCTAAGTTTTAAACGTAGAATTCTTGTTTCACAAAATAAGGCATAATTACTTAGCTCGATGCCTTGCATATGTGAGAAACAGATGCTCAATTTCGGGCACAGCTCCAACACTCTACCAATGTGGGTTCTTTGTTTAATCAATTTTTATGACGTGATTTTCGGTATTTTTTCCTTAATAGTTGATTGTTCTAAATAAAATATGACGGCCGTCTGGTTATGGACCAGACCAGGTTGGAATACCGACAGGGGCAGATATATGTATGATAAGCAAGAATATTTTTTCACGATTCATGGACATTTATACATTTATGAAGTTTATTTCTGATATTTTTGTACATACTTTTATCACTATTATGTTGTTTCCATAACACAAGCTTATTAATGACGCTTAATTTGGTGTAGGTTCAAATATTTTTCATTATATGATATATTAACTGTTTAAAAAGGTATTCAGGATTATCATGTACGTTTATGATAGACGTATCAGCCACGTTACTATTTTTTTACAGACTGATACTGTTGGCCACAGTTGGACTGTACAGCGTTACCGGGGTTTTAAATAGGCGAGAACCTTGGAGAGTCCTCAAGCCTTAAGAGGCAATGCGACCCTGGAGGAATTTTAATCAACAGGCATCACCTCCAGGGGAGGTGTCCCGCTGTCTCTTACAGTCCAGGGCGGTCGAGCCATGACAAGTCAGCTACGTTACGAGCGAACTGGACTAGATCTAATCGTTTGTCGTGTAAAGCATCGAAAATGTTTAAAATCTCACAATAACTAATAAAATTTTAAATATTAGTTTTCTTTTCTTCTTTCATGATCTTTTATTACCCCCCAAACCTCGTGAACTTACACATACTATAAAATTAATTATTTCTAATTATGTAAGCTATATTACTTATAAAGATACAAATCAGTGGATTTTAATCTTCCACAGTAAAAGGAGGAAACGCGAACAGTACGTAAAAACTTTTGAGATAAAATCTAGCTAAGTTAGAGGTGTGTTTTATGAATTGGCTCTAGTTTAACAAAACAAAGGTTAAAAACGCATCCCGAGAGATTGGAATGCATCCAAAAGGTCACTATTGGCTGATATTTTGTGTATAACTGTAATGGATATTACTCTTGAGAGAAATACGGAGATGATAATAATTATTTATTTAACAATGCACTCTTTTGGATAATTTTAAAGTAAACTCATATGTAAAAATGTATTTATTTACTGCGGAATTAACTTAATGTTAGTATATAAATAAGAATACAATTCATCGTATGGTAAGAAGTTGTATTAAAACCTTAGCACTTATTATAACACGAAAATTATCACTTAAATTCTGTACAATTTTTGGGTATGTATCGGACCACCTATAGAAATAAAATTGTATTTGCTATATTGGTATTAATTCGATGGAATATTTTTAACTGAGAAGATATAATTTGGAAAACTTAATTCAAAAGCTGTTGTTAAAAACCGTATACTTTTGTTTAGTTTTCTGTTTTTGTCGTTTTTAATATAATATCTATTACTCTCACCTGTCCACCATTTTACTTCACTCCATTACGACTTTAAAAAAGTTAGTTGTAACTTATTGTAAATTCTACTATTCTTTTATTTTAATAATTAATTCATACGCAAGACAGATGTAATCTGTCTGAGAGCTATGAACTGATTGGGCTTATTGCCACTATTTTTATTATTATTTAGATGAACTTTTTTCGTAAGATCATCTAGGAGTATTATGTTTGAAATAGAAGTGGCATTTGTTTCCGTTTTATTAATTACTATAATTTTATTACCATGTTTTATTTGCCCTGTAGTATGATTGTTATCTTTTGTTTTGATTGTTTCATTTGCCGCGTCACTATTTGTACTTGTGCTGTTATTTATCAAATTAACAGTCTTAATAAATATTACAACGTTTAAGTTTGTTTTTATAATTGGACGGCTTCCGCTAAATACCACCAATTTAGAGTATTAAACTATTGCCACCTTAGTCCACATGTTAATGCCTTGTTTGCAGTAATTATTTGGAAATATTCTCTTTTTAATGAATGAAAAAGTTTGCAGATTTGCGTTTCTTTATTCTAAGCTAACGTTAAAAAAATTAACATTACTTAGCTGTATGTTCCAAGCGTCTATAATTAAAAAACTAACTGTAATTTGCGATTTTAAACAAGAAATTGTCTTCTGGTTAAAAATTAACCAGTTTTTATAATGTTTAGACGTACAGTCGTAAAATTAATTATAAAGAAATTAAAAAGTTATCTCAAAGTTACACTCTTGCTTTTGTTACTAAACTTTAACTGCTTTTTACTAAGTTTTGGCGTAAGGTATGTTTTTAAATGTAAATTCAATTGGTTTTATTCAAAATGATACCTTGTAAGGTGACTTAATTTTAATTAAGATTCATGTAGCGTCTGTTGGAGTGGCTTGACACTAGCACTGAGAAGCTTATGTTAACGTTTTAATCTTAAACAACATCTATAAGCAAAAGGGTTTGTATGGCCCTGGAAATATATGATAAATTGCCGATTGCGATACGAAAGCTTAATATTAATTTGTTTAAAAATAAACTCAAATTTATTTCACTAGATAAATCTTATTATAATATAATTAACTTCTAAAATGCCAAATGGATTATAAAATGGAATGTAGATAGGTGTAACCGATCGTGAGATGATACTTTTGGTTATTATAGGAATAGCTTTGTATTTTGACTTAAATTAAACTTATATTTTTAGACAGTGTTCAATACTGAATAGAACAGTAGATTTAAGAAATATTTTACTGGCAACATTTTTTTTATTAGTTTTATGTGTTGATGTTGGCAACACATTCTTATCTCTTTTTCCACAACCTATACGGGTCGATGTTATAATTTTCATTAATCTTTAAAATAGTAAATACACATTATTACATAATTAATTCTGCGTGTTTTATTTACTAACAAATATCATCGGTAGAAGATAAAGAAGCTTCTAAATTTTAACAATTTTATTGTTTAAGAAATAAATATAATAATGATTATTATGATCACATTGTGCTGTGTATCTGTGTGTAAATGCAAAGCATTAAATTGATTACAAATACAAGGCAAATAGGTTTATTTTAGTTTAATCTACAGAAGTCCGCTTCGCTCCGTCTGAATGTGTTTTCCCTGTGTGTACCTGTTATCAGCACTTGTCATAGAAAGTCAGTCACTGAAAAGAGAAGTAGAAATTAGGTACTCGAAAGAAGACACATGATAGAAAACGATTTTTAAAGCGATATCCAAACTATCAAATAAATCATGTCTCATGGTTGAGATCACCTACTTAAGAACTGGAGGTTCAAGGTTTAATCCTCAGTGGGGCAGAAGTTTCCTGCTCGGTTTGGTTGGTGCTAGGGTTTTTTCAAAGCCCGCCTGGGTACCTACCACCATCTTCGCCAAGTCTGCCGCCATAATTATAATGTTAACAGCATTTTTGTTTTCTCGCAGTCATAGATAAGATAGCCAGTGTTCCTCTGTGGCTGAAATCCAGGTGAAACTGGATTTCATCTTCGGCTTTATCTTCTTTACTAACCATCAGTTAAAAATCTAACGTTTACGTTACAAAGCGATTCTGTTTACATGGACTTCAATGCTACACTGTTATTAATATTATTTTTAAAATAAATATTAATTGTTCGTGTCAACCTTCTTGTGGTATACCTGCGTGTGGTAACCCTACATACCATAATTACACGTGTGTGGTAACTGCGGATACCATAGCTGTGGCAAGCGGCGAGGCTCTAGAATACCGTGATTATTATTAATTTGTAATAATTAAACTCAAATTGGATTTAGCTTTTTTGGTTTTATATATATGATATGGGTCTACCATGTAAATAAATATACATTTTTATTTTATTCAAGTTGACATTTAAGTGAAATATGTCGCAATGCGCATTATATTTGACACATCTGTCAACCCTAAGCACGGCTCAATTTGTAATCCAAAAAATAACGCGCAGAGTTGTTTGTTTCCATTTTAATAATCCGTCACGATGATGAATTCGAGCTTAGCTCGTAAAAATGTGTAATTTGTATTACAATAAAAAATATTGTGATCCTTGTAGATACGTTAATCTTTGCAATCATTCAACTAGTATCAAATTTGTATTTATTTAAAACCGATCGAGATTCCTTTGAATTTAATTTTCTAGTGTTATTAACATTAAGTTTTAGTAGTATGGATTAATTGCTTACTGTTAAAACTGTTTATAATTCTAAAGTAATATTATTAATAACTAAAATAATTAAAGAAAATTTATGCTATTGGAAAAGTATCTAAGTCTAATTATAATCTATTAAAATTAATTATACAGCTTAAGGTATAAGATTAAGACATTTGCCATTTCATTCCCAACTAACAAATATTATCAAAAACATTTATATCGAGTGTGTTTTTTGAATTTTACAGTGTAATTAATAAAATACATCAATTTACATGGACTACGACGAAAAGGCCGTGTCTCTACTAGTTAAATGTAAAGAAGTACATTGTATGTTATTGAGATTAAATTTCCTTAATCTGGTTATAAATGCAAAAACATGATTTAAAATATGATTTAAAAAATGTATAAGGAACTAGAATTTTTTTACTGTATATAGTTTTGACACAGGGAGAGTGGATTTAGGAAAAAATAATAATTATATTATACTAAAGTATGGAAGACAGTTTCTATTATGCTTCTTTCTAACGAAGATGTGAAAATTAAAAAAAATACTGATGAATTGATAGGACTTCATCTATGACACAATACAACCTTACGTATAAAAATTATGGATAGTTTCGGCGTTAAGGAAAGCTGGTGGATTAAATATGGAATTTCTATTACTAAATCAAAGTCAATCTCTATTGCTAAATAGAAAATGTATGGGAATCGGCATTTGCATTAGAAATCTGAGTAAGGGCCCATTTTTCTATTATGATAAGTTAGTGTCATATATATTAATATTGACTAGACCCCTGAATCGTGATCAAGAACCCCTTGATGAGATAAGTTGAGTATAACTCTCCAATCAGACTCTTCACTCCTGAAGTCAGCGGACTTAAGCCAGATTACCCCTCTGACTGTGCTAGAGAATTCTAGTTGTATATACCTAATATTAATAGCATGCAGACGCCAACAGGTGCAGCCACGTGCTCAAAGTAGGTCAAGAGTCGGCTTCATTTATTCTCCATGCGAAAAGAGACTGGCAATTGATTTCACTATCGTACAAAGACAATAAATGTTAAAGAAGGTGACATGTTTGAAAGTAAAAGCTGCACTTTTAATTTATATATTTATTCACCTTGACCGACAAAAAGACTTTAAGAAGTAAAATGAACACACATATACATTTTAAGTAATTTATTTATTTAACAATTTATGTACACATTAAGATAACTAAAACGACACTATAGAATATAAGAAAATTGTACAAAGGTACTGCTTATTTCTATATGAAATCTCTTCCAGCAGCCCCATATATGGGAAAAGTGACATCGAAAGGTAGAGGGGCGTGTACTAATACTAATATAATGAAAAGAGAAATAAAAAGAAAGTAATAAAAACAACTAAAAATGGCATAAAATTAAATAATAATATTATATCTATACATATATAGTATACATATATATACACATATTCACATATACGCATAACATTTATTTAGTTTCCCTATAAAGAGAAATAATTGTATCACTGTAAAGAGAAAATATTATATTAAAAATGAATGCACTATTTCTTATATATATATATATCCCAACACTTACGTCATTCTGCTACCAAGCTCGATTTTTCGATTTATACCACTGAAGCACTTTTATATGAAAATCCCTACATCACCACAAAGGCTTGGTTGTAATGAGTCACTATGTACCCTTCAGTGTATGTTTCAATATTATTGTACCGTCTCGATTAAGTTTGTCATCAGCTGTCAAAACGAAATGAAAAATCTAACACCTCTATTGCGAAATAATAGAAATTACTTTTTACTGGATTTGCCAGCTGTATGCTAGTACGATCGGATCGTCTGGATTTTATTGAAACTCAGGGGTACTGACCCCAAGGAATTGCCGCGACGTTGATCCCCAGAGGATCTAGAAAGCATACCTTTAGTTGATCTTAATAAAATGGATAAATGTAAATGTATGGGATTTGATAATTACGCTTTATAGCCAGGCAGAGGAATGCTACACATTTCTCACTAAACCTTAGGGATTATAGAAGACCCTCTGAACTGTATATAAAGATCGCTAATTTCGCTGCATCGCCACCCGATCCTCTAACGTCATCAAGCTCATGGAGTTTGCATGTATGTATCTTTTCTATATAAAATAAATAGATAAATTCATGAAACGTGTAAAGGGAAGGACAAATCTTACTAGCTATTTCTTGTGCTAAGAGAGTGTAATTAAAAATCAAAACAAATTAAACTATATATGACATAATCTGGACAAAACTCGTTATCGCCATGTAAAAACGTGCAGAGTCATCTAGTGACGAAAACAGGTATTAATATTAATAGTTCATAAATATGCTCCAACTTTGTACACTAATAGTTATTCTGACGTAGTAACCCCCTAAGGAAGGATTTTGGAAAATCCGCCTCATAAAAGAGTTTAAAATGTATATAAAAATAATATATACATATATATAACCCTAAATCGTAATTATTATATATATAATTACGATTTAGGGTTGATTTTCAAAAAGAAGTCGTAATTATATTAAGGAGCGAAATAGCTTCAAAAATCCGTTTAAAATACTTGTAAGTGTTAAGTGTAAAATACTTCAATCTACCACTAAGAGGATGAAGCAGAGGTTGATTTGTAAATTTAAAATAAAAACATACTTCCACGTGGGCAAAGCGGGGGGCGAAAATCTAGTTTGATATAAGTATTCCATTGAGACCAATAGTAAGAAAATATCTGTAACTCTAATGAAAGCGACGACCTTCAAACACTGAAAATAGCTTTCCGGGTTTGTATCTTATAGAAAATTAATACTTACAACAAGAAATATTCAGGTTTTGTTTATTTTGTGTTAACTTTAACACCATTCTGTGTCTAGTGAATTAATTAGACAAAAGCGTGGCTTACTATTATGAACATGCTGTAAGCAACGACGCGGGTATTCCCCGAAGAATCATTTTGTTAGCAAAACGGAACTTGTCTCTAAAACTGCGAATATATTACGCGTTTCTGCGTCTATGGAGACTACCCAAGCAATGTATGAATGATACCCTGTGGTCCTCTTTGTACGTAATAAAAAGACCTTTCTCTAAATACTGCCTGCTCGAATGCATTTTAGAATAGAATAGAATATATTTTTAGTTAAAGTCAAAGTCAAAATATCTTTATTAAAATAGACTCATTTATTTACAATTTCAGTTCTTTTTAATCGTCATATATGAGGGAATGTGTATGAGAAAAATAAATAAATATAGCACTACTAATACTGATAACTTTAAGTGGTTATTAACCGGGTATTTGCAAATTGTCCTAGTTTTAAAATTTAATTAAGTATTAAATTAATTATTTTTAAATTGATACTAACACTAATATGTATATTCCCAATTAACCCTTCCATCGCTTTGACGAATTTGTAGCTGCAGAGATGAAATGGCGCAAGAAACTCTCAGCATTTAGTATTTGTAATGACATTTACAAATTACCTATATGATGTATTAGTATTACACACATATTTTTGTTTTACACTGCGATATTTTATACATCGGTAAGTATCGTTATTTCTGATTTGATTAAGTTTCAATTCAGTTGATTTATAGTTTAAGTTGATTTAAATTGCATTTTTAAATAGTCCATGCATTCTTATCACGTAATTATTCCCTAAAAGTCTTTAAATTACTGTATAGGCAGTTAAATTATATTTGGCGGGATTTTGTTATAAATGCATATGTATGGCTCATAAATGAGTGACTGGTTTTATGAAGTCTAAATATTGGAACAGCAAGTTTATTTCTATATCTAGTATTTGAACAATGAAAATCAGTACGTTATGAAAATGTATGTAAATATCTGTGGATATATAAGATATTATCATATATAGATTGGGAAACTACAGTCAAAATATTAATTTCTTTAAATTTAAAATAAAAATATTTTAAATATCAGTAGCCGTGCCCCACAATATATGACAAGCCATAGGACATAACACTGTTGAAATAACTAAAATATATAAGTCTTTCAACTGTTGTATTATTAACGAAATACATAGAATTTTGTACATAAGCAATCTCTTCCAGGTAACCTTAAGATGGACCGCATTAAAAAATAAAGTACTCGAGAGAAGATGGCGACGTTTAACGAATACATGACAATAAAATTACATACAAATACTAAATATATACATACATAGGTGGTTACTTAATGATAGCATGTATACACTATATAATACATAACTATATAAATATATATGTACTAAAATACATACAATCATGAACAATTTCAGTATCAAACTGTCAAATAGAGTTCAAGATGTATCACTGTATATATATATATATATATATATATATATATATATATAAATTATATAAAGCAATAACGAAATCCAAAAGACCTATCAAATGGAGTGCTCAGAAATCAAAGGCGAAAGATATTTTCATTCGTCGGTTGAATTCCGCTGTGCGCAGAAACACAGGAATTTGTTCTCTTAAAATTGGTTCATCCACCGATGTAATTGAAATGTCGAATGGTAAGGATAATAGTCTTTAATCGAACGGAGAATTACTTGGTGTTCGTATTTATATTGATGCTTAATGCTTGGTTAGCAAGGTGGCGTTTTGTTGGTCGAATGGCCGATGGTTAATGATTTAAAATGGCTATAGAGGTGACAATGTGGTCGCACAATAGATCTATCGTTGTTAATTTAAAGATTTACCTACTGTATAACCACTGGTTATGAAGGTCACTCAACGATCGAGAGAGTACAAATGTGCAACAAATCAAAACTAACATGTACATAAGTTTTCACATCGTTTTCTTAGACCTATATACTTTCCATGTCTAATCTTTGCTTGCGCGATTCACAAAGATGCAGCGCCATCTGTTGCCACTTTTCGAAACTATTAATTTAATACGGTTGTACACCTACTATCCATCTGAAAGCAGTAAGTCGAGAGTTAACTCTCAATATCCACAACTTTTTACTGAGCGGGTCATTGGCATTTGTTGGGCTTGTATGTTGCGTCCATGGAAATGGCCGAAATCTGTGACCAATCTTTGTTTCTTTATTTCTCTCACTGTTATTTTGTTGGTCAAATGGTCAGGGACTCTGTAAGGAGTCTTCGAGAGATTCTGTTATTCGTTGAAAATACTTCTATATGCAGATACCAACTTCATAGGGTAGTGGGTTGAAAACTTAAGACACAGGAATCTTCTTAGTTCATTAACCCACCATAAACTTCAAATTACGTCAGTTCACTCTCTTTTAGTATATCGTTAAATTAATCGTAGACCAATTTTTCTATAGCGGGATTGTTTTCTTACATATTTTTAATAGTGAAGTATAAATTATTTTTTGATTTAATAAATCACAATATCAATAGCGCCTGATAAATTAGGAATAGATCATTAAATAAACTTGAAAAATCGATAATAGCAGCATTGAACAACAAGTTGATAATTTTATAAGATATTTTCAAAAATTTTGCCCGATTTTCATTTGTTAAATTGTTTTGATTGAGAGATTTATATATCATCAAAATCAAAAGGGTCAAAAAAAAAAAAAAACAAAGGGTCAAAGGGTCAAACGGTCTTGAAACAAAGAAACGCTAGACGTTTCTACTAACATGAAAAGAGTAAAAAATTTACATTTTTGTACAATTTCCAAATAGAAATAACATTGTCTAGGGTAGAATGATATTACTTCACAGCAGTCTGTTGTCAGGCATCGTTTCAGGGATAACGTTTGACTCATTTAGAAGACAACACAAAATTTCACTTTATTCACAGTGCGGTTTATGAGACGATGTATAATTATATATATTTCCGTGTAATTGAAATTTAATAATCGTTTTTATAAATGAAAATTATTTACCATTCATTCTAAAATCGTTATGTATAGATATATTTAATTTTCAAAGTAGTAGTAGTGTTTTTAATGGAAAATCTTTAAAATAATGTTTCCATAAGCTCTGTATAACAATTAATTAGAACTACAAGCATCATTACATTTTTCTATATTACTGCCAACACATAATTAAGTAGTGCTGAACAATGGTTGCCTAATTCTGATAATAAATAAAACCATAAACTATGAATATATGGAGAGTATAGCAAATATCAAAAACCCATTTCATCCAAGCCTCTCCGTAATGGAATAATGCATATCCAATTCGTAACACGTTTAATATTTATAAAGTAATAGACTAGTTATCATCTGATACGAGCGTGTAGGAGCTTACTGACCAACATTCCATTGCGAAATATTTTCTCAAGAACCTAACTTCTCAAGGTAACCTCTTTTGTATTAAAAAATTATGAGCAATAATATTCTGTCCGACAATGAGTCCATATCTGAATGTTTTCATCTTCTGCCTTTCCATCAAACGATGGAAACAAGTATCATCCGAACTTCTTCCATCACAGAGGTCTGCCTGTCTTAATTATAAGTTGTAGCTAGCCTTAGAAAAGCCCTATCACCTTGCGAAAACGGAAGAGCCCCACAGGGAAAATAACCCCGGAGCTCGTGATCAGAGGTAGATGGTGTCTGCCACCAGATGTGGTTACAATGTAGTGACCTAAACTTTATACTATATTCAATAGTAATGGTAAGTAAAAATGTCATAATTACAGTAAATTTACTTAAGTAACTATAATTAATTGATAATAAACAGGATTATAAGACATTGTCAGACTTTGTTTGTGTGCAGTAGTTTATTTATATTATTTAAAAATCAATTAATAACTCTTCCCTGGCCCTTCGCGACTTGAGGGACGGGAGAATATCCCTCGGCAGAAGAGACTAGACAGTTGAGGATCAGGATGATCGTAAGAGGGATCGGCGCACAATTCTGGCGTTATCGACCTTTTTTTTTTTTTTTTTCGAGGAGGAATCCCTTTACGGACCTACCCGCCACTGGCTAAGCGGCGGGCGTGTGTGGGGCTCACCCAGTGCCTCAAGGCCGGCACTGAGAATACCCACTAAAACTCCCCGGTAACTCCATTGCCCATCGGGGGGTGACCCGGGTTCTGCCGACGCAATTCACCAGGTCATCCCCAGGCGTTATCGACCTAGACTTCACTGGAACTTTGCGATGATTGGCTCTTCCAATGATCGCGAAGAGAAGTTGTGACGAGGTCATTGGTCGAGACTACGACTGCTAAGATATTATTAGTATTATTACTAGTAACAGGCTCCGATGTACGAGGATATATCCTTTTAAATTTATTTGTTATATAAAGTTTGCTTGAACCAATGTTGCTATAAAAAAAGGAATTCAGAGAGATGTCCTGCCACGTTAGTACAAAGAAAACAGATGGGTCATTGACCAGTTTAAGCTCTGCAGCGTTTTATATGCTGCAACATTACATGGTAATTTATTTTTGTAGCAACCAAAAAGAAGGTCAATTTGCTAGTGCGTCCAGTGCCCCATCGCGTGACTAAGGTTGATGCTCTCATGCTTTTAACTTGCCAAGTTTTCGCAAGACGACAAGAACAGTCTTAAAATACCTTTCAAAGTGGTACTGATCTATGTAAATCTCTGAAAGTTTTAGTAAAATTACATTATAACAATCTTACTTACATGACGTAGTAACATTATGAACACTTCAACTTTGTTTTACTCGGAAAGATTTGGAGATTGTACCGAATTATAATTGTAGAGTCCTAGCTAAAAACTAAAGTGAATACTTTTAATTCAAATGTGAAAAAAGAACAATGTTTTTATGTCAAGTGTTTTATAACCAATATTCATGAAAGTAAACAATGACTTGTATTAGTTTAGAATCATATTATTGAACCTATTGTCAAAAAATATTTGAAAATCTTAAATCAAGAATTATCTCACTTAAATGTGAAGCATTCATTTGGTTCTAACAGTCGTAACTAAAAACCTGTGATATTACTTAATAATCATCTGTCATCTTAGTGGTTTCGTACTCGATGAGTCCTAACGGAGTCCCATAGCGTCACTCACGATTCCATCTGACGCACAAGTTTTACAGCCTAATAAATAAGGCTATAGTCTTTTAATTTGCACAGCTTATGCATATTACTGACCCAAAGCTACATAACTTGTCAAATAAAATTATATGTTTTTATAGGAGCTATCATAGAGCTAAGACGGCCTACCCTTTCAAAAGGGGTGAAGTATCAAGGTTTAGATCTGATTGTGTCAATAATTACTGAATTGATAAATCATTTTTTTTTTCAAATACATTCAAGCATTATTTATTCACGGATAATCTGAAAACATCTAAAGAATTGCTGAGTCATGTATTCCACACATTATGTGTGCATGACCTGGTTAAATCTTCCTATTACCATCTGCCAAACGACCCAAATAATTTATAATACTACTTTTCCTAGTTTGCGTTCCCAGATTAGGTCAATGGGTAAATTATTCTAATATGAATTTAGTTCATACATAGAGTCATACGAGTGTATCGATCCTTATGAAGCTACCATGGGCTTATATCGTCCCAATTTATGTGGATTATGGATTTAATATGGCAAACTTTTACACCCACAAAGCTGCCCAAACCCTTGATGCCTTCTGCATATAAGCTATTGATGAATTTGGAACAATAAAGCTCTTATGATGATGATACATGACTTTTGTATGAGTATGTTGTGTATATGAGTGCTTTATATTTAGACATATGCGAAAACAGATCAGAGGGAACAAAAATTAAACATTTGTCTACTGTCACGGTTAGAAACTGATCTTACAATCATTACTGATAAGTTTATTTTAACGGAAACAAAATTTTTCAAATATTACAGTCGTCAACCCTATTCTTAGAACGTCTTAAAATTAAGCTCTTTTCGTCAGGGCTATATTGCCATATTGCTATGCAGGTAATGTTTTACGTCACTTCCGCGAAGAGGAGGAGGGGTGGGAGTGAACGACCCGGCCGCAGCCATCGATACGAGGTGCAACGACCTAGGCTACTAGGCGAATAGCAACGTGGTAGAGATAGCGCAAACACTCCGAAGTACTTCGAACTCCTTGATTATATGAGCCTCTTGTACATAGATATCGACTTATGTAAAAGAAGTCCCTGGAAAATAGACAGAAAGCTTGTTTTTGTTACCGTAACTGTATTTCGCGTTTTTCTCTATATACAAAGAAATTGGCTTTTAAATTATTTTGTATTTGTAATACTTTGAATTTGCATAGGCAATCCGCAGGAGGTTTCTCTTCGATAAATTCAAATATGCTCTTAGCATTCGAAAATAGAAACGAGCCGAATGAAATACAGTATTGAAACTAGACAAACATAATGTACTTAGTGATTATGAGTTCCATACATGTGATCAAAATTACTCAAATTACTTTAACAATTTATCTCTATAAAGATATTCTGGAGATAAGATTTGTTGACGTTATATTGACTATGGATCTTAACATATTTCTATCAATTTTCAATGACGTGTAAAGGGTGGGACAAATCTTGTCGCGTTTCTTGACTGTTCTTCTCAGGACAAAACTCTCCGTAGAATTACGAGTAGATGGCAGAGGTTGACGTTCAATATATATATACTAACACTAATACTACTATAGAAAATAGTCAAAACAGAATATTATGACTTTGACTTAGATGCACTGTTACTATATTGATTGTTCTATTCCAATCTTAAAGAGAAGTTCCAGAAACATCTACAGAAAAGTATAAAGGACAAAAGAAGAACTCGCTATTACAATATCACAAAAGAAACGTCAGTTGCGTAAGCAATCAATAACATTTGGATGTTTGCCAGTGTTGAGAGGTCAACAGAGGGAGGTTCTTTAGGAAGGTTCCCGTTAAACGTCCTTGGGATGGTCCTAGTACATATTTAGTAATGATAATTTATGGGGCACTCGATAAGACATTTATAGCAAAATGTGTATCAAGAAATCTTGTTAATACACTAAAATAATATATAATATTATTTTATTAGAATTTTAAGTAATTACATGCTTACTTGGAAATCTGATTTTACAAAATAGCAAATTTAAATAAAAAGTGTATTGTAAAACTTCATATCATTTCTTTTCTTTTCATTCATAGTTTTGTTGGCTTCTTATATGATGATCGTACAAATGGTCTTATTTTATTAGCACCTTATTATACATACTTAGCAATATCATACAAAAATAAGAAAAGTGTTTTTTTATATAGTAGACAATGTTTGTACAATGCGAAGCCTTATCGCTAAGTGCGATCTCTTCCGGGTAACCTTAGGTTCATGAGTAGCTTCATATTAATTTCGTCCTTTTTATATATTATATATATATATATATATATATACAGTGTAACACAATATAAGTTGTGAAACTATAAGTCTGTTTAATAATCATGTAATGCAATCATCATGTAACAATAACAATGTTATATAATAATAACGACATTTATAATACTTACCACCTATTTATAATATAACCAAAATTTGTATTCATCACATCATGTTAATGAGAATTTGTTAAAAGTTAACGATAATGAGAATGTATATGTATATGTATATGTATATCACCCATGTCATGTGATCATAATTTTTGTACACATCATTTAACATCAAATTCAGTATACAGGTTTTTTATCATAAGACCAGATAGCTGTCACACACTACAACTGTCAGAAACCAGATCACACAGCATGCTAATTATCAAATACCCTCAATTAGCATTGAGACAAGCAGAAATATGTCCAAAATCTTTAGTCCAAGGACAAAAGAAATCCCGCACAATTCTTCTTCATTCAGCTCTATTTACCAGCCTTTATATCTTGTGAAGGGTTCCATTAATCACCAAGTATCTAAGAAGAATCAAGGTTTATCTGACAAGGGAAAAATAGTGTATGTTACATACGAGATTTTTGAATGAATTTTCTTTGAAGGTAAATTCCCGAACCTTGTTATAAAAGATAAAGTCATTCTTTAATTGAACATTCTTAAGTAGAAAACTTAATTAGCTTTGAAGATTTTGTACCTAAAAAGTCGTGTCTTTTCAATTCAACTTGAAAAGAGAGATACCATATTTGGCACATAATAATTTCATTTGAGGTGAAGTTTCACTTCAAATACACAAACGAAATTTTGATGTTTCTAATTAGTTAATTAGAACATGTTCAACTATATTGTATGTTCTAGTCAAAGTTAGATCGATTAAGCTTGTTTCGGATTTGAGCGAATAAAGCGATCATCTGTCTGAGATAGGATTAAAGGTGAGCACTTACTGATTGCGATTTGTGAGAGGTATGTCTACAAGTATCATGCAATTGTTGAAATGACGCCGGATGAAAAGATGATTCTAATAATAACTATGTTAAGCTACGTTTGTAACTACACCTTAAGTAGAGCCAATTCATTTGTGTAAATACAATCTTATAATAATAACACAATACAGTATAGTTTAAACAGAATTGTCGAAAGTGAACCCAATATCCGATTGATATAGATATTTTGTTTACGCATCAAATACCTGATTTAATTGTAATAGAAAATACAAAATAACTCGAATATAACGAAAGGTTAATTTTAAATTACTTAGTTACATTAATTTTGTTTTTTTTCGTCTGATTTATTGCTACAATTCTGAATGCAACGTGTATTAGGACTGATCAAACAAACTGAGACAAAATTTATTAATTTTTTTATATTAAAATAGAACTAGAACGAAGTATCTCAACAGAACTATTGCCTAATTCCATACTCTTTGATGTCATATATTTAAGTTACTTTTAAATAAATTCTAGGATTTAAATAAATATAATTACTTGGCCTTATTTTTAATTCCCTGTCTCGTTTCAGTTTAAGTTACATTACTTTGAATTCGAGCAAACCTTATGGGAGTATTTTGAATCTGACATATTATTTAGCATCTTAAGTATCTAGCTGGAAACATCATGAATATAAAATCGATATCTCACTAAATTTCGTGGTTTTCCAACCGCATTCGGTTCGTAACTTTTGGATAATTTGCCAAATGACTGCTGAAGCGACATTTAACTTCTTACGACAGGTTATTTGATAGGAAATGACTGTAAATCATAGTTGGAGATTGTTTGAATTTGAAATTGGAATATCCAAATTTGTAATTTTCGAAAGTGTAATACGAAATTTGTACTCGAAGACAATGCGCCAATTTAAGTGTTGTCGTCCTTGAGATAGAAGTTTCCAGATAGCATTCTTCAATATAGTTTATGATTTTTAGACCAAGGTTCTCCAAATTAAATTTAACTATTGATTCTGTTATTAATCCATTAGATTTTAACATTGCTTTAAACAAATTCAGTTGTCTTACTGTATACTATTGATTTCAAGTAGACTGTTAACTTACCAAACTATGTTGTCTGAACGACGTAAATGATCGTATGGTTAAGTTTTTTTTAAACGGCTTTAAATTCCACGAACTACATTCGATAAAGGTAAAGTACTTTTATAATACAGGATAATGCCTATATTTTCAATGGCATATCAGGCACAACACGACTGTCATCTGTCTAATGATATAAAATAAATAGCCATTATTAATAATGAAGATAGTAGAAGAAAGTAAAAAATACATGATAGAAGATAAAAATCGACCGACAACCGAAAAATAATCGGTAAGGAGCGTCTTTCCAAAGAATTTAACGCTAGATCACTTACTGCCGACCTACTGCTAATAACTCGAAGACCTGCAAGGAGAATATTACCTATGACCAGTAAGTAAAGCGTGTTGATGTTCTAACCTTTTCGTCCTTTAAACTTAAACTTGTCATTATTATTTGACTTTTTATTGTCATTATTATTTGACCGTCCGTTTCGGATTTACAATAAGAAAAAAATGCTTTGAAAATTAAATTTATGAAAAAATTTAATCACTGAAAACCGGCATTAAAATTTACTCGCTTTACTTTCGCTTTTGAACTAACAGATCTTAGATTTTTTGTAATGTTACTCATGAAAACGTGATATCAACTTCATTATAATAATCTATGGTTTATCTATCTGTTATAAAAAGCAAATCGAGATATTTAGATATAGAGTTTTATTCGCAGTTGGCACCTCTGAGCTCTTATACTAATAGTTATGAGGAATCAGAAACATTTTGAAACAAAGTTTTGCAATGTCAGAGACTTGGATAAAGTCTTAAAATAATTTGACACTAGTTAAGTGCACATCAAAGGTTTTTATGATGATGATGAGAGATATTTGCGAGAGATATCTCTTAAAACCTTCGCGCTTGTTGAAGCCTGGAACGCGGTGATGTTCTTAACTTATGCGGTCATTTCAGTATTTTTTTGTACTTACAATCACATATATTATCTAAAAAAATAAGCTTTATTAATTAGTACACTACTGTTCTAAATAAAAAGCTTAATTATTTTATTTATTTAACTTTAGGGACTAACCTCGCTTCTGTTAATTAATTAAAATTAAAACTATAACTAAATTTGTACATTAAGATCAAATGTTTCATAAACTTGTTTGATTAAAACCAAATGAAACGGCAAAGGTGTCTAACTGTGAACCCTCTATACAAGGAGAATAATCTCCATTAAC
This sequence comes from Acentria ephemerella, assembly GCA_943193645.1. Lineage (NCBI taxonomy): Eukaryota > Metazoa > Arthropoda > Insecta > Lepidoptera > Crambidae > Acentria > Acentria ephemerella. The sequence continues at coordinate 1,408,820 of OW971887.1, forward strand.
TTTAAATTGTGTTCTACAGAGTTCTACAATTTCACTTCACTATCTCGACGTAGCGAACAGAAACCAGTGAATTTAGTACTGAACTAATTTCCTGAGCGAACTCCTTTTATTAAAATTATTGGCAGAATATCGCAAACAGACGTCAACCTAGTTGGGGTTTTAAGTGTACCAAATTGATTTGAGAACTTTATCGAATCAACTCTATTATCGATATTACTTGCCAGTTTTCGGTTCCTTTGTGATACGCCTCAAAAGTAGTCTTATAATTTTGTAACAGCACAGAATCAGTTTTTTTACAATATTTTTCATCATTATCTATGAAATGGCAGATTATAACTAACCTTCTTCAAGTTTGAAATAGTGTTCTGTATTTGAAATGTGAAACTTTGAGAGGGATATTTTTTTGTTTAAGAAAAAAACGTAGTTATTAAACCTTATTTAAATAAAGATCATTATTTATATTTGTTTTCTATTGAGAATATAAAGTTTTATTGCATAACCCCGGAATACTGAAACGCTACTCAAATTTTGAGTCGTTTATCGATACAAAACTCTGAAACATAACTCACTTCACTATTTAATCAGTACTCAAAATTTAGTATTCGGATGTAAGTATTAAATAAATTCGGTAAGTTAATGTCAGTAAAATTAGACTTCGTTTGTAGAGTGAAGTTGGGGTCCTATTCTTAATTTATCTGCAAAGTACTTTTTGTTTATTCTTCCTGGAACCTTTGCTTCCACTAGCCACGCGTCGACCACGCGTTAAGCTTATGCTGTGTAGTCTAGCTTAAATTTATTCATCATACTGTTTCATTTTTATCCCCTGGGAGAGACCTTTCACACTATTATCTAATTAATTATAAGCCCCTTACCCTTATTAATCGCAGCAGTTTGAGTGTTTTAGGAGATTAAATATTATAGTTATTAAATCGTCTGTTACTGGCTAAGCAATGAGAATATCTTCTTTAACTCCCCTGTAGCTCTATCTCTCTTCACGAGCTGAAATGGCTACCAAACCAATCCACCAGGTTGCCTTCAGATGATTAGTTAGTCCTACGTTCCGCGAGTTACCTAGTTTAAAATTAAAATTAGAATATTTCATCAATGGTGCTTTCAAAAACCTTCAAACACAAAAATTTTAAAGTACATCATCAGGATTCTGCTAATTTTCCCTGAGAATCTTAGAAATTTACCCATTTCATTAATTAGTTAACGGTTCCCTATGTATTTTCCTTTGTCAATTGTCTGATGTAAATTAAATAAATATTCTATTCCTATCTCTTCATAATCAGGAGTACGCATGCTGGTCTGTGGATTCACTACTTTTACCTCAGTAAGATATCACTCAACAAGAGATTTAGAACTGGTCTCTCTGTCGCACAAGAGCCCACAACGCCCAGCTACAACGCCCAGAGCTTTGAATTCCTTACAAGAGACTCCTTGAAAGAACACACCTCTTTACCTTTCAAAGCGATGTATAAAGTCTCCTTTTGTGGTGGCATAATACTCAATACTATACAACCTGGTTTGCATATGAAATTCTCCTATTGCTTAAATTTAAAAAAAAATGTTCTAGATTCAAAATTACTGATTGCCCTATGGTAACTTGTACACAAGCAATCGTTGAACTACACATAGGTTACGTTAAACGAGCCGTTTTGTTCAAATGTTCAACAATTACCGAAATAAATTTACTAGAAGCAGACATAATTCAGATGGGAAAAGTTATGGCCCTCATAATCTTTCGACCCTTGTACAACCGACTAAGCAGAAAGGTCCAGTAACAAAGTGTAATGTATTCAGGTAATTTAAAAAGTCTGAGAACCTGATCTCATTGGATTCTCTGAAAATATTTTCAATGTTTGTCGTAACTTTAGAGACCATATTTGCATTTAGGCGTCGAATAAGGAGTCTTCATGAGCTCAACGCTTATTGAAGACTGCTGCACCTGGTTTATATTAGAGTTTGATGGATCAGGAAGTTTCCCAGTGCAATATCGTTGTATAAAGAATCATAATGATGCATTGATTATCATTTAAATTATTACGTATAAGTTACGTTACGTTACGTGATCTGACTGAACGTACGCACACTCGCTTACACGCACACGCACACAAGCATGCGCTCACTGTTGCATCTGTACTTGATTTTATAGTATTTATATTTGAATTTTATTAAGTAAAATATTGTGTGTCACCTACAATTGATTTATTTAGAAAACTTAGTTTTATATTTTGTGGCTTGAATGGACTTGGAAATAATTGAGAGAGAACTTTGCCCAGCAGTGGACCAACATAGATTGATGTAATTTTGTTCGAGATCTAAATGAGCTTTCAAAAATGCTTTACAAACAACACAGTACTTCACGACCTTTCGGTAAGCAGCATGAGGACATTGACTGAAATAGTTTAGCCACCAGCCGAGGAGCCCAGGAGGGTCTTTCGGATTGGATTCCAAAAAATGTCCAAGTTAAATGTTACATACGGTTACAAAAATAACAAATAAAAACAAGCTCCAATTCTCTTAAAAACAAAAGAACAACAAACAGGGTTAAAACCGGAAACAACATATCTATGTCGCTTTGCGTGACGTTTCTGAAAACCCTTTTAAGAGTAAAGATTACTTGAAAAAAGGTATAAGAAATAATGGGACCTGTATATTTATTTTATTACTTACATGAAACTGTCATGTTATTTCTTTGTTTTGAGCTACAACGTGATTGGGTAGCAATGATATATCAATGAATGAGAATTTAATTTTCTGGAAGTTAGTGGAAACTTAAGACCCTGTATAATTGAAGATACCGCGTGAATAGCACTTTTGTCATTGTACGTTTTTTTATGAAGATTACTGTAAACTACTCGTAACCGCCTAATGGTGGCTGTTACTGGTTTAGTATAAAGCCTGTTTTCTTCTTATGTCAGTTTTTATTCAATCTAGTATTAAATATAGTTTGATGCTACATTGTTTTTTTATATGTTGTCAATATACCTGTGACGACTCATGTCCACAAACAGTCTCCCAGGCTAACTAGCGCAACAGTGAGCAGTAGAAGATGTCATGGTAGTCATAACTAGTATCGCATACGACAAATTACTTTTCCGGCCCAAAACGTTCCATTCCGCGCTTTTTGAAGGGGCCCGTGTTGAATGAAGGAGTGAATACGTTTACTGATGCTACGACGAGATTGGTATGCGTACAGCACGACGCTGAATCCTTTCCAGCGTATCAAGGAAGCACTGAGCGGGGCATTCCAAAGGTACGAGCGATTCCACGCAGATCCGCATCTGGTTCTTACAACAATATCGAGAATTCTGTAACTAGTTTATTGCTGAAGAAATTTCATATACTTTCAATAAAAAACATTATATGGGCTTCGATCTGACTTTGATTTTAGTCACAGGGACCGAATCAATCTCAGAATCCAAACAAACTGTAAATAAGAGGTGGCTTCCGAAAGACGATATAGTTTTGAAGCAATGTACTCAATTATAGTCATTCTGTATATGTCAAAATAAGTTTATATTACAATGTATTATATATACAACAAATATTTAATGAAATTTGTCTACAACCATATGGTTTTTTCCAGTTGCCTTTTTGTGAGAATATGACATATTTCACTTTCTATATCAAGACATATAAATAATTTCATTAGATAATAAAAATTATTTATTTTTAACTGGCTAATATGTAACGAAAAATAAAGAAACTATAAACGAAAATAGTTTAGCGAATTACGTTATTTTCTTACTGTGGTATACTGTGTAGAACGTAGTATTGAACCTTGAAGCTGCAACCATAGAGGTATTAAGCGAACCGGACTTTTTCAGGGAGATAGAGTCGCCTCTTTATTATTTCATCACATATATTCAACCTCTTTTAAAAAGGTCTGCTCTGAATAGCACCAATATCTTTAGTGCTACAAGCACTTAGCAATAGACTTGGCAGTATGCGCGCGCGCTGGTTGATCGCCCTCCTCGTATAAACAAAAAGCAATTTCTGTCTTTTGTTGTAAACAAAAAGTTTTCATTCAACAGAAGAAAAAAAACTAAACACTTTACATTTTATTTCAGTACGGAACCCAAATTAATAACGGATTACGTTAAGCTTTGGCTTTCTAAAGGACAGATGGTGACAAACCAACGTTATTTTTTCTACAAAATAACTTGCCCATATAACGTTGTTTACGACGTTCTTTAGATAATTTAAATTACATAAGTAAAAAGTCAAAGTCAAAATATCTTTATTTAAATTGACCCAATTACTAAATTAAATCATCATTAAAGGGAATATGTATAAGAAAATAAATAAATATAATTGAAAGTAATACAGTAGTAATAGTGATAACTTTAAGTGGTTATTATTCGAGTATTTGCAAATTGTCCCAGTTTTATAATTTAAGTACTAAATTAATTTAAACTATCACAAATATACATATTTCCAATTAGCCCTACCACCGCTTTAACAAATCAGTAGTATTTGTAAAAAAACATTTATAAATTACCTATTTCATTATATTAATATGCATGTATTAATATTACAAACGTAAATTTTTTTTGTTTTATAATTTGATATTATTTTGTATCAGTTTATTTAAATTGCATTTTTAATGGTTGACGCATTCGTATCACCTAAATATCATGAAACATAATACAAATATTTTAATGCATTCGTTAAAAATAAAATTAAGTTGCTTGCCTTTCTTTCATTCTACTTGAATTAGAGAAGGATAGACATTGTGAATAGTAAAGTTAGTTGTAACTTAGACATACTATTGCATTATTGAAGTTTAGTATGCGCATTATATTAAGGAATGAATAATTACTACAAATTATATATCACTTCTCCAATAAAGATTAATGTATACATTAGTATGCAAGGTAGGATTTATCACTTATCTTTAATAGAGATCTTCAAGTCAACCCGTCATGGGTGTTTTATCGCTTTTTCTTAGGGAAAAATCCGTTTACGGACTAACCCGCCACTGACTAAGCGGTGAGTGTGTGTAGGACTTTCCCAGCGCCGATTACAGTGGAACTTTTTTCACTGTGACACCAACTAACCTTCATGGAAGTGACCTGAATTCTTCTGAAGCAATTCAACAGCCAACTTCAATGTATCACTCATCTCACGTAATTGTATTTATTGTATTACAAAAGATACTATGCATTTACCTATGCATGCTTGTAAAATATTTGGCACAGACCGTAGGCGATTATAACGGGTCCTGTGAGTTGCTTCGATAAAACTTAGTTCAATCCTGGAAATGGAGTAACCGGGGATTTTAAGTGGGTATTTCCAGTAACGCTACGATTAGGCACTGGGAATTAACGGATTAAACAGATTCCTCCGTAGAAAAAAGGGATTGTGACGTGTGAAAGAGATGAAATATCAGAGAGAAGAACGCCAAAGCTCATTCCAATTTTCTTATTCTATTGTATCTCATACAAAATAATAAAGATTAGTTTGATGAGTCATGCGTTCATGTTTATTCCTCCGTCATTTAGTATCCATAACCCAGCGTAATGAGGCGTCATTAAGATAAGAAAAAATATATTTAAATAACCTTAAAAATAAAGTTTATAAACAATATCACTAATTAACAAAAAAAGCAAATACTGTGAACACTACAGGTTCTAACTAATTATTACTAAGTCAATACAATAGTAATGTAATTAAAGTGTAGGTAAAGTGGAATGGACGCGTTGAATGAACACCAGGTTAGTCAAGCATTGCTAGTATATTTTAGTATCTCAAGTAACCGTATAATTATTAATATATCCAACTACCTCACATATAGTATAAGCAAATAGTGCTTTAGTAGGTAGGTTTAAGTTCATGGAGGCTATATCAAATTTGTGAGTTTGAGAATATTATAAGGATTAAAGTTAGAATATTCTCAGTCAACGTTCAAAGAAAAGTGTTGAAAATATTAAATAACCAGGAGTTATTTGGTTATTTCCTAACAACTTTATGCACTTATACAGACGATATTTAAATTTTACGTCTTGTTGTCTCTACGCTGTATAATAAAGTATTAGCGGGATTCATGCCAACAGTAAATAATTTTTAAGTTTCTCAATAAGTTTTAAATAATTTTTTTGATAACAATTTTGGTAATCCATACGCAAATCAACTGAAATGAGGATAGTTTCATGTTTTTGACGTCTTTATTCACTGACTTAAGTTTTGGGTAAGAATTAGTCTAGCTATTCAAAGGGGGCACGCGGCCAGTCAAAGTCAAAGTCAAAAATAACTTTATTTAAATAGACTTATTTACTAAGCTCTTTTAAATCGTCACAACAGGGAATATGTATAAGAAAATAAATAAATATAATTATAAAGGCAATAGTCATAATTTTACTGGGTATCAACCGGGCATTTACTAATTGTCCCAATTATAGTATTTAAATATGTACTAAATAAATTGTTAGTTTTAATTTTGAAAACGTGATATCAACTTCATTATAATAATCTATGGTTTATCTATCTGTTATAAAAAGCAAATCGAGATATTTAGATATAGAGTTTTATTCGCAGTTGGCACCTCTGAGCTCTTATACTAATAGTTATGAGGAATCAGAAACATTTTGAAACAAAGTTTTGCAATTTCAGAGACTTGGATAAAGTCTTAAAATAATATGACACTAGTTAAGTGCACATCAAAGGCTTTTATGATGTTGATGAGAGAGATTTGCGAGAGATATCTCTTAAAACCTTCGCGCTTGTTGAAGCCTGGAACGCGGTGATGCTATATTCTTAACTTATGCGGTCATTCCAGTATTTTTTGTACTTACAATTCCAACATATTATCTAAAAAAATAAGCTTTATTAATTAGTACACTACTGTTCTAAATAAAAAGCTTAATTATTTATTTATCCATCTTTTTGGACTAACCCCGCTTCTATTAATTAATTAAAATTAAAACTATAACTAAATTTGTACATTAACATCAAATGTTTCATAAACTTGTTTGATTAAAACCAAATGAAACGGCAAAGGTGTCTAACTGTGAACCCTCTATACAAGGAGAATAATCTACATTAACTTTAAATTGTGTTCTACAGAGTTCTACAATTTCACTTCACTATCTTGACGTAGCGAACAGAAACCAGTGAATTTAGTACTCAACTAATTTCCTGAGCGAACTCCTTTTATTAAAATTATTGGCAGAATATCGCAAACAGACGTCAACCTAGTTGGGGTTTTAAGTGTACCAAATTGATTTGCGAACTTTATCGAATCAACTCGATTATCGATATTACTTGCCAGTTTTCGGTTCCTTTGTGATACGCCACAAAAGTACTCTTATAATTTTGTGACAACACAGAATCAGTTTTTTTACAATATTTTTAATCATTATCTATGAAATGGCAGATTATAACTAACCTTCTTCAAGTTTAAAATAGTGTTCAGTATTTAAAATTGTGAAACTTTGAGTGGGACATTTTTTTGTTTAAGAAAAAACATAGTTATTAAACTTTATTTAAATAAAGAGAATTATTTAAATTATATTTGTTTTCTATTGAGAATATAAAGTTTTATTGCATAGCCCCGGAATACAGAAACGCTACTCAAATTTTGAGTCGTTTATCGATACAAAACTCTGAAACATAACTCACTTTACTATTTAATCAGTACTCAAAATTTAGTATTCGGATGCAAGTATTAAATAAATTCGGTAAGTTAATGTCAGTAAAATTAACCTTCGTTTGAAGAGTGAAGTTGGGGTCCTATTCTTAATTAATCCGCAAAGTACTTTTTGTTTATTCTTCCTGGAACCTTTGCTTCCACCAGCCACGCGTCGACCACGCGTTCATCTTATGCTTAGCTTAAATTTATTCATCATACTGTTTCATTTTTATCCCCTGGGAGAGACCTTTCACACTATTATCTAATTAATTATAAGCCCCTTACCCTTATTAATCGCAGCAGTTTGAGTGTTTTAGGAGATTAAATATTATAGTTATTAAATCGTCTGTTACTGGCTAAGCAATGAGCAGGTGTAGTGCTCTCTTAGTGCCTCATCAAAACAGCACTGAGAATATCTTCTTTAACTCCTTTTGTGGTGACATAATACTCCATACTGTACAACCTGGTTTGCATATGAACTTCTCCTATTGCTTAAATTGATAAAAAAAGTTCTAGATTCAAATTTACTGATTGCCCTATGGTAACTTGTACACTAGCAATCGTTGAACTACACATAGGAGTAAACGAGCCGTTTTGTTCAAATGTTCAACAATTACCGAAATAAATTTACTAGAAGCAGACATAATTCAGATGGGAAAAGTTATAGCCCTCATAATCTTTCGACCCTTGTACAACCGACTAAGCAGAAAGGTCCAGTAACAAAGTGAAATGTATTCAGGTAATTTAAAAAGTCTGAGAACCTGATCTCATTGGATTCTCTGAATATATTTTCAATGTTTGTCGTAACTTTAGAGACCATATTTGCATTTAGGCGTCGAATAAGGAGTCTTCATGAGCTCAACGCTAATCGAAGACTGCTGCACCTGGTTTATATTAGAGTTTGATGGATCAGGAAGTTTCCCAGTGCAATATCGTTGTATAAAGAATCATAATGATGCATTGATTATCATTTAAATTATTACGTATAAGTTACGTTACGTTACGTGATCTGACTGAACGTACGCACACTCGCTTACACGCACACGTTATTAGTTAATGGATTATCCATCTGGTGGAAACTTAAGACCCTGTATAATTGAAGATACCGCGTGAATAGCACTGTTGTCATTGTACGTTTTTTTATGAAGATTACTGTAAACTACTCGTAACCGCCTAATGGTGACTGTTACTGGTTTAGTATAAAGCCTGTTTTCTTCTTATGTCAGTTTACTTGTCTATTCAATCTAGTATTAAATATAGTATGATGCTACATTGTTTTTTTATATGTTGTCAATATACCTGTGACGACTCATGTCCACAAACAGTCTCTCAGGCTAACTAGCGCAACAGTGAGCAGTAGAAGATGTCATGGTAGTCATAACTAGTATCGCATACGACAAATTACCTTTCCGGCCCAAAACATTCCTTTCCGCACTTTTTGAAGGGGCCTGTGTTGTGTGAAGGAGTGAATACGTGTACTGATGCTACGACGAGATTGGTATGCATACAGCACGACGCTGAATCCTTTCCAGCGTATCAAGGAAGCACTGAGCGGGGCATTCCAGAGGTACGAGTGATTCTACGCAGATCCGCACCTGGTTCTTACAACAATATCGAGAATTCTGTAATTAGTTTATTGCTGAAGAAATTTCATATACTTTCAATAAAAAACATTATATGGGCTTCGATCTGACTTTCATGTTAGTCATAGGGACCGAATCTCAGAATCCAAACAAACTGTAAATAAGATCAGGCTTCCGAAAGACGAGATGGTTTTGAAGCGATGTACTCAATTATAGTCATTCTGTATATGTCAAAATAAGTTTATATTACAATGTATTATATATACAACAAATATTTAATGAAATTTGTCTACAACCATATGGTTTTTTCCAGTTGCCTTTTTGTGAGAATATGACATATTTCACTTTCTATATCAAGACATATAAATAATTTCATTAGATAATAAAAATTATTTATTTTTAACTGGCTAATATGTAACGAAAAATAAAGAAACTATAAACGAAAATAGTTTGGCGAATTACATTATTTTCTTACTGTGGTATACTGTGTAGAACATAGTATAGAACCTTGAAGCTGCAACCATAGAGGTATTAAGCGAACCGGACTTTTTTAGGGAGATAGAGTCGCCTCTTAATTATTTCATCACATATAATATATTCAACCTCTTTTAAAAGGTCTGCTCTGAATAGCACCAATATCTTTAGTGCTACAAGCACTTATCAATAGACTTGGCAGTATGCGCGCGCGCTGGTTGATCGCCCTCCTCGTATAAACAAAAAGCAATTTCAGTGTTTTTGTTCTAAACAAAAAGTTTTCATTCAACAGAAGAAAAAAAACTAAACACTTTACATTTTATTTCAGTACGGAACCCAAATTAATAACGGATTACGTTAAGCTTTGGCTTTCTAAAGGACAGATGGTGACAAACCAACGTTATTTTTTTTACAAAATAACTTGCCCATATAACGTTGTTTAAGACGTCTGTTAAGAATAAACATTTGTAGTTCTTTAGATAATTTAAATTACATTAGTAAAAAGTCAAAGTCAAAATATCTTTATTTAAATTGACCCAATTACTAAATTAAATCATCATTAAAGGATATTAAATTATTATTATTTATTAATTATTTATTATTCATTATGTATAAGAAAATAAATAAATATAATTGAAAGTAATACAATAGTAATAGCGATAACTTTAAGTGGTTATTATCGGAGTATTTGCAAATTGTCCTAGTTTTATAATTTAATTAAGTATAATTGACATTTATAAATTACCTATTTCATTGTATTAATATGCATGTATTAATATTACAAACGTAATTTTTTGTTTTACAATTTGATATTATTTTGTATCAGTTTATTTAAATTGCATTTTTAATGGTTGACGCATTCGTATAACCTAAATATCATGAAACGTAATACAAATATTTTAATGCATTCTTTAAAAATAAAATTAAGTTGCTTGCCTTTCTTTCATTCTACTTGAATTAGAGAAGGATAGACATTGTGAATAGTCAAGTTACTTATAACTTAGATATACTGTTGCATTATTTAAGTTTAGTATGCGCATTACATTAAGTAATGAATAATTACTACAAATTATATATCACTTCTCCAATAAAGATTAATGTATAAATTAGTATGCAAGGGAGGACTTATCACTTATCTTTAATAGAGATCTTCCAGTCAACCCGTCATGGGTGTTTTATCGCTTTTTCTTAGGGAAAAATCCGTTTACGGACTAATTAAGCCCGCCACTAACCAAGTGGCGGGTTAGTCCGTAAACGGATTGGTGAGTGTGTGTGGGGCTCTCCCAGCGCCGATTACAGTGGATTTTTTTTCACTGTAACGCTACTAACCTTCATGGAAGTGACCTGAATTCTTCTGAAGCAATTCAATAGCCAACCTTAATGTATCACTCATCTCACTTAATTGTATTACAAAAGAAACTATGCATTTACCTATGCACATTTGTAAAATATTTGGCACAGATCGTAGGCGATTATAACGGGTCCTGTGAGTTGCTTCGATAAAACTTAGTTCAACCCTGGAAATGGAGTTACCGGGGATTTTAAGTGGGTATTTCCAGTGACGCTACGATTAAGCACTGGGAATTAACGGATTAAACAGATTCTTCCATAGAAAAAAGGGATTGTGACGTGTGAAAGAGATGAAATATCAGAGAGACAAACGCCAAAGCTCATTCCAATTTTCTTACTCTATTGTATCTCATAAAAACTAATAAAGATTAGTTTGATGAGTCATGCTTTTATGTTTATTCCTCCGTCATTTAGTATCCATAACGGAGCGTAATGACACGTCATTAAGATAAGAAAAATTTTATTCAAATAACCTTAAAAATAAAGTTTTTAAACAATATCACTAATTAACAATAATGGCAAATACTGTGAACACTACAGGTTCTAACTAATTATTACTAAGTCAATATAATTTGTAGTAATGTAATTAAAGTGTAGGTAAAGTGGAATGGACGCGTTGAATGAACACCAGGTTAGTCAAGCATTGCTAGTATATTTTAGTCTCTTAAGCAACCGTATAATTATTCATATATCCAACTACCTCACATATAGTACAAGCAAATAATGCTTTAGTAGGTAGGTTTAAGTTCATTGAGGCTATATAAAATTTTTGAGTTTAAGAAGGATTAAAATTAGAATATTTGCTGTGTCTCTTAGACATTGTCAGATATATTTTATTATGTCATTAAAATATACGACGTAACGTAAAAAAAATATTTTAAATCTATCTGTTACAACATCAGACCTATCATAATAAAATAAATTAAAATATATATATACCACAAGCAGATTCATTAAGTCCTATTTATAAGTCGGCCCAAACAGTCTCTCTGCAATTACCTTGAGGACGCTGTTGGTGCTTCCCCTACTCTGCTTGTTGTTGTGATGTTGAGGGTATTAAAACTCTTTTGTAAGCTGGTAAGCTATATTAATCTATAAAAAAATACAGCGCTATAAAAAAAAGTACAGCGCGCAACGAAACAATGTTTATATTTTTCATGCGAGTTATCCAAATTGTAAATAATAACGTAAACAACCTGAGAATAAAGTCAAATCTAGTCGAGTGGTATACAAACCTGTATACTTAGCCAGAGATCCCGGGTTCGAATTCCGGTATGGGCAGATATTTGTATGACGAGTACAAATATTTTTTATCGGTTTGGTCCGCTTAGATCGTTATTTATATACACATAACATTATCTCGTAACCATAACACACGCTTTAAATGGTGTTTGTGAGAGTGAGAACCATTATTATTTTTGTAGAGCAAAACTATTTGTTCATATAAAAACACATACCTGTATAACCCCAATCCTACATATTTTATTATTGCTCAGTCTCTGTGGTCTAATGGCTAAGACCACCTACTTCAGATCTGGAGGTTCTGCGTTCAATTCCAATTAGTAGCAAATAACCTGCTTAGTAATTTATGTACACATGTGTTTTTTTAACAATTTATGTACACACAAAGACAATTAAAAGGACACAACAGAATATTAGAGAATTGTACAAAGGTACTGCTTATTTCTTACTTCAGTCTGTCACTATAAGAATAAGGTAACAGGTTAGAGGTGAGATATGATATAAGCCAGTTCCCGTGTGCTTACCATCAGTTGAGGTCAAGACCAAGAGATACCGCTTTAAGAATAATAATAGAAATGTTAACAGTAGTTAAAATACCTATTACTTTTAACTCATTGCCCAATCATATCTGCTAACGTGAGCTTAGGTCTTAGATATTATCTGGTAAAATGCTCCGCAGAACCCAGGTTACCCCCGTGAAGGGTAATGGAGTTACCGAGGAGTTTTAGTGGGTATTCTCAGTGCCGCTCTATTGAGGTACTGGGTGTGCCCCACACACGCCCGTCGCTTAGCCAGTGGCGGGTAGGTCCGTAAATGGATTCCACGTCCAAAAAAGGTCTTAGATATTCTAGTAGTATCTTATTACCCTGGGCTGCTTTTAAGACACCTGCTGACACTACCAGTTTAGTAATGAGGTTTTGGCTTCCACTTAGTATTACCTCCGTACTTTTCCCTCTAACATGTGTTGAATATTGAAAACCGGTTCCAATATATATATTTATTTTTCTATGTAACATGATTGGTAAACAAGCCATCGTAGAGAAATTTATTCACCTTTTTTATTAATAAAATCAATCAATCTATTTTTAATAGATTCAATCTCTGTGGATGTCATTTCTCTACAAATGTCTATCTCAAAATGTCTACTAAATGTCCCTATTTATAGCAGATTAAAGGGCTGTGCGAAGCGTATATTTATGTATATATGTCTTTGTTACGGTGGAGTAAAAAAGATTCAAACTGGATTCCATTCTTCTTTAATTTACTTTGCTAAACTAAAAATATGATTTCATATCTTTGTGTCATGTCATTTTATCAAATCGCATCCTTTAATAAATGTACAAACTTCTCCTTCCTGCTTAGAACCACTAATCGTTGAAGTCATACTCAAAACGACCTTCTTTTCCAAGAAATTTAAATAATCGCCTTAAATTTACTCAGAAATATTGTTTTTGTGAATTCACGTTTTGCTCCATGCTGAAGCCTTAATCGTTGGCTTATCACAATCCGTTTGTAACTCGTCACTAGTTAGACAAAAGCAATCTGTAATTCCGGCGTGGCGCCACAAAACGCTTGTCACATTGTCATTCAAAGCGTGCCAGCTCTCACCAAGGGCAAAAGCCATTCTGAAGGTCTTTTACGGTAAGGCCTTTGTGTTAAGGATAGGGCCGGAGCCTCTTAGGTATTAGTTTGTAAAGGTAGCGTGGGTTTTAACATTTTACGAAGAGCTTTTAGAAATTGGTTACCAAAGGAAATGTAAATGAATATTTCTTTTACAGTGTTTTAACTTGATTGTACTTGTAGTATTAATTTGACTCCAGGCTTTTCCCTTAATTTAATATACAAAAGAGAATTAATAAATTTCCAAAAAGTTTAGTTTTAATAATGAAACATGAAAATGTAAAGTACTTCATAATGCAACGCAAGCTAACAAATACCAATTTCAACGCTTCAAGAAATCTCTGATCTCTAAAGCACAGCGGTGATAAAGACTAGGTGATTCCGAGATTTTATTTGATCTCAACCAAATAGCTTTACATTCCAATTATATTAGTGTTGTTTAGTTGTATATTAAAAAGTGCTCCTTTAGTCGGGCATAGGTCAATTTTATGTGTTAGGATTATAGCAGGCAATTAAATATATTTTTTAATCCAATTAAACAAAAATGCAAATGGTCACCTGTATAGTTAGTATGAGTTTTAATCCAATTGTAAGTTCTCGATCTTGTTTGTGAAATTGTATGGAAACGACAACGCCTTTTTTATTTACTATTGTTATTGAAAAAGATTTTTTAAATATACGATTATCAAATACCACATACCATTGAAATGTTTCGATACGATTGAAACTCTCACTAAGGATGCTGATAGTAAAAGTAACGATCACTGATAATAAAACTCCTCGGTAACTCCATTGCCCTTCGCGAGGGTGACCTAGGTTTTCTTTCACCAGGTCATCTCCAGACAGCCTTACGGCCAAGCTTTGCACCTATGGAAAATGCCCAGAGGTACTTGAGCAATCCCAGACGTGGCGGCCTGTACAATGTATGAATTTGTGTTACAAGACCTGAAATATACACACACACACACACATTCAAACTCCTGTACCAACAACTTGATGCCCGATGCAGTGACTTCACTTGATAAGCTTCGATCAAACTCAAGCAGACACACTTAAACACAATGGGGTCTCAATACTGTTTCTAAAGAGCGTGTTTTATCAGAGAGTGCCTAAAACGCGTAGCAGATTCGATGGAATCGCCAGTATTAAAATTAGCATACCTTTTTTTATAAAAAGCTCAGGAAGTGACTCGACACCACCTAATGGTAAGCAGTAGAGGAGTCCATATGTGAAAATAGCTAGTGCAGCTTGCAACATACAACCTCCGCCTTGCCCGCCCAAAAAGTGCTATTTCACGCTTCTTTCTGCTTCAGCATTATAAATATTTTAATCAATCTATCACTATTCTACGTCCGCACAATTTCCAAAACAGAAAGTAAAATAGACCTAAAGTTCATGGGCTTAGGACACACGTTACTGCAACATTGGCAAAGACAACTAATTTTATCGCCATCAATATAGATAACGAACTCTCGAGACCTAAAGTAGACGCTTCCAAAAGTGATTAAAGTTTTGATGGATTATTTATGTGCAAAACTGGTATTTATATAATGATGAATGGCAGGGATATCTTCAGATATATTGGCCTGATTCAAAAAGCACAGACTAAATCTACGTTTAATATATACTGTTCTCTCATTATGTATAGCAAAACGGAGACGGACGGCCGAAAATTATTCATCAGAAACAATCTGATCTATTTGAAATGAAATGCCAAAATAGATCAATCTATAAATATAATTTTGTGATTGTGTTATCGCCCACTTTCATTTAGGATTGAACTTTTCTATGGAAACTAAACTAGTACTAATACTCGTAGATTGAAACCTAGTTATACTTTAAAAGTCAATTTAGCTTCAAACGGCACGTATAACAGAAACTCCAATTTCTTGAAGAGTTTTGAGAGAATTGGAATTTCTGGTTCTACATAAGAAAAGTTTACTAATGACTATTTTCACTCCACAATGGTTTGTCGGTATTATAAATAAATAAATATCTTCAAGGTTCTGGTTTCAAGTTTTGTCGCTATCTAGTTTATTGTCTATGGCGCCACAATTTGTTGACAACTCCATGCTTTTCTTATTTTGACTACATGGTACTTTTTTATTTATGAGAAACGTTAACTATATATTCAATATTCTTTTGGATTGACGGAAATTAAAAAAGTATAAAAATGTTACTATGTCCTTGCTCTAGAAAAACAAGTCTTTTGGTTTAACAGCCAACGCTGTGAAAATTACAATGTAAGTGTGAAAACTTTTCTTCCATGGGAAATGACATGAAATTATGTAGTTTCGTGACAGGCGTCGTCGCGTGCCGGTTAAATTGGTATCGACCCGCGCATTTCATAGTGCACGATATTTTAGGTAAATAAAATTTAATTCGATCTACTTTTTAGTCGTAGAGTTCTTTTATGTTTAAGTTTTAAGGATACCTTTATGTGGAAATAGTAAAGCAATATTAGACACAAAGTAGTTTCAACTGTTCAAACGGTTTGGCGAGCTGGTAAGATAGAAATATTACAGGTAACAGTATAACACAATGGTAGCATTGGTATCTGGTGATAATAAAAAACATTAACTTTTTAAATCTGATTTATTTATTTTTGTAATACATCATAGAATTAAACTAATAAGTGTTGAGATAGATCAAGTCAAAACGCAACGTGATAAAATGAAAACTTTGAGGTTAGAGTACTTAGCGCCATCTAGTAATACAATTTGGTATTAAATATAGCATAAATTTAATTTTTTTTTTTTTCGATATGTAATCAAATTCTTATTTTTGGTGACATGGACAAGGAAACGGATCCCAGTGGTAAGAAGAGGAAGGCAATTCCATAATTAAGTAGTCTATTTTACTGTAATTTCGCATACAAATTGCAGTATCAGCTCTAACACTAGTAGATATATCACAAGCTTTTACTATATTGAGTTTAGTGATACTAAGTTTACTCTACTTTTCCAATATTCAAGCGATGTATCCTCACGTTTATATAATATTTTGTTTTTATTTACAGCGAAAAAATACAGCTATTTTTAGGCAGCGCTTTTTCGCTGCGATATTGTGCCCTATTACTTGTTACGAATTTAATATTGTAGGAGCCAAAAAAACACGCCAGTTCCGTTCAGCGTTTGTTTTGTATGATTGATGGCGCCCGTTATTATTGGTAGGGGGTATTTTTCTCAAAGGTTACATTTTATTGTAACATTAATAAACTGTCTTATGATGAGATACAAGCGGAATCAAATTTTACAACTTCATATAGAGCAGCCTCCGCAAAATGAAATTCTTTAATTAAATAAGAAATTGACTGTCTTTTTTTACGTTAACGGAGTAGCTCTTGGCCTGCATATGATCTGATGTTCAGAAATAATATGGCCAAAGACAGAACCGAGCTACATCCGGATTCTTCAACCTCAGAGTAACTGGCTATCTTACTCCAACTGCTGGAACACAGCAACGTTGATAACATTGTCGTTATTTCGGCATCCTTTGTGGTGGTAGTTACTACCAACTAAACCAAGTGAAAAATTTATATCCCTTATATGTCAAAGAAACATGGACATTATTTCTCTTTACATAAATTCTAAATAACATACATACATACGCACATATAGTGCGTATATGTGTGTGTATGTATGTTATAAAAAGCTCAGCAAATTGACTCGACGCCACCTGATGATAAGCAGCAGAGGAGACCATATGAAGTTAGCTGATATGAAGATAGACATATGATTTGTGAATATAGCTAGTACAACATGCAACATACTGCCCTAGTCATCGCTTGATTTGACTGATGCATTACAATTCTAGTGACATGTCATATGTTTATATAAGATCCTTTGTATTTTTACGGACATATTAATAGTATATTTGCATAAATTAATAAAATAAATATGTCCACTTAAATTAAAAAACGGGAAATAATCGGGAGTTATGAAAAATTACTGAGCGCCTTTTACTGTATGAATCTGAAGAGTGGCATTTACATTTCATCATTAATTTTAACTATCCATTTCAAAGTATAATAATTTGCATTCAGAATATAATAAAGCTTTAAGTATTTGTGATAAATCAATACTTACCACCGCTCGCATAACAATGGACGCAATTTACTAGCCTTTGTGGCCCTCCACATCCTTTGTTTCCTTCATGATGGATCTTTGTAAGACGTTTCGGAGCAGCATGGATGATTTGAGATGGGAAATTAATGGATGGAAATTTAATTTATATCAAAACGTTCCAAAGGTTTTCGATCTTTAATGGATTCATTTATATTCGAATCTTCGATGGCTAAAGGCTTCAAAGAAGTGATGGAGTAAGGGAAGTATATGAAATGTATTGATGAAACTGAAGAGTTTATAACTCAACAACGCCGTTGATGGTAAACTGTAAGAATAGTCTATATGCAAAGCTTGTGCACAATGGGCAATAATGATCCAAGATTGCTGGCTTAAACAAAAGGAGAAAGAAACTAACCAACGATAAATATTATAGTGAACAGATAAGGTTGTAGTGTTAACCAGGTGGTAGACTCATTTAAAACCCTGTTCGCTATGCTGTGGTGTAAAGAGGAAAGGTCTAATACCCACAGGACACTTTATTTAGACGATTGTTACCACTCAATATGAAGTAAATTATAGATATTTGGTGGTTCTTATAGCAATTGAAAAGAATATTAAATTGTAGAGAAAAGATTAGAAGTTCTTGAGCAGTTTATTTCTTATGTTCTACACTGTTGTGTAAGTACAGAGTTACGAACTGTATTATATCATCTAAAATCATTTTTTAATTCGTATTTTTACCACAACTGTAATCACGATATTTACTACCATGAAAAAATCTACGGATTTTTTGATCTTTCCGTTAAATCTCCAACTAAAGCTCCGAATGTCCATTGATGCAGAATCTACAATTGCAAAATAGAAGAAAATAGTTTTTATTGGAATGATCCTTTGCGAGAGACGTATAAAGAATTCACAAACAGATTTCTTTTTAAACATTGATGATACAAATAAATAGGTTTCTTTCAATGTATATTTTGATCATGACAAAGTCATATTTATCCAGGCATACTCGCATCCCTACTTATTCAAAGATACAGAAATGATAAATTTATGGAATGCCATTAATTACTCTCAACGTTGCTAAGTTCTCGCGGGGTATTCCCAAATTTATAGCCCGCTTTCGTGGCACTTAATCTTACTCACTATTTCTTTTCTTATTTATTTCTATCTGTTCCTTAATTATTTTCGAAATAATATTTAGTGCCTCTGGTTTTGCGAGAGTAAAGTATAAATGAAAATACTTTTTATTAAAAATAATATTTAATTGCATTTAGCATACTTAGCTTTGGCACAATCACTCGTATAATTATCATCAACAGCTAGGCACAGGACTTTCCACATCAGATAAGCATATGAGGAGTTTTCCCAACTTAACGTGTCTTTCGAAGCACAGAGGCCATCAAGATAATAAGTTTTCATTACGCCACTACGCCAACGAACTTCTGATGTATCAAATGAGCCCACGTCGCCATATAAGTTAAAGTATTGAGCATATTCTTTAATTGCGACGAGTGCTATAGGAGTATGATATTATGAATTCCCATAACGTAAACGTAACATTTATCTGCTAAAAGATATTGAACGAAGTTTATATTTTTCAATATCATCACAACTGCTAGGTGGCACCGATCAATATGCCGCATTTTTAAGCCTAACTTCGGACAAGATTCATATTATTATTTTTTATTGTAAATTAGATTAAATTTTCATTTCTTTCGTAAATTATTGTAAACAAAATTGTGTCCTCGTCTGGAACATAAACAGATTTGTTGTTAATAACAGGAATAAAATCAAGCCGAACATAACAAAATGACTCAACAATTTTCCGTTACAACTAAACAGTACCGTTTACGATTTCAAAGTCATGCTATGGTGTACAATTAAATGTTAACCGACAAGTACACACACAGCAATATCCTTAATGATTTTTTTACTAGTAGAAGTATGAAAAAATCTAAATTGTATATAATTACTATGACAATCGCTACGTAATTTGATTTTAATATCCTTGGAATTATTACAAACAAATTTCGAAAATTATCGCTTGACAAAAAACGGTTCCTAAAATTGTAATAGTGTGTATATTCACCGTCGAATCAATCATACTGATGCGTTCAAAAATCATGTGGGAGCACTAAAATTACGAACGAATCTTTTAACCGAAAATTTTTACTATCAGAGATCCATTTCTCTTTGATTAGATTATTTTGACGATTAACGATACAAGGCTTCTAACAATTAATGCGATTATATGAAAAAAAACTATTTATAGATAAATCCCACTACTTTAAACACAACCCTTTTCAATTGTTTCTGATAAACTTATTTGTCGCAGTACAAGAACGTGTAAAACTATGTATTAGCTGTAATACGACTTAATTTATATCACGTACCAACTCTATTGCCTACGTTTTTAACGAAAATACCTAAACATTGTGGGGTGGAAGATGATAAAATTCATCTGTTTTTCTTTATGACAAGGTATGCAACGCATGACTAGTGGCAAAAGACTATAAGCTATGGTAACAGGTTACCACAAGCATTTCCAAATTTATTTTTATTGAATAAAACACATATATCGATTTAGAGTTTGCGGAATCAGAATCAGACCACTTTAGCTACATTATTAATGGTATAATTAATAATAATAATGTAATATGATGTTACAACAAAATATAAATAATGCATCGTAAGTAATACCTTACATTTACACATAAATATCAAGTAGTTAGTGATATTACTTCATTGTATACACAAACAGATAAAAGAACCTGCGATCACGAGGGAGCACAATAAGTAAGTCATTGTTATGAGACAATTAATATGAGATACGCAGTATTTAATAAATTCAAGCTAAAAACAGTCTCAAATTCAAATTGAAATGAGTTTTCTATTACTGTGTCTGTATTTTTTCAAGCTTAAAAATGAAATCTATGACATCGTATATAAAGGATACGAAAAGATTTTTGGTTCCAAGCAGAAGCATTTTTATTTTTAGAGATAAGTGTACAAACTTCTTGCTCTCGTGTAAACTGTTAGGATAACTTTTTTTTTGGGAATGCATATATATAAAAACTTTTTTATTTTTATTGTAACGTGAAGACATAAAAAATTAAATATGGAACTTAGTTATTATTAATATGTAAAACTTACCGTCGTAGATAACTCCTCTTATCAGCTCCGCCGTTTCGAAAACTGGATGGCTAACCGTCAAATTCACATCACTATCACCGTCATTGATCGTAACAACCTCTTCACTGTCGCTGGGAATCCTAGCGAAGGCACATGCATCACCCACTGTCTTCTCACTAATACTGAAATCACTAACTGTCGTTAATTCTAAATCCTCAATCTTCGTACTTGTATCGTAATCTTCTTCTATATTAGTCTGTATTCTAACGGTCCCTTCTGTTTTCAACTCTAGGTCTTCAATATCTTCTTGTTTAGGTGGTCCTGGTGATCTCCCAGGGGCCGGGTCTCCATTAGGGAGACTCAAAGTTGAACTATAAGGCAATAAAACAAGCACTATCACTAGAAAACTCAGCCTGATTCGGCTCGGCTCCTTCATCAATATCCCCTTGTTTGTCGTTGAGTGACATTTTTTCGTACGAGTTGACATTGCAGCTTCTGTTGTCTTCACTTAGTCTTATATACAAGCTGGGCTAGAGTAGATCCATATGAAGTTTGTTTCATGGTGACTTCTTCTGAATTATCTGTGAAAGAAAATCTTGGGTTAGTTTTATTAATATCAATTATTCTTAAACTTTTAAGTGATATAATACACCTCAACTAACCATAAAGATTAGTAATTCTTCAGTAGCATTAATATTCATTACGTTAACATATATATTTCTCCCCAAATCCTTATTTTGACCCTTCATTCTTTTTAGGCAAACACTCTCATTTTACCATAATTTGTAAAAATATACCCCGTTTTCCAACCTAATATTACTATAATAAATTCATTCGCTTAGACCGGCCCATTCGAACCTCCGCTCTTTGAATAGCAATAATATCAATCAAAACTGTTTGTGCAGACATGTTTTCAAAGGAATCGGCAGAAAAAGTAGACTGTTATATCATGATATGAAAAACATCTTTTGTTGTAAACGCATTGACTTAACGAGCATTCTTGGTGTGTAACAGATTGCTTAATTAGTTGATCTGTTATTTAGTGTTGGCCCAATTCTACCATAAAATATTCACAGCAGAGTAATTTAATTATATTTAATAAACAAACATAATTTATTTATCTGTTATCACATAATTAAGATTTATGTTATCAGCTGAGGTTGTCTTAACTGATAACTAGATTCTCGTCGAATTATCCTAAAAACTTTACCTTAGTTAATTAATGCAAATTTACACCCTAATGATAATGATTTATTCTTTAGTCTCTATGTTTATTAACACTGATTTAGAGACATTATGAGAGAGAGAAATATAATTAAACTAGTTGATCCGGTGAATTTTGTCCTACATACTACCACTAACGCCATCTATTAAAAGAAACACGTAGCGATGAAAGAAATGACAGTATTAATATTCAAAATGTCAGACGATTTCTCTTGTTCATTTTCAGTTGTATATTATTCAGCTTTTCTGTTGGTTTTTAAATAAACCTTAAAATACACTAAAAAATAAATATTTCAATTGGTCAAGCCGTTCTGAAGTTTAAATGAGAACATCAATTTTATATATAAGACATTAATACTAGTACCTACAGAAAATTAAATTAAAAACTAATAACAATGATTATCAGTTTAAAAGCTATTGAATTAACGTGAAAAACATGAGATATTAATGATGATAATGTTCAAACAAAATCGTAAGTTGTAAATTATATAAAGTAAACTTAACTCAGATGAAAGACTTAACTTCTCAGAACCGAGAAATAATAAAGTGCTTAGCAAATAATTTTAATGGCTGCTGTATTTAGCCGTAATATGTCTACTTACATAGAATACTTCTATTTTTAAGAGACGAATTAATTAACTATGTTTCATAACTTACCTACATCACTAATATTAGGTCTTGAACTATGAATCGACCACTTTGATCTCAAATTATCTCGTCTTTGGTTCAGAAAACCAAATTTAAATATATAGGTATATTTCAGTTTAGAAAACGATCATTAATTTGGTTTTTCCATTAATTTTGAACTAGCAACTAAACAACCGAGGCTGGTCAATCGCTCTAGGCACAGTTCACACATCCACTGTACTTCCCGGACCTTGCTCCAACAGATTACAATTTTTTCTGTAATTTGGATTATTTCATACAAGACAAAAAATAAACTCCGATGTGGCCAAACAGCCTTCAGAAAGTTTATTGATTCTCGTCCCCTTTTTAAGTAAAAGTATCAATCAAAAAACCTATGGGATGTCAAAAGTGTAGATTATAATGGTGCATACTTTGATTAATAAAATATATTTTACGAAAAAAAAATCAACTTTATATATTAATATTTCTTCTTCCATACAAAACGCCTTTTTCATATTTAAAAACCTAATATAACTTGCTGCATAATTATTTTTACATGACCAGATAACAAGTGTTAAAGTATTTGCCTCGCCAGTACATATACTAAAATTGGAACAATACAGAGAGACACAAGTATTAAACAATACTAAAATACTAACCACCTATATAAAAACACAAAACAAACAAACAAAAACTACAAAAACAAAATACACTACAAAACAACATACAATACATACTATTTGTACTGACAAATGAAAAGTTTCCGTTATAATAATTCAACTTTTTATTTTATAGTTAACAAAAGTAATCCATTCGCATTGATGTACCAAATACGTCCCTATTTAGACCAGATAAAGTCTGTTCTGTGAGTTCACGTTAAGTGTACTTTGTTTATTCAATAAAATCATAGTATAAATAATGCGCGAGACAACGATAACGATACATTTCATAATGTTTCAGTATAGTCGAAGCATGCATAACAAGGTTATTATTTAAAAAAACTAAAATATGAAAAATGGGCGACGACAGTAGAATACACAGAATTGTTAAAGTTAATACCGATTTGCAGAAGTTATTAAATAAAATTGCGGTAGATGAAGGATTTATAGTTTTTGATATAGATACAAAAACACTGAACTCGGAAGGTAATAATTACTTTGGTATATTAAATGAAGCTACCATAAAAGGAACAACTAATCGTGGAGAAGAAGAAATACATATTTTTGTGAAATCCAGTCTTCCGGATAAAGACGACTTGGATATAGTTTCTATGACAGAAGCTTATGACAGAGAAAGGTATGCTTATATGGAAATCGCTAAAGTTTACGAGAAATTGCAGAAAGATGCACAAATACCACCTCAAGAACGATACAAATTTCCGAAATGTTACGAGGAGAGCAATTCTGAATTTATCATAATGGAGAATTTATCGAAAAAAGGCTTCGCAACACGAAACAGACTCGAAGTTATTCCTCTAGAGTTTGCAGAAATATGTATCAAACAATTAGCAAAATTCCATGCCATTTCTTATGCCATCGAAAAACATCTTCCAAATTATTTTAATGAAAAAATAAAAGTGTTAAAATTACCTTTTAAGTTTAATGAGCAGTGGGATTTGTTTTTCGATAAATCCACTGAATCTTCTCTTAGCTATCTAGAAGGCAATGCCAAAGAAAGGTTAAAGCGTGCCTTACCACAACTGACTGCAAATTTCAAAGGAAAGTTTACAGGAAAACAGTCAAAAATGTTTTGTTTATGCCATGGAGACTACAGGACTAGTAATTTATTGCAGAAAATACAGGTATTTTTATTAAATTTTCAAAATATGTATGTATGTATGGCTTTATGTGTACTTTACATATTACAATGATCATGCAAATATTTATGTTAATGCCTATAAACTGCTCTTAATTTGAAATCACACGTGGAGTCAACTACCTAATTAGATGTCTTCTAAGAATCAAAAATTATACTGTATTCAAATTGAGTAAAAACAATCCTTATTACTTTGGAAAAAATAATTAAAGTAGGAACGGTTTTTAAATACATTTTTTGCGCGTGTATACATTTATTTTATTTATTTATGTACACATTAATGAGTATGTATGAGTTATTATTCAAATTTTCTTTTTGTTAAAATGTGCGAATCGAAGTGTGAGTATTTTTCATTCAAACAAAATTTTCCTAAAATGATTCTTTTTTTGAAATGTCACCTTTTTAATGTCATGAAAACCAGCTAGATACAAATAGTACAGCCAAAGATATTATATTACCAGATTATACATACTATACGTGAAAAGTCTTTTTCCTTTTTAATTTTCTAATATTTAAAAAAATCTTTTTTTTCCAGTGCGGTGAAGTATCCGAACTAATACCAGTTGACTACCAAATGATACACTATGGTACACCAATGCTAGATTTTATCTACTTTATATTCGGCGCATCTGACTCCAAATTTAGAAGAAATCATCTTGACTACCTTAAAAATATGTACGTTGACACCATAGCAGGATTTTTGAAATATTTTTCAATAGAAATTGAAGATGTCTTGCCTAGAAGTGAATTTGACAGTAATTTCAGAGAATATTTAGATATAGGCTTAGTTATGAGTCTTTGGTATTATCATTTCAATTTGGCTGATGAAGACGATTTGCCAGATCTCACGAAAATAGATTCGATGAAATTAAGCTGCTCCAACCAAAGAATTAAATCGAGATTAACAGATGTTGTTAATGATTTTATTGATTGGGGATATTTGTGATACATCTATAAACTATAAGTACTACATAGTCCCAAACACTATTCAAATGTAGTTGAACTTTACGCTCTCCTCCTTCATTTAAACTTTAACTATAGCGTACTGTTGCGTGTGCGCAATAAACAATTCATAAGAGGTGTGAAGTTTTCTATTATATAACAATATGAGCGCGCTTATATTAGGAAAATAGGTCTCTTAGTTCCTGTATTTATCTCTTGTAACTACGAGGGTTCGTATTACTACGTATCACACTAATTTTCCGCTTACCCAGACTGATCAGAGACATGCTCGCTCGGCACAATGATATCGGCATATTTTTTTCTCTTTATTTTGGTACAAACAGTCATTACATTAATGAGGTAATTTATTTATTTTAGATGTAAATATAGACAACGAGTATCTAAAAAAGAATTAATTTACAATAAGCCTTAAGAGCTAGCTAAAAAGCAGATTTTTACCCACATGCAGGTTTACAAGATAGATTATTTAATGCTTATTTACAGTAAATAATAGTCCTATCATTAGCATATTTGCGGATGTTTAATGTTAATTAGTGAAACTACGTGTTATTAATAAATTTTATTTTGAACTTACTAACATTTTATAGTTATTTGCATTGTATTTAAATTTAAAAGATAACTTGGAAATTATTTACTCTGCACTCGGCTGCTTGTTTTCTGACCATCTGAATCTTTAATTGTATGATTTTATGAGTGATTTTACAAAAACGTGCTCAGAGATTCTTACGACTATTCTTATTTTTGTTAACCGCAATCTTTTGGTATTTTTACTATCTTGTATTATTTTCTCGTAGACTTTGTAGTTAGTTTTTACTGATATTTTAAAATTTGTTATAAAATTTCATAACAATTTTTTTCATTATTTGTTTGCATATCAAATTCAACATGACATTATGTAATCTTTCAGTATTAATAAAGACTTATATAGATATTGTTAAATACAGAATTTCTATAAATATTAAATTATTG
This sequence comes from Acentria ephemerella, assembly GCA_943193645.1. NCBI lineage: Eukaryota > Metazoa > Arthropoda > Insecta > Lepidoptera > Crambidae > Acentria > Acentria ephemerella. Next base: position 1,435,525 of record OW971887.1, read on the forward strand.
CACTCAATCCCATTCAGTAATCCTGTCAACTTAACAGAAGACAGAGGCCCTCGATATAAATCCCGATAGGGACATATAAGATTACAAAACGAAATTATTTGGGTGCTAAATTATTATTGATGCTCCAGGGGTGTGAAAATAAAATTACACGAAGCACAACTCTCTTCAGCGAGTTTGCTACGTATTTTGTAACAAAATTTAATTGGTTTTTAAAACTTTTATTTAAAACCTTGAACTTGCATTATTACTGTAATAAAAATAAGGTTAGTAATTAAGAAATCGCCAAAAAATTTTTGTGGACCTTTCTTTGCCGAGTGTAGTTAGTGCCATCCTATTCTTAATACGAAACATAGTATAAAAACTCTCTCAACTAACAACTCTACATTACTTATAAAAGTATCAGCAAATAAAGTTTGTTTTTACATAATAACCTCACTACTTAACTCACTCGTTTTTAAGTGCTCCCGGAATCACATTGATGTCGGGTATGAAAACTCTATATTTTTTTACAAGTTTTACAAATACATTCTTTAGTAAGTACTTTAACTGTCTTATTCATGAAAATGTATAAAAACTGCTCAATATTGTTAATTTTGTTATTTGGCATGATGAGAGAGATATAAAACATTTGACTTAGCAATTTTAGGTAGTCGCTCAAGAAAATTTTGTTGTGTTTAAAATAAATTTAAAAAAGATGTATTGCCATATATAATAATTCCACTAGTTCCACTAAATTATAAAAAATAATAAATAAAATACAAAAATACAGTCGATTCCAAATTTTATTACATCAATATACAATATATTGATATTATAAAATTCATCATGGAATAAATTATTAAATATCTAACAGTAAAAGGTGATAGATATGTTATTATTCCATTGGCGCGAAGCCCAGTTATAAGGCTGGGCTGCCTGGAGGTGACCTGGTGAAATGCTCCGCAGAACCCAGGATACCCCCATGAACGGCAATGGAGTTACCGGGGAGTTTTAGTGGGTATTTTCAGTGCCGCTCTATTGAGGTACTGAGTGAGCCCCACATACGGCCGTCGCTTAGCCAGTGGTGGGTAGGTCCGTAAATGGATTTCTTCTCGTAAAAAAAAAGATATGTTATTATTGACAGATAAGACCGCTGAACTTAGCCCAATTTTGATGTGATACTTGTATTGTGATCATGATGGTACCAAATCAAAATTTGGTTTAAATACTACCTTGCTGATCCGATGAGATAAAACAAAACGATCGACTTTATTTAATAAAATAAAACAAAACTAAAAAACCGATTGTAAAACACAAAAAAGGTAAAAATGGCTGAGTTAAATTTTTTTGTGTTCGGTAGCACTAACTCCATGATAATCATTTAATTAAACACGCGCACAATCACTTCATCTTTTCATCCCAACAGCCTATTTTTATGACAATCATTGATTCATTCGTTTTCTTGTTAAATTGAATTATTTTTACCTTTCTTGTTTAAAACTTTCACCATATCGAGTGGTATGTTTTAAGATAAAAGTTAGTTGGATGACCTGTTTATTTGTCGCTGGATAAAAAACAATAAGAAAGATGTAAAAAAACTTTATAATATGGAAGTTGCCCTCGATTTCCCATGAATCCTATCATCGTATCCTGACTTGGTGCCAATCAGGAGCTCTAAGATGGCCCGTTGGCACACTACAAATCTTTTCTATTCTAGCAGTTCGCATTTATTTCGCATATTATTATCTACTTACGCTATTTTCAGTCACAGCCACAGGCGAGACGCTACTGAGAGCGTCAATAACATAATTGACGAGTTATATAGAATTGATGCAGCCTATAATTGGCACGTGCTTACAGTGACAGTTACTTAAAACTTAGCAGTTTTTGTATGACCACTAGTTATTAAATTTTCAAATTTAGCAGATATTGACTTTCAGAATTGAGGTCAGTATTGTCTTTTGTGGTACGATATCTTAATATAAAACAATCTGCACACTTTTATTTTTAATCTGTGATTATATATTCAAAGGTTCGTTAATGATAAATAAAAAATAATAATAACTATTAATTCTAATATATTCAAGAATAAGTAAGTTACAAATACGCATCTAAATGACCAAACAATAACCAGTTTAAATTATTAATATTTACAAGTGCCTATAAACCTATCTCTGTCTCTCATATAAATTTAATTATAACTTTAAATATTTGAATTAATAAGAGATTCAACGTATAGTGCTTGAAGCAGGTTAAGGTTACAAATTCTTCCACATAATATAATCTTCGACTATCTCGCGTAATCTCTGTTTTGCTTTCTGGTTCCACTTAAATTTTACGTCAGTAATATCATTTTGTATGTCAGGGATATCATCATCATTGCAGAAAATAAAAGGGATCAAAACCAGACCACTTGTGACTCCATAGTTCAAATGCTCACGATATTCATCTTCAAAATGTTTCCTAGAATACACATCTTCAGCATAAATATCGAAATATTTTAAGAACTTCTCAAAACTGTTATAATAAACTTCTTTGAGGTTATCTAAATGGGCTCTTCTAAACTTTTGATCGGTTCCCGTGAATATAAAATAGACGAAATCTGAAGCTGGTCTCCCAAAATTTATCAGCTGGAAATCCACAGCTATTAAATCTTCAATTTTGCTGTCCTGTAAACGAGGATTTTAGTTATTTATACTAATATTATAAACAGGAGAAATTTGTGAAGTTGTAGTGGGTAATCTCTGGAATTACTGGTTGGAATAAAAAAAAATTGTGACGAAGTCCATTTATCGGTGAAAGTTATAGACTATATAACATTTGTAACCGAACTCCACGCGGATGCTAGTTCTGTATAAGATGATAAGGGTTTTATTATTGAATTTTCAGCTTTAGAATAAAATATTATACATCATTATATTTAATATTAGTAGTAAACATGTGCGAAAATAATATTATTAAAAAAAGATAGCCCATTCCAGAAAAATATGAAGAGATCAGACAACGTTATTTAAAAAAAAATTTAATTAGGTGTAAAAATAGATATTAGTATCTAGCGGGGTTGGAAAATGAATTGAAAAAAAGGTGTAAAAACTGCTCTTGGTTGTTTCATTTCCGGCTTTGTCCTTACGTCTTTGTCATGAAGGTTTTTGAGCCACACGTAATTCATTAATTAGATCATCTTATACTCCAAAACAAAAACAACACCATTAGAAAATATTGTTGTTGTTTTTAAATATTTACAATTAAGTATCAATTAGTTAAGTAGCAAAAGTCCGATTTCATAATTCGCTCTCGGTTATATACAATACAACTAATACTTTGCCGATATCTTATAAGAAAACTGTATTACTTTATTTCACTAATTGTGTCTTAGTAAACATATTGTTATAAAATCAGTTAATAGAAATAATTATTTAATAGTTAAATTGGTTCATATTTCTTAATAATAAGTTAATTGTGAAACTATGTTAACCCTACATTACACATTCGGTACAGTCGGTGATTAAACTGTAAAATGATATTTATTTTAAACATATTAATAAATAATCCCAATTTTATGATGCAAAATATGCTTGTAACTTTATGACCCCACTATTTACAGCAATATCAATTATTTAGATGTTAGTTATGTAATATTTGAATACTGTTTAAAACTAACTCTGAAATCCAACTTTTATTGGAGTTTTGCATGTGCGGCAAACATTGCATGGAGAGTGGGCCATCTCCCTTATTAGAACTAGTAGTAAAATGGAATAAGTAATGAATTTTCTGAAGTATATTAAATCATACATACAATTTAATAAATGTTTTGTCATGGCGTAGTTTAAATCTTTGTATATACAAAGTTAAACAAAAACCTTACTTAACTAGTTATAATTTTTGGTAGCAAAACTATTTTCTGAATGATATTTACTAACCTTTTTGATTAACATAATATTATTCGGTCTAAAATCTCCATGACATAAGCAAATGGCATCATCATCGCTGACATTTCTGTACTTTTCATAACTCTCTATCATTATTGGTAAGAAGTTTTCCATTTTTCTTCTTAATTCACCGTCCAAACAAGCAATTGCTCCTTTAAAAACATTCTCAACTAAAGTATTCCATTCGGGTCCTGAGTTGAAAAGCACTTTGAGGGGCTTGACTTTTTTGTCAAAATAATTTGGCATATTCGCCCTTAAAGCAAAAGACAAAGCGTGATATTTCGCTAATTGCTCTAGTGACAATTCAGCAAATTCAATTGAAACTTCCTCCAATCTATTGCACGTTATAAAACCCTTCTTACTCAGGTTGTCAAGAATAGTAACCTCAGCATTGGATCCGCTGTAACTTTTGGTCATTTTAAATCGATCTTCATCTGGGATGTTAGCATCATCTTGTAATTTTTCGTAAACCTTTACTAACTCATTGTAATAAAATGCTTCTCTGTTATAAACTTCTTCAAGTGGAATTATATTGAAATCATCTGTATTTATTCTGTTCTTTAAAAATAGATTTATTTCTTTATTACCGTTTACACTCTCACCCTTTAAGTCGAGCTCTTGTAGCGTTGCTAAGTAATTACCACCATTCGTTGATATATCCTTTACGTCCACTTTGTAATATGTAAAGCCTTCTTTTTCTATAATTTGTGAGAGACATTTCTCTACAACCGGAGATATGTTTCCACTTATTTGAGACACGGTAAAATCTTCATTGCTTCCTATACAACACTTTGGATTCGACATTGTTTCCGGGCTTAGGATCAAAACTGAACAAGATCCGCACAACTCTCGGGAGTTATATACAAGCAATTGTAAAGCTAATTACACGTTGTGGTATTATCTTATCATTACTGATGCGTCGAGAAAAAATGGTTTCGAAAAGTCATTGTTAACGTTGTTTGTGTAGAACAACCAACGCTAATAATGACTTTGAATTTTTTAAACTATTTTATTTTGCGTTCTAGTAGATAATATTACTAAAGGTGTGGCGCAGTAGCTTGAAACGCAAAAGTAAAGCATTTTTCACAAAACTCTTTTTTTATGATTGGTAATATTTTAATAAATATTATTTTCATTACTTATACTTGGAAATTAGACTTCAGATGAAGTTGCTTGAGATGCGCGATGAAATCTTTCAGCCCTAAGGAGAATAGTTTTCAATTGTCATCTGTCAAAAGGACTTAATTATAATTTATTTTCAACTTTTTCTTTAAAATCAATCAGATCAAAATAATGACCATTTGTTCAATGATGCAAATGATAGCTCGCGCGCCATAGAAAAAAACAAAAGAGGCAAACAAATGGAAAGCAGTAATCCGATCATTTTTTCTCAGTTTAAGAATTTTGTTTACAATTTCGTTTAGCAAATTTGTTTTGCATGTTTTTATTTTTACAGTCCTTGTAGGTATACGAAATAGAAAGCACAGTGTTAACCCTGAATTAAAGCTTACAACTATTGATACCCTCGCTACTCTTGAGAACCAAATCTTACCTTCGGAACTAAATAAATTACTTTAACCATTGGTAACAATTTACTATTAAAGTGATGAGAAATAAAAAAAATTGACGTGTCATTATTATGGTTTCCAAACGAATAATGTGCTTTTTATTCTTAACGTTTTCTAGGGAATCTATATTATTTGTATTACTTTGTCTAATTCATAGCTTTCATGAAATAATTTGATTTAAGTGACATTCCTTGATAATTTATTCGATTGTAATGATTAATAATGATTTATTTATTCGACTTTAAAATCTTATTATTTCTTATAAATTCTGCCACACTATGAAATCTTCCACCAATTCTCGCCATCTTTGCTGAGCGGTGTCATTCCATTGAAAACTCATTTTACTTACATCTTTTTTTATGTCAGGAATTTCGTCATTTTTGCAGAAAATAAATGGGAGTAACATCACATAAGTTGTTAGACCATAGTTTAAATGGTCACGAAAATCGCTTTCAAAGTTATACTTCGTATACACATCTTCAGCAAATATTCCGAAGTATTTTAAAAAATATTCAAAGGCATTGTAATACAATTCCTTGAGGTTATTTAAATAAGCTCTCCTAAATTTCTGATCGGTTCCAGTGAATATAAAATAGATGAAATCTGAAGCTGGTCTCCCACAGTGAATCAATTGAAAATCTATGGCAATGAGATCATCAATTTTACCGTTCTGTGAACAAACAATTTATCAAATGATTTGAAAGAAATTTGAAAAACATGGAACAGAATCGTTCAATTACCATGCACAAGCAGGTACATGGTGTATTTTGTATCGTATTAACTGTATGTGGTCTAAAGCTGAATGTTGTTGCAAGAAATAGGATGTAAAGTTAAGCAAATAACGCTTCTTACAAATGTTTACTTATCACTTTAAGGGTTCCACTTTGAGGATGCTGGGACAATATTTGGAAGCTGATCGATCAATGAACCCGGTGCGATAGTACATGAATTAAAAAAGAGTAGTGGAGTTTAAACGTCAATGGCCCATCTTGTGATATAAGCTAATAGCCTTCACACGTTCTCAACATATCTTGATTTGCCTACTTAAAAATGTTAATTTTTTTTAAAGAACATAATAAAATGATGTCAAAATCAACAATCTATCTACGCCCCACTGCTGGGTATAGATCTTCCCTCGTGTGAGAATCAAATGAGGAATTTGGGCAATATGATAAAATTAGGTACTATAATAAAACCATTACTTTTAATTATGCGGGTTGTATCTTTGAAATAAATGAAATTACTTACTTTTTCGTTTATCATAATATTATTTGGTCTAAAATCTCCATGGCACAAGCATGTAGCATTATCGTTGCTGATATTCACGAATTTTCTATAACTTTCTTTCATTATTGGAAAAAAATTCTCCATTTTCCTTCTGGCTTCACTTTCTAAATACGATAAGCCTTTGATTAATGTATTTTCAACAAGGCTTTTCCATTCAGACTCCAAATTATACAATGATCGAATTGGCTTGATCCTATTTTCGAAGAATTTTGGCATATTAGCCTTTACAGCAAAAGATAAAGCGTGAAATTTAGCTAGTTGCTTTATAGACATTTCAGCAAATTCGAACGAAATTACATCCAGTCTATCCCATGTTTTATAACCTTTTTTACTCAAGTTATCAAGAATTGTTACATCAGTATTAGATACGTCGAAACTTTCTACAATTCTGTATCGATCTTCATCCGGGATATTTGCATCATCTTGTAATTTTTCATATATCTTTAACAGCTCATTGTAATAAAAAGCTTCATTGTTATAAATTTTATCAACTGGAAATATATTAAACTCATCAGTTATTACTCTGTTCTTAACAAACAGATTTATTTCTTTGTTGCCATTTGTAGTTTCACCTTTGATGTCGATCTCTTGCAGTGTTGCCAAGTAATTTCCACCATTTGTTGCAATATCTTTAACAATCACATTGTAATTTATAAAACTTTCTTTCTCTATAATAGTTGATATACATTTTTCTGCAGTAAGAGATAGGCGTCCAATAATGTCTGATAGCGAAGACTCTGTGCCTTCGGAGTACTTTGAGTTCGACATAGTTAAGTATAAAAAATTTAAATAACAAGATTCGCAATCCCTTGTAGCTTATATAGATGCAAATGTGAATGATTTTTCTCATTATGTCTATAATACTTCGAGAATACATAATATTGAAGGTTATATGCAATTACCGACTTACACTAATAAACACTATGTTTTTATGATATAGTGATGTTATAACAAATCTTAACTCATTACATTAATACTCGCAATGTTTAAAAAATTGTAATAAATAACATTAATTCAAAATCATTTAATACATCAGGCGATAGATAGTCAAACTAAACCTAATTAAGGCTTATTTAAATATAATAAAGCCAATGTTCCAAATAAATCTGATGAAACTATTAGCCAGCGATATAAGCAATATATGATCATGAAGAAATCACATGACTTTGAAGATGAATGAATGAAGTTAAAGAATGTCAACAAAATTCTGGATACAAGAGATTAGCTTTTTAATACTCTTACATAAACGCTACAACGAAAGAAACACCTACAATTCAAAGCTGAATATTTGCAAGGAATATCTACGAACCAATTGTTAAGCCGATAAGAATGCTTTTTATTCTACTCTCCGTCTTTATAAACCCAAATAGTATTCAATAAAACATTATTTGTGTCTTGGTATTGAATTGACATGACAAAATTAAATATATCCTTCTTTCGTGTCATGTCGATGTTAAAATACACGATCTGTGTATCACTGTGTGTGTGTGTGTGTGTGTATATTTATTTATACAGCTCGCAAAATTGACTTTCACTACACGTTTGACAGTTCAGTTAATATCGTACTATCCATTAAGGCTTTTTTCAAGATTGGCAAATAAAAGTGCGGTTATCCATAATTTAGCTAGAAATACTATGCTTTAAAATATTATTTACAGTACACAACGGTTTGAATGCTGATGTGTTATTAATTATTAACATAACTAGGAGGATTAGATTGAATTTTTGTCAAAATATTTTTATTTTATTTAAATGGCTAATTTACTAAGTTCTTTTAAATCGTCATTTCAGGGAATATGTATGAGAAAAATAAACAAATATAATTACAATAGTAATGTGATAACTTTAAGTGGTTATTAACCGGGTATTTGCAAATGGTCCCAGTTATAAAATTTAATTAAGTGTTAAGTTATACTATTTAATTATATTTCTAATTAGCCGTACAACGCTTCGACGAATTATTAGTGGCAGAGAAGAGGCGCAAGGAACTCCCAGCCTTTAATATTTGCAATGCCATTTACAAATTACCTGGTAACATGTGTTAGTATTACACTGTCTAGAATATACACGCGCTATATGTTTGCGCGGTAGAATATTATCATATTTTTGGACCAAAGCATAATTTTTGTTACATTGACAATAAATTTGTATTATATTATTGGCTAGGTATTTCATGAGGGTACACGAATTAGTGTATGACACTGCACATAACTAGGCATTGATACTCGTTTGATACTATTATCTCTTTTAAAGAAACAGTTTCTTAAAATTCTATTATAGGAAACAGACAGGTTTTTCACAAACCCCTTTATTTAAAATATACGTGAGAGTGTACACAGTACTTTATAAGTTATAATATGAATGTACTTGTCTTATAAAGATATCTGTAGTTCAACAATACGTAGTGAACACTCAAGGGCATTCAGACGAAGAATGTATAATTACGATAGTGATAGCAATTTAGAATGAATGTGTTATTATTTCATATAGAACAAACAGTCTATTTGAATACATAAGTAGTCGTATAAAGAAAGATAATTGAAAACCACATGACTATATAACTGCTCTTAATTTCAGATGTTGTTAGCTGTGTCGTCTATGACGTTGAACTGCCATACGTGAGCTATGTGTACGTGGGAGTAACATGAGGAGTTTCACCATAAAACCACGACGTTGGTCCAAAGCGATTGCAGACGAAATCAGGAATCATGGTAAAAGTTGCAATATTATCGTAATCGAATCAACACCATATTAACCACCATTTAACAAATTAAATCCATTGTAATTTTTTTGGAATTTTTTGAACTGCCAGTACTTGTAACACAGCGTAAAACTCATTCAAATCATTTATTTTGTCTATATTTGGGATAGTATCATGAATATAGTATATAATATCATAATTTGCTAATAAAGACCAGTAGACGCATTGTACTTTGTTCTCACGCTTTCATAAACGATGGTACGTCCATATATGTGCGTGGAAGATCCCATTACAATTCTACACTACACAGAGTTCCATTCTTAACAGAAATTGCTTTGGGTAGTCAAAATTTAAATTAATTAAAAAGCATATTCGAAACTCGAAGACTAACGTTGTTTTCCTCTTGCTCGCACAATTGATAAGATTTCTAGCAGATTACCAATCAGAGAATTTCTGGTGCGCCTTGGATACTACTCGCTCAGCTAAATAGCTGCGGAATTCGGCAGTTGACCGAAAACAATGTAATAAATGTCACTGGTACAAAAAAAGTAAATACGCTATTTAAAAAAGCTAAACTTTTTTTTTCTTCCTTAATTACTTTCTTCTAAGTTGGTAGTTGATCTACGGTGAAAATGTCAAAATGTAAAAATTAACTGTCAGATAATCCAAGTGTCTGATGATTCGATAATGGTCCTTAATACAATAGGTGAAAACCCTGTTCACCAGCTGGTACGTATTTTATTATGCATTTATTATTGGATAACTGAGTTAATATTTATTTTATCTAAACAAAATATGATTTTATTTGCTAATAAAATTCAACGTGTTCATCTATCTATTCTTAATACAATTTACTGACAGAATTGTGTGAACATCAAAAACGAAAAAAATAATCATCTAAAATGTTTTTTATAATTGAATATTATTTCATATACTGTGGTAATGCAACAAATCGTATTGCTAGAACATAAGATCCCTGTGTAATTATTTTACTGTTCTGTATTATAACAATAAATTTTTTGTACTAAAAGGATAGGGAGTCTCACACCTTTGTTATTAATATCTTTTTAAATACAGCCCTGCTTCCACTTTGTTCTGCCTCCAAACAAAGAAGGGTGTTTGTAATATGGAAACCAGAAATAATGAATATACCACAAAGCCAGAGTCTTTGAAACTCATTGTGCGTCTCAATATTGAGATAAACTTCTGCGTCAAAAGCTAATATTTCACAGTTTTCAAGCTATGCTATTTAATAATAGAATGCACACTATTCATTAAATTATACTTTATTATTTACATTATATTATTCATTATTATATACTATATTCCATTGCTAAGAACAGGTCCTCTTGCCATAAAGGGAATAACCTTAGGAGGTTTGGGACATAATACCAATGAGGTCCCATTGCATGTTTCATCTATCAAATCGTTTGCAGCTGAAGAGATTGTTGAACGCAATTACTAATTTTCATTGGCCTATTCGTAATCAATCAACTATGGCGAAAGTTGGTATGTTTTCTTTATAGAAAGTAGATCACTTAAACCTCATTCTTGTAGAAAAGCTGTTACCTAAATTAATATTTTTTTCCATATACATGAGTTGACAACCCTAGCGCAAGAACTGTTGCCGACGCCGATACGTTAGTCCTTATACTTGATATCTAACTTTATTGGAACCATTTTAAGGTCTTAAGTCACATTGATTCGAAATATAATAGTTTACTTAGTATAAGCTACTATAAGACCCTATAAGCCACTTCGACCAGTATTTATACATTATATTTCATTGGTTATCTAAATATATGAACGAAGCAAAGGTAAAACGAAACATCATCATACCTCTTGCCCTCGCTCGCTTTCTTGCTTAACAGATCAAAGAACTCAACAGAAAAAAGCTCAAAGCAGCAAATAACATTCTAGAACTTAAACTCCTATTTTATCGGAACACACGTCACCAGTGGGACGTCAACTAATGACGTCACTAGTATTAATAAATTAAGGCCTTGCTCTAATTTGAAAATGTAATAAAATACATATGAATGTCGTGTTGTCACGGTAAATAGTCCATTCGAACTAGTATACAATAATACTTATATGAATGGCCTAATGAGATGGTTTAGTGGGAGGTACGGAGTTTAGTGACCTTGTGGGTTTAATTAAAACGCTGACAGAGCACTGCTATCCGCCACATGCAATTTGTAGCGTGGTGCTATAACACCGTGGTCATATAGCAACACCTTCGACTATTTCATTATTACATTAATTTAATTTTAAAACCAAAAAATCCAAATCTTAAGACATTGTTATATTTTTCGTTTTAACCCCCAAACAATTCATTTTACTGTTAGCCGACGATGGAGAGTTTTCTCAGTGTTACCAGTTACCTAAAGCAATTTTATCTTCTTAATTATAGTTATTTACTAGTTGGCCCAGCAAACTTTGTATCACCCACAAACTATCACTAAAGCCATCTGATAAAAGAAAACCGAAGTGTCGATGGAAAAATGACAGTATTTAGAACGTTAATCAGATAATTTTTATACTAGTTGACCCGGAACTTTGTAACACCCTAACTCTGCCACTACCGCCATCTATCAAATATTGTCTGAATTTGAGATGTAATAAATGACAGTTTGGAAAAGCTCGTTAGCTAGAACATTCTCTATACTAAATTACCAATTTTATATTTATATATTATTTAAGATTTTCCCTGTGTTTTTTTTATATTTTCATCCCACCCTAAGCAGTGCGAGTATTAGCTAGACTAATATATATGTATATATATATATATATATATATATATATATATATATATAAATGACAATAATATATTTAAAAAATTCTTGATAATTGACATTTTTAATTATCTTCGGTATATCTATTTTTTGTTCGGTATATATATATATAGATTATATTGCTTGTAACTATTTAATTGTAACTAAATTACAATTATTTCCAATTTTATGTAACAAAATTAAAATCCAATTAAATGGTATACAAACCGTCAAACAAAAAAAACTGCACAACCGTCCACGCCAACTATGAAATAGAATACCCCATTCAATCGAATTGACTGAAGTTCCCAATTTATTAGAAAAGTTCGGGCTAAGTTAATATTTCACGATTGCGGAGTCAAGATCACTACGGAACCTTGAAGCTGTGGGCCTGATTGTTTTTTCAAAAAGGAAATGGAGTTATATTGTAGGATTAAGATTAGCTTTTCTTACACCGAAAAAGTATTTTGCGATCTTTCCCTTAAACCTTTCTGCAATTTTAATGAGATTTTACTCAGACGCTTCGTTAATAGATACGTCAATATATATGCTTTGTTATATCGACTTTTGTGTTAACATCTTGAGTTGGACAGAGTATCAAAGTGTTAAACAGCTAAGCATACAGACCTTCTTACATGACGAGTTTTGGGTCATAGCATCAGGAGGAAGCATGTTACAACCATGACCAAAGTCAGAACAATAAACCATTATTGTGTATTTTAAAATACCACTGAATATCTTTTTGGAAAGATATCTGTGCTCTTGTCTTATAAGTTGCAAGAGAAATTATATAGATTGAAATATATAATCGATAGTAATAATCGCTACATTTATGACTTTTACGAACAGATAGCTTAGATTGATGTTCAATAAATGAATAGCGTACCAAAGTTAAATAAAATAATTTAACTTAAACTGTGAAGAAATAATATTATTACTGATGCCCGTCACTAGATGGTGTTGCACGTATTTTCATCGAAGTACAATGTATATATAATTCATAATAAAAAAAGTTACTTATTTAAGACATTCGACAATAAACACATAAAGATTTAAACCTACCATAAATACTTTTTTCAGCACGGGGCCTTAGGATTACAGATTAGAATTTACCCATATCAGATGAACAATGGTATACGTTGCTTCAACTATATCTCAACTAGATTAGTAGAAGTTAAGACGCCGCGCCGTGCGAAGAAGATAAATTTTATTATCTATCTATCTATCTAAATAAATATGTCGATGAACACTTTAGATGATTTCTGGTGATTCGATCAATCAACATCCGTTATATGAATATTTTAACAAAATAACATGTATGATACTATATAATCAAAAAAATATTGACAAGACTCTCCTTGTATGTAACCTTGCTGCTAATAATATGTGGGCATCATTTTTAATATATAATAATAGAAAAGTATTTTCACACTCGCAATTCAGCGAAGTACTGTGACTACCTTCACTTGAACATAACTAAAAACGCTAAAAGGCCTAAACACCAAAGCCGGAAGATTTCGAACTAACACTGCCGATAGCATTAAAATTTACAACCATAGATTTAATAGCTTTGCAGGTTACGGACAAGTTAATCCACTTTATATCGCTATTAAAGCCATAATAATACTTTAGTCTGAAACTCAGATACAAATACTAAAGCACGTGCTATCAACACTTGCGGCTTGAATATCTAATGCATTTAATAACTTTTTTCTTTTCACTAATTTATTATAATTAAATAAGCGATTGAGTCTCGGCGAATGTACTTAATTCAATAATTGCTTTGTACCTAAGCTACCCTAATTTGTACATAATCCCTGTTTTTTATATAAAAAGCTCAGCAAATGACTCGACACAATCGACACAAAAGCAGTAGAGTCTATATGTGAAGATTCACCTTGCCAACCCAAAACCTGATTTTTCACGCCTTATTTGAAGGAATCCATTGTAAACGATAATGATATTTCAGCATTGGTAAACATAAAACTGTTCAAAAACACCCGCACACCATATAATTTACTAACCCATCGCATGATCGCTACTGGACCAAGGAATTTATTGCAGAATGCCACAAGAAAATATATGATTGTCACTAGCTAGCTAGTAGCTACACTCGAGATTTTATACAGGTAAGTATTCTTAAATAAAAAAAAAGCTAATTAAAATCTATCTATTATATTTAAAGCAATTTCTAAGAGCCTGATCAAATTAATTGTGTATTTAACTTGAAGGATTTCGTTGCTGTTCATACAACGTTAGGCGCTTTAGAGATTGTTGCTACTCTTAATAAATCAAAATTATAAAATATCGATTATAGATTATGAAAATGAAAGCCCTTAATTAATTGCTATAATAATTATTTATTTATTTTACAGGGTAGCAGTGTGGCCGTCGTCAACACCCATGACGTAAGAAGTTTTCCTGGAATGGGTCTGGAATATCAAAGGTATTGAATTACGGGGAACTAGTGTTGAGAAAGATATACAAGAGGCAGTACATTTGATATGACGGCAAAATGTAAGGGCGGCTCAAAATTACAAAATGAAAAAACCTATTCACATTTTTGTCGCAATACCCGTCTCTTCTTGTCTCCACATCGCTCAGTGCAACATATTTTGTATGGGAACGCCGTACGTTACTTCTTCAGTGTTATCAAGCGGTACCTGGTAGATATGATGTGTACGGCCATTTCCACACGAGCCACGATTATTGTACGTTTATTTAATATTTTAGTATATTATATTTTAACTTTATATAAGAATATTTTATATGTTTTTGAAACATTCTATTTTATACGTCCTATTTTTGTGTTATTACGTTGTCAGTAGTGATAGATAGTTGTGAAAATGTTTTTCGTAAATCACTCTAATACATTTGCTGAAAAGGTCGACTTTTCCATGTGTGGTTGACGCGTGGAATATTATTCTTTTCCGCACTAGTGCTCTTTGTTTTCTTCCTGCATATATTTGGATGATATGAAAGAAGTATTTAATCAAAAAGTTTTCTATACAAAATTTTTAATAATATAACGAATTTACAGAGTACATACTATTAATATATTAATTAAATTAAAAATATGTATATTTCTCAATATATTGAATTGGCTCTTCAAAACGTTTAATATAACTCTCAACATTTGTTCAAATTGTAATATCAACTGTTTCTTGTCAAGGGATTTAGCTTATATTCATTGATTTCGTTTCCTTATTAATAAACCTTGTTCTATGTACTAACAGAATGATCATTTCCACTCGTCCCTGTGACTATGAGACTTGTGAAGAAAAGACATAATTTTTGCACTTCCTTTGTACTGTACAATTATTTTAAAATTAAATGTCAAATCTTTTAGACGCATTTCCATCGCACACGTAACTATATAAGTACTCATCCTTCTCCGTAACAATCTTTATTCCTTCGTGATAACACAAGCTTCTAGTTTAAAAATGCTGATGTTTGAATTAGATAAATAATGTAATACTAGAACACAGTGCGATTAATTGTTAACAATAATTCGACTGTTTAAAATTTCACGAGTCAGATTATAAACTTCAAATATTCACAATAATACTGTTAGATTGCTTCACTTTCTTATTTTTCTTGAAAAACTTGAACAATAGTTTATCTGTAGTTATCCGGAAAAGTTGAATCCCAGGGAGATGGCATAAGCTACCTATTTTTATGTTATTTGTTTGGTAACAAACAGAACAATTGGTTTTTCTTAGTTCGAAATCTGTTGGTTTTTTATGTCGAACCTTTTCTCCAAGCTTAATCTGTGTTCTGTTGACTCACTGACCTCTGAGGTTTACATATCTCGAAATTTCTTACCAGATCTACGATGATGTATATTTACGAGGATATTTTGAGCGGAAAAACGAATTTTATTCGGTCTGGAAGTCTTCTTCGCCTACAAACTTTATAGCTGCTTTAAGTATTAAAAAACCGGTTTATGTTTCTCTTAATTATGCCATCATTTCAAAATAATTGAAATTGTTATATATGAGCCTCTTTCGTAATCATCTATATTAATAAGTATAGGGACCTTACTGTCATTTTGTTACCATAGAGTTGCTAATATGTTTATCTTTTTCAAATATAGTAAATAAAATATGGTATATTTACATTAATATATGATTTAATATTCAACAGAATTGTTATAAAAACTGACTATTAGAGAAACAATTAAGTCATCATCAAGGGAAATTTCTACCAGTTGCTCCAATTACTCGATGAAGGTAACAGAGTATGTATAGGGGTCTTACCCACTAAAAACACAGCGACGCACTGACAGCGTCCTGACGTTCGAAGACATTTCATCGATGATATGAGAGGTTTGACCGTGCTGTCGTTTACGGCGAAAAAGGATGACGTGTATAGAGGACCTCACGTCAAAATGTTATTTAAAATCACATGTACCGTGCATTACCGCATATTTATTTATTTATTTTTTGTTTATTTATTTAATTCAACATTGTTTCAACAGCATTTTTTATATATACAGAATATAATGGAATTACCCGGACATAAGCCAATTAAAGAAACACATTATACTTTTTTAAAAAGGTATCAGGAAGTCAAGAAGGTAGTACTCAAAATATATCAATACGTATTTAAGTAAATGATAATTAACAATGAAGTAATTGCCAATGAAGAAAATAACTAAAAAGAGAGAGAAAAAACAAAAAAAAATAAAAAACAATAAAACAAACAAAAGTCAGTCATCGCATGTGAATGGTGTCTTTAATGTGTGGGTGTATGTGTTAGTGTATACGCGCGTACCTACTCGCGATGTTAGCAAATTCTAGTTTTACTAAAGGATATTTTATATGAAGCAATAGTTTATATATATTTTTTATTTAATTTACTGTATTAAATAGTTTTATATGACTTAAAAAACACTTATCCCTATAGGATGGGTTTAGTTACAAATAACGAATAGCAAAAGATGCGTCTAGTTTCACTTATGACGAGCTTACCTTACTCACTTACAAAAGATTTCACAAAATAATCGCGTGGTATTTTGAGCATGCGCTTATATTGCTGCGTCATCGCAAAGGAAAACAATTTCCCACAATTTTGTACAATGGCTGACCTAATTATTTCGCTCGCTTGCTATATGCATAATACCAATTTAAATTGATTCTTTTGTTACGAGGCTCAAAAAGATACTGGATCCATTAAATTTGATAATACTCGTATCCTACAATAGCTTTTGCCCGCAAGTTTTTCTGCGTAGACTTCAAAAAAGCCTAAGAAGAATGACTAATATAGATATAAAAATAATAATACACACCTCACATATCAAATCCCAAATTATACTTCTATTGTGAATACTATATCATAAAACATAAGTAAAGACATATATTTTCATTTAAGTATATAAGATGTACGTATATGTTAAAAAAACTATGATCCGAGAACAAATATGCGTACGAGCCTTACCATCTGGTCTGGTCAATCTAGTGGAGGCTTACCAATGCTGAATCTTTCGCCCAAATGGCCGTCAGTCCTCCTGGCAATATTCCCTGTACCAGTGGTGTGAATTTCAATCGAATTGGATCGTCTCGTTCCTGTTTATCTTCAGCTGACAAATTACTTAGTATGGGAAACGATCACCTGAACGCAACTGCCATCGAAACATCTCGATAAGATTGAAACTCACACTAAGGGTATTACCCACTGCCACATCGTCTACCATAGTTCAAAATTTATATACTCAGAATATCATTTCATTTAATTGGATTTTATATTATAATATAATATTTTGCAAAACAAAAATTAGTTTTCTGATATGCAAGAAAACATTAAGCAAAATTTAAATTTTTTATCATTAGCTAGGTTTGACTGAAAAATATGTTTAGCAATTATTAACTCTCTTGTATATATATTTATGTCATAGATGTCTCCTATCAGGCAGCAAAATGTCTGTTACAAAATATTAATGTGTTCAATAAAAGAAAATTAAAATTATATTTTATTTTTACATTTTATTAATATTGTTAATTTATTTCTATTTATGGTAAGAATAACATTTATGCCTTCTGGCAACATTAGTTTTTTCTTCTGTGCTTGTATTTTCCTCTGTGCACCGAATATAAAAGGTTTTAATATTTAAAAAATGGTGTCTGGTACGAACCCATGCTCCCTCTCGGGAAGCATAATGTAAAAATTTAATTCAATCTACTGCTAAAATAGCCAGTTAATAGCTAAGTATGAAACATCGTCAATATAAAGTCCAAAATGTAGTGACCGTTATTAGTAGTTACAATAACTTGATGGCATTATGGCGTCCATTTTGAATTACATGACTTGACACTTATGCTTATATGTTTATTTGTATACAAAAAAGGGTAACATGTTATAAATGGAACCTAATCCATGGCTTATAATGCGTTATGGAAATAGAAAAGGGTGAGGCTTAATGCGATCCGAGGCCGGCTCCCATGGGCTCCATTTTGATAATGAATTCTTCGTATTTGTTGTGTCAAAACGACATTGTAACGGTACCCGTTAACTTAAAATGTATACTAGAAATACTGCAAGACATTCACTTTCAGTTCAATCTTTTTTAATCATTCTAGAAGAGATCTTTAGCCGTGTTTTTATTTCGTGTGCGCTTTTATTTCTTTCACAAATAAATTCTTACGTCCAGTTACACAGCGCCATTGCTCCAGAACGTATATTTTTACTACGAACTGACAATAACATTGGTTTGACATACATTGCTCCGCTTCACTTTACTATACATTGCTTTTTCTAACAAGCCCCTTTCCTTTATACCAAAACATCACAACTAGACACAACTTTTAAAATAATAATGCTTATTTTTTTCTAATTTAGAATTTTATTGTCAATAAATGTTTATTTGATTCAAAAGAGCTACTTCTGTAGGATGAAAACTGGATTTAATCAGTAGTCCACCACTGAAGAACTCAAACTTTTTAAATTTTCAAATCGTAATCTGTTGTCCCTCGCTTAAAGTTTGTCCAAAAACTTGATAGAATATATCGATTAGAAAATTTAAAATTTTCGTGGTGCACCTAGTGATCTTAGAAATAGAATTTAACATTAGACAAGGAAGTGATATTTCCTTAACTAAAACGTGTTTTTAACTCAGTTTAAGCAAATATTATTTCGCACCATATTCTTAACATTTAAGAGAATAATATATATTATTATCGTAGGTATGTTGACGACCATCTGTTAGAGTGGTCAGTACTCAACTACTTAGCCAAAGGTCCCGAGTACAAATCCCGCTAAAGACATTTGTATGAGTCACAGATGTTTATATGTGTATTTAGTACACGTCTGATATTTATATATCTGTTACTGTCTTAGTTCTCCGTTATCTAGTTTCTAACAGAAACTCTTAACTAGTTGCTGTCAAAGGCAGTGGTTTCACGACTACACAAATAGTAAGAGCCAATTTGGACCTGACGATAATTACCACTGTAAACTATATATTTTAGTAATTATACTAGAACAGTATGATCATAAGAACCTTAGTACAATTAAAAAGGACTTGAGCTCCTCTTTATAGCACTTACCCGAGCCATTAGATTGTGTACTTAAATGAAAACGGAGCGAGTCGAACTAAACTAGTCGAGATTCTGTTGCAAGAGACTTTTTACATCAAGACACTTTTTTAACTTAAAATTTGGTTACTTGCTACATCATCTAGTAGATCGGGAAAATATGTTAATTTCGTATAGGGACTTACACAGAAATATGAATAGATACGTTATTTATATTAATTACAACAGTTTTACTGACCTCTATAGACAGTGACAATAAACAATTGAAACTAGGTTACATTTAGATACAGTGGAACATCTTACTGAAGCGTTCCGAAAGTCACGTTCCGTGCATAAAGCGTTAGAGCGTTCCGATCACCCGTCTTATCGCGTTCCGCAAGGGAACGAAATGTCTCCGAGATAGGTGGCTTCTACGGAAAAATGTCGTAAACGGGTCCAACGACTGTATTTCCGAGTTTATATGCACTTATGTTAGTAAATTGAGTTGGCTCCTTGGCTATTTACTAGAAGGTAAGAAGTCTAACCAAAGAAATCTGTACCTTTATTTTATAAAAAAAACTTTCTATTCATCACATTATTATACCTTCTCCTGTTTTTAAGAATCAGTTTAGCAACTTACAATATATATTTTCATTCAAACGTACAATTCTATGAGAAAATGTATTCATAATGTTTATCTGTTATTATGTGATCCATGATCTTGTTACGATTATTTAAGTTTAAAAAAGTTATCGCCCGTCACAGGTGGGTTCTAACCCTCATATATGAAAAACAACTTTGAAAATTAAGACATACTACCACGCTAGTCCAATGCTGTTTGGTAGGATACAACAAAAGCAGTCACAGTAAAGAGCAACGGCACGAAATAACTCCAGATAACAAATTTGATTTGACCACGGACATGTAATGTCCTAAAACAAAATAAATAAAAGTAAACTGTATGTATAATCTTTGAATGTGCGCATAAAATAGCCTTAAATATAACCTCAAACTTAAACGACCGCTTTACGCTTGTCTATTGAAGTGAAGAAGGTTTTAAATCTTCGTGAAACTTTATGACAGGCGTCGAACTAACTTTAATATTCTAAGACAATCTGTCCGGCGAGTTCAACAGTTTTTACTTTGTATTGTAAATTAATCAGTATAAGAGAGAGACAGACAGAGCAATTAAAATGTGAACCAATGCAATTATATTCAAAAATCACTTGATTGTAGGTGCGGAGGAATCGGCAGACAATTCTGGCGTTATAGAGCAAGACTGCCCGCTGGAGCCTCGGAATCATTAGTCTATTACCCAGTTTGCAACCCAATCTCTTCAGATAGTCGCGAAGAGAAGTTGGGACGAGACCATTCCTTGAGACTACGACTGGTATGATCTCAGTAGATGTCACCCTCCACATATCAGTAACCTCATGTGCCAGGTTCAGATACTTGATCTCTTTATTTAATTCGGCTTTCAGGTTTTCATTGAAGAACAGACACGATTCTACTCGGGCCATCAGCACGATATTAGGCTTGTTAGCCAAAACCGTCCTGTCCGTAATGATGGACCGGTCCCAGTACAACCGAGCACGGTCGTTTTCGAGCACTGGCTCCGGCAAGTACTTAAAATAAGGTACCATTTATTATTATACGTTATTATTATTACACTCTAAATGAAAAATGATTTTATTTTACTTTCCCGGACAAAATAATAACTAATTTTCGTCGATAATTTGATTTACAAATATAGTTTTACATTGCCGTTTAGCAAGTTACTAAAAAATTATGGTAATAATCTATAAGCATATAGCTCAATCAATTATTGCAAAATATGTAATATTCTTATGTTATATATATCATTAAAACAACAAATAAATAACATTTCGACAAACTTTTTAGTGAAATATACCAGGAACCGTTTTCAGCCTCGGTCGGGAAACGAACATCATTCTGACATCTTCGTTGAAGATATAAAATGTCAAAGAAAATTTAAATAAATTCACCTTTTCAGCGCAATGACGCCACAGTTTGATTGCAGCGTCATTTGGTAAAAGGATCGTTGCCAGCGTTACAGTCCAAAGACACATTAGCTGTATATGCATGATTGTTGCTCGAGCAATGGAGATGTGAGCCGTATCTCCAGGGGATAAAGTTGGTTGCGGTTCTAAGGTGTTATCGTGGTTGTGTTGTTAGAAGAAGCACTCGTCCGGGGAAGTCCATTAGTGTTCAGGTCGGAATGTCATTTCATGTCACAGTTAAAGCATTGAACGTTGGACTTTTCATTGTTTAGTTAACGATGTTTCTCTTTTTATGGACCACTTAGCCATTTCAGAGTTTAGGTACTGTCTAATACCTTTCATGACATTTTACAGGTGTCACAGTAATATTGTTAACACCGTTATTTTATAATGTAACTAGCGAGATTAGAAACTATTTAAATACTATTAACAAACAACAACCGAAGGTTTACAACTTAATAAATTTTAATTACTTATATATTTATAAAGAAAGAATGATTTACTTATACAAAACACTTATTTTGTAACACAATATAAATTATAAAGCAATAGTTTCCGCATTGGGGCAGGTGAGGCACTTAATAATGCTAGTGGATATATTGATGTCTGCCATGACAGTGTACCTAGTATAAGAGATGCACTGTTCGAACATTCTTGATGTAGGTTAAATTTTGTTACAAATTATCTTTAGATCTAATTTATGGGATTGTTGTTTTTATTTATTTATTAATCTTAGTGTTACTTTGTTAGTTATTATGTGGTAGCTAAATCTTTTTTATTTTGTTAACTATCTTAAAAAAAGTAATTAAAATAAAATAGATAAATAAACAACATATAAAGGTCAAAAAGTAAGCGAGGTCTTAGCAATAAGGTAATCGACATTTCTAGAGCTGTTATTATGCTTTGGATATAATTTATTAAAAATAATATTTAATTATTTATTGTACACAAATAAATAATTAAATATTATTTAAACATCATGGTTTAAATTAAACTTATATTAAATGATTGAATACATAGGTTCTGCTTATTTCTAAGGAAATTATGTAAAATAACTTAACAAAATAACCTTTATAAATTATGAGTACACAAATTAGGTATAAATCAAAAACCACAAACAACAGAACCATTTAATATTCTATTTATTATTGTGTTTAGTTTTAGTATTTACTGTTACAAAATACTATAATTTTATCATTTTTAAATTTTATCAGTTTGAAAAAGAAAGATAATATTCTTTCAAACCGTTAAAATGTGAATTACGTAGTTGATAATCTGATTCCCTTCAAATACCCGTAAAATTGTAAACCGTAATCATATTATAATATGACGTTAAATTAAGGACGCCAAAAGTTGCATTTCAACGGACACCAGTTTGATACTAGTTCACAGTTTGGCGGTTTGTAATCACAAAAGTTAGATTATAAACTGTCAGAAAATAATTCGTTAATTTGTAAAATGTTGAACATAATATTTCTATACTTTATAATCTGGCGAGTTAGATAATAACCAACATTGTTCACCTATTAGATGGGGCCCGGGGATTGCAGGTCGAACCCAGGACACCGGCATAAAAGTTAGTGAAATAACTGACTTTTAAAGAGACTGCTCCATAAATATGAGTTCATTCAAAAGAAGTGTACTCAATCACACACTTTATACAAAACATTTATTAACAGGAAAGCCACGGACTGTAGTGTGGCAATGACTCCCTAGCTAAGACTCGAACGAGTCTTTTGAGACTTACTTATCCAAAGTCTCGCTACAGGCTCTTAGTGCCCGAGAATATGATTAAATTGACGTTTAAAACATCTTCGTTTTTACACAAAACTTTTTACGATAGACTATGAAAGTTTATTGTAAAAGCTAACAACCGGGGAAGATACGAAAACAGATCTTGTTTTAATTGAGATTGGAATCATAAAAAAATCTTTAGGACTTCTCTACAATTTCAAAATGTCAAAAATGACAGTTCTATTCATAAATAAAATTGGTATTGGTATTTATTATTTAGATTATTAATATATATATATATATATATATACCACGTGCTGAATGTTAATGACTACGGAAAGAGATTTGGACGGTAATGTCAACCAGCAATCAATCTCAACAAACCTGTGAAACACATGTAAAAGAAAGTTGACGATATATATATATATATATATCGTTGAAAGTTGACGATATATATATATATATATCGTCAACTTGACGAAAGTTGATATTTAACATAAATTATCATGCAGTCATATAGAACCTGAAAAGGGTGAAGAGTTCTTAGCCCAAGCCACAGGTTATACCTAGTTAGCGCATCAACCTACCATAACGACATCCCCTAGAATTAAGACCCTAAAATAGTGTTCTATATAAGTTTATGGTAAGAAATAAACTATTAATTATTATTATATACTCTAATAATTATTATTACTTCACGCAAACATAGCTTTGCATTCTAAACTAAGTATGATTAAACCTTTCTATGAGTGCAACTAGCTCTCATACACTACAGAAATCTGGCGAAATGGTGAACATTACCGTCCAAATCTCTTTCCGTAATCATTAACATTCAGCACGTGGTCCGAGAATGATTGACTTTCTCCCTCGGCCCTATTGTAGCCGCTATCGAAAACTTATTAATGCTGCAAACTACATCGGATAGGAAATAAGTCAAATCTAAATCTACTATGCGATCAAAATATAAATAGAGTGGACTTATCAGTAAATTGTGACATAGAAAACTAACTTCACTAATATTCTTCTGAACTTCACAACTATTGTACACAGTTACGACAGTAAATGATTATCTTTGGTTATCTTCTTGCCTTTAAGCTCAGTACTTCGAAGTTAATTAACACTAGATTTACCAGACCAGTCATTTAGACTGGTCGTGCAATTTCAATTCAAAATTCCTACTATATTACACATTTTTTTTTCAGAAATGATGTTATGACTTTTGTAGCTATAATTAGAGAGTACGTTTTATAAACTTAATGTTATTTTATATACATTTGTAACAAATATAATTTTTGTTGTTGACATATATTCAAATCGCTGGTATATCTAGTGTTAATATCAGATGGTTGCAAATTTAGCATGCTGTTGGCCGCAAATGGCCTTTACAGTGTAAACGGGGCTTTAAGGAGGCGAGAACCTTGGAGTGTCCTCAAGCCTTAAGGGGCGATTCGTCTCTGGAGGATTTACGACAGGCTAAGAGACAACTAGTAATAAAGAGATAGCAAGACTCTTCCTCAGGTGGTGACCCGCTATCTCTTAGAACAAACATGTGGATGCCGCTAAAGGCTCTGATCTTGGCTCAGGTGAGTCGTGTCGTGGAAGAGAGGGTAGTTTGGTACAATTGTAGTTTGCATTACGGCAATATTAATAGGTTTAAAAATTGTTTATATACTCATAAGATTATCATATTCACTCACTGAAAAACTTAAATAATTTCAACTTTAAGCGTGAGAAATAGAACAAACGCATTAACAATTTCAGTAAAATATGGGTATAAAAATAATGTCGGTTGGTATAAAAGTTAAAGATGGTTGCGAACATGGACGCAACACAAGGTTGATCGTACAAGATGTGGCATTGACAAATACATAAAAATAACGGTTTTTATTTTATTTGAGTAATTAATGTATTTGTACACATAAATAAAATAATGTAATATTTTGGGCGGCTGCCTTCTTGGCTTCCTGATGATTTTTTGGAAAATATAATGTGTTTCTTTAATTGGCTTGTGTCTGGGTATTTGCATTATATTCTGTGTGTGTAGAAAATTGCTGTTGAAACAGTGTTGAGATAAATAAATAAATAAATAAATAAATATGAAAAATACAAAAAGATCACAAAAGGTGTGACTTACTAGAATTTCTAACTTTAACTGTGACTTTAAATGGAATTTCTAACTTTTTTTAAGCTTCTTTATAAATTACTGTAACTCATATTTGTAGTATAGGCATTATTATATTTGGTTATTGTTTTGTTTTTATTTGTCTTGTATTTAAATTTTATCCTTAATTATTATATTTTAACGTTGTATTTCTCTCGATGTTAATTTGTCTCATTTATAAAATAAATGTAAAGCAATTATTTGTATGGTGACATTGACGCGGTGTTTTTTAAAAATTCAAAATAAAATATATTACAAATATTATATTAAATAGATTTGTGGTGAGCGATTATTTGCGTTAAGTAATTGTATTTTTTAAATAACGGGTAAAAGGTATATTTTTGTTCACATCAGGTTTTAATATTTAATTTGTAGACATGTAGAATAAGTCTTTGTTTCATATAAACTTTAAAGCCCTGGTTTTTGGTACATTTTACGGGCCAAGTGCGAAATACATACTTAAAAGGAATTTGAACAAGCTTGTTTTAAACGGCTTCTTAAAGTCCCGTTTTTAGAATACTTTTGCATTACCCCAGATTTCAATTAAGAAGTCGATATAAGGTTTAACAAGTGATTTGTAAATATGAAAGAATACCTTATAATGCACCTGACAGTGTCAGAAAAAATGTGAGTTTACAACTGACTTGTTCTAACTATTAAGATTTCCAATTTAACTAATTTTCCAAAATAATAACACACTTTCTTCTTGTGATTTCCTTTTAATTTGTCTTTGAAAATGGTCGTCAAATTATTTTTATTTTTGGCCGAAAAGATAAAAAAAATATTGAAATATTTCATTGTAATCTGTAATGTAATTTTTAAATTATTTATTTTTATCTCCTGAGCCGAAACCTGATGGAGGCAGATGTTTGTATGATGTTTTATTTCATCAGGAATATTTTTTACGAGTTTATAGTAATGTTAATCCAAATATCTATTATTCGTGTTATAATTTCACTTAAATATTTCTAGCTTATCTAGCATATAATCAATTATTAGTAATTATACGATGCAACCGCACATTGCAATTATCATCTATTATAGCTTCTATATTATTATAGTATATGTATATGTCTACTTTAATATTGTTAGGCTAATACAGTTCCTTTAAAACAGATTGTAAAGGAACTTTGTTGTTAGTTCGCAATAAACCGGCAAAGTAAACAGTAGTTATTTTATTTTATCGCACGCACGCAAACAATTATACACCTTAATAACATAAACAGTATATTTATAGTTTTCTTATTAGCATAATGATCATATACTAACTTTTAATATAACAGTGTTTTAAATACTATCATATTTTAACCAACTATCATCTAAAAGGACACCTTTATGTACGAGTCACCGTACAGTAACAAAATCTAATTTTTGTATTTAGACAATTTCTAAATATAAAATCCTATGTAAACGTAATAAAGCCCGAAGTACCAATTAAAGAAACACAGTATCGCTCATCAATACCGACTTCTGGTTTCGCAACTTATTCAAATTGTTATTATTCTTCTGTGTTCTGAACCGTATTAATGACTGACACCTTAACTTTTCTGTCTCAGTAAACTTTGGGAACCATCACGAAGTCAATTTGCGCGATAATGAACGTAGACATCTTGGATTTTTGCGGTGAAAATGGGTTTCCTCGTAGCTTCACATGAATAAAACTGTATTTTTTCTCGTTATCGTAAAATCAATTCAAGTATCGTGTATTATGCGAAGCATAATCCGAAGCATAATTACACGATACACGACTATCTAATGCAATTATGCGAAGCATAAATACATTACATAATGCGAAGCATAATTACACAATACATAAATCGTGTATAAGGATTGAGTTTAATTTTGTTATTTGCACTTCGTTTTGAAATAAAAGCATCAGATAAACATAGATACAATAAAATTGTGATATTGTGGCAATATTGAAAAAAGACATTTATCATTTGAATTAATTGACATTAAGATTATGTTACAGTAACTCTTTCCCAATTTCATTATTAATGGTAATATTTAAAAGGCATCAATCACTAAAATTCATAATGTTGGCACATTTACGCGCTCGATTCGTTTTCATCTCTCTAACTTGTCATTGACATGTAAGTCAACGGATACGTTTCTCCTTATGACCAGTCTCGATGCCAGTCTGACACACGTCATAAGAAGAAACATAACGGAGACATCAAAGTCGACTTACCGATTTGATCTATATATCGATAATCCATTTATCTTGTCTCTCTTTAATTCTGTTTAACTAAGAAACCGATAGAATAACGTATCTCTCTAAGGAATGTCAAAATTGTAGCATATAGACGATCCATTCACCTTTAATTTTCAGCAGCATATTTTAGGATCAGCGTTAAAACATATCAAATTTGCTTAGTAGTCGCGGTTTTAGATACGTCAAATAACGTCGTCGCAGATCTGTCTTTCTGGTCAAGTTGTAATGAATGAATAGCACGAACTCCAATTAACTTTTACGGCGTGTACAAAAGAATCGGAGCTATTTTAAAAAGGAGGTATTAGGCTATCCATATGCAGTCTGAACTGACGTCATTTTAGTGTCTATGACGTCGGAGTTTATGGCGCGTAATGGTAATGGCTGGGTCGGTTGGATTCTGTATATTTTATTTTGTATATTCTGTTATAAAATTGGTGTAGTTTCACCAAAAAATGATTGTTGATGAATATATCATTCTGAATAGATTAGTATTTTACGTGAGAATATTCAGTGTTTCATTTAAATTCATTCATTTGTAGGATAAGTTCAATTATTTAACATCATCGTTTCATTTAATGCTCATATGCGTATTACTTCATCATAATCTTTAAAATATCGTTCCATTTTCAAATTTTTTTTTCGTAAGTCATTAACAAATGGCGGGCCTACCATTGGTCGACAAAATTCCATGGGGCAAAGGAATACGTTACACCGGTATCGCGGCGCCAATATAGAAGAAATAACCACATAAGACATGACTAGTAGGCTGCAGTTCCCTTTGCTTTCCCTGTAATATGGATAATGTCACAAAAAAAAATGTCTAAGACGTCTCAATATTATGTCAACTCCATCCTATCTTTTTTAATTGTAAAGTAAGTTTGTGGTCTTCTAACCGATCAAATTTAGCATAGGGCCACACCCATCAAATACTAACGTTTAGAAGGAGTGTCGACACACCTTTTTGAAGCCAATAAAGGAGGCTTTTCGCTTCTAGTTGTAACGTTTCGGTGCGAAGTAGGGTTGAGGATAAGGCACCGATTACGTCACTTTATATTTTATTGATTATAAGTAAAGACACGCTGTTACAAAAAACAAAACAATAATAGTGAAAACTGGAAATTAATTATAAAAAGCTAATGGAGCAAGTGCCTTGACTAGGATAAGTTTACGTAATATCTAAATATGTTGTATGTTATTGTATTCATTTCTTAGTTTAGTAGTATGAAAGAGAGGCAAGATAACTTGAATTCTTTTGGTTTAAAGGAATACCACCCATACTATTTGTTACCTTACCACTATATGATGACCTCCTTTTGTGGAGTGATGTGGTGTAACAGCGATAAGTTATTATCTGGACTGCACAGTATTGATGTCAAATTCCTGATTCCAAATGATTACTCTTTAATAATTACTAAATATTGTCGCAAGCACACTGTGCTGTACTACATAAATATATCTAGAACATTCGATCGGTTCTCCAATTTGACACCACCCGCCGCCTTTCCGAGCCGGACAGTGGTGTAATCTATTTACGGGCGGCTCAATACTCGCTCCGGTTTGCTTTATAGCCGAATTAATAGTGTAAAACTTTAGTAGACTGCAAATATTAACTTATAATTGTTTTATAATATATACAAAAACATGGCGCCTATGGAACACGTTACCTTCTCATATTCA
Organism: Acentria ephemerella; assembly: GCA_943193645.1. Classification (NCBI taxonomy): domain Eukaryota; kingdom Metazoa; phylum Arthropoda; class Insecta; order Lepidoptera; family Crambidae; genus Acentria; species Acentria ephemerella. Next base: position 1,465,082 of record OW971887.1, read on the forward strand.
TTGTTCAACTCCAATTGAAAGGAATGATTCGTGTTTATTTAAAGTCTGACAATGTATAATAATCCTATATATTAATATGTTATCCTATATTATTTACTTTTAATTACAGTATATATGTGCTTTTTTGTTCGTAGACTTTGCAATGCAAAACTCTGATTGACGTGCTTTATATAACTGTCATTTTATCCAATGCTTGTTCTTCGGATAATTTTAATAGGTAATGGTCGTGATAGACAAACTTGTGGGCAGACTTATCGCCGTAACTGAAGGTATTAGAAAGTTCACTTTATCAACTAGTAATGAATAAAGGGAAAGATATTTTGTATGAAAATTGGGAAGATTGAGACGGTTTTGCATAAGGGAAACATGGTTATGACCTATCCAAGGTAATTACTGAATCATTATGTGTAAATATATCTGAGAATACCCATCAAAGTAACAGCGTGCACTCGACAGTCACGCGATATGTTGATTGTCTTCGAAGAAAACCCTTGCATCATTCTACGGAAGTCTCAATTATGTTTAGTATCAAACCGAGGTATCTATTACAATAAAACACAAATTGTTTTAAGCTTTTTAAACATATTAAATTATTACTGACTTCAAAAAAGTAGAAGGTTATCAATTCGACGGTTTGTTTTTTTTTGTATGTTTGTTACGTGATTACATTTTCAATTGTGAACCTATTTTCAAAAATATTTTTTTATTTGATAGATTATACTCTTGGGGTTACCTTGTCACCAAATCAAGATCTAGTGATGGGATGAATCTAATGATGGAAATACTTAAAATTTTGTAAGCACGTATTACGTGTTTCATATTTGTTTTCTAAAGCTGTTCTTGTATAATTCACCAACGAAAAACCTGCAAATCGATAATACTGTCGGTCATCTATCTAAATTTGACCTTAGAAACTTAAAGCTTAAAATTTTTGAAATATAAGCCTTAAATGAAACAAACTAAAAACCAACTCCTTTACAATAATTCAATGTAAGAATTTATCAAATTTAAAATTATTTTACTTTTTCTAGAAACAATAGAAAGTGGAACTGTGACTCCAAAAATTAATATCAAATTGGATATTTTGTTCTATTAAGAAACGTGCCAAGTTAGTAATGGGAGTGACAATAAAAATTGGAGTCTACGGCAATTTCGCCGTACCCCAGCAAATGTTTTAGAAACGATTATTCAGTTGGCCACGACTTTATAACGTGTAATAAAAAGTATTTTCATTTAACTATCCATCAATATACAAAATTCTCATTGTCTTTGACAATATATTTAAAACAGTATCACCCTGCGCTCAAAGTTCGTTCAACATGAAATTGTTTTGTCATCGTTGTTATTTGCACCATTGAGCTCGGTATTAAGGGCGTAAATAGATTACGTGCTCTCAGCCCAGCCCGGAAGGTCCCGGCGGTGTTAAATTGGCTCACCCGAGTCCCCGCATCGGCTATCACTGTTTAAGCTATGAATCTAGCAACATAGTCATGGTATTACAAACTTGCTGACCTTTCCGTAGCTTAACGTCTTATCGCTGGACACAAACTTATTAATAAACATATATAATAAAAAAATGGCATTATATGTATATATATTAAAAGTTTAGCTTCCAAGAAAAATTTAATCGTCATCACCGAACGCACATAGGCCTGCTAAAAGACCAGCATCACACGAGATATTTAGATAGATAAAACATTTATTTCCATCTCTACGTCACACACAATTCATCCAGACAATACATAGATTAACTGACAAACATTTAATAAAGGTATTAAAGACCTTTGTGTGCGCTGCAGAAGTGCAAAAGGGTCTCAACTCAGTGACTGATTTTGTTCACATCAGGATGTGAACAAAGCACTGATATTCTGCTACAACCCGAGGGCTTTTTAAAATTAAAATTAAATAAAATATAAAATATTTGGACCATAACATCACGGCTGTTCTAGTAAAGGTTGGATATAAAGCTAGAAGCAGCAGATTGAGGTTTAAAAAGTCTAAATTAACTGACTACCGAACTAAGCGCCTAACTACTGTCAAAATAACTCGCTGACCCGACGAATTTTGTTCAGCCATATCAGTTATTTCTAAAATAAAATCTGGAGACCACCCTTATCATCTAGGGGTAAAAAAATTAGTTTACGACCTATTTTCAGACCTTAAATATATATGAATAAAATTGGTCATACTGTTTCCGAAGGGTTGGGTAACAAATACTGAGACAGTAGATTTTTATGTATTATATTATTGATAATAATCATTCAATTAACTATTAAACATATGCTTTGTTAACCGTATAAACACAACACTATAACCTATTTTTCTGTGTTCTTTTGTAAGAATAGATCGAGGGATCACATCATATTTCAATTATGCTGTGATATTTTTTTTTTCAAATTATTCTACTGACATCGTATTATTTTAAACAAGGTATCCCTCATTATAAGTTCATTTATACAGGATTAACCTACTCCTGTAACACAAAGCCCTAGTACCCGTGACCCGAACGTTTAATTTTGAGAAACAGTTGAAGCACTTATAATCAGTTATGAATTTATATTAGAGAAGGTCCAAAGTAAGTTTTCGTTGGTGTTTTCAATAAAGTCAACGACACCTAAAACGTAGCACTTTCATTGCGAAATCGGTCTATATGCGCAGTTTCTTATGCAGCTTCGTACTATTAGTACCGAAGATAGTGCGCGTTGGACCCAGCCATATTTTCCCTTCAATTTAGCCACAAACCATGTAACCATGCTTATTAATATTTGTTTTTATATCAAGACTTCAAATTTATTTTTATTTTAACAGATTTAGGATCTGGACCAATGAAGAAAAAAGCGAGTAAGAGCTACTGAACCTACTGTCATCAAGTAATCAACCCTTACAAGTATTGTTATGTAATCCAGTTTGTAAAATACTACGAGCGTCTGTTCGAGCGGTCAGTACCCCTGTCGACTTAGTCAACGGTCCCGGGTTCGAATCTCGGTAAAAGATATTTGTATGATTAGTACGAATATTTGTTTACGAGTCATGAATGTTTCCTTATATAGTATATTTCTGATATTAACATACATATTACTATCATTATTTTTACGTTATCTTTGTCCATGAAACAAGCTCTTAATGACGCTTAATTTCGGCTCAATAATAGGTGTGAGTGAAACAAATATATAAAAGGTTCTGCTAATAAGATATACAGGTGGGTTCAATACGGTAACACGGCCCAAGTTCAACACGTTCAGATTAGGGGTACCTTAACAAGTTGTTTAATCTTAAATAAATAAAAAATTGTAAATCCGTCGTAATACAAAAATTCTAGAAATAAATGCTTAATTTTCTTTCTGATTACTAATTTTTTTTTATTTAGGGGTGGGTTTTTAGTAGCCGGTCGCATCAACAAAAGCGGTTAAACTATAGTGTCAACTGTTAGTTAGTACATAAATGCTAATGTAACATGGTATTCATATACTTAAATGTTATTTAAAAATATTGCTAACGAGATACAACACTATTAATTACCTGAGACAGGGCTTGCCAAAAAACAAAGAATTTGTATAGTCTAATTAAAATTAATTTTCCTAAATAAATACCTTCAAATTAATTAGATACATCTCTGATTAATATTTAGGTTGCTTTAACAACAACAAAAGTCAGTTTTTAGAAGTAAAGGTAGCGTTAAATTATGAAAATTTGATACTACTTAGTAATTAAGTCATTTAATTAGAGAGCGTTTGATCTTTATTCTATTCTGCTTACTGTTAGAAGTTAAGATTAATGACTCCTTTGTTTGCTGTCTTCTATAAAATATCGCAATGTGAACTATATTTGTTCTTAAGGTATAATGACTGTAAAGTATTTTCTTTGAAAAGTCTGAGAACTAATTATTTAGTATTATAGATACGATATCATACCAAATGTACGAAAACTGTCTTTATTACTAAAGAAATTAAGGCCATTTTAAGGACAAATAATTACGTGTTCTATGCTGTCGAATGTAGGTTGTTAATAAACAAATACAGCCTCCAAGGCTTCGTTACAATGAGACCAAATTTCATTGGCCACTAGCCAAACGAATATGGCCGTAGAACAATTACAAGCTAAACAATTCGTGTAATAAATGCACAAAAGAAAGCGGTTTGTTTTCATCAGCAATACGGAATGTTCGAAATAAAGATGCTAAATGGAGAAATTTATTTGAAGCAATAACCATTTGATTTATATTATATTATATTGTTTTTAGCTACTTACTAAGTATAACCCACTATGAAACCAAAATGGTCACGTATTGTGACTTTATTCGAACATAAACATCACTAACTTACTTCTTGCTAAGCATTGTACGTGTATCACTAAAATAACATAGAAAACTGATTTGCTTCGAAACTACATACATTTACAAACTTCTACGGACCGAATATGAGCACTACGAAGCGCTACGACGTAAGATACGGTTGATTACGTCATCATTGGCACTCAAAGTTGTAACCATCTTTATTTTCTTACTTATTTTACTGCAACATTTAGGGCTTCTTTCACAATGTCTGATTGAAGTTTTGAGTAGGCTACTTGTAAGTTAAATTATCAGTAGCTACAACAATTGCGTTTCACAATCGTTAAATAGGACTAACCATCAAGTAAAGTCATGAGTAATTTATAGGTCAGGTGATGTGGTAATTAGGAACGTTACTTGTCAGTTTACTCAATAGTTTGACATTACAAGACGTTTTATCCCTACCTAGTCTCTGTGTGTAGATACTATTCTTTTGTGTTTTTGTAACCATTCCACATAGTTTCACGTAAATTAATAAAGTAATATTAAGATACTTTGCAGAATGTAAGAACAGAGAATTCTGTTACAAAGTATTTAGCGTATCATACATGTCGTATCTCATAAAATGTAAGTTTAAAATATAACTTTTAATGCCTAAGGAATAAGAGTTTTAACGAGAATTGTGATAGTATATGTATTTGGATTGCATGTTACGTTTTGCAAACTAAATACCTTATTACAACAATCTAAGAAACGGAACCGAGTCTGCACCTTAGTAGCATCAGATATTTGTTTGGAGGTATTTGTTCACAAACTTAATATATATTAGTTATATGATAATTAGGTGTACATTATATACTTTTATTGATGCTGATGATCTTTATAGCGACTTTATTATATCAAATAATCATATCTAATCAAGTCAATAAAAAGTAATAATGTTAAAGCAATATTATATCAGTAATCAATATATCATTAGACAGAAATAATTAACCAACTGTGACGTCACCACAAAAGATTACCAAAATATGTGGGCGCATGACAAAATTAATTTTATCTTTTTATAACGATAAAAATATATATAAATATATATTTATTTATTATTAAACATAATATATACTAAACTGATAGTATGGTTTGAACACACAAATCAAATTGAATTATAACATAATTAAAAAAAAAGATAATATGAAATATATATTTATATATATATTAAAATGGAAGAACATTTCACGATGAATGTTTTTATGTTTAATCTGTCAATCTAATTTAAATTTTTAACACAAACTTATAATACAAAGAAAGGTTATATTTATGAAGTATAATTTCGACTAGTTTTAATAGGTCTGAGTGTAAATGATGATTATTTTAATGATTATAAAATGATCAGATACAGAATTGACGCAAAACATATCCAATTATTATCGATCTAATAATTATAAGCTCGATTTTGAGAAAAACACTCAAAGATAATCTCTACTTAGAATTGCGTGATCCAAACCGTATCCCAAGATGTTGAGGACGGATAGGTGAGCTAGTGCCTATTTAGTAATGAAATGAGAAGGCGGATAAATGGATAAACTTAATATTTATATTTAAGTGCAAAAAAAGTAACATAAACCGTAACTAAGGTAAACAACAACAGCAGATAAATATGACAAAACCACAATAATTTTAGGAAATTACACAAAAATGTAAGAAGGTTCGCAACACAAGAAACATTTTCGTCAATCCAAATGACAAAACAAATTACGTTATTAACCATTTTGGACACGACATTTGTGAAGGTCGCGGAATGGTTATTATTTATTAGAATTTCCCGGGAGTGAAATATTGATCATTTTATTCATTTTAAAAAGCTATTTGTAATACTTAGGGACATAATTAATATTATGTTGTTAGGTAAGAAAATACTTAAAGTTATGATGCCTACCGTTCATTTTTAATTTAACAAAAGTACTTACCTTAAGTGTTGTGATGGGTCACAATACGCTTTAAATCAAGCTTTGTTTCAGTAAACGTTTTAAATTTTGAGGGTTGTCTAGTCGAGTGGTCATTATGTCCCTTAGCCAGAGGTCCCGGATTCGAAGCCAGGTCTGTCCAAATGTAACAAATATCTGTCCATAGATGTTTGTATGATGAGTAGAAATATTTTACGACTCATGGATGTGTGTCTTATTTTAATATTACTATATTTAATATTACTATATTTTTTCCCCCATTAACTAGCATCCATAACACAAGTTCTTAATGATGCTTACTTTGGACTACATGAGGTGTGAGTGTGTAAAATATTATAATTATGTTATTATTACTTGTTAACCTTTCCTTTTAACTACCACCATCTATTAAAATAAACCCTTAGTAGCAATGGAAGAAATGTCATTTTTAACATTTAGATTTTCCATACTAAATAACAAATTTTATGTTGTATATTTTTAAGCTTTTCTTCCAGATGCTACTAGTTACCCAAATTAAACACAATAAAAAATATTCAAATAAGTATGTTTTTGAGTTTTAGCGAGACTACAGAACTATTGTTATATAATATAAAATAATAATTTTATGTAAGCAAAAGAAGGAAAGGAAAGTACGTAATTAAAATTGTTCAACCCAAAATCCATTATTTAACAGTATATCAAATTTGGAACTATCATTTGACACTTGATAGAATTATTTTGATTTGATTTGCATTGGTTTACATATTGATTATGCACAGCATCATTATTCTAAAGCAATTTTTGTTAAGCCACTGTTAATATGATAGGTATACCACATTGTAACGCGGTATTAATGTTTAACATGGACCTCACAATACAAGCAAAAGTATAAAGTATTTTACAACGTAGTTACTTTATATGCCTCATAAAAATCTCAAAAGATAACACCAAATTGCTACCCTTAAGTACCTAATAGGAAAGGAAAGGGACACTGCTTATTAAACATTTATGAAATCCTACTTAAGTAGTACACTCGTATGTTCAATCGCTTATTTACCATTCCTTTTATATAACAAGAACACATTAAAATAAATAAAAACAGTATGAAGTTATTATATTTTCTTAATATTTATTGTCTGTTTTTTGTTCCGTACATTGTTATCACTTTAACATGTGAGGATGTTACAGTATTTTAAAGGTATGGTTGTAGCTTGTTCATGACAAGAAATATAAAAGACAGCTGGTGGAGGATGATGACAGCCGTGTCACCCATGAGTCCCTCATCATCTTCACAGACGGCTGTCAAACACAATCAGGTAAAACCGCATGAGTTTTCTCTGAAGATCTTAACATGAAACTTTACCATATATACCATTTATTTCAAGCAGAATGTATGCGCATTATACTAGCGACTTATGCAATATCAGGAAGGTAGGCAATCATAGCATCAGAATTGTCTCAGATATGTCATCTTGCCTAGTATACGAATGTCACCTGGCGCTAAATAGGGTAGACACTCATAACACGATCAACTTACAGTGGATCAAGGGTCTGCGTGTCGCGCAGCAATGACGCAGCCGATGAACTTGCAAGAAGAGGCTCCGATAGGAAACCGGTTAGTCCGGAACCAATCATACCTCTTCCTGTAAACTTGTTCTAGGGTGTGACCGCACACTCCCATCTTCATATGGACTACTGGAACAACCTGGAGGACTGTAGACAGGCATAACTTACACTAGCCAGATTTTACCCTCGTTTCTCCAGGATAATCATACATCTCAATAGGCACCTTTTTAACATAGGTATCACGGCCAACCCCATATGCAGAGCTTGCATGGAGGCTAACGAAACAGCCACTCACGTTCTACTAGAATGCAGAGAAGTGGCTAACTCTCTGGGAAACCCAGGTAACCTCCAGAAGGTGTTCAACAACGTCAAAGAGAAGCTGGGATGACTTGAGTAACCCAGCTATCACCCTCCGACGCAAAACAGACGCAACAGCCGTCGATTTGTTTAGACCGCCCCCACAATTAAAGAAGACGGTTGTAACTTATGACAGCATTAAGTACAAAGTACCACGCAAAATTAGTTTTTATTCCGTTATACTTTAAAGTATAAACTACAATCACACTCACATTTAACACCGGAACGTTTAGCCTTTTGGAAAATGCAGCGAAAACTACTATACAAGAATAATGTGACTCTATTAACTACTGATCCTATAGTTCTTATAATATAATGTTTGTCCCTATTATTTCTTGTACAGCGTCAAAGATAGTGTTTAGTTAAATAATCAATATTCCTTTTTCAGAAACTTAAGTAATATTAAGCGTATATGTATATATTATCCATTTACGTAAGCGTATTCAAAGAATTATAAATATGTTAAAAATATTTAAAATAATAATGTTGTAATAACCTGGTCCTCTTGAAAATCAGCGTCATGATATGCCATGATAGTTACCACTCAGCTCTCATGAGCCGTGAATATTTGGATGGATATCAAAATCAAAAGCTCTTAATTTCAATAGCCTCAATTACTTAGGTCTTTTATATCGCCAAAATTAACCTTAACACCGCATACAAATCGTTTGAAGTAATCGTCATTAAGCAACTTACTCCCACGTTTTAGTATCAATAATATTATCATTTAATTTTTAGTAAGCATTCTTATGCAGTTTCGCTTTTATTGTTATTAAAAATTTCATTTATTTTATTATAATTAATAGGTTTTTTTATATAAATTTTACTAAACATTTTTCATGACAATAAATTTTACCAAAAATGTTAATTGTTACCTACTATTCCTTCTACTTTTTAAATATACAATAACGGTAATAACATACAATACCTAACGGAAAATTGGATTACGATAGTAAAAGTATTTTTATGAAATGTATGAAACCAAATATAATTTTGTATTTTATTTACAAAACATAGTCAATAGGTAAATACAGTATACTTTTGTTTAGTTATAACATGGCGTGTTGGTTTAACCCAATTTAATGTAATAGAAACGATGTATACAAGGATGATCAAGTCAAACTTACTTTTATAGTTTACGTTTCATTAGTGATTGCCTAACCATAGACAAAAATTCTTAATGTACACGCTTATTAAGAAAATAATGCAGAACCATCCTTAATTGACTAAGTATTATTTATTTAAATTGGAAAGTAACCTTTAAAAGACTGCCTGGATTATGTGGAGCACATTTAAAATTCACAAAATAACGCGGAAAAGTGGCTCGTAACCTTCCCATAAACGAGGCCCACCTAAAAATTAATAAGCCCCGTAAAGCACTCAATCTGTTTCGTAAAAAAGCTCCTCACCTTTAATTACACTTTGAAAAGCTCCCGGCTGCGTGATTATCCTACTATAAATTTTCACAGGTCACAGCACGGACACTAAAAAGAACCTAAATAAAAAATAAATTGTCTATGCACAGAAAAATCGAACATTTTTGAATTTAGAAACATCGCGTGAGGTACCGCGCTGCGAGATGGTTTCGGAGTTTTATGACTACATTTTTTCGTGTTTATTTATCCGTGGTGCGTCGGCGGAGCGCGTTGCGTCACTGGAGCGGGCTTTCGTACTGCCTAGGGGTAGAAATTTTCTACGTTCTACTACGAGCCAAAGAGCACGTAGCTCCACTGTGCAGACAGTTAGTACACTCGTTATGTATAGAAGGCCGTTCATAAATAGTTTTTAATTTTATAGGTCTATGTAAGGTAAGTAAATAAATTGGCAAGTTTTCTTGCCAACATTTTATGGTACATTAAAAGCTTACATTACAATGTTATTTATATGATATAATGTACCATATTTATAACAATAAGTTTAATTTTAAGTAATGCTATCTGGACAGTTAAAAGTTTTAGTTAATTTACTTTACTTTTTCCCATAGCTCGGCGGAGGTCTTCATGCATGAGAGAAGTATACGAAGAAGTTGGACCATAATACCACCCTGCAGTCTTAGAATGGTTTGAGACGTCAAAGTGACAGTCGTAAAAATAAATTACTGTACCATGAGAGACTTAATGATCATTATTAATTCATGATTAAGTAATTTTACTAATAACAATGTCCTGCAACATAAAGAAAAACAAAAGAAAAACTTATTAAATAAAAAAAATATTTATTTATTCTTATTTCAATGCTACCAACATCACGCAACATCTTCATATTCAAATTCCTAAGTGTCAAAGGAACAAAAAAAAAATCCTTCATTTAGAGTAAATTCAACTTTACCGGAGTTGACATAGTGTGTACCTGATGATATTGAAATATATTATTGTTGATAAACAATTTGTATTCCACCTTCAAAATGCTTTTTATTGCATCACACAATTTAGGCAGAAAATGGCAGCCGCGCCCGTTACATAATCTCTATTCAGTTTCAGGGCACGTTAGAGTAGGATAGAAAATTACGGAATTGCTTCGTGGGAGAAAACAGCACATATCGACGGGCCCGTGTTTGACCAAGTTACTTTCACCTTAAATAAATAATAAAGTGAGCTTAAGTTCATGACGAATATCGAACATGCAATCGATTGTGCAGATTATTTTATAGAATCGGTAAAACTTGCGATTTAAAATATTACATTATAATGGAGAGTTAAGTACAAAGCTTATTATATGAGAATCATGACTTTATTTAAACCATGATAAAAAATATGCTAATTATGTTTCTAAAAAGAAATTGACTGATAGACAAGGGATGCCTTATCACAATGGCTATCGCTTTTGCTAAAAAAACGTATGAAAAACATTCTTAAATATTATAAGTTTTAAACCTTATCATCACTAGAAAGTAGTGTCGCAAGATATATATGGATTGTTAAATATCATTAAGTTCGATCTAACAATTCTGCAAACTAGAGACGTGCCTGAAGACCCACCTGAAGATTTGAAAAAGCCTTTTGGTTGGAGATTACCTAACCATCAACCTCTTCTTACAATGGTTGAGGAAATCATCAAATGCATTGAGCGGTCTGCCATCAGTTCCAGAACGCGAGGAGCCTACCCAGCCCAGGGTTAAACCCTTTGCGCGACAGTTGGGCTATTTAAGATCCCGGTAAAATATAAATGAGTGTACTCTTATAAAACGTACGATAACTCTTACTTTTCTGCAGATGGAATTAGGTTGACACAAAATTTTGATATCGATACAATTCTCATGAGTCACAATTCTTGCAAAGGTTATACAACCAATGTATAATGAGACGTAGAAGGACGCACACGCCAAAATACATACATGTAGTATGTTAAAATAATAAAATAGTGAGCATGTAAAGAAAATAATATATTTCTTCAATTAATAAAAAGTACACTTGGACTCGGATGGACCTCGTTAAATTTAGTATGAGTTTAGGTAATAAAGTGGTATATTAAAAACAACCAGCGTAATAACCATAACCGCATATCATTATTTAAAAACGCAATCCAAAATATTAACGAAATGAACACTCGTAAAGTATTATCACCCAAATGGAAATTATCGTGAAATTAATTTCGGTTCAGTTTCATTGCGCAAAATAAAGCAATATTATGTTGAACATTGAAATATTTTAATACATTGAAATGTTCAGACAAAGTAATGGTAAGCAAATATTAATGTAGCAACGGTGAACGGTCGACAGTTCATCTAATGTCCTTACTCTGTTAGTAATATTGTCGGCCTTTATAGCGCAACTGTTACGCTTATCTTATCTTATCTTGATGTAGGGCCAGGATTACTCCCGGAGCACGTCGACCCAATGGAATATTTTGTGCTTCCCCAATCCTAATGTCCGCTGTCCTGGAATACACCCGGAGCCAGCAGCCTTATATCTTCATAACCAACCAAAGATAACCAGTAAGGATAACCCAGTCCAAAGAGACCCATTCTTTTCCTGGCAAAAGCATGACAATTATATAGGATGTGTTCCATTTGTTCGGTGTGCTCCCCACAGGCCCTACACAGAGGCGATCCAAAAAGTTTCATTTTAAACAGCATGCTATTAGTGCTATAATGGCCAGTAATATCACCACATTTGTTACGCTTTGTGTGCTGACGTCTGTACAGTAAAATACAATAAAGTAGTGAAAATATGTAAAATACATTAAATTCACTTCTAGCTACAATATAGCTGAGCCATAAACTACATAGATATAAACTAAAACTCATATATATATAAATTTCTTATCTCAGACGTACAAGTGCTTGGGAGGCACATTAAGTCATTTTGGTTCCGTTTGCTAATAACCGCTTTCACCCAACAACCCGCATTGAACCAGAGTGGTTTTACAGCTCACACTACTCTGTGCTTCTCCCATGTAAGTCTGAGCCCTAGATTAAGCTGTTAATGACGACCGTTATAAGTGTAGCTTAAATATAGTACCGGGGAACTTAGCGTGGGCAGGCCACCCACTATGAAGACTGGAGATGTTAAAGATTGAAAAACGCCTCTAGATTTGTACAACGCATTACCAAACATTTCGGAGATCCTTGGGCGCGTCTTTCGGATTATAAAGCAATGATATACATCTGTAAAACTTGTAAATCCTTTAATTATTCTGCTCAATCAAACCGTAATAGTTTGAAAAAACAAAACAAAGAGTTTATAATTTGTGCTTAGTTAGCTTAGTTTAACTATTACTAGAAAGTAAAACACTGATATTCAGTCTTTACTCGTAGACCGCATCACGAAATAACGAAAATAATATTTGAATCCAACTTCCAATTCCAGCTATTATCTCAACAGTTATTATATCGATGCTAATGGAAAAAGTTAACAATGAAGTGACAACTGATTTACCAATACAGGAACCATTTCTGAATAATGATATTAACGATACAAATTACAATAAAGCTAACACTGATTCAAATAAAAATCAAGTTAATAAAAAAGATTGGCTGTTCAAAGAATACTTGAAGAAGTATAGTCCAGTCAACGTTTGGGAGAGATTGAATAAGAAAAAGCAAGCGAATGGTCTTAATGCTTCTATAGAGTTGGATTTTGATGAGATTTTTGATGGTACGGTATACGACCAGATTCCTTCAATATGTACACCTAGATGTAAAAAGATGAATTATTAGAATAATTTTACATTGAAATTACATCCATCTAGAGTGATATGAACTAGTTGTAGTCATTAAACACAATGAATAATAATTGAAGACAATAGAATTTAACTTATTGGAACATGAACCAAAAGAAAGATATGGGCTTAAATTTATCAATTTTCTACAGAGTGCGACCTTATCGCTAAAAGCGATCTGTACTAGATAAGCTTAGGATCAACAGGATTAATAACTAAAATACTAGAACTCTTACTTAATGATAGCATGCCTACATAGAATACATAATAAAAAAATACTGAAATATATCTACTAAAATAGATATATTTCTGTATTAAATTTTAATAAAAAGTAATAATATTTCACAAACTTAAATTCAAAGTAAGTATCATCAACATCTGTGTTATGGATACTATTAGATAACGGAGAAATACAGTGATTCGTATATAAATAAAAACAAAAATATATCAGAAATATACTTATCATATAAATACCTGTTCCTGTCGGGATTTGAACCCGGGGTCTCGATTAAGTATATAGAGGCATTGACCACTATTTGACCAGACAGTCGTGTCTGTGTTACTCTACGCTCATTTTACATACAATATTGTATCAAATTTGTTTGTTATCTTGTATCTAGAACACAATACTATAAATATTTAATTTAAGCTAGGTAACTGGTTTACTCAAGCAAAAAGTGGTTCATCTCGTCGTAGTGACAGTTGAAGAAACGTTTGCTTCAACTGTCACTACGACGAAAGGGTCAAATTTCGCATGGCTCATATCTTAATATATCTATTTCTCTAACCTTCAGCCATAGACCCAACCGACGACCTGCTCAAAATCAAGATGCATGGTAAACAAGAAAGCGGCCGACGTAAATGGTTTCCACCAGGAACCCTGAACAGGGGCGCGAGAGATAAAGACTTATTCTCCTTACGCCGGAGATTCTACGAACTCATCCTCCACGTCATGTACTGGACCAGAAACAAACTAGTTGTGATGCAGAACTACAGAAAAAGATATAGAAGAAATAAACTTTACAAAATGGGTTTTATGACGAGTAAAACAGATATTGCCTGCAAAACTTTCCACAGATTTGCGTATAGAGCCTTGCATACGTGCGTTGGAACACGATATTGGTTTATGGACCGTTTTTATCCTATAGAGGTTCTGCACGCAGAAGAAAGGATGAATTATAAATGGTTCGATATAGAGCTTCTAATTGAATTGATAGTTGAAAATGATAAAAACTGCAAGAATATGTTCAAGATATATGACAGCAACAGACTCAAGGCCTGGAAGTTCCAGGATTAAATAGTTTTTTTTAGAATTGAAAATATTTTTAGGCGTGTATGAAACTGACTTATATACTAACTTAAACCTTGTCGTGGCTTAATTTTGTGACACTAAAATAATACCCGTCAGGGTTCATAATGATGCCAGAATATTGTGAATATTGTAGTTATTAAATAATAATAAAAATAACGTTATTGACTCATTTCTTATTTCTATGGTTAGATTAAAATTTAGTTAGATTAAATTCGCACCATCTCAGCCAACCACTTGCTTTCGAACTAAGAATAAAGAATGAAGAGAGGCCTCGGGGAACATTCGAATATTATTCATAATAGCAAAAACATAACTAGCGCAGAAACTAAATAATACGTATTATAATTAAATTAGTTTGCATGCACTCATTCCCAAACTAGATTAATCTGTTACTTGGGATTTCGTGTAATTTGTTAACTATTAAAGTCAACAAGGTCCTATTGCGACTGTCGCCCTCACCGCCATGAGTGTGATTTTTAATATGAAAGTGTAAATAATAATAATAATAAATAGAATGCGTGTGTGTGGGTATTTGTGAGTGTAACTATGTGTGTGAAGGTGTGTGTGCGTATGTATATTTGTGTGCAAGTTGTGGATGTAACTAAGAAATGCCTGCTTATTGGTATGTACGAGTTATGTTCATTTATTTATTTATATCTCATAGCACAATTGGCGGACTTAATGTCTACCAGTTAACCAGTCAACGAGTAGAAATAGTAAAAAGTCATGAATGGCGATAAAGGAAAGTAAAGACAATCATAAATCAGTCAAAAAATACATTAATATTTTACATTAACAATACTAAATACACCAATATAATAAATATATATTTGCTATAACTATTTTGATATCTAATATGTAATATAATATATATAAAAGTATAAATATAAATTAATCATAAATAATATAATAAATAGGATTATAAGACATTGTCAGACTTGTCAGCTTGTTAGCTTGATAATATTTTTAAAATGTCATTAATGAAACTATTTCCGTAAAAGATTTTCTATTTCTACATTATTGTGTATCTGTGTCACCAACCAAGCATGGATAGATGTTAAGGGATTTATTTGATTTGTTGTAAATATTACAACGGACCTTGAAGTAAGAACAGTCCTGTCGAAGGATTCAGCAGACATCTAAAAATAAAAGGGTAATAAAGATCACGTCTGCACAAAGACAATAAAAAGAGTTGGAACGATTTTCTGCCACAAACGTCATAATATAGCAGTAGTAATCCGAATTGGCGATGAAAGACTATTATAGTACTTTTCTTTGCTTCACCGCTAAGTTTTCGAAATAAATTACCAATTTTCAATCGAAATATATAAGTTTACTATTAGAAAGAATCCAACGCGCCGCGTACTTCTTTGCCAACCTGTAAAAAAAACAATTTTAGTATAACTAAAAGAGGATATAGTTTTCATGTCGTAAATTCCTTTTACCGCCACTAAAAACGACATTGTGAGTACGTTTACGGTTAGATTAACTGCAAATAAATTAAAGTTATAGCATTATGAAAACAGTGAAAAGTTGAATTGATTGTAAAATGTTTACGTTGAACAATATTTTGAGACATGCGTTTGTTTTTTTAGGTAAGTAACAAGAAGACCTAACAGGACACGTTTTCCGAAGTTTCCAAATGAAATTAAGCGTGACATTATACGACATCATAATCATATCAGCCGAGAGACGCTCACCGCTGCACATAGCCTCAAAGATCTCATAGATCAGACCTGTGATGTCAATCCGCATACAGCCTCATCCCGTGACCTTTATCAGACCATCCGTCTCTCTTAAAGGCTGCAAATACCAGTACGCGGCTGCCACTAAAGGACCTTTTCGCCTAAAGAACATTGGTGCTCCTAGCGATATCGGTAAACCGTATTTTGTTTATCGGTTTTCATAATCTTTGATTTGATGACGTATTTATAAAAAACAATATTAAACCCGTTTTACCGCGTTAATGATAACATTAATTTACACATTATTAGTTCAAATTGCAGGTTCCATATTAAAAACAAAATGATTCTTTGAGATAATTTACAGTTACATATCTCTGGTTTGCCTTCTAGCCTGTGAGAATGACTCTTGCCGAATTTTTAAATAAATAATTATTTAAGCAATCTGGTTTTTAAATATATTGAAAATATTAAGAATTTACAGATGGAACACTAAGTTAATAAATATAGTTCTTATTATATTAGTATATATTAGTTTAGTTCTTATGGCTAACTTATGTCACTTTTCATAGGAACGCACAGGAACAGTTTTTGGCGGGTATTTTATTCGTTCGATTTCGTGTCAAAGTATTTTTTTTCCTATGTGAAAATGGTGAACATTTATCTCATAAAACTATATACTGTACTGTTTGATGACTTGCTGGGGACTCTACATTCAATTTCAATTCATTAATCTGTAAATTTGTATCATAAGTTCATAATTTCATTATATTTGTATCAATTCATTCTCGTTTCCGAAACATTTTATCGTTATCATAACACAACATTCGTTTTGATTATTATTTTTAGACAAACTAGCGACGCCATCATTTGTCATTATAATCCCGTCAGGCTGCGTCACACTGCTATCCTAAAGCGTATCAAAGAAAGATGAATGGATATTATTAAAAAAAAACATGGCTAAAAGGTGTTAGATATCAAGCCAAACAAAAGCACTAGATAGAAACAATGGTGGCCATTCTTGTGACAACCTCTTAACTAGAATAATGTTACCACTTTCGACATTTTATTAAATGAGCTCACCTTTGCATGTATATTTATTGTTTAATTAAATTTTGTATTGCATATAAGTACAATAAAGGATATATCATTTAAGCAGAGCTATTTTAGAAAAGTCAAATAATAATAATTTCTCACACTCAAAGCTATTACCTAGCCCAAATTAAGCATAATTAAGAGCTTGTTATAAATACGAGATAACGGAAAAATATAGATAGTATTATGTGTATAAAGATCTGAAATATGCTAAATAAACATACAAACATCAATGACTCGTTAGTAAATATTCGCACTCATCATACAAATATCTGCACCTGATGAGATTCGAACCCCGGACCTCTGGTTAAGAAGACAGGAATACTGACCACTCGATCAGACGGTCGTCAAATGAAGTAACCGCTCTTCTTGCTTTTCTGGTCGGATTGTAATGATATAGTGAAAAGGTTGAAATTTAAATTAAAGAACATAAACTTAATTTAAAGTTTTTAAGTAGACAACAGAGTCTACGCCAATAAGTCCGATAATAGATACTAATTTAGATAACTTTATTTTGTTTTCAGTTTCGGTACCTATAACATTAATCAAATCTTATGATTTGAGTCCATATGATATAATCCATGGCGATCTGTTGGATTTAGATGACCTTTTCTACCTGCCCATGAATAACACATACCAACCAAAATCAGAAGAGAATGCTAGAAGAAATGATATGCCAAGCGACTCTTTGGATGACATAGAAGCCATTATGGACTCTTTGCGCGATGTAGATCCTTCCAACAGTTATGATGTAAATGATTTTAATGGAATTACTAGATCACTAAACTTTACAAGAAGACAACTTTATGAAAAAAAGCAATATTTGTATGACGCAGAAGATAGTGACAGAAAGAGAGTTACTGAAGAAAAGAAGAAAAATATGCTTATAAAGATAAGCATTACCTTTCTCATGCATTCTCGGTATAAAATTGTTGATGCATTAAAGACGAGGCAAATCGTGCGACCAGATAAAAGGTACTGATACAGGTAATTTCTCTAACTTATGTAAAATAAACGCTACAGCCGATTTTTTGATTACCTCTAAATATACTTTGTGTTATAATTGAATAGCTAAATGATAAAATATCTTTATTTAAATAGACTTATTTACTAAGTTCCTTTAAAACGTCATAACAGGGAATATGTATAAGAAAAAATAAACAAATGTAATTATAGGTAATAGTATTAACTTTAAGTAGGTATTAACCGGGTATTTACAAATTGGACCAGTTACAGAATTTAAAAAGGTATTAAATAAATTGTTAGTTTTAATTTTTAAATAATATTTATTTTAACACTAGTATGCATATTCCGAATTAATAATACATATCATAAATTACCTATAAATATTAATATCATATGGCTAGTTTATTACTATAGTGTCACCGAAATTAACTTATAAAATAATTGTTTTAAAGACTCAAAAATTGTAGCCGTTCCTTTGTGTTGACATCAAAATGGCTTATCTTTGCTATCGTCAGAACCCTTGGTTTCAAAAACGTCTGTAAGTTGCGGTTCCCGTACGTTTGTTTCCCATCCTAAGATCGCACGAAGCGTACAAGCCAATTTCCATACCGCTGACTGGGGTTTCAATCCACTTCCCTATTCAGAGACGGGTGATTTGTTTTCCAACACATACCCCTGTCCCGTATAGGTTGGACAGTATTGCGAAAGTTCATTTACCTTAAGAACTTGGAATCAATTAAAAAAATAACCAAATATGAAATTAAATTGGAACATTCACTGTCAAATTTTAAAGAAATAAGATGAATGATTTTAAAATTTTAAATTACTAGGATTGATTTCAATTTTTTTGCATGCAAATTTAATGAAAAGATTACTAAGTTAATTCAAATATAGTATTTTAATTGTGATTTTAGTCTCGATTTTCAGATAAATCTATAACTTACTTTGAATGTTTTACATGATATTATTTTTACAGGTACAGATTAGGTTATCTGTTCAGCAGACTGCGTCGCCTTGGCACCGAACAGAGAAAGCTAGTATCAGTAGCTTATAGGCAAGTAGAGAGTAAGGTATACGAGGATCTCAGAACCTTAATGGCCTTATATCAAAGAATAGTTCGCCTCGACGTGGACATGCGAGATACGATAGCGGTTATAAAGGTTGTCTACAGCGAGTACCACGTCATCGATGATGTGGAGTTAATTACGAAACCTCCAAAATAAAAAGACATTTTGGCAATCCAATAGAATTGTTATTAAGTGATCTACACTGCTTGTTGGAAGAAATAATCTCCGTCTTATCTTCATTTTCAATATGTTTATTTATATACATCTTCTTTTCTTATTTATAAATATATAAATGTTCGTTAATCCTGCTATGCCATGCTATGAATAATTTTTAAGGTGTTTTATTTCGTTTAATTAAAAGGCTAGATTGAAATTACGAAAAATATACAGAAAGAATACTAAAGAAAAGATAAAAAATTGTAATATTAAATTATTAATTTAAGATAATACTATGAAATTAATCTTAGTATCGACATCGGTAAGCTATCTTATCTTAATATGCAAAATCAGGAAAACAGCATATGCTGTTTTCCTGATTTTTTTTTGTTTAATGTAGACTCTATTGCAATTTAGCATCTAGCATTATGCCTTAGAAAGCTGCTGACTGAGAAGGACCATTTAATTGAACATTGATTTCTGCCTGTTTTATGTTAGACGAAGTAAACTTAATTCAGTTTTATTTTCATTCAATAATTAATTGTTATCAATAAAATAATGTACAAGCTTAGAGAGTGCATTGTTTATTTCGTCAAAATTGCTTACTTATAATTAAATTATTGGAGAAGTACTTAATTTTTTATAAGTTCACTCAGTGAACATTGTCACGTAAAAAGTACCACTAACGCCATCTATAAAACATCAAGTAACGTTGGAAGACATAAGTTCTGAATAACTCCCCATCAATAAGGCAACCTTCCATATATTACCAATTTAAAAGATTATATATTTTTTATTTTGATATAATAATTGAAGCTGGTTATATAAGGGATGCATTAGTATTTATAGATACTTATAACTTAAATAATTTACCTCGTCATACCATATCAAGCAATAACACGGCCAATGGGTGGTGGTGACCATCACCTAAAGGTAAAGACATTACGAAGGGATAAAGTTTTTATTAATATAATTTTGTTAATATGTTTTGACAAAAAAAATATTTTTATTTATCATAATCCTGAGTTGTCTATTATTCATTATGGCAACAATGAATTTACCGCGCTTCTCTTTACGGTGCGGTGATTGGTCGGTGACGCAGTTAGAGATTTAAGACAGCTACGTAGAGCGGAGTGTTGATCGCCAAAAAATCGAGCGAGTGGTGGCGGAATCTCGGCTTCTTTTCCCGGCTACCGGAGGTTTTAGTTAAGTGTTAGTAGGTTGTATCTGAATATATAGCAGGTATTGAGTTGCATCGACGTTTTACTGGTCTCTAGCAAATCAAGTCTATATAAGGGAGACATTTGATATTATAGACTCAAAGTGCACACCATCAGGCGTTAGTTCCCGTGTAGAAACAGCATCCTTCTCAATGTGCTTGTGGGACGGGCTCCTTCTAACCTCTTGCTGCCTGCTAGTACTACCTGCGTAGTTGCTGACACTCACTTTGCTTAGTGTCTTTTGAATATACATAATCGTTGTAAATTATAGAATATAGAATAGAATACAATACAATACAATATACAATACAATACACAATTACAATAACACATTAAGCAATAACCAACAACATAATGTATTAATTACATTAATAGATTATACAATTTTCTTAAAGAATATTTCTGTTTCTTTATTACGCTTACTGCTTATGTGATATCGATAAAAGTTTAATTAATAAAAGCTATTAACTAAATTAATATTTAGTTAAGCACTAATATGTTTAAAGAGAACACGTCAAAAATAAAATGAAATATTTTATGGTATTGTGTACTATTCTGAGTAAGTTAGATAGTAACTTCATATTAAAACTCAAAAAATTATAATAAGTTTTGGATTATCATCAATTATTGAACGGACATTCAAATATTTTCAGTACGACACTGCGTCATCAGCCAAATAAAATCTAGCCACGAGTATCCAGATATTGAGGAATTATTCCCAAAAACACCTTTACAAAATGACCGACGAATGCTAGGAGACTCCCTCAATTATGATATCGACATCGAGAGAATAGACGTCAGCAAATTTAAGAAAAAAATGGACGTATTTGTCCAAACACTTGTACGCAATACATCCGTACAAGAGACTCGAAGGCAGAAAGTACCTTACTTTAGCGGTCGTCAGTTCAATAGGGCTTCGAAGCATTTGATCAAAGCCAAAACAATGGACCTAATGCTGCAGACTATATACATGGCCCGACACAACGTAAAGCAACTGGAAAAGGAAAAATTTTTCAGTAAAACCGATACAGGGTATCGTATAGCGTTTCTGTTCCGAAAGTTAAGAAGAATATGGAGAAAAATGATGGACATTTACTCTATGATGGTTAAGCATTACAGGGATGAATACACTTACAAGCTAAAGCACATGTTGTTCCTGCACTTAAAAGCCATAAAGCTACATACAGATTTTTTGTATTTATGGTGGGTGCTGATTACTGTGGATGGGCAGTATACGAAACGAATTAGAAAAACTGTGGCGAGACAAGTAACCAAAGGGAGAAATTTAACTACTACTGAAGGTCCTGGTGATCCTATAGGGGAAACTACTGTTAATGGAGTGTAAAATGGAGGAGCGGCAGGTGAAGACATGGCTGGTGAGGAGCTCGCAGGTGGAGGTGAAGCACGCTCACAAGAATCATAAAAATTATTATAAAATAAGCCTTAATGAGTTGTAATTGTAATAAATACAAAAAATTAATAAATGCTATCCTGTAGATTCACAGCGTGAATACAATTGTAAATTACTTAGAGTAAACTGAATGAAATTTAAGTCTTAATGTACCTCTCGGCTGATATGATGATGGAGAAAAGGTAACAAATTAATTTTGTGTCACCAACGGCATTGGCAGGTAACATTTTACAAAGAAATTCACGCTTTGGCTGTGCAGTAAGTAACGAGATCTCTTTGTATATAGTATGCGTACAGTAGACGTAGAGACATTAAATAAGTGGCTCTGTGGACCAGCACGCATGTTCCTGCGTAGGTAAAAAGAGGGAGGGATAATCTTAAAAAGCTCTTTCGCTTCTTCAGAGCACTCTGTATGATACAACCGATAATAAGCACTAAGCGACGCTAGGCTCTAAGCTGTTAGTTACCTCTGCATCGCCAATCATACGCATAGCGTGACACTGCAATCTGTCCAGAGCATCGAGGAAGTACTTGTATAAGACTTTTTGTAAATAAAACTGAATTGTAAATGTAAGACTATATTAACTGCTATTAGAATAAAACATAAAATACGTGTTATTACAATGAAATCAAAAGGAAGGAGAGAACAAAGAGACAAAACGTCTAAAAGTATGTTGTCATAGACTGTACTGATCGGAGCCATCCCAAAGGAATTGGTTTTGTAGAACAGGCAACACTGCTCGGATGTGAAGTACCTAATTATACCATATCTTTGCGTGAGGCGGTTTTGATTACGGCGGCGCTTTAGAATAGAACCGAATATATGTTTATTGTGCATAAACCAATTCAAAAAACTACATATTGGCCAGACGACGACAGTATTTAACTTGATTTTACCTGATCAGCACCGTACCTATAGTTTCAAGCTACTCGGCCGGAGCCCCTGGTCATATAGATTTTAATTTTATATGTTCAGTTCTTCTACTCTAATATAAATATAATATAATATTATGTTATATGTTTTTCCGTTATCTAGTACTAATTAAACAACCTCTTAATGACACTACTGCTACTTTGGGATAGATATATTTTTTTATTGTATCATAAAATGTGAAGTCATGATCTAATTTATCACAATTTAAACCGAGTCATTATGAGCTTATAGATACTGAATGAGCTATACAATCAGTGCAAAAAAAAATCAAATAAGTAGACAGAATAGAAGGATATAACGATGAAAGTGGCATAATTTTCACTTACGAGTAATATGCGTCTATTAATAAAAAAGTAATAAACCTTTAATTAAATAATTAAACAACAAATTTCATTAAGATTTCGTTTGATTCATGCGTACATTTCGTTATTCTGTACTACTCATAAGAACTGGGAATATGCTATTATTGTTATTAATTTTCAATTGGTTGCTACTACTCACTCTAAGTAAGCTTATTGTTTATTTTTTAAAACTCCTTTCATTCTAATCAATATTTAACAATCACTATTTATTTTACCTTATTTATCGCCATTATTTTAACTTTAGGTACGACAGAAGAACCATACATATACAGTGGCAAACCGCTACCAAAATCAGAAATTCTCGATGAAGTACTATCTAAGTTTCTGAATAAAACTGACTACACTGGATCCTTGTTCCACTTTCTTAAAGGTGACAGTAATTTTGGCGATCAGGACAATTTAGACGTTGCCATATTAGATGCCAATAATGTGTTTAAAATAATCGGTAACACGAAAAAATTATACCATGGATGGTTTAGGAGAACAAGAGATGAAGCAGTAAAACAAAATCCTATTATTGTAGAAAAAGCTCTCGATTTCATGAAACAATCAATATACGGGACAAGATATAGGATGAAAGAAACAGAGCGGTTTCGAAAAAGATATTCCTCAAGTATAAGATATAATATAGCATTATTTTATGGAGCACTGATGCAAGTTTCTTTGAAAATGGAAACTTTGTATACAATAATGAAGAAGCTGCCTTTGAATACCCACTTCATTTGGTTTGTGATACTCTATGAGAAGATACTGGCGGCTTACGTCGACACACACCAGATGGCTGAAAAGATTTATGATTTGGATTACAAACATAAGAGATTGAGTTATGGGTATAAAGTCGAAATTGCACCAACAATACCTGATTACACAACCAAAAATTCTAAAAAGAGAAGTAGAGGAACACCTAGGAAGTTTACAACGAATGGAATGATGGTGATGCCAAATGATGAAAATAATAATACGTTCGACGGCATCAATCCTCCGGGCATGTATGAAGACGGTTCACCAGGTGGTCCAATGCCAATTTAACTTCAAATTTACTGTGGTAAGTACTGAAGTCAACCAAAGTGAACCCAAAAGACAAACTAGATAAAAATGCAATTGACAGGTCAAATCATAATGCAGAAAATGTACAACTTGACGAGACCCCCATGAAAATACACCATCTATCAAATTTGAAAAACCTTCTTCAAACTCCATTGAAAATACAACTGGCTAAAACTGCGTTTACCGATCCTAATTTCTATGTAAATTAATTCTGAGGGATACAGAAGGGCTATCACCTTAATTTACTGCTGTTATCTGAGAAATGAAACGATTACTAGGCACATTTGTTTTATAATTGTGTGTATTACCAATACTAAAAAATACGCCACAAATATTCATGTTTACTTAAGTACGCGTAAACAATCGCTATCTGGGAGGATTACTAAGCTGCTCACAGAACCGTTTTTACTAGGGCACACACCATAAACAAAATAAAGCAGTAAACACGTGTCAATGTACTCTGCTGAATCACCAAGTGTACTTCGTCTGTTCTCGTCACCACGCCACCACAGGCAAACGCACAGAGTTCGTAAAGGACCGACCTTATCTCCACTATTAAGATTTTAAGCCACATAAGTTATGCCTCAACATCTGTTGTAGTAAATGAAAACAATTACTATCAATTAAAATTATTACCATGGTACAATGAAATCCATTGTTTTTAACCTAAATAATAGTTATTTTTCGATGTCTGCTATTTTGTTGCGTACACAAGCTTATGGATTTGCGGTTGGCAATGTATTTTCCGTACTGCTTCTAAAAAGTTAACTCGTAATGTATGTTATTGTAATTCAGTTTTGAGTACCTGAAGCAATGAATAAATAAAATCATTGGGACACATATTCGTTCTGTTTGTTAAGTCTGAGCAATTGCATCTTGGGAAAGTTTTATAAAGATAATTTTTTGGCTTTACATAATAAAAATGAAACAAAAAATGCCATTGTAATAAATTTTATTTTAAGCAAAACAGACGAGTATAAATTAATAATACCTTTTATAATCATCATAATAAAATATCAACAGAGGAATGTTTTTCTAAACAAAACTACATTAGTTCATGATTTAACAAATAAATAATAAAATAAGGTACAATAAATAAAATTCTTAGTCAAATATTGTATAATAATAAACAATCAAACTATACTTTTGTTGAAAATTAATTTTTATTCAGAAAGCTTGTCCTCTTTGACGGTACATTATATTAAATATAGTATATATATAACAGAGCATTATATAGTAATCTGAATGTAGCTACAATTACTTATAAAATAACAAACATATACTATAAATGGCGCTGATTCAGAAAAAAAACCATTTCTCAATTTAAAAATGATGATTTCGTGATGCTTTCTCATTATTTGTAGCACAAGGCGACAAAGCGAAAAAAGCGATGCAATCACGCTGTTTTCACGCTTTGAAATACGACTAACGGGGAATTGTAGCAATGCTATCGCACATTTATGAAACCACCTGTAACATCGCTACAAAAAAGTCGCCGTGGGTTAGGGCACTTGTTAAGTTGGTTTTGGCCCGAGGATAGAATTAAAATTAATGTAATTAATACTCCATTTAAAGCGCTATCCTTAGCGAACAATTCCTGAATTATATATTTTACAAATTTCTCTAAATAAATTAATCGACAATTGTACTTAAAAAGAAAACTTTATTTCATAAATATTAGCAATTCATGTATTTTCTTGCTTGCAAATGCAAGAAAATTTAGCCTCATCAGCATTTCATACGTCGATATAAATAATATGAATCGAAAATCCTAAAAATATAAATTGAGTAACAAAGAGGATTAACGTCGCAATTTTATCTCAAAATATTGCTGTTATGCGTCTCTTAATTTTCTAAAAATAATAATATATTTTGTACTTTATTACTTTGCACAAAATACGTAAATATATCTTTATTTGCAATTAAATGATAAACAGTATTCTGTAGTTTAGTGACTGAGATGACCTACTTCCGATTTTGAGGTCCGTGGTTCAATTGCCAGTGGGGACAGTAATTTCGTCCTAGGGTTTTATATAAGTGTGACCTAAGTCTGCCACCATTACAATAATATTATTGTTCCGGCAGTTGAAGGTAAGTAGCCAGTTCTTCTGTGGTTGAATCCGAGTAAAGTTTGAGTCGATCTTCGGTCTTATCTTCGCTTACCATCAGGTTAGATTTGACCTCGTTAAAAAAAATAAAAAAAATCTCAAATTCGGGAAGACTACTAAGAATATTACAGTATTGGGAAGACAAAAACAGAAATTGTTTTTTAATTAAAATTAAATAACAAAAATAAACCTACTGGTTTCCTTAATAAGGTCGATAACATAGTACACAATATCAGAGTATATAATTCACTTTAACTTAAACTAATAATTGTCATATTCACAAGAATAATTTCTACTATTTATGTATATTTAACACACCTAATAGTTACAGCTACTAACTCATAAATAGCATAATGTTTTACTTTTAAATGACAATGACGTTCAATGAAGTTTATGTAAATAAAAACAAATATTAAATTAGCAACGAAAACAATAAAAACATATGTTTTAAATGTAAAGAAAACTCACCAATTTGAATAAACCAATGGAATGAAATAATAGCTATTAATTTTATTACGTTTTTGTTCATCATCGAACGGTTTAAATTTGAAAATTATCACATTTAAGAATGGCGAAATAACATTTGAATAAATAAATTAATAATATTAAATTTTCTATAAAGAAGTTTTTTTAAAATTTCAAATATCGAACACCGTAAAAAACGAAACATTACTTTTGCATTATAGTTCCACTAGCGAGATCGTTTCAGTTCGCAGCATGCCAAATACTGCGAACTGAATCGACTAGTGGCACATGAAAATGTCGCACCACCTGCCATTTTTTCATAAATTTTTACTCTAGTGAGTATATTTGGAACTAAACCATGATAGCCTCACGTAAAAACCTCATTTTTAATAAATTATGGGTCACTTACTCAAATCTCGAATAAAAAGCCATAAAATCTAACTGTGTTTTAAATAAAATCGGTAACGATCATTTAAAACTAAAACCGTTAACTGATTGCCACAATATTTTGACAATTTTGAGATTCTAATCATAATTTTTTTTTAAAGATATCCTATATAAATTAATTGTATTATTTATTAATTTTAAATCTACATTCACATTCCCATTGCCTGCAGACTATTCTTAATCCTAAATCGCCTAAGGTTTTAATCAAAAATTAACGCTATTCCCTTACCAATAGAATTTAAATAAGCTGGCGTTGAACTAACCAACAGTTATTACGAATTGTACCGAAAATATTATGAGCAAATCCGTAAATACTTTAGTAAACATTTTTTTATGAAGTTATTTTGTTACAGTCAAACACTTTCAAAGACAGTCAAAAGAAGTCTTCAATAAGCTTGGTATAACTGGTCTTGTATTTCCATGTCACAGGTCTAACTTTGCACAAGAAATAGTTTCATGAAAACACAGTTCACTATTTTTGTCAGTCATAAGTCGTTTTGCCCGTAAAGAATATTTAACTGTAACATATAAATACGTATTTGAAGCATAACTCGTGTATAACTAACGAACTTGAGGTACGACCTCTCTTTTTAATACTTTTCTAGAACCATAGGTATTTTCATTTTCAATACTTCATGATTCCTTTGCCACCGATTACCCTCTCACTGTACCTAATACTATCCTGTCTATATATATATCAGTCAACACTTATGGACGATACAAGTAACTAAATAATCTCATTCTAGAGTTGATCATATAAATATTTATTTAAAAATATTATGAATACCTAATAAGAAATATTTGTGACTGAACACACAGTGACCCTAATGAAAATGGATAACCAACATACGAAACCCAACGGGCATATACTTTTATATATGATGGAAGAAACGCATATAGCATAGGGATATCCTACACAAATAACAATCAAAACGAATTTTAAAGTTATTAATTTAGTTATTTCAAAAACTAATATTAATTAGTCACGTCCAAGTACTTATCAATTACAATCGCTATTCGAATTACACAGGCTGTTTTAAAAACTTCCATTGAAAATTTTACGAATGCAGGAAAATACAAATTTTTGAGAAACAGCGACATCTAACGACCATCCGTTAAGAATCAACGGAAAGCACACATTTAATATAGATTTATGTACAATATATCCCATTCTCTCATTATGTATAGGAGAGGGACAACATTAAACAGAACTGTCAAATAACCTAGAAACATAAGCTATATTTTAAATTTCATACACTTTTCCAAATTTCACATGATATGAAAGCTATCCTTTTTACAATCATATTGAAAGAAAGGGATACATTACACTTAACTTCTGTATTCAGAATCAAGCCCGCTGTCAATCAACTGAATAGTGTCGCGGTATAGACAAACAGTCGTCTATATTTACAACAAAACCGTAGCCTTCCATAGACTTCACGATACTTGGCTGCAGACTGTGGGGATGTGAACCGGGGACCCTCACTGAGTCTTGGGCTTCTGTTGTGGATTCTCGCTCGCGAATATAAAGGCGAAGTCAGATTTCTTCTGTGCGAACGATATGAACTCATCTGAAATTGTTTGGGAATGTGTCAAAGTCAAACTATTTTATTATAAATACACTCAATGCCTAAGATTTAAATCGTCATAACAGGAAATAAGAATATAATAGAAAGTATGAAATGCACGGCGATCATTTCAAGTGGTTATAACCCGGGTATTTGCAATACGTCCCAGTTTTAAAATTTAATTTAGTATTAAATTAATTATTTAGTAATAATAAAATTAAATAGTATTAGTAGAAGTTAAAAATAAAAGTAAATATAAATAAAATTAGTAATAATCTCGCCCAAAGTAAGCATCATTAAGAGCTTGTGCTATGGATATCTGAGAAATATGCACATAAATATCAGAAATATAATAAATAAATATAGTACAAACTTTTTAGTAATTTTTGACTTTAATATAAAAATATAAATAATGTGTGTCTTAACAAAAATTAACTTCGTTAGAACCATTGCTTCCTTAAAGTTTGTAAGATCTTGTAGCTCTATTATATTTAACATATAACCACCATCATTATTAACATCCTATATACGTCCAACTAGGCACAAACCTAACATTGGCGATACACATAAGAAGTTTGTTCCGTAACAACGTCGATCGTTAATGCGTTTCGTTCGTAAAAGAGGTGGCTGTAACAACCGCGACCAACGTTAACCTTAACCTCCCTCATGGCTGGAGACTCTAAGAGACAGCGGAACACCTCCCCTGGAGGTGATGCCTGTCGATTAGAACTCCTCCAGAGGCGAATCGCCCCTTAAGGCTTGAGGACTTAACGGGCGGACTCCAAGGTTCTCGCCTCCTTAAAACCCTGGTAACGCTGTAAAGGCCATCTGCGGCCAACAGCATTAGTCAGTCCAAAAAAAAGTTAACCTTAACAATGTAAACGTTAATTATAAGGTTTTAAATATAACAGAGTCGTGTCCACTTAAATCAATAAACTGTCCTCGGATGCTTTTTGGAACCCAGTATGAGATGCTAATCAAATGATGAGTTAAGTTAGTAACCGTAAGTGACGTAGCCCTTCTCATCAAGATCGATCAGTGTAAAGGTGTGCTGAGCCTCCTCCGGCGTCAGCGCCAGGCAGCGCGTCGCCACCTCCTCGAAGGTAGCAATGTTTAAACGACCGGTACGAGTGTTGTCGTATAACTGGAATTGAAAATATTAACTATTATACCCGACAAAGTGTTATGGTGAATACTCCAATGGTTGTCCCGTAGAGATCGCTGGGAGCGGTAAGACCGCCTGTCATTTTCATTTAGATCAATTTAATTTATTTAAAATAATACCTTAATTTATTTATTCTTCACTTACTACACTTCTACTTAGTATTGTTTAAATTCTACCATATTACTAACAATGCATGTAAGCATGTTACTAACAAATATGGATTATTATTTTAGAACAAGGCGTGTATGTCGATTAATAAGTAAGAACAAAACTATCATAAGATAATTAAAGAAATACAATTACCTACATTAACACTAAAGCGTATTACACAATGAATGTATAATCACTTAAGTACGCTTTATCTAATTAGGCTTTAGTATTTTTTTCGTGATTTAAAATGAATTGAATAAAATATTAAAAATGAATACAAAATGCTCAAAAAATTTGAGCATTGTGATTTGAGAATTAGAATGAATTAATAACCTTGAAAGCGAGCGACAATAGCTGCGTGAGCGGCGCATGTTGCAACGACAGGAAAGACGCACACAGGAGGTAATCCGGCAAGTACGCCAGCCCGCTCGACGGCTGGAACAACACGCATTTATTATAACTATAATACACAAATACACGACCACACGCACACTTTAAATCACACACATATTTTGATTTTGAAACTTCCAAAACTTAATATGCCATGAAAAGGAGACCTAATCAGCTTTTACAGTAACCTAGACCCTGGCAAAAACAGTGTAGTGAATTTTAAAAACCGAGG
This sequence comes from Acentria ephemerella, assembly GCA_943193645.1. Lineage (NCBI taxonomy): Eukaryota > Metazoa > Arthropoda > Insecta > Lepidoptera > Crambidae > Acentria > Acentria ephemerella. The sequence goes on from OW971887.1 coordinate 1,496,152, forward strand.
TTTATATAAAGCATACAATTATAAAAGACAATTATAATCATAAAGTTATTTGCTAGCTAGTGGAGTTTGAAATATATTTAATTATCAATTTCATACAGCGCCACCTATTGAATATCAAAAGGAACCTTTAGAATGAGATACAACATTTGAAATTGAAAAATTAACGACTTTGGGATATTGTAAACTCATAATGCCTCGTGTTCATCGGAGCGTGACGTCAGTTTTCGATAGTACTCCACCTATTTAGTAAATAAATGAATTTTTATGATGTAATACATTTATCAGATCAGATAGACAAATTTTATTTTATTTACTTTTAATTAATGTGATTGCGACACTAGCTATGGGCACGACTCTATTCCTGATGACAGTTTCGATCACAGATTAAAGAGAATATGTCTAAAGAGTTTCAATTCAATTGGCAATAGTGTTATTTACACAACAAGTATAGACTAATAAGTCGCATACTATTTATTTATTTTGGCAATCCCCGCTACCATTCTGAATATCATTAACGGAAATAACATTCTGAGAAAAATATTATTTATAAAAACAATGAGTGTCCTTTTGAACTAAATTGTTTTATTATTATAAACTCCATCTATCCGCGAGTTAGGGGGAAAGCACAGTGCAGTCCACATAAGTTCTTAATATAAAATTATTTTCATCTCTTGAGCCATAAATAGTAAGATTTAAAAAATATCTAATAAACCTATATTTAACTAATGTATAGTTGAATAGTTTCAGTTAACTGTGAACTAGATGGCGCTGCTTCACTTGTTTGTTAAACAATAGAGCTTTCTGTCGACGTCTGTCGAAGAGTGTTTTAGACACTGTACAACGTATACATGATACGTTGTACAGTGTCTAAAACACTCTTTTTAACATTTCCCAAAGACAAGTGAACTATAATTGGTCTGCTCAAAGCTAACAAGAGCGCGTTATTTTGCCTCGTGTCTAAAGGACATCGGAAAAGCCAAAGATGTATGAAATAAACATTCCTCTGTTATTTTATACTTAACGGGGTAGCTCTTGAACTACATCCCATCATGTTTATTGATGATAAGATCGGCGATGGAAGCGAGCTACACCGGAATCCCTCAATCACAGAGAGTAATTGGCTGTCTTTTCCTTTTTTTATGCTTTACTGGCTTGTATGACTTTCTTTTCACCAATCGCCACGACACAACAATACTGCCAACATTATTATTATGACAACCGACTAAGTAAAAAGGTCGCCATGCCAAAAAAGCCATACCACCAAGCTAAACAAACAGAACCTCGAACCAACTGAACTTAGGCGAGGTGGTTACTAATAGATCTCAAATGCACCTCCAAAAGTATTTCACCGCCTTTGTAGTAGTGTCGTTTAGACCACCTACTTCAGATGTCGAAGTCCGAGATTCAATTCCCAGTGGGGTAAGAAATTTTCTGCTCGGTGGGCTTTTCTAAGTCTACCTGGTTAGCTACCACTATCTTACCTAAGTCTGCCGCTATAAACGATAGTGTTAACAGCATTGTCGTGTTCCGGCAGTTGGAGGTAGGATACCCAATTCTTCTGTGGTTGAGGAATCTGGGAGTAGCTCGCTTCCATCTTCGACCTTATCTTCACTTACCATCAGATGAGATGAAGGCAAAGAAGTGAAGAAGTGAATGAAGCAAGAAGCCTCACTTTAAAAAAACTATTACTAAATGTACAAACTCTTGATAATGCTGTTATGGAGCCAGAAACTAAGTCTAATAAATATATAGTAATGTGAAAAAGTAAATTATAATATTGAATAATAAATAAAATCAACCATTTTCTGTGATATACGGACTCCTTAATCCAATCTTTAACAAATGCTTTTTTGGGAATTGTTATCATAATTGAAGTTGAGGCATCGTTATTTTCATAAAACCTGGCTGATCATGGAAGTAGACTATAAAATGTCTTACCTGAGCAAAGATATCATGAAGTCTTTGAGCTTTAATATCACGTGGTATACCGAGCCGAGCGGCGAACTCTTCACGTGACACCCAACGAGCCCGCACTTGCACACCTTGAGCGGCCAAGTGGAGCTCCAATTGAGATCTTTCTAGTCTGCAATTACAGAAATAAGAATTTTGAAGAAGTCTCGCAATAAACTCGGCGATCATCGCTTAACAAATAAAAAGCAACGTACCCAAGTTGTCCTCTCAGTTCGCTGATTTCCCTGATCGCAGCTGCGTTGGGTATGCCCAACTGCTTGGCTCTAGCGATCAGTCTGCAGTCATCATACGTGTAATCAAGTACTGGCACACCAAGAGCTCTGAAAAAAGATTTAAGGAAAGATTAAAACATGCTCTGACTCTACTATAATATTGATGATGCTTCTACGCTGTCACTCAGTGTATCACTGTCTACTTAGAACCAATTAGGTCTACTTAGAGACTATATGTCTTACTTAGCCATCACATCTCTCACGTTCCTTGCGTATAGTTTGGGATCCCTCTTCTCTTCCTCACTTGGGTAGTAAACTGGCAGGAACTCGATCTCACAGGAGCTGTGCACTTGCGTCAGCGTTAACCAAAGAAGTTTAAGCCTGGAAATCATTTATAGGACTAAATTTGTAATCATCAATAGTAACAATTGAACAACCTGTTTATGAAAGCGGTAGAATAGCCCTCTTAAACGAGGTTTCTTTCGATTACACGAAGAAAGAAGTGAAGAAGAATCATAAACCGATAGCCATAAAGTTTATATGCTCAGTGGTAGCAGCCATCTTGTCTAGCTGGACTGATAATTATAACCCACACCACACAGAAGCACAGATTAGTGGCGATATGTCAGGATGAAGAATCTAATATAAAACATCTGAATATGTATTTTGTTTAAATCTATAATAAGATGAACATGATCATGGGATTAATCAATCTTCGAGATACCGTAGAGAACATTGACAATTCGTCCTATTTTATTTAACATATAACAGTGTCTCATCACTCACGCGCCAGGGCCTTCCCAAGTCCACGTAACGGTATCTCTCGCATTAGGATAACGGATGGTAACTGGCTGGACAGGCACTCCAGGGTAGAAGCCGCCTGGTTTGAACGTGATCAGACAGGACCTATTTGTACACGTTCCTTCTGGAAAGATCAGCACCTGTAAATAGCAGTGAAAGGTGGGAAGTGGAATTGTCTTGCTAAATGGTCACTGTTGCAGATATGATAATTATATAGTGGGCCTGATTTCATTTAGCACGGCCCTAATTACATTTCAGTTTTTGGCATCTTTTTTAATGCAAAATCATCAATCATCTTTTGTGCTATGTAATGAATTAATTTGTTATTAAGACTTGACATGACGGATTCTTACGTACAGATTTTGAAATAACAACTTGACGTATTGAATTTGAAAATTTCGCTTATCGAGAATTACGTTTTGGTAACTCAGACAGCGCGTGTCCTAATTCATATTTTGGCATGATATCGCGCAAAGTGCATAACGTTTTCAAAACCAATAACACCGTTACTATCGCAAATCTCTACAGCAACAGACAGCAAAGTAGAGGATTAATCAGCAGAAAACACACGATTGTTAAATATTACTGAATGAATCATTTTTTTACAAATATAAGTCAGTACTAAGGTTAATGGTCTCCATATAAAAAAAAATATTTTCTATACTTTCCTAGAGTCCGTATGTAAGGAGTTACCTCCGAAAGAAACAAATGAACAAGGTATCAGATAAATTTATGGCACGTCAACAGAATGGTCTTTTGACTTCTTACATATGTATAGAAACTACACATAAAGTAAATTAACAAAATAGTTTAATGTTACCAGGTATAAGATTTAAATGTTCCGCTTTAGTTACATTCTAAAGAAAATTATTGTTTGCATTTGGTATCCCTTTTGCTATCAACCCGAATAAACTACACGAGCAATACTATCTTTGTTGTTACAAGCTACAGTGATTTTACCAGAGTGATCTTGAAGTTCTTAGGAGGAATTCTAGGAATTCTGTATTTTTCTTTTTTTAACATACCTGAGGCCAGTCTTCTTTAGAGGTAGCCCTCTCAATGATTTCCTTTATAGTGTTTTGCCTGGAATTGGGGTCATCTCGCCAAACATATACGGGCTGCGTGTAGTTGATAAGCTCTGGAAATTTTATTTCAAAATTTTAGGATTTATACCTCGATTCCTCGCTAACATAACAATATGGCGCTGGACACAATCGTTTTATTCGTCGTTTTTCACTTTTACTTGACAGTGTAGAAACGTACTGTCAATTAATAAAATAAAAAATTCATATTAAGATATAAAAGCAAATCCGTTGAATAATTAGGCGAATAAACGGAGAAAATGTTGAAAATTTGCTAGTTGAATTGGATTGAAAGAGACATCTACATTACCTTTAGATCGGTTTGAAAAGAGCTAGACAAATATATATTTATCATGAGGCAAACACAACATACATGCACACATTAGTACAGTAGACACCAAATCGTACGTAATAAGAACACAAAAGAAACTAATCTTGTTCACTCGTGATAGGAGGCGACTTAACAAGGTTTGCTTAAGCATTATACATGCATAATGCACACACATACTATACAATTAGTAAAACAGCTACCTAATTACGTAAATCCAATGGTGATTTCAAACTAAATCTGCAATTATGGGTATTTACTCATATTTCGACTCAAAGGACATAGATATTTTTATAAATATAGAACTAATTCAATTTTCAAACCATTTATTCAACGTCCACTTATTGCAATACTTGTTAACATTGAAATTGATAAACAGACACTGTTGACGCGTGGTCGACAGTATCAATAATATATCGCTCTCTTTGATTCGCATCATGAGGAAATACACTGTAACATCACCGTGCGACTTTGCAATTCATCCAGAAATGGATTATCTTAGTTTTAGTCTAATCATTTTAGTTAAGAGGTTACTAAAAATATTTAATCACGGTAAATGAATAATGAAAAACATTTACAATAATTTAGTTTTCCGTTGTGATAGAGAGCACAGTTTGTATTATCATGCTGATAATTACTTGTATGCCTTGTTATTTGCTTAATGTTGTACAAAATAAGGACAAATGGTATTCCTGGTTTAAAACTGAGGGTGTCTAATATTCAAAATGTTAAGTTATGTTAGCGAATACAGTATGTTTCCGGAAGCACGGAGTCGATGATCAGAAAAAGAGTCATAAAGTATACGGAACTTCTTTATTTGATTTATAATAAATAAATAAACAATTATTGATAATGTCAGACAAAAATGGTATGAGTTTTGCAGGCCTGTCTTTATTTTTAAATTACAAGCTATGTAAAAAGGTAGATAGTGCCTGTCATCTGTCATCATCTACAGCCACACACATCATACGACCCACTGCTAGGTACAAATATTTGCATCGGAGAAACACATAAGAAGTTCGGGACATACCCAAAGCGGCCTGGTTTGTGTAAGTGGTTGCCATAACAACCGAGATAGCGAAAGTTTCTTTGTTTTTAGTTATAGAAACTATCAGTAACTCTTATTATCTCTTTACTGTTATTAAATCGAACTTTTCTTATTAAATGGTAAAACCTTGTTGATAAGAAGGGTTGTTTGTTTTTTACTAGCGACGTCTTATGTTAATTCCTTTCATTTAATAAAGCGGTAGTCAGTTTTGAAAGCTATTTAATTTAAATACAGGCAGACGCTTGATATTGCAGAATCGTTGACATTCTGGTGACAACTGTAACCGAACGACGGTGGACTGCTTCACGACAGTTACAGTTTCAGAATAACTTAATTTTGTTTATTTATTATTTCTCTTATATAAGTAACTAGCGCTATTTATTTTATTTTAAAATTAATTTATTTTAAACCAATTAAATATACCGCCCAAGTTTGAAACGAGAAGTACACCAATGAAAGGCTGGTCGAACAACAGATCGCTTAGTCTCATCGCTTACTCTCATCTCATACTTCGCTGAATGGCGACGTTGATTCTTTTTGCGAAATACAAATAGCCTTTATTCTCGCTTACATTTTTTGTCTTCTATATATAGCGATCCCTTTTGAATCCCGATGAATTGCACTCTTTGTTTTTTAAATAAAAGATAATAACAAAACTTAATGTGCAGTGTGTTTAGGTTGCGAGTCAAATACGAATGAATCGACAAATTTAATTCCGTCACCTTTCATTACTTTCACTCCGTTACCTAAAAGGGACGTGTAGTTGCGAACGCTCGCGGATTATGCAATTATCTGTAACACGATCGGCATACTATATTACTAAACGGAGCGTGATAAAATTGTCAACATAAATTTCACTTGTACTTTCAAAAGTGGAAAAAAATTCTTAGTAGGTATGGATAAAACACTAATTAATTAATAATTCCAATTCTTGTCATTTGTCGCCTACACTAAGGGATATATTCCCTTTTCACTGTCGAGTTTTTTTTTATATACTTGCATTTACATATATTTATGCATGCATTCGTTGCATTTAAGTTGACTTTTCCAAAAATCTTAGAATTTAGTTAACTTTTAGGGATAACAAAATCTTATTTTAAGATAAAAAGAAACACTGCATTGTAATTTCAAGGGGAAAGTATTGTATCACCGGTTAAATGATTTTTTATTCCGCTAACATCCCCATTTTACTTGATTTATTTTATTGTTCTCCAGAAACAAAAAAAACGTGTAAGATTCACTTTATAATGTTTTTGTACATTAAGTCTTATGATTTAAATCCCTTTGCCTTCTCATAAAAGATAAAAGAAGATCTATAACAAGGTTAAATTTTTATTAAAATCCAACAAGATGAACAGAATTTCATCCAGATGTCAAGTCATGCGTTACGAAATAAAAATGCTTGTAAATGTCCTATAAATATTATGAAGTGTAATTACGCTTAAAATAATATTCTAATTTGTATGTAATAATAACAATTAACGAATAAGTAAATTTTTGTTTTGGTTTTGAGGCGGTGTGGAGCGGAGCAATCTTCTTCTTTAATGACTAACCAACAGGCGAAAAACAAGGTAGTTTAATTTTTTCTACAATCAGTCTCTTAAATGAGGAAAATTTTGAAAGTAGAAAGCCGGTTACTACTAAGAAAAAAAAAGTTTTTAACTTAATCTGTACTGTAAAGTTGGTATAGAATTCGCTGTATCACTTCTAGGTCCTAGAGGTTAAACATTCAAGCGTATTCGTGGTATATAATTTCTCTTTTACGCACGTGTAATAATACTTTTACAATGATTCCGTAAAAGTGCCATAGTGTAACTCTCTTCTTTATTTTATGTCAGAAACGGGCAAGCAAAGCAATAATCTCTCTCGACAATATCAAATAATGACTTTATGCTACTGGTACGACGATCGCATGATGAAACAAAAGGTCCACGTATCTCCACTAAATTAAGTCTCAGAGAGTAAATTTCGTATTTAAAAGGTTTTTATGCTAATTTAAGCAATTAGGTACATTTTGAAACGCAGATTTACCAACGCTTGTTACGTGGATTTGACTATATGGAAGCAACGTTAGCAAAGTCACAATGAACTTCGTGCCTTTGAATACTTTTATACGTAAATCCTACACCAAGTAACCATCTTAATTATATGATAAATATTAAGCATGAAAGGTCACGAAAACGGTGAAAACTCCAAGTGCCGTGCCGTATACGGAACGACCTTGGTCTAGTCTAGAATAGAACCTACAGCATGAAGCCTTACAGCACGCTGCGCCTTAAATATAGGCACGGTAGATCTAACACGAGGCTACGAAGTACTAAGTCGAATTTTTACATTTATTGAAAGCCTCTAAACGAAGTACATCTTGATTTAAGTGCAGACACTATGAAGCTTGTTCCGCTACGAAATAAGATTTTGTTCAAAATAACAAAAAACTATCACAATATTTATAGCGTCCAATTTCAATATGCTATCTGCAGAGGGATAGCTGTAGTTAAGTAAATACCAAATCTCTGTTATTTTCAGTGTATTACCAAAGAATGTTAGGCAACATAACTTTAGTAAGCTTAGTTCTATCTGAGAATAGAATATTTAAATCGATCGTAAAATGTACTACATCAACAGTGAATGGTGATTATATATTTTTTAAACTTTCTTATTAACTTTGATCAACACATTGTTTAGGTAAATTTATTACCCTAATTGGTTATATAACTTCTAATTATAAACCTAATAGGAAAACGATATTACCTACGATAGCGTTTAAATAAACTGCTTTTCTTTGATAATTAGAGCGCGTTATAGAACGATTCTCTTTCTCAGCCAATAATTGCGTGAAATTAGTTAGAAGTCAAAGACAAAATATTTTATTCAACTTTGGTACATATGAACACTTATTGATCGTCAATCTAAGCCATCTGTTTATAAATCTGGTAAGGCTGGTACCGGCTGGTCTAGTCCTGAGAAAAACAGTGTTTTAGAATTACATGACACAGAGATGTTACACTTCTCGACTTGTGCGCAACCCAAAATTTCAACCATAAAAATATGTACTTGGATATAAAAAATACAATTATAAATGTAATGTTTCCTATGTAATTAGTAATCTGAAACAATTGTATTTTGTATCTCTGAAAAACTGACCTAAATAAAAGCAAATTACATGGTGAGGTTATAATATTAACTTTTATGTTAACCATAAATGAATTAAGTGCTTCGATAATCTTCTAATACATGTATAAAAATCTCGGGTCCTCATAATTTATGAATTTTTTTTTACCCCTTGGTGATAAAGGTGGCCCTCTCCAGATTTATTTTTAAAATAATATCAATGGAAAAGCAAAGTTTACTGAGTCAGCTAGTATTCACTATAAAATTATATCACAATACCAAATGATTATTGCGTATCTTTATAAGTTCCTGACAAAATAGATCATTGAAGCCTGTGATATTCTAGATTGACAGGAGCCACAATAATGCACAATTAGTAATAGCAGACGCTCCGAGTTTAATCGACCAGATTTTTTTTAAAAAAAAGCAAAGCAAAAGAATCGTCATTGTGGCCACTATAATTTGCTTCTCTGCACTTATTTATTATATTTTGCAATATTTAAAAATATATTTTTAATGCACTGTAAAACAAAACATGTATATGTTTATAATACTAATACATAATGACATAATTGATTTGTAAATGTCATTATAAATACTAAAGGCTGAGAGTTTCTTGCGCCGCTTCTTCTCTGCAGCTACTAATTCGTCGAAGCGGTAGTAGGGTTGATTGGGAATATGCATACTAGTGTTATTTTTAATTTTAAAATAAGTATTATTTTAAAATTAAAACTAACAATTTATTTAGTCCATATTTAAATACTATAACTGGGACAATTAGTAAATGCCCGGTTGATACCCAGTAAAATTATGACTATTGCCTTTATAATTATATTTATTTGTTTTCTCATACATATTCCCTGTTGTGACGATTTAAAAGAGCTTAGTAAATAAGTCTATTTAAATAAAGTTATTTTTGACTTTGACTTTGACTTTGAAGGAGGACATGTGAAGATAGCTAGTGCAGCATACTTTGCCACAACCATGTGAAATTGGTTGGCCCAATAGGTAAGGTAAATAATGATAAACCAGTTGTAGTGTAATGTTTCATAATGTTAAGTCCTATTTTTCTTATTAAGTTTTAATATTAAAAGCTAGATATTTCTTTGCAGAATTTAAATTTTTTGTTCTGGTTACCCTAACTGTAAATGACTTGGCACCTTAAAAGCATATGGTATTTGTATTAACGAATTGAAAAGTGTGTTCATTAGATAAGCATTCTCAAAGAGTCCAATTTATGAATATGTGAATTTTATATCGTTGCCTACTTTCGAAACAAGTTTATCTGGCCAAGAACGAAGCGCCTATAACTTTCACTATTTTATAATGAGTGTCATAGCAAATACCAAAAGCGGTATCTAACATATATAACTCATACTAGGACTCCTCTACAGTCTCTTTGGATATTACCAGTTTCTGTTTAATCATTAGTATTAATATGTATATATATGGCCTATTAAGCAAAATTCAATGCATTGCTTTTTTATTGATTTCAAATCAATAAAAGTGTAACGAAATGCATCTTACAAAAATTCACTGAACTAATTAAAAGGCTTTTAATTTTAATGTAAATGTAAACTTGATGTCATTGGCACGTTTTTTACTGTAAAAAAATCAAGGGAAAGCGTGTTAACAGTGTATGAGATAAGATCTGATTTAATCATGATGGTTTCTCGATAAGTTCTGAGGAGCCTTCATACACACAAATTGAAATATAGTTTTGTTATTGCTATAAATTCTGAACTGTGTGTAAAGAGAGGCACACCTTGATAAGTCGTGCGTATTTACGTGACAATGACTGTATAATTTTTAAATAATTCCGCATAAAAACTTTTTTAACTTTCACTCATTTTCTAGAAAAACAAAAGACTGCTCTTTCCATGTTTTACTTTAAAATATTTGATCGTGTTTGGTATAGTTACAATACCTCTTTGTTCATCACATCAATAGTTTCCGCGCACTAATCTATACCCCTAGTGTGAGTTTCCAAATTGTACCTTCTTAATCACGTTTGTCGTCGGCTATCAAATTATATGGAAGCGACAGCAGCGCCTCTGTTATGAAGTATTGTAAACAATTTTTAATATATGCGATAATCAACTGAACGCTGCAACTATGATCGAAAATTCGATACGCTAGAAACTCACACTAGGGGTACTGGGCTTCCTCGCGTCATGGTAACATGCGGAAAGTACAGCACATCGTAAAAGAGAAACGGTAAGGAACATATAAACTTTTTTATGTAACTTTTTTATTTTTTATTAAATTTTTTTATGTTTACTTTTTTATGTACACGTCGTCGTAAACTAATGCTACTTTACTGCGCTAACTGTACAAAGGTTTTTATAAACAAATACAGACCGCATTAACGGTGAAAATTTTAGCGAATACGTTAGAATGGTTTAGTCAAAGCTTAGAATAGAAGATTGTGTCACATTAATGAGTGGAAAATGAATTCCAGTGTAATTTGAAAACGAGGAACGATAAGTTTAATGTTAGCATCTAGCGATTATAGAAAATATTTCCATATATTTTTTTATTATATATGCTGTTAACTGATATGATTCAGCCTGTAATATTTTATGAATTGAAAATTAACTAATCCAAAAAAATAAAATTCCATTTTTTTTATTTTTTTTATGAATCTGGTGATTTTTAAGAGTGAGTAACCAAAGGTAAGGGTTTGTTGCCAACATTAAAATGAACAACATATGTAGCATTCTGAAAAGAGAACTAAAACAAACAACTACCCCCAAATAGATCGTATAATCAAAACTGTTGATATCTGTCGCGGTTTCTCAGGCAGTTGTCCCTTTGGGGAAAGAGGGAGAAATAGACAAAATAGTTTGAACCGTGTAATAACTATTTTTGGGTTCTGTTCTATAAAAGCAAAATGGAACCCTTATAAGACGACTTCGATGTCCATCTGTCTGTTAGGACCTTTATCCAAGGAACACGTGGATCTGAGGTATGTTGAAAATATCAAATTATAATCATCATCATCCAAAGCCTAAATATACACCTTACTACTGGGTACAGACTTTCCTAAATGAAGAAACACAAGTATTTCGGACCATACACGCTGACCCAATGCAAACGATTACCATAACAGCCAAAATATGAAATACCTAATCAGAATGACCAAATATCTGATCGACTACTGATAGATCAGCATTTTTGTCCATCTTATTGACACATCAATTACTTTTTAAAATGACATGCTATCAACTTTTTTCACTGTTAATGAACTGTTCAATCTAGATTAAATGTCATGATTATTTTGTTCTCTTTGATTTCAGATTGCGTCTGCTAATGGTCTTACTAACAGAAATAGCGATTTCAAATAACAATTTAGGTTTTTCGCATTCATTTTAAACATATGACATATTCTGCATGAAATGAGCTATGCAAGTTATATTTTTTCATATAATTCCAAAACAATGTGGTGTAGAAATTTGAAAAAGTGCCGAAATATTTAATAAACAATTCGTTAAAAAACTAGGCACTTCCTTGCATGTGAGCTCATACAAAGTATGAGCATGTATTTCAGGTGAGTTGCCCAAAATCGCACCTAAATAGACCCTCAAATATATCGATGTTTATCAAAAAATATTGATTGCAGATATACGATTGGTTCTACGGTGGGTTATAAAAGGGGTAATGTTAGTATTAGATTTAAGTTATTTTTTAAACCTTACCTTACATATTTGTACGTTTACTAAGTACCACACAGGAAGTATTAAACATTTCAACGAAAATCTAAACAGATATCCATACAGTAAATCAAGCGCTAATTTCGCAAAACCGATTGAAAGTAGAAAGCAGTCCATATAACAGGTGCCAGTAAAAAGTTACACATACAATATAAACGGATTCCTTTCACTGATTAAATGCAATTTTGAACCAATTACGTCAAAACACGGTCACGTAATTTGCACAAATTAAGATCATTACACTTCGTAATAAGAAGCGTTTTACCATTCGTACGAATTATTTACGCATCATTATTTGAAGCTAATTTACCCAAATATGGAGTAATACTATAATATCTTAAACATGTGTAAAGTAAAAAAAAATTAAACGCTATATTTTTTCTAAAAGGGATTAAAAAATCATATTCTATTGATAAGCATTTACCGCCTTGACACTTGTAATAAGTTATAATCCATACCATTGACGACGATAAGGACGACTATGAACGAATAGACAAATCATCTTTATTACGAATATACTTTAACTTTCACCAGATTGACATTTGACATAAATTTGACTTGGATATTGACTTTGATTAACGATTCAAGAACCACCTAGAATAGTAATCCAAACGATTAAACTTGTTTTCACTATTTCCTTTCCACAGCATTATCATGAAAAAAAAATTTATATTATGAAGATAAAAATCAGATTAGTAGTTTTACGAACTAACTTTACAGCTAACAAAAAATTAGAAAACCGATCAGGTCAGTTTTGTATCTAAAAAAATTAGGGAAATGATCAGCCATTGAAGGTCAGACCTGACGTTCAGATTGGACCCAATAAGGAACAGAAATAAAACACAGAATGTTTATAAATCACGTTATGTGTCATCCATCAGCGCTGTTCGGCTAATCTTCTGGTTTGTATCAAGGAAGATTCTCCCTTATTCCTTTATATTATTATGTAGCATTTTTACTTTGCTATTACCTTTTTAGTTTCGTTGAAAATTTACAGCAATAGAGTGGTTGTATAATGACTGAAAAATAACGACGCGTAAAATTATACTTAATAATAGATTAATAACTGATCCCAAACATAAAGTTAAAATGTTAATTGATTGAAAGGAAAATATTAAAAAATGAATACCTCCCACAAACTACAAAATATCATATATTAATGTATTAGGTAAATGTAAATTTCATTTTTGTCTTCTATTTATGAATAAAGAAAATTAAAGATATAAAACGATTTACAAACAAAATCGTGATGATATTAAAAACAAAAACCATTTAAAGTGTTAATAATTCAATATCAGCATTGTTTTAGTTGCATATTTGTTTGCAACTGAAAACGTTACAAAAATTTATTTCTATCACTAATTCGTTACAATTTATGAGTGACTAGCGATTATCCACACATATTTATCTTATGATCAAAACAATAAAAAATGTAATACAATATCATAAATACCAACTGAGAAAATATTTTCTCAATATTAAAGAAAAAAAGTTATCTTAAAAAAAATTTATAAAAAAATCAAATCAATTCTTTTCAAATTGACTAGATTGATTCATTTATGTATCTTTAAAATATTATAAGAATATAGTACGCGAGAGCAGTGGTACAGTAGGTACCACTTTGAATTTTCTACTAAAGTATATTAAACTTTAAGCCATAAATTTAAAACTCATCTACAAAACTAGTCTGCTTATAAATCATTATACGAAAGTTTTTGACTAGAGATAAGAAATTATCTGGTGTTCACTGGATCGATTCTCAGGTTATTAAGTGTACATAATTTTATGCTCATTTAAAATGTGCGCCATTTTTATCTTTTGAAAGCACATTAACATTGATATCTAAAAATTATTAAATCGTCATGAGCCAATTGCCACCTTTTGAACACTTTTCTTTCTTTTTCCAATTTCTTTAATTTATACAGTGCCAAAGCCATGACAAAAGATCTTTGTGTTCGTAAACAAAACTAAAGCTGATACTACATCTCCTTAGTAGTTTGTGATTATATGTATTTTAGTAGATATATATTTATATTATTATGTAGAGTGTACATGATATCATTAAGTAAGTATGTATGTAAATATTTAATATTTGTATTTAATAACTTTTATCATGTATGTATTCGTTATACGTCGCCAACTTCCCTCAAGTACTTTATCTTTAATCCTGTCCATCCTAAGGTTACTTGGATGAGATCGCTTTTAAGGTCGCCCTTTGTACAAAATTAGTTTAAAGGTTTTTTGTGTATTTCTCTTCTTGAATTGGCTGATGTACAATAAAGATATATTCTATTCTATTCTAAAGCGCTCGAAACACTGTAGAATCTATATGTTCAGCCCATAAGCGTCCTCACACCCAGCAGTGAGGATGTATGAGGAGAGTCATAACATGACCACGCTAGCCAAATGCGGGTTAGTTGGTGATATCAGTTAGAGGAACGAGGACCTAACGTGCTTTCCGAAACACGGAGCTCTGGATAACAAATTTTTGATTGAACAATCCCGGACTAAACTTGTAGAAAGTTGTTTTGTTGTTCTAATCGATAACAAAGCAATCGAACCGCTACGCGAATAAGAGCCGAGATACTGCGCTGACAAGCTTCTCAAATTAAAAAAATAAATTATTTAAAAAAAACAAAAGATTGATACAGAATTGATCTCCATTCAGCTTGATATTGCATATTTGAGCTACGCAAGAGATCGCCATTACCTAATTAAAATCGTAAACTAAAGATGAAAATAAACGTAATTTCAAACAGAAGTACAACTATAAATATTATTAATCATTATATTGTTTATTTATTTATTTACAAATACATAAAAATACACACAATACTAATATGCAGACATTATAATAAAACAAAAACTATATAATTAAAGAAAACATTGAGAGTCAAATTAATCTCAAGCCAATATTGCCAAGCGTAGTCCGAAAGCGCCCGAAAATATTTAGCTTCCTAGCTAAATGCACTAAGAAAAAAGTGCTACTTAAAATTTTATTAATGTATCGATAAAGAGCAATGCACCATAACAAGAGATTATTTGTCTTTCCGTGTATTTTCATATATCATTCATTTTAAAAGGTAAAAAAAACTTTTTGTAAAAAGAAGAATATATAATTGTCGGTAGTTTTGTTTTTATCATCAAAATTAAGGTAAATTCTTGGCTCCATTGCAATTCTCTTAATATGGTGAAGGTAATTTAAAAAGTTAAATGTAAATATTTGACATTATCCCACTCCATCTGATTTTAGCGGAAACTGTCCATCCAAATACGGATAAGAAGGCCAGTTAAAATCAAATTATCTTTCACGTCCCCGTCACAAAGAATTCCTACTTAGCAATACGTACATCAGAAAAACCACTTGCTTTCTTTTCGTACGATTAAAACGTAAAAATGACACACAAAGCTTCTTATTTTCCATATTAAGCAACGCATATAATCTATGAGCGTCTAAAGACTATCAGGTTACTATACTATCTAGCGGGCTTTGAAAATGATCTTTAGTTACAGCTAGTTTAGATCTAAATTACGTCTTAAACCCTCGGGGGGTACCGTCATAAGACGCAAGTCAGCACAATAATCTCATCAATCATGAAGAACTGTTATAAACTCATTCATTATTTATATCGAACTGGAAGCGAGGAGTGCAATCCAAATGAATTGTTGTTCTTTAGACGTAGAGCTCATATTGACATTGGTATTTTCTCCTTATATCTTAATTATACGCTAATAACTTTAATATTAGCCAAAATTGCTTATATTAAAGCTAGCTGTTAATATCTTGTACTTTTTAATAGAAATTTGACAGAAATATTTTTTAATTGTACGAGTTAATTGTGTATTAGCGATATGATTATAACTTCTTATTTCTATTAATAAATATTCTTAAAACAACTTCGTTAAGATACTCCCTAACATTTACCATCAAATAATCCAGATTAATCAGAGACTATACATTTAACTGTTAATATAATGTTTATTCTACGAATGTTATTAATATTTTATTTTAAATAAGTATTATACCCCATTATATTCCCCTCACCAATTCACCCATACCACGTAATCAAAGTCTAGTCTAGTCCACCACCAAACACCAAAAGCCTTCCACCAAAAGAGACACAGAAGCGATACCCCAACACCAAAACCCAAATTCAACACCTACTTCCAACGTAGTTGTCCATGCTCTCCTTCCTGACAATGACAGAAGACATCTTGGTGGCGTACACGATGCAACTGTCAAGAAACGAGGAGTGTGGGGCTACCACCAGGATTGGGGCTTCTTGCCTGCTGGCTTGCCGGCCGCGGATCGTGATCGCCATCCCTCCAGCCAGGTAAGACATTTTGCCGATGAAACAAATCAGGGGTTTCAGCGCCCTATAAAAAATTTTGAAGAGTTACTTCGGAAGTCCAATTTGTTTTAATGACTATAATTATTATATACGCGCGAGACAGGGTGGTATTAAGAGGCGGCCCCATATATACGAGTTGGTTTAAAAGTAGAAACTAAAAAATGCATTAACTCTAAACAAAGATATGTAGTATACAGTTCATTTTATATTTTACTAAATTAGATACTTGATGTGACATTAGTCGTCACGTCAAGCAACCTCAATTTGTACTAGAACTTTAAACGTATTGCCAAACTTCAGGAGGTCTTCAAAGTCACCTCATTTGAAATAGGACATTGTACTAGCTCAGCCCAAAAGAGAGGCAACTCTTACAATTTCTTTTACAAGTCGTATCCTACCCCAACAGAAACACTTCTATATGAAAGAATTAAAAAGTTAGAAATACCCTGACACCTTAAAAATATGCCATTTGTTATTGGTAAAGCGAACTGTAATAGTGCATCTCCGAAATGTGTATAATGAACAAGCGACACACGCGTACACCGAGAGATTGCAATGTGTCTCTTTCTTTCTTACGGCCTTTTAGTACTGTCCTTATTTAAGCCCGAATCCAAATAGATTCGGGTCAAATTAAAAAAAAATTAAATAGAATTTTAAAAAAATTCAGGCCCCATTTCTTAAATGGAATATAATTAATAAAATTACTATCGTAATGATTGTACATTATAGGCGTATTTAAGATTTGACACTTTTACTTATAATTTATAGGTAAAAGTGAAATTCACAACAGATCTTCTAAACATTACTTCAGCTTTATTTGTGTTCTTTAGAATGATTGGTGCTTTTTTAAGAAGCATTTTGACGTATTTTTCAATCAATTTTCAGCTCACAAGTGATCAGGTTTAAACGGACAACAGGTATGGCACGTTACGGTGTACGCAGTCGCAGCATAGTACCGTATGTTTCTAATGCATGCACTATTACGACGGCAAAGACATATCTAACGATTCAAATCTATGATTCTGTAGTGTTGTTCTGTAATCTACAGGCTCGCCAGAACACACTAGAGCTCACCGAGGTAACGTTGAAGGTATTAGCAGCAGAGGGACTTATAACGCTTGCTTTAAGTTGTAAGTAACGTTATAAATTATTACAAATGTTTTATCTTACAGCTACCGGTTAATGTTAGAATGAAATTTGGACTACTTTTTTTTTTTTTTGGACTGACTAATACTGTTGGCCGCAGATGGCCTTTACAGCGTTACCGGGGTTTTAAGGAGGCGAGAACCTTGGAGAGTCCTCAAACCTTAAGGGGCGATTCGCCTCTGGAGGAGTTCTAATCGACAGGCATCACCTCCGGGGGAGGTGTCCCGCTGTCTCTTAGATTCTCCAGGGCACTCGAGCCATGAGGGAGCGACAAACCTGAGGGTGCCTCTAAAGGCTCGGACCTCGGCTCAGGTGAGTCGTATCGTGAAGTTGAATTTGGACTACTGGTTTTTTAGAGTTTTTTATCATAGAGTGATTATACTCTTTACTTTTATTTAAAAAAAATAAGCCATGAAGGATTTATATTAAAAACATTAAAACATTTTCAAGTCTTAAACAGATTAAAAATAATAGCCCCCACTGTCTATCCATAACGAATTGACGACCGGCTAGAGCGCCACAGAAACTAGTTAATTTAAGTTTTAAGAATTTAGAACGAAGATAAAAAGTGTATTATTTCCCAAGTTATCTCTGCAAAGCAGAAAAAATACAAGTTTGTTCTGAAGACTCCGGTGCGTTGGTTAAGGACAATATATTTAAAAAATTACAATTGGAACAGGAGATTTATAAGCTTATACTTTTGAATTTCTATACTAATCTTAAAAAGATGAATATATTGTTTGGTTGAACGTGCTAATCTTAGGAATTACTGATTCTATTTGAAAAAATTATTTTGCTTTTTCAATTTATCGAGGAAGGCGGGAGCTGAGCACGATGATCAATGTAAAATTTTGCAAAAACAGGAAAAATATTCTTTTTCAAAGCGTTGCGTGCGCTGCGTAAACGCACGTTAAAGGTCAAAAATCGTGTATATCGTGTCCGCGACACCTTATATCTCTTTTAAGTTTAACTCGATATAATATTTTTCTTAAATATTACTGCAATATCCGCGAAGGTTTATTGTAAACATAGTATTATTCCTTAACGGAATAAATACTCAAGTAGAATCAAGACATGTTATTTTCCGACATCTACGCGAACGAATTCGCAGGCACAGTTTATATAGAACGCACAGCAAGTGACTCGAGGGCAGCTGTTAGGAAACAATAGGAATCCACACGTATCTACACTATTTTCACGGTAGCAAGAGCAGTATGCTACATAATATCTAGGCACCGCCATCTTGCTGACCCAAGGTTCTTTTTCACGCCTTTTTATTGAACTATACAACTTTCGGTTTGCACCTCCACGGTTTTGAACTTTATTACTATGAAGAGAAGCTAAAGAAATAACATGCTTCTATCATACTTAGTAAAAAAGGTAAATCGTCACATTGGGAAAAGACTGATGTTTATCACAGAAAGAGCTCAGTAGCCTGTATACAATTTAAGCCCGATTTTTCAATAGTCCAATAACAATTATCTAACGAATAAGTTTCACGTTTTGACATATTTTACATAGAAAAACTGTCAACTTGTCAAAGTTATACTTTTGATAAAAGTTATCTGAGTATTAAAAAATCAGCTCTTAGTTTAAACAATTATATTCTTTGAACAAGAAAAGAAAAGACGTTTTCTCGCGGTTATTTACTAACAATAATTAATTCTTTTTTTAAAAACCACCGTAGAGTAGCTTTTATAACTGGCCTGTGAAAGCTGTAAAGAGTTTGTATATGACCTATGTGGTGATCATATAATATCATTGTTATATTTAAAAAACATGCAAGTAATTGAGTACATTAAAAGCCAAATTCGAAGTATTGCACCGTTTTCGAGTATAGTTTTTGTTTCTCTATAAAAACCTAAGTAGTATCTTAATCCAAACAAATGACGTCATGCCACATTGTATTCAATCGACAATGATTATGTAACTTGTATTATGAGCGTATAAGGTGCATAATAATCTTTCGGTTCTTGCTGTACAGTTATATGAGAACGCAAACCAGTTTCCGGAATAATAATTTCCCTGTCTCTTTGATCTTAAATTTATTTTAAAAGGACGCATCGTCTAGACTTGGCTTTTAAAACGTGACTCTATTATACTTCAAACAAAGTTTCAATCTATTCTATATTGTCGTAGGTCGTTATGTTACACTTTGAGAATTACGAGGCATTTAGAATATTTCAATGACAATGGACAGTTATGAATGGGGAATGGCGAACACCAAACAATATACTGACATGTCAACAGATGATGTAGACGTGAGACGTTACGATCTGTTTTAGTTTAAATGTGGTAGTGAATAATAACATTTTTAATTTTGCATTTACAATATTTTGTTATTGATGCAGTAAGATGCAGTAATATACGACATATTGCTGCGGCTGCGCGAGTATGAAGATATTTTTTCTATAGTTTTTCTACAGACAAACAATTTTGTTAGTCGCACTCACGAAATAAAAATAAATGTGACATTTTAAAATTTTATCACATTAAAAACTATCACATGTATAGGATTTAATATAATATTGTGCCTATTCATTGATAATAAGCATAGCAGACTTCTCCTGACAGTACTGTCATTATCTAAAACATTAGCTTTCAAATACCATGCTGAATGAAATTTTTTATATATTTCATTATGTATCGATTTTAAAGTTA
Source organism: Acentria ephemerella (assembly GCA_943193645.1). Taxonomy (NCBI): domain Eukaryota; kingdom Metazoa; phylum Arthropoda; class Insecta; order Lepidoptera; family Crambidae; genus Acentria; species Acentria ephemerella. The sequence continues at coordinate 1,516,577 of OW971887.1, forward strand.
AGCAAAGTTGCCATGTCTGTAATAGGAGTCCATAACATAACATAATATTAAGCAACCTTTATTTCTTTATTATATTACGCAGTCTTTTGTGCCATTTACAAGCGGCAAGGTAGCGTCTGATGTTGAGCGGTTACAACAGCCTGAAATCACTCGTAGCTTCTAGTAGTAGGCCGAACTACCGGTAAAATTTTGCTAACCATACCTGAAAAATCGGTATCACAATAATTACCAAAATATACTGTTAAAATTTATAGTAAGATCAGTATTTCTGGATAAAAAGTGGGGTTAGTATTTTGTCCATTTCTTACACCGCATTTCGTTTCTTAATTAATGTTTTTCTGAAATGTATTTCTTCATTTTTACACAGTTTTGGGAATAAAAGATTCTATTCTAGATATTTTGTTCATCATGAGCTAAGAATGATGATAAAAGATTTTTTATAGTTACATTTTAAAATGAAAAAAATCCAATACCAGGGGTCTAAAACGGTAACATTGTATGAAACATCTATAAAATAATTCATTTGCAGATTTGTAGCAGAAATGCTTTTTACACTTTAAAATGGCACAATTAAAATATGAACCATATGCATTTCGTTTCATATTAGAATCATATTTGACGTCGACATTGCTACACGTAAAAAAATATAGTGACAAGACTGAATCGTAATTTTACGGTTTTTTATTAAACTAATAATTTTCATTGATATTACAAAAAAATATGTATTAAATGTTCCTTATGTATTAAGTATTAAATATTATCAATTAAAAATACTGGAAAATGATATATTTGTTTTAAATAACTACTCTTTTGTTTATGTTTTTATGATTGTACTGGCAATAATGCTGTCTGTCATCATACTAGTTAAATATCGACATGTTAGATGGCGGTGTTAACATAATTTATTGGATAATTTAAAGTTTGCATAGCATGTTTAGTTTATAAGTTTCGTTCAGTGTCGGACCGTCGATGGAAATTTCCAAGAATTAAGTGTTTTGTTCTTTCGTTGTCGTTTGTTACGAGTGATTTATATAAAACCCATTCCCACTTTACTATTGCCATGCATCAAGTGCTTAAAAATAATAAGGAAACATTTTATAATATATTTTATATTTTATTTTTTTATATTTTATTATTTTTACATAACATATAATTGCTTCCATTCATACCCATGTTTAATTTCATTTCGTTCTTGCCTATTCTGAGGAAAATGTATATATATTTGTCTAAAATGCTCATTATTTAAGGCCAATGTCACAGCACGAATACAATTGGATAACTTGGTGCATTTTATGATGAGCATTAGATCCGATAAGCCTCTGATAAGAACCAGATGCATAAAAACTCAAAGTAGTTAAAACCTAAAAATGAAATAGATTTTTCAAAATATGTTCTCATTATTCATAACTACATAAGACCAAAAAATATCAATTAATAGATACTTCATTTTGAAACGATTGATAGGCCTCCTTTGCTGGATATGATGAACTGCTCCAACTCTCTTATAAGATTTAAAGCCAAACACTTATTAAGTCTATAAAGTCCAATAAACTCGGAGTCAGGCATTTCAAAAGCCAACTCCAAATGCCTTAGATCAGCATTACGCCATCTATATAAAAGAGCTTCTTCAAGACGAGCATGTTCAAGAAAATTTTCATAAAGACCCAAGTCTGACATTGTTTCCAAAACTTGCAATTATTGCACTACCGGGCGACAAAAATAAAATAAATGGAAAATATGAGAGCCAGATGTTGGTCAACTAGTAACATCTTACAATTCACGAATTTGACATAAACAGCAAATCATATAAGTGTGCCATATTATGAATTCCCATACAAAACTGTCATATAAGATGATTTGCAAATTTGAATCGTTAATGTTTCATTTTATGATTCATCAAATAATTTAACAGTTTAAGATTTTGAAAATGAAACATATTATGAACGGAATATGTAACATACAATGTTACCGTTTTAGACCCCCAGTTCTTTAGGGCGAACGCTTATAAAGCTAAACGTAGTTGCCCTAGTAAAAGCATTAGTGATGGCTTGGGCTAAATATGATACCTGGAAAGTTATTAATTACTAGTTATTTTTTGGTAACGACAGGAAATACTGTTATTTTCCACAATACCAGTAAAATTAGAGAAATTACATTATTTCACGTGGTGATAGATCTGTCAAGCATTGCTATCAAGTAGTTAAAGTGTTTTTCTTTGGTTTCTTTATAAGACCCTGACTGATATGTTTAGCTATATAGATAGCTTCCGTAAAGGCAAGATGTTTCCCGGTCTCCGTGTTCAAAGGTCACCAACTGTCTTTATCTATCTTGCCAAGTAGAGCCAGGAAATAATATAAGTATGTTCGGAATGAACATAGCAATAGGTTGTCGTATTAAGCCGATGTTTATATTTAGCTTATGGCCGAGACTGATTGTCACAGACACGCGTGTGTGCATTTCATTACTTTGGTACAATGCTATTATCAATATTTAGATTTTGATATCTTGATTTACACATGCAAATCGGTGCTAAGATCTTGAAATGGTATAATAAGCATTACTATGATAATCTATGGATACAACCTGAAATCCGTTTCAGATAAAATCTATAGTCTTTACAATTGAAGATGCTTGCTGATTTTTCGGATGACATGCTACTCAACAGCACGCTATTCGAAAAATATTTTGTCTATTTAATATCATTATTCTAGAGCAGTAATATGGGAAATAACAAAACAAAGTGACAAGTGTGAACCCAAGAAACCTTTGTCAAGTTCCTATTACAATAATATCAACAAAAGCCAACTGCATCAATTTTCAAATAGAATGGTTCTGCGCAGCCTGCATCTATCGGATCCCCGCGACCTTGACCAGCCTGCGTATATGCTTATTTTTACAAGGTGAAAAAGCACCAAGCAAATTCAATCATATCACCATGACATCATAGTAAAGCAGTAGTAAACCTGTAAATAACGATGGCTATTACTGAAGCCTCTACGCTTTTCACGACGATGACCAAATATTTTTGGTGTTGTTATTAGGGGTTCAGGGTCGCGGGGAGTAGATGGCGGCACAAAACATTTTCGATTGGTATTAGAAATAGACAGACAGTTACTATGCGGTCAAAATAAGAATAGAATGGTGTTTCAACAAATTGTGACGTCATAGACATGAAAGTGACTTGTGAAGTCAAAAGTGACGGCGTATGGTTTGCAAAAACGTTTCAAAAAAATATTATACTATATTCATACTTTTTTTAAACTATTCTTTTTAAATACCTTAAAAATATTTGATTAATCATAATATACTAGATACGGATCTACTTTATCGTAAATGAATTTATATTGACCTTTCTTTGCGGAGCGAAGTTAGTCAGTGGTGTGACGCTATTATTATTTGAACCGCATAGAATAGGAATTTTGTGAGGTCTTCCTATTGACAATTTCTGTGTCTTTCAAACAATACATCAACACACATCTCAAAGTAAAAAAAACATGTCGAATCTACAAATAGAAAGGAAAAAACACATCAACACCTACGTACATGCTAGCAATACTAAATAAACTCTTGCGCAAAGAAAATAAAACGTGCAGTGACAGATGCATTCATCCTTGGCAACTAAGCTGGACTAATTCTAAAAAAACAATGTCATAAGAAAAGCAGTTACCGCTTAATGTAGTTTAAATAATAAATTGTTTTAATCGAACCATTACCATAGATTATAATTGATTTTGATGTCTTGATGTGAGCTAGTAATGGTTCTAACAACTTTAAGCTACATTTAATAAAAAGTCGGTACAAGACAAAAACTGAAAAACGAACACACAACAAAATACGAAACCTGTGATTGTAATTGCATATAATCGGAAGAAGGTCAGTATTCACTATGTTTACGTAAGTTGCACTAATTAGAGGTCTATTCGGACACGAGGCACTTAATAATTATACCAATATCTTTTACATCATCTTTGGGTCGTTGTAGCTGGACATGATCGAACATTGTGCTATTTATGCATTGTATTATCTAAAATAAATCAAATTTATTAAATCCTGGAATTGGAGCATATAAAAAAATATCATTGACATATTTTGGAAATGAAAAGTTCAAATGTGTTCTTAAATTTATTGAACGTGATAAATGCCTCTTCAAGTTTTATGTTTTGTTATTCTATGGTATAGTTGAACAACTAAAAACAACAACTAAATTGTTAACTGAAAATTTCAGAAGTTTGACTATTCTACAATTGCTTGCATTTTTCCATAGATTTATAGATTTAGAAGAATAGAGATGCTGTTCAGGTATTTTACCTACTTACATTTTAATTTAGTGACTTTTGAGAATGAGAAAATTCTTTAATCTCAAGTTGTATTATCCATGAAGTCTTTAAAACATGCCACATTGCACGCTCCATAGTTGTCGCTACAGTTATTCAGAATCACAACAGTCACGCGAACATAGTGAATACCGAGCTTAAGGATTTCAACAAATACTTAACTCATACAAAGCAATTCCTTATACAGGTCGCTATTTCAACAACACTAACTGTATTATTAAACTTCCATTTTATGTCATGACATAAAGACTGTTCAACATCATTTTTATATATATTGCAATACCGCTGCTAATCTGACTGAATAAGATCGCTCCAAAATTTATTTATTCAAAAGGAAGTACATAGGCATTAATGGAAAAAAATACCATCTCAAAATTTTTTTTTATATATTTTACGTTGCTCTTCTTGTCTTCTGTACTCAAATATAAATTGGTTTATGTTGCTACATTTTATTCAGGTACATGTAATTAATTTGCGTTTACTGGAACTCGAAATCAAATAACTATCAAACGGTACCTTTTAAAACCTAGGTAATTATTAATGTTTTGACGACCATGTCTGAAGCGTGTGGTTTTGTAAATTCTGATGTAAGTAATTTCAAGATTTTTGTATCTATCTTTCTTTCTCCTTTAAGCGCTTACAGTACATTGTAATGTTCTAGTTACCATGTCACATAGAGAATTATACTTGGGATATTTAGCAGGTAATTTATAACCTGTTAAGCGAAGTATACAATACAGACAGAATAGGTTGTTGTTGAGGTTCTCAAAGTATTACGCGGTTCATTAATTTATTATTAGATCAAACGTCAACAAAAGTGAGTAGATCGATAATTAATCGGCAATGAAGTAAACATCTACTGCAGTTTCGGTTGTCTACCCATGGAGCGAAACACCAGGAATACATAAAAACGAATCCTTTGATTAATATGTTATTATTAATAACTTTTGATTACATGTTAGCTTATTTGGTGATCTCTTAATATTTTAATAATCTTACTACGACGCATTGTAAGCTAGGTACTTCAAAATCATGGCAGTGTTTGGTGTTATAAGTTAACGGTAAAGCAAAAGGCACTAAATGAAAGCAAAATATAAAGATATGAAACCAATTATCCTCAAGTAATATTTAAGCAATTTAAACTTTGAGATTTATAAAATTATTTTAGCAGTGACATTTTCTGAAACTGAAACATGCTTTAGCGAAAAATATTAGTTTGATGTGTTTGTAAATTTTGTTTTTTGCCAAACCGTGATTGAAATAATAATAAGGTATTTAACTTTCAAATAATAATAATGGACTAAATAATTTAATTTTACAAACTATTTATTTTGCAAACCATACCCAATGTCACTTAAAATTGAAGTAAGTTTTGCAAACGTTGCATCACAATGTAGCGTTATCGCGATTGTTATCATATATTACTCTTAATTGCATAGGTCTAGTAAAATATCACATATTATTTCACAAATCTCAAATATTGATTATATGAAGTTTGACTTGTTGTGGTGAAAGACCCACATATCAGGAACGATAGAATTTCTACATGTTCGAGCGTTGGCGGGCTGCTAAGAATTTAAATGTTAATTTACATTTAATATTTAATTTTAACGCACCGTACGATACTACTCGTTATATTTCCGTGATTTCAGGAAGATTTTAAAACAAAACTTCGTCCTTTTAGTGTCTTATGTGTCTATTTATGTAGTACCTAATAACGTTGTAATTAATGCACACTCAACACTCTGATAGCATTGTTCTCATCGTTATCTTCAAGATGAAATTAAATCACTCGTCAAAGTCTTACATATTTATAAATACTACACTTTATAGTGTAGTATTTATAAATATGTAAGACTTTATATCAAATATTGTCTTTTCAGGAGTCATTAAATTCATCTATTAAGGTCCCTTCATAGATTTTACATATTCTGTAACAAAGATATAGATACTTTTAGCTAATACTTATACGAAACCTAACGGGTCTGTTCAGAAACCACTCTTATAACAACGGATTTAAGTGTTACGTGTTTCCATTATAAATACTAATTAATGTCGCTTATGAAAACCATTCGATTAAAAGTCGTCAAGGAATTGATAAAAAAAAACCGGTCAATTGAACGAGTCTTGCATTAAAATGTCAAAAACATAGAATGGAAGCCCAATTTTAACGCCACCTACGTCCTATAAACGGTATTCTCGCAGTATCCGCTTTGGCCACCACGCTTGGTGCTCCAAGACACACGAGAGCAATGGCATCAAAGAAGGTAGAGTGTGGTGCCATGACGACGACCGGTGCCTCCCGTGGATCGGACGGGACATGCCGGCGGCCCCGCATGCGTACCCGGTGGAACCCCGCCACGACCACCACCAATCGCATGAGAGACAGGATTGAGAACCGCAGCTTGCTGTGGACCATACCAAGGAAATTTATATTATCTGTTGGTGTCAAGTGATGGTCCATCATGCCTTTTTATTCTTAGATACAAAGTCGTTATCTTAATTTTCCAATTGTCAGTAATATACATTACATTTTGAGCGTTTGAATTAATACTTGCATTCAAAACACATCGTAAAAAACGAGACAAATACTTACTCTGGTAAGTAAGTAACTATATACTAATTAAATTAAAACAAAAATTCTAGTTTTTCGATTGATATAAAGTCGAATTGTGAATATTGATAACTTACGTTACCTTTTGCGTTCTAATTACAAAAAAACTAATAAAGGACTAAAACCATTTTGAAGAGGTAAGTAAAGTTTAATTAATTTTTGCATTAATTAAATTACTAATTTGCTGCAGATAAATAAGATATAGAATTATTAAACAAGACAATGATTGCAGTTTAATTTCAGACAGTCACTGACGATGTAGCCACAGAATTAAATAGCACAATCAAATACATACCAGGTATAAAGGATAAATATATCTCATGTTATCCTTAAACCATAAGAATATTAGTCATATAAGTAAGTCTTAGTGACGCGAGGACACTCGACGTTGAGAGACGTGCTCTATTCAATGATAATCACACATACTACATAACTGTCGACTATAAAAGATATATGCCGATTGTAATTAAAATACTTAGAACCCACTGAGGTGGTAGGTACCGGCAGCGGGAATTTTAGTGAACCAGAGGGCCTAGACAAGAAGCATTTCAACAATCACAATGGAATCGCTAAATGTAAAAATGTATGGGGTTTGACATAACCGCTCGCTTAGCAATTGAGCGTAATTGTCAAATCCCACACATTTTTCATTCGGCGATTGGATTATCGAAATGCGTCTTGCTGCCTGTTTGCCCTGCCTTGCCTGTTTTTATGATGCGCTTTAATCATATTGCATATTCAGAACGTTTTAAACGATAATCTTCGATTCTAGAGCAAAAACGAGAAGATTTTTTCATATCGACGTTATTGTCATCAAAGAAGAAGTAATGGCTGAGCATTTCATAGACTAAAATGACACAGGCCATGAGATTTTGATTATGTTTTCTTTATTTGTTGCTTTTGGTTTAATGTTTAAAAGTATGTAAACAAATAATCAAACAGAAATCTTCAATACTAAACGATGCTGTGCGCATTGCTACCATCCGTATTTGACAAATATAAACATAATGTATGTATTTTGATATTGAAACGAAATATATTATTTTTTATGATTGACGTTGTATTAACTAATAAGTACTGTATGTTGCAACATCAATAATTTTATGCTGATGTAGGCCATTACATATCTGGACTTCCTATATTATAATCTATTGCGTATGCATTAAAACAGAAACGAATCATCCTTAAGTCCATATTTATTATAAAAACGATTTTTAGCCTCGCCGAGTTTGACAACATCCGGTAGTCATAGTAGTCTTCTATCACCTAGCGATGCTCCTTGACTCTTTGCAGATTAAATACGGAAATCTTGAACATACGTTTAACATTTAGTTGGCCTCAGATTCACCATACGTGACATTATATAATTGGTCAGGTTGCCCGTGACAACTATAACGGGGTAAAGGTGACTGAACCGAGACGACATTAACCGCATGAAATGGACTATGGAGTAATCATAATCTTGAGATAATTTATTTTTAATTGAGTACCTCTTGACCTTCATCTTGCCTGACGATAAGTGAAGGTAGGCCGAAAATGAAAGCGAACACCGGATCCCTCAACCACAGAGGAACTGGCTATCTTACCACCAACTGCCGGAACACAGCAACACGATTAACATTGTTATGGCGGCAGACTTAAGTGAGATGGTAGGTAGCCAGGTGGACTTAGATAAAGAAATACCTTAACTGAGGAGTTAAAGGCCTGCCCCATTGGGAATTGAACTCCGGACCTCCAGATCTCAAATAGCCACTCACGACAGAGGCGTTTATAAAACCTGTTACATCACCCTTCAAGTGATTATTCTTTCACCTGTATATAATGGTCCTAATTACTTTAATGAATTACAAAAAAAGTTAACAAGTATAAATAAATAGTTTTAGGTGTTATCTGTTAGTAAGTGACAATTTTGTTCATTTAACTAATTTAGTGTAAATATTACAATCGATTTGTTATAATCAAACAAATACATATCACAAGAGATTTTACAGAATTACTCAGATTGAGTAGGTTCATATTGATATCTCCAGTCGTAACATGTTGGCTACCAAGTATATATCACAGTGAGATGTATGTTACCGAGACGAATTCACAATAACTGTAGAACACGGCGATTAAAAATTCTCATCCCGTCTCGCTATGACGCACCACCAAATGGTTTCGACATAACGATGCCTTAACAATTGATACATTGTTAGTATAGATTATATCGATAAGCATATCGATATTCCTACTAGTTTTCCAGTTTAAATTATCGCTTCAGTGGGTTCAGCGCTTTGGGCAACATTTTCACACAATGTCAGAAACGATGAGGCGTGTTTGCCCAAGTACCTACCTAGCTACTTGCCTTCGAAGAAATTGTGCTAACCGCGACCAAATAATAATAATTATTGATATTATCATAACACATACAATGCCTTAGTTACTCCATGCTGATCTCTGATAAAAATACATTATACGTAATCTGTGCCACTTTCTACTTGGAAAAGTCAATAGAATCGGCACTAATTTCATCTCAGCCTCATTAAAATAGTAAAGTGTTCCGTAGTATTATAGTACTCTTATGCTACCGTTACGTACTTACCTAACTAGTTACAGAGCTTTAATTTAGAACACTGGTGTCGATCGAGTTATACCATTAATCATACATATACTTTCAAAAATATCCCTGTTATTTCCATACCTTTAAAAATAGGTGTCATCAATCATAGAAATTTTCATATCAAGAAAAATTGTTTTGATTGCAGTAATATTTATTTATTTCATGAGTAAAACAATACTCAACTATTAGTATTGATTATCGGTTATCGAATAATTATATACTTACCCGAATAATTATAAAATATGACGTATTTCCTGTTTAATCATTTACAGTAAGAAAACCGGTTTTTACCGAAATGACCGATTAATATTTGAATAATTAAAGGTTTATTTTTAGATTCCTAATAATAATTTGCCTTTAAATAAATAAACCTTTCTTGTCATAAATAAAACCGTCAATTTAAATAGTCAATAATTTGAAGTTTGATTTGACGATTCACTATTCCATTCCAGTGTTTGATTAAATCATACCTTAGTGTGTCAATGAAAACAGATTGATAATGTAAAAAGCCATCTCAAACAGCTTGACCTCGACCGTCGCCGTGTCATCAAGGTCGCCTCGAAGAAATCGCGCAACTATGTTCCACATCTTGTCTGAAGAATGTCTGACACACATTCTAATGAAAGTCAAATTGAGCACCGGATACGCTTCGGTGTTACATTTTTAACGGCGTTTAATTAAATTTTAGATTGATCTTCTTTTTTATTTTAATTCCAAATTAACATAGCAGTGTGGCTTAATAACGGTGTCAAAAACTTTTTTCTCCGTAAAAATGTACCCAAATTTGTTCCTTAAAAATTAATTCATTAGTTAATATAAATATTTTCTGTCGACATCTTTCACTTGGCATTGGATCTCACTAAACAAAAAGTGGAAATCGTAAAAAAAATTTTAGACAACAAACAAAAACCTTCATGGCTTGAAAGACTATACGAATTATTCCTTGGACTAATTTTTAGTTATTTTTGTACAAGCAGTTTACTGAAACTGAGTACATTTTATATTTGGACCATTATGGCCTAATAAACCAGTAATAGATTGATGATTAAATTCGATAACTAATATCATTGAATGCACGGTTTGTTTTAATTTGTGATGTATCTTTTGCTTTTAAAATTGATTTAAAATCGTTTAAGCGAAGCATCTTAGAAACAACCATGTCAAATTAGAAATTGTCTATATTATTAGAAGTTCTTTCGTAGTGTATGTAGAGACATTAGATTATTATAATGTTATTAAAAATACTGAAAACAGACCTTCTCCATCCTGTCATTGGCTTTTTCCTTAGGTCTTCTTCGCTTAAGCCATAGAGGCCTATGCAAGCGAGGAACCACGCAGTAACTATTAAGTAACAGATGACTATAACGCGGAAAGGCAGTAGTATAACAGTGAATATCGCCGTCTGAAACAAAGATAATTGAACTCTATAACCTCACCAGAACAATATAATCTTAAATAATGTAAATATTACGGAAATTTATCGCATTGAGATTCTAAAAGTAAACTCAAACCTAATTTAGTTGAAATTCAGTTAGTAAACATACGATCTTATTCTAGAAACAAAAATGGATTAATCTTAGTTACCTATCTAACTATGGTATTGCAAAATTTGTTTCATTGTCGTTCACCGAATATTTAAAAAATATTAACCTGCCATGCCGTACAAGCCAAACACAACTTAATTTCAATTTTTCTAGTTTACCGGGAGTATTCTGCTGCACAACAAATAAAAAATAAAGTTCAAACCTTGCTTGATTGCCTTTTTTAGTTTAGTTAGTTCAAGTATTCATTTCATTATAATAAAAGATAATATATTAATACCTTAAACATACGAATACACCATAATAATACCAAATACGAGTGTATAACTGAAAGTTGAAAAAACCTCCCTAAGCCCTAATAATAAAAGTGATAATTGGAAAACTTTGAGCTAATCATTTTTGATTACTTATTTTTGCTGAAGAATGATCTTTCAGTTTAAGTTTTGCTAACAACTTCAATTGCATTTGGTAATTACGACCCTTGCCGATACTCTATGTATCTAGGTATGCATAGATTAGTGAAAAGTTAGCTTTAAAATGATACTCTTAATTCTTATTTAGTAATATCGTAGACTTCAATAACACATATATTTTTAAGTAGCATTAATTAATGTTAAGCGTTAAAATATAGGTATTAGTCTCAAATATTCAACATGGCTGTATATAATAGTACAAGTAGTCGTCGTCGTTAGTCGTCTTCGTTGTAGTTGTATAGACGACATATTTTACATTGGGTCATCATGGCCTAGTAAACCAGTAAAAGATTGATCATTAAATTTAATAACTAATATCTTCGAACGCAGGGTTTTGTTTTAATTGATGATGTAATAAGCCTTAAGTAATATAAAGGTAATAGAATCTTAACATTCTATTACCTTTATATTACTTAATTACAGCCACGGTTCTCTCAATGCCAGCGTTGTTCACGCTTGCTATCACTAAACGCAAATTCTATTTTTCTGACACAACTTTCACTTTGCTGTTATAGTAACTGTGGGATTAAATTAAATAGATAGTAAGTAGCGGTAAGAATTATTTACTATTTATTAATATAAACTACGTGCAAAGATTCATCGTCGTAAAAGTATTTGTCAATACTATACATTAAAATTTATAAGGACTAAGGTTTTAAGGTCTCACAATTTGTTGCTAAATTTTTTGTTTGTTTTGTTGTTTTTTTTCTCTATTTCACTGACTAAGTAATATGTAGGTTTTTACCTACAATTTGCAACATTATCACTACGAACTGATCAGAATGAGCAACTTTAAGTATATTTGATAGGTACAAAATGAAATACAGCATGAGAAAAATTTATTCGACTTTAATTCTGATGCATTTTTAATATCCCAAAGAATGAGTTAAGTTACATAGTGACTTACGTGGTTATAAAGCGTCAAGTCTAATCTTTCCTAGTTTATATGACGCCAGCGTGAATTAAGATTCACGTGCATATTAGACTCAAGGCCAGTTTCTGAATTGAGAATTTGAAGCTAAGCATGTCTCAATCTATTCTCAATGAATATATTTCATTCAAAATGTCACATAAAGTGTAATTTGAAACTTAGCTTCAAATCTCAATTCAGAAACCGTTAGACACATAAGACTTTCCCTCACAAATTGAACAAGCAAATCGCTTTCATGTGAATATGTTCGACAATAAATTAGCCTACCATCCAATAATCCGTATTCTAGTTGAAAGTAATAATCATCTGTAAACTTAACAATTTATATTTGTTTTAATTATTACTTAACTAACTTTTCACAAGTTTTCCCTATTTTTGAAAATATCTTAAGTTCATTGTATATTCTACATCATTTATGCTTTATGTCTCGAGTAACTACTCGAGATTCCAAATTTTTGATAATCGTTTTGTTTCGAATAACTTTTTTCTACTCATGCAATTCTTTAATTTACTGGTCAAAAGCCAACGAATATATTTGAAATTCCCATTTGATTTGAATTTTCTTTAATTAGAATAAATTAATAACTATTTATGTAATCCATTAATATTTCATTGATAAATAGAATGTAACTTTCTGCTTCATTAGAGTTAGCTTTCACTTGCATTTTTAATATTTTAATGGTTTTATTCGGAATAAAATGATTTGTATTCTTCAAAATTTTGACTACTTGATACAATCATAATGTAGTAATTATGCAAATCAACACAATTGCAAGGACCTCTGAAGACGCAAACTTTCTAAATTAGGACTAGTAATAAATTGCCGATACATAATGGTATTGTTTTGTTATTTCAACATTTTTATTGTCATGGAATTGTATTTAATAATAATAAATTGTTTCAGATTCTTTGATACAACATTGAATTATAAAGTATTTGTCGTTTACTAAATTACATTTTAATGACGATTTATTTGTTTCCTGTTTAATAATTTTATGGGTACTGTTGCTCATCTGGAGCGTGCGCAAAAGGAATCTATACTCCATGGCAGATTATTTACCAATTCATAGGCAAGATTTCTTTACAGTTATATGGTTATACGAGTTTGTTTTACCTTTATTTTATCATATGTGTTGTCTAACTCCAGTTTATGAACGAAAGGGTTCAATATTTCGGCACGCATGCCGTCAGACGAGAAAGCACCGGTTTCACTGTGCATTTTGCCATTCATTTTTGAGAAGACATAAAGAAATATTGCTTTTTATTAAAATAAATGACACCTTAAACATTCGTCTTCCATTATACAATACACACACAAATATACATTTGTACACTTAATTTACATCAATATATGACGTATTGATATCGAAATAAATCGCGGCGACGACGGACGTAGATTCTCCGTCTGAACAGATTCAAGACTAAATATTTTCTATTTCAAGAGAGGGCGTTATACGCAAAACTTGACTATTAGGCTATCATTTGACAGCCGCAGCAATCGACCAAGTCGCCCACAGAATCCGAATGAAAAAACACTAAAGGATAAAGATTGAGTTATTCGGATACAGTGTTTAATTTACAAAAAAAACCGGTATAATCGTTTTTAACAAAACATCACTTTTATTACTTTTTAATTATGTGTAAGCAGTCTAATGAGAAATTAATTAAGGCAGGGTATTTTATTATTATAAATCTCGAAAATAACTTTCTATTAACTTTATTAATTATGGCTTGTATTCTGGATAGGAATTGCCTTTGCTTTCCCTGTAATAGGTACAATATAAAAAATTTCTCGTTTTGTTTTAGCCGGTGTCAATTGTAGCATGCAAAATGACGTTTTTCTCATTCTTTCATTTCAAGTTCATAGAAATAATTTTAATAAACCGTCAGTGTGTTTATGTACCTTAATTACAATTATAATTTGATCAAAACCTCTCAAATTGAGTAACGTTGTTCTAAAATAAATACAATGGAGCTAATTCGATATAATGGAGAGTAAAGTACAAAAGGAAATTGTTGACTATTTTTCTTTTTTCGAAGAATTTTATAATACATCCAAAGTGTGCTTGAAGAATTGCCAGGACTGCGCAATTTCTATAAATAAACTAATAAAACGATGTAAAAACGTTGAACAGTAAGTACATACTTATAAACATGTACACTAACTGCGTAATATTTTGTCATCGTGATTTATCTTCCTAATCCCATATTCTGAATGCAGTATAACGTTAATAGATCTTTGGATATTATTGCGTCAGTTCTCACCTTTTGGGCGCTCCAAGCTTCATTCTGGAGGAGCTCAGCTTCATGAGTTCATGACATTTGCTTGCTTTGTTCATGGCCTGCAGTCTAAAGAAAACCCCACTCTTATGAATGAAATACTTTAATAATGTATTTATACCAATAATTATATAGATAATCTTGTATTTCTCTAGAGCTGAACTAGAAGGTAGTGAACTAGAAGAATTTGAAGACTTAAAGTACAAATTATCAGCAATATTACACAATAGAATATCAGAAAATATCTTAGAGATCAAAAGTGAATTGTAAGTATTGAATACAGACATTTGCAAATTGTTACAAAGTGACTTATAAATGTTGCATTTTTAAATTATAGTAGTAATGTTGTACAAAAAAAATATCAAATTATATTTTATTTCCACACTAATATCAACATATTACTCAAGTTAGAGTGATATTTTGATATTACTATTACCAAGAAATTGTCAACCCATCATGACATGAACCAGTAAATTTTCTTTCTTTATGAATATGCTTTCATATTCATAAAGAAAGAAAATTTTACTGGTTTTTAAATTTTTAATTGCACAAAATCACAAGTTTAATGTTTACCATAATTACAGTTTTATTTTTTAGGGCTACACTTGAAGATTTATTTGACAAACTTGTACATAAACATCAAGCAGTTTTAGAATTGTGTAAGGATATAGATCAGGAACAAAATACACTGCTGGTGAGGGGAACTCCCTTGCAGCCACCCCTGAAACAGCTATTGGAGTACTTTGAAGACAGTGTCACATTTGGCAGTGAGATTTGTGCACAAATTGATACAGCACTGAATGTATTAACTTACAAAAGATTGAACACTGAATCTTTAGTAGACAGCTTTAAGATACAAAACCGCTGGCAACAGCGTATTCCAGAAATAATTTCATATACATCTTTCTGTTCTGAAAATCAGATCTAAACATTGAAAATGGACCTTTTAGATTCAATACTCAGTACTATGCAAACTCCACCAGCTGCTAGTGAAGCCCAAAAAAATGCAAAGAAAAAAGAAAAGGAGGCAATGGAACACAGAAAGAAAGAGGAAAAACTTATGCTCAATAAGTTTAGGAAGCGCATTGAAGATAAAATTATAAATTTCATTAAAGATGGTTCTAAGCCATATGTCCAATTTGATCCAATGGATCAAATGTACCGTTCTATCATAAGAGAAGTGGCAGAGACTGCTGGGTTACAGGTCTATTCATTCGGTCAGGAAGGTATTAGTCGTTATGCTGTAGTTTATACCAAAGAAAAAGGTCCCTCTCAAGATGAATTGACTGTACGTAGAGCTGGGGGTATCTGGGATGAGGAGAAAGCAATTGAAATGGCTCAAAGACATATAGAAATGCAAAAACAAGCAGCATTAGATTCTGAAGAGGAGAAGAATAGAAAACGTAAGAAGGGGACTGAGGAACTAAGTGGTACTTTTTACAAGGCGAAGTATGCTCATCTTATTGGGCATGAAGCAGCAATTAGCGCTGCTCAGAAAACAAATATGAATAAGAATTATGGAGAAGTTCCCAGTGCGAACAAAAAGGATCAACGTTCAATTGAACAGACTATGGCTGACATCCGAGCCAAGAAGATGAAAAAGGTGGAAACTGACCGAGGCGGACCAGAAAATAGTCAACCATAGTGTTTGGCTATTAATTCAACTTGTCTTGAGTTACTTTTTGTTTCTTTATAGTCTATACTTTTTATTGAGCAATAAAAGACTGGTTCTTATTGCTGTGAAATTGGCGATTATATTGAGGACGAGTTGTGTGCCAAAACTTTCTTTAAAATGCTAAATATTTTTTTTTTTCAATAAGATATATCATATATAATCATCAGGATATGTATGTGTATTTTTTAGCTGCAGTTACTGTGGTATTGAAAGAAAATAGTAGAGTCTATAGCCATAGTCATGAATTCCTTTATGACTATGGCTACTGACTGCTATTTATTTAGGATAAAGGGAATACAATGCATACATTGTATAAACTTAGTGAATGTTGGTTTTTCTGATAAAGATACAGACACAAACATATATATAACAAATGCTAGTTTGTTATTTCAGACAAAAAAATATTTAAACTCTTATGTTAGTTTGTTAAACAAGTATTTACACATCATAGCTTTTCTGGAGTGTGATAATAAAGCACTATGATCCTATTTTATAAAGATTAAACTCAATAAAAGATGTTTTATAGTGTTCCATTCTTGCAAGGAGTGCAAGAGTTTACATTCGAAAATATTGGTGCCAATGTTTGTTCCATTATTTGTAGTTTGTTGTATTGGCCACAACCCCTCATCGTATTATAATATTTAATGTCAGAAACACGAATGATCCCCTGATAGTACAAGCCTGATCAACTATGGGTTTCTATAGTTAACTGAGGTACTATCAGATTGTTCAATAATGATAAGACCAATTGTTTTATCAACTATATAGCCAAAGTATTTATGCACTGTGTTTAATTTAACAGTGTACACATTACACTAAGTCTTGAGTTAGTTTAAGTTAGCACTTCGATGTTTAGTTTTATGTTTTATCTTAGTTAACCACTAGTTTCAAACAAATTTGATTTAACTTAGTCTTAGTTATTGGTTATCAAACTATAACTATATTAACATACCAACCAATTAAACGAATGTCTCCGGTTGGTTTTTGTGTTATTATAATTTGTATCCACCGTATTTACTAATACGAAATATTTAGTTTAATTGAATTATTCATATGCTGAATAATTTAAATTTTAGAAAAATACGTTACACATGTTATATAGACGTATGACAAACATTAGCCCTATACCTTATTATATGAGTATTAAAACTAACTCAACCATTTTTCTTATATCATACAAATTTTTTAAAAATGGAGAATTTTGTTTTTACCAATATTTTTTTGGGATTATTGACATTAAAAATGACATTAGCACTCAACATTATTCATACATCTTAGTGCTCCGCAACCCATCGATATTGTGGCAATGAGAATGACATGTACAGCGACACCTAAAAGTATGATATTAACTAGCCTATTTATTAAGAAACAAATTGTTATCGTGTGGCCCTTATTCTGTTGTGCAATTCGACTAGAGATCACCGTAGACGCCATTTGACTTTTCTAAAATGGCGTCGTTAAATCCAATTTTCCGTTCATAGCGTATTACACGTGCCTCTTAAAATACTAACTACTAACTGATAACTTAATATTATAGTCTGCTCATTATAGTTTGGATGATTCTGACAGATGTCAGTAAAAAAGTGGTATAATTTTGTAAAGAATGCCAACAGAATCGAAGCCATTGTAATAATAACATAACATAAGATAGTATACCTATTTTGGCAGCAAATAAATGGGATTGTTATTATTTTCTATAAAGAGTGTGATCCTCGAAAGCAATAAATGTATATACAATTTCAGTGTATTGCTGGAATTTGTGTTTTTTATTTGCTCTTAACTTCTATTTGTCTTCTTTGGTCTTGCTGTACCTACTATTTTAGTTACTGAAGTCGGTTATGATTTCAATTCTGAGTTGTAACCTTTTAGTGAGGCTTATTAACAATACAGACCCGATATAATCATTTGTTTAAATATTATTGAGTTAAAAGATATACAAATTTTAATTACACTAATTTCCATAAGATTATCAATCCTGAAAGAAATATAAATTATGTTTAACTTATTTAAATATATGACAGTAAATCAGCCCAATATAGAATATTATGTAAGAACATTCATGATACTCACAATGCACATCATACGTTTTTACGCGTAGTTTGATCTTCAGTACCCCTAGTGAGTTTTAATATCGTCAGTTGTCTAAATTGTATGAAAGCGACAGCAGCGTCTCCAGAAGATTAAAAACGTTTTTTCAAGAAAAGACAAACTGTTGACGCACGCATTGGAACGGTTAATTTTTGATTCCTTTAATTCAGACTTATTATTACGATTCAGTAAATACATATTTTATCCCCAACTGTACCAGTACGAAACGTACTAGTATTGAAATCGCCGGACGTGACTACAGCAAATACTACACAGGTCTAACACTAGATTGTTTTTTTGTACTGGCGATTAATATAAGACTGTATTTTCGTTTCTTTAGTGTGTTTAGATAGTTAATTAAAATATCGGTAACTAAATTTAGTTTCATTTTGTGCAGTCCCAAATAACCTTTACTATTTTTAGGTAGCGTAAGTTAAAATATTTATATCATTTGTTGATAAGAACCTATATCCTTTGCTAAGTATAGTTTATATAGAACTTGATCTCTGTGTATGAAGTTATAGCGGTCTATCATTCCTCTCTACCTCCGGTAGTCTTGTTATTCAAATATATTCAATAAAACTATTACACAACTTTAATTAGAGTTCCCAACTCCAACTACATCATAACAGGCTGTCCTCCCCTCTTCAAGACTACTGCGTGTATTTTCTTAATATGTACCTATTTATATACTTTAAGTACCTTGATATATAAATACTTGCGTTAATTACGTCTCATAAAACTAATTGTTTTTTTAAAGTCAATTAACGAAAGTATCTAGTTATTAAGGTACTTAACGTAGTAATTAAATTGAGTTTTCTAATTCTTGTGCAACATATCGTGAGCGAAGATAAAAATATTCAAATAATTTATTAATTTAAAAAATGTCGATACATAACACAATTGATTTTTGTTCAAATATATTTTTGGCATTTAGCCACCTGCAATTCTACTTTCACTTCATGCCAGTTAGTTAAGTAACTACGATAACATCGTTAATAATAATGTTTTTGTGCCTAGATAGTAATTTCTAATTTTACGCCGAAGAAACCCACGATATAAAACACTACAAACCTACCGACCTATTTATCTACAAGTTTAAACTTATATTATTGTTTAAATATTACCTAACAGGATTGATTAAGCATTTCCGCAGCATTCAAATTATACATGCAACTTGAGAAATGGAAACGTAAAAAAGCATACGTACTGGAAGTTGCAGACACTGTTGGATTTGTTTACAAGTTTGACGTCATAGCTGCATGATTGACGTCTTCTTTGTCGGTCTTTAGTGTTATATAAAGCTGTTTCGGGATATTTTGATCGTAGTTGCATTCAGCTGATAATCGTATATATAAAAAAATGATCCAATACTTCATAACAGAGGCGCCGCTGTTTGCTTACAATTTGACAGCTGGCGACAAACATGATTGATATGTTAAATACGATTGAAAAATATGACATTTGTTCAATGATTTTATTCGATTTTTACTTATATTAGGGGTCTAGTGAAGTAAAAATGATAAGATTTTTTACAACGTTTATTTACCATCAACACGTTAGGCATACAATGTAATTACACAGAAACAACAAGTGACACAGCGAGAGCTGAATCATTAAGTGAGCTATACGCTCCTAGGCGATATTATAAACTTTGAATACAAATACATTTTATTTATACAATGAAGAACGGACTCCGTTAAAATTTCGTAATCATGATTAGGTAAGCACATACCTAATTTAAATAATACTTAATTTTTTAGATACATGTTACGCTTACAAACTGATTAGCGCCTCTTGCAGAGTACTACGTCAAACGTTACTACAGCGCTTACCGAATAGTCATGGACTCCAATTAAATTTGTAGATGAAAAAGATAGTGCAAATTTTATTAAGAAAAAATTGCTCCAGGTTACCTCCTGCGAGAATTAAATTACAGTCTTCATCACGTCTCTTGGGAATATTTTATTCCAGGATAAAAGGTATAAAGGTTAGAATATCTATCGTCTAATCGATACAACGGCGTCAAAACAAAAGACAGACACACACTTTCGCAATTGCGATATTAGATTAGGATGGATATTTACGTTGAAGTACAGATATAACCGTAAAAACTGAATTGATGAACGTAAAACTTACTTGAAACTCTATGCTGCTGGTAGATAATATCTGTACAATCAGACTATCATTAAATATTCCTGCGTCAGACGTGATTACTTAAAAAAAAGTTTTTTTCGCTTAACAAAAATGTAAAAAGCACTACAAAATAGAAAGAATTTAGTGCGAGAATGCATTTGATGATTTTCATAATCTAGTGCTTGTTACTTTTAACTACATTACATTTAGATAAACATTGATTATGATGTTTGACAATAAAAATGTTAATTGACATCTCACGATTTGAATGTGCGATAACATTATTTATAAAAATAAATGAAATAATTATTAATTAAACTAATACGTACTATAATCACAAGAAAACTATAATCACAAAAACATTTTTTGTGAGAAATTGGACACAATCAATTTCTTGTTACAATAAAATGGTTTGAACCAAAAATATAATAAGTAACAATTTATATGTAACAATATTTAAAAAACAGCTTCCAAATTTTATTTTACAGTTAGTTATCTACAGAATTAAGTTTATAGTTTTTTAGAATTTATTACCTACTAAATACATATTATAGTATTTTTACGGACATTGTAATTAATTATACCCTAAAGTACATATCTAAATGTACAGTATTAAGCATGCCATAATAACAATTTGTTAAGCTATTAAATAATATTTTACAGCTTAAAAAGAGTAAAGTTATGCGATAGTTTATACTCATAATATTAGTCAAAAAGATAACAATGATTCAACTTTATCACATCGATTTTATAAACATGTATAATAACAAAAATTACTATTATACCATCAGTATCATTTTTATAGGAAGAGTGTTTTATATGTGTGCGTATATTCATATATTGTATGTGTTTTATATTACTATCTCGCTCTCAAGTGTAGAACGATATGTCTGATACAGAGTCACTTCTTCCTCCTTCCTCTTCATATAAAAATCGACTGTAGGCATACATGAATCGTAAATGGACATATGTCATTTTGGCATAAATATTTAATGTAATTTTATTGTCATAATTTTATTTATAACCTATTGTCTTTAACATGTTTAATTTCTAAAATAGCGTATTTATAAATTATTACAAAATGTAATTATAGAAGATATATTAATTAAATTTTGTAATTAATAACACGAAATGTAGATAAAATATATTATTCAACATATTTATTGTCTTATCAATTTTTAAGCTAAACTAGACATTCTACAATAGTAAGTAAGTCTAACAATATATTTTTCGATTAATATGGAGCCACCAGTCGGTGAAATATTCTCTTAGTATAATTATTTGTCCTAGTAATCATTATTGAGATATTATTGTCATATTTTTTCAATGGGAAGTAAAAATGGGAATAAACAATTTCAACGCTTAATCCTAGAATTTTTTTTAACTATATTATAAATAAATCCAAAGTTTCTAGAAATATAAATGTATTTGTAAATAAGTCAAAGAAACTTCATTATAATCATTATAATATATAACACTTGAATTAAAATTTTCTCCAAAAAAGAGATACGATTATACACCTGGTTGGAATTTACGTTTTTTTTATGAATATGTACCTACAAATAAATTTCTATATGCGTATAATTTGGTTTAATTAAATACCTTAGAGTTTAACTTGAGATATGATTTATATAATCGAAACCCAATGTATAAACCACGATATTATACAAAACTCATTTTTATTTATTTATTTTTATATCAACCTATGCTGTCCCACAATTAAGCAAAAAAGTTGCCCCAAGTAAGCTTTTTCCTGACATAGTATATCTCTTGGCCATTAACTATGACGATTGCGTCATAGTTTTGTACTATTAGTCATAATTTGTGTTGTAAGCCGATTCATCGAAAATTTCCGTACTCCTGAAACTTGTCGTGCTTAGTTCGTGGAATACTTTCTCTAGGTCTTGAGGCGTGGGAGCAAAAAGGACAATATGATCGTTCCCTTTCCCACGCAAAATTCTGTCAGTTGTTTGAATAGTTCCATAAGGCTGCTAGTAAACATCTTATGAGAGGGCGGGTCACCCTGCATAACACCTCTGAGGATTTCAAATGACTAGAGACTCATAAATATAAAATTTATGTAGATAATTAAAGTTATATATATTATAATTTGTCTACACAATAGTAAGTACGTATTTGTCTAATCTCGAATGAGGATATGTCGGCTGATTACGTGCGTATTATATCAGTAACATTTTTGATATGTTTTATCAAATTCATTCAACACTCGGCATTTGTAATTATTTGTTCCATTACTAAGAAAATTCTTCAACTACGAACAGTAACATTATCAACCATAACCCGACTATGGTCTGAAATTATCAAGACGAAAGAAGATAATTATATTTGATGTTCTTAATACAACCTAATGCTCAATTAACATGAGCTCGTACGCTTATCTGAAACATAACCTAAAATTTTTATAAGTTTAGGAAAATTTTTACTGAAATAAATAATTACTTTTCCTCAATATTCTAAATTTCTTGTATTTTCTTGATTCTGTTTCACTACATGTTTTTGATAAAAAAAATTGCACCGTTAGATACCCCAGTTTTTATATAAAACTTATTGATGTGTTTATTTATTGGAAATGTTTATCAAAATATACTCAGCTGCCGATCGAACGTTATTGATTTATTATATATAATGGAACGCAACGAAATGTTCATTTACGGATTTAGACTATAAAAAAAAATTAAAGGTTTTTTAAAACTTTTTACTGGAGGGTTTCAAAAAAAAGTGTGCTTGTTTCATCACAATTTATAAAATGAGTGGGATATTGTATTCAAGCAGATGTTTTCCGAACAACTCTACGCTACTCTTTCGACCAGTGGAGCGAAGAGGAATTAAAAATTATTTGGATTTTTAATTTTGAACTACTCATCGTCATCAGTCTCGCAGCATCCTGGCCAGCAGCAAGCCTCGGTGCCATCTGGTCTAGTGCAGAAAAGGAGAGTCTCCGTAGCGTTCACTGGACGCGGTTCTATGCCGTGGAAGTCACGCAGCTCTTCAGCTGGGAACCAGGCACGTTCTTCATCGTCGATTATTGGGATGCCAAAGTATCTGAACAGAAGAAATAAGTACAGATAACCATTTAACCAGTATGATAGAGATAATAAAGCTATTGTCTCACTCGTGCATACGGTAATCATCTACATCCTCTATACTTCCCACTACTGGGCACAGGCCTTACTACATGGGAGAAACACATGAGTAATTTGGGCCAGAGTAGTTGACTCTGGCCCAAAGTAACTTGTTGAGTGAGCGGTTGCCGTAACAACCGGTACCAAAGGCTAAACGTACCTCATGAAGCATGGAGCTCTAGATAACAAATTCGACTGACCCATAGCAAAAGTTGCTTTGTTTTAGTTATCGAAACCAGAGTATTTTACGCCAACGACATTAACGGCATAACATATGGTAATACCTCAGTAATATTATGCGAGGTTTCTCCTAAAACATGGACTTTTTAGTTTTGTCTCGTGTTTATTGATTGCAAAAACTCTAGTACTTCTTGCTTTTATGATGGATCAGGTGTGTCTAACTTGATATTTTAAGAACCTTTTCATTTATCACACACAACAGGCTCCTTTAAAGCCTTACAGATAGTATAAACTTGAGTGATAACTTTTTCTACAAGCACCTATTACTGTTGGAAATCTCATCAATAGGAAGCAAATACCTAAAGGACAATATACCTGCATATAGCTAGTCCCGGTATCCACAGCACTGATGAGAGAATCAGCAACAAAACTAACAAGATAGCCCACAGAGGCCATGGCTTCTTCTCCGTATCACCCGCGTTGCGCATCCACGCGTCGTACCCTGAGCCTTCCGTAGCCAGCTCTGCGAATGAGGAGATGAGGATGGTGAGCATCGCCAGCGGGGACAGGTACTTCCAGCAGATAAGCCAGTAGATCCCTGGGCGTGTTCCCGTCATCAGCTCGATGTCGTCTGCAAATCTGAAATAAGAATTTTTATAAATTGCAAGTAAAACAAACGTACCATTTTCTAGTTTAGGCATAAAAATAATCTTTATATTAGTTATATATAAGTGATTTTTGAATCTCTTTATTTCAATTAAAGCAAAAGAAGAAATCTTCGTTTTAGACCTGTGGTGTTGTCGTCTAAATAAAAAACATCCTCCATAAATCCTAATGCTAAGCACAGCTTGAAGAGAAATATGAAAAATTTGAGTCACACATTTTTCAAAAAAGAATCAAATTAGTAAAAATTTTATTTCCCACTATATTTCATTTATTGTTCTTTCTGTCAAAATGAGCAAATCGAATGAAGAGATTAGATACATTTCAAAATATTATTACTAAAAAGGAAAAAATGCAATGTAAGCTGCGAAAAAAGTTGTAACGTTTATGGACCTATTGCAGTATCAGTAAGAGTAACCTAAAGTTGGTAGAAAAGTTTTCAATCCGGGAATTTTGATGTCAAAGATGCACCTCGCTCTGGTCGCACTGTTACGAATAAAGTGGACGCTATTTTTGTGATGAAAAATGTGAAACAAGATCGACATCTCAGTAGCGACATAGCTGAAGAACTGGGAATTGACACAAAACAGTTTTGACCTATTTGAAAAAAGCTGGGTACACAAAAAGAGCTTGATATTTGGATCCCACATGAAGTCTCCCTTACAATGGAGTTAATGGGATATTTTTGTGAGTACTACCAATACCAGTTTATTCAAGTACTAGGCGAGTCCCACACTCGCCCGCCATTGTCAGACAAATAATCAATTGTCAATTTGTCTCGATAAGAAGGAATTCGTTCATGGACTTGCCTGACAAAAATTCAACTTTCTTTTAATGTAAAAGTTACATCCATGTTATACTATATAAATTATAATCTAAGACGCTGTTCATAACAGACATTTTATAAATTACACGTAACAAACAACTTTTCACTTTGGGCACCTCTGCAAAGTGAAAAGTTATTTATAGGTTAGGATCGCTGACTTTATTGTAATATGTAACCACTCTTTTTCACAGCTCAATCTATTTCATAAGTATTTTATAAATACCGTTCATGACGACAGACGACAATCTGGCACGGCAATATTTATTGATTTCTAATAAATATTTGTTGTATATATATTGTATATATATTATATGTAATATGTAGTATTATGATGCGAGTTGCCCACACACTAATCTCTGTTAATATAAAAGAGAGAGGAACAAATAAGGCAATTTTGCGTTATACGATATTGACTCGGACAAAGACTTTAAATGAGTCTAAAATCCTGCACTCCTTTGATAATCATCAGAATATTTATTACATATTTTGTTAATATTAAAAAATAATATTCGACATGTGTGAGAATAACATAACAACAATATATAATAAGTCGGGGGAAAAGTTTCTTCGCATTTTATATGAAAATTCAAGACCATTTTTTTCAAAGTTAATTTACATGTAATTACAGTATATATGTGCCATTTTGTTCGTAAAGTTTTTGCTACCTTGTAGGTAGAGACATGATCCCGTTGCTATAGAAATTTTGGGACTTCTGATCAAAAAACGGAACCAGTTTTTGCAGTTCTCTCTTGAATTAACCTGCCTTAAGAATTCTGAAGAGATCGTGATGAAAGACTACACCCTTTCCATTAATCAATTCCGGCCGCTTTCTCTCTACTTTTTGCAATAATCTAATCAGTTGTTGGCAGTAGAGATCCGAATCGATGGTTCTGCCCGGCGTTAAAAGCTCATAATAAACAATGCCCTTCCAATACCACCATAGACACAGCATCACCTTATTGCGAGTTAACCTAGGTTTTATCACAGTCTGTGAAGCCTGACCAACCTTTGTCCACGACCTTTTTCACACATTCTTGTCGTACGTGATCCACTCATCACCAGTTATCAATCTCTTCAAAGACGGTTCGGTTTCATTACGTCTCAATAAAGAATCGCAAATGAGTACACGGTTCATTAGGTTTCAGTGAGCTCGGTATGGCACCCAAATAGCTTTTTTGTGTACCCAGCTTTTTTTCAAATAGGTCAAAACTGTTTAATGGTCAATTTCCTGTTATTCAGCTATGTTGCAACTGCTGATATGCCGATCTACTTTTAATGTGATAATTTTTGTAGTTTGCTTTGTATTTTTCCTTTTTTGTAATAAAATTTTAAAATGTATCTAACTTCTTCATTCGATGAATTTGGTTTCTGGCTGGTCTTTTTGAAATGTCTTTTTGAGAAAAGACCAGCCATATACAAATAGTACATCCAAAGATATTTTATTACAAGTTTATGCATACCATATGCGAAAAGACTTTTCCCCCACCTAATAATTATGTAATTAGCGTCTTCATTTCTTTTTTGTTACGTGTTAACTATTCCGATGTAAGTCCAAGAGATAAAATTTGTATTTATAAGGCCGTCAAATTTTAAATTGTTAAATTACACTCTTTAATAACTAATTCTCTCTCATTCATATTCCTAAAACTATGCAATTATAAATAAATATTTAAATGATGTAAAATATAATGATATCACTGTAAACCACTTCAGATCATTATTAAATAAATAATCAAAATCAGTAATTTGGTGTCGGTAATAAACTATAAGCCTTCATTAGAATTGCGTTCAAGGCTCGCACAGTTTCAAAATGAGAAACTAATTTAATTAATTTACTTACAAATTAGATCAAATATAACAAGACTCACGTATGAATTTAATATCCGAAACTTACTACTTACAAGGAAAATATTATTTTGGTAGGAACATATTAATAACTTAAACAAAATAAATATAACCGCTTATTTTGGTTTTATATAAAAAAAACTGCCACATTCGCTATCTAAATTTACACAACCGATGCTGCAGAGTGAATCATATTTATTCCATAACATGAGATGTTCCCGAGATCTTAAAACATGTTTTCAGTGGGTCATATAAACCGCAACAATAAACGTAGATAACTCTAAATTGTCTTAGGCTTTGGCGAGGAAAATTATGCGCATTCTGTGTTGAAATTGTAGAGGCGCTTAATATAAAGATATATTTGTGATAATCTCATTTTTATTAACCAATGACAAAGGTAAAAATACAAAAAAGTAAATTATTGTATAAATAGTGTTATTATTAAATGCGCGGTCTGAGTGCTTTTTTTTATTTTGAAAAGGTAAATTTTGAAAGCCGCCCTAACCCTGTTGGTCCTACAAAACTTTTGTGGCTTGGTCAAGATTACAGCTATCAACAAGTACGCAACTTGGAAAAGGTTAAACAAAATAGTAGTTTAAAAGGTAAGCTCCCTCTTTTGTCATGTCAATCTTTAACGATAGTAAATTCAAACGTGGAATTGATAAAAGACAAATTTATAACGAATAACGAGGATCTCTTTGGCGAAGTGATTCGTGCGCTCGGGTTTCGACGACTAAGCAATGGCGAACATCGTCGTTGCCTGGATAGTTCAATCAAGATTTGTTATCTATAGTTCTTCTGTTTCGGAAGGCTCGTTAAGCTGTTGGTCCCTGTTGCTATGGCAACCGCTTTCGCATTGGGCCAGTGAAGTGGTGTTCTTGTCTAATTCCTCATGAGTTTCATCGACGTAGGAAGCCCTGCGCCCATAGGTGTATAAATGACGCACTCAGTTAACTAGTAGCCATGCAAATACAAAATTAAAACTCACCTCTTGACCCCATAAACGTATGCGATGCCGATGCACTCGAAGAACGCTATAATCAGCAGTGGAAAGTTTCCGCTGTACATGTCAAAAAGCAGGAAAACGTAGCTGCCAGCGCCATGAGCAAAGCCCATAGATAATATACAGCATATGAGGCATAGACCACCAGTTAGATACTCCTTTCTCAAGTTTGGAAACAGCTTCATATCCACTATGGAGGTTACTACTCCTTCTAGTGTTCCGAATTGTGAGTCTATGCCCAGAGTGAACAGCATCAGGAAAAAGAGGACGGACCAAAACTGTGCGCCGGGAAATTGGTTGATTGCTTCTGTGAAGATTATGAAGGCGAGCCCTGTGCCTGATGCGGTCTGGGAAAAAAGTTTTAACACAAATTGAAGCAGTCCAAATAATTGTTACTAATGATCAGTAAGTCTTATGCATCCAACCAGAAACCTTTCTTTATGGCGAGTGTAGCAAACCAGTTAATGGACTGTCTGATACTTGATACTTGGCCATATGAAATTATTTGTACATAGATGTTTATCGGTACGAGCGTGTACGTTTGATTTGAATAAATAATTATTACAACATATACCTTCCTTCAATACATATTTTTTAGTTACCAATACAACTGTAACAATAAACGAAGGTGCAGAAATCAATGAAACAATAAACAAAGTTCCAGAAATGATAAAACTTTGTCCGTATCTTTTAACATTATCTTATCAACACTACCCTATAAACTTGGAAACTTTACCCATTTTATTGGCAAAAGTTTTGATAAACATCATCTTGACAAAAGGTAATAAATTTCATGAATTCAAGCCTTCTAAAACAATACAATAAGCGAACCACGTTTAAAAACAACATTATCATTGTAAGCCGTATTAAATATCACCGAATAACTAACATCTCTGTCTGTTACATATTAGTGGTTTAAGCACGCAATTGCCATTTTTTACTGAAAATTTAAAAAATATTTTCATACGATTAAATATTAATAGTTGTATGGTAAGCCACACACTCGGGATGCTAATCTAACGCTAAGGGATGCTGAGGGGAGAGCACTCCGAAAAGCGCTTAAAACTAGATATACCAGCGATTTGAATATATGTCACCAACAAAAATTATATTTGTTACTAATGACATTGACTAATAACATTAAGTTTATAAAACGTACTCTCTAATTATAGCTACAAAAGTCATAACATCATTTCTGAAAAAAAAATGTGTAATATAGTAGGAATTTTGAATTGAAATTGCACGACCAGTCTAAATGACTGGTCTGGTAAATCTAGTGTTAACAACTCGTCGAATGTTGCTTTTACTTATGATCTGATGATTTATTGAATTAACTTATACTCAATTATTAAAGTACAGCATGCGACTTTATATAAGACATGCTAAATTTAACTAGATCACTAAAAGGAGTGGTTAGCCCGTACAAAGTTAATCAAAGTATTTACCCTGATTGTCGATACATTTCTGTCATCTCATTAAAAGATCATTTAGCCTTTGCGATAGAACTCTAGAGAATTGGATGGGTCTGGTGTCGAGAGTCTATTTTATGTCACACGACACAATCTGGTCCAAAACCCTTTAATTTCTGTACCAGTTTAACAAGGTTTTTTTAAAAAGGTTAGCAATGACTAGATACCACTTGATGGTAAGAAATAGAGGACTCCAGATGTGAAGATAGTTAGTGCAGCACGTGACGTACAAAGCAAAAGCAAATTTCTACTTTTTGTGTTTTACTCAATATGTAAGACACTCATATTGTAGTTCTTTATACTTATTTATTGATTCCAACAATTTTTGTACACGCAAAGTTTTTTATATTATCGATTTGGTGCAAATAGGTCAATATTATCGTAAAGCTGACGTCGAACCAGGCCGCTAATTTTATGGTCGTTTTATCGTCTTTTTTTACCTTAGTAACAGGTCTTCCTCATAGTTCCTTTTTTAAGTCGAAGTTTACAGTACGGAATGTATCCTTCTTTACGTTTTAAATCGAATATAAAAACAATATAAGATGACAATAGAAATCGATTAAAATAAAAGTTTTATTTTGAAATTTTAATTTAAATTGGACAGTACGATAAACCGGCAATATCATATTTAAACCCCTATTGCATGTATATAATAAGAATGTTTCAGAAAGTTCTGGAAAACGTAAAAAGACATTTTCTGAGAGTTTTAAAGTGGGTTTATCTTGTGATATATTTGTATAAAATAGTCAAGTCACCACGGGTACAAAACATCAGGAAAAATTAGTTTAAGGCCAAAAATATTCTAATTATAAGGAAATTGGGCGTAACAACATACTCACATTATCCAATTCTTTTTGCAAGTCACATTCCGGCAAATGTGGCATAATCAACCTTGTTAAATTCCCATTAAAGTCCACATTTACAAGTTGTCCAGCTTCGGGAAATTCCATAGATTTGTACGCCGGCCCAAACAGCTCCAACAAAGTCTCATTTCTCACATCTAAGCATTTTTCATATACCATTGTAGCTTTAAAACCAATAATTGAAAACACCACGATCCCAGCAAACATGGACGTTAGGCAATTTGTCATTGACACCATAATGGCGTCTCTATAGCAGTTATTATCAACAGGGTTGTACGACGAAAAAGCAATTAGGCCCCCGAAAGCGAGGCCAAGAGAAAAAAATATTTGTGTGCCAGCTTCTAGCCATACAACAGGGTCTAAAATTGTGTGCCACTTCGGCGTGAAGAGATGTATCAGGCCATCACTCATTCCTTTTAAAGTGATGCCTCTAAAAAAGAAAATAACAAGGACTATGTAGGGAAAAGTGGCTGTTACGTAGACGACCTTCCCAGATGACGCAATGCCCTTTATCATGCACATGTACACGAGAATCCAGGCGACCACCAAGGCCAACGCAATCTTGTAGTTGAAGCCTTGTGGGTGGTTGATGTCTTCGGACACTTGGAGAGTCGTCCTGTACCAGAAGTATTGAGTGGGGCTGCTCATCTGAAACAAGATAAAACTAATTTCAATCATTATGAACCTTCAAGATGATTATGACTATAGATTTTAGCGTAAATTAGTTTCAGCGTTTGAGCAACAGTATCAATACGATACGCAATAAATATTACATAAATTTTAGACAAAATCAAGAGCCAAGAGCAATTTACTGAATTTACGGAGCATTGTAATTTTTTTATGTATTCAAAAGATGAAGCACGGAAATCATTAGCATTCAAATGAATTCTACTTCATAGTCAAAGTAAAAAAGCACTTCTTAAAGGCTTACATGAACAATAGAGATTTCTCGGGAAGTCGCGTTAACTATTTAATTTTACTTTACACAATGGATATAAAGTTCAAACTTCCCTTAAATATTTGGGAGCCCTCGAACTGAAGAACTTCATGTCGTGACAATCTTTGAATTTATAGAAATGCTTATTTTTTTAAGTTCACGTTTAATTAAAATAAGGTACGTACTATGATAAAATATACAAAAATGATCAATTTGAAACCACAATTCATTGAATAATGTATATATGTATGTATCTTTATACTATATGTGTAAAGATGACATCTCGATCCCTGTGTCAGATATAAAACATGCCCAAAAATAAGGCATCCGTAACGACTTACTTAACCGCACCGAATCCTTAACATTAGTGACTTTTATAGTACGTAGAAGGGTGCGCAGGCCAGCCGCACCTTGGATACGAATTTTAATCGTACAATATATAAAATATATTTCCACAAACATGTGTATAAGAAATAAAGAAGCAGCGTGAGAATTACATAGAATGGAATATATTTCATATAATTAAATATATGTCTACAATGAAAAGTTAACACAATACCATAAAAACTGTTTATAAGGTAGTTATAAATATTATAGTATCATTTGTAAATTATATCCAATTTAATTCCAAATTAATTTGTATTTAGAGAACTTACGGTTCTGAAGTCAAGGTAAAAGAAAAGGTAAAAATATACGTCATTCGCTCTTTTCTTATAACATAAATCATTTATTTTTGGTTTATTTTTGAACAACTCTAGACAATTGTCTCAGTTTGAGGTGCTTAATTGTTGTTGCTTATTTTCAACTGTCAATATTCATTAATACTACAAATAAAACGTTTAATCTCAATTTTAATTTAAATCAACAGAAACCATCCGAAAGCCATATTTATTAAATATTATTAAATTATAAGCCAAATTTACATAATATTAAATTATAGAAACCAAATGAACGAAAATAAATATGACCACTACGACAATTACTGGCAAAACAAATAATATTTCACTTAAAATTCATGAAGGTAAATAACTATAATACTAACTAACTTTTTGAGCTCTAAGGTGTTGTTCTAACCGATTTTTTTTCAATAAAAATTATAATAATATTTCTATCACACCTATTATCTAGCCCAAATTTAGCATCGTTAAGAGCTTATATTATAAATATTAGATAACGGATTAATACAGATAGGAATATGTATATGTATATAAATATCAGAAATGTACTACTAATATCATACAAATATCTGCCCCTACAGGGATTCAACCTCCCTCTACTCAGACCATTTATGTTAAAGATTGTATTAAGGAGGCTGTATATGTTTATAATAGTTTTTGATTTATTAAAAATAAAAATGACTTGATTAATGACTGTCACTGAAATTGGTTGATTTTATTTATTATTTAATATTATAATTTACTTTTCCATATTCCTAAACATTTATTAGACTTAGTTTCTGGCTCCACAACATCTGGCGACCGTGACAGGACACGAACCTGCAATCTTCGGATGGCAGAATATTTAACAAATTTAATTGAGACAAAGAAAGATAAGTCGAATACATTAAAAATAGGCGATGTTGTGCTAGTTGAGTCAGAGGAGAAGAGGGTGAAATGGCCGCTAGGTCTTGTGACGAATATTTTTGAAGGGCGAGATGGCCTTGGGAGAACGGCCGAAGTTAAGACATCAAATGGTTCTAGAGTCCGACCTTACCAAAGACTTTATCCCTTGGAAATTTCTTCTGCAGATGTGGAGGGGTTGAAGGCACAGACTGTGAATATATGCCATAATGATAGGATAATAGAGGTTCGAGCGTTGATTGACAGCGGTGCCCAAAGATCTTACATCAAAGAGAGCGTCGCTGAGAGCCTTGGTATTCCCATTAACGGTACTGAGATGTTATCACATTCTTTATTTGGAGGAGTTCAGGTAGGATCTAAAATGTATAATGTATATCAATTGAACGTTAAAAATTTATATAACTCTTTTAGTTTTGATATGATAGCATTAGGACAGAAGTTCATTAACAACAGTATACCAAAATTTGATATTAATGACAATTATTTGAAAAAGGTATTGTTACTTAATAACATCAACTTGTCTGACAAACGAGAAGGCGATATTGGTTTATTAATAGGAGCAGATTTTTCCGGATTCATTTTGACTAATATAATGGTATCATTAGAAAATGGAATGTTAGCGATCAATACTAGGTTAGGTTGGGTTTTACAAGGGAAGCAAAGGCAAGTAGTCTCAAATAATATTACTAGCAATATGTTTTGTTCTTCTGATGTTTCAGGGTTCTGGTCATTAGAACTATTGGGAATAAAGGACCCTGCTGATGTAAAGTCTAAAGCTCAGATAGAAATGGAAGCAGTTTTATCTTTCGAACAAAACATTAAGGTGAACGAAGGCGGAAGGTACGAGACAGTTTTGCCATGGAAACCAGGATATGAGGAATTGTTGAGTAATCGAAATTTAGCCGAGAAGAGATTAGAAACAACAACGAAGCGATTGTTGTCAACGGGTAAGCTAACAGATTATTTTAAAGTATTTGAAGACTGGTTGTACGATGGTATAATTGAGCGAGTTCCTGTAACTGAGGAGAACGCAGTTGGTTGTCATTATTTGCCTCATCGAGGTGTTATTAAAGATTCGAGCTTAACAACCAAACTACGTCCTGTTTTTGACGCCTCAGCACGAGATTGCAATGGTAAATCTTTGAACGCATGTTTGAATAAAGGAGTAAATTTTTTAGACAAAATACCCAATTTACTCATTGGCTTTAGAAAAGGGAAAATTGGTGTTACTAGTGATATAGCCAAAGCTTTTCTTATGATATCAATAGCACCTGTGGATCGAGATTATGTAAGGTTTTTATGGTGGAAAGATAAGTCCTGTTCAGATATTATAGAACTTAGACATTGCAGAGTAGTATTTGGTTTGACATCGAGTCCTTTTTTATTATCGGCCACCATAAATCACCATTTGAATAAGATATATGGCAAATTAAAGAATACTGCTCAGATTTTACGTAGATCTTTTTATGTGGATAACTGCTTAACTAGTCTAAATTCGGAACAGGAGCTTTATAAATTTATATCTGAGGCCAAGGATGTCATGAGCCAAGGTATGTTTGATTTACGGCAATGGGTTTCATCGCCACCGTTCCTGAATGAAACTGGAAGTAGTATAGTATCAGTATTAGGATTAAAATGGTTCATTGAGACAGATGAGTTTGGTTGCAATATAGATAATTTGCCTTCTTTAGATAATATGGGAATGGTAACTAAAAGGAGCCTTATGTCGATCACGCAGAGTATATTCGATCCAATAGGGTTTACTTGTCCGGCTACACTTATACCAAGGTTGATGATCCAGGAATGTTGGCGACGTGATCTTTCATGGGACCAGGAACTACCGAGCGACATATTGGAAAACTTCAGGAAGTGGTATGATCAGATTAACTATTTAAGAGATTGTAGATTGCCACGCCGTTTGACTCGTGAAGTATTTGAGGAATGTAATCTTTCATTACACATGTTCTGCGATGCGAGTAAGAAAGCGTATAGTGCTTGTATTTTACTAAGAGCTGAGAGACAAGACAAGATATCAGTTCAGTTAATATCTGCTAAAGCGAGGGTTGCACCTCCGAATAGATTAACTATTCCGAGACTAGAGTTAACAGCGGCTCTTATAGGGTCTCGTTTACTTAAAGATGCCAGGAATAGTTTAGGAATACAGTGCAAGGAATTTTGTTGGTCAGATTCCTGTGTTACCTTGTGCTGGGTGAAAAAGGAGTTGCCATGGAACACTTACATCGGCAATAGAGTAAAAGAAATTAGGGAAAACACGAATCTAGATGATTGGCACCACGTTCCTGGTAATTTGAATTGCGCTGATTTAGCGTCGAGAGGTTGTTCTCCTGAAGAGTTGTTCTTGTTACGCTGGTGGGAAGGACCTTCTTGGTTATATAAAAATGATTTCGAATGGCCAAAATCTAGCGTGTTACTGGACGAAGAGGGAGCTAAAATCGAGCTACGAAAGACAGCATGCAATACGGGTGTATGTGTCAGTGAAGACATTATTCACAAGCTTTGCAATATTTCTATATATACTAAAATAATAAAGGTGGTTGCAATGTTGAAAAGATTTAAATACAATACGTCCCATAAAGATAGTAGAAAAATAGGAGAGGTTACATATGAAGAATTTGATGAAGCAGAAATAAATCTTATACGCTTAATTCAAATTGAAAATAAAGATTACATAACTAAAAGAACTAATAATATGAACACTTATTTGGATCACAACGGGGCGGTAAGAGTTAAGACGAAATTGTTGTTATCAGATTTTCCCGAGACAACTAGATCACCTTATCTTTTACCAGCGTGTAGTATAATAGTAAAAAGAATGGTTGAGCAAAGACATTTAGAGTTGCAACATGTAGGCATTAACCAGCTCATCACGGATCTGCGGAGGAAGTATTGGATTATGGGAATAAGGCGACTTGTGAAAACAGTCATATCACACTGTACTGTATGTGCTAGATATCGTGCCAAAGCTACACAGGCTGCTCCAGCGCCATTGCCTACAGAGAGGCTGACATGTTCTAAGCCTTTTGAAGTTACTGGTATTGACTTCGCGGGACCATTGCTATTAAAAGGGGGCCAAAAATGTTGGATTGTCCTTTATACTTGCGCCGTGTATAGAGCCGTACACTTGGAACTCACTTTATCATTATCTACTGAATCTTTTTTGTTTACACTACGCAGGTTTATTGCTAGGAGGGGCCGAGTTAAACAAATAATTACGGACAACGGAACTAACTTTACTTGCACTAACCGACTGTTAGTTAGTATAGACTGGAACGCAGTTCAAAGAAGTTCTGCAATAGAGAGAATAATTTGGAAATTTAATGCTCCAACCGCCGCTTGGTGGGGAGGTTTTTGGGAAAGGTTGATTCGTATTTTAAAAGATTTATTACGACGAGTACTTGGAAAGTCACAGGTTAAGTATGAGGAGTTGAATACTATCTTATGTGAGTGTGAAGCTGTTATAAATGATCGACCTCTTACTTATGTACAGAATGATAATAATTGGTCTTTAGAGCCCATCACACCATCAATGTTCATACAGCCTATTAGAGAAACCGACGTGATTGATTTGGATCGAGTTACGATACAAGCAAGATACAAGTATTTAATAAAATTAAGGGAAGATTTCAAGCAAAGATTTCGCAATGAATATTTAACAAATTTAATTGAGACAAAGAAAGATAAGTCGAATACATTAAAAATAGGCGATGTTGTGCTAGTTGAGTCAGAGGAGAAGAGGGTGAAATGGCCGCTAGGTCTTGTGACGAATATTTTTGAAGGGCGAGATGGCCTTGGGAGAACGGCCGAAGTTAAGACATCAAATGGTTCTAGAGTCCGACCTTACCAAAGACTTTATCCCTTGGAAATTTCTTCTGCAGATGTGGAGGGGTTGAAGGCACAGACTGTTAGCCGTTTGAATAACGAAGTACCATCTTCGTCATGTCAGAACCGTGACTTAGAGGCTGGCGTTAGACAAACAACTCGCTCAGGGAGAAAGGTACGCATGCCTAGCCGGTATGGGGCTTAATTAGCAGTTTTACTTAATTTTAAATACGAAGAGGGAATTATTTAGTTAGGCGAATTTATTTGAAGTAGATTTTCTTTGTCTGACAAGTTATGTTAATGTTGGTTGTTTTATTGTGATTTGATATATCATAGAATGTGTCAGGGCCCTATACTGTAAACATATTCATGTTTGTCGATTTTTGAGGCCCGCAGGATGTTAAAGATTGTATTAAGGAGGCTGTATATGTTTATAATAGTTTTTGATTTATTAAAAATAAAAATGACTTGATTAATGACTGTCACTGAAATTGGTTGATTTTATTTATTATTTAATATTATAATTTACTTTTCCATATTCCTAAACATTTATTAGACTTAGTTTCTGGCTCCACAACAATTTAATTAAAATAGTTGCTGCTTATAAAACAAAACAATAAATGCTAAAGTTTAGTTGTGCTCTGTGGAATATATACCTGAATTGAGCTTATGCATTTAAAGGCCAAAACAGGATAAACTAAAGAAGTGTTTCAGTCTGACGGGACGGGCCGAAGTGTACCCTGGATATCCCAAGCAATTAAGATAAGACCATTCTTATGACCCGAATTTCTACCCTTCTTTGTAATAAAAGCGCCATTACTTCCAGTTTCGGAACGGTATTGACTTTTCAAATAATAAGGTTTAGTTCATCAGCATCAACGAACGGCCGTCTAGCCGACTGGTCAATACTCCTGTCTACTAAATTAAAGCATCCGAGTTCGAGGTCCGACAGATGTTTGTATTATGGGTAGGGACAAAGTAGAGGAACATTTGATTATGAGTTTTGGATTGTAGTAGCCTTACTTTTATCCGAGGATTGAATATTTATAACCTATCGTTATTATTGAGACTAGCTATCGCATCCAATATTCTATAGAGATATTTACACAGTTCTTAAATATATATATATATATACTCCTTTCTAAAGTATATATATTATAAATAGATGGATTGACAGAATATACTTTATTGTAAACCATAAATGACAAATAAACTTTGCAGATGCTACATTGTACAAGGGAGGTCCTATAGCTTATTAGCAATCTCTTCCAAACAACCTTATGATGGACTTTCTTTAATTTAAGATAGAATAGAATAGAATATATCTTTATTGTACATCAGCCAATTCAAGAAGAGAAACCCTCAAAAAAAACTTTTAACTAATTTCGTACAAATGGCGACCTTATCGCTAAAAGCGATCTCTTCCAGATACTATGAAGATACTATGTAGTTCAAAAAAGAAATTGATCGTTATGAATGACTCTTTCGGTTGATATCATAAAGTACAGAATGGTTTTTATTCACATTTTTCAAAAATCTTTAAATGGAGTTTTAATTTTGTTTGGTAATAAAGGAATCTTTCCTTTCAATAAAATGATCCATCATTAATATTAAGAGAACTTTTCCTCCAACCGCAGTGTTTTTTTTCACCAGTTATATTATTATAATTACAGCATAGCATTCTTTATTAAATTACTTAAAATAATTGAGGTTGCTAAGTTACCAAACTTTGGCAGGCCAAACTCTATTGCTATTTGTAAATATAATATTAGAAACCTTAAATCGAAAAGTATTTTATTCGGCTTTTATTTTTTCTTTTGCATCTTCAATATCAACATCACCCGACACACTAACCCGCGCTAAACAAGGTCTATTCAATATCCTGTATATTTTATGTTTGCACAATATTAATCTTCAAGAAATGTCTCTACTGTAAATATTGAGCTCTGGTAAAAATTCAGCGAAGTGAGTATTGTGTGAGATGAACTATATTTTATCACTTTCGTGGATTAAGTAGTTGTATAGACCTATAGATTCATAGTGACAAAGGAAAGCTTTGTATATTTCAGAAACATTTGTATTTATAGTGGGCAATTGGGTACAAAGATTATTTCGATGTTTCTAACGAAGTCTCTGCTAATATATAATCTGAAAATCATAATAAACACTGATAATTAAGAAATAAACTTTTTATTCTCCTATAAGACAATTGATTCAACTGGCAGGCCGGTGGCGGTTGACAGATTAAAGAATTTTAACTCTTAATCAATCATGTTACAATTCAATGTCATTTTAATTCACAAAAAATCCTCCGAAACAAAACACAACAATAACTTAGCCTAGCAACCTTAAAATTGCCGTACTTTACATAAACGGTCATTTAAAGCAATTACTATCGAGCGGGTATACGATGAACAAAATTTTGAAGATGACGAATTCAACAATGCCCCAAAAAGTACGGAAAAGAGTGTATTTACTTCAAAATCAATGTTCACGAAACAAAAAGAAGTCCAGTATTGCTAAAAACGATTAACAATAAGTTGTCTATGAGCTATCATAAAATAAAACAAAACAACGTAGTGAGAAATCAGTGCTTCAGAAAACGCCTTAAGCCTGGGTCTCAGCTATTACGACAACTGCTTTCAACCAGCAAGCCGCATTGGGCCGTGATGGTGTTACGATCAAACTCCTCGTGTGTTTCTCCCATATAGGAATGGCTGTGCCCATCAGTGGGATAATTATACCCTTTATATTAAAAAACCAGCAAACTGAATTCAAGTCATCTCGCTTGTTCTGTTTGACAAATACGACAGATGCTATAGCATCGATCCGTCGGAGTCCGGCCCGGATGAGGCAGAAAGGAGCGCTCAACTACCGACTATAGACTACGGTATAGCCTTCTTTGCGAAGTTTCAGTAACTATAGACAACAAAGTGAAATTAAAACCTTGTATAGCTTAACTCCAAAAAATGATTAAAAATTTTATAAATTCTGAAAAAGAATATTTATTTTCTTAAGTCGGTTATTAGTTTTGCTTAGAACTTCAAAATTTTGAGTGGTAAGATTCTAAGGGCAATGTTAAATGAGTGACCGTTAGTTATTATTGTCGGTTAAAAATAGTATATGTTGCACCAGTGGAGTAATTAGTTTCATTTATTTAATAAGCATTGCTATTCATACTTCTTCAATTTTTAAATAAGTATATTGGTACATGATGCAGTTTTCTATTATCAGAATCAAGGTATATTGTTTTCTAGTGTCAATATATGAACTTACATGTGAGTACTGTGGTGATTCGTGAAATATGGATTTAAGTCGTCACTGAGTTTACAACACACGTCAAAAGTCAAAGTCAAAGTCAAAGTCAAAATATCTTTATTTAAATAGACTCATTTACTAAGTTCTTTTAAATCGTCATAACAATGAATATGTATGAGAACGAATATATAAATGTAATTAAAGGAAATAGTCATAACTTTAAGTGGTTAATAACCGGTTATTTACAAATTGTCCCAGTTATACAATTTAATTATGTATGTAAGACGTAGACAATCTCTCCCACAAAATAGTTTAATAATAACTTTTGTATCTTGGTTACATGAGGCACCATCAGAAACTTCTTATATCATTTAAGGGAATCATATTTTAGATAGTGTTATTATATTTAAGCGGTATTATATTTATAGCGGTGACCAGTTTAGTACTAATTATGGGCTTATCCATAGGGTTAGACATTATATTGCAATGTTGTTTAAAAACCATTTTTTTCATGTTTTATATAAATATCTTATCATTCAATATATTTTTTGTTCTCACATAAATTTGACATTGACAATGTCAGAATTTAAGTGTAAGTAGGTTCCGAACAAAGCAAGACGTACGCGTACGTATATTCACACTGTCACAATCGACCAAAAGATGTAAATAAGGTCGAGCCTATTTATATTATAATATTGAGCGTGCGGTTTCCTGAGCGCTGAAGAAAACTGTCTGATGTCGACAACAGATATTAAGCCCGGAGACATCCGCTTTCTGATTCTTAAGTTATTTTTGACCTTAAACCCTCTCAAGATCGGATACAGTGTCTTTGAAACATTGCGATGTTTCTAAAGTCCTATTTCGATGACTTTACTTTAATTTTTATAATTTTAGCACATATCGTGCAATATTTATTTCTTCGTTCTGTATATAACCAAAACTCTAATTTATACTCAATTTGCGCTATATAATAGACGAGAGTATAACAATATCACAGCAGTTAATGTTAAAGTGACTTGATAATTGTACATTCTCATTTTCTCATTATTTCATTTTTTATTTTTCATTTTTTTATCATTTTCTTTTCTTAGACATCTTTTCCGACATCCTTATCATATTCAATTGGAATGATTTTATTTTAAGTGAATTCCAGCACAATCAGCACCATTGAATTAAATAAAAGATGTAAATTTGAGGATGGTAGTACCATTGTTCTTAGTTTAACCTACTTCTATTAAAAATCAATCTCGCTCACTCTTGAAGTTTCCTTATCCTCTGGAGAATATTGAAGTAAACTTTTTCAATTTATTTTACAGATGTGTCGGTGATAAATTGTTTTTTAAGAGATGTCACTTATGATATTTAAACTATACAGATCATGTGTCTAATTTAAAAGCGGTAAATTAAAAACACAATGAATAATTTTAGATAGATTTGATGATGATAAACATAGTATATGTTATAAAGTATGACAGTATTTATGTATTTGTTATTTTTATTAAATTTTCAATGAAATAAACATAAACTACATATTTTAATAAAATAACCCAATGTGTCATTGGTTTGTTGGTAGACACCCCATTTATGTGTTAAACACGCCTGTGTTCCTTTTTCTATGTATAATTTAATTCTTAAAACATATCAATACATGTTTATCTACAGTATTATGGAGACAACGTATAGTCGACAATGGGACAATATCATTCTCGCCGTCACATAATTCTTCGTTTTCTTTAATTTTACTAGGAACACATTCAGTATTGAAAGAATCTGACAAAATATCAAGTTTAGCACAAACATACACAATGATCTGCAAAATGCCTTACCAATAAAATATTTTTTATTATATAGTATAGTATATAACCATAGAAGTTCCTCTAAGCTGTAGAAACGATCATAAAACTATCACAGAATTCGGCAATCGTATTTATAAACGTTTCAATCACATATTCGATTACCTGCGTGAGATTAGGTAGTTCCCGTCATAGGTATAAATTTTTCGATATTACTCTATTGATCAACCATTTTTAATAACGGCAAAGATCTGATATTTCTTCTCTGAGGATTAAGATTAAATTGATGGATAAGTCGTCATTGGATTGTCTGAAGCAGATATGACTGAATGAAATTTTAAATATTATAGTAGCAAAAATCTAAATTATTGCCTTATCACACTAGTAATTTTAAACACAAAATCAAAATAGTAAGCAGTTTTATATTCCCGATACAAAAATGAAAGTATATCGCTTAGAAATTACGATGAAGTATAAATAACGCTTATATTCCAAAAGAAATATACCAAATATTATGTGAATTTACATGTGCTATAGATTACCATCTACGCCGTAGACATCAAAGCTACGATGACTACGCACCGTAGACTACGACATATCGTTACAGGTTATTAGATTTGTACGTACTCTGCAGCATGATATTTTCTAGCTATTTTCTGGGTTTTATTTAGTTGGTTTATCAACTGATATCAGTATAAGAAAGATTTATGGATATGTGACTTAATTTAAATTTCCCTGTGCTGCAATAACAAGGACTAAAAGGCTCCTGATTTAAAATAATAACTGTAAAGAGTATATGCTTTCTATCTACCTATTACATATCTATGTGTCTAGTTTTTATCGTTTATTTTAGCTTTATATCTTCCCGCATTCTTGTACCCAATCTGTTTTTATTGATTTTTTTTATTACTGTTACCGCAGGTTGCCTAGAAGAGATTGCTTATTAGCATTGTAATTAACGGTGTATTGTGTGCTTAGATTGAAATGCGTCTATGCGTTTTACTCAAACCAGCTACTGAAATAAGCAGTACCTTTGTATTAAATTAAGAAGGTAATGAAAACATTTAAATAACGAGTCCCCGTCAAAATAAATTCGAAAGCCTTCTGCAAATTGCGAAAACAAAGCGAAGCTATACGTATTCCGTTGTTACGTAATCATGGAAATTTTATGTTGGTAGCCATCTGCGTCTGGTGGGGTTAGAAATAGTAAACTTTTAGACTAATTAATTTAATCTGGCGCTGACACTTTATATTGTATTATAAACTAAGCTAAAATAGCTGTTGTCCCGAATGTTAAAAATGTTCTCGATATTGGATCACGTTTCGTTCCAAGTTCTCGATCACCTAACAGAGGGCTATGTCAAAAAGTTGAGGTTAGGTGGTAATAGCGGCTGCAATCGTACTGCGAAACCAACATGTGGCGAAGTAACAGACAAAAGGTGACATGGACGCGGCCGGTACCTCTGCCACTCGTCTAGGAGTGCGCAATTAATAATTAGGTATTTAAATAGTACTTATATCTATACATAAAATAGCGCTGCCAGGCCTCAATCTCTTTGCCTTCTGTACAAAAGAGAATCATAAACAATTTTATCGTCAAGTAAAACATTTATCAAACCATAAAATTTTATGACAAACTTTACAAAAAAGTTTAGCACATTTTTCACATTTAAGGCAGTCATTTAACTCGACTGTTCCAATTTGTAATTAAGTTACATTTTTCTTACCTCTGCATATTAAAAAGGAATAAGAGAAAAGACACGATCCTTAAAGTAACATCTGGAACTTTTGTGTTTGTAACATTCAAATTGGAATTGTCTAGGCAAAATTTAAAAGTCCTTCATAAATAAAAAGAAGAAATTTACAGATGTAACCTTTTTGTTTAACAGCTGGTGGAGCTAAGAAGTAAAAAACAAAAATTATTTAATTTCAACGAATAATTTATGCATTTTATTTATGAGCCAGATTAAAAAAAATTTCTCTTCACAATAATAATCAACGTAGGTATATTTCTTACCCAACCCCAAAACCCAAATATTTTTATTATTATTATTGACAATTGCATATAACGAACCTTAACATCAATCATTCTAAAATTAACCTGTGTTTCACAAATTAATGAATTGAATTACTAAAATGAAAAAT
The DNA here is from genome assembly GCA_943193645.1 of Acentria ephemerella. Taxonomy (NCBI): domain Eukaryota; kingdom Metazoa; phylum Arthropoda; class Insecta; order Lepidoptera; family Crambidae; genus Acentria; species Acentria ephemerella. Next base: position 1,560,796 of record OW971887.1, read on the forward strand.
TTTATACAAAATTTTCTTATTGAAATGAAAAAGACAAAGATTAGGGTAGTTAAATGGATTGAACAGATTCAGAGTCATTACCGAATACCACTTTTCGTGGGTATTCAAATTTTAAGGGCGGCCTAAGTCCCTATTTATTAATCTGCGCCGATCAGCAGTCTGTCTCATTTAAATTTCTCAAGACTATTATTAATTTAGAAAAAGATTATCTTTGATAATAACTTAAAGACAACCGGCTAGTGAAAACAGTATATGTATTATTAGTCCAATCCCTTTTAATCTACTGTATCACTTCTTGGGGAGGTGCGGCTAAAACTGTTTTAATAAAACTGGAAAGGGCTCAGAGAGCGGTTCTAAAGGTGTGCACTTCCAAACCCATCCTTTTCCCGACCTACGATCGATATCAATTTTGTCAAGTATTGACCGTTCGCCAACTTTACATTCTGAATACCATCCTTCACCAGTACCGTATGACTGATACTAATGTTCTCACCACGAGAACTCGGTGCAATCAACGAGTAGTCCACCTTCCTTCATTGAAAGCTCAATTTTTTCTAAGCTTTTTATGTTTTTATGGTCCTTATCTCTATAATATATTGCATAAAACTCTTAATACAAACATTCTTGCAAATTAAGTTACGAACTACCTCCAATCCCTCAGTTACTTGGAAACTGAAGACATTCTTCACCGAAACCAATGGCATCGACCCTCGTGCAGGCACACCTACATTCCTAAAAATTATCACACACCCACACCATTCAAATGCACACATGCACACTCACACACACCACACCATTTATTTCTTTAATTTTTTTGTTTTTTGTTTGTATTAATCGCATTTATCATAATTTCTATGTTGGTTTTTTTTTGTTTCTTTATTGAATTCTCTTTTTCAACTGTAACCACACCACAAGTATTAACCTGTATGCATCGGGAGAGGAGAGTACTGGCGTACTGAAATACAGGCAAAATACTTGCCTACTTCAGACTCCAGTCTCCCACTATCTTATGAACCTGTGTCACATGCATATGATGTCAATGTAATTGTTAAGCTTAAGATGATGAGAGAATAAATAAACGTTATTATTATTTATTATTAATTTGTTGAAGCCACGTACTTTATGCTATTCGAGGGAATGTTTTCCACACAAATGTGTTACTTGTTTCCTCCCTGGATAATGACTAGAGCGTAATTTTTACAAAAATAAATTATAGTTATTTTTGCTTTATTTAGTTTTATGTTTTCATCATTAAAATGAGATATTAATCTTAAATAACCTAAAAAATGCCAGATTTTCTGCAGTGTTCAACATACACCAAACAAAGACAAGATAATTAAAAAAAGCAAAACATAGGAACACAACGAAAGCCTTTCTTTTTACTAATCTTTTTTAGATTAGTAAAAAGCAAGGCTTTCGTATTGAATTCGATCCCGTTTTAGAAAGAAGAGACTACAAAACTTTGATTTTTATACGTTTCGCAGATAGTTTTGTTTCGTAGGTTGTTGGGGCATAGTGCGAGATCAATTGATTTCATGAATACATATTTTTCAACTTTTTAAACCTCAGTAAGCTTTCTATTGATCCGTAATTATACGATTGTGTAGCAAAACAATTATTTTGAATTTTATATTAACCTGTCATTCCGTACTAACCAGAAACAAATTATAATATTAATGTGTACACATTAATATGAACTTTACTAAAGTCATGAAGCAAAATTGTCTCAAGATACGAAACATGATTCAATATTGTGCTTATGTCAATAAATAAGTGCTTTCATGTCCCTGGGGGTTTTGTATATCAATAGTTGGCCTTATTTATGATAATTTAATGAGTCTTAAAATGTTTAAAAACTTTCAAAAAGTTTTCCAAGGTAAAAAATGATTCACTTAAAATATGCCTAAAGGAGCCGCCGTGGTAAAGGTTAACATGTCACTTGGGCGATTTACCATACTAAGAGCCTTTTTTCATATTTATTATTTTGAGCTTTTCTTTAAGATTAGAATACCAATGTCATCGTGAAATGTGACATTTTCAAAATGAAATGTGACATTTTCAAAATGTCACATTTCAAAATTTATTTTCATCGTGACTTAAAATATAGGCCTGGGCCTGAATAAGAATGCCAAAAACATAAGCTTACATTTTAGAGTTCAAGTCGAATTATTACCTAAAAAATGATAACTTAAATTAGTCTTAAAGTAAGACTAATTTAAGTTATCATTTTTTAAAAGTTTGTTTGTTAAAAGAGACAGATGAAGACAGCACTAATTTCAAAACGTATAACTACCAATATATAAAAACACTCCACATAATTATCGAAATATAGACTTTATCGTATATATTTTGTTCCTACATATGAACCCGCTGAATGCCACACGAGGCCTTTATTGAAGTCGATTAAGCCTTTGTCCTAGAACTAAGCTATCTTAATGTATACAAAGCACGGCCATTTTGTTCAGGCGTGCAAATAACACAAAAGTGTCTGTGGTTTAAAATATCTAGATATTATACGAAGCTAAGCGGACCTTTCTGGGGAAGGAATATATAAAAATAATTCATTTATTGTTGAAAATTGCTCTAAAAATATCCCTCTTGTAGCCTTTCTTGCATGGGTAACTGGGTAGGACCTTTTCCATTAAGGTCGTGAAGCAGTTAGCTGCGTTTCGGTATGAAAGAAAAGTCAAGGTGAGCACTTTTAGTAGAATTCTACTGCTTTAGAAGAGCAAAAAGCTCTCAATGGAAATGATTTAATCGAATTTGGTAGAAAATGGAGACGCATTAGAATTCAATATAAAATCGATATCACTCGTTTAGATACAATAAGTTCTTTAAAAATCTTTCTACGTAACCTATTTTATTTAAAGTACTGCGTCTTCATAAATTTAAGTCAACTATTAAAAGTTGTTTGATGAAAAAGGGGTATTACAAGGTAGAAGATTATTTTAAAGATAAAAATTTGTGGCCACTATAATTTGCTTCTCTGCACTTATTTATTATATTTTGCAATATTTAAAAATATATTTTTTAATACACTGTAAAACAAAACATGTATATGTTTATAATACTAATACATAATGACATAATTGATTTGTAAATGTCATTATAAATACTAAAGGCTGAGAGTTTCTTGCGCCGCTTCTTCTCTGCAGCTACTAATTCGTCGAAGCGGTAGTAGGGTTGATTGGGAATATGCATACTAGTGTTATTTTTAATTTTAAAATAAATATTATTTTAAAATTAAAACTAACAATTTATTTAGTACATATTGAAATACTATAACTGGGACAATTAGTAAATGCCCGGTTGATACCCAGTAAAATTATGAGTATTGCCTTTATAATTATATTTATTTATTTTCTTATACATATTCCCTGTTGTGACGATTTAAAAGACCTTAGTAAATAAGTCTATTTAAATAAAGTTATTTTTGACTTTTTTTTTTACTTTTTTTTACCTTTTACTTAATATTGCAAAAAGTAAAGATAGTCTTGAAACGAACTACAAAGCTACATTCCATAGTGATCAACTTGTACAGGTTACTTTCAAACGTTACGTTTAAAAAAGTACTTCTTGTTATCATATTAATGAAAAGAGAAGGAGACAAGGCCCATTGCGCTAAATACATTGATTTTCTTGCAAGTTAGCGGCGTATAGTGATTAAATGTGTGTGATTAAACATATTGTGATTAAACATATTATGTCTCCTATCAATGCTTCGTATTTTGAAGAGTTTTCTTTCTATAATTCTTTGAAAAGCTCTACGGGCCTTACGGAAATACCCCAATAAGAAAGCGGCCTTATTAATTGCAATACATAAATATTGTTTCGAGGTGGAATCGCCAATGGTCGCAAAACCTAATGTGTGTCTAAAATGTCTACAGAGACTAGTCTGTGAAGTTCTCACAAACCAGAAACAATAGTTTCTCTATCGTTGCGTAGACGCCGCCCGTAGTCTGATCAGGAGCGAAAGGTTATATAAATATCCGTGTAGAATAATAGCTCGTAATAATATATAAAAAGTATACAATAGTATAGAACTACTTACACCCAGACACAAATCAGATCAGGCTGTCAACAGTTATTTTCATCAACAGACATTATTGACCACGCATTTTGTGAAACTTATGTAGCGTTTAACGAGAGGCTTCTTGTCGCTCGATTAGACAGCGAGAAACTTGAATCAATTTGGCAAAAAGGTTTTGAAAATAAGTTGGTGTAGTCATGGTTTTCAGTTCAAGCGGTAACCTTATATATGTTTTATATTTAAGGACTCCAATAACGTTATTCTAATGATAATGTCAATGAAATTAATCTGATGATTATTATTAATTTACTAATGTTTTATTTAAAAGGTTACTGTGATAGCAAGTCTTGTAAGCCAGTAATGAAGTTTAGATGTAACTCATTGTCATTACAATTGCAGTTACGTAGAAAGCTGACAGATTCAACTAATCATATATTATAACTGTCGCGTTGATCTCCTGGAGGGTCTAAAAGCGAGATGTATTTAACTATATTTTACACTCGGCTGTCTCCTAGGACACCTTTAAGACTCTTAAACATTTCCACCTTACAAGGGACCTAATTGGGAAAACGTTATCTTGGGAGCAGGGACATATTTTCAATGATGTTATAATAATATATATACAGATAAAACGTTAGTGTCGAAGCTACAAACCGCTTACCACCAGTAACCATAGTTTCAATCATCCATTCCGTCTATCATCTGTCGTCAGCTGTAAACTCGTATGACACCGACAGCAGCTCTTCTGTTGTGAAGTAATGGAAACTTAGCTTAAAACTTACATTACGAATTCTAAAGACTATCCTGACTAACGTAACTACGACTTTCGTCCTCAATAATCTTCACCTAAATAGACAATACCCCGTAAACAGCTAAAATATGCGATGTTTTATAGTAGAACATAAACTAACTATTTAGGCATCTGCATATGAGTATTTACTTATCTATGTGCTGAAGCCTTCTCCATTGAATTTCTAACGAATGTTCCTTGTATGTATGATCAGAGGAATAAAAATAGGTAAGTAGGTATGTATTTTGTAAATGCCTTAGGCCATTATTACCAAAGGTTGGTCAAATATTCTGTAAAGCGTCAGGCTTTTATTATAGTTAAAATTTCAGACATCCAGACTTGTTTGTTAAGTTTATATAACTTCAAAATATCTTCTATTCTGGTTGGTGTATTGTAAACTAAAATTACTAATTGGTTTCACATTTTGTTTACCGAATAGCTTTCTAGATCTGCTTTATACGGGGTTTCGATTGATCGTTACAAAGAAAGTATTACATAACTTCTTGACAAGCTTTGTGTATATGAGTATAAAATAATTTCGGTACCTTTGGATATTAATATCTAACCATTTATTTCTTTTGTAGATGGAAACCAAACTCTAGAAAATAGACGACGCATGTTTAATATTACAAATGCATACTCTTTTCAAATATCTTAATTGACGTCATTCATCGAATACCGGCTTTTAAATAGAATAAAGATTTATGATTTATTAAAATAATAAACAAATTTTATCAAATCTTATTTAATTTCTGTTATTTAATCAACAGGAAAACAAAGAAATTAAAAGTCTATTTTCTTATAGAGATTTTATTTTTAAATGGAATGTAAATTTGTAATTTCCAAAAATCACATTCTTTTTATAGAATTACACAAAGATAATTTAATAATGTGTAAAAACACGATGATCAGATGGCATTTTATTGTGATTCCCAGTACATAACATATATTGAAGTGCTATACAAACTTTTTTTTCATTACAAGAAAACATGGTTTGTCTAAAAACAATTTAATTTATTCAACAATGAAGTCAATGGTAAGTACCAGTGATTTGATTGTTTAAATTCAGATAGATTACTTACCGCACATTCCGGCTCGGTGATGTAGGATCCATTGCTGAAGTACTTCTTAGGACATTCAGACCACGGCAGCTCCGCTTGGAAGCTCTGCGCTAAGTAGAACAGGCACCACGCGATTATCGAATTGTAATAGAGCGCCACGTTGAATGACACCACCGCCGAGCTGATCCCAATACCACCCAAGTATGGAGAAACTTGATGCCAAACTCCGATAGCTCCCTTCCTCAACCGCTGCCCAATAGCCAACTCCAAGTAAAATATCGGTATCCCTTCAATAGCTAGCATCACGAAATAAGGGATCAGAAACGCTCCACCACCATTCTTCTGCGCAAGATAAGGAAACCTCCATACGTTTCCCAAACCTACAGCGTATCCAACTGTTGCCAGCAGAAACGTCAATTTGCTGTCCCATGATTCCCTTTCACCGTTCCCTCCTTCTGGCTTCAAATTACCCCTCTCTTCTACAGAGCTTGCCTTACTGGTAGGCGTTTCAGACCGCCTGTTAGGACTAGTGTCCTCGAAAGCTTCGTTGGTGGCTCCGTACATGACATGCGTTCGATGGGAAGGGTGGCCATTCTCCATCGTTACCAGTCTCCCCCGCAGCTCTTTCATCTCCATCCTGTCTATGGACCGTTGGGCGTATAGGTCCCGCGAGCTCTGCCGCCTCATCAGATGAGCCGTGTTCGCCATTTTTATTATAACAATTACTATTAACTCTAACAATATTATAATCTACTATTAATATTGTCGTTATTCTTTTATTGTCATTTTACAGCGTAATTAAATATTCAAAATGTTTCTTGTCTGAATCTACTCATTTTCGGAATCGTGGCACATAATTATAACCATTAAATAGCCCATTAATGTTATGGTTTTCTCTATTATGTCAGACTTCAGTATTGATAGCATGTGTATTGATTTCTCAGCCAACATTTTTTTCACCGAACACTTGATTCGTTTCCGTTCACTTGCTACCCTATTATTCGGTGTATTGGGTTCTAGATATCTGAGAGTTTCTCTGACATTTTTTATTATATTAAGTTGAAAATTACGGCCGAATGGCAGCAGTCCAACGAGCAGCACGTAACTGGCGGGAAAGTTATGGGGTGAGGGGAAATTGTTCTTGCGCATGCGAGATGGGGACGCTTTTGTTGAATGTATCTACACCCACGATACTGGGGAGGGATTAAAATTACTCCAGTATTTCTGTTTTAAACGTAAGCTATATTTATAGCATCAAAGGTCTTCGTTACAAACTTTGCCATTCGCTAAATATGCAGCAGATTATTCAAATGCTCTTTTTTATTTATATCACATAATCCGTATTACAAACTAATTAAAATATCATTCTAATTTCATAACTGGTAGGTTAGTCTAAAACTTTAAGTATATAAATGTTCTTCGTGGGATTAACATACGTCTAACACTATGACGCGGGTAGATAGGTAACCTCTTTATCAAAATCTGTCAAACCCATTATATCAGCTTTTATAACGACGCCCTGAGAAACAGAATAGTTCGTATACCCTTGTCTTAGGTGTCATTTTCGCAGTAATCACTGCGGCTTAGGCGTGCAATATCTGGCGAATAGGACCAAACACAAGAGGCCTGTATGGACATTGATTTATTATGGTGAAAGAAATTGAGCTGGAGATTTATGTTACGCCATCTTAGTTCGTATTCTTAGCCAAACCTTTATTCTTGTTTTCTAGATACAAGACCAGCAAATAAGGTTAAGGTCAGCAGTCGATAATCTTTATGACTTGATACTTACATATGTAGAGGTAAGAACATAGTATGAGATTTACCTAAGTATATCATGTATTTAAATATAAAAATATCACTGCAATATAATGTATTAAATAAGTACATGTAGATCCCACCCGATAAGAATACGCTAGCGTAATATTTCTAGCGCTGGTTCCAATAGCAAAAACAAAGCAATTTTGACCATGGTTATTTCCGGATGGGTCAAAATAATTATATATTTCAAGCTCTTCTGTTCTTCGGAAGCTACGACTCCTGTTTGTTACGGTAACTTTATCTCACTTAGACGTCTCGTTTCTAATATTACATTCAATGAAAAAAGTACCGACTACAAAAAAACCTGAACTCGTTTAAGTTCATATTTCTTTTCACATTTGAGCAAAATAATATCTTGTTGACAGAATAACATTTTTGGATTGTCGGTGCTAGGCTAATCCGAGAAACAATAGAAAGTTTATCATATGTTTTGTTACTTTGATTCCTTTTCTTGCATTTAATTGTTGATTTGCAATTGCACTAAGACTTTAAAACTTCACGCTGTTACATTAACGAACGTTATTAAGTAAGCAATATTGGTAAAATACATAATATATTGTAATTAGACAAGCGTTCTCCTTTCATAGTATAAAAAGAGAGCACTGAATGTTCTTGTATTATCCTACTAAAAAACACGACGTTAAGACTACTATTGCTTCTACTCCTTACCTGACGATAACCCGACAACATATTATCTTGCCTTATAAGTGCAAATAAACAGTTTATACTATTCGGGTTTCATAAACTATTAAACAAAACGCACGAACTTGAAAACCGTAATATGGAAAAATATATTTTTTGATGGAAACACTAACATATGTCAATGGCATCAAATCATAACCGCTTGCATTACATTCCATTTTCAACAATATTTTTGTAAGTCATTAACGAAATAGCGGTGCCTACCATTAGGCGCCAAAACTCCATAGGGTAAAGGGATACGTTGCACCGATGTCCCGGAACCATAAATAAAATATCAGCTTCAGTTTTCTTTGGCTTCCCTTCAACAGTGAAAAATATAACAAAAAAATTAAAAAGGTAAGGTATTAATTATTTCTTATAGAAAAAAGGAACACCTTTATGGAACTCTCTGTTATTCTATTGTATCATTTTAATAGTCTTTGTGTGTACGTAAATTGTTAAATAAATAAAAAGAAAATTTTTGGGACGTAATCGCTAAATTGGTTCGATGCTTTATATTTTATTTCTCATATTGTGTTCCAGTGAAGATTTGTTATGAAATTAGTATAGTTTCATGCCAAAAACTATCGTTATATGGAGCGATATATGAAATGCATCATTTAGCGTTCATTAGGGACTTTCGTGAGATTTTTCAGTGTTTCATTCCCATTCATTCTTTATAGGGTAAATTCATTTATTTATCATCATCGTATCATTCCATTCTCATTTAGGTATCTTTTCATCGTAATCATTAACATTATATTCTATTTTAGTATCATTAGTATCAAGTAATAATGGTAGACTAACCATTAGTCGTAGAAAACTCCTTGAGGCAAAGGACATTACACCGGTATTTCGGAGCCAAAAACAAAGAAATATTCACATAAGACATGGCTGTATGGATTTTAGTTTGCTTTGCCTTCCCTATAATGGGAAAATTTAAACAAAAAAATGAGGCGTAAATCGTAATCAAATCTAAATTTTTTTGCTTCTCTCTATAAAAATAATGACGATAACGCACGAATCATGTCGATTGCTACACCGTCACTAATCAGCGTTATTCATAGAAGATAGTTACTACGCGTTAAGCTTGCACGCCCGGCGAAATGTATTGTTTGCAATGGCTGATTCCTGTGCTGTTGATTCCGAAACCTGTAAACCCGGCGTTAGTGAATACGCATGTGATGTTTATGGTGTTATATCTAATTGGATTTTTCTTAGAAAGGAAACCTTGTACTGTATGCAGTGTCGTCTTCCTAGCAGCTGTGATCTTAATCTGTTATAGCGGCATCGGCAACTGTTTATTTTGGTCTACTCATTGTGACGGAGAAAAATACGATACCTAGTCATGAACCCGAAGCTTCCAAGAGTTATTCACCATGTGCTCAAAGTGCAATCAAGTGTTCCTTTCGCCATAAGATATGGCGGGAAATGTGTCAGTCGCGAGAAGTCCAAAGGCCTTCCACACTAAAATGTTTTCAAAACTTTTTCTATATTTTTGTAAATAGCGTGTAAGTTTATTAATTTGCATTTCTATTGTGTAAAGTTTAAGGGGTTGGAAGTATTGTCGACCTGTACTTATATATCTCAATTGTTATGTTTGTTATTGAATATGTGATGAATTGTATAGTTATTACTTACTAATGTAATGTGAAATACAGTTTGGTATTTCTTCTACCTGTTTTAATTTACTTTTCGTTAATTTCTCTTCAATTTAATTACTTATAGTGTGGATATCATCAGGCAGATTTATTAAATTTGACAAAGAATTTCAAAATTTTTATTTTTACTAAATATATCATCTGACAATATAGTTCAAGAAATTACCCATTTACATTCCACACTCAGACATTTTTTTTTATAATTTTGGGATATTCATCAACCATTTATTCAGTACTATAGATATATACCTTATAATCTCATCGTTAAGACTCCAGCTTTACATGGAAGGTACTCAACTAAGTAGGTACTTGCTATCCATGTAATTACCTATTAAATAATATCAAAAATATTCTAGGTAATTGTACTTTGCCACTATCTGATAATTGTTAACATATACTGCCTCTGTTTATAGAATAAGTTCTTGTTCATTTTTGTAAAACACTTCTCAACCTGTATCATTCAAGGTCTCATAATTGACATTAAAAAGAGGTACTAAATTCTAGATATAATTGATTTTTTTTAAATTGCCAAATCTTAACCAAATTCGACAATAATCATGTATAGTTTGATAAGGTTCAGATCACTACAAAATTATAATTTAAACAGCAAAAATTTTTCTCTGTATATCTTTGTAAATAGAAGGGCAGAATTCTGCACCAGACAAACAGAGAATCTAAAATATCTAACTTGGATCTTGGAAACCAAGTTTTTGATAACATACTAAAACAAAGCAATAACTAGATAATCAAACAACTCTTTTATTATAAGCTACTTTTAAATTTTTTTGTTCCATCCATCAAAACAGAAGTTCAACTATTAAGAGATCTATATTTATAAAACTTAATAACAATCATTCTTAACAATTTTTTATAAATTAGTTGCTAAGATCAAATGACAAAATAGTCTGAAAAGACTAAATAATTCAATTTCACAAATAATAATAATACTAAGATAAATACATAAACAACATAAGCTCAAGAACAAATATTTGTGTTTGTAACACAAACATCTGCCCCGGTCGGCGTGGACTCGTACCCAGGACCCCTGGCAAAGTAGCCATGAACATAAATAGTACTGTAATCTGTAAAAAATCCCCTGAAGTCTAAGAGACAGCGGGATATCTCCCCTATAGTTAATTAAATCCGCAAGAGGAGAATCGTTCCTAAGGCTTGTAGGATTCCAAGGTTCTTCTCACCTCCTTAAAATCCCGGTAACAATGTAAAAGCCATCTGCAAACAACAGCATTCGTAGTGGTGCCTATAAAACCTGACAAGAAACTATGAGTACATTAAGGCTATTGCCACCGTAATGGAAATAACATTCCCATTATTTCTATGAATGGAAAAAATAAAATGTATATGGGATACATCCAAAATAGCTTGAATGCATGTTGCATAAAGGTTTTCCTATATATAGTTCGTAACCTTTTTGCAGTTGAAACGATATTAGTATGGGAGATATCGACATGCGAAAAATGACATTTTTAGCCAACAAATTCCTTTTTTTTTGTTCTATATTCTTTGTACTCTTTTTTTCAAATCAGTGATGGGATGATGGGAGCTAGGAAAATCGATGAAAACCCTTAAAATTAATAGGCACCTCCAAATGTTTTGTTTTTCCTGAAACAATTCAGTTCATTTCATGAAATCATAACATAATAATCAAGTAAAAGAGTATTCTATAACACGAAAACTTATATATTATTTAGTATATTTACCCATAATATATCCTTATTACAATAAGGATACACATCGTATTATGTTTTTATTGGTGTAATTCATATGTAAACACATTTACTAATGTAAATGAATTTATGTATTTTTTATTGTAAGTATAATATGCAATTAATTACCCTTAGTAGTATTCTTTCAAGTTTTTTCGTAAGTTGATGGTGGAAAGTACAACCATCTAAATTTGATCTTAGAAACTCACCACTCAAAATTGGGGAAGTTTTAAATAAATTTAAAAATAGACTTCAAATCACTAAAAATAATGCCATTTAAAAAGCTATCCAATTTTAAATTATTTTTAGAGCTAAGTTATTTCCAGAAACGATAGAGAGTGAAACACTAACTCCAAAAAATAATTTTAAATAAAATTGATTTTTTTTGACTTATTAGTGGTTCTTTTGTCTTGCTAAAGTTCCGCATGCTATGCTGCTATAAAGCATGATACCAGATCCAAAATCTAACCTAATCCTAGTGCTCACCCTTCCACCTAGCCGTGCCACACTACTAGGCGTGTTGTGTGGTATTGTGGCCGACGGTCATTCAAAAACTTCTAGTTTTACTCACTGACGCCGTCAATTATAAAGCAAACGGTGCTTTATAATTGCAGTGAATTTAGTCGTTTATTGAATAATAAGGTGCTTTGGAGTGCACTCAAAACCGATTTTTATTTAAATAGTCATTATCATGTTTAATAGTAAAAGCACTTATAATATAAATCACTGCAATCAGTACTAAGTACTTATCAAATGGTGGCACAATGGGTAGTAAATGCATTTTGTAGTAGAAAATGTGGGAAAATTGTAACCTTGAAGTTACCAGCAAATGCCTATCTGTAAACAACAATAACTAATTACAATCAGTCACCTGGACCACATTGTATGTTACCTTGATTTTAATAAATTTACCAGACCCATGTACCTTTATATCAATATACCAATGGTTGAAATAGTTTTAGCACTAAACACAATTTATGGAGTGCTAAATTAATTAATTTTTCGATGAAAATCTTTTTCATTCATACTATCATTTGACTTGACTGACAAACAATGAGAGCTATAAATAACGTTAAAACATACGAAATTTAAGAAAGCTAAATACTATAATAGCAATTTTATTCTTCACTACCATAATATAACCTTCTCTAACCATACATAATAGATATTCTTAATAGTGCCTTACCTCTTCAGATCTATTCTAACTGTGTTACTACATAATTTCACACAGAAGCTGTAAACAGGGGTTTTCATTTCCATAGCAAATAGTTATGCTATGCAAATAATGCTTATTTAGCACTAAAAGATAATAGATAATGGAAATATAATAAAACATTTATAATGTAATGTTAAAGTATGTATTCACAAGCTGGTTACAATGAGATGGTCATCTTTGACGGTTTCTTAAGAGATGTTTAACATGTTTTGGTTAAATCATAGTATATAGATGCCTTAACCTAATGTAATATTAGAAGCCAAATCTGAAACAAACAAAATTTCAATTAACCTTACCTATAACAAATGAATTAAAGATTGAAATACTGATTGTAGTTAAATTTTAATTATTAATAAATACTGTAAGACAAAATTTTGTAGATAATTGGTGTGGTGTATCTTTAATTTTAATGACTGTTCAAATAATAAGGAGTCTTCAATTTCTATAAATTTTTGTTTTACACAATTTTTAACTTTTTACTAGCATTAAGAATGCAACTTTTGTCTCTTTAAATATGTTTAAAAAAATTCAGCAGTTAGAAAAAGCACTCGACAAATGAATTCATAGTGTACAAATTAACAGATAGTAAGGAACTTTACTCTTAGTTTACTAAATCCCAAAACAGTTATATTATCTAAGCTTGACAGTATTTAAATCTCAAATATTAACTACAACATATTTTTTTTAATATTATAGTTATTACTAAAAGTAGTGATTCATAATTTTAACTTAATTTTCGTTAGTTGATCTATTCTAATGGTATACCATAACCTCACCATTTGTCATTTTGTAATATTAAAAGTCATTAAAATTGATTATAATTACGTACAGCTTATCGCAGTCTCCTGGCTTCACGCTCAGACTCGAGGAGTGTGAGAATGTCACCATCACGCACTGGTCCCTTTACGTTCCTAATGATTTGACGGCTGGTTTCTCCTATGAACTCCACCTTGACTTGAGTACATTGGCCCTGGGAGCCGGTGCGGCCTAGAACCTTTACCACACGGGCAAGAACGTTGGGTTTATCCATTATGGTCAGAAAATCGAGCTTAAACCGAGAAATACACGTGCGCTGAAGCTGGCGTGCTCAAAAAGGAATTTGACAGTTAGTGTTGTCGTTAAAAAAAACGAAAAAACTGCTTGTTTCAAAAATGTAAAAACCGATAAATTACGAAGATTGCTTAGAGAACCTTTTATATGGATATAGAAATATTATGATCACAAAAAATTTAAAAATACTTTTACTGTTAAGTGTTCTTCGGTGCAATATACTATGTAAGATTAATTGATACTTAAACACTTGTAACTACCAGATATTTAAATGTTCATATTACTAAATTGAAAGTGAGTATTAATTTATTTTAAATAGTCTTAAATAACCTAAATATAAAAGACTAGTACTTTTAGCATTATATTCGCATGTGCTAGCGTATGTATGTCAGAACAGAACAGTGCAACAGCTCTACACTTTCTTTGAAGGCAGGCGAGGTGAGGTCCGAAGACTATAGGCGCGGCCAGACAACATTACGTAACGCAAAGTCCATCCTCTCCGTCTTCACTCGCAATTTTTTGGTCAGTTCTCTCAGCGTCCATCTGCGTTTCCGGCAAATGAACATGCTCGTTAGTACAAGTACTGCGATTGCTACGACTTTATGCGTCTGTACATATTTATTTAATTTTAAACTATGACTTTGAACACAACGATTTTCAAATTTGAAAAATGGAGGAGAAGGAGATCGATATAAAATTGGGTTCGCTTGATATAATGGGTTAATTAAAGTTTAAGGGTTTACTTGTTCATCATTGTTCCAGCATAAAATTTGTCAACGTCTCACTCACTACAATGTCTAGTGATATAGCATAGTGAATTAGTAAACTGTCATACTAATTAAACGAAGCTCTTTCTCGCCTCGCACCTTGCGCTTTTTGAGACACGACGGCTGACGCCCAATAACCGACTCCAGCCCAAGATTCATGTAGAAATGTAAAGGCCCCCATGTACATTCGGCTTCTCGCATTTACCTGCCTAATCTCGAAGAGAGTGAAGAGTATAGTATAGTAATAAGAGCGCGAATCTATAGAACTTTAAATAGACATCTACTTAAGTAAAATATTTTTGAAATAAGTTAGCGACAAATCGATGACCTTATTAGATACTGGAACGAAAATGAGTAAATTGATAATAAGTTTTATTTAATTAATAATTTATTAAAAAAATATGTAGATATAAGATTATTTACACATTTTTTTTATTAGAATACTAAAAGTAGTTAAACAAGATTAAGATCGGAAATAGTAATAGTGGAAGTATGGAAGTTAGCGTGGCGCTATAGGAATCCTACGAGCTAGTATCGCAGGCAGGATGCAGAAAATTTCTTTCGATATACCGAATAAAAACTTTACAATTTGTTAGAGAATTAACGGTATTTTTGCTTTATATTTTATGTGCTTTGTTGTAATTGAAAAGCTGAATAAATTTAATTTGACTGACATAATGTTGCTTTACTAACACAGCTATGGACAATCAATCAATTCACAATATAATAGTCAGTGATGATATGAATCACATTAAAATGTTAAAAGCGCCATTTTAAAACTTTTATTCGTTTATCTTATATATTTTTTAATAAACAAGAACTGCTAGAAATTCAAATTTATTGTTAACAAGTCCATTTAAATTTCGAAGGTATAGAAGTTCATAGACCTAAGAGTATCTGATACGAAAACTCTTCTTCCTCTGAGTCATGGCACCTTTTCACAAGAAATTCAAACAAAAGTATTTTTAAATATATAAAAGCCATAAATGTTCAAAAAGTAACATTTTATTAAATAATGTCTTCTTTGCACATTGTTATAAATCTCTGCACACTGTTTGTTCCATAATTTAACTCTCTCAACTCACTTAGTATCTAAGAAACAGAGTCTGTACACAAATACGACTAAAATAAGAACGTGAGACTACTAGTTTTATCTGCCTAATGAATAAATTATATTATTTGTGCTATACTCGCAAACTATACACAAGAGATATTCTATTTTCTAACGGTTTTGGGGGAAATTATTTTAATGTTTTAATAATAATGTATTCCACATTGAGATCTTCAGTCCTTAATTTAGGAAAATGAATAAATACAAAATTAAATTAGTCTCGTCTCGTATTAGTTTCGTTCTTATTTGAGTCGACACGCACACTAACGCCTAGCACCGTCTTGTGCTGGAGTCCTCAAAGAAATTATTTTGACTTAATCGTCGCCCACTGATCTCTTTGCTTTCCTCAAGCGAGGCGACTGCTTCGGCGTTTTGGGTGATTTTTCTGGAACAATAATCATTAAATATTATTATACTACATTAAATAAAAATTATGTCTCTATAAATCTCTAAGATTACCTACAATTATTCCAAGTAAGTTAATTTAAAACTGATTACAATGTAGCACCGTTTCTAGGAAAGCCAAGGGTATTCTTAACCCACGACTAGCTGGTACCGTGCGTTACTCTAGCACTGCTGCAAATGTGTTCCAATCATATGATTGGACACCGATCGACAGTGCACTAAAATTATACCATTACATTGGGCCTGTTGCTTAAAAATTATTTTAAAAAGACAGTTGTCTTATCATGTGTGTGTGTGTGTTTATTTTATATTTCGTTTTGTATTGTGTTAAAGTTTATTTATAATACAAAAATAGTTTAGTATCCTGTAAAAAACACTGCATAGTAAAAGATTTAAATGATATAATCAAGCATCAGTTTGTCTTACATAAAATGGCGCCTGCAATTTGTCGTCGAAAATATTACACATCATTATCATGTTACATTACATCAGAAACCCAAAAATTTGACAAAATAAAGAAAAATTATATCAGACTATATCAGATGGCTAATGGAGAATTATATCAGATGGCTGAAAGGGCTAAGATCTTTTAGGATATTTTTTATAGGAATTTAAAAAAAATTGAGGTTATTTGTTATTTCTAATGTTTGCTATCCTTTTCCTATACTAAGAGAAAAGGATCCACCTAACAACCAATAGCAAAACATAATAATTTAAAGGTGTTTCTAACTAAAAATGTCAACTTACTCAGTTGATTGAGTACTTCTTTTGGTAGCCAGTCATAGTCCACATCATCAGCAGTACCAGTTTCCAAAGGCTTGGGGGCAGCCCGTGGGGAGCGACGGCGAGCGAGCGACGAGAGGCCTTGTTGACCTAATACGAGTGCTAACACTACAGCAGCACCCAGGAACAAGTACAGGAAGAATGTTTCACCATCCAAGCCTTCAGACACTTCTACAATGTTGATTGTCTGGTTGTAAACTGCTTCCTGTTGGTTTAATGTAAATCAAATCAATTAAATTTTAATTTTATAACCATTTATTTGTTATTTGCCCTCTATGTGCATTCTTTCTATAGGATATAATATTCTGCAAATAGTATTTTAACTAGAACAAAGATAAAGCATACTTATTCTGTAAATATTAATACTTTTAAAAGGAGCACCATTAACTATTTCTTTATAATATGTGCTCAAAAGCAGATTGTCAGATGTCAATAATAAAAGGTTATTGCAATTTTTAAAAATGAAGTATTTCTTTTATACATAAGTATATATTTTTTCTGGTTTGTGAAATCATACTTCATAATAACATAAAGAATTAAACATTTTCCAACTCTTGCCAATGGACTAGCTGAAAATTCTATAGCAATATGAGCCAATTTCAACTGGAAAAACAATCAAAGTGAGTGCTCTTAACACAGATGAACCTAAATGGGATATAAATATAGGAATAATTGTTAAACTAGATAAATTTCTTTACCTGGTAGGCCTTTCCACTGGTATCTCTGTAGTTAAGCTGGATGTTCAAACCAAATGGTCTACCAGCGAAAGCTTCATTAGGAATAAAGGAGTATGCGAAAGTGGCTTCTTGTTTAGGCTTCACTTCACGGTTATAAGGCAATGCTGTGAAGTTTTGAATGTAATATGTGTAGTCCATAGGATATCTGAATGAGGCCTCCATTGATTCAACAACATAGTCTACTGAACCCTTGTTCAGGAAACCAACCAAGAACTCTACAGGATAACCAGCTTGTAGATCTGTAAAGTAGGTAACGAACAGTATTTTTACTTTGGTAAGATAATTATTCTTATCACTAAAACCAAAAATCTGTGCTGTGTAAAATCTCAATAAGGATAATCATTGCAAAACTGAACTAAAGTAACAGCTAATATTAGGTAGCTTCATCATAGAGAGTTACTAATTTAAAACTTAAAATAGCAAAATAATATTCAAAAAGTAATGGACAGTACTTACTTAATGGACAGTAGTTATAAATATTTTTTATCAATTAAAGCTAATCTTTCTATCCTAAGATATAATATAGGAAAGCTTAGATAGAATAACTTTGAAAAATTGACTGAAAACTGTCATCATGAAATAACTTAAAAAATGCTGTTATTAGTAAAAACTGAAAAAAAAATTACACTTCCATGTATCTTTGAGTGGAGAATAAAGAGCTAACTTAGTACATAGAATATCTTACCAAAGGCAATATCCCCATAGTTAGTCACAGGTTTTGTAAATAATATAGTTGTGTCTACATCTTGTGATGATTTTACAACTGTTTCATCACCACCCAGAACATCCTCACCAACAACTTGGTTGTCTTCACCTTCAATGTCTACCACATCATCAAGCTCATCTTCTTCTGCTCTAGCTAAGATTGAGTTTGCTAAAATCAACATTCTAATGAAATTCCTTGCATACAGAAATATATATCACAATAATTATGCTTAGTTCAAACGGATTACGAAATTCATGCAGTGTAGTGCATATGGATGAATGATTGGTCAAATTATTAGATTAAATAGGCTCTTCTCAATAAAACTAGTTTCACCAGGCCCTCGGTAATGAGGTTACTTCATAGTATTTTTAGGTAAATAAACTAGTGTCAGAATTAACTTTAAGAACAATATAAAAATAAGATTTTAATCTTATATTAATTATGAGATATGATAACTTTCACTCATAAAAAATGAGTAATATGATGCCACGTACCAAAGCCGAATACATTCGTTATGTTAAATTGTAAAAGAGTTAAAACTAGGACACTTACCGCTTTGAAAGCATAATAATGCAGCAGGAAGGACTAATACAGTCAAATATAATAGTTTCATTGTAAATTATTCTTTAATTTTAAGTCTATTACTTTATAAACCGAAGGTGACTATCGTTGTAGGTTGCAAGCCATTCACTTTCGTATCACAGACGGCCCAACGCTACAAGAAACTTGAAACAAAATGCCAATTTTCTTTCCAACTCGATTGACGTGGAATTTTGTGTCATACTTTAGTGCAGTGACATCTTAAACTGCTACATGAAAGGAATCGGTAACAAAAACCGGTTGTTAGCCATAATTAAAAATTAAAGTAATCTCCCGGGGTTAGAGACAAGATGCATTTCGATAATCACAATCGAATCGTTAAATGAAAAATGTACGGGATTTGACAATCACACACGATTGCTAAGCGACTGTTTAAGCATTTTTACACTAATCGACCTCTCGGTACCATTTTATTACCATACATTAATTTAATAGGGTTAGTTAATTTCTTAAACATTACCGTAACATTTATTTTTCATTTTCGTATAATTTCATCATCATTTTAATATAAAATCATGGTAACCGTTAATATTGCGTTCCATTTTTTTTCTCGTAAGTCATTACTAAATGTCTGTGCCAGCTATAAGTGAACACCATCGAGTAAAAGAATAATTACATAGGGCACGGCTGTATGGGCTTCAGTTTCCTTTGCCTTCCCTATAATTGGGATAGTTTAATAAAAATTATTAACAAAATGTGAAAATTGTATCCTATAAACTTCATGTTATGTTACATTATATGCGTGTTAAATTAAGGTAAACTTACGTAATATGACGTCAACGGTCATCGATCATTTTCTAGCCGCATTGTAATGAAAAAGCAGCACGAATTTAAAAATTTAGAGTACGTAGCATTTATTTCTCAAAGATCTAATAGAACGCTCTGGCCCAAACAGCCAAAATATAATCACATAATTCTTTATGGTTTTGGGTTACCGGTGTATCGTTATAAAGGTTTTAAATTCGTCAATACTTTGTTCGGTTTTGATAAAAATTGGTTGGTGTCAATATTATTTGTGATTTTCGGCAGAAATAAGTCTAAAATGAAACGATACTGTTGAAATTGATATAAATCGAAGTTATCTTATCTAACAATTGAACGAATGACAATGGGCACTGAAAAATCTCTACGAAAGTCACCAAACTAATACTGGATTTTGCATTTCATGTCTGTACATTACACTGATTTTAAATAAATAAAAAATAAAGTATCCAACTCCTACGACGACCTACGCTAATATCGCCAATTTTTTTTTTTCAATGCAGAGTTGCTATTATATTCTCCATTGGTACCACTACCACTTTAAAGGCCAGGCAACCACTGAGGCGGTACCAGGTGTTGTAATTTTTGTAACTGAATCCACTGTGGTAGTACCGGATTAATTGCTTAATAGTCTGGTTTTCATGATTCTATGGTGCTACCCCAACTACCTAATAAGGTAGATAGGTCCATTACTTGGTCTCTATTTAGTTTGTAGCCCACGGGTAGTATTTCGTAAATAGCTTGTGATTGTTGGTGATCGGCACAAAGATCTCAGCCTCACTCTTTAACTTAACAGAGATATTTGTGTAGCCTACAAGACAAATTGATATCGTAACCGGGAATTGGTCGATCAGGGATAAGCACTACAAAATAAGCACTGAGCCCCGACACGAGATAGAAAAGTCACTATACGTAATGCGAAACTTGAATAATGCTTGCAGGACATATCAGTATATATACAAGGTCCAGTATGATACACGAACCGCGGTACCCTTAGTTTCAATCGTATAGAGCCGTTTCGAACGTAATTGCGCTGATAATATCACATATAAGAAATCGTGTCCAATAATGTACAACAGAGGCGATGCAGTTGTTTCCATACAATTTGACAGCTGATAACAAAAACAAAACATTTACTACTGTCTTGTGAACGTTATATACTCACTTATAAGGTACTTCTATTTTAAATTCAAGACAGATTGTTGTAGACCAGTCTGGTTATTCGGATCAGAGCTTTACGAATAATGTATTTAAGTAGGGTAGGTAGGTCGGTACTTGGTAGGTACGATAATTTGCATACTTAACAATCTTGTAAACATTTGACGTGGTGGACATTTGACCGCGGACAAATGTTTTAAGTTAATGTTTATCCGTCATTGGCCTGAGAGATGATAAAAGGTTAGAGTAAGATTAGTTATTATTTATTATCAAATTTTATAATAACTTGTTCACACTATGATTAAATTTAAAAAAATCAGTCAAAAATATTAGATAATTTCGTTATGCAGGCAAATCTCGCCATGAGTAGGTACCGCATTTTACTTTAATATATGGAAAATCTCGTTTCTCAGTAGTTTTTATCGAAATACTCTGATTTTTAAGATTTTTTTTGTGTATATCTTGTAGGTCTGAGAATAGGTCATAGGCTAATCATAATACGCATATATATATTTTTTACTTTACCAGTCAATCAGAAATAATAGATTTAATATTCACACTATATATATATATTATATATTTTATTATTATTATCACGATGATGTGATACTAAACTACGGTACAGCTAATAATGTTCACGGAATCATTAAATAATCTAAGGTTTTAACTATAACCAGCGATAACCTAGATTATATAAGTTGGAATTACTACATATAATTAATTTGTTTCATACTAACAATGTGTGCGCCCACTTATAATGTATTTAATTGTGCAATGCAAATATATTCAGGGTCTGAAGAGTAATTATTTGATTATCAATCAAACGAGCCTTTGTAGTTTTATCATCGACGTACTACAGTCGTTTATCGTTTTCGAGTAATACAATAATGGCGAATAGAGGTAAAATAAAGTAGAATCAATAAATCAAAATATAATTTCAAATAACTAATTGCGTCTGAAATTTTAGTCGCGGCCAGAACATTAAGCGAAGTTTTGAAAAAAAATGGAATCCGTTCTATCGCAGTCCAAGCAAAAAACGATTTTAAACCCAAAAAATATGAGGTAAGCTCACTCTACAGCAGTGTTCAGCCTTACATTATGTTATTGTTTTATTGTTATTATTTAAAAATCAAATTTCAACTCTTCCCAGTTCCTCAATGGCTGTATAATGTTATTGTTATTATTATAATATACTTTAATAAAACAATTCTTGCAGGGACCTACCATAGAGGAAATGGATCACATAAAAGCTAACCATTTCCCACCTTCCGTATATAACGTTTACAGAAAACCATTGCTCCTTCATCAGGGGCACATGCAGTGGTTGTTCGATCACGATGGTAGAAAATATTTGGACCTCTTTGGTGGCATTGTTACAGTGTCCGTGGGTCACTGTCACCCGTAAGTAGTAACAAAGATTGGTTTTAATTTTCAAATCAATTTTTTTACCTACTCTTTTGTTTTACAGAAAAGTAGTATCCGCTCTTCAAAATCAAATACATACTCTTTGGCATACAACAAATATTTACAGGCATCCAAAAATCTACGAATATATTGAAGAATTGGCTACAAAATTTCCAGGAGATCTAAAGGTACCATACTTATACTTATACTTAAATAGCTTATACTTACCCTTAAATCGTATGACTTTTAGGTAATTTATCTAGTGAACAGTGGAAGTGAAGCTAACGACCTGGCCACTATACTAGCGAAGGCATACACAGGGAACCACGACATCATATCTCTGCAGAGCAGCTACCACGGTTACTCTAGTGCCTTGATGGGTCTCACCGCGTGTCAGAGCTATCGTATGCCGCTACCAGTTCCACCAGGTTTTTACCACGTAAGTCGCATACCCACAAACTATAAAATAGTAGGTATTTTCCAAAGTGACATTTTAATGCCATTGAATACTAATCGGAATCTATTATTCCATCAAGTTATTCCTGAATATATTTACACAATAATATAATGACGATGAAAAGCAACATTGCTTCTATTAACATATTGGTTTCAATTATACAAATTCGATTAAATGATGAGGTATTAAAACTTTTCAATAGATATAAATTTATTTGCCAAGCATTCTTTATTTATTACTAATAGGGGTGCTTGATAACTTACCTGTCATATATCGCTATCTGCAGACAGAAATTTAATGTCATAGTTTCCGAGTAACTTTAAAAATTGGGCAAGTGTCTTGTGTCAAGTTGTGTTTCTTAGTAAACTGCTCAAAACTATCTCTTATTCGACTACAATGGGCAAGTCTGTATATTTAAGGTTCTATTAGATTATAATTTCCTGAGCAATGAGTATTACATTTTAATTATTCGCCTGCAGACTATGCTTCCTGATCCTTATAGAGGTATATGGGGAGGATGCAGAGACTCTTTATCGCAAGTACCTGATTCATGTAGCTGCCCTGGCGATTGTATCTCAGCTGATAAATACATCCACCAGCTCAAAGAGGTAATTAATGTTATATACATAAAATTCAAATACTTACACTATGCTTCTTCGTTTCTCAATAAAATTATTAAAATTTTTACATATCAACTATGCCTCAGCTTCTAGAAAACTCAGTACCAGCTGGTAGAATAGCGGGATTATTTGCAGAGTCCATACAAGGAGTCAATGGAGCATTACAATTTCCTAAAGGATATCTCAAAAAAGCTCATCAACTAGTTAAGAAATACGGCGGTTTATTAATTTCAGACGAGGTATTTATTTATTCCATATTATTATGGTATATACATGGTTTCAATAATTTATTTTTTAATATATCGCAGGCTACTATCTTTTTAATTTATTTCCACGTAGGAAATGCAATGAATTGGCCATTGCTACGCTAAATGCTGGATTTGATGAATTATACAAACAGTCGTCTATAAAACTTTAACCAATTTTGCCACGTCAAGTTGATACTGCAACCATTTCTACCACCCCAAATAAACCGTTGATGCTGATTTCAGGTTCAAACTGGTTTTGGTCGTACAGGTGACACATTCTGGGGTTTTGAATCGCATGGTGTCACGCCAGATATAGTCACAATGGCAAAGGGTATAGGGAACGGTTTCCCGATGGCAGCAGTAGTGACTACGAAGGAGATAGCTGCAGCTCACGCTCGCGCCACTTATTTTAATACATTCGGAGGCAACGCGCTTTCAGCTACTGTTGGCAAAGCTGTTTTAGATGTAAGTAATATTACATATAATTGTAGTAATTCTGATAATTCCTTTTCAACTTATAACTGAAGTAATAAATGAGAAATAAACGACAACAAATCATATCAAATAAAATGCGTTTCAGATAACACCTGCACACGTGAATTTCTTACATACGGGAAAACTAGTACCCATTACTGTAATGTTTATATTTATATCATTAGTTTTTATGTTTTCAATTAGAGAAACGATTTTAGGTACTGGAAGAAGAAAACATGCAAGAAAATTGTAAAGTTCTTGGAGAATACTTCGTTGAACAGTTAATGCAGCTCCAAAAACTGCATCCAATACTTGGTGATGTCAGAGGGAAAGGTTTAATGTTGGGCCTCGAATTGGTAGTTCCCGGAACAAAGGAAGCTCTAAAAGTGGCTGACGTATCGGCGATACATGAAACCATTAAAAATCATGGAGTCTTGATAGGTCGCGGTGGACGTTATAACAATGTAAGTGCTCCCACATTTTAATTATCGGCAGAAACTGTGATCAGATTGGCTTCCGTTACACCGAAACTGCTAGTCGACGCCTCCTTAAAGTGGATAGTAACTAATTACATATATCTTGTAGGTATTATCATCATCCAATAATATCTCTCTGATTTTAGGTACTAAGAATCAAGCCGCCTATGTGTATAAATAAAGAAGACGTGGATTTTACATTGTCAGTTTTGGATAAAACCCTAAAAAGTTTTATGACCAATAATAAAGTGTAATGATAAAAATATCTGTTTAATTTTAATATTTTTAAAGTTGTAGCTTAAACTTACGAATCATTAAGGAACTGATTAAATTGCTCATATGGAATTGCTGGCTCGTTCGTTATCGCATAATAACCATTTCTCTTGTACCTATGATGCTAAGATTTGGAAATAGAAGCATTACGAAATACGTAAAATTAATTAGAAACAATGCATGTAAACGCATATATTCTAAAAATTTCATCAATAATTCAATAGTTTTATGCGTATATGCATTTGGTAGCTAAGCCACTATGTGGAATAATTTAGCATCAGTTTGCTGACTTTCTCATAAAAAAATCCATCATCTATTTGTCATCAAAAACAAGGTAAAGGGATACGAGTAGTATGGGTTTAAATCCCTTAAAAGCTTTCCCTATTATATGGAGGATAATATAGATAGAATAAAATTTGAATTAATTTCATTCATCACACCTGCTACTTCTCTTCACTTAGACTGCTATAATTACACGCTGTAAAAACGCAGATCATTCGCATTTCTGTTCTGACTGTTTGTTTATTTTATTATTTGCGATATTGTAAGTATATAGTGCATTTTTGTTATTGTTTTACTGTACGATTAATATGTTACATTTTATCTAAGTATCAAATGAACAAACGTTATAAATACATAACATACATACGTATATTCGTCAAACATTCGTCATAATTCATACTTCTCGACGAAGCAAACTAAAATATAACTACGTTATTCATGGCTATTCAGTTCCCTTTGCCTACACTGTAATAGGGAGATTTTTTTAGGAATAGGAAAGTTTTTATATGTGTACGCATTGTTCTCTCATTATCCTTTGTAAATAGCAGAGTCAGTAGACAGTTTTTGGCGAGTAATGGCGGTTTCGATTGTGTTATAGTGTAGTTTTGATAATGAAATAGGTGTAATTTGATGCCAAAAAGGATCGATATATCGATCAATGTATGGAATACATCATTCAGCGTTGTTAAGTGACTAACGTGAAAATTTTCAGTGTTTCATTTCCATTCATTCATATGTAGGGTAAGTTCATTTTTTAACATAACATTCTCATATATAACATTAATATATAACATATATATATATATATATTCATTATATTATAACATTCTCATTTGCATATCATTTCATCGTATTCATTAACATAACGTAACATCCAATTTTCGTCTCATTTTATCATATAAAATCGCTTACACATTCCATTTTTTTTTAATTCTCATAAAGCATCAACTAAATAGCGGAACCTACCATTAGTAGCCAAAAACTCAATGGGGCAAAGGGATACGTTACTCCGGTATCCCGGAGCCATGAATAAAGAAAAAACTACATAAGATATTGTTGTATGTTCTTCAGTTCCCTTTGCCTTTTCATCTTTAACAAAAATATTTGTCAGTTGGTTTTTGTATACCAATTTGGTTATTAATATTTGCTGGTTTATTATAGTACCTACTCTTGATGCTCTTAATTTGTTGTTAAAAAAAAGTTTAAAATTGTGACGTTGGTCAGAAAAATTATTATCGAGTCCTTCGATTATTATTTATTATCGAAAAATGCTATTTAAATGTCAAGAGGATAGTTTTCTCAGGGAGGTTAGTTCAAATCTCTATATCTTTAAAAATTTCAAACCTAATATTTTTGTTTTGTGTGTAATCAATAAAACTGATGTTACAATATCGCATGAAGTCTTAAAGATTAAATATTAGTACTTATTTTATATCACGTCGCCATTCTTTACTTTCAGTTTTCTTCTATAGTAGTAAAGTGTTATGAATCTAAAGAACCTATTGTAGAATATGGTAAAGTTTCGGAGTTTGATGGATATCAGGTAGTTTTAGAGAATACAATTCTGTTTCCAGCTGGTGGAGGACAAGTGAGTAAAAATAAAATACATACATGTTTAAGTATATCTTTATAAATTTTATTTCATGACACAATTTAATTACGTTACGAGCTTTTTACTGGCAACTTCATATGCATGACAAGTATCTAAATTCATTTATTGGAATTTAGCCTATATTTCATGCAGCCCAAATTTTATCCAGATTATTAGACCTCTATTAGTGTGTTTATAGTTAGTATGCTTTCAAATCATGTAGTTTTGGTGTATTTCATGTACAAAAATTCAAATAACTGTTGTATTAGTTTTTTTATGTACAAAGTAGATTTCTTATGTACAGACATCAGCCTGTTTCGATTTAATTATATTCATAGACAATTTCAGCCTCACGATCAAGGGTGGTTGAATGACAATGAAGTGTTACAAGTATTGCGTAAAGGAGATGAGGCACTTCATTTTACTAAGGAACCTATACCAGTTGGCACTATTGTCACCCAGAAAATCAATTGGGAAAGGCGGTTTGATCATATGCAGCAACACTCAGGTAAAATCCTAAATCTTAACACTTTTACTCCAAACATTCTATTGGAATGTTTCCTACTGTACTCATATAAATAATAATCCTGGTTTTAGTTTTTTTGATTAAATACAGTACTGTAAAAATTATAGAATATTAACAATATTCTATATAAAAATAAAAAAGAATATCATTAAAAAGCCTTGGATTATACTAAGTACTTACTATAAAGTGTAACATAAGTTAGATCAGCATTAGCCATATTTTTCTTTTAGAAGGGGCTGTAATTTTAATTTATGGTGTACAATGAAGCAGAATCCATATCTATCTATATTCCAAATCACATTGCTGTGAGTGTGATTTGGAATGTACTCAAGATAAACAATCCATTTCATCATGACAGATAGGAAGTAAGGAACCCAAACATTTTACAGGACAACATCTTCTGTCAGCATTACTTGAAAAAGAATACAATCTGCCCACAACCAGTTGGTGGTTGGGATCAGATGAGAGTTATGTAGAACTGGAAACTACAAAAGTGAGCTATGATATCATCAAAGCTGCAGAAGAACGATGCAATGCTTTGATAAGGGATGCTCTACCTGTAAAAGTTAAAATTTGTAAAGCAAATGATCCTGACTTGAATGAGGTAAACTAAAAATTTGCTTACATAAAATTATTGGACTAATTTACTTCTGCATTCCTCCTTACAAAAAAAGTTTCTAAATCACATAGTTACTAGAATAGGATCTAACACGATACTATTACAAATAGAAGACAAATATTAACTTTTATTTGATAATTTAGGCACACACAAGAGGATTACCCAAAGACTGCATAGAAACAATCAGAATTATATGCATTGGTAACATTGATGAAAACATGTGCTGTGGGACACATGTATCCAATTTAAGGTTTGTACCTTCTTCAATTGAAACCAGCAATGCTAAGTTGTATCTGCGAGCTACTTTTATATAACTCCTACTTATTATATATTTATTTTCAGTCAATTGCAAGTAATAAAATTACTTGGAACAGAGCCTGGTAAGAAAGGCAAAACAAACTTAAAGTTTTTAGTGGGCAACAGAGTCACAAAAACACTTCAATTGATGTTAGATAGGGCGAAAACTTTAACTGGGTTACTTAAGTTGGTATACCATAGTAAATAATTTGTTTGTTTGGTTTTAATGTTAACAGCTATTATAATTAATCTGATACATTTCAGAAACGAACCCAGTAAGCATGAAGAATTAGTACAAAAACTTCAAAAAAATCTTAAGATTTCAAATAAGAATCTTGGGAGTGTGCTTACAGAATTGGCTGAACATGAAATAAATAAAGTCAAAAATGCACAGCCGAAACCAAAATATTTGTTTATGTTTAAGAAAGCAGGAACACCAGATTTTAATAGAGCAATTTGCAAAGCATTACAAGGTGAAAGTCTATTTATGTTTTTTGCTTCAGAAGAGCCAGATAAGCCTAGTGAAGGCCAAATAATTATTCAGGGACCTGAAGAACATTGTATAGCATTAGGTCAACAGTAAGTATACAAAAAAATATATAAAAACAGTATATTGTACTATAAAATAATATCATAAATGGGTCATAGTGTATAAGATTTTTAATAACTCTCATTTATAATTTCAGGACAGCAGATCTGCTTAAATGCAAAGGTGCATTTAAGAATGGTAAATTCCAAGGGAAGGCTAGTGACATGAGTGGAATTAATAAATGCAAAAAAATAATTGAAGATTACTTTAATAATATTTCATAAATAAAAACTTTTAAATACACATTTTTCTATAACACAAATGCAGATTACACATGACACAAATAAATAAAATAATGTGACCTTTAATTGAAGGACAAGGGAATGGTTTATGCTGTTAAACAATAATTACATTGTGTTAACATTATTTATTTATTTATTATAATAGAATAACTACTTATATAAACATACCATAGAATAAAAATAATAACAAAATGCCGGGTGCCCAAATTTGTTACTTTACAACCCCTCCTAAAAATCTATGCAATCATAGCAGTTAATAGTCATAGAGAATCAATCTGGCTATAGTATACTTCAGATAGAAAATTTGATGGTAATATTACCTACTGAAATTAACTAAAACTAAAGGAAAAATTACCGATAATCCTTGTCTTCATCAGAATTTGCGGCATTGATGCTGGCTATCAATTTCTCAATGCCAAGATTGGTATAATCTTGTGATAGATCATCCAAGTAGTTGTCAAAATCGACTAAGTCTCGGTCAACATCTTTTTGAAGTAGATGGGACACTGTTTCCAGAGCATATGAGTCAGCTGAAAAGTGAAATTTTAAATATTCATACAACATAAATAGCAAAAATTGACAAATTAATAGATAATGTGAATAATGTAAGTCTTTTAACAAGTCACAGCTGACAGCTAATAATCAAATTATCTGTAAATATGTACTTATATATTTTGAGTAGCTTCTTGACCAATTGCTACCTTTTTAAAATAAAGAATGTTTTTTGTAAATTCTATTATGTTCTGTATGTATAAAAAATGCTGTTGATATAATGTTTAATTAAATAAATAAATGTGTTTGCCAAGGATGTCATTCAGATGCTTTTTGACATCTACAGCAATTACAATATAATATTTCATATATTCTATAAAGTAAATTTAAATATTTTTATAACAACAATACATACGGAGCAGCACGTTTGTGTTTATATCTTTTGGCTTCCACTTGCCCTCATTATACTTATGCACTTTAATAGCTGGTGAGTCCATGTGTTGCATCATTTTCTTGTTATCAATCTATAAATAAAATATATAAAATGAAAAATATCTATATATATCATTTTAGAGAATGGCACGCGTCTGAAGGATTTGTCCCCTGGGTGGTGCGAAACATGCAGTTAATGAAAAGTTATTTAGAAACTTAGTAACTGAGGGATACAAAGCACAAATGGAAGAGCATTCTAATCCTCTTGGTAATACACTCACAAAAAGAACACAAAATAAAAGACTAAAGCGATCTATGGTTAACAACTTCAACTTGCAGATGTAACTGAATGTAATTGAGAAAAGTCACCTCCCAGTGGGAAGGTGCTACTGTGAGCAATTATGATACAAGGAAAAAGATCCTTATTTCTTAAATCAACATACCACAACAAAGACAGCAGATGGGAAGTACTCAACAATCTTTTCAGCTATCTTTTGTCCTGGGCATTTCTCCACACTATTGTCTTGGAAGTTCTCACAAGCAGCATAATAGCCAACAATTATGTAATCACTTGTTTGAGCTACTGTATCTATCTGTAATTAATAAATGTAGAATTTGTAATCACTTACAAAAACAGGCAGTATTATATTCCAGTGGCCCTATAATAATGAATATACTATTGCAAGAAGAAATAAAGAAATTGTGGCTAAATGTAAACCATAATATTGGATTAGGTGCTTTTAGATTAGCTCATGGTCTAAATTAAAGTTAAGTACTATTCTTTTATAATAATCTGACCAGAACAAGACAGATAATTGGTGACGTCCTTTGAGCAAGCATAGTTGTCCTAATTTGATGTGCATCATAAATAATACTGGTAAAATTAAGAATTATTATAAATAATTATAAATTAATTTTAGTTTAAGTAAATGCCAGTGGAAACACTACCATTGCTGGTTTGTCTTACTATCAGATGTACAATACAATTGCTTGTCATGACAATTTAAAAACATGTACTTGTTTGGCTCATACTACAGGAATACTACTTCCACAATGCATCAACCTGCTAGATTTTGCATAGTTAGCAGAGCTCATGAACCAAGTAGGTATACATGAGCTAATATATTTTTTACCTGTGACAGTGCTATTTCTGCCATTGGCGATACATAATGGCTATGATGAAAAAGAGGAATGGCATCTAAAATATATAAATCTTGTTGTTTGGCTCCCTCCTTGATTTTGGTGGCATCAGCTAATAGAACACCATTGACAGCACAGTGTGGGTATTTTGCTGCATGAAGGATTAATTTAGCGTAAGCAACTGTATCAATTGAAACTTCACCCATGTTTGATTCAGTTTATTAATTTCGTATTATTGAGACTAAAAACACTTATATTATACTAGACCCTAACCATAAACAGATTTGCAGTTTCACTGAAATTAACTTTAATCTAATAATTAACTGTGCACTTCACGCGTTATTTTAAAGCGATTTTTGAGTTAACGTTTCTTTAAAATAAATTAACATTTTCATGCAATCAATTGTACAAAAATGACAAAAATTCTTTGGTCATATCATAGATTAGAAAGAGTATGTATAAAGATCACCCTATTATAGGGAAGGCAAAGGAAACTCAAACCCATACAGCCATGTCTAATAAAGTCATTGGCGCCGAGATACCAGTGTAACGTATACAACAAAAAAACCTCCTTTGCTGTTTTCGTATAGTTACCATCACTGTCAGTTGTCAATGTCAACTAATAACGACTTGTATGTGATTACTTTTTGCATTATTTAATTAATGTTTAAACAGTAATTGCTCTGGTGAAATTCATAATGGATAAATATGATACATCTCAACTTACAGAGTTTCCCAGATTTGAGCCCGAATCGTCTCAAAGTGGTGTATCTATATTTTTTAACAAATTGTGGAAGTTTCCTCTGTTTTCACCAGGTGAAACAATTGACAATTCTCAAGAGAAGACTTTAGTGGATAGAAAACCGAATGCAGAACTATCTGACGTTCCGAAAAAACAGGAATACGATGATTCGAAAACGGAAACTGGCTCTTACGCGGTTGAACTTGAAGGTCGAAGTTTGCCAAATGTTTTGAGACGTATAAGTAGTCTAGTCGCTCTAGGATCAGGGGTAGGTTATTTCTATTTACTATATTCATTAATGTAGTTAAAGCCATATACGAATAGAAGTAGGTTACAAGTTGTAGGTTGCTTGGCCTTAGGTTGCCACTAAATTGTACCTGTTATGTATAGTTTTATAACTATTTTAGATTAACGAATAATTTATGCTAGAACTTTAATTTTAATACTTGCTGTGAACGTTATTTATTAATATATTTGACATTTAATGTATTAAATTTCTGAGAAACAGGTTTATGAGGATAAATTGTTAATTGTTATGTATATTATGTGTCAACAGAGTCAAGGGACTAGGTATGCAGACACTGAGCTGGCACAATATTGGATGCCAGATGACATTTCACGTGAGTGCTATGAGTGTGCATCAAGATTCAGTACACTTCGGCGTCGTCACCACTGTAGAGTCTGTGGTCAGATATTCTGTTCTAGGTGTTGCAGTCAGAGAGTGCCTGGTAAGTCTGAATAATATTATTTGGGATAATTAAAGTATGTGTTTCCACATAGGACTCCTTTTTTACCATCAAGTGGTGTTGATGAATTGACAAGAAATTAAAATTGGAAATAATTTTGAAACTAAATTCCATTAAATTTGCTTTTGTTATTCTTATTACACTTTATTACAAGTACAGAATTAATCCTACCACTTACATTCCCTTATCAACTTTAAATTTTACAATATTGAACAGAAAAGCTTAAATAGCTTTTCTTGTAAAGTCTGATACAGTAATTATAGACAGTATAAACAATTAGTTTCCCATTAAGTTGGCTTATGGAGTGTTGAATTTTACATATTGTTTATGTGAAAAATATAATTATAAATATATATTGATTTTGCAATGTTATTTCTAATACTTTCTACTGTAGAGTAAATATTATATTATAATTTCATTATATATATTTTTAAATTAAACTAGGTATATATATATATATATTTTTCTCAGAATTGTGGCTTAACAGGTTAAATTAAATTAAATTCTTTCTTTCAGGGCAAATTTTTGGTTGTGCTGGTGGACTTCGTGTATGCAACTACTGTTGTAATGTAGTGCTTAGCTATTTGAAGGAGAATGATATGACTGGGGAAATATCTCCGGACCTGAAGACCTTACAGGAGAACCTCCAGGTATCACCAGAGCAGAAAAAATAAGTATTTTATATGTATTATGTTGAATTATAACAGTCGTTTGACTGGGTCAGTAGTCCTGTCTTCTTAGTCAGAGGTCACTAGTTTGAATCCAGATAGGACTGCCTCGATCAGGATTCAAACAAAAACTCAAATTTGTATGATGAGTAAAAATGTTTGTTAAGTATATTTCTTATGTTTAAATCCACATTACTCTATCTATTTCTCTATTATCTAGTATCCATAAAACAAGATCTGAAATATGCTTAATTTGGGCTAGATAAAAGATATGAAAGTGTGATAATTGATTTTTATTATTCTGTAGAAAACCACCTACTTAGTCCCTATATAGAACTTTGTTTCATCTCTATAAAGCTTATAACACCATCCTATTCTTATTTTCATCAAATAGAGTGGTTAAGATATTTTGGAATACATGCTTACTCAGGGCTACTTCGATTTCTTAGTGGCTTGATATTTTTTAAATTTATATTTACTACAAATTTTTCATAAATTATGCAATAAATACACAACGCAAGGCACTAAATCAATTATAAGGCGTACGGGGAGGAAGCTTGCAAGGACCTTACGAAGTGTTCAAATGATGCAATATCATCAAGGTCGATTGAA
Source organism: Acentria ephemerella (assembly GCA_943193645.1). NCBI lineage: Eukaryota > Metazoa > Arthropoda > Insecta > Lepidoptera > Crambidae > Acentria > Acentria ephemerella. The sequence goes on from OW971887.1 coordinate 1,594,789, forward strand.
TTAAGCCGCCCGTTGTAGCGATACCGGCATCCTTATTAACCCCTTGTACCTTACTCTGCCAAAAATTAGGGTTATATTAATGAGTTATAATAACTTATTATACTTCACTTCGCAGTTCGCTGTATTTATTGTATATACCGTGCGTTCTATTCTATGAATGAGATTGAAAACTACAGACTTTCAATTTTTGGACAGGAAAAATTATTTTTAATATTATTATGTATATTTTGTTTAATTGTAGATTTCAATAGAAAATTTGAAATGTTGTTGCATAATAATTAAAATATTTGCCTAAACTAGATCATAGCAATATTTTGCAACTATCATATAATCTGCCTAAATACTCAAACATCTCATAAATTTTGACAACTGCTCAAATGATTTGTAGTGAATTTGACAAAGGCCATCGAAATTTTTAACGTTGACTGGAGTTGGTAGTTGATTAATATTAAAGTAGTATTGTAGTTTGAAGTCGTATTGTCATGACCACCCTTCACAATCAGAAGTTTACATAACTAAATCAAGTTGTCATTTTAGAAGAGTAGTAGCTTTGAGGATTCAATGTTAACGCTATCTGCGGTAACAGACAAAGTTCCCCGAGCACAAATCAACGAGTGGATCACCGCGCGACCGGTTCTCGTTCGCTCGCGAACAGGAGGAGCTCGCCGAGGCGCGACCGCCTGCACCTCTACACGAGCTTCACAGACAGATTCGCGCCGCTTTGCCCACGCAACAACACAGGTTAGTTCTAATTTATTTATAATTGTATTTGGGGCTATTCGATCTTTTTAATCGACCTTGAATATTTAATGTGTCTTGCTATTGATAGCACATTCCATAAAAAATAGGATTTTACGAAACCGATTGTGTCTCCTCAGGTCAAGCCGTCGTTTGTCGATGAAAATTCCACAGTCACATAAATTATGTAACAGGATTTACTGGCTTTTAAACTCTTTAAAGTAAGCATACATAATTTCAGATGGTGTCTAGGCAGTTTCTTCCTAAAAAATAAGTATAGGAGTCCATATGTAAAGATAGCTAGTGCAGCGAGAACATACTGCCTTAGTTTGCCACCCTCACCTTGCAAGCCCAAAAAGTGCTTTTTCATGCCTCTTTTTAAGGAACCCCTGTTGTATAACCCACTATCGTCTGCATAGCCATGAATGCTTCGTAATGAAAGCATGTTATTGATATGAAGATCAAACGGTGTAGGGGATAGAACGGAACCCTGCGGGACACTGACATTCACTGACATGAACCGCGAAGCGCATCCATCAGAGATGGATCCACAGATTCTTCGCTCTTGCAGGAAGCCATCGATCCAGGCACAAAGTTGTCGGTTAGATCTTGCACTGGTAACTTGGAGAAAAGAGCCTTGTGCCAGAGCCGATGAAAGGCTTTGGTGATGTCAAGGATAATAGCTAAAGACTCCACACCTGTCAATAGCTTCACTCCAGATATGCGTCAATTATGCTAGAATATCGCCCATTGACCGCTTCGGCTGAAAACCGTACTATCGGGCATTTATTAAGGAGTGATCTACTAGTTATCGGATTAAGTAGTTATTTAAAACCCGCTCCATGACTTTACATAGGACTGAGGTTATAACTATTGGACGTCCTGGTGTGGATTGACGTTTCCTTTTTGCAACAATATTGAAAATACAAGGCATTACTCTTAAATAAAAGAGTACAATTTGCATTTTGGACAGTATTAGACATTTTTATATCATTTCGATACACGACTGTTTTTAGATCTCAAAAGAATCTACTTGATTTTTTGTTCCTTTTTTTTATAACAAAGAAATCCAACTCAGCTAAGGATTTATATGTCAAAGTCAAAGTCAAAGTCAAAAATAACTTTATTTAAATAGACTTATTTACTAAGCTCTTTTAAATCGTCACAACAGGGAATATGTATAAGAAAATAAATAAATATAATTATAAAGGCAATACTCATAATTTTACTGGGTATCAACCGGGCATTTACTAATTGTCCCAGTTATAGTATTTCAATATGTACTAAATAAATTGTTAGTTTTAATTTTAAAATAATACTTATTTTAAAATTAAAAATAACACTAGTATGCATATTACCAATCAACCCTACTACCGCTTCGACGAATTAGTAGCTGCAGAGAAGAAGATGTAATCCAATTTATGGAAATCAAAATCAATATGATATTTATTTAAATGGAATCAAGTACTAAGTTCTTTTAAATCGTCGAAAACTTAACCTTGGTAACTTATTGTGATTTAATATATATAAAAAATATGTATGCCCAGGCAGGTTATATTAATTTATTGAACTACTTTCTTTAAAGTTACGCTGTTTTTGGAATACCGCCAATATAGTTCACTTATTACAGTTCACTGAAGAAAATATGGAAGGAATTGACGTGAGTCAGTTATTTGATGTACCTGCTATTTTGGTTTTCATAGAATTATCATAATCCGTCATGGCACCATAATTTATTTATGTATTTAGTCACTAAACTATTTACTAAGTAACATTTTGTACAATATCATAATAAATTCATAGAGAGATGTCACTGCATTCTTTTGAATGTTTCCAAAATTTTACTGTCATTACGATTGATTAAATAATCGCTATTTATATTATTATTAGCTGTATGCTTCATCATCATATATTGTTTAGCACAGATGCTTCAGCGATTCGCGGTCATAATTAATTTAAAATATTTTATTGACAACTAGCAATAATTTATCTCCCAGCGTATGTTAGTTGGTTTTCCAATTCAGTATATAAGATGATATTTGAAATAATATCGGGTACTTTGTATGGTTTGTTGGTTTGGGTTTAATCCAAAGCGATGCATTGAACTTAAATAAAGATAGCTTACTACTAATAAAGTCTTATACACTAAAAGTGGCAACAAACTATGGCTTCTACCTGCAGTTTTAGAAGATGTAGCAGAAGTCGCAGCCAAATAACATTATCTACTATGCAGTGTTATACATATGTACAACACTAGTAGTGTGTGCCTCAAGGTCATACTATATATCTTGGCTGAACTATACAAATTATGTAGGAAATAGGAACAGAATTAGGTATTATTTTTGGTATGTTATATAAATTAGTTACACATTGTACTTTTTAGAGGTGGAGGGTTGATAGCCTGTGATACAGGATAAATCCTGGTTCAAGAATCAATCTGACATAATCATCCTCTTGCTACAACCCATGTACCTTGTTTATTGTTTGATAATGGCGTGGATTAAAGGATAATGATTATTATCAAGTATCCTATTCTGTTATTCAAAAGCAACTTATATAACTGCTATACTATAACTGCTTTCTCCCACCGAGTCGTATTGGGCCAACGTGACGTGTTATGGCCCAAACTTCTCATATGTTTCGCCCATGTAGGTAGGCTTGTGCCTAGGCACAAGCCTACCTACATGGGCGATATACGCTGTTAATTATGACGATGATGACTGTAATTTAAATGCTTCCTTATTTGCTTGTGTCATTGCACACTAATCCATTGATTACTTTAGTCCTTGACATAGACCATACCTCAGTAAAACATACATTATTATGAGCTCACTGTGTGTAAACAAATCTGTTTAAGTACCACTCTCCCGCGTTTTCTTGAGTAAAATGCATTTGATGAAGTCAAGTAAATAGCTTACATACGTCCGATGCCAAATTCCCGTAATAACAATGTAGTCAAAATACAGTTCTAATGTTGGAGACTACATCACCATACTATTGAGAAATAATATGGCATCGTTGTAGAATGACATCGAACCTTGGGTCCTAAGTCACAAGAGATGACGCGAGAATTTTAAAGAAAGTTATTATGAATTTTTTTTAATGCAATTGTAATAAAAAAATTACGTTTGATAATAATGGGAATTGGGCCACAGTTACTCGGTAAAAGCTTTAAAAACCTTAATATTTTGATTTATATTACAGGTATCGATTGGTACGATATAACGGAGTATGGCGTGGCTGCGATATACTACAATGGGTTATGGACAACACTAATTATAAAACAAGGTATTGAAAATTTTGAAAACTTTTGAAAATTGTATTATGTTCCGTTATTGATAGACATCTTAATGTATAAAGAGATTATTAAATAAACAGAAATGGTCCGTGATCTCATCATAATCGTCCATTAATTTCCAAATAATTTTCTTATCTTTCTTTTTGGATAGAAATAACGATTGAGATGGTATAGTCAGTCTCTTAGGTTGCGTAAGATTTAGAGAAAGTTTCGTGTCAAGCAACTAATGGATGCAATTCATTGATGGTTATTTTGCATTTAAGTGGATTTTTTTGGATTTTGGTACATTTTTAGGTTTCAAGCGAGTCAAGTGTGTCAAAATCTCCTAAGTTCTGGGTATATGGAATGTATGTCAGACCTTTTGCAGTTCGCTGACTATGCATTATATCGCCCTATCGCGCTGTCTGCTATCAACACGCAAGATGAAGATTCCACACGTAAGTTTTTACAAAAAGATCATATACAACAGTCAATATATGTCTCACTCAAGGGCGCAAGTCTTCTTGGGAGAAATGTGTGATGAGTTATGATCATAACACCACCTGGCTAGCCCAATGCTTGTTAAAAATATATAGTTCACCGATTAGTATATTTAAAGGTAGGAGATTTCATTAAACAGTCTCCTTTAATACTTTTCAGCCGAAGATAGCTCTGGACGTAGACTTGTCGAAAGTGTATCGTCATATTGTCTAGATTTGAATCTAGATAACAGTTCAGCGCGACTTACTAAAGCCCCTAAACAAGGTAAAGTTATAATCAAAGTAAATTCAGCTATATTTTTATCAGTAAAATTAGTAATATAAGTATTTAATAGAAGTTTGGCATATTGATATTTTTAGAAACCAAATCAACGCCATCTAGTGAAGAAGAAATCAATCCAGTTTTGGAACATAGTGAAGGTAAATTAATATTGTTTATTAGGATTGTCATGAGTTTTAACGTATAGTTATGGTTTGTAAATTAATTTTTTTCTAATTCCCTCCGGGCAGATCACTCGGAATCTAAGAACGTGTGCAAGGCCATAGTGGAGTCTGGGGAAGAGCATCTCCGGCTGCTGATGCGGCAATGCCTGGCGCTTCAGTCGCTGCCGGCCAGCTGGCTCGACGTCCTGTACCCGCTGTGCCAACGCGCGGCCGACCTCGTCATGCCAGGTACTACACCCAAGGTTCACCAAAAAACGTTGTCTGGATTTTACGGCTGACACCTCCAAAATGTCTCGTTATTTTATTGTCTAACCAGAAGAAGGCAACAGAAGAGCATACACAGAGAGACGTGGAGTTGTCTTTTTTTTCATACCGGATTTTTAGTGCTGTCCTTTTTTCACCCACTCGTGCGCCGTTTTATGGCATGTTATACTACGAATTTGAAATAATAATAATACGATTTTAATGAGAGCTTTTTATTTAGCCATATCATAGTGGCATGAAAAATTCATTTGATTATAATGTCGTTAAAATTAATTTACATTGGTACATTTTAATTTAAAAAATGCGATTATCTTATAGTAATCTAAAATACAATACATCGCTGGGACTTCTCAGTAAGTAATCAAAAGACACTTGTGTTGGCAATGACCCTCTATTCCCCTTTTTTACGAGGAGGAATCCGTGTACGGACCTACCCGCCACTGGCTAAGTATTTTTTAATATGCTATGTGATTAAAACTAGCAAGATTTTTTTGTCTCCTAGATTTATTCAGCAACGACATTGACGTGAGGAACTACGTGCAAGTGAAGAAGGTGCCCGACGGGGTGCCTCAGGACAGCTGCGTCGTGCATGGAGTGGTCCTTACCAAGAACGTCGCCCACAGGTAACGTATTGTATGTTATTAACTAGGTCTCTTTTAAGTTACCACTGGACCTAACCAGTATATAGCACATACTCGTACCTATTACCTAGTATTAACTACGCATAATTTTTAGATCACAGCGCACTTAAAAGCTTTGAGATCTTTTGTGCCTCACCAGTAGCTAACTCTTTTTGTATCCTAAATAGCCTCACAATGATTTTTGGGGAGGAAAAGTCGTTAGTCCACCGGCTAAAGGATGCCCATTCTCTGTGATGATATGCCCTGGCATGAACCTTCAAATCAGTCACCTGCTTATTCTCTCCTACTCATGCCACTGACAAAATATGACATTGATTTAGCCATTCAACAAGCACAGGACAAATCTTTGTTGATAAGAATTACCTTATATGAATTAGTCCCGATTTAAGTTCCGATATTATCATAATAGCCCACGCATTTTTAACAATAGGGGCATGCCTCAGAGTATAGAAAACCCAACGATTTTACTGCTGGACTGCTCCATCGCGTACCAGCGGGTTGAAGGAAAGCTTACTTCGTTGGAGCCAGTTCTGATGCAGGTGAGTTCATGTTCTGAAGTTAAGTAAAGTTTCTTGCTTTGTCTTGATATAGATAAATATTTAATCCAATTTCTTCATCAGACACTTATTGACCAGTATATAATTAAATATGCTTTCTGCTAAGCATCTTTTCTTAGCACAAAACATATATTATTATATTTTTTCTTTGTGTCTCGAATAGAATTAATAGTAAACAACTTTCTAATACTAACGGTTTAATGTTTAACCCAGAATATACCTTTATTATATGCGAATATGAAAATTGTCATTTTATGTATTTTTCTTTTAAATTCACATTTTCTTTTCAATAAAAGCTTGTTTTGAAAAAATGAATCCTAAATATTTTTTTATTTAGCCATTTTGTAATAAATGAAATGTTGTCAATAAGGTTTTTGACAACATTTATATTTTTTTAAAAAGCTTTATAAAAATGGTCCTTGCATGTGATGTCACACACAAGGAAGTGGTTACTAAAATATATGGGCGCCAGGACTAAATTATTAATATCTTTATAATTTATGCGTTTACATGTATAGTTAATACAATTCATTTTGTTATGTTTGATGAGGGTAGACTAATGGTATTTTTATATTTTTAATACATTTGCTCAAAAGGAGTACTTTCATTAAATTTAAAAGTTTTCATATGAAATGAATATTTTACAGCGTAAGTACCTATTAATACATAAATTAAATTTAATATAAGTTTTTTTTAAAAATATATTATAACGTTTAAAATAATTCTTAACAATTGTTTAAACCGTAATATCAATTATTATGAAATAAGAAAAGAGTCAAAGGATTAACCTGTTTCGTTCTCGTTTAATATTTATTTCGCCATGTTATAACAAAACGAGTTATAATTATGAACTCAACTGTCATCAAAAATAAAATGACATATGACTAAAAGAATGTCTCATAAATTGTCATACGCGCAATCAAGCAAAATAATGGAAGAGTTCTGTCCGACAGGGTCCAAAGTAGTATGGGCATGATGTAAGTGTAGTGTTGCGCGCGACAGGAGCAGCAGTACGTGGTGCGGTGCGCGGCGCGGCTGGCGGCGCTGGCGCCGAGCGTGGTGCTGGCGCGCGGCGCGGTGTCGCGCGGCGTGCAGGACGCCCTGCGCGCGCGCGGCGTCGCGCTGGCCGTGCGCGTGCGCCGCCGGGCGCTGCGCCGCGCCGCCCGCGCCGCGCGCGCCGACACGCTCGCCTCGCTCGACGCGCGCGTCGGCACCCCCCACCTCGGCACCGCCACGCACTTCTACGTCAAAAACTGTGAGCCTCCTGCACTACTGCGCCCTTGCTCTATGCGCCTCTCTTGTCAATCTTATACAGAGATTTGCCAGTGCGCACCGACTCGTAATGCTTTTATTTCATAAAGTTTAAATTTATGGAGTCAGTTTCATTTTAAGTGTTGTAAAATTGCCCACTGAATGAAAAAACATAATTTGTGAAGAATTAAAATCTAGTATTGAATATAAAAAATCCATGGCCAGGTGCTGGTTGGTAGACTTCACAGGTGTGTGCGGGTTTCCTCACAATGTTTTCCTACACCGTAAAAAGTGTCGACTAAATAACACATTGGTACTTAGCGGGATTCGAACCGCTGCTCCCCTCATAGAAGACATTAGTTCTCAGTACTCAGTTTAAACACGAGGAATACTTAAAGTTTAATTACTAGAAACTTTAGCTATAGTTAATACATATTTAAATTGGGAATAACGTTTGCAATTTTGTTTCAGTTTCCAGTAAAACCCTTATGGTACTAGAAGGCTGCGCGGAACCAAATTTAGGCTGCTGTATATTGCTTCGAGGAGCTTCTCTCCAAGAGCTTATTAGAGTTAAAAAAGTAGTTAAATTCATGGTTCTCGCTTGCTACAACTGGAAACTAGAAAAAGCTTTCCTGGGAGACATAGAAGCCGTTCTTCCTGAACCCGGAATGACTTTTGATGATGATTGTGATGAGCTAAATAACGATGCATTATCTGTAAATAATAACTTTTTAATGGACGATACTGATATCAATGACGTAGTGAATACTGATGCTTGGGAAAGTGGAAGCAATAAAAGCAAAGAGGACAATTTAGCAGAAAATGAACCTAAAAGCGATGTATCTAGTGATAAAAATAAAAAGTCGCCAGATGATCCTCTGCAAAGGACGAAGCCTTACCGTAAGACTGATAGTGATAAGAATCTCAGTTGTGGTGTGCCTATTAGAGATTTTAGTGATCCATTGCGCGCTACGTTGTCAGTGGATGACGATGTTTTCTTGCCGAAGGAGGAAGCAAAGTTGCAAGCTGATAATCATAGCGAAAGGTAATTATATTTTAAAAATTGATTTTGTTTTGCTATTCATATCGTGAAAAGCCGATGGATACACGCAGTGTCGATTTGATTCGTTTGTAAATTGATTTGGGAGATCCCTTTTGCATCATAAAGAGGATGTTGCACTATAATCCATCCATCTTTGTTTCCTTTACCAGGTGGTCCACAGATGATGTGGTACTGTCCATGTCTCCGAACACAGTAATCCCCGCTCCATACCTAGAAACGGAGGCGGGTCGTAAGTGCCCTCTAAGGAGATACTTCCCCAGACCCTTGCTACGAGTTCCCGTGAAGGCGCCTCACACGCCCAGGTCTATGCAAAGACGGATCAGTAGACCACAGCAGAACAATGTAGTTTTGAAGGTGAGTTTGGTGGATTTCTGACGTGAAAATGAAGGGCAAGCGCTTGGTTAACAGCATCTCTCTTTATTCATTTGCTTCCGTAATGAACTTTTTCAAATTTTTTTTCTGTAGGAAAAAGGCATTTTATTTATCTGCAATATTCAATAACCTATCCATGTCGGACGATCAAAATTAAAAAGAAAATAATACTCGTACCTCTTTTTAAATTAAATCTACAAAGTGTGGAGGACCTCCATCCATGTGTCTCATATCGTTAGGCGGATAAAATAGCTAAGAAATTGGGCGTGACGAATGAGTGGGTGTGGGTGGTACTTTGAAGCCAACCAAAATTCAAGAGGCAGCAAAAACTGCTATAGAAAATTTGTTGCTGCCTAAATCTAATTAATATATTTGAAACATATGAAAACTTTGTTTTTAATTTGAATTTAGAACTCTTTACAGATTAATACCATACAAAACTTTGCGGCTTACACAGTCCTAATTAACATTAATGCATGGTAGTACTTCCTTTAATTTTCTTTTTTTATGTCTGTTTCTGCAGAAACAAGTTAAATTCTATGTTCGATACGGAATCCTCAATGTGCGAAGTGTGACACGTAGTTGACCGGGTTTATCTGTTAGGCCGTGCACCCGTTCGTGCAGTGCCCGCTGACGGCGCCGGCCGACGACCCCGGCGTGCGCGCGGCGCTCGCGCACTACCGCGCCGTCGGCGGCCGCACGCACAACGACACCCACCGACGTAAGTCTACGGAGTCACTGTCTCCACGTCTCCTTTACGCACAAACTAATTTCGTGGTGACTCCTTTCTTTGGCGCCCAGCCAGAGTGTGGAATTCCTTAACGGCACACGTATTCCCTCCTTATAACATGAGTTCCTTAAAAGAGACATGAAAAAGCACTTTTTGAGCCGGCAAGGTGGCTAGGGCACTATCTTCACATATGGATTCCTCTACTGCTTACCGTTAGGTGGTTTCGAGTCATTTGCTGAACTTTTTTTTAAAGTGAAGTGATCTACAGCCTATAGTGTGTTACACGATAGGATGCAGGTGAGTGAATTATAAGTTGAAGTTATATTTTCAAAAAAATATGACTTCCTTTTTTTGCCCCTGTTTTTTCTAAAAACGTCGTGTACACAAACATTTATTTGTTTACAAACTACCTGGAAACCATAAAATTTCACGGCGTCGTTCCATAAAATTAATTAAATCTTTGAAGTACTAAATCTAAATTTAATATCTTTTTATCGACTTTCAATTCGTTATGGAAAAGGATAGCAATATTTAAATGTAGAAGGTTCACGTAACGGGAGGCTTGCTTAATCTTATATTATATCATGTCATGACACAATTAATGACACAATGACACAATTAATTGTATCGAAGTTCCCGGGAGTATATCGAAGCTTAATAAATTATGGTATATATAAACAAAAATATTATTTGTCAAATTAAAAGACAATTGTCAAATTTTGTGAGGATAGCTTAGGTATTACTTTTCAATCTTTTTTTGTGTGACAATACTGTAGTGACCGAACCTCTTTATGGTTATTAATTTATTTTATTTACTATTCAAAAAAAGGTTAAGGCCAAATATTTAAAAGATTAAAATAACGAAAAGTTTAGAATGACAAAAGTTATTGACTTTCAGATTGTTTCGGTCACTACGACAATGTCTACAAAGGAAGAAATTGATTTAACTATAAGATTTGTGTTCGGTAAGTCGAGCGTTAATTGAAATATTAAAAGATTCCCGATATTATTATTGTGAAAAGTAGGGCCACAACAGTACCATCAGGTAAATCGAGTTATATTTCACAGAGGAATGTCCACTATACAACCCCTCTGTTGTAAAGAAGATACAGAGGGCGCCAGAGCTAGAGAACGAGAAGCAATCAGAGAAAGAGCCTCTGAACCCGCAGGCGCCGGAGAACCACCAACAGATCAGCATGTTGTTCTATAGCTACAGCAGCAAGTCCGCCAACGTGCCTGACTTTTGTGTCAATCCGTGGTTAGTATACAGGATGGTAATTTAAGACGAGGTAGTAAGGGTTATTTTAAGATTTGTAACTGTGATAAGTATACGGGCTATTAAATAGCAGTGCCTATGACATTTAATAAAAAAATCATTTCAATTATCTTATTATTTAAATATTCCCGAGCCTTGAAGCAGCCGCTTTGGATTCATTTGTTAAACATCGGCTTTAAATTTGTATAATGGCGTTAACTAATTTAAAAATCGCATGTTATTTTTGATAAAAACGTCTATACATTTCTCCGTGACTGAGTGTCTTTGTCTGTGAAGCCTAAAGTTTTGAACAGAAAGTTTGTTATTATTCCTAGACGTTGTCGTTTTAAAAATATTGTATTATATTAATAGTATATTTGTGAACCGTTGAGTTCGTCGTTATTATCTGTTGAGTTTTTTCTGTCGTGATTTGAAATTTACAGATTATCTCGGTAACTATCATGTTAGCGAGAAAAAAGTGATTATTGAAAAAATTACGTATCTTGTCTTTAATAAGATCAAAAGGTTTGTTCGCGTGGTTTTAACCATTAATTATTTAATTATTGATTTCAGGATAATGACAATCGAGATGTATGGTCAACAGGATATTTCTCTCGGGGCGTTTTTAGAGACTTACTGCTTTAATGGTGACTACAAATGTGCATCGAACAATTGTCAAGTGCCCACCAACCAACACATTAGGAAGTGAGTAATTTTAAATAGAATAATCAATTTTTAGGTTACATACGAGTATATAATTTCATGGATGTTTGTACTTTTGTTTAGTAAATTTTTGGTTTTTATAAACTGACCCGGCACACGTTGTTTTGTCATATAATGTATTCCAACAAAATCTGGACAGGGCCACCCATATCATCAAAGAATATAAAAGATAAAAAAATAGGCTTCGACCTATTCCTAGACTTACTAAATATACACAAAAATCTCGCATAAAAATCGTTCAAGTAGTTTCGGAGAATTTGCGTTTAATAATAAATACATTGACACGAGACATTTGTATGTCATGTTTCATTACACTAATAATAAGTGTTGAATAATGCTTAATTTGGGCTAGATAATGGGTGTGAGTGAGTAAGAAGTCGTTTACTACTTACGAGTATAGCCATAAGCCTATTTATATCAGTTATGCAATTGCCGGATGATTTTTTAGTCAGGTTTTAATTAGCTTTTAAGGTATTATAACTGTTTGTTTAGCTGCATTCAAGATTGTAGTGGGAAAAATTGTATACAGCTCATTGTATCTACGTTTTTAATATTTGTAGGCTTCTTGTTCTGTTATTAAAAACTGTGTCCTATTATGAATGGTAAGCTTTGGGTCTGCCAATAAAATATATTAATAAATAAATGTTTGGTTGTTAGTTACTGGGCCCAATTCTGACGACACACGAAAAAAATTGTTTAAGTTCAGTACATCCCACTCTCTCATTATGTTATGGGAAAAGTAAATAAAAATAATCTAATTTAAGACAATTTTGAAGGAACTATTGTTAATTTTAAAAGTCATGTACAAAGGTGCTTCTTCTCCTTTGGATGTTTCTTAAGGTCGAATATTTAATACAATTTTCTTATTGTCACTTGATATACCAGCTATCCTTTTTGTAATCATAATGATAGAACGAGATGCAACGCACTCAAATTAAGTTCTAGAGTGTGTACTTCAGAATCAGGCCCGCTGATACATTTTCGTGTGGTATTGTAAAATAATTCATCTCAAAATCTATGGATTTTATCAATGCTGAACTCTCTTGTCTACTTCTAGGTTCGTCCATGGTGACGTTTGTATAACATTAACATGCAACACGATTGGACACAGTAGTGTAGATAAAGTTAAAGAAGAGCAGAGTAAACAGGTAAGTTAATAAACTTTAGACTTTTGTATGCTGCGTTTAATTTATTTTGGTAGCGGCTGTGTCTTGTCCCCATAATGACTGCACCCGGGGCCCCCCAATCCCAGTGTTTATAAGCGATGATTAGATCTTATCATCAGGTCTATTTACATTACGTGATATTTTTGGTTTTGTTTCGGTATATCGATAGTTACATTACAGTGTGAGGAGAGGGTGAAGCAATAAGGCGATTGACGTCACTATATATTTATTATTTAGGCAAAGTAAAGGCGCACTGTAACAAAACAACATAAAATCGAACACTGTGTGGAAACCAAGTATAAAGGGCTTGAATATAAAGGAATTTAAGTATAAATACTATCCTATCCGTCTATCCGTCGACGGCCTACTGTATAATGAATAGTTTGGGAGGTAAAAATGTGTTTGATTTTCAATTTAAATGATTGATTGTTTTACAATATTGCCAGTATTGATAAAATAGGTTGGTATAAGGAGTTGCATTACGTTACAGTATTTTGAGGTCTTTATTATCTAAAATTAGGGAGTGTCCATTTAATAATTGGGGAAATTTTCGGACACCCCATCCTTTGTGATTATCGTGAATACTTTGTTGGAGGAATAATCGGTGTCTGAGGTAGGATACACTTAAATGAGTTTCCGAACATATGGTTCAGAATGTGCGCGATGCCGGCAGGTGATGTTCTGGTCGCGTTGCGAGGAGTGCGGCGCCACGGGGCGCGCGCGGCGGCTGGGCCGGCCGGCGCTGGCGCTGTCGCTGGGCGCGTACCTGCGCGGCAGGCTCTGCGCCGCACGCTACCTGCGCGCGCGCGTCTGCCGCCACGCGCTGCACGCGCACGCGCACGCCTTCGTGCGACATCTTACCACGGCCTGCCTCAGGTGAGCGCCGATAGCTTCCCGGACAATACCTGCGCGGCAGGCTCTGCGCCGCACGCTACCTGCGCGCGCGCGTCTGCCGCCACGCGCTGCACGCGCACGCGCACGCCTTCGTGCGACATCTTACCACGGCCTGCCTCAGGTGAGCGCCGATAGCTTCCCGGACAATACCTGCGCGCGCGCGTATCGCTCAAAGTTTCGGCTAGGTTGCACTAGACTTGATTGTATCATATAATGCAAAGCGTTTTTCAAATCTTATACTTGAAAACATACGTATCGAAATGCTACTACGAAGTAAATAAACCACTTCTGAAGTAAAAGTTATTACTTTCAACGAAATTCATTAAAACATTCTTTAAAACGCGTTAACATGTACGCGTCTTCGACGTATTAATAATACGTCTTTGAATAGGCTCTAATGTATGCTTTTGATTACACATAGTCTTAAATATTCTACACCTCTATAGGTACAGCAAAATAACAACGTATGACTTTCAACTGCCACCGGAAGTGATATCGACCAAGTACGACACCAAGAAGATGCGTGAGGCACTCATACAGCAGCTTAACGACCTCATGCTCAGAGGTACGTACGGCCTTGGTACCTTTTCATTATCTTAAGCTCTTCAAGAATTTTGGTATTTCAACCTGATCCATTAAGGTAGTCTCCAATCGGAAGTGGTACCGATTTTATTTATGAGAAATAATAAAATTAATGGCTGATTGTTAGTCTCGCAAAAACTCAAAAAAAAAAACATTTAAATTATTTAGTTTTTGTTTTTGACCACATAGTAAATTACAAGAATGGAACCGTACCATCCTCGTCACCAAATGCTTTTGTACAGGACACGAAACCTTTAGTGGTGTTACGGATAGTGAGGCGGAGAAGGACCAGCAGAACTTCAAGCAGCACACCGACCAGATACTGGTGGCGTTGACGTCGACCAACTTACAAGAACAGATCTCACTTGCTGGTGAGTTATTTATTATACCTTCGTCACCATTATCATCATGGCCTTTCTACATGGGAAGAACACGGGGTGTGGGTCGTAACACCACCAATGTGACTTGGTGGGTGAAAGCCTTAGCAACGGGGACCAAAGAGTTAACGTGCCTTCTCAAGCTCGAAGGAGCTCAATATGAGAAATTTGAGTGTCCTATCCAGGGACCAATAATTGATAAAGTCGCTTTATCGATACTATTTGACTTTTAGAATAGAATAAAATATATCTTTATTGAACATCAGCCAATTAGAAAAATACATAAATTAAATTTAAAATAGTCTGAATCAAATCTTAAACTGGCCCTTTAAAACGTTCAATGTAATGCTCAACAATTGTTCAACGAAACATCGTTCAGTGCACGATCATTTCCACTCGACCCTGTTATGGACTCGTGAAGAAATGACATAGTTTCCGCACTTATATCGAAATATACTATTAGATTATTTTCTTTTTCAAAATTATGCTTTTTTGAAAATAAAATGTATTTCTCCTAACTTCATGGAGCTATATGCATGCAAATACCACTGATAGATTTTTAAGATGATCAGTAACTGGCTATGCAGAGTTTTGATTCTTATTAACCAAATCATAAACAAAAAGTTAATTTTATGAGTTACATTATTTACTTACGGAATTACGTGATATTGAACTCTAAAATTGTATGATAGAGTTCTAGGGTGCTGCGTCGTAAGCATTACTCTTTTGCATGCGGTTTTTTAAATGAAGCCTTTCTTTGTACAGGAGTAGTACACAGCCTATGGAACGTGTCAGATCGCTTGATCTCCGCCGAGAAAATGCTCCGCGACGCTCAGGACAAGTGGGCGGCCCCGCTGAGGCACGCCAAGCATACAGACACACCGCGTAAGTTTGATTAATACCTATCTATTCGTTGATCCTTTATTTACACTAATTAAATTATTTAAAATACGAAAGAACACCTATGTTAAATTTTGTAACTGCTTCAATCATGTTTAAATACTTTATATTACTTTCAAAGAGGTTTCCAAACTTAAAAATTAAAATATAGTGAAAAATAGTAAGGAATGATCTCATCATAATATTTTTTAATTTTGATATTTTCCGATTCACATTAAGTTCCTGAAATAACTCAGTATTAAGAAAACGCGTGGTGCTCAATTAACCGTTTTAAAATGGGTCAGAAAACTTATATTTATTATTATAATATTATATTATTATTATCATTTATAATATTAATAATATTATTATATTATAAATAATAATATAAATATATGGTGGTGGAGAAGATGCTCTACTGACATCTCAATTTATCTTAAACTTAGATTTGTGACTTCTTCTGTGCGATGCGGCGTATGCGATATTGGTCTTTGAAGTGGCACTATAGAGTTCGACTTAGCACCGTTAGATAGCTGAGTTGTGCTTACGTTGTGTTAAATTTTGAATAAATGACATCGAATAGAATGTCAACAACTTTTGTAGATGAATGGACACCGATTTATCATCACTAAAATTCGTACACAATTTTAATTTTTCATGTAAATTTGTTTACAGTGGAAGAAAAGTCAGATATCGAAGATTCAGCAGGCGAGAGTGCTAACAACGATAGCTCAGGTACCTAATACTCTAACTTAACGCCTCTTTATTCATAAATTATCCAAATGTTGAAAATATCGATCGAAATATATTACGAAACCTGAATTGTTCTCTTCTAATTGGTATTTTATAGTTTTGTAGAAGAAGAATTGGTTTGAATTCTTTTAACAGTATAAGTAAATTATGTAAATGAAATTGGTAAAGTAACAATTACAATGTTGCCATTTATAAGCCATATGTTGCCAGTTTTTTTTTAGATGTTTTTTGTTTTGTTAACTATAATTTTATATAGTGAATAATGAGGTGTTATTTAGCTCTTTTGAAGTGTGAACAAACCGGTGTTCTTTTTAATATCGTTTTGGTATACGACCAATATAATAATACTAAAATAATAAGACAGTCACGTGATTTAATTTGGGATCCATTTCCTTGATCATGTTCTTAGCATGTATAAATTGTATTAAGGTTGATAATTAAAAATCACGTTCTTAAATGTCAAAATGTAAAGACAAGAATTTATACATACGTTGTCATTATACTTTTTAACAAACAGTATACAAAAAAAAACGTAAAATAGGATATATCAGTTACATTGTTCCAGCCTCGTTTCATTGTAGATTCCTCTATTGTCTTATACAAAGTGATTGATAATAGGGTCTGCCCTATCAAGTTGAAACGTAACCATGTCAACACACTCATATAAATACTATGGTGTTACAAAAATGTCTCAATGCAAACATAATGGATCGATCGACACAAAAGTCATTAAATGAATCTTTTCTTTGAGTCAGGCAGAGCGTGGAATTTCTTACTAACAGTCCCTTCATATGAGCTTCTTTAAAAGAGGCGTAAAAAGGCTCTTTTTGGTTGGCTGAAGGTGGAGAGGGCTTAGGCAGTATGTCACATGCTGTACTAGCTATACAAGCATTGGACCGCTCTTTTAGCTTACCAGCAGGCTGTTCGATCTTATGCTGTGCTTTTTATTTAAAGAAATATATAAGGTGAAAGTAAAATTCTAGACGATGCTAGACGGCAAATTGATTACTATAATCTATGCTATTGAGATTGTGTGAAAACGCATTTGTAGTGAAATGAAATAAAAGAGTGGAGCCCAGAGTAATGGATATTATATTAAAATTAATAGGAAAATATACCAATGTAATAATATATAAAAATAAGAAGACAAAAAAAGGTGCAATGACAAAAACCAACAAGCTCACATCAAACGAGAAAAGTAAAAATGTATAAACCTCTATTCTAGGAAACCTGCCTGTTGGCTCGTTCGTAACATCATTAGTATCAAGACAATCCTAACATAGACTTTAAGATACTATTAACAATACTGTAATTATAAATAAATAATGAGGTGCTCGGTGGCGTTGTGGTTCGTACGCTCTGGTTTCGATAACGAAAACAAAGCAACTTTCGCCATGGTTTGTCCCTGGATGGGTCAATTAAATTTGTTATCGATTCCTCGGTGCTTCGCAAGTCACGATAACCTATTGGCCCCGGTTGTTACAGTAACTGCTTTCACCTACCTATAGTGTTATGGACTGAACTCCTCATGTAGGATAATGATGATGTTAATAAATTTGTTCTTCAATATGTGTCCCAAATAAATTTCGTGACTTTACCACATTTTGAGTGATTATATTACCAGTTATTTAGGGACGACCTATGTTTTTGCTTCAGATAATAATGCCAGTAAGGATAACGCAGGTGTGTACGACGCACGATTTTGTTATACGCATTTGTCTCTGTTGCACTATCTGTTTCCTTCTAACGTTATTGCTTTACTTTTTCTGAGGATTGCTATCTGTGAGGTCAAATTTTTGACGTTTGGTTTGCAGATTGCTATTCTATATTGTAATGTAATAATCTTCTCGTAATTAAGACTTGTTTCAGTATGCATTGTTAACATTTTTCGCTCTTGCCTTAATATTATAATAAATACTAACACAAATGAAGTTTTTAAAAGCAGATCAATATACTTTATACAGTGAAACCAAATTCGCAGTTTGATATTAAAGAATTGCATAACCAATTATAAAGATTTGATGAATAAAAATTAGACTTTATGTCATTCTATCCCTTTGTTATTCGAGTGGAATGGAAAAGTGCTAGTTTTAATTTTAGAACATGCCAGCAAAATACGTTTTATTTGGATCAAAGTGATAATAAAATAAAGTTGTTTCATTCAAAAATCATGATTTCTGACGTATATTATTACTAGTATTTTACTATTTAATTTTTTGTATTTACTATTTAATGCCATTAAAAAAGATTATTTAACAATTATAACGCAGCATACTGGAGTATATTTCTGTACTACAAGTTTTCGAAATAGTTTTTCCATATGCTACGTTTACCCTTTGAAGGAACAGAAGAGGACGAGGAAAAAGGTGACAAGAAAACAGTAAGGCAAATTCTTTCTCAGTTGCTGTCGAACAACCAACCTTCTAACCAGGTGAGATTTGATTATTAATACTTATTACTTGTAAAAACGTTATTTGTAGGCGTGTCAAGCTACTTGATATTGAGGGGGCCCAAACAGTTTACTTATTTTATGCTGGGTTTCAATATGTAGCCCAGATTGAGCAACATTCAGTACTAGTGTTATGATGGATTCTAGATTCCTAAGAAACGTTACCTAGTAATATATATTTTATTTTATTTCATTTTAATGGAATAGAATATATCTTCATTGTACACCAAACCATTCAAATTCGAATAATATTTCATTTATATATAATAGTAATATATTTTTTACACTCACGCCATTTATCTTGCTCAGAGTTAGCATCACATAGATAGTAATATGTATATAAATATAAGAAATATACTAAATAAATATACAAACATCTATACATCATCAACAATCACAATCATCAGATATTTGATCTGCCCCTACCGGGATTCGAACCCGGGACTTAACATTTATAGGTATAAGGTTGCGTGATCTAAAAACGCTTCATGCCTATAAAAATGTCGTTATTTCATTTAAAACTGTTTAAACTTTGCTATCCTATTCTTATAACATAATGAGAGAACGGGATGTACTGAACTTAAATTAACTTTTAAAGTTTGCCGTCAAAATCAAACCGAATATGAAATCTTTTTGTTAAGCGTGTTTCTTTTTATTCCTTAATTTAATTAAGCACTACTATTTAATCTTTCTGGACTCAACTCTCTGGTTGATGGTAGATTATGCATAAAGTTCGCCTGTGTCTTTATATGTGTAAAAAGTATAAATAAATGACCCCACCTTCACACTGATGTTAATCTTTACATTATGATAATCCTACTTGTATATGTCAGGGTGGGATGATTCTATCATCTGGCGTGGTGCCTGTTGTGGTCCGCGCGGGAGACATCGGCTCCGTGATCGCCGCGACGCTCGCCTCCGTGACGTACCAGCGACACCATAAACAAAGGTACTGGAGAAGGCACCCAATCCATGCAAAATTATATGCTGCATAATTATATGTAAGAATCAATCTCATTAAATAATTTTGAAATCAACTGGCACTCACTTGGGGACCCCTTAGTGAGTTATTATTAAGTTATTAGCCTGTTTTAGATAAGCGTGCACACTGCACACAAGAAGGACATAAATTTCCCATTATTATTATTAAAGTTT
Organism: Acentria ephemerella; assembly: GCA_943193645.1. Lineage (NCBI taxonomy): Eukaryota > Metazoa > Arthropoda > Insecta > Lepidoptera > Crambidae > Acentria > Acentria ephemerella. The sequence goes on from OW971887.1 coordinate 1,614,859, forward strand.
AATATAATTTGTTTATATTTAGTTTTTGTGGGAGTGCCTTATCCACTTAATATTTTATATGAACATCAAGTAACATAAATAGTAATACTGTAGAAACGTTGTTAAATAAATCAATTTACTCACATATTAAGACTCGAAATCTCTTTTACCAATCCATGATTAAATTCGGGTGTATCTGTTATTTTTGCTGCTATTGTGATTGCACAGAAAAAAAAATTAAATACTACATTTTAGTTTTTTTTATAGTAAATTTAACTGCCAAACTATATTACAGTTTGCCAGTGGTAAAAATAATAACAATAAAGTTTATTCATTGCTAACAGAGCTACAAAGACATAATACAAATACAATAGTGTCAGTACAAAAAAAGTCTAAAATAAGTACTCTATACATGTGTGTGTGTGTGTGTGTGTGTGTGTGTATCGCAGCAGCACGAATTAGGCGACTGTTCATCGTCATCATATTTTCTCGGGTCACACACTAGCAAATCACAGATTTTCAATTGTAACCCGGAACAGTATTCATTTACAATTGCGCTCAAGTGGAAAATATGAAAAAAAGAGTAGTTGTTAGTACACAGTGCGCGACTTCGATAGTTACATAACACCTTTTTGTTTTTATTTCATATTCAACATTATTCTCACAAAATAATACTCCATTTTCAGTGCACAAACTGAACCGGATGAATCCGAAAATGTAGCAAGCAGCAAAGACAAGACTGACGGAGATAAATCTAAAGCAGCGAAGTCTAACGACCATATAGAAGTGTTGCTGAAGGTGAGAATTATTGACAATTATCTCAAGTTAAATTTAGTTCCTTACTACCATAAGAACCATAACCATAAAATAACCATAAAACTAATTTAGTTCCTTTGAATTTCACTAGATGTCGCGATTAGTCATGTGAATCATGTATAGCATCCATTCGTAGGGCTTGGGCCAATATTTTTAAAAAGAATTGCGGACATTCTTTTTAAAAATATTAAAGTGCAATACATAATTTGGTACAAAAGTATTTTTCAGTCGGTCTTTCATTCTGAACAAAGTATAGTGTAGTTTTCAAGCTATATTGTTCACAGGAGTAATTAATATCACAAATGAAAAGAAGGTTCAAAGGTTTGTCAGAAAATTGTTGATTTATCGTTCTGTAGTCGAATAATTTGATAGTTTTCACACTCCACCAGTAATTTTTATTAATATGCTGTGAAGTGCATGTTTTGTTATGTTAAAAATTATATATACACATAACAGGACGGTCTCCTGTGCCGCGTTTACTACGCCTCCCAGTTCCAAAAGCTCCGGCACATGCTGCTAGCGCCGCTGTCTACCAACCCTCACATCACAGACGAGTTCGTCGTCGCGGCTGAACTACCAAGTACTGACGCCAAGTGTTGCTGTGATGATAAAGATAAGGCTGAAGGTATGAGCAACTTATCTTTTTTTTTGTGTTTTTGTAAAACAGATGATATATCTGATAGCAAGTGGAAACCGTCACTTATAGACACCACGGGGCGTTAACACCCTTAAGATGAGCCATTAATGTCACCTTTGTCATGATTATTGGCTACCGTTATCCCTTCCTCTACTCGCCCCTCACAACGTCCGGTCATCAAAACTTATGTTTCATCGCGCCATTGTAATGACATTTTTAGCTTTCCTACTTTTCCTCACTTTTAGCAATCATTAAATCTATATAAATTTTAATTTTAATATTTGTTCGGGTTCTCAAGGCTTATTTAATTTATGCTAGAATCGCCTAGATAGAAGACTTGGAAGCAAAAAATATCCGTACTCCGTAATGGGAGATGGCCTCAAACCCACTCAGATCTATGGCACTCGGCTTGTTCGCTTCGTGGGGCCCCAACCAACCCCATTAATATAGGGGTCTCTCGGTCCGCACCTTAGATATGACAGTGCATTTGTGAAGTCCTAGAGGTCACAGGGTCGAGATGATATGGGTCTCAGGGGAGATATAAATGGTGGCGGGCCAAGAGCGGTACTCCTTATAAATATACAAGACTCAAAAGTTGAGTTTATGACGATTACTTCTAGGCAAGACTCTGTGCGAAGTTGAGGAGGGGTTCATCAGGTCGATGGCGCACTGCGTGCCGTGGGCGGCGCGCGGCGGCAAGTCCGGCTCCACCTTTTGTAAGACCAAAGGTAACATAACACTCTTATCATATTGGTTTCGGTAGCAGTACATTACTGCAGCGGCCAGCGAGAGGTATTGACGGACGAACGCTCGCCTCGGCACGTTAATGTAAGTCCTTCGTCTAGTTGTTGCCAAGTCTTGTATAGTGGACGGAAATTAAATCTAAGTAGTTGAAAACCTATTTCAAATATTTTTCTTACGATTTTGGCGGCAAATAGTTTTCACTCATTCTCTTCACTTGAACTCATTTTGTATATTACAATTACTTTTTAAAATCAATAATGATCAACGAGCAACAATACTCTTTCACGCGCCATAGTGTTCCATTTGTTTTTTTTCCCCGACCTGATATTACGCCTTTCATCCTTATAGATGACAGATACGTTCTGAAGGAGATGACTAAGCCAGAGTGGCAGCAGTTCTTGGAGTTCGCACCACACTATTTTAATTACGTTATCAACTGTCACCAGAACAAGCAGCCAAGTTTATTAGGTAAGATTTTGTATAAATTCTATTATAAGATAAGAGTTTAGTTTTATAATATTTTTACTTAAATGCTTCACACATTTTTGTTACAGATAAATATTTAGATTTTTTTTTCTAGTTTGGAATGATAATTTTTGAAAGATAATTTACTTATAAAATATAGTATTTATATGAAGAAATAACTTTAATTGACTAATCCGCACAAGGTTAAAGATTTAGCTTATGCATTAAATATGTATATGTACTTTAAATAAAAAGTATGACGGGTTTAATAATCGTGTTGACGTTATAATTCCAGCTCGTATAGTAGGCGTGTACAGCGTAGGCGGTGCGGGCAACGGGATCCTGGTGATGGAGAATATCTGGTACGACTGCGGGCCCTCCGTCGTTCGCTTCGACCTCAAGGGCTCCTCGCGCCACCGCCTGGCCGCCGAGACGCTGCCGGTGCTCATGGACGAGAACCTGCTGCAGCGTATGTTCACTACACCACACTACACTACATGACCTTAAAGGCCTGGCCATATCTTTATGTTTCTTTTATCTAACTTTAAAGGCTTTCTTACTCATAGAGATATTGCTCATAATTGAAGGTAGTTAACAATGACTGGTTCACAAACTACGAAAGTGCAGCACTGATGAGGTTCATTATTTTAAGCTCTGCTTACGAGCTGTGGGATAATGTATTCGAATAGTAACAGTAGTACCTACAATAACGGTGTCCTAAATGATGTATTTGTTGCGCAGTGCGCTGGGAGAGTCAGCTGTACGTACAGTCGCACGCCGGCCGCGTGCTGTGGGCCTGCGTCGAGCGGGACACCGCCTTCCTCGCCGCGCACTGCGTCATGGACTACTCCCTGCTGCTGGGGGTCCAGCGGAGGACGCTGGTGCTGGGCCTCATAGGTACTAGAGCGGGACACCGCCTTCCTCGCCGCGCACTGCGTCATGGACTACTCCCTGCTGCTGGGGGTCCAGCGGAGGACGCTGGTGCTGGGCCTCATAGGTACTAGAGCGGGACACCGCCTTCCTCGCCGCGCACTGCGTCATGGACTACTCCCTGCTGCTGGGGGTCCAGCGGAGGTCGCTGGTGCTGGGCCTCATAGGTACTAGAGCGGGACACCGCCTTCCTCGCCGCGCACTGCGTCATGGACTACTCCCTGCTGCTGGGGGTCCAGCGGAGGACGCTGGTGCTGGGCCTCATAGGTACTAGAGCGGGACACCGCCTTCCTCGCCGCGCACTGCGTCATGGACTACTCCCTGCTGCTGGGCGTCCAGCGGAGGACGCTGGTGCTGGGCCTCATAGGTACTAGAGCGGGACACCGCCTTCCTCGCCGCGCACTGCGTCATGGACTACTCCCTGCTGCTGGGCGTCCAGCGGAGGACGCTGGTGCTGGGCCTCATAGGTACTAGAGCGGGACACCGCCTTCCTCGCCGCGCACTGCGTCATGGACTACTCCCTGCTGCTGGGCGTCCAGCGGAGGTCGCTGGTGCTGGGCCTCATAGGTACTAGAGCGGGACACCGCCTTCCTCGCCGCGCACTGCGTCATGGACTACTCCCTGCTGCTGGGCGTCCAGCGGAGGACGCTGGTGCTGGGCCTCATAGGTACTAGAGCGGGACACCGCCTTCCTCGCCGCGCACTGCGTCATGGACTACTCCCTGCTGCTGGGCGTCCAGCGGAGGACGCTGGTGCTGGGCCTCATAGGTACTAGAGCGGGACACCGCCTTCCTCGCCGCGCACTGCGTCATGGACTACTCCCTGCTGCTGGGGGTCCAGCGGAGGACGCTGGTGCTGGGCCTCATAGGTACTAGAGCGGGACACCGCCTTCCTCGCCGCGCACTGCGTCATGGACTACTCCCTGCTGCTGGGCGTCCAGCGGAGGACGCTGGTGCTGGGCCTCATAGGTACTAGAGCGGGACACCGCCTTCCTCGCCGCGCACTGCGTCATGGACTACTCCCTGCTGCTGGGGGTCCAGCGGAGGACGCTGGTGCTGGGCCTCATAGGTACTAGAGCGGGACACCGCCTTCCTCGCCGCGCACTGCGTCATGGACTACTCCCTGCTGCTGGGGGTCCAGCGGAGGACGCTGGTGCTGGGCCTCATAGGTACTAGAGCGGGACACCGCCTTCCTCGCCGCGCACTGCGTCATGGACTACTCCCTGCTGCTGGGGGTCCAGCGGAGGACGCTGGTGCTGGGCCTCATAGGTACTAGAGCGGGACACCGCCTTCCTCGCCGCGCACTGCGTCATGGACTACTCCCTGCTGCTGGGGGTCCAGCGGAGGACGCTGGTGCTGGGCCTCATAGGTACTAGAGCGGGACACCGCCTTCCTCGCCGCGCACTGCGTCATGGACTACTCCCTGCTGCTGGGCGTCCAGCGGAGGACGCTGGTGCTGGGCCTCATAGGTACTAGAGCGGGACACCGCCTTCCTCGCCGCGCACTGCGTCATGGACTACTCCCTGCTGCTGGGGGTCCAGCGGAGGACGCTGGTGCTGGGCCTCATAGGTACTAGAGCGGGACACCGCCTTCCTCGCCGCGCACTGCGTCATGGACTACTCCCTGCTGCTGGGGGTCCAGCGGAGGACGCTGGTGCTGGGCCTCATAGGTACTAGAGCGGGACACCGCCTTCCTCGCCGCGCACTGCGTCATGGACTACTCCCTGCTGCTGGGGGTCCAGCGGAGGACGCTGGTGCTGGGCCTCATAGGTACTAGAGCGGGACACCGCCTTCCTCGCCGCGCACTGCGTCATGGACTACTCCCTGCTGCTGGGCGTCCAGCGGAGGACGCTGGTGCTGGGCCTCATAGGTACTAGAGCGGGACACCGCCTTCCTCGCCGCGCACTGCGTCATGGACTACTCCCTGCTGCTGGGGGTCCAGCGGAGGACGCTGGTGCTGGGCCTCATAGGTACTAGAGCGGTCATACAAGCTCCTTCTCGAAGAATAATAGGCAAATCGAAGAAAACACATCTTATTATGCGATTTCTTTATGAAAACACCGAAACATTTTTTTTTCAAAAAAAAAAAAAATGTTTCGCTGTTGTAAAACGGAAAACAAAGCTATCAATTTAAATAACCAAATCAACAACTTCGTCCTTTCGTAAGCTTGAACAAAGTAATTACCTTTCCATCTAATATGTAACCATTCTAATAGATAAATTGTCATTAAAAATAATGACAATATATCTACTTAATAGGAATAATATTTTTGACAGACTACATTCGCACCTTCACATGGGATAAGAAATTGGAGCACTTAGTGAAAAAGAATCTTGGTTCCGGGCAACCTACTGTGGTGTCTCCTGAGGAATACAAACGGCGCTTCTGTAACGCCGTGAGGAAGTACTTCCTGCAATGTCCCGCCCACTGGGACCATCTGTACGACCCGCCTGCTGTCTGAACAATCTGGAACTGAACCTTGAGTTTTACACGTGAGAACTGTCCTCTTTGATTATTTCTATAGACAGTCCATTTTAGCCACATTTGTAGGCAATCAATCAATGCCACAGCAATAGTGGTCGACTTTTATCGCACTTTTAGTTATCAATAGGTGATATTCCAAGTGCCTATAGGCGATGTTTATCACTTAGTATAACGCGGGCCATTTGCTTGCTTCACGTACTTGGACATAAAATATACCCGCAGTTCATTGACAGAGAAATTTTAAAATATTGTTGATGGTGTTATGGCAATCTTTCGTCATTCCCCAGAAGGCTGTAATATAATGCCATCAGTGGTATCACAATATAATACTGACTCGAAAAATGGATTGGTCCATTAATTCGTTTTGGATGGTCCACCATCAGGGAACTGAATTCTGACTGCACCAAAAATTTGTTAGTGATATGTTAAAACGTGTCACCAAATAAATTTGTTAAGGCATAGTTCAAAAGTTATGGCGGGGCCTTCAAATGACCATCAGTTGATGGTCCTGCTGATTTATTTGCTTGTTTTATAATTTTTTTTTATTTACGGAAATAATGTTTACATCTAACCTTGATCGAATAAGTCATAAATAAACTTCAGCTTCGAACTTTTAAATTTTTTTTGACAGTTACGATTTAAAAACGGTGTAAAATTTCCGAAGCATTAAATCCCAATGAAGTAATGTTTAACCCAGTGTTTATAAAACGGTATATGACAATCAAGTTTGTCAAAAACTTATAATCTATTCTTGAAACTTCACTTTCAGTACATTACAAAATTGTAAAATATAGTGGAATACTACCTGATTGTATCTCATAATAAGTTTATAAATTAAGCTCGAGACAGCAACAATTTGTTAAGTAAATTGTTAACTATCAAGGTGTTAATGGTTATTAAAAAAATATCAGATTTTAAAGTCAATCATTTATTGGTTCAGGCTCTCGTAAAATACAATTAAGTTTCATATTTCCATTTACATTACACTTTGCTTGATTTTATTAAAATAATATATATACTATCCCCCTTTATTACTATAATTACAGATAACATTATTATTAATTGTGATAAAATAGTATTTTTTGATATCTAAGCATCACATGTCTAATGTCTCGTTGATAATAGCTTTACACGTATAATATCAATTTATATAATTTCTTTATACTTAACTAATTATCCTTGGACCTAATATTTATATTATGCAACAAGCACCAAACTACATAAACAATAACATGAAATATGGAAGTCAAATCGACAATTCTTTTTTCTAAACTTGCAAAGAAATCTGTGTAATTAGCGTCTAAAGATATCATTATTTTGAATCGTTCCAAACTAAATTTGACACATTTATAGTATGTAAGAGACAACCGTTCATGTTAGTGCGTGTTATTCGCGTACTAAAACGTATTAGTCTGTTAAGGTGATGTCTGATATTATTTTAATTTGAGAATATATCAAAGGGGGATACATAAGGTCCTGCCTCTTATATACAAAAGCCCGTACTAATTATCGAGCTTTATACTAGTTATTTTCTTGAACATATCCGTTTTTCGTCCACACGTCCATTATAACAATTTGGACTACACATTTACAATAATAAATCCTCGCAGTAAGATCTAATTCAAATCCTATATATGATTGGAATTAATTATTTAACGACACATTAATAACATTATTATGTAAGAGATTTCTGTATAGTATTACACGTATATTAGATACATATTTATTTGTATGTTTGGGCGCCACCATATTTTATAATAAGCTTGCTTACTTTGTGTGCTGGCCACACTTGTGAGATTGGTCGATGCACAAATAAAACAGAGCCAATCTTAATAGTCCATATCCTAAGTCAATTTTATTTATTCCAAATGGGGTAGCTATTGGCCTCTTTCACACCAGGAGGCCTGTGTGCCGGTGTGAATAATAACAAGGCCGAAGATGGGAGCGAGCTGCATTCAGATTTCTAAATCACACAGGGACTGGATTTTTTAATTCAGTTCGAATTAAAAAATCCAGTCCCAGTCCAGCCGGAACAACAATATGTTACATTATTGTTATACCGTCAGACTTAAGTGCCAAGTGGCTAACTAAGCAAAAGTTTCAATATCTATCTATGTATGGTTTAATCACAAATCATGGAATTAGTAAAATTCAACCTAAATGAGTAGAAAATAACCCGGACGAGAAAAGAACCCGGATCTCCATATCCAAAGTAGGTGGTCTCAACCACAAGATTTGGCGTAGCCCTCGCTTAAAAAGCTATGCTGTTTAGGGGGCTAGAAGGTATTAATAGCGGAAGCGACTTTGAGCACGAAAACCATTAATGTGATAAAATAATACTGACTAATATTTTGCTCACCATATTACTGGTGCTGACTTTTGTAAGCTATTGTTATAGATTAACGAGGTGATTCTGTGCAACACTGGCACAACCCTTTTTGAGATAACGTCATAGACTGATTGACACCATTTTTAATTTTCTTCCTCTCGGTAAGATAATGGTTTATACTTTTGTAAGTAAAAATATGGACATCATAAATATTCAGGGATGCATTTGATTTCGCAGTTTATCTATATGACTATGAAAGAGGCCATAGTGTGATATGAAGAAGTCCCCAAGTGTGGCAAACAACAAACCATTACATTCAGAGCGAGAGTAAACAATGTCATGACGTAATGACTAAATATCTAATTAAATATAGATACAATTGTTACATAACTTATATTATGAACAATGGTGTATTAATTTTCATTACATAGTATTTCTTATGTACATTTTAAGTTATCAGCCAAACCTTTAATTGTAATAAAAAATATAATTCATTATGAATAGTTATGTACTTGCAAAAAACGGTACCTCATTCAAAATCAAGTCAAAACAAAAACATTCAAATGTATTGTATTTATCCACTGCATACTTTTAAATATACAATCGCACAAATATATCGAGATAGTATCTTATTAATTTATAAACTTATTACACTGACATTAGAAATTGGTGTCTCTGTTATCAAAACAGCAATGAATGCATATTTACAGAACAATATTGAAAGGAGATGTTCGATTTTGGTGCTCAAAAACTCCACACGAAAAATTATATATTAAATGAAAGCTTATGCTCACAGAATCTTGAATATACCGTTTATATAATTTTAAACCGCAGCATTCGTAATTGAGTTAACATGAACAATTTTAAAATTGTATGCAAGAAATCTAACCTTTGAATCAAATGTTCCCTTTTTAAATAATGGGAAAATTAACATTCCTATTATTGGTCTGAAATAGGATCAAAAACAAAATTGCGTGTTGTAATAACATTATTATCCAAAAAAAAATTCAAAATAGTTGTAGGCTGATCCAAATTGAACCCATGCCTAGTTATATAAGAAAATATTTTGACGAAACAATGTATAACATTGACGTTTTGTTGTCTGTCTTGCACAGAATACTTTGTTCTATCTTGTCTTTTGAAAGTAGCATTTTGAGAACAGAATAAAATGCTGTTTTTTGTTAAAATGCGGGCATTTGAAATTATAGTTTTTGTCCAATACTCTGTCATCTCATATAACGCCAGCCGACATAAAAATTCGGAACATCTCCTTTCATGTGTTATCAACTAATATTAAAATAATCTTTTTTAAATTTACATTATTTTCTATTACACACGCTCAATACATCACAATTTTCATATACATCACCCGATCAACCACTTCGCACCCTTAGTAATAGAACGGTATAATACAGGAGAGCAGTATTTTGGGAAATTTAAAGAAAATGGGCTCCCAAAGTCGAAATAAAATACTTAAAATATTATTTAAGTTGTAAATGTAAAATTGAACAGAAATGTTCTTTGATAACTACACTACAACCGGTAAAGAACTTAATTTTGTGCTCTTGGAATTTAAAATCGCACTTAACAAAAATGTTGACTTGAGTCCTTATATTATTAAGTGCACGATATAAAAGGACGTTTTAAGAAAGTACATAGCAAAAAAAACATCACTTGATAGCCATTAACCATCATTAAATAAATAAACATAAAATATGAAATATATTTTTATTTCATAAAACAAACGAGATACTTGCTTGGATGTACAACAATTATTTATTTTGCTTGTTCGTAATAAACAATAACACTTTGTGGTATTAAGCACAAATTTTGATAACACTGAGACAATACAACGGATTAAAATTATTTACCTATTTCAAAATAACAGAGAAAATTAGTTTCAACTCAACTCCTGTGTGGCTCAACTATCAGTAATCAACCAAATTGTAAGAGGTTGCCTGTGAACATGATTTTTTGGAATTTATTATTTGTAATTTGTAATAATTACTTGAAATATAATTGGTATTATGTTTTGTTTTAACTAAAGATCATAACAAAAGAAAAACTGGCATTTATAAGTTCAGATAATTTGTATATCAGAGAGACTAAGTGCAAGCGATTATATTCTCCAAAGTAAGGGTCATTTATTATCATCATCATCATAATCAACAGCCTATATACGTCCCACAGCTGGGCACTGGCCTTCCGACATGAGAGAAACACTTGAGAAGTTTTATCCATAGAACTACCACGCTAGGCAAATGCGGCTTGGTGGGTGCAAGCTGTTGCCGTTGCAATCTAAACCAACGGTTTAAATTAAAGTGTGATAATTTTGTATATTTATCTATAGGACTGACATATCTTTATAGATAAAAGTCCTAAAAATAAACAGAAAAAAACCTGCCTCTGAAGCACAGAGGGGCACAAGATACAGATTTTGATTGACGCCTCCACAGACCAACCATGGCGAAAATGGCTTTGTTTTATTTAGCGCAAGCAGAGTGTTCGAACCACTACGCCAACAAGCTACTCATTAAATTATGGGTAAATTATTGAAAATGTGAAATCGAATATTCGTTTAAGACACCGGCTTGAAATAATAAAAATACTCTAATTTTGAATTAATTTCCAAATGTTGAATTAGTTATCAATAAAATTATTTTTATCACGCACAAGCATCCCTATCTCTCTATAATAAAAACAGGTAAGGACTAAAATCAATAGATGGCAGTATTGGAATTTATATCAAAATATAAAGATTTATTTATAAGTTCACAAAAAAATACAATTGGGCAAGGCCAGTGATTTCTTATTGGAAGTAATTAGAATGATACAAAAACTTATACAGGTGTTCAACCATATTCAAAAACATTTGAATTTGTACAAACTCAATCTATCTCACTTCAATATATTAAAATAAAATAATCAGTTTTAGCAATTCAAATGTTTTGGAAAGTGGATGTTGGAAGTATTTCTGCATTTGTATGAAATTCAGTCTTATAGCTGCCACTTAAGATCTATTATCCAGTGTGTAACATGTGATTATAGCAATGAATAAGATAGATTATAATTGATGATATTAATAATTAAAATTAATAATACACATATTTACACTTTATCAAACATGATATTTCCCTAATAGTTAATTCACATTATTTTTGCAGATTACATATACAGGTGCCAAATTATATATTTTATGAATGTTGTACAGTTCTTAACTTATTTCCAGTGCTGCCATCTAGCGATGCGTAAAGCCCAGAGATTGTAAACAGATTATAAACATGAATGCATTACACACGTCTTCTATCATGTCGGGTCGAGGCTTGAACTCAGGTTTTTCAACTCTTCTAAGCCTGCAAGTAGTTCTCTGCAAGTAGGTAATAAGTAATTATTAGAATGTCTATTTTTATGAAATTTTTATATTTAAAATTAGTGTGATACTTATTAAGTCGCGGTTCAATACCCGCGGTCAAATACAATTTAGTTATCTAACAGTGCTAGCTCGCTATGAAAACTTTGGCTATCAATAGAACTAACTCTATCGTACAGCTTCAAGGTTCAATATTGCATACCCTTTCAACAAAAAAATAGCACAAAAGTAAATGACGTAGGTCATAAGACTAATTTTCATTTATAATATGCCTAGTAAAAAATAGCATTAAGTAAACTAATTTTTTTTAGGTACTCGTTGTCTATAGTTACATGTAATATAAATAAATTACCTCATTAATGTAATGACTATTTGTACCAAAATAAAGAGAAAAAAAATATGTAAACACATATTTTTTTTCTATATATGCCTTTTTAATCTAAAAATCATTGATTAACAAAACTTCAGGTCGTTTGATCATGTATTGATCGTAGGACGCTACCAGAATATTATGGTTAGGATGACGTGCACCACCAGGACACGCGGGCGCCGATTATTGTGTAATTAACAATAATTTATCAAGGCCTAAAATGGGCCTTAACAATAAATTGAAGTAAAGTCTGGTTGAAAAGAAATGAAAGAATTATTTTCATTTTCTTACTTGAACATGAATTTTAGACTTTAGACAATCTTTACACTTTTCGACTTATTTTAATTTTTATTCTTACTTAATTTAATTTTAATGTTTTATGATACGCCTTAAAATAAGGCAAAACTGCTTATCTCCTTAATCCCCATTTCAGAAAAGTCAAATGACTTATCCGGCCAAATGTATTTGAATTAAATGAGTAGCACTCAACTTAAATTGAATGTAGTTCTTAATCGGGCCATTATAATTTTAAATTGAAAAATAACTTATTACACACACTATAACAATAAACACACAATTAGGAATAGTATCCCACAAATTAAATAAATAAATAAATAGGTATTGTGAGAGCTTAAAATGTCCCTAGCACAAAAATAATAATAATAGTATTATTTATAAATAATACACACAAAAATGTGAAATAATTTGTGTGTGCACACAAGTATTATTATGATTGATATAAAGAGTCATCGATAACAAATATTTTTTTCTAAATAGAACAGCTTGCTTACCTGAGCGAAGTCTCAGCTATGGAGGTGGCTTGGCGAAGGCCCGCGGCTGCGCCCCCCTGCCGCCGTCGCAGCAATCGCGCCTCTTCCTGAGAGGCTGCTAGTTCATCCTAACAGACATTGTTAAATTATAATATAAATTCTAAATCGCAACAGCACTTTTAAACATTGGAATCTGAATCATATTATACTAGAAGCAAGTTTTTAAATGATTAAATCAACCGTAGAACCTCAGAGGACCATTATGGTGATGGTGAATGGTCCTCTGAGCCGGATACGGTCAATTTAAAAACTAAATTATATATAATTTTTGCAAACTTTAAAGTTATTTAATTGATCGACAGTAAAATATTGATAGAGAAATAATCTCAATGAATCAATCACCTTCAATCTCTTTATTTCCTTTTTTAATTTTGAAATAGTAGATTCTGCCTCTGTAGTGCACCTCTGTAATAATAAAAAATAATGTGGTTATTATTGGTGGTGTTACCGACTCTTTGGATGACGATGCTGACCAGTATTGGCTTTGACTATAGTTGACGGACTTGACACAGTGATTGACTGGAATACATGAATTGATTTTTGTTTGAAATTCAAACTATTTAAAAAAGGACAATGTTCTCATTTCGACTGTATGTTTGTCACGCGATTTCTCTGTCAAGTCAATGTGATTTTAACTTATATGAAAAAAAAGTATATGAAAAATATATTAAAGTAAGAATAGCATGGCACCACTAACTTCACAGATAATTATATTATACCTAATTTGTATTGTGAGTAACAAAACTTTAAAAAATATGGATTTTTCGAAATCACCATTTTTTTAACTTAGGTGAAGTTAATTTCATGTCACCTCACAATTAGCTGACAACTCTATTGGGACCTCCACACTGTTAGGCGAATACGATAGTGTGGAAAAGCATTTCTTAATTCATCCAACCTCTGCAGGCCTCGGGTGACTTGTCGGTTATTGGTTTTTGCACCCGAGTCAACGAGGAACTAGTAATCTGGAGGAGCTACATCTTATTCTTAATTTAAATTTGACTTTGTAAAACGTAATGTACAAAGTACGTACGGCGCCGTCGTCGGGGCCGTCGGCCCGCAGCCGGTGCAGGCGCGCGCGCACGTCGCCGGCCGCGCGGCGCGCCGCCTCCGCCTCCGCCTCCGCGCGGTGCCGCCGGCTGCGCTCCGTGAACAGCTCCGACCTTACACAACACGCCCGCCATCAATTATAAATTTCCGGATTTTAGCGGAATTCGGAACTTTTCAATTTGGTACTATATTTTTTATTTTGTGAATTGTTCGTTTTATGAGTCATTTTACACCAGTATCCCATACTAAAGAAATATATATAACATGGTTTTATTCGCTCGAACTCTTTGCTTTCCTTTATATAGAGAACATAACAAGTATATACAAATAAATACATGTCACATGATCAGACAAATAGAGAAATGAAGGATTTTGTCAAATACGAGGCATTGATAAAATTCTTGGTTTCTTGGTTCCATTTAATTAAATAAATATGAAATAAAAATTACTTAACTACTGACTAGAATAATTAATGAACTATATACATCAATACTTAATCAACAAACCTTGTCCTCTCTAATTCAGAGATGATTTGCTGTAGCTGTTCATCTTGATGCTCTGGTTCCGGAGACGTCCTACCAGGATGCACTGGCAAGAAGTCTGGCAGACGCATAGACTCTGCTCCTGTATATTTTCCATAATTCTTTGTACAAGTAAATTACAGAAATATTTAACAAACTAAAGGAAATGAGGACAAAAATTTACTTTACAAAGTGTAATGCTGTGTTGCTACTGTAAGAAAGTTCATATAGATGACCTATAGAAAGTGATTTATTATAAACAAGGGGGTCTTGACTACTATGCAGTGAACAAAAATTTTTTCTCATTTTAAGTACCTTTGTATCTTCTACAAACTACTACTAATACTATTTATTTAAATTAATTAATCAAAGAAATAACAGTATGTTAGTAAGACAAATTTCCAAACTAAATACAATATTTAAAATTATCTAACATCTAAAATGTTACAGTGTTTTATTGAGTTCCTCTGAAACGCCTTGATCAATTTTATAAGTAAAAAAATGTGTATATTGGGAAGGTCTGTGAAGAATTTGTGGGCTATTTTTACATGATAAGTTAATTTTTATATAATAATATATAAATTTTATCTTAAGAAATTTTGCTATAATTTTTTTACACTACCCATGTAATAAAGCATATAATCCTAAACAAAAAAAAAACAAATTGAATAAATGAGTTTGTTTTTGAGTTTTCGACTAAGAAACAGATATTCCAAAATGCTTTTCTAGGGGATAGATAACACAAAAAAACATAATGCTCAATGATTTTATAAGCAACTATAACTGAAACCACCATTAGGCACTGTATTATGATTTGGCAAAAGTTGTAGAACAAAAGAATGTGTTGATATAGTAACCTGCCTGGCATTGAAAAGAATATCTTACATTATTTGTCACCTTATAGGTCAGCGGGCTCGGGTCAGATGCGTAATAGGAATAATAGTACATTATGTGCTAATTAGTAACTGTATTTTATTAAGAAACTGATTCACGGCATGCATAAAGAAAAAAAAAGATTTTTTATCAGAAAGATAGTTCAGTATTATTGTGGACAAGTGTTATGCAACTGTTAACCAGTTAAAAAAAAATTGAAATGAAGCAGAAGTATTATTCCCTAATTCTGATTTTTCGGAAGAATAACAAGTATTGATCACAAAACTGTTTAGTACTTTTTTTAATGTAACATTTGTTAGGCTATAGTACAGTCTAGGCAACTAAGACAGCCTAATGGACAACTCTTAACTAATTTAGAGAAAAGAAAAGAAATTTAAATATTAAGTTATTTAAAATTAATATTACAAATACTGAATGATGCTATTATTGTTAATTAATTTGCTGGGCTGTTGCCCATACATTGCAAACTATTGCCTCATATCATTGTAATAATGTTTCGTACATAAGTTGACTTTTACTGACCCATCACAGTGTAGTTGCCTTAAAATTAAGTTCATTCCTACACTTGTTCTTACTTCAGTAGTCGTAGTTCTTACTTTAGTTTAGTAGTAGATAAATAAATATTATTTAGCAAACAATTACCTGCATTTGTTGGTAAATCTAGAGGAAATGTATTTCTTGGAGATGTGTTTCGTCTGTCTGCTGGATTAACTGATTCTGTTAGGTCGAGGCTGAGGTGTGCAGGTAAATCCAGAGGTATAGGGACAGGCCCTGCAGCCTCTGCACCTGCTGGAAGGTCCAGTGGGATCCCACGTGCCGACTGACCAGATTCATTTGATGTAGATGCTGCACCCATATATGATTCATAATCATAACCCCTATTACCACTATAACTACTGTTATTTCTCCTTCCCAAGGAAGAAGATGAACCCGCATTAAAATTAGTATTAAAAGTAAAATCTGGTAAATTATCCAAGTCAACTGATATTGGACCATTAGAGTTTAGATATGCTTGCTCAACCAATATATGATCTTGGACAAAGTCAGGTAGCGAAGGCATGCCTAAAGGCTCTGAAGCCAAATTCGGCCTGTGATAAAACGGCACGTCAGAATTTTTGGCGTAAAAGTTATGCTTAGACTCAGAATTGTCCACTACACTAAAAGGTATCTCTACAGAACTACAGGAGGTATTATCACTTATATGATGGTTTCCAGCATCATTACTCTTTTCTTTGGCCTGAGTATCAGTTGTACGTGTTTTCTCTCGCCTACAATCAACATGAATGTCTATTTTAGTTGGTGAATGTTGCACTGTATTGGCGTAAACTTTTGGTCTAGCGCCAGTGTTTTCATACGTTGAGTTGCCTGGTAACGACAGGTCACGCTTCAAGAAATGCCGAAAAGAGAATGGATTCTCTTCCTTTCGAGTGGCACCAGTAGATTCTAAAACAAAAAAGAATTGTTCTGTGAATAATGTCTTTATATTTAGCGGACAAAAAACAACTTACTAAACACTCACTAGATGTCGAACTTATTGAGTCTGTCGGTGACGTTTCACCATTTTCATTGCTATTGTACTTCGCTTCTTCAATACCAAGGTCGGGTTTAGTCGCATTCGGTTCATTTTCTTGAGACGGGCCTGCGTTATTTGAATTTTGAGAAGCTTTTTTATCCGAAACACCATCCTCATCCTCCGCCATGATAATGAAAAATGACAATTTGTTGTTCGTCTAAAAACATCTCATTTGAAACAAGACTTTTGAAAGACTTCCCCGGGTTCGTTCAAAAACAGAATCATAGACTTTGTTTTCTAAATTAAAATAATAGCAAAGGTATCAAGCCTATAAAGCCCTTTTTTTAAACTTAATAAACATTTCTTATTTTTTGATAATTGGATGCTATTTCAAAAAGATAATTTCTACAATCGAGTATTACTGGTATCATTTTTTGTATATTAATATTTAAATAAATAGTTTTTTTGTGTATCTGTTATATTCTGATTTTAAACTACTAAGATTAATTTTCCTATGGGTATTTATATTAAATATCTTTAGACTGTCATCTGATAGTAAATTATAGTCATCTGCCTCAAGTAAAAACTGCTATAATGTTAAAAAATGGACTTATGTGAATGATCTTTTATTTAATTATTACCGTTTTATTTAATTATTAACATATTACCGTTTTCACGTAAAAAATATCCTTTGACACAATATACGATATCATCAGTTTAAAGTAATAGGTATTAAATTAAATTGATGTAAGTTTGAGAATAATTTTTGTTTACTCAACAATGGACTGCCCGATTAGGACAGTGTGCATGCATGGCGAGTTCAATCCACAGGTGAAGATTATCCGGTTTCAAATTAAACAAATAAAAATTCTTAACAGTTGAAATGTTTATTTTAAGGCTTTTTACTGTTCCTTTATATATTGTACATATTGCCGGAAAGTGATTCATTAGTTATCTAAATATGTTACAACAATATTCATAATAATAGTAGTTTTATTTTATACAAAACAACACAAAATAAATTCGTTAACAATAAATGCACATTTAAAAATATTAGTAAGGTTTTGTTTAAAATCTACCATAATATATTATTAAGAAGTTTTTGTACTCGTAGAAGCCATTTAAGAAGTTACACCATTTTTCGTTTTTAACTGATCTTAAGTTAGTAGTAATAGTAGTAATACATAGAGCAAATAGCTTTCAATGGAGCCAAATGAATATAAGACTGTTACCAGTTGGTGTATCAAATATAGGTAAAAAAAATTACGTCAATTTTATTTGCCTATCAAAGAACAAACAAGTGAAAGTGAGAACAGTACACCATCAAAACCAAATGTCATTACAAGCATTTATTTTCACTAAACTACGACGAACGTACAATAAGTTGGTCGTGTTTTATTAAAATCTCAGTAGTAGTGGCTAATTAAGCCATTGCTTTAATATTTAAGTTTTTAAATAAGAGCTCATAAATTCATATATTTCAAGTCCAAATATTGTCCAACGCCAAATTGCAAAGCATATTAGATCAATTAATTGTTACCGATTTCAGAAAATTTTATTTGAAGCTTGGTTTTCCATTTCGATAAGTACAAAAATGCACGAAACAGGAAAAAATATTATGGCACAAATCGATGTCTATATTTTTTTAGAAAATACATTTAAGTAGGTACCTAAATAAATGCGTTTTATTTGTCTACAAAAATCTTAATTTCGTTATTTCAAATCCTAATATAAAAATAAATATGTAATTGATTTTATATACGAAATAACAATGAGAATATAAGTTACTTTATGCATTTTAAACTTTATACATTTATTTACTGAAATTTAAAATAAAACAATTTATTTTAGGAAATATAATTAATTATGTCGATTATCATTTTGGCATTTCACTGAGCAAAATCCTTTTAATTTTATGTGAAACTGTTACTTCATTGTAAGCCTAATAAATAAAATAATTATTTCATAATAATCAAAAGATCATTTAAATATACACTTTAAAGTTCTTTAACACCTCAATTCTTTGTTGATTTTTCTATCTTCGATTCAAATTATAATAAAATTGTAAATTAATTTATATATACGATTTAGCGCAAATCGAAATCACGGTGTGATAAAAACCAAAAAGTTTGACATGAATAAATACAAATACATAAAGTAATTAGTGCGCAATATAAGATATTCGCAACACTTATCTGTCAGTGCTGATATAGTTCACAATGGTGAATATTCAATTCAAAATATACTTTTTCTTTAAGAGGAAATACAAGGGCATTTTTCTTGTATATGGGACATGACTGAAAGGTCTCCTGTTTCCTTCCTGCACACGTATCACAAGAAACTCGAGAAACGGTTCGTCTATACTGTTATAACCCGCGAATAATGAAATTATTCGCGGGTTAAGACAAACTCCCATACAATGATCTGTGAAAAGTGACGTTTCGAGTAGACAAAATCATTTTAAGTTCGTTGTTCTACGCATGATGGATAATGTTGTGAGAGCAATATTTTTTTCCAAAAATTCTATTATCATGTCTCTATATTTTTATTCCCCTCTTTTTCATAAATTCACTATTACATGAGAGATTCTTCAAAAAGAAAAAAAATATGTCAGGTCTGCTGTTCAGACGTTCAGTCAGTAAATTGACAAAATTACAAAAAAAAGGCAAAACATGAGATCACAGCCAAAACCTTTCTTTAATTTTTAATCATTTTGATTTAGTAACAGAATCGGTTCAGTTTCAGAAGGGGGAATCAGGAGACTACGAGACGAGTTGTTTTTGTTTACTTGTTTAGGTATTTTCGTTCTAAGTTGATCCTATCGCACTAGTTGATTCAGTTGCTACCGTATTTTCCAATTAAAAATAAGGATTTGAAAATGTCAGAGGTTCAATGTAATATTCACATAATACATCCAATGTTGATAATACTGAGAGCCTTACCTGTACCTAAGTACACACAAAATAAGTTATTATAATTATTGTGACATTAAATTTGAATGTGATATCTATATATTTATTCGGGCGGAATTCCGGTAGGAATTTTAATGCCAACTGCGTGATAATTTATCCTTGCCATTAGTTTGAGTTACAAAAACAAGTAATTTTCGTTCTCACTATGACATAAAAATTCATGTAATGTAGTAAGCATGCGTATATGCTGCATATGCATTGTATAACCTCTGATGATCGTCTGAAATTAAATATGATTACTTAAACACTGTCTAAATTTTACTTATTTCAAAGCTTAAAATCCTATTACCAATCCAATTTACTACATAACAACAGAAAGGGATATAATTAAACTTAAATTTTGGAATACGATAAATGTACATAATCCTATTGGAAAAAAACTTGCATAATATTATTGACAGTTGCGTTGTTTGATAAAACCTTCAATTACGCAGTTGGCTTATTAAAATTGAGGAGTTTAATCCCTCAATTTTAATAATAAGATAGGTATAGATGTTTTAAATATAATAGTATAGAATGATTTGGCAATACGAAAGATATCTATTACAAATCAATAATCTACCTTGAAATATGTGCAACATCATTGATAAAGACTGAGATATCTATAACTTATTGAATAACAATATTACGAGTATACATTATATTATCTTCAAAAAATTTAAAGAGAGACTGATAAATTTAGTTCAAGTATAAAGTTGTCGTTTAAAAAAATATCTACAATTAATAACAGCCAATTATTAAAAAAATTTGGTCCATTTCAAACTAAACAATTAGCTACGCGTATTTTTTCAATTACAAAAGAACTATCATACAAAAAAGACAATGGAAGAAACGTAATTTCGCGTGAAGGTAAATCAGTCTTTAGAATACAAAGGAAGAACTATTTTAAATTTATTTAACATAATAAACTTAATGTGTTGGAGATCAACGTGAAATAAAAGAAAATGTGGTGTTAGGCGTCAATACACTCAAAAGTTTTGGCAATGAAGACATTGTAACATCAGCTTTCACCTTAGCATCTGTTTGAAGTTAAATGAGAATCGATGCTGTACCCTTAATGTAAATTTCAATAGAATCGAACCGTTTAAATTTTGTTTGTCGTCAGCTGTCAGATCATATGAAAAAGGAGGCGCAAGTTGTGAAGTATTCAAAACTACTTTTTATTTAGATTTGTTAAACGTCTCGTTACGATTGAAATTATCAAAACTATGGCCAGAACTTGTCGAAACGATTAAGACTTACAATTAGGGTACAGTGGCGATTGTGGCGAAGTGAAGTGCGACTAGAGAAAACATAACATATTTCAGAAAATAGCCGCTACGGAAAGAGACTTTTGATGCTTAAAGTATTTAGTGTGTTAGAGCCCATTATGATTATCCAATAAAAAAGAATTCAAAATGCCAATTTACAAAAAATAAATATTATGAGTAATTATTAATAAAATTAATATGTACGTAGACTACTTTACATAAAACACCAGTTTTTTTTATTTAATTTATACATAACCTTATGAACTAGTGTATCGACTTCCTCATAGTCTCGAATTCTCGATATATCATAAGAATAAATGCCAAATACTGTCAAGTTACATAATTATATCTACAATTTAAATGCGGTCACAGTCTTCATACTCACTAGTGCCAATTAAATACCTACATAATTTGTTAATAGGAAAAGTGTGGCCTAACGAAGAGTGCTCTTATTAATTCTTTGTCTGAATCTAGGACTAACTGTCTATTAATATAATATCCCTATATACCTCATATTGTTCGACATAGGTCTTCCTAGATAAAAGATACACCGACATTTTTGGCCATAACACACATAACCAAGCAGGAGCACTTAATTAATCTAAATAAGTTTCACAAACATAAGACATAAGTTTCACATTCGAGAAACAAACAAGGAGTTAAGACGATTACACCAGCACACCACGCTTAATTCACTTCAGTGTGAAAAGGGTTGCAATATATATTGATTTAACTGCTTAACGAACAATATGCTATGAACCACAGCGTGTCTCGAATGTAAGAAGTATTGAATGTAATTTCATACAACATATTAGGCCTCTTGTTCTAAAATTCAAAAGCAGCTTTCTAACCGTGACCTGTTCAGGCCCTGCCTCTTAAGTATTCATAAGTTACTTCAAAGTGCGATACATTAAATTATGTTTAATTTACAGCAATTGTATAATGAACGATATTTACAAGTACGTTGAATGTAACAATGACTAACACTTCCGCGTCCTCATGTACATTTCACACAAGAATCATATTATTTTAAAATAAAATTTGAAGACTGTGACCTAATTTGGCAACATTCGTACACTGAGTACTAGATTCAGAAACGTTGAACATTGAAATTAGGAAAGTATTTTTGGAAAAAATATTTATCGTGTTGATTAATTCTATATCGGCTTGTAAAATCTACTATTTATATACACAGTGAAACAATTATCATTATTTTCGTAACATATCATCTAGCCAGCTATTGATAAATACCTATACCGCCCGTTAATCACAGCAAATGTCCCATTTTCACGCACTCAACATTATATCTGTTATATGAAAAAGTAATAAATTTACAATGACTCGACCGCATACCGCGAATTATGAGTATAAATTATCAAGCGATACAACAAAAATTTGCCCCAAAATTGATATAAATTAAGACTTGAAAAATAAATGCATTTTTGTAATATTTTTTATATCGTTTAAAAAATCAGTTATTTATGACAATAACTGTGTGCATTCATCGCATTAGTACAAATTAACAAAAATTTAAAATCCATAAATACAATTATTACTTACTAACAGAACATTTATGCTGACAACCCTAGCATTTTGCTTAGAGTTTTGACAGCTTCCATGGGTTTGTGACATATTTTAAATGTAATTTTAATATACATATGTACAAATCCACAAGAATTTACTACACTACACTTACAATAATTTATTAGTGTAGTCCGTCATGAGAACAGGGTGGCTATTGGCCACGATTCTGTTGGCATTCTCTAATTATAAATTTTAGAAATTACACAATAGAATCGGGGCCAATTGAACATTTAAAACTGTTCAGACAAAAACTGTATCATAATATGGATTTATCGAAATTATCTCACAATTAGGCTTTTGGTTATTTCAAAAATATTTTTTTAATTTGCATTAAGTTAACGTAAATAACTTTAGTATACTAAAAACTTCTGGATTTATTAGTAAGTAAAACAATTGATTTATAGCGTTTTATAAGGAAGTAAATATATCGATACACATAAGCCCATTTGATTTTAAATCACGTTCTGTCCCGAGAGTTTATTGAACATTAAAATAAAAAAAAATATCAATTCATTTCACGGTTGTTTGTTAATATTTAGAACAATGATTCGATTGTTTAAAAGTGGTTTGTGTTTCGTCTGCGAGACGGAGTGTGCAAATTCATTTGTTCCACTAAATGCGTTTTTGGAAGCGCTCCAATGCAATAACCGTTAAAAAATATTTAACTGTACCACACTGTACTCTGAGCGGACACAGAACAACTAGCATCGGGCGGGAAATAATGTCTGTTCCTCCAGAACTTCCGTTTGTTACGGCCAGTCTGATGCTTATATACTACGCATTGTAATCCCACGGGTATCGTACGCCAAAATAGCATAGTATTATCATAACGAATGGCCTTTAAAATCTCTAAGGTTATTATCAAGTTATCAGGACAAGTGTATTAATGTACTAACCAAAAATATGCTTCCATTTTATCGTTTTCGACAGTCATTGTAATACAAGCATTATTTTTTTAGTAAGCAATTACATTACTTAACACGCGCTAGATCATGTTGTGATCTAAATAAATAATTTATTAATCCTAAACCGCTAATTATACGCTTGTACGTCAAAGAACACAAATGTTACCAGTAAGTTAATTATGGTAGAACAACCTTGCGCATGAAAGAGAGGATCATTGCCGAAATAACACAGGACAATCTTAACTAGCCTCTTGGAGGTAAATTGGCGATTATACTTAGTATCACTGGGTTGTGAACCCTTCAAATTCACACATACGTTTCATCTTGGCCTGACTCAACGACGGGTAAGAAGCACCCGCCGAGGCTTAGCCCCTAGCTGGATCGTTCCTCGGAGACGCTGTCCACGTCTGTGGAAGCCCTGGCCGTTGGCTAGCTGATCGAGGAGCTGCTCGACGAAGATATCGAAGACTCCGCCGCCATAATGGCCAACGTGAGCTCCTTGCGGGCCTTCTGAACCACCCACACCATGAGTGTTACCCCAATCAGTATCTGTAAACCAAATACAAAAAACTTTTAAACAAGAGTCCTTATAAGAATGGTTCATATTCTCTTTGATTAGAGATTGAACATATCAACACAGGAAGCTGGAACACAGGCACTTTGCTGGACAATGCGTAGGTAATTCTTTAATAATTCTTAGGTAATTCTTCTGGTAATTCTTAGTACAAACGGTTGCAGTTACAACCGGGAACAACAGCTTAAATGCCTTCCAAAACACCGGGAAGTTCGATATTATACTCGAACCTATTCAGGATTACCCATGGCGCAAGTTATTTGTTTTTCCTATTGTAATCAGAGCGTTAAATTAAATGTTTCATATTGAGAAAACAGCAATAGTTTCTAAATTTGACTTATTACTCGTATCTACAACACACATTGTACACAAATTTCAAGACCTATCTATTTAGAAGGAAAACAATTGCGCTGTGCATTTATAGATTATTTAATTATTAATTGCACTAGGAAACTGTTCTTTCAATACTCAGTCTTCTATTATGTATAAATTGCGGCGCTTTTACCTCGTAGCTTAAAAGGCATGGCCTCGATAACATCATAATAAGATTACAGTTGTAAACTCACGAGTCAGGGTGGTTATATGTTTACCGAGCCAGGCGACATCAAGTTATACATACCAACCTGGTTACCAAACAACGTACACAAATAGATATAGGTGTATCAACCTCATATCATAGAAATAGGGATCTGAATTGTTATAAAACATAAACTAAAAGCAGTCTTAAAATCATCTTTTCATCATAAAATTCCCTTATATATATAATAACAATAATAATAACAATTTAGTCCGCCGATTCCTCTCTCTGTCGTTTTGACCCTCGGCCGTCTGGCCGCCTCTGTCGAGAGGTATTCTCCCATCTCTCGAGCCGTCGAGGGATTGGGAAGATTTAAAATTGATTTCAAAATAACAATTAGTTAGCAATATATAATAAATAAGTAACAATTAGAGTATTTTCTCATGACTTGATAATATCGGTTTATGTTTTATTTTCATGTAGTATGTTATAATATGTGCAAGTAGTTACAAATATGAATTAGTTTCGTGATTTTAATGGAATGCTGGCTATAAAATCGTGGTAACTATTAATGTTAGGTCGACAGTATCAATGCGTAAATAAAGTCGCGAAAATACACGATCATTTTCTACACAAAGAACCGCCCAAATTCTTGAGCACCAATTTTAATTTCAATATTAAGACTTACGTAACAGTACAAAATTTCATTAAGAAAATGGATAGCAGCCAGTGTTAGAAACAATTACGAGCGCTGTAAGGACACTATTAATTCTTGTAGCCGTAGACTATTGATTTTTGTGAAATTTGTATTGACAGAGTATTTCATAACATTTTAAGTTCAATCTAAAGGTTTGGCCGATGATATTATCGTAACACGCTAATTTCAATGGAAATGAAATATCGGATGTCTAACAAAAATCAAATAATAAACTATAAGCATATTTATCTACTTAGGTGCATACAAATACCACAGTTTAACAATGAAATTTGATTGCGTTTTCATTTATAGCATAACTATAATGCTTATGATAACTCTTTCGAGTTAGCTATGTGTTTTTTGTTAGTTAACAGAGGAAAGCGTCGCCTTCAAGGTTAACGTGCAGTGCATTGTAACGCAATGAAATTATCATTATCATTTAGGAATGCGATGCATATATTTATATAGAGTAAATATCTACGGTCATAGATAAATTATTTACAGATGTTACTGCACCTACTGTTAATACTAGTTGACATCTCTAGCTAAATGTTGCACAGCTTATCAATGTAGTTCACAGAGTAAATAATCTAATGATAACAACATTTGTAATAGCATTATCGCGACCACTGCAACAGTTCATAAACAAAGTTATATATTTAATTGTTCTTCTTTTTGATTTTATGGCATCTCGTTTTTACGAATTCTGCCAATGTCGCGTTTATGACAGATACACGCTATAGTATTATTAGTGTTAGTTAATATTCTTCTAAATTGT
Organism: Acentria ephemerella; assembly: GCA_943193645.1. NCBI lineage: Eukaryota > Metazoa > Arthropoda > Insecta > Lepidoptera > Crambidae > Acentria > Acentria ephemerella. The sequence continues at coordinate 1,641,066 of OW971887.1, forward strand.
AAATGTCATGTCACAACAAAATTTGAATTTTAATTTGCTGTATTTTTCTTGTAATTAACATAAAGACGGAAATAAAATTCTTCCGTCTTTATATTACATTCCTATATTTATAGGAATCACAAATACGATAGCGAATTACTACATTTATTAAGTTAACAGCCAAAGCAGATTCCATACCAAGTAAGATGTTTTATTTCATTGTTTAAATGATTCAAATAACACAATCGCTTTGCTTTATAATAAAACTAGCTTCCACCTGCGGCTGTGGCCGCGTGGAGTTTTATATAGCCAATAACCTTTCCTGATAAATGGACTATCGAAGACAAAAGAATTTTCAAAACCAGTACAATAGATCGATACCTTACCCCTGAAACCTCACTAAGTTTTCCTCTTTATAATATTAGATAATTTAAAAAGAAGTAAAAACAATCTCAGTCACCTCAAATTCGTATGAAAATCAAATTATAATTAACATCGTGATCAAATGATAATCCTTTTGTTTTGTGTTTTTACATATTCAATAAAAAATAAAAATTTTAATAATTTGAATCTTACATAACTAGTGCACATTAGGAATAATTGGATCATTTTCTTTTTTCAAAAATTTCAGACGGTTATTATGATGACACATTCAATTCTTATGGTATCACAATCTTATTATATTCACAAAATGCAATGTAAAAGTGGTTACAGTTCACTTCTTCTCAGACCTTTGTAGTATTTCCTAATTTTTCCTTATTATTTTTAAGGAAAAATTACCTAATAATTTTATTGTTTTGACTACCAATGAGTTCAAATCAATTCACAAATTAAAATTCCCATCGAGAGCTAATATTCATATTAGGTCTGTTCTTCTTTAATACTTTCGGCCGAGAAGTACAAATATACGTATAATGTTATATTTTAATATACTTATTTCGTTCCGATATAAAACATTATCAAAGTTATCGGTATCAAATAAATAAAGGTTGATAAAGTATATTATGGACTTGGTTAGTTACCTTCAAAAGTTTATCACACTTGAAGATAGAAAACAATCGCTCCACACAGAAAAACTGACCCGTCCCTCTAGTATCCTTGCAAGTTGGCAACGCCGCAGGCTTATCGTTATTATAACGTTATTTTTGCGAACGAAGTTACGAGTTGTTACTCGAATATCGTTACATGAAAAAATGTCATAGTACTTCTGCAAATCCGATAACATATCGGCCTGACGCTCTAACGTTGAAGTGTTTGTAAAATAATTTCCAGTACCGTCTAAGTACTAATTGTTTATGATCCCCGTATCAAGAAATGGTATTTGATCAATAGATTAAAGGAAATTATCGTTGCTCGTGTAGATCTGACAAAACAAATAGTATCGTCACGACTTGTAAGTCTTGGCAGTAAAGTAGTTCTTATAAGGTACAAATAATGCTTCTACGGTGTCAAAAGTGGTTCATCGGCATAATTGATTACTTATGACGAAGGAGGTTTAATACTTTTCGAAATTCGGTTTTATATGCGATATGCATGGATAAAGAAAATAATAGATAGAAACGCTTTTTACAAAATTGACACGCCAAACTCGCCAGATTTTAGAAGTAATTGGAATGAGACCTTGAAATTCGGAGTGCTCGAGGTTCACGATCACGACACTGATAATTAAATATTTGATAAATAGACAAAACAGACAAATGAAAGTGCGTGGGTTACTATTCGCAATATAAATAGAAGAGTTAACTCATTTCTTTACATTGGAGAAAAAGAGACGGGGAAGATCGAAAATAGGATTTTTAGAGCTAGTAAAGTACGTAAAGTACTAGAGTCTAAGTAGATTGTGGTCTTACTTAAGAGAAGACGAAACTGACTTCGCCAGGTAAAGAGTGAACATCAGGTGCGCAGCACTAAGGTGAAGAAGACCCACTTCTTAATGTGGAATCGAAAAAATCTACATTCAGAAGTCAGCCCTGCAATGTAATTAATACATATCCAGAATTGTGTCCGACTGGCCTGGATGTCAATACGAAAATCATTCAGCTGAATGTGTCGTCTAAAAAGAATAATACAGACATGAATCATACGCATGTCACGTCACGCAGAAACTAAATGAATTTCTGTTGCTAGCTATATTTTAGGGTTTGTCTTAATTGTCGTTTTTTGATGAATTATTTTTTATATGTTAATAAACATTAAATTTTAGTTCAGTAGTTTTTTGCAATTAAAATGCATACTGAAACATTGACCATAGAGGCAACTACTAAATTATGACCACCTACTTCAGATCTGGAGGTCCGGGGTTTAAATCCCAGTGGTTCGTTTCCATTTTCGGCCTTGTCTTCACTTATCATCATTCCCCATGTCATCAATGTTAAGATCCCCTGTTCCCCCCCGCCGGTTAGTTCTAATTAATATTTGAATGGCCCCTAACGGTTGGATTCAATATTCTATGCTCAAACGAATGTACGCTTACTCTGTTGTTGGCCTATTTGTACTCGTTAATAGAATATAGAAAACGGCCGTTAAAGACAAACATCATAATCTTTTTAGAGGAAAAATAATGTAAAGAGAATTCGCAGGGCATTACTAACTTTTTGGATTTTTAACAATCAACCACCAGTTGCAAAAAAAAACATGTCCATGAATAGAAATCATAATTTTTATGTGATCCCAAAGCTAGTAGTAAAGTCAGTCTATAAAAATTTCTACACGCGCGGTCGGTAGTACCTATTCCACCTGAAGCAATTAACTGGCTTTCGTGCAAAGCATAACAATCAGTTTTAATTGATTTATCTTTTATTGTATTATGTATGTAGTTTATTTATAGTACCGCAATTAACTTAAAGTTGTAGTAGCATCGTAGCATGAAATTATCAGGTCACTTATTATCAATGCGTTTTAAAAGTTTTTTTCTTAATGTCAAGGGAGCCCATTTCAAATTTCTATCTACAAAGTTTATATTAAAAAAAAGATATATTAAAAGCTATTGATCAGTCAACTAGCACATGCATGCTTATTTAGTTAGTAGAGCCTATACGAATAGTGATCTCTTCCTTAAATTTCGTTTGGGAAGGTAGGCGGATTATTTTCTTATTTTGATAGCTAAATCAAGACCACAGATTTGCAAATCAGTGGATTTGTACCTAGTGAGATACTATTGTAATTTAAAGTCATTGTTATAACTTGCCTTGTTACAAATAACACCATTATCATCATTTTATCTGTCAAAAAAAATTTGCGAATAAACTGGCTGACGAATGTAGCAGAGACACTGACGAACTCTCTTTTTAGCAAACGAACTAAGTGGGAATGTTTCGATAATCAACATTAAACGGACACGAGGTGCAATAAGGGAATCGTAAAGGTTAACTCTATTTTACATAAAGTTAGTCTGATCTTTGACCTTTTTCAAGGCTAATTAATTAACGCTTATGTTGAAAATATTATCGAGAGCTTAACGCAATGTTGTTATATTAATACTAGTTATATTATCGTGATACGATTGATACGCTTTAGCGATAAAATATTAAATGAATCTATATCTAATGAGATCTAATATCAATAGCAAATCGATATGCTGTTCTGAAACAGAACTGAACTCCTTTCAAGTCCAGAATCACTTATTAATAGTCATTGCAAATAGAATTGCGGGGAACAGGCTAATAAATATCACATTGCTCAATTCTGTGTGTCACAGCGTCACAGGGGAAGTACTGATTACCATGCGTTGAATGACGCCTACAGTTTACATATGATATGACGGATAAACAATATATGGTTAGTTAAAACCTCACATTATCTCATTGATGTGTTAGCGATCATAAACTTTTTTATCAAATGAAATTCACTTTAGCATATTCATTATTTATTTCACTGCTTAACTTGTAATATTATATGATAATATTTATTCTACCGGTTCTGGATTTTGGATAACTTTGTCTAAGGATCAAACCTAGTTAAATTACAGTGAGAGTGCGTCACAAACTGTCTCAAACGTGAATCGTTTGTTTGTTTCTTTAGTTTTTTATATCGTTCTATTAATTTTTATCACAATAAGTACAAGGTCAATGACGACAAATTTAAGGCTCAAGTGAAACAGTCCCCACTATATTTTTATAGGAGTGGCATCAATAAACCGCTCGGAAAGTGGCCGAAATAGGTAGCTAATATGGAACAATCTTGCCATCGACAATAACTTTAAGGCCATTGAGCCAATTAAAGAATAAGATACTGGACATTATTTCTGATTGTGCGTGAACTGTTACAGCGTGTGAAATAAATTATTTTTCAAATACAATTTTTTAGCTACTGCAGAATAAACCATCTGATTCCAATAACACGCCAAATAATGATGATCTTAATGCAAAAGCAATAATATAACACTGTTATTTGGCCGCAGAAAGCTTCCTTAGCCATCATAATTATGACCATTGAAGAAAACATTAAATGCTACTAACTATTGATGGTCATGGTACAATGAATCTGTTGTAGTTGTTGTAGAGTAAGGGAATAACAGACGCGCTAGCAAGTTTACCGGTTCGAGTCTCGCAATATTCGTACGTACTATAAAATGTACAACCTTATTAGAACCGAATGTTCTAAATTCAGTTTTCATGGCCAATTTGTTTACTTTTTAATTGCGGACACTATCGGATAAACTTTTGTTCTTAGGAAGACGACAACGCACATTTTACAAGTTCCTTTATCTTATCTAATCTTAGTACAAATCTGTGACTCTACGAAGGGTAAAGCTCTCATATCATCGACATGCACTACATTTTGTATCATTCATATTTACTAATAGAGTTACCTTAATTAACTGACTGATTTGCAATTACTTCAAATTAATGATTCATGATTTTTTCTAGCATAGCGGACCTTTTTTAAGAACCTTTTTTGTAGGAGCTGTAATGTAATGTTCGAGTCACTGTACGGTGTCGCATAGAGACCAGCGGGCGGAAGCGGTACCACAGCCGGGTGGTACTTCAAAAATTTCTGCTGGCGGAACGGTCCCGGCACCGTGGGTTCAGTGGTTTGCTAATGACGTGTGTTTTGTCACGTTTGATGGAAATCTGGAATTACTTGTAACATATAGAGTTCAATATTGTAACACACATGGCTTTTACAATTGTTATTATAAGTTAGTCACATTGTGTTTATTTTATGGTGTTTGAGTCAGAGAAACAAATCCGCAATCACAAAGAAAAAGCAAGTTTTAGTCTTAAGAGTTCTATTTTCTATCCAATTTATAAAGGTTAGAATTAAATTAAATATTCAAAGACGAGTCTTAGCAAGTGGACAGTCCACCTCAGAAGCGGCATTGATTTTTCTTTCGGCAAATGTTAATTTTTAAAAATCAAGATTTACCTGTAAATTTTATTGGCCAATAATTGTAATTTAAATGTTTGTGTGGTTATTAAATATGCAGTTAAAAACAGTCATGTTTTGACCGCAAAAGTTATTTTTATTAATTACTTAAATGACAATCACGTTAATTGTAATATCATTAACTAAAATAAACTAAAATTGGGCGATTTTAATTAGACGTCAGTGTCGTAGGCATAGTGTCTAAAGGTATGGCAATGGTAGAAGAGAAAATTTGTTTATATAGGTTAGAAAAGTCAAACAAAATGATGACGTTTTCATTTAGTATTCGAGAAAGGAAAGGGGAGGAGAAAGCGAAGCAACCTCACCAGCCCCTACTGTCCTTGAGTTTGCCGCATTAAATTTTTATATGTAAGTGTTTCACCCTATGTTGAACACACTATTTGCCTATTCGAAATAGCTTTGACAAGTTCATATTTTCCAAGTCAATTTCACTCCTATATTCGCATAAAAGCGTACAACTCCTTGATGACCCAAAGAACAAAAGCCATTAAAGATAATGAAAGGTCTGTGAATGAGACAGCTGAAATAAATTATAACAATGTTCGATTCATTTGAACTTACCTGAAATGTAAACACAATGTAGCCGGTAACGTGAGAGTCATCCAGCACTTCGTGGATGGAGCGAAGAGTAGAGCCCAGATAAACGTTAATGACTTGTGCTGGGAGCAGACCCAGCAGGGTTGCTATGTGGTAGCCGCATCCTCGAATGTCGCTCACCTGAAGAACACAGACCAGATTTAGGATTCTCATTTGGTTTGTAAAATACTTAACTTAATAGTATTTACTAACAATATATTACAAACGTCACTAGTATCTGCAAGTCATAGTGACGTTTGTAATATTAAAGAACAATATTTCATTTATCATTGATGAATGAATTAAATAGTTCATCGGTTTCCATCCAGATGGCTCTTCAGCTTACTTGTTTATATTCTACAATAATTTTCACAGCAATAGCAAAAGACGTAAGGCTACGCTTTAATCTAGTTTTCCTTATATAAATTTAATATTCATTACAGAAAACTTGAAGTACGCACAGAACAAGAAAATATAGTATAATTCCGGTCCATTTATATATTATTTAAAAATTCCACGAGTTCTAAAAGTCAAGGTCAGAAGCTTAGGCATAGTGTACGCTGTAGATTCCTAGATCCAGATAACCTGACCCTGACGGAATTTGTTGAACAAATCTATTTTCTTATTTAACAATGGAACTGGTGTGGTCCAATTTAAAATTGTAACTTAGCAGACAAAATTATTGACTTATGTAGTAATTCTTGATTATGATTTAATTAATATAAAAATGAACCGCTTACGTGGAATAGGATAATCGATGTATATATATTTGATATGGTTTACGAAGGGTATACTATAGTAAAGTAATATTTATCCAATACGGCACCAACATGGCTTGTAAATGACCATATGACGTTAAAATATTTGGGAAGATACTTAAGGAAAGAAGGAAAAAAAATTAAAGAAACTCCCCAAATTAAGACTACATAAACGATTGGCGGCAACTAACAATTTATTTCGGGTAGTAGTGTCAAATCAGTCTAATAAAAGACTATTTATTATCTCCAAACACTAATAATATCCATATATGTCAATTTATTTACCTCGGGAATGTTGTATTGCTGTTTTCCTAATTTATTATATACTATTTTTATGGCCAGCAGCGCCTCTGTTGTGAAGTATTGGAAACAATTTTGTAAATATGCACGTGTGAGATAAACGCACCTACGATAGAAATATATATGAGTTTTTATATTTAAAAAAAATTGATTTTCCAATACAATTTTAATATCATTAATAATATTTTACTGATCGCTTGATCTTATAATATAATTTATCTTAGAAACGTAAACGTATGTTTATTGAAACGATATTTTCATGTAAATTCAATATTCAGAATACAATATTGACACAGACGGCTTGAATAATACCTGAATGGTGTATATTGTATAGCTACTTATGTAACATTGTGAGAGGTGTTTAAATATTCAATAGAGCTCATTTCAAATGCAAAGTTTTTCAGCCATTTTACAGTTTTACGGCGCTCTTGCGTGTTACTTGCAAACGAAAAGCTTAGCTAAATGGCCGATTTAAGCAAAATAATGCGGAAAATCATAACTGGATAATAGTGTTTAACAACCGAATAGATGGTCCTTCGAACCAGTCTAGAACGAAATTCTAGTACAATTGAATATTTTTTCTTGGTAATGTTTTGTGAAAACTTGAATCTAATGAAAAAATATTATATATTTTTTGTATTACCTAATTATGTCATTTAAAATGCTAATAAATAAACCTGAATGTAGATGACGTAAAAAGTTTTTATAGCAGTTAGCAGTCTAGTATTAGAACGTCATCTAGAAAACAAAAGTCCTTGTTCCGAGTTTAGAGTGCATTTTAAGTAGTTTCTATATTATTATTATCCTTAAATGTTGAATGTTTTTTTTTATTATTATAGGAAGATCGAAAAGCAAATTTCTTCCTACTGATGGTAGGAAGTGGAGCTCAAATAAACGGTGCCACGTGCGAGTGAAACTATGCACTGCACAAGCCATCTTGATCTTGTCGACCTGCAAGATTCATGTATATCGTATAAATAAAAATGTATATCGATGAAAGGTTGAATGTTATTGTAATATTTGTGAGATGTGACATAAGTAATGCATGTAGCTAACTAAGTTACACGCTTATTGTTATATAGGTTCTAATTTTGTTATCTGTTGCAGAAGAGTGAACGAAAATAACTATTCTTTATTTTTATAAAAATCACGGTGATGACTCGATACCACCTGATGGTAAGCACTAGAATTTTATATGCGACAATAGCTACTGCAGCTAGCAACATACTGTGGTAGGCACCTCCGCCTTGCCGATCCAAAAAGTTCCTTCATGCCTCTTTCGAAGGAACCCATGTAAATTTTCATGTAAAATTAGGCAAGACGAGACCACATGGCTCGCACATACCCAAAACGTAATTACCTGCCCCCAGTGTTGAAATTGATCAAGAAAACTATACAAATATAGAAAAAACTTCTTACTATTTAACAGAATTAATGTTTCTTTTTTACATTAGTATACAGGTAGTGAAAACTAAATTTTCTTTTATTCGGTTTTGGCACATACCTACACACTCTTGTGATAGTCGAGAATGAAGAATATAAAAACATAAAGATATTATTTTTAAGTCTGGAGCACGATCTAAATCCAGTGTTTCCTAGCTGAATTAAAATGTTAGGTATTCAAGAGTTACAGATTTATAGTAAAAGATAACGTATCAAGGACTACAATTTAAGTATCGAATGGTTACAGTTTATTTATTTATTATCACATAGTTTTAGCATGACGTTATAAAATGGGAATCACAGACTTTTACGTAAATTAGTAAAAATACACGAAACTCTTGTAAGTGGGAAGGTAACCTACGTGCGACATTTTGCATAAATATTTCGGTATATGTCAAGAAATGAATAATATGGGAATATACATCCTTTTTTACGTTTACCACAAATTAGTTATGTTTTTATAATAATCGACCCGAGTAATATCTTTAATGCGATGATGTTGATATTGATTAAAACGATAAAAACAAAAAACAAAGACACGTAGACAATATTGGTTGTATCAACGAAGATGGACTCCTCTACTGCTTATCATCAGGCGGTGTCGAGTCGTTTGCTGAGCTTTTTATAAAAAAAATATCATAAAATCTGATTTGATATATGATTTAATTGAGTCATATGATATTTTGCTATATTAAGATTCTATTTATATATAATATATAGGACATAATACGACGCCGAATCTTGGACATTAAAAAAAACATAAAATTTCTACCTGTTCCGTGTTATCAAACAAATGTTTTTGTGTTAAAAATACAAAACGATATCGGGGGAAATTACTTTGCGTGTTTACTGTTCATGCTAATTTAAATTTCGATAATCGCTTTGATTTCGCAATGTTACATGGATTCGTTCATTATTACAAGATATATTTCTAATAAAAGATTCGCGTAATCCGAAAGTTATATTTAGCTTATCGTTGAGGGATTACAGCGTTTCAAAAGGAACAATTTATTAGTCAACTTAGGTATTACACCGGAATATTTTGACAATACTTCATGATTCTGCAACGATGTTATAATTCACGATCACAAGTAGGGAGTTTTGTGACACCAATAAACCATTCATCACTGAAACGTGCGGTTTATAAGCGAAAAGAGGACGGATAAATGGGTTTACTTGTACCTACAATTTACTAACTAAATACTAGAACAAAAATATTTTTTTTTATAAAAACTCATGGATATGTCGTAAGTTAATAAGTTTTGAATTTGAGGGCCTTTTCCCGGTTTGTCTTTCTATGAATGTATCATATAAAATCATCAAAATAAAACTGTGTTCAACTTTTTCATATTTTTCTACTTTCCTTGCTATGGGACAAAACTAGCCTAGCCAACCGTCCCGGATTTTCCGGGACTTCCCGATTCCGGGTAATTTTGAGCCGTCCTGCCGTGACCTCTTGCGGAACGCATTTTATCCCGGAAACCAGTAATTATAAATTATATTATTACATCTTTACCAACGTACCAACTTTTTGTTAAACATTATTAAAATTTCTTATTACCAGGCGCGAGCTGCGATCGCTGCGCGGGGGCGGGCTTAAGTGTGCAAAATAGTAAAACAACTATAATTAAAAAATATTTATAATTTTTCCAAACTATTTCCAATGTGGTTTATCGTGTCCCACGTATTACACCCAAGTCCCGGATGTGGAGTTGGGAAATCCCGGAAATACTTTTTTGGAGTGGGCGGGGCTAGTCAAAACGCATTTCTCATGTCTAACGATGTAAACCCCCTTACTATTTTTAGAAAATCTTAAATTTAGTGATGATTTAAAGTAACGTCTCGGACTGCACTTGGAATAACGATGTTTCGTTAAATTATTTGATACGAGCGATACAAATATTATGTTACACTAATCGTACTCTCAATTGATTAAAATTACTCGGTGATAATAGACTGGACTGTAGGTTTCTGCACGCCGTTTCATTTTAGCCGTAGAACAATTTTGCTTGGCATTCTTACATATATAACTTAGAATTAAAATATTACAGTTTGAATGGTACCCTTAGTGTGAGTCGAATACGTCTCGGTCGTGTTTATCGTCAGCTGTCTGTGTATACAAATTACTACAGTGCCTCTGTTGTGAAGTATTGGAAACTACTTTTAATATATGCGATTGTCAAATGAACGCAACTACGATGGAAACGACTAATCAGGCTCGTGACTCCTGTACCTACTAAGGGTACAGGAGTCACGAGCCTGATTAGTCGCAGACATGCGCCATGGCGGTCAGCCCGTTAAGGATGTTTAGTTGGTAGTGGGGAAACGCCTTTACCCCGAATATCACATACCCCTTTAGTTGGCACCGTACAAGAACCGTACCGTATAAGGATGACGAGTAGATGCATCTTATTTACAGAAATAGGAATCATTTATTATTAGTAATACACGAGTTGAGAAATTAATTACCTGTATAGGATTACCACTATAAAAAATAGACATATTCATAAATTGGTATTGCTATACTCGTGTTAAGTTGATATTACTTAATTTAGAAATAGCCTCAAAACAGACGTTAATTAACGTAAGCCTTTCAACTTTGACATTTATCTTCTAAAAGGGGATTCTAAATTTACAGACTTGAGCTTTGACCTTCAGACGAAACATCCAACAATTTATACCTTATTTGTATATTCTGTTAGAACATCATCTTCTTATATATAAAAATGAATTAATGTTCGTTAGTCTCGTTAAAACTAAGAAACGGCTTGACCTCTTTGAATGATTTTGATTGTGCTTTATTCGGTTTAATTCAGTGGTAATTTAAAAATAAAAATAAGTGGGAAAATCTTAAAGAAAAGTTTAAAAATAAATTTTAAACTTTTTAAAAATATATAAATGATATATTTTTAGTATGGAAAATCTAACAGCTCGATAACGCCAGAATTGTCCACCGATTCCTCTCTCTCTGTCGTCCTGACCCTCGGCCGTCTGGCCTCCTCTGTGGAGGGGTGTTCTCCCATACTCTTCACACATACATGTTCAGTAACTTACAGTTATCATGTTGTGAATATTTAGATAAATCGGATCAAATTCAGTATAAAAACAAAAAGTAAAAAGCTATTTTATAAAAAATACATTTGAATTGAGAACCTCTTTTTCTTTAAGTCGCTATAAAAAAATATAATTACCATCATGCTTCTATCATTTTTAAATTTTCATGTTAACAATTAACAGAGCGGGTTCTTATAACATTCAATTGCAATGATATTATACAAGACGGGTTTAATTGTTTTTAAAATGATTCGGAAATATAATTGACAATGTTTATGACATTTATATAATCAAGCACGAGCCCGCGAAACGCTATTGTTCCCGTTATAACTGGTACATTGTTTCCACTACGCTTTCACTGTGCGTTGACGTTAACGATGATAGTACAGTTAACTGATTCTAAGGGAAAGGATTTAAAACTTACATGTTTTTTTACTTAAGAAATGTAAATTTGAATAGTTATAGTCGGGATAGGTTTATCATTTATAATTTTTTTAAAGTTACCTAAATTTTCCCGCAGTTGCAGCGCCCTGATCTAGGGTTGACTGCTGAAAATAAATAACGACAAATAACGAATTACGTGGTAAGTATTCAAAGTCAAAGTATCTTTATTTAAATAGACTAATTTACTAAGTTCTGTTAAATCGTAACAGGGAACATGTAAGAGAAAAAATAAACAAATGTAATTAAAGGTAATTGTCATAACTTTAAGTGGGTATTAACCGGGTATTTACAAATTGTCCCAGTTATAGAATTTAAATATGTATTAAATAAATTACATTACACAAATATTAAAATTTTGTGAACTTTTATACAATCTCAATTCGGTTGGAAATCGAATAGCGAAGCTGTAAGTTCTATATAAGTAGGTGAGGGAGTTAAAAATATGTGTAATTTCGCACTTTACCCCGAACACATGAATCCCCTTTTGACATTGGACCGCCATGAGGATGTCCGTCTTTTTCCGCATCCGTGTTTAGTTTTATTTTAGTATTGTTTATCTTTAGTATATTGGCACGATAAAAAATAGATCATTAGTTCTCATTTTACAAAGGCAACCTATTTTCGAAATAAAATTCAACATAGTGCGTTAGTTATCGACAAATAATGATATTAATAAAATAGTTCTGAGAATGAATGTAATACAAACAAATCTTAATAATCTCAATCAGTTTTGTTCTACTGGATATAAATTATACATCTATTCATAGATTCCTTAGAACAATATCACATTACGCGACCTAATAACACAATTGTTACGGACGGGTTGATTGTTGTACGTTAATAGATTTTTGATAGATATATCGCCTGTCAGGGTTGTTATATTTATTTTTCTAGTTGTTTGTTATTCATATATTTGCCAATAAACCTTTGTTCCCCGTTACCAACTGCCTTTTCGTTTACAGTCATTAACAGTGTCAAAACCACCTGATGTCAAATTATGAGCAGTGCCAGCTACAAGGTAACGCTTGCCGTCCAATTAATCGACGAATAGTTCAGCAAAACAAATATAAAACTTCTTCTTATTTCTATTACAATATTTTCATTAGCGCTAAGACAGCTGATAGGCGTTTGATAATAGTATTAAACCGTAGGTAAACAAAAAAGTGACGCACATGATCGATTGTAGTGTATGTTGACCTCGGAAAATAACCAGGAACCCGATAGTAAGTTCACAGCTGTTATAATATTGTTATTATATTAATTAAGAGCTATCACCAAGACAGAGGATAGTTTAGATATGAACGGAATTATCTTAAAATAGTACCGTATGAAACTATACATCACTATATGTTATAAAACAAAATCCCCCGCCGCGTCTTTCGTCTGTTCGCGATAAATTCAAAAACTACTGCATGGAATTTTTATACAGTTTTCACAAAAAGATAGAGTGATTCATTAAGAAAGTTTAGGTTTATTTTCATACCCCGGGTGCAGCCGGGGAAGACCCCTAGTCTATACTGTATATAAGTAGGTGTTTCATTTTGCACCGCCTATGAAGCTATTGTGACTTACGAGCATTCCATTACATTCCAATATCTATTTTATAATAACTGTGATCAGTCAAAGCCTCTAATAGTTGTTCGGTCCGGGATATTTTAATTTGAAGAAGCCGTGATTTCAGAAATTTTTATCACTAGATAAATAAGGAAACAAAACAACAACCTTCCTTGTATTGTTATTCCTTCTATTGTTAGAAGGTAATGTTAAGGACATAAGATCCAAATGATTGTAACCTTCGTACGCTGATAAAATTCAAGTATAACCTCTTGATAAAATGACACAGACATCGTTTGGAAGCATTCAATTGAGATTAATAGGGATATTCCATTTTACGTGCCAGTCCAGTTTTATTCGACAATTTGTAACGTATTAGGTCAACAAAACCGGGACCAGCGGTTTTTATAAATTCGAGAGAATTCAAATTTTGATTAACTGATCCACAGACCAATAATTATAGTTACTTTGTTTTTATAATTGAAACTAGAACACTCGAACTATTAATCAAACAACAGTGAGCAATTTAGCTGGCCTATTAAGTAACCCAAAATCTCCAATAGTTGTGGCAGTGGGCCTCTGAAATGTATAGCCTATTCATTGCTGCGTTACAAGGTTAATTATCACAATGACAATAAACTTCAAATGAAGTATATTCCCATTGCCATTGGAGTTACGTAATTAGGGGGTCCTTGGCACTAGCATAACGTTTAAAGAATGAATACACAGGCGTGCCACCCCCCGTAGACAAAATGCCGATCAGTTTGAAGATCCTTAGGAATGGCATGGCAGTGGGTGTCTCTTGGTATGATGATGATGATAGTAGAAACCCTTCAAGCCTGCAACCCACTATTTATAATCAATAAGAAGAATAGCTTCTCACATTCATCATGATACCAACACAAATGTTGGTCGAATGGTGTTGGTATGGATGTCAAAGTAGACAGGGGTACTCGCCAAAAACCAGATAGTCACTGAAATGAAAAAATGCTGAATTCACAGTAAAGTAGCAGTTTCTCACACTTAAGCACTCCAAATTATTCATGTTTCCATTTTGTGGCCCTAAGGAGGCAATTTGGAACTTGAAATGTAGCAGTCTATGCGGCTTAAGTGGCACTATTACTGGCCACTATAGCACATATAGCATGCTATTTAAAATGAAACTAGTGAAATCGCATCTGTGTAGGGCCTCTGGGAGTACACAGAATAAGTAAAACACATCGTGTATAAGTATAATTCTCTTGTTAGGAAAAGAATGGGTCTCTTTGATTTGAGCTACCCCAATCCTCAAGACATAAGGCTGCTGACTTCAAGCATACTAAGTACAACTAGGAAGTATTCCAGGACAACAGTTGCTAGTATAAGGGATATACAAAAGATTCTATAGACTCAAAGTAACCTGGGTGTGAATCCTGGCCCTTAACTAAGATAAGTGACCCTATTTATACATCAAAATAAATTAGCATATAAGCTTTTCTGTATTCATTGTATGGCTATCAAATTTTATGCCAAAAGGAACTTGTTATTATTAAATGAGCAACTCATTTAGTTACTCACAAATAAATATCATAATACATAATTTTACAATCATATAATTATACTGGTTTATCAGTAGTTATAACAGTATTATGATAATTACTATTTAATCATGCTTTATAGATAACATTAAACTAAATTGGCTTATAGTTCAGTCTTGTCCAATTTAATTTGAGAGGGACCCATTAAATAAGGTTAATTAATGGAGATGAGCATATGCTGCCATAATGTTCAAATTGAATGAGGTATTAAGTGTTTGACTTTGAATTAACTATACTTAAATATGTAATAATTCTAACATGAAATTTAATAATATAGACATGTTTAATTCTACAATAATCTCATTTAAGGAACAAATTTGATATTTTATTTTATTTTTCCTCATTGACATTTGACATGCTATGATTTTATTTTGATTGTTATTTATATAAATTGAATTTAGTAAAGAAAAATTATATAAAATAAATATAAATAAATCAGTGTATTCCTTTAAAATCTCTCTGTTTTAAACATTATTATCTGAATTTTATAATTATATAAACTTTGAATTATCATGTATCAATTTTATATTGTAATTTAAACTGTTATAATAATTGTATCTTTCCCAAAGAATAAATAAAATCACTTCTCCAATGTTTTTTGAGGTCTATAAAGAACTCATCAAACGTAACTTCAATTAGTTTTAATACTATGAAATGGTCACTTTTTTCCAGGAAAAGTTACTACTGTTCATCATCACACCTGTCCTTCATCACAACACACAAAGCCCTAACTATAAGCATGGGGTTCCAAATTTTTGTAATGATGTGCTCCTGTGGGAGTTTTACTTAGTAATAATCTCATAAACTTTTTAAAGTGTCTGAGATATAGAGAGCTTACTTCTTAGATTAATTCAGAAAGAAGTCCTAAAAAGAAATTTTATTAATAATTTCAAGTTATGATTTATATAATTAAAAATATCATTTATTATTAGTAAGTTCTTTTGGTATTCATGTGTAGAAAATTAAGAATCCTGAGACCTTGACTTTTCTTGGATTAGATCAAATCAACAACTTATGTGAGAATTATTATTATAATATTATTTAATATTTTTTTTACTTACAGCAAAAATTGTGTTCTGCAGTCCAAATGGTATTGGTGTGAGTCTTGCGAAAAAAACAATCTTGAAAGCTTGTGGACCAGATATCACTTTGAGCAATGCCCGGGCAGTTTCATTCTTGAGCAGCCTCTCCAGTGGAAGATAATTTCTTAGCGCTCTTAAAGTGTAATGAGCTACTGCTACGCCGAAATTCGCACACACCAACACAGTTCCTAATCCATTTAAAATTCCAAACAAATAACCACTAGTTATTATTAACACCAGATAACCAATTGTCACTGGAAAACTCACAATCATAAACAGTCCCAAAAATAACAAAAATATTATCCAAGGATCTTGATGATTGACCCAGAATAATATTGTCCTTAGATACTCCTTGAAGAAATATAATATTAATACCAGACAAGTGAGCAATAAAATTGAAACTACTATATTAAATAAATATCCGTACGTTGTTCTGTTGTTAATTTTAGCCCATAAACCTTTCTTTCTAACGACAACGGATGAATCCGATTGACACTCTTCCACATCCACTATTTCCATTGTTTACAAAAATAAAACTATCTATTTTGAACTATACGACAGAACTTTACATTGGTTGGCACTTGCTATGTCCTACTTTTGGCTTTCGACGACTGTTTATTTCACGCACGGTATTAGGAGAATTGGAGGCCTCACACAAACCGACCACACAGAAAACCGAATAAAATTCAAGACAAGCCGTCAAGTCGACGACACGACATGACCATAACCACAGACAAAATTTTGTTGACTGAAATTTTGTTGAATTGTCATTTCTAGCTGTCAATCAAGCATCAAAAGGTGGACAAGCGTCATCTCATACATTGTTTTTTAATGTTCCCATTCAGTAGAGAACACAAAGGGTTCAAGCTCATGCAGCCAGTCTTAAATTCCTTTTAATTATATTTTGCCAACAGTACGTTAGATTACATTAAAAATAATTATATATATAGGTATTGTTTAAAAGCAATTTATATCTTATAGTATCTGATTTTATATCAGATAAGGGACAAGAAAAATGTGACATGAACAATGGAAACTTAGACTTTAATATTAGGCTAATGAGGTAAATGGCTAGGCGAAATGGAAGGAATGCTTAATCAAAAAGATCTTGATTTGATAAAGAAGAATAGAAAAAAATATATTTATTATATATTAAGCAAATCGCAAAGAAATAGTTTATCAGTTTAGTTCAAAAGGGCGATATTATCTCTAAAAGCGCATTCGCTAAATTTGAAAACTAAAGCCCAAGGCTCCGGATACCGATGTAACTTATACCTTAGCTTTGTAAAAATAATTAAAGCGTAATAATATTGATTAAGATGACTTAATGCGAAATGAGAATGAAATGATACAGGTGAAAAATGAACAATACCACAAATGATAAAATGAACATAGAACAATGAAAAAATGAGGAAAGTCATCAATTGAATCTGAATTATGTAAAGCATTTATTGTGGATCCTTTTTGGCATGTAACAAAAATTAAATTACGACACAATATGACGCCGTTATCACACACCATAAACTACAAGTTATAAGTATTTAATCCTCCTTGTCTTCCATGTAAAACCAAAGCAAGGAGAATGAAATAACAAAAATGATGTCCACGTGTTCATTACAATCTTACCCGAAAATAAAATTACCGGTGGTTTCATTTATAGTTTCTAAAATGACTATTTTCAAAATCATTTGGCTATTTTAATAATATTCAAAAAACATGCCGATTAAAATTGTATGGATCTTCTAAATATCAACTAGCTTGGCGTTTTAAAAAGTCATTCTACTCATTTCATATAGAATTGCAGTGAAAGGTAGGCAAATAGTTTGATTGAGTTGAAAGCCAGCAGACTCGTTACCAATGTCAGAAACGTGATAACGTCAACGTCAGACGTCACTGTCAGACGGAAAGCAGAACTGGCAGAAACGTCAGAAATTTCCACGACGATCTTGGGGTTTTCATGGGGTAAAAATTCCGTTCTAGTTTCACAAACCTTTAAATGTAGTAATCAAAATATTGTGTTCTTAATTAATTGTGAATATCAAGTAGAGATTAAATAATATTGTATTTTTCTGGCACAGTTTCGAACGTTATTAGTTATAAGTACCCCTTAACAACCTGTAACCATGCCGCCGAAAAAAGCTCCTGCTGGTGCTTCAAGCAAAAAAACAGAGCAGAAGAAAAAGGAGAAAGTTATAGAGGTAATTAAAAATTTGATATATTTTATTATATTTTTTAAGTAGCTTGAACCCATCATGGAATATAGACAAACTGTATATAAAGCATTTGTTGGAAAACATAAAAAATCTTTTGAATCACCTTCATTTACTAAAAGACCTTACTTTTCTACACTAAGTTTTATTCATTTTTTGTGAGTTTTTAGGTAAATATTTCTTGTTTGTGATCTATCCAAGCAGTAATAGCTTAATATAACTATTAACTCCAATATTATTACTAGTGCCCATCTTCATCAACCTTTCATTAATTTCACCTGTTAATTACCCCTTTTACCAAGTTTTTAATTTCATTTGGTCTAACTTTCAGTTTTATAAATATTTGTTTTCATTACATCAACTTAAGTTACAAATTTACAGTATTTTTATAATAATAAAAATACTTTAATAAAAGTGGTTTTGTATATGATGATTATTTCATAATTTCAGGATAAAACATTTGGTCTGAAAAATAAAAAAGGAGCAAAGCAGCAGAAGTTTATCCAGCAGGTGGAGAAGCAGGTGAAGAGTGGTGGAATTCACCCAGCCAAGCCTGTGGAAGATAAAAAGAAAGATAAAGAACAGAAAATGAAGGAGCAGAAGGAACTGGCTATGTTGTTTAAGCCTGTACAGACACAAAAGGTTGAGAAAGGTAATCTATTGAAAAACTTAATAAAATATATTAACAATAATTAAAATATTTCAAATACTGCCTGGAGATACTGGAGAGCAATTTATGAAGTCAAGCATCATAATAATTAGATATCTGTTCTAGGCACTGATCCTAAGTCAGTGGTGTGTGCTTTCTTCAAACAAGGACAGTGCTTCAAGGGAGATAAATGCAAGTTCTCACATGACTTGACTATTGAAAGGAAGGTGAGAGAATTCAATACATAGCCAATAAATTTGTCTGAACTCTACTCAAGGACACTTAAAAAATGAAAATCAATTGCTACTTAGTCCACAATAAAATTGTTTCATGTATGTTTGCAGGCAGAGAAGCGTTCATTATATGTGGACATGAGAGATGATGAAGACAACATGGACAATTGGGATGAAGACAAGTTAAAGGAGGTTGTGGAAAAGAAGCATGGAGAGGGGAATAAGCAGAGGCCTTCTACAGATATTGTATGTTTACTTGACAATTATATAAATATAAACCAATCTGAACATACTATTTGAACAGGTTTTTTTAAAACTATGAATTTAAATAACATACCAGTAGGATTAATTTGTTATTTGCAATACATTCTTTTAAGCTAGTAACCAACATAGCTGTTCTATTTATAGGAATATTTACTGCTTTTCAATATTTAAACTCAATTGCATATAGTGGTATTTTATTAAACAATTTAACATGAACCTTAAAGTTTTAAATGTTTATAAACTTAAAAAGAAAATTAAGGTGATAAAGGAATTTTCACATAAATTAAATATTCATATTTCTTATGACCAAACACTTGTGTTTATACAATGATTACAAGATTAAGAATTTGAAACAAAATATATTAATACTTGCAAATGTAATTAATGTAACCATGAATTTGTGTGAGTGCCAGAAATATTTATTTGATTATTTTCATAAACTGTGCATATCCTCATTAAACAGTGAATATAATATTTTATTACACATAGAATCAACAGCAAATAAACTGTATTAAATCAAAAACATTAATATTTGCCATAAAAGTATAAGCTGAACCCACTACATAATGATTGAATACTAATAAAACAAGCCTCTGTAATAACCACCAATCATAGCACTCTTAAAGTACATCACTTTAAAATGAAAAAATGATTAAAAACATACACATAAGATGCATTTTATATTAATGGTATTAATACAATCAATGAGCAAGTACTCAAAAGCTCCTGTTTCTTTCATTAATTTTCAGATTTGCAAACATTTCCTAGAAGCTGTTGAGAGGTCAAAATATGGCTGGTTCTGGGAGTGTCCGTCGGGTACTAAATGTATATATCGACATGCTCTGCCTGCAGGCTTCGTCCTTAAAAGGGATAAAAAGAAAATGGAAGAGAAAAAGAATGAGATTTCATTAGTGGACTTAATAGAAAGAGAGCGGGCCGCTCTTGGGGCTAACCAAACAAAGATCACATTGGAAACATTCCTTGCATGGAAAAAGAAGAAAATCAAGGAGAAACTGGTATATTTTTATTTCTAGTTTGTGGTTCTTGTCAAAAACGTTTGTTCTTTTTCTGTATGTCATTCTATGGTTCTGCCAAACCGATCTAACCAAAACCGATTATTTATTGCCTTGCCATGGCCTTCTTATAACGCAACTCCAATGATAATGGCAATGGCTTTATCTGAAGTCTATTTACCACATCAGTTACGTAGTAGGTGGGCGCTCCAGAATATCTTCTAATTCTATTTCTTCTTTCTTCTTCTCCATAAAGTGTATGATCAGCTTTTATAACGTGAAATTTGACGTTGATAGGAGACGATGGCTGCTGCGGAGGAGCAACGCCGTAGTGACTTTAAGGCCGGGCGGGCGGTGGGTCTGTCCGGACGGGAGATGTTCTCGTTCGACCCGGCCATGGCAGCTGACGCCGACGACGAAGACGACGGGGCCGTCGACGTGCTGCGCTATGACAGCGACGACGACGACCATCAGTATAGAGAGCTACAGCTTGATCTCATCGGCATGGAGGCTTGCGAGGTCAGTTTATTACATCATCAATCTCTTTTTCATCACTACACTTGACGAAATAATGAGTTTATTTTCGAAAAGCAGACTAGGCCTGTTCAGTATTGAAGGCTATATGTTAATATCAGCTCAAATGATGTACAAAAATTTAAATTAATTCTTAAATACAGAAGCGAATATCATAATTTCTAATGTTACATTTTTTGCTCATAATTCTATACTATATTGATAGTTACTATGCTTTAGATTGTTTTATTTCATTATAATACCTATATATATCTGTATCTTGGCCACTTGAATTCCCCAAATCAAAATGATTTACAATGAAATTTGTTGTATTAAGTAAACCAATTATCATTACCATACAGCTAAATCAGTCTAGTTTATAGAAATATCTTTCATACATTTTAAATAAAATGTACTTTTCATAAATTTTTCTAATAAAAAATAATCTTTAAAGGTGGACGACTCTGGTACGAAAGCCTCTGAAGATCGATTGGTACAGCTTAGTAAAGGGCTTGAGAATGGTGAACATAAAGAGGGCGAAGTCCTCGAAGAGGAAGCCCCCGCGGACACCGGAGGCGACGTACCTATCAACGAGAACCTTTTCCTTGACGAGGACTTGGATGAAGAACTACAAAACTTGGATCTTGAAGATTAGTGATTTTACTCTTAATATTTTTTATCCAGTTAGGTAAATAATGGGGCTAGCAGTGTCGTGAAACGTGATAAGTGCAATTCTGTGACGGTAAACATTTGTGGAGCAGATTTCGTTAAATATTTATTTATTAGAACTTTATTTCTACAAGAATAAAGTACAATTTGCGATTGGGAAACTCTTTTATGACATTTTTCATGCAGTTACAAAGTGGTTTCTTTAGAATGTGATTGGAACAACTTTAAAATTCAGTGATCATGTTCGCGTATAATAGCTTCATAAGAGAAAATATGAACAGACTAGCAACATTGAATATTGTGTATTGCCAATACAAAGTCGTATTGCAATAAAGTCGATAGAAATGCGATGAAGTATTTTTATTAAATTGGATCTAGCCTTTACACACAATTTCACTATTCCATCTACAGGTAGAGCTAGGTCTACCGCAGTTTCAATAAAAAATTCTAGGTAAAATAGCTATAAGAAACTCACTTCTATCTGAGAATAGAATGTTTATTCCTGTCAACTAATAATAACATCTTTATTTATTTATTAGTTTCTGCTTTTGAAAGGCTGGGGGGTGAAAAAAGAACTTTTTCTTCTAACAGCATTCCATATCTCTCTCGGCAAGAAGTGGAGCATTTGACGCTCTTTGATCTTCTTTTTAATTATCACTTTAAATGGTTGAATAATGCTAGTGTTTGTTTACCATGTTAAGTAACTTGTTAGTATCAACTTTAAATATTTTGTAATTTTCTTTCATAATTTTGTAATATATAATTCAATTCATATAAGTTTGGCACTTTTTAACAACATATTATATTATGGCTGGTTTTTAGATACTTTCACCAAACCAAACAATGATGCAAGAAAATTTAAAATAGATTTTATACAAATCACACAAAAAAAGTTCAGATTAAGATTTTTCAACCAACTAGTCGTTTCAGACCAAAAATATAAGAAATTCAGAGTGTATCTTTTAATCGCACCACTGACAAGCTCAACAGTTCTTATAACAATTAGTGATAATATGGTATTTTTTCTCTTGAATTGTCTTCTAAACTAAAATAAAGACAACATTAGTAGTCCCAATGTTTATTTGACTGATGTTCGTATAACTATTGATGGCACTAATTGAAAGTGAACCAACTGCCTTATTACAAGTTTCATCAGTTAGTCCAGATTCGATCCAGGCTGTCTTATATTTTTAATAAAGCCAGTCAGAACAGCATATTTTTCCAAATAGGGTCTACTCTAATTCACTTTTTGTAATAAAACAATAAATGTAACGCTTGGTTAAAATATGCTTCTAGTAATTTTATTTTGTTACAATATGAATTGTCTCGACAATTTTATTCTCCCAAAAAAATCTTTGGAATACCCGCTATGCTCATTTACTCTGGGGCACAGACGAGAATTATTTAGAGGATGCAAAGGGAATTTTGGGCCCTACAGCCATATCTGATGTGTTTTATAAAGTTTTTTCATTGCAGTTGAGAATGGTTTGTGGTTAGTTGTTACGCCAATTTTTACGAAAGAAAAAGTTTCTAATTCTGCTGTTGCCTTGAGACGACCTTTGGTTTTTTTTAATACAAAATAGTATAAGCCAAGCGTTTTTTTTAAACATTTTATAACATTAATATCATCTAGAGATGCTATAAATCGCCCATTGGACTTTAAAAGATTCCTATTTGTTTCCCTTGTGGACATGTGGTATACATGTGGTGCTCTGTTTATATGTCCACAGGATGTCCATACATGTGTCACTGTAGTATTAAGATATAAAGATGTTTTTTTAGTGACAAATTAAGGCAGAATTAAAATTTTGTACCAGTCCAATATTTATAAAGTAATAGATAACACAATTGAATGAAAATGTAAATAAAATAAAATGTTATAAATAATTGGTATGACTTTTAATTATAAAAGAATATAAATACATGTAATTTTATGAATCTTTATTTTGTTTCATGTATATAGTAGCTTATTTCAGTATGGTCAACCAATTTGCTGGGTTCTCAATAGTTATTTCATCAATGACATCTTGAGAGAACCCTTTTGTCTTCATTTTTGGCAGAACGTTGTTTAAGATGTGGGAATAGCCATGGCCTCCAAAACTCGCCTGAAAGAGTTACGTGGTTATGAAGGGTACCTAAAGGAGTACAGAGGAGTACACAGACACCTAAAGAAGGCGGCAGAGGTGGGTGGATGTGGAAAACAGAAGTTCGTATAATGTAGCGCAGCTCTGGAAAGGCCGATAGTGGATTGCAATATGCTGATATGATGGTGACATGACATTCTATAAGCCCAAAAACCTGGTACTTCGAATAGGCAGATTGATTGGAAAATCTGAAATACTGTTAAAGACATGGGAGTTGTGATGTTTTTCTGTTAACTTGTATAACCGATATTTAGGATACGTCAAAAACCGTGCTCAAATATTGACATCACAGTGGATGACAAACGGATAAGTACCGAGTTTGTGTAGTTGCGTTATACCAGCTATTATGAAATAAATTGACTGTGGGGCTGGCCCAGTGCCTGATCAAGACAGCACTGGGAATGCCCACTTCCTTCTTTTATTCTTACAGACTCATGTCTCATTATCATCATCATGTCAGCCAAAAGACGCCCATTGCTGGAAATAGGCCTACCCCAACGATGTCCAAAACAGATCAGTCTTGTGTCCACATCCACCGGCTTCCCACAACTTCTGGATTTAGCTGCTTGTTATTAATTACTTACCAATCTATGTTTGGTGTGTATGTCATGCGACATGAGGATCCTGTCTGTCTTCTTTTCATCGACCAGTAGACGGATCTTGTCGATCCTCTGCGCGTCCGAGGGCATGTCCGTTTCCACGCTCAGCTGGTAGTAGGATACCTCCACGCCGAACAGATCGAACTGGCAGAACGTGCCTAGCTCCGAAAATTCTAGAAGTTTGTCGTTCTCCAACAAAGTGCCTGGTAAAGAAGATGAAATATTGTAAAATAGTTACGTGAGACCAATAGTAGTCTTAGATTTAGGCAGTTTTTAGGAAATGGTATATTTATATGCCTGTTATATAACTGTATGTATCGTTAAATGTAGCGTTACCCTATTGAAAATATCAAAGTTTGGAGCCCCGAGCAATGGCCAACGTAAGTACATAGAATGAGCAAGAAATAGACCATAAGCATACAAAAGTTAAATTACAGTAAAAACTGTTAAATGAATCATAGATGACTAGGATTGCATTACTTTTGCCTTCACTTTACATTTGGGTATATCGAAGCCAGATCCAAAAGTTTAAAAAATATTCAATTTGAACATTATTTCATGAAGAATTCTGAAACGTTCTGATTTTTTTAAATGGTTATAATGATATGAATATTGAATGACACTATAAACATACTAATTTATACAAGAGCGGTCTTATAGATAAGTAACGCTCTTTTTCGGTCGTTAATATGTTTTGTATTATAGTATTTTTTTTATTGAACCAACATTAACTTTCAAAATAGTAGGAATTTTTGGTACCTATAGATATCAGTAAGAAAGTGCAAAGCTTGTCTCTGAACATCATCCATTGTAAATAAGTTATAAAATAAATAAAATTTAAAATGCATTCGTAAATGTAACAAAACACCATGCAACAATAGCTTTATATCAAATGTTATAATATTATTTCTCAGGGTTTTTAGTTTAACACACAGTTTTTACAAGGCAACAGAAAAATAGCCGCCCAGTTTGAGGGCCCTGGGTTAACTTAGGGGAAACGTGAGGGGTGGCGCATCTATTGCGCATGCGCGGCGCGATAGCGACGTTTTGATTGACTGTTAATGTTTGTATGGGAAATGAGCGCGAGTTGCGGCGCCAGAATAAAATAGTATAATGTATATTTTGTGAGACCCTTAAAATTAAACTAAGAGTTTATAACAAGATTTAATAAAAAGAAATGTCTCACGGTCTAAGTGCGACATGACAGCTTTTTGTGATGCTCCACCGGCTTCAAGGTAAAGACGGATGATCTCGAAGGGCGCGTCCACCATCCGGTGAGGGTGGAAGCTCACGCCGCACTTTATCTCCTGCTGCACCTCGCCCGCTGCCTTAATGGCTTTAATTTCAAAGTCTAGAAAAGAAACTCAAATATTGTAGATATATTTCTTAGTAATATGGTCCGCCATTCCAAATTGTTTCTAAACGCTATTACTGTTACAACCACATGTCAGCAAAATATAGTATTATTTATTTGAAACTTTGACTTAAACACATTTAATGTGTTTCTTAACGTATGTTTTTGTTACGTAAATAAAGTAAAACGCTTATTAACGTATATAACGACATAATTTTTAATGGTATTGTTTTATTAATTTAGGGTGATATATGCATAACACTCTACCTCTCAAAGGCCACACGCTCGCAATCTCTCCCATAAATCCAGCTTTTATTGTGGAATCTGCTGTACAACCTTCAGTCAACTCCTTCTTCATATAATCATACATGTCTTCTTGTGTGTTATGCAGATAGTTATCTGGCTGCGTGTCAGATATGTAATACCCTGTGCCGGCCACTACGTGCACGTTGGTATACTGTGACACCTTTTTGCAAAATGGAAGTTTCCTCTCCAAGCCTTCTGTGGAGTTTTCTACTATTGTTCCTGGGAATTGAAAGTGACATATTTTGATGCAAGTTTCATAATAAGCCAAGCTCTCAATGATGCTTTACGGGCAAGATAATAGGTGTATATGTGTATGATATTATCGTGTGTATTTTATATTATTATTACTTTAACTAACCAAGGACGGCATAAAGTATAGAATTCCGAACTCATCCTGTCATAATAGGAATATGCTGTCAACTTTAACCTGCAATGGTAGAGTTAATTCTAACCATATTTACATCAGTCTTTCTCATACCTTAACAAAATACATAATAAAATATATTATATGAACTTTTACGTGCTTCGGAAATCGTGTTAGGCTGTTGATTACGATAACCGGGAAAGTGTAATTTGCGGGTAACTGGTTTTACCTACTTACCCTCATTGGCTCTGTAGTGGTGTTCTGACTAAAATGATTATGTGCTTTTGTAGAATGGGTTCTCTATAACAGTGAGTTCTATTGGTGATAGATAAACATTTATAGCACACAGTGCCTTCAGATCAAGTTGATCATTGTTTTTTGTTTTTCAATGGACGCATTACGGTTGATGCGGTCATCCGATACAGACACCGTATAATCAACTTACCTCCGCCATATTTTTTAAAACTAGCAACGTCTTCCAAGATGGCCGTGTGCGAGCTATCGTCGTTTATCACCAGATTGAGTCGGGAGCTGTACGGGTATTGCCTCAGATATCCTATGTTCCCTAATTGGAATGGGTTAGAAAACTTGTCCGCTAGCGCACTCGGCGGCTTGCGGTAGAAGTGGGTGAACTCCATAGACAAATGCTCGTGGGTCAGAGTCCGTCCCAGCTCAGTAGGGTTGACATCACCCAACACTGTAAAATGTCATGATAAAAATTATTTATCTATATATAAATAAAACAGTTGAAATCGGGTGTCTGTACATTGAATATAATTATCAAATATTAAGTCAAGACGATTAAAGAAGTGTAAGAGAACTGCACCCAGGCTTAGTTGTATCATAATCAGATGTTGGGAAAAAGTTATCGTTATTTAAGACATACGCTGTATGGGATTTTATTAGAGGTAAAAAAAGGAGTTTTTCGCTAAATAAACTGTTTGCTAGAATGAAAAAAATATTTAAAAAACCCCTGTTTGTTAATCACCAGTTAACATTTCAAACTTACGTTAAAATTACATTTGCAGAAAAAAAAGACGATAAAAATGCCTACAAAGAAAGTGTATTAATAATGGCTTTTTTTAGATAACGCATGTAGTTTTATATGTTGTTAGCAATTAAAATAAAATTATGTTATTATGTTGCACGGCCATTTACGGCTATAGACAACTTTACAAGTTTCCCGATATGACGACGATGATGATTTATGTTTATCTATTCCTGAAATATAGTGAAAGCGCTTGTTTATTTATGAAAAAAAATCTTTCCTGTAGGACATGACGCAGGCAGCAGCTAGTATGTATGCAGTTTTTAGTTCATGTGGAGAATACGAATATGGAAATATGGAATCTCCTGAAAACAATAACCGAATGGAATCTCTATAGATAACTGTCGCTATTAATGGAGCGCGCCAAAGCGAGATGGGGATGTCTTTCCGATCCAATATTTGCCAAATAAAGGATTATGTTAGTTTGTGTGTGAACGTCATCGCGTTTAACTTTTATTTTCGACTAATGCTGTTGCCCGCAAATGGCTTTTACAGCGTTACCGGGGTTAGTCTTCAGGGCGCTCGAGCCATGAGGTAGCCGTTTAGCAGTAGCTGTACTTGGTACTGATTTTTAGGTATAACTTGTTACCCATACCTACAAGTTAGGCACCGGAAGTCGCATGATGTCACTCGTTCGCTGCCAGGTCAGTACCCTTGTGTGAGTTTCAATCGAATTGAAACAACTCGATCGTGTTTGTCGTCAGCTGGCAAATTATATACGAACAACATTAGCATCTCTGTTGTGAGTATTGGAAACAATTTTTTTATATAGATACTGTTGTCGCTTCCAATTTGATAGTGGGCTACAAAAACGATAAAGACGATTCAATTCGATTGAAACTCCCACTAAGGGTACTGAACGCAAAACTAAGATCAAAAGGTCTCGATACGATTGAAACCCACACTAGGGGTACAGATGGTATGTGTATGCTGTCTGACGCTATCACTTTATACCTAGTATCTAACGGATGGACGGAGGCCTGAACGACTGATCAGTGTACCTGTCTACTAACTCAGAGGTCTCAGGTTCCAATCTCGGTAGATAATTGTATGATGACTGAGAATATTTGTTTACTAGTCTTGTATGTTTTATATGTATTTTATGTAATATATTTATAAACATATTACTAAATATATTTCTCCATTATCTAGTATCCATAACACAAGCTCTGAATGAATTACAATTTATCTGTACTTTAAAACTTAATTCGATCTTTTAATCGATTAAAAATTTACGTTAATCAACAAGACAAAATAATCGACAACTAGACATTAATTACATTTAAGCCTTTACATACAAAGTTGCAGAATACCTGAAAGTTATGAGAGTTCAATAAGAAAAACTTTATACGGTGCCAACTGTATGGGACTTCCCCCACAACCCACCAAAAATCGATGAAATGAACCATGAAATTATATTTTATATTATTTGACTTGAAATACCTTATAATTGCGACCCTTTCTAACCAACAATTAACAAACAATATCAACAAATTGTTATCTTACCCAGTGAAAAAAAAAGAAAACAAAGTTTGATGTTGAATTGATTAATTAAAAATTATTAAGTTACTTCACAGGAACGAAATCCGGACAACTAACTGAGTATCTATTTCCTAGAATTTACAGTTTGTTATCAAAAATAGACCAAATTTTTTAAGGTTTGATTTGAAACAAAGATTAAAATTTGCAGTTACTTACCGGTTTGTACTACAGAAGTCATAATTAATTATATTTTAGTCAATATCTTTAAACTCTTTAAGCGATACTTTCTTTAAGAGACACTTAAATATTGCGCTATCTTTATAGAATAGTATAAATAAAATACAAAGCAAACACTGTTGAATTGATTACGATACTATCTATTTTGTTATCACAGCGCAGTAAACATTAACGCTACAGAGTTAATATTAGAATGCGTCTGTGGAATGAGTCGTGTACTCGCTTGCGCAATAATTGCTTCTTTCCTACCTGTAGTGTTGCCATCTTGCCCACCGACATTTCCCAAGTTCTCGGGAAATTTTTGTGTAAAAACATCCCTACAATATATTAAATAAATAAATCGATAATTAAAAAAGTATTTTAATAAATGTGAAAATAATTAATGAAAAATGAACATAACAATGTCCATGTATCAATCTTATTAATAACTATATTATGATAACATACGAAAAATAAAAAATAAATATCAAATATTTTTACCGGCATTTCTTCATCATAATTTATCGATTGTGATGGCAGATGTAGACGAGATGAAAGATTTCAGATCAGTTTCAGCATACTTTATAATAAAAATACTTTTATTATAATTATATAATATATATAATTATAATAAAAACATGACTTAGTTGGTAAATCCCAAAACAGAGACAAGAAGCACTTAATAATATGTGATAAATAGAGGATGTCATTTATATACAGAGCGGGGATTCACCAATGAAAAGAGTTGCCAATATTTATTTTCCAAATTCTGCAAGTTTTGATAAAATTCATTAATTTTTTGTGTGACCTTTCTTTGAGAAAATCTTATCATCTACTAGTGGTCTAGTGGTACTTCAAAAATCTAAAAATCTGGTTAGAAAATCACTTAACAACTCTGTTATCAAAAGATATATATTAATGAGTTCGACAGGCATACCTTGCTGTTATTTCTCACAGAAATGATGTTTTTAACCGACATAAAAAAAGAGGATGTTCTATGTATCACTATATGATATTTTTCGAACAAACTTGGCGCCAATAGATGAACCTTGTCTGTAACATTTTCCTTAGTTGTACTAAAGTACTTTCCGAGTGCTTAATTGTTATACTGAGAATAAACTTAAGCAAATGCCTACCTTATTATTAAAATAACTTCATGATACATATGCGTTTTATCATTATTATCCGTCCCTAAAATACTCTGTGTCTATCACTATGGTAACAGTAAACAATTATTTCTGTGAAAATATGTGGAAAATATTGTAATTTTAATAGTTATTCAATTGATAATAATTTAAAATGCCTATTATAGTTACGGATTATGTCTGGACACAGACAAGTAGCTTTATACAGATCAAAGTTCCGGTAAGCCAAGTTAAACACGAAAAAGTAGACATATTTACGACAGACTCGTACCTAAAAGCAAATTACAGCCCGTTTATATTTGAAATATTTTTATTGCACGAAGTGGATAACAGTAAAAGTAAGTGTGTTGTAAAAGAGGACCTTATAGTGTTTGATTTGGTGAAAAAGGAGGAGCTCCATTGGGAAAGACTTGAGAAAGACGTATCCAAATCAGATAAAATGAAAATAAAACTAGAAATATTGGAAAAATGCCAAGAGAAAGCAAAACAAGAGTTTGAAGATAAAAAAGTAAGAAAGAGCCAATTGGACAGATTTACGGTTCAGCAAGCTATGGACATTGATACGAAGCAGCACGCTCTCATGGACTCTAGAAGAGACGAAGAAAGGAAGAAAGCTATGGATGCTCTCGAAGAATGGCGTGTGGGTAACGGAGACTGTCCTAAAATTAAAGAACATCCAATAAATGATGAAGTATTTGGACACATTAATAGTTCTGGAGTAAAAATAGTTGAACTGTCGTCATCTGAAGATGAAGCAAAAGAAAAACCAAATACGGTTGTAGAAAATTTAGTTCCAACTAAGAAACACAGCAACAATGATGTCAAGATATCGAAACCTGTCAAAACGTTAGTTAAATCTGAATACGTTGAGAAAAAACGTAAAGAAGTGGCTAGTAGAGTACTTCCGCGATTAAGAAACACAGCAGAATTAGAAATCACACACACACCTCGAACATTCCCGACACCAAGCAGAGAATCCACGGCGAAAGAAGAGGAAGCCTGGATAAAAAATATTACATTAGCTAGAAGAGCTACAGGTATGGTGTATACTTAGTTTTGATCAATCGTCTAAGTAAAATTTTAGTAGGACCTGTAAATACCTATTAAAAAGTGTACCCCTTCTCAAGTGTACCTTTTTGGTTTTGCAGGTTTCGTGTCTGAAGATTTACGCCCGGAAGAGCAAGATCCGCAATGGTGCAAGGAGAAAGGCGACGAGTTTTTCCGTAGCGGAAATTTTTTAGGCGCCATCAGTGCTTATACGCATGGAATACAGCTGTCTGATAAACTTCCCACTTTGTTCGCCAACAGAGCTGCAACACATTTCGCTCTCGGGAATTTTAATAAATGCGTTAGTATAGTATACCCTAACAATTTGCTACAGAAAATTTAATTTAAAATTTACAATGTATAACATGAAACGATCATAACTAAAATATTGTTTTTCTTAGCTGAATGACTGCTCAACGGCACTGGAGCTAATGGTGCCACACTGTGAAGGCAACCGTCGCAGTCGTGCGAAGTGCATCGCCCGGCGCGCAGCTGCGTTGGCGCGAATCGGTTACCTTAGCAAGGCAATTGACGAGATGAAAGCTGCTTCTAAACTTCTCCCAGACGATGAAAAAATTAAGAAAGACATTTACGACATGGAGAGGGCGTGGAAGCAAAACCCAGATTCCGATTAATACTGTAAATTAAACAAATAAAAGTATACTCAATCACATGAGTAGATCTATTTTTAATTTAAATTAACCGCGAGCAAAGAGAATTAAACAGGAAGTTTATGAAAGGTGAAAAATAAATAATGATATCGACAAACATTTATAATTTTATAATAATAGGAATAAAATTACAATAAGACCTAAAAAAAAATATTTGATCATTCTTCTACAATTTTTTTGGATAATCCGAGGTTGTTTAGTAAAGCGTGGGGAGATGGATCTCTACCGCGAAACCTCCTAAATACTTCGCTAGGATGGCAGCTGCCACCATACGCCAAAAATGTGTCTTTGTACCTTTTGCCTACAGCAATAATATCTTGGTCGCCCTGTTTTGCTTCCTCGAACGCACTATAAACGTCCGCCGCAATCATTCTTGACCACAAATGACAGTAATAAGCTGCACCCCATTCTTCGGAAATTATCTTTGTGAATGATAATGGATGAGAATTGTGTTTGTCAAATGGCAAAAAATGATATTTTGGCCATAATTCTTTCACTAGATCTCTCCAGAAAGTTTTCTTCAAATGCAATTCAAGATCAAGTCTGGAGAGGTATAGTTCATTGCACAACTGGTATCCTGACATATGCTGTCTCACATTACGAAGATTTTTTACTATATCATCTGGCAATGGTTCATCAGTCTTATAGTGACCACTAACAGCTTGGATTGTATGAGGATCATAGAGCCAATGTGTCATAACTTGACCGCAAACTTCTGCAGCATCCCATTCTACATTTGATAGACCAGCTACCTCAGAGTAGTTTGCTTTTGTAAGTAAGTGACGAAGTGAATGTCCAAACCTTTGGAACAATATACCAACTTCTGAGAAGCTTAGAAGAGATGGTTTTTTGCTATTTGGAGCTTGGAAATTAAATATTAAAGCTGAAAGTGGGGCAGTTGATGTTAATGTAGATTTGTTACGAATCGATATGTGCCATCCAGCATCATCATGCACGCGTATTTTTTCATCTTGACGAGCATATGGATCCAAATAAAATCCAGCTATCGGGTTGTTGCTTGAATCGTCATAAACATCATAAAACTTAACATCTTTATGCCATGTCTGTAAGCCATTTCTTTCGACAATTTGTATTTTAAAAAGAGTACTACATAGGTTGAAGAGACTAGTGATGACTCTTGGAAGAGGAAAATATTCGCGTATCTTATCTTCATCAAAGTTATACAATGACCACTTCTGTTTCCTTTGCCAGTATGGAATATCCCAATTAGCTAATTTATCATCGAACCCTCTTTCATTGGCGAATCTTTGAAGAAGTTCAATTTCTACTTCTTGCATTGGATGTGCAGTTTCAAGTAAACTATCGAAAGTTTTGAAAACATTTTCTACAGAACCTGCCATTTTTGTTTCCATGCTCATATCAACAAATGAGTCAAAGCCCAGAATATTCGCTTGTTCATGACGTAAACTCCGGATCTTTTCCAAATTTGTACTTGTCTCTAATTCTTTGTTGACATAATTAGAACAACGTTGTAAGTTAGCTTGTAAGACATTCCATCGTAGTTTTCTATCTGGACAATACTGCATGAAAGTGTCATAAATGTGGGGTTGTAAGGTTACTTTCCAGGGTCCCTTGTTTGCATCGTTATGTATAGACATTGCTTTTACTAAGCTCTCTGGAAGCTCTTTCATTACTGCTTCATCTTCTATAGTACTTGAGAATACTTTGGTAGCAACATTCACTTTATCACGGAACATTTGCCTTTCTTTTTGTAATGATGTAAGAATATTATTCAAACGTTCTCTTTTCACTCCTTTAATATCCAAGCCATTAAGTTTCCCTTCTAAAATATATTTATCTAAAAGTCTCTGTTCTTCATCAGTTAATTGTTTCAAGCGATTCTTCTCATTAACTGCTGCTTGAAAGATGGGAACACTATTAAATTTAGTGGACCTTGCTTTGTGTGCTCTTTCATGTATCTGTATATAAGATTTAGTTGGCATGAGGCAGCTGTTTCCTAAGTACAATGTTTTTGCCATGCCCCATGTCAACTCTAACTGAGTATCTATCTTTTCTAATGGTTGGAAAATCTCTTTAAATGCATTTTTACAGTTTTGTGAAGACTGTTCAATCTGGGCAACACCATTTTCATATTCCAAGCTCTGTTTACTGATAGCAGCAATACATTTTTCTATTGTAAGATGACTGAATTCAGGCAAACCATTGTCAGCAAGTAATGAATTTTTATCTGCATCTTCACCAATTTCAGGAATCCTGAAAAATTACAATGGTGTTTTGAATTTTTTAACTAAGAGGATGTCAAGCTTTCTAGAACAAAGTGGACAAATTTACAGGCAGCACAATTATTTCAGACAGTATGTATTGATGTAAAATTCAGTTGCAGTTAAAATTCAATTGAGATACATAGCACAAATTTTAAAACATGTTTTGCAGTTGTTTTTGCACTCAAGAGATCTTGCATTTTCAGTACCATAACAAGTGGGTAAATGCTTTAAATTAAAAAAATTTCATCCTGCTGACCTAAATAGTTTTCTTTTAAAGAGAATACATCAGTAAATTGGAAAAATATTTCTTAAATTTACTTAGTTACTGCAAAAGTTACCACTAGGCATTTCTAGGCAATTACTAGGTGGTTTGTCATTCAATATTCTTCTCTAATATTTGTCACACTATAATATTAGAGGCAACTACTTTAACACTGACACTGACGGAAAGTTAATGCTATGACCATAAAAAAACAAGTACCTATCATATATAAAATCGAAGTCTTTTATAGATTGTTAGTAACCATGTTAGGTTCGCCATAGTTGGGGTTTCTTATAACTTTGATGAAATATTTTACATTTATCAAAAAAGAATTTTCGATAGCGTATATATTATATTATCTACATATATTATATAAACTATTATGATATACATAAACATTTCTATTTCATTCAGTACTAAGGAAAATTAATTCAACTTACAATACGACGTATCCAGCATTTCGTTTATTTGGGTAAATTTGTTTCTTTACATGACGTGCTATTAGATTTGTGCGAAAAAAAGATAATGCCATGTTTAATTCGAGTTATATTATTTGGTAAGCTGAAAATATTTCATAATCGGAATTAAATCGACCACCGAGCAAGCCCAACATATGATGATGACATTGACAGATTCATTAGAAACCTTGACTGCTAATGTCGGTTTTTCGTTCTTATTATATAAAGGATAGCAAAAGAATCTCATGCAAACAACCACATCTAATATATTTCTTCTATAAGTTTAGGGCTTGGGCTACCAGGGTAACGTATCCCAGTACTCCCGGAGGCAGATTTTGACGTCAATTGAAAGACGGAATGTTTATTCTTATTCAATAAACAATAAGCATAACACACAGGACCTTAACTGACACACGACTGACCAAAACCTACCAAAAAACCAAGTTTTTTATTGAATTCTTACTCGAATTTCTGTAATTTAACTCTTTCAGCCATATTCGTTTTTTTATTAAACATTCAATGTATCTTATAATAATAATTAAATTGTTGATCTCTATATACCCTATCAAATAAGCATGATCATGTATATAGTACTGTTTGTCGAAAATTTACGATCTTAGTGATTTTTACTTCTAGTTTCCAAACCAAACAAATACATTTTTTGCCTACTTTATCGTTTTAAATGATTAAAAATCATTTTCCAATTTGTGGATAACAGTCCAATATTTCTAACTTTTAGAAAAAGAACCGACCACAAACACGAACAAACATGCAGATAACTATTTTTAATGTTATCGTTTAGTCTACCTTTTATGGTTATAATATAATAAAAAGTTGACTTTTGACGTAGGATATTACCATATAATATCCTTGCTTTTAAAACATTTACTTTAAGTAAGTAAGCCAATACTATTGGCGGGTAGAAATAAATTAGGTACAGTTAGTTATGTTTTTTATTTTACAGTTATAAAATCCACTTTCTCATTTTCATTTTCGCTGATAGAAGGGATATTTTCAACAAGTGGTACATTAACTAATTGACATGAACACAAACGGTTACACACGTTATAATTATGTTCGTTTGTTGTTTCTTTTGCTTCTAGATTCTCTCTAGTTTCATTTACAGGTGGTTTGCAGCAAAAGTCTGTGTCAAGTCCCATCTTTTCTCCGTCTTCTAAAGTTTGGGGGAGATGTTGATTCAATGTTTCGGGTAGGAGTAAGCTCGCAATTCCTCCGGCTACGA
This sequence comes from Acentria ephemerella, assembly GCA_943193645.1. Lineage (NCBI taxonomy): Eukaryota > Metazoa > Arthropoda > Insecta > Lepidoptera > Crambidae > Acentria > Acentria ephemerella. The sequence continues at coordinate 1,677,357 of OW971887.1, forward strand.
GTAAAGCACCCATGATTATCAAAGGTAAAACCATGATGTCTGAGCCCTGAAAACAGATTAAAACGATTAAAACGCACAGATTAAAACGCAAAGATGAAAATAATGATTTTATAGCAAATATTTAGCGAAAACACTTAACACCCCGTTATTAGTACGTGTACTTTATTAGTACGTTTATACGTTACGTGACTTTTTTACGTTTATTAATATCCATAACAAAAGTTCATAATTATGCATAATTTGGCAAGAATAATTATTATGTTATAATCGGACAGATTATGAGCTCTGTGAGGTTCGTTAACAATATAACGGTTAGATTTTATATTATCGGAAAAAATGCATTAACGGTATGTTGCTGTTCACAATATTTTGATAATTTATAACCTCGCGAGTTAAATTATAAACTAACGGCATTTACAATATTACAGTGATATGTTTATATATGTCTTTGGTAAAACTGTAATATTTGTTACTCTTACCAAATAGTTGACGAGTGGTATGAATATAGGCCCCAGCATGCCCAGCACGGAGCTCAAACTCATACCCAGACCTCTGACCACGGTGGGATACAGCTCTGACGCCATCAGAGGAAGAACCACGAAGGATGATGATATACCCATCTTCCCGACACAGTACAGAGCTAAGGTCACGTATGTTTCTAAAAAAACGAAAGATGAATAAATCTCAAAGTAAAGTTAGGTTTATCTATGTGTTAAATTGGGGGGCGACCAGGTGAATTGTTTCGGCAGAACTCAAGTCACCTCCTTAAGGGCAATGGAATTACCGGGGAGTTTAAATGGGTATCCCAGTACCTGACGAGGCACTGGGTGAGTACAAACATACCATAAAAAGGTAAATTTCATAGTCAATTATTAAATTAATTCTGAGCGATACTGTGCCATACGTGTAATGTGTAATTTATCATATCGATTGAGAGGAACACAAAGAAAATATGAGTGGACTACCATGTTAGTGGTACATACCATGTTGGACTAAGAAGGTCGTCAAGCAAGCCACGCCGCCAACGACCATGCTCATGCAGAGCGTCCACCTCCTCCCCAGCCTCTCCATAGATGGCCATAGGAACAGATACGTAGGCAACTCAACCACACCGGCAAGGAAAAAGTTCAGAAACTCATCCCCTCCCAACACCGGGGCGTAGTAAGATAGCCCTACGTACACGCTGGTATTAGTGAACCAGATGAACGTTATGATGATTGTCTTCTTCCTCAGATTTGGGGTCTTGAACAAATCCATGATGCCGTACTTTCTAGATTTTTCCTTCTCTATATCCTGCTTCAGTTTGTCTGACTCGTATTTGCGGCGAAGGTGCACCATGTAGTTTGCTGGTAAGGATTTGCCGTTAATTCTGCAATATTTGATGATTCAAAACCAAAAGATCTTTAATTGTCTAAGAATATGGTACATTATAAAGCTGTACAATATTGCTAATTGAATCTTCAATGTAAATTATGTATATTGTTTTGACAAATAATTTCATTCAGAGGATGCTCATTCCCTTTCCGGGAACATGTAGAATGCGCATGCCAGATCAAGAATAAGTCTCATGTAAACCTATAGGCAAAGCCTAAAAGCTCCTTCTACCTAGAGACATGGTGAAGCTCATGGCTGTTATATTGTGGGCACAGGAAGAGTTAAACATGGGCCTGCACAAAATATCCCAAAGAGTCAAGATGTAATTTTTAGTATTGAGTGGGGCATACATTTGTCCTGTTTTTTGCATGTACACGATACCACATGACGAAAAAATGTAAGAGCGGCTCAAAATTGTACTACTTCACATTTCATGATGCGATAGCTGCGTTACTCACTCTCCCTAAATGACCTATAGGATGAGAGAGTCAGCCATATTGAACAAGCCACTACTCTATAGTCGCATTAGTCGTCACATCAATTATCAGTAAGTACGCCTTATTTGCAGTGGGACATTGTAATGGCTCACATCAAAAAAGAGTCTTTTTTACAAACACTTTCAATTCGTGTCCTACACAACACAAGCAATTTGACTTTAGTCATGACCTCAAGATAAAATATGAGGTCGCTCTTTAAATACAATCCAGCTTTTTAACGGCCTATGGACTTCATCTGAAGTCATACCATCAATAAACCATTGCTGGTTTATTAAGACGACATTGTGAAAAATAGCCTTATGATGTAGCAATGGATAGGCTGGCTGGTTTATATAACAAGAGTCTATTAACCGCAGGCGGTGTATTTTTATAAAAAGCACAACAAATGCCTCGAATACGCCTGATAGTAAGCAGTATGAGTCCATATGCTTGTAAAGCTAGTGCAGCACGCGACATTGCTGTTAGTACTGTTCTAAAGGTACAGTCGCCCAATAAAAAAGTTTATTTTCGACGATCTTTTGTTTTAGTTTATCGTCATTAGTACTAAACTATTATATTATTATTAGTACTAGTAATCAGTATCGTTTTTTATACAGTGGGACTCATTCTTAAGTATACACTTTTAAACTTTATTCATTGAAAATATTGCATCTCGTTCTATCAGTATGATAACAAAAAGAATAGCTGGTGAAATTAAAATAGTTAACTAAAGTTTCAAATGCAGGTAGAAGGAAGCGCCTACCTACATACTTTCTAAAATTGTCAATGACTTCTTTAAAACTGTCTTAATTTAGGTAATTTGACAGCTGTAATTCCTGCTATCCCTTTCCTATAACATAATGGGAGAGCGGGATATACTGAACTGAAATTAAATTTTGGAGTGTGCCGTCGGGATAAGGCCCATTATATACATTTATAATACATTTCAAAGCTTTTGAAACTAGTCTTTCACACATACCTGGCCATATTTTTCAATATAACTTCAGCTTTCTCAAACTGCCCTCTTGCAAGGAGCCACCGAGGGCTCTCTGGCATAGGCCACAGGTACAGGAAGAAGCAGATGAAAGGTAAGGTGGTAGCTAAGGCCAAGTGTCGCCAGTCTCGCACCAAGTAGACAACACCGGCCAGCAAGATTAGACCCATAGAATATGCAATATTTGACAGTATTGTGCATAGAGTACGGCAACGGGGACCAACTAGTTCAATGGCTGGAAAAAAGGTTTCTTTAAAACAATTACAATATCAAAGGCAAGCTATCTGATAACCATCTTACGCTGATATAACAATGTTCACAAAATTGTACTGAGGGTAAAAATCTATGGGATTTGACAAGTACGAGCGACAGCTAAGCGAGAGGTTATGTCAAAACCCATACATTTTTCACTTAGCTATTGCATTCGGAAAGCATGTTGTTCAGTCAACATTCAACTGATAGCCAGTTCTTCTGTGCTTAGGGAATCCAGGTGTAACTCGGTTCCATTTTCGGCTTTATCATCACACACCATCAGGTAATATGGAGGTTAAGAGTAATTTCGTTAAGAATAAATATATATTATACAGTGAATTTTCTTATTAAGACCATACAGTTCAAGATATAAAAAAGCCAGTCATCAAACAAATTAGAAAAATGAGTTCTTTAACTCGCTGTCTCTGCAAACCTAACGTGAAAGCTATGAACTTACGGAAAATGTAACGCTTGTGAATTTATTTTGAAATGACTCACCCAAAACATATGGAGTAGCCATTATCGCTGGCACAGTAAACCCCACTCCAATTCTATAAATTATCCAGACGACATAATTCTGCGCAAACGCCGTGGCCACTCCAAAAATGCACTCTATCAGTAGGTAAATGAAAAAGGAAGGTTTTCTTCCAATGGTGTCTTGGAGATAGCCGAAGATGTAGTTACCGACAATTCCTCCAGCTGCTAAAAGTACCAGGCCAAGGGTTGGAAGGAAGTCTTTATTGCAGACGAGATTCCACTGTGGGTTAAGATAAATAAATAGAAAGACTCACAATCTTTATCTCTTTATGATATTAGTATTGATAAATGCAAATTCTCAAATGAACCTCTTGCGTGTAATAAATTTGAATACTATTACAATTCATGGTAAGATCACAATACTGAATTTTAAAATCATAATTAGTATATTCGTTTTCAGAAAGTCTTACTAATTTTTGAGTACTGCTTTACTTTCCTTTGTCAAACCCAAAGGAGATCAAGAGAGAACGAATTATCTTAAGAGTCACCTAAGCGTAGTATATGAAAATTGTACACACCTCTGTAACAACAGTGTTTCTATAGATATTCCGATCGTATGACCAGCCACTTCTACACGGGATGATGTCAGTAGGAGTTTCCTTTGTGATGGCTTGGTCAAGAGTTTCGTAATTTTTCAAAATATCACTGTAGTTCCGATTGTACATGTTGCAATGGGAGTATTGTAGGTCGCCATTCTTCAGCTCGAGGGGTATGCTAGAAAAAATATTGAAGTGAGACAACATAACGGTTTAAATTTCGTACAAGTCATAACAGTGCTCGATCTATTAATTATTCTATCAAATTACCTTAAATTCTTGACTAGTTCAACATCAGGGAAGTGTTCAAGTTCTGGCACGCGGCACCAGTGGTTCGCTTCCGCGGCCATGAATAACTGAGCGTACGCATGAAACCCACACGGCACTACCGCGGGCAGCAGAATTAGGTAGATCACTAACTGCTGGTAGTGCCCGAACTCCCCAACATCTTCAAGGATAGCGTCGAAGTCCATTAAAAATGCTGTAAGAATAATAAAATCTTGTACCAAATTTCCATTTTACAACAAGTGTTGAGGTAAAAGAGGCTGCACTTCTCATATTTTCCTGGGAAGATGATAGAAACAATGGAGAAAATTGGAATGACACGATGGAAGTCAGTATCGGCTCTAAGAGGATATTGCTGGTAACTATATGTTGCACAATTTGGTAGCCAAGATGCGAAGGGCATTTATTGCTTTGCTATTTGCATGCGCTTCTCTAAATGGAAGTAACATAATGCCTATGGAAACCGGAAATATGTACAAGCCTCTTCATGATAAAAATGCAGTGAAACAGCTCAGTGCAACATCTTTATTTTTTATTTTGTTTATGGTTCAAAGATTGGTATGAAATCATTTTCCACGATTTTAAATAAAGTTATTATACAATGAAATAATTGGTTAGTATTTGTGACGGGAATCACAGGATATTTTTTTCTGATATTTGGCGTAATTTTGAAGCTTTTTTGTGATGCAATCATGAGCAAATCTTAAAATAGTGGCCGTAGTATGGTCCGATACTTAATTAGATTTTATGGCATTTTTAGTTTAGTTATTATACAATGAAATAATTGGTTAGTATTTGTGACGGGAATCACAGGATATTTTTTTCTGATATTTGGCGTAATTTTGAAGCTTTTTTGTGATGCAATCATGAGCAAATCTTAAAATAGTGGCCGTAGTATGGTCCGATACTTAATTAGATTTTATGGCATTTTTAGTTTGTAATATTATTGAGTTACACCTTACCTTCTCAACAATTTTGATTAATGTTGGTCCTCCGCGATAGTCCACTGGTTTTCTCCCCACCTAGCGATGGGTCCCCACCAACTGTCGTGTTTGGTTGTAAGCTGCGTACCTATTCAGGGGACCCTAAACTCTACCGGGATTTATACAGGCTGTTATAAATATTACTTTGATTTGGGACTTTCAAATCAATGTTACCGTATTCTTTGTGATTGGACGATGACATCTATTTTATCATTAAACAATAATGTATAGATTTGTACAGTCATTGTTACATATACAGAGGTATATGTGTGCGTGTGTGTGTGTACTTCAACATACAGAGTCGCATAATATAGTTGAGGATTTTATTTGGCAGACGTTCGTAGATACTTTGGAAGATTTACAGCTGCATAACGCTACAGACATTAACTGAAATATTTGAACGGTCGTATAAAAGCTATTATAGCTTTTGCATGTGTTCGAAGTAGTCTTTTAAAAATTTATAGGATTTATCTAGTGATATTACTGTTTCTATTAAATTGGGTATGTGTTTAATAAAATTTTAATGAGCCTTCAATATATCAGTGATTTATCAATACTTCCTGTGAAGGAGATTATTGAAATGATAAAAAAATCACCCGATATGCTCAAATGGGATGCGCGTGCGCAATTATTCCATTCGTCGAGCGCAGTCATTCAATTCGATTAGTGCTCTAATTGGACAACTCGATCAAGGTCGGTACTACAACATATATTTGCTCCTGTTACATTGAAAGCTCCACATCAGAGACGGTATGGAGAGGTGGGAGGTAACGAGAATTGTATATCATGTGCAGGAAATGAATACCAGTATTATCCTTGATATTTTCTGTCATGGTCAGATTTGGTATTTATTTAATAACCATTAATAGCAAACGTTTTGACGTATATGTGCTTTATTTGGTTTACTATATATACTATATGAAAAGGTTTTATGTGCATTAATAGACTATTAAATACACTTTCCCATTTTGTTGAGAAATTATTTTAAATCATAAATTTTGATGAGATAAAATAAAAAATCTGTATTTAACAACATTTATTCTTATTAATTTATTATATAAAGTAAATTTTTTAAATTAACTTATTTTTACAAATCTTACCTACGTGTTTTAGTTGAATATAGAAAATTGAACATTGCAGTATCGAGAACTATTTCCTCGTATTAATTTTAAATCTTATGGCACATTTTCCGGTACCATTCCGGGTCGTTTAAAGCTACGCTCTCGGGTCGTCCATCGCGATGCCTATAGTGGAACTCAGACACTCCTCGACCGGGGACTCCGTTCACTACAAACTTACAAAATCTCTCGACCATGCGCGCCTCCCACTCATCCGAAACGTAATGCACGGATTCGTACTCCACTGTCACCTGGAAAAGATAAAAATGGACCATTGGAACTACATGGGCAGAAGATATCCCATAGAGTAGAATTATGTTCAAATTAAATCTTACTAATTATGTTTGCTTATAAATTCCATTTTTTTCCGGCAGAAAATAGAGTGAGGAAAAGAAAAAAATATATACAAAATCAATATTTACAGATATTATTCAAACTATGTTGGAAAATAATAATTCAGCCATGTTATTGTTTTATTTTTGACAGATACGTAAATTTTAAAACGGAATTGATTTAATTTGTTTATTAATAAATTTATCTGATGATCAGATAAATTTTACGCCCTGAATACCTATAAATCATCCTCTAACTCTAAGACATGGTAGTCAATCAATTTGCGTTCAGCTCGCCCGAGTATATGACATTTTATTTAAAGTTAGAACTGTAATAAGATTTCTTTTAATACCTAGTCAAATGGTTTGAAGGTATTAATTAAAGTGTTAATAATCTTTGAAAAAACAAATCTTTTAAAAATAATATTCACCTGTACAGTGTAAATCTGGTCCCCTGCTTGGAACCTAAACGCGTAGTCTTTTGGAGCTTGTCCACCTTCTCCATGCTGATAAAGCTTCAGGTCTACCCACTTGATAGGCAGCATCTCGCCGTTCGCTAGCCCAAGGGTACCGGTTTCAAAACTGCATAACAAACTTTGGACTTATAACGTAGAACTACAAAAAATAAAAATAAGTCGGCCCCTATTCCGCTGTATACGGAGTAAATTAAATTTAAGTTATTCGCCTCTCTTTCAAACCATTTCATTAAGAAGGGATAGAATGACTTTATGGAATGTTAAGTTTGTTGACACTTATATGTATACCTTTGACTTATTTTAGTCGGCATGTTTTATGATGATTTTATAATATAAGGCGAAAACGCCTAAAAGAAACGTCATATGACGTCACCGGTCATCTGTATTTTTATAGTTGTATTGTACTGAAAGAGTAGTATAAAACTTAAATTTAAGTTAGTTCGTCCACAACAGAATCAGGGCCAATATAAAATATAAGTCATTGTTCAAGTACAATCCAAGCCATTCTAATTAAGAAATGGCCTAAAGGACTTGCATCCAGGCCAGTAAAGCTTTAAAAAAAGTTAGTGTTCTACTGATTGTGTGGTGTGCGCGTATGTCCGTGCGTGTGTATCAATGCGCGTATGAGCGTGCGTGTGTGTGGTTGGCGTATGTGCGTGAATTTGTGTGTGTGTGAGAGTGATAAATAAAATCTTTCATAGTCACAGCCACTGTAAGTAATACTTACACTGAAGCAGTAGAAGGCTGGCAGATGACTCCTACAGAGATGTTCAGTCCGTTTTCTAAAAAGATGTGGTGGAATGCGTATCTGTGCATCAGGCTCCAGTCCCGTTTATGACCTGAAGGGAGATTGTGAAACCTTTTTACAGAGCAAGATGTACAGGGCCGCCTTTTTCTAGAGGAAAAAGCGTTATAAATCTAAAGTTACAATTCAAACGTTATAAAGAATTGCCATCACGTAGCCCTTTCTACTCAGAACTGTTCTCCTAAAGGATACGACCGTGCCATTGCTACCTTATCCTAAGAAACTTCTTAATTAATTGATCTTAATCTGGTTTTGATTACGAAAACAAAGCTACTTCCTGGATGTGCCAATTAAAAATGTTATCTGGGCCTTCTCCGTACATAAGAAGTTGGTCCCAGTTCGCCCAGCCCAGCGCCCCAATCGCATTCGGAAAGAGCGATGGTTTTATGGCCCTAAATCCTCGTTTTTATCCCATGGAATATATCTAGTAGTGGGACGTATGTAAACTGATCATGAAGAAGAAAGTCGCAGCAAACACACACACATACACATACATAGAAGTAATTTTAAGTAAGTAACTCCCCCTACCGAAACTATGATCTCTGAATGAAGGTAGTTTATACTCGAAAGATTCTCCATCGATCTTGAAGTTGCATTTAAGAACACCAAATTGTTCGTAATGGGACTGGTGTGCACTGAAATAACAAAGACAAATTACATCAGATTTGACGTTTAAGTATACAATAAACCATACTTTATATGAAAGTGACTCTTATCGCAAAGACTATAAGGATGATAAAATGTGGTGTCGCAATTTTTTGGGTATAGGGTTGATGATATTTTTGTTCGGTTTGCTATTGAAATAGTATGACTATAGAAACATTGGTTAAATTATTAATTCGATAGCATGGGAAATCCCCTAGATATAAGAATTTGAATAGCACACTTTTTGATTTGGCTACAAACGCTCATAACTCATAAGAAACGAGTTATGCAGTATGACGTCACGCCGTGTTATTTTGTATTTATATTAATTATTATGCTATGGTAAATAATTTGATAATAAAAATTCATAGAATAGGTAATCCAATGAAATTAGAATTTTTTAAAGGATTAAATAATTTTAAAATGGACTTGCCTACCGAGTTTTGAATTACAATAAAAAAATTGCACATGAGAAAATACAGTAATTGTCTTACATAGTCTATTATCATAATAATATAATTATTCTCACCATCTCAAATAGCAACTTAGATAGCTGAGTCGTATTTAAGGGAGTTTCAGAATATTTCTAATATTCGCAAACTTACGTCTTTAGGTTCTCGAAGTATGACTTACTCCACCTCTCTCTGGCAATAGACCTGATGACAGCAGGCGGGTGTAAGTCACTATCATAGTCGAAGTAATTGCTGGTGGCTGTCCATTCGCCCTGGAAGTCTACCTGCACAGTCTTCTCAGGCTCATTTTGAAGCCTGAAATATACGAAATAAGTCAGTGGCATTTCAGATGACACAGACCAGAAAAGAACTCAGTATTTACTTTTATAATAGGTAAAGCGAAAAGAAATCGCCGTTATTTTATAGCGCGCTTTGAAATCACCTGAATTTTATAAAAGAGGAATTGAAAAGTTGCCCAAACTCTAGAATGACATTGTAAATAATGATGGACAATATTTATTAAATAAAAATATTTGTAATTTTTCATTAAAAAAATTAAATACAGAATAATGAAAAAAGGCGATTTCTTTTCACTTTACCTAATATTTTACCGCACTTTTTGAGCATATAAATCAAACATATTTATTTTTGAATATAGGATATATATATAGAACATTCAAGATGGCATTAACACAAAAGTATAAAGTTTCACTGCATTCCATTAACAATTACACACAAAATATTTAAGTAGTTTATATTATAGCAATTGACATTGCATAATATTAATTATGCAATGTCAATTGATTATTCGTTATATGTAATTACAAATTATATTCACAAAATTAAACATTCATACGTCAAATTTTTAATATATTTCATAATAAAATTAAATAACATTCTTGTCATTCATAAATTGGTTAATTTAATAATATGCTTTATACTTAAATAGTTAATTTAAATCTCACTGAAAAGTTTATTAATTTTTTTATTTAACAATTTATGTACACACAACGACAATAAAGTTATTTTAGGTGGTGATTTTATCTACAACTCTGTCGCCATACACAGGTCGCTGTTTTGCAGCAATAATTTAAGTCCTGAATTGGCTATTGTCATAACGTCTACTGTTGAGTTTCACATAAAATCTCAAATCATATGATAGCTAATAGTTTAGTGGTTACATACCACCAACCATAAAATAATAACCCCTAGGATAGTAACAAAAGTACCGATCTGACAATCGTAGATCCAAAGCAAAATACATGTGGCTGTAAGGATCGTGTGCTTACACGGCTCATTTCACACGCAGGGATTCACAGGAGACAAATAAAACGTGTCAAAAGTTACGTACAAGTAAATTTCTTTCTAATAATAATGCTAAAGATGATTCTATTCATTTTTTAACAAGAATAACACATCAAGATTCCACTTCACTTCTACTCCAGAAAAAGGATTAAGTATATTAATCATAAAAAATTCGGTTATAAAACTTATTTAAATATTATATTGACTGCAGGTATGTGGACACAGGTTGAACGTTCAGGGCAATGTACGATAGTGTAAAACAAATATAAAAAACATCTGTTTTTATGCGGTCCCACAAAAACAAATTTAATATTGACTTCTGAGGAAATTTCGGGTACAGTCGGGCAAAGTCAGAAAATGCTTTGGCTTCGAATTCGGTGCGTATTGCATTCTATACCTGAAACGTAGTCTACCTTAAAATAGGATAAAGTAACTTCCATGTAGATTTGTTTTTTTTTTTGTATTTTGTTTTGTTTGTGTATATAGATTTGATTTTATTTTTGTATTTTGTTTTTTGTATTTCTTTTTTGTTGTTTAAGGTTCATTGATGCTTATTACATTCATTGAGAAGATTTTATATTCACCACATCTGTCCCTTGTAACTGAGAGTCCATTTCTTCATAGGCTCTACTGGAGTCATCAAGACACCTTCCGCTCCAAACTCTCCTATTTCTGCGCCAAACAATACGGTGTCTGGGATCTTTTGGCTGCATAGGAGTCCTTTTCCAGGTAACTATATTTAAAAGCAACGGTTCATTAAAAATAGATTTACTATTTTTTTTTATAAAAAGCACAGCAAATGACTCGACACCACCTGATGATAAGCAGTAGACGAGTCCACATGTGAAGATAGCTAGTGAAGTATGTGATATACATACATAAAAAAAAAAGAATTTTTCGGATGTTTTTCATTTTGAATCTGTGTTTTGTAGCGCACAGGGTTGTGCCCGATTTTTGAATGAAAACTGTTACATTGTTCATATTTACGAGCTAGCAAAACATGAGTACATTGTGAGTTGCACTATTAGCAATAATAGTCAATTGTGCCTTAACAGAACCTAAAAATTAACGTAACATGAAGGCCAAGAGCTAAGCCGTTAAAAATTTAAAAGGTTTGTGTGTGTGTGGCGTGTGAATGTAGTGTATGTGTGGGTGTATTCGTATGCAATGTTTTGCTATGATAACCGCCTATAATTAGATAGGCCGTATGCTTAATTAACAATTATGTTGTATATTAAAAAATCTCGTACAAAAATAAACAATATACCCCAATGTAAAACAGTCCGTTGCACATGCCCATAGGTCGTCGCTCACATCCTGTTATAACATAAATGCCTTTGTCATCATCATTTTTTTTCGCCGATATAAAGAAAACGGCATCGAAAGCCTGTAAAGAAAGAAAAATAGAGTCGAAAATGTCTAGTAATTATTCTGGAAGGCTTAAAAAGGCCTAGCATGCTTTTTGAAGACGACACAGTTATGTAAATTGGTATTTTGTATCAATAGGAAAAAACTAGAGATTTTCAAATTCTTTTGGCTATGGAGGCTTAATGTATCATTTCATTTTGAAAATAAATACGACCTTTTGCCCAAAATAGTTAGGAAATTCCTCTTCTCGATTCAATAAGATACAAGTTTTTTATTAATGAACCAAAACTGGTTTTAAATAAGAGTCAATTTACAATTGAATTTATGTTAGACGCAATCCTGACAAAATCAGTGCATTGTGTAAGGTTAATTTTTTAACATTGTTTTAGGATAAAAATTAATATTATATTAATACTATTTAAAATTCAAATTGCCTTAACCTTAGCATTGTCGCTGAGGGGTTGCGCGCGGTCCAACGAAACTGGGTTCGAGATAGCCTTCACACCTTGCCCTGCCCGGCTATCGGGTCCGGCGGTTTTATTTTTATTGGAAAACTGAAAATAACCCAAAAATATATTTTAACGCTTCTCGAAGAGGTTTCAAGTTGCAAGGAGGTGCAAGCAAGTTATCACTATAAACTTGTTAAATGGAAAATAATGGTTTATTTGATAAATAAAGGTGGCGTATTATAAACTCTTAACTCACATTCAGTTTAAACCCTACATATAATTTTGCTTGACAATTATAATATTAAGAATACGTACACCCCAAGGAGTCTATAGATGACTCTAGAGACCTAGGACCTATTTACTAATATAATTTATGTTGATCCTGTATTCATTGAAGGACATTACGTACACTCTTATTAATTCTGAAGCATTTATCTTCGGTTTAGAATCAACTATGTTTGTTACATTGTTTTTGTGTTGGATAGTCCATTTATCGAGAAAGGCCTCTTTTTTTAGTTATCGGCTATACAACATCACTCTAAGCCCAATAGCAGCTGAGCATCAATGAATAATGTTGCAAAAATGGGGGTTTTTTAAAGAGCTTCGTTGTATGTCAAAGTCAAAGTCTAAAGATTTAAATAGCCTCATTTATTAAGTTCTTTTAAATCGTCATAACAGGGAATATGTATAAGATAAAATAAAAAAAATTAATTAAAGGTAATAGTGATAACTTTAAGTTTGTATTAACCGGGTATTTACAAATTGTCCCAGTTATAGAATTTAATTAACTTCGCCGTAAACGGTTAAATTTGACAAAAACCAAGTGCGCCGTAATCATTTTCCTTTTCTTCTAAAAATAAGTCCGCGTAATAATAACGGGGGCTTTAACTGGTCATAGCAATTATAACAGAAAACTAACAGTCCCCTGTGCAGAGCCTGCATGGAGACAGAAGGAACATCCGCCCACTTACTGCTGGAATACAACGGAGTGGCCAATTACCGGGCAACCTACTTGGGATCCCCGGGCAGCCTCCGGGAGGCATTTAGTGACGTCAAAGCACATGGTGACATCCTGGAGGAATTAGGATGGCTGGAGTGAACCAGCGTGTCGATTTGCGGAGACCACCCGTACGAAGAAGATGAAGAAGAAGTCCGCATAAAAGTTCTAAAAATAAGTCCGCGGCAGCATATTATGTCATTGACTCACTATAACCTTTAATCTAATCAAATTTGTTGTAAGCATGATTTAAATTTTTAACCAAAGCGAAGTCACGTCCAGTTAATTTTTAAATTAAGACTAATTAAATTGAAAGAAATTATAATCGCTAGTGGCATTGGCATTCATTTAACATTGTATGAATGATAAGAAAAGTTATTATCACAGTGAGCAATTAATAACAGCTGCAGATTAAAAATTTGGTGGTATTTCAAAATATCAATCAGACATAACTAATCCGTTAGTAACAAGGCTACTATGACGTAAATGTATCTAATACCCAATGAATATAACAACAAACAAAAATAGTATTTTTTTCATGGAATTAAAATAACCTTTAATTCCATGACTAAACTACAAGAAGTAATCCAGTCGCGATTCTGTTGTAAAGGACATTGAAATTTAATTATAGTGTTACTCCCTTTAACGCAATTTAGCCTTACTTTAACGATAGGGGTAAATATGATATATTTTAGTTTTTATGTATTTAATTATATTAGTATTGGTACACGCCCCTCTACCTTTCGATGTCACTTTTCCCATATATGGGGCTGATGGGGAAGAGATTTCTTATAGAAATAAGCAGTACCTTTGTACAATTCTCTAATATTTTGTCTTTTTAATTGTCTTTGTGTGTACATAAATTGTTAAATAAATAGATAGTTGAGTAATAATAAAATTTCTTTATTTCACACAAAATACAAATACAAAACACTCAAAATTGTCGGACTTCTTGCTAAAATGAGTTTCTTCAAGGTAGCCTAAAGTGAAATAAATTATAGGAAGGAGGAGAATAATTAATGTGTCGGATTTTAAAGGAAATCAGCTCTAAGATCTTCTAGTGTCAACTAATTTTAGGTTTCTAATAGTTATTTTATCCTCTTCTGATTATTATTGTGTGCAAGAGAGATAGAGTACTTCATTTTAGATTCGGAAAATGTTAACAGACTCATAACCGTCACCTAATTAAAGTTACTATTCTTTAGTTGAAGGTCGCCAGAAGTATTCCCGTTAGTTATTTTGGAACTGGAGTTCGTGATGGGTGATAAGGTTTACAGCATCTGTGTTGCCATCAAAGGACCAATAACTATTTTCCAAGCACCTATTCTATTAAAAACTTCCTTTTTTGATTTCAAAGAAGTATCTCAAACACGCATAGTGCGAGACAAATAAAATGTGTCAAAAGTCACGTATACAAATTTGTCTTATTATGCTAAATTATTATATACACTTTTAGTAGAACTATTTAAAAATAAAGCTTCTAATATGATTCCAACAAAAATAGAGTAAGCATATAAATATTTTAAAATGCGTTAATGATTCTTATTAATATATGAAATTTATGTGGCTTTAGATAAATAGACAATTACATTGACAATTCAGACAAATTGAAAGAATTCAGGGCAATGTTCGTTATTGTAAGCATATAACATATGTTTTAAGGTGGTATCCCACGCGAAAATAATGTTCAATGCAGATTTTAAATAATAAGTTTATTATTCAACATTTTGTAAAAGCGTAGTTTCAAATTTATCATCTATATTATCCATAATAAACAAAGCTTGTTAATAATGTATTATAAGTGCAATTAAAATGAAATCCCCATTATGAGTAATCAACAGTCAATTAAATAGTAGTTAAGATTCCAGGAAAAAGCTAAAAACTATTTCTAAGTTATTGGCTGCATTCATAGGATTATTTTTTTTATTGCGAAAGTATTGACAAGGTCATTTGCAAAGCTAACCGCCTAAGTGATAATTATGGTTCACAACAAATAAAATATATTTTGTGTACTTACCTTTCTAAAATAGTATAAACAGGCGAAGAGTGCATATTTCAAATAATACCACTTCCCGGGGACAGCATACACTCCGAATATAGGCTTAGGGTCTTTATACTTCAAACCGAAGTAAACAAATATTGTAATAAAAAAGATAATAAACAGCAGAGCGTACATTTTTACCGTCACTATCACAGCTCTACAGTTCTATATTAAATAACCAACTAAAGATGATAAGCGTGATAAGACCGGCAGCCTGACAACCTGGCGTGACGTGTTAATACCTCAAATTGAATTAAGATGAGTAATCTTATTTTGGAAGTAACGTTGCTGGTCGAATTTGTGTCCAAATTTGAAGCAATTGGGTTTAGAATTTTAAGTCTGATATTTACTGTATAATATTTACTCAGCCACAGAACGGACATCAAATAAATGTAGGCTTGAAGTTACGGTTCGTAGATTCACTTTTCAATGGCAAGTCCAGATTAGATTGGCATTTTGTTGTTTAGCGGGACCGGCGTCTGCGGCGCCGGCTAATAAGCTTCCAAAACAAGATAAGCGAAAAAATATGCCACACATTTTGGAATCATTGCCTCAAAAGAGTTTTTTTAACACTATAGTTACTTTTATTCATGATATTTTTGTGTAGTCGAAGTGTTGTGTTGATTAAATGAAACGTGTTGACAATTATGAAATTTTATATTCATAATTTAAATAGCTGTAGCTATTAAAAAAAAAACTTACTGTATTCGCCGCCATATCTTGTTGTTTCTTTCTTCTAGAGAAAAACTTATCGACGAGGATAGTGCAAATCCGCGTAACTAGCGTAGGATAATATCTGAATACACATAGCAAATTCCAATAAATTAGCATTAAAGCTTTTAAAATAACAAACTTATCAAATTATAATCTTCTTCTGTGAGACTAAATTTAGTGCAGATACGCGGACCTTACCCGTAGATCCGCGGATTTGCACTACCCCGACGTTAAGACGTTGCAATAATCTTTCATCCAATGTGATGATATTGCAGTATAAAATGTTCACTATTGATAATGAGCGTGTATATGATTCCAACAAAAATAGAGTAAGCATATAAATATTTTAAAATGCGTTAATGATTCTTATTAATATATGAAATTTATGTGGCTTTAGATAAATAGACAATTACATTGACAATTCAGACAAATTGAAAGAATTCAGGGCAATGTTCGTTATTGTAAGCATATAACATATGTTTTAAGGTGGTATCCCACGCGAAAATAATGTTCAATGCAGATTTTAAATAATAAGTTTATTATTCAACATTTTGTAAAAGCGTAGTTTCAAATTTATCATCTATATTATCCATAATAAACAAAGCTTGTTAATAATGTATTATAAGTGCAATTAAAATGAAATCCCCATTATGAGTAATCAACAGTCAATTAAATAGTAGTTAAGATTCCAGGAAAAAGCTAAAAACTATTTCTAAGTTATTGGCTGCATTCATAGGATTATTTTTTTTATTGCGAAAGTATTGACAAGGTCATTTGCAAAGCTAACCGCCTAAGTGATAATTATGGTTCACAACAAATAAAATATATTTTGTGTACTTACCTTTCTAAAATAGTATAAACAGGCGAAGAGTGCATATTTCAAATAATACCACTTCCCGGGGACAGCATACACTCCGAATATAGGCTTAGGGTCTTTATACTTCAAACCGAAGTAAACAAATATTGTAATAAAAAAGATAATAAACAGCAGAGCGTACATTTTTACCGTCACTATCACAGCTCTACAGTTCTATATTAAATAACCAACTAAAGATGATAAGCGTGATAAGACCGGCAGCCTGACAACCTGGCGTGACGTGTTAATACCTCAAATTGAATTAAGATGAGTAATCTTATTTTGGAAGTAACGTTGCTGGTCGAATTTGTGTCCAAATTTGAAGCAATTGGGTTTAGAATTTTAAGTCTGATATTTACTGTATAATATTTACTCAGCCACAGAACGGACATCAAATAAATGTAGGCTTGAAGTTACGGTTCGTAGATTCACTTTTCAATGGCAAGTCCAGATTAGATTGGCATTTTGTTGTTTAGCGGGACCGGCGTCTGCGGCGCCGGCTAATAAGCTTCCAAAACAAGATAAGCGAAAAAATATGCCACACATTTTGGAATCATTGCCTCAAAAGAGTTTTTTTAACACTATAGTTACTTTTATTCATGATATTTTTGTGTAGTCGAAGTGTTGTGTTGATTAAATGAAACGTGTTGACAATTATGAAATTTTATATTCATAATTTAAATAGCTGTAGCTATTAAAAAAAAAACTTACTGTATTCGCCGCCATATCTTGTTGTTTCTTTCTTCTAGAGAAAAACTTATCGACGAGGATAGTGCAAATCCGCGTAACTAGCGTAGGATAATATCTGAATACACATAGCAAATTCCAATAAATTAGCATTAAAGCTTTTAAAATAACAAACTTATCAAATTATAATCTTCTTCTGTGAGACTAAATTTAGTGCAGATACGCGGACCTTACCCGTAGATCCGCGGATTTGCACTACCCCGACGTTAAGACGTTGCAATAATCTTTCATCCAATGTGATGATATTGCAGTATAAAATGTTCACTATTGATAATGAGCGTGTATTGTCTAACAAATTCCGATTGCAGTAATTAATTTTTTACATGTCTGCCATACATGGCCTTTATGTATATTGGAGTGTTCCGTCGGAATGCCCATCGTCAAATTTTCCGAAGATTCGAAATTCGTCATAGCGCTAAGAGCCTAGAGATTTGTTTTAGCCTTTTGGGATCATTCACTACTATACAGTAAGCATTCAACTCATTCGTTCAATGTTTACTATCATTCTTGTGCGTTCGTTTCACTAAACGTACGCTCAATAATGTTAGTTACCTGCTGCACTGTGTTTTATGTGCATTTGCTTGTAATTAGGCGGGTCTAGGTATCTTTCTTGACTCTAGCCTAGGCACTGAGCCAGCCGTCTGTTAAATATCAGATAATGTCAGAGAGCTCAACAGATCACTCTCATTTTGAAAAAAGGTGTCGCTTGCCCAACAAAATAGTTTGGAAATCTCTGCTGTAGATCCTGTCACAATATGGTCAATTAAGGAAACTTCTAGTTTGCATTATATTTATGGTATCGCATTTCTGAATAGGCAGACACCTTTACTATTAAACCTGTATTACATTGCCAGCGGAACGCCATTTATATTACACAAAACTCATTTGCACTGACAGTGCAAGCCTTTCTATGGTGAAAAATTAAAAACCTTAAATATAAGTTTTCTACTAAAATCTAAATATAAAGCCTTTGTAAACCTAAAATCTAAATATATTAAAAAAGAGATGTTGAACCAATAAACAACAATTGCCACGGCGATATTTAAGCCATTTATTATACCAAAGCCTTTTATACAATAAATTGTATCTGATTTATTAACACACAATATTAAAATCAATTAATTGCACTAATTATTTCACATAAGTTCATTTATACTTATGTGAAATAAATTACTTTAGAAAATTGATATAGGGAATAGCTTAAAGAGGAACTATTAATATCATAAAACCAAGTTTACTCTAACCAGAAACTTCATCTTAAAGATATATACTTCTTCATGTAAGGCTGCAAATCTAAATATTATTCTTAACCTTGGCCTTTCTTTTATTTGACGTTTTACTCTGATTAAATTAAGGCTTTTAGGTTATAGCGATACTCCTCTAAACCTCAACAATAATAAAGAGCATTCCTCAACTTAGACCGCTTGGTTTATTATATCTAAACACAAGGACGAAGCAAAGAAATAAAAGTTAATTCTTATGCCCATAAAACATTATTTAAAAGGAAAACTAACCATATGACCACAAGTAAAAAGGATTAGGAAAATTCTTTTTCGTGGACTCGGTGAAATTGATTATACTAATGGGGAAATTAAACAATAATAGAAATACTAATTGTTTAGATAAGAAAACAATTTGTTTTTATTTCACAATATAGTTATAATAAATGTGTAATAGTGAAAAGTGAATATACTTGACAATTATTTTATTATCTTTATAATAAAAAAGGATGGTTTTATATGATATAATACAGGCGTTTCCAAATGTCAGTCAAATTGTATTACAAAGAAAGCAAAAATTTATAATAATTAATATTTATTTCGTTTCTTAATTCTAATAGAACATTGAACTTTAAAGCATATACAAGCGTTGTTTATAATTTACGAAATATTCGTTCAAATATAGAATAAGATTCAAAATACCGGTACTTCTTGGTTAAGGTGAAACGTTAGGAATACGATATGGATTGAATCTTCCAAATGATATCAAAGTGTTTTATTGACAAATTACCTTTCAATGCAAGTAAAAGAGAAAAAATACCTGCTGAAGTGTTATGTGAAATATTATAATACAACGACCGCATTAAGTATACAATGTTATACATTTTGTAGTAGGACCAGCTTCACTTCTATAATATATAAAAACAGGTAATAAAATACTTTTTATACTCTATGGTAATATACTTTGGATGGTTTACTGTTGACTATACAAATAGTTACAGTTTTATGTAAAAAAATAACAATCACCTCCAATTGATAGTTAGAATACTACAATTTATAAAACGTTTGCACTAGTACAGAGGGCTTGATTACTAAATTTAAACTAAATTCAGTCTATCCCATTCACTCTTATAAGTACAGGAAAAGGATAGCAAAAATTTAGAACTGTCAAATAACTTAAATTAAGATAACAAAAAATACATATACAGTTTTCCAAAACCTACGATCTAAAATTGCAAACACCTCCCTGAATATCGCGTGATATGACAACTGTCGTGTCTAAAATTATATTAAGAAAATGATATGTACTTAAATTTAAAATAAGCTTCAGACCAAGCCCAGAGACTAACATAATAATATACCACAAAGTTATAAAAATGCATAAATTTGCTTAATACCCTTACCCAATACCTAATGTGTATTGAAAGTAGTTATTTACCATGAATGATAGGTACATATGTTATTATATAAAACTAAATATATTTATTTATAATTGGTAACTGGTAAACTATACGTAGTACATGTATAGCAATTTATACTACACTCTTAATAATAACTATAGTAAGAGCTTCGTATGACAGTTTCGTTTGAATGACATGACATTTATATCTCGCACAAAAGAGATAAAGCACTGTTTAACTAAACATTATCAGCGTTATTCATAAATCTTTGTTAAAAACTTCTTAAGCATTAGGTAACTAATCAATTACTTCAGCACTAAGCAATGATTTAAAAAATTATATTCATAAACGGTATTTTAATGTTGCTAACTTAAATATTACTTATTGATTAAACATTTCGGATAGTAATCCGGGAAAATTTAAAGTTAACGAGCGTTCCATTGCATTATGTTACAAAAAATATACTGGCAGCATCTGTCACTATGTCTCATTCTTTTCATAGCGTACCTCAAGAATTAAAGGTAATGGTTCCATTTTTGTATGGCGGTTACTTATGCTTTGAAGACTCATTAATTAATTATTGATTTTAGTAAGCTCCCTACGTTGTAGTTCTCTGATAGACTTCGATTCTAGCGATAAGACTTGTTTTTTTTATCATATTGCACCTAATTATGCAAATTAATAATTTATACCATTGGTCTATAGTTTTTCAACCTACCTCCGTCCCTGATCTTCACTATTCCAATGTAAACCCCCCACTAGAAATACTAAGCTTTTCCTCTCATTCCGTCTGTTACAGTTATCGTGCTTTCAATCAGCATTGAAAGCTCCATAAAACTCGTTTGTCTTTCTCACGTTAGCTTCTATCTTCGAAGCGCTTTTGGATTTAAAATCAACAGACGAGGACCCGCCATATTTATATTTTTACGCGCGTTTTTTAGTGTATCTTTCTCTAAATTATTTAGTTCGTCACCAAAGTCAAAGTATTCCATTTAACTCTAATAAAACCATGAACTAAAATCGCAAACTATAAAAAAAACATCCACACACTACAACTACAACAGCTGTGCTGTTCAAAACAATGCAATGTACGCCATTTTGTTGATTAGCCAGTTAAACAAGGTAGGGTAGTTGTTTAATTTGAACTACTAAAATATCTTTAGCTTTGAGTCTAATCGGTTTTTACTTTTTAAATCTTAAATATTATGTTAACCTTTGTTAAAAAGTTAATTAACTTTTATGTATAACGCTGTAAGAATACAGTTATTATAAGTAAGGCCTTTATTCTTAACTTTATTTTGTTATTTACTGAGTGTTTATTTCTTTTACTCATATGAATAACAATAAAGACAAAACGTGGTAGTTGTGTTAAAACTGTAATAAGATTCTTGAGCTTTTTCAAAAATAAGTTCATCAATGTTCTCCTAAAATGAAGCATGATTTTTGTAAGCCATATCACCGTGGATAGAGCAAATCATCGAAACTACTATACGTAAAGAAGATTTTAATTGTTTTTATACAAATTTTAGCAATTGGCTTTCAATTTGTTAGACACGCCAAATTATCCAACGCTTGATACGTGGATTTGCACTATCCCCGTCGATATGACTTTGTAACTATATTAATTTACTCGCGATAGCTTGAGAAACATTATTAACGCTTCCTTCTGAGAGCCAAAAAGATATTGCAAACTATCAATTAAAGGGTTGCTAGAATAAAAATAATCAACATATTAAGTTAACATTTATTTATAATGAAATAATGAGGTTTATAAATTATTAATGTTACTTTTAATTAACATAGGAATTGATAAGTAGGATGTAAGTTACTTTAAAAGCGGTGCTGCCATACTGAGAATAGATCCATATTTTTGTGTATGGTAATTGAATTTTTATGTTATTGATGTAAGTCCAAAGATAATGAAAATATTACCAGATAGATAGTTCGACCAGATTAATATGAAAATATAAAATTGTATATATTTGAAAATTATTGTCTAACAATATAATCATCTCCTTCTGGTCAAACTATAATCGACTAAATCACTTGCGTTACGATTGCGGTGAGTCATATACTTATCTGCCGTTCGAGCCACGCCCCTTAACCAATGAAATTGTTCCTAGTTAGAAAAACAAGTTCACAGTGATCACTTGAACGCATACTTTTAGACGCAACAGTTGAATTAATGCTGAATTAATAAAAAAATTAAAACCTCACCTTATCGAAAAATAAAAGTGGCGTAGTAATTCAGTTTAAGAGAGAACAGTTTATAATATTCTTAGTGTACAAAAAGAAACTAATACATAAAAATTAATCGATAAAAATATACTTTGTTTGTATTATGAACATCTCGGGGAATTCC
The DNA here is from genome assembly GCA_943193645.1 of Acentria ephemerella. Classification (NCBI taxonomy): domain Eukaryota; kingdom Metazoa; phylum Arthropoda; class Insecta; order Lepidoptera; family Crambidae; genus Acentria; species Acentria ephemerella. The sequence goes on from OW971887.1 coordinate 1,700,081, forward strand.
ACCTTTACCATGCAGTTACAATGATGACTCACTGCATTCTTAACACGAACATATTATTAATATTACAAAAAGTCTCCCGCCGCATCTGTCTTTTCGTGATAAACTCAAAAACTTCTGCACGGTTATCACGCGGTTTTCACTAATAAATATTGATTCATGAAGGAAGGTTTAGGTGTATATACATACCCTTGGCGCAGCCGATGCGGGCCGCTTGTTTCATATGCGAATGATATTTGAATTCATATTTTACTATGTGAAGTTTAAAGGTACAACCTTATATGAAAACGATTTAAATCTATTACTTGTAATAATATAAGATTCCTTATAATTTGTTTGTCTGCATAAAGCACAATTATTAGAACTGCCATGTAAATAAATGCACAAGGCCTTAAAATTAACTGAAGCTATGTATCTTACAACATACACTCAACTCTTTAAATTTCATAATGCCTAGGTGAAATACTGTTATTTTTATTACTAAAATATTATACATTAAATTGCTTTGGACCAACAACTAAGAAATCAGAAAAGTGAATTAGTTTACAATAAATAAAAATAACAAGTAATCAATACCAATTAAAACACCATAATGAAACTAAGGTGTCAACACAAAATCAACCTTATATATGTTCACTAGATACGTCAATCAAAACCAGTTGTACATTAATTACTGTCGGCTCATTTTAGTTTAGACACAATGAAACAAGGAATGCTACACTCTGCCCAATACTAGGCTCAAACAAAAGGCGTGAAAAACTCTAAAATATTAACTAAATACACCACAACTCCTTTTTGTATGGAGTTAGAGTTCAAATTAGTGCAACAAAATTAAATTAAATTTTAATCTGGCAAATCATAGCCTGTGCCTTAGTTCGAATATCGAAAAGCTACATAAATTTTAAGTACGCTTTGGAAATAAAATTACAGATTTTATTATTGCTTTAACCCTTACAGCTCCTTTGTCGGCCTCAGTTGTCGGCTGGCGGCCGACAAGATAAGACGTTCGCGCATTAAATTAGAGTTGGCAGACAAATAATATTGAAAAATAATTGAGTGGTAAGGGTTAATCATATCATAGAACACAAGTTTTATTATTGTCTCAAGTTTGGTGGCTGAAAGTATATTTTGTAATAACGCCGAGAAAAAAAACAACAACCTATTCTTCCAACAAAGAAAGCTTCTGTAGCAAATGAAACTTAAAAATAGTTTTATTAGCTTGAACAATAAATTGGCTTAATTTTATAACAATTTTGTACTATTTAACTAATTTGAACTCCAACCCCTTACAAACAGAGTTGTTAACATCTTTCCCCTAGTAACACCAATATCCTTTCCTAGAGCTTTAATCTCTGGCAACTCCGATGATGGTGAGAATGTACAGGAATATATTGATGATGTCCAAGTAGAGGTTGAGGGCAGCAAAGATGTACTCCTCGGGGGAAATGGAATATTTGTGCTTACCGCCCATCATCAGCTGCGTGTCATAGAGCAGGTAGAACGAGAACAACAACGCACCAATGCAGGCGTACACGAGGGTCAGGATGCGATTGTGGGGCAAGAAAATGGCGATCAGACCTAGAACAAAAAGGTAATCCATTGATTGACATTACCAAAAAAAATAATTTTTTTTTAGAAAAGTTCGATAATATTAACAATGTTAATAATGGACTCCTCTCCTGTTTACCATCAGGTAAGGTCAAGTCATAGTCTGAGTTTTTTTTAAAAAAAAATTTCACTATTATATTGTTATCACTCTCATCTTGTATCTCGTCTACTGCTTATCATCAGGTGGTGTCGAGTCATTTGCTGAGCTTTTTATAAAAATAAAAAAAACAACCGAAGATCATAAGCGCGGTCATTGGGCATATATGACTCTTTACAATCATTAGGGAACTGGATTCAATTGAAATAAATGAATATAATCATTATATTAAAATTGTGTGGTTATATCTTACTATTTTCATAAAATCATTTATGATAACATCACCAAGGCATAACTGGCAAACGGTCTTTTTTATATATTTTTGGCCGAATGCTTTCTAAACAGACTTAGTGTAAAGCGGTACCCACCGCCTATCATCAGGAGCATATATATGTACCACAGCTGTGAACAGGCTTCCCTACATGTGGAGTTTGGGCCATAACCCAATTATGCGGGCCAAATGCGGCTTGGATGTAAAAGTGGCTTCCGTAACAACCTGATTAAAGAGACTTTGGCCCTAGTTCCGTTGTGCAAGGACTAATATAAGTTATTCACATTTCTTACCTTCCCATTTAATAATAATATAAATAGAATGACTTTTAGGAACGTCAAGTTAGTTGGCACTAAGACAATCCATATTATTCTGACTTACTTTAATCGGCTTGTTTTATGATGCGCATTAAAATAAGGCAAAAATAATTAAGAAACGTCAAATGACGTCACCGGCCACCTGATTTTTTTTAATTGTATTGTACTGAAGGAGTAGTTCTGAACTTAAATATAGTTTAGTAAGTGCATAACGAAACTAGAACTACTACAAAACTAAATTATGTTTCAGTAAATCCTATTGTCTCTTTATAGTAAAGGAAGGATAGCATAAATTAAACCTCACTCCCAACAGGTTGAATTAGACCATTTTAAAACACCATAGACAATTTAGAATACAAAGTGCTTCCACAAATTTAATGTAGGTATTAAGTCATTCATTAAAGGTGAAAATTGAACACACCTTTCTTAATGTCACCTGATATCACCATTGCCACTATTACAATCATTTGATAGAGCGAGATATATATATACTGACTTAGGCTAGTCAATTCATCAAAATTGAGCTCAATTGAGTGTTTTTAAGAACCTCGCCTTTATTATTTAGTGTTGTATTATTATATATGAAAATTACCGAATAGAGCAAAGACGACGAGAGCACAGAGCAAGAAGCCGCCCATCACGGTGAAATCCCACTTGGTCTGGAAGGCGAACAGCGTAATGGCGAGACATACCGCAGCCGTTATACCCACCGCCATCAGCACCTTATAAACAATAAATGCAAATACAATCCAGCTGTCTAACGGTGTTCAGGGAGTAAGAAAAAGAAGTCTATCGTCCAGCTTCAAGATTCAATATCGCGTACTCGTTTCAACAAAGTAAATTACTTATTTTCTATGTTACTATTTAACCAACTGCGGGTTTGTGTACACTTCTTTTTTTAAAAAATATTCAGTATAATGAATATAAAGCATAACTACAACAAAAAATAAAAAGAATATAATCATAATATAGAAAAGTATTGAATTATAAATTTTATTATTGTATTGTTATGTATCCTATCCATGCTATGGAAGAGATTGCTAATTAGCGATAAGACCGCCCTAGTAAAATGTAGCTTCTGTAAAATTGTCTGTATTTGTAATTTATGTTGTACAATAAAGCATATTTCTGTAAATAAATATTAATATTAATAATAATAGTTTAAATTAAAAGACTGCCAGTAAATTGCACTCTAAATAGTGGTTTAAATTGTTTATATCTACACATATTAATAAAGAAGGGAAATTTTACAGCCCTTCACTCAATTAATTATACAAATAATTTAAAATACCTAACCTTATCATGTGTTTGATGTTGCTCAGCAAAAAATTGATGAGCTATAGAAAAAAAAATCTGGTAGGTACTTACAGAGACATTATCATAGACGCTAGAAGAGACGCCCAGCAAGAAGCTCTGCGCGACCGTGAAGATGGAGAGGAATATGAAGTTCATAGGAGCGGTGCGGCGGACGCTCTCGCAGCACGCCATTGCGATTATGCAGACAAACACCAATACGAGAGCTATCCAACTGAAAGACAATAGGCATGATGACAATTTTTTTGTTCAGTGTGTTATATTGAACGACGGCGTGATTATAGAAATATTAGTAAACTAATTGTTTCGACAGACATTAAACTAAGATATAACAAAAAGAAAAGCACATTTTTATGCATTTACATTTTTAAAGCAGTATGACGTCACGCCGTGGTATTTTGTTTGCATCGCAAGGCAACTCTATTTGACGGCTAAATTAAATATTATGTTAATGTAGTTTAATAATAAAACTTAGTAGAAATATTATAAGATAGACAGATCCAATTATATTGGTTTTTTAAATTAATCTAATAATTTTGGACTTGCTCACTTAACTTGGAATAATTATAAAACAAATAACACGTAAGTTATTAAAGTAATTGTTGCTCCATAGTATTTTTTTTAAATAAAAATAATTATTACAATTCGACAACCATGTAAACATTCCTATCAACAATATTAGCTAGTTTTCTTATTCTAAACTAATTTCATTTGATATTGGGGCCCCGACATACGTCACAGTGCACTTGAACCAGTTAGGATCTTTGTGCCTCTACATTTTACAGTTTGTGTCCATCTCTGGGCTGAAAGGGCCTCAAGCCGGGTTTTGAGTATTTCACTTCCAAGAGATTCATTCTGGATCTGGACAGAGCAGAATTAAAAGGTGCTCAGTTTTATTTGGATGTCGATAGGCATTGACGTTATAATACCATTAATCATCGTGAAAGTTCCTTTTTAAACTGTCTCATTTGTGTTAACGGAGTTAGATAGAGATGGGTAACGTTTAAGTTTTCTGTAGAATTCTAATAAATAGTAGTGGAACAGCAATCTTTGTGGACTAAAGTTAGTTCTTCAAAAGTGAATCTGTCTGATTTGTGTTGGCATAGCAGAAAGAGATGGCTAACGTTTTATATTTCTATAGAAGTCTGACAAGTATTAAGTTAGTCCTTTAAAACTGAGGCTGTCTTATCGGCGTTGATGGAGTCAGATAGAGAAGGCTACCATTTTGTTTTGAACTATAAAAATTAGTAGTGGAGCAGCAATTATGTTGTGATCAGCTTAGTTATTCTACTCAATAAACTTACAAGAGGTATGAGTTCCTTGCCACAAATATTTTAGTCGGTTGATGGAACACGAAAAGGCAGACGAATCCCGTTGTAACCAAAAGCTGACACATGAGAATTGAGTACACCTGAAACGATAAAATTGATTTCGTTTTGATAATAGAAACAAAACTTTAATAATTTAACTTAAGTATTAAATTCGGTTACTAAACATTTCTCTATAACAGAGAAATATATAACTTACTTAACTTACTTCGTTTGTTATAAACGAAGTCTTCATGTAGCAGTAACAAGGTTGGGTTTATATAACGAAAATAAAATGTGTTTGTATTTACACCCAATTCCTTTATAATAGATATTTAATTACATTTATATAATTTAGATATTTAATTATATCATCATATGGTTACCAACATTAACTTTTAAAGTGGTTTTGTTTCCTGCCAACCATGTAATTGCAACACAATTTAACATTTACTCAAAAAAAAAAGATTAAAAAAAACACTGTCAAAATGACTTAAATTTAGTTTTAATCATACTATGAACTATTTTAGAAGACATTTAGGGATATGATTCCTAATATCTACTGTCTTTTTTATTTCAATCGGGCAGTATTTTGTTTTTGAAGAGTGAACAGGGCATTCTTCCAATTCTATCTTCGAAATATTCCACAGGCTCTTATTTACTCTATCAAAAATATACTAAATAAACATACAAGCCTCCATGACCCGTGAACAAATATTCATACTCATCATACGAATATCTGCCCCTATCGGCATTCAACCTCTGGCTAAGTAAGCAAGGGTACTGACCACTCTACCAAACGGCCGTCTATATTCTATCGTTAACGCCTTAATTTGTGACGTTGATTATATCGCAAATCGCAATTATTATTGTATAACAGATTTGTGCCCAGTTTGAATGTCCGAAATTGGGTGAGGTTCGAATTTTTTTTACCTTTTTGATGAAGTTCTTCCGTATGGACTGCTCGGTAAAGTCAAAGCCCTTGACCTCGCCATCTTCGCCGACGCCCGGTGCCACGTAGCCTTGAGGCTGGAAATATACAAAATTTACATTGTCTGTTGAACACGAATCAAACAAACGTTATTCAACATACTTCAAAACTCCCAGGTATTATTAATCCAGCAATAAATTTTGACAAAATTTGTAAAGAGAAAATAATACTGTAATCTTATTTTCTGAAGCTGTTATCGGAAGATACATATAGGACATAATTATATACGGGGTATTTCCGATGTATTTTATTATTTATAAGTCAGTAGGAGTAGTTAAAATATCCTGTTGATAAGTCTGAATAATTATACCATAAATAACAAGGATAAGTAACTCTTGGGAAGTATGGAAACCTATCCATAAAATCAAGCCTCAATCAATGTAACCAACGACAGAAAATGGTAATTAGCAATACTCGAGTGATATCTTTTAACAGATGATAATTTGATAATAAAAACAGATGATGATAAAGGGTTTTTCATATTGTTATATTGGTAAATGACTTCAGATTTATATGAATCACTTGAGAAACCTAAATCTGTTTAACCGTTTTGTGGCATATTGGAGTGTTTGTTGAGCAAACAAGACAAAATATTTATCTCTAATCAAACACGCTGGCACCTCAACTAAGCTATTCTGTGCTTCGCAAGGCATTAAGCCGTTAGTCCTAGTTACTGCAACCGCATTGAACCACCAAGTTCCAGGGTGGTTGTATTATAGCCCAAGTAGGAAGATATGTGCCCAATAGTGAGGCTGTTGACAATTTTATTTCCTCTTTTAAACGTAAAACGAGGTTATGTTGTGAGGCATAGATCTCATTATTATGTGACACTTATTTTCACTTACACCTTTTGTGCCATGTAATTGAAATATTAAATCTTGGTTTTCTCATTTTACCCAAGACTTCATGTAAGTAAACTGCAGTTAGAAATAACTCAGTAATAAAACATCTCGCCTTAACATAAATATGGGCTGAAAATTATCATATGTGTAAGCTAATTGCATTAACTCTTTAAAGTGTGGATGAATAAAAAAATATGTTGCTAAAAGTATTAGTGAATGTGAAAGTGCTCTTAAAAATGACATCCTACCTGAGACTCAGACATGGTGTTAGCGCTTAACTATACCAGGTACTGATATGACAGGGCGTTTGACCGGCTGGGTCTAAACATTATACATCTAGATAAGAGCTGGAGCTGATAACGCACAGTTAAGCACTATCGAAATACTTGGATTTGATAAACGTTTACAAACATTACATATTTATTATAATGATATATAAAAATCATACGCAATACTGATCAACTAAGTCAAATGTTAATTGAGAATTTTATTAACTACTCCAAGTAGAGAATCGCACAATATCGGTAAATTTTAAGTAGGACTCAAACTATACACTTATACCGTATACTTTTTTTTTAATTTGGTTTGAATAACTTTACACTACAACATCAGAAAATAAACTGCGGACTTTTTCAAATCAACATCATATCGCTAAGCATACTAATGAATGTACTCTGAAATATTATTGTGATAGCGAAAACAACATTGAATTATTGAATTAATGAAACTCAACTTTGACTGTTTGACTGCACTGTCTCGATTAAATTACGTAGTCTTTATCAGTTGTATAAATATCAATACTGAGTCGATTTATTAAAAGGTGCTTTGAACGTTTTCAATATAAAACACTTCATTTTAAGTTATAATTCTTTAACATGAATACTATTCCGATCACTATTAGCAATGAAAAATATATACAACATGACGCGAAGCGATTCTCAGCATAGATAACTGTGTGAGTCATACAGGCAAATATATTTAAAGATAAAATACGAGAACAAAACCACCTTTCCGTATTGTATTCACTTTGAAAATCTAATGGCATTAGTTATTTGCAATATTACTCGTGTTACCGTTTCAATATATATGTCGCTATTATTAATTCGATTAGATCAATTAACAACGTTTATACGCAATTTGCTACATTATTCTAAAGAACAGCCCTATTTACTACTTCTCAACTAAACGGATTTATTACCAAAATTAGGTGAAGAATTTCATGTACACGTGTCCTATTTCTCACACCCTATTGCGTGTACATACGTAGTTCGTAGTATATATTAAATAATGCTAAGTAAATATGCTTACTAATTTGTTAGTAAGGTTTTAGCTTTTAAAAATATAATATTGTAACTAATGCATTATTTATTTTGCCATTTTATACTTATTTCAGATATGTTGAATGTGTTTGTGTATTTAATTGAGAGTGCCTATAGATCGCTTATAATGTTTGTTTATGTAAAAAGAAACATGTTTTCCTTGAAGGCGACGCGAGGGAAGTCGCGGGCAGAAGCTAGTAATAAAATAATGGAAAGAAATACTTTGAATTCCTAATCTAAGTGTATCTTTTTATCGAAATTGAATAGAAATAGATACAGAGATAGTCAGCAAACTCGCTTAACTATTGTCTTATTATTTTTGTTTGTTTTTGAGAGTTTTAAACCACTCACCAATCTCAAGTTGAGCGGGATCACTGTATTCATTATTCTTATTATAATTGTATTGTAAATTTAACTTAAATACTTGATACTTAACTACTTTTTATGCATAACGAAGATTGATCATTAAAATACATATTTTTATTTTTTAAACATAACTAAAGTCATGTCATGACAGAATCAAAGGTTACTAGATCTATAAACATGGGTTCTAAATATAAATTTGGCCTTACCTCACCATATCCCTCTCCTCTGTAAGGTTGATATCCTCCTTGTTGGAATCCTGGCTGAGGTGGTGGGGGATAACCTCCACCCTGAGGATAGCCCCCCTGGGGTGGATAGCCGCCTTGGGGAGGATATCCACCTTGAGGATATCCTCCTTGAGGATAACCACCTTGTGGATAACCTCCTTGTGGATAACCACCTTGAGGTGGGTAACCGCCTTGATTTTGATCTAAATAAAGAAAACGAAGTTATTGAAAATTCATTGTTTAATAGCACCTGTCAAAAGCAAGCAGAGGTATTTACAGAAGACAAGCGAACGAGACTAGAGATAGTACAAAAACATTACAACAGAAAATGTGGTTCCAATTTAGAAAAAGGTTGAAAAGGCTTAGTATGCTGTAGTGGATATATGGAGTGAGAGTATAATATATATAAGGGGTGTATATATATGTACATAGATAGTGTATTTTATATGTTATCACATGGGTTTTAAAGTAATGAGAATAATTATGATCATAGTAATCAAATCACAATAACTATTGTATGCTAGACATGCTAAAGTAATCAAAAAATATATTTTACGAATGCCTCAGGAGGAACTTAATGATACAAACCAATGAAGTTATTTAAAATAAAATAAAATTACAATTCAAAAATACTTCACAAAATTTGATTGATGAGAGATAAATTTCGACATTGTGCATACTGCACGTTATTATAAGGAAATTATAATATTTTTGGACACTGTTCCTACTGAATACAATACCAGAGTCGAAGAATATGATCCCACAATGAGGATAGAGTTACATCGTTTTAAGTGTTCCTTTGGCCACTAATACAATTTATGTTTTTATTAAATAAGTGTTTAATTTAAGTATTAAGCATTAACTAGTGTGGCGTTTTCCTTCGTGAATAATATTAAGCAATTATTAAAGAAATAAGCTGCAACACTAGTACAAAATTGGTACTATATAGAGGTTTCTCAAATCAAGTTATACTCATTTACTTTTCTTATAAAAGCATGAATTGTCGTATTGTCATGTGAAACAATTGCGGTTTTGCAATGTTGTATGAGTTTTGCTAATATGTTGTTGGTATAGGTACGTTACGTATCTGAATTGGTTGACCTATCGTTTATAAGTGTCGTAAATATCTAAACGTCATAATCATAGTACTCGTAGTATTCACGTATTTTATGATTCATGTTTTAAAATATGTTGCGTCATATTAAATTTACAAATACAGTGGAAACTAGATTATTCGGCGCTCAGTTATACGGATTCGTAATTATTAGGACTACCTTTGGGATCGAATAACTTTATACGTTCAACTCAAATCCATGTTATGTATTCATTTAAGCTTAATAGTCTTTTTCTTTAATTACCAAACGAAAAGTACCAAATATTTTAAACAAATTAAATAAGTACAATAAGTATATTATTTTGTGATTTCAGTAAATATTAATAATTTACTTAATTCTAGTTACTACTGGGCCTTATAGGCTATTTCGACAAGTAAATGATCTTTAGTCGCAGACCTTTACAGTTTAACCCCGATCATTCCAGAAATTTCCAGCATATTCGGGCAGTAATATGTTGCAACTCCTCTGGGTGCAATGTGTGTTTCCCCAGGTAAATGCTTCGTCTATTATTGTACATATTAGTGATATAAGATAATATATCTCTCTTAATAAACATTGATTATTGTTAATAATTTATAATTATTTTTGTTTTTAATAAGATAGCATTAGCATTTTTTCATACTATCGATTATCTTTATTATTATAATGCCTAACTACAACAAATAGTACTGTTATTTGTGTCTTTACTTTATTTATATTTTCTATAGTGTCAATAGCTGTGTATGCTGTAGTGATTACCTGGTATTCGTTTAATATTACTAATAAAACCTGAATCTTATCTCTGTCAATTATCAACGTCATTGACACCTATCTGATCACCGGACACTTCCCAGAAGTTAAACAAAAGGACTAATTAGTAATAAAAATATTTTAGATGCAGTTGACAAAGAACGTCACACACATACAACACACTAAGATGTCCAGTTTAAATCTTTTTGAATGCTTCGAGGTCATTATTAATCTGTCAAGCATCGTTATTATAGACACAATTAGTTTAAAATGTGCCGGGTTGCGGCCGCTCAGTAGGTTAATTAGTTTATTAACTCTTAAGAGCATACCGAGATAAACCCTACGTTCATTGATGAAGTAAGTGACGTTAAAGAGCCGTTTTCGACATGAATCGACTGATGTAGTTGATAATAATTGTGTTTTTTTAAACAATAAATGTTTATTTCTTTAACATATTTTCCTTAAAAATAACACTCCATAACATAACATATTACGATAAGGCAAGAGAAAAAAGGTTGATTGAACGCGACCTGCATCAAAACTGTAAAAACAACAAACATTCCATGACAGAAATACTGGAAGTGATCTAAGTAACAATAATGGTAATTTGTGCCCAGCAGTTCTATATTAACAATAGATAAAGTCACATTCTTTTAGCAACTTGTGTTTGTATAGGTACCGGGGCAGTCCTATTATGTAGCCGTCAAGCAATTTGATGTGTGCGACAAAGTAATATTTGCAGGAGATGTTTAATAACCGGGTGGGTTAAATCAAAATGATCGTCTCCAAAATGTTAGGGCGCGTATAAAGAATAAAGTCCGTTAATATGTTATAACGTTAGAGTCATCATCAACAACTTAGATACATCCCACTATAAGGCATTTACTATATGGGAGATATAAGGACCTTGGGCCATAGCTTTGTAGGTGAAATGCTTAATGTTTTACGAATCGATTTTCATTTGGCGCTTAGCCAGAAAACTGTTTGTCATATATTTCATAGCTAAGGATGTGAATGTTGAATACTATCTATCATATTGCATTGCAATTATCACAACAAATTGAAATTCAGGAAAATCATAAAAAATAGAATATAAGGAACACTTTCTTCAGTGTTTCTTTGAAATTTTTATATTAAAATTAATACTCATAGAATTTAAAGTTAATTTACACTTTATAACTATATCAACTGTAGATTAGTATAATTTCAAACAAAATAAACTAAAGAAATACCTATAAATAAAATTAACACTTATTTTACTGCCACAGTAGAGTTTTGGAATTACTTATTTGAAAATATTATTATTGTATTCTTCAATCTTGAGTTTCATATGTTATCTAGCTGGACTGAATATATGAATTTTCTAACTGCAAGATCGGCAAGAGAACGCGTTTTAATTAAGAACAACTTTATAGTATTAATCTAATTTGACAATTGTTAGGATTAGTGTATATCTAAGGAAAATACAATTAGTACTACATTCACAGTTATATCAATCCATCTGTTATAAATGATAGGGGCAAACGAAATAAGGTATACCTTATAAGCGGTCGAACACATAGTCACTTCGAGAAGTGACTATATATACAAAATTTGTAATGAGATTAGTGCCATTTGAGGACTTTATGTCTGAGTTTACATGTTTTAAGTAATATACCCTAATTCCAGCTCATTCAGTATACATGTGTGGGTGTACTAGGAAATGACATTAGCCTGACTTGAGACTAGCATTAATAGGCATCCGTCATTATTTGTTTAAAGCAAATTAATGTATATTTCTTATTGAACCAATGTAATTCTATTAATGCTCCTTATAGTGAAAAGTGATATTATGATTTTTCTCCATGTGGATTTTTGTGTGTTTATTTAGTATATTTCTATGTAACTATATCCCTATTTTATCTAATAAGTATGTGATAGTAAATAGGTGTCAGTGTTAGGATAATTACAATAATTATTATTACATTATATTACTTATTATTAGAGATGTGCTGATTATGACTAACCTTACTCTTAGAAACATAGGCAAGAAAGAAATTAAGGGGTCCTAGTTATTGTTAATTTAGTAGTAAACCTAAAAGTAATTAAAATTACAAACATACATATAGATTAATGCCCATATAAATTTTAAAAGTTTTGTATTGTATAAATAAATGGTGGTACGCCAATAAATAAATCAATATTCCTGTACTATCAATAATCTCATAATATTAATCAATGTTGTGTTATGGTACTATAAATAAAAAAATTTGTAATTAAATGTAAAAGTGATGAAACCAACGATCAGCACATGATAACATGTCAGTAAGTGTATAATAATATATTATATAGAACATGATATGGATGTATCAGTAAAGTGGTACTTTTTCTTTAATTGTTGCTATTACAGGACATCTTTGTGCCATGCATGCGTGTTTTTGAACAATAAGATTAAATAATCAAAGTTTTCTTTCTAATCTACACAATAATTTCTTTTTTTATCTATGTGTCACACGTAGGTTGAGCATGGTAACATATCAACAACAGAATGACATATAAATATAATATAATTTTTTTTAAATATACCTTATTTAGTGGAAAATAGTTTCTATTGTTGAAGAGACATCAATGAGATTATTTTTAGAAAAGGTCGTGTTGTTCTCTCTCACATACTATGGAATCACGAATGAAAAATTCAATTGAGCTTTAAATGTGATTTCAAAATAACTTTGTGTTAAACTATAATCTTCAAACATTTTACTATGGGTTGATAAACCCATCAACTGAGAAAAAAAAATGTAAGAAAAGTCAAATTTCTGCCTGGTACTTAATTTTGCACAAAGAAATTAATGTTATCAACAGTTATTCTTTATTTTGACTGTGCAATAAAATAACTTTGATTATCTAAAACCACTTAAACAGCACATGAAACAACATATATAATATAACTAGATATAAACCTCCTGGATAAACTCCTGGACTCTGCCACATCTTCAAACAGTAACTGTACAAAAATTTTTACAAATTAGCCATTAAATAAAGAATAGAATACATACACATTGTGTTGTAGTTGGGCTGATCAGAAGAGTTTAATCTGTTGGTAGCCGTTTTTTACAGTAAAAACTTACACGGTGCCAGAGAAAGGACTGAAATGAAGACAAGTAAGCAAATGCATTAGGTTGCTATAATATAAGAAGGTATAGAAGTGACTATGATCAATGAAGCATTTATCTTTTGGGTATAGTCGAAAATGCTGCAAGTATGGATTGGATTCATGCTTGCATTACATTATTATTATGAAATTAATAACAGTTTAATTGGTCTACATGATTGGTAAGTTGAGATTTTTATAAAAACAATATTGTATCTTTCAATGAAAACGTTATAAAGTTGAAATGTATATACAGATTATTTTACTAAGTTTATATAATTTACAATGTCAGTTCCCCATTACATGAAAAAAAATTAAAATTGTAAAGGAGAAATTATAACCAGATTTAGGTCAAAACACGCATGGCTCGTCTGTTTACTTAATTTCGTAAAACAGCTTTCAATGTACAAAAACCTTATAAATACAAATTCAGGATACAGACCCCGTCTACGGTACTTCCCCCACTTATTTTTCCAATTCCCTTCAAACTTGTGTAAAAATCTGTGATGTACGAATTCTTTGCGGATCCTTATCTTAATTAAATAATACAAGAATCTGTGCCTTTATATATAGTTAAAAGATTGATAAAGCAAAGAAAATACAATGTGAATATGCCGATAGAAGGTGCTAGATAAATGGCGCAACAAATGATCGATCTGATTTGAAAATAGAGATTCATAAGTATAACAATTCAAAGAAAATTATCTTACCTTAATGTATGAATAACACAGAAATAAAATTAGCACTTTTAGAAAGTTAATAAATACCAATGACAATTCAATTACAATTCACTATCCACAACAAAGCGCACTTTCAACTTCTATAATTTATTCCATGAAAATAAATTTTTGACACTTCTGCTCTCCGTTCTTATTGTACACAAATGTTATATATCAAATTTGATTTAAGAATTCTAATTGGCTAGTCTAAACTAAGCTTAGATTTTATTGGGTCTTATATATTCCACCTTTGTTTTCTTTGCCAGAATTTCGTCCAGTTAGTTACTTTTAGCCAGAAGAAACCAGTTTTTTTAAATAAATAGGTCAAAGAAATTAAGTTTATACAGAACTTTCAACCATAAATTATAAGGTTTTACTCAATTCAAAGTTTTGCAAAATTAAGCATTAAATTATGGTATAACAGTGGTATCTGCTATTTTTCATTGAAACAATAACTATTTCACCATGAATCGTGAGAATATTAACTCATACGTATAGTCTTCCAACACCAGAGAAAATAGTGTTGTCACATAATTGTGGAGTCAGCTGAATATTTGATTTTATAATTTTTTTTGATGTTTTAGTTTTATCCGATCCAGCGTGAAATATACGAAATAAATAATTACTTTTCAGTTTTCAATTTTAATTTATATATTTGTAGATATTGAATAAGGTATAATATATCTTTATTGTTCATCAGCTAATTCAAAAAGAGTAATATTTAGGTATTAGGTTATTTTGTACAAAAGGCGTCCTAAAAGGTGCTTATAGGGTTTAATAATTTTTTTTCCTATATCACCAACAAGATGGTGGCACCTACCATGAATCTTCAAAAACTGCATAACTCTGGTATCCTGTACTATGTAAGTAAACGATCGTAATATCGTGCAGTATGGGGAATACATCATTTAGCTTTCATTATTTCATTCATTTATGATCATCATATAATTCCATTTACTTTTGGGTATCGTATTGTATCGTAATGATTAAGATAACATCTTATTTTCATATAATTTTATTGTAATCACTAACAATGCATTGCATTTTCAAAAAATTCTCGTTAGTCATCAACAAAATGCCCGGGCCTACCATTAGTCGCCAAAAACTTCTTGGGACAAAGGGATACATGACACCGGTATCCTGGAGCCAGAAATAAAGAAAGAATCACAAAGATATGGCTGTATGGGCTTTAGTCCCTATTCTCTTCTTTATAGTAGGGAGATAAAAAGGAGTTTTTGGCGCGGTCCGATGGGTGCTGTATATTTTATTTCATATATTGTGTTACAGTTTAGTTTTGGTCTGGAAATTAGTATAGTTTTATGCCAAAAAGGATCGTTAAAAGGTGCAATATATGAATAATTTATCCAGCATTAATTGGTGACTTAAGTGAGATTTTTCAGTGATTTGCATTCATTCATTTGTAGGGTAAGTTCATTTGTTTAACAAAATTGTATGATTTCCATTAGCCGCCAAAAACTCCTTAGGGCGAAGGGATAATTTACTTAATAATTGCACCAGTAACTTGGAGCCATACATGGTTCTATGTGCTTCAGTTTCCTTTGCCTTCCCTTCATTAGGGAGAAATTTAACAAAAAAAAAACTACCAAAAAACTTTTATATGTATGAAAAAAATAACCTCCAAAATTCTAACTAAACTAAAATAAAAATAGAAAAACCATTATCTGAATCGATACCACCTCGTTTCATTATAATCATTAAAATGTGTATTTTAGCTAACAGTACACGAAGTTTTTCATGTAATTGTAAGTTCTTTTTTAAAGAGTATTGAATTAAAATATTATACACTTGTTAATATTTTTCTTTTAACTTTACTAACAATATCTGTGAATCTTTTCAGTGTTGTACCGCAGTTTTTGTTGTACTGCAATAACTCAAACAAAACAGTGGCGAGTGTCTAAAGGCCTTTCTATAAATCGCACCTCTGAAGGTATTCTGACGGATGGACCAGATTACACCTTCTTAGATGGAAGACCGACACCTCTCTTGGTAACGCTATCTTTATAAGCAAAATTTGTGTAATATGTTGTAATTTATTGTTATATTATATCCTCATTAGTTCAGAAAATGTAAAAAATACACATTGAGTGCATTAGACCACTTTCAATCCACTAACTTTAAATTAATAGTTCCATATAGGTGGCTTAACTAATGTAGCAATTTTATTATAATTATAGTAAATAACTTTAATTAACCCGTCACACTGCATAAACTAGCCAGTCTTTTACAATTGTCTCTACTATGAAGTCAATAAAAAAATAGCAAGGGATTGTCAGAAACATTGTGATATAAAACGCATAAAACTATCTCTAATTACCAACTTTGCATATGGCTCGCCAAATATCTAAGTACTTAAAGTGTGCATTTTTTTAAAACATTCTAATCTTTTCATACATAATCCAAATATTTTGAATTATAAAACAATATTTGTTGATCTTCCTTTGTGAAGTGAAGTTCCTTGGTGGTGCGGCCCTAATCTTCATTGACCACATAGTAGACTAGGCTTGCTCAAAAGGTGCTTAAATATAATTGTTATACCATCACATTAAAAAGGTCTTCAAGGAGAAATATAAAAAACTATATGTTTAAGAATATTAAAAATGGCTGAGTTCGAATTCGGGTAGAGGCAGTTTTTTTATAATGAGTATGAACATTTCTTTATCACAATCACAAGTTGTGGATGTTTTTATGTTTATTTAGTAGAATTATATTACTATTTATATTTCTTGCTTGTTGTGGTATTGGTTATTTATTTATTGTTTATTTTTTGAATAGGTGTAAGTGAGAGAAATATTATGTATAATGTAAAAGTTTACTAATGCTTTCAAATTCTCATTATTACTTACAGCATAAGCAGAAACTCAGAATGTTAAAACAGCAAGAATTTGCCTCAAAAATTGTGGAGTATATTTCTGAACTGGATTTTGCTAAAGAAAGACACCAAAATATGTTAAAAAGTGCAACTGAACAAAAACAAAAGTACATAGATAATAGGCTCAAGCCAAAAGGGAGGTCCCTTCTGAAAAAATAGTATAGACTTAGCTAGATTAATGTAGTTTGTATTAGTTTTTAATAAATATTATTATGGTTAAGTAAATTGTTTTATTTTTCACCAACATCACCAAAGCCCAGTAACTTAAATTGAACAGATTATTGATAAATTATTTATTGAAGTTAGATGCCAAAATAAGTGGGTGAAAAATGAATCAGCGTTTTGGCTGTTGTCAAATCCCATAAAATTTCCATTTTGTGAAGGCACTATCAAGGCTGTCTGGTCATAGATTTATTCGCTTACATCGAGTATATATACTATACGTATTATCTATGATGTTAATTTCGCGGGTTAGACATTTCTAGTCATCCCTGCCTTCGTCCGTCATTAGCAGCTTACTTTTGGTTAGCAGCCACCTACGAGCTTTCAGCGCGTAGTCTTGTTGACGACCGACAGATGGCAGTGACTGAAACTTGTATTGAAGACTACAAATCTCATTATATTCATCGGAGTGAGTAGGGTATCGTACCCTGATATTAAGGTGTTTTATAATTTACCTCGTATTCCAAAGTTCTGATTTTCCCAGCTTAGGTAATAGGAACGTCATATTAGAACTAAACGTGTGGAAATTACGTACCTACATATTTTAGGGTTCAATTGCATTTTTCAGTCGCTTATGCATCCGCTCGGGCACAAACGTTCTCTTTGTTGCCCTAGCAAATCAGTCATTTGATAGTAAGTAAGGGGCTACTCAGAAAACGAAACAAGGAAACGAAGTATAGTGTTTTAGCACTTTTTGAAGTATTTTGTGTTCGTTCTTTCGTGACCGTATTTTGCATTTCGGAGTACACTCTCTGAGTATAGAAAAGGATTAAGCGAAGGAAAATTGGTTTCCGAGCTGCGTGATGTAATGAATCTTTATTTATTTATAAAGACTATGGAATCTATTCGCCACTTTGCCCTATAAAACACTACAAGCGTTAGAGTTGGATGTCTGTTAATGAGATCAGTCACATACACAATTTATTTGACAAAGACAAATTTCTTGCCAGAAGATCCATAGGTACCTACTGTATTAGGCATTGCAGTGGGTTAGGAGCTGAATCTGTTAAGTAAAAGAATGAATTGTGACTACCTAAGTTCTTTGATAAACCACATACCGAAGTACTGCAGTGGTAGGCCTAAATTACTCACGACTATGATTTAAAAGAACTCATATGTGTACACCTATTACAGGCGTGTACAGCATTCTTTACATAGTAATCATCGCCAAAAATTTATGAAATAAAAAAAACATATATTAATACATGACCTTAGGTAATAATAAAAATAGAATATAGTAACAATATAAACATTTCCAATTTACACTGCATACTGCTGCTACACTGCATGCTGATTTTACCACAACCGACGCGAATTGGGACACACGAAGTATCTAGAAACAAATTTTTTCTTGCATTATGCAACTGATAGCATTATAAAATATAGGTAATATTTGAAATTCGGGAAGGAAAATAGCAACAGATTTATCCACGTTTAAAATAATATCGGAAAATTACGTGATGCAATGATAACACACAGGGGAGGTTGGGGTATATTTGATTACAAGAATATATTATTAATTTAATATATGTTTTTTTTTAAGATGTACAATAAAGCATATTCTATGTATCTGTTATTAAAGAGGAAATATTACAATATCGGATAAGTGAAAAACATCAAATGCGTCAAACGCAGTGTTTAGGTGTCACTAAAGTTATATTACTACAATTTCGTCAACAAACGAGTTTACCTCCCGCCTCACCGTCGTGACTTCTATATATAGTAGGTATTATCGCTTCTAAGCTTCCTTTGTTTATCCTGTCATTAATTAATTCCTTCCACGTACGCCCAGACTATAGAATTAACTCCATGCAATCGAGTACAGCCCCATGCTGTACCAGAACACCTACATAATAAGACACCTACAGAACATAAATACCTAAATAGTTTTAAGGGTCAGCAACGACTAAGTGATAAGTAAGTTCACCCTTCTTTCCTCTACTCATACATTATAGTCTGCTCCAATAAACACCCAACAGAAGCTATTAAAATTCAACCGCATGGAATAAACCTTTCAGGCCCTAACCACACGGGTTAACTGTGTTATCTAAACACTTCGACAAAATTTGGGATACTAGCGAGGCATGTACTTAATAATAATTAAAGTTTTACAGGGCAGTTGTAATATAAGCCTTATTATGATAATGTTATTTGTCAGACATTGCTGTACATATCATGAGAGTACAGTTAACTCATTGATTCTATCACAAGAAGTGTCCATGTAAAAGTATGTGGGGCCGTTAATTAAAATGTCACGAACTCTGGTAACAGTCACTTTGCCAAGTCAATTTCATTAAAGCTGGCGAAGATTACGTAATTAAAACCACGTCTAGTTAACTTAAACATTACTCAGTTTTTTTTCTCATAGAGAAATCTAGATATTGTTTTTGGAGTTTTCTTGAAACAGTCTTCTCTACAGTATGAGAATATACCTGCTTTGCTTGTTATATATTTATTACCTATTGAAATTTTTATAAAAAAACAAGAAGTTAATTGCAATTTTAAACAAAAATGAAAAATATTACTTTGTAAAAATCGAATAAATAAATACATATTTTCCTTATTATTAATTTTAAAAACAGAAACTATTCTTTTAACAACTTACTTCACTTAACAACTTAGACCAACAGAAAACAATAAGTGTTGTTTTTTTAGTTTGCTTATGTTACTTACGGGGCTGAGCCATAATATTATTATATACAAAGTAATAATATACAAAGGCTATGATGTTTTTTTAACAGGTTATGAGTTGACATTTAATTACTGTTTACATTCCCATAATTAAAGAAAAAAAATAGATTTATTGGCCTTATATCTAAGCCCATGGGTCTGCGCATGAGACTGACTGTCACAAGTTTCCTGACAGCCCTAATTGATGGGCTCAATTGCATTATTCTTCGATGCAACTTATACTGTTAACTACCACACCATCAATGGGAAGCCTACCTTGGTATTGCAGAGCTAACGTATCAGCTAGTCCATGTACAGAAGAGCTGAGGTGAAGTCAAGCCGCCCTGCCTCAAACCACAGTCCAACTTTTACTTGTCAGTGACTCTGAGGTCAGAGGACCTGAGGACCCTGTCTTGTCAGTGAGTAGGGTTAATTGGGAATATGCATACTAGTGTTATTTTTAATTTTAAAATAAATATTATTTTAAAATTAAAACTAACAATTTATATAGTACATATTTTAATACTGGGACATTTTGTAAATACCCGGTTGATACCCACTGAAAGTTATGACTATTGCCTTTAATTACATTATTTGTTTTTCTCATACATATTCCCTGTTGTGACGATTTAAAAGAACTTAGTAAATGAGTCTATTTAAATAAAGTTATTTTTGACTTTTTGACTTGACTTGACCTGATCATACAACGCTGTTACCCTGGTTGTAATACCAATATTTAAGGAGCATTATTAACTCAAGTGGTAACCCAGTATCGACAGCTCTTTCCATAGTCTGTCAAATACCGCGAGATTAATTGCTTTAGATAAGTCTAAGAAGACGAAATCTACGTGTTCAATAAATACTTTTACCACCGACCTCGTTATACAAAATTGTAACCTCCTTATACATATAATATAAAATTTTAATTTTAATTGTTCGTATGCAAAATTGTATTTATAGCTTCAATTATGTTAAACCAAAATATCTTTTGTTTACTCCCCTTATGGGTCTAATGAAAAATAACTTAGTTTTCCCAATGTTCAAAGTTCTGTGTACTAAAGATGTTTAAAGAGCGTAATTAAATAAAACGAAAATGATATTACTGAGGAATTTAATTGCTATCTACGACTGTTCCAAATCAATTTAGGACGAATTCATTCGACTTATTAAGTCATCAAGAGAAGATTGATTGCAGACGACGTTCAGTTAGGGTAGAATGATTTGGGAGCTGAAATTATTTAACTTGATGTATTTTTTGCAGACAATAACGAAAATTCAAGTAAGAACGTGTAAAAAAGGTATAAAGTATTGTTACACCTATATCCCAGAATCATAAATAACGCAGAAATAAATACATAAAGCAAGTATAATTTTTAGTTCCTCTTGCCTTCCCAACAATTCGACGAGAAAAAAAACAAGTAACTCACAATTCATTTATTTTCTTTTTCGATTATTAGTCGTCAAAAACAGTACGAGGCAAAAGTTAATATAGGTTTTAAAGAAATTAGAACTGTACGCATACGGTGCTAACAGGCAGCGGGTATGGTGCATGTAGTATTTTAGCACTGATAAATTTGTCATTGTGTGCATGCGGTGATGAGTATATATTGAGTTTGTATGAAGACGGCTTACATGTTAGTTTTTTTTTTAAATAAAAAACGAGCATATGAGTTGCTTAGTATTATTCAATATGCACGTATTTTTGCTTGTTATTGTTCTTCGGCTGCGTAATTAGACTGCAAAATATTTTAAAACAATCATACCAACAAACAGGATTTAAATTGTATGAAATTAAAGAAATAGAAAGAGAGAAAAAACCTTCTTTATTAAATTCAATATCGAATCAATTCTAGTCACTTACAGTCTTTTGTAGTCTTTATTCATTTAACTGACTTGCAATAGTACAATGGAATAATACATTTTAATTACGAGGATTTTGTGTTACATATAACTTTTACAAGAAATTAATGATTCTAGTAACGGAATATGTATTATTTTTATTGCGCAGATATACTTTATATAATGGCTCAAATGGCTTAAAAGTAAATTCTTAACTATGAACCTAGTAGAACCTTTCAGCTATCTGAAAGAGATCGCTTTTAGTGATAAAGTCCCCCTTTGTAGAACATTAGTAAACTGTTCCCTATGTATTTCTCTTTTTGAATTTTCTGATGTACAATTAAGATATATTCTATTCTATTAAGTCGTATCTGCGCAATAAAAACATACTGTTGTTTTTTTTTAAATTTTGAATTAAAACAAAGATTCTCTAAAAATGTCATCTTTTAAAATATTCTTCTCGATGACCCTTTCTGGAGTGACACCATTTTTCTTCACATAAGCTTTTTGGTAGAAATCAGAGAAGAGATAGACGAATAAAAACCCATTGAAGGTTACCGCGAACCCCATGATTAGTGATGGCTTGCATTGGGATATCACTGTGTTTATGGGAAAGTATATTAATATCATTGTGAACTGGACCTGGAAATAAAAATCGATAATTGATACATAGTTATTTACTTATCTAGTTAGGTATTTATTTAATAATGATTTTGAAGAACTCCCTTGCAAAAGGAGTCCTGAAAGGCTTGAATCTAAAGAAGACTTTGGAGATAAAACTAGTATTTAGTTATTAATTGACCTCATGTTTCGAGAATAGCAACGCGCCATAGAAATAGAGAGTTTAATTTATATTATAGTGTATTTTATTATATTAATTAACATTATTATTTTTAAAAAAAGCTGTTAACTCAAGCTTATTATCGGTATTTTTTGGGATCCAACCTTATTTGTATTTAATTATATTAATTTTGATATATTGAATAATATTATATCGGAGGCGTTTATAAGCGGTTATCACTTATCAGTGGACAATCCATTTGTTTGTCATTAATAATATGTCTCTATTAAAAATAAAAATATTACAAACATACTGAGTAATATACAGTCGTTTTCTTAACTAGTTGTGATACCTGTATCTAAGAAATTAGTACCTTCTTCTATACACGTACATTTTAAAAACTCTGCTGTGTATGTGCGCGTGTGTGTGTCTGTGTGATGTGAGCGTGTTATTCTATAACCTAAGTGTGAATTAAGACATAGAAAAGTGTCTTACCAGTTGCAATGTGGTTAGATATTTTTTCCACCACAAATGCTGGGCAATCTCAGGGAACACCGACAGTCCGTAATATCCATACATGATGATATGGACAAAAGAGTTTAAAGTCCCCACGAAAACAAGGTCATCGGTCCTACTGTACTTGATAAGCAGCCAGCTGGTTACGACCACGAACGTATGGTGATATACATGTAGGAATGACACCTGGTTTTGTTTCTTGCGCAGAACGAAGAATATTGTATCCAACAGTTCGGTAACTTTGGCTATTAGGTACCAGTAGCTGCGAGAAAGTAGCTGCAATTGAATATTATAAATTGTACGGTACAAAACACCGCACATTGTCGATGCAGCACTTTTCCAACAATGCATCGAAACCGGAGCGCGGGCCGTCGGTCAGTTCGCCATCAACTCGCGACTCGCATACATATCATTATATATTAATGTGCGACAGTAAAAGTGTATAAGAAATATTTTAATTTATTCTGGTCTAGCATCTTAACTCCTACATAAATAAAGTCTGTTAATACTTCTGATTTTACAAGAATTGATCTCTGAGGGCCTAGAAAACATGCCTTTTAATAATCGTAATCGATTTGCTAAATGAAAAATGGCATGGCATTTGACAATTACGTTGTATAACTAAACGAGGGCTTAAATCAAATGCCATAAATTTTTTTCTGATCGATTGCGTTAGCGATTATCGAAAGGTACGTTGTCTAGACCCTCAGGATCGAAAAATATATAAAGTTATAAATAGTTAATTGGACTGGAGCAAAAGTCCAAAAGTGGAATGTAAACGTAACACTTTACTCTCCCGCTAATAACTCAATCCACAGAAGTTCCTAGGATTTGGAGAATTATTTTCTCTAAAATCCAAAAACGGCAAGATCTATTTGCATAAATTTTATAGTATTTCATTCGGTAGTATAAATTCAGAGTAAATTAAATTGTAATATCCAGTAAAAATGAAAAGGCCCACATAATGAATTCCTCTTACCTCTTTTCTGATATTTTCGTCGTCTACAATACAGACGCGATTTAATAAGCCATATTTCATTATAAAGTATACTCCCTGCAAAAAATATATAAATTATCTACGTAGAAAATAATAGAAGTTGCCTCTAAGTTGTTCCCAGAAAATGAAGTTCTGACTTAAAAATATAATTTAAAATTGGATAACGAATTATTTTTGACTGTTTTGAGTTTTGAAGTCTGTATTTTCACGGTCTTGATTTTGTCATGTTGTCAACATTATTTAAGGGCAATACCTACCTAGATGAAAACTTATTTAAGCTACTCAATTATTTTCTAGAAGTATACGAAAAATTTGTAAATGTTATCTAAATTAAACAGCGTATTTCGCAGGTCTTTGTCATTGCCTCCAATCAGATATCACAGAACAGATACCGACTGTCATTTTTTACATTTTAAACCTATATACTTTGTTTATAAGGGTTATATACTCATTACCAAAAAAATTCAAGAATACTCACATTATAAACCAGAAATATAGAAAAGATCACTTGCGATAAATTGTACACCACAAGAGCGTTTTGCAAGTTGAATGGTCGTCTGGGCTTCATGTAATCTGGGCCTCGTTTTAAGACGAATACTAGAAACGCGATGACAATCAGCAGCATAGGATACGGTGTCGCCATAAGGAACCACGTGTCCACGTAGTCAGCTGAAAATTAATTCCAATAAAAGTAGAAGCTACAGGTCTCAAGTTCAAGTCCCGGTAGGAGCAAATATTTGAATGAAGAGTTCAATATTACGGGTCGTTGACGTTTGTATGTTTATTCATACATATATTTCCCTGTTATCTAGTATCCATAACATAAGGTCGTAATGATATTCAAATTGGGCTGGTGAGAAATATTATTCTTATTATTATACAGCACGTGTCTCTCTTCCTGATCACGGATGCATTTCAACGTTAAGTTTTCAATTTTCAACCTTAATGGCTAACCATTGGAAATCAACTGGCTGCTGCTGTTCATTACACTACACTACCAAATTCCTCTGATTTTGTTTTTTAGATCTTCTGTTTAAACTGTTCTGTCTATATTTAACAAAATCAGACATAAGTCTAATCTACTCACCTTGTCCTTTCCAATGCCAAAAGGGATGCTTCTCCATTTTTAAATTCTACTTTTTAACGCTTCTTATTTTAAATCAGGTAAATAATTCCAGATTAGCTTGCTCCTGTAAATATCTAACACGTTGTTTATTGATAATTTCAAATTATAACGGATTAAATAAAAAATAAACTTGTGTGTACGTTCCGTTGGTTTTCACTAATTAAATATTGATTATAAAGACAGTGAGTTATATTGCAACAATTATAATATATAATATCGTCGCTTAAAATACTATCAAATCCCGGTGGTTTACTCGCTAAACTTTAATCGTATGCTACGTGACATATATATTTCACGCGCTGCTACTTCAAAAGGGGAATCTACAGACCTCTTAGTCAACTTTGCGTAGCATATACAGTTTAAAAAACTGGCTCAAATCGTGATTTATTTCAAACTGAAATTATATTTTATTTTATAATATTTGTCATGTCATGACCTGGTGAATTGCTCGTGCAGAACCCAGGTTACCCCCGTGAAGGGCAATGGAGTTACCGGGGAGTTTTAGTGGGTATTCTCAGTGCCGCTCTATTGAGGTACTGAGTGAGCCCAACACACGCCTGTCGCTTAGCCAGTGGCGGGTAGGTCCGTAAATGGATTCTTCCTCGTAAAAAAATATTTGTCATGTCATACTAAAACTTCACTCAATTATAACTAATACTGAATTGGTATCTGATTTCGACCTTTTTCATCCACAGCGTATGGACGTCGTACTGTTGGATGCAGGCCTTCCTAGATGAGAGATTCATAAGAGAAGTTTGGCCCAAAACACTACCACGCAGGCTCTATGCGGGTTGGGGGGTGAGGCAGTAGGGACCAACGGTGAAGCGCTTAAGGACTCGAGATATTGACCCATCAGTGACAACGCCGTAAAGGAAAGTTACGTAGAGGAAATGATTTATGAAAACACATACAGACATATATCTTTTTTATGCACATATATTAATATTTATGTTTTATAATTGGTTTAATTAAATATTTGCATACACTAATATCAATAATAAGGTCGTTATGCTGTCAGAGGTTTGTGAATTCCATTTATTGCTATTTGTTGTGTGGTTATTTTTCCTTCGACAGTATTTGGGCTTAATCTGACAGAAATTACGTTTAATTCGACTTTCCTGTTGCTGCATGCCAGTCATAAGTCCATCTTTATTATCCTTATTAACAGTATATATACGTCAGGCCTCCAATATGGTAGAAACATAGTTTGTGACATTATACCATCTATTTAGTAGGATATAAGCCTCACACCCCTTCTTTAGTTCGTGATCTTCAAAACCCCTTTTCTGCCGCTTTTGATTACATTGTAATAAATATATTTCATAACTGTCTCAGTGGTAGATATAACCTCTGTCTGTTGCGGGTCGTCAGATTACAGATAGCAATTAGATGGAGATGCGGTTACCATATGAGTTATGACCTTTTTCAACAATAGGGTACCTGCAAGTGTCCTACGCTTTAGTGTCTACTATAATTTTTCAATTACTCGCGCCAAAAATGAAGTATCAAAAAGCGTTTTATTATTCATTAATGACGTCATCGACAGCGAACGAACGTGATTTATTACCTTTGAATATTTATGGCTACACAAAAATTGGAGCGAGAAATTGTTAGTATAAAATATATTGGACCCCTAACACGGAACTTTAAGTGTATTTTCGTTAATATCGTTATAAATGGCTAAATTTTTATTTAAATGAGTGAAAAAATGGAACTTACTGGCCCAATAATTGAATATTAGTAAATTAAAAATATATATTTTAGTAAATTACATTTCTACACCTGAAGCCTTCACAAGCAGTACAATTTTATTACACGTTTTATCGTTATTTTTATACAAAGGTTTCAGTTTCCTTTCTCAGCTGTCCACCCTCTGAAATATTTATTTATTTATACTTTATTGCATTTAAAAGAGCGTGCAAATGGTGGACTTTACGTCAAATGGCATTCTTTATTAGTGAACAACTTATGTAATAAACACATATCATTCATTTGCTATAATAATTAATTTTATTTATTAACTTTTGATTAAATTATAATGTCGTATTATTGTTTTACATCTATTAATGTATGTGATTAAAATTCCCTATTACAGAAGCACGACATTCACTAAGAACACATTACGTTATATTATTACTGTCATTATTAATTATTACTTTATTTCGTTTTATGTTATGTATAATACGAACGTTTCTGTATAACTACTTAAATGACAAATAATACATTAACTGTTTTACTAAGTCGGTAATTTAATTATTAACAAAATTTTGAGTTAAAATATGTTCACGGTGTACATATTTCCGTTTCTATAATTTTAGATATCATAATATTTATTATTGGTGAACCTAAAGTAGTATTTGGTAAATCAGTTATCTCATATTAATCTCTAAAATCATATTTGTAATGATGATTTTAAAAGATATCAAAAAAATATTGTTGAAATAGCTGAATATGATAACAAATAAAAATTCATTTACCATACATGATTTATACATGAAATAAGTACTTCAAAGAATATAATCATAACTATCTATATTATCTATCATATAGAAATTAAATCAAAGGAGATAGTTACATAGATACGTACTCACTCAGAGCATATGAAATTTAATCAATAGCTCAGAATCAAATCATATCTGGATTAGTTATAGTTGTTATTGATAACATGCGATATCAAAATGGTAGGGGCCTTTATCTTGTATGATCGGTAACAGAAATGTTTTAATATCGAATATTTTATTAAAAGTCCATTTAGAGTTTCGCTTGTGGCAACACTGAGTGCTTCAATCGTTAAATTCTGGCGTATAAATTACGATAGAATTTGATATTTATTATGGTATGTAATCATTTTTAAATTAAAAAGCAAACATACACAGCGGAGGATTGCTTCTTAATTTAAAAATTATAGGAATCCATGATGAAAATGAATCATCATTCATTCATCATGGATTCCTATAATTTTTAAATATGAATTCGTTCATAACCCCGGGCTTAGCAGATTGTTGTTAAAATTCTTATTAACCTTAGCTTAAATGCTTAAACCTTTTGTTATGAACGAATCAAGTAATAACATTGGATTATATCTATCCTATATTGATATCAAATATTACCCAACACACACTCTCGCATACCTATACACAACAAACACACGCGCTCACTCACACACAAATACATTTACACAGACACCACACATTATTGTAAAATTAAATATATGTATAAATATGAACAATATTTGACTTCTCAAATTGAAAAAGACATTCGTTCGAAATTTAAACTTGCTCAATATTTTGGACATAGGAAGTAGCGTTGAGACTATCTAGCGCATTTCAAGCGAAAAAAGATACCATAAAAATAAACAAAACTAATAACAGTTTTTTAAAGCTTTACAGGCCTGGATGCGTATAACAGGTTTGAAGGCCTGCGTAGTGTTGACGGTGGCACCTAGTAAATAAGGAGTCTATACCACCGAGATTTTATTATAATAACTAACTAAAAAAACACGCATGAAACAATCTTGGTCACTAGCGGAAATTCCACAAACTCCTAATAGAATAATAAGTTGTCTTCCACAAAAATGACAGAAACGTTAAAGTCATTTCCAATGGTGCTCCTTCATCATTATTGATGAATGCAATTCATTTCTATTGAAGTCCAAGAACAAGCCTGTCAAAGATTGGATTAAGGAGTTCATATACCTAACTATGGTTTGTTAATAGTTTTGGAATTTTAGAAAAATATAATACGACTTGATCAAAGGAACTAGTTGATTTTATTTATTATTTAATATTATAATTTACTTTTCCACATTCCTATATATTTATGTATGAGAACTCATGATTTTGTCGTTAGGATGAGTTATGTCCCAAACTCCTCGTGCGTCTCTTATGCTTAAAGCTTGTGCTCAGCAGTATGACGTACATATGGTGTTGACCAGTAATTAAAAAAAAAAATTAGAAGTTAAGTACTTACTATATGCAATATATACACTCGTAACCTTTCACATGCTTCCACTGAAATGTATCTTATTACAACGCATTAGGGCTTAGGTATCGCTTTCAATTTGATTTTAGCTGCAGTATGTAAATGCAATGAAAAACTAAAATTTGCAATTACAATTTCTGTGATCACAATGAACTGGTTTTTTAAATGTTATTTGTACATATTTATTATTATGGTAATCAACATAATAATTAATGTCAATGATCCTCACAATATTGATGGAGATCGATTTTTTTTATTATTAAAGATTATTTTTAACTTAAAAAATCAATGCAATATTTAATAAAAGTTCATGGTTACATTGGAAGTCTAAGTAATGAGTCTCATCCTGTAACCGTTAAACTAGATAGTGTGGAATAACAAATCAACAAGGTGGCGCAGTGAGGATGAAAATCAAACCACCAAATACGATGATTTAAATTGTTCTTTTTCACATTATAATACAATATGAATTATGCCTGAAAAATACACTGACAACCAGAAAACTGATATTACATCTAAGCCAGAGTTATTTCTCATTTCACATCAAGAACCGCAATAATTTAGGGGAATTAGATACATGTGTACGAACAGGTGGTTCGACAAAGGGCTTAACGAAGCATGACATTCGTAATTTTACACCGTACGTGACACGAGTGCTACAAATCCTCCAGCCATATTTTGAATTCAATAGCGTCTTATTTAAATGTGTTGTTTAAATCTCGTAAGCTGATATCTAAACAAGTAATTTAACGAGAAGTTTTTTTTAGTTTAGTGTTCGTATCACAAATAAGCGGATGTTAATTAGATTAAGAAAATATGTCATTGACTCGAACGGTTTTATAGCAGAGTAAATGAAGTAATTTTTCCTCGGAGGAACCCGCTGGGGTAGTTGTTCAAATGTCTTGCTTTCGATAATGGAAACAAAGCAACTATTAGCTTGGATGGTGTCTGGTCAATCAAACTTGTTGGATTAGTTGCTACATTTTTGTTGTTACATCATAGAATCATCCTTAAATTCTTCCTTCACGTTCCATACTGAGCTCTTTATAATGAAGAATATAATCAACAATTTACCTAATCAAACGTTCCCCATCATGGTCATACCTAATAAACAAAGCTTGAGCTTCTCTGGGCTCCAGAAAGTGAACCCGTTGATCTCGGTTGTTATGGTAACCGTTTTCACTCACTAAGCCGCATCGGGCCAAGGTGGTGGTGATATGATCCAAACTCATATGTGTTTCCTGTCATCTGAGACTTACATAGACGAGCCATTTTGATTAATTAATATGATGTGCGTTGGAGAAAGCAAATATACTTAAGAGCCGCCATTTATGAAACGTCAAATGACGTCACTGGTCATGTGCCTTTTTCGTTAGATTGTAATAAAAGAAGCAGAAGAAGCCATTCACAATAATGGTTTGATATGCATTAAGATAACCTTAACTGATGCTAATTCTATTTCAATCAGATTTATCGAATGGTCTTATCGAGCGTTTTGCTTTTATCTTTGTTTAAGTAGTAACGAGCTAATTTCTGACCCAAAAAAGTTGATTCCCTGTGTATTTTGTAAAGCAGTGAAGGGACTGGAGAACCTCTTTCTAGAAAAGGTGCAATGATTGACAACTTGGAAAAAAATTGGTAGTTTATTGGCTATAAAAGTTTGGAGATTACATGGAAATGCTATAAAATTATATTAGAGACCCACTTTTCCGTACATCTCAAGTCAATGCTGGTTTTGCATGCTATTCCGGATGTCATTGTTCATTGTGATGGTATTGATGATCAGATATTTATACAACTTTAATCTTTTGGTCTATGGAAGAAAAAAAGTTGTTTATTGACTTAAAAAAGTGGAAAATTGTTTCTGCCCTAAGGTTTTTTTTGTAACAGTCATCAAAATTAACAGTTTATGGGGTATTTATATTGTAATATTTAACATGATCAAGTACTGGAATAACTACGTTTAAAAATAGTTTGAAAGTTATAGTCAATCAATGATTTTAAATGGAATGGCGTTATTAAAATTTAATAGTTTTATTTTATTGTTTAATTTATGAAGATCAAATTCTTAACTTGGCCTTTTTTTAATATAAGACTATTTCTTTTGCGTTGAATAATAAATTTTTCCTTCTTTTTATTTTCTTGTATAAGTAAGTTCAATTTTATGTTAGTAACCATGAAAGTAAAAAAATGATAGTTCTTCATCTCCGTTAAACAAGTAAAAATACACAACAACATCTTTATCCCAGCATTGCACGGTTATTATATTAGAAAATATGATCTCGAAAAAGCAACATAATTTTTTACGATGTTATCATAACCGAATATGGCAACAATTCAGGGAAATTGTTATTGTGTATTTATTTGATCACAAAAGATTAAAACGGTGCTTTGAACAGTAAGATTTACTTAGGTATTCATAAATATTGGCTTTGTTGTTCTATCAAAGAGCAAGTCCGTTTTTTGTGTTTTAATGTAAATTTTTACTAAAAGAAAAATATACAAAATTGTATATTGTATTGTATTCCTCTACATCGTAACGTTATCTGAAAGAGATCGCTTTAAGCGATATGGTCGCCTTTTGTACAAATTTATAAGTTATTATGCATTTAATGTTAATATATTGGACGTACGAATAAATATATATTCAGTTTTATTCTATAATATAATTGCTAAAAAACATCCTTAATATCAAAAGATTAATGTCGCAAGGTGTTAAGGAAATGATTTGTAATGACAAAGTAAAGAATACAAAAGAGTCTTATCTTAAAAAGGGTCTAAGTACACTGGGACAACTGTTACAAGCCTTGGGAATCTTTTATGCTTACCTTACTTTAACACTGCCTGTGTCTGAAACATTAGCTTCGCTTCGTTTCTGTGCAGGAATACCCTATATTCTTTCGGTTTTGGATATGTCAACCCCAGAAGGGTCATTCTGATTCTAGCGAAAGTATCACACTGACAATAGATGTTTTATCGATTTCTGGCTTCTACAATACGCTCGGCACGTTGATGTGGATGTTGTCCTCAACGTGCCGTGGATGATCGATATAAATCAGTAAATGGTTATCGTCTCAATAAAGTTGTCAAGTCAACTTCCATACTAGCGGTTATCGATATAGCTCGATAAACAAAATTCTTGTATCGAACGGTAAATATGTCGTTTGACAAGTTCCATGCTAGCACTGCAGGTACGTTAGGTACATAAATTATACATAGCCACCTATACCTATACCATATAATACATACCTTACTTTAGGTCAGGATAAATTTTATTTCGGAATTCGGATTTCGACATAGTAACAACCCTATATACGTACTATTCTCCACGCTCAGGTCGCACCCTAGGGGTTTCACTTCGCATTTGTTCAGAGCCAATGAATCGATTTAGTAATTTCAATGCCGTTGTCGAAGTCTGTTATTTTCTCCATTCAAACGTTGAGCATTGCTCCACAGACATTTTTTTTTGGTGTAATGGATAGTGTCCAGATAATTTAAATTAATTTATTCTAAATTAGTTGCTAACATGTTTTCGCATGCAAATCGTTACAATCTATCAGTTAACCGATATAAAGGCGGTAAATTAAAACTGAATAAGATTAAATATTCCTGTTAGAGATTCAGTAAAGCTGTTACAGTACGCTTTAGTTAATAGTTTTGCTTATTGTTAAGTAGCAGCATCGAAATGTGCAGATGAAGGCCTAAAGGTTGAAAAACAGTTTGAAAAATCAATTGTAATGTTTGAACACCGAAACATTACTGAACTGCCTATACACAAATTTAAAGACTACATCAAACAAAATTTTATGTAAAAAGGCTACAAAATTCAGGAATAATGAGGCGATAAGAATGCATGGACTATTTAAAGATACAAATAAACTTAAGCTGTAATCAAAGTGAATTGAAACTAAATCAAAGTATAAATGACGATATTTATCGTTGTGTAAAATATTGCACTGTAAAACAAATGTAAAATATGTTTATAATACATTATGATATAAGTAATTTGCAAATGTCATTTTAAAAATTAAAGGCTGAGAGTTTCTTGCGGCGTGTCTTCTCTGCAGCTACGAGTATACGTCGAAGCGGTGGTAGGGTTAATTGGAAATATGCATTAGTGTTAGTTTCATTTTTAAAATTATTAATTTAATACATAATTAAATTCTTTAACTGGGACAATTTGCAAATAACAACTTAAAGTTATCACTATTACCGTTAATTACATTTATTTAATTTTCTGATACATATTCCCTGTAATGACGATATAAAAGAACTTAATAAATTAGTCTATTTAAATAAAGAAATTTTGACTTTGACGAGTGAATAAATCAATCTCCCCTAGATACCCTACCTTTGACTAATAATTTATAGCTTTTACGTAGAACAATGCCACCATTAAATATCTAGCAGACTTACAATTTGACGCACAATCACATTGAAACCAAGTCATAATGGATCTGCGGTACCCTTTTGGCGAGTACCATTTGTAACTGCTCCGACGACGTAGGTAGATACTTATCTTATTCTTTGAATATTTTTGAACCTTAAAGTCAACCAATAACCAATAATAATATTCGCGACAGTTACACTTCCTTTTTATATAATTTGTTGACCTTTTAGTTTTAAAAAAGATGTAGATTGATTATAATTTGTTATTGCTTGTCATCGTGAAAAGTTCCACTTTTTTTGAGTAATATATTTGTGTTATTTCACCAATTTTTCCTTTCTTGCACCCATCACGTCAACTTTTACAATAAATAATTTGGCTCTGTAGTTTATATGTGTGACTACCACAAAATTACAATCTTCTACAGTAATTAAATACAAACAAAGTGATATCAATGGATTTTGCATCGTGTTGGATCTTAAAATTTTAGTGGACAAATTTAATCGAGCCGAAAAATTGAATTTTTATATAAATTTTTACCATTTGCACTTTATTTTCAAATAATGTTAAGATCTGTTACATCGTTTCGTTTTTAGGTCGAAATAAAAATTTTGCGACTGTTGTGTTGGATGTGCTTTCTATATTTTAACTTTTTTATCTTTAGGTTTTCCCACTCCCGAATAGTCTTTATCTAATATCCGTATGTCTTTTGTATTATTTATCAACTCTCTTTTATAGCTTGTTAAGATTACATAATTATCTGCGAAGTTTTTACGTAAAATTGTGTGAAATGTCATTCATATGTTGATTGAATTGTACGTTTGGACAGGAAAAATATGTTCAAATGATAATAATAATCATAGCCTTTATTTGCCCGAAATGTTACAAATACTTAAATACAAATGTCACAACAGGTAATTCACAAAATTTTAAATCTATATATTTTGATCTAACATGCAGTTATTCAAACCATATTTAACTAACTAAATCTCATTTATTTATCCTCAAAACAACTTCTACTATATAGTTTAAAATAGTACTGTATTATTATTTTGTAATTAATGTTTATATGAAATTATATAATTAATAAAAGTTAATACATATATTAATATTTTTAATTTCATAATCTTAGGGTTAGTCCATGATTGGACAATGACTTCCTCCATACCTTGGCATACCGGTCTGTCTCTTGTGGTCCTCGTGTAAGTGACACCTGCAGCTTATGTGATGCCATCACGCTAGCGGGCTGTGGTGGCCCAATAGGTCGTCGCATGTCTCGTGGGTTCCACATACTCTAGCTCCACCGACCATCTGTTGTGTGATTGAAATGGAGATGGGCCGGTCACATTCTTGAAGAGGGACCGGCCCATTTCCATCTTAAGCGACAAGCAAGTTTCGCTGCATCCATCTGTTTTTCCTTTAAACTTAAGCCAAGCATACAAATAGGCTCGTTGGAATTTTTTGTATTTTATTTATTGATATTAGAATATGAACAGGAGACTGTTCACATAGGCCCAAATTCTTACATAATACAATTTTTAAAATTTATTAAGAAGAAGAAATTATTAAACCCATTATTTCTTTTCATCATTTTACATAAATGTCGTGCATTTTATATTACAAGAAAAAGTAATTAGGCAAAGCTTTTATTAATTTTAGAACCACGTTTAAATTTATAATTAGCACGTGAAATTGCCACTTCAAACTCCAAAATGAAATCGTCTGTTCTTGGCGAGTTGAATAGGAATTCAACTAGACAAGGACAGACGATTTTATTAGAAGTTCAATTTATTTTCATTACATTTAATATTCTCTTTGATCTTAGTAAAGGTAGGTAGAATTTTCGAACAATATATATACCCTGTGGAAAAAAGACCGTGGCTGGAGGAAAAGTACCCTTACCCCTAAAATTGATGATAGCAAATTTTACTGAAAAGAAACATCACAAGTGATTTTATCTTTAAAAATAATTTCAAAGATAAAATCACTTGCTTAAGCCGGGAACCGAACCGGTGAAATGTGAAAAAAATAGCCTTGTAACACAGCTGATTCGACAGCCCTTATTGCAATTCTCATGTTTGCTATCCTTAATTTTGCACGCTTGCGCGGAAAGAGGCTTCGCGATCTTGTGAGTATCCTAGCGACATTATCATAGAATTTTCCCATTTAATAATAAAATTATCAAACAAATCAGTGTTTTTGGAATGTTCTGACTTTTATAGCCTGTATTTTATGATACCAATCGTAAGAGTCATTCATTAGGTTCAATTTCTAAAGAAAATATTTTACTAAATTTATGAATATGTTATCCCAACGGGTTTTTATTTAATTAAGCAATTGAGATGGTTTAGCTTTAATTTGACCTTTTGATTATTTGAGTGATATATTTTGCTTACTCGCCTTTTTCTCTACATTTATAAAGGTAACGAATGTGGTTTTAAAATGAAATTAATTCTGTCATTATTAATTCGTGACATATCTAAATACTTTGCTTTGACGTAGCATTTGTGAATAATTAATATAAAAACAATTATCTATAGTTATTTAGTTTGAAAATTTGTTATTTAATTTTTAGGGTTCCCGTACGTCAAAAGGAAAATACAAAACCTTTATAGGATTACTTTGTTGTCCGTCTTTCGGTCGCTCTGGCTGTCAATACCCTTTATCTTGGGAACACGTAGAGGTAAAACTAAGTTAACTTAAAAAAGATGCAGCCGTTTGTGAAATAAAAAACGTATATTTCGACACTCTCTATAAAAACTATGAAATTTGGCAAGTAATACCGTCTTGTACTAAATGTATAGGAAAAATCTGAGTTTTTTAAATATATTTCTATCAATCATCTAGGTTTAGCAAACAGGTTAAGAGTTTCGATTCCTGAACTATATATTATATGTACCTACAAATTTGTACTGGAGCCTCGGTGGGCAGTCAGACTCGCACTTATCGGTTTTATGTTTTATTTTGAATTTCGAACAGTCGCCTTGGCCATGCTGCGGAGTTTTTCCCGTCATTAACAGTTATTTCGAATTATGTTTTTTTTATCTCAATTTTTATTATTATTATTGGATACAAGCATTAACGCATTTAGTAGAAACTTGGTATTCGGAGCACAAAATTTTCATTTTTACAAAGATTTTCTGCAAATATTTTAGGACACTTCTATTTCATACTATCCAGACAGAACATGCAGATTTGTATTAAGGTAAATCAAGCACTGCATTTGAAAATGGACTCAAAACATTGTGAAATAGATTTCAAATTCTATCACCGATATGATATGCACGATTTACTTAGTAACAACTATTTCTGGTTTGACGAATATGGAAACTATTGGATATTAAATGGAAAGGCGAAAAATTGTTTAAAAGTTGAAGATACAACAAGGATGCTAAAAACGAGCGGATTGAATGATTATAATAATAATAAAAGGTCGCTTTAAAGTGCACAACAGCTTTAAACTAGTTCTTTTGCAAGATAATTTTTCAATAACAACCAAATAATAAAATAACAAGCGTAACCTAGCAACGTGAGAATAAAAAATAACAATAAAAAAGTATAAAATTAAAAGAGTTTGTATGTTAGCATCTAGTCGCCAACAGATGCAATGTGGTATGCATAATATATAGTAGTAATAGAAGAAACCAACTAAAAATATATCTTAATAAAATAGTACCGCAGAGACCTTAACGCGATTATGTAAATTCATTCATATTTACAATAATCTTGTATTTTTAGTGACATTACTATTGTAAACTTGTGTCCAAAGTTTTAACAAAAACGTAAGCTAATTGACCTTAAGTTACTTACTTATATTAAATTAATATTTATTATGTCTGGTAAGTGGATACTAAAAAATTTCATTCCGTACATTAAACTTTGTACAGCATTAAGCAACCCTATTTTCTTCATAAGCTCGTCGCATCGACGACACCTGCTATCCTTATCCAAGGCCGCGTCACTTTCCGTACTGCATTTGATTTCAATATATATAATATTTTTCTAGAGATATTAAAATTGAATAAAATGAAATGAAATTGTTAACGTTGTAATGTATAGAGAGGGTATTCCGTAAATTTTGCTGAAAAGTGTTCGCATATTGAAAGCTTTTAAATAATTAGTTAAATTATACTATCACTAAATCCTAACCAAAATTGAATTTTTGTGTTCATCTCGATGATCATGGATGGGCCTT
The DNA here is from genome assembly GCA_943193645.1 of Acentria ephemerella. NCBI lineage: Eukaryota > Metazoa > Arthropoda > Insecta > Lepidoptera > Crambidae > Acentria > Acentria ephemerella. The sequence continues at coordinate 1,738,031 of OW971887.1, forward strand.
TAGCACATTACTGTAGATTGTGTTAACAGCACCGAGAGTTCTTGTGTATGTACAAAGCAATCTCCGTTGACTGTCGGCTGATGCAGATAAGTTGCTTGTTAGTGGTTCCTTGACAGCTTTTATTTTGTTCCGTGACAGTTCCCACCTTCGCATGCGTATGGAACTAATGATCAATTCAATTATCTTTTACGAATACTTCATGAAAAATTAGTTATTTCTAGTAGGTGAAAAGCTCGAAAAAGTGAACGAATTAAATCTTCGTATCTTGAGCTGATATTAAATCGCTGCTACGGTTTTTGTTCTAAACTCAAATTATCAGAATCTGATCAAATGTTCGATTTATAAAAAAATTACTCGCTTATGGAAGGCATTCGTAACGTGATTTTGAATTTGGAACACAAAACATTTTTCGTTATGCTATTTGGAATACGAAACTAAAATAATTATTAAGATATAATTTGCTATCGAATTTCAATACCCTCCAGTAGATTTACGAACAGAAGGCTTAGATTGACGTCTAACAGTGTATATATACATACCAAAATTGAATGAAGTATTTGATATTGTCTTTGAAATTCCATTATAACAGAAGCTGTACACTGTATATTTCATTTGTACTGTTTCTCGATAAGTTCAAGCAATTATTCACTTTTAATTAAGTTGTTTTAATATCAAGCGAAAAGTTTATGAATCCGATCACTGTTTCTTGATGTTGTATTAAGAAGAAGCTTACTTGGTCCTATGCTTACTTAGGCATCTTCCCCGATGGTACTTTTAATTAAGTACTTATATAAAACTAAATATAATACAAATGCATGTATTTTTTCCCTTTTAAATACAGAATGTAATTTTAAATTAGGACCATCTAAATGAGTACTACCCTACTTTGTAGAAATGTAAAGTTTGGTGTATTATACGGTCCATAATTCACCAAATGTCTAGTTGTAGGTACCCACTACAAAAATAACTCTAATTACCGTTACTACTATCGGCTATAAAAGACCTGACTGATTTAAAAGGTTAGCTGTTCCAGATAGGCACACTAAATCTTAAATTTGACGTTGACATAAGTCAATTTAGTGAGCTTTAAGGTTTATTAGTCAATTTAGAAAGTTTTAAATATTTTGCTTCCATTTTGGCAGATTTGGTTTTTTAGTTAATTTAGTCATCTTTTAATATTTTTACTCAACTTAGATAGTTTTTTTATTCAATTTAGACATCTTTAAATATATTTAGACAATTTAGTCAGCTTTAAATAGTTTAGACAATTTAGTCAGCGCTACATATTTTATTAAATTTTGAAAGCTTTTAAGTTTTTCACCGAATTAGACAGTTTTATAAAGTTTAATCAATTTAGATAGTGTGAAAGGAATCATACACAATTACAAAAAGAATCTTAGAACATGTTTCCTAAAACGATTGTTTGTAAGTCTTTTTACGATCCGCTCATTTGATAATTTTATTTTGAGGTATTAACATATGGTTTAAGTGAAACTGTAACTGAATATTATTTGGGGACAGTTATATTTCCTCTTTTATATATGTTATGGGACCGTTAAAGAGTAAAAAAGAACTAAGATAAAAATATATCTTTTTTCCTGTCATCACGTCACCTTTTACAACGAGGGGAAAAATTCATGGTATAAAATTATATTAATGTAAAAAAGTGGAAATTTTCACAATGACATGAAATGAAAATTTAAAATTAAGGAAATATGTAGATGTTTTTAATTTTTGAAACCAAAACGGTCACACACCAAATTTTCCTTTCTTGTACCCATCGTGTCAACTTTTACAACGAATTTTTTTTTTTAAATTAGAAGTGCGCCTATGTTCTACTCGTCGCATAGTCAGTCGGCGACTACACTCCAGCGATGCTTCACTTCACATTTTATATTGTAATTGATTAAAGTAAGAGTAATAAAGAGTTTCATTAATTTAACTATGGAAGGTTTTTATTACAATTTATTGAATTTTCACATTTTCAACATTCGGTATATGTCGAAATGCAATGCCTCGCAAGCATAGAATATTTTTCATATGTATACGCGTTGTACTCTCATTATCGTTTATAAATAGCAGAGTCTGTAGTCACAGTCGTAAAGGATTACAAAACAGAAATAAAATTTCTACAAAAAACTAGATTCTGCTGTAACAGATTTATTTAAATTACTCAATCTTTAGTTCAGATTAAAAAAAATAACCTGTAGAAAGGTTAAGTGAATTAATAGAAATATAAATACTGTAAATACGCGACGCCTTACTCTTAAAACAAACGTTTCTGTGTACGCCTCTACATTTCATAGCGGATAAATTATGCATAAAGTTTTGCCCGCTGGCGAGAGTGAACAGGTATATATTAATTCGCTGTCGTTTTAATAAGTAAAACATCCCATGTGATAGCGAAAAGTGAAATTAGCTATTACCCAAATTTAGTATTCCCTGGCCGTATATAATATTCATTCCCGACAAATCCTTCTTATTCGCAAAAAAATGAACTCTATTAGCAGTAATATAGAGTTCATGTCAATGGAAAAGATCATAGATTAATGGATACTTTTTTTGTTTCTTAATTGGAGAATTATTGACAATCCTCAATAATTCAATAGCTAGATTGCATATAATAAATCGGCGAAAGTTTCTTCGCATTTTATGTGAAAACTCTTTGAAAAACTGAAAAACAGGCTTTTTTTGTCAAAGTTAATTTACATTTGATAGCCAACTTGTAGTGCCCAGTTATCGTGATGAAAGACCACACCCTTTCTATTAATCAATTACGGCCACTTGCTCTCAACTTTTTGCTTTAATCTAATCAGTTGTTGGCAGTGGAGATCCGAATCGATATTTCTGCCCGGTGGTAAAAGTTCATAATGAACAATGCCCTTCCAATCCCATCATAGACACAGCATCGCCTTATTGAGAGTTAACTTAGGTTTTGCCACAGTCTGTGAAGAAGCCTGACCGACGTTTGACCACGACCATTTTCGCACATTCTTGTGATACGTGATCCACTTTTCATCACCAGTTATTCAATATTTTCAAAAACGGTTCGGTTTCATTACGTCTCAAAGAATCGCAAATGAGTACACGGTTCATTAGGTTTCTTTCAGTGTGCTCGTGTGGCATCTAAATATCTAGTTTTTTTGTGAACCCAGCTTTTTCAAATGGGTCAATACTGTTTTATGGTCGATTCCCCATTCTTCAGCTATGTCGTAACTGCTGATATGACGATCGCGCTCCACTTTTTCAAAAATAGCGTCCATTTAATCAGTAACAGGTTGACCAGTGCAATGTGCATCTATGACATAAAAATTCTCGGATTGAATGCGCTTAAACCAACTTCGTGCAAATCTTACTGACGCTGACTTAAGTCTATAAACGTCACAATTTTATGAGTTACATTTTTCCTTTTTTGTAATAACATTTTAAAATGTATCTAATTTTATTAGATTCGCTCATTTTGACAGAAAGAAAAACAAATGAAAAATAGTGGGAAACAAAATTTTCCTAATATGATTCTTTGCTTGAAATGTCACTTATTTTAATGTCATGAATACCAGCCAGATACAATTATTACAGAAAAAGATATTTTATTACAAGTATATACATACTATATGTGAAAAGACTTTTTCTCCGACCTAATATATAAGATTTCTCGATAAATCTACTATCCATCACAAAAATATTTGTTCAATTCCAAACAGTAGATTCCAGAGATTAGCTAGATTAACCAAGTTTTATACTAATTATTGACTAGTACTTATAATACACATTTGAAACAACAAAATATACCAAAATACCTATCCATAACTTGTGAATAAATGATCGTACTAATGGACTCGATTATGTACTCGTAGACTGAGCATTCAACCATTTGGCACGTTTGTCGACATATTTTTATTAGCCTAATATCCCAAAGATATATAACCATCACAGAGTGATAATTAACATGTAACAGGTAGACTTTATGAACATTCCAGCGGTCCGTTGTCCCTGACGTCATCAATGATTAATGACGCCGCAAATCCATGGTCTGACCTGTATACGGAAATGGCGATATTATTAATTTTGGGGTAGGTACAATTTATCAATTTTAATATGCATAGATATGCATTTTTTTTAATATGCATTTTAATATGCATAGGAATTACTTATTATTGTGCTTTGTTCACATCCCGATGTGTACAAAATTAGTCACTGAGTTGCGACCCTTTTGCACTTCTGCAGCGCACACAAAGGTCTTTAATACCTTATTATAAAATGTTCGTCTTTTAATCTATGTACTGCCTGGATGGATTGTGTGTGATGTAGAGATGGAAATAAATCTTTTATCTATCTATCTAATTAGAAATTAAGAAAATTAAACATAGTTAGTATCAGTAATATATCTACGTATTTTCACGTAGTGTCAACATCGAAAATATGTTTTATGTTTCTGAATTTATTAGAGTAATTATACAGCCTGGGAGAAATTAACATCTCTATGCAGGTTTGAGACAGGATATTGGATCCTGATTGGCAGAAGGCTTAATTCTGACCGTACACTCTAAAATAACATAAATAAAATAAAAATAAATTAAATTCAATATATCCCGCTCGCTCACTATGTTATAGGAAATGGATAGAAAGCTTTGAAACTTTCAAATATAGACATAAATAATTTTAGAAGCCATTTAGGGTTAACCATTAGGTGTTTCTTAAAACCTGCTTTTTGGGCCAAAAATCGAATACACAGAATCGTAGTTACGTTAGAAATTCCAGTTGTCCGTTTTGTAATCATTCTAATAGAACGAGATGTTATGCACTTAAATCAAGTAGAGTGTGTACTACAGAAATAGGTCGTTCGTTATTGCGTGTATGATTACCGTGATTTACGTAGATTTTAGTTTAACATTTCTCGATTCTCGAAACTTTGTTACTTCCGATTAGATGAAATATAAAGTTTTGTACGAATTTCAAACTTGTGACACAAAACATATGTTCTGTGATTAAAAAACTAAGTCCCAGAAGAAAACAACATGTCAAAAAGTAGCATTGGTTTAAGAAAAATGTTAGTTAATTACTTTTTTTATTCAAAGCAAGAATAAATTGCTTCTCTTCCTTGTGTTTAAGCATTGGCGAAAGTACAGTCAAGTTCATAAGATCGTAATATTTTAAATATATTCCTTCTGTTGAGAAATCCAAGCGTGGCTTCCTTTATCTTCAGTCTTATCATTACTTACCATCATCTGAGATGAAGGGCAGGAGTTACCCAGTTAAGAAATGAAGTAAATAAATAAATATTACATAAGTTTTATGCGAAGCGATGGTTTGTGTTTGACATTCCTTTTACATACACAGAATCTTTATAATCTCAGCATGTAGTCAATAATGGTAGATATCATATAATCTATAGGTACTTATGATATAATCAAACTAAAAGAAGAAATGTTTCTAGATAAACTGAGCGTGAAATAAAATAATATATAACGATATACTTTCCGCCTTCATTTTTCATATTCATGAACCTGGAGGTGAATTATCAGATCATATTTTATTATGAGCGATTTGGGGCGAACATGAGCCCGATATTTTATAGGCTCAGATAAATACAAAAGACGAGCTCTATCAAAACCACTTTTAAGACAACTGTGTGATTTAATATTTTATAAATAATACAGTGGTCTTAATATTGAGTTTTATTCGCTTTAATTCAGGGTTGGTTTAAAAAAATAAAAATTATTGTTAAGATTTTAAAGAAAAACTAAAAATAAATGGTAATTAGAAATTGGTAATTTAGTATGGAAAATCGTCTGACGTGCAAAAATTACATTCCATTCGTCGCCATTTCGCATTACTTTGTACTAACTTACATAGATGGCGTTAGTGGCTGATTGTAGTTGAATTCACCGTGTCAACTAGACAGTGATATAATGTGTGTATGTATCGCAACAGCGCCAGTTCAGAGGTACTTCAACGGTCGCCTATGACCAAACTACTGATTTTTAACTATAACCCGAAGTAGTATCCAATGTACGATGCCCTCTTGAGTAATTGAATTTTAAAACACTGATGATACAAGTAAAACTTTAATTATGTTAATTATTACGTTATGATAGAGCAGGTACACTTAAAACAAAATTAAAAAAAATATATTAGTGTGGGATAGTAAGTTGACCTGGTGAATTGCTCGTGCAGAACCCAGGTTACCCCCGTGAAGGGCAATGGAGTTACCGAGGAGTTTTAGTGGGTATTCTCAGTGCCGCTCTATTGAGGTACTGTGTGAGCCCCACACACGCCCGTCGCTTAGCCAGTGGCGGGTAGGTCCGTAAATGGATTCCTCCTCGTAAAAAAAAAGTGTGGGTTAGTAAAATTTGTTTTTAATTTCCCCTTAATTTTAAAGACAAGGAGTAAATAGCACACAAAATGCATCAACGTCGTCACTTATCATCATTGTTTGGAACCTCTTCAAAAAACAAGAACTTACGAACAAATTAGAGCAGGGTGAAAAATGGAAAATATATCTGACAACATAAAGTAATGAAATTTATTGTCAATCAATTTATTTACAATAAACACTAGGTATATACGTAATAGTACAATAGTGATATTAATATTAAAGACCTATACGCAGTGTGCTATTGTGACTTTTCAGGTATCGAAAAAGTATTGATATCTCACTCTGACCTTTTTATTCTGAAGCTATGAATGTGAGGTTCGATCAAATTTTTTCAGATGAATGTTTTTTCAATTTTTACTTCTGAAATCCGTTCTGCTATATTAATAATACAGATAAAATCTTATATATGTTTTCGTCATCTTATATATGTTTTCTTGCTTGATACAGGCTTCTCCCACTGAGAAAGACACATGAAGAGCTTGGGTCATAACTCAGCCACGTTGACTTGGCCATATGACTTATAAAAGTTGTCACTGCAACCATCCATATATCGAGTCGAGATGTAGAGATACGTCAAGCTGGACATCCTTCTAAGATAAACACATGACCTCTTTGGGCCTTAATACTACCTCGCTAGCCTAACACGGCTTTGTGTATGAAAGCACTTGCCGTAACAATCAGTACCAACAGCTTAACATGCCTTCTGAAGCACGGACGAGTTTATGATTAAATATTTTGATGTCAATCAAAATGCTTCGCCATCCAGGACCTAACCACAAAGTTTAAACACCACTTCGCCAAAGAGCTTAATCCTAAACTCATAATTAAGATTTAGTAATTTTTTCGTTAATTGCTAACACAAAAATATTGTTATAGATTTTTGGTAAACAATTTTCTGTCTGACTGTACCTTTTCTTGGCTAGGTTAATTATTGTTTTTTAATGAGCTCTAATTAGGAATTGTTCTTTGATAATAATAAAGTCTTTCTTTGTATTTTATTTCCTTTTAAAATATTGGAGAACTCAGGTTATAATGAATGTACTCGGAACAAACTTTTATTAAAAAGGTTTGAGAAGCTCCGTACCATTTTTATTCAGAGATTGTTACATATTTTGGATATTAAACTAATAATAGTACGTGACAGTACGACTGTTTCAGTTATAAATTACAATTACACTATATAAACGCAATAGTTCGTTTGACATAGTACTAATGTGTTCATCATTAAGCAGATACTATGCAGAAATGAGAACACGATGAAGTTATCCACAAATGGTGACGTCATAGAAATGAAGCAAACTTCACTTCAGTGCCTTGCTCATACCGCAAAAAAGGTTTGACAAACTTAAATAACTCTTAAAAGTGATATAGAAATCACAATACATATACGAAAAGTACATACCAAAGCTATCACAATGGTAAATAGTTTTCGGAGTGAAGTAAGTCACTGGTGTTTTCCTATTCTCATTTTGACAGAACTCTGTCCTTCATAGCTTTTTTAAGAAAATTCAAAAAAGGTGGAGGTTGTCAATTCAACTGTAAGGTAGGTGTAAAGAGGTTGTCAAGTTAACTGTTTTTCAAAATTCGATTTTCAGAATCTGATTATGTGATCACAGAGATTTCCAGGTTTCAAATTTTTTCTAAAGCTATTCGAGTATTTTTAACAAACGCCAAACCGGCCGCTCTACAATAGTGACGGTCAACCATCTAACTTTGATTGTACATATCAATACCACACTGCGTTTCTCGTACAGGTCGCTAATATCGTATACAAGCTCATAAAATGCATTACATCAACACTGATAACAAAACTTTATATCTACCTACAAACATAAAACACTTTAATATTGTAACGTAAAAACTATGTATATATATGATTAACTTAATATTAATAGTATTCTATTTTTTTTTCTTTTAATTGAGAATAAAAAAGTACAAGGGTAAGAGCTTATATTATAGGGTTTTACAGTCAGCCATTAATAATAGTATTAGTATTGCTTTTGACATATAAATTAAGTTTTCTTTGGCTGACTGTACGCGTATATTTTAAATTTCACAACTAAGCAAAATACTTGTTGGTATATAGTATAATTTTAACAATATTCATAAAAGGCACTGACTTGAGTCGTAATACAACCGTCTTACAGTAAAAGAAATTGAAAAGGAAATGGTTGAACACGTATTTTAAATGTTTTGATATTAAATGTAATATTGACGAACCACAACAGTAGTTAAGATTATATGAAGATTGACAAGCTGCCAAATGAGTTGACGTTTAAAAATATAATTAATTCCTTACCAATCTTAATGGAAAGCAAAGGAAAAACTTGTTTTATTGAATATAGAAGAGAATTAGCAAAAGCATTAATATTTCCTTGTTGTTTTCTGAACTAATCATTTTCCAAAATTAATTGTAATTACAAAACATCAAATAAACATTCCTTCTTAATTTCTTTGACTTCCAGACGGTAAAGGTACAACATTTAATAAGGAAGAATAAAAATTTTCCATACTTAACAGATTTTGTCGAATTATTTCGACTGTGAATAAGTATTCAGGGTATGGATAACGAGGACTTTTTTAGAATTTGATCTTAGAAGATAATTTCATTTATATATAAAGGTAGCAATATGGTGTTTTGTGACTAATTTGTAAAATGTAAAAACTCAAATAATTTATAATTTCTTTTCTTTCATTGCAATCTAATCAGAAAAAGTCTGGCAAGCCAGGCCCACCAGACTTTTTCTGATTATGTGACTTCATTTGTCGCTTCGAAAATGGTACAGCAATTTTTAGCCTTGTTTTAATGTTTGTAAAACATAAAATCAGATGAAAAGACTGCATTGCCTAAGTGTTAAATAAAGAGTAGTTTTTAAGATCCATTATGTCCCTTCCTTATTGAAGTAGATTGAGAGAGTGGAAGATAACTAACGTTTAGTGTTAGAAGAAAATACCACTATCTACAAACGACATCTGTTTCAAATGTGTTTGTGTCAAAGTAAATGCTGCTTTATTCGTGCCTGCTTTAAAAACGATTGTTTATTATCCTGAACTGGCGTAAGTTTTATCAATAATTTATTTTACTTTATATCACCAAAATAGTAATGTTCGAAATGCACGCGTACATTCTTTTAATCCACGCGATGTGTGAGGTACAGATGTCTGTTTATAGATATGATTATTCTCACGTGAGTGGAGCAGTTTAACAAATTTTGAGACACATTCCTTTCCATATCAATTTAATTATAACCTAACTTTCATTTGTATAATTAGCATTTGATTTATTATTTCTAGATCTATAGTTTTGCTCGTTAACCATTGAACTTTTTATAGTTATTATATTATATGTGCAGGTACGGCAAAAATAAATACGTTTACTTCTTAAAATAACAACGCATAGACAACGATTGTACGAACTCAATTTAAAGCCAGTGAAATTGAAGCGTTATGACTCAGCAGTAAATGTTTATTAAGACAATCACTTATACAGTTGTAATACTGTATAAAAACTTAACATTACATACACGGAGATTTTATTATACTCTCTTCCAACTAAATAAATTTATTTTTTGCTATTTCATCTAGTTGTTTTGTTTATAAAAAGCTCATCTGATTCGACACCGCCTGATGGTAAGCAGGAGTCCATATGTGAAAATAACTAGTGCAGCATGCGACATACTGCCCGAGCAACTTTCACCTTGCCGGCCCAAAAAGTGCCTTTTCACGGCACTTCTATGGAACCCATGTATGCCGGTAAGGAATTCTACGCTCTGGTTGTGCGACAAAGAAAGGAGTCACGAAATCTCTTTCTGCGTGAAGTACGTGTGGAGACAGTGTAAGAGTGACTAATTAGACCAGAACTTATAGGAAAGTAGACGGAGGGATAAAGTCACTTTGCACGGTACAACCAATAATAGGCCCTAAGCGACGCTTTCTAGGATGTAGAATGTAGAATTTGGAATCCATATGTGAAGATAACATTGCCATCAAATAGGTGCCTTTTTACGCTTCTTTTGAAGGACTCGTCTCACAAGATGGAGAGAATACGTATGCCAGTATGGAGTTCTACCATTGACTGTGCGGCACAGAAATGAGTCACAAAATCTTTTTGTATATGAGTTTTTGGTGGGGACAGTCTGAGTACTGGGACAGACAGACTGAGAAGCAAAGGTGAAGAAGCTATATAGAGCACTGTACATGGCATTATTGATAGAAGGCCCTAAGCAAATCTCGAGGGCGTTCGTGACCTCTGAATCAGCAACTACGGGTACTATATTAAGTACCTAGTTGCCATAGAGGTTGGAAAGTTCTAGTTTCGATGACCAATCAGTCAATCAAAATTTATTATCTCGAACTCTTCGTGATTCGGAAGTCATTGGTCTCAGTTTTAACGGCAAACGATTTCACCCATCAAGCCGCATTGAGCTGGCGTGCTTGTGTTTTGTGCAGAACTCCTCATTTATACTTATATGCAGGAAGGGTAGCGCCCATCAAACACCATATTTATGCTGTTGATGATGTAATATATTAATAATTATATATCTCAATACAATTGCAAAATATAACACATCACGAGACATTTAGAAAAGGGCGCTGAGTTGTCGACCTTAGTGACCGTCTTAAAAGTGCGGTTTCACTATAAGGGAGCTCAATTGTCGATGGTTTTTGTTAAGCTTTCTAAATTTAAGTAATTTGACACATACAAATACAAAATAAATGTATACAGTAGTATGCATGGGAGGACTCATGTCTATTTGAGATAGCTTCCAATCAACCGGTAATGGATGTGTGTGCATTTTGAGTTGGAGTTTGTAGTTACCCTCAGGAATAGGTTCGGTACAATTTGATATGAAACAAGCGATCTAGGCGTTGCTATTCTTAGGCTTCATACAACTTTTATATGATATCGCTTATGATAACTTATACAATAGATTGATAAGTCATTATCGTATATTATATACGCCTAGATACAACATCAAATCCTTAGGTGCATGCGCAATGTCATTATTATGTACAGTTTTATATATTTCCTTAACATTTAAAGTGGGTGGGGTAGGAAAGGGTTATGTCAAAATGACATAATGACGTTTTTAATTACTTGGAGGGAGTGGTATGGACCCAGAAAGGGGTTGAAGACGGTTTTTCACAATCAATAGAATATAAGTAAATTATTTTCTTTTTATAATAACTATGCTTAAATATTGTTTTATGGTTAGACAAAATAGTAGAATATATAGGTAGTATAATAATAATTATATTGTACATTTCTTTCTCAAACAAAGTTTCTTACGATACAGTTACAGGGTGAATAATTTTAGATTGTGAAAAATGTCTAAATTTGGTCATTTATTACATTCATAGTAAATACTTGATTTAGAAAACGATACAAAATCTACCATTTTCTGTAGCACTGAAGGAGAAAGCAATATATAAAGAGAGAGACAAAACTTTATTTTGAACCTGTGGTTTTTTATGAAGATTATAAACACAGTGTAAAGAATAAACAAGTTTTACTTTAGCGAAAATATAGTTTACATAATGAGTAGTAATTTAATAATAATAATGGTAGAAGGTAGATATAATGATATCAAATGTTTATATAAAACATTATGGAGGAATATATATATAAGTAATGGTCCAATTTTCTTTCAATTATATATAACGAACATTTCTATTATAATATTTAGTGTCCTAGATAAGGTTAAATATTGCTGATACGTATTACAATGATAATCATATTGTGATTTACGGAAATAGGTCTTGTATAATATTTATCACTTATACTAATCGTAATACTAAACTTAGTTCCCTTATTTCTATGATAACATGTCAGTAATATTCCTAAAATGTTGCCATATAAATTTTCGTTACTGAACGTATATTAAATTCTCTCAAAGTTGGCACATAATGATATAACACCGATAAATACCACGTTATTTGGCCTTAAATATAGTTGCGCTACAGCGAATTTTTTCATATCAAATTAATAAAAAACAACTTTATAGATATTACTTATTTTTGAAAATACTTTATAGTTATATTGGTATGAATAATAACGCCATTTTTATTATATCCAAATTATGTAAATAATACATTATCACGTCAACTGCGTCGCTTGTAATTAACTCACAACAGAAAACGTTAAACCGGATCACGCAAACGCATTACAAGTCCTCCACAAACACGCATTACAAGTTCTTCACAAACACGCATTACAGGTCCCCACAAAACGCAGTACCGATTCAAACGAACACTGGCTCTGGCGGGTCATTCTCTACTCACAGTACGTGCAAGTTCTCACAGTTTTTGAATTTGGAATCTTCTTTGCCGAATATCCATGTAAGCATTTGCCTAGCCTTCATGCTAGCACGTACTACCCCACGGGATTTGTACCAGTGGGCTGGGGAGGACTCTCTCCCCCCTTCCGCGGAGTACTGCTGTTTCTTCAGCCTTATCTGGTTGAGGATTCCGACTAGAAGCTCATCCACATTGTGATTAATTCCTACGGAGACCTCGATGAACTTCGCCTTGTAGGTGCAGGCGAGGCATTTGCCATCTGTGAACACAGAATAGAATAGAATAATATGATATTTTTAAAATGTGTTACGATGCACTCAGGTGGAACGTGTGGTGAAAGCCAGGAAACCATGTAATATCTTTTATATCAGTGCGATGCTCTGGCTAGAATCAGAATAACATAAAGGATAGCAAACCCAAAACTAGAAGACAGCAGGCAGTTCCTGTCCAAAAACAGTGAAGCTTAAGACTTCTCTATTCTGGACAAGAAATATTAAAGTTACTAATTAAGAGTGGACGAAGAACAACCGACGAGCTCACGCGGCAGACCACGACGCCTCGTTTCAGCCCGCTTGTGCAACCTGACCAAAACGTAGACTATAAAGGTACATGATAGACCAGCCCCCTTATTATCTTACTTTGGATCTATCAATATCACTTTTATTTTGACGTACGCCATATTTCAATTGCCGCTTAACTGTATATCGTTGTGACGTTTGGCTTTAGTTCACAATAATAATATTATATCTAATAATATCAATATTTCTCACACTCACACTTATTATATATTATCTTGTGTCATAGATAATAGATATTAAATATCAGAAATATACTAAATAAACAAACATCTATGATACGTGGACAAATATTCGTACTCATCATATAAATATCTGCCCTTGCCTATTCGAAACCAGGACCTCTAGCTAAGTAGACTAGGGCACTGACCACTCGGCAAAATAATCGATTTTAAAGACAAAAGCTATCGCGATAGATATGAAGTTATAAGGTCCCAGTTAAACAGTTTAAGATCTATGTCCAAATAATGGGTACACAAAGCATCTAAGCAGAGGGCCGTGCGATGTAACCGGCGAATCGTCTGAGTATAATCTATTAATTTTATTCATTTGTTATTTGCACAGATGCATGTTTATGTAGTTACTTAAAGGAGGTTCATTTCTACCATAAACTTTGGTAAAAAGTCTTTTCTTCAAGACTGTACGTCACCAGGGAAATCAATCTAGGAATATAATAGCGAAGTAATGAAGGGAGTCGAGGACAAATCTGCCATCTTGGATGTATACAAAATAAAGAAAGTTAATATGATTTACAATTTATTGGCATTATAATTATTGTCTTATCGATCGTAATATGAAACGAGAAAGCATTTTCAAAAATATTAAATATATTTTCACTGGTTTACACCGTTACATTTTTTTTATATATTTTATTTGGTAGTATAATTGAATAAAGATGGAAAATGAAACATAAAACGCAATGGCACCCTTAGTATTCTTTGAATACGTAGTCTTATTACATGTGCAATTATGAGTGTAATAATATTTGCCTACCCTACTTTGCGGTTAAAACGTAAAAAGGATGTTTTGTCAGCAATTTGTGTCAACAGAAAACAACTAATATAAATACAATATACGGAAGTTTTGCCAAAAACGTAACTCAATATGATATATACGAATAAATTCTTTTTATTGAGAACCTTGAATGTTTTGTATTCATAGCACGTCCTTTATGAATTTAAATTATTTTCTTTTGCAGTCCTATTCTTAATTTGACCGTATTTTCTGAAGAACACCTCTAAAACTTAATCTAAGTGCATTACGTCTCATTCTATTAATATAAAAACGAAAAGGGCAACTGATATGTCACGAAAGATTTAGAAATTATTTCATTTTCCACCTTAAATAACGTTTTAATGCAGGTTTTAGGAAACGCCCCCTTCATGACTTGATATTATTTAATTTTAGGTTATTTGTTCTTACTCTTGCTATCCTTTTCCTTTAAATAATGAGAGAGCGGGATATATTGAACAGAAATTAAATTTTAAAGGCCTGATAGCCGGAATTAGACCATTAAAAATGAATTACAATAAAAAATGTATATAAAACAATTTATGTATTATAATCAGTATTATATGTTATTTTATCATTATTTATTTCCTCTTGTTTAGGAAGGATTATTAAACATTCCTTATTATGGTTAATTTTGTTAAAATCTTATGTTCAGTGGAACTGAAAACAAAATTTAAAAATCCTCATCCCATCACTAGGCTTCGGCTAATGTTATTTATTGCGAAAGAAGTTAAACTTTGTTAAAATTTGTTTGTAACTTAAATTGTTTTATTAACGTTTAACTTTCTGTGTGTTGGCATAACAATTTGATACAATTGTTATTATACGAAGACCTTAAAACTTTTTGAGGAATAACTTACACTGTGGCGGTCAAAAGTTTTGAAGTTGATTGTTTTTTATTATTATTAATATTGGAACAATGAACAATACGTTTGGCATAGATTAGTTTTATTAAGATGAAGAAGACGGGTGGACGTACAGAATATACATCCTAAAATTCATAATGGCGATTGTAAAATTTGCTCATATCATGAATTTGTAACTATTTCACAAGATGGTAGATCTGCTTGCACTCCAACTTACATATTTAGGCCTTGAAGAAGTTCACTGTGTTTAGGTTTGAAGGAAAAGGCAGCTAGCTTGAGGTAACATCAGAATATCACTTCAGCTTTTGCTGTAGCAAGTGAGTCGTCGATATTACTGGTGTCTATAGGCGATCATATTCTTTTGTCCCTTACCAACCTGTCGGCTATAACTATTTTTGTCTCATCAAACAAAAGTGATCGCTCACCTTGTGTAGAGACAGCTCTGCTTCTGGCAAGGTCTATTTTGTTAGCCACTAACAGCGCCGGTCTCGATCTCAGCATATCGCAGTCCAACAACCTGGCTAGCTCCTGCTCAGCTTTCTGAAAGGAGGCCTTGTCCACCACCGAGTAGATCACCACGAACGCGTCTGGGGGCTCTGGTCTTTCAATTTCTTCCTGTTGGAGAGAAACAAATTTCATTATTATTCTAAAGACTGTGGTTTCATAGCATTTTGGATATGGATCGTAATTATCCAGAAACAATGTGTTGAGTCGGTGCCGGAGGTTCTCAAAACATGGAAGATACCAATTAAGATAAAATTGTTGTGAGTTCGCAGGGGAAGACGGTGTATTATTGAATATGATATGACACTATGAGATTTTAAAGAGAAATCTCTTTAAAATCTCATAGTGTACATACTTTGGAACAGGGCGCGTATAGAAATATAACAACAGTAGCACTTTACTTAAATTTCGTTGCCAATAGCAGACAATCCGCCTTTTACATCATTGATCGCCACATTTTAGGATTTATTGTCGTTAGTTTTATATTTATTTAATATTTTTTCTTCTTACGTATCTTAAACGTATCTCTGCCTCAAAAACTTTTCAAAGTTATTGATTAATTCGTTTTTGACTACTGAAATCATTTAAAAAAAACTTGGTATAATGTTGCAAAATTATATCATAAGCTATGGTTCTGAGCGAGGAATATTTGATTGGTGTCATAGTGGTTTGAGTTCGTAAGTTCCATTGACAATTTTTTTTTTATAAAGCTCAGCAAATGACTCGACACCACCTGATGATAAGCAGTAGAGGAGTCCATATGTGAAGATAGCTAGTGAATCATGCGACATACTGCCCTAGCCACCCTTACCTTGCCGGCCCAAAAGTGCTTTTTAAATGTAATTTCTTCGTTGATCACAGATAGGGAAAACAAAATTTTAGTCTTGAGTTCATCCATAATTTAGAAAGCTAGCTAAGGCTTTGTTCGCAGGTTTTATTGATCGGTTAATGCACACTATCCCGAATTGAGCCAGCGAAGTATATACTTTTAGTTACTTGTAATAAGCTCCAATGTCAGCATGCATGGATTGATTTCTGAGTATTGAAACCAGTATGATAAATTGTCTCATCAATAAATTGTGTACCCTCTTCAAATTCAAATAAATGCTTCTGATTCCGATTCTGAAGGTCATATTATGTTACTTTTATAAAGAAAGGTAGGCACCAGAACTTTCTACTGTACGTCTATCTGACGTAACAGATAAGCTTATGCCCCAGTTGTCAACTTTGACATATAAAGTCCCATGAGACATACTGAATATTGGAAGTGAATTTTGTGTTATGTATTATGTATTCCAGTTATTATTTGAAGCAAAAGCTCGAGCTGTGCTTGATAATCCTCAAAAAGGTCAGAGGCTTAATGCCCTTATCATAAATTGAGACGTAATAAACAGTACCCTTAAAAATTTGAAATGGAAATCTATAGTACAGTGAAAACTACCTTATGTTGTTCGTTGAAAAATATACCTAGCTACCACTTTCTTAAAAAACGAAGTAGCTCTTGATCATCTTACCTGGTGGCAAATGTGATGATAAGGCCGAGGATGGAAGTGAAGAACACCTGGATTCCTCAACAAAAAAGAAGTGGTCATCTTACCTACTACTACCGGCATACAATAATTTCGTTAACATTATTGTGTTATCAAAACAATGTCAGTGGTCTTCTGTGGAATGTGTTATATGTGTCTTATGTAGTCTTTTCTTGTGTGGTTAGTATGTGTGGTGATTGAGTGTTTGTTCTCTGGTGTGGTGGTTGTATGTGTGTGGTTGTGGTTATGTGGTATAAATACGTTACTACAATTATTAATACCGTGAAGATTACCAGGCGAGACGAAAACAGGAAGATGTGTGAAAGGAACAGTTCACTAATATGAATGAATAATAGAGCCTATAATCGTACTACAGGACCAACGTCTTAACTTACCTTCCGAAGCATGGCGGAATTCGAGAAAGCACATTTGTTTGACGGGTGTCAAACAAATGTGCTTATCAACATGCGTAGCAAAACGAACAAGACAAGATTCAAGTATCATTGTCCATACAATATACATCTGAGAAAAGTGTCGTTTCGAGTGACGTTCTCGAGTTAAAATTAACTCGAGTAAAATGACATGACGATGCAGACAAAACGTTTCTCGAGTTCTTTGTGTTACGCGTGCAGGGACCAAAAATGGCAAATATTTCTTTGTTTGAGAAGAAAAATCCCTATTGTCAACTTAATGAAGCAAACGATTATTTCTAGGCTATGGCTTAGAAGGCGAGAGGTAAATAAAACTAAGGAGACGAACGAAATAATGAAATATGAAGTAAAAAGTTACGGTGAATTTTGTTTCGGTATTGAAGTAATCATTTAAAGTAATAGAGAATTTTCGCGAAGTAAACAAGAAGGTAATTAAGGTGAAGGTGAATTAAGGTATTGAAGGTTCTTAATAAATACGTTTAAAATGTCACGAGACTTTTGTATAATAGGAATTAATTTTACAATAAAACTTTTTTGTATTAAATGACCGAGAGATTTCCTCATGAGAGTCATCTAAATTATAAGTCATACAACAAAATATCATACTGCTGGCACATATCTATGTCTCGGGGGATCAGTCAAAGGGCAAAGTGCACTAATTGAAAATCACGCCCCACTCAGTGGTCTTGAATCTCACAGGGCGGGCAATGCTTAATTACCCTTGGAGTTGGCTAAATTTGATATTAACGATCAAAATACCCTTGGAGTATGGCAATATATACAACGTTTGTCGCTTACCATCATACTGGATGTTGCGAAAAAGGAGTTTGGCTAAATTTGTCAAATCAAAATTACTAACTAAGAAATATTGTCGGAGTTGATAATGTGTTGTAAAATTGGTGTAGTGTTTTAATAATATACAATGTAAATTTAATTCTATAAATCATCATCAAAGTATATACCCACCGCTGGGTACAAGCCTTGACAGTTTAATTCAGAGACTTAGAATGTGCAAGTAGGTACTTGAAAATCGGAGCCAATATTGAGATTCAAATACATAATACGGTATATTGCGTTAATAACTTTGAGATCTCTATTGATTTTCTCCTCATCGACGGGGAACTTTGGAGTCTGTCTGTAACAATCTGACAGAAACACAGTTTGATAATCTTATGATTTTTTACTTTTATTTTCTGTATTCTGTCTGTGGTTTTGCAATAAAATATTGAAATTAATTTATGGAGTTGGTGCTTTTTTCTTCTCTGACCGGTCGACTAGCTATTTTCGCGCATAGACTTTTCCTAGGGTTTACCATCAGGTGGTGTAGTTACTTGATGTGCGTATTATAAAAAACATTGTAAGAAAGGTTTATAGAAACGCACCGTAAGAAAGTGTTTTTTTCACGAGACTCCAAAAAGTATTTATGGTAGTTCCTCAACATTTTCTAATTATAAAGGGTCGTTGAGTAATATGTTTGCTGTGGTTACCTGATACAGGTCACGCACGATTTCCGCTGACCCTTACCCGCTCGTTACTAAAACCATTAGAATGGCAAAATTTCACTGTAATATTACGTGCAGTAGTAAAATAGTGAAAAGTAATAAGTTCTTGTGTAGAGGGATAATGTAGAAATTTGGTTTTTGGTCTGATTGCGATTTCATCGTATTTGAGATAGATAGATAGAGTCTTTATTTTCATTTCTATATAACACACATAAATATATATACAAACAGTACATTGGTTAAAATACAAACGTTTTAAAATAGATGATATCAAAGACCATTGTGTGCGCTGCAAAAGTGTAAAAGGGTCGCAAGTCAGTGACTGATTTTGTTCACATCGGGATGTGAACAAAGCACTGGTATTCTGCTACAACCCGAGGGCTTTTTAATAATATAAATTATGGATTGGAAAAAGCAATGAAGTATTTAAATATTACAATTCTACGATGTCCTTCTTTCTGCCTACGCCATTTAGGTACACGCAGAGTTGCTTGTATACTAATGAAGGTATTTGTTGTCAGAGAATCTAAAGTCTTTAGAAAAGACTCCAATTTTCTGTATTATTGTCTTACATCACTGATATGATGGATGGATAGTCAATTAAATTTCTTTTATATGTTAGATCGGGGAAATAGTATCTTCACTTATAGTATGCATAAGTTTGTAATAAATTAATAATCCAGTACTATTTGTATCTGGCTGCTTTTCATGACATTAAAAATGTGACATTTAAAAAAAGAATTTTGTTTCTCACTATTTTCCTTTCTGTCAAAATTGACAAAAAGCTCGAAATTTGGTTGCCACACGAGCTGACTGAAAGAAACCTAATGAACTCATTTGCGATTCTTTATTGAGATGTAATGACTTAACATCTGCAATGTAGCTATCGAATTATTGAGGATTGTCAATAATTCTCCAACTAAGAAATAAATAAATAAATATAATTAACTTTGAAAAAAAAATCTTAAATTTTCATATAAAATGCAAAGAAACTTTTTCCAAAACCTATTATCAATTAAAATATTTTAAAATGAAGTTTTACTTCAATTATTAAATTACTGTCAAAATTTTATATTTATGACGGTCACAATATTCTGAAAACTAGATAATTTTGTTATTTTCCCTCTCTTTTTGCCATTTTGTATGTGCTTTTAAAATTTATTTAAAACAATTAAAATTTTAATACACATTTCAACACTCCGCTCTTCTGTGTTTTAAAACACAGTGGCTCGACCATGAATTAACAGAGGAATTCTAATAAGAAAGTGACTGAAAATATTTTGTTAGAGGACTTTTTAATGATTTTTACTTGTGTCTTTTTGTAATAAACTCTAGTGAAGCTTGTTAGTATACATGGGCGTTAGTCGTGCTCCCTTCCGTCTACCGAATTACATTTAAACCTTGGGCCCTACTAGTTTAGTTATCTTAGCTGCTCGGGTTAGGTACCTACGCTCGCTTTTCCTTACAAATTCATTATTGTACTGTTGCTCAAATATAACTGTCATTTTTAATTCAAGTTCGACCAGTCATATATTTCAAATTATGTGTGTGTGTGTGAGAGTGAGAGGCATTGAACTTAAAACGTATCTACTCACTTTTGTACTAGTGCAGTTAACGAAATATAATTCAGATTCTTCTCCATTCAACATAATCGACACCTTTTCTTCTGTGCTGTCACCATCTGCAAGAGAAGAACACTTCATTAGACTTCTAATCGATAAGACGAAATGCTTAAACTATTTCAGAAACTAATAAGTACAAAATTAATAAATACAGCGTGGGATTCGAATATTTAAATTTTAAAATTTTATTGTGTAAATTTTGAAAATTTCATATATCTATAAAGTAAATTAAAGTCTACTTAATAAATGTCTAACAGTTTTTAATAGTTTTTAATCGATTAAGGTTTCATTTCCACATCACCCACAAAACATGTAAAGACATAATATTCTTTTTATAAAGCCAATAGGTAAACGAGAAGGAACCTTAGTGAGAGCTCTGCTAAGCAAAATGTTTATTAAATACTTATACATAAAAAATGATGGCGGCTCTACCTCATAAAATTTTATTAAAATTACGTACACCAAGAGACATTTTTTCAGACGATAGAGCGTCCTGTTTCATTTTGTTTCACTTTTGTGTAGATGAAGGTGTCGCAATCGTAGGCGGTATGAGCCTTTATTGTTTATATATTTTTATATAGCAATAATATTTTTTGTTGAACTTTTTTGTGATAGGGCAAATATATATATATTTTACACACATTATATATATTATATTTTATGCACATATGCTTAAATCCTCTATAAAGTTAGATTATGTGTATTCTGAAATGGTTAGCTTAATGTCGTCATCAAACCACCAATGTCCTAGTAACAAAACGGATATTATAATGTTGACCTAAATTTCATATTAGCGCTCCTTCGCTTTTTCGATCACTTTCGCGAAAAGGCAGCCTTTATAATTTGTAAAAGTCATTACAAATAATAAAGGCTGAGAGTTTCTTGCGCCGCGTCTTCTCTGCAGCTACTAATTCAGGGTACATACAGTAAGAGGGTTAATTGAGAATATGCATATTTGTGTTAGTTTTAATTTTAAAATAAATAATTTACTACATAATTAAATTCTATAACTGGGACAATTTGCAAATACCCGGTAGTAACCACTTTGCTATACCATTAATTATATATATATTTTTAATACATATTATAGAATAGAATATATATTTATTGAACATCAGCCAATTCAAGAAAAGAAACACTCAAAAAAACTTTAAACTAATTTTGTACAAAGGGCGACCTTATCGCTAAAAGTGATTATCTATTATGATGAGTTAAAAGAACTTAGGAAATGAGTCTAATTAAATAAATATATTTTGACTTTGATTTTAAGATATCATATGAGCGGCGTTCCGTTTAAATTATAAATAGATACATACACTATATACTTTACAAATACACTCCCCTAGGAAATACAGCAACGAATCCCGGATCAGTATCAACTGGACTTTGGGAATTTATCCTAATGTAATTTTAAACTAAATCCTCTTTTGTTAAACAGTTTTATCCTCCACGCGAGAGAGGAATACGACGCCTAATCAGCTTGAGAAATAAGTGGAACATCACGTTTATTTTTGTTAAAAATAAAACCGGGTTTGTTTAATGTTCAAATTAATATTATTAAGCATAAATAACCACAACAATATAATAACAAGGTGCCTCTCTTTCTACAATATCAGATTTCTACGTCAAATAAATTTGAACTACAACTGGTATTTGCACTTCCTACTGCCACTTCAGGCTTGCTTCTCTTTGAGTTACGTCGTTCTTTGGGGGTCCCATCATTTCTGATTCAATCACGCAAAGAAACTCAACACAATAAAAATTATAAAAATCCGTCAAGCCGTTATTAAGTTTTGATGATGCTAACGAACTTAGTTCGTTAACTTTTCTAAGCCATTTATGTTTAACGAAAAAAATATTCCATTATATTCAGTTTAAGCCTATCTTATGTAAAATAGTGATCCTTTTTCATGGAACTTGCATAAAATTTGTTGCTTATCAGTTTGTCATTATTCAAATCATTTCATAACTATCCATTTAACCTCACAAGCCGTGTAATTCAGATACAATAAGATTTTGACTGTCTCGATCTTCCTGGGATGATTCATGATATATTATGGTTCAACGAATACATTTAATAATGAACAAGGCATTAGTAGATGGCCTGCGCTATGGTTACGGTTACGGATTACAGTGGCCTGTATTATAGAATAGTTGCTTGGAATATGAATGCATAATGTCTGGCGTACATTATTAAATTAAATGGACGGGTTATGTCATCATGAGCCATGACCTTAAACCCAACACGACGTTAAAAAGCTTCGGCAGAGCTACTTTTTGAAAAAACACAACTCTATTAATAATTAAATCAGTGACTTCAAAATAGAGGTTCTCTATTCGACTGTTTGTTTATTTGTAATGCGATATAACCAATTTTTAAATATTTTTTTATTCGGTAGAATATACTCCTTAGGTGGTCCCGTTGTTAGCAAGTCAAGATCTGATGATGGAATTCCAGGGAAACCGTGGGCAACCTTCAAATTTTATAGGCACATGTTTCATTTTTTTTTCTAAAGTTATTCGATGGTTTTTGACAAACGACAACCAGACATGTGAGTCGACAATACGGTGACCCATCTAATTCTGACCTTAGAAACTGAACACATAAAATAGTGAAAAATAGTTTATAGTTTATAAAAGCTAATAGCCGATTTCAAAACACTAAAGGCAAAAAAATAATATAGAATTTTTTGAGTTTTTTTAATGTAAATTATGGGATTAATAACTATGAATTCCTTCTTTCACTTGGAGGTAGAGACCTTAAAAAAGGTGTGCATCAAAAGTATGACTTGGTTGTGTCTAATAATGTTACAAAAAGATACAAATGACAAAAAATAGCTACAAATGGTTATAAATGATTACAAATGGCCTCGCTGCTCACGGCCCCTAATCAAAGCCACAGTGAACAATAGAAGTTCATGAATAAAAATAAAATTTAAGAAAAGAAATTAAACAATTGTTTTGGCAAAGCAAACAATTTTATTAAAATTATTAGAAAATTGTATCCAAGTAGAAATTGCTTCGTGAAATTGGTGGTTTGTGGAATGTCTGTGGTAGTTTATCGAAACAAATGACAACCATTATAGAAAATCATTGAAATTAAAGTACTAAGAGTTAAAGGCATGGCAATTTAGTCGCGGTTATCCACCACATCGAAGTATAATTATCGAATATTTATTAATTGTACATATATACACTGGCCTTGAAAACAACATTTGGAAGAATGTAAAACATGTTTATGAATATTTTTTTCAAGCTTTTATATATTACAGAAAGGTAAAGTTTTTGAGGTAATGGGGGGTAATCTTTGGAACTACTAGTTGGAATTTAACGTAATAAATCGGTAAAATAATTTACTTAAAAAGATAAAAACCAAAGAATTAAATTCTATTGAAAGTTATATGGATACCTTTTTACATGCCTATTTATGCTACTGATTTAAATTTATCAATCAAGAAATAAACGTGGAAATAAAAAACGAAAATCAAAAGTGAGACAAAAATTTGAAACGAAACGTTATTGTCTTTTTATTTTATTTTAAGTTACTAATGTAAAATATATACATAGCTTCAAAAACAGTTAATTATAATAAATAAATAAATTCTTTAATATTTTTTATTTCAAAACTCTTGTTACTATTGATTAGGAGAATTTAAATTTTAAGTGTTGTAAAAAGTTTTGAAGGCCAAATTGAAGCTAAAATTTTTGCAGCATTCTTTCAATAATTTTTTTTAATAATTTTTTTTTCTTTGAGAAGGATATACGTGTTTTGTAGATGAATATTGAATATTAACGAGATACCCTCCGATTGGTTTCAAATGAATCGACACAAATTGAATTCGGTATCGCAAAATTGATCATGCGTCAAAATGAGAACGTTTGATAACGTTCGCGTTGAAATGTTTTACAAAAAGCAACCTATACGGTGCAGTAGTGTAAACTGAAAATTTAATTATTAGTTGTTTAATCAAAACTTTATTTTACATCAATCATAAAGACAGAAATATAGTAACATTACTTTGATATACAACATAGAAAGAGCGGCCTTATCGCTGAGTGATTTAAAAAAATTATTTTTCAATGTGAGTGTAAGCTGGCGACACACATGTATAATGATGCAATATACTTTTATCAGTCGATAAAATATATAATAAATAATACGTCGACTGCTTCTTGTTTGTGGACCGCCACTCCCGGAGGTCTTACGTCTGGTTTCCCAATCCGACCTGATGTCTTCTACCCAGTAGGTGCCTTGATGGTTGACATGTTTGTGAGAGGAACCTCAAGATCTCCATTCTAGGAACCTCCCCTTCCAACTGCTAATACAGGGAAAAAGTAAATCATCGCTGAGCACTTCTGTACTGTTCATCTATCTATCTGCTCTCTTTATAGCTTTCGAAGCTTTAACGTCGTAAGGTTTTAATAGTGTTTTAGAATCATTAAATAATTCTGAAACGTTTTTTTATAAACACAGTTCAGAAACGGAAAACTTATAATATGTTTCTTTCTAAACGACGGAAATAAAAGTTTCCGCACCCGAGGCAAACTGAAGTAGAAATATCGATGTATAATCTGATATGAAATCAAATCCAGATCATACCAGTCACAACAAATATCGTTAGTTACAAAGAAATAAAAGACGACTAACTTGATTGTATTGCAACCTCGAAGCTCGGTTAAGTTTCAACTATGCCAGTAAAATTCAAGCATGCGACTTCAGTTCTATTAATTTAATAAACGATTTTAATGCCTCAAACTAAGGGTAGACATATAACCAAGTCTCACGTAGGTTTTTATGTAATCATGGCTCCGGGATAGAGGTGTGACGTATTCCATTGTCCCATGAAGTTTTTGGCGACTAATGGTAGGCCCCGCCATTTTGTTGAGGATATACGAGAAAACATTTGAAAATGGAATGCAATGTAAGCGATTATCATAAAATGATACGTAATTGAAATGTTATTTTAATGATTTCGATGAAATGATAAAGAAATGAGAATGAAATGATAAAATGTTGTTAAATAGATGAACTTATACTTCACATGAAAGAATCTCACGTCAATTTCTAATTAACGTTGACTGATGTATTCCATATTTTGCATAATATATCCTTTTTGTTATAAAACTACACCAATTTCATGACAAAAGTTTCAATAAAACACTATGTACGAAGTAAAATATACAGTCCCCGCAATTACGCACCAAAAATTTCTCATTTTTTTGTTATAGCGAAGGCAAAGGATTCCAGCCCTTACAGGCATGTCTTATGTATTTTAATATTTCTTAACCGCCAGGTAAATAAATAAATGAAAACATTTATATTGTACAATTTTGAAATGACATACGATGATCATAAGTATAATTAAAAATTGATAAGATAAATCATCTTTAGGGCAGCCAGGACCGATCGATTTGGGGATCCTTGGGGGTGGCCTATGTCTAGTAGTGGGCGTCTCTCCGCTGATATGGTGAAGTATAATTAAGTCCCTTATAATTTACCCATATGATTAGAAGAAAGAAGGCAAAATGGCACTTCGCCCTTTGTCAATATAAGTTACTTATCGAATAACAAACTCATATAAAACCTAGTTTATTGGCGTCTTTGAGTCAGCTTTTATAGTATTGCGTTTTTCAGGCTGGAACGGGATCGTAAATTAACATCATAGTTCTCGTGATTAGCTGTCGTCTGCCAAACGTTCTACGGCGAATGGACTTCGATTTATAGTCATTCAGAGAGCGTTGGCTCCACAAATCATATTTTACGATTTAAATTTAGAATTTAATATAGAAAAAAATTAAATCCAAAAGAAAAAAAAAGGATGCGATGCATACTACTATTTTAGAAAGATAATTTGCATTACTAAATTCAAAATACTATTTTTCGAAAGAAAAACAAGGAATATGAACATTTTCTGCTAGATGTAATGTATAGTTTTACTTCTAAAATAGAAAATCGCGATTATACGCAAAAAATAAGTTTGTACTGTCTAGGTATAGGAACTGTTCGTAGGCAGAGTAGAAAATAGCCGATTTATCATTCTTTAAAAACATAAAATTTTGAATAATAAATTAATTTAAAGTAACTAAAAGGAGTATCTTGCTGCCTCTGGAAATTAGTAGTCTAGCTTTTAGTAGCCTTGGTAACTTTCGTTTGTCGATAGAGCAAATTGGGCGCGATCTGTCCTAGCTTGACTAATAGTCGATACGCACGATACACGATAATGATTTATCGTAGCGATGTAGCTGCACAGACCATTTGTGCAGTTATATCGTAGGTAAGTACGAAAATTAGCTAATTAGCCAGACTTCCTATTAAGAAGTCGCCTTACACCCTACGAGATTCTCTTCTTTTTTTACATAAAATAAGCTAGCGCTGCTAGCGCTAGCGCGGCATCGTCTTCCATCGTGGGTGACATGTTTCTTGTCTGAGTTTCGGCGGGAACTGATGTACGACACAGATATCGTAGACGTGTGGACGCTCTATGGATGTTCAATGATCAGGGGGTCTAAAACGGTAACATTGTATGTTACATATTCCGTTCATCTTAAAATGTTAAATTATTTGATGAATCATAAAATGAAACATTAACGATTCAAATTTGCAAATCATCTTATATGACAGTTTTTTATGGGAATTCGTAATATGGCACACTTATATGATTTGCTGTTTATGTCAAATTCGTGAATTGTAAGATGTTACTAGTTGACCAACATCTGGCTCTCATATTTTCCATTTATTTTATTTTTGGCGCCCGGTAGTGCAATAATTGCAAGTTTTGGAAATAATGTCAGACTTGGGTCTTTATGAAAATTTTCTTGAACATGCCCGTCTTGAAGAAGCTCTTTTATACAGACGGCGTAATGCTGATCTAAGGCATTTGGAGTTGGCTTTTAAAATGCCTGACTCAGAGTTTATTGGACTTTATAGACTTAATAAGTAAGTATCTATTAATTGATATTTTTTGGTCTTATGTAGTTATGAATAATGAGAACATATTTTGAAAAATCTATTTCATTTTTAGGTTTTAACTACTTTGAGTTTTTATGCATCTGGTTCTTATCAGAGGCTTATCGGATCTAATGCTCATCATAAAATGCACCAAGTTAGTGTATCCAATTGTATTCGTGCTGTGACATTGGCCTTAAATAATGAGCATTTTAGACAAAAATATATACATTTTCCTCAGAAAATCAAGAACGAAATGAAATTAAACATGGATATGAATGGAAGCAATTATATGTTATGTAAAAATAATAAAATATAAAAAATAAAATATATTATAAAATGTTTCCTTATTATTTTTTAAGCACTTGATGCATGGGAATAGTAAAGTGGGAATGGGTTTTATATAAATCACTCGTAACAAACGACAACGAAAGAACAAAACAATTAATTCTTGGCAATTTCTATCGACGGTGCGACACTTGAACGAAACTTATAAACTAAACATGCTATGCAAACTTTAAATTATCCAATAAATTATGTTAACACCGCCATCTAACATGTCGATATTTAACTAGTATGATGACAGACAGCATTATTGCCAGTACAATCATAAAAATATACAACAAAAGAGTAGTTATTTAAAACAAATATATTATTTTCCAGTATTTTTAATTGATAATATTTAATACTTAATACATAAGGAACATTTAATACATATTTTTTTGTTACATCAATGAAAATTATTACTTTAATGAAAACCGTAAAATTACGATTCAGTCTTGTCACTATATTTTTTTACGTGTAGCAATATCGACGTCAAATATGATTCTAATATGAAACGAATTGCATATGATTCATATTTTAATTGTGCCATTTTAAAGTGTAAAAAGCATTTCTGCTACAAATCTGCAAATGAATTATTTTATAAATGTTTCATACAATGTTACCGTTTTAGACCCCCTGCACAAACGGTCTGTGCAGCTAAATCGCTACGATAAATCGTTGTATATACCGACCATAAAGCTGATTTTTTATTGAATTTAAACGGGTAACTCTTTGCCTTCGTATAACCTAGGGATTCCCAGAGGTCGACATTACAGGGTTAATTTTATCGGCTTGCACAACATATATATCGGGTCCAATATATTCCTACCATTTCCGTTCTCGCCAAATATGTATTGTTCAAATGTGCATGTCTATCATGTGACTGCAACCTAGCGCAATTGTATGTGCCGCGTGTTGTACTGCAGGGTTATTGGTCGTGTCACTTCGCAGATTGTCTGTATAATACCACAGAGTAAGTAAATAATTATTGCACATTCATATAGCTTAATATAATAGTTTGGTTTCATCTTTTGTTGAAATTGTTGGTTCTTTTTACTGGTACACCACTACAGTCTTCAGTACACTCATATCATTCTTTACAGTATATGTATACATACGTCAACGCACACACACATACTCAATCTGGTCTATAGTATATAACTTCTTTTATGTTCTAGAATATCTAACTGTTTAGTAAGTGCTACCCAGTCTTGTAGGTGTAATTTATCTGTTAAATACAATCACGGAATCTATGATGCAGGCTAAGTCTAGTTTGGGTTCCAACAGCAACAAAATATCCTTGATCAAAAAATACATGAATAACAAAAATTATATAAATTATTATACAATTTTAATCAAAAATAAAATAACTTATTTCTGATTTTTTTGTTAATTTTTTTTTATTAATGGTAGCATTGCTATATTTTGTCTTCTGGCAACATTATATTTTTTGGCTCTATTGCATTTTTCTGTGTGTGGAAATTCTATGGGCAGCATTAAATATACAGTTTTTAATATTATGTCGTGCCTATTTAAGGATATAAGCGAGTAAATAAAAGTGTCTTGCTAAGTCTTATCTTATGTAATGATAAGATAGTATATAAGGATCTTTAAAAAACACAAGTTTTGTAACTTGTGTTTTTATTATTTATAAATTAAGATATTTAAAGATAAAGTGGCAATATCGAATAAAACAAGCTTAGGTCAGTGGTCAGTGCCACTAAAATGAGCTTAC
Source organism: Acentria ephemerella (assembly GCA_943193645.1). Taxonomy (NCBI): domain Eukaryota; kingdom Metazoa; phylum Arthropoda; class Insecta; order Lepidoptera; family Crambidae; genus Acentria; species Acentria ephemerella. The sequence continues at coordinate 1,767,752 of OW971887.1, forward strand.
ATCCAAATTAAATATCAACCAATCTGATATTTAATAGTTTTTCAAAATTATAAGTGGTCAGAACCTCTTTGATCCTCCTTATCAAGATTACGACCCACTTTACAAAGCCACGCAAATTCATCGTCAGCTGTCTTAAATATTTTTAAGGTCACTTGTATGTAATTCCCCTTAAGATAATTGAATACAGACTTTAATGACACGCCGTGACATGAAGGATATTTCATAATCCGATTGAATTAACATGTCAGGTTGTATCCGGTTATAATGTCACGTTATTACGCCAAGAAAATTAGTCACGCTATTCCTGTTCTAGACGTGTTAAATAAATTAATAATATACGTGTTGAAAATGTTTGTTATTGCTTGGTTTAATGTTGATGGTAATTTGCTAATTCGCAAAGAAAATAATTATACATTGCCCTTTTTTAATTTGGACTAAAAATAAAGAAAAACCGATAATCCAAGCATCTTTTATTTCTTAACCTACTGATGTTATGTTGTGATAAGTATTGTCTTAACGGACATAAAGAAGCTTCAAAAGAAACCAAGGTAACTTCAAAAATATTTGATTTGATCACTTTTTTTTTAAGTTTTTGGCACAGAGAAATTTACGATACAGCTGGATGACAGATAAGAATACCAATAAGTACCTTGAAAATTAACCTAGACACTTGTCAGTATATACGAGCAACAATGAATAAGCGTCCATTATTTCTACACATTATTTTTAGGCGCAAACAAGAATTATTATTATTTTATTTAATTACGTTAAAATTTACCCAGAAGCCGGAAATTATATAAAAGACTGAATTCATGACTAAAGTCGAATTGAAGTTGCAACTTATTTTGTTAGAAAATTGTAATATTTTGGATTCATGATTTTGAAAATGTATAATATCACGGCTGTTTAACAGCTAAGCACACGGATCTCATAAATAAGGAAACCCCTCTCCTAGTGGTTTTTTTAAATGTAATAATTAATATATCTAATGAGACCTTTAACATGTGAAACTTGAATTATCAGCCGTTTGTTTTTTATTGTAAACTGAATTGGAAGAACCACTTACGACTATATAGAAGAGATGGCAAGAGAATATGTGTGAGTGTGATTCATTAGTATTAAAAAAATTAGCCGCGGAGGTTTGTAATTAACTTCGCTTTATTAACTTCGCTTACGTATTTCCGCAAAGCGCTTCACTTTATCTTTTATAATTCGTGCTGTCAGGGAATGGAGCGCACTGCCGATGCCGGCTTGTTCTACACCTATTGTACCATAATTTTCTCCAGGTACAATCTTGACCTAGATATAAGCTCATAAGCTCCAAGGCAAGCTCCAACGTATACCTCTATAATTTTTTTTAATTACCCCTTTATTTCATGAAAGGCAAGGGAATCTAAAGCGCATACAGCCATGCCTGCTAGTTATTTCCTTCCTCGTTTGTAGTTTCAGGACACGTGTTGCATCACATTGCCTCGTGGAGTTTATGACAACTTCTTAGTGAACAAGAATGAGTCCTAACTTTTTATACTGTAAATAAAAATAATATAATAACGTTATTTGTATCTGAGCAATAAACAACTGAAATATACCCAGAGATTCCATAGGGAAATTCCCTCCATTTTATGGTTATGACTTGGTTTATTAGTGTCAATTATTTAAAATGAGACTAAGAGGATCACTCGGCTTCCGAATAAATATTACTTTCCCAGATTGGCAGTATAAATGTAAAAAATTCGTAAATTAGTAAATATATATTGCACAATCCGGTTAGGGTGTAAACTCGCCATAGTATAAAATATATTGTTCTACTTTGGTACGTATATATGCAACACATATTGATGATCTATCTAAGGCATCTGTTCGTAAATCTATAGTAGTGTATCGTCCATATCAATATTTCAAACTCACCATATTTTGTCAAACAGATCAGCCACTCTTTCAATTATTTGTTTAACAGCAGTGCGAGCATGAAACTATCGATAAACCAAATTTGACAATTAAGCTCGATATAAGTGACATTATTCGACAATTTATCGATGTCGGCAGCATGGAACTTTTTTTATCAATCAAACGATAAAGTCGACAAATTTTATCGTCTTAGTCGATAAACCTCGACAAACTTAGCATGGAACTTTTTTTTGACATATTTGATAGATAAATATCAATTATTTTGTTGATTGTTTATCGTGTCCTTCATTGTCATCGATAAAGTTTTGTCGACAAAGTTAAAGGGTTTTCAAGATGGATTTCGGCTTTATTCTCTTGATTGATCATGAAAATAGACCCCGTAGGCGACGATCTGTCCTATTATCTAGAAGACATATAAGGGATTCTAATAATCCATTTGAACTGGAAGATTTGTGCTTTCATAACCTCTTCCGTAATAATAAAGAATTTACAATCAATCAAGGAATTTACAATGAGATTAAAGGATAGTTCGGTCAAATGTGCTACCCGTGCATGTAATTGTAAGTACATTTAATTATTTATAAACCCGTTGCGTGCAGTTCTATATTGCCTTTTTTGTCTATACCAACAAAATACTCGAAATTTATTTAAAATCTTTTACATTGCAGATTCTCACTGCTGTACGATATTTTGCCGTAAGTAGTTATCAAAGGTGCATTGGCCAAGAATTTAATTATAATATTTATATATAATTTAATCGCTTTGGCGCAAAGGAGGACCGTCAGCAAGATAGTGGCAGTAGTGTCTAAAGCAATATAGGAAAGGATTTGGAAATGGTTTCCAGTCTAAGCACAAATTACCAGATTGCTTAGGCTGCATAGATTGCACACATATTGCAATCGTGACCCCCTACAATAACCCAGAAGACCAATGGTATTATAAAGGCGGTCTTTAGGTGAATGTGCAAAGACAGGTTTTTGCATTTTTAGCCTGTTGAATTATTCGAGATAATAGTATCCTTGCTGCACTATTTATAATATGATGCATTACTACAGATGATTAATACAAATATGTATACATATAAGAAACATACAAATGTTTGAACAGTTAATGTTTAGCTAATCAAACTCTTGTTGTATTAGATAATAATCTAGTTATAACATGATGGTAAATGACTTCAAATGTTATAAATTAAAATATTATGTGATAAAATCAAGTAAACTTTTTTATTAATATAATAAATAAAAATATAATTATCTCTTGAAGGATTTTATTTCGCTCCTTTTCTATTGAATTTCTAAATTCAAGATGGTTTGAAATATGCTAGTTGATGGCAGTAACATTTATTAAGAAAAAATCCAAAACATACTAAAATTCATAGCTAATTGGTTGGCACAGCTAAATTCAGTGTCTCGGTAAGACACACTGGTAATTATTTTAAAAAATCAATACCAAAGCAATGGGTGATCTATCAATGTCTTCAATCTCAAAAGTTATTGTTCAATGAAATATGTATACCTACTTACTTAATTTACACAACGCATAAAATTAATTGTGTTGCAATGAGAAATCCGCTCGCTGTCACACACAGAATAAAATATTTTCAATAAGTTTTCGTATATATATTTGCAAATTTATGAAACTTTTGGGTCAAGGTCCGTTTGCTTCATTTTATTAAAAATATAAGAATGAATGATGACCGAATGATCGATATAATTCGGTAAATTTTTATCGTCTCGTTAAAGTTATCAAGTCAACTTCCATGCTAGCGGTTATCGATATAGCTCGATAAACGAAATCCGTTTATCGATCGGTAAGTAAGTCGATTGTCAAGTTCCATGCTCGCACCGCAGTTCCGACAAAGCTAAACTAAATAGGTGTCAGTGTATACGTAATAAAAACCTATATTTCTTAATTGCCGTACGTGCAACCATTATTGGCTGGTATAATTTGTATTTATTTTTTAATGTAGATTGTAATGGTTTCTCTGAAATTACACTTATAAATTCTGATTTGACCAATAACAAAATATTAGAACAGGAACTTTTAATTCGCTCGATAACCCTCCGACTACGTTCAAACAAGCATTCACCAGTAACTGTAGGTATCTGTGTAATTAAATTTTCATAATATTAAGGATTTACATAAAAACTCAAGTCTACATTTAAATATAGACATTTAACCATAGATAAATAATATCTTTTTATTATATTTGCTTATAGTTCTACTAAAATTAAAAAGTATATCACAGCATTAAATTTACATCATTGTCTGAAGATTGATAATGTAAAACAAGATTAAATGATGTCGTTCAATATAAAGTAAAATGGCAACGTCGTCTCTAGGGTGTGGAGTGAGTTTCCCGCACCATGTGGAGCAACGAAACAGGCGAGTGACATCTATATTAAATCTGACGTTTATTTGTGCTTTATTGTATATGAAAAAAGTGTATACTTTGTTCTTTGTACCAGGATTCTTCAACTAAAGAGGAATGTAACAGAAAGACATAACTTTAGTATTTATAATATTAAATAGAGTACAAAAGTATTTCAGATGTTTAAATAGCGACTTTTAATGACTTTAATTTCCGCTAAAATCAATATAATTTCATCTTTAGCTTTTTTATTTTTTATTTTCATAAGTGTTCATCGTTAATTGAGATTAGAATGTTTTAAAGTTTAATATGAGTAAAGGAAAACTTGGCATCGATATTTGCGGGGTGTTGATTGAATTTCCCGTTTTCCGGTTACGTGGGTACAAGCTTGGGGCTAGAAGATATGTGAGTGAGATGAAACCGTTTAAGGAAAGGAAAGTACATAATATGCGTCAATTAAAATTTATCGACGGAATGCTTATTAACAATAGCTTATACAGCCAAAAACATATAATTTCAGGAGGTCGGAGGATGAAAACATGGAAGATATAGACCTTTCAGATTGAAAACTATTGTTGTAACAACTAGGATCAACGACTTACGTTTTTCCGAAGCACGAAAGTTTGAGGTTATAAAATTTGTCTGATCCATCCGAGGCGAAAACATATCTTAATCCAATCAATCACACTAAACCACATTATATCACGTCACCATTTCTCTATTCTCATATTGACTGTATACTAAGTTCTGTTTCTGGTATAGATATTCTAGTGTGAATAGAATAACCTACATTAGGTAATACTGAAAAATACCCGTTGTGACTGACGCCATCAGTATCCCTTAGTTCTCCTGAGTCCTGACCCATCAGTAACAAGCTGTCGAAGTTCCTCGTTTAAACGTGTGATGAACGTGAGTGACAACTGCGAGGCGTTGATTGAATTTCCCGCTGCCAGTGCCGGTAACGTGAGCATATTTTGTTTGGCCAGTGAAACAGCGGTAATGTTTATTTATTTATTTAGTTTATGGAAGATATCAACTACTATAATGCAATTATAAGTTAACCGATGCCATTTACAAATCTCCACAAATATATATCAAAGTTGACGATTTCAACTTCATACAGCGAATAGTAAGTAAATGAATGTTAAGAATAGTATATATAGATTTAGATTTAGGTGTATTTCATATTTTTAAATTTTATATTAACTTAAATAAACAAAAATATATTTAAACCAGTTATAGTCTTAATAAAGAATCAACGAAAGAAAATATGATACAGAAATAAAGAAAAGTATATTAGAAAATGAAATTTTCAGTATTTTTCACATTTTAATTTATTTATAATTTTGCCATTTACCATACCTAACTGACTACATGTAAAGTAATGTCAGGTAAATAAACATAAGGTTCATTTTAAAATATATTAAAATTTTATAATAAATTATCGTAATTTATGAATAATTTGATAAAAATATTATTTTATGACTTAATTAAAGACGCACACATTTATTCAAAAATATTTCAATGGACTACCAGGTGCATGTTTGTTACTTCTTAATTAAATAACTCGAAATTGAAATCGCTCTATTTATTTGCCAATTATTTTGTATGGACAACGCACTAGTCTGTATAATGTTATTACGCATGCGTGTCTCGGTTTATGGCCCAATAAGCGATGTAATAAAGTAAGCGTGTTGAAAATAGTTTAACAGGCCAGTCACTTTTCTTAAATAGTACCAACCATGTATAAACGATAACAGTTTGATTAATGAAAAAACACTTATTGCTTATTTTTACAACCATACAATCATAAAAGTTTTTCATCAATCCCGCTTGTTTAGTGGCTATAACTATTTGGACGATAGTCGAAGTCGAAAACTACGCTGTTTTGAGCAAGTGGAAAACTATGGTGTGGTCTATGGTTACGAAAAACTGGAATAAAATATCATTCCTCACGAATGTTGTTAGTAATTTATTGAGCCGAGTGATACGCCTGTATTCTTATCGCTTGCTACAAACATGAATATTTACATATAAATTAACGCAAGAGTTAGGGACTGTCACCTTGTCTTATATTTGGTTTTAGCTATTTTCATGTTATTTCGAAATTTGTTTCATCGTAAAACAAACTTTAACAGAATAATCAGTAGATCGGGTTTTCAATGAACAAGTTTTGATACGATAAATTTTACACTCCAAGATATTTGTATGTTAACTTTGCGCCTAGTAAATATTTGAGATACTTTATATGTAAAGAAATCGGTTACGACTAAAATACTCGAAGCGCAAAAAGGTTTCATGATTTAAATTAAGTACGGACCATAGGTAAGAATTGTAGTGACTACCGCCTGGCCAAGTGGTCAGTTAGTACCCATAGCTATAGGATACTCGGCTGAGGGTCCCGGGTTCGAGTATCGTGGTGGTATTTTTTCTAGGGTTCTTATTGATTATGATTGTATATTTTAACATAACAATTTAGTGATGGGACTCGAAATCACACTTCATTCGAATGATTTGAATAACTGCAATCCAAGCTCGATTCGAATGAGTATTTATGTTGATTCTAATGATCACCTGATTCAAATCGCCATCAGATTCGATTTGATAGTGTAGTAAGATTACCTTAAGGACTGTGGAGGGGAGGCACTTAATAATTTGAATCACATTTCTTTGAAATTTGTGTAGTCTCAAAATAGTTTTATGTGATTGAAAGTTTCCTATTGTAACGTATAAACATGTTTTTAATCTGTTCTATAACAGTTGGAGACTGGGTAGGTTTTGATATTCTTTTTATGTTGATATTTGTTCTGCATTCAAATTGCTTTTATTTCTACTTTTTTATTGTATTCTCCTTATTACAGGAAAGACAAAGGGAACTGCCATAAAGCCATGTCTTATATTAGTATTATAGATATTTCTTTATTTCTGTCTATTGGATCCCTCAAGGATGGATATTTCATGGAGTTTTTGATTACTAATGAAAATGAAATGATACGATGATGTAAAAAAGAGCTAAAACTACAAATTAAAGAATGTGAATTAAACTGAAAAATATCACGCCAGTCACTGATCAATGCTGAATTATGTATTTCATATATTGCACGATGTAACGATACTTTTTGGAATGAAACTACAACAACACTAAAACACAATATAGGAAATAAAATATACAGCCAACCCAACCCAACTGAACTTCGCCATTACGCGCCAAAAACGCTTATTTTTCTTTCTAAATTTTTAACCTATAGTTTTTTACGATACTCTCACAAAAGTTCTTAAAGTATAAACTTTTTACAGTACAAATTAAACATTTTTGTACATTTTCACTCGTATAGTAAATATACACAAATACATTTCTCAATTACATTATTTTTTGTACATACGTTTTTCAAATTCAATCCTGAAAATATATCGTAGCGAATTTTACATCTCTTTGTGAATGTGTTCGGATAAAGAAATCGTTTGTGACTCACAGAGATTACCTTTCCCGTTCTAATCTGTGTACTAGCGGATGTTTCAAGCGGCCTAAAATATTAAGCAAACACCATCTTACAAAGCAATCTTACTTGTACCCAAAGAGGATTCGCTTATCTTTTTTCAGGAACAGAAAAACCTTTTTTTAAAAGGGTTTCGGAGAAAAAGCAACTTTAAGATAAAATATATGGCGAAGTATCGTACTGGGCGCAAGTCAATACTATTTATACAATTACCAGCTGCGTTTGATTAAATCTTTATGAATTGTATAAGTGACAAGTTTGAAATAATTGGCCATCTAATGAATGAATGCCATTTGAAAGTATTAAAAAATATGTCATTACTTAAACTAACAACTGAAGCACATTAATAGCTTTAATTTCTTAACGTTCACAGTTTTTTCCTTGTAGTTGACCCCGTGAACTTTGTATCACCTCCGAACTACCACTAACGACACACGAAAACCGAACTAGCGATGAAAGTAATGACAGTTTTAATGTTTATAACGTCACGATAGACGATTATCCATACTAATTTACCATATTGTTTTAAAATTAGGAAATTCTCCTAATTTTTATTGTTCTTAAACCTCTTCTGAATCCACTCTTAAAGGCAAACACAAGAAAATATATACACAGATTAATTTTTATTTCTAAAAGAAAGATGAAGTAGATAAAACTCATAAGTCAAAGTCAACTCAATCATGCAAATAGCATTTCGGAACCATGAGTAAAAGTAATAAATCACATATGAAGAGTCGATTAAAATCTTTTAAGTACCCAAAATAAAAAATACTCGATTTAAAGTATCAATGTCACAATTATCACTTTGCCTGTAATATGAGAACTGAACGATGGTGTCCAATTTTAATGACAAATGAACTCAAAATTCTGAAATAATAATTTCGACGAGTTCACACGAACTTATCATTTTAAGTTGATAACAACTCGAAGCGCCTAAAGATATTTTTATGTGAATATTTAAATTGACGTCAGTAGACTGCCAATTTCGAGGTCCATTTATATCTATATAAGGGATTCCCAAACTTTATTTGGAAAGAGACCCCTTATATTGCCAAATTACTTTAAAAATTTCATATTAAACGCAAATAAAGTATCACTACTTAATTCGTTTAAGATCCCTCACTAACTGGCGTCTTTTATGGTAGAATATGCATATATACAACAAATAATTTCCTACAAAATATCATATAATGTCTGGAGTATCAAATAAAGTCAGTTTAGGGAACATACAGAGTAGTTTTAACAAATGTACCTTATTACAATAAATTTGACTTTACCATGTGTGTTTAGCTTACGTAAAGTTATTATTTTACGCACTAGTGCTTTTTGGTTTCCTGTAACATCCAAATGAAACTAGTTATTAATCAAAAAACTTTCGATACAAAATTTTAATTAAATTTAAAATAAAATTATTTTTGGCCCCTGTCCATACAAAACATGTGTCCAAAATATCAACTATTACTTGTCGAAGGATTAAACTGTTTTTATTGAATTACTCTTGTTATTGTATTTCTTTAAGAGAATTTCACTACATTTGCGAAAAATAAAACAACATTGTTCATGCACGAGCGGTATTCTCATTTCCCTAAACCTTGTGAAGAATGTCACTTCTTCAACAAGTTTCCGCATATATATTACGTCACAGACACCATCACCTTAAAAACAATATTACTGCGGTATTAAACTCTAGTTTAGCTTAATTATAACTTTAAGTCATGTTAGGTAGGTACGTAACTCATACACATTATTCTCCTTCTTATTACCTTGAACATATAGTATTTATTTAGTTATTAGAAAAAGCGAGAATAAAACACTAGTGTAACTAAGTAAATAATAGGGTGGACAGCTCAGAGTAATATATTATATTAAAATAAAGGAAAACCAATGTAAAATATAGCCAAATAAAAAGACAAGATAACAAGAAGAAAAAAACAGAACAATAACGACAACCTTATGTCAAAAAAAGAAAAGTAAAAAACATTAAAAACTATTTGTGAACCTGCCAGATGGCCAGTTCTTAACAACTAGTATTCTGTGCACAAAGCCTCTATTTTTTAAGCTGGTGCCTGCATAATTATAACGAATCTCTGTGATTACCCACAGTTTTCTTGTTATGAGATAGCAGCGTTGGTTGGAAATAAAAGCCTTTGTCGCGCATTTAATGGTTGGTTTGTAACGAATGTGAATATCTCTTCTCTTTTACATATAAAATGAAATACGGTTCGGTGGTCTGGATCATGCTCTAAAACTGTTGAACAGATTTGTATAATTTATGCTTATCCTTGTTAGCTTTAATTTTGGGGTGCTTTAGAAATAAAAATAGAAAATGATATAAATTCTTTTTGGATTAAGATTGTCATTTCTTCAATTGTTACTGCGAATTATTTTTAATGGCGTTCGTAGCAGGATTTTAGTTATTAATATAGAATTTTGCATTTAATTCATCTAGAAAATATTGTTCCTTGTGTAGTTTGGAAACAGTTGTTTCATTTGGAAAGGTCAACAGGATCAGGTCCGATGGTAGGTGAAAATGATGAAAATATATATTTTATGTTAGTTCTCGCGCTAAATTTCTAAGTTAAGGTAGAGAATAAGTTTACACTTACATTTCTCATGTAGTTACCATCCACAAAGTAACAGTTACTTTGTTAATAAACGACATAATATTTCAAATTCTTCAGGATTTTAAAAACGGTCTACAAATAATATTATCAATATTTTATATTTTGTAAAACAATGCAAGGTGCATTAATCAAATATCAAAATAATAAGCAAAGTTAAAGAGCTCATAATGTAACAGAAAACTTTCTGTTATAAATTTCTTTATATGGAAATAGCAATACATAACACACCCATTGTTGTACATGTGAAAATGATAGTGGCTAATTAAATTTACTCAGACCGCAGTCTATTAAAGTGCGGAGTTACCAGCCACTTCTCTAATACGTCATAAACTAAGTGGAGCTGTTGTCTCTACAGATAATACTGAGTTTTCTTTGGGAACTTTGAAATTCTATATGCTGGTATGTGGTTTAAAGTTTCTGAGCCAATTTAAGATGATTGTGAGTGGCTGTAATCTTCTCACCGACCTTAAAAAAGAAGGAGTTTACTAATTCAACTGTATTTTTATTTACGTTTGTTACGCAATTTTTCCAACCAAATTTCCAAAATACTTTTTTTTAATAATTTAATCGCATAATTCAAACTGACATCTAGGCTATTCTCAGCTTTATATAAGAAACTATATGATAAGGTGGAGAGACAGACATCCTACTTATTGAGAAAGTAAGAAAAATGAACAGTTAACTAAGATCATTAAATTAAACAACTATATATCTATCTAGTATTCATAACATAAGCTCTGAATTATGATTAATTTAGGCTAGATAATAGATGGTTGTGAGCGTGAGAAATATTATTATTATTACTAACTTTCAGTGTGGTAGAAACATCACAAAATCGCGCAAGGCGAAAAAATAAGCTGTTCCTAACTAACTCGACCCAAATGTATAGGACAGATGTTTTTAAGCGATTGTGATGTAGGTAATAAGTTATTCTCCCCTTACGTATTATTGCTCTTTTGTAACTCTGAATATATTTTTAATTTTTTTAAGACAAACAATGGTTGTTAATACCACTGCTTTCACACATCGAATTGGGTCAACGTTGTAGTATAATGACAAGAATATATATTGGTATTTATAGCTGGAACTCCTCATGTGATTCTCTCTTGTAGGAAAACCTGAACCCAGCAGTAAGACCGCTGTAGGCTGATGATGACAATGAATTGTAGCCATTATTTGTAGACACATACAATAACAAGAAACCACTTGATTTTGAAGGTACGTAGGTATTCTGATACAAAAGATTTTAAAGTCCCTCATTGTCTGTTACAATGAACTGCTTTAATGCTATCTAACAAAAGGCTGTGGAATCTACCCTGATGACCCTGCCGGGATCTTGAAAATATTTGAGTGTTAAGATGGTTCTAACTAAAAACAAGAAGTATCAAAACAATTTAAAGAGAATTGTTGAAATTTAGCACAGGTAGTAGTGCAGACGTATTTAATAACAATCAGGTCGCTTCTTCGATACGGTTAGAAATGTTTTCTTCAGCTAACTTCATAGTATCATGTCCTTTTTAATTCTTCTGTGGGTTGACGCTGTAGAAATTAATGTCATTTTTTGCATAAAGGTACTATCATAGCCATACACAAGTTAGCAAAGAAAAGTTTAACTAAACCATCTCAATATATATTTGAAAGCCTTATGTGTGAACGAAAAAATATTTGAAACTCAATCTAATGTGTTACGTAATACTCATAATGCACGTATATACAAGGAATGATCATAATCTAATTAGACCCACTACTAGTCTCCATATAATAAGCAATTCTTTAATGGTATAATAATTTAATGTATACGCTTTTATACATCAGATATATATACTTGTTAACAATTAAAAAGGTTAAAATAAAAGCATATTTGTCAAAGAGAACCTACTACAAAATAAATGATTATCTAAATCATATAATAGCGTGGAAGCGGATTGCTCAACCATAAAACATCAAAAATAATAAATGTAATATCTTTCAAATTTGACACGGGAAGGTATAATTAATTTGATAAAGTCATTACGAACAATTAAAAGCTGAGAGTTTATTGCGTCGCTTATTCATCGAAGCGCTGGTTGGGTTAAATTATGACGATTCAAAATGATTTTTGATATTTATTTAACACTTGTAATTTAAGGCATTTGGCAGGTAACATAGAGGTTTTCGTTATAGAGGTTATCTTTGTAACTATTTAGGCAATTCCAAATTCAAAAATCTCATAGATCATGACATATTAGTACAAGTATTGTTTGAAATATTTTTTATCTGTCCATTTGTTTATTTATATTTGATTTAATTCCTTTTACCTATTGCAAGGAGAAAGGAGATTGATAAACCTTAGTATACTCCTTTGTACAATTATTATTATTTGTTTAAGTATTCCATTCTCTTTGGTTAAAAACTCTAAGAAGACAATAATGCAAGAAGTTAATATAATAAATACTTATTAACACTTACCCTCTCCTCTCTGTCTGTCGTATGCATTTATACATTCACTAGTCTGGAACTGGCTGATGAGGGCTGTCTTCCCCACTCCTGGTGCTCCGACCATGGCAACGCGGTGGCATGCTACCGGCTTACGTTCTTGAGGTTCGGGGGCTGATTGTGCGGGGGACGAAGGTGCCAGGCTACCAGACCGCGATCTCCGTCGACGGAAGGAGTCACCCCTGTTCACGATTCCTGAAAAAGACAAGTTGTACTCTTGTAACGATATTTTTTTAAGGTAGTCTCAAGAGCTTATTGAAGTTAATTGTGGATGACCGACTGTTATTCTTTCATTCTTTATATAGTGGTCCGACTATTGCCCACAATGAAATTAATTATCTGAAATGTGGATACTTCGCAAGGATATGTATATACGACGTCGAATGATGATATTACAAAGTACGATTGTTTGAAAACTATTGAGTGAATATGTAAATGTTTAATGACGATGGTGGATTCAATTGTCGAAATGCTGTTACGTTGCAAAGCTTTGTTATTACACTTAAGCCAAATGAGAGTCTCACGACAAATATTAGAATAGAATAGAATATATCTTTATTGTACATCAGCCAATTCAAGAAGTGAAATACACAAAAAACATTTAACTCATTTTTTAGAATTTGAAATGACCCTACCTAATAGCTGTTTAGTACAACTTTACCGGATTGAAGGAGGTGAAGACCTTATTCAGTCATAAAGCTTTAAGGTCATTTCAATTATATAAATCCCTATAGAATTTATATTATTATATTTATAATCCTTGTAGGATTTATATTTGACCTCTCGAGCCAGGAAGAAGTGATAAAGTTAAGGGTGTTCCTAAAGAAGGGACTCCGAAAGACTTCTGGGCAGGAAAAGGGTCTCTTTTTCAAATTGAACTGATTATTCAGCCCCCGTAGCTAAATTACATTTAAAATTATATGTCGTTTTTTTTTAAAACAGAATAGTCACCAATCTAAAAAGATAATCAGTTTTCGTTGATGTCGACCCCGGACAAAACGATTTCGAACCAAAGGGGCCGACATCGACCACTTTGACAGTCCCTGCTCTAAAGATTCGGGCCTGTGTGCTCAAGAACATAAGCTAGTCAGCCGTGAAATGTCTGCTGGAGAAATATAAGTTACTAAGCTTAGTAACACGCGATATCCTCTTCAAAATTTGCAATAACAAATTCGACTGCATTGGTTTGTGTTATGCAGAGAGAACAGAAGAGAATAGCGCGTACCACAGCTGTTCTACGTGTCGTAGTGCAAGCGCGCATGTGATTATATATCTAAGAATCTTCAAGCTCAATAGATTAGAAATTCTGTAGATAATGATGTGACTACTCAATTGGTTTTATTATTCTTAACGGTGTAGTCAGGCTGAAGACGGAAGCAAACTACAGCCTGATTCCTCAACCACAGAGGATTTGGCTATCTTACCTATAACTGCTCGAACACAACAATGCTATGAACACTTTTACTTTTTACACGCCATATCTAACTTAAGTCTGCCGCCATATATGATATACATATGGCGGCAGACCCAAGTAAGATGGTGGAAGCTACCCAGGCCTAAGAAGAAGTCCTACCACCAACCAAACTAAGCCAAAAATTTCTGCGCCCTCTGGGAATTGAGCATCGGATCTCCAGGTCTGAAGTAGGTCACAGACACAAGACCACAAAGGCGGTAGCATTATCGTAATATAAACCAGGATATGCTTGGTGGTGAGCGATTACCGTAGCAGATGCTCGTGTCACCTTTGACTCTACTCATATGGAGACGAGAGCACTACAAGCTCACTCCCTAATATGATAAATCGAATAGGTTTATTTATTATGTAACTTGGTGGGCTGGTAAGAAATGAAAGGTAAACTTTACCGAAAAGTACTATGAAACTGTGAGGCATGGGTGGTTTACGTAAGGGAAGAAAATCTAAGCCTCGTCATGACATAATCCTATTTCTTATGTAACTACCTACCTATATCGAAATATATTCAATAACCACTAGACAGCGCCACCAGTCCTTTGTGTACGGACTAAATTAAATTTAAGTTATTCCCGACTCTGTCATTCCAATTAAGTAAGAAGGGACAAAATGACTTTAAGAACGTCAAGTAAGATAACACACGATCCATACATTATTGACCTTTTCTTAACAGGTCTGTTTTATAAAAGGAAAATATGCATAAAAGTCGCCATTTAGAAATGTCAAATAATGTCACCGGTCAACTGTTTTTTTTGGTATTGTACTAAAAGATTAGTACTGAACTTAAATTTTATTTAGTTCGTGCACAACGGAATCGCAGCCAGTGAATGATTGTTATAGTTTGAATAAACGTTTTTAATTACATTTACTTTTATAAGCCCGATTTAGTGAGATTGAATCTTGAATATTGTACTGAGCTCAACGATAATGTTACACTGTGCATAAACTGTCTAAAATTAAGATTGGGAGTGGCCAGTGGCGCATGCACATACAGTTGACGTCACGCCCGCGTTCAGTAACAATTACATCACACTCATAAACACAATGCTGAGGTAGTCACGATATTTAGACAATGAAAATAATCTTAATCAAATTCATAATTCAACAGTTATAAACTTCCAAATACGATCTGGAGTGGGAGGCAACCCGCGTGACATAATCGTTAATATTGTATAGATACTATGAAGATAAGATAAAGCTTCCAAGCCACTTCTACGTAAGTCATTTTGGGCTTCTTACTATACTATTATGCCAAAGATTTACAGACAACTATTACCCATTATGTTATTTTAGTCCATTTGATAGATTTGAAATCCGCCTTTTTGGTGTACAAAACGTAGGTATATAAAAAATGGAGCACCTAGTTTTGGTATCTGGCAACCTGTCACTTATTTACCTAATTAGTATTTGAGTATCGTCTCAACTCCATGGGGTAAAGGGATATACTATTATTCTAGAACCAGAAATAAATAAACAACTACATAAGACATGGCTCTCTAGTCTTCAGTTCCCTTTGCCTTTCCTCTGTTAGGGAGAACTTAACAAAAAACCTTCAATTCGCTTTTCTTAATTTACAATGAATTTGCACGACGAAAGTCTCACTGCTTGAAATTCCAAAAACATGCATAAGAGTTATTTTTATTATATTTACGTCAGTGATTTTAGCGAGGTGTTTTTATAGTCGGCTGTTAATTTTCATGAGTTGCTTTAATGGTGGATCTAGTAAGGACGTTTAGGAGTTTTTCGGTAGTTTTTAGAACATAGTCAACTTATATTTTTTTGTCGGAGAGGTCGAATGCATTGACGCATTATCCCTACAGTACGGTACCAATTGTAGGGGCATGTGAGACTCGGGGTAGAGGTGTTCCCCCACTACCCACTAATCATCCTTTCCGGGTTGATCGGCATAGCGTATATCAGCGACGACTCGGGCTCGCCCAAAAACATTTCACAGGGGACTGCCGGTCTTGGAGACCGCCAACCACTGAGCGCAATGCTCCGCTGGCCCTAAAAAGGGCCTTTCCTCACCAGTCCTCTTGGGCAGTGTCAAGAGCGGCTCGGATGGAACTCTGCGCAAAAATCACACCCACGTGACTACGCTTTGTATTCCCCACCCTCAAAGGCCTAAGCCTTTATCACGTCTTAGGTGGGTACTCCAACGAGAACGTAAGGGCAACCAGGATCTTGCGTTGTCAAGGCTGCGCTTACTTCTTGACACCACCAAAGGCGACTAGCGCCACAACCAGTTGTGGACCTAGGAGGCCCACAATCCCCGACCACAAAAAAGGTCCACTGGCCTATAGCCTCACCAACCATGGCAATGAAGCTACAAACTACAAGCTCCCAGCCCACTCCGCAGTCCGGAGAAGTGCCTGGAGACCCGACAGGTGGCCCTAAAAAGAACCTGTTTGCCTTTTTGCTGGAGATTAGCCACTACCGGTTCTATTCCGGTAGTTGTTTTGTGCCAGTCCAGGATACGCCGACTGGATCCATTGGTGAACTGGCCAGTACACTGAAGGGGAGGTCATCAAGTGCATTAAGCGGTCCTCTAACGGATCCAGCACGCCAGGATTGCCATCATGAGCGATTGTGCAAACCTTTGATGTACCGACATCCGATTACTTCTATTACAGGCGATGATGGCTACAATCACCCATGATCGGTTATCATTGGTGTAGAAAAGCCTTAAAGAAGTAACACAACTATATTTGGATTAATTTATCCAAAACATAAAGGTACGTTTGAAATTACATCATAAGAGGCAGGTTTTACGAAACATCTCCCTAAATGCCCTTTGTAATTTTTCTATAGTATCTTTAAAGCCGTTTAATTTTAAGTTATTTGAATTTTGCTATACTTTTTGGTCTACATGACGAGTGAATGGGATATGAGAGAATATATAATGAGCTAAATTTTATATGTCTTTCACAGAGTTACACCCAACACCCATTACCCTTAAATAATAATATGAGATATCAATAGTTTTACACCAAGACAAACTTTTAACCACGTTTTGTAATATGTTTGTTATAAAATATCCCGCTGTATTGCCTCTGAAGCTTAAAAAAGCATCTTACGAGTAACTCACGATTGCAAAACCAAGGATATTCTAGAAATAAATCCAACAGTTTTTTGTATAATCAAACTTTTAAACAAGTTTTATATAAATATCGTCTAAGTATAAAGCGTACGCAAACGAGTTCGCCTTGAAACGTGCTAATATACAGAATCAGCACGTGTTTACAAACGGGTAAGGGCTAAACAAAGATATGGTAAACACCCGCTTGACGTCAGCCGCAAATGAAATCAAATTGTGTGTGCCTCGAATTTCGATGAGTAATGAATTTTGAGGGTGACCTTTTGATGACGATTTCAAGATGGCCATTTCGAATAGAAATGTAAATTAAAAACTTAATTTTGATTTTAAAATGAATTTAATTATTTTTTGTCCGTTTTATTACAGCTCTACATACTAAGCTATTGCACAAATTTTATTCATAATAAAAATAAAGTAAGGTAATCTATTATAAAAGTTTAATCTGTTGTTTTTATCATATTGAAACCAAAAACCAGCTTTTGGGTAGAAATTCATTAGTCATGGTCATGTAACGTAGTATGAACGATATGAACGACGGCTTTGAGTGGCCAGTACTCCTATGTTCTCAGCCAGAGGATTAGAATCCCGATAGGGGCAGATCTTTGTATGGTGAGTACAAATAAGTGCTCACGAGTAAAGGATATTTGTATTATTATTGAGTATATTTTATGATATTTATAAACATATTACTATCTATATTTCTTCGCTCCATAACACAAACTCTAGATCTTTGGTTTTGATAATTTCTTTTTATTTAACAATTTATGTACACACAAAGAGAAAAATTATTAACAAGCTTTATTGAACTAATCTGAGTTAGCGACAACTATCGATGTGCTCGTTACAAATAAGTTTATTTTCTTGGGATGTTGAGCAATACTAATATGGATAATGGAGAAGAAAAAGATGAAAAAAAAACAAAAAATTACATATTATTAATAAAATAATATTAAAGTTACCTATACCATTATTGATGACGGTAGAAAGGTGTCTACCGTCACCTATGAAAAGGTGTTGGGGTACGGGCTGGGGAGACTCCTGGCGTGCTGGACCGATGGAAGACTCCTTAATGTACTCAATGACCTCCCTTTTCATTGTAAGGGGCGGATCACCAACGGATCCAGCCGGCGTACCTTGGCCGGGCACGAAACAACTACCGGAATGGTTTCTTGGTCGGCGAATCTCTAGCGAAAAGGCTCTTTTCAGGGCCACCTTGTGGGCTGGGAGTATAAAGTATGTGGCTGTATTGCTGTGGTTGGTGGGACCACTAGGCCTTTTGTGGTCGGGGATTGTAGGCCTCCTAGGCCTACAACTGGTTGTGGCACTAGTCGCCTTTGGTGGTGTCAAAAGGGGAAGCGCAGCCGTGATGATGTTAGTACCTAGTGCCATTACGTTCATGTTGGAAAACCCACCTAAGACGTGAGGCTTGCGGCGTGTCCGGGTGGCTTAGACCTTTGATGAGGGGACAAAGTACACGTAGGTTTAATTTTTGCACAGAGTTCCATCCAAGTTCTTGACACAGCCTGGGAGAGCTAGTGAGGAAAGATCCTTTTAGGGCCAGCAGAGCGAAAAGGTTGTAGCTAGCGAGGTCCAATAAGAAAAAGCCCTACCACCAACCGATCTGAGTAAAAATAAAAACCCAAACCTCCAGACTTGAAGAAGTGATCTCTGCTATTAGACCACAGAGTCTATTGAAATACATCTCTTTAACAAATCTCTTCTGCATAATATCAATCCAGATGCAAAATTAAGTAATTATCTACCTTTAGTGAGTCGTTAATAGGCGATGATATCCAATTACCTTCAGGTGTATTGATAGGAAATATGCATTTTTTATTTAGGAAATCCGATATGTTCTGTGACTTCATAGTATTTTCCACCATTGTTAATGGTGACGTTGCTTTTAAATAAATCGTTTAATATAAATTTCTTTTCGAAAATCAACGTCTCCTACAGGGTGCTGCCGAAGGGCTTTATTAATCGGAAATTAAGTTGTAATTAGTTTGCCATGAAGGATTTCACGTCTGAAGAGCCTTTTAAGAAGCTAGTATATATAAATATGACCAGTGAACCGTAATTCACTAGTCATATTTGTAGATTAAAACGCAGGGCAACTACTAAATATCCTCAGAATCTATAGAAATTAAATAACGTTTAGATTTTAATTTCATATGATCCATCGTCTTATATTTATTTTTTTATAAAAGTTATACCTTTAAATCACTACCCGAGTCTCGTGTAGGCTGGCATTTTTTACCTATGGTCGATTGCACTGTAGTTTAGTACATAATGTATATGTTTATTACACACGGATTATAGAATTATTGACTTACAATAATTCTAAATCCTGCGTTCGTAAATCTTCCGAAGTAAAAAGGATATTTTTTGATTTTTGACAATGGCAGTTTGTCGCATTGTGCACTAACTATCTTCCTATATGGATATTCTTCCTTATCATGAAATAAACAATTTTAATTGACACATCCATGGCATGTGCAGTGCGCGATTTTTATTAATCATGTATCATTATTACACTTTAAAATTACTAACAATGCACATAAAATTATTTTAACATGCATTTATGTAAAGAAATCTCTTCCAGTTAACCCATACAGGCAGATAATCCACCTACTGCCCTTTCATTAGCGAACAGCTGCAGCTGGTGGTGCCTTGTATTGTCAAAAAATTTAAATGTGTTCAGTACAGTAATGTTCAAAAGAAAAATTACTACTTTTTTAATTTTGTCCATGAAGTATTCTTACACTTTATATCTTTTTTTATCAGCGTCTTGTCAGAACGTGTGCAATGTAGATATCTAAATGAAAGCAGTGTCAATACTACTAAGAACCGTTGTCCCGAAGAGTCAAAGGTCCAAACCGCAATAAAACTGGGAGTGATTTCAAGTTTACGGTTCTATACCTACCTACTTTACGAATACAGTTTGTTTGCGAGTGGCGTAAATTTTTTATGAACACGCATTTCATTCATCGTAAAGTCAAGTAACTTAAATGACCCACGCAGTGTAGTAACGTAGGTAGAATTATTTTTTATTTTTATGAGGTACGCCATCAACAAGCTTCTAGGCTGGGTGGCCTGTGACCGCTTAAGTTCTGCATACATAATACACGATAACAAATATAATATTTTTACGTATAAAAAAATTGATATTGGAGTAAAAAGTAAACATAAAAATAAATATAATAAAAAATAAATATTTAAACTTTGAACGCCATTTAGTGTTACTATATAACACTAATGATGATTAACAATTAATGATGAGATGAAGCTATTAATTGTATAGCAATTACTAAACAGTACTCTTCCGTAAATGATAATTATGTATTTATTATTTAAATTACAATTAATGCACACACAATAAATTGAATTAATAACAATAGTAATGTTAATAATTATATTCCTTTAACATTATTGTGTTCCGGCAGTTGTAGGTAAGATAGCCAGTTCCTCTGTGGTTGAGGAATCTGGGTGTAGCTCTTGGGCCTTATCTCCACTTACGATCAGTTAAGAAGAAAGCCAAGAACTACCCTGTAAAAAATATTAAAAGCCTGACTCAAAACTTTATGTCAGGAACAGGGGGATTTGTTTTTTATGCCGTCAATATGTCACTCTTTTTTGACTTCATACAGTATAAATGCTGCAGGAGCACCCAAAGTGTTATATATGTTTTAAGAGTACCGCTTGCATCAGAGTTGCCACCTTTGTCGTCTTAAAAAAGAAAATCAAGAAATCTTTTGCTATACTGTGATAATCACATATACACTGTAAACAAAATTCTGTTAACGTCATTTATGTTCGATAGAGTTTTCATTCTCATAGTGTAAGTCGTAAACATTAAATCTGTTTATTCACCGACCCAACAGTATGGCTGTAAAAATGCTACGATTCCTTTGTTGTTCAACGTTATCGATAACAACCTTACTCCCCGGACTTAGGGACCAGTTTTGAAAGATATTAATTATGACATGATTTTGTAGTTCATACCTAGACAGTCTTTGTGTATACAATGTAAGTTTTATTTTTGATTATTTTTGTACCCAATAGATGTATGGTGCCAGTTAATGAATACTAACACGAATTGATTAAATTAAAAAAATATACAATCTGGTTCATTTGTTTAGTTTAATTCGTGTTTCTATGCGTGTGTGTGTTTATACGCGTATGTGTGTTCTTGTGTGTGTCATATTCACGGAAGATCGTTCCCGGCAGGATATGTACATATAGACATAAATGAACAATAAAATTAATATTTCTCACCAATTATCTAGCACTAATTAAGCAACATTACGAGCTTGTGTTATGAATACTACGTAACGGATAAATAATTATAGTAATATGTATATAAATATCAGAAATATACAAAAGAAACATATAAACATGCATGAGACGTGAAAAAACATTCCTACTCATTATACAAATATTTGTCCCTACCGGGATTTGAATCCGGGACCTCTGGCTAAGGAGACAGGGGTACTGAGAACTCGATGATGATGATAAAACGATGATTACTACTAACTACTAAGCGGATTATATACTTGCTTGACATTCTCAGTCATCAAGAAACTTCAAGACTTTTGTTTGACGCATCCGGGAAATCAGTTTTAGCTTAATCATAGCGAAAATGGTTTTTTCGTCATCGAAACCAGCTTAAAAGACCACCTAATTATCGGGTCATGGTTCTAATTGGACCATTGTACCTGCGAGGGACTCATCCATATTACCCCAGCTTCCCCAATGTTACGTGAGCCACACATTTTGAAATAATTTCAGCATGTGTAAACCGAAAACAGAATATTTACGCTCAAGTGATTGCGGTTGTGCTATTTCAATAGGGTTGGGTTGCCCTAGTTGTGTACACCTTCGGTTTATGGATATTTTACGGATCACCGTCTAATTGGAGAAGAAAGGGCAGCGACATTATCTATACTAAAGCTTTAAGATTTGTATTATAAGGGCGATATTAATTATTATTTTCTCGTTATCGTTATAGTAGTATGTATATATATTTTTTGTTATGAGATACACGTTCGGTTATTTTTATTTGATAAGTACATAAGAGTGTAACTTTTATTAGCCTACTGTTAAAAGAAAGTGTTCATAAAGAAAAACAATTTAAATACAATTCCATTGCCTCGTATTGTATATAGGTATTAATAAGTAAAACTGTTTATTCAGCAATGAACTGCTTTATTAAGCTGCCGCTCGGCTTTTCAAGCAATATCTGATGAGGCTTTCCGGCAGCCGCCTGCATTGTCTTTACCTATATAAACTACCACAGAAAAGATAATGTCAGCAGAAAAATACTAGTAACCTTTATTGTTAGGACGGTAGAGTATTCTTTGCTTTGAACTGTATACTTAGGTATCGCAGATATTGCACGACGTTGTTTCATTGTTCTTTACTTGTATAAGACTAAAACTAATGTAAAATATTTTTTCACTTGAATTTTGAAGTCTAATACAACAGTTAAATAAGGTGACATTAATATGGTCACCTTAAGCTTTAAGGTGATGTAACCTACATAAAAATCAAAGGAAGGTAGAAAGAAAAACATAATTTATGTATCACACTAAATTCGGCACGTAATCTTTGCAATAAACAGGGGGATACGATAAAGGGAGCATACGAGCCGATTGACAAAATGAATAGCACACTAAACACCTTAACACAATTTTAAGTAAGAGTAAGACAGCTAAAGCTCTTTAAAAAGCGTTGCTTTAGTCTTCTGTGACAACATAATACCTTTCATCAATATTTTACACTGGGTTACCAGTTGGTGTGAATATTGGTATACTGTGCTACAAATTCTTTAAGCTACGACAATCGCTTATAGTTATGTTATGGGTCGCAGAATATCCTAAAGTGGAAATATTTATAACTCAATATTAGCTTATGGTATAGTGTAATATAATCATTACAGCTTTAGTTATATATGTATTAGCTGAATAAAACTCATTACATACAACGCCATCTAGTGACGGCCAATCAGAATTAATATAAATATGAATGCAAACGCTTTGATGCTAACTTCGTGCATATATATTAGTGCCTAGGTGTTATACTTTTTTCTTCAACTGCCTAAATAAATACCACTGATGGGCATAGGCCTTCCTACCTGGGAGAAACATAGGACGAGCTGTTCTCTGTTTTATATATTTTGCAATAAATAGCTGATGATAAACTAAGGACAGGTTGGTCTAAAGAGATCTCTTTTATAAATGAGCTCTCAACATTGTATAGTTTTTCCAATTGTAATGTGTTATGTTTTACTTATATGCAATAAAGCATATAAGATTGTATCAATTTAAAGCTAGAACTCACTTTCGTCTAAACTTTGTTTCACGGTGTATTATAATCAATTACTTTTTATGAAACTATATAGAAATCTTTTTCGAATTTCAATTTATAAATAATAGACCTATTTCACTACCCGTTCCCGGTAAATATGAATAGATACAAAGGAGCTGCATGCTATACAATTTCTGTGCTTGGAAAAAGAATACAACGGCGATGCTTAAGGCTTTTTATTTTTGCGCTTTTTGCTTAAATGTCTTGAAGCAGCCAGCCTTAAAATACGCTTACTGGAGTAGTGTTGACAAATGTGTAGCGAAAGTTAATTACAATAGGCAAGAAATTTAACGAATAAACAAATATTATATTTACGGATTATTCCTTATACAAATGACTTGCCGGTGGGCTACAAAAAATATGCAGTGATAATGGTAATTAGGTTAATCTGGCGTTACAAGGCAAGATTTTTCTTTATCGTTATAAAGCAGCAGTGGATTAAAAATACATTTACAATTGTAGTCCTTTGTCATTGCCCTTGGTTATGTATTGAAGACGGTTGGAACGGTTTGAAATAAACTGAGACTGGCAACCTTCAAATTATCCTAATATCGTTAACCTTTTGTTTCTTTACTAACCGGCTGCTCGCATGCAATACAAAACACGGTAATTAGAATATGCAATGGGATAATATAAATAATATAATACATGCCACAGTTTTATTATGAAGGCAGTTAGTATATAATATAACCCTTAAGATTATGTACTATCGAAATAATTTAAACTGCTACTAAACGTTTACAATTTTTCGATATTAATAACCGAAATATTGCTCATAATTAAATTGTGGACTCGAATAAAATTGACATCCGACAGAACGCACTTTAGGCGATGATTAAATACAAAATTGGGGAGACAATTAACCTTGTGAGGTTTGTTCGTAATTTAACGGTTAGCAAAAGTTAGATTATAAGCTATCGGAAAAGAATGCGTTGAATTCTAAACGGTTTGTAACTATACACAAGGTATATATAACACAATTTTACACTCCAATACGACATGCGGACAACGTTTTTAGATTTCGATTCATGTAAATATAAAAAAAGATAGTATAGTTTTAATCTAAAAAAATAATAATTGAAGCAATTTAGACAATTTGTAATCTAACGGTATTCACTATATTAGATTCACATATATCATAATAAATTTTGAACTCATCATATTTAAACTTCTGCCTCTACCGGGATACGAAGCCTTACGCTGGGATTAATAGAGTTACTACTTGACGATATAAAACTTTTACGCTTAGTTTAACCGGTTTCAGGGTCTCTGTTCTGTTGTTCAAGGCATTATAATTCTAAGCTGTTTAGGAAATTCTCGTTGGACGCATGATATTTGCCTACCTATATCAACCTAGCTACCTGACCCGCTCATTTGTTGTCCCGTTTTCTGTGCCCATCAGTGCTATCCTAGTGCCATCAGTATTGTGCCTACCAAGTGAGACCCGGGATACACTTACCTACCTGTAACGGCAAGAGGGTAACTTACCTAGATATACCTACCTATACAGCAAACTAACTTAGCTCAGCACCTTCCGTAAACATAAGCGTACGAAAGAAATGTCAGATAAAATATATATATGAAGTAAGATCTAAAGTTTAAACTTCAATTCTCAAATATAAAAGATGTGTTAAACTATTGTAACCGGTTAATGGGATAAAGAATTAATAATATTTTTTATATTAATCTCAACGCGGTGGTCTATTTTACTAGAAAAAACCCTCGTGTATTAAATGCGGGCGTTAGTTCAGGGAACCATTACTTATTCCCGTCACGGCACAATTGCGGTGAAGGGTGCTTAGAACTGTACCTAATATCTATAGAACAACTTTTAAAACAGTTCATTACATTACCGCCCCTATTACCACTGAAGACGGACTGTTATATAGAAAGTTTTATACAATGTGGCGTTAATAGTACTGACCAAAAGAAATTTACATTTTCTGTCTAACGGAAAATGAAAATAAACGAGATGTTGAGTGTAAGTGAAAATTCAGGTATTACGCTTTCATTTTGAATATATGAGATATTCTGAATGATTTAACTTTGCATTTCTTTCGCATAATTTCAAAATTATGTTATGTGACAATTTTTCAATATTTGTGAATCAAATATAAACAATCCGTTAAAAACATTAAATGTTATAATATATATCTACGTAGATATAAATATGCGCACTGTGTCCACTATTAAATTCACATATTCGCAGGTCTGCTGGTAGATATTTCGTTAGAAATAAGCAGTACCTCTGCATGATGCATCTTACCATACATTGGAAAGTGAAAGTGATTACAGTCACTTAGTATTCTTATTATTCTAGTTACTTTTGGGCCTGATAGGCTACTTCGACCAGTAATTGATCTTTAGGGGCAGCCCTTTGAGTACACTGCCCAGCTCCGTTGATTCCAGAAATTTCCAAATTCTTCGGACTGTGATATGTTGCACATCCTCTGGATGCTTTGTGCTTCTCAGGTAAATCGTTCGTTTATGCATTAAATGACCGCAGGAGAAGAGATGCATTGCGGTTTCGTCTGACTCCTGACAGAACCTACATACCGCGTCTTGCTTCTTAATTATTTGAAACAAGTGTTTGTTTAATTTGCAGTGCCCTGTAAGGATTCTTGTCACTACGCAGGTTTTGTGTCTTTTGAAGTGTAGGAACTTTCTAGAAAGCTTACCGTTGAATCTATTTATTAGGGCTTTCGAATATTTTTGTCATTTTACGGACTTCCACAATTCCCATATCCCCATTGCCAATACCGTGGAGCTATGACGAGTCAACTCGTAATGTGTTTCTGCACCGTATTAAGGCCTTTGTCCAACAGCCTCAGTAAATCATCTCCTCTTAAAAATTACGCAATTTTCTTATTATTTATCTCTACGAACATTTGTTCTTTTGGAACGATTTATCGAGCTTTCAGTAGCTTGTTTGTCGCAGGATAACACTGAATTCATAATGTAACGTTCCACTTTCATGCATCGATATTGCTATACAGGATAAATATTTCAATACGAGCACCGGAATATGAAAATTCACTGGAAGATTTATGTACAATTTCGTAAGTATATTTGTGATGAATTTTTAAAATAAATGTTGTCGCAAACGACTGCTTCAATAACGTATAAAATGGTAGTCCAATGCGATTGGTTGGTAAATGAGTGATAGGTAACTGTTTTAAGTATGACACACCAATAAGTTTAAATTACTTATTCAAATTTTAAATCATAAATTTAAAATTTAAATAAGTTCAATCATTGATGATTTGGATCGTAATGGTGGCTTTAAAATTAGTGATTATTACTTTTGATGCGAGGTATGAAAATATGAGGGCGATACCATTTCGAATCGCATCATCAGATTTTTTTAATGGTAAACTTAATGTTATTGATATTGCGTATTTAACGAAATTTTAATTTATATAGATTTTTATGGGTTGACAGCTACGGAGAAGCTTTTGTTTTTTAATTCTATCTTATATAAATATGTAAATAATTTTATCTTTCTAGTCTCATCTAGAAATAAGATAAAATGTAAAATATACTCTAGGGTGCATTCATATTGAGTCGTGTTATAAATTCCCAGTGTTGTACTGTACGTGACCAGAGTAAAGATAGATTTGAAGTCACCATTAAGAGAAAAGTTGTAGGTTTTTCTGATTTTTGAAGACGTTGAAAACTGAATGGCGCGGGGACACTTTGGACCATGGGATTTTATTGAAAATGAAAATTATATTACTGATGGGGGCTGCAAACTAAATTAATAATATTTTTTATGAGAATATCTATTGTACACGGTATTTTGTTAAATTGACTTTGATATTACGATGATTCTTTAAATGATACCAAGAAAGATATGACGTACTCAGTTGAAATTTTAACATGAAAATAAATTCAAATGAAATATTATCCCAGTTAGTTAAGCGGAGTAACTACAAAAACATTACAAAAATAGACTAAATAGTTAAATTTACTTAAATAAATGTAACTGGATAGTCTAAACTCAGACAAAAATGTCAATGTGATTGTGCCGAGCGAGCACGTTCCCAATTTATCTATTTATTCCGCCCGAGGCTGTGCCCGCGTGAAGTTCGGTCTGTCAGAAATTTTATAAAGCCGGTAAATGGACTATCCAACACAAAAAGAATTTTTCAATTCCAACCAGTAGCTCCAGTGATTACCCCTACAACCTCTCAAACTTTACCGCTTTATAATATAGTATAGATTTATTTATAAACAATATTCTTGTAGGCTCTCAGTAAATTTAGACGACGTAAAAATAATAAAAAATAATAATTAAAAGTGTTTTTTAAAATACTACTTACATAAATTATAATTTCATTTTACCTATAGCTTATTGTTATGGCGTTAATGTCTAGTCTTTTTTGTAATCTTTCTGTGAGGGACCTTATTACTGTGAGAGACCTTATTACTGTGAGAGACCTTATTACTGTGAGAGACCTTATTACTGTGAGAGACCTTATTACTGTGAGAGACCTTATTACTGTGAGAGACCTTATTACTGTGAGAGACCTTATTACTGTGAGAGACCTTATTACTGTGAGAGACCTTTTTACTGTGAGAGACCTTATTACTATGAGAGACCTTATTACTGTGAGAGACCTTATTACTGTGAGAGACCTTATTACTGTGAGAGACCTTATTACTGTGAGAGACCTTATTACTGTGAGAGACCTTATTACTATGAGAGACCTTATTACTGTGAAAGACCTTATTAATATGAGGGACTTTATTAATCTACACTTTATTTATGGAACTCTATTCAACACTGAGTGAAACCTTATCAGTAGATGGTTTCACCTTAAAACAATCTATTTTATGTATTTATTATATGTAATATTTGAACTTTAAATGTCTATAAATTGTAGATTTTGTTCGTTTTAATTATATTTAGCTGTACACATAGCCTACCTGTTATAATAAAAATATTTTATACCCATTTATGTGTTAATCTTGCCTGTGAATATGTTATATAAGAATATGAATAAAATATATATTAACAAAAAGATAATTATACAAGGTGTTTCGTACATATCTCAACAAGCCGAAGCCTACCTATGTTATGTAAATACTAAGATGTTAGATTAGTATATATGTAAGTATGGTAAGTATAACTATGGTTAACATATATAAGGTAAAATATATAAGCCACAGATAGCAGTGGAAAAGGAAAGTTACGAGCACGCTCGCCCGCTCGCGAAATACGAGTTTATTTAAAAGAAGTGTATACAATCGCGCATATACTCTATACAAGAGAATATTAAGTTTTCAGTTCCTTGTGTATTTGTCTAATAAGTTAATTGATTATGTACGGTACTTTTCTTCAAAATGTTGCGTTTTGTGAGAATATGATGCATTTCTTTATCCTTACTTTGACGGATAATATGCATAAAAATATTTCTTATAGATAACATTCTTGATTAGATTCTTACGGAGACAATTAAAAATAGTTGGATTAGAGCAGCCGAATCGTAAAGTAATCTTTTTTAAACGTAACAGTATTCATAGAAAACAAAGCTTAGGTGAAACTGATGGCATTTCATGATGTTATTTGATGATGTCATTATTTTTGGAGATAACAAAATAAACTGCTTTTAATGCTTCTTTTGGTAATTTTAAAAGTTATAATAAAACTTTGCTATCTGTATTCCGCTAAATTCATCGCGAAATAAAAGCATTAACATAAAATAAAACGTCCTTGTTTTACTGAAATGGTAATTGGCCGAAAAGAAATGTTTCGTATTATACAGCTTTTTCTGCTTTCATAAAAGTTTCAAGTAAAAAGTTTAATTATTAATTTATTACGCAATGAAGGTATACATCTATTTACCATAAATACATATTTTTATAACAAAAGAAAAATGAATTCGACACTCAAAATTTCAATTGTCATTAAGAATATATTTTTGAAAATGCGTATTATATATATTTGGAATCAACGTTAAGGCCTAGCGATCGTTATATTTAACATAATTCGATATTCAAAAAACAGTCCATTGCGACTAGGATTTTAAACTTTGTTTTTATAATTTGGAATCTATATTTAAAATAATTATTAAATAGTGAGCGTAAAGTCATGGTTTTTATTAATTATGAGGTCGTAATTTCATTTTTGCTTTGATTTTTTAAACGACATTAAAAAAAACAAACTTCAAAAACAATTTTGGTTTTTATTATTTAGCTCTAAAATAGTATTTTGTCGTTTAAGACAATTTAAATTTACATTAGAAGGCATGGTATGTAAGTTCTTCTGTTAGTAATAAATGTGTTAATGTGTGCTGATGGGAAGCAATAATCTAGACTAGAATATCCGGAGTGTTTAGTGTGATACGGGACGTTTTATTTGAGTGCTTTTTGTTTAATTTCGTTAATATTATGACGTTTATACACTGCATTTTCATGTAAATACTTTTTCACGATTGCTATTTATAGAATACAATAATCTGACGTCAGTTTGGTGATTTTGGTGAGATCTTCAGTGTCACCTTTTGCCATTTTATTCATTAATTGGAATCTTAAGGCAATTTTTAATTAAAACTTTTTTTCATCAATATCTACACCATTTTTTTAAATTTACAGTCTGTTTAGTCCCATAGTAAGTTGTAGCCGAATGGCCGCCTTCTGTTTGTCGTCAAAATTTCATGAGATATTAGGATTACAGCGATATCATAATTACATATTAAATGACACTGTTGTTGTTGCACATAAGAGGAGAACCGAATAAATTTGATTTCATCAAAATTTTTTTTTAAATTTCTGTTTAACTGTTTGAATATACCCGCTGATTTATACAGGTCCGTCCAAATTAATAAACACTCGCATTTCAGTTAAAATAGTATTTCGGTACCCCTAGTGTGAGTTTCAATCGATACGTTTCCAAAATTTCACAACAGAGGCGCTGCTGTGGCTTCCATACAATTTGACAGCTGACGACAAACAGAATCGAGAAGTTTCTTCGATTGAAATTTACACTAAAGGTACTGGACGTGTTCCAAAGTAATAAAGAAGTGCACTTATATCGTAATGGCTATAATAATGTTACTGGTATATTATTAATACGGCCCAGAATAGACCCGTTTGTGTATTGGATGACATAAAGGTATGATGGTACTTTAACTGAGGTCGTAGCTGAAGCTACTAAAGATACCGAAGTAGGTGTTATAAACTGAAATAAAATAATATAAATTCATGTTTAATTTTCTTTGAATAAGCAGTTTTTAAAAGTACAGTACTATTTTACTTTATACTCTGTTTGTAATATTAAAAAGGATTAGTACCTATATGTATGCTGATAACACGGGTTTTAACTAACATATTTATAACTAATTTATGTCATGTTTATGTCATATCTATGTACTGTCTGGGTGGATTGTGTGTGATGTAGAAATGGAAATAAATGTTTTATCTATCTATCTATATTCTATTATAGCCGGAAATAAGTAGGGTATAAAAGAAATTTTGATTAAGACTACAAAACTGAGTAATAAAACTCCAACTCTTTTCAAATTTAAAAAATAAATAAATTAAAAATGAGGATTAGATCATTTACTTTGATTTTAATCATTATGATATGTACTCCTTCCGTTATTGTTCAGAGATTTTCTGTTAGAGATTTAAAATTAGTAAATAATACGAAAAAAAGAGAAAACGCTCGCTGATGTCATGCTATTTACTTAATTGCGTTACGTATCTTCAGTATTGAAGTGGTATACATGCCAAGCTTAAGCCAATACGAATAATAAGTAACTTAATATTACTCGCTTCTCAAGAAAATATTCACAAGACGCCCTTGGCCCGAAAAATAAAAAAATTGCAACGTATTTATAAAATAAATAAGAAAAAAATTAATTAAATGTCAGAATGTTTATTTTGTATAGAAAATTTAGAACAAGCTGCGTTCCATTTTTGACTTCGATTTTTGATTTCCAGACAGAACCTGTACGTGAATTTATATTACGCTAAGACGACAATAATGCTATTGGATACACGAAATCCCACCTACCATATCTTTGAGAAAAATAATCCGCGAAACCGCGTGGGCAGGCGCGGAATATAAGGATATATGGTAAGGAATATAAAAATAAGGGTTCGGAAAATCTTTCGCAAGATAACTTTATTTTAAATGCTCCGTAGCATTGGTTAGCTGCGGATTATATTTCCTATCTTTCGATTTGAGGTTTTTGTTAAAATAATACGAAAATAAGCCTCTTTCTTGAAATTCGTTATAAACGTCCTTCTCAGTATCAAAGTATTATAAACAAAAATGTTTCGCCGAAATCCATTAATGTAGGCAAAAATATATTTTTAATATTTTAATAATTAAATACACTATCGGACGGACAGCAAG
The DNA here is from genome assembly GCA_943193645.1 of Acentria ephemerella. Classification (NCBI taxonomy): domain Eukaryota; kingdom Metazoa; phylum Arthropoda; class Insecta; order Lepidoptera; family Crambidae; genus Acentria; species Acentria ephemerella. The sequence goes on from OW971887.1 coordinate 1,799,929, forward strand.
TTTATATAATAAATTAAGAGAATTCAATATGGAGAGATAGAAACAAATAAATTTAATGAATTGGTTCAATATTCAGGCTTGTAATTTTTCATAGTAGTGCAATGCAAATACGAAAAACAGGCTTTTGGAACAAGGCTCGAAATAATTACTGGACGTATTCAAATTCCATTTGGAGTATGCAATACACGACCGTACCATGTTCGGGTTTCTTTACCACAGATTAGAAAGAGTGGCTTACCGCAGCTCCAGTGTCATGCACGTGTGAATTTAAGGTTAATAAAAAGTAGACACGAAGCATGCACTGTGTTTCCATCTAGATATATATTTTAAGAATGTTTGCAAAATTTTACCGTCTTCATAATATTAATGCTATATCGGCCAATTGTTGACACTTCGACTATCTATACACTTTTGACTTATTTTAATGGGCATTATGGTTTTACCATTCGTGATAAAATAAGGAAAAAATGATAAAGAGTCGCCATTTAAAAACCTCAAACAATGGCACCTGTCATCTGTCTTTTTTGGTTGTATTGTTCTGATAGAGTAGTACTGAATTTAAATTTAATTTGGTTCGTGCACAACGTAATCGGGGCCACTGCAAGAAATAGTCAAAGTCAAAATATATTTATTCAGTCTAGGTACATTACATACTCTTATAAAAGTCAAGATTGAAGAATAAAATTAAAATACTGAACACAAACCTGCCAGTATCCAAAAGACAGTTATTATATCCATTGGATATTATACTTAAATAATGAATTTATTATAATAAATAAAATGGATATTCACTTATGAGGATAATAATGAATGTAACTATAGTGTTGTTACTGATAAAACTGAGACGTAACTGTGTGTTCCCGCTGTTGTTACTGTCATTGTGACAGATATATGGTATTGGATTCATTTGTTGTGTAAAAAAGTGTATACCTAGTAATGAATGACTAGAATGAATTCGAATTTATTTTAAAATTCCTATTTTAATTATTTATAAAATTAAAACGAATTCAAATTTAATCCAATCACTAGTACGACCTTTTTAGTTTTAACTTCACAGTAACCAATAAGGTTCAAACTATTGTTTATTCTCTATTGAACTTAAATTTTAACGCTACTTACACTTCTACCATATTTATCGTAAGGGAGGGACCATTAGACACCTGTCGATCAAGCCTGTCACTTTCGCAAAGCGTATACATGGCCGTGGATACAAGAGGTTTTTTCTTAAAGTTATAACCTTGCTTGTGACCAAGATATATTTGGTGCATGGAAGAACTTTTATAATTATTGGGCGATAATGATTTTAGGCAACAAAAAAAAGTTTAATTAAATGTATACCTAGATAGGTTAAGATTTAGTTATTAATAATACGGACTACATTGAAGTATGAATGAGTGGCGCGTTTTAACTAAAATTTTCTTTCATGGTCATAAGTTTTTAATGATAATAGTAATCATTGATTTCATATACAAGAAATACAAGAAGATACACATACAAGAAATTACATTAAAAAACAAAATTTTAAAACAAAATAAAATAAATTCGTAGTAAAGTCAAAGTCAAAATACATTTATCCAGTCTAAGTTCTTTACATACTCTTATGAAAGTCAAGATTGAAGAATATAATTAAAATAATTCAAGAATATAATTAAATAAATTTAAGATTCAGCTGTAGTAACCAAACGTATCGCTGCAGTTTCACTGGTACAGTCGGCTTTTGAACATTACATTATTTTAAATTACCATAAAGTTAAAGTAAATTAACCTAATCTACTAAAGACAAAGAGGCAATTCTACTAAAACATACAATTTTCTCTCTTCTCTTGATTAAACACTTTAATCACTTAAGAATGGAATATCGTGTTAGTGGCAACCCTGAAACCTTTTCCGTAACGCCCCATCCCTAAATGACCCCTTAACTGACCCACTTCCAATGGTCCGTTAACAAAGTTAAAAGGTTCCCGAAAAATATTGCAGTTATCCCTTATCAGAATTTTGACGACTCCTGTGATCCGGACGGTTTGTGAGTGAGGATTTTAATGAATAAATTTAAAGATTTGACGACTGACTTCGTGAGTTGTCTGTGGCCTCATCCTTATGTATAAAATATTAACTATTTGTATAATTGTAATGGGTTCTGTTCCGGATAGGTTTAAAAATTAATGGGTTCATAGACGAGGGTATTCTAAATATAAGAATGAGAAATGTTCTCATTGGCATGCTATTCAAAATTTCATTTCATTTTTACCGCTGATTTGTATTACTTACGATGTATGGCTTATTTGTAAGTGAAGATTAACAGTCATCTAGTACTTTATACACTTACACAATACTTAAATATCGGTAACGCTGTTTCTTTGCTGTATTCGCTTACTTATTTTAATAGTTAAAGTGATAGTCACTGAGTTATTTGCAGGTCAGCTGGAGATATAACGTCAGTTATATTTTACCTTGTTAAGCAGTAATATTAAATAGGTACCCAGCACACGGTTAACACATTTACCGTCAAAAATAATTTTACAGAAACAATATATTTTGTTATGTAATTAATGTTTTTCAGGCGACAGATTCGTTTCGAGTCTCAGTTAGGGCAGATGTTTGTGTGATAAACATGAGTATTTGTTCTCAATTGCATATATGTATAATTATGTATGTATATTTTTATATTAAAATGATATAAATATTTGTAATATTAAGTATTTATTTATTTTAAGGGCAGTCAACAAAAACACATACTAACAAAAAATATTAAACTGTAGCGTAGACATTAAATTAAGTATAGTTTTTAATTACAGACAGCCACGGCATGCGATGTGGACTAACAGTTATAGCTATAATATCTTAGGTTTATAGAATATGTAGCTGTTTTACCGTTGTTTCTAGTATACAAAAATATAAATGATGCATACTTTGAGATAGATAATACTCGTAGGTGTGAGTTATTATTATAATTTAATGCTAGCACCAATTCTTTAATTTACAACATATTCCGGCGACGCAGAAATAAGATCAGTCAACTTGTATGGTGACTGAGGCGTTGGCAAAAACTGTGTTGTTAATAAATAAAACTAGGCATAAATAGCGAAAAATCAATAACAAATAAAAAGTTATTTGCTAGCGGGGTTCGAGATATGTTATATTATTAATTTTATACAGCGCCATCTACCGAATATCAAAAGGATCACTAACATGTCAAAAACTTAAGGCGATTTTCATTTACAATTCGATAATGGTAGCTTTGTGATAAGGCGAACTCATAAAGCCACGTGTCCATTGGAGCTTAACCAAGGCAAAATAGTGTCAAAAATGTGTTAAATCAGATATATTCAATATTTTTAACTGTGATTGCGACACTAACTTTATAATATAAGAGAGAATATGTCTAATTATGTAATAGTTTCATGTAAATTAAATTACTTTTCACTTTATTTTTAATCGTAATTTTGTAATTAGAGTTATCACAAAGTATTATGGAAAGCTATAGTGTAACTCCTATAATTAAGATTGCATTTAATTCTTATTAATTGTATTTTATTTTGTGCATGTTAAAATGTTAATCTTATTGGAGTTAATAAATAAATAAATAACAATAATAATAATAAATCATAAAATAATATAATCAGATAATCAGATAAAAAGATCAAGTATCTGAACTTGGCACACGAGGTTACTGATATGTGGAGGGTGACATCCACTGAGATCATACCAGTCGTAGTCTCAACCAATGGTCTCGTCCCAACTTCTCTTCGCGACCATCTGAAGAGATTGGGACTGGGTGATGGACCAATGATTGCGAGGCTCCAGAGGGCGGTCTTGCTCGATAACGCCAGAATTGTCCGCCGATTCCTCTCTCTGTCGTCCTGACCCTCGGCCGTCTGGCCTCCTTTTTCGAGGGGTATTCTCCCATCCCTCGAGCCGTCGAGGGATTGGGAAGAGTTTCAGTTGATTTTTAAATAATAATAATAAAGAGTTTTGAATAGAATGTCCATTGCGTTATTTACACATGTTGTTACTTATTAGTATCTACACTTTTTATCTATTTTAGCAATCCCCGCTACCAATCAGAATATCAATAACGAAAATATTAATAATATGAATAGTAATTATTTCCATAGAATAATGGGTCATTCACAGAATGGTTTTATTTAAGCAAACCCTGAGGGTCGGCCTATTTGTTCAGTGTCCTTGGACTTACCAAATATCTAACTTATATAGCTTATGTATATCATAATAGTTACAATATGTGGCCAACCTACTCGTTCTATTTTGTTCTGACAACAGCAATCTTTAAAACATAACTTTTACGTTCGCTATAAAATTGTTCGCAAACTGCCCGCTGGTGTTACTATCCGTTCATTGAGTTTGGAATGCGGGAACGAAATTCTCTTTTGACGATCAATTTTATAGATTTCACAGCGATGTAAGTACCACCTGTGTTATAAGTGTTTATATTTCCTAAGATTTGCAAAGTGTAATCAGTAATTACTAACAAAGTACCTAGACCAGTTGAAAAAGTCTTACATAATTATTTTAAGCTGGTTCCATATATCTGAGGTGTGTAAAAATTTTGCTGGTACATTATAAGTAGGTACAAATTACTATTTATAGATAAGTAAAAATATTTTATGGGCTTATGAAACAATTTATAAGCTTTTGTTATATTTATCGTTGTTTGTACAATATAGTTAATCCAAGGGTCACTTTAACCACTGCGAGTAGGTATAAAAATATTCTCCCGTTAATTATCTACACCGAATTAGCTGTGTTATAGATAATAGATACTATACACACGTTTAAAAAATGTATAACTTGTAAACATATAAATAAAGTTACCCATACGGTGATTGCTATGCTTAGAGTTTTTCTGCTTGATGAGGAATGAATTGCGAATTGAGGGCCTGTGGCGGCAGTGGGCCTGCTGAGAACTGACGGCCGTGGGTCAGGAAAGTCCATGAGTGGCGGCCTCGAGTGGAAATTCAGCGTTGATAAGCTTTCCGCAGTACCGATCAGTTTGGAGATTCTAGGGGGAGGATAATGTTTAGCAGTAGGCGTCTTACGGCTGATATGATGAAATATACAAACATAGGCTCTTCAAACTGGATTAAAAATGTGAAATTATGAAATGTTTATTAGGCGCGACACAGAATGAAATGTCTATAACCTATCTATCTCCTTCTACTTAAAAGTGATTCGTTGTAAAACTTTTCTTAATATTTGGTTCTACTCGTGCACATTGCCGTACCCTAATCGACGAACCTAATGCTTTAATATATTTCGGGATTATTACGTAATAAAGTGACACCATAAACTTGTTTTATGACATATCAAAAACAAAATTGGTGCGGTAATAGCACCGGTAAAGGTGTGAGAATATGTGTATCGATAAACGAACTCGCTTGCAAAGTACAAACTTTGTCTTTGAAGAGCGTTCAATGCGAACGAAGAAAATTGGATTCAAAGGAAGTGTGATCGCTTTGTGAGCGTCTGACGCGTCTTTAAATGTCGGGGAAACCGTGGAAAAACGTCATATCACTAACACTTCATGTACTACAGCTTTATTCCGTTGAGTTTAAAGCGATTTTCATTTACAAATGCTCTACTTGGAATGCTTGCGAATGTACGCTCGTGCAGAAAATATGTTTCAGAGTTTTCTAATAAGAACTGTTATGACGTCAAACGTTCTGAAGTACATTTCCTTGACAGTGTTCTGTTTATTATCGCTTCAATATGGAGAAACGTAAGTTAATATTTACAATAAACAGTGTTATTTTATGGTGAATAAAACAATGATAAGCGAGAGAGGTATAAAAACAACATTTTGTTTTTAATTAACGTACCCTGAAACTGACGTCGTGGAAGGTACGATGGGTTGTATTTTTATTATTAACACCACTTACAAGCATATTGCACCATTAATGAAATGTCTTAATGGAAATAAATATTGTTAAACCGAACTGTACCATTGATAAAGACCCTCTCTATGATTATGACGCATAAATGCTTATAACCCCAAGGGTATTGACAAAGGTCTTCTGTAAGCATTTGCAGTATATTGACAATCTCCCGCCCACAACATATAATATACAGCAAGTTTATTGAAACAAGGGAAAATATTAGAATATAAGACCCATTCGTCTTAAATATACTATAGACTATATAGTCACTACTATATAGAATATAGTCAGCCTTATAGTGTCTTCTCATTTAACATGCTGAAACCACCTCTTTTAAGCTTCATGTTAATGAACTTGTTCTCAGAATTTGAAATTTCTTTTTAACCTTTTCCTTTATTACCTTTACCCTTTATCGCTTTGGACTGTTATTCTCTTTCAAATGTGTACATATTTTAGGATTTTCAATTAACACTCACAGTAATTATTAAATGGATTTATTCTTTTTAAACCACAGAACAGAATATTATATCTGTTTAACATTAATTGCACAATAATTATTATTCGGACGGACAGTAATTCAGTAGACAAGTTTTTGCTATAAGAGACAAAACCATAATGGCCGGTTAGTCTGCCGTCGTCACCTTCTAGGTTTTTTACTCCCACCATTTTGATGCTAGTGGCACCCCTCAATATGATTGGTCGATGAAACTACCAAACAGACAACCAGGTGTCAGTGTTGCAATTTTTAAAAAAGAAAATCGTGAAATAAATGATCGCATTGTCTAGTAAATCAGATACTTATGCAAAAGTACCATATTTTATTTATTCAATAGATTATATAAACATGTAGTTGCTAAAGTAAACAAAATGTCAATCAAGTCTTTAAAATTATTATTATAGATAGTTAGCAAAGGGGTTTCTATATTTACGCATTTTGTAAATTTATTCATGTCGAGTTTCATGACATAATTTTAAAGTTTACTCTAATTTTTGTACCTATCACGACTGTTAATAATTTTTATTGTTACCTACTCATAGTAGTCTAGTAGAGATCACTACGACACGACCGCCTTTTTATCATATTTGTTTATAAATCCTGCAATGTTCAAAATATTTTTTACTGCGACTGTACTATAAAGTGAAACGAAGCATTCCGGTTGACGAATTTCAACCGTGTTCAAACCAATACGACCGTTAGCACTTCAAATCAGATGGATGAACTTTACGAAACAACTTTGTTTGAATTCATATTAAATTTTCAAAGCAACGAAACATCTAACTAATATTTATTTGTACCCAGATCTTAGAATTGGCCAGTGTATCATATGGTTATCGCTAACTACCCTATTTCATGAATGCGTCCATTTCATGAAATAGCAAAGTAGGATACAGGGTGTAATAAATTTGTATCGTGTATCTAATTTACATTTTTTAAGCAAAATATTATTAAGATACTTCTACGTGATTTTTATAAAACTTGCTCAAAAACGAGCAAAGAGCAAAATGATAAAAAACTATAGAAACATGGATTCAAATGTGGATAAATATTTTTTTTATAAAAAGCACAGAAAATGACTACACTTCCTGATATTATGCAGTAGGAGGAGTACATATGCTTGTAAAGCTAGTGGAGCGAGCGATAAGGCAATATAATATTTTATTATCCATATCAATTCTCTTTATTTGCCTGTGTTTTACAAAAAAAAAACAAATACTCCACACTCAATTTGCTTACACCAACCCTAAACCCGACCTCTGAAATTTCAACCCTTTTGTCAAGTGTAGCTCCAATAAAACTTCTCTTGAACGTTTTCAGTGATTTTTTAAATTAAAGCTGGCATACTATGTTAGTTTGTACAGCCGGCTAAAAGTTTATTTGATTTCGTTATGCATATTTTGTCGTTCAAAAGCTCTAAATTTAAAGTGAAATGCACCTGCTACTTCTCTGAAAATCAATACCTTTTTCACTTGATTGCTTGTTATATATAACGACTGTTTGGATGCCATAGACTAGACAGAATTTAGAAAAATGGATAAACTATATCGATAGTTATATCTTGTCGTAGGGCGGAAATACTCCCACAATTTCTAAGTAATTGTATTTCAACAGCCAATTAATTTTTTACATATACTATCAATTTAATAACCAACTTAAAAATAAAGGTTCTTTTTGAAAATGGAATTTTTATTTAGGATTTGTAAATTAAGTGTATATGTATAATATTCTAGATTGTATTTTTTATAAAATATTCCAAGTCATATTATCTTTTTCGTATAATATCTTTCACAAAGGTGCCATCCACAGAATCCTGACAATTCAATATGAAATTTTCCTTCCCGGTGTCGACTGCAGTCCTGTGGATTAGCATAATAAAATAGAAATTTTGGTCCGTCGCCATTTCCGATATAAATAAGAAAAGAAAACTCCGTCGAAATAACACTACACTGTACACAAATTTCAGGTAAGTAAATAATATAAAAAAATGAATTAAGTTGTTAATTACCATAGTATATAAATGGTGTTTCGTCGTTTTAATTGTTGAGTGGAACGCCTTGATTTAAAAATTTGTTATATTTATTAAAAGGCATATAATAATAACGCATAGAAGGAAAGAAAACGCAACTTACAGTAACAGCTCGGTTTGTAACGTTGCGGTCTGAGGAGAGAGAAGTCATCTAGTAGTTCGGTGCTTACTCACTTCACGAACTACTAACTAGTTGACCCGATGACCTTTGTTCTACTAGTTGACCAAATGACCTTTGTTCTACTAGTTGACCCGATGACCTTTGTTCTACTAGTTGACCCGATGACCTTTGTTCTACTAGTTGACCCGATGACCTTTGTTCTACTAGTTGACCCGATGAGCTTTGTTCTACTAGTTGACCCGATGAGCTTTGTTTTTCTAGTTGACCCTAGAGCTTCTTTTACTAGCTGACCTGGTGTTCTGTATTTTACTAGTTTACAAACTACCACTTACCCCATCTATTAAAAGAAGTAATGGAAGAAATGACAGTTTTAATGTTTAGCATGTCAGTTACAAGATATTTCAGATGCTAAGAACAGTTTTCTGTTTTCTATTTTTTAGCTTTTCTGTAAGATTGTCCCAGTTGTTTTTTATACGTCCCCTGAATTGAATCGAATAAAACACAATAACAATATAAAATATTTGGTCAAGCCATTTCTTAGTTTTAGCGAGACTAACGAACAACAATTCGTTATATATATAAGAGAAAGAAGAAGAAGATGAGTAAAGTAAAGGCAAACTGTAACAAAAAAAACAATATAAAACTAAAAATTGGACTTACGAAATACAAAAATGCCTTAACAACAATAGATTTTTTTTAAATAGTTTGAAATTGCGATATGTCTCCGTCAACGGCCAACTGTATAATGAATAGTCGAAACAATGAAAAATGTGTCAAGATTTTGACTTTAAGTAATCACTTAAAGTCAAAATCTTTTTTGCCAGTACTAATGATACAATGAAAGGAGTTTCTACAACATCACGGTGTTATAGAACCTCGTTACAAGTTGACATGTCTATCATTCTATGCGTTATTATTTGTATGTTAAAAGATACCTACTACTAACCAATAAAAGAATTTATGATCACATTAATCACATTTTAATTAACATCTTTAATTTAAGTTTTCTTTATTAAGCTCAGCAAATGAGTCGACGCCACCTGATGATAAGCAGTAGAGAAGTCCAAATGTGAAGATAGCTAGTGAAACAACTACAAGTAACTAAGGAACACTACACACTACGTGTTCCAGGCATTTTCGTTAGAAATTGTATATCTGGTTATTATTAGATACGAGATACAACAATACCCACAATCAAATGTCTGTATTGCTCAAGAAATGGCGAGCCAACGCGTTCTAATAATCCCGGAACAGATGTCGTACACTACCCAAGGGTAGCGTGACCGCGAATGGCCGCCCTAATTATTGGCGGTCAAAAGTAATTCGAGGACGCGTGTCGTGACCACTAATAAACACGCTTTTCGTAAGGTAGAAAGTTGTACTGTCTGAAGTGCCAACGTAATTTAATTGGCTAGTATTATGAAGTTCCTTAATCGTAGAACCATGTTATCGCTTCATCATATCCTTTGTCATTTTCAGTAAAAACTTCCAAAGAGGGAGTTCTATTGACTCTTGGGAGAGTTAATATTATTTATTATCTATTAGTTGACCCGGTGAACTATGTAACACCCAAACTCTGATACTACCGCCATCTATCAAAAATTACACAACATCCATGCCTCGTGAACAAACCACCTACATACAAAATCAAACACCAAACAAAAGTTTTATTTTATTTTTAATCACTCCTTTACTGTAGCCACGTCTACTTTACGTACTAAGAGATTTAGTGACTCCTTTCTCTGTCGCACAACTAGAGCATGGAATTCCTTACCAGCACTCATATTCCCTCCTTCTTATAACATGGGTTCCTTTAAAAGAGGCGTGGAAAAGCACTTTTTGGGCTGGCAAGGTGAGGGTGGCTAGGGTAGTATGTCACATGCTTCACTAGCTATCTTCACATATGGACTCCTCTACTGCTTTTCATCAGGTGGTGTCGAGTCATTTGCTGTGCTTTATATAAAAAAAATACAATCAACCCTTACTTAAAAGTATAGAAATACGATTTCGTTTCTTTTGATGTCAATCTGACAAATTGTAATGATGGTTTTTATCAAAGCCCCAACAGAACAGATTTTCTAGTCACAAAAATTTTTAAATGAGCCCATTTATATCTCGTTGCTTCACAAAAACCAATTTCCATGGCCTTTGTTCCACGAAGCATTTATTGGAATCTCGACTTGTACATTAGAAACGCATTTTTCATTTTGATGTGAATTTGAATAGACAGAATAAACATAATCCCTCTTTAAACAGAAATTGGACACATGAAATTTTTGGGCATTACGTGATAACTCTCGCAATTTTTTTATTATGTTGATATCGACTAAATTTCACAATTAAATCGATATGAACATTATTAAAAAATTATGGCATGATTTCGTCATGTCAGTTCTAATATTTATTTTAAAAAGATGAAATTACTATTTTACAAATCCACAAGTCACAACGAATTCGTGGAATACGCATAATCTAAGTATAGAACTTAAGACATGTCTGAAATAGGGTCAAGAATTGCGTCGGCTGCGAGATGGCGTGCGTTCGGTTATTTTCGGTGCGGTTCGGCTGGTTTCGGCTATTTTCGGAACAGTAGCATTTTCGGTTCGTCCGTTTTAAAATTGGAAAACGCTTTTGCCTTTGATGTGAAACAAATGTTGTTTACGTGAAGCGGCGCGTTGCTGATATGCAGACACTATATTGTAATCACGTTGTAAATTCGATCTTATTATAATAATATACAAGTCTGAATACTGGATGTCATTATAATTTTTAATATAAAAGAGTTAAGACAGAACACACAATACACAGCTCAAATTATTATTTTACTTCACAGTTGCTTACAACAGAACTGCGACTGCTATACATAGTTCTCTCCAGTAGCTCACCAAGGGGTGAGCTACTGGAGTGACTACAGTCACTAGATAGGGCTGGCTAGGAAAGCTAGGAAAGCTAAGGAGCTTTCCTAGCCAGCCCTATCTAGTGACTGCCACACATTTTGCAAAGCCTGTGTCTCCAATGAGCCACAGGACGTACTATACAGCGCGTGCTCTTCACGCAAATATTCGCTTACCCCAACGGTCTGCAGTTCTGTGGATTAAGTGGCCAGGCGGTAAAATTGAGATTTTGATTATAAATATGGCTATATCGTGACTAAATTCTTTAGCTTTTGTATCGAAGTCAGGCATTAGGTCACCTATAGTCACAGTTTCTGTATTACAAGTTTGTTAAGTGTTGTCATAGTAAATAAATACTTGAACAAAATGACAAGCTTACTAATTTCTATGTTTAGCACACTTATATTGTTAATGAGTTGGCGATGTACGATCAACATAGACTTGACGACGTCGTCATAAGATAAAATCACAAAAAAATTAAAACCAAAAAACATACTCTATGCTGTTTTATAAACAACAATAGTTGTTTTGTCTTTTTTATGTCATGCGGTGAACTGTACAAAAATACTTCGTAAATTCTCATTTAATGGACTTCGCCTGTTCTTAAACAAAGAAGGTGGTATTTTCATTCAAACTTAAACACAATCAAATAAAATGAAGATGTACAACACTTAAAGCTTTAAATTATGTAAATATTAACTCTATTTAAGTAGCGATAAAGTCTAATACATATTTTTGAATCTTTTATTGTATACATCGTTTAGATTTGTCTGTCATTTATTATTAGCTTTATAAATATTTACTACGGTAATCCCTTACCATCTGAATACCTTTTTGCTACCCTTGTATTGTGTAAAACATTCCATTTCTTTGTTTAGTCTCTGGCAGAATTAATTTCGTTTACACATAGATTCATTACGATTGACTTCCTTTTACATCAATATTCATTATTAAGTGCGACATGACTCCTGGCTTTTGGTGACTCGTTCCAGTACGGTCGATCTTTGAGAAATAGTTTTTGGATTATTTAACGCTATTTCTGTGTCTTTGGGCACCAGGGCTTGTACAAAAGATGATTTCGGAAATGATTTTAAATTATATTAACGATTCCAATTATCTGGCATTATCTAAACAAGTCTAACGCGACATTTATCGTTGGATAATTCCGCCGGCGTATCGCGATGAGATGTGTTGTAGTTGCTAAGCGACAAGAAACAACGAGATTGTCAAATATATATTATAAAAAGAAAAAATTTACAGTTACAAACACGGTTTTCTTTGTGTAGGTAATTTTATTTATTTTTATTATAAAACTTTAACATAGAGATTGTTTGGACCATAAACATGGAACCGGATTCCCAACAGCATGATCGCGGCGACTCATCGCGCCTCACGACTATTAGTCCACATCTTTTGTTGAAAATGCTTCAGTTTCGCGACTTATTTTATATTTCTAGGCATCATATATGACCTAGGTTTTATGTAGTCCCAACAATATTTTTGCTTTAAATAATTTGCCTAAATTACTAATTAACCTAATTTACGAACCCTGTAGATTTTTATATTTAAAAATCTTCAGGGTTCGTAAATTAGGTAGACACATATATTTAACTATAATTTATTATATGACACATTTTAAAGTACTTCGTACTCCTGACTAAGAGCACAGATTATACCTCCATATGACCATAGATTAGAGCATTGCCAGCTCTTAATGTTTTGCTATCCTCTTCCAATTTATAATAAAAGATATTCCTTCTATTATAAATTGGAACTTAAATTGACGTATAGTGTATTTACGAACTTTATTTACTCGTTTTCTTTAAGGGTAATAATTAAACTAAGCCTTTGAACTTATAAGATCCAAATACTAAGAAATTCGTTCAAAAATTGTTTCCCATCTTTACACAACCTGTGTCGGCATGCTTCACACTCCATTTGTCGAACAAACTGCAGGTCAATGAACCGGAAACATTGGCGACCGGTAGATAAGCGATGTGCAACTGTACACTTTAAATATAGATCAATACTATGATAGGGATGACCCATTTGGTATGATTATCGGAACGCACGATATCATATTGTTTTGTTTGTATCGTCCATGGTGTAATATTTGCCTTGTCTCCAGTAAGTTTTTTTTTAAATGAATTGTTAACGGGATTTTTACCGTGTTTTTTGTTAATTGTTTTTAGTTTTTATGTAAAGCATAAATTACTTTATACTCAAGAATGGTAGTTTTAGTAGGTAACAGATTATTAATGTGTCAAACTCAAAAAATATTTATTTAAATATACTCAATTACTAAGTTCTTTGAAATAGACGTGTCCAAAAATAAAATTTTCAAAGCGTAGTTTTCAAACTTCAAAAACATTTGTCCTTGTAACAAATGTACAGCGTAGATGAAAATCACAGTAACTTTATTCCCGACATCTAATTTTGATGAAATAAATCTTAAATGATGTTCCGGATAACGCTTCATATACTAGTCAATATTTACCAGTAAAATCCGTTCAGTAATCTCGAAGTTTATTAAGTACAGGCAAAGAAAAAATTAAAAAGTACATTTTGAATTCCCTTTTCCTCTTAAATGCCCCTGACTCTGTATTTAGTAATTATATTAAATGAACAGTCACGTAAATTTGACCGTTTTATTATCTACTAGTTGACCTGATGAATTTTGTAATGCAAAAACTGCCACATCTATCAAAATTTATACGAATTAGATATGAAAGAAATTACAGTTTTGAATGACTTGTCAATTAGAAAATTTTCCTTACTAAATCATTTATTTTATTTATTGTACAAACATAGCAAATTCATATTAATTATCAATCAATTAGGGTTTAATTTTGAAAATTTTATATTTTTAAACCAAACCGAAGAAAACACAATAAAAATTATTCAAATCGGTCAAGCCGTATGTGAATTTAATCGAGACAACGAACAGCGGTATATTTTTATATGTAATAGAAGAAAATATTAATAGATTTGTAAAGCATTTTATTTAAAAAAAGAGGTAGCTTTACTTTCATGGTCTTACCGGCTTTTAAAAAGTTTGTGACATTTCCGATATAAATATCGTGTAGAGTCTAGTACAAGCTTTTACTTGTCAGTAGGTTAATTTAAAATGATTCTAACATACAAATTAGTTTCTACATATATTATTATTTAATACGTATGATTTGTGTTTATTTCGATCTATAAAAAACAAAATTAATGTTCAAATAAAAGCCCAACCTATAAAACGATATTGTCATTAAAATACCATTCCACCGTTATATGTATGTCGATTGACGTGACTGATTGTCAAATAATATGTTCAGATTAGTATTGATTTAAATAAAAATAACACAGCGAATATTGTATAGGACGCATTGTCCTTCTTGATATTACGTTAAGATATTTATTTGGAAGCCCGTTCAGAACAAACCATAAACAATTGAAAAGCAACTGTTTGCTATTATTTCAACCATAGAAAGTTAATGCACAAATCTCTCTAGTATTTTTTAATAATTAATGTAATAAGTCCCATTTATTTAGAAGGGATTTATTTTATAAAGAAAAGCACAGCAAATGACTCTCCATCGCCTGATAGTAGGCAATATGAGGAGTCTCTATTTGAAGATAGCTAGAACATTATGCGGTCTCTGCTCTAGCAACCGACAACTACACGACTGATGCGAGCAGTAGTTTCAATTGGCACTACGAAAGACCAGCGTGACCTTGTAGGTAACAGCAGATGCTGATTGGCGTTTTTGTTGTAAGTGTACCTTAATTTTGTATTTGTACCAAGTAATTGATTGTATTATCCAACTTAAACCTTATAAAATTAATATATCTAATTTCATTTCATTTGCCTTGGACCCAAAAGTGCCCCTTCACGTCTCTTCTGAAGAAACTCTGATGTTGTATGAAGGAGGGAATACGTGTACCGGTAGTGAACTCCGCGCTATGTTAGGCCAAAAAAGGGGTCACGATATCTCTTTTTGTTATAGCGAAAGAGTTACTCCGAAGAGAAGACTGCTCCAGAGTAGGAAAGGAGAGGAATAAGGTCAAAAAGCTCTTCAGAGCACTCTGTATAGTATAACCAATAATAGGCACTACGTCGTTACGCAATTGCACAGGTGCTAGAGTGCTCGTGATCTCTGCATGACCAATAATCGCAAAGCACGACGATTGTAACAATATTCGTGATTGTTATTAAATTTCCTATTATATTACCTTCTTAAAATTTTAGTCATTGAACGTACCTTAAATTACAATCAGAACTTCGTGTAGTATAAATGTACTGAAAGCTGAATTTTACCTGAAACAAACGAAAACAAAATTATAAATTTGTAAACAACACAAGTACGAACGGTTGATGACGATGCTAGATGAAATCAATAAAAAATAATATTATAATAAACTATTGGTGGACAGTTGGTGGCACTGAAGCGCTTTTAGAGTTGCCAGTGTAGTATAAAATAGTTTATAATGGGAGAAATCTAAAAATTTTAATATTTAAATGGCGGTACGACATATTCAATTCTTCCGTACATCAATAAAATGTAAATATCCCAAAATACCTTTATTTCTTTGTTTAGTTTGCGGCATATTTGTACTAAGATTGGGAGGCAAACTAAATATTATGTTACAAGACTTCGAGAGGGTATTTGTTATGAATGTAAATATATAGATGTAAGGAAATGGGTATTTCTGATGGACGGTTATGTAATTATTATACAACGCTTTCTTAGCCAACTTGGCTGTACCAAGTTGGCTATTAAAACTAATTTAATGTCTTATTGTATTCTCCATATTGTATACCATATAAAGGCAATTGTGACATTTGCTGTCGCAATTTTGTTTGGTTAAGATTCCATAATTTAAATTTCTTGATATTGGCTGCAATAAATGAATTTTATTTAAATTTAAATTTTATTCTATGTTTTGTTGAGATGCGGGCAGATAAGATACAATGCCTATTACATGTGCATTTTCTCAATCCCAGTTTTTTAAAACTAAACAATTAATTAATATTGCATTGTTGGTATGAATCTGCAACACCCCAGTGGCTTCTAAGACGCCCAGTGTATACTGAGTTGACTCGCAAGTTATCATTACGATTTTTTTATTTTGTAAATTGTTTATATTTGGTATTTGGTGTGCCTAATAAATACTTATTTTATTATTTTCAAAATGTAATAATTTATTTAAGTGAATCTTTGCTATGTCAATTTGTTTACTTAAATTCTAATGAAACATATCCCAACTAGCACCACTCTCATGATGTGTAACCTTACATATATTGTATAAGTAGATTTTTCATCACATTTATATATGATATTTAACTTATATTTTATTTTTCAACACATCTTTAACAATGGTAGTCCTATCTTTAACAGGCATCTTGATCTTCGTTTTATGATTTGTCACTTACTAATCTGGGAATAAATTTTATTTAAAACAATTAATAGTTTAATTCATTAACTATTTTTTGTTTTTTTTTATTTATTACTTATATTAGGTATTGTTCAACTATAGTAAAGTGGCAGAAAGGCTAATTTTAGTTTTGGCACTAAAATATTTCATACGTAGAAGAAACTAATACTATCAACTGATAGCTTGGTACGCTTTCTACGTACTACTTTCTTTCTAAGTACTAAGTTATAAATTGAATCTAGGTACTTAATGTGTACGACGCACGTGCAACTTAGAAGTATTTTACTTACTATATGTACTTTTGTTTCTCACCTGCAGATCTGGAGCTTGTGGGCACCTTAACCAGTTATAATAAGATAAAATTAGCTTGTTTAAGTTCAAACTTGGCCTTCTGTAAAGTGGATAGAACTTTTAGCAGATTTCAAATGTTTTCTATGACAACCGAATAAGGTCTCTAAATAGAAGTGTTTAAGTGGGTTAAGCGTTAGGTTGAGAATTTTCAGTAGAACTAATAGTAAATTATTTAAAGAACAATTTTGTTAAAAAGATAGTTTATTAATTTTATTAATTAAGGTATCAGAACGTACGAGTCAGGGTCTGAATACAATTATATTAGTACCTAAAGTTATTTTGACTAGTATTCTGGACAATAAAAAATAATTTTATATCAATAACCAAATTAACGAACTTAATACCAATATCAAGATCATGATGAGAACTATACTCAAATAGGTATCACTTAGACGTTATATGTTATAATTTTTATAGTACTGTTATGCCGAACCGTTTTTGAATCATTTCGACGCTAGCTCAGAGTTATAATAAGTTGGAGTCCTAATGAGCACGCTGAATTACGTTCATCTCAAACACAAAAGATCCCATTGGGTCGACGTGCTCCGGGAATAACCCTTACCCTACATCAAGATACTTTCATTTCAGCCGTGAGTTAAGTCACTCAGCCTGCAAAGAACTGCATCTTGTGGTTACCTTAGACGCCAATCGTAGCTTATGCAGCGTCCGCCAAGAAATTCTTTTACAACCGCAAGGAAAAAGGGTAAATTAAAAACATATTTTTGTTCCGAATTCAAGGACCAATTAATGGAATAGGAATCATATTCATGGGGAAATAAAAACTGATTTATTAATAATATGCTCCTACTGGGCTTTAAACTCGGAAGGAACGAGCAGGACCAACGCATATTTGACTTTCAAAGCCCGGAGAGGCTGGCTTTACTTATTTTAATTGGTCCATCCATATTTGATTAGAGCTAAAATTTATTTGCTTTTGTTATCGAAAACAGAGAGACTATTGTTGTTAAAAGAACTTCTTCATTCACAAGCATTTAATCTGTGAAATTATCTGTTCACCAATTTCAAATTAATAAGATGTAAAGGTTTAACTTACAACAGACCAAAATACTTTTAGTTTATTTCGTGACCCAAGGCGAGTTTAAATCGATAATCGATAGTTAGTTCTCGAATAAATCACCGCTTCTGTTTTAATATTCTTATGTTTGTAGCCAATTAATTAGTAATTGAAAACGGTTTGATAGTTTTGATAACGATTGGAATTTATGAAGTCATTATTTAATCCTGAGACGTGGCTGAAGAACTTAAGAATGCGTGTTTATATTAAGAGGCGGCTACATAAAACGAGTTTGTTAAAAAATGTGTACTCTATGTGTACATGTACTCTATACTAGTGAAATTAAAGTATAAGGTCCTTTGTATATTTTACTAAAACCAGTCTAAAACAAAAACGTTATTTGATAAAGTACAATTTTTTTTCTTCAAATACGTTTTTATGAGGATATTACGTATTTTTCCATATTTTATCGAGCTATATGGATAAAAATACATTAAATAGATAATTAATATAAGTAGTTAGTTACTTGTTAAGTAGAATTCTGATACTAAAGTCACGAAACAAATTAAACACGAAAATTAGTTTTGTGACTTATGTCATTTGTGTCATATTGTGTTGATGTAGGGTGCGCGATATTAAACCTTTAAGCTGCACGATAGAGCTCTATAGCCGGAGGTTTTATCGAGAGCACCGTTAAATACAATATCACTTAATGTCTCTTTTAATAATAAATGCTATTGCAATTATTTATTCATTTATTTTCGTAGTAATAAATACGAAAATGGTTTAATTAATCAATTAAAGCATTTTCGTATTTATTTGAATTACATTGCCCCAAACTTTATACAACGGTGAAGTAACCAAGTAAATATTTAAATGATACTTACGTACCATTACATAATTAATCTAAATGCCCCTAAAGTTTGTTGTTTGAAGAACCTACAATCTGTTGGGTCACACGACAATCAACGCAAGTGAACTTCGGATAATAAATATTTTGCGTTTTAAATGTGGCCAATAAGAATATAACTCATTTGATTGTTAAAGGCAATTTTTAGATCACTGAGTTATAATGTACTACAGAAGTACAAAGTACGCAATAGCTTATATCCAATAGTGTCTAGGAAGCACTGTGAAGAGATTTTTTAAAGTATAAATTAGAGCATTCACATAAAGGCGATAGTTACGACGACCATCAATGGAGCAGCTTGTTTGAAAAAACTATTTAAAAAAAAATGGCGCTTTATGTATAAAATAAGATAGTTTTGGTATCCTATAATTCGAAGATTATATTCTTCGAATATGTATATGAAATCTGGAGCTTCTAATGAAAAATTAGTATTATTAGTTTAATTAGTATAATTAATCAAAATATTAATATTTCAGCTCATTTTCTTTATTTTCCTTATAACAAAACAGACAGATATTTATTTAGTACATATTTAAATACTATAACTGGGACAATTAGTAAATGCCCGGTTATACCCAGTTAAAGTTATTACTATTGCCTTTGATTATATTTATTTGTTTTTCTCATACATATTCCCTGTTGTAACGATTTAAAAGAGCTTAGTAAATGAGTCTATTTAAATAAAGTTATTCTTTACTTTTCACTTTGACTTTGACATACAAAAGTAAAGATACTTTTCTAAGATTAATTGGAGATATTCCCTAACAGGAACAATATTTATTTAAAACACATTATCTATTTCCTAGTATTGAGTCTTTATTATTGCGATATTGACAATGACAATATGCTGTTGTCTCATTTCCCCAATATGGTCCAAATGGGGCAAATAGGTTAATTATTATCCGGCATGGGTATCGACACCGCACCCTTTATTTACATCCGTTTCGAATCACCCGGGACGCGGTGATTATTGGATTAGGGATTTGTATTTTGCACAAACATTTCATTTCCGATTCTACCCTTAGATGCCTTTATTGTGGGAATCTATGAAAGAATTTTTATTGAATTCAATAATTTATGGCTTATACAAACAATTTGGTAACTTCTTCTGGAAAGTGGTTTTTTAAATGTCATATTTTGTTGGGAAAGCTAGTTCTGGTTTACATATGCGATAACCATTTCCTATTCAAAGAAATCATTTGATATTGAAGGAGAATAGTTATTTTTTTGGTTTACCAGATAACCCTATATTGCTTCAAAGTGTCTCTTATAAAATAAAGCGAAATAAACGACATGGAGATCTAATCTGCTTAGCTTCTGCTAGGCAAGCTTTTTCCAAAAAAGTTTAATAGAATTTCAAAAGACCAAAAAAATATACAAAAAATTAATTTTCAATTTCTATACATAAACAAATGTAACTTATTGAAGTGAATTCGTCAATATTAATTGACGAATACCTTCAAGTGAATTTTGGATGATATCGACTAAGTTTTAATAGTCGAAAGTTTTCTATTATGTTTGACTTACATAGATTTAATTTTTATATTTTCAAGCCAGTACATTTTATATGTGAAGGTAAAGTATATATTTTATATAATAATATTATAGATATTGTTTCCAGTAATTAATCCCTAGGGATGAGGCGCTTAGTATAATAACGATATAACTTCATTCCAGGTAAATGATAATAAATCATATGTTGTTCTTATCAAATCTGAAATCGCCGCAATACATAGACAATTGGTGTTAGCATACATATATATCATTTTATTATTCATGGTTATAAAATATGGAAATCAAATGGAAAGAAATTTATTTCAAAGATAATGGAATTACTCATGATATAATTGTGTTCATGTTGATCACAAAAGAAACGTTATATCATCCTATCGGAGTATCTTTATAGCACAGTATAATCCTAGTTACGTTGTTTTAATATTGAGGTAAGATTACAAAGTTCTGTTATATTACAAGAGTGGGAGTTAAGCTTCTGCCCACATGATAGTAAACATGCAAAACTCACCCCGTAAAAAATAAGATACGTTATCTTGCCTGTGCAAAACTCTTGCTCGTTCTGGCAACGCGGGCACTCATAAAGGAAACATATATTTGCATAATCGTGTAAAAGCAATAGTATAACATAAATTAATAGCTATATGTTTTGTATGTGTGAATTAAAATAAAGATAAGACCATAATATTAAAAAAAAATTAAGTAATATCCTTATGCATTCTATTTGTATACAATGTATTTAATTAAATTTTTGAAAGAGAAAAAAAAAATGTTGATAAAGAATAAAAAATTAGTCGTTATCATCCCAATTTGTCTTTAAATTAAATCATATTCATTTCAAAATACATTATAATTTACAAATGTTAATATAACATTGATGAGTACCTTAAAAAGTAACCGAATTTCATCAGATAGACTCTGGAACATTCAAGTTACTAAGAAAGGTACTGTTTAGCAGTGGACTTTTAGTTGGAAGCTCAGAAGTTCCACCCCAGTCATGTCCTTACTTTGACAACTTCTTTACACGTTGTATTTTGTGTGAGTACATTTGCTAAATCCCTTTTTTATTAAAGAGTAAAGTGTGCCTGTACTTAAATACGAGCAATTCCTTGACTGTTTGCTTGATGTTGAGTTAATTAAAGGCCAGTACTATATTCTAAAGTAAAGTTTATGTATATAAGTAAAGTTTTTAAGGTACCTTCTAATTGTAAAGCAAACTCGACATGATAAGAAGAGGAAGAAGGTGGGTATTGCATACACCGGGTGGACACACTAGTATCAATTATGTATCTAGCCAATGTACTTCATGAGGTACCTCCAAACCTACTTTTTAAAACTCTTTATCGTAGCAATTTTTATCGTCTTGGCAATAAAAACATTTTTACTGTCTATTTTTATCATATATACAAGTAATATATATTTCATAATAAAGTAGGATATCAGCTAAGGTATCGCCAAAATTGAGGACGATACTCTCCGATCACTAGATTGCATTGATTGCAGAAGTATTGCAATGTGTTTTTATTGTTCAACTAACAAAAGAAAGCTCTATTAAAAGGTTGACTTAACAATGATGGCAATATTTTCAAATACTAACGATTTTAAAGAGTTATATAAAATATGCTATCTACAGTACAAAATTGAAATGATTCCAATCTTCTCTCGTTTACGTAAAAGGCAAACAGTTAAGGGAAACAACTATGATATCACAAGATTGCTTCCCAAATAAGGATGAAGGTCCATTAACTAACCCAAGCGTCTAGGTCTGTCCGTACCAAATATTATTAACCGTTATGACGCTGACCTAGTAGCAGGCAAATTGTCAATTACAATTATTATTAACACCTTCACTGATCTCGTCTATAAAAGCAATCATCTCATTTTAGCTTAAACACTGTTATCCATAGTTTGTTCCATAATTATTCCGGAGAGTGAACTTTAGGGCTTGCACAAAAATGATTAATTTCAATATACTAGTTGACTTGGTGAACTTTGTATCACCTAGAATTTATAATTTTTTTATACAACTGTAAATTATTGATTTAGTATGAAAAATCATCTGGCATGCTAAATATTTAAACCGTTATATCTCCTATCGCTACTTTCGATTTCTTTTAATAGATGGCGTTAGTGGTAGTTTCAATTAAAAGAAATCCAAAGTAGCGATGGGAGATATAACGGTTTAAATATTTAGCATGCCAGATGATTTTTCATACTAAATCAATAATTTACAGTTGTATTTTTTAAAGATTTTCTTTAGAATTTCCCAGTTATTTTTTTTTTAAAACATCTCTGATTCCAACGAAATAAAACACAATAAAAATTATTTAAATTGGCCAAGTCGTTCTTGAGCTTTATCGAAACTAAAGAACATTAATTCAATATAAGGTTATCCAACTCTAGGTAGAGTTTTGATCATTAGAAACGAATTGTGTCTGGATTATTCAGCTTGACAGGTCGCACGTCATACCATACTTACTCACTTTATTTATTTTATTTATTTAACAATTTATGTACACACAAAGAGAGTAGAGATCGCTTATATCGATAATATCGCCTTTTTTGTTCTTTGTTCTACGCTCCTCAAACCGCTTTTTATACCTAAAGATAGTCAAATAGATAGTATTTCATGTAGTAGTACTGTCAAACCACTAAAAACATAGCAGTTAAACTAAAGAAACCTTTCTTTTCCCAATGGAATAAAGTACCTTATTAAACGCTATGCATCGTGTTTGTAACACAATTTAATATTATCCGTAAAAACACATTTTCTGTCATACTCGTAGAATATCTCTCGAAAAGAATCTACAGCGAATAGACTATAAATAGCTAATTCTCTCTACTTGATTTCATAGATCCGGGATTTATAAGGGCAAAAGCTTCACCAGCAAAATATCTCTTGGGTATAAAATAATAACACAGTTAACCTTTATGTCTTCTCATATCGTCACGTTATTTATAAGCCGGTTCTTCTCTGGTCAAGACCAACCGGTAGATTTATGGCTTAGCTTGATATTGAATAAGTGTGCTAAATTTAATTTTACATTATATGTATCAAGATTGTATGAACAATTTTGACTCTGACTTTTTATGACATATTAATTTAATTGAAATTCTGTCGTTCTAAGTAATAAAAAAGATTTGATCATATCCGCACTGCAAATACTGCGCTTGGGTCTTAGTCAGACGAACTGAATTTTTTATGCCAATTGAATGAATTAAATAATAAACGCTGTGATACATAATATATAATATGAACTGTTTAATTACTATGAAGAGGCTTTGTTCATAAAATACTGGCAACAAATTAATTCTTGATTTAGAATACAGTCCTCTCTCTACAGTTTAGTCTCTCTGATCCTTAGATTATTGAGGAGATACGTCTCTTGTCTGAAAAAGTTATTTAAAAAAGTTTTATCGTTAGTTGTGATCAGTTTTCACAATCACCAAAGAGACCAGTATACGAAAAGCAAGTGGCTCCCAATTTCTAGGCAGTTATACAATCGAAAGTCCGGTCACTAGAGTAACGTAAGGAAAAAATAGTTCTACTTAGAATAGAATGGCTATTCAAACCCATCTGCTAGAAAAGAGCCTATTCAGCTAATGGCGTGCTCAAACCACAATCATATTGTTCACGATATTGTGAATATACAAATGGCTGTAGCATTCCGAAGCCGACACAAATTCAACTGAAAAGGTATATTTACATGAACGATTTATTGTGCAGCCACTTGTTTGGTTTTATGCTTTGATTACTGTGTTTTTGATTCATCAGGGCCTTATAAATAGATATATAATAGAGAGTCTTATTAATATTACTTCGCTAGACATATTACAGTAATTAAAATCCACTCACACTGCATTTGAACTCCGTTGCATTCAATTCCATTATAACAGATTTCTTTTTCTCAGAACTTATCCTGGGTGAGTTTCACGCTTAATATATAGTGACACCTTTATCATTGTTATTTCTATGAGGTAAATAAATACTCCGAGTATTTCTTTATTAAGCTGTCTTCAAGAAAAGAAGGAGGTTCTCTATTCAGTTGTATGTTAGGTTTCATTAGCAGACCAATTTCAAATATTGAAAGGATATACTTCCAGTTTGGTCTGTTCATTACCAAAATCCAGGTCAGTTAATGGGAATCATGAGGAATCGAGTGAAATAATAATTCTAGTTAAGATATTAAAATATAATTTTGAGTTGGTAGTAAGTTGTTCACAGAAATAAAAGAAAGTGAAGTACTGACTAATTAATAAGTAATTTTAATATTTTTGCCTTTTTAGTGTTTTGTAGTAGAGTTTATGATTGTTCGTAAACACATATTGGCACTTAAATAGAGTCATGAAACAGTAACAATACTCTGTTATTTTTTAACTAATTCGAGGCGAAAAATTTGATTTATATTTTAAAGGCGAAAAATTTGATGTACATTTTAAATGTTAGTGTACTTTATTTCAATATCCTTTGAAATGATTCAGTGTGTAACACGACGACAATCTCCATAAATCTTATACTATGAGGTTATAATCTATAATCTTTAATAGTAAAATAAAAATATTATTTAGTATTTAATCTCAAAAATTACAATTTTTTTTAAATTAAATTCACATCTATTATCTACCCCAAAAAAACATCATTAACAACTTTACTATGGACGACTCTCCATACTAATAAATCGAACTTATTAACACATAAACATATTTTTTCTTAAGAACAAAAGTTAGTAATCATCATAATAATTTGAACCATCTTCTTTTCTTTTCTGATTCTGCAAAGTAGTTTCCTATGAAACGAAATGTATCCAGGGTAGTTATGGGAGGTTACTCTCTCCTTCAATCTCTTTGTCTCTTATTGTAATTATTATAATATTAAGCATACTATTACCCAATAAATCCTTTCCAATATTAACGACCTTAGGTAACCCAATAAAATTGTATTATGGTATATATTTTTCAAGAAGTTACAATATATAATTTTAAAGTGAATGAAACTAATAACAAATAACTAATAAAAAACTTCAAAGTTATTTAAAGAACTTAAAGTTTAACATCTATTTATAATTAAGGGTTACTCGTAAGGCTACGCGATAAAAATAGGCAACGATGAAAAATATCAACACGTGTCTAACGTAGCGACGTTCCCACCTACGGTGGCGTAGCGACTACGGCGTAACGAGTCGTAGTACCTACGCGCTACGAGACCCCGTGCAGAGGCCTCTGACGTTTATTTTACTTTTGCTGTGAAATTGTACCTGATATAGAATTATTGACATAGGATAGTGAAATATTGAAATATCTAAGAATTATAAATAAGATTGTTTCTTAATGTTTTGTGCGAACATTAATAAAAAAATATTTATAGCCTATATACTGCATTATTTATAAACTGAGATAGAGTATATTCTTAATACCATAGTACCGCATCTCAAATTTACACTCCAAACTCCAAAGGAAAGTGAGAATTCAACCTAAGTTTTAGAATTACCATATTTGTATTAGGAATCTGTTTTTGTATTAAAACCTTAAAACAAAGGCTTTAATAAAAAGAGATTTGTACACATATAAAGTTTGATTTGCACGTTTTAGGAAAACCCAATTACTTGTGTCTGTATTGTACGGCTTCCGAAGCTATGGATTGGAAACGAATCAGTTTTGACGATGTTACCATGCTAGGTATTACGAAAATAGTCAATTGTGTCAGTGCAACTGCTTAGTTAACCAGAGGTCAAAAGTTCGGAACAAGAGTTCAATGTTTCTATGAATATTATATTTAGATATGATTAAGCTCTTAATGATCCGCACTTGGATTCGACGGATAAATATTTCCGCCAATTTTTAAAATAGAATGCACCTGAAAAAGAATATAATTTCATTACTTTATAACTTATTTTAATTCAAATCGTTATACTGTTAGCTTATTCTAAGTATTATAGGGCAGATGCCAAAGTAGCCTGTCTTTTATATACCACTAAAGAAAGATACAAGTGTTGCCATTCTTCCAATAAAAAGCTTAACTTGACAAGTCAACTATCGAATTTTTGGAACGGAATCGTCTAAGGATTCCTGACGAGTAAACGATTCAATTGATTGTGATACGGCGATGGATCTTTAGCCCGTTCTTATCGTCTGTAATAGAGGTACAAAACATTTATAAGAGATAACGTATAGTTATGTTTCTTCTTTAGAAGTTTAATTATAGAGATGCCTCACATTTAACTATAAGTACGACACCATACTTACAATGGTGACTCTATTTAGTTCTTAATATGAAAAAAATAATACTGATAATATCTTTAATATAGCTGACAATGTCAAACAGTTTTCTAATTTTTTTTTATTTGAATAATAAGCTCTCAAAATGACTCGACATCACCTGATGATAAGCAGTAGAGGAGTCCATATGTGAAGATAGCTAGTGAAGCATGCGAAATACTGCCCTAGCCACCTTCATCTTGCCGGCCCAAGAAGTTCTTTTCACGCCACCTAAAATACTTTATACTATATGGTCAAAATAAGAAAAGGAAACAGATATCAACATCGCATCAATAATTTTACGTATAGTTTTAATAAAAAGTTAAAATAACAAAACTTAATTTATAAACAATTTGAATTATTTTTCAAACAAACAATAAGCGTATATGTACGTAAAATAACAAAAGACAAGACAAATGACAATGACATGATATGACATGTGACAATTAAAATTGATATCTCAAGGTTGAGGGGCGAGTACCAATAATAATATAATTAAACATATAAAAATATAAGAGCTGCTAGAAGAGGTACTAAGTAGGAAAAGGTATAGAAATAAGCAGTAGCTTTGTACAATTCTCTGATATTCTGTTGTGTCCTTTTTATTGTCTTTGTGTGTACATAAATTGTTAAAAAATAAATAAAGAATACGCTATTAGCTGTATAAAATTAAATTTTAACTATTACGAAAATTGTATTTTTATCGAAAACAAAGCACTTAAAATACAATCGTTGATTGAAAATAATTTCTCGAAGAAAACAAAAACAAAATTTACGAGATAAGAAGGAAAGCCTCGTCTTCAGATTTTCAATTGTCTTTGGTAACAGAATCAATTCATTAAGGATGAGAAGGAAGGCCAAATGCCGTTAAGGCTTGCGTACGCATGAAGACGCCAATTAGATGAACAACGGTAGCTTAAGTGTGGGTTGAATTCTAAATGTGGATGGGGTTGGAATTTCGTTGGCTATATTATATAGTTTTCGAAATTATACGTGGTTTTGTATCACAAAATGATTTTTATTTTATTTTATTAAGCACATAAGCGACGAGCGAGAGAAGGCAGCGGTTCGAACCCCGCCACGTACAAATCTGTTTTCAAATTTCAGAATTAATTTGTACATTTTTTCTACGCTTTTTCTGTGAAGGACAATATCTAGAGGAAACCTGGGTGCGACCAACCCACGTTAGCGTTGGTTAGCGTGGTTAACTAAGGCTTAGTCGCCTTAATTTAGGGAAGGCTCGAGTCTCTCGGTGGACACAAATATGAGTTATGGATGATGATAATAATAATGGACTCGCCTTTTTGTGAGATAGTTTCATTGTGATATGTTTAGTACAGTTTAAATGGTTAGCTACATCGTCAAACTAATCTGCGTTCTACTATGTAATAGCCAGATCAGGCCTATCCCAGACAGGTTAAGTAATGAAACAGACTTCCTAATATTACGCGACTATCCAATTTTAAGGATACATTTTGTGCGCGTCGTACGCGGTAGAGTCAATATTAATAATAAGAATTATTCTTTATTACACATCAACAAGGTTCATAATAAAAATAAAAGGTACATTTTTGTCATAAAATTTAAATAGCCGTGGGTAATTAAGCAAACGATGGTTTTCTTTAATGATTACATCTCGTATGAAAACAACTCTTACACATTTTCATGGCGACGTTAATTACAAAATCCTTTTATTTTTTGTAGTAGCGTAGAAATTTTCCTCTTTTGAATGCTTAATATGAATACTCACTTCAACGAAGGCCTTTAGTAACGTAAGGAGCTTGCTTGTTCCTGTTTATACGCTCGTGTTGAGAGTTTGCTTGTAAAATTCGTTAAAATTCTCTTTAAATGAACATGAAATATCTTTGCCGTTTAGATTTTATTTTGTACATACACTGCGTCGAAGCTAAACTCTCGCGCTCTTTGAGTTTGATTTAAATTAAGTATTCACTATCCTGATTTTCTACTGTATAATTGCAATGGACTATAACATGACATGAGGAACACAATAATTATATATTTTATTACATTGGAGAAACAAAAGGTCAATATGGAGTAGGTTTTATAATCAACAAGAACTTAAAGAAACATATATTAGAACTTAAGGGTATTTCAGAGAGAATGGAGGAGACTTTTGTGTCTAAAAGACAAGCCAGTGATAGCTAAATAATTAGTTTCACATAATAAGGAATTAGATTATAGATTAATTAGACTTAAAGCATGTATATACATATGTTACTATTTGTTTCTGGCAATAAAGGCTTAAATATTAATAACATGACATGGACATAAAAAATATTTAAGGGCAGTGCATACCTACACGAAAACTTCTTCAACTCAAAGCAACTCGATTATTTTATGCGCAGGTCTTTGTCAAGTCATTTCCTCCAATCAAATAAAAATGTATACCGAGCGACGTATCCATTTGTTGGGTTGCGCGTGTCAATCCTGTTTCCACGGTATTTACATAAAGAAAAACGTGATGATCGTGGACTATATATAAATACAGGGGGTTTTTTTCTAAAGTATAAGACGCATAAGATAAGATATCTTATAGGATCATGAGAAGCGGCAAAGCGCCCCATGATGCATCGGGAGCTTTTGAGCTACTTTTACTAAGATTTACACAAACGCTTAGCCGTCGCTTGGTGGCCTGATGTCCGTTAGCAGATATATCTAAGTAAAAAAAAGATCTACAGTCGATTTTTTTTTTTCAGAACTAAACTGTACGCTAAAAAAGTGGAAATTTCGAAGAACCATAACGTGAGTTATTTTTATTTATTTATTTAACAATTTATGTACACAAAGAAAATGAAAATAGACATAACGAAATAATAGAAAATTGTACAAAGGTACTTTTACGCAATTGCCGAAGTTACGGGTAAATATTTAGTTAAAACAAACATTCGTTTATTTTCGCTAATAATCTCTGGCGTCCATTCACAGGAAGCCTGTTTGCTTATAAATCGATAAGTTTTATAAAACCGATATATCTAAATATTGCAAGTGTACCTTGATTATTAATAGATAATTATTATTGGGGCATGAACTGTGGTAGATGTTAAACAAGGAGATTCTTTAACGAAACTATATTATATTAATGTTAATGTAAATCGTTTACCGAGTACGTCCCTCGTAATTACCGTCTAAACGGCACTGATCTATATATTAATGTTCGGCGAGCCGCCACTGTTGTGGCGATGTGACATAACTATAAGCATAATGGATTGTTCGTGATGCACAGAACAAATATAAATAACACAATTTCTTACTAAGTACAATCGACTTCAGAACTAAACTAACTCTTTAGTGCCGTGTCACATACAGTAACAATTGTAGCCATACTATATAAATGCAAAACCGTTGACCTTGAAGCCTATGGTCCAGCTAACATGGAATCTACGGGCGGAAGACCAGCATTGTTGTGCTCGTCGAACACAGTTCTTTTTACATAAGTCATGTATCGTCCATGTTCGCTTTACTTATTAATTTTGCAGTTTATGTATCATTGAAGTGATAATAACTAATCCAGGTACATTTTAGAATACGAAAACAAAATGAATTAATTTATGAATCTCATATTATTTATAGAGTTTTGATGGATTTTTTTTTGGTTACATGAGGAGTTTGGCTATAACCACACGCTGCCTGATGCGAGTTGATATGTGAAAGCGGTTGCCTTATCAACCGGGAACAGCGGCTTAACGTTCATTCCAAAACACTAGGTAACAAATTTCGATTGACTTATTGTATTATATACAAAAGAGCCAAAATCGCATGTAAGAAGATCTTCATCCAGCAAAGGAATGTATACAGATTGTAGATGAAATTATACTGGACCAATCCTGTCAAAAGTAGTTTTAGTTGCTGTCTAAATCAGAGCTCTTCCCTCTCATCAAATCAAGGTGATTGACCCGTTGGAAGTTAATTTTAATAAATAAACGATATAAAATAATATTTTTTTATAATATTTAGTTTATTTCGATATACTGTGTAATTAAAGTTTTAATGAGTTATATTATACATTCTTATAACTCCCCATGGTTTCAGAACCTTTTATAAAATTGATATCATGGGTGTAGATATTCTTGATGCAACTGTCAATAATTTGATATTAAAACAATCATACTATTATGAACCCACATTCGTGTTTTAATATCTCTCATTATACAACAGTTGCATAAATACTTATTCTGAGTTCTAGGTTGGTAATATGTTTAAAGTTCTTAATTTAAATTTGAGTAATTCAAACTAGTGTAGACAAGCGGTTTGCAATATTTTTGTCGTACATATATTTTAGTGGTTTTATTAGGTTACGTAATAAAATATTAAATTTTCTTTAACGATAACAGATTAGTCGTTTACAAGTGTGCAGAATTATACGTTGTTATAATATCATAACATATAAACCTCATTGGCCAAGTGGTTCGAGTGCTTCGGATTAACTTAGCAACTTTCGGCATAGTTAGTTCTTAGATGGGTCAATCAAAATTTATTATCTCAAGTTCCTCTGAGGCATTGAATCAGAGTGGTGGTGAGCCCAACGTTCTCAAATAGGAAAACCTTATGACACACATAATTAACAGCACATATATATAAACACAGTTATATTCGATTCTTGAACTAATCAGGACCAATATTTAAACGTAAAATAGTCCTTATAAAATGCTTATATGAATTACTCCGAACACTGTGTTCGGAGTAATTCATAGTTTCAGTGTTTACGAATTCTCCTACGAGAATAGAGTCTCCGTAGTAAATTAACATTTAAGTACCATGTCATAACAAACACTTTATGTACTAATATTGTTGTCTATACCAATATTTGTTCTCGAGTCACGGACATTTATTTAGAATATTTCAAGTATTTGTACACATATTACAACTTTATTTCCCCGTCATATAGTCTATAATACAAGCTTTTAATTTGGGCTAGATAATAGGTAGAGTGGTAGAAATATAATTGTAATTATAATTAATACTGCAAACTTAATTAATGGGAAATTATACCCAATTGTTAAGCTACTTTTGAAGCCGACCGTACTTACGTTGTCTTGTCACACGCCACATAGCATACAACTAACTACATAACCTATCAAGGACACACAGTGTTCTGTCAATTAACTAATTAATACACGACTCATGTCAGGCAAATGTTGTTCAAGAGTTGTATACTCAATCATCCAATCCTTTTATGACAAAAGCTTTATCAAACACGCCGCTTGCACTGATGTGTCCCGTATCTGCCGACAATTTATTAACGCCCTAGAGTATCGGAGTGTATTGACAAAGGTAATATCACCTGATAAAGGAATCGAATTATTAGATCCGTACCATTTGCCTGAATGGATAAATAAGGGAAATGCAATAACGACACTTGTTTTTTGTTGCAAGCTAGTGATGCATGATAGCAAGAATTTTTAATTTGTATCGATGTGCGTAACCTGTACAAATTTCAAATTCAGGAAATTCATACATTTTTTTTATTTATTTGTTCTTTAACTGTGTGAGAACGTTTAACGAGAAATTGAGTAATTTAAAAAAAAGAAAAAAGAAAGCGGGAAATTAGATGCAAACATAAAATGGCCGCAAAATTGAAACAGAATTTTTGGAGTTTTGTATAAATTATGTCAAATTGTAAATTCATCGTGCAAAATACACAGTAATTAGACAAGAGACTTATATCACGTACAGTGTCTCACTAAGAATTTCCTTGAATTTCACGCATAAGTTGAATTGAATAGGGTCGTTAGAAATTAGTAACGCGACCTGACTGAAACTGTATTTGTTAGTCATATTTTGTGTGTGACTTAGTTCACTTGAGGCAAAATTAATTGAAAAAAGTCCATCATTCAAGTGCTGAAGCTATGGAAGATGCTTCAATTACAGTGTGATACAATGGAATAAATAATTGCATAATTCATAACGATTAACGAACGAACTTCTATTTAACCAACACTATGTGATAGCATTGTGAATATAATTGAATTTGATTTGAGTTGATTTTAATATGATTGGTATAAAATCGCAGGTAAGTAAAACATTAAAAAAATTATAAATGACAGTTTAATTTATACTTTTAATTAACTTTGTATGTTATTTTAACAGCACTCTGAGAATATTCTATATTTTCGAGAGTGACATTCATCCTGCTGTTGAAAGAACCGCGAACGAAAAGTTGATCAATATTAAAACAGATGTTAATAAGGAAACCATGGCTACGAATTTTTTTTTACATTATTCCAAATGAAAGGTTCAAATCAAAACAAACTGGACAGCACAGCTGGAGCGGGGAATTGCTTTTTCATACAACATGGGTTCCTTTAAAAGAGGCACTTTTTGGGCCGGCAAGGTGAGGTTGGCTAGGGCAGTATGTTCATGCTTTACTAGCCAACTTCACATGTGGATTCCTCTACTGCTTATCATAAGGTGGTGTCGAGTCATTTGCTAAGCTTAATAAAAAAACTACATAGTATATACTAGTAGCTTTGAGTTTTGATCATTACGTTAATCCTCAAAATTACGGATGTATTTAACTGATTATACTTTTTGTGTTAAAAGAATTGTTAAGTTGGTACTACAGATATACAAACGTATTTCTTTGATATATATTTGTCATTACTAATTACAGGTAGTAAATACATCAAAATCAATCAACGCAATTTGTTAACATGAATAATACTCGTAACTCCAATTAATTGCTACAAGTTTAAATCGCAACAGTAACTTTACCGAGGAGTTACCAATTTACGCCAAATCTTGGTAACAAAGTTGTACTTACTAGTGATGTACTTGAATAATGTTCCCTTTATCGGTAAAAGAACTGATTTTAGTTAAGATTGCAAAAGGAAGGCACTTTAAGACGTGTATAATTGAAGTATTTTTGATTGTTATCCTTAGTTTTGCAATTACGCACCAAAAATACCAATATAGCGTTTACATTGTGTATTATATGAGTAAGTTTCTAAAATTAATTATTATTTAATTGAGGTTTCTAAAATTAATTATTATGAGGAAAGCTTAATCATGATTTAAATAAATAACAACCCATATAAATACATATTATTAGGTACTTATTGTATTAATAGGTACTTTTTTATTCCAAACAAAAATATGCTCACAATTTTGTTGTGAAAATCCACAACATTTTGAAACTTATAAACCCACCTAGACATTTGTTTCAGCGTATTTGTCGAACTCGTGACTGTCGTTAGACGCAGACTTTGGCATCTTCCCATCAAAATAAAAATACTTACAAGCAGTTTTTACGGCAGACTTTCTGAATGAAGATGTAGATTAGCTTTATGCATCAATTTTAAACTAAATTTATTGGCTTACTACGAATAATGCATATTAGAAACGTTCGTTCATATGAAAATTAATTCTAACCAACCTAATAAAACCAGACGACTGTAGACTGAAATTGTGTCGTATTATTATTACATTACATAAGATTATTTACATTGGCTTTTACGTTAAAACTAGCTAATTTAATACGGACAGGATTTAATCATTAAAGTGACACAAACAGTAAGTTTATGAAAATTATTTATTAGATGAAGTCATTGCTTCGCAATATGCAACATGCATGACTGATAATATTGCGACATAAATGAAAGAGTAAATTTTGCCAAAAGGTTTTTGTTTTAGGTTTTTTCATGCATAGATAATAAAAGATTTTTCAAATCCGATTCTGTACGCGTGATTTAGCACGTCCCCACCTCTGTTTTTTACGTGTTGCAGTCACGCCAAAAGTTTGATGACATATTCACTCTCACGAGGTTTGAGTTGATTACGTTTAGTAATAATTGAAAGGAAACATAAATAGATTGCATTCTATTTATGTTGACCGACTTTATCGATGTCGATGTTTTCTCACAATATAAAGGTCTACTCTAATGTGGAAGTCTGTTTATTGACGGAAATTTAATATAATTATTTCCAAAATCATGACATTTATAATTCGCGTAATAACTTATACCTTTATATGAACTTATAAAGGTAAGCTATTATATCAGTAAATATAAATACTATTGAAAAGTTTACATTATGTATTAACGTTATTCAAATTATAGTTTCCTATGATATTTAGATACAAAGACAATTTAGAAATTGTTTTTAACGTTACATTACAACTTCTGGGATCAGTTTAAACTGTGGAAAATATATTGAAAAAGCTAAAGTCTTGACTTTTCGATTTTCATTCATTATTCATGTAAAACTCGAATGTCCTTTAAGGTTAGCTAAAGACTTTGTATTTTATACTCTAATATGACTTACATAATAATTTCAATTGAGAGGTCATATTTTTCATAAAAAACAAAAATCCAATATCACGGGTAGGACAGTGATTACAGGAATCAATATCATAGATTTTTGTCTAGTTTATATATTTGTCACGGCTACTTATAGTTGTCGTCATCATTTACGGCGTATAAACGCTCCACTGCTGGGCACAGGCTTTTTGGGAGAAAATAACACACATGAAGAAAATTGAAGAAGAATTTGAGGAATAACCCAATGTGGCTGGTGGGTGAAAGCAGTTGCCGTAATAACCAGGATCAACAGTTTAACTTGCCTTCTGAAGTACGAAGCAACTCGACATGGCAAATTTGATTGACCCAAGGAGTATCCATGGCGAGAAATGTTCTGTTTCCATTATCAAAATTAGAGCTGGCAACAATTTTTAACAAACACATTTTCATTAGTATCATAAGATTTTATACTTGCTATTAACACATAAATTCTTCAAGGTTGATAAAATTCAATATAATGCTATATTTGTTGCTGTCTATTAACTACCGCAAGGAGCATCATCTCCGTTACCAGTTAGACACCCAAAAGTATACTGTAAATTACTACAATCGCAAAACATAAAGTTACAATTCACATTAAAAAATAAAAATAAATTTCTCTCTCAAAGTTATTGAACCCGATACTTTTAAGAATTCCGAAAACTTCAAAAATTAAAACAAAACTGATTCTTGCGCAAACACAGAACGGTCCTTTTCCAATTCACCCTCCCTTTTATTGTGCAAATAAAGAAATCTCCATCACGAAATCAAATTACTTTATCTCATAAGCAAAAGGTGTTTTTTTCTACGACACATCCAGTTCTGAACATAAAGATACGGGGATAAAGGTTTTCATTACTTTCAGTGAACATTTTAGGGGAATCCCGGATTAAGAACATAAATTTGCACGTGGGAAAGCTAGGTGTGAGAATTGGTAACTTATTTCATTACATGTGAATTTCTGGGTGTATTTCAATAGCTTCAAGCTGGTATCATGCTTAGCTGGAGTTATTACCTAACCATATAGTCTGTTTGTCTTTCTATCTGCACCCTTAGCTGATCGCAATTAGCCGTCAGATAAAATAGTATGCGTTAACAAAGAAAAAAGTAAACAACTGACGTATCTATGTGTATTTTAAAGCGCTACGCATTTAATATGTATGTGCAAGAAATATGTGGAAGAAAAATGGATGTGGTAGTACACGTCTTAGGTCCGAATTATGCACAACAGGTCCTTATAATTAATTTTTATTAGATCAAGAACCTCTAGCGAGTTACAATAAAAACAATGTGACATCAAACGATGATGACAATAACGACCGGTCGTTTCGCATAAGGCATTTTGAATTCTTCGATAATATGTATTTTAAAATTTATTTCACACATGTCCCGTAGAATTTTGGCATTG
Source organism: Acentria ephemerella (assembly GCA_943193645.1). NCBI lineage: Eukaryota > Metazoa > Arthropoda > Insecta > Lepidoptera > Crambidae > Acentria > Acentria ephemerella. The sequence goes on from OW971887.1 coordinate 1,836,532, forward strand.
TGTATATTTCATATGGAATATATGGAATGGCAGATTATATACATTTCAAGTAACACATGACACAGTGAATTTCTTGAAAAGATATCTGTAACATCTTTTTAAGAAATATATTGTCCAATACTTACTGAGACTCAAATAATAAAGAAGCTTCAAGCTACAGAATATTTATTGCTATCTATATTGGAAAAGTCATAAATGTCTGAAGATACGATGAATTTTGCGAATACATATTCATTTTCAATTGATCAAGAAGATTCATATAGAGAAAAAGAGAAAGAGTTCTCATAGAGTCGTTTGACGTTTAATTTAAGGTTAGATTATTGGAATTCCCATATTCAATTGTGCACTCTATTAAATGCTTTTTAAAACTTTTAATCAAGTACCACTGTAGTCTACAGGCCAGTACACGAGAATACTCGTGTGGTATTTCGGAAATAACACCACGAAGTTGCCCCAGTGCGGGTTGTTTTGACAACCAAGACACAGCTACAAACACAGAGGTTTAAGGAAGACCGCATGTTTTCCTTAAGCCTCTATGTTGGTTGTGGCCGCAAAATGTGTTAAGTTTAGGCTTAAGGAGTTTTATTACTAATTTATGTCATAACCGAATCCAATGTAACATTTATGTGAATCATCATTAACAGCACATAGAAGGCCCCGCCGAAGGACTCAATTAGGGCCATTAAGCTGTAGTTAACCACGCTGGCTGGCGGGTTGTTCGACTTCACACGCAACCTAAGAATTTCGGGGTTTCTCTTTCATTCACAGTAAAGGCGTAGAACAAACGTACATATGGATTCAACATTTGAAAACACATTGATACGTGGCGGGGTTCGAACCGCTGCCTCTGGCTGGAAGAAAATGACCTAACGCACTAAGCCACCGTCATGTGCATATAATAACAAAATTATTGTTGCGTACTGTTTCGATTCCCTGGCAACCTTTTATAAGAATATTTTATATATTAGTAGCTTCCACCTGCAGCTGCGCCAGTGTGAAGTTTAGTAACAAATTTATTTAACCTTTAACCTTTGATAATGGACTATCAAACACAAAAAGATATTCTCCATTCCGACCAGTTTCAGATATCAGTGCGTTCAATCAAACAAACTCTTCAGCTTTGTAAAATTACTATAGATCTGAAAAATGTTACTTTATACGCCATATTTCTGTGTCAGCAGCGATATTTCATTTTCATCTTTTGGCTGCCTTTCTATCACACACATGTTAATAAAACAAATTATACAGTCGTCGTTCTTCTCCGTAACAATTATATTGACATCTAAATCACAATTACCAATATACGAGTGCATTGATTAGGGAAAGTGTACAATTTCAAGAGTGAATATCATCTCTGTCAGACGGCGTTTAGGCGTGTTGAATGATAGTTAAAGTTACCGGGAAATAATTTAGAGTAATTTTTAGCAGCCGTTGACTTATTTGATAAAGCGACATATCGCGCATAGCTTCTGAATGAAAGCAACAAGTCAAATAATTCCTCTTTTGTTCTTTTTTTTATCACAACAACTAAAATGAAACTTAAAAAAATAGTGTAGTGTTTTTTTTAGTTCTTAATATGAAAAGTAAGTATTTTTTTTTTGTATTTTATCTCATTTTCATTTACCTCCGTAATAGAAGAAAGTTCAGCGTATACTTTATGATGTTGGAAACATCTACTATTTATTCTCATCCATATATTTTTATCAATTAGATACATAGTAATTGTATTTAATATAGCATAAATATATATTGGCGACAGGTGAAAAGATTTTCCTCCCAGATTGTTATATAAATAGATTGTTATTCGATCAGAATGAGATGGAAAATACGAAAACAGATTCGTAGACGAAACACGGCGATTAATCTGTTAGGTATTTTGTTCCAATAAATTTTAAATCTATCACTCTTATCATAAGGTTTACATTTCTTTTCTATATGAATACTGGTTTTGTTTTTCTTCAAATCAATTATTCAGATTATTTTAAGCAGATTGTATTAAAATTTAATGATATCTTTAAATTTTAAACATTAGTTAACAAAGATATACAAAAAAAATTCTAATGGTTAATAGAAGAATTTTATAACTCTTCCAAATTCTTTGACATTTTAGAATTCTCAAAATTATACAAATACGACATATTTCCACAAACGTACGCTTTCTATTTCCACAAATTAACACTCGTGTAATACTTGGAATAGGACCAAATGTCATAATGTAAATACAAACAGTAGACTAATAAAATTTAACGAATAAAAAGACGTCAAAAAGTGTTTCATTTTTTATTGTTATGTAAACAGCCACAGCGAAGAAAAGTACCCTAAAATTCGGAAGGCCATGATTACTCTGTAAAATTACCAATACAGGGTAGTTCTTCGCCTCGAATATTGAAAAAAGTTACAAATACAATATATCAAATATTACAATATGCGGTTATCTAGCAACTAACCACTCCACTCTTAATGATCATTAAGTTGCGCTAACTTGAAGAACTACCCTGTATTAGTAATTTTACAAAGAGTGGTAACAGATGTAAATGTAAGAAAGTTTTCTTTCAATATAGAAAACGTTTATTTTTATACTAGACTTGTTAAAATTTAATGGAGATATCTTATAAATTATACACAATAAACACGAAGCATAATGTATCATAACGACAGTGAGGAGCGTCAGTGATTAATCATTTAAATTAGCTTACCTACTTTTATATTGTTGTTGGCAATACACCACACTATTTGGTGATTAACAAAGTAAGTGCCAACCTAGCGCCACCTACAGGAGTGTTGATCTTATATGCAGGCAAGAGGTATGTTCTCTTCACCATCAGCAATATAAAAAGACTTCATGATGGCCTTATATTTGACATGAATCGTTTTGAGTGTTATATATCCCATATATATTTGTCCATATCGGAATTTTTCTTTTACCGATCAAAATGCTATTTCACTACAACTATAGTTTAACTGAGATTTTTTTTTTTAATATTTGGTCTGGGAATAAATCTTTTCTCAAAGTATAACCTTGTAATAAAATAACTTTGGCTGTTACCGGATTGGAAGGGCATAAATACTGTAATTAAATGTAAATGAATTTTGAAAAAAAAAATCTTTATTTTTAAGAAACTTTTCCCCGGTCCATTTATGATAACAAAGTAGGAATAGAAAAAATATTATTACTTTAAATATCTGTTTATTTATTTAAAACTTTATACACAGAACAGTGACACAAGAACATATTCACTGTGTGTTTGTTTATTATGAACTACGTAGTCACCACGCCTCTCCCATTAAATAAATATATGTGTACGTAACATGAAATGTGTTAGTTAATATTAAGTTAATTTAAGACAGATTTATGGAAATAATGTATATCGTTCGTTGCTTTTAAAGAGAACATATTTCATTCTAGTGTAGAGTAAATAGCTGGCTGATAAGAATTCAGAGGGTAACTCAAAATGAAAACGAGAATAATTTCAACATAAATTTACAATTTAAACCAAATCTTTAAATTAGCACACCTTTGATCAATGGTGTATGTTTTGACAGTAATACCTACTAGACATGTTCAGGATAATATTAATATTTTTATTGACAGGGCAGGCCATGAAATCCACAAGTTTTTGTCTTAAGATTCCCGGGTGTACTGCTTAATCATTAATAAGGTACGAATACTAAAATGGCATATATATATATATATATATGCCATATATATGCCATATATATATAACTCTTCATATATTTAAGCATATGTAGCCTTATTTTAACGCGAATAATAAACATAATGATTAAATAAGTCAAGTGTCTGGATCGTCTGTCAACTAACATGACGTTCCTTAATATTGAATAGATGTGTGAAAGAGGCAATTAATGTTTCTTTAAGAAAAGGCAAAGGAAATTTATGATCATGGATATTTACGGAATTTAATACAACTCAGTACAATCTACGTTCACAGTCTTGTAATTATATTCATATTCAGAAGATACGTATACTGCTTTTGCCATTAGCCCTGTTACATAAAATTACGAAATAGGGAAGCGATATCCACCTAAGATCTAGTCCTTACCACTTTGTTTTTTTATTATTTAAGATATGGACCAATTACCTGAAATAGAAAAATAAAACAATTAACTCTTGAATATCAGTAAAACAATTATGAATTAATGTTTAAAATTATGGCCGAATGGGAATTCTATCAAAATGAGCTTTTTGGATGATATCTTTATCGGTCGCGGGTAAGTTGGTTAATAACGGTTCCAGTGTCCAAGTTTACATAAAATTTTATTAACTTAGTTTGAATAGATCCAGGCTCAGACGGAGACAAGCGGAGGAACCATTTAAAATTCCCTCTAGAACAAATATTTTTTAAATTTAAAGTAAACTCTACCTGGCATATTAAAACAGTACAGCGTATTACTTGTTTAAATTAAGCAACCCTGCAAAGTAAATTACGTATACAGGTTTAGTATTCGACTCTTAGGCTAATTTGCAACAATTTTAAATCTAGCTTTTGTATAATTAAATCTCGATTTTATCGTATTTAGTCTTACGTCTAGGTTTAGAATAAAAAAAACGAAATGTTAAGAACATTGCTTCAAGCCTAATTTGTAGAAGATGAGCAAGTCATAGAAATCATCATTATTAAGTTTACTAACCTCAAAGATTTGAATCGTGACCACAGCAACAGACTTACAGCAGTGGAAATAATCTCATTTAAGAAAACTCAACTTACAGAGAAACTTTTTTAAAGTGGTTGACTCGGTAATACAGGCTGGATAATGGCGCCTGAATTTGAATACAAAGCGATTTAGTTTATTCCTTTTAATGTAGAAATTGTACTATACTTAAAACGAACTTGCGTTTGTATATTATTTGAGTTTAGAAATAATTCATTTAACCAATAATATCAGTATTAAATAGCATAATAACAACAACAGAATGACCATTTTTCAATTGTATTTATTTAAGCTTTTCGTTTTCGTTATTTCCCAGTTTTTCTAAACCACCTCTGAATTAAACCGATACAACAAAAATTATTTAAATAATTCAAGTCATTCTGAGTTTTAGCGATACTAAAGATTATGACTTTTTTATTTTAAATATGCAACTTATCCTGTAAAAATAGTAATTAGTGATAAAAAGTGAAACTGTTTAAAAATTATCGTAAAATATAAACCTTGTTGCAGGAGCAATAAAGAGCATAATAATAATTAAATGTGAAAGGTTAATGTAATGATGGGACATCTTAGGTTTGTTTAAGCTTTAATGATAAATGTATCTTAGTTAAGATTACTTAAAAGACGACGTTATTTAGAGAGAAAGAGATAGCTTCTTGAAACTAAGTGTAAAATTCAAAACTATTTTGTAAATCTTAACCATTCAAGGTTCATTATCAAATTGCGATGTAAGCCAAAATAGCATTTATTTACTAAGACATTAAAGAGTAGAAATCTTTTGATCTCCAAGGTTCTTACATATTTAGTTCCGTAATGTCCAAACAACTTTCCTTCGTAATTGGGAATCTGCTGGTTTATTACGGGTAAATGTTTGCTACAGCCATAATGACGAGAGGGAAGATGGGAAGCCATCGAGATTGATAGGAAATTCCTCTCTCACTTCCTTTGGTGTTTGTAGAATGTAATATAAAAAATTTACTTGTAGAAACAAGAACACGCGTGTGCATCTATAAATTGTTTTTTAATATAATTAGCTTTAATTTGTCAGATAAATTTTGATCCAAAATATGCATATATCACATACATATATTTGTAACATCTCTCTAGCCATCCGGCGGTCATATCTTTACAATAGAAAAACTATTGTTACATTTTGATACTTAGATAAAGAAAAATTGTGATGCGGTTTGAAGTGTCTTATTCATGTGATATGGATGATGACCGGAATTCCCCGAGATGGCTTTTAGGTCAGTCACTAGTCTTGCACCGCAGCTTTACCCTCGTGAATTTGAATACTCGGGAACATTTCTCATACTATCTTTGTACATATTTATAAAAGACGCATGCTTAGATAATATTTAAGTAATCTTTTATCGCTACGTTCAAGTTCATTTCTAGTACCTTTAAAAGGCGTCTTTTGTTCAGAGGTTTGCTAATAGGTCAAGTTTCCTACTAAAAGAACCTTTTTACAAGAGCTATAATGTACATAATGGTATTGATTACTCTAGGTAGCAACATTTCAGTGTTGCCGTTTCATTAAAATTTAACAACTTTAGAAAATTTTATATCTCTTCAAGCTTAATACAGTCGTGGCTATACAGATTATCAAAAATATGGTACTTATTTCTATATTTTTTTATAGTTTTGTATCATATTTGAGTTTTTTTTTAGCTCCCGTACATACAAGTAATAAAATTAGTTAGAGTGGTATTACTATAATATTTTTGTTGATGTTTTGCACCTGTCAGAATTCATCTCGGTATACCGTAATAAAAAGTGACTGATTACAGTGACTTGTATACAGTTTTTCCTAACTTGAGTTGGGCAGAAATAGTTGTTTTACTAATAACAACCGATTGCCTTTCCATCAAAGTGAAGATAAAAAGTGGCAGATCTTATGTTCGTTTCTCGAATGTTCTTTTATTACTTTTCCAAGTATTTTCTATCGTCTGGAGTATTGGTTATCTAGTTGAGTGGTCAGTACTGTCTACTTAACCAAAGGTTCCTGGTTCGAGTCCCGGCTAGGGCAGCAATTTATATTTGATGAGTACGAATATTTGTTAATGAATACTAATAGTTTGTATGCTTGCTTAGTAAATATAGTTCTGATATTTATATATACTATTCTTTATTTGCTTTTATTAGGTATCTATAACACAAGCTCTTAATTATGCTTATTTTGGCCAAAATAATTGGTGTGAGTGAGAAATATGATTATTATTACAAAGTATAGGAATTTATTTGAGAAGTTATCATTTTGGATATGGATTTAATATTATTTTGAAATACTAACTCATATAGTATGGATCAACTTTTTGTACATATATATTGTTTATACAATAAGTTGTTAAAAACTCACAAATCGCTTAGATATATTTGTTGAAAATAATTTAAGATTCCGACTTAAAATTAAAATTATCGCGTACCTACGTTACGATCGACATATTGTTATTTTCCGTCATCAACACGAATGACTTCATCCTCGTTAGTTCAACAAATAATTCATCAAACATAGTTGAGATGTTAAATATTATTGAAAATGTTTTACTATGTATTATTTTGTGTACTGGCAATAATTTAAACATCACATAACCAACAGCTTTTAATTTTAAGTACTGTTACTTCGGATCTAGGAATCACGAATAATGAATGTTTCACTAATTATAATTTACCCAATCGTTCATTGTACTCGGAACAAAAGATGAGTTTCCATTCAAATACTTCAGAAAGCCTCAAACTTCGCTAACAGTAAACTTTTAATAGCTTCCTCGCGATTAATTTGAAATAATTTACATCGTCTCGAGTAACTCACAATAAATAATATGATCCCATAATATTTTATGTCAATCGCAAGTTGGTTTACATTGAAGGGAAAAGTGTTAAGTAAATTATCAGCGATATATGTTTCCTAATGTTTAGAGTGAGCATGTGGGTTTGTGTGCCTACTTTGTGACTACTCTGGATGGATTTAGTGCGATTTTCTGAACGAGTTAAAAGTAGAGAAATGAAACAAATAAAGAAATGTAAAAAAACTAAACTGGCAGCGGGGTATTTTATTTAAGTCAACTAATAATATAAAAGAGATTTTTAGGTCCATAGTTTTATTTTTTTTTACTTAAATTTACTCTCATAGAGATTATGAAGCTTAGGGATAGTAGAAGCGAAACTCACTTATTCTCAGAAGGTCCTATTTAATCACGAATCCAGATTATAATAACAAAAATCTAATAAATGCATTTCATTCTAAAGCTGTGTGCATTATGAAGAATGTAGAGAACTTACTGATAACTAGGACAGGGTTCTCTAGTACGCTACGCACGTACATATTAGAAAATATTTTCATATAATATTTTTTATTAAAAGCAACGACTAGGGGAACATTTTGGGAATCCCTGGCTTTCACAACTGCTTTACTGACAAAACTTAGCCTGTTTTAAGGGGAAACGCTTCAAAATTCGAAAGAAACACTGATGACTCAAATATCTATAGTTATAGTTTTATTATAAGTATCATAGCACCGCCTGAGGGTAAGCAGCATGCGGCCTATTGGCGTTGCATCTTTTGAAGGAGCCTACGTTGAAGATTGAAATGACTAAAGTATGTTTAATATAATGATAATTTCTCTTCACGAAAGTAATTAAAAATCAAGTCATAAAATACACCAGATTTCCAAGACTGGAAAGCAATTAAATAATAAGTCTTAAGAGTTTATTGTGTAGAAACATTAGAAATTGATTGAAAATTTACACTAGATATACCAGCGATTTGAATATATGTAAACAACAAAAATTATATTTGTTACCAATGTATATAAAATAACATTAAGTTTATAAAACGTACTCTCTAACTATAGCTACAAAAGTCATAACATCATTTCTGAAAAAAAAATGTGTAATATAGTAGGAATTTTGAATTGAAATTGCACGACCAGTCTAAATGACTGGTCTGGTAAATCTAGTGTTAAAGGAATATAATATATGTACCCGAGGAAGAGTGCGTGTCGGTGAGTAATTTTGTTTTAATTATACTAATACATTTTTAGAGTTTTATGTAAATTCTATACAATTAAACATTACAATAATTATCGTTTCTTCCATCTCACACGGGATTCCCTTTCGTTTTAAGATAAAATGCAAAAATTCCTTCCAAAACCGGAACTCGGTTTACATGCACCATTAAATATCGAATTCCGCCAAATGTGACCTTTATGGCTCCCGAAATGGGTCGTCGACTCAGCAAAATTACATCTGCCGTCTACTGAGAAAATTTGGTTCTCAATTCAAAGTAAAGGTACTTGTCATCGTTTTCTGACAGATATATATTGATATTTTCAGTAAAGTTGCGATATTTTATAGAAAAATAAAATAAATAGATACCAGACCATCATTCGGATTTATGGAATCCTAAGAACTTGCTTAAACTAGATGTCCCAGATTTATGTGATGAAATGGCTTAATCTGCCTTCCGGGCACAGATGAGAAGACATTTTTAATCTGGAACCCGCGTCGGAACAGATCGGTAGTGTTATGGCCCAATTCAAATGTAGAAAGGCTTGTGCCTACCAGTGTAACGTATATGTATTGTTGACGGTAATGATGGAGTTATATACAAAATACTAATGAAAAGGAAGCTGGGGAAGCATAAAAAATATGATCGGTATTATCGATCTTTGATATATTGATTGAATGTAATTTTATAAATCAGAGTTGACTTTTATGCAAAGAATAACTTATTAATCGCTGGATATTATTAATATATGAGGATTGAAATTTCGATCTTAATTTAAATATCATTAAAGCTTCGATCTTAATTTAAATTTGCTTTTTTTGGATTACTGAAAATATCATTGTCATATAGAAAAAAACTAATTAACATTTACTAAGCATACTCTTTTGGGGTCTAGTCGCATTTTCATCTGATTTATGACAAGCTTGTCCAAAGTTAAATATTCTGATCACGCTCCCGAGCATTATTGCGTCGTATTCCTCTTCTTCTTGATGTCATTGGTGTCTGACATAACAGGTTTATAATGATCACTTTGATCACAAGTTACACCGTAGGCCGTAAACTCGTCTGTGAAGAATCACAAACAGAAGTTTGTTTATTTCCATTGTTTAATATTCATTAAAATATAATTCCAGTGCACTTCATGTACAACATAATGGTGTACTATTCGAAGGTTTAAATTTTTTTAATATACACGGTTCTGAAATTAAGATTACCTAAAGTGTTTCTTGTGGTTGGATTACTTCTGACAATAAGAGGGAAAATGGAAGTTTACGTCAAAGGATGAATTCTATTTTCAAATTATTATTATCAAAAGTAATTATTGTTGTTATTTTGGGGTAATTATGTGTAAAAAATAGCGCGTATGAAATAAAATACAATTGCAAAAAATAAAATACCTTTGTACAATTCTCTAATATTCTGTTGTATCCTTTTAATTGTTTTTGTGTGTACATAAATTGATAAATAAATAAATAAAACGTTTTGTGTTATATTTTAAAAACACTGAAAGAAAAGAAGCGAAAAGGGAAAATATCTCAAAAAAAGAGCTTAAATCAGACCTGCGGCTTTATAGTGTAACTTAATATCTATCGCGATAGCTTTCATTACTGCTGACTAAAGTTAAACGTCACAATAATAAACAGTTTTGCGGCAATGGAAATATAGGGTATGTCAAAATGAAAGCGATAGCAATAGATTCAGAGACAATAAGGGGGCTGGCTTCCCAACAATTATAATTCACATGAAGAGATTTAGTGACTTTCCCAATCGGTGTGTGAAATTTTATAATGGTATAATATTCTCAACTTCATATAACATGGTTTCTTTCAAATAGTATCATTTAGGTTCATGTAGGAGGTAGCTAGTAGGTCTATGTTCTATATACTGTTAAGAGTTCAGGAACCAGACAAACTTTGATCTTAATATGACTTGATTTATTGTAGAATTAAAGTATGCATTCTTAACATTGGCTCGATTGGAACTGTCTTCCTTCCCCGCATCTCTATCCTTGTGTAGAACTGGAATGTCTATGGCGTAATACTGACGTCAAAGCGCATCTGATGACGTCACTTAATAGCATTCGCAATGCACAAAGTTCAACCTGTTTCACCAGAAAGAGTATTCTTTCTTATGCTGTTCCCTATAAAGCGGAGCTGATTGTTTTACCATTTTGTTAAAATATTGTCTGTATTGGAAACCACATTTAGATAGAGAATCTTGGTAAGGTCAGTAACTATAATAATTGATATTATGATTACATTTTTGTGTGACTTTAATTTATAAAAAGGTCCGAAATATTTTTTTTCATTAAAAATCTAATTGTGTCGCAATTACTGCCTATTAACACAATTTAACAGGGAAACTGTCAGAAGGAAACTGTCATTACCATCTGCTAAATAAACAATAAATCCCGAAAATTATCTGTGCTACGTAATTTATGGACAAACGGTTTCTGAGCTATTTTTAAGAACGTTTTTTAGAATCTGCAAAATGTGAAGGAAAATCCCATTTTTTTTAACTTATAATTAGTACATTTCTTAAAATATATCCAGAGGTCTAAACCCTGAACTAGATACTTAAATCTCGTCTAAGACTTATAAAGACCATTTTGGAGATAAAAATATATTGGTAAAAGCGTTTTTAATGAATGACATATTTGAAATTGTTCATACATATTATACGTATAAAATTACGTAGTTAAGGATTAAAATTCACCTTGGGAAAGATTCTGATAGACGATTGTTGAGAGAGTTATTTTCAACTACTTCTGACTGTTGTATGCGAGTAAATGTCTGGTGTTAAGCCCTGGAGAAGACATAAATGGTGGTGGATTGAAATTTTCCCCCAAGCTACTCCGGAAGAGTGAAGTATGCCATACTATCACTCGTATATAATCGTCAAGGCTCGCCTAATTTCGGAGCGAGTTTTAATATATTATACCTACAGGTAAACTTTTTCTTTACTGTGCAGTTTCAAGATATTTTATAAGTATTGTGTAAACTGCACATTAGTATCGCACGTTGTTCATTAAAATTCCTAAATATTATCGTGTGCTCGCGTCTCAAGCTCACTCTCGGGGATCGTGTCACTTAATTACTTGTTTTGTTACATTAATAGCTTTTCCACTATGAATTCTTGTTGATTCCATATTTAAAACTGAATAAAATCTTTTTCGACGAAAATAACGGACTGGAAACAATTACCTTTTTAAGAACACGGGCACGATTTTATTTTGTTATCGGTTTGAATAGTTAACAAGCATAAGGCTTAAATTAGACGGTAGTCTTTATGATTCAGTCTAGTCATCCTTGAAAGACCTGAAAGATTGTGGTTAATCCAACGAAAATCTAGAAAAAGCGTTTTGTTGATAGCATAGAAAGGAAGTCATCCTGGCATCCACAGATTCTTTTAGGTAAATAGGAAGTACTATAGATTAGTACTATTTAGATGCGTTACTCTGAATCTCCATAGATTTAGAAAACTCCCAATGGATGTTAAGCAAGAGTTAAAAGTTCAACAATATTTTGATTTGAATGTTAGGGATAGATTTCCAATATATTTGGAACATTCGAGGAAAGTAATGCCAAGTACTATTTAAATAGTAAAGCCTCAGTTTGTAACCAACGAGCAACAAGCGACAATATAACCAACTATGTTTTAAGAAAGACATCTTTCGTTGTAGTATCAGTTCTTTCAACTATCATTATTTTTCAATACAAAAGTAAAATAACCGTTTACATACATAAATCTGAATGTTTAGTTATAGTAATGTTATGTGCTAATTATACTTGGATTATATATTAATCATGTATATCAGAATAAGTTGTAAGTATATGTAATTATTTTAATGATTATATTCTCTTTTTTATAACATAAAAATTTTACTTGTATTTGGGCTGTCTGGATTCCAATTCGCAATCCTTCTACGCGGATTTATCAACCATTTTCCGAAAATATGGAACATTCTGATAGCATAAGCTCGCTTGAACACAATAACGATTCGAAACATAATGTCACAAAATAATCTTTAGTGATTTAACTTTGCGTAAAATATTTCAGCAAAATAAATTATTACATATATATTGCAATGATATTTAAAATAAGTTGCGTATTTAGGGGTCTATTAGGGGGAAATTAATCATAACGGCGACGAAATTCGGCGTAAAATTCCTAAAAAAATTAACTCTCATTTAATAATCATAAAATAATGTATTGTTCAAAATAAAAACATTTAATATTTAATTTCACTATTAACAAATATAATAAATCTCAAAAAATACAAACTAAAACATCTAAATAAAATACAATAAATTAAAAAATAAAGATACCTCTGCAAAATTATATCGTTTATCCATTACCAACACTGGATCCATATACGGGCTAGTTCGTAATGTATTCCGCCTAACTTTATTTACCAATGTCTTACAAAGAGAAGGGAGCTGATTAGCATAGAGATTGCATGGACCAATCGTTGTTTAGGAGATACCTGATTTTGGCTGGCTTTCCAAAACACGGATTTTGGATTTGTGAATATTAAATTTACATAACATGACGCTTAAGGTCTATATTCATGTGTACTTTACTGATTTCAATTCAAATAAATTAAAGTGTTACTATTTCCATTTAATATTAATTATAATAACGTTTCTTAAATGTAATTTTAATGATTTCCTAAAATAATAATAAATTCGTAGGTATTTAACGTAACACTTTTATTTTAGTATCTTTTACTAAAATAAAAATGTAGGACCTACGAATTTCTTGTGATCATTTTAGTTAGCTTAAAAGGACTTCTTAGTAAAATCAGTAAGGTTTTATGTAAATTATATTAATTCCTAAACCCAAGATTAAATTTAAATTAATAACATCAAGACAAAAAAGCCCTTGATTATAAACCATTATTTTGATTATCGGATCTTTTGTAGAGGTTTTATTGTACTGTGCAAGAATTCCGTTTTCATTTTGTAACAACTGTGTCGTAGGCTTTCCGATCTGCCTTCAAGCATGACCTGGTTTTGAGGAGCAAAATAAATTGAATACATATTTATGTCAACTGGAAATATCACTGAGCCAAGCTGATAATATGGAACCTGTACGAGGTTATGAAGTGCCTACTATTTGACAGTGTCTTTTCATATTGCTTGCCAAGGACAAAGCGTAAGGACAAAATTAAATGTATTTTTTAAATATATTACCTTTTTTGTTGAAAATATTTCAAATGCTTTTTATTCGTAACACAGATACGTATTAATTGAGTGTTGTATCTGTTATTAAAAAGATTGATACCTTTTTGTGGACAGTTTTTAGAAAACTGTAATCCTTAGGTAGCAAAAACGTTTTGCTGGATTTGTTGAAATATTAATTTCAATAAGCTTGAAAATATCCGTGGCTTTATCTTAATCTTGTTTCAGGGAGAAGATGAATTACCCTACAATTAGACGAGGACAGGCGCCAAATTAAAAAGGAAAAAAATATTACGGTATAAGCCCACAACTCAACCCGACACTTCATAAATTCAAATGTGTACGAACTTTATAAACATTTCTTTATTTTGTATAATCAAGCGGTATTAAAATGATTATACATTTTATACAGCATTTTATACACAAAACGTACAGACCGTAATAAATTTTGCTTATAAATTTTGTTTCGGGTTTTATTTTCAGGAACTGTTTATTTTATTTTCTTAAAAAATTTGCTAATTATCTCAACAACCTACAGAATCAGTGCTTATAATTGTTTTATGATTTTTGTTGATAAAATTCAGAGCTTTGACAGCCTCGTAATTGAGGTCTTTTACAGTATAGTTAGCACAGAAAATTCTTACCATGTTCTCATTTAACATCATAAACAACTGTTAGTTTTATTATTAAAATTATTAATGAAATAGATAATTAAATTATTGATTTAACACGAGTTAACGATTTTTTAATTTATTCAGTTAATAATTGATTCAATCGATTATTACCATTCGATTAATTCGTCACTCGCGATTCACGAGTTCACCACGGTGTATCCGAACAGCGGCCGGCATTCGAATTCGGAGCATTGGAGCGAGCGGACATAAAGTGTTCTTTGGATCCTTTGTTCAAATATTGAAAGGGACTATACCGTGCAAGTAACGATTATTGATTTGTAAAGTGTTAGATTTAAAGATGTTCAATATAAGAAATACATGTAGAAGTACAAATGATTATCTGGTTTTCTTTGAAACCCTACAGCTTCTGAACTGGTGGCTTTCACAACCTACTAAAGTTCCACTGCTGGGCAAATGGGAGAAACACATGAGTAGTTAGAGATTTACCATCTCGGATCAGCCATGGTAAAAGTTGTTTTCGTTATTGAAATCAGAGCACTTGCAGCAAATAGCCAAAAAGCTCCTCTTCTTGGTAATGCATTAAAGATATAATACTAATTTAAAAAAAGAACGTAAAACAAAATGACGTCATTAAAAATCATGTGAGTCACGTCATTAGCGAGTGGAACCAAGAAAATATTGTAATTTTACTGTGTGTGCCTTGTTACAGCTTACGACAATGTTTAAATAAATTACAATTATGAATTTTAAACTATATTGCCTTAGAAAAAAAAGTAACATCAGTAGCAAAAAATAATAAGGAGGAGATAGACAGATAGATATTGCGTGTAAAATTTGATATACCTTGCCAGCCTAAAAAATACTGTTACGTCTCCTATGAAGGCGAAAGATAAATAGACAGATTGCAATATGTAATAGTATTACTTAGTACAATAAAATTTTCACAACTTATTTATAAAAAGATTAAAAAATTAGTTACGGTACATTTCGTACTACAGTAAAATAAAGTGCACCGTGATAAGATAAGATACAATATATATTTATGTATTTTAATTGATTTTAAAATAAATATGTCAAACCCTTTAATGATGTAATACTACTGTATTATTTATTATACGACCTTTTTTACTACTTTTAGAATTTATGGTTTTTTGGCTAATCAACGTTTTTGAAAAAAATGTCATGTCAATTTCTATTAAAATGTTGAAAGTAAGTTTCCAGCAAATAAAGTAGTTTTCCTAGGCGTTTCTAGTTATCTGTGCCTTCTGCATCGCAGATTCCATAACATTGTGGTACGTTTGAGGCAGTCTTATCTGAGGCTTCCATTATAAAATCCAATACGACATACACGACAAATACGGGGAGAACGACCAACTGAACCATAACATACTGAACTCTGTACAAGTTTAATTTGATCGTATAATTTCTCCAACAACTTCGCTAATGCTCATCTTCATTCGAAATTGAATTAGGTACGTATTCTAAGCAACAGGAGTTGGTTTGAAATTTGTTTTGGGATGCTTACTCTGCCAATATATGAAAATATAACTATATGATTATTTATTATGAAGGTTTTTTACCATGCTTATTAATTCACTATGTTGTATGTCTGCGCCAGATTTTTAAGCTACTTCCTTTAATCCGATTTTGCTAAAATTTTGCATACAAGTTTGGTCCAGGTAACAATACAATATTTTAATGTTTATTATACTTAATAACATTTAATTTAATTATAATTAAAATTAAATTAAATGTTATAATTAAAAAAAAATATCTCCCTCGAAAGGAGAGCTTCAAAATAAGGGCAGACTCGTATGAACATCTTTACTAAAAAAATGAAATAAATATGCATAAAATATTCATAGAAGAAACCCATAAAAAACACGTCAATATTTTGCAAAGAAAAATCTTTTTTTTTTTACTATAATTTGAAGTTATTAGTCCATACAAATTTTATACCTTAAATAACAAGGCCTTACGTATTTATTCTAAGAGTCAAAGTATACTTTACAAATCCATAAGTAATTTAATCGAAAAAAGTGCAAAACGAATACCATTAGAATAAGAACACATTTATAAAACCAGCATGTAGATAATTTGTGTATCTTTTTCTAATATATAAAAATGTATGCTCAACTTATCTGAATATTTTTATCGTGTTTTGTTCGGTTCAATTCAGAGGTGGTTTAAAAATAAAAATAACTGAAAATCTTTAACAAAGAATAGAATATATCTTTATTATACATCAGCCAGTTCATGAAGAGAAATACACAAAAAACATTTAACTAATGTACAAAGGGCGACTTTATCGCCAAAAGTGATCTCTTCCAGGTAACCTTAGGATGAACAGGATTAAAGATAAAGTACTTGAGGGAAGTTGGAAGTTGAAAGCTATATTTTAAGCTTTAAGCTTTTAAACTGAAATCACTTAGTATGGAAAATCACTTAACTGACATGTTGAACATTAAAACTGTTATTTCTTCCATGGCTACTTTTAGTTTCTTTTGATATGACATTAGCTGTTGTTTGTAGGTGATACTAAGTTCACCGGGACGGCTAGTTGGCGATAAAACACCTTATTATAATAAAACTAATTTTAATATTTATTGATTACATAACATGGTACGATTTTCTCTTCTCTTCCGTAGCAAATTACGTGCCTAACGGGGTCAATAATGATCTTGTAAAATATTACCTATTTCACCACCTCCTTGTTTACATTATGGCTTGTAATACAGATATTGAGTATAGAGTATTAATAAGGCGTGGACGGGGTTAATGGTTGATTATGGCTCATGGGACTGCGATAGATATCTTTATGATAAATCCAAAACTGTTCAAAATTATATTTTTATGTTAAAATCCATTAAAATACAAAGTGCTTGTAAAAATGTTATTAGCTTCTGGTCTACTAACAGGAAACATAATAAAATAATGAACTGTGTAATAGAAAAAGACATTTTTTAAGATTTAAAAGAATCGTAGTACAATAGCAAAAAGAGTCCAGCGAGTAAGCATACTTCTGATGTCTTTATCTTTTTATAAATCATATAAAGTGTCATAAGTCTTTATTTTCTTATTTATCTTAAGTCTTAACGCCCATATCAACCTTTTTCGTATTACGAAACTACTGTTATAAATGATTACTTAATTCTAGTATTGATTGAACTAAGTTAGAAGACACGTGAATCTGAGCCTTCAGTCAAAACATATCGCCGCGTGAAACAGAAGACTGAGAGGCTATTGGCGCCGGTATTGTGTTTAAAGAACTCTCGACACATCTTCATCCAGGTCCGGATTTAGGCCATCTATTCCCTCACAAACTTTTTATTAGCGAATACCACCTTTTACAAGATACGGATTTATTATTCAAAGAAGGATATGCTCAGGTGTATTTGAATATATATAGTTGTAGAGACAGTAAGTTTAACTAGAGTCCGTTGGCTTATTTATTATGTTAAGAAAATTATTTTAAAATACTCTTGTCTAGACTCGTTAAAATCCTATAAAGTAATTAATACATATATCTAGTACACTCTATTCCTCTTTATAGTATTGTATACAAATTACCAATATTTAGCTCTTACAGTTAAAATAGTTTTAATGTTTCCACCAGTGTTTGCACTAAATATCAAAATTATATACACACAATTGTAACAAAACATATACCATTTTTAGAATTTTTACTTACGGTTTAAGATAAATTATATGATATGTTATACCTTTTTAATAGTTAATCTATTTCGTAAATTACAGTTTTTTATTAAAGAAGTCACTAATATTAATATCACATTCGTTGAAAAAAAGAGATTTTAATCTTTTTAAAACAAAATAATATTAAGATTCTGCATGATACATCGCAATTGGAAAATTGGCAAAATTTTTTTTTTAAACTGTATGTGTACTCTCACATATTCATCATAAAACACTATACAAGGAAACTCATATCTGAATCTGATCCCTTATATAATACTACAGTAAAGAGACAAATCCCCCTGTAAAACTTAATTTTAGTGCTAACGGTATTATTACAAAAAAGACAACTGGCATATCACGTGACATTTAGAAAAGTGTATTAAATTTTCAACCTTAAAAGTCATCCTAAAATGCCAGTTTTAGGAAGCGTTTCCGAACATGCCTTCTAAATTGTCTATAGTTCCTTCAAAACTTCCAATTTAATTGTCAATTTTTGCTATCCTATTCCTATACATAATAATGAGAGAGCGGGATATACAGAACATAATTTTAGAGTGTGCCGTCAGGATAAGGATATAATAATTATTACACGACAAAGTTTTTGATTACTGTAGGCTGATTTCAGTAATGTGACTCAGAAATACCTTCCTAATCATGTTAATATATTGCGGTTAATCAAAAGGGGTGTAATCTTGTAGTGAGTTTCACGCAATATTTCAATTTAGCGTTGGCTGAGCGTGCACTGACGTAATGGTAAAGCCGATTGGGTTGAAAACTCATTTCGTGTTTTCAATATTTTATTGTCATGGTTAACCTAGAATTATGATACTGATCAGCATTGCGGGGAACAGGCCTTTCATGGCAAAAACACTTGAAGAGTTTGAGCCTTAATACCACCACGCAGAAACAGTACTGGTTGGTATTTACAGATAACAAATTTTGATTGACCCAACAAGGGACCAACCATTGTGAAAATTGCTTTGTTCTCGTTATGGAAAACAGTACTCAAAACACTACGCCCACGTATGCTATATATACTTTGGTGTGATATATTCACGCCCGATAATTGTCCTGTGACAGCATAATACAAAATACTTAGTAGGTCTACGTTAAACGTTTGAGTCGAGTTTGGATTAAACCTTAAGTAGAATGTAATAGGGTTATTTATAAGAACCTTTCGACCCTTAGCGAGCTGTCAGCGCTCGAACACAACTGGCAAATCGGTCTGATATGCAGATACTTACAGGGTAATCACTTTTTATTCTTAATCTATTTACTTCCTTGCTTCAAAACATGCATTTATACAGTCATGTGCATGCATTTGTAAACGTAGACTAATTTTTAAATATATTTAAATATTTAATTTTTTTTTATTTTGGGAAACTTTTTCAACAAAGTTATACTATTATATATGAGCCAACTGCTTTAACATATATATAAAACTTTTGATAATCAATTAACATAAAGAACACCTGTTTTGGGGCATTAATGTGTATTTTATAAAAGGTAATATGGTAATTTATTATGTTTAATCGGTCATATTATCTAAACTTTAAATTATTTTACATTTATATTGATACAGTTCACTTATATTTAGACGAGCCAAGTGTACTTCAGAATTTCCCAATACAGCCCTGTGTTTCTAAACACGCCTCCACTAGAAGCACTTTGAGTCGCTGCTCTTATGCGAAGTGACAGGACTCGAGAGGATTAATAAATAATTTATATTCAAGGAACAAAACGATGCATAGCCAAAGTGTCAATATTTGACGTTTCTAGAATGTTATATATACGTCATTGTACAGAGAACGGATGCTACATATGGAATTGTTTATTAATAAATAAAAGAATTGAATAAGGAGTAAATTAGAAAACAGTTTAAGATTTGGCACCAAAGTATTTTTGTATTTGATGAAATGAATAAACTAATTGGAATCCTATAACGGTTTACAGTAGGTCATAAATCGAGTGAACGCGGATATGCGATGATGTACAGAGCTTTGATGTTATTGTTCCAAATTGTGTTACGTACCAGAGGTACAGAGGGATAACTCACTTTCAGAGATCCTTTAAAGTCTTACGTGTAAAGGTACCTTTAAACTTTATATAATGAATGTTTGTTGTTCGTCTATTTCTCTCTCTCCTTGAAACTGAGAAAAAACACATTTTAAATTAAATGCAATTCAAATTGCATAAGGCTGTCTATATATATAATAACAACAATTTAAAACATATATTCAGCATGAATAAATAAATAAAAATAATTTGAAAATTTCAATCGAAACAAATCATATATGATATTTTTTACATCTTAACAGGGTAGCTCAACTTACTTTAGTGAGTTGAAGGCCAAGCCCAAAAAATAGCCAAGAAAGCTGTTTTTTTATTCTTAACCTACCCCGTTAAGAATAAAAAACTATATAACATATATGCTAAGCAAAGATAACAACGAGGATGTTCCTCACCCAAAGAGAAACAGGCTATCTTACCTCCAGAGCACAACAATGATATGAATATTGGTTATGACAAACGGACTTAGAAACAGCCTTACCACCAATCAAAGCGAGCAGAAAATTTCAGCCACCACTAGTAATGGAACCCCGTACCTCCAGATCTGAATTATGTGGTCTCAGCCACCAGACCACAGAGGCAGTAACTTCCCAAAGATCTACAATCAATAAATATGGCAAATCATTAGCACAGGCTAATGAAAAAATCTGAATGTCTAAAAGTAGTTGACATCAACACAAAACAAACCTATAGACAAATACATTAAGCTTGTATGGAAGCCTCGGTGCGCTAGGCCGATACGCACTTGACTGGTTTTTTTTGTATAACAATACACCTACATGTTTCGTATAAGTCCATTTTATCGCACACACATCGTAAAATTTGTTAACTTTCGTACATTTCCACTTAAATACGGTCGTAAACTCCCGGGCAGGTTCTTAGTTACTTAGTAATTTCCGGAAAATATTGCTGTTTTCTGCATTAAATGAAACAAAGTTACTTTCTTGTTATTTCGACATAGATTGGGGCTGATTCTAAAAATACACTGTAATCTAAATTTGGCAGTTTATCCCTTTCACTCAATATGTGAAAGAAAAGGTTAGCAAATATGTCGCCGATTGCATCATACACTTCATAGTTTATAGAAAGGATAGACCCATCTTTAGGCACTGGTTAGAGACATAATTTTCGCCAAATGCTATAGATGGTAACTAATTTACTCTTACGGACAGAGTGAAAGACTTTTCGTTGCTTTGAATTATTATTTAGTGCAATTTATGAAACATACCATAAGCAACCTTATATGGGAGAGAACGAGACAAAAGATCCATAGGATAAAAATATCCGGAAGAGGATACGAAAATAATAATATGATGATATGTGTATTTATGGTATTGTCTAACCTTTTATTTAATAGAATAGAATATATCTTTACTGTACATCAGCCAATTAAAGAAGAGAAAAACACAAAAAAACATTTAACTAGTTTTGTACAAAGGGCGACCTTATCGCTAAAATCTATCTCTTCCAGGTAACCTTAAGGTTGCATGGAAGCCATTGATAAGCGATCACTTTTTTGGGGAATCGTGTTTCAAGATATTGGGTTCCCACAATTGAACCAATGTTTTGTATAAAATGCTTATTATTTAAGTTATATTTGAAATTAAAAAGAATTATTCTTTGATAACTACATTACAACCGTTGGAGAATTACATTTTGTGGCCTTATATCATTAAGAGAACGACATATTGTATTTATGATATTTCTTGTGTATCTAGGTTACCACTTACTTTTAGGGTTTTCTGCTTTTTTGACACTCAAGAGTGTGTTTATGTTTTTTACTAAAATAAAATAAATTAATATAAATTGATTTATTATATTTTGATATATCAAAGAGAATAAAATTTAAAATTATTACATATAACTTTTTGTGAATAGATATGTTAACAATATTTTGTTCCGCGTGTTAAAGAAATATTTGTAAAATAATTGTTTGGTTAGCAATAAATCTCTCTGAGATATTACAATTTGAATAGAACATTTTTGTATCGCTCTAAGAAACGATTAATGCAGTATGACGTCACACCGTGGTATTTAGTATGTATCGTGGAGCAGCACTCTTCCACAGCTATATTAAAAATTATGTTCATATAATTGGTTTAATATAAAAGTTTATAAAAATTGTATGTGTTACCCAAAGATATTTGTTTTATTAAACAATTTAATTATTTTAAAATGAACTTATCAAACCCTATTTCAAATTTCTATAAAACCAATTACCACATTAGCTGTTAAAGTAATTGTTCTGTCATAGTCTTTTTTTTATCGCTTTTGCATTTAAATAAATTAAAAAAAAAGGTTAGTGTAGCTAGGCTATAGCTAATATAGCTTACAATAAAAACGGAAGTAGAAATTCACGTGATATTAGTACCAATTTTTCCCAATCCCCAGCATTTGGTTCACCCGAATCTGTTAAGTTTTCAGTCTTCAGATTTTAAAAGTAATCAATTCTTTAATATGAATACCAGAGATGAATGACATGACGCCGCGCGCGTGTGTGTGTGTGAAAATATAGCACTCATTCAATAAATTATTAATAAATTCTATCCTATATATTTTATTCTAATCTCGTAATGAACTGGCTAATGTAAATTGAATTGTGTTAACGAAATAAAGCTGATTGTTTTTCTTCTTGCCCGATACAAATGAGAGGATAAATAACCCCGGGCAGCGCAGTTCATTAATATCTTCCTACAAATAGTTCCCGACTAACAAGCCTACGTATCTCCAATTGAAAATGGACGCTCAATTAAGTGGATAACGCTTTCTATAGAGAAATAAACAATATCACGAATAAATTTCTTCTTATCAATATTAAATTTAAAGTAATAAGCTGGGTTTGATTATGAAAACAAAGCAACTTTAGCCATGGTTGGTCTTCGAATGGGTCAATCAATTTTGTTGTATCTAGTTTCACCGTGCACGTACGGCACGTAAAATCTTTGGTCTCGGTTGTTACAGCAACTGCTTTCATTCACAAAGTCTCATGTGTACAAAAAACACAAAATAATATAAATCCTATCTTATTTGAATTCGGTTTTATTTTACTTTGATATGTCTTTAAATGTTTGGATGATTCAAGATACTAGAAAAAGTTAATTTCCGGTGACGGGATATTATCTTCGTTTTAGGTCATGAATAGTTTATTTATTTTGATATTTTTCTTAATATTAAGTAAGTTCATTGACTGGATATTTAGCTGTGAATATTAAAAATATAAGTACTACGTGTATAAATCATCAGTTGAATTTAGTATTAATGTGTGTAACGTTTATGAGTCAGTGGTTAGTATTTACATATTCCGTTGCTTGGCATGACTCCAGCTGATGATACTGAACTGATGACGTCAGACTTAAACTGTAACGTCAGTTGACACATGGCACAGATTGAAATAGTACTCACGTGAAAGTTCTTCTTTCAATGGGTAAAATCCGTATAAAATACATTGCAAGACCTTCGAATTTGGTGTTAGGAAACGTGGTTTTCATTCATTTCATTTCATTTTGTTTCATTTTTGCCAACAGAAGAAGAAGACGGTTTTAAACCATGTCAAAGATTTGTAAACTACAGTAAAAGGATTTAAATTATCGTGTAATTATATGATAACACAAAACAATCATACGCCATGCAAAAAAGTTAGTTAACTGTCTCATTTAAACTAAACATAAATTTTAAAGCAAATAGTGGTGCCGATTCTGTTGGATTTTTCGAAAACTAAATTGGTTTAAGTTATTTATCTCTCTTCTCTACTTCGATGAGGAGAGACCTGAATTTTTTAGTTCGTGAAGAATAAAATAAGTCGCTTACAAACTCCGTATGAAAATCAATTGAATATTACGTAGCGTCGTTTTGATTTTAGTGCGAAGTGGTCACAATATGCTTTATTTCTCCCACACATATGCAAAAAGAAAAATACAAACAAATAAATTGTTTTATGAGCGTTTTAAGTAAGGCTGAACACCAACTGTTTTTTTTTAATATAAATTTTTTAAGAATTTATTACAAAACACTGCTTGCACAAAACCCTTGATAATAAGTTTAGATTTCAGATCCATATAGAAACTGTTACAAATTACGAAGCAGCCCTCACTAAGTGTGTCTCACTTTATCCCCACCAAAATACTCGCGAATTAATAAATTTGAATAATTTTACATAAATTTTCATTAGCATGATAAGTAAATTAGCTAACCTAGAGATTAACAGGATTACGGGATCAACAGAAGTTATATAATGACATAAAATAAAGGACGTAGGAAAAGGAGTTTAAAATGTGAAATAACATAATTTATGGGTTAGTTTTTATTTTTTTATTTTATAGAAAGTTCCAACTTTAATTTCGTTTGGGAAATCAGATAAAAAAGTTTAAAAACGGAATCTTTCAATCTCATTAACGACATTAATTGTTGATACTGCATTTATTTTAATTTTATATATCTTCATTCAGTTATATAAAATCACTTTATAGTTGCGAGAAAATTATCTCGTTATGAAGGTAAGTCATGACATTTACAAACTCAAGCCACGTAGCCATTAACTCAGTGATTTATTAAAAGAAATTAATGTTTTAACTACAGCATTCCTATATATATATAACGAATATATTGTGTGTTCATATATATTTTGCATACTTTTTCAAAACTAAGCGATTCCCATAGCTTAAACGCCAAAAACAAACTTACTATTAAAAACTTTGGAATCCACAAGACAAGTCAATGTCGTGGGGAAAGGTATACTCATTTATACCACAACCCCAGCAAATGTAACTGAGGTTTTATGCCTTTCGACAAATTTAAAGTATATATAAAACTAATTTAATGAAAAAAGGCTATAAGATTCACGAATATTTAGATGATAAGAACGCATATACAAATTGAAATAATTTATAACAATTTTATTTTTTATTGAATGTCATAATCACTTTAATTTGATTATACATTTCTTTAAAAAGCACTATCATTTCATTTGTTTTACGTTCATTATTTTATAATAGAATGTGGATTTTAATATTTTTCAAATAATTCTCAATAACATGTATTGAGAATAAATCTTGCTGAGTTTTGTTGACCTGTTCTTTTCAGAACAAAACTCCCGGTATATTTACGAACAGATGGCTTGCATTGATGTTCAATAAGTCTATACATATACAGTTACATACAATATTTTCACTTCTTCTTTAACTTTGAATTTGGGTTGGCAACTGATAATAGGCTACGTTCGTTTCAAAATAAATAACAAAACAAAGAAGTTTATTGCTTTAAAATTGTTTTATTTCGCTCTAAAATGACTCGAAGTAACTTCAGTAACTTGCTTAAATTAGTGTAGGTTATAATATAATTATGTAGACCTGAAGACGCCTAAAATCAATTTAAAATATTCTTAAAAACGTTCAAATACCAATTTATAAGAATATACATAAAAATACCATTAAAACAAGTCCGCAAAAATTAAATAAAACTTTATCTGGGGATGGATCGATAATCCCAAATGTCGCTCCATGCAATAATTTTAGCCGAGTTAAATTGTCTAACGGGGAAAGTTACTCCATTAGGGGTTAGTTAATAGCTTTAAAATCGTTTCGGTGTTGTTAAACATTTCTTAATAGATGAAAAAAAAAATTAATATGCAATTTTTTATTGTCAATTAGCATCCATTCGTCTGGATGGCTTCTAATCAAAATATTGAACTCCAATTTAAGTTCAATACTACATATGAAATTAACAGAGGCACAGTAATGAATTAACTAATGAGTTATTAATAAACACGGACTCTCTTGTAAGGTTTATCGTATTAAATAGATTTTCCTTTAAAAATTCTGAAAGGGAACAGCAACCTTTATTAATATGAATATACAAGATCTGTTTTCAGATCTTGTATATTACAATTGTAGTATTGCCTATAGAGAAAGAGCTCGGCTTAGTGGCTCAAACGCTCTTGTTCCGTTATTGAAAAAAAAACAAATTTCGCCAGGTTAGTCCCTGGACCCTGGAGGTGACCTGGAGAATTGCTCGTGCAGAACCCAGGTTACCACCGTGAACGGCAATGGAGTTACCGGGGAGTTTTAGTGGATATTCTCAGTGCCGCTCTATAGAGGTACTGAGTGAGCCCCACACACGCCCGTCGTTTAGCCAGGTCCGTAAATGGATTCCTCCTCGTAAAAAAAGGTTAGTCCCTGGATGGGTCAATCAAATTTGATATCTCAAGCTCCTTCCTACTTCGAATCTTATCTTGATGTAGGGCCAGGATTACTTCCGGAACTCGTCGACCCAATGGGATCTTTTGTGCTTCCCCAATCCTGATGTCCACTGTCCTGGAATACCTCCAAGATGTATTTACTAAGTACACTCGGAGTCAGCAGCTTTATATCTTCGGGACTGGGATAACCCAGTCCAAGAGATTCTTTTCCTTTTTCCATTTACTTCGTAAGACGCGTTAAGTTGTTGGTTCCGGTTGTTATGGCAACCGGTTTCATCCACCAAGAAGCATTGGGTCAGCGCAGTACTGTTTAGGTCCAAACTCGTATGTTTCTCCCTAGTAGGAACACTTGTGCTCACCAAAGGGACGTATATAAGTTATAGATGATAACGATTGCCTATCGATAAATTCCAGCACTACCAGAAATCATTTAACTTCCTCACAGAAATCCTATGACATTCTGAAAACATGTGATGTTAATATCCTATGATAACACTAACTACTTTTCCTTTCGCACAGAAACAGCAAACCGAAAATGGTGGTGGCACCTATCAGGATGCCACCTAGAACATCTTCTTTAAGAACATACTTCTTTAGCACTTATAGTATGATATATGAGCCGGTTTGACCCACAGCGATACTTAAAACCTGAACCCAGGAAAGATCACATAAAGCTTTCTGGGATTCTTCATACTACATATGTATTTGTGTAAACAGTATCCAAGAAAATCAATACATCGTATATAACATGCAATAATAATACGTATAACCAATACAATCCGTACCAATTACAAAACTTTTGTTTGTTTAGTATTCGATAGTCGACGTTATGGAGATATGTTTGCTTGGAATATCCATTAGTTTAGTAAAAATTTATACATATTTTTTGGAAAATTCACTGTATTTAAGGGTCAAAATATTACGAAAGATTGTGAAAGCCTTTGCAGCAACGATATCATTGTAGTATGCTTTAACGCAATAACAGCAGTTTAAGCTTATAAATTCGCCCGATTTCAGTTTTACTGTGTTCTTTTTATTTTCACTTCCCCGAGTCTTTCACCGT
This sequence comes from Acentria ephemerella, assembly GCA_943193645.1. Lineage (NCBI taxonomy): Eukaryota > Metazoa > Arthropoda > Insecta > Lepidoptera > Crambidae > Acentria > Acentria ephemerella. The sequence continues at coordinate 1,864,051 of OW971887.1, forward strand.
ATTCGTTTTACTTTTCATTCATGCATATGCATGCAATTCTACGCATGACTAAAGATTTTAACTTAACTTTAATTAGAGATAATTAAAAAGTGCGAATAAATCAAGTAGGTTACACAATATATTTAAGTAAGAAGTTTGCCCATAAGGTTCGACTAAATAAAATATGGATTAATAATTTTAAACGAGTCAAAGAATTTTATTTCTGACTATCAAACTAGAAATATGTTGTACTATAAAGCATATCCAATCTATCTACCTACTTTAGATACGTACTGACAAAACGATTGAACTTTGAGGGAACAAATGAAAATATGATAATTTTTAACCATTTTCTAAAAAGGTGGAGTTACTACGTTCCATTGAAAGTATTTTTGTATGTATGTTTTACCGATCTCTGTCAATTGAGAAGTGATTTTCAAAATTCTTTTTGTTTAGAGTTTACTACTGAGGTGGTACCATTGCACCAAGTAATCTGATAATGGGACCTCGTGGAAATTATGGGCAATCTTCAAATTTTAATATTTTAATCGTGGGAAATCTTCAAATTTTAATATTTTAGTCGTGGGTAACTTTCAAATTTTTTTGGTGTTTCATTATTTTTTTCTAAAGCAATTGTGTTTTTAACCTACGACAAATAGACAGGCAAGTAGACTTGACTAACGGTCATCTAAATTTCAATTTCGAAATTTACCACTCAGTATTACTAAACAAAAGTAAAAACTGACATCAAAATACAAACAAGACAAAAATAATTCAATTTAAGAAGTTTCTAGAAACAGTAGAAAAAGGACGACTTGCGAAACGATTGCAAAGAATCGATAATGTTTATAATCATGATCGCTTCGAAAGCTATATTATAGAAGGTGTTGAACATGAATCACACGACCTCCTGATTTATCTACACGTGACAAAAACCCAAAACAAACAATTTTAGGGTTGAGCTTCTAACTTATACGTTAATAGCAATTACATTGTTTTTATAATACTATTGAAATATTATTAATTTAAGCTGGGTGTCAATAATCTAGCTACAGATGGCATTATTTACGAGGAGATAATTTTTACAAAATTGTAAATATGAAATCAGTCAAATTTCAACGACACGTAATTAGTACCATCTTTATTCGAGTTGGTTTAGTATTTAATTTGACAGCTTGCAATGTGTTTACAATTTCTGATTAGGGTTTTGTTGGAGCTTATCTCCTATCTATTCTAGCTTTTACCCGTCTCAGTAGTCGACACAAACTACCTCAAATTTAAAGGTCCGGCCTCACGGTTCAGTTTCCATTGATGCCAAAAGTTTTCTGCTTGGTTTTGGTGGTAGTGCTTTTCACAAGTCCGCCCGGTAAGCTACCATCATCTCTACTCTCTCTACTATACTCGGAACCCATGTTGTATGAAGGAGGATACGTGTGCGAGTAAAGAATTCCACGCTCTGTGTAATTAGATACTAAAAATTTCGTTACTAATTGTCAACCAGTTTTGTTAAAACCAGATAATAATAACACACTAATCATTGTTAATTAACTTTTTAACCAACAGTTAAGTTGCGATTTAATAAAATATTTAATGAGATTCCCGTAACCCTAGTGTAAATTTCACCGCATTAAACCCGATCGTATTTAAAAAAGCTACAAAATCATACGACAGTGACAGCAACGCCTCTGTTATAAAAAATACTTTTAATATATGGATTTGCAAGCTGTACGTAACTACGGTCTAAATGTTTCAATTCGATTGAAACACTAGCTACTGGTCCCGAAAGTCGATATCCACGTACCAATTCAATTAAAAAGGCGAATGAAATTCTATTTCATATTTCCAGGGATGTAGATTAATGAAAGTTAGGAAACAAGAATAAAGTCCCATCTACAGCCCTATGTTCTAATTTTCGGACTAAAGTCGAGTGTTATCGTTGTCTATCGAGAGGTAAACACCGAATAACACATACTATATTTATGAAGAAACTGCAGAAAACAGGAAAACGTTGGAGTATCAATATGTATTGAGTACATACACAACGTTACAATTTTAAAGTTTTTTGAGTCTATTAAAATATATTGAAAAAGAAAAAAAATTGAAATTGAAAGATTTATGTCGCTCGTTTGTTTTTTAAATAATTTCCATGCACGCTGAAGCTATTAATAAACGCTAATAAACCTGTTAAAATAGGGTTGTCTTTCCCATTTGAGATAAGAAGGTAAGAGTGAAACAAAGTACAGTTTAAAGCTATTTCAAATAAATTAACGCCTTAAAGTAGTGCTCATGGTTTTTGAGTTTTGTATACACTAGTAGACAGACTGCAATCGTCAAACAGGCAGTTTTGCAACGACCCACACAAAAATTTAATTAAAGTTCAGTATGTTTCGCTCTTTCATTGTTAAAAGGGTATCGAGAATAATATAACATCTATAATAATGAATATATGTATAATCTGTCTTATAACCTATATTTAGACAGATTTAAAAGAAACAGCACGGCAATGTCGTTCTTACATTTAAAATGAAATAATCTTTGATTTTAATATTTCGTTGTTTTCTAGTCCCCATAGATATATAAAGTTGTTATCATATTTATTTTATTTTATTTAAGAATTAATGTAACACAATAAATTTCTGAGAAACAAGTTTATGAGGATAAATTGTACAAAGGTACTGCTTATTTCTAAATGAAATCTCTTCAAGCAGTTAATATATACAAAAATAATGAAAAAGTAGAATTGGCGTGTGAAAATCGCTTATAACTCAAATAATTAATTAAATGTAAAATTCGTAATGTATATAGTACGTTGGAAAAAGTTTCTTCGCTTTTTATATGAAAATTCAAGACATTTTTTTCAAAGTTAATTTACATTTAATTACAGTATATATGTGCTATTTTGTTCGTAGACTTTCTGCCATTTCTGCTTTCTGAGCGATCTGAATCGATAGTTCTGACCGGCGGAAAAACTTATAATGAACAATGCTCTTCCAATCCCACTATAGGCACAGCATCGCCTTATTGCGATTAATCCAGGTTTTTCCACAGTCTGTGTAGCCTAACCGACCTTTGACAATGACCTTTTTCGCATGTTCTTGTCATACGTGATCCACTTTTCATCACCAGTTATCAATCTCTTCAAAAATGATTCGGTTTCATTACGTCTCTTGTTTATTAGATTTCTTTCAGAGAGCTCGTGTGGCACACAACTATCGAGTTTTTGTGTAACCAGTTTTTTGTCAAAGCCGAGCAAATGGGTCGAAACTGTGTTGTGGCCCATTTCCAGTTCTTCAGCTATGTCGTAACTTCTGATATGTCGATCTTGCTCCACTTTTTCAACAATAGCATCCATTTTATCCGTAACACAGTGACCAGAGCGAGGTGCAACTTTGACATTAAAATTTCCGGATTGAAACGCTTAAACCAACTTTGTGCTACTCTTACTGAAACTGCATTAGGTCTATAAACGTCACAAATTGTTTTCGCAGCTTGCTTTGCATTTTTTCCTTTCTTATAGTAAAATTTTAAAATGTATCTAATATTATAAAATATAATAAAAATAGTGTCAAACAAAAATTTCCTAATTTGCTTCTTTTCTTGAAATGTTACCTTTTTAATGTCATGAAAACCAGCCAGATACAAATTGTACAGGTAAAGTATTTTATTACGAGTTTATTCATACAATATGCGAAAAGACTTTTTTCCCGATAAATGAATCAAATGAACTAAATAATTACATATATAAATTATATGAATATATATAGAATAACATACAAATATTAAAAAATAACACAGTAATAAATAATATAAAGGATACACAAAACATTATACCAAGGAAAGATAATAAGCTTTTACCCGTGTCTTGAACAGCGATTAGCGATTAAGTAGTCTTGATTAGTTTAAGAAATACAGTGAGTTATTTCTACAGACACCATGATCGTCAAAAGGTCGCAATACTTAAGGGTACTCGTAAACGTTCTTAAGGTTACGTAGAAATATTATTTGTTTATGTAATATACCGCTAACAATGTGGTTATATGTACTTTCTTATTATCTAATCAATGCTAAAACTCTCAGTGATGCGGCAGATTGATAAATTTGTATCGGTTATACTTTATTATTGTTAACTTAGATCAACATGAGCATAAATAATTTTTCTTAGTTTAAAATAGAGGTAAAAATTGCAAAATCTCGTGATTCATCTCGTTAAGTCTGATTGGAGTGGAGAAAATGGTGTCAATGCAATTGAATTCTTTGACAGATACAATTTATGCAGCGGCCACCAACAACACATTGTCGGCATCAGCTCAAAGTCCATTAAAGGTTTTTAAATAGAAACACCGTTTATGTATCAGTTTGACAAGTAGGAGAAGGTCGAGGTTTGCCAAGCAGACCTTCTTCACAGCAATCTGAACTTGATACTTTAATTGCAAGTAATGGCACCTATTGGAAGTATGTGCGGATATCCAAAGTACCATCCAGAGAGGTGAGCGCAGTTCTCAGTTTGTTTCGAGAAGTTCCAGGCCCTACCCCTTATGTAAAGCGAGTCGTTCGACATGGTAAAGAGCTTAATGCTTGACGCTTATTCACTTCACAATAGGCAGGAAATACACATCCGTTGTTTACTCAAATTTTCATTACTCTGTGTTTATATTATTTACTGTTCGCTAATCAACCGATTCTCGGATACTCGATATTTTTTTTTCTTAATAGCACGTAGGCGGTTCATGCTTAATATAAAGGAACAGTAAATAGAATTAAAACAAGCGAAAATATTTACTTATTTCTCAACATTACTCGCAGTTTCCCAATAGATGGAACTTCGTTACGACACAACAATCAACGTCATTTGAATAAGGGTATCGCTTTATCGCGACGGTCGAGGTACAAGCGACGTCTATTCAGCTTGCGTTATGGTAAATAGATGTGACCGACCATTGTTTACAGCCGCCATTTTGATAAACATTGTCTGAGGGTAACGGAAAACTGTACTTTGGCAGCCCTAAGATACAACTCAATCGGAACTTTTATTGCAAACTACGTTAAGGACAAGAAAGCGGGTGCAGCATGTGGGTTATTTTAACCTCAAAAGTAAACCAAAATGTTCCTATGTCGTGACTGATTTACGATGGCCTCATAAATGCTCCGCTCCAACATGAATCATGATAGCACAGAAAGCATTTAACGATCGCGATTTTAACCGTGTTTCCAAGTTTCCAATCTTCCGCTTACGCCGAAATCCAGACACTCAAAACCTCATCGCGGCACCGGCGCGGACGCCTGCCAAGATTTGATCGGGAAAAAGTTTCACAAATACATCGTGAGGTTAATGAACGGGGCTAGCACTGACCTCCTTTTTGTGTGATGTTGAAGGTGCGGAGACGGTAGGAGTCCTCGTCTGGTTCTTCTTCAGGTTGTAGGGTAGAGCGGGGGACGTCGAGGAAGGCGTTGGAGCGGCGAGGTTGGCTGTGCTGGCTTGGAGGGGGTCGGCGCCGTGCGGAGGCTTGCCGCCGGACTTGAGGAGGAGTTTCGGCTTCAGCTAGCCTGGGCTCCGAGCTGTATCGGGCCCTGGTCTCGCGGTCCAGTTGTTGCTGTTGCTGCTGTCGCCGGTGACGCACGGATCGGCCGCCGGTGATGCGGGCTGACTGTGACCGAGCAGCAGGCCGGCGGCGCGGAGCCGGCGTGGTCTCCATGGGCGCTGCGAGCGCCTCCATACTCGCGGAGGCCGGAGCGCATATCGACTGCGAGCGCTTCGTACGTCCGTTCGTGGCCATCGTCGCGGCGGTACTGACGAGCCCCGCCGCCCCCGCCCACCGTTAGGGCGGGCGGGCTTACTTGTTGCATCGCGGATTACAAGATCGCTGCTCTTTTAAATGTCACTCATTTGCGGCCCTTTCTAAACAGGTAGCGTGTGAACATAACACTTGCGACACGGGAATTGGCCAAACGCCCTATTAGATAACATTGTTATATGGCAGGTATAGCTTGTACGTTACTCTATATAGGCGAATGAATATACAGTGCGCCTATGATACACTTGTGTTGCTTGTGAACTGTCAACTTTCAAACGGTCACTTTTTTGACGATGCCCATTGGCATTGCACGTGCGTGAGTGGCTTCTTTAATAAGTCAATTATTATATTATTTTAATTTAGTTATGTATGATTAGGTTGACACCAGCTAAATTTAAAAAATATTATTTAACGTTATAAAACTTTTCGTGTTTGTTTAAAGCACATATTTTCCTTAAAACGTCACTTAAATCAGTTTGTTTTCATAAACAAATCAAACGCATATAAATGATGAGCCAATAAATTTATTGATCGTCATAAGACCGTAGTTAATTTTTAATGCAGATTATTAAAAAAATATCTGAACCTAATTCATTGAATCATTAAGTGCAAAGTAAGTTTAGAAGTTATATCGCCCTCAAATATATATCAATTTCTTATTACAAGTCAGGATTAGGAGTTATTTTGGACGATAATATGCGAACTGAATAGAAGTAACCTATAAATTTATTAATACACAAGGCTATTTCTTTTATTTATTATAAAATACGAAGCATGGTTTCAAATCACTTTTTGAGAAGACTTGACTGGTACTTGAAATGGATTGAGACAATCTGTAATAAGAGATACCAAGTCTCTAGTGGACTTAAAAGCATTGAATCCATCTATAATTAAAACATAACAATAACCACCTAACAAACAACAACAACAACCCAACAACAAACCTATAACAACCTTGTTAACCTATAACAATTTTTAATAAAAATTAGACAAAGATATTTATCTTTGTCTAATTTTTATTAAATTAGACAAATAAGATATTTCCAGAGGAGTACTTTTTTTTATTTTTACTATCGCCTTTAAAAAACCAGTTTAATGCTTCTTCGTGTTCTTTGAGTAATTTATAAAGCAATTTTTACCATTTAATTTGAAACAAATTTTAACAATTTAGTGGTATAATAACCTAAAATTTTAAATCTTAATGATACAATGCGTTTTGGTATGGAAATGAGATGACAACTGCTGCCCCATCCACTTTATTATGGAAACCCAAGATCTCAACTTACTAAGTATTAGAATGTTATTTGCAGACCATAAATGAATACGTTACTCAACATTACAAAGCTAATTGGTTGATTACTTTAATTCCCATTATACTTTAACTTCCACAATACACATAAAACTTTGGAAACAACAAAGTAAGTTGTGACCTACAACTAACAACAAAGTTAGTTGTGACCAACAACTGATTTTGTTGTTTCCAAAGTTTTAATAAATTATTTATTGAATATTATTTGTATGTAATAATTAATGTACATACAATAAAGTTTTAGAAAAACAGGCGTTTGAGTTTATATTGTACAAAACTAGTGCTTACTTCTAAATGAAACCTCTTCCACCAGGCGTACCATAGAAAAGAGGTATATATCTGTATATTTAAAGTCGCATTTCCCGACGGCAAAGTTACAACCTCTGTGTATACTTTGGATGACTTTATGGAACTTTTCCTGCAGCCGAACGATTAGCGAGAAGAGCTTGAAAATGTAACTATTAACGAGTTGTCGAGTAGTGCGAAGCGAGTTTGCGGTAAAAATAGTTTTTTTCCGTAACCTTTAGTTTGTGCATTTATATAGTCACAGATCAAAGATAAATGTGAGCAGAACCTATTCTCTTAATAATTTTGACAGATAACAAGTTAAAAACCTTATTCAATTTCTTTTATTCGTCTACACACCGTCTGCTTTTCATAATTTTTTTTTGCAAGTCTGCTGAAAGAGGTTTTGTTGTAAAATAAACAGATCTTTTTTGCTTACTTTTCTTTTCAATTGTATTTTAATTTTGTTATTTGTGCATAAATAAATTAATAATAGATCAGCAATAAACTTGAAGTTTATCTCTTCAATAGAGCTGAAGAAGAGTTGACGAATTGTACAAATGATCTATTATCATAAAACTGTTTTTTTAAAGACTATGAAAGAATATATGTTTTTATAGCTTGTGTATAATTTGTTTTAAGCATTCAAATTTCGGTAAGTCCAAATCCATTTCAAAAATCAATATCATTGGAAAACCTGATATAAATTCTAAAAAGTTGTACTATCAAACTATTTTCATCAAAATAATTTATTTTATATAATATTAGTAAGCTGAAGAATTTTTTTGGTTGAAAGCTAATTTAGAATTCCAATGAAAAATTTATTTTCAGTTGGATAATGTTTATCGAGGAAGGCTAATGTATAACATCATGCTACGTTCAATAGGAGCTGAACATCAATGAATATGTTTCAAAAACAGGAAAAACATATTCTTTTTAAAAGCTTTCATTGGGTGCGCTACGTAAACGGTAACGTAAAAGCCATGTATCCCGGTATAATACTGCTTTCAAATTTCTAAAAAAACATGCTTTGCTTTCAAGTCTAGGGGAATTGTTCTTCCATTATTGTTCTTTTCTTTAAAAACAATTCAAAAACATTATTGAGTATAACGATTACTACTTTCAATTTGAAAATTACTTTTTAAATTTATTATTTTATCATTTATGTATTCGTTATACGTCGCCAACTTCCCTCAAGTACTTTATCTTTAATCCTGTCCATCCGGTTTTAGCGATAAGGTCGCCCTTTGTACAAAATTAGTTAAAAAATGATGTACAATAAAGATATATTCTATTCTATTCTATTACTGTTCAATTGAATGACATTCGAAATAGATTTATACCTCTTTTAATAATGCAATTTTTATTACATTTATATTAAGGTTTTAAGAATGTGAACTTTAATTGGTACCAACATTACATCTTGGCTAACTTTATATTCAATATACAGTGTATATCCACTGACTACAACGATATTCTCTTTGACGCAGCTCTAGTATTATCTCCCAGCAATTTCCTAGTATATCTATCTATCAAAGCAATCATAGACCCTGGCAGGCATCGGCCGGGCAGTTAATCTTAACTGAAGCCGGGAGACAAAGCACTCGTTTGAGCTTGGATCGGCGCCGCTTGTGGACGTCACACGTAATTGGTCAGAGATATTGTTTAAGACTGGCCTTGATCTTGTCGGTACAGCTTATTGTAACTAATTAACCTTTTTTCCTGTGCCAGCCAATGAGGGTAAGTTATGACATGAAATTGTAGTAATGTATGTATGTTTGTTGCAATATATGCGAAACCTTTTTGTTAAAAATTCTTTATTCTAAAGGAAATATTCACAATTCATATTATCTTATCTTATCTTATCTTACACTCATAGAAATTTGAAATTAAAATTTGAAAGTTATAAAATTTTAAGATTATACGTGTCCTGCTCCAGAGTAAGCTCACGCAGCAGTCTGGTGATTCTAAGATATCTCTTGTCACAATTCAATTATTAGCAAATTGTATATAATTATGTTTGAAGAATTAGATTTACTGACATAGGCCAAAGAATTGAGAGCCTGGGGAGACAGTGGGCAGGTAGCAGGGCACATTGTATGAGGACTGACAGCTGTAGGGTCGAAAGGTCCTTTGAAAGAAGCGAAATTCACGTCGCGGCCGCGAATCCGCGAATCAACGCAGCCTTGTAAGAGCTCCTCAATGTTGAGTCACGATGGTAAAGGAAAGCCGCTAGATGCGAGCAGCGAAAGATCAATCGGTTGGTAGACTTAGAGAAGCATATATGCAGTTGTGAGTGTCTCCTGGCTGATATGATCCCGGATGATTTATGTTTGTATATTTAATTGAGGAGTCAAATTGGTTATAATGTTGTAAATAATGAAAAAAAATCATTTGTTTCGACTAGGCCATGCCTACCACCTGGTGAATTACTCGTGCAGAACCCAGGTAACCCAGGAGTTACGTGGGAGTTTTAGTGGGCATTCTTAGTGCTGCTCTATTGAGGTACTGAGTGAGCCCCACACACGCCCGTCGCTTAGCCAGTGGCGGGTAGGTCCGTAAATGGATTACTCCTCGTAAAAAAAGGCCATGCCATACATCTTAGGCTTATTATAGACTAACTGCAGACAGCAGCTAGTCTATAATAAGCCTAAGACGTACTTAGCCTTTTTACTATAACTCAGAGCTAAATAGAATAAAGTAAGTTATACCAAATGGAAAGATATCTCTAATGGCAACAGAAATTATTATTCTAATAATCTGTAAAGTAAGGAAAATACGTAATTATCTCATCAATTTGAAAAGAAAAAATATATCGTAATAAATCCATTAAATTAGGGTTTCGTTAAAGATAAGTTTTAGTCAAAAAAAACCGTAAATGTACTTAGATTGAAGACATATTTTTAAACTAACTCACACGTAGGAAGCCGCCTCTTAAAATTAAACAGTCTTGGATTGATTTTAAAAGCCGTAACAGGGTTAGCAACAACGACAGAGTTGTACGACTGTTTGTTATCAAACAATTTAATCTAAACTGGGAGTTCGTCTCGTTTTCAATGACAAGTGACACACTCTCACACCGTAACGAAAAATATGTAAGAGATTTGTCAACTTATAATAGCGAGAACTTTGCGTTTCCCTCAATCCATATAATCTGCTAACTGCTAAGTATTTGATGATCTATTACAAATGCTGGATTTCAATAATAAACATCATCTATTTGACATACTTCATGTAAAATATGTCAAAATTTAACGCGATGCAAAAACATCAATAGAAAGATAATTAAAATCTAGAGTAATGTGTAATATCGATACTATTTGTACTTAAAGCAATCAGAATGGTAATTTTTTGGACAGATATGGCTTTGAGTAAACATACACAGTGCAAATTTGGAGAACGTTTGGTCCCTTCTAATGTAGTTACAGAACCTTAAAATGGATATTATGACATTTCTATTGTAGTGTAATGTGTTAAGCACATAGTGGAGATAATAATCCGGGATTATTAATATAAGGTAAGGTATTTATTTTTTGAATACCGACAAATTTGAGCGAACATTACTTATAAATAAGTAGGTACACTCATGAAATTGTCATCTGTAGAACGCTGTTATTACAAGGAAAACCCCAGAGAAAACTTCTATAACATAAGAACAATTACGAATGACGGATACGTAAACTGTACAATACAATACAATACTAACTTAATGTTTTTCATTAAGTACTTATTGTTCGCAAATGTAATGTTTTAGATATGGTTTTTTGTGGTTTCATCGTCCTTTTTTCCTTGTTAATATAATTATGCTACATTTTGCAATACGTGCGTTTGATAACATTTTTTAAGTATATTCTAATGAATATACTAGTACCAATAGTGTTTATTTAGACTCAAAAATGACTTCTTTAGTGGAAAATAAGGTGTAAGATTTCTCTTCGCTTGAAAGTTAAAACAGACAACGCCTTTATTTTTAGTTACATTCAACTTTTTGTTACACTAGTAGCCACAATAGCTTTATAAGACTGTAGGCGCCAACGCTGAAGAATATAAAGTTTTTCGAATATTCAATGAACATTGTATAATTAACAGAAATTGAGACGGTTCAGGTATAAAAATTCACATTATGGGTACAGATGCCTTTGATTACTAAATGTATCTTTACAATGTGAATACATTGAGTACTTGTTCAGTTATAATAAGTAACATACAATAGTAATAGTAAGAATCATAAACCAATAATCATAAATCAATAGTCAATATTCTTGTAATAACGACAGTTACTTAAATATTGTAAATATTATCGTAATAATCTCACCCGCGAGATTATAAACTTTAGGAATATGAACAGCAACAGAAATTATACAATTTAACGCATTTTTTTTTTGGTTCATAATTTCACAGTAGATTACCAAGCCCACCTACCAAGTCACATTGGGGCAGCAGTAATGAGATGTATATGTATAGTCTGCAGACATCACACCAGTAGCCACAATTATGAACAATTATAAAGAGCCTTGTTCGGTCAATAGGAAAAATACTGTTATTTTTTTATGTCGACACAACCAATCATCGCATGCAGACAACGTGCATTCCGACGGATTATTTAAAATTTTTGCAAATTATTATAAACGGCGTGTTGCTGTTAACAATATTTTAAATATACAATATACTGTTATCGTATATTTAAAATATTAAACTATTAAATATACTGCAATTATAATATATATATCGGTGTAACAGGCGCCCCTGAAACAAATGGGTATGCTAACAAGTTGCATCGATTGGTTTGTATTCAATTTCGTACACGCGTACGGTACACAGTGTTAAGTTTGTTTGCGTCGGAGCGCTGGTGCATTTCAATTTTTATGTTTGCATTTGCTTTTTATAATACACGTATATTGGCGTTGGTTGAAACCCAAAAGCATTTTATCACCAAAAGTTATCACTTTTTTTGACAGCTTCGTCTGATAGATTTGAGATACTTATCACAAATCTATCGATATGGTAGACCAATCGAACCGTTTCTAAGGTGTTTGGGTTCAGATTTTTAAATCTATTAATAAAAAGACTTTTCTAATACTTTACAGAAGAGGCGCTACTGTCGTTGACATACAAATCGACAGCTGAACGCGAACTTTAGAACAGTCCTATCCTATTGAAACTTACAATGTTAAGGTCGAGTCCTTGAGCCAAATTCACAAATATAAGTATAAAATCAAAACAGTCCATCCCATTAAGCCACCTGTTACCTTAATTAAGAATAATAGCAGTACAGTATAAAACCTTATGAAAAGTGTCCCCTGGTTTTTCGCCTAAAAAGGTTTTAAAAATGCAAAGCAGGGAAGTGGAGCCAAGCTTTGTACAAGTAATCTTGCCAAAAATACGCGGTTTATAGAACGGTATGCCAAGAAATTCTTTGTCCACCAAGGTTGATTGCGACTTCTAAGTTAGTTATACAGGAATGTTGGTTCTAGGGTCATGGATTTTAATGTATTTTCTAGCTGAAAAAGAAAACGTTATGGGCCATCCTTATCACCGAGGGATATAAAAAAAATTGTCTATGATTTTTTCTCAGACCTACTTAATATGCAATAGAAATATCATAAAAATTGGTCAAGCAATTACAGAGAAGTTCGCTAATCAAATATTTATAGCAGTAAAGAGTTTTCTCTATTAGGTATATAGTTTCTATTACACACGTACTTTATTGCTTTGATACTTATTTTCAACTAGATAATAGGTGGTAATCATTTTAACATTAATTATTGCTTATTAACAATAATATCTGACAAGTGATAGTAGAACTAATTTAATCAAGTTAATGTTAATGTTAACAATGTTCAATAGCATTAAACTACTAAAATTGTTTACGAAGTTCACGCCATCAATCCGGGTTCTTATAATTTGTATTGTGGCAACATTGGACCGGTGTAACCGGCGGTCATTAGCGTGCGAGTGCCATAGATACAATAACTTTTAGAAAGGGCCAATTTGTCATATTTTTAATTGTTTGAGCAAAGGAGCTATTTGCAAATAAAAAGCTTTTTAAAGAGGTTTAAGTAACTACTGATAAGACATTTTACTGCTTCAATTAATTGAAGAAATTTACAATGAAGTATGTCCCGTTGTAACCTAATCTTTAATATATAAAGATATTTGTAGATCTTACTATCTTAGGTACAAGTATACTATGGTCAAAGTATACTATAATCATTGCCCCCGATTCCGTTTGTGGAGTCGTGTGGAATTCACGGATTCAAGCTCTTTGCATCTCTTTCATTCCAATTCAAAATCAATGGGATAAAATGACTTTTATGAACGTCTAGTTGGCTTTAGACTAATTTTTATCGGCATGATTTAAGACGCGCTTTTAGACAAGGAAAATACTCCTTAAATTCGTCATTTAAGCAACGTTAAATGACGTTATCCGTAATCTGTCTTTTTCTGGTTACGCTAATAATGAAGAGTAATACTGAGATTAAATTTAAATAAGTGCGTGCACAATGGAATTAGGACCATTGAAGTTTAAATTAAACTTAAATTTATTTTGTGCACACGCCTGCATCAAATATGCGCTTTGATATTTTTGGGTGGGAACTTTTTAATCCATAGTAGGTAATGTGCGTTCCATTTCACATGGTAAGCAGTTCGCTTTGCCAGTCCATTTTTATTAGAAGCCTAATAATACTTCCTATAAGTAGATTGATTATACTTTAATAGTTATAAACTCGCAACTATACTTAGAAGAAAATAGTTGGATGTTAGTGTTTGATCACTCTACGGCGACAATAGTATACAGGACGCCGGCAACAAAGATTTACATACAGACTACATTACTTACGTACATACTACAAGATATTATTTTCATTTTTATCTCCGAAGATTATTCAAAGTAAACTAAGCTTTGACTTTTTGTACATGTTTCGTGTCATAGCTATAAAATACATTATCTTCCTACCCGCCCCCCAATTATGTAACTAACGGTGTTATAACATGTCATGTCTTGGAAGTCGTTGGCGTAGTAGAACGGGTCAACCAAAATTAGTTATCTCGAACTTCTTAATACTACATGAGCACGATAAGTTGGCAGCAAATATAGCCAGTTTATTATGGCCGAAACTAATCATGTCCCATTTAGTCCTGTAAGGTACTGTAAAGCCCAGGAGTGGGACGTGTATAGGTTGTAGAAGATAATTTTGCTCTAACTGATGATGCTTCCCTACTGTTGAGTTACAAGGTGAGAAATATTTTCTCGAGATTGAAAATGATTCTTAATATCCACTTATTTCTTTACCAACGTCACTCCACTTCTATCACTTTTATTCGGTCGTGATTTGAAAATAAGTAAGGTATAAAGGAAAAGAAACAGACATAAACCATGTGCTCAGTCAATTTTAATTTTAAGATATGAAATTGGCTTTAAAATTGTTATTTTTGTATCATCTCTTATAAGTCGCTTGTTTCTATTTTCACAAAATAATAAAAGAACTGTTGATTACTAATCATCTGTTCGTCATATCTATAGTTTCCTTCTACATTACATGTGCGTGTGCGCACATAGCCTCACTAAAGTCGTCAGTCTTCTGGCGACTGCTGTAGGGAGCAGACGCAATGGCTTTAAAGTTACTTATTTTATTCACGTACTTTGTATGGTGCAGTGCTCAAAGACCAGGGCAGTATGAGGTGCCTCCAGCACAACTTGAAGCCATTTGGCCCAAAGGTTTACGAGTATCAATACCAGGTCAGACCTTTATTCAATTAATTAAGTTATTCTGAAGGAAAATAATATGTTTACGCACAATTTTTCCTTTAATTTGTATAGACTTATAATAAACACCATAATTTTTATATCTTATAAAGATACATTAACTTTTTGTTTTTACCTTCCGGCTCGCACCAGCCTGCCAGCAGTCTCACATACTATAAACATCCTATTTATATTCGATAGAACCCACATATCTTCAGATATTATTGTGTATCTACATTCTAGGAATATTATATCAAATTGAATCACACTAACTAAACTATTTCCTCTTTATTATTATGTGACATATCAGTATATGGCACATAAAATATATATTCTATTTATTGATACCCATAAGTGAAGCACTTAAGTAGGGTTATGATAGTCGAGGATATGAATTCTGAACCTAATTTCAACTACCAAAATGTATTACCGCTGATCAAAATTGTGGTAATACTCATCGCTAATAAAGTTCTCGCTCTCATCATGTATAATTATTTGGCTAACCATTCGTGTGTGGGCAATAGAATCTTGGAGATTACGATGATGAATCCATCTTTCTTTTTCTTTTTACACTAACACTTTTTCTCAAAAAACAAAAAAGTCTGACACTCGGTAAAAATTGTTAGTATATAAAAATGACCAAGAGGAATTTGACTTTAATTAATTTGTCTTAATCAGATTAAATAATAAAATGTCTAACCTTTGTTTACGATAGGTAAACCGGACCTACCCGCCACAGGATAAGCGAGGGTGGGGCGTGTGTGGGGCTTACCCAGTGCCTCATCTTAGCGGAACCTATTAATAATAGATTATTAAAATCAACTATATATATTTTAATAGGTCATGTTTTTTTATGAAATATCCCAATTTTGAAGACTAATGCAAATGGTCGTGTATTTTGTTACACTTAAAGTCTCTGTCCGTCACTTTTTAACCGACATCAAAAAGGAGGAGATTATTTTTTATGAACTCAGCCATTGGAGACCAATTTCACTCAATTTCTTTCGGTATTTGAAAGGAAATACTTCCAGTTTGGTTCCATTATTATCGAAGTAATGTTCTGATGATGGAAAGCATGAGGAATCGGAGGAACTCTTCAAAGTTGATAGACATGCATAAAACGATTTTGGGTTTTTTTGTGAATAAGAGCATTTTTTTCATTCTATAGAGTATATTCCTGAGGTGGTTAACGTCTGATAATAATAATCATATTTCTCACACTTACAGCTATTATCTAACTCAAAGTAAGCATAATTAAGAGCTTGTATGAATACTGGAAAACAGGGAAATATAGATAGTTATATGTATATAAATAACTAAATAAACACACGTTATTTGATTATTTGGAACCATCGACAGAGGCATCTAGCTCACTTTAGATACCACTCAAAATTGTGAAAATAAAAACTTTTACACAAAGCCTAAAACTGACTTCAAAACACTAAAAAGCCGAAAATAATTCAATGTAAGAAGTTATACAATTTAAATTTGTTTGTGTTGGTGCTAAGTTGTTACCAGAAACAATAGAAAGTGTAACACTGACTTCAATGATTAATTTTAAATTTAATTATTTATAAATATATATTTTTTTGATCTTTACTTATTATGTGACATTAACGATAATTGTTGTTTAGGGTATTTTCATTTCTAACAATATTACTATCTTGACGTTTCTTAACAATATTAAACTTACAAGAGTGGGTACTATGGAAATACTATTCATTAATCATATTATTAATTAGTATTACAAAGCTTAGTATAGCGTCAGTTAGATTTGTAATCACACATTCGCGATTTCTAAGAAATTATGTTTTTCATGGTTTTGTACACTTTTAATACTGATTCACTAAAAAACAAACGTTAGAATCTAATATTCTTATTTTGAAATTGAATAATAAAAATCAGCTACTTGGATATTTCTTATATCCTTCTAGTTAGTTAATCACGTTCTTTATTTAAACTGGTTCCAAAAATTCGATGTTTGTAACGCGATTTCTCTACCATTTGTGAACAGATATTCAAAATCAATTATTCGATAGACTATACTCCTGAGGTAGTCCCATTGTCACCAAGTCGCAATCTGATGATGGGATCCTAGGAAAATCGAAGGAATCTTAAAATTTTATAGGCAAGTGTTTTATCAAGTCGACAATACTGTCTACCACCCAACTAACTTTGACCTTAAAAACTTGTCACTTTTAATCAAAACTAGAAATCGTCCGGAAGGTTTACATTATTTATACAATTTTAAATTATTTTTTAGAGTTGAGTTAAGTTGTTTCACCAAATATTTTCAAGCATTAGTTTTGCCTTGAAAACATTTATTCAGTTAGGAGAGCGAGCTACTGTTTTAATTAATGAGTGTTTTTCTGATAAATGGAAAAAAAAAACATTTATTTGCACCGTATCTTTAGTGTAATAAAAATTTATGATAATTTATTATGTTATTTTTGTCTGTTTCTACCTAAACTAAATAAATAAATAACTTCTTACATTTAATTATTTTAACCTTTTTAATTGTATAATTTTTAGTTGACGTCAAATTGCAAAAAAACTTAATTATGTACGTATATATATTTCCAAGCATTGTAAACAAATGAGTCAGTTATTGTTTACTGCAACATAAAACCCATTATGAGTTGATAAACTCTGATTGATTTCTTTATTTTTATTATATTGATTATAAATGATGGATACGAACAGCGGGGCCGTTGACCCCCAGCATCGAGCTTTTGTAAATATAACAAAGGTAGGAAGTTTATAACAGACTGATATCAATATGCTGCATCGTAGGTTTTGCTACGAGGTATTCTTATAAATCTTTATTTGGATTTTGTAGTCTGTAGTTACTCCCGTTGCAATACTTACAATGTTTTATTTCCTGATCATTAGAATGATTTAAAAGTGACATTTCTATTTGTTATAAAAATCAGGCTCCACCATTGGGTCGTGTTGGAGTTGTGGACTGTAGTGTGGACATCATGTACTGTAGTCAGCAATGGGATGATATTAAGCTGGTAAATGCAATCTTAGTAGACATTTTCAAATCTCCGAGTACGAATTAATCAAATTTGTAACCTTGGAATACTGTCTTAGAGACTAAGATATTTGGTAGTCCCTTGTTTTTGTCTTTTCATTGTTATGAATTAAACCGTGAATGAACACGCACGATGTATATTCACAGCTCGTTAGAAACTGAAGAAAATTATTATTATTATCGCATATACCCAAATTTTTAAACCCTTTCATAAATAACCTTTGAAAATAAACACATCGTTAAGTTGAGTTTTCTTTGGAAAATACACAACTTACAAAAAAAACATAACTTATTAAATCATAATGTATGTTCCATTTTTAAAATTACTTTTTAATACACTTGCAGGAAAATCGACTGTTATATGAAACTGACAAAATATTTTAACGATAAATTCAAGTTTATTTACCATGTAGGTAATTTGGTTTGTAATTTTTCCCGATATTACTGGAACTGAAACCCGGAATATCGAGAACGCAAAACAAAAGCAAATTACATGGTATATATCCCGTTATAATTCTAGTTTTTATTTATTACCAATTATTATTTTAAGGTGGAATATTTTTCTTGACTAAATTTTCTAATATTTTCATTACTAAGTCATCGTTTATGTTATCATTGTAGCGGAAGATATCTCATAATTAAGTATAGCGTTTTCCGTATTTCAAGATTGTTGTTGTACTTATTCTATTGTTGTAAATAGATTAACAGCTGAGTTCGGTAAAATCATCATTCAATATTTATTATAATTGATGGTACAGCGTAAAATTTATAAAAACAATAGAACATAAGAATTGTTGTTATATAATGGACGTAATTTTGAATCACTTTAATTTTTATAAGTCTTAAGTGATTGATGTGTGACGTCCTTGATGACTTTGAAGTGAGATAGCGTTACTTAAAGTATTTTTTTTTATAAAAGCTGTTCAAAATCACTACGTTATTCCTTTGTCTAACCTTAACATATTTTAGCAATAAAAATAATAATTATTTTACATATAGCTTTGTTTTCTCTTATGTGATATAAAAACTAAACGCGGAAAATGTTTTATCGTCCCCAAATATCATCATCATATCTGCCGAAAGATGCCCACTTCTGGGCATAGGCAAAGCGGCCTCCCATAAGATTCGTATTATTATTTATTTACAACCGATATAACCTTTATTAGTTGTATGATTGATTACTTTAGTTACTGAACGATAATTTACCATCTCTTCCTCCTTAATACATAAATAGCAAACTATTTAGTAAACTACTGAGAAGAGCACAAAAAAGATACTTAAATATTCATGTAATTGCTAAATTCAACTAAAAATTAAGATAAAATGAGTTTGAGTTAAATAAAACAGTAACGTAACAATTAAACCTTACACAAGTTGAATATAATGTAAAATACAATCGATTGTATTATTTGTTGTTAAGCTATTGGACATAAGACTTATATAACAAAAGACAACTCAAACTATTTATATATCTATAGCCTTTTAAGAATTAGAGTCATTTATATAATTGAAGTCATTTATACAACTAAATTCATTCACACAACTGAATTCATTGTTTCAACTAAGCTCGTTATTACTAAAATAATTCTTAGTGTCCTTTTTAATTTTCGTCATATGAAAGAAACCATCTTCATAAAAGTAAACAGAATCTATAGGTTAACGTTACAAACAATGCATGGAGGAATGCGATGATGAAGGAGTTTTATAAATCACTAATAGTTTGTTTTATTTTTGCGATTGTTACATAAATTAAAGACATAAATTGCTAGTCATTAAATGTTATCGAATTTCTCCATTTTGATGAAATATATAAAGCCCTTCAGAATTAATTTGGCATATATGTACCTACTTTATAGATGAAGTTGCTTGAATATCATGTTAAAAAATTAAATAGACGTGTTCACGTGACGGATGCCGGTAAATGACAAGGGTTGAAATTTGAAAAATTCAGGTCTTTTTTCCTACTCAAAAAGTATTATATACCTATTTAAAAAGGAACCTTTTTGAAACAAAAGCTCCCAATTTAAATGAGCATGGTTGATGTTGTATCAAATATTGTAAAGGCATATATCAGTGAAAATAATTGAATTATTTTTCGTCAAATTTGAGCAAGGCAACACAAGCACAGAGAACCTACTCTAAAAAATAAAAAAAAATGGTATAATTTATCTGCAAATTTGGGTAGGAACCAATGATAGTAAAATACATACGAGCAGCCGACATTTAAGAAAGACAAAAGACAAGACAGAAGACGACAAAAGACAAAAGTCTCAAACTCAAAATTTTTTTTTACATTGTTACATACATATATTTAAAGGCAATTTTATGCCATCTACCAGGAAAACTTGATCTATGAAGAACAGGAAATGAGATCGAAATTCAAAAGAGTACGCATTTTTGTAATACGTTAAACCACATCACCAGATCCGTTTATAGCACGGTCTAATGGACAAATAACCTTATAGACAGTTTTCCTTTTATTATCTATTTCAAATTCTTGTTTTGAGACTGTGAAGAGATGGTAACATTTATTTTTATTTTCACAAAAGCTATTCAAGTAAATTATAATGACAGACACAAAAACTGACTGCCGTAGATAATTGGTGATATTCCACTTTGCCAGAGGCTAGCTCATTTGCTCGGTCAGTGACTTAAAGTTTTTGGCCTCACGACAGCCAATACTAATACGAACAGGTTACTTTTACGATGAATAGTTAAGTCAATGAACTATACGCATTGTTAATACAAATTCGTAACACCCTGGTACCGTGAGAGCATAATACTTATTCTGCGCAAAAATAGTTTAATATCTACAATTAGTACTATAACAAATTATGGGTTTTTATTACCGTCTACAGCTTCGCTCAAATTATTGATGATATTAATGACACATAAGCCTAACTTAATTACAATATTAGAAACGGCATTTATATCTTCGATAGTTGTTAATAAATTAGTAAAATATATAAGTATCAACAAGATTAATATGATATTGCTCTATTATCTATTAATGTAAGCAATTCATTTACACGATTCAGGAGAGGCCTTAACTGATTTAAATGAAGATTTAAAGAATGGCTGTTACAAATAAGCTTTTTATAATTTGAAAGTATATTTTGATGTGACTCATAGTTAATGATTAATATTAGTAAATATAAATATCTTATAATTTAATTTATGAAATATTTTTAAATGTATTTGCAATTATATTTCTACCCCTAGAAATAGTAATATGTTGACACAAATTATAACTTTATACTATCGATTGTACACAGAATAACAATAAACAATATCTTATCTTATCTTGTCGGCTTTCATAGTATGTTTATTGACAAGAACCTATTAATAATCCTAATATAATTTATTAATATAACGTGAAGGATTTGCAGAAGAAAGTAAAAATAACGTGTAATCTATATTGAGGACACTATACCAGGGAAGTGTATATATCAGATCACTACTTACGTGAATTAAGGAAGGCGCTAGTAACCATCTTTCGATCAAATTAACTTATGAGATAATACTTTATTTTTCAGATGATGGCTTCTCATTGTTCGCTTTCCATGGCAAGCTGAATGAGGAAATGGATGGCTTAGAAGCTGGGCGCTGGTCGAGGGATATCACTAAGGCAAAAGATGGCAGGTGGACGTTCAGAGATAGAAGCGCCAAACTACAAATAGGAGATACGATCTATTTCTGGACTTACGTCATCAAAGATGGCCTGGGGTATAGACAAGACGATGGAACATGGACAGTTACTGGTGAGGCTCATATTTCTAAACAACATATGACATAACACTCAGAATCTAATGTGATTATGAAAGGTGAATAAACTGAACGCTCTAAACCCGAAGATAAAAATACACAAATTAATTAAATCATTAGAGGAATTTCAATTTTGAAAATTTCCACCTGATTTAAATATCGATACAAAGTGACTCTTCAATATCGAAAATTATAAGTTCTTTAAATATGAATAAGTTTTTATCGATATTACTTACAAAGTGATTTGAGTTAAATACATTTTTACAGACTATCATTTGACTAGATCATCATTACGCCGATTGAAATGATTATATACAAAGGTTTACATACGATGAATGTTTGTTTGGGACCCTGCATATCTAGCTACATACGGATCAAGAACTATTATTGAGTTTCGCATAGTAATTGTTCTTACGCTTGTAATACGTTCTTGTAAATCTCTACCGTGATGTGAAGTTTAATGAACAATTGATTTTTGTCATGCTTAACGTTAAAGTATCACTTTGATTAACTATTTCAATTTATATAAATAAATAAGCGGCCTTATAATATGAGATACTTCAGCAGATTTAATAACAACATTCAAGTGTCCAAAATATAAATTAATTACAATCTTTTTTTAAATCATTGCAGGCTACGTAAATGAAGACGGTTCACCTGCTGATCCCGGTAGTGTTCCAACAAAACAAACGCCGACATCAACACAACGAACTACGTCTCCGACAACTTCTTGCCAACCCTCCCAGACAGTCGTCCAAGGCCGTGACTTTGTTTGCACAGGCTCTCTACTATTCAGTGAGGATTTCAACAGCAATTCTCTAAAGGACCTGACTAATTGGATGCCAGAGGTCAAATTTGCTTTAGAACCGGTAAGATTTGGGTTCAACAGATAAAGAGATTTTGCCTTGTGCACGTAGAATTTCGACTTTGGTGGTTGGGCTTTATTTAAGTCCTTCTGGTTAGCTACCACAACCTTGCCTAAGTCTGCCACCATTACAATAATGTTAACAGCATTGATGGTCCGGCAGTTGAAGGTAAAACGGCTAGTTCCTCTGTGGTTGAGGAATCCGGGCGTAGTTTGATTGGGCCTTATCTTCACTTACCATGAGGTGAGATGAAAGCCAAGAGCTACACTGTTACGAAAAAAAATGTATAATACATAATATATTATTTGTCAAAATCGCTTTATATATAAAGATCACGTCGCCATTATAAAATGTCAATATTCAACACTTCGTTACCAAAATCATCCTTATGAACCTATTTTTGAAACCTAGCATCAGTGATAATTTACATTTTAACGTTCCATAGATAATCTGTAAGAAGGTAGTGTGACAACTATTTCTATTCTTAATTAATTTTCTTGTTCATCATCAGCATTCTTGTTTATTATGAAGAATACGGCTAATTAACTTAAGTCTGACGTCATCTCTTTTCAGGACTATCCTTTCAGTGTTTACATGACAGATGAAACAACAAAAATAGAAAACGGTATTCTAACCATCACTCCCGTACTCTTAGAGGATCAGTTTGACAAGGACAAAATTGATCAAGATTTGGATCTTACTAACAGGTAACCTTAAAAAAATACTTGCATCTTTAAATCTATTATAGATAAGTTTGTATTTAAGTTTGAAAAGAAAAACTCTATTCCTGATAATTAAAAAATCATAGCCAATCATAATAATCCAAAAATATTTTTGGATTCAATGAAAGAGAAATTGCTTCTGATTTTATGAAAATTCGCTTGCAGGTGTACTGGGCAAATAGGCACGAGGGAATGCTACCAAGCTACTGACGGTGGACAGATAATACCACCAATTATTACGGGAAAAATCACCACTAAAAATAAGTTCAACTTCAAGTTTGGCAGAGTAGAAATTAGGGCTAAATTGCCAGATGGAAACTGGCTTGTACCAGGTAATTTATTTATTACTTAGATATAAATATTCTCTTCGGAAATCAGGTTAGTTTCATTACGTAAAGCACAGCTTGAAAAATCACAGATTGTAGAATCATTTGATATTATATCGTAAGATAACTAGTGAAGCATTTGACAAACTGCCATAGCCACAACCTTGCCAGTCCAAAACGTGCTGTTTAAGCCTCTTTTGCCGGAGCCTACGTCATTAGGTAAAAGATGAAGCGAATAAATTTACAAAATACAGTAAAAAGGTCTAAACTTTGAGTCCGTCGGGAAGAATTTTCATCGATGAAAATTGCATTCCATTGCATGCAGGAGTTTTTGTGTGATACTTACATAGGCTTGTAAAAACATACAAATTATATTTCAAGAAACTTTTAGTATGACTAGACAAACTATAAGTATTGTTCTTGGTTGCGAATGTTGTAACGATCTTTTGTGTATTGTTCAAAATTCTGTTTGTAATATATGGTGCTTCATATATCAAGGAGTACCGTACAGCGACGATTGCTTCTAAAGAGGCGCATGCTACACTAGCTATACCAGAAGACTCCTTGTTAACAACCTATTATAATACCTATCAATAAAAGATCAGCGAAAGAAGTATAGCAACACCAAAGCGGACGGCAGCGATTTAAGGGTGATTTGATTCATGTCCTGTCACGATTGCCACGGCAGATTGCAATATCAAATTTATAATAAATTTTAATAATTTTCTAATAAAGACGACGCTCCTCTCACTTCTTACCATCAGGCGGTGTCGAGTCATTTTCTGTGCGTTTTAAAGAAAAGGGAAGTATATAAGAGCTTTTTAAATCCAGGAAATGTTTTACCTCATATTGTCTCCACAATTTTTCTATATTTAAATTACAGTATCTTTATTGGGGTTGTTAGAGTCTTCAAGCATTTAAAACTTTTTTATTCCTTACCAGAATTGAACTTGGAGCCCAAAGACGATTTTTATGGCAAAAGTCGGTACGTATCTGGTCTAATGCGAGTAGCATTCTCAAGAGGAAACCCATCGGAAGCCAAAGTCTTGTACGGGGGCCCGATGCTCTCCGATGCGGAGCAGTATAGGTCTTACAACATGAAGACGAAAATCGGCATCGATAGCTGGCATAAAGATTTCCATAACTACACTATGATTTGGAAACCAGGTGAGTTTGACTCTGTCAAAACGGTCACGGACCGTGGAGTTTTGATTTTAAAGTAATTACATAAAGTGAAAACTACAAAACTACAAATTATTAGACGAGAGAGGAAAATTGACACAAGCACAAATATTTATATTACATGAGAATTGTGATAAAAATAATAGAACTTCTACAAGATAATAAAACAGTAATGACACACAAACGAAATAGATGTATAAAAACTTATGATTCTATTCTCTATCATAGGATAGCAATTAAATAAAATCGATTAATTTACAAGAAAGACAATTTGATAGATTTTATAAGTAAAACTATGTGAATGATTCGATAATAATCTTAAATACATTGGACGCTTCTTCAAATTCTTATAATATCTAGATGCATTTAATTAATTTATGATAATGTTTGACGCATTTTGCCGTACTGGTTTTGTATCTTAAGTATTATTCTAAAAACTATATGTTGCATGCAAATAATTATTGTAATATAAAATACTTATATATTGTAGAGTAGAGTAGAGTATTATACTGATCTAACTTTCCACGATATTTAATCAGTATAAAGCAAATAATCTATTAATTCTATAGTATTCTCTAAGCCGTCATATTCTGTAGTCTTGTAGTGATGTACGGTCGACCTCAGAAGTAGCTTAACACCGTTATACCATGGCACAGCCAGGACCACCATGGCAGCGTTCGTAGGGTGGCGCCTTTATTACATTGTACTAAATTATTAAACTACTTCTGAGGCCGACTGTATAAGATTAAATGAATTAGAATCAACTAAAATGACAATGTAAATTATATTGATATATCTGCATATTAATGTTAATATTAAACATTAATTCCTCTTCAAACTAAATTTAATTTAATAACCTAATCCATTAACCTCACTGCTTCTCAGTTGACTTCATACTGCTTTGATAAGACTGTATTATTCCATAAAATGTATATATTTGATTAATGTTTCATTAAAGACGTTAAAAAGTGGTAAAATAACAAAGAGTAATAGTCCGTATTGCGTTTCTTTCCAGATAGTATAGACCTGCTAGTGGATAATGACTTGTACGGAACAGTGAACCCCGGCAAAGGGTTTTCTGCGACCGCTCGAGAACACTTGGTGACCCACGCTAGGAACTGGGAGAGGGGATCCTTGCTAGCACCGTTAGATCAAATGGTGAGATTGCTTACTAATTAGTAAGTCCGTCATAAAAGCCGTAGTTCTCCCGTGGGAGCTGAAGGTTTCTGGTCAATTTGTTTGGTGTTGTACTTTTTTTACGTCCGTAGCTATCTTATGTAATTTTGCCAACATAACAATAATATCTTCAAGCATCGTTATGTTGCGTTATTTGAAAGTAAAATAGCCAGTTCGCTTATGGAATCGTGTTCCATCTTGCTTCTATCTTTGGTTATTTTTATCACAAAAAAAAGAAATAAAGTTTAAAATAAAGATAAATTCAATTAAAATTCATTGAGATTCAAATAAAGATTTATGTTATCTTATCTACCTACTCGTGTACGATGAGGGGCAAGGACTACCCCTATATTTATTGAAAATATATATCGGGGAAAAACGTTAATCAATAAGAAATTGAATATATTTTTAAGATATTGAAGGCAGTTAATGAAAATTCTATCTATGCAATGTTTTCTTTTCTATAGTTTTACATCGCCATCGGCTTACGTGTTGGAGGTATCCACGACTTTCAGAACAGTAACGACAAGCCTTGGGATAACAAAAACAGCAAAGCGACGCTTATGTTCTGGCAAGCCCGCAATACCTGGGAGCCCACTTGGTACGACGCACGAATGTTTGTAGACTCCGTCAAAGTATACGCGTTGTGATACTGACGCTTACTATACTATTGATATAGGTTTATATTTCAATGACAACTTTGTTCACTTATGCCTTTAGTTTAGCCTGAACTATTGTTGGTGGCAAAATATAAAATATGATGAATTGAAATGGATAACAAGAATCCTGTACATTTGATTAATATAGTTCTGAATTTTAGCCGATATGCAAAATTTTGCACTGTATAATACTTGTCACAGGTTGTTCTCTTCATGTATTTAATTCATAGATTTTTTTTTACTGTTTAAATTTCTTACATGCATAATATCATATAAACTTTTGCTCTGCAAGGTCAGTGACCTCAGGAATAGTAGATAGATAACATCTCTACCAGCCGTCTAATTTTGTTTTGCTTTTTTATCGTCAACTAGCATTTTAGAAAATAATACTAACTTCTAAGCATGTTATAAGCCTGTTCATTTAAGATAATTAGTTTATTTTTAGTTAAATATGTGATAACAAGCATTGATATAATTATTTTAAATGTCTCCGCTCAAAGTCCTGCCGCCTTTTTTATTTCAAATGCAATAATAAACTTTATAATAAAAAATGGAAGCGTTTGTTTTATTGAAGTCTTGTTTCAAAATTAATAGTATATTTTTCCTACTAAAAGCTAAAAATAATAAGGTATGTCTGAGTTACCAGTCTTGACACCATTCTCCTTTTCAATGTAGGCAATACTGAATAAAAAATCCGCGGGTCACGTGAAATTTTTATTAACAGTCAATCAATCATAACACTAGATTCAAACGCGATCTCAGGTTAAATTACGTACCACGATTTTTTTCATTTGACAAAAATCATAATTTAATTAGTTTGATGACGTAATGGAGCTCTTTAGAGCGTACTCCACTTGTAATAAGTCTTTGTAATATAACAGAAAGATATTGTCCTGCTTTACTGACGTATTTTGTTTTAGATACTAGTTTGTCAATATGGTCGTACTTTTCATATAAAACTTGCGTAATATAATTAAAAATAAAACACGATTATTGCCATGTCCTTATATTAACACAATTTATTTCCTTTCAATCAATTATAATTCGATCTTAATTATTGTCAAATATGTGAGTACCGTAACTGAATTATTATCTACTAAATATCAAGTATATTTAAGCGTCATTTTTACTTGGCAAATTCAATTTTGTCAAATCTTCTTAGTATAAAAATATAAATCTGTTCGTTAGTCTCTCCAAAACTCAAAAACGGCGTTTTGATTGGTTTAATAATTTAGTAAGGAAAGTCTTGTAACTGAGGTGCTATTCAAAACTGTCATTGTCCGTTTTATGGTGATCGAAATTATACTTTAATAACAAATATATATTAAAGTGTATTTTCCTGTATAGTTTTTATTTTATCCGTCCGTCATTTTCCTGGTTGTTAATTTTATTAATAATACATTAATTGTATGACGTTAGAGGCATAACAAATATATACGAATTGGAGGAATATAGTGGCATGTCTCATGTCGCGTGAAAAAACAGTGATTAAAATCTTCTTTTATAAAAATATTATAATAAAAAAGGTATGAGATATTAAACTCCCGGGAGTTTACTATCTTATACCTCTGTAAACATCCTGTGCGAACAGAAAAAAATATAATTCTTATTGTTAATATTTACAATTAAATTTTTATAGGATTGTAAATAAATATATAAAATTAAAATAAGGCTTTTAATTTGAACTGTACTATACTCACACCCTATCATACTAAAATAAACATCGGTATCACATTTTGCATAACATACGTCTACTATGGACATAATTGTTTATATAGAGACTATTTGAGAGTTGTTCAACATTGCATTGTATTACTCAATAGCTACAGCATATTTATGTTCTTCTATTTATTTTTTTATATTTAAAGTAGATACCACTATATCTACCATTAGAAATTAATTGCGTTGAAATAATAAGTAGATGCCAACATGATTTTTTGTCACAACTTTTTGTCAGACAAACTCGAACAGCAAATAAATTTTAAAATCAGGTATTTACAAAACACGTTAGTGTTAGATATGAAAAAAAGTGAAGTAAATAATTTAAGGCGATTGATAATCTGGTAGCAAGTACCCGTACAGTTAGAAGACGAATCTTAGAGCAATAAAATATTTAAAATAGATCTTATTACACTTAAATAAGGTTGCTATACATGTAGCTTTTAAAGAATATGTATTAACTACATAGTAATAACGCTTCTATGACCAGTAAATAAGATAGCTTTGCTATCAAAAGAACTGAAATGGGCATATTGTACTCTTGATATTTAAAATCCGGTCTTGCCTATGCGCAGGATCAATCAGTCTGTCTTTGTTAACCGAAAGAAACAGACACATCACAATTGTCGCTATTAATTATATTTAAATCATTATTTACTAATGATATAGATAATATTAAAAATAGACATGTTTTGGTCGCTAAGTTATTTAACTTTTATAGTGTTTGTAAATAAAGTATGCGTTTCCCAATCTCAATATGAAGTGCCGCCTGCTAGACTGGAAGCCCTTTATCCTAGAGGACTTCGGGTGTCGATTCCAGGTAGGTTATTATTATTATTAATATGTAAAAAAACGATTTTATCGCGCACTTTTGACGGTCATATAATATTGCCTACTTACTATTTAATTATCAAATTTATTTACTAACAATGTCTACAAACAATGTTAAACATTAAGTTGCTTTTTAAAGCCTAAATTACGTATTATTAAATAATTAATACGGATTACGTCTATATGTAAAGATGTAGATTTTCAGATATATTTCGAATATATGAGTTAGTATTTAACGACAATGCATAAAAAATTTCAAAAAGTAACGTAGAATAGTCAAAAACCCTTGTAGTTACTATTAAATCATTAACATTAAATGTAACACCTTATTTCATGCTTACTGAACTATTTTATATGTATTATTATATGTATCATTTTATATGAAGCGTTATTCGATCACTTGTTTGTCAAGCTTGAATATTTTGATGCCTTTGAATTGGCATATGAGATAGTATCTAACTTAATTCAAAATTTAGTAAAAATTTCTCACTTATAACATATTGCTTACATGGATTATGCAATGAATTATTCCATCCTGTACCAATATTAGATTTGGACTTATATTCTTAAAAATAGAAACAGCAATTCAACACATATTGCATATCTATTGCTGTGTGACAAGGCTACATCTAAATATGACGATTTATAAAAACGGCAGTGAATTAACAATACTTTAGATGAATACCATTGCTAATATTGGAGTTACGATAAAAGACGGCAGATTCAGGATTGGAACATGTTTTAAGCTAGATATGTTTTTACGTGTGAGTGTGAATCGCCGGATTTAAATATTGTTACTAACTAAGCGGATTGTTTAACCAGTCAAGCATTTTTAAATTTGTATTCTTATTCTACTTTTATGACTAATCATTAAAGTTCTTGATACTTAAATATGTAAGTGTGGGAAGGCTTCACGTGATCACTTACAGAAGTTACTGATAAGTTGAAATGCTTCTTCACTTTATTTGAAGTTTAAATTTTAATGTAACTGTATAATTTTATTATTAACTTAACGATCGAATGAACTTCGTATCGTCTACAACTGTGTCTGCAACAACGCCATCTATTATAAGCTATCTAAACTTATGATGGAATGATTTTCCTCAGCAAATAATTTTGAACTGTTATTTTTTTTGGAAGTTGTTTATTTGGTACTGTAATTGAATTAACGAGATTTACGGACCATAAAAAACAATCCGCTTTCTAAAATATATGTTGAAACTTCATAATTCAACTATATATATATATATGCAAAATGCTAGAAATGCTAGATGAAAAAGCTTGCTTGGTTGTGGTAATCGAAAACGCCTACGAACTCTACAAACAACACGAAAAAAGTGCACATCTTAAAATTAACATTAACTGGGCAAGGTACCAAACAAGTTACTTCATAGCAATAAAGTTAATAAACTCAACTCTATTGATACCACGATGATGTCAGTTTAACCGAACGAGAAGGAAAATGTTTAATATACAACATTGGGTATATTTAAGTAAGAATATAATGTTATTTAAATATGATGTTACAATAACAAAAAAGTTAAATTATTAAAAAAAATATTATGTAATAAAAAGTGATTTAACCTATTTTTCATCTTCAAAACTTATCAAACTTAAAGTAATCAGAAGTAATAAATAAGATATTTACAAATCTATCCAAGAGTTGCTAGTAATTCGAATATATAATAAAAATTCGATGGCGCTGTATGTTATTCTTTTCATGGCCCTGAGATATGATCTGAATATCTATCAAAATTACAATTTTAAATGAACAATAACTTCTCGATCGCTTCTAATAAAATCAACAGCTCATATACGTCCGCACTGACTGACCAAGATCGGGTTGATAATAAATAACAACAATAAAGATAATAAATTATTTACGTGTTTACAATGAAGCAAACGTTTTCACATATATATTGTTTAAGTAGTAATAATACAACCTCTCAAAAACAAAAAAAAACAGAACAAACACGATATCCCCACCTAAAAAATAAATTACAATTATTATCATTTGAGGTTTTGATCCAATTTGTTTACAGACGATGGCTATTCGTTGTTCGCTTTCCATGGGAAATTAAACGAAGAAATGAATGGATTAGAAGCAGGCAAGTGGTCAACGGACATTCTACAGACGAAGAACGGTCGATGGACATTCCTGGATAGGAATGCTAGCCTCAAGGTTGGAGACACTATCTATTTCTGGACATATGTGCTCAGAGATGGGTTAGGATACAGGCAAGACAATGGAGAATGGAAAGTAACAGGTGAGTTATCTACCATCTTTATGACTCAATAAAACTCAAGAAGAATACGAGACATATTTCTAAGTATGCTCGTGAGCAAATTCGTGGTTGACATTTATATTTTCGTATTAGTGAAAATAAATTAAGCAAAGCCAATAATTACAGAGCTTCGTATGTGGTGTACAATATGCCAGCATATTAATAGTATATAAGTATGCCAACATGCTACTTTTGCTGACAATCATATCCGATCGACAACTTTAACACCGACTGTAAATGTACGAAACGATTAATATTTTCTAAAAAGTAGAAATTACTGTAATCTTGTATCCTGAAATTATTCATTATCAGAGTCAACAAGCCTATGTTTATACAAATACTCTTGTCGCGCAGGTTACGTAGACGAAGCTGGAAACTCGGTCCAGGGTACCCCTGCAGCAGAAAGCATTCCACGTATTGAATCATCTGTGCCTAAGCCCGCTCAATCTCCACGACCTCCCCAACCTTCAAGTCCTGGGGGCATACAGTATCCCTGCGAGATTTCCTTATCAACTGTATCAGTTCCGGGATATGTCTGCAAGGGACAGCTGCTCTTCGAAGACAACTTCACCAACAGCCTTGAGAAAGGCAAGATATGGACTACTGAAATTAAGTTTCCAGGCGAACCCGTGAGTAGTTTTAACGAACCGCTTTTTTGAAGCGATTAAATATTTTTATAAGTCAACTTCAGCTAATGAGCCAATTTTGTAGTAAAATCTTCCTTCAAATATATCTATATAAAGAGAGAAAAACGAACTTCACATATGTTCGTTTTTCTAAATGATCATTAATTGTTGTTAGTCAATTTCAAAACTAAACGCTTTTTAAAAGACGTTGAAATGGAATAAAATAATTTACATATACAATTTATAATAAAAATAAAATTTACAATTAACTGAACTTTATCAAAAAGTGTAACCATGTCTTCCTACAGACCAATGTCACTTTGAAAGAGTACTAGCTCTACATATAGGCGATATTTCATCAAACTAATCGTGCAGGTAGTTAACGTGACATCGAAGATTGTTACATTAGTTAGGCAGTTAAAAACTGGTGAACTCAATATACGCCTTGAAGCCGTATACAGGCTGTTTACAATATTAAATAAAGTTTACGTCTTAAGCTGATGTTATACACAAAACGTATTAGTTTGGGAAGTTAAGGAACAAACTCTACATACTCATGAATAACTCAGCAAAATAGGAACTTAAGTCGAGTCTTATGCAGCTTATGCGTCTTAAGCTGTTGTGGATGTAATCATAAGTTTGGACACTAGACTATCTACCTATCTTCACATATGGATGCCCAAACATTGAGTAGTGTTGAGGCATTTGATGTGATCTTTGGCTGGGTTGACATCATTCTATCAATTCTGTCTTAATTCTAGCAATTATCACGCTATAATTTATAGTGAAAGAAATATCCTATTTCCATCTTATTATTTTTCAATCGATCTTTATATTTAAGATGCTGCAATGATGATACAGTTCTATAAACCGTGTTTCCAGGACTACCCGTTCAACCTGTATCTGAACGATGGAAACCTTCGAGTTAGAGACAACAAGCTATTTATTAGACCAGTGACTCTTGAGTCGAAGTATGGAGATGATTACGTGACACAGTCTTTGGATCTGACTGCCAGGTAGAATCATTTTTAAGTAATTATTTTAACAGGGTTTGATACGTTGCTTTCTTGCCACGGCTGTAATATGATTGAATAGTATTTACGAATTGTCAGTGCTATAAGAACCTTATTGGCTTCTATTGTAAATTAATAAGGACATTTAAAGTCTACAGTACCGCTATTTGTACAAAATTAACATTAGTATTTATGTAAACCATGGAAATTCTATATTCCTAAACAAAATACGTTGATAAAGAACTACTGGAAAGTTAATTCTATTTTCCCTGTAATTATAGGTGCACTGGTTTCATTGGTACAGAACAGTGCTCTCAAGAAGCTACAGGCGCCAAGATTCTCCCACCCATCATCACAGCCAAGATCAATACTAAAGATCGCTTCAGTTTCAAGTATGGCCGCGTTGAAGTCAGAGCCAAAATGCCAGAAGGAGATTGGCTTGTACCTTGTAAGTTAATTAAATAAACTATTCTCTCGTATCTCACTATAAATAAATCAAAATAGTTTCGACTAGACACCAATGAAAATGAAGAGAAGCCATTATGTATTGACATCGTAGGAGATAAAGCTCTCTTCTACCAACGTGACGCTTCCTCGTCTAGTTCTGGCGACCTCACTCATCGTAGAAACTTTGAGTGGGAAAAAAAATTTTGAGTGGGAAAATAATACCTTTGCTACCCTTTCCATTTACTGAAGACTTAAATTTTATTTCACTTCATATTCACTCACATTTTTTGAACTGAATCGAACCCGTTCGGCATTTAATACACAATTAAAATGGCCCGAGATAAGTTTGTATAATTATCACCAAATTCATTCTAGATTGTTTTTAATTACATTTATAATTTAAAATATTGGGTTTTAATTGTTTTCGAAGAATGTCGACAATAACAATAAGACTTAAGACTGTGTGTGAAGGAAAAATACACAAAAAATACATTTAGTTAAATCAATGTTATCGCCGTTTAATTGATACCAACAAATAATTGCTTAGTAATGGATTGTTGTTTTAATAATTCTATATAACAGAAATCGATATTTGATTCAAGTTGAATATAGTATAAAAGATCTCCAGTTATATGAAGCGTTAATATAAATGACGGGGGTTTTCTCTGTGATGTTGTTAATATTGATTTACGACTAGTAGAGCTAGAGAACAATTTTTATAATTATATTCGACATATGTACTTAATAAATACATAATGTTTCTTTTTGATTTATACAGGGTGCGCGTTTACTAGTTTTTACTACAATAACCACTAGCCATCAAACGGCCAGTCAGGTTGTGTTTTTACTTCAAAATAGTTTATAAACTTACCAAAAGTTATATAACACATGCTCTATGGCGAATTTTAAGTTCGAAAATTAATGTCCTATATCCTATAGTGCGAGTAGGATGCAGATAGATCTCGTGATGAAACAATGTTGAGAGAAAAGTAATTACAGTAATAAAAAAATATTTTATAGTGATACAGTTGGAGCCAAGGGACCACAAATATGGAGTCAAAAATTACGCATCTGGAATCATGCGAATAGCTTGCGTTAAAGGAAACGTTGAATTTTCAAAGAAGTTGGTCGGAGGGCCAATTTTGTGTGATGCTGACAATTTCAGGTGAGATTTTCTATGATAATATTACCTAGCGCAAAATTCTTCAGATATTAGATTCATAATCAAATTTGTACAATAAAGCATTTTATATGTATATATTATAATATCAACCAGAGACGCCATTTACTAGATACTTCCTCGAATGCTAAGTCGATCAGTCTTACTTTTAGCGGCTTTCCGGTACCATTAACTATCGTTGGTCCACCTTGTAGGACGCCTACCAACGCTGGAGTGTTATTAATATTTGCCATGGCAGTCAGCCCGTAGAGGATGATTAGTAGGTAGTTGAGAATGCCTTTACTACTAGTCCCACATGCCCCTACAGTTGGCGCTGTACTGTAAGAATGATGCGTAAATGTAGGTTGAATACATCCGACAAAAAGGACACAAACTCTGCTACTCCAGCCGCCAATCGAGAAACTTTTGTCCACTGTGGCCGTCAGTTCTTTTGGTAATGTACGCTACACACTGCCACAGGCCTGCCAGTAAGGTTGGCCAAAGAATTGGCTACTCTAACTCGTAGCCAAATAACACTAAAATACCACACCTATTTTTTGCTCGTAATCTTCTTGAAATCTAGGAACAGGGAAAATTAACCCTTACATCAATTAACGCATTTTCCTAATTTACACAGGCGCAAGATCAATAATGTATATCTTCAGACAAGTCGATTGAACTATCATACTCCCGTCACGTACAAAATAATCTCATAAGATCCCTTAGAACTAAAACCTTAAATTTTCAGGAACACTTATTTGAAAGAGAAAATTGGTTTTGATCAATGGTCGAAGGACTTCCATAACTACACTCTGGAATGGAGACCTGGTAACTATCGCTGTTAACTGTTTCACATTTGAATATAGAATTATTTATATAGCCTTATTAGGATTGTATTTGCCCTTGAAGGTTACCGTAACGTTATTATAAAAATTAAAATTAAAAAAAGGACAGAGACACTAGGGAGAAATTTCTTTATGATATTGTAATGCCTACAGTTAAATTGCCTGTAGCCAATTGCCTACGTGAAGTTTATACAAAATAAAAGAAACACTTTAAAATTACTATTAGAAGCAAAAATCGTCTATTTCTATCTGACTCTGATCTGTGTACTGGTTTCCTTGAGTTTCGTGTGAGATCCAAATACAAAACAACAGATTCTTGCTTTAGAGAAGTATTAAGACTCTTTTCTCCACTAAGTTGCAACACTTGCAGCGTTACAACTCCTAAAACGTCAATAATTCTGTTTATTTAATATTTGTACATAACAACCACACAAAGAGAATAACATGGGAATTGTACAAAGTAACTTCTTTTTCCTGATAAAAATCTCTTCCAACAGCCGCACATATGGAAGAGATAATTGGAAAGATTGTACAATTATGTACCTCCTTACTCGAATAAGATAATACTGTCGTATTTCCCAACTCACCTTAATAAGAAATAATCAACCTTATTATTAAAGCACAAACGCCGCTAAGTGTTATATAATTAATAAAAATAATTCATTGAATTGAAAAGATATTTTATTTTAACTCACAAGCCATAGACAAGACATTTACCAGACATTGACAAGCTCTCGGAGAATCAGTTTTTAAAAAGAAATAAATAAGTAAGAAGTATTATTACTACACTAAGACAAATAAATACAACAAAAACTGTCGGTAGAAATTTATCATTGAACAAATATAAAAATTAAAATAACTTAATGAAATAAATATATTCGTATTATACGACGCACATAATTAAATTGGTAATAGCTCTTTAAATTGCAGATGGCATTACTCTTTCTGTCGATGGAGAAAAATATGGTGAAATTAACCCAGGAAACGGATTTTCTGAAGAAGGCAAAAAACAGATGGTTCAAGCTTCTTCTCAGTGGCTCAGAGGAACAACAATGGCGCCACTTGATGACATGGTAAGTTTCATGGAAAGCGAGCTTGGCGCTTCTCTCCTCCACGACACGACTCGCCTTAGCCGAGGTTCAAGCCTTTAGAGGCACCCTCAGGTTTGTCGCTCCCTCGTGGCTCTAACCCCATGTAGACTCTCATAGACAGCGAGACATCTCCCCTGAAGGTGATGCCTGGCGATTAGAAATCCTCTAGAAGCAATCGCCCCTTAAGGCTTGAGGACTCTCCAAGGTTCTCGCCTCCTTAAAACCCCGGTAACGCTGTAAAGGCCATCCGCGGCCAACAGCATTAGTCAGTCAAAAAAAACAAGTTTAAAACTGAAATTAAAAAAAAAAAAGAGAGAAAAAATAAGAATAGAGAAATAGAAAGAAGAGAGAAATTTAAATTGACAAAAGCTCTAGTTCTTTTACTCCTAGACAAAAATTAAAATTCAACGCTACGTTACTATCAGCCTTTGGATGTCTCTCCCTCTTCTAAACTATAACATTTTTTAGCTTCTTGTAAACGAACATTACCTTAAACACTAAATTTTATTTCCTGATTTAGTTTCGACAACTTAGTAATTAATACAACAATTTATCGCGAAAAATCTAAACGATAATGTTATTTCACTAACTTCAAGATGATATCGACTTTGCCAATCCATTTAAATACTATGAATGTTAGAGTCAAAATATTTTATTCAATTTTAGTACTTATTGATCGTCAATCTATTTGTAAATATTCTTTTTTCAATCTTCCCTTTTTCATCAGACCATCCATCAGTTGGTTGTATGATCATATTACATAAACGAATCTAATGTATCATCTAATTGTATTAATACCTTTATTCCTCTCAGTTCTACATCGCTATCGGGTTAAACGTCGGCGGTGTGCACGAGTTCCCTGACAGTCCCTCGAAGCCGTGGAAGGATCGTTCCTCCAAAGCCCCACTCAACTTCTGGGAAGCGCGCGAGCAGTGGTTCCCCACCTGGTTCCAAGATACCAGTCAGCTGGTGGTCGACCGCGTTAGAGTGTTTGCGCTGTAAAACACAAGAAATTTAATGAAGAAGATGATGGAAAATGTGTGAGTGTATGAAAATTTTACGTTTTAGTTTGATCATTTTTTTAACAGCTATCACTTAAAATAAAATAAATAATAAGCTTGTTTCATATTCGAAAATCATATATAAAAATACAAATATTTTTATAATTCAAACCGCCTTATTACAAAACGTGGTTTAAAGTTAGTCTTGGTTTAAAACTGAGACTATCTCATATTGTTATTTTAGGTTGATAGAGACAGCACGAGGTTTAAACCAGGTTTAACTTAAGATGGCGTTTTGTAATAAGGCGGTATGTGTTTTTATTATTCTGATTTTAAAAAAGGAATGTTCTTTCAATAATAAAATTTAGTTCTTTTGATAATCAAATTTTTCAAATATATATTTTTCTTTTTCAGATTAAACGTCGACTGTCTGTGATTTTTCTACGTAAATAAAATCTTATAAGAAAAGAATTTCTTTGTATTATCACATCTGTTATCCTAATTACTTATTTTCTTTAATTTTTTTCTACTTACAAACTCTTAAAGTGAGTTCTTCTAAGAACAATCTCATCAAAAGCTTTTTAAAGATCAGGTAATATACATTTTAAAAAATGCCTTCAGGTAATTGAGATAATGTAAAACATAGAATAAAGTTATGCCCCTATACGATATAACTGTTTAATTTGACTTAAGAATAATATGAGAGAATAACTTAGCTTTGTTTTCTATTGTCAGTAAATATTTAAGTGTTCCGCAAGGAACAATATTGAATAATTTTTAAAATTTAATTTAGGAATTGTTAATTATCTTTTGCAGAAAATGATCAATTTGTTAGTTCAACTCAAAACTAGTTTAAGATATTCACTAAATATTATGAGTATAAATTGAAAATAATGTAGTTATTACGAATTATTTTACTTAAAAAATATTCAATTGTAGATTGATATTGAATCATTTTAACAATTTCGTCACAACCAGATTGTGCCCGGTACAGTAATCACAAGATACTAAATAATTTATAAAATCACCCCATGGTCCCATTTTATACCGTCATGACGTTAATTATTGTTTGGGTGGAAGAGATGTCTTGCTAGAGAAGCCAACCCTTGTTTACTTATGAATTTCTAGTTTAATTTATATGTGAACTAATATCTACCTATCATCAACAAATCGTATACGTGCCCACTGTCAACCAAACTGGCCAAGTACGAGTTGGTCGATTTCACACACAACCCTAAAGATTTTTTTCACTGGTCTCACTGGATGTTTCCTTCGCCGTGAAAGGGTCAAATATGCGGATATATGAATCAAAAATTTTAAAACACATTGGTACGTGGCGGGGTTCGAACTGCTGCCTACTGCATGGAAAACCATAACCGTACGCACTACGACACCGACGCAGCGAATTTACTGATAAGTAAATATGTTATACGAATTTAAGATATTGGTCTGTTTAACATTGTTTGGTCTTGTTTAACATACACACAAACAGTTCCTATATACTAAAATTGTGATACAAATTTGATAATACAGTAGTATTATATGGATTTAAAAAAACAATAAACTCGTAACCCCCCCTCCCTCCCTTTTACTTATTTCTCCCTTTTACTTATATCAAACTGCTCACCTGACATGTTACTTGACTTGTTACTTGAACAAGTCATTTGTCGGTTAAAGACATGTCTTTTAGAGACGTATATTTAATGACAAACGCGTGACGTATCCATGACGACTTTCCATCAACAAGAACAAGCAACAATATAACAAGAACAAGACGTAACAGGAAATGATAACCATAACGTCATTAGCAACGATGTCATCTACTACTACTTTAGGGATGAAATAGCAGTGGTGTTACCTGCACAGAACACTCTGAAAACAGATCAATCACATAAAAAACAGTTATTTGAATGCAGTGTTCTATAACGCTGATAATGTCGCAAAGAC
Organism: Acentria ephemerella; assembly: GCA_943193645.1. Taxonomy (NCBI): domain Eukaryota; kingdom Metazoa; phylum Arthropoda; class Insecta; order Lepidoptera; family Crambidae; genus Acentria; species Acentria ephemerella. Next base: position 1,903,860 of record OW971887.1, read on the forward strand.
TAGGGAAAATATAGCAAAACTTCAGATTACTTGACTAGAAACAGGTTTCACATAAATAAGAAGACATTGAACTTTTGTATGGTTATTTGATGTTTGCAGGACTTCCCCTTTAAGATATTACAAGAATAGGCATGATAACAATTTTTTGTTCGGTGTATTATAGATCGACATCATGTTTATAGAAACATTCAAGAAGAATTGTACTTAACACTAGATATACCAGCGATTTGAATATATGTCAAAATAAAAATTATATTTGTTACTAATGTATATAAAATAACATTAAGTTTATAAAACGTACTCTCTAATTATAGCTACAAAAGTCATAACATCATTTCTGAAAAAAAAATGTGTAATATAGTAGGAATTTTGAATTGAAATTGCACGACCAGTCTAAATGACTGGTCTGGTAAATCTAGTGTTAATATGTTTATTTAAAATTAGTAGAACAATTTTATTACAATTTAGATAGCACATTTATAATTCGCAAAATAACGTTCCTAAGAAACGAGTACCGAAGTATGATGTCACGCCGAGGTAATTTGTATGCATCGCAGAGCAACTCGACAACTATATTAAATATTATGTTAATAGTAATGGTTTCATAATAAATGTTTATAGTCATTCTATAGGTTTTCCAATTATATTGGTTTTGTAAATAATTTAACTATTTTAAAATGGATTTGCCCGCCGAACTTTGGATGACTAAAAAATAGGAAGACTTAAGCTATCAAAGTAATTTATTTTTCAACCCTCTTAATTTCCCTGTTGCTATTTTATTAAAGTTATACATATGATAGAACAGTATATTCAAGGCTTTTCTGCTAATGATTACTTGAACCTGATAATGGTTACGGGTAGCTACCAATTAAGTGTATTAATCAAGATTTATGAGTATGAAGTAAATTTACGCAGACTTACTCTTGTAAGAATATCTTAGGATGGAACAGCAGATACATTATTTTTCTGTTAAAAAGACATTCGGGTTAAGTTAATAATCTTGCATAGAAGGATAACGCTAAACTGGTTAAACAACTTTTTTAAATAAAATCACTGCGCTGGGGAATACAAGGTTTTTTAAGAAGAGGATTAAAATGCTAATCAACAAATATTAATTATACAGAATGAATGACTCTGAAAGAGGTCACCAAATTTTTTAAGAAAATTAATATCTCGTGAAAGTCTAGGGAAATTACTTTATCGTAATTATTTAGAATCTTGATATTATACCAATTATACAAATAATAATAAATAAATAATTTTATTTTTAATTTATACGATAATAACTGTTTAATTTGACTTAAGAATAATATGAGATAATAACTTAGCTTTGTTTTCTATTGTCAGTAAACATTTAAGTGTTCCGCAGGGAACAATATTGAATAATTTTTAAAATTTAATTTAGGAATTGTTAATTATCTTTTGCAGAAAATGATCAATTTGTTAGTTCAACTCAAAACTAGTTTAATTTATTCACTAAATATTATGAGTATAAATTGAAAATAATGTAATTATTACGAATTATTTTACTTAAAATTTTATATCTAAACCCGGCTCTAGAGCCCCCAAACAGTAGAAATGTGTAATATGACATTATATTTTATAACCACGATACGTTATTTAACAAAAAAATTAATTATCACATCTGCCACTCATCATTTATCGTACAATTTCTCATTGCTGCTATTTGATATAATACTTTAGGTTATCATAACTATTTTTATCACTTTAACATGACCTACAATATCACTTATTTCTATATATATAAGACCCGACGTACTGTAAAAAAGATTATACGTTTAGAGCAATTTTGGATTTATCAATTATATAGTTTGTCTTCCTTTTCATCGTGGCTTACTGATTTATCTAATTCAGTCAATTTCAAGTCAGTCATGGGAGTGACACTATAATTGCTGGAGATGTAATTTTTGAGTAACTCATTTAACGTATAGTCTTTCACTCCGGGGAAATATACGCGTATTAACTGTCAAAATCAAAAAGAATGTTTTAATTCTAACAAGTAGTTCCAGGGATTACCCCCTACAACCTCACAAACTTTACCTCTTTCTAATATTATAGTATAGATAATGACGCCTAATTCTTTAGATTGGATCAAGCTGCTTAGGCTGCAGGTCATAATGATACAGACACACATATCTGCGAAGAACATGAAAACGTTAACTTTCATATTTTAGTACCTTTTTTATAGTTGCGTTGAATTGAACACATATAATATTTTATTGGCAACCAGTCATCAAAAAAATTGCAGTGGCATCACAAACAACAAATTCAAGCCAAACTTTTCTATATCTATGGCCATTTATCATTGCCGAACTGACTATTGTATATAAAAGGATGAAAGTTATTTGCTGTTAAGTTGAGATCGATTGTCAGGTCTGCGTGTGCGCAGACAAGCGCGCTGCTATAGAAAATGTTTAGAAAATTTGGTTTACATAGTTATTGCTTTAATAATAACACGGTTTATTTTTTACAACACGAAAATGAATAAAACCAAATTGCTAATGATAGAGGAGATCAAACACTTCTGCAGAACTAAAAGTTTACTAACACTTTGAATCTAGAACTTACTAATTTGTGACCGGTTTCTATTATGGCAGAGGAATTTGACGTAATGGCAAACAAATTACGAAAAAAAGCTAGGTTAAATAATAAAAGAAAACTAGGATTAGAAAATTTTAATTTTATATTTCACAAGAAGACTCTGAATCGAACGTAGTCGTAAGCAATCTAACAATTGGTAACAAGAATATCTATAACTTTAATTTTGAAAATGCATCTAACGAAAGATTTCAAAATTGAATACCTTTAAGCCATATGCATGTAGGAATGACTGAAGTCAATCCATAAATTAAAACCAGCTAACATGACGTACGTATAGAACAACTGTAAGCTAATATGAAGAACCAAAAATGTTTGTAATCTCATTCAAGCCTCAACATCTCATAACAAGCATAATAGATTATCCGTTATTTGTGAATTTCGGTGAGTACTAAGGGTACTGAAGCAGGGAGGAGTTGGAGAAAAGATATTTTGATTAATCCAAGAACCAACCATAGCAAAAGTTGCTGTTCTTTCTTTATCGAAACCAAACAGTTCGAACTACGCCAACGAGCTTTCGGTACTTAGATAAACATTTTAACAAGGTTATTTTCTGTCTATAAATCATAATGCACACCTATGAAAGCGTCACCTTATTCTAAATAAATACAATTCGGAGTTTAACGAGTCTTCTTTGTTCCTTATTATCACACCTCTGCCTTGGTTCAGTGATGTTCGCAGTAGCAAGATGGCTGCCGTCAGAGCAGGTTGTGTTTTAAGTTTATTGATAGTGTTATTTAATTTAACTAATGCACAAAACTCGTACAGTGTTCCTGATGTGACGATTGAAGTGTTTTCTCCTAAAGGATTTAGAGCTTCTATACCTAGTAAGTTATATATGTTTATTTTCAAATAATAATGTAAATTATTTATTATTTTTACAAGGTAGTTTTAGCACGGCTTTTGAGATGGAAGCTTCGGTGATGTTTTAATTCAAAACCAATTTTGCTATTGTCTAAAAGCATATCGAATTAGACAAATACGTTTTTATTAATAACTGACTACAAAAACGGAAGATCTCAATTCGTAGCGGCATTTATTAGGTATCAACACGAAGTATTAAGACAGGAAAATTACTAACAAACTGTTTTGAGAACTGCAACTTACTAATAATACAAACTTTTGTTTTTGTAACGCAGTTTCAAAATGCTGCATACCAAAGTTCCCAAAAAAGAGAAATAACAGTCCAACTAGAAAGCACACAACACTTGGAATAGCTGAAACAGCAAAACAACAAAATATAGCTGTTTTTTATTTTGCTATCTTAATTTGAAATCTCTAAACCAGTTCCTGCCTCTCAGTTATGAGATGTCATTTGTAATGGCAATGGACTTCTGTAGTATATAGTTAATACACTGCCGGCTTTATCTAACATTTCGTCGCGCAGCAATGCATAAGCAAAACATAGACGAGTGGTCAGTACCCCTACAAGCTGCTCTGCCATTTGTTCTTGGTACATGGTAGATTTTTTATTTTTCTGATCTATATTCTAATATTGGTCTAGAACTATTTGTATTAATAATATTTCTGAGTGGAAGAATCTTATATATTTATTTAACAATTTATGTACACACAAAGACAATTAAAAGCACACAACAGAATGTTAGAGAGTTGTACAAAGGTACTGCTTCCAGGAGCCAAAAAGTAATAAAAAAATCTCTTCCAGCAGCCCCAATCTTATTATTTTCGTGCGATTTCATAATCTTCTTTCATAACCATCTGATTCGATGATTCCATGTGTGTTATAACTTTATGTCAGAACGTGAATATGGATAAATTTATATATGTGGGTGGGTGTGTGATAATTTGTGTATAAGTGTGGGTAAATGTATGTGTTTATCGATAAATTAAAGTGAAATTGTTAAAAATGTTCTGGCAATTGGCCAGTGTTTTGTATCAAATGTTGAGGTGAGGATTTCTTTTGCATTACTTCAATATACTCTCCTGCACTGGACATGGTTTCCATAAAACCAACTTACATAGGTTTCACATCACATCTGATCCCTTATGTCCCTGCGACCAATCCACTCCTCAATCCATAGACCATCTTATTTACTACTGTCCCAAATTCCACTTCACCAGCCATATCAACCAAATAAATAATCGAAAACTGATTGACATTACCCATAAAAAAGAAACTAGCAGACTATTAATTAAACATATAAATAACATTATTGATAAAAGAAATTTAATAGAACTTAAAGAATTTGAATAACTACTTATTAAATACAAATATTTCAATTATATTTATATGTATATATTTATATAAATTTATAGTAATTAATAGATAAATACAAAATATAATCAACATATAACATCCACGCCAATCTTCTTAGAATTTCTTACCAGCAAGATTTATACACCTAAAATCTTGAATCCTGTCCATCCTAAGGTTACCTGGAAGAGACCGCTTTTAGCGATAAGGTCGCCCTTTGTACAAAATTATTTAAGTTTTTTTTTTGTGTGTTTCTCTTTTTGAATTGGCTGATGTACAATAAAGATATATTCTATTCTATTCTATTCTATAAACTGATATGCTAAGATGCAGTCAGTAAGCATCGAAGATATTGGTAACAAAAGTAACCACTTATCGTTTAAAAAAATATATACTCTCCTATCCGTGCCTACTATAGGCAGTTTATTCGAGAGAGAGGTTACAGCGACATATAAAAAACAATTAATGATTATTCAGACAAACTTTTATGACACCGTCATAACAACTAAGTAGAAGCAAGGCTTTCGTTTGTATACAGTTTGACAGCTGACGTCAAACACAGTTAAAATAGATTAAAAGTTACCCTAGAGGTACAGATATAAAGTTCTGGTTTGACCTCACAGTTTGTATTAGTAATAGGTAAATACTTGCGTCATTATAATTTTGATAAGTAACTCATTAATTGAGTCACTGTGTTATTAGTGACAAGTTCTGCCCGGAAAATTGCATTTTTTCAGTCACACATCTTCTGAAAATGCCTTGCACGGTTTATGAGCGCGTAAGGGATAGACATAATCATAAATAAATTTTTATTTATAAACAACAAAAAATAATATTTAACGTGACCCTATCAAAAGCTTAATCAGCCGAATGTTACCTAGCAACCCTCGTAACGCCCTCATCATCATTTGCATCAACAGCTGCTGTTAACTTATTTTTCGGGCTAAGAGTAAATAATTACGGTACAGTCAGCACAAAGGAAATTTGTAGTACTGAAGGTACGTGTAAAAATGTCATATTATTTAAAATAAAAAACTAATATCATTCTTGCTTCATATTTGGATGTAACAAAGTGAACTTAAAAAAACTAAAGTATTAATAAAAGTGGTTTTCCTTAAGATTTATTCAAGTGGCTAATCAGTAATTATCATTAATTATAATGCCAAATACGGTGAACTGGGGACGGTCCCTGACTGCTATTACATTTCCGTTATAAGTATATAAACTTTAACCCTACTTTTGACAATGACTTATTTTGAGTGCAAAAAGGGTTATTATCAGTACCAAGTGTTGACTTACTCTTTATGATAACGGATTTCATATTAATATTATAAATACACTATGCTCTGCGTGCGAATTCCTTATAAAAATCACTTTAAATGCTTCACCCAGGGATCCTGTTCGTTTTCATTATTAATTGGGAACTCAACGCCACAGATTAGAAAGAGAAAGCGATAGTTCCGCTTAAAAAACTCGCCATAACTATCCCGATCGCACTTAGACGCAAGAAGACATTTTCCGTTACTCGTATAATTTAAAAAGTCAATCGTTATTGTGACTAAGTGTACGGACCTCAGAAATATGATGTAGTAAACAAGGAAAGAAAATAATATATTATAATAATATTTCTCACATTTGTACTTTTAATCTAGCCCGAATTAAGCGTCATTAAGAGCTTGTGGTAAAGATTGTAAATTACAGAGAAATATAGATATATATGTATATAAATATCAGAAATACACTACGTAAATAACCATATTACAAACATCCATGGAAACTGGCTAAGTAGACATGGTACTGACCGGTTGACTAGAATTCCGTTGTATTACTGAAAGAGAATGCGCTTGCGAAAAAGGATCGCGTCCAGCCAATTCTTAATACCATAGTTTAAATGGTCTGAACAGGAATCCTTGAAACCCCTAGTGGAAATTTCAAATGTATTAAATAGTCTCGATAATGTTTGTCATCAGCTGTCAACACTTTTAGCAGCGCTTCTCTTGTGAAGTATTGGAAAATATATTTTCTATAATGGATTTGATAGCTGACCGATACGAAATGTCTCGATTCCACCGGAACCTTTACTAGAGGCAGGAATATTCTAAACGAAGCTAGTGTAAACATATGCGCTAAAATATTATTTAATTTTATCCACAGACGAACCCGGGATATCTCTCTTCGTGTTCCAAGGAAATGTGAACCGTAAAATCCAGACCAGTGCTGTAGGTACTCTTAAGGGAGAGGTATTGCAGGCCACCGATGGCAGGTGGGTCTACGAGAACCCCAACGTGTCACTGCAGATTGGAGACATTATAAACTATTATGTCTTCGTATCCGTGCAAAGGGTCGGCTATTTAAAGGACAACTTAAGTTACAGTGTGCTACGTAAGTGTAAAAGATCCTTTGAAAAGTTATGTATCCAGAAATAAGCTAAGCTCAGCGATATCTTAATACTGGGTTTCGGTAATCTATCTAGGTTATGAGGCGTTGAAATTTGACATATTTCTCACACATGTAAAAATCAATGACTTATAAGCAAAACGCCTCATAAGTCTACCGTAGATTATTGAAACCCAGTTCTGGATTGTGAAACATCAGTAGAATCATCCTTTTATATTTATTATTCTATTTAACTTTTCAGAGTTTGATACACAAGGGATGAGGGGAAACGATACCGATATACCGAGTGAATGCCTAGCTACAGTGACCAAGGTTCGAGTAGGGAGAGCTTGCGGCGGGCAGGTCATCTTTGAGGAAAACTTCAATACCTTACGGGAAGACATCTGGCGGATCGAGCAGTACATACCTGTGCAACATCCTGTGAGTTTTTGGGGAGTTCATAATTTGGCGTTTTCAAATTTTTTTTTTTTTTTTTTAATCTTTATTTTTATTTAAAGGACTTTTATTCTATAGAATACGTCAGTCCTATTATAAACTTTTTCTAAGACAAGCCTTATTATTTAAATTACTCGATCGGAAGAGAGTCGCGGCAGACATACAAATCGATACAACATTCTGGCCCCTTCCGACACTGGCTGAGCCAAAATGCTATGAAATATACCTACATCTAGTGCATTTATCTGTAATATACTGAATAACGTGCGTCTCTCTTCTCGATGCCGAACACACTCCATCAACAAGTGTTGGATATCTTCTATAATGCCACACAGTTGACAATTCGGAGACTCTATTTTGTTCATGAGATATCCAAACTTGCCACATGGATAGTGCCCAGAACGAAGTCTATTCATGGTAACTACATAATGTCTATCTAATCTAAAATTATAGAACCATGGAATTCGAAGAGGCTGACCTTGTATAATTTTATACCAAATACCTTTTTCTTTGGAGCGTTCATCGAAGTATTCTTTCCAATTGATATAGCAAATATTACTATATTTATACATTACTTCGGAATAAAAAGGTTTTACTATAGTATGTTCGCTTTCAGTTATTGCCAATTTTGCTAAACGGTCAGCCTCTTCATTACCAGTGATGCCAATATGTGAAGGGACCCATTGCAATCGAATACAAATGTTATTAGTATTAATTTCATGAATCTTATCAAGTATCTTATAAGCAATTGATACACCTCTATGACCAGAGGCGCATCGTGTTATATGTTGAAGAGCACTTTTGCTATCTGTGATAATAACAAATTGACTAAATCCAGCGGTTATTGCATACAACACGGCTTCATAAATAGCGATTAACTCTAAGGACATTATTGATACATCAGATATAATTTTGAAGCTTGCTTTGACTCCTCGGCTCGGGCAGAAGTATGCTGCTCCACGTCCAACAGCCGACTTTGATCCGTCTGTATAGATTTTCGCCCAACCATAATACTTTGCACAGATTTCTGATTGTACATCTAATCTTAATGAATTTATTTCATGATTACTTTTGGCTCCCTTCACGCTTACTAAGTCTAAATGAACAAGTTCAAACAAATTAATACGTGTCACCCATACACTCAAGGTAAACATATCTAATGGGTAAGAGGAATAAACATCACTAATAGCGGTTTCATTAACAAGTTGAGGAAGCAGAGGTTTATTTTTATTTCTCCAGTACATATTTTGAAAATGTGAATGTAGCTCTATCAAGAGTTCTATAGTGATGTTACTGTGCCACGACCATGCCTTAAGACAATATTTAAAAGCTAGATATTTTCTTCTTACAAATAAAGGTGGTATTCCAAGTTCGCTTTGCATGACGTGAATAGGTGAACTCCTGATAAAACCTCCAATAATTCTCAAAGCTTGGTTTTGAATTTTATCTAATTTATATAAGTGAGTTTTGGCACAATTGTCATACAAGAAACAACCGAAATCAATTCTACTCCTGATAAGTGAGAGATACAAGATCCTAAGATGCTTAGGGTGGATACCCCACGACGGTCCTGCCAAAACATTCAAAAGGTTCAGAAACTTATGTGTTTTCTCCGCAATTTCATTAACGTGTTTTCTCCACCGCAGGGACCTGTCTAGCCACATACCGAGATATCGTACATGTTCTGATAAACTGAGAGAATACCCATTAATAGTGAGGTTGAATGGAAATATTCGCCGGCCTCTGCTAAATAAACAAACTTTCGACTTAGAAGGCGCCAGATCTAAACCAAGTTCTTCTAATAGTACTGTGATTGCATCTAAAGAAGTTTGCATATTCATCATACATGTATTCATACTTTTATGGCTAACAAACATTACAAAATCATCTGCATATTGGTATATTGTAGCGACTTGGATCTGACGACATATTTTATATGTCGCTATATTAAATAGCAAAGGTGAAATGGGATCACCCTGAGCCAGACCTTTATGCGTCCACCTAATCAGACTGATATTTCCAATCAAGTTTTTAATTTTAAGATGTCTTTCGCTTAGAAAGGACCATAGATAATTACAAATCGTCTTACCAACTTGGAGTTCATCTAGAGTACTTATAACACTATTGATAGAAACGTTATTGTAGGCATTTTCTACATCAAGAAAGCAGGCTAATGTCGGAATATTCTTAGAGTAGCCTAATTGTATTTGGGTGATAAGCCGAACTAAACTATCCAAACATGAATGACATCTTCTAAATCCCGTGGTGCGCGGTGACAAAATTTGATTTTTTTCTATGTACCACTCAATACGCTTGCCTATCATAGTATGGAAAATTTTGCAAAGACAGGAAATAAGAGATATTGGTCTAAATTTTGGATCAGAATTAACATCTGAAGTTAATTTGGGTATAGGCATTATAATAATATCACGCCATTGATTCGGAATGCGACCTGAGTGAAAGATTCCATTGTATATATTTAAAAGAAAGTATTTTCCTGTATCAGACAGATTATAAACCATTGAGTATGTAATTCCATCTTCCCCGGGGGAAGTATCATTTCTTTTAAGACCATGATTTAACTCTTGTAGTGTAAAATTCGACTCTAAGAGATTGTTCTGTGACTCAAACATCAGTGGTGAATTTAAAGCTGAGTCGGGGGATAAGGAACACAGTAAACTATTTATCTTATCCTCGGGGGGAAAATATCTACTCTGCTTGCATCCTTTCATCCACTTCATACGACGCCACATATCCGAGACAGAGGTAGCTTCGTCAAAACCAGTACAAAATTTTTGCCAAGAGATAGCTTTAGCCTTTTTAATGAGCCGTTGAGATTCAGATACCTTATTTTGTAGTATTATAAAATTTTCAGGTGTGGGGTTTTTTCTAAATAGTTTTAATGCAAGCCGGCGCTGAGCCACTATGCGTGATAATGAGGGATTCCAGAATTCTTTCGGCTTAAATTTTGTATCAGGGTTCGTACAATATTTTTTTAAAGGAATACTTTTGTTCGCCGCAATGGTTATTTGTTCATAAAATAAATTATACATTTCTTGAATATTATTATTAAAGTTTATTGAAGAAAGTGAAGTAGTTGTATCATATTTGTATGTTTTCCAATCTGCTAATTTAAAATTTCTCTTTTTTATAAAATGAACCGCACTTAAATATTTCATAGTGCAATGAATAACGAGATGGTCACTACCCAAATTCTCATTTGTAGTAAACCAATCAAAGTCCGTGGCGATATCTGAAGAAGCGAACGTTATATCAGGAGATGACTCTCTCAACCTACCGTCTACTAATGATACTCGTGTGGATTTTCCGTTGTTTAGTGAGATAAAACCATTAGAAAGTGAAGAGTCGAAAATCTGACTCCCCCTAGTATCGTTCTTGTAAGACCAGTTCGTGTGGTGTCCGTTAAAATCTCCGGCAATTAAAGTTTTTTTTGAGAACGAAGAAAATATTTCGTCCCAATCAGATGGCGTGGTTCTAACTGACGGTGAACAATAAATAGATAAAATGTGTTCTATATTTTTACAATTTAACAATTGGATACCGACTACTTCTATACCGTTATTCGTAAGATCGATAGAGCGACATACTCGGCATTGAATAGACTTGTGAATTACAATAGCTACTCCACCATACCCATCTGATCTATCTTTCCTGAATATGTTGAACCCACTCAAACTTATCTTAGCATCGTGGTTTAACCAAGTTTCACTAATTATGGCCACATGTATTTTTTCTTGCATCAAAAGTGCACCAAAACTACTTATTTTAGGTTGTAAGCTTTGAGAGTTCCATTGCAGTATGTTAAAAGCCCTATTAATTTTAAGGTTGTTATTATCCATTAAAGATACCAATAAAAAAGTCTAATACACTACTCCTAGTTACAGCGTTCATTATAAACATTTTTAGCTCCTCATACACTTCCCTCATGATTAAAATTACTTTGTTTTGAAACTCGTTATCCGACATCACAATTTCCTTAATTTTAATGCACAACTTTTTTAAATCACATTTGCCACTTCTTTTTTTATCACTGTCCTTTTTAATTTCTTCATCTGTATTACGCATTATGTCTTCAATATTTTTGTTTGTATTACTTCTGTATGGAACACTTTCTTCTAAATTTTTAAGTTTCTTTTTCTTAGCTGTTTTGGTCTGAGACGATCTTTCTTTTGTTTCTTCATTATCAGAGTTGCTCACTGAGGTCGGTTCTGTGTGTATGATTGCGCGCGTAGCAACCACGCTGCTGTACGATCTTTGTATTTTCGTCGCTGGTGTGTATATTTTATTTTGTTGAGGTAATTCTTCAGTATCTCTGATCGCATTATTGTCTTTCCTATTGTTTGGTTGTGTTTTATGTCCTTGTGAGTAAATCTGCAAAGCTCTTTTATATGGAACATTGTGTTCACACATCAATTTACGGATATGTTTCTCCTTGAGGAATACGGGACACGTTCTTTCCAATACCATATGTGGCCCTTTACAGTTGAGGCACTTTACATCTTTTAGGTCACAATTTTCGTGGTTTTGTCCACATTTTGGGCATATAACTTTTTTTGTTGGACAAAATTTTATAATATGCCCATACTTCCAGCATCCAGAGCATTGTGTGACCGGAAATACATAAGGTTCCACTTTTAGCCTGCATCCATACCCGTAGACGTACGAAGGTAAAACCGAACTCTTGAACATCAATCGGACTGTCTCGCAAGTTATCCACTTTCCTTCAGAATTCAGTCGTTTTAGTCTTGTCAAGGATATAATCTCTTCCGAACACTCTAAGCTATCGAGAATCTCTTGATCTCCCATATCTAATTCAATTCCTTTAATAACTCCATATGAAGTGTGAGATTCTAACGTTAGTTGACATCTATAACCTAATTCAACAATCTTTGAACATTTCATAAATTTTTCGGCCTCCGATTTGTTTTCAAATTTTATATTTATTTTGTATGAGCTTTTATATTTGATACTTAAAACTTTTTTGATGTCTTCAGTTTTTAAAAGCTTTGCCAACGCCATTTGCTTTAATATAGGCTGCAATGATGTGCAACTCACTTCCGTCTCTTCTTCTTCACTTTTATTCTCGATTTCCATCAAAGTAAAGTTCTGGTTATTTGCGGAATTACTCCTGATTATCCTTTTTGGCTTTCTTTTTGTAACCGTCGTAAATCCATCTTCATTACTTTCTTCACTTTCCTCCCGCGGTCTTTTTTCCCTATTTGGTTCGTAGGTTTCAGTGCCTAAATTGTCCCATTCCAACATGTTCTCCAACTCTTTTTCACATTCATTAATAATTTCCGTGTCACTTTTATCACTCACAATCAAGTTATCATCAATTTCCTCGACAATATTTTCTTCCATTGTTACACAAAAATGTAGTGGGTACTTTTAAAAAAATATCGACAGAAAAATTAAATGACGCGTGCGCTCACTACACCGCTTTGCGCGCGACTGAAAAATTAAAACTAATGTTTTATGACAATGCTCTTATTCTTATAAGCTTTTGAGTAGGTGTTTGGTCATCAATCCATCAGTACCCTGTTTTTGATTTTATAAATATTCCTTAATACCCTGGGTAGCTATGGTGGAAGATTGTCAGGAATTTGAAAATATATACAATATGTAAGCAAATTATCGTATTTATTACAGGGTTTTCAAACTCTTCTCACTCAGTTTTCTTGTCACTCTCTTCTCTCTCAGTTTCTTTTTTATAAAACCCTTCCAAGGAGCACATCTTGGACACCTGGATGTCCGGATTTCTAGGACATAGCTAGCAAGATCAACACCATAAGTCGAACAGGATCATCAGACTGCCACGAATTATCTCTTACACTAAGATATTTCTATTAAGACTATTTAATTATCGATCGCAATTGTTTGGACAGTCATATCAGTATCTAAAATAGCGATGCAATCACTATAGTGTTTATAAATAACTAACAACCTGTTATTTGAATTTGGTAAGTTATAATTTTATTAACACGTGTGTATTTTCAGGAGTATCCATTCGTATCTTATCAGCGCCCCTTGGTATCTGTTTCTAATGGCTATCTTCGCATTGCACCAAAAGTGCAGCAGTCCATGCCGGGCTTCAACAACGAGTCCATCTATCTCGGAACATTAGATCTTACTAACGGGTAAGTCATATAACTGTACGCAGTAGAATCTGAAAAATATTTTAAAAAGGAGCCCTTTTCTAAATATTACCTTATGTTTGTATTCATCACACAAACATATGCCTTTACGAGAAACGCGCCCAGCCCTTTGTTAAATTTTATTATTAATATAGTTAGGTAATTATCTAAGTCAGAAATAAGAGAACCAAAAGAAAGTTAATTAAACTTTTTAATGTCTTGAGATATATCTGCCTAGAGAGGGGTACTTAGGATAGTTAGTTTTAGGGTACTTAGGGTCGTTAAATCGACGATACCCAATCTGAGATACTTATATTACTGCCTCTTATAACTCCCGTCGGTGTGCAGTCAGTCCAGCAATTCACAGTAGTTGTGGTGGCCGCTCTCACAGCTGAGAGCGAATACAGCTTTTCTTCTTGACAATCAAGTTAAAGGAAGAAGAAGAAGAAGAAGCAGAAGAACTAAAGAATCGTTTACTAGATAGGGACAAAAACTGATCCCCTTGGGCAGAAAATATGATTTGGTCAGGTACTTTTCTTTTATCTGATAGTTGCACATCCCGCGCTGAAGACTGCTACAGGCAGGTCGACGGAGCTGATATTCTACCACCAGTAGCCAGTGGCCGAGTTACTACCGCCTTCTTCGCGTTCACCTACGGAACCATCATCGTCAGAGCCAAATTACCATTGGGAGACTGGCTCTATCCAGGTAAAGTAAAAAACAATATATTACTCTTAATTCAATCAAAGAAAAGGAGCACGGAATATCAGAACAATGTTGCAAACATTATTGTTATGACGAGAGACTAGACAGGTGGAAAATCCAACAACACCGAGCAAAAAATAGCCTAGGACCCCCAAGGTCAGAAATTTTTTACGGGGTCTATGAGGTTACCTGAACCTCCAGATCTGAAGTAGGTTCTCTAAGCCACAAGACCACAGAGGCGGTTAAGCTTTCATCTTCTCATATATTACAAAATTTAATTGCTCTTCGTTAGTATCGCTAAAACTTGGTTTGAATAATTATTGTTGTGATTTGTCCGCTTCTATCGCAATTCAGGTTTCAAAACAAACACTTCAAATTAATTTAATATGGAAAATGACGTGCTTTGTTATTTTTTTATTACTACTTAATATTACTTTTCAGAGATGGATTCTTGGCAGGTATAGGTGATTCAAAGATTACCGTATAAGTTAACATATTTTTATTTTTTATTTCAGAAATTCTTCTGGAACCATTCTTTAAGAAATATGGCAGTTCTCATTATGCTTCTGGTATTTTGAAGATCGCCTCAGCCAGGGGCAACAAGGAGTTAAGGGCAGGCCTTGACAAATACGGAAATAAGGTATGATTCTATTCGTTAGGTTTATAGCATAAAGTTCAAAAACCAAACGGCTGATTGACTTTGATATGCTTATTTCTACAACCACCTTATCCAATTCCCAGGTTTTATACGGAGGTCCGATAATGGACAGGCAATGTCGCCCTCTGCTGCTAGACAGGAAAGTCCTGATGGATGGCGAACTCTGGGCTGACACGTTCCACGACTACTCTCTTACCTGGACTCCACGTATGTATTTATATTTCATATCATCATTAACAGCTCACTGCTTAATATAGCACACTGTTAGATACAAGCCTTCCTACATGTGAGGCACATGAGTTATAACACCATAACCACCACCACCATAACAACATTACGCCAGCCGGTATCAATGGCTTATCAGAGGAGCTCAGGAGCTCGATACAAATTTTATTCACCCATCCAGACACGTACCATGGATAAATATGCTTTGTTTTCTCTATCGATACCAGAGTGCCCGAGCCACTACGCTAACTAACTTCTCATGTGCTTGAATATCTACTAATAATGTTACTTATTTACTTTCCTCTTTTCTATTTATACCTTCTAATTAGGATGCAATAGCATACATCCGCGAATATCCCAGCGTAGTACATGCTTCCAAAATAAACCAGCGTTTGTAATGATTACTCTCTGTCGGCTGAAAAAAAAATGTCAATTCAAACACCTCCCGCCTTATTACAAAACGCATTATAAACTTAAACCTGGTTTAAACCTCATGCTGTCCCATCTACCTTAAGCAACAACATGAGATAGCTAGTATTGCATACTTTTCTTACCCATCAACAGGCATTTGTGTAATTACTGTATGGCCCTTTGGTACAGTCCTGATTCTGCAAACGACTTAATTATTCAACTTATTTATTCCCAGAACACATATCGCTGTCAGTGGACGGTCAGGAGTGGGCGCGCGTGGAAGCAGGATTAGCACTGTATGAGCGCTTCCCGCCGCAATGCACGAATTTGCCACGCATGTTGCTCAGCAAAGGGTCGAAGATGGCGCCTTTTGATAATCTGGTAAGTTCCTGAACTCTAATATTTATAACCGTACCAGATACCTTGACATGCTATTTATGTAAGCATTCAGCGTAAGACTGACGAAGTTTTAAATAAAAATAACCACCTTGTTTTCTAGCCTTTATTCTGTCTCTACTATACCTTCGGGCGGAAAATTTTATAAGGTGTGCTTTTTTGATAGATTCTTCGTTTAATTTCAATAATAGTACTAGTTACTGCATTTAAGAAATAAATTACCAACTCCATTGGTATTAAGCATCCTTTCAAAAACTTAAAGAAAGCTCGAAAGCTCGTTATATTTATATATATATATATAACAACTCAATCAATGACAAGTCAAAAATGTATCTACAGCAAGGAAAGGATAATAGAGGCACCTGATTAAGAAGAGAGTGCCGCGTAATACTATGTCTAGGTCTCGAGGTATGAAATTGAGGAAATGTAATTTGTAGTTTGACATTTTAAAATAATATCTTCATCAAAATAGATATAAGTGTAATATAGTCAGAAATACAAGCTTTTATGAGAGTACCAGAGAGCAAGAATTTTAAGTTTCTTTAAGATGGGATGCCTCAGTTCTTACGAACATGTATTTCCACTTTTTAATAAACTGATATCTTTTATCCAGTTTCAAATAACACTCGGAGTTGCAGCGGGAGGCATCACAGATTTCCATGATGACACTTACTCCTTAAACGGTAACCCCAAACCATGGAGCAACGCGAAGAGAAAAGCCATGCTGAACTTCTGGCAAGACGAGTCCAACTGGGAACAGACCTGGAACAACCCTGAACTGCTAATAGACTACGTCAAAGTTATCGCCTTGTGATTAACTAGTCTAAAAAATGATTATCATTCATTTTACCTCATTTTTCGATCGGCCATTTTGTGGTCATAGCTACAAAATGGCCGAGCGGAATAAAATTTTAGGAACCATCTCCAAGATCGACTTACTATTGTTTAAAGTTATTGAGGAACCATAATGACGCATTTATAGTATATAGTAATAATAGTATATAGTTAACATGACGCTGTCCAGATCAAACTGCTTCAATTATTTATAAAGTAGGGAGCAACTGGCCACACCTTATACATTTCTTTTTCCATTCACAGTTCTAACCAAACTAAGCCAAATAGGATAAGTGTGCTCTGAATAAGATTCCATAATTACATTGTTCATGTTACGTTACAACTGTGATTAGTAAAATACAACAGTTTAACAAGACTTTCCCTCACTCATTTATTCACTGCAGTTTGTTGGTTCAAACCATCCATCTTGTTTGAAAATGCTATTAATAATTAATGTCAAATGTATAAAATGGCCAGGCGCATAACTGTACGATCGGATATCAGAAAATACAGACAAATTTTCAAGAAAGGATAGATTTAAGGATTTTCAATAAAATGTTTTTTTTTTATTCCAGCTATTTTTATTTGAAGTCACACATTGTAGGTCGCATCATAGTTGATAGATATCAATACAATTCTGCAATCAATATTGGAGCTATATCTACCACAGAAAAAAATCTGATACATGATTTACATTAATTGCTTCTCCATTCTAATGTGATATGAAAAGGATAAAATAGTTTTAGGAAAGTGAAATGGAATGACATTGTGTATATTTACGTTAAACTATGGTTAATATGGTTCAAATGACACCAGACAGTAATTATCCTTTTCGAGTCGAAATAGCTTAAACTTGTACTTATGGCTTAATACGTGTTTAGAGCAATAATGTGCGCAAGCGCCGTAATACATAGTCGTCGCGAAAGAACGCTTACATCCGGTTAACAAATTCGTCTCGTGTAATTCACACTGTGGTTATAACTTATAAAATAGATAAACCGTAGAAATAAATTACATTGATAATTTATTTCTACTTTATTACATTAATATATAACATTTGTTTGGTTCAACGGGCAAGTATTGTAAACACTGATCTATTAATTATAAGCAAATAGTATCCATGTTACGGTTGATTAAGGAACAATATTTTGATATAACATATTTGATATTTAAAGACATTATTATTAGAATGAAATAAAAATACGAATAACCTCGTTTAAATACCTTTCTAGTTTACCATGGACTTTGGAACTGATATTTAATAGAAAACTTATTGAATTTTTTTTATAAATTGGGAGAAGCTCCCGTACTCAAGTAAATTTTACAATATAGAGGCTTAATTTAAGCTTGGAAACCGCCAACTGGCAGTTCAACCATACTTGTTTGAATAGCAGCATATGAGAATTTATTACAGCACAGAATCAAACCCACTGAAATTACATCTCATTATATTTAAGCAATGTAATGTTGTTTACTGCAGTGTTAGGGATGTATTGATTGAATTAATTTATATCAATTATATGTTTATCAGTTACGTAAATTGAGCGAACCTACGATACAATGCCACTGATATCAGTGTTTTGATATTTTGCTAATAATAACTTAAACCGTCCCGTCTATTGATACTTTTGGATCAATTAATACTTCTGTTTGACGTGAGAGAAGAAATACTAAAATATAATGTTATAGAACAGGTATTACACGAATATTCATAGTTATGTTTTTGCTGTGCAAAAAACCTCATGCCAGTTTGTTAATAGTTTTTAGAACCAACAAGGAGAATTACAATATAGTACTAGTATGAGAATACTATACACGTAAGAGTTGAGCGAGTCTCGATCAAAAGTCTCGACTGCTCGAGTTTATGAATATTAATTTGAAGTCTCGACCATGACATAATCTCATAAAGGCCTCACAAGTATTGTGCTTATTGTTATAAGGAGGTAATATCATTAAATCTTAGATAGAGGTGAAAACAGCTGAGAGAACAGGCATCACAGCAGGCAAAACTGCATAGTAGTTCTAAAGGTACAATTTAAATCAGGGATTCCCAAACAATTTTGGGCTAGGGGTTTGAGGCGGTTTGAGGTATCAGTCCATTTTGGAAAGCCAAGTAATTTGAAAACCCTATCTCTAGATTTAAAAAAATAAAACAAATACAAAATACTTATCAATTTAAAAGCTTTGCTCATCGTCGTTTCTATAAATAAATGGGAATCCCTGATTTAAAACGTTACCTTTTTTAGTTCGTGAGTAAAATACAAAATTGTCAGCTGAAATGAAATATTGCTGGTAAAATGTTTATTTACTTTAAATGTTTATTACTGAAACTCACTTCAGTCATAGCTGACTATATAAAATACTACAGTTACATATTTTTATTATACTTATTTCACTTTTTAGATAAATATTCTACACTTTATTAAAACGTGACAAACGCCTTAAAACCTATCCTATCTACATAGTAATCTCTACATACCATTTTATAATTTGGTATATTTAAACATCAAAACTCTAATCTTTACAACTCCACATCCAGCATTGAGTTTAAGAAGATTTGAAATATTTATCTGGATATGACATCTTTTAAAAAGAAAAACAGCTAAGATTCATCTCGAATGGTTTACAAAATAGATTCAACTATTGAATAAGATTTTTTTTACAGATATGACTTGCAATCACATGGGATTTTTTTCTACTTATTATAAACTATTACCTATATCTTATTAATAAAGAATTAATTTAGATACATCGCGTAAAGAGGACAGATAGTGATGTAAAAATTCTACCATTCGAATAGATATAAAACATTTAATGTAAATAAATTCGGAATAATAAACTATGGCAACACCGAGACGCCATTTCATGTCGTCACGTAACAAGCTCATTTCGACGCTCACGTAGAAGGTAATAAATGAATAACATTCTACTCTCGAATACTCCCGTAATATCAAGCACCAATCTTAGACCAAGCCACAATTGTGAGGATGAAACAATCCAGTATGAAACTTTTATAAAATTTCTTTCATTAAAATTCACCGATACTCAGCACTAAATAGAACCTTATTATTATCTCAAATAAATTTGAATTTTATATGAAGATGTGCAATCAAGCTCATTCAGTGCTAAGATTATTTAGTACATTCGGAATAAAGCAATTCGCGAAGCTGTGCTTTCACAATAACAATGGTTTGAGAAAGATTATCCTACAAAGTATGTACAATAAAATTTAAACTTAATAATGTGAAAATCTAAATTATACAGACGATTTTAAAATACTATACTATAATAAAATATGTTTCATACATGTTTAATTCTGGCTATGAAAGGCAAATAAAGACTGCAATTTTATTATTATTTTTATTCAAATTTACGATAGTCACCGACTAAGAATTAGATCATTGCCAAAGTATGCGCAAGCGCATAATCGAAAAATTCAAAAAAAATGATTCTCTAATAAAAATTAACAGGTTTTTGATTTCGTTAGAACTGACAATGGCCATTCAAAGTTATGTATAGGAAATTTCAGATCCATGTTTAATTTTTAGTACTCTGCTTCACATTCAAAATTGTCACAATCAAATAAAAGCCAATTATGTATGTCTGTGTACTAGAGGAAGAAGCTAATTAGATAATTGAGTACATAACGTAACGATTACTTATAGTATACACAGATACCTGTCACTAACAGTTACAAATCTAACCAGTTCTGATAATTACGCCATGGTTTAAAAAAAGCTATGTAATTTTCAGTAATGACTTGGCAGCTATCAAGTGCACTTTTTTCAGCGCTGAAATTTTTTGAATGGAACATGTCTTTGTAGCTGTGTTCTTTAAACCAGCCACTTTTTCTCTGATAGCAATTGAAATGCCATTCTATTCGGCGTTAATGACGCTATATAAATGGTCTGTTTTAGACCAGCTATGCTTCCTGTTAAAAATGGCAGATTATGATAGAACTACGATTAAAAAATAAGCCCACAAAGTGTAATTCAAAAAAGTTCAAAGATAAAGCTTACGAAAAGTTCACTAATTACTTCGTGTACGGCTTATAAATATAAGAGGTATATGTAATAGTTTAAGATTATAATCTATTATTTTATTATACATTGCGTACAATAATACAACTAGATCTACAAATGTTCCCTTATCGCCCTCCAACTTATACTAATTATATAATCTAATGCTTACCCTAACCATTTTTAATGTAACAAATGTTTTAAATATTCAATAGAGAGAAACGGCACTAATGACTATATTTTTCTTTTAAACCTATTATGGACCGTAATGCCCTACGTTTAAAATTTAAAATTGTATTTTATCAACTGAAAAGTCTGACTTGCTAATGCTACGTACGCAACTGGCCAATAGGAAAAAAATATTTACCCTCAAAGACGTGAATCTATGTGATTGGTTATATTCCGCGAAACTGTCACAACTGGTACAATTACATGTGATGTTTTCCGTAGCTGTCTAACATGTTAATACTAGATTTAAAAATTGTTAACTATTTTCAAATACTATCCATTGCTAGCCATTTCTTCGTAGCTAATTATGTCGCTATATGCGAATTTAATTAGTGATTATAATTTTTTATTAACAATAACTAAATAGTTCTTTATTCAAACGAGAAATGTTGATAAACAACTACTTTTTACAATTTTGCGGGGAACAACCGCTAATTCACTTTCAATCTGAATCCCTAATAAGAGCTTTCACAGACGGGGGGATTTAATCCGCCAAGGATTTTTTTATATATTTTTCTTTACATTAAGCTCAGCAAATGACTCGACACCAACTGATGATAAGCAGTAGAGGAGTCCATATGTAAAGATAGCTAGTGAAGCATGCGACATACTGCCCTAGCCACCCTCACCTTGCCGGCCCTAAAAGTACTTTTTCACGCCTCATTTAAAGGAACCCATGTTGACAAAATCCACAAGTCCACAATGAATGACTCTTATGCGTTATATTTAACTTTTTATCTAAATAGGGTGTATATTTGATGAGCAAGAAACTAACCTGAGACCGACGGTCTATGGTTGGTTAGTTTTCACAAATAAAAGATCTTGCGATTGTCATAGACGAGAATATGGCAGTAAGACCGATCTACTTAACTAGATCTTATCCTGTCAGATCAAGATGCTGCTACATGTGAGAAGAGGTCTGCTATTAATACAAATCATTTTTTTGTCTTAACGGGTTAACAAGAAGTACTTTTTGGGTTTCATCTCATCTGAAGGTATGTGAAGATAAAGCGAACTAGACCTGGATTCCTCAACTTACTGGCTATATTACCTCCAACTGCCGGAATACAACAATACTGTTAACATTGTTATGGTGGTAGACTGAGGTAAGATGGTGTACTTAGATAAAGGTCTACTACCAATCAAATCGAGCAGAAAATGCCCCCACTGGCAATCGAACCCCGGACCTCCAGATCTGTAGACACAGATGACGTTAAAACGGAAGTGTTAATCAATTTAATTCATAAGCACAATTGTAAAAAATTAACACAGTGCTTGTGATAAAGGTACCATATTTCTCCTTTTTTACTGTATAAAGATTACGCGAGTCCCCACAACTTATAATTTATTTGAGAATTAGAAACTTACAATTATTGTAAAATCAACTCTATTACAATAGAACTTTAGTTCATAATCATTTTGTTTAGACATTTTAGATGAAATCACTAAGTCTACGCTAAATTTTTGAGAGACCTACCGGAAAATATTCTTTACATAATTTGATTATAAATAGAGCTAAAATCATAAATTTCGAGTCATTAATTTTTAAAATAAATATATTAAATTCATAAACAAGAACGCTATAAGTCAAGTTCTCATAAATCACAAATTGTATTTACATTGTACTTCTGTGGTGAAATCAATATAGTTATTTTTGTAAAATTTAGTAATAAAAAATTAGATATAGCAGTTATGTTTACAAAATAAAACATTATTACATACAAAAATTTTGATTACGAAGATCGAAATGCTAAATCCTACGAATGCCTATTAAACACGACTTTTATTTTAAATGACTGTAATATAAAAAGCTTGATTAATTAGATATGGATTAAAATATTTTTGTTTAAAATATAAATTAAATCGCCATACAATTCGCGTCTATATATTTTATTTTAAAAGGCCAACTGTAAATTTTGGTTTTTTTATTGGCTAAACAACCAAGGTGAATTTTAATTTGACAGGTTTTGCTTATTAATGTTTCTAAAACGATAATAATGAGACAGGAATGCTTTAAAACTTGTACGTAGAGTGACATTATATACAAAGGTTTCTATTAATCTATTTCAGATCCTATATTCTTCGTCAAAATGCTGAAAGAATACTAATTTTATCGTAATAAATTGAATTTCACGTAAAGCTAAACACATATCTTAATTTAAGAAAATATAAACGTTAATGTACAGTGATTACTTCAATAAATTAAAATATTTTGTTATTTTGCTATTTCTATTTCAAAACTCTGAATGTTGAGAATTTATTTCAATATCAATATGTCATATTATACTTTAAACTCGAATTGTCAAAGTTTAAAATCGAGCTATCCACAAGAAGTCAAAATACGATAATATCCCACCATCACTCAGTCACAACCTTCCAATATATAAATCAATTCGCTATAAATTCACTATCACCGCTTAAGACTTAAAATAAAACGTCACGAAAATAAATAAATGTGGCTTAACAAAAATACTGC
The DNA here is from genome assembly GCA_943193645.1 of Acentria ephemerella. Classification (NCBI taxonomy): domain Eukaryota; kingdom Metazoa; phylum Arthropoda; class Insecta; order Lepidoptera; family Crambidae; genus Acentria; species Acentria ephemerella. The sequence goes on from OW971887.1 coordinate 1,927,633, forward strand.
TAATATCTAAAAATAAGCTAAATAACATGAGGAATATCGACTATGCCATCATAAATCGAAAATGGTCCTTTCTGGCCAGCGCCGCACTGAATACGCACCTGTTCATAGCAGCGTCACTTGATACTTGGCTGTGATACTTCAAAACCGATATCTAATGATCATCATTTAATATTACTCTACAATTTTCATTCCGTTCACTGTCAATATAACTGGGATTTATATCACTAGCAGCTTCATTTATATACAGTATCGAATTATCATCACATGAAATATTTCTATGATAAATCACAGCTGGTATCGAGTGATCTTTGCTACCCGCAATTTCGCTTACTGCGCCTTCCTTTTGGTCTCGTGTCATACAAAGTCCATGGCGTCGTGAGCCTTCGTCGAGAACTTTCCGTGCGATCGCTTCTTAAGTGTACGCTCTACCACCTTCTTCACTTCGCTTACTATAAAAACGCTGGACGTGAGGCAGATTAGAAATATGAGATCTGGAATAAGAGAAAAATATTCTAGATGAACTAATAAAATAAATAAGGTGAGCGTATTTCCGATTACATACATAATACTATTAATATTTCCCTAGTTATTTGAGCTAGAAAACTGGTGTGAAATTACGAAAATATATTTTAAATCTTATATATAGAAAAGTCCAAAAACAAATGTAACCGACTCACGTAAAAAATAAGTACATATCTTACCGTGTCCAGTGAGAGCCTCCGTTTGGAACACACGCTGTAGAGGCGGGAAGTATATCACCAGCATCTGACCCACCAAGCTCAGCGTCACCGCCACCAGGAACATCCTTAAATAGATAGAATTTAGTTTAAACACGCTAAAATATACAAATATTACCAATTTATTTCATCAAGAGCACCTTATTTACAGCTAAGCCAAAAACTCTGAACATCAAAAATTCCATTACCATTTTACTTTTACATACTGCTTACTTTTAAAATGAAACTAATCTCGGATAGCTGTAAGGATGTTCTTATATCTCTTATATGTTCTATGAAATATAAAAATTGAACATTATTGTAAGCTTACTTGTTTGAAAAGAAGCCGACTTGAAAGATTGACTTGGTCTGCGAGCGGCACGAGAGAGCGTTGAACATGTCGAACAGTACGAAACACGTGAACGTCATCGTTGTATCACGTGGGGTGATCTTGTTATCCGACATCTATAAACAAAAAATTTCATGTTTAAAGTCCTCTTCTACAGATGAAATTGACAGGGACATTCAGACATATATCAAATACATTGTAAAATATCAATAATAGTACTTCCAAAATAGAGATGATAACAGATGTTTTGAGATTATAATAAATAATTAATTCGTTTTTTGTGTGTTTCTCTTTTTGAATTGGCTGATGTACAATAAAGATATATTCTATTCTATTCTAAATACAGATAAAAAGAAAGAGAAAAATTACTTTAAAAGCTTATGTATAATTAGTTTTAAAGTCATTCAAAGTAGGTAAGTCAGTTTTAAAATAATTAAATTAAATAAAAAACCAATATCAGTAATAACCCATACAATTTCTATAGCATATTATGAAACCATTTACATTAAAATGATATTTAATATTGCTGTGGAACAGATTTGCTCCACGATGCATACAAATTACCACGGCGTGACGTCATTCTGCATTTTCTGTTTCTTAGCAGCGTTTATGGGCGGTAAAAAAATGTGCTTTTCAAATTCTAATATTTAACGGAGTTTCCATGCCATCGTAACCATTATTTTACCAATGTGTCAATGGTATTTTAGTTTTAATGTTGTCTTTAAATAACAGGCAGAAAAATATCTTCATGCCTATTAAAAATAAAGACGTACTGTGATAGTTAATACAGCTCGCCCCTCAAACTCACTAATGATGGGTTTCAATCATATATTCACTGTAATTTTTTTTAGAAGTAATGGTTCGAGCGCTCTGGTTTCAATTACGAAAACAAAGCAAGTTTTCGGTAGGTCCGTAGATGGGTCAATCAAAAATTGCAATTTCCAGCTCCTCTAAGCTTAGGAAGGCACGTTTAGCCGTTGGTCCGCATTTCACCCAACAACCCGCATTGGACCGGCGTAGTGATATTATGACCCTTATGTGTATGTATATGTTAACAACATTATTGTGTCCCGGCATTTGGAGGTAAGATAACCAAGAACCTTCCATCTTCGAACTATCCCGTAAAGAGTAGCCCTCCACCAACCCATGGTCCTGCCTACCTTGCGGCATACGGACCGAATCACGGGAGAGCGCGAGGGTACTTGCATAGGGCTCTTTCCCCTTCGGCGCTGATCTGTGCCGTAAAGAGTAATATAAGAAAAGGGTGTACCGCCATAACTAGGTCTTGTAAATTAGTTGATTGCATACAAACCTCTCTATTGAACACCCAGAGAGTGCCAGCGATGATGATAGCGGCAGCCAATAAAACATTTAACAGCAATCCCCTTGATATTATACGTTTTGAAGTATCCCGGGGTCTCCGCCGGACGACCTCATGGTCCACTGGCTCCACCCCCAAGGACTGCGCCGGGGGACCTACCGAGGATAAATCACACTAAGGTACTAGGTATTTATTGCTTTCATGATTCATTAACAGATGGTAATATCATAGTATCCAGCTTTGAATACCAAACAATGTAAATGATGAAGCTATATTTAGAACAAAGGGGCTATGTTTCTTAACAATTAATTATATACTTCAAACCGATGTAGATGGAAGCTAGGTGTTAGAAAGGGATGCCTATAAAAAGGCAAGAGACAAAGTACTGCGTTTTTTCTACCCCAAAAGAATGCTATTTTCAGGTGATATATTTATCATACGGTCATATTGTAAACCAGATGATAACTTACCATCCATTATAATATTGATCCATAATATCTGCATAGCGTTGAGGGGGTTGGGTATTCCCATGAGCGTAGCGAGCGCTATGAGCGACAGAGCCGCGATCGACGTGGACAGCTGAAACCGCACGAAGTTGCGTATGTTGTAGAATATGCATTTGCCCTCCTCTATCGCGGAACTGAAAAAATATGTAAGAATTTTCAATTTCATCTCCAGTATATATGTCTTTTTCTATTGTTTCTACTGGTTGATTGGTTGAAAATGCCTTAGGCAATAAGTCCGCCGATTGTGATTTTGCGCATTTAATTAAACTTTAAATAAATAATTATTAGTAAAAAAGCTGTCTCATATACTTCGATGGACCAAAATTTATTACTCCTATTTATTTATTTCTTTACTTCATGAATAATGTATTGCATCCTGTTTGAAAATATAAATGATATTACTTCTATTAAGTGGAAAACCACGACAAATACTCAACCGTTTTAACATCACGCAATCTTTATTATTATTTCATTATATATTTTCATTTTAATCAATACACTTGCTTGATTACACCGTCTCTATATAAATTCTACTGTTACACAATTCTGGAAATCACTTTAATAAAAATCTTTATGAAATGGCGCAACTCGTCTATTTAGGTAGTAAAGGGAGATGTGGCTAAGAGTCAACTTATTACTTTGAAACCAAATTCTATTGATTTAAATATGCGGCTTACCCTTTGTCCAATAATAAAATTAACAGTCACATTAGTATCACACACTTACATAATAGTAGCAAAGTCATCGTCCACTAGAATCATGTCTGCGGCCTCCTTACACACGTCAGTACCATTTCGGCCCATCGCTATACCAATATCTGCTCGCTTTAATGCTACACCGTCATTCACACCATCACCTGCGAGGAAAGATACAATTAAAATATATTTTAATTATATCATCATTGTATACGGAAGCATCTACAAAGCGATAGAAAGATTTAATAGTTATTGAATTTTATAGTTTAAAATTAAATAAGAATCAGAGATAAAAGCTTCAATCATGTCGTGAAGTAACTCAGACATTGTATAGATACTGTGGATCACACATAAAACGTAACAAGCCGTTGATTATTTTGTAACATTTTTCGTCAAAAAGACACAACAACTAAATTGGCAATACCGTTACTTTTACGTACGAGGCGTAGATCAAACTGTTCAGATTCTGATCAAACAGATAACAGTTCAGCGGTAGGGTTTTATTAAATTTGCTACATGTAATTATGAGTCAAAGTGCATAGTCAACAAAACGACAATTTCTTTACATTTTACTTAATTAATTTTGGAATTTTATAGATCACTTCAAAAAGACTTAGTATAATACAAATATTGTTATTTAACTTCATTATCATTGAAATATTGCTTACCAGTCATCCCCACTATGTTGCCAAGCCTTTGGAGCGATTTAACTATAGCTAATTTGTGCTTTGGCGTCACCCTGTAGAACACGCTCACCTACAACACAAAATACGCATAATAAAAATGCTGCTCATCTTTGTCACTTGAATTATGAATTTTTACCAACTATCTATTTTTAAAAGTTATATTAAGATAAATATTTCTCAAACTCATCATCTATCATCTAGTCCAAAGAAAGCACCATTAAAAGCTTGTGTTATAGATAACGGAACAATATGCATATAAATATCAGAATTATCATATATGCACATATTTAAGCATTAATATGCATATTTTAGCATTATTTATTATATATATATATATATATGCTTATATATGCTTATATATGTGCATATATGATAATTCATATACATGGATACACATGGATTCAAAACCGGGGTCTGCTGCTACGAGTGGTAACTAGAGTAGGTTTCAGCTTGATAGAGCATGTACCAAACGCTTTGTTAACACTACAATTATATTCTAGATAAAATTAACTTTTGAAAAAATTTGTTTCGTACTCATCAAACAAACATCTGTCCCTAACGGTATTCTACATCTAGAGAGAGATTAGATAACGAAATAGATATAGTTTTATCAGCCCGCCGATTCAGAACCTCCTCAACAATAGACTATACATTGTTACTGACTTATGGCTATTTAATAAAGTAATAAGACATCCTATAACTTACATTTTCAATAACCCTGTCCAGTTCATCGTCGCACATGGTATCTAGTTGCTCGCCACTCAAAGACTGCGAATGCAACACGTCTAAGCCAACCATTTGGGCTGAAACAAAAAATATAGTTCCTATCAATTATTTAACCTACTTAACCATAACATTCGGATATTCGTAATATGTTGTAAAAACGACTCTGTATAAACAAAACATACACATATGAAGATAACAACATACCTTCATATACTTTGTATACAGGATAATTGTTAAAAACATATAATAAAGTCAATTTCATTTATGGTCCTTCAAGCCCGATCCGCCATTTCATCATACTTACGAGGAGCTGATTATGGTTTTGGTTTGAGCACTTTAGTTCCAATAAAGAAAACAGCAATTTTCGCCATGGTTTGTCCTTCGGTAGGCACATTTAGATGTTTTTCCCGCTAGTTTATACCACCGCTTTTACTCAATACGTCACTCCATGTGCTTCTCCAATGTAAGAAGACCTGTGCCCAGCTGTGGGACGTATACAAGGTGTTTTTATGATGATGATGATCATACCTATAGCCAGTGCGGTGGGTCTAGCGTCACCAGTAACCATCTTGACGTCGACGGCGGCGCGGCGTAAGGTCGCCACAGCGTCCCGTACAGTAGGACGCGGAGGATCGCAAACGCCACAAACTCCCGTATACGTTAAAGCTTCCAAGCTGTCGCCGCGACACAGCCCAATTATGCGGAGACCTATGGAAAACATTTAAATGGTGTAATTAAATGATGTTTTTAAGACAACTCGGCTCGATGTACACAAACTACAAATGATATAAGATTTTTTGAGTGATTCCAACTTCAATGTTGCTGAATCGAAAACTTTATTTATAACAAAATATTGACAGAACATAAAAATAGTCTGTATAAAAAATCTGTATTAGATGTGAGCAAAGCAATTTTTGGCGCGAAATGATGTTGAGTAATTCTATAATAGACTCTTGATCATAAAGAGTGATTGACAAGAGCCAATAAAATAATTGCTTTTACTAAAACATGCAACTTTTCATACCTTCCACTGAGAAAAATTTTAAGGTTTATCTTTATATTTTTAATTTATAACTAATAACCATAAATGTTCTTTACAAAATAATTTTTAAAAAGTGAGATAAATATTCGATTTCAATCTATTGACTAGAACACCTCAGCAACTCACCCATACGTCCTATGTTATACGCTTCGCTGATGAAGTCATTCTGCTTGTCTTTAGTCATCGGCGCGTAGTTCCCCGAGCTGTCTATGTACTTAGTACATAGAGGTAAAACCTTCTCTATGGCTCCCTTTACAAACAGTTCCTCTTTCAGTTTCCCTTCGCCGAATTTGGGGACGCATTTCACTACCATCATTTTTGTATCGGAGCTGTAGACAAAGTAAAAAATTTTTAATACTTTTATGAAGTTCAATTTAATTTTGGGTTGATAATGTTGATATTTACAAAGTAGACACATATAGATATAGGATTAGAGAAGGCAATAGCGAAGGCAAAGGCGAGAAGGCGAAGCAATCCATTTTAATTCCAAAATTTAAGGTTTGGAATCGCACGGTAGATGCTTATCATTAAAGAGGTAGTTTATTAATTTCTCAGCCAATAATATTAATCAAAGACATACCTGAAAGGTATCTCGTGCAGTCTAGTATACTGGTCTCGAATGTCCTTCATTCCGTTCTTCAAAGCCACCGCTAGTAAAGCGCCCTCAGTCGGCTGCCCGTATAACACGTCATCGCGGATTACGGCATTGTTACACAATATGCCCACCTGGAACCGATTAAGAGATAGTTAATTTTTGTCAGGGTATAGTGGATGTGAGGCGAATGCTGTGTATGCGAAATAAAATATTTCATATATCGTGTCAAAGTGTCTTTATTATATGAACATGTTGTATTTCCATGTTAAAAACCATCGCTACATCGTACCATACATAGAATACATGATTCCTACAAAATGTCGCCTACCATTTGCCGTCGAGAACTCCAAAGGCAAAGGCATACGTTACACCAGTTTCTCAAAGTTGTATTGAAGAAAGTACATTAGAAAATTTATATTAAAGTCATGGCTCGAAGGACCTAGATACCAAGGCAATATAATTTTTTTTGTAATTTGTGAATTATATTTAGTTCGGGTAATACGTAATCGGGGTCATTGAAGATATATTGCCTTCACTCACCTCCAGCATACTCTGCACTCCCATCCTAGCCACGTCGAGGTCTCTGCCCTTGTAAGCCCGCAGCTGTATATCCCCTCGACTATTGTAACCTGTTCCAGTCACTTCCGCGATGTGTCCTCCAGAGGTTGACATTGTTGTCACAGTCATTTCATTTTTAGTTAAGGTACCTGGAATAGTTTAAGAGTCGATAAATAAATTTAGAAGATTTGTCAATTGTGTTTGCATTCGTTCATTTCAAATCATATTGGAACTACTTTTTAATATGCATTTGTTGACTAACTAATCGTGTCGATATGATTAAAATTTACACTAAGCATCTACTGGTTTCGATAACGAAAGAAACCCACTGCGTTGGTTGGTTCGAAATTAGAACCTCTACATTACGCACAAAGTCGCGGTTTAGCTGACGTATCCCTAAAAAAATATTTTATTTTCAAAGGTGAATCTGAATACAGCTATCCTTCGTATCAGGTCGGCTTTTGTTGCTTGAAACTGACCCGTTTTATCGCTGCAAATAACGTTGACACATCCGAGAGTCTCCACTGTGGGCAGTTTCTTCACGATCGCGTTCCGTTTCGCCATCCGCATCACACCCAGAGCTAAAGTCACCGTTACCACGATCGGAAGACCTGTAATAGAAGATATTTTTTATTGCATCTAGATCGTAAGTCGGTTTATTACGAGGTAGTCCTGTTGGAAAGTGTGTAAGATAAACGAAGACAGGAACTCAGTATGTGAACCATTTACCACTTTACTATGAACTTTATTACAAATACAATAGAGTTCATAAGGTAGCAAAAAATATTCAGTCAATATAAGTGAATGGCACGCACAGGTGGATCTGTTTCTTTGACTAGCCAGCAATACCGGCGCTTAACCGCGATTCCTATTGTTTTCGAGCGTACCACAGATCGAATTTATATTATTTACAATACTTTTCATCACAAAGTGAACAAAAAATCTGGTATCCATAAAAAGCTATAAATAATTTTTCTTTGAACTAGATAAAAGGTGTGAGTTTAATGTTTTTATAGCATATTTACTATACATATATTATATAAAAAAACAAAGAAAATGAACTGACGACAACAGAGTAAGCACATTTTCGTAGAGCTCATTAGCTCTACGACAGCATACGACATACAGGCCTAGCCACCTCCACGTTAACGACCCAAAGTGCCTTTTCAAGTCTCTTTTGATAGTGGCGGTTGACATGATGGACGTCCACTCTGTCTGAAGTCCCGAAAGAAGTATTACTTTCAAATCTTCAGCATGGATCCAATACGCCAAAATAGAAACCGTACCAGCCACCCATCATCATAAATTCAGCTAATAATTCAAACTATAATATGCGCAAATGGTATCTTTTCAAGCCTCTTGTAGGATCCCAGTGGGCATACGAATAATGTTAAACACTATTAATGTATTACGTGAAACGTAAATTATCAAATCAAAAACGAAGCTTGGTTATTTTAGGATTGCCTGCGTTTTTTCAACTCTGTTCTTGAGGTTAAGCAGCTTTCTTTTTTTTTTGAATTGGCTGTTGTACAATAAATATATATTCTATTCTAATATTAGTCATCGCTTGAGTGCAACCGGTACAAACATACCGCGAATCATAATTGCGTTTTGAGAATAGCGCGGCTGTACAAATATGAGACTGCAAATAACTCATTATACTTATTCATCATAACAGATATAGGTGTGAAAACCTTTCTTTTTCTGCATTTAATTAACTCAGAACCTCCGAACATTTTAGGAGCTCGGTGTAGAAGTCTAACGCTCTGGTTTCGATTTCGATTACGAAAACAAAGCAACTATCACCATGGTTGATTCCTGGATGGGTCAATCTTAACAACAGACTAATGCTGAGCGAAAAAAACTTTGATCGTATAACAAAAATCTTACGTGAATCTTTTAACGCTTCTTCTTTTATTTGTAAAGTATTTGTAGTATAAGTATCTATATATTAAGTATTTGTATATTAAGTATCTGCCAATACTTATTCGACAAAATTAAATATGTATTCATGAAATTATCGTGACATTGTAATTTCATGCTTTTATTCATTAAAATTAAAATAAAAACATTATTAAATGCTAACAGAGTAACAATACAAATACAAAAGTGTCAGTACAATAAAAGTCCACAAAAAGGGTTCTATTCATATGTTTACGTTGCATGCTGCTACAATACACACATACGCACAATGTGTGTATTGCAGAAGCACGAAGACACTGTTCAACTGTAACCCGGAGTTAAAATGTTTTCGGGTTTATTAATAAGTTGCAAGTATCCAATTTCCAAACGAAACTATTTAGTAAAATGTTTTGGTTTACAACTTTGTTTATGCTTCCTTGTCAGAATGATTTCAATGAGCGAAAATTTGTGAAACAACATTTATTATATTGGCGATGAGCCGCTAGGGATTGGCAAAGGACAAAGATTTGAATGCATTTATACGATTTATTAAGTAAAGTATATGTTAGGGTAAATATGATATATATAAGTTTTTATGTATTTAATTATATTAGTATTGGTATACGCTCCTCTACCTTTCTATGTCACTTTTCCCATATATGGGGCTAGACATAAATTGTTAAATAAATAAATAAGTAAGAGTGACGCATATCACATTCTCCTTATTAAACCTTGTAACAGTAAAGATCTGTAGACCTTACCTTCAGGTATAGCAGCAACAGCCAAACTGACTCCAATCGTGAACATATCCTGTAGAGCCTTTCCCTGAAACCATCCAGCCACCATGATGAAACCGATAATGCAGAAGCTGTACATCGAGAGTTGAGCTCCAAGAGTATCCATGGACTTCTGCAGGGGCGTCTTCGGGGCCTCCTCGGCTTGCATCATACGGAATATGTCACCGAATTCGGATCGTTCTCCGGTGCTGACTACAATCCCCTGGTAAATAATAACAATAATATAAAATCGTCTGTACTTATCTCTTAAGTTTGGCGTGACAAAGATGCTAACATTAAAAACGCAGTTCTTCTAAAAGGAAGTGAAGGCAGTGAAGGTTGATCATAACTTCTAATAAAGGTTATTCGATCAAGATTGCAGTAACTGCAACAATACATAACTTTTGAATTAACAATAATAGTAATAGACCTATCTAGCACTTGACTTTAAGAAATTATAATTCGGATTTTTATGTTTTAAGTAAATTCAAATTAAAAACCAATTAATTGAATGTATTTTCCTTCTTATGTATTCTTATTAACATGGAAATCAAAGAAGAATACTAACTATTTTAAAATGGGTCTTAATGATAAATCCTAAATTACCTTTGCATTTCCACAACGCACTAAGGTTCCCAAAAACGCGATGTTATCCTTGTGGACTCTTCCAGCGGCCGCTTTATTCGGCAACACATTCTTGGCAGCTGGCTCTGTCTCTCCCGTGAAGGAGGACTCGTCTATGGCGAGGTCTATTGAGTCGTAAAGTCGCAAATCTGCGGGCACCCTGTCGCCTACGTTTAGGTGAACAATATCGCCGGGTACTAGGTTGCGCGCGAGGAAATGCTCTATACTTCCCTCGCGGAGACTAAAATGAGAGACAAGAAATATGTGTAGCTTGTGGGTTAACTAAACAGTGATCTGCGAGTCCGATATAAGGCCTATTATTATTATAAACCTTGAAGGTGTAGCTAAAGCAGGTCCAAACTTGCGTTAGCGATGCAGCGCTTACAAGATGTTCGGGGAAGCTCGGATAAATTAATTTGTATAGTGAGGAACGTTGTATTTCGGCGCTGACACGCCTACGTTATTCGGCCAACGTTATCGCCGAGGTATTCATTGAGCGTTGGAAATACCGCTATTACCGAAAAATAGATAGTACGCATAAGACCAATATCTTATAATTACCTACCACGAATTAATTGAGCGACTTACCAATTACAAGTTGGTGGCACTAGCTTGTTCAACTCCTCGAGTGACTTCTCCGAGCGGTACTCCTGAACAAATGCAACTGTCACCACTATTATTATGGCCACAGTGATCGAAATTGCGTCATCGAACTGCCGCATACAGATGCTCACCACTGCTGAGCCTGTTAACAATCAAAAGATATTTGTTTAGGACAAGCGAGGTAAAACAAGAAAGCAAACAACTCTCCTAAACAATTACGGATGTAATTCTATAAAATAAAATTTAGACATTTTGGACATACATTTAATAGATGTTAACATTTGAAATAAAAAGTAGTGTATGTATATGTCAACGTAAAATTTTAACCATAACATACAATTTAACGCATTATTTTTCAGTAGATCGATCAAATTGAAACTGTTAAATCACAATCAAATATCGCGAGTTAAATTATTAAATATCTAAAGGCTGTCGGACCTATAGTACATTGTAAATATTATTAAATACGATCACATAGATTCATTTGCATAAAAAAATAAAATTTAAACACGGAAAATCACACATTTTCATCATGCATTCGTTGTAACACTAACTTATTCTAACTTCTAACTTCTTTCCTATTATTATATCTTATTTAGTTAATCAGATATTAATTTTTCTTCCACTACAATTTCATGCAACTATTTTTTAAGTTTTGAGTTATTTAACTCCAAATAAATTTACATTCACCAAAAAACTGTTTGTCACCGCTCTGCCAATTTATTTTTCTAATTTATATTTAAAAAAAACATTTGCAGCGCGGGGCACATGACGATCAATCAGCGTACGAGGTTCGTTCCGTCGCATACCATCTCACTTTCTCAGATTATAATCTAGCGAAAAATAATGCATGATTGTGAGCAGTGTATTTTCACAATATTTCAAATTTTTTTCACAGATTGTAATGTAACAATATTTACATTTTTCCGGTGATAGCTGATTTGTATATATTATTTATTTGTGCTTTACAATTAGAATCTATTAAAGGACTTTAGTATGTTTATTTTTTGGATAGCCTTTTTAAATAACTTTTAATTCTTAGTATAATAATCAGTTGTGTGTATAATAACAATCCTGTACCGAAGTTCCGTTGCTGAACTTACTTCCTGCGCCACCTTTGCAGAATTGGCTCAAGATCTTGAACTAATTCTAATGCTTATCAGTACTAATAAGAAAATACTCGATTTTAACTTTAAACAAAACGTCTTCACCATTAATTATTTATTTTTGCTATCAAAAATACTTAGCGCTGTTTCATTGACATAGCGTTCAATATTTTACAGAAATCACCTTATCCATCACTAATGAAAATTACAATTGCATTCAAGCAACAATTAGTAATTCAAAGACACGACTTAAACCTAATACATATTTATAATAAGGAACATTGTTGTGTACCATCAAGGTCAAATTAGACGAGGCACAAGCAACGATGAAGTCGTATAATTGGGTGCAGAATATGTATTGACTACAAATAAATGGAGAAAAGGAAATAACTGGAGAAAAATATATAATCTGAAGTTATGAGGATAATCGTCAGCGAAAGGGACACGAGGATGATGAGAATAACTCTAAATGTACATGATACTTCAGTAAAAATTCCATGTATCAAAGTTTACATAAAAAAATTAAACAGAGGTCATAAAACCTCTTTTATAAAGGTAACTACATACTTGTGTGTAATTCTACCGATCTCGTAGAACTATTAAGTTTCCATATCAAAAGTCCCTAACAATTGCACAACAGTTCAATACTTGCGATAAATTTATTGTTAAAGCCGTCTGTAATTAAAGTAAAGAATATTCTGTGATAGAAAAAGCACGCAAGTTAACATAAAATCAGATCGCCATTAGCGTTAGCAACAGGTTTCCATTTACGGAGCGATTCTCCTGCACCCTGCTGTTACCTCTCCAATACACATTATGTATAGATAGACTGCTACAATAACGAGCCGATCTATATATCTGTCGGAAGGTTGTCCGAACAGTCAAAGCTGTCGACGAAGATATCAAGTGTTTCTACTATATGCGAATAGATACATCGGGTTGCCAATCTAAACTACCCATAGACACTGTTATGTAGAATGGCGCCGAAAAGACCGGAATAGCCCCTCACTGCTTACTTGAGTTTGTTGAGGTTGACAATTGTCAAATTGTCCTTGCGTACGTTTGTTCGAAAATAACATAAGTATATTTCATGAAATTGAAAATTACCAAAGAGCAACGTGATCGGTATCAAAAGTTTAGAATGTACAAATTTACTAAAGATCAGAATACCAAAAAGATGAGCAAAAAGCTGTTAGAAAGAAATAGTTCACGCCTCACGAGCTCATCGGGCTCACGTTGAAATTATTATCAGTCTATTAGTATTTCGAGTTCTAAGTAAATAATCGAAGAACCAATGTATATTTAAGCCTTTGACTTGATTTCATATGTAACATATATATCTCCGCGTACGATTACGAGTATGTTTGAAAATTTTTCATCGTAAAGTTTCAAACTGAAAAATAAACTAAGCAAAATACTATCGTTGAACTACCCAGTTATCCAACAATCACCATTTAGGAACAAACGGACTCAGCGCCTTCTACATTAGCTTTTCGTTGCCAAACCCATTTAAGTTAACTTATTGCAAATGGTATGCAATTTTGTGGATCTGCGACAGCTCTATTAAAGTAAGTATAAAAATTCAGACCGTTTTTAGAACCTGCTGTATACACGAACTAAGCAAAGTTTCCCCTTGAATCAGTAGCGAATAAAATACGAAATACACTGAAACTTTTTGTCAACGTGTATATTTAAAATTAATTTATTTATAGTTATATAGTGCTATTTCAGATTACCTTGTTAATCGTGGTTAGATAAACAAATAAATGTGGCACTTGCTACATTATCGGTAGTAATTATTTACCATTTTTATTGTTCTGCAAAGGTAATGTTAACTGGAAAAAAGTAGGTTTAATATGACAATAAAAGCTTTACGTAGATAATTAAAATGTAATTGGCAATAAAACTGTACATAGGTAACTAGATAGCTTTTATTTTTATATACTTTACCCTTCCTCATGAATCACTCTATCTATTGGTGAAAACTGCATGAAAATCCGTGCAGTAGTTTTTGAGTTTGCCACAAACAGAGAGACTCACGCGGCGAGGAAATTTGTTTTGTAATATGTTTTTAATACAGTGTTTAATTGGTGTCGATTCTGTAGACATTTTCCCAAACTTAAATTGTTGTACCTTCGTTTGAATTTAATTCAATAAGAAATTGTTGAAATGGCTTCTAGAAACATCAAGTTAGTTCACACAGAAGATGATTCATATAATTCGACGGTTGATCCCCCTAGTCGATTTCCCAATTAGCATGGCAAATACACTATAAAGTCATAAGAATATGACTCTCTCTCTTTCAGGTCGGATTCTAATGAAAGAGACAATAAGTGATACTCTATCATTACAATCCAACCATTTTTCCCACGTAGAATGCCTGTGCCCAGCTGTGGGTTGTTTATAGGGTGTCGATGATGAAATCTATCACCTATTTCAATATCAATAGTACTGATTTTATTTAGAAAAGATCCATCTTTGTTCGATATAACGTGTGATCATTCTGTTTACATAGCAGATTGGATAAATTTATACGACTAGTTATATTTATCGTTCCTACGCATACGGTTGTTACTATATCCGGATGTTATGAACAGGTTGAGATGAACATTCTGGATGGGCTAAGTACTATGTGAGAAAACGAAATAAAGCTATGTCGCTGTTTTGTTATCGAGTGAGACATACTAATTCGTATAAGTACCTATTGAATAGATAATAAAGTCAACAACTTCCCTAATTACGTATTCGTTTGAATGCTAATTTTCTGTTATCATTCTATGAAACGTAGAAAATCGTTAGAAAAAGTATGGCATATATATAAGGCATACTCTATGAATATGTTCCGATGGGTAACCGAATAACTAGTCACATTACTCAGGTACTAGGTAAAGTAATCTCAAGATTAACCATTAAAGAGACTCGAAAGCATCAAACCTTAAAGAGCAATTTTTATTTCCCAAAAATTCTATGGACCCTAATGCCATGTCTGTGCGTTCTTTTTTGTAAATTAATTATTAAAAAGCATTTATAGGAATAAATAATTTAATTTTGCCGGATAAACAGGGGATTACAAAACGTTGTTTCTATATAATTTTGCGTACGTTTTTCGGTCCGAGCTGCAGTTGTTATCGCGCTCAATATTGTTCGGGCTTATTATAGTTAGCAATATATTTTATATATTCCATTTTTCTATTCGTTTGACCTTGGCAAAACTTCTTAAAGGGTAAATAAAGTGTACAAACAAAGTTTTGTTTGTTTTCATAATAAGTTGTTTTTATTTGGTACATCGCATGTTGCCTGTATATATAAGCTACTTTGATAGTTTACTCATCAAATCACTATCTCTAGAAATGTTTCTTTGACTAACTTGCAAAGAATGCTATTTTTTATCAGCACATGTTTTCCTCATTGATTTCATATTTAAATATCGATTGAAGATCCTTCGAAGGTATGTAAAAAGCCACCATATGGCAACTTTCTTCCAAAAGAACATCAGAATTAAGGGTGCATTTGGAATCGCATTCACGTGTTTTGTAGCCGTTATCCGTGCCAAATATGAAAATATTCAACAAGGCTAAGTGAAGTTTATAAACGAAACAAAAGCCGATAGCAAAAACTTAACCACCTCTAATAGGACTTATAAACCGTAAAAAACCTTGCAAAAACCGGTCTTTATCAAGTGCAAGCGACAATGACCTGAACGTCGGGCGCGATACAAATTGAACACGTGTCTGTTGACGTATCAACTTAAACTAATAATTATAGTGCTAGTTTAATAGTAAATAATGAAAATGAAGCTGAAATTCAACTCAATGAACGATATCTTGATTTCAGAACTTGTTAAAGAGGACTTCTATTTCGAAATAAAGTAGTTTCCGATAATCCTAAGTAAGGTGTTCAGAGTAATTTCTCAAGTAACTTATCAAGAGTAATTTCTCAATATATTGTCAAAATTTAAAATAGGCACTTATGTCTAATTGTCTTTCTACAGCTAAGGTTAGATTTTTGATGCTCAGAGTATACTAATTAATTAATTATTACTTAATCTAATCATCCAAATACTACTTCAACATAACGACATAAAACAATGCCAAAGGTGGACTTTTCTAGGAAGATGTAACTAGCTAATCATAGTATAAGAGATACCAGCTAAAAAATAAAGGACACGCAGTTTCCGAGTTTTCCTAAAACACTCAGGCAGAAAATTCCATGAACGATAGCGTCAATAGTAAAAAGAAGGCAATGGAATATGATAGGATTTATTATGCAAGCGGAGATGAGGAGCGAAAGGTACATAAATGATTCTAATATTTTTAAAGACATTTCACAAACGATCAGACTTATAAAACTTAAATAAGTGTTTCGATTTCCCACAGTGCCAATATTATGAACCTCAAATTAACTAAATTACAAAATCCATCTGGAATAAGTTGGAAACAAGAAAAATTAAGTGAACGTAGGTCGATTCTAATAAATGATATGAGGATATCTAAAACGGCATTTGAACACATTTTATTATCGTGAGGTCGGATTATTTCGAATCTGTATATGTATATAGAAAACATTTAAGTAAACAGCATTTCTACAATATTTGAAAGTGTGCTCTTTCCAGACAGCTAGCGTGTCTTCAATATTACAAAACCTATCTTACGCCTGTGTTCTTCACAGATTAACAATAAGTCTAAGCAATAAGACATTCACGGTTGTATTCATTATTCTATCTTGATATGGAAGTAAACTTACTGATGTTACTCGGTAACTAATAGTCAAAATCTTAACAATTATCAGTCTTATATTTTTTTATAAAAAGATTAAGTAATAATAAATCTTTAACAAAATTGACATCAAGAGCAGTAAGACAACACTAACAAGAGACAGGGATTATTGTTTTAAATATATTTTAAACAATAATACAAAACTATTAACAACTTTTTTTTATTGTTACTTCGAATGACATTTAGAGATTGAATATTGAAAATTAAATGAATTATTATTGACGCCATGTTTAATTTGTACTAATGCTATATCATCTATTTCCTTTATACAATCTAGAAACTCGCTGTGCACAGAAATACAGCGCGTAATCGCGTAATTACAGAGCGTGACAAAAGTATTTACTGTGTCAACAGAATGCATATATACATGCAATTTCAAATACTTATGTTTATCATCACTATTATCATATCAGCCTGGTATATTCACTACTGAATTCCGCAAACAATCTCCAAACGGAATGCTTCTTCGTAGCTTGTATCTATCAACAACCCGGGACCCAGACTAGACCGTATGTCCGTCTTGAAGTAGGCACCCTCAAACGTCCAATAGGTCGACCGCTCTGCGCACTAATTAGCTACCTATTGGCACTTTTACTCGCTTATCCCACGACTTCAAGTGACGACTTCATTACTGATCGATTACAAGAGCATATGTCGTTCCATGAGAGAAAACGAAATTGTTGAGAAGGTTTTTAGTGTACGCTAATCATTCACACCTATAAGTCATCACTTCACACTCAATTTTATCAAACTTTCGACTTGAGGGACTAAAGAATTTTTGGAAGCGAAGATCTTACGCAATAACCTAAACGCAGCGAGTTTTATAGATTAAGCCATTACCTATGTGATGGTTATCGCAAATTATTACTTGACATTAAAAATCAGAAGTATTTTTTTAACTTCTGATCACTTAACATTTAACATTATAGTGAATTGAAGTTTGATTTATTGTGATTATTGAGATTGAAGGCAATGGAATGCCGTAATTCCACCTGCGTGGCTATTCTTAGAAAGAAATTACTGGCTAGTACTATCTAGTGTATCGTAAGCACCTATTTCATTCACAGGACCACCCAACGGCATTAATTATGCACATCAATACTTCTTTGAAATTGTTTTGAGTATAACTCACCTCTTTGGACTGGCAAACTAAAGAAAGGACTTTTTGTATGCTTGCACCACGAGGTCATTAAACTTTACAGTCGTTATTTATAACAAAGTAAAGTGTAATGAAGTAGTTCTTCCTTCAAGTGTTATTTTAATGAGGGACGAGCAAGTACCAAAATTGTAGCACGGTGCACACGTGTATACTGAGTGACCTTTGTGAAATCACGCCATGACATCATGAGTGGTTTGTAATGTTGAACTAAAACGTGTTTTATAGTGAAAATCTGAAACATTCTTATAAATGGGCGTTAATCCGCAGACTCTAAATTTAAATTAACTTATAGCTGTCAGTTTTCAACAATAGACAATAATAAATTGAGGAATAAGGAAGTATCTCTCTGCACGCCCACTATAAAATTGTCTATGGTTTCTTATAGTTAGGTTGTGATATAAAATTTAATTAATGTAGTTCTAACGGTCGGTTCCTCCTATAGCTACAGTATTCATTTATTAAAAATAGCCTCTGTTATTTTTAGTAAATGAATAAAGAAAGATATGCAACAAAACCCTGGAAAGCTTACTTCTAACTATAGATTGAAAATTGGAATGGACCGTAAATCACACAGAAAAGAAATATAAGTATGAAACTATAGAATTTTTGAAAGATGTTAAAACCTAAAAAGTCTAAAACTGAAATATTTGTTGTAACGCAAACGAAAGTAAACTGGAAAGTGTTAGAACTAGATAAATTTTTATTAACGGGTATTGTTAACGGTAACGAGTTATGACATGTGAATTGATAAATAAACAGTTCCAAATTCAGTGAATCTTTTGAAGGAAAGTAATGGCATCGTCAAAGATTTTGTATCGTCATTTCAATTTATCAAAATTCGAAAACGATCACTTACTTATGCCGACAACATTGGATGTAATGTTGTTTAATACTACAAAAGTATAAATCAATATAAAGCACAATTTCCAATAATACAGTCGATTTGACTGCTTCTTTAAAAAAAAAACCTATTATTTATCTGTTCCAAATTCACTATTCGAAAGTATTTATTACATAATTTTGTAACTATACCTATACTGTTTATAATCAATAAAATGAAAAATTTAATTAACTAAGTAAATACGTCAGATAACACGTCATTTTCTTTCTAAGCGTCAAACAAAAGCACAGATGTGAAATACTATTGTTATAATTTTAATAGGTAATTTGAACGGCAATCTTTGTTCGTGTGTTTATAATTCAATATTATTTCCGCGTGTATTATTAACCTCTTTACAATATCATCAGATTTAAGTCTTTCAATGTTATCGCCAGTTATATAATTAATGAGTAGTAATTACTAAATAATTAGAGAAAGCTATGAACTTTTTATTTAGAGTTAAAAATATTCGTGTATTGGTAACTATAAACTACCTACACGCCAATCTAGAAAATTTTAAAGCGAGCAATAAAGTAGCATTTAGTCGTATTATTTTTGTAATAAACACACACATACACCCGCTTGAGTTTAACGCGTTAATAATCCTAAATACAATACAATACAAATATTATCTACTGTTTTCTATGGGTATTGAACTTACCCAGCAGCAGCAGAATCAATGGGTTCTGGAACTGCTCGATATATTTCTTCCATAGCGGGTCCTGCTCCTTCACCTGGAACTCGTTCGGGCCCACAAAGTTCATGCGGTCGTTCGCTTCGCGCCATGACAGCCCGCGACGTACGTCCACGTTCAATCGCTCAGCCACCTGACAAGATGACAAAGTTAATGTTTGAAGATACTACATCAGTAGCGCAATTACCATGATATAAATTCATCTTAATGTCGCGGCCATATTAAACTATTGCATTATTGAGTATTGCACATTGTATTGTTACCAGAGTTAAATAAGTATGCAAAATTTAAACTCAATCGTATAAGATAGAAAATGGTTAGCTTTAACTTTTAAATTTTGACGGATAACGTGTAAAATCAAGGCAAAACACAGTTCTGGGCTAACCTCCATAAGATACCATAGGATCCCAATTGAAAGGTATGATGTTGAAGCCATGTGTCAAAAAAGCCATTTGATCGAGTTTTATTCACATGTGCAGGAATTACGTTACAGATCTTTGAAGATTTTATTTCATATTGTATAGGGCAAAAAATCAATTAAATTAGATGTTGGCAAGAATTTGACAAGGTTCTGAGCTGTCAGTTTATAAACCTTTAGGCCACACGCATCACCTACTCCGATTCTATATTAAGTATCTGATAACGTAAAGTACAGACGGCACCAAATGTAATTTGTCACTGTTGTAATATAATAATAATGATATATATATATCAAGGAATATATATATATATATATATATATAAGACTCCAAAAGATGTATTAATACACCAATTTATAGTGGAAAAGCTGCCTTCCTCGAAAAAAAGGATTGCGTAGGTAAGCTAATCAATATATAGCTAATATTGTAAACTGACCATTAGGGAAAATCGTCACGATCAAAGTGCGGAAATTAAGATGGCCGTGGGCAGGATATATATTAAGGAGCAAAGGAAAGCGTAAAATAAAAATAGATTGGCTCTTTATTTTGAAAAGGCAGTCGACACGAAGAATTTTATGGGATGTACTACTGAGCATACGAAATGCTTTCAAAATGTAAACCTTAGTCTAGTTCTTGTAGGGGATCCGGAAAAATAGGCTTATCTGTACCCATACTATTAAGATATATTAATCTATGCTCCATTTTTATATAAGGGTTTGACATTGACAGCACGCCATTTTTCCTGTCTGCTCATCTCATAATTAAATCAAGATTAGAAATTAATATAAATTAAGACAATAACAATGTAAATTACAAATTTAAAAATTTTTTAAAAAAAATCTCGCTACTAAATTTTTCACCACACTACGACAAACTGCTTTTAACACAAGAGCAACACTGATTCTGGGATTCAATTATCTACAGATTGTTTTACTTACGTAGTGACAAATCCGTAGATAAATTCTTGGACCCCAGCATAAAAGAATAGTTTTTACCTTGGTGTTATTACCCTTCGCAAGTTGTGTTTATCTCTCAATATGCTGATTTTATTGATATAAGTTTTATTGACATTGTATCGTAATTCACAATGTTCTTCAACATTAATCTTAGAAAGATTCAAATGTAATAAGTGCTCCAGACATAATGATATTTTATTAAGAAAGTTAAATATCATTTTATTTTAAAACTTGAGTCAACCCTCATTTTTAGATCGTTCGACGGATAAAGAACTTATGGTAAATTGCTATTGATCGCCGAGACATGACGTGTCTCGCCGCCAATTACGCTGAATGCCAATCAATTTCACTTCGTTTACTCATCGAATATCAGCCGGTGTAGAGACAGCGTTTAAGCTATTCATAATTGAATAGAAAATGCGGCCACTGCTGGGCATGACTTAGTCTTCGTTACTAAATATAACCTTTTGGAAAGGTTCACAATGTCGTAAAGAATTAAGTGCTGCAATATACCTTCCAAGATGAGTTAAGTACGAATCAAATTGAAAAAAGAAATCATTTCTCAAACAGATTGCATAGCCCTAAGACACCATAGTAAATGAATTACTTTTAAAATTCGACATGTATGGATTTGTTAATGTCTTAAAAAACTTTAAAAGGTTGACTTTCTTACGCCGCTTCTTCTTAGCTAAAGTAAGTTTTAGTCTTAAGAAACATTATTCGTTGCAGCGATGGTACGGAACGGGAATCGTTGAGCAATCAAATATCAGATTCTATTCTCACCTCCTCCCAGCTGAGGATGGAGCTCTCGACAGCGCTGATCCACATGTCGCCTGCGCCCGCGCTCACGTCGATCAGCCCGCGCCGCCCCCCACCACCCTCCTCTGTATTCGAATGCTGAAACAAATGAATACACAAAAGGCTTAATTAACATTTTTGAAACTAGTTTGCCAATTTTTTGGCAAATTAGTTACAAAAATAGCTATATTTTTAAAACAATAATAGTTATATTTTTGTAACTAAAAAAAAAAGAAAAAGAAAGATTTAAAGATGCTAATCTTTCAAATACAATGTAATGAGTATTCAATAGCTCTTGACCTTGTCATCTTACTAAAAATTTCAGTAAATTTTTAGGTTATTTTTATTGTCTCATCAAAATTTCAGAGTCAACGAACTATCTATCTATATCTATATATCTTTTACTCAAAACACTTATATTAGACTAGAATAAATCACTTGCTATGAAATAATTATTAGAACTTTATTCGGTGATAGATTGTCCTTCGCCATCACGAATTACAAAATATTTATACACGAGTTGGTCACTTTCCAGATATTGCTGGATTTTCTCTGCTTCAAGACATTTCATTTAGTCTGATCACGTGTTTTCCCAAAGGAAACTTCCAATTTGAAGGCATTACGTAAAATGGATTTCAACGTAACCCTTGGTATTATACAAATCTACCGTAAAGGGTTCGTCTGGAATAATCAATCGTGCTAGAGTCTAACTTGCTTCAAACAACACTTGGAGGACAAATCAATGAGCGTAATAAAAATAACTGAACGAAATGAAAATGCATCAACTTGAATGTTGGGTGCGAGAGGATCCAGGTGGTGTACTTAGTTTTTAAAATAACGCTTCAATTCGTTGTCCTTCAGGAGAATTTATACAATTTTAAAAGTAGACTTCTTATCAATTTAAAATAGGATATTTTACATCAGCTTATTTTAATAAAGCTGTTATAAATATATAATGAACTTCAGATGTACCCCTTTGAAATTGCCATTCCGATTAGAGTTACGTGAAGCCGTTCCAACCACATATTGTAAGTAATTACTAGTAAGTAAGTAAGTAATTATTAGAATAAAATTAGATTAATGTCATTTGCCTGTTCGAATATTCATATCGAGAATAAAAACATTCGTTACAACTTTGGGGAAAAAACCATTAAAATACCATCATTATCATATATTATATATAGGGTTGTCAACATTTCAAATTGCTATATAACAGACACAGTTTTCTCTACTTATAACATTTGCTGGAATCCACTTAAATTTATTTATCAGCCTCACTCTCATTCTAATTAAATAAGAAAAGGATAGTGTGATTTAAAAATCTCAAGTTTGTATATAAACGATCTATTCATCTTTGACTTGTTTTAGTGGCATATTTTTGGATACGCGATAAATTAATGCAAATTTGATTTAAAGTCACCAATTACGATATATCTATTGACGTAGCCAGTGATCTGTCCTATTCTGATGGGGATGTAATGAAATAGCAGTACGAAATTTAATTTAATTTTAGTCCGCGCACAGAAACGAGCCCTTTTATATCAATATAATAGCTCAGTAACCAAAGTATTAAAAATGTTGAGGTGGAAATTATTATATATTATTAATATTCTTTAAGTGATTTGAAACTACTATTATGAACAATTTTAAATGTAAAGGAATATTTTTATGCAAACATTATTTGCATAAATGAATCAGCCAACTATTTAGCAAATTCAGGTGATTAGTTATTATGGATAATGAAACTATACATAAGTTTTACAGGAAAACAATCAAGATATCCACCACAATAATCACTGGGACTTCAAACAGGATTATACACTAATAGAATATCTAGTTGTAACAGACAGCTTGGATAAAAAAGACTTTAAAAATAGTTAAGACCAGCATAGGCATTTAATTATTGTATTTATTGTATATAATTCAGCAATAATGATAAGGTAATAAGAATAGCAAGGTACAACTGATATAATATGCCGGTTAAATTAAACAACATATATCATAACACAGTGGAACAAAAAATTTAAGACCACACAAATCACTACGTTACACAAAAATATCACATTTAAATATGGTAAGTATAGGTATCAATACCCTTTCACGTAATCCCACGTCACGATTTTTATAAAAACTAACAGGTATCGATTTTTATAAAAACTAACAGGTACAATACGACGATTATGTTTCCATTATTAAATTTATAGAAAAAAAATTATAAGGAGAGCGTGAACACGCACGCGCGCGCTTCGAGCGACTGATCAACAATTACAAATAATTCATTCACAACTCAAGAATACATGAAATGATTTTTAGCTGTAAAATCAAGAATGATATGAATAAATTAAATTGATATATAAGAATAATAAATGTTATACTCTTTTAGATCAATAAATTTGTCTAACCCAAAGTGATAACCTACACTTTTCTAAAATATGAAATTATTCCAACTGTTCATTCTAACTTTGTATGTAAAGATGTAAGCACGTTCAAAGCTTCGAAATATATATATAGCTTTAACATTTACATATATTATTATATTATTGGAATATTATTTTTTTGTAAAAAAAAGGTACCTATTTTAATTATGAACAAAAATAAATTAACATTTAAAAAATCATTCATATGACTGACCTATTTTTATGGACAGTCAGTCAAATTGAGTTTCCACAGCCATTCTAAAGGTCTAATATAATTATACTTGATTATAAACAGTACTATAGATAACTCAAGGACAAATATAGAAATTTACATTAAATAAATATTCATAAATTAAACCCATTTTATTTTATCATTGAAAATCAATTTCTCTTAGGGGTCTAAGAGAAATTGATTTTCAATGATAAAATAAAATGGGTATAATTTTAGTGTAAAAAAAGCAAATTATGCCAGGTACGACACATCACTTTACTTCTCATCCAAAATATTCCTTTATGACAAGACTTATATTGTGAACTTAATGTTTTTAGGTTTATATGATATTAAAAAGCAATTTATTAAAATATATTTTCGCTTTTCATTACAGAGGATGAAAAACAATTTTAATACTTTGGCAACCATTAGAAATAAGGAAAAGGAGGCAAGACTGTAAAGATAGAGTATTTTCCCATTGACTAACAACAATATATGGACATTATAACGGGACAAGCACTGAAATAAAGGGGAGACAATGCTTTAAAAGAGAGATTCAGTATCTTTATCCATTAATGAACAACAAAAAATTAATTGATAAGAGCATGAAAAAGCACTTTTTGTGCTGCCAAGGTGAGGGTGGCTTGTGCAGTATGTCACATGCTGCACTAGCTATCTTCACATATTGACTCCTCTACTGCTTATCATCAGGTGGTGTTGAGTAATTTGCTGAAGCTTTTTTATATTTTTACTACAAGAGGTTATAATATTATCTATTGAGATTGATTAATTTTGACTTTTGCTTTCATACTGGAAATATACAGATTGTTCAATTATACTTAATTATACATCAAATTGTATTTACATAGCAGTCAAATAAATTTTAATTTATACCTACACATATTATTACATAATCCTGAATCTAAATGAAAAAATTTACAATTTTGAACTTTTATATCACCATAGTATTTAAGTAACTATGTAAACATAGGTAGGTTTGAGCTCAGTAGGGTATGTACCAAATATAATGATCATGATATACAATACATTCATACCAACCAACTGAATTTTTTTAAAAATATAATTTATTTATAAATAAGCATATATTTGTCAGAATATTCACTTTAATGTACATTATTTAATCATATTTAGTAATCTGTAAAGTATAAACATAAAGTAAATTGAAAAGGTAATAAATATGGTTATATTAAACATTTTTTAATTAATATTTTATTTGGAAATAAAAACACATTTGTGAGAATATTCATATTTAAAGTATTTTTTTGTCTTATTTAATAATTTGGTATACACTTAGCAGACAGTACATTTGCTTTTGTTACCAATATTGTTAAAGTATTGTATCATGTTCTTTCACAAGTTATTTTCAATGAAGTCAGTTCAAGAATTCAGATTTATCTATCGGTATGATTTTTTGGAATGACGAGGCGGTAAAAGTTAAGTATCACGTATAAGGGTGAAAGTATAGCACACAAGTGCTGACAGTGATGAATTTGTGAAAACAACTTATAAGTTTTTTGTAAGCAACTTGTTACAATAGAGTGTAACTATAGATAGTAGCGCTACAAATAACCAGAACACCACAAGTATTTAAAAAATACGTCGATAGATCTAGGTCGTTACCGAAGAGCCTCACAAATTATAATGACTAACTAGCCTAATTCACGATAAAACAAAGAACATTACCTATAAGATTTACTGCAATTAAAGGAATGATTTGCTCAAAGTGTGTAGAATATGTATTTATAGATTCAATCAACCCTAGAAATCAATAATATCACAAAACATACACAAACAAAATCAATAACTTGTACAAATCACTAACCACACTTGCGGTGTCTTGACTGTTTAGCGAAAACTTGTCAGTTTCTTTTCCTTGGTCGTTGGAGAAATTATCATAATTGCGTGTGGGACTATTTTTCATTGTTTACAATAAGCTGTTAAAAGCTTAAGCCTTGATAGACATTTTTATGCACCGAAAAAGAACACGAAACACCAAAGCAAGAGAAATTACTAATAGCCACAGATTTCCACTAATGAATGACACTTGACAGTGATGTCAGTCAGTAGTCACTGTTGACGTTAACAGAATGAATGCCTAATATGAATGAATTTGAATGAATGGATTGTTCTATAAGAGAACGAACGAAATGTTAACGTTTCAAAGTATGCATATATCCACTGAGCATATAAATATTATCAACAGTTTTTGAGGACTTAGTTCACAATTTACACATGTATTTTTACTTACATAATCATATTTGGTATCTCTCCAAATCGTTATCGTAGTGTTCTCTTTAAACCCCTCATTCTTTTGATTTCGGCGAAACATCTGAAGTTCTGAAAACGTCACTGGATATGTCACAATATTCTTTCATCATTACATTCTCATAAAACTAACACCATAACCTGCCATGTTTAATTAATAATAAAAAGTAATTTCTTCCCAATAAATTTTATAGAAAATAAACTTACTTTAAACAGCTATTTGCTTTACGCTTATTTTATTACTTGCAAATGCAAATTTATTAAACACACACATACAAACATTATTCATGTAAACTACACTGCAGAGAAATAATTGTTATCATGATTAGATCGGTGTCGACCTAAGTGTAAGATAAAGTATATAGTTATATGCAGGTTTGCATTGTTGTAACTAAGATACTAATGTATTTATTTTACAAAAAATAGATAACTATTCACGAAAAAATTAGAAACACGGCACGCCAGAATAATATCATACTGCATTTGACGTTAAAATACTGGTGTGCTTATCAATATCGTACCTACTGATAACGTAACCAAAGACAAGCTTATCAATTCTTCATTCAAAAATTAAGTGATTGATCCAGAAATTTGGTTTTGGTTAATAATATTATTTCCCAGACACGTAACGGTTTATTTATACCCTACGTAATCTATATTATAGTTTTCTTGAAAAATGTTGTAACCATACGAGTAATATAAATATTTACCTAGATAAAATTACTACGTATCAATAAAATGACTACCTTTACGTCCAACTTCTTGATTCTTAAAGATTTTCTGTAGACAGGTATTTTAAAAAAAATCATAATTATAGGGTTTATTTAGATATCAAAATAAAATAATAATTAGGTATGTATTGATCTAACAAGATTTATTTAAATATTTCCTATGATATAGAATTAACAAAATAATAACAGTGACTTATGACTTCAGAGCGTCTTGAAGACCAAATCCAGGTCCTGTTGGCTCTTCTGTGAGCGACGTTAACCCACCCAATGGCTCTGAAGCAAATCGTCCACTCCTAGAACAAAGATAAAATTTCATAATTTTTTCTTATAAATAAAATAAACTTTTTATTACTTGTACTAAAAAATAGGACTATGTATGAATTTGTCTTTGAATCAAAAATCCGAAACATGTAAACACTTTTCGAAATGTCACGTGATATGTCAGCTGTCCTTTTCGTAATCATACTGAGTGAACAGGGCGCACTGTCACATCTTATTTTGCTCCATTACCATCAAATGTTAATTATTAAATGTATTTATAAATTTTATTACTATTACAAGGTCTACCGATGTTGTGCTTGAAACTGTAAATTAGTACCTGGGTCCAGCCTTTGGCTTTTCGTCTCTTTTCAGTTTTTCTATGATTTCCTTTGTATCTTCTACCGATAAGTCTTCCTGAAAATTAACAAAATAACACAATATTAATTACAATAACACCTGATGGTGAGAAGTATGAGGTGTCCATATGCGAAAATAAACGTCTTGCCACAACTTTTTTTCCATCACAGTTCTAACCAAACCTAAACCAATCGTAATAAGTATTTTTAAATCATATGAGATACTAACAAAATTGGTTAGGTTACTTTTAAAACAGAGATAAAAACTACTCGCATGTCTACCAAATCACTATAATATTTAATTTGCCATAATTCTAAGCATTGTATAACCATCCCTTGGTAGCTTATTAAAACGCACTATTGGTATATTCTTTTCGCATATAGTATGTATAAACTTGTAATAAAATATCTTTGGCTGTACTATTTGTATCTGGCTGGTTTACATGACATTGAAAAGTCAACATTTTGTTTCTCATTGAATCAAAATAGGAACATTTTGTTTCCCACTATTTTTCATTTGTTTTTTTTTTGTCAAAATGAGCGAATCGAATGAAGAAATTAGATATATTTTAAAATTTTATTACAAAAAAGTAAAAAATGCAACGCAAGCTGCGAAAAAAAATTGCGACGTTTATACAAAATCGGCATATCAGCAGTTATGATATAACTGAAGAACTGGGAATTAACCACAAAACCCAATTAACGGTGACATTTGTATTCTTTATTGCTACTTAATGGAACCCAACTGTTTTTGAAGAGATTGATAACTGGTGATGAAAAGTGGATCACTATGACAAGAACATGCGAAAAAGGTCGTGGATAACCGACCTTTATCCAGGCTTCACAGACTGTGGCAAAACTATAATCGCAATTAGCTGATGCTGTATTTATGGTGGGATTGGAAGACCATTGTTCATTGAGCTTTTACCGCCGGGCAGAACCATCGATTCGGATCTTTGCTGCCAACAACTGATGAGATTAAAGCAAAAAGCTGAGAGAAAGCGGCCGAAATTGATTAATAGAAAGGGTGTGTCTTTCATCACGACAATGCTTGACCACATACATTTTTACCCACTCAGCAAAAATTAAGAGAGTTTGGCTAGGAGGTGTAAGTCTCCTCAAATGCAACAGGATCATGTCTCTACCTACAAAATGGCAGAAAGTCTACGAACAAAGTGGTACTTATATACTGTAATTAAATGTAAATTAACTTCATTAAAAAAAATTTCATATAAAATGCGAAGAAACTGTGGAGCAAGTAAATAGAATACTGGTATCCCATAGACATAATTGATCAGTTCAGTAGATGGGAAGACAAACTGTGTACCACTTGAGGTCCTTCTTGGACGAGAGAGACCAGTGGAAAGAGTTGAAGAATGCCTTTCCTGGGAGACACTCAGGGTTTCCTGGGAGGCACTCAGGGACACATGATATAATTTACAGTTTAGAATGTATACTAGAAAAACTATAATTTTTTAAAGTTGTTTCAGAATAAAAGCTATTTTATTTCACTATAACCATTGTTATTTATTAAAATATATCTGTTAATACTTACATAATAATCATCATTCACTTGAAACATGGGTGCGTTGACACAAGCTCCAAGGCACTCCACCTGTAATAAGTATAAAATGAAAAATAAATATATAGAAACAGAAGTCATTTACCATATTTTATCAAATGTATGATATTTATAAATTTAGGCAATCACCTAAGACAATTGGTAAACAACAAACACTTTTAATAGTTAATTTAATTTTTTAGGCTGGTAATGAATAAACCTCCTTTTATATGTCATAAAAAGTCATTAAAGACTTATTACTATAAGTAATTAAGGACTTAGAATGGTAATAAATGTTATAACTACACTTATTATCAACATTAGGTTAATGTGTAGTTAGTGCCCTTAAAAACAAATGCAAAATGATGCATTTTTTTTCTATTCATCAAAGATATAAAATTATAAGCTGAACATACCTCAGATACTGAGAACTTGCCACAGGGACTATTACTACCAACTTCACAGCCCGTAGCCTCTTTGATTGCATTTAACACAGCATCTGAACCTCGTAGCCAACAAGGTGTAGTTGTACAAATTTGTATGTGATATTTACAAATAGGTCGGCTGGAAATTATAAGGTGCTTATTTATGAAAAAAACCAAATCATATTTTTATATAATCAAAATTGATTGGTTTATAAAATATTATTATGATTTATTGTAAGGTATTAACTAAAACATCTACAGGCAAAAGTATATAGTTACTAATAATCAGTCACTGTAGGTAGAAACTGAAACACTTGTAATATACTGTGATGCAGTATAAATTAAGCTATAATAATGTTGAAACAGGGACTCACCGAATAAACATTGTATAGAAAGTAGCTACTTCATAGACCCTCATTTTTGGGAGATCTAGAATTTCAGCAACCTTGTGCATGGCAGATATTGGCAGCCAGCCTTCATTCTGTCGTTGAGCTAAATCTAACAGAGGGATCATGGCAGCTCTTTTATGGCCTTCTGGATAAATTGCCAGCAGAGCTTCGACACGCTGAAAATGAAATTGGGTTTTATCTCAAAAAAAATATGTAAAATATTAAATTTTACTTATGATTATTTTATAATTTAAATTGAATTCCATAATTGTGTCCAATAAAAATAAAAACTTGAAGAATTACCTTAAAAGAATATTATTTTACAATTTGAATTCAGAAAAAAAGAATGTTACCTTTACGGGCTGATAGAAACAATATATAAGTATCTAACTTTTGAAAAAAGAATATTCAAATTTTACCTTCCTAACAAAAACAAAAGAAGGTTACCTTTTGATTTGCGGGACTGAACTCGAATGGTATTGTAGGATTGTCCTCTGGAGAGTCCCTGTGCACGAACAGGCTATCATGTTGCAAGGTGGAGGTGGTCTGCAGAGCCCTAGATGAAACACGCCACTGGAAATATATATAAACTAGTTGGTCGAGAGATTTACAAAGTGAAGTGTCAAATTATATAACGCGATTGTTTACAAGAAATAGCACTTATTCCGTATTAAATTATCCAATCATACGCACCAGGCCCTTAACTCCAGACCTAAGGCTGGACAACATGATTATTAGGATATATCTATTATTAACAATTGAAATTAAGACCGAAACACTTGCTGTTTCGTGACACACGAAGAACTGTTGATAGCTTCATGTAGTTAAATTATCTTTCAAACTTAATAAATTTTTGAACGAGACTACGAAGTATATGTAGAAAACACGATTTTAGACAATTACTTATAATTGCATTACTTCGATTTAATATTGTGTGAGTTTAATGAATATAAAGAAAGTCAAGTCAATAACTGGTCGACTTATAAAATTATTATTCTGTGTTTTAATCTGAAAATTTCCTACCTGATTCTGAACGAACATTTGTAGCTAACTTCAATGAAATGGCCTAAAGGACTAGCATCCAGGCCAGTAAAGCTTAAAAAAACTTTATTGAAAGTTTTGTGCAAATAATTTTGTATTCAAGAATTTTTATGGGCTCAATGACCAAAACATCATATTTATACCCAAAGAGTAAAGATACGTTATAGAAGTATGGTGTAATGGGATAAACATTTGATGGAAAATGAAAATGTAACAAAGAATTACGCGACCACCTACGTTTCCATCAGAAATGATTTATAGACTCTAGAGTGCCCTCATTGCATTTATCACCATTACTTATTAATAATTTTATATATTGCCTTTGCATATTTTTATATATATATACACACCGTTGCAAACTTATATCACATTTTTACTGTTCATTACCTGTCAGAATAATTTGGGTATACCTGCTTAATAGACAGACTTCTATTAATCGACATAATGTTGAGTTACAAAGAAAACTTAGGTTATTTTTTAGTTTTAAATAAGTATTTATTTCGTCATATTATGGTGATAGGTGATAGGCTGGCTGCTAACAGATACCACCTACACCGCCTTAATTAGGTACGGCAGTGAGTAGCTCAGTGTAGAGGAATGTAACTATAGACAACAGCCACACTGAGCCCTATAAAAAATTATGTATAGGCATATAAATAAGTGCATTCAGGATAAATAGTTATTAAGCGTAGCTACGATCTCCAAGGCGCCTAACATTGTGTGAGCGGCAACAAAATCTTTTATGTGAAATAATCAATTATTTTACTCAGGTCTCTATGTATCTGTGTGGTACCTACTATGGTATTTGTGTAATTCTGTGAATAGCAATGTTGTATTTTGTTGGGGAATAATTTTATAAATTCATTTGTCCAGAAGCTATCGGCTGTCCGTTAGTAAATTATATTGTGCGCTGGTGTTTTTTAATAGTTTTAAGTTTAATGAGTTAACTGCGACCTCAACCACGATCGCTCCTGAAATCTCTTTTGAAAAATAATTTATCACTTTTCATTTCATCTGAATCCTCGCACCGGCGATCCGTCGTCTACAGGAACCTTGTTTATTTAAGGCCCCTTAATATATGTTATTAAATCTTGTCAGCGATAGAAATGTGGACTGTATAAATGGTATTTAAATAATAATAAAATTAATAAATTAATTAATAATCCTTTTTACAATATAGGTTCCTTTAAAAGAGGCGTGAAAAAGCACTTTTTGGGCCGGCAAGGTGAGGGTGGCTAGGGCAGTATGTGGCATGCTTCACTAGCTATCTTCAAATATGGACTCCTCTACTGCTTATCATCAGGTGGTGTCGAGTCATTTGCTGAGCCTTAAATATATATAAAAAATAACTTGATTCGGACAGATATAATAAATAAATTGTAAATTTAGCGTAATTACTAGATCAAATATCAAAAACAGGTAATCTAGCAACGTTGGTAGCAAGAGCAAACAGAATAATAAAAAAGGTAGAGGTTAATCCTTAATAAATATGATTGAAATTGTTCTTTAATATGTGGATTTTATCTGGTTCAACTCCTGTGTGGAGATACAAAGAGTAATATTTTACTAGTAGATAAATTTGGTAAAATTATTATTCTTTTTTTCTTTCAATAAGGGTGACAAACAAATGTACGAAAGGGGTTACATAAATTTTATATGAAAACTTATTTGTAATAAAATAGTAAGCGTTGTAAAGTCATATATATTGATGGATATATGATCATATGCCATAAATTATACCATAGGAGATAGTATGCTTGCGTCTAAGTTTAAAAACATACATTCTTATATAATACACACACTCTTAATGCTGCTTACTTTGAGCTATATAGGATGTTGAGTGTGAGAAATTATTATTATTGAATGAGTTCTGGCGAACTTACACACACATAACGCTTCAAACGTTATGTTATTTTGACTCCTTGGTTCTGTAAAATTAAGCTGCATCAGTCTCTCTTGACATCCCTCTCTTATATGTAAAAAAAATCAAATGTAATAAAATAAATGTTTAATCAATTCAATTTTTTAACAAAACGCTAACATATAGAGAGTATAAAAAGCATTGTCCGCGTGCACCGTGTGCCTGTGCCTATATTTTCGTGTGAAAAAAGTAAAATAAGAGCAAAATGAGTGAATAGACAAAGCGCGATCGGCAAAACAACGACGTGGTTGCTATAGCAACTGCCGCACCCGTTCTCCCTGCACCAAAAATGTTTGCCTGCCGACATTTCAGATGTACTGTTCTAATTTTTGTATTAGCTGATGGATTTTCTATGTTGCTCTTGAGCGAAATTCATGTGGGCTAATTTTGACTTTCCGATAATTTAGCAGAAATGTCGCTAGAGGGCACTATAAGAAGAAACAATAGTTGAGCTTGTGTCTTCTTAGATGTTTATAGTGGGCTGTAATTGAAACAAAATCAAAATAGTCTTAGGATAGTCATGATCAAAAAGTGCTAAAACTTTGTATTGTTAAACATTTCGTACAAAATTTAATCACGAACCAACTTTTATTTGTGTTATAAATTAAATAAACGTAAATAGATTCCTTACCTATTATGTAAGGCTTTATCTGCTTGAAGAAAATAGAACCCTAAATAAATAAATAAATAATTTAACCAAAATATTTTTACTTTTTTTGTAACTACACGAAAATAAATATGGCGACCAAACTGTTTTGTCAGTCACGGTGGCGCGCAAAATAGCTACAGCCCAATCGTTCAGAAATTAGTTAACGGGACGGCCATTGATAAGAAATTAAATTCCTTAACCGATACCAACACCTCCAACAATGTAAAAGAAATTGGGTTTATATACAGCCGTGTTGCAATTAGATCAAAATGAGATGAAAGAAATTGTTGTGTTGTTAAGTGTCAAAGTATTGTTTGTAAAAAACATTTTCGCCTAGTTTTGTGTTTAGTTTAAGCGTGACGTATGTAATTGATAGATCATTATAAAATTTGCATTGATTAAATTGCTCCTGGGAATCTCAAGACAGTAAAAACATAATTTTATCTGGTATGGTTTGTCTATGTTTGGATACGGCTTGGCAGATGTAAGATTATATCGATTAGTTTACTGCGTAGGTTAGGTACTTAGGCATTGGTACATTTACTTTTACGTCAAAGAGACTGACAAGCATGTGATCTCAAGGAAAACATTCCGGAGACCAGAGATGAGACGTCAAAGACGAAAATTTACCAAAAGCTCACGGTGAAGCAAAGCCTTGGGTTTTAATAGGTAATAATCTTAGTTTTGTCACACTTACACCTACCCACAAGGTGTGAGATTTAGTTAAAATCTTATTTAAAGCCTACTGAATCAATTTCGAAATCTAAATTAGTAATTTGATGTCTAATTGGTTGTGTTCTGTCTAATTTTAAATCTAGATTTAAAATAATGCTTTATGTCGACCAATATAGTTATGATGTTACAACACCAAAAAGATCAGAAACAAACTGACAATAAATTAACATAAAGTTTAAAATCGAATATTTCCATCTTAACCAATAGTGCAATAAATAAATCTGTTTCTGGGAACGTCTGTAGGTCGAATACTAAGCATTCGCAGCCGTGCTCGTTTATATGAGAACATAAAACTGGAGGTCAACCTATGTCTCGAAATTTGGGCATAGTAACAAAACAGACCCTAATAAGGTTTCAGTCCCACCGTGACATAATCAGCGATATTGCTTTGCGACAAATTGCATCGAATTTTCATCAAATACCTACTTTTAAAAAGTTATAATATTAATGATAATGTTTTTTGACTCACACCTATCTATCATCTAGACGGGCTTGTTTTATGAAAACTCATATTTCATTTTCATATTTTAATCTAAAATTTTATATTAGATTATGAAAAATATATATCTTCATAAATAATATACATAACTATATACTTTTTTAATACAGAAACATTAGCCACAGCCGGTACTCGAACCTGCTGCTCCTGGCAGAGTGGCCTATAGTACTGACCACTTCACTTCAGTCATCCGCTTATAAAAAACGTATATTATTTCAATTAGTATTTTAATTTAGAAAGGTACATCTTTTTCCAGAGTTTTTACAATATAATTTTTTTTATATAACCAAAGTATTTTTTTTAACATGGGTAAGTTTAGGCTTGGTAGGGTATGTACTAAGCATTCTGTATATAGCGTGTACAATTATGTTTGGGATTAAAGTTTTATATGATGTTCTAATTGATATGCACTTTGAAAGTTTATATAAAGGTGAATAATTTTGTCATTTCGTAGGTACAACATATTAGTTACAAAATAGGTCCGAATTGTCGACACATTTGTAATACCATATTAGCGAATACATTTGTTATGTAATTTCCACATCTCTGTTACTTAACCTCCGTCGAGGGCTATTTATTTTATTTCAAGTTTCTATTGAAGCCGTTCTATATACGTTCACATTCACACGCGATAAGAACATTTGGACAGATGGACAGCCGTACAGGCAATAGTTATAGTAAGTAGCTCTAAATTATAGACCGCTCACTTGAGTTATTGATTTTTATTACGGCGCTAATGATTCGGAAGAATGAAAGGCTGCATCTTTTTAGTTGCTATGTTTAAATCATAGATGGTGTTGCACTATTTGATTAGCGATCAAAAAGATTGTTTCTTAAACTCATATAAAAGAGTTCATTAAAAGGATAAAAACAAAGGTATGCGGTGATATGTCGTGATGCAGCATGTGACATCTGCCCCAGCCATTTCCATATTGCCGGTAAAATAAGAGCTTTTTATCGTCTTTTAAAAAAAAGTAGTTTTTCAAATAAAAAACGATTTGTACTATTTGTAAATCCAAAAGAAAAGCTTGAATAATAATTATTGAAATGTGTTGATTTCAAATAGATCTAATTGACTTGCTATTCAAACCGGTCTTCCACGGCTACTTTGATTTGCTGTTAATAGATGGCGTTAGTTGTAGGTTGTAGGTGATGAAAGTTCACGCTGTCAACTAGTCACGTATATTATTATAAAAATATGAAACCTACAGACATGTTAATTCTAGATTTATTGAATTTAAAATTGCTCACGTCTCGCTATCTTTCACCGGCCGAGAATCAAAGTCTGCACAATGGGTGCGAGACCGCGATCGCTAACGGTTGTCAAATCAGATTGTCATTACACGCTCCTTTTTATCTCGGCGTTCTTTGTGGCAAAAAGATTCTTTCTGCTGTATAATAGGTCTGGGTCGTATTGACATCTAAGTCGACTTTTTATTTTATGTAAAATTTTGTAGTATTAACCAAATGGACCAATTGCAATTTACCATGGAGAGTACTCTAAAAAGTTTTATGACCTTATCATCCTCGTTCCATTCCTTACCCGTCCTCTCCTTTCCTACGCAGTTACAGTTGGTTTTCGGAGTCACTGATTCACTGTTTTCACGGCTACTTTACGCACGAGTACATTTCAAGACTTCTTTCTTTGTCACAGCCAAGTTTAGCATGGGTTCTTTCAAATGAGGTCGGAAAAGGCACATTTTGCAAAATATTCATACTAGTAATGGTCCTAGCATTTAAAGATATTAAAATTCTGAAAAGAGAGTCATTAAATGTACTAACTAAACATGTTAAAATAAGATGAATGTACAATCTTTAACAATAAGGTAACCGCTCACACTGATTTACTAAGGAATTAATTTTCTTATGTTTTTTGTTCCATTTTTCTACAAATACTTCATAAATCTTGTAATCCTGTGGCAAGTTAGTCAAGTAAGTACAAATGTTTACAAACGTCCAAAAATTAAGTGACATATTTAATTTTAATGATATGTTACTTCGTCATTTTATACAAAAAAAAAATATATAAATCTTACAACGACCACTCTAAGTCAGATCTATTATAGCGAGGCGCCACGCAAGCAGCAAGTGTTCAATTGGAGACGACGCTGCAGTGAGAAACTAAAAAACAAAATAAAGTGAGATAGCTGATAAAAAAGCGCTAGAAGTCGGCCCTTTAAAGGCTTTGTAACAGTGACCTGAAAAGGCCTTAAGGAATTAAAATAATTACGAATAACAACTAAGTTTTTTGTATTCTCAATGTGTCTTTGTCAACATTTTACCTTACATTTCTACTCAAAATTAGGATTGCAAGGTCGTCTCGGTAGTAAGATTTCCTAATGAAGGACGTGAGTCAGATCGCTATTTGTTCTGTATGAAGGAAAAGGTATCTAGTGTAATAACAGGGCATTAACATCCCTTGTATGACTTCATATCTATAGCAACAGCTTTCGTCTTTTAAATCATTACTGCGAACTAAAGCGAAACGTCACAATGATGAACAGTTACAAGGCAAAGGAAATATGGCTTACGTCAAAATGAAGGCAATAGCGATAGATTCAGAGTAAGATAGTAAAGGGGTAGAATATAATTGAGTGTTGACCGGTATTTTTGATATCTATGGGCGATTATTACCTATTAACATCAGGCAGACAAGTTTTGTTCGACTGAATTCAGAAATTACACGGTAAAATTAATTATATTTTTTTAAAATAAATTTTTTGTGATTCTCTTTTAAAAGTATTGTTTTTTTTGCTAAATTCATAATTAAAGTTAGATACCTATAGTTAATTTTTAATTATCATAAAAACTTAAATATCCAGCACTATGGGACTTCTCCCTAAAGGGGTAGACAATAGATATTGCAATATCACACACAAAAAAAGAAAAAAGTTTATATGATAGTAATATCAAAAACAATATAAAAGTTTAGAGACGAGTTTTCCCCTTATTGTAAACATATAACTTCTTGTCAATACAACTTCAACCTCCTTTTCAATGATGCTAAAGCTCAAACGAAACGAAAAGTATTTGCTCGGCAGCCAAAAGTACAAAAAGACGTTTGGGCTTGCCTCTTGATAAGCTTACAAGACACGAGGCCGTGCAAACAAAAAACGCACGGGAACCGACGTAATTATTTCAGAATAACAAAACTGCATGAATGAGATGTACCGGGTAAACGATAAAAACCACGTTCCATATTCGAGAAATGATTAAAAAAGGGAGTCAGGGAGAAAACGAACAAGACATTGAAGGCACGTACAGCTAAAAAGAAAACTATCCTACCGAAGCGTGAATGAACCGGCGGTAACCGTAATCTTGTGATTATTATTTTTATTTTCGTATCTCCACTCCTTTTTTATTATTATTTACTCGTGTTTCTTCTTTTTAATTTTTTATCGTGCCGTATGTGGGTCAGGAGGATGGCTTTTTTTTGATTTTTCGCTGCAAGGTCGCGCTGTTTGCTCGTTTTGTGGATGTGAGTGCACTGTAATTATAGGAGCAATGAACTGCGTCTTCATTTGAACTGATAATTAACCTGTTATCGGCCTTGTTAGTTTTGTGTTGGAATTGATTCTGTATGCCGGATATAAGCATTCGAGTTTTTTTAAAATATAAAGCACAGCAAATGACTCGACACCACCTGATGATAAGCAGTAGAGGAGTCCATATGTGAGGATAGCTAGTGAAGCATGTGACTTACTGCACCAGCCACCCTCACCTTGCCTGGTAAAGAATTACACGCGACATGCGATGCGCGATGTGCGACAGAGAAAGGAGGATTTACAAATATACTGGAACTAAATCATTATAACAGACAAAACAATCCATTTCAGTAGACTAGATATAATATTTATTGTTAAGTGTTGCGAACTGGCTGGTTTTATAGAAATTTATGTAATAATTTTTGAATTTATATTTTTATTTACTCTATTGTTTAGTTGTTATAGAGAAGACAACTTCTATATTCAATTCTACTTCTTTATTCAATGTCTGTATTGTATAAACAATATAGACGGTGTATCTATCTACATCATCATCATCATCACCAGGCGTATTATATATATATAGTAGCTACTACGTATATATATAATAGCTACTATACTTATAAACTATCAATGAAGAAAAATATCTAACAACAAAGACCTTGAATTACATTTTCTCATTAATTTCATGTAGTTATTTTCAAAACCACCGAGCAGAAAATGATAAGCCTATCTCGGAAAATATACAATAAAAACACTAAAATTTCCTCTTTTACATAATTCTGCATATCTTTGGGTTTTCCTTATAAGATCTTGGGTAAATTTATTGCTAATGAGTTATTCTGTATCTATCTAGTGATATTTGTTTATGTTAAGTATAGCTGATAGTCATATAGGTGTAAAGTGTTTGTTTCGTATAGTATAAGGGTGACACGCGTTTGCTTGTTCATTCGCCCGCCTAATGATAAGCGGTGACAATACATTACCATCTTTAAATCAAGAGTAAATGGAAGCCATGATACAAGAGACCTTTTAGTTTCAGCTGAAGGTAATAAGTTGACGAACTTACTCACATAATTATTCTTCTCCGGTCCAAATATTTTTAGTCGATAATATCACAATTTTTCTTAAAATTTTAGAAGAGCACACATATTTGTTCCATTTTCAAAAACAATAGACGTATAGTGTATTGATCTACAGCCACTGCCGGGCATAGGCTCGGCATGAAAGAAAAACTAGAGGAGTTCGAGCTATACCACTACCACCCTAGCCCAAAGCAGGTTGGTAGGTGATAGCGGGTGTATAATAACTGGGACTAACAGCTTAACGCATCTGGAGCTCGATCAATAAATTTTTTTTTGATCCACCATGGGAAAAGTGACTTTTTTGTTATCAAAACCAATCGCCAATGATCTCGTTCAACGAACATTCAGCTGTATAATAAACGATATATTGGCCGCCTGTTTACTGTGTGTGTTTATTTCCTTCTGTATATTTAATCATTGAAATAAAATTTACTATTATTATATATTTTTAATTAGTTAAAAGTTTTTTGTGTTTTCTCTTCTTGAATTAAGAAAATATAAAGATATATTCTATTCTATTTTTACCTGCACTTATCCAGCGTTGACTAAGGCCTAATCGCTCTAATTTAGGGTAGGTTTGAGCCCCTCGGTCGACGTATATGAGCTGTCAATGATCATTATGATATATTTTTTTAATTTAAATAAATTATGAGTGTATATATAGTTTGTATTGTGCCGTGAACTTATGTTAAAAGTATATTACGTAATCACAGACAAAAATGATTCATTTAGAAGTTAGAAGCTTATTTTATCACACTAGCTTCGGTCTGATTTGTGGACGATTTACATGTGTGATTTAAAAAATGTAATGTAAAAATGTAATTTAATATCCTAGATATTTTATTCCAGATAAAATAAAGCGACACTTTCTGTGTCAAAGCGAAAGAAACATGGGCGGAGCTGCGGGCGGGAAGATAATCCTTATAAACATGTAATTAAGCACATAAATAGCCTTCACATTTATGTTACTACCTAGAATTACTAATAAAAATCTTTTGTTAAGTAAAAATAATTGTTTTTAAGCACTTTTTTGTCTAAGGAATATACATTTCGTTTTTCCTTTTTGTGACTTTATCTGTAATTTTTATTTAAATATCTGTTGTGATTTTATTATCTTTACTAGGAATTATGTTGTATTCCTTTGCCTGCTATTGATTGTCTTGAACCGGAAACTAATGAAAAATCAGAATGGAACTTGTTTAGTGATCTTTTTGTCCAAACTTATATAATTGTTAGTTTCTAGTATTCCAATTACGTTCAATACATTTAATTATGTGTATAATGTTAATTTATATCAACATTGTTAAATATAATAATAATAATATTAATGATCTGTTGTAATGACTAAGAGAAAGCGTAATGCACAATTTGGCGCGGTAGTAGGGGAAAGTGTTGTAAACGGAAAATAGGCTCTGCTGGGCACTTCTTCGTCGACCGCGCCACTGAGCAGTTGTACCGAGTAATAGCTTAAGTGATTTATCATTAAAAGTGTACCAAGTTAAAAGTGAGTTTATTATTACAATTCAGAAGTGGTATTACCTACGCTACGAATTATGTCGGATAAAATCAGTAAGTACAATTGAAATATATTTTATTTTAGGCTTAAAAATAAGGCACTTTGTTTTGATACTGAGCAGTTGTCATATTTCTTTTTATTTTAAATTTTTTTTACCGTAGAGTTTTGTACAGATTTAGGTCGGGGCAACTCTCCGCCGACTTTATTACAGTGAAATTAACTGGGTACCTAATTTGGTGCAATAAAATTTGGTCGGGGCTACCCTCCGATACTTTTATTGTAACAAATTATTATCCTTAGATGGTTGCAATGGAATTAGGTCAGGGCAACTCTCTGACAATTCTATTGTAACAAAATAAAATTTTCCGCTCTTTATACAGTAGAATTAGGTCAGGGCTACTCTCTGACAATTCTATTGTAACAAAATAAAATTTTCCGCTTTTTATACAGTAGAATTAGGTCAGGGCTACTCTCTGACAATTCTATTGTAACAAAATGAAATTTTCCGCTTTTTATACAGTAGAATTAGGACGGGGCTACTCCCTGACAGCCCTATTGCAACTAATAATCATCCAAGCACAGTGCTACCGTCATTTGGTATTCTAACGACTGCTCAATTCAAAACTTTATACTACTATAAAACGGTTCAGTATATAGTGTATTTAAGACCTTTATTTTACAGTTTGTGCTATAATATAAGATAAAAACATTTTTCTCACTCTATACACAGTATCACAGCAATCATAAATTACTATATTACGCCCACTTTTCCAGTAAAGTTAATGTATTTTAAAGTATAAATTGAAGGCGTAATTATGCCTTACATATGATTTATTATTTGTGTGTATTTATATAGCTAATTATGCGCGCTGATGTGGCCGCATATTTGAGCTCTTTACAATATAAGATTTGTAGTACAGCCGCACAGGCGTGCTGGTAACAGTCCTACAAATGAACGCTAGATATTTGGCACCACAGGTGTGCTATTACAATTATTACTGAGCCACGCAGGTGTGCCGTAAGACAGTTATTATCCAGGCACACAGATGTGCTATAAGTTCAAGTCAGCCACACAGGTGTGCTGTAAGACAGTTATCATCCAGGCACACAGGTGTGCTATAAGTTCAAGTCAGCCACACATGTGTGCTGTAAGACAGTTATTACCCAGTCACGCAAGTGTGCTGTTAGACAGTTATTTAACAGCCAAACAAGTGTGCTCTCAGGTATTTTTACATCACCACAAACTTAATATTCTATCATTCATAATGTCTGTCTTCCTATAATATAGTAAAGCATGGATAAAAAACACCCTTAAATAAATATATTTCTTTGTTTTTTTTTACAGTTGATATTTCTTATTAATAATATATATAAAAATGAATAAATGAAAAAAATATACATATATAGTTTCATAGTAAAATAATGGAAATTTTGAAAGATAAAATTGTGAAAGAGCATAAAACTCGTATAAACGAATTATTTCAGGTGACGAAGACCAGAGCCGTACTCCGGTATGTTCAAGTCGAAGACGCCAAAGGTCCACGTCTAGTGAAGCTGAAGATGCACCCAGTAAACGCAAAAAGAGCAGAAAAGGGAAAGGACTAACAACCCAGGATTTGAAAAAAATCGTAGCTGCTCTGCAAGGCGGTCCAAGTAAGAACACTTCCGTTACTAATGTTGTTCCTGAGTTTGACCCCGATAATAAGTCCCAGGATACTAAGCAATGGATAAGAAAAGTCAATGAGTGTTCTTTAATTTATGACTGGGACGAGAAACAAACTATTCACTATGCTATTCAAAAATTATGCGGTTTAGCAAAGCGATGGTATGAATCTCTCCCATCTCTTAATTATTCCTGGGACGAATGGCAGCGTAAAATAAATAAAGCTTTTCCAAATGATGTTAACTACGGTAAACTACTAGATGAAATGTTAAACCGAAAATCTCGCACGCATGAAACTCTAAGAGAATATTTCTACGATAAATTGTCCTTATTAACTAGGTGCGAGATTGTCGGTCGAAAGGCGGTTGATTGTATTATTTACGGAATTTGTGATAACTCAATTAGAAACGGAGCTCAAGCTCTTAATTGTGAAGAACCAGAGGATCTGTTGAACTTTTTATCATCTCAACAACCCACCCAAATCAAAGATAAATTTAGGGGACTTGTGGCTACAAACTCATTTAAGAATCGTGATTATCGTAACAACTTTACAAATAAAAATAGTAATTTAACTAAGGGAACTAGCCTCGTTTGCTATAATTGTAACGAGCCTGGCCATACTTATCCAAACTGTAGCAAATCTTTAGTTAGATGCGTGAAATGTCGTAGGATAGGGCATAACTCCGATACTTGCCTTATGCAACCTATACAAAAACGTGTAGTTGACAGTCAAACCAGCCAAAATATAAGTAAAAATGTTCTTAGAGTCACTACTCTGAAAAATACAGAACTTAGTTCTTCAAACCAAAACCAACCTTTCTCAGATTGCTTCAATGATACCACATTAAATAAATATATTAAGACTGCTTGGGTTAATGGAACTTTATTAAAGGCTTATATCGATTTCGGTAGTGACTGTAGTCTAATAAAACTTTCGGAGGCAGAGAGGCTTTGTCTATCTAAGAATTTGGATGAATACTTGCCTCTAATAAGAGGCTTTGGACATTCTGCCGTTATTCCAAAATTTAAAGCTACTATTCGTATCCGTGTGGATGAAATAGAAACTGACCTAGATATCTTGGTAGTTGACGATACATACTTACAGACTTCTGTTTTGATAGGACAAAACTTTACCGAAATGACTTCCGTGACTGTTCTTAAAGACAATGAAAGACTTTTCTTTTATCATACCCCTTCTTGTGTTGGTGATGATGAAAAGCAAAGAACAATTAATTTATACGTCGCAGAAGATGTTATAATTACTACAGGTGGACTAGTAGAAGCCTATACTAAAGAACAGTATACTGGCGATGTTTACTCGAATGGAGGCTCTCGTTTGAGCCCCAATCGGGAGTATCATTTGAATCAGGGTTGTTATAGGGTAAATAACAGTAGGGTTTTGATTTTTATAACTCCATTGACTAACACTCCCCTCATTTTCAAAGAACATATGTTGATAGCTAGGGTCCGTCCTGTAGCAGAATCAAAAATATTTAATATTCAATCAAATCATAACCAAAACGAGTTTGAACCTCTCGATAAATTACAAATCAAAACTGGTGAGTCCGTTAATGATGATATTCGCGAAAAACTTTATCAGCTTCTACAGAAGTATAGGAATTGCTTTGCTACTAATCTCAAAGAGTTGGGTTGTGCCAAAACTGCTGTAATGGACATCGAGTTGCATGACAAAACTCCGGTTGTATACAGACCAT
Source organism: Acentria ephemerella (assembly GCA_943193645.1). Lineage (NCBI taxonomy): Eukaryota > Metazoa > Arthropoda > Insecta > Lepidoptera > Crambidae > Acentria > Acentria ephemerella. The sequence goes on from OW971887.1 coordinate 1,972,465, forward strand.
ACCGCCTATCATGTCCAGAACGTCAAAAGGTTAGGGACATGATAGAGGAATTGGTGGAAAATGGTATTGTGCAAGAGTCAAATTCTAACTATGCTAGTCCAATATTACTTGTTAAGAAAAAGAATGGTGAGTCTCGTCTTTGTATCGACTATCGAGCCCTCAATAATAAAACAGTTAAAGACAAGTATCCATTACCTTTAATTGACGACCAATTGTCGAACTTAAGCGGAAATAAGTTTTTCATTACGTTAGATCTAGCTTCCGGTTATTACCAAATACCGATGGGAGAAGGAAGTCGTCATATTACTGCGTTTGTCACTCCAGACGGACATTACGAGTTTAGGCGTATGCCGTTTGGACTGGCAAACGCACCAGCAGTATTTCAGAGAACAATGAATAGATTATTAGGTACACGACGATTTACAACAGCTTTAGCTTATATGGATGACCTCCTTATCCCATCGGCCACTATTGAAGAGGGTTTTGTGAGGCTTGAAGACTTATTAAAAATAATTCAGGATGCTGGACTTACTCTTAAATTATCAAAATGTAGTTTCTTTGATACTCACATAGAGTACTTGGGGTATGAAATTTCTTCAGAGGGCATTAAGCCCAGTGAGAGAAAAATTTATGCAGTAAGAGATTTTCCTATACCACGTAACGTCCACGAGGTCCGCCAGTTTTTAGGTTTAGCAAGCTATTTTCGCCGTTTCGTAAAAGGGTTTGGTGAAATCGCGCGGCCCTTAACTACATTGCTTAAAAAGGACATTCAATGGCACTGGGCAAGTGATGAAGCAAAATCATTTGAAACTTTAAAAAAATGTCTTGTTGAACGTCCACTATTGGCACTGTATGATCCCAAATTAGATGCCGAAGTGCACACTGACGCTAGCTCATTGGGTTTAGGTGGCATCCTTATGCAGTGGCAAATTAATCCCAGGGTACTCAAGCCTGTCGCTTATTTTAGTAGACAGACCACGCCAGAGGAACGCCACCTCCACTCTTACGAGTTGGAGACTCTGGCTGTGGTATGTTCATTGAAAAAGTTTAGACCATATCTCCTAGGACTTAATTTTACAGTTTACACGGACTGCAACGCATTACGAACGACGTTGACAAAAAGAGATTTGATTCCTCGTATCGCACGCTGGTGGCTATTAATTAATGAATATAACTTTAATATTGAATACCGTCCGGGGTGTCGTATGGGTCATGTTGATGCTTTAAGTCGTAACCCACCAGAGAGAACAGGTCATACTTCTTATGCTAACGTTTTAAAAATAAATACTGATGACTGGATTTTAACATTACAATTAGCAGACCCCGAAATTGAAAGAATCTTTAAAATTTTAAAACCAAATCTTGATCACGAGGTTTCAAATATCAAAAATAATTATATCGTTAAAAATCACTCCCTGCACAGGAAAGTTGGAGAGGAACTACGTTTAGTAGTCCCCAAAGACGCTAGGTGGCAAATCTGTAGAGCCAACCACGATGATGTAGGTCACTTTGGGTTTGCAAAGACACTGGAACTGATCCAAAGCCGATATTGGTTCCCAAAATTAAGACGATTCGTAAAAAAATATGTGTCTGCTTGTATAGATTGCGCGTATAATAAGGATAGCGCGGCTCGGAAACGTTCTGGTTTTTTGCATCCAATAGAAAAGGTAGAACAACCATTCCACACACTGCATTTAGACCACTTGGGTCCATTTGTGAGGAGTAAAGCTAGTAATAACTATATTCTAACCATCGTGGATGGCTTTACAAAATACGTTTTTGCTAGGCCCGTCAAGGACACTAAAACTAAAAACGCTGTTAAAGTACTAGAGAATTTGTTTTACGATTTCGGAATACCACGTAGGATTATTTCAGATAGAGGGACTGCATTTACTTCAATAGCGTTTAAACAGTTTTGTACTAGTAAAGGTATTAAGCATGTACTTAACGCAGTTGCTTGTCCCAGAGCAAATGGGCAGGCAGAACGTTTCAATCAAACTATTCTCTCTGCATTATCTACGCAAAATTTTGGTAACGATGAACGTGATTGGGACAAGCAGCTGGGTAAAGTACAATGGGGCATTAATAATACTGTGAATGCTACGACAAAGAAAAGTGCGTCGGAATTACTGTTTGGTGTAAGGTTAAATGGTCCTCTAGATAATATGTTACATACAGAAAATGATAGTATTAGTAATCCACTAGAGAGTCAGGTAGAATTGAAGAACTCTGATGTCATTGGTAACAGTGCATCTCGTGACTCTTTGTCTGATGTTGAATCTAATCACAGATCTTTGTTAGGTGACAGCGATAAGTCTAATGAGGAAATTAGTCAATCTTTATTAGAATCTCCTCAAGATGTTGAATCTGCTACAGAGTTAAATAAAATAAGACAAATAGCTTCTGAAAATATTAGACTTAGTCAGCAACGACAAAAAGAATCTTATGATTCCAAAAGATCACCAGCTGCAACATATTCCGTTGGTGATTTAGTAAAGATAACTAAAACTAACTTTAATATCGACGGGAAAAGCAAAAAGCTATTACCTAAATTTATTGGTCCCTACAAGGTAACAAAATGCTTAGGAAACGATCGTTATGAAATTGCTCATGTCCCAGGCTTGAATAACAGTAAATACCAGAGCGTTATAGCAGCTGATAGAATGCGCCCTTGGATTAGTGTTCAGGCATTGGAAATCAGCAGATCATCTGGTTCTGAATCCTCAACCTCTGATAGTGATATATTTGATGAGTAACTGGAATACGTTGACATCGTACATTCATTTCACTTTATTCCAGTAATTCTACTCTCTGCGTGTCTAATATATTTAAATTATAGTTAAGTCCAATGAAATTCAAATATATATTAAAATTGAGATAATTGAGCATGCATTATAGTATTAATTTTCTTTTTTTTAAAATTTATTTATAGTAGGTATAATGAATTTGTGTTCGCTTTGAGATCATCAAATTAATTTACATTTGTATTCAATTCGAATAAGTGTTGTGATACGTGCTCCGGAGTAAGCACGTAGTCGGATGGCCGAGTGTTGTGATTTTATTATCTTTACTAGGAATTATGTTGTATTCCTTTGCCTGCTATTGATTGTCTTGAACCGGAAACTAATGAAAAATCAGAATGGAACTTGTTTAGTGATCTTTTTGTCCAAACTTATATAATTGTTAGTTTCTAGTATTCCAATTACGTTCAATACATTTAATTATGTGTATAATGTTAATTTATATCAACATTGTTAAATATAATAATAATAATATTAATGATCTGTTGTAATGACTAAGAGAAAGCGTAATGCACAATTTGGCGCGGTAGTAGGGGAAAGTGTTGTAAACGGAAAATAGGCTCTGCTGGGCACTTCTTCGTCGACCGCGCCACTGAGCAGTTGTACCGAGTAATAGCTTAAGTGATTTATCATTAAAAGTGTACCAAGTTAAAAGTGAGTTTATTATTACATATCTAAATATAGTTGTCGAGTCGTAATTAGGTTCGCGATCTATGTAGGCCTGATATTTTCTCTTCAGTTAATACTACATTAAATGTCGCCCCTGGCTGTGACCTTTATTTCGATTTGTGACAGAAATAAAGTAAATTATTTTCTTTTAAAAATAATAAATAAAATATAATATACGCCTACAGGATGTATAAACGCACCTAATTTGAAAGCAAAGGAATAGGCTGTTGCTTCTGTTTCTCCGATAATTTTTTTCAAATGTATACCAAATATCAAAATTGTGTTCTTGTGTACGTAGCGTGCCGCGTAAATCTGTACCTACGCCTACATTAATTGGATTATTGTATGGATTTCAATAAATTGTACAGACATATATTGGAAAATATAATCAGTTCCATCACGTTTTCACTTATTTTCTTTAGAAACATTATTTTCAATATCACATTTTTGAGCTACCTATACACGTATCACGATTATGCTCAAAAATGTGACATTGAAAACACTGTTTCGGCAAAAAAATTATTACTACAAGCCATTCGAACTATTATATATAATATACTTAAAGCACAATATAATAATACTTTATATTGCAGTAAAATAATTTAATATACATGCTAAGAACTTTTTAAATTTTACCTTCATAGTATTATGCCTTACACCTATTATTTATACATTTTTTTTCTTAAGACTTTAATTGAACTTGTCTTTCCGATGGACGATGCTGTTGACCCCAAATGACCTTTACTGCTTAAAAGGAATTTTTATCGCCGTCAAGCTTTACCTGCTTATCAATTTACTTGTGATAGTACATGCTAAAATTTTATGTTCTTTGAAGTTCGAAAAAAAATCGTAAAAATATTAGTTTTTAGCAAGCAAGTGTCAGCAAAGAAATAAATATTTATTTTGTTGAATTAATGCTTCTCAGTTTATTGGTTAAACTAAGCAATATTTTTTTTTTTTAACATGACATTCAACAATTAATTAACCTTTTTAAAAGATAGATTAAACTATACGGCTTTACCATATGTAAAAAAAAATTTTAAGGAAAAATATTATTTCATTTACAAGTTCATTCTACTTAGTTCTAATTTCTTATAGCAAGACTTATTTTGATATTCAATTAGTAATCTCCTATAATTTTGAATGATATAAAGATAACTCTTTTTTTCACTACAGTTTTTGTGTATTCTATCATCTTCAGCCTGATAGATGTAAGTTTACCCAAGTTTAGTTGCCGATCAATTTCCAATATTTTATTTTAAACACAGATATCCTAGTGATTGCTCTGTAAACTGTGGTGGGCCTATTTCTATCTGCAGTTAGAATATTGGGAACCAGACGCCGTTAGCTGCCTTTGTCTTTATTGTAATTGGTTATAAATCTTCAGATCTTCATCATCAATTCAAGATAACAAATGAATTTGAAACTAATGCTATACGAGCTTAGATATAGTTTTGAAAAAAAAAAGTATTCAGACATAAAATCTATCACTATATACGCACAGTGGCTTCATCTCATTTAGTCATCGTTCCGAGTAAAAAGTAAAAATAACTTTGACCAGACTCTGCATCTCGGACTCAAGGCCAAATCCTGAACGCTGAAAGGGACAGTGCTACATTCACAAAACAGCCAGAAAGAGACGAATGAACCCGGTGTCTTCGTCCTTTGAAAAGGGAAAGTGGTAGTATAAGCACTGGCGAGAGTGAGATGAAAAAATGTCCGAAGGGCAAACAGGGAGGGGAGTATGCGATTTCTGTGTGCGTGAAAGGGACAGGAGACGGGAACCGGTTAATTTTAAGGACTCAAGTCTGTGGACCAAGCTTAAGCTGTGTTAAGGTTATAGAAGATTTTCTTTATGATTACGTGTTGGTTTGTTGTAATCATTTATTGAATAATATTTATTTTTAAGTTAATTTTTCATGAAAACCAGTATAATGTGCTAGTTCAATATCTCGAAGACGTTCAGTAACTTATGGACGATACAATTTCTTAACTGATTCTGTTTTGTTCGGCCAATATATTCCTTGATAGGAAACAAATTTCAGAAAAAGTTCGCTAAAAGAAAATTTAATAAAAAAATATAACCCAATGCATGTTTTACGCTATTACTCTACCATCCAGATAATTTAACAAGTAAGCGCCATTCACATAAATACTTTGTTTTTTAAAAATATGATATAATTTTTTACGGACTTCGAAAAAGCAGGAGATTTTATGTTCCACTGTACGTATTTTTTTTTATTCGATCGAGCGTACTCCTGAGGTACTTCACAGGTGATGATTCATAGGGAAAACGAGGGCAAACTTCAAATTTTACAAGCATTATATGTTTCACGTTGTTTTTTCTAAAGATATTCGAGTACTTAACATCGTAAAAAAAAATTTTAAAACGAAATCAAAAACCGAATTCGAAACTCTAAAAAGTCAAAATAATTCATTTTAAGAAGTTAACCAATTTAAAAAAATATTTTGGACTCAATGCTAACTTATTTCCAGAATCAATAGAAAGTGAAGCTCTGTCTCCAAAATAACATTTTAAATTAATTAACTTTTGGTATTCTTATAATATATTAAATGAGTTCGTTTAATATACACACCAATTTAAGATGAGCTTGACAGATATCTGTTTCGTAGCAAATTATTAGGTGTTACTAGCTACAGTGTTTGATCGCTTTTCGTCGAATTTAAAATGTCATTCGAATGAACATGACAACACATTGTTTTGGATAAATGACTAGATACATTTATTTTATTTTTGTATGCTTTTTAGTGTTATTTCAATATAAAAAAGGCTTTTTACAATGGTTATTTGTATGAAAAACTATTCAAATATGCCACGTACTAAATATTGCATACCATATGTAGGTGTCGAATCATTTATCTTTATTAAAAAAAGAGGAGTCAACTTTCAACAAATATTTGTTTTGATCACATACTAGAACCTAACAGCTACTAAGAAATGAACCTAGAACAACTAGTTTAATAAGACATACTAATTTATAGTTACTTTATACCTATTTAGTATTACGTAACATTTGGCAACTTATCATTACACGTATTGCTTACTTTGAGCCTGATATTAGATGTGAGTGAGAGATAAACTATATACAATAAGATTAATGAAGTGTCACTTGGTTTTTAAGGAGTTTTGAGAATGTTGATTTTGTATTGAAAGCTATATTTTAAAAGTCCAATGCATCTATATTCATTATTATTAATGCAAAAAGCTTAACTTTTAGGAGTTTTGAAGTACCGATCTTATATTATCTTATCTTGATGTAGGACCAGGATTACTCCCGGAGCACGTCGACCCAATGGGATCTTTTGTGCTTCCCCAGTCCTAATGACCACTGTCCTGGAATATCTCCAAGATGTACACCTGGAGACAGCAGGACTGGGATAGCCCAGTCCAAAGAGACCCAATCTTTTCCTATCAAGACCGTAAGACCGTAGATCGTAGAAGTAACGATACTTATAGTTAATTTATTTGAATCTTATATTAATTAATATACTTATAACTTTAAGATATACTTATAACTTTAAGATTGAATGATAAGTTCACCCAGTAGGCTCTAAAAAAACATTGAATAACAGTAAAAACCAATTAAAAACATAAAAACCTATATTTGACATTTACAGATGAAAATATAAGAAGGCAACAGGTATTCCCAAATCCAAAGTTTAACCATCACGAAGTTTGCTTTGCTTTCGTGTTGAATCAAAGAACTCCATCGAAAGCTCCTCGAAAGCTCCAACAATAATTACATCCATGATCCGAGTCGTATAATAAAATAGTTCGTCCATGTATAAACGCAGTAATCGACGTAAGAACAACATCGCGCTTGGATCGTGTTTCTCACTGACCGATTGACTGAATGACATCAAGAGCTTAGAGCAAAAACTTGAATTTCTGCATTAATGCCTTTAAGTGGTGTGACAACGGTATGTGGGGCTTTTTTAATATGTTAAGGGTTTTACAATTAACGCTGGAGATGAAGATGCCATTCCTTGAAACATTAAAGTTTTTTATCGGACTAATTTTTGCTATCATTTAAGTAGGTACAGTATAATGATAGAATGGGGCTATGATGGGACTATACAAAGCTGTGGAGAGTGAAGCAAGAGAAGGAGATTTGGATATACTCTACCTGAGTAAACGAAAATACAAAGCTACGGTTGAACTCATTAGCAGTAACTTAAACCCCCATTCATCATAGATTTTAAGTAGTGCACAAATTATTATAAACTTAAGTATAGTGTCTATTATAATATAAATTTCTAGTCCACATACCATACCGTGGCTGTCTTTAATTAAAAACTGTAGTTAATTTAATTATTCCGAGCTTTTGTCTTTATTTTCAGTAGTGCATGTTTTTGTTAACTGCATCTTAACATGAAATAAATAATCATATCTGGTTATGGCAGTCCACTGTTGGACATAGGGTTTTGCAAGGCTTCATCGTTACAAAACACGGTCTTCTGGATTCTGCTGTCATCTCCTTTAGAACTCTCCTTCTTCTTAGCAATTTACTGGTCTTTAAATAATATATAGAGTGCGCCTCAGATTCAGGTTCATCTTGAAGGCTCATTTTATTCTTTGAAACATACATGATGACCTACCAACGGGCCGGTGCTGCTTGACAGGTAAGCAAGTAAAAGGTAATCAAGTAGGTAACATAATACTAAATAAATATCGGCGGTGTTAAGTCAATGCCAGTGCAATGACCTACACCAGTTACAATGTACAGAACGAGCTACCCTTTACTGGATCCAGTCGGTATCAATAGCCTCCTGTGATTGAAAATCTTTACAAAACTGGTCAGTGAGTTGTTTACCTACTTTTCCATATTAAATAGATCTTGATTATGATAGAAACTTTCTCCACACATTTAGCATAATTTCGCTCTGAAAAAAAAACAACTGAATGTAATGAATAGTTATCGTAAATTTGAATTTGGAAGCACTTTTTGGGCCGACAAGGTCGAGGTGGCTAGGGTAACATGTCACACGCTGCACTAGCGTTATTCACATATAGACTCCTCTACTGCTTATCATCAGGTGCTGTCGGGTCATTTGCTGAGCTTTTTATAAAAAAATTGTACATATTACTATATGGTATATACTTTACTGAATAAAAGTAAAATATTCGTAATACATTTTAAATTCATAATAATCAGAAAAAGTTTAGGGAATATGTTATTTAAATTTATCTAAAACATTTTACAAAAAAAGTTAAAACAAAATTAAGAACGAACTTCAAAAAAGGTAAATTTAATTCATTTTAAGTAGTCATCCAATTTGAAATAATGTTTCTGGAAATCCAACTCCAAAAAATAATTTTAGATCGGGTAACTTCTTACATTCATTCTTTTTGCTTTTTGAAGTTGGTTTTTAGTTCCGTTAAAAAAAAAATTCACAACTCTAAATACAGAAACAGATTTAGAAAATAATATGAAACAATACCTGCTTATAAAGTTTGATGGTTTTCTCGATTTCCCTGGGATCTTATTATCAGATCCTGACTTGGTAACAATGGGACCACCTTAGGAGTATGCTCTACTGAATAAAATAAGAAATTTTGAAAATCTATTCACAATTGCTAGAGAAATCTATGAACACAACAACAAAATATATTGCTATTCCTAATCGCTACTGAGTTAAAGATTTACGATAGATATAGTCGTAATGTGATATGATGTTTTTTAAATAATCAAATTCCTTAAAAAAATTAGACTATACAAAATGAAACAGATTTTTCGCATACAAGGAAACGATATGAAATACATACATTCATTTTCCAGTCAAATTTAACCTTGGGGCTTAGTTATTACTAAATAATATGTCATTACTTTTGCAACAATGTAGGTAACATTTAAAGTACAGTAACAACTCGAATTTATTGTATATTGTCAGTTAATAGATTAATTGTAAAACTTGTTAAACTTGTCGTGTTTGCGTTTGGTAAATACTTCCAGTATACAAACAAACATTGAAATCAGGTCTAGGGATAATTAATACATTTTATTTAATTTATACTGTAGTTGCTTATTGACATAAAACTTCTAGTCAGGACAAGGATTGGCCGTGATACACCGGGTTCTGGCCGCTTCCCCATCAGGCGGATTCGCGGGAACGGGTCAACCAGCCTCAAGGTCAGGGGGAAATGGACAGGAGTGGCATGGAGATTATAGAGCGATATTTTTTTGTCTGCTAGAGTTTTTGGGGCCTTTGATATGAATTCAATTGACGTTACTTTCACAATCCTAAAGATTATACAGTAATATACTTAAAAATTCTTTTTTGTCATTAATATTATGTACATCCATTAAGGTAATCTGAACTACAATCGCCATAATCTATGAAAAGCCATTAAGGCGAATTTCCTAATCATCAGTTTTATTTATCACTCTAATAATTTTTACACCAGGCCTAATTCTGAAGTACACATTCTAAAACTTAATATCAGTGCATTGCATCTCGTTCTAGCATTTTGGTTGTTTTAGAATGCATTCTTAAATTGTCAATGGTTACTTCAACTATCTAAATTTCGGTTTTTGACATTTAGGTTATTCGGCCTTACCTTCACTTACCATCAGGTGAGATTAAGGCCACGAGCCACCCCGTTAAAATAAAAAATAAAATGCTGTTGCTACCCGTTAACATAATAAGAGCGAGATATACTGAACTAAAATTAAATTTCAGAGAGTGCCTTCAATATAAGTCTCACTGTCATGAGAGGCATATAATGATTTTGACGTGTAATGACGCAAAATATATAGATTAACTAACTTCAACCTTGGGCCTTTACTCACCGATGCTTGAAGATTAAACTGTATATAGATGCATTAGGCAACTGTATTGTTTTAATCCGTAAAATACATCACATTAGCAAGTTCGTAAAATTATTTATTAGCTTTATTTGCGGCCGAGTAAAATATTTATTAGCTTTATTTGAACTAAAACACCACTCAAGGTATGGAGTTGCGTTCATTTAAAAGTAAAAAAGTATTCTAAAATGTCATTAAAAGTACTTTTTTAACAGACATAATAAAAAGGAAAACATTTTCTTATAGTGAAAATTCACATTCGAGAAAAAAATATTTAATATTTCGATTTATTCTTGGAATGAATTAGAATAAAATATAAGCAACTACAACAAAGCTGAAAAAAACGTTTTATATAATTATAATTGGTTATATATATATATATATATATATATATATATATATATATATATATATATATATATATATATTAGCTACTCCAAAATGCAATTCAATCTCTGTTCTCAAGTCAACATTTACCAATAAGTATTTGTGTCCACACGCACACATCCACCCACATCTCGCGGTTGCGCTTGTGTGGTTGTGTGCGTGTGTCCTACACGCTGCACAAGAATGCAACGCGCTGTTGACACAACCAACTTCGATATTCCTTTATTTATTGCTATAAAAACTCTTTCCACAAACACCGATGCAATTCCGACTTTCTGTATTCAAAATTTAAATTTAAATCAGCTTAAATTTTCAGAAGTTTACGACCTTCTTTTGTTTAACTACCCTTATTTCGTTTTAATCGACTTTAATCCCAAAAACTGTTGGTTAAGGTTCAGTTTTAAATGAGTTTATGAAGTTGTTTATGCCTAAGCGAGTTTAGTTCGTAAAAGGTATATTTAAATAAGGATTTATGCGTTGTGTTTGTGTCTGGCGTTTGGCGAGATTCGTGGATAAAGGATGGTAGGATTAAAAACGCGAGATTCGCGTAGATTAAGTTTCGGGAAAGAATTGCACCGAGGGTGGTTTTGCTAGCACGAATTTTTAATTGTAATATAATTTCCATTTAACCCGCTTAAAACGGGGGAGGTTGAGTTTTCAACTTGTTTGAAATAGGTCCCATTAACATTTGGAATACTAGGTACTTTTAAAATAAGAATATAGGTCAATTATAAGTACATTTAAAGCAAATTTTTTATACGTCTAATATAACGTCAACTCTTACGTTTAATCTTCTTATTTGCGCTGGCGCATAATAAGTTAATTTTAAAAAATAACGGAAACGGCGACACTTTTCTGACCCAGTGTTTGTTCCACATTGTGTTTCTAGAATAATTTGACGGTAGTCTTGGGCATTAACTTTAATATGGCACACAAGGGTAAAGTCTGCATGTTTCCTATTAGTAATAGGTACATACTATTACCGTAGTATCGTAGCCTTAGGGCTCAATACTCACACTTTGCCTACTCTATAAAAAGAAAGCGATGTTGACAGGTTATGTTGACAGTATTGGAGACGAGGTCCACTGCTCCCAAAATAATACTTACTTTCACGATCAGCTTTAGCGACCTTAATGACGACTAGAACGAAATACTATAAAGTAGACTGGTTCTAATATAATATAAGTAACAATAAATTTAAAAGTATTTAATTTGATTTGTAAAATTATGTTTTGCGGAATTATTTCGTAGAGCTCTTGGAATATACTCTGTCTAACTCGCTTCATAAAAAGATTTAAAATAATCCTTTGAGATATTTTTCAAAAAAGAGTTTTATGAAAAATTGAAAGAAAAATTAAATTCAGATGTTTGTATGTAATTATCAAATATCAAATTCTTATTAATAACTAATTGAATACTTTAGGTTCTGAAATATTCTACAGAGAAAACCAATTTGATATCTTTTCACTGTTAACTTCGCAACGAATGCTGTATAGGGATTTTTGGTCATGGAAGGCTTTAGCTAACAAAAGCTAAAAAGTGTTCTCGGGTTTTTCAATATTCCTATTATTTTCGAAAATATAAATATCTATCAGTACACAGGAAAAACCAATTAAATGTGGAACGTCATGACAGTTACCGTCAAATGTTATAATAAACAACTAAGTATTAAAAACTCCTTTAAACATAATATGTATATATATATATATATATATATATATATACATAGTGCAAACATAATATTCATCATTCAGATGATGATATTGATGATAAGTAGTCGTAGAGTATTATAAAGGGAACGCCTTGACAATAGCATTCGCGATATCTCAGTTTCAGCTTTTAATGATTTAATTTATTTTCGTATGATACGGCGACATATCTGTCTTCTTTTATCAAGCGGGCTGTCTCCGCAAATCGACGATTATTGCACCTGCTTTACGTCGGGGAGATGAGTTGGGTTATTCGAACTGTCTCAGCTCCTCCAGGAAGTCTCCAAGCGTAACGACTTCCGTGACGTTGCTGAACACCTCCCGGAGGCTACCCGATATTCCCGGTAGTTGGCCACTCTTCTACATTCTATAATTGGGCCGTATAAACAAATTTTAAGAAACATTGAATAAGTAATACACTAATATTACAAAAACAGTAAGCAATAGTGTTCAAAAAATCCCAAGTTTCTTTCAGTAAGCTTAAAATAACTCTCAATTTAAATATTAACTGTTGCACATTAATGTGTGTGAGATAGTGACCGAACTGTCTGCATGCCGACAAACCTGTCTTGCGTTTATGTGCGGCTAATTAATGACAATCACCTGGGTATTGAAGGTATGTATCGAGTATCGAGTACTGGCGACCACAAGATGTAATTGATAAAACAAACATGGCGGTTTTTACTTTCAAATAGTTATTTATTTAACAATGGAGATAATAACCAAAGACGCTACTTCATCAACAGCGTAGACACGTCTTACTGCACAGGCGTATAAGGGAGAACAACATGATGAGTTTGAGCCGTAACACATGGTGGTGGGTGTAAGCGGTTGCCATAACAACGGGACCAACAGCTTATCATGTCTTCAGAAGCATGGATGAACTCGTCACCCATACACCCATTCAGTACCAACCACGACGAAAGTTATTTGTTATGACGAGTAATGCGACCAAATGTAGTGTAATGCCTCGCTCGATCCAAGTCTCTTTCTTACTCTAAAGGTATCTTAGGAAGAGTGAGTAACGCTAACGCCTATATTTATATTTTTTTGCCGCTTTTACATTTTCCTGTCATGTACGTGACAAATGTACTGCCTCTTATATGTCCTACTTACAACCAATGTGTAGGAAGTAGATGATGTCCCTAATATTAACGGGTAATCATCGCCTAGAGACACCAGCGATATTCATACATCACTGGATATAGCATTAGCGTTGAAGTTTTAAAGAAAGGAGACATTAATATGTCCCATACCTTTTAATTAAATAAATTAAAATTAAACTAGCAACTTGGACCTTTATACTGAAGTCAAAGTTGAAGTTAAATTATTTGTTCAGAGGACTTAAGGAGGGCAGACTCCATAGGCGCGAAGCAAGGATTTAACGGACCTGGATTGTTCTGCAGAAGCCAGGTTATCCCCGTGAGTTACCGGAGAGTTTTACTGGGTATTCCCTTTGCCGTTATGATGTGGCACAGGGTGAAGCCCACACACGCCCGCCGCTTAGCTTCCGGCGGGTAGGTCCATAAACGGTTTACTCCTCGTAAAAAAGGTTTAATATATAAGTCAATTATTGAACTTTTCCAAAAATTTCTGCGGTCAAAAGTTGAAATACATGATCAACGGCTCCTCAAAATAGCTCAGAAAACTGTTTGCACAAACTTCAATTTGTATTCCTACAAATACGATAAAACAGTTTTTATTAAATTTTTCTATGGAAAAAAAACATTTCCAAATATGATTCATCAAATTAAAAAGAAAAACATGTTTTGTATTATAGGCATCAACTGTTAAAGCCTCTTGTATATCGATAATTATATTAATAACCTTAATTATTTCAATCTTAATCAAATACCGATTTGCAGATATTTGTCATTATTAAAAAATTTTACCACAGAGTAATAAATTAATTTAAAGATTAAAATACTTGAAATGTTTTTTCTAAAATAATCGCGAAAGTTTTGTCTTTGATGGCTTCGTATGGTTACATTATACAGCTATTGATAGTGCACAACCAGAGAAATTATATAAATTATATACTGATAGATGTGAGTTATCTTTTACTAAATAACTTGAACTAAACGGCGTAGGTATATATCTATTTTTAATGAGAATTCGCAGAAATTACAATAGGATTGACAATGGGACTGACTTATGCTGTTGGCCGCAGATGGCCTTTGCAGCGTTATTGGAGATATAAGGAGGCGAGAACCTTATAGAGTCCTCAAGCCTTAAGTGGCGATTCGCCTCTGGATGATTTTCAATCGACAGAGGGTGCCTCTAAAGGCATCATCGATATCCAGGCGATATCATCTATTTACAAGTCAAGCTATTTACGAGCCAGTAGCCAAAAAATTCCAATGTTTAAGTAGGTTTAAACTTTTGAAATGTAATTAAGTTTTTTTCTAAATGTTATACAGACTTAAGAAAACTTATAAGTAATAAACTTTATAAAAAAGTACAAACAAAAAGTGATACCCGTTCTGTATCTGTGGCTGCACATAAATAATGACCAAAATAGTGTATCATTGGTCCGAAACGAAATCGAAAGTTCGTTCAAAATCTATGGAGAAATGAAAAAAACACTTTCGATATAAGCCTTTCCCGTCGTGTCTGCCCAGAACTGGTTCTGATAGCATCACACAAAAAAACTTTATATTAATTTGGGATCCCCACAAAAAACGAAGATAGCCACACGAACACAAAAAGAACAAAAAAAGCTAATGGCCACTAAAAAAGGAAAAAATTGAATCGAAGAAAAAGGATCAAAATAAAAAAGTCCGACCAGAAGAAAGGGTTCGATTGTTACAGGGTGATCAACATTTGTTTGTGACTTCTTGAACGATTACATTACATATCAGAAGATAATGATATAAATAAAAGAATATCTAAAAAACCAAATATTAAAGGTTTAAAGAAAAACTTAATTAGTTTTTCTAAAATAACAAACCATGCTGACATCTTTAAATGCACTAACTTTGATAAAGAGGTTTCAGTTTTCAGTCCATACCATTATTATTATTTAGTAAAACTGTTTTATAACAACATAAAAAGTTGTGAGGAATTTTTATTTACTCAACACTTTATTGAAAATACATAAGAATATCATACAAAAATGAAGCAGAAAAGAGCTTTTACAGTAATTTTATTAAGTGAACGAACTATGCTTTGATTTATTAGATAATTTTTAAATTTTTTACTGGGACACCCCCTGTATATGCGTTTGACATATTTTAAGTGTCACCTTTAGTGTGGTCAAAAATTCTTTGACCGTGCATTCATTTTCATTTAACTTCGAGTGCTGCGTATAAAACGACAGCATAATAGACACGACTGGACACTTTTAATTGGATCACGTTTGACTTTGGACTGCGAAAGTGAAATTTAATATATATCCGCAGTGCAACAGAGAAGGCTATCTCAAAAAATGCTAAATCTGAGCTTTCAAGATTTATGAAAATAATCATTGGAAAATATGAAACTTAGGAAAGAGGAAAATGCACGGTACCTTTTGCGCTGGTTCTCCTTAGGTACGGTGGCGGGCTAGGTCTTGTGAGCCGCTTGAGTTTTACTGCCATCTTTCTTCGGTTTATATTTGGGTGATTTTCCTAGATTTTACGCACTACATGGACCGGGACCTCAGTACAAGCGAAGTAGGAGAAATTCTCGACTACTAGGAACCGATAGGCACTTCCCGACACGAAGGTGTTGTTGCACGTAAGCAAGTAGTGACAGAAGTGATGGCCTGTCACACAGTTTTCTAAGTACCGTGCATAGAAAATGATAGGATGTGTGGCAGGGAGTATTTTGGGAATGCGGGAAATTCGAACCTTAATACCTAACAATCATATTTCTACTAAGTTTGTCTTGAAGAAAATTCTTCTAATCTACTGCAGCCGTGACGTAAAAAGCGCTTTATAGGTATTAAATTAGTTAATCCAAACCATACTTTGAATTTATTTTAATCGGGCTGTTTTATGATGCGCTTTATAATATGGCAAATATGCTTAAAAGCCTCAATTTTAGAAACGTTACATGACGTCACCAATATTCTGTCTTTTCCTGGTCATTTTATAATGAGTAGTACCTAACTTAAATTTAGCTTTAGTTTGGGCAACACAGATTTGACTGTGTTATTATAATTCTTTCCCATTTTCTTTTTTCTCAATGTTTTCTACATCGATAATTGTGATATCCACGAGTCATTACCAAGTAGATATCATCTAGGATTATGTAATGTCTGCTTTGGTGAACTCAGCTGTGAAACATAAGCTGAAAATGTGTAGTCTGGCAAGTCAAGAATTTAAGTGATCTGAAAGTCTGATGAGGTATTACATTGGTGCGAAAACAAAAACAATCGGGACTATCACTACTTTATGTAATTGCCAGATCAATTTCATTTTGTCTGTTAGTTCTATGTATTTAGATATTATTCATAATCGGTTGTTCCTTTTTTTATATTATTTATTATTTTTATTAATTATAGTTCTTAATTTTAAAGATTTTTACAATAAGACTGTCTCTTGTAGGTTCTTCAATAGATGTTGCACACCTTCTACTTTTCCACAAACAACACAATTAGGTGAGTTATCTTTATTAGATATAAGAAGTTCCTTGATGGAGTGTCCTGGGACATTATTGAGTAATTTCATATCTATCACCATAACTTCTTATGTTTCATAATCATTACTTCTTACCAACGTGAAACGTCACAATGATAAACAGTTAAGCGGCAATGGAAATATGGTGTACCTCAAAAGCGATAGATTCATAGTTACCCAGTAAGAGGGTAATCGCATTCTAAATTATAACATAATACTACTTCAATATTACTAAAAATAAGGAATGAAATTCCTAGAGTATAGATCACAGTGTATATTTCGCGAAGCTTAAAAGATGTGATATAATAAAAGAATTCAGTATTATTAGAAAAAAATATGTCACAAATTATGCAGCCAGGGTGTTGTATATTATAAAGTTATTTTAAAAAAGGTTTGATCTAACATATGATTTAGTTCCATAAACTACGGTATCGAATGAAGATTGTATTAAATTGTTCTGTACCATATATCTTTATAATATAATATATAATGGCACACATATTTAAATTGAGATAACAGCTTTGTCTCACTGTAAACTAGGTACAGGTACTTAAAACTTTGAATTAAATGTTCAAATTGGGCTTTAAGATCTAACTCACTGTTTCCTCAATGCGCATGATACGATCGCGGGGGTAGAGCCGATGTGTTCCGGAGAGATCCGAACGTACCCGATCGCCCGCGGTGTGAACAGGTGCCTTACGCCGGACGCTACTACGACTGAATAGTTGTAGTACTTTAAGCAAAAACAATTAATTATATATACAAATAATAACGAAACGTAGAACAATTATTATTTAGAATTCCTGTAAAAAAATAATTATATCTCTTATGGAAAAAATGTTAATCAGCTGTTGTAAGTTATGGATTTCCACGTGTGTTTTACCCACATAGGAAGGCCTGTACCTAGCAGTATGGCATAGGTATATATTGCAGGTGGAGATTTTCCAATCGAAACTCGAGCATCTTTTAGATGTTTTTTCACACAGGAGATGTAACTGAAACGGGGTTCAAATTATTGATTGAATTAATATTAGGAAAAATATGCATGAGAGTGAATTTATATTATATTTATTATATTTTTAATAAGTATTAAACTCTATATAGCGTACTATACTTATCACCGTGCGAAGGAAGGGCTAATGAAGAATGTCGGTTTTTGTATCACGATCTACGGGTACTATAAGCCACACATTAAAGGTCAAGTTATTATAGAGAAATCATTCTTACAACGTATTGAACTAAGGGTGAGTTTAGATTCAATAATCCGTTCCAAGAAGGATGATTGACTGCTTTTACTCTTTGATTCTGTAATCTTTAACCGTAACTATATTAACATACAAATTGTAAAGACAACTGTTAGTTATATTTCTAAAATATAAAATTAGGTGTTTCAATTTTATTTCAATTATAATTAGGTAATGAAAATTAGGCGTACAATATGGCAGTTGATCTATATGTGTGCGTAATACAGTTTTAAATGGAAAACGTTTGATTGATTGATAAGTTATAGGATTTTGTTATAACCACTTACTTTGTCAACAATAAAAACAATTTTATATATGTCCCGCAGCAAGCCAACAGCTTTCAAATGTAGGCAAGACTCTCATGTCCTTACGGCATATTATAGTAAGGTATCTCATGTCCTTACGGCATATTATAGTAAGGTATCCTCGTCACCCCAACCATAGAGGTCTACAAAGGAGGTTTGTGAACTTCATATATCAGCTGTTATTCCGGTCATTGATGGCTCCGGCCGAGCAGCAGAAATGAGGACTAGGACAGGTCTTCACAAGCGGCCAGCTACAAAATTTTTTTGGTTTCCAGTAGACTAGCAGTTTTTTTTTTTGGAAATTTTCGGTTCAACCGACTCACATTTGGTATTTGATTTAGTCGTTGTTTGAGCGTGATACACACTCGGAGACCTCAATAAATCAATAAATTGTGAGAATAAATATTAAAAAATATTTAATAACAATCAGGACAATTCTTATTTAATTGAACGTAGATTTATAATTAATTTTATGCATGGGAAAAGTGAATTTAATTCATAATAAGCTCCAAAAACTCTAAAACTAAGCCATCCAAGCCAATGAATAAAATTAACCACGCTTGTAAGCTAAAGATAGCGATAATTTTATTGAACCGAGTAATTAGCTAATCGCTAATTTCATGAGACTTAACGGAACTAATCAGAAGTAGCCAAGTTCGAAGGAGGGGCGCGACGAATGCGTCTGCGCATTGAGCTGTAACGTCACAGCTTCGCCATTTTGATTAAGGTGAAAATAACGGCCACTTAGAGTAACTGTTGATGTGTGATTTGATATTAATTAGAGTTAGAAGAGATCGATACTTACTTAAAGTGTGATGAATTAATTTTTTAGACTGTCACGTTGAATGAAACTGTTCTTTTTAGAAATGTAGTGAGATTATTTCAAAAAATGTGTAATAAATGTTTTATTTGACATAAATAGATAGTATTGGATTGGTTGGTCTTTCTTTACATGCCAGCACTTAAACCTATTTAGCCATTTCAAATGCCATGCAAATAATAATAATATTTTTAAAATTTTACCGTGTCAAATGTCAAATAAGAATAAAGATTGATATCATAATATACCTAAGTACTATAATATTAGTTACATTATAGAAACAATTTAGCAACCACAGCCAACTATTCTTTTAGTTTCATTAACTTCAATCCACGTAATTATGTTTAAAACGGTTCAAAGGCAAATCCTTAAAACGAGATGGTATTTTGTTAATATGCGTCGGCACACACCATAGCAATTGTTTAAGAAACGTTTAGTTTTTGTGACAGTTTCCAATACCTCCTTATGTGGATCATGCTTTGATCTTTAATTTTGGTCATTTGCTTTGAACTAAGTAGGCATAGGAAACCAAAACTCACATAGATACAGAATATAGTTCATTAATGTTAGTCACACGCTGACCCACCACTTTCAAACACTAAATAAAAACGTCGTTTTTAAACGAGAAACTCATTCGCACTTTTTTCTCTAAAGAAACACTCATCGATTTAAAAACACAATGAAGAACGTGTAACCTAAATTGCTAGTGTTATATCTAAAAATTTCAAACAGCAGACGCTCGAGGCCCGAATGAAAAAATATATACATTTGATGGAGTGTAGTTTATCTTACAACTGGGAAAACACGCTGAAAAAATATCGTGCGCCAAGGAAAATATTCGTAAATGAAAAAACAGCAGTCGCCCGCCCTACGGCCAGGGCTGGCGCGAAGAATTATTTACAGTGATCTTTTAAATTATTACTTGTTTTTGAAACAAATCCGTTGTATCCTTTGAATATCCATCATATGATTATAATATCTATCTTTGAATATCTATCACATTTTTAGGTTTAAATATTATTTGAATGATCTTTTAAAAAGCTCCCGGAGACACAAGGAGTAATCAGTACTTTACAGAAATGGCAATAGAACTAGTTTTGTCTTTGCTCCTGTAGAGGGTTGCTTTGAAAATAATTTCTTATTTAGTTTAGTACGCAAAGCGTGAGTTTCAATCGAATTGCGCCATCTCGATCGTGTTTGTCGTAGTTGCAAATTGTGAGGTATTGAAAACGAATTTTTTTATATATGCGATTACAAACTGAACGGAAACTACGATCGAAACATCTTGATACTAATGAAATTCACACTAGGAGTATAGCTTTATTGAAAGTTCATTTTTACTTTTTTTAAGGAACGTGAAGTCATATTGAATCTGTAACGTGACGTTACTTTGCGGTTCTGCATTCTAAAATCAAATTTAATTCAATTCAAACGGCCGTATGGTTGAAGAGTCAGTGCCCCTCTCTACTTAGCCAGAGGCCCCAGGTCTGAATCTCTGTAGGGAAAGATATTCTTATAACGAGTACGAATATTTGTTCATAAGCAATGGATATTTGTTTATATATTTAGTTTTTTCCTGATATATCTCAACATATTACTATGTGTATTTCTCCTTTATCTAATATCTAGAACGCAAGCTTTCCAAACTCAAGACTGTGTAAAAAAATATTATCGTTCAATCATTTTATATGGTACATCAAATAAGACTCTTAATTGGATCGTTCTTAGTTGCTATGGTAAAGATCCCGATGAAGTGTTTTTCATGTATAAAAAATAATAATGGTGGCAACCCTAAAGCTTAAGCGGTGATGGAGAGAGGACGAGGTTCCTTTAAATAAGTGTTAACGTGATCACCTCTACAAGAGAAATGAATTATCAAGATCAGATAACAAGACCTTTTGTACTATTTGCTATTACAGTCATTATTGTTGAATTTAATGTTTCAAGGTTACAAAAATATTTTTTTTAATAAATTGAGATATTTTAAAACGCGATTCACGTATCATATTATAAAATCAATGAGAAATAGCAAATGCAAGCATATCATACAGGCATTATTGTAATAAAATATACTATAGGGGCATTAATAACCATTTTAAAAGACTTGAGTTGTTATGCACAAATTTTGGGACTTGTGATAAAAACAACAATAAGTAGTTTTGGCAGGCCTCTCTTGATGTTAACCTGACACTGCCTAAAGAATTCTGAAGAGACCGAAACAGGTGGAAATCTGAAGGTGCAAGGTCAGAGCTATATCCCCAGCCAAACTCTCTTAATTTTTGCTGAGTGGCTAAAGATGTGTGATGGAAGATTCGAATCCGGCCGCTATCTCTCAACTTCTTGCTTAATTCTCGTCAGTTGTTGGTAGTAGAGATCCGAATCGACGGTTCTCCTCGGTGGTAAAAGCTCATTATGAATAATACACTTCCAATCCCACCATAGTCAGTCATAGTTAAAACCTGTCGAATTCTTTATTTGATTCGCTTATTTTGACAGAAAGAGAAACAAATGAAAAATTCAATCGAAAAACATAAGTCCTGATTATGTATGAATTTTTACTGCATATCCCGGAAAGATATTCATCCCTGTCATTGCATAATATCTTATTAGTATAAGATTAGTATCGTAGTACTTCACTACGATAGCCCGTTCCAGTGCTAATTCGCTTGTAACGAAGACTTTGTATGTTATTAAATTAATATAGTGCTCTAATACTTATTCATTATGATTCACTTTTAAAGCTTGTTTAATCGGGTTATCTATGCTCTAGTGTTTTCTGTTTTTGTTTTGTTTTATTTTCAATATTAAAACTATTAGTTTGAGTATAAGTTGAGAATAAGTATTACCCAGACGAAATACTTATAAAAAATACTTGTAGGGCTTTTATTAATCTCAAACCAGAACTTCTTAAACTGTACAGTTTAGTAGATTTTGTTTTGGGTGTGTGAGTATCCACAGCCTTGTACTAAACCATGTAATACACAAGCCAATAGACTCAAAGGATGGTGAAACTTACATAAAGGAGCATTTGGCAGAGCCAGACTTGATGGCTTGGATATGTCGAGAGAATGCGAGATCACAGTATGAATTTCTTCTCAATCTTCATACATTTCAAAGTATTAAGTGCTTCTAATTTAAGTTGCAATCGTAGTCACGTTTTGACGATTGCATATATAAAAAGTCATTTCTAATATTTCATTACAAAGGCGCTGCTGACGATTGCATACAATTTGGCAACCGACGACAAAAACTATCAAAACAGTTCAATTTAATTGAAACTAACACTACGCGTATAGTCGTTGCAAGTACATACGTCGACTTTCTTTCCTCGCTTCCCTTCGTCAAAACTTTCGAATTGCTTATCTAGCCACTGTACTGTTTGTGAAAACAGTAAAAAAGATAAAGCTATTAAAACTTATTCAATTAAAAGCCTAATAAATAGGTTCACCTTAGCTAAAACAATAACCTTTCAAAAAGCGAAACTCCTCTAAATACGTAGTGGGGTCAGGGTGAAACAAAATGGCGCCGCAATGCGCACACGCCCTTGTTATTTTTCGCTTACCGCCTAATATTTTTCAGAGCCTAAAACAACATGAGCGGCTTATTTTTGCCAGTGTTTTTCTGCGATGAAATTCCATTTCTCTTTCACTTCTCTACGATATTTGGTTATGTTATCTGCTTGTCAATGTGAATGTTGTACGTAGAAATTAATATTGAAAACATAATAATTATTAATAAATGAAAATTCGGAACGTCTTCAAAATAAGCAACTTCTAAAGAATTAGAATCGAATAGAATAGAATATATCTTTATTGTAAATCAGTCAATTGAAATAGAAAAACACATAGGAAACATGTAACTAATTTTGTACAAAGGGCGAGCTTATCGCTAAAAGCGATCTCTTTCAGGAAACTTAAACAAGCAAGCAAGGTATAATTAACAAGTTATTCAATATATAAACATGCAATTGTTTTGTATCTTTACAGATTGGATTGGTTGATGTCAGATGAGGCCAAAATTGTAATATGCTCTATGTAACAATTTCCTCTGTGATTCCTAAATATTATTAATTAAATAACGTCTTTTACAATGCAATGTTGGACAGCTCTGTGTGTGTATTTGTGTGTGTGGTTAATGAGGTACAGGTGGGTGAGTTGGTCCCCGTTGTTATTGCAACCATTAAATCTACCACAATGGTATGGTACAGCGTGGTACTTGCCCAACCGTCTCGTGTAACCAAGTTTCAGTGGGACATATTATAAATTCTATTGATAAATGATAGATTGATAACTGCAATAACGGGTTTATGGTGATGGCATTTTTAAGTCAAATAGAGTTGTGTGGACAGTGGAGGACAGGCTTCAAAAATATGAATACATGTCAGTTTTATATATTTTCAGACGTGATGCGGGCGTATAAAGAAAAAAGTATTTAATTACATCTATATTATGTTAGCAATTTATGATTGCTGCTAATGTATTCAAAATTAGACCAACGGTAAAATGTTGACTTTCTATTGAGATCTCGTCTATAATCAATAAATATTTTTATCAAGTCTGTCAAACTGTAAAATACTTGAATGAAGTCGTTATAAACTTATCTCTGTCTTATTTATTTTTTACTAGTCTGACAAAATCATCTTAATTTTTTTTTATTTCTTAAAAATTGTTATTTCGTATAATCCTATGAAGTTTCTTTTAGTGGGCAAGACCGTCACGCTTTTACTTGACTGGGAAACTGAAAGAATTAAAGTTCACCAGTAGTCTGAATAAGCAGAAAGGAGAGTACTGGATAAAACCAGTATTATAGTGACCAGTATTATAGTATTCGAAATAAACATAAATATGTATTTTATAACTAAATTGTGTATCCTATATAAAAGATGCTAGGAAAACTAATTCATTACGTGACTTCTTTCTTTGTCGCACAGCCAGAGCGTGAAATTACCAGCACACGTATTCCTTAATACTACACGAGTTCCAAAGTGTGTGAAAGGGCATTTTTTGGCAAGGTGGAGGTAGCAAGGACAGAATGTCGCATGCTACACTATCTATACGAGCGTATTGACTCGTACTGTTTACCATCAGACAGTGGCTATTTGCTGTGCGTTTTATAAAAAAAATCTTATGTTAAGTCAAAGTCAAAGTCAAAGTCAAAAATAACTTTATTTAAATAGACTTATTTACTAAGCTCTTTTAAATCGTCACAACAGGGAATATGTTATAAAAACTTTTCTAAGTTGCTTATTATATATTTATGACCAAATAATATTAAGGTTAAGTACACGATATTTGCAAAAGTACTAGAAATTTTAAATATTATATTGTATTATATACGGGAATATAGAAATTTATTTGTACAATAATAATAATAATTCTCCCATCCCTCAAGCTGTCGAGGGATTGGGAAGATTTAAGATTGATTTATAAATAATTATTATAACTGCTTATACAATAAAAGGTTCTGTGTAATCAAACAATATTATTATACAAAATGAAAAATATGGTGCATTTTATAAATATTAGATACATAGATATTACATAAATGTTTTATATCTACCAAGTTCCTTAGATTCGAACTATTTTTTTTATTTTATTTAATTTTTATTTAACACTTACTGTACATACATAGCAACTTCATAGAATTTTTTTTTTTAATGTATGTGTTAAAAAACAGAAATAATTTAACTTGAATAAAGAAAAAAACTTGAACAGGAATGAGATTTTAGCTCGATTTCTTCCTAGTATTTTAATAATATCTTCCAAAAGTTTAATATTATTTATGATAGCTACCTTTAAGCGGACTGAATTATAGAAGTAAGGAAACACGAGGCAAACTCTTAAGCCATGTAAAATTAGATTTAACATAATAGATAAAACAAGACCAATACAATATATATTGTACATTTTATTACATATTAAATAATTGCTTTTTGGCAAGTGACTGCATTTTACACCCTTTATTTTTTTTGCGTGGAGGTAGGGTTGAATGTCCTAAGATATAGAAACATTTATCGCCCACTAAGCCCATTACCATATCATCTTATTATTTTTAGGTATTTTTGCGATAATTAAATAATTAAAATGTTGAGAATTCCATCTGCACCTTTACGATACCTCGAATTTTCTGTTTTCGCGATTTGGAAATCGATTTTAGCATCGATCCATGCGAGCACGCGCCTCTCGGATCGATTGCTGCGCGTGCGATGACACGCACGTTCTGTCGTCCGATCTCGATTGCCACTCGATTCGGTATCGATTCTTTTTCTTTTTTGTTCCATTTTTTTTAGGCGCCCGTTTTTCGGCTCGAGTTACTTGTCTCGGAGCAATCTCTTCGGTAATTTTCTTTTTTTTGTTTTATTGTGGTCCGTTGACAGAACAACTTGTTTTTTGAATTTAAACCGTTGATTCATGATTCCGTTGGGTTAAATTAAAATTATTTAAGGCCGTTATACTATTTCGGCGGGAAAATCTGTAGTCATATACTGCAATAGTTTAATGAAATATTTCTTAAGCAAGAGGCATCACGAAGGGCTTGTACACAAGTTAAGTTATCTACGTAATTTCGGATATACTCATTATTAGCAATACCAAAAAGTTATGCCTATTTTCAATCAATTCTAATATAAGTCAATACCACCTTTTAATGTCCTTGCTTTTACATAATTTTCATTAAACGAACCCCCTTTTCTTTACTCGTTTTTCATCGGCTTATTAGAACGGAATTTATCGATTCCGTCATTGACTGCTTGCTCAGAAAGAGTCATTAATTCAGAAAATGTTTAAAATAATTGAAAAAGGAAAAACTGGTTTATTTATTTTAAATATACGCAATCATTTATTTGTATACGATTGGATAGATTAGTATCAAGAAACTTTTGTAAATGTTACATTTTTTGATTAAACGACAGTTAATTAATTTGACTTGACAGAATTTGATGAACTAAATATAGATTTCCAAAATCCAATATAAGTTCAATATCAGGCTCATTATTTCGTGAAATAGCTCAGATTTTGTACGCCTAGATCTAAGTTCTAGCCTACCATTCAAAGGACGCTTTTCACCGAAGCAGACACGGGACGAGAGAAGACAAAGAGGTGTTAAAATTTAAGCAATAAATAGATTTATCTTGCCTTCAATTGATTCAATGGAATCAGTTGAGCAGAACGGAGAATAGAAATGTATGCAGTATATAAAATTCATACAGAAGAGAAGAGATGTGCGCGGAGATGCACCGTCTCCACTAAACTGTCTGCACACAAAACTAGTTAACAGCATTGCACAGACACCGCTCATCTCTGCACGTTTCCGTTCCACTTCGCTCCACTTTGGTCGAAATAACCTGCCCACTAGGCATGTAGAATTCGCACTTCTGGTCTCGTCTCCGTTTTGGTGGAAAGCGGACCTTATACTGTTGATTAGACAAATGAGTTCTTCACAAATAGTTATTACAGTTACAATTGAAACTAAATTAGCCTTATTTTTTGTAATATGGCTACCGTAGAATCTATTCCGTTCTAGATAATAAAAAAATGACTTGACGCGAGTTGCCTGTATACTAGAGGTTCCTCACTATTCTGACTATATGTAAAACTGATAGACTGCTGAGCAACTTATATCTAATACAAATATTTCTTCTAAAACAGTTCAAAATCAGTTTTGAGGTAAGGTGGTCTTTTTTTTTCTTTTTTTGTGATTCTACTATTCAGTGACGCGAAAATAGCCAAAATTTATTTGTTAAATACGGAGGTTATTGCTTACTAGGTAGGCGTAGATCCTTTGCAGGGTTTGTGAGATTACCAACCACCGAATTGCCTGAAGAGGTACATTGCTTTTCTGAAGGAAAAATTAAAGTTAGCCAATGCAATAACGAGGCAATTCAAAGCACAATGATGAATATTAAAGATTTTTATATAATATTTATAAATAATTAAGTTTTTGTGTGCGGAATCCTAATACAATAATTGTTTTACGCTCTATCAAAAATGTTTAACATTTAAGCATGTGAAAGTGAATCTAGTATTTTCACGGGTAAATTATCGAAGTTATTACAGATAGATTGATCCATACCATGTTAAATCTAAGTATAAAAGAAAACTTCATTTTAAGTATGATATCAAAATGCTTTAAGAATTGTTTCTCGTGTCACACACACACAAAACTTTCTTTTTGCGTCGCGGGTTCCTAAAAAAGTTATAAAGAAAGATTGGATATTATCTATTGCATATTTTAGTATTATAAAGTACATATTGTGATTTTACTGTAATAGTTTATTTAAATCAAACCCACAAACAATCAAATCATTCAAGTTTAATTGAATACCTTCATAATGAAGTGATGAATGTAATTTTAAAGCAAATAATTCAATTGCTATCTATTATACAGGAAAACTTCACAAACAAAATTTTGATTCCCAATGGAAATATTGTGTTTCCTTATGGTATAGCAAAAACTATAATTCTATGATTTTCCTAAATATTTACCATCAAATGTAACTTATGATAAGTTATGGATACAGAACTTCTCATGTAAGCTTTGAATGTCTGACTATATTGGGAAAATCGACTTATGTTACAACTGGATCAGCAAATCTAAGCATAGTTCGTGTTCTGTCGTTTACATATTAAATTCGAACGCTAGGAAGTGTACATACACCTATTTTGAAGTCAAACCAAGGTGACTTATTAGATGTTTTCCAACTTTCCCCAAAGTGCCCCAGTATTTAAGATTAAATACTCCTGCGTACATCTTCGATTATTAGTTCTAAAATTATTACTTTTCCTCATACTTATGTATATCAAGTATATTCAATATTAACTCTTACTTATATACTTCATGGCGTGGCAATACTTGAGTTATATCGAAACGCCTATAAAATCAGTTTTGTCGAAACAGCTCTGCTGATATGACACTCTCCTTCTAGAGGTTCCTATTCTATACATTTACATAGATTGGTACCTAACAGCTAATCAATTATACACTAAGCTGTACATAAAACTAATTTTCTATATGTATATAGTTATTCCCTCCTTCATAGAATAGAATATATCTTTATTGTACATCAACCAATTCCTAAAAACAACTACATAGGTTCCTTCAAAAGAGGCGTGCTAAGGCACTTTTTGGGCCGGCAAGGTGAGGTAGTTAGGGCTGTATGTCGCACGCTGCACTAGCTATAAGAACTTATGGACTTCTCCTATTTCTTACTATCAGGCGGTGTCGAGTCATGAGCTTTTTTTTTAAATATGTTACGCCTTAAGAGACCTCAGAAAAAGTTCTCATCGGCTAGTTATTAATTATTAATAGTGACTGCCAATGTTCTTACTTAAGTATTTACTTATGCCTTTCGCTTAGATAGAGAGATAAATTTATAGTTCCCACTGTCGGGTGAACTAGCGACCCGGCTACCAGGTGATTGAAGGCACTTAACATTTGATTTGGGCATCTGATGCACGCGCTAGCTTCCGTCCGAGCGTGACCAATGATAACTTTGTATTATACATAAAGATATACTTTTTGAAGCGATGCCGGGAAAAACACCGTGGTCATCTGGTACTATTTAGGTATTTATACTTCTTTGTTCATGCTAAGCTAAATTTTACTTATTTTTTGTTGCATTCTCCCAAATTTCCAGTGTCGGGTAAATACAAAAGCGGATTCCTTTCTTAAGAAAATCTAGCGAAGGCTAGTCTGTGGAACAAACGCATGTGTCCTTTCGGAAAACACTACAAGGTTCCCGAAAGATTTGATTTAAAAATAAAATTAAAAAAATATGTATTTAACTTCTGAAAATATTTACCTATATGGACAGTTTTATTGAGATTGCGAAGTTTGCTATATCATAGCCATTTTATAGCTCGTAACTTGTATCTTTGTATGTAGCAATAGTTTAATCCTAAAGCTACCGGTAAATACCAAAGAGCCTTTCATATTAGACATCACTCGCTCGTGATCATCAACGGGCACGCTACTTTAGCATTCGTAATATTTAATCGATTCATAACATCTAGAGATGTTGCCTCGAATCGATTTGCGCTCAAATTAACGCCGATGTAGCCTCGTGACGGAAAAGTGATGTTTGTTGTTGGAACTGATCTTATGAAATTTAATTTTAATTGTTAAACTTTTTTATTGCTTTCACTTGTCCACCAGCGTAGACATGTATATTGTTTCTGTGTATAACCAATAAGGAATAGTTACAGCTCTATCTTCGGACAGGAACTGTCGAGATCCAAATCACGATCACGAGCGTTATCAATCCTTCAAATCTGAGTAAGAATTTTCATTCAATTTATCATCTATCCGTTTGTGGAAAATGGAGTCCTCTCAGGAACTTTTGACAAGATACCCCTCTCTCCCACCACCAAGGTAGGGAATCCAATGAAGGCTGTGGAATACAATACCCGCGTAGGTTTACACGAGTTCCACATTTGATTATTCAAAAAGGTCGTTAAATTTTCTACAGATTCGGCAATCGGCCACTCGGAACTGCTACCCCTGGTATTGCCCATGTCTATAGGCTACAGTAACCGCCTCAGGTGGGCCGTCTACTTGCTGCTTTGTTGCTATAAAAAGTAATACTTTTACAAAAAGTAATACTTTTAAAAAGTAAAACTCAATTTGATTTAAGACAGTGGTAAAGTTAATTTCATACAAAAGAAGACGAGCGGGCGGCTGATATTACTTTAGCCACTGTCTTTGGGCTAGGTTTGCAAAAACGCAGTGTTTTTTGAACGAACGCGAGCGCAATCACCTCGCGCGTGCCGACAAGCGTGCTACATCAAAAATTATAATACGGACAGTTATTCGTTAGGGTTGTCACTGCTCATTTTATAGAATAATACCACTTACGCTTAACGAACCAATAAATCTGATATTATTTTCACTTTAATAAAATTTATTACTTACAATTTAAATCAACTTAGTAAATTTATATAAAGATACTTTGACTTTGACTTTGATTTTGAGTTCATCTACTTAGTCGTTTCCCGAAATGTCGGAATGCCCCGGTAAGTATAACTTTATTGGAGTTTGCCAGGGCGTTAAGATTATTTTTGTAGTTCTGGACTAGTTTGGAGTTAGACTCCAAAGATTCCAGTACCAGCAGAGTACCTTGACTGTCTGAGTTAATGTAGATGTATTGGTGTCTTAGGTCTCTACCAAGATGGATTTCTGAACATTTGTTGATGGCGAAGATTTCAGGCTAAAAGATTGAGGTATTTTACTCAAACTGACGCTAGCTTTGAGCCTGAACCTTTCATCGTGACTTTTTTAGATTCATCTATATACCAAATGTGGCTTGCCACCTTGTAATCCATTAGGTTATTAATGCATTTGTCTCTCGAAGGTATGTCCACAGCGTACTGTTTGGTTATTGGGCACGTTTAAGATTTTAAAATTGAAAGTAGAGGTTGTGAGTTTTCAAGCGCCATTTTAGCCTTGTAAGCTGGCATATTCTATAGATTCACTACTTAGCCTTCTTGTTCATTTGCAAGTGGAGTAATGTTTCATCAAGCAGTGCATCTAGGGCTGTTCTTGGTGTTGAGAATACGCTCCTGTTGCTGTTGCTGTGAAAATGGCCATAAGTTAAGCTCTGTTAAGTTCTTTGATTACTGTCTTTTGGTTGGCCTTATTACACCAGACTGCAGAGGTATAACTTATAATAGCTACTGACGTGTAGCCACGTAGCGATATTGGGTTTAATATTACCGCGATCATATCTTAAATCTTTAACACCATTAGGACTGAGGAAATAAGACTCTAAGAAATACCTAGACAGCAGTTATAATAATAATTAGTGCATTCGTAGTGCTGTATGTGCGCATGGGCATTTCTCAAGCCATATGAGTAATTTATATACGAAGATTTTTTTGTTCAATGTTGTAGTTAAAACATACAATTTTGATAACAATAGTTGTTGAGAATGAAACTCTCAGTCTGCTTCGTGAGCGTATATTTTTTAAAACTGATAGTAAAACAAAATATATATTTCAAAAACACAAGAAAAAATATTAAAATACAAATATGGAATTATACAAAAAGTAGCCAGTCCGCAACAATAGTGTCAACCCTAATTTGTTACAGATTTTGTCTAGAACGCTAATTAAGGCCAAGAGACACCTGCAGCCGCCGGGTTACTGCGGAGTCGGTTGTCCCCCATGACATGAGCTGACACCTTCCGATTTATGACGGTCCATAGTCAAATATATCTTACTAAGTCACCAAAAATTAACGTTAAGTCGAAAAGGAATGGAAATGGGAGATTGTGCAAATTTTGTGAAACCTACTTACCTAGAAGTATTATATATTACTACACACATATATATATATATATATATATATATATATATATAATTTATTATTTACATTATATATTACTTAGAAATATACAAGCAGAAAGTTATAAATACCCGGAAAAATATTAACATTCAGTGTGTGTTTCCCAGAGAATAAATTGATAAATAAAACCAATAAGTCTTTTTCCAACAAGTTTTACAACTTGAAGCTATTATGTTTATTAAGACTAATTTTTTGTGCATATCTTGATAGTTAAAGAAAATAAGGATAACGATGTTAAATAAGAATTCTTGTATTCTATGTTAGTAAAGGGTTAAATTATAAATTATTTTGGTTATATTACATTAATTAGATTAATTATCTTGAGGTGGAGACATTGAGTTGACGAATACTTTGTCTAGAGGTTCCGAGTTGGATTTTTTTTCTTTTTTTTTGTGTAAGAATTATTGTTATGATTAAATAGTCGTTTTTAAAAACACAATACGTAAAGCTTAATTTTTCTTGAAATTTCGTCCAATTGTTACCTACCCTATTAACTATACAGTGTGGAGACGAAAAACCGGCAACAAATACTAAGTGCCGAGAAAGTTGCTGTAATTTTCTTTAGATCATTACAAAACAATATTTTGATATAGCCTATATTTTAATTTAATGTCGTATCTTCCTTTCCACAATGTGCATCTTCTATATAAATAAAAACGAAACCACTGCAGCAAAGTCGATAATTTGATTACGCGCGGGGGGTGGGGGGGAGTTACTATTTAAAAAAAATTGAATAAATACTCCTAAAAGCCCGTCAGTTAAACATTTGTAGCAAACTCTTTTACTTCGCGGTTTGAAACAAATGGGTTAATTGTGAGTAGTCTAATGCACGTCTCACCGCAGACAAACTGTCTCTCGATAACGTAACCCCTAACTCGTAGTATTATGGTCTACTTTAGACTCAATGTCTGGCCTAGACAGTGATTTTGGGTTAGATCTATATTTTTGTAAGTTACAGTTATGCGGTTACTAAATTTGATTGTAATGATTGTAGTTGGGTTGATATTCAAAATGGTATTTTGTGAACACCTTTTTCTGACGGCTATCGACGCCGGAGCAGTTCAGATGATATCAAAGATGATTTAAAATAAAGCAATTTTATGCTTTACTTTGTTAAAATACATGATGCATTTTTAAATATCATTAGATATCTTTATGTCTATTTATGTAATGGTTATTTGATCAAAGATTAATTTTTAATATTTAATTTCAAATCGAATAAGATAAAGTAAAAATCATTTATTTCACCACAGTATATAAGAGTGTCTTTATTATAAACAGTGATTATGGAACCACCCTAGTATATGAATAAGCATTTAGTTATGCTTTTGTCAGGAATAAACGATCTTCCATTAAACCAATCATATTATACAAGGTAGACTATATCCGTTTATTATAAGTTATAGATTTTATAAGTTATAATAAATGGATAAAGATATACTAGAGTAATTCTCACTGATTTTAAGAATACCGAACACTTATCCTGTTTACATCGAGGCCCTTACAACAATCTTAATTCCAATAACGGTTACATCGATAAAGCTGTTCACCAATTTGCTACAGGGCGATTGTGTTAAGTTTTTTGTTTATTTTTATTCTGCTCCCTATCGCTTCATCTATAACTGTACCGTTGTAATTATTATCTTTCTTTGATGGAATAGATTCGGCAAATATAGATGCCCACTTGCCTACTCACATTGTGAAGTAATGCTAACAAAAAAAACTGTCAAATAACATAAATCTACACGTTGTAAAATAAATTATACAAACTTAGAGTTACGGGACGTTTTTACTAAGCAATTAAAGTTATATTAAAAAAACAGTCTTGACCCTTAAATTTGAATACAGTGGAACCGATTTCGCTAATTCAACTAGAATTTATTTCTATTATTACATAAGGATATATATAATCTGGTTAAAATTAACACTTTGAATAGAGCATAATATTTAATATCACATAATCACAGTAAGCATAATTCAATAGACAGATAATTGAAGCCAAATATTCCAATAAATTAACACAACTGTCATATCACTTTAGCTTAAGACGGATAAATTAAAACGTTTCCTCACACACAACAGAGAACTGGTTGTATGTATTTAACTGAATATCAACATTAAACCTTAACTAAGTTTTACATCAAAAATTCTTACTGTATATCTAAATACTTATTTCTTGTTTTTAGTTGGCTATTGATTTCGTTAAAAACCTACTATTTTAATTTATGTTGGTACTGCCAATACCTTCGCTCTATTTTGTCTGCTAACCGTGCCGAGTGGACGCATGCGCGTCAGAGCACGTAAGGAGATGGGCATGACATGCACAACATCGGTCTGACATTACTTCATTAAAATTCTATTAACGGAAGCATTCTCTGTAGTGAATTGTACGAAACATCTTCAATCAGCAACTTAACCACGCGATTGTAGCCTTTTAATAAACTGTAGTAAAGTTTATAATTTATCGTGACTTTTACATCGTCTATGTTACTTATCGAGAGAAAGTGCTAATGGAATTGCAATTTTATTTGTGAAGCGTTAAAAAGGATATTCAGTTGCAACAACTCAATTGAACCGTGAAAATCTGTATACTTGCGAGATACAGGAAGTTAATTTGCGTTTGAAGAATTTACATAAAAAAAGCAAATATGTTATATTAAAGTAGCTGTACTGTATAAATTCAGACTTTTTCTAAAAGGAAACGAGGTAAATTACAACGTAATAAAAATTGGCAAATTTTTAAATTTATTATTTAATACATAATTAAATTCTATAACTGGGACAATTTGTAAATACCCGGTTAATACCCACTTAAAGTTATAACTATTACCTTTAATTACATTTATTTCTTTTTTATCATACATATTCCCTGTTATGACGATTTAAAAGAACTTAGTAAATGAGTCTATTTAAATAAAGATATTTTGACTTTGACTTTGACTTTATTACATTATGCGTAGTTTCCAGAATTTTTCGTCTATTAATAAGAGTACTTATCTTTTTTAAAGGATCATCTTCCGGAGCACTTAGACCAAAGGAGATCTTTTGTGCTTCCCTTATCCGAGTGGCTGCTGTCCAGGCATACTTTCAGGATATCCTTGCTAAGCACGCTTGGAGTCAGCAGCCTTATTAAACACAGTCTTTTCCTGGCAAGAACATCACAGTAATATAGGATGTATTCGATTTTTACAGTGTGCTCCCCACAGGCCCTACACAGAGGTGATTCCACTAGCTTCAT
The DNA here is from genome assembly GCA_943193645.1 of Acentria ephemerella. Lineage (NCBI taxonomy): Eukaryota > Metazoa > Arthropoda > Insecta > Lepidoptera > Crambidae > Acentria > Acentria ephemerella. The sequence continues at coordinate 2,007,405 of OW971887.1, forward strand.
TTTGAATAGTGTTGAGAACATAGCGTTGAATTAAGTAGCCCTATTCGAATACAGTCCTTTATTTATTATCATCACCAACAAATAACATGCTATAAGAAACTTTTACTAGCCTAGTATTTTATTTCAAACTTTAGTTCATAGTGGATTCATTTGTTAAAGACAAATGCAAATTAAATTCCTAAAATACACTTATAAAGAAAAAGAGATATGGACGAATTTCAATATACTTTCTTTACATCGTTATCTTCAACATGTCATGTCATGTCTGTATACGTTCCACTATTGGGCACAGGGAGAAATTAGGTGTTGGTAGATGAAAGCGGTTGCCGTGACAACCGGGAACCAGCGTCTTAACGTTCCGAAGCACTGTGAAGCTCGAGGTAACAAATATTAACTTATCCAGCGACCAGTAATGACGAGAACTGTCCTGTCTTGGTAATAGAAACCAAAGAGTCACTACGTCAGGAAGTTTCTCTATCCTACATCAAAATTCTCTTTAAAATTAAATTGAATTCAAGGCTACACAATACTCATAAATAAAAGTAATCCAAATCATAGCCTTTTCTACAAAAACTGCACTGTTTAAAATAACTATCAAACTCGTAAGTGGTGAATGGGTTTATCCATATATCAGAAGTTGGCTCGCGGACGCGGCGGCGTGCCAAGCCGGCCGTTCGATGCCCAGTCCGGACGCACCACTGAAACTGTGAAACTTGATAACAATTTCTGAAAAGTTGTAGGAAGGAGAAATGCAGTAGAGATAATACTATAAATAAACTTAAGTATAACTCTAGATCTAATGATATGTTCAATGTGCGAATGCTATATTGAGACTTCTTTTATTAATAAAATAGATTTAACTTGTAAATAAAAACAAATTAAAGTGAAAATTTCATATTGACTTTGTTGTTACGGACCTTTTGGACGGCGTTACTGGCTGCTATTGTCTTGGACTAACTTGACATGGCACTTGACACGGTTTGTCAGAGGCTAAGACTAGATTGCTCATGGCTTTGTTATTAATTATTGTTAGAATATAGACTTTTAAGTCCTGGCGACGCCTTGACCTTTTCAATTGTTTGATATTTTGGCGTAATGTATGCTTATAATAGGAAAACAACTTTATCATATCTTGCCATACAAGAATAACAAGACACATTAATAAAAATGTCAAATAAAATTAAAACAATATGTTTATAAATTATGTATTTGAGCATAGATATAATCTGGCTAGGTGTTTGATGCAATGTCCTTGAGGTGAAACAATTTGTGATGCACTCGCTTTATTAAAACAACTGTATTTTTATATATTAGACAAGTGTAGCAAATAAAATTATTATCCTTTATAAACAATCTATATACGTCACACTGCAGGGCAAAAGGTTTCCTACATGAGAGAAACAAAGATGAATTAATGAAATGCACGTAAGTGTGGATCCACAGACGTTTTACAGTTACCTACATATTAGACACAATATATTCTCTATTATGTGTAGTAAGGGCTGAAAGGTTTAAAACTAGGCATCAACTCATTGTCAATACCGCTTGTGAGTAGTTAAAAAGAGAAAAAAAACATTTTTTTTGTGATTATTAATGGAATTGACGCCTGTCTAGATACGACAATAGTGCAACTCCCAGGTCAAATCTTCTATGGAATATTGTTTGCACCTTTGGGATGGCTCTGGAAAGACTGCTGCGTCGTGCTACGCTTATAATTAATGATGCAGAGGTAACAGGCTAGAGCCTCTCAATCCGTCGCGTCATAGCGTCGCTTAGTGACTATTATCGGTTGTACCATGGAGAGTGCTCCGAATACCATTTTGACCTTTTGGCTTCCTCTTCTTTTCTACTCGGGAGCACGCGTTCTGATCTACAGAGTTACTAATTGACTGTCTCCACGTTTACTGTAAGCACAAAGACATTTTGTGACCCCGTTTTTAGTCGCCAGAGCGTGGAATTCCTTACCACGTATTTGCTCTTTCATACAACATTAGTTTCTTCAAAGGAGACGTGAGACTTTTTAGATATTAAGGTGGAGTGCTGCACTAGCTGTTATCACATGGGTTCCTCCTAATGCCTACTATCGGACAGTATCGAGTCATTTGCTGAGCTTTTTTATAAAATAATATAAAAATATCGAAGAACAACTTTTTTGTCGATTGAAACTGAAATGTACTTAAGGCAATTATCCAAGAAGTTAGACAAGTTACCGGCCACTATATGACAATTCATGTCATTTAGTGGCTGGTAACTTTTTACAGACACTCCAAAAGCCACCTCTATCCAGAACGAAATAAGGGCTATGTCGATGAAGAACTGCAACGGTTAGTTTGTAGGCGATATATCTCCATTACGATTATTTATATACTTGTCAAACCCTTTTGGTATAAATACTGAGTAATGGAGAAATTAAAGAATTAACTTATGATTTCTAAGGCTTTAGTCTCCCACATTCAGGATAATAAAAATGAAAATTTATTTGGTGTTTTATATATATATATATATGTTTGCGAAGTGATAAATAAATCATTATTATTATTATACTTTTACTATGTTGAATCAAAATTAAGAACAGTAGGCTTGAAAATAAGAATAACTTAGTCCACTTTGAATGCTGCACATGAATATACTTACACAAAACATTTCTGATTTACTTTCAAAGAATTTTGCGTACGACCTTTAACAATAACTTCATTTAATTAGCACCGATACAGGACAAACATGTACAAGAGACCTCAAAAGAACTCCAACGTTTACATTATAATTTTAATCAGTATAACTAAGATAATATGGCACAAAATAGCTTTATAAACTTGCTCTTTGTTTTTTGGCGACTGTACAAGTCTGTGAGCTATGTTATAAGTGAAACAGTGTTTTTGCGCAGCCTTGGGTGTGGACGTAAAGTTTATTGCCCTTACACTTTATAAATAAAAACAATTCATTACTCTACGTAGCGGAATAATAATAATATTCAATTGAATTCGCCGAGAAATCTATAATTTGTATCAAATAAAGACACAATTCGAAAATAAAAGTAAAAGTAAATAACTTATTATATCAGTTTATAATAAATATCAAATTCCCAAAACATTAATAACCTTATGTTTAATATAGTAATGACCATTTTTTAATGTGGAGTTCAAACGGTAGATGCGGTGGTTACGTTCAACATGGAACTCGTATTAACGGCTCAAGTTTTACTTGAATGGCTACTCTAGTAGATTATGAGTTAATTCTTCATTAGGAGCATTTAGATTTACATTCTATTCTTTTGCTATATGAGCAGTAAAATAGCCAATAGATTGTAGACAGTACATCTCCTTTGTCATACTACAGTAACTCCTAACCTCTAACCTCACAAATCATAATCTATGCCATAGACTTAAGAAAAATAAGAACTTAATTGATGCGACATAGAATGCATTCAAAAATTTGGAAAATAACTAGATAAATTACAGATAAACCTAAATAAATGGGAATAATAATGCAAATTCATTATGTGTTTATTTTTAATAATTTCATGTACCAATAAGTTATTATTAATGTTAATTCGTTACGTAATCTTATTATTGAAAGCAAAAAATATCGTTAAGTAATATGACAAAATACAGTTTAACGTCGTACTTACTAACAATTAATATTAGTCCCTTCATACCTACATATATTTTAATGTAAAAATTCATAAAATTTACTTCAAAACAAAAAATATGGACATATATATTAGTTGCGATAAAAAAAGCTGTGATTCAGAAATAATTGGTATCTTATTTTAAGCTTAAAAACATTCAGTTAGAGTTATTGTGTTGACAGTTGTAACTTTATTTTATTTATTTATTTTATTTAACAATATGTACACACAAAGATAATTAAAAGGACATAACAGAATATTAGAGAAATGTACAAAGGTACTGCTTATTTCTATAAGAAATCTCTTCCAGCAACCCCATATTTGGGAAAAGTGACATCGAAAGGTAGAGGGGCGTTTACCAATACTAATATAAATAAAAATTAATATATATCATATTTACCATAACATATACGCACAATATATTTAGATACTCTGTAAAGAGAAATAATGTGCTTATAATTATTTGTCATAAATGATAAGAAAGCAAAAAACTCAATGTAATTTAACTTTACACTTATTTCTCTGTTCAGTCTATTCCTGCTTAAGTCTTTAGCCCAGACGCCCGATTTATGTAATTACGTCTTATTTACATAATTACTACTCACGGCCAAGTATAGTCATTAAAAAGCATTAACAGCTAATTTAAGTTATGCTTACAAAGATTTAAACTGCAATTGTAAATAAGCTCTGAAATGTTTATTTTAAATACTTATAGCTGTATGTTGAAAATAAGAAAAAGCTTCAGCAAAATAAAGCTAATCCATAAATGTCAGTATTTAGAAAAAAATTAAGTCAATAACTTCTTCTCAATAGGTTAGAGGATGACTTTTAAGCATAAGATGCGCTTATCATCTTCTCCTAATTGGTACAGTTCTTTCTGTTCCTTTAGTTCTACCACCAACTGAACCAAAATATTTAGAAATATTAGCTTATACTGTAATATAAATTGTATAAATTATTTTTGCACGATTAGCAGCGGCATATGGAGTTTGGCACTTAGATATATTATAGATATCACTAAAACTGCGTTACCATAATTGTATGTTACCCTATTACCCTATATCCTATATCCTATATTGAATTTGAAAAGAATGCAAATTAAATCAAACTATAGACGGGAAATTAAAAAAAGTAACAATTGTTTTTCGGGCATTCATTTGTTCTCACGAGATGAGTGTTATTGTTTGTTTTCCACATTTTATTCAATTACTGAATGACTGAACTTATGATAAATATTATAAAAATAATTTTATAATATTTATCATAAGCTATAAGGAATATATATTACTAAGTTAGGCTTCATTTTTTTCTAACGGAAGATAAAATCTACTAGTGTGATTCTAGTAAAAGCAAGGTTACCCAGAAATACCCATTCTGAACATTGCAATCTTCCTTGTGAACTAATTTAGGAATCAAACTACGCCGTCTAGAAACGAATACTAGAAAAACGGTTAGTAACAATTTTTATTGTGGTCAAAGACATTATGTCGTGGCATCATTGTAGCCTGAAGAAGTAGTTCATATGCACAAAAACTAAATTTCATACATGCCCACAGACATTAGTAATTATTTCATATCTTTTGAACTTAATGTGGAGCTTGAGTGATGGCGGTGTGAGAAGTGAAAAGGGTAGCGGGTAAAATATATACCTATACCAAAGTAATAGTTTATATATAATTATTACTTTTATACAGTTTTGTAAACTAAAAAGGAAGTTCTCATGTCTGATGTTATAAAACTGTATTGAGGGTAATTTAGCGGATGTGTCTTGAATCATAAGTGAATTTAAGTCAACTTCTAAATCTATGTATGTGCATAAAGTGAATTTTAGTGTTTTATTAAAGCGGAGAATCTTGGTCTTTATCTGACCTAATTGGAACAATAGTAGGACCAAAGAAGTAGCAAAGGATAACTCAATCTAGATCAGGCTCTTTTACGTCCAAGTGTCAATAAATTGTTACCGTTAGTATTATTGTTATGGTGGCAGAGCTAGGCAAGACGGTGGCTAGCCGTTACTTTGTTTCATTCTTGTATCATTCGCATAGTCTGCAGTTGTGTCGTTATCTACCACGCTCTGCTATCCACCCCGCTAGCACTCGGACCTTACTCTCAGTCATTAATTCGCGATTATGCGCAGACGGACAGTTAGACTGTCGCGTTATGCCGGTGAGCATAGTAAAAGCGTAGCTGTTTCGTATCTTATATTATGTTCTGAATGACCTAAGAATATTTTGTACGGAAATTATTCTATTTTTGAACCTGTCTTCGAACCCAGGTTTCCAAACGGAATACTTTTATACTATAAAAATGTTTTTCTTCGGACTTCCGTGGGAGTTTCAGTGGAAGTCTACAAATCTCTTTGTCTTAGCGTCTTAGAAATACGTTTTTAAAACATAGATCAGAAATTAAAGTCAACAGACATTACAATTTATCAGATACAAAGAATAGTTTAGAGTTAATTCCCAAAAACGCAATGGTGTAGCATAATCTCCCATAGTAAAACAAGATGGATGTCAAAATAAAACTATTCACAATAACCTCCGGTAACATTGAGGTTTAAAGAAGAAATAACAGTTTAAATAATACCTCATAGCCTTTATAATAACGTTTTTAATGAAGGAGGCCTTTGTCCAAACATGAACTAGCAACCAAGATTATTAAATTAAATATAATCGGTCGGAGAAAAAGTTTCTTCGCATTTTATATAAAAATTCAAGACATGTTTTCAATTTATTTACTGTATATTTGGGTCGTTTTGTTTGTAGACTTACGCCATTTTGTAGGTAGAGACATGTCTGTAGAAATTTTGGGACTTCAGATCAAAAAATACAACAAGTAGTTATGGTATTCTTTTTTGATGTTAAATCCTGACACTGCCTAAAGAATTCTGAACAGACCGAAACAGTAATCTGAAGGTGCAAGGTCAGGGCTATATGGCGGATGCATTAACACCTCCCAGCCAAACTCTCTTAATTTTTGCTGAATGGCTAAAGATGTATGTGGTCTAGCGTTATCGTGTTGAAAGACCACACCCTTTCTTTTAATTAATTCAGGCCGCTTTCTCTCAACTTCTTGCTTTAATATCATCATTTGTTGGCATAAGAGATACGAATAGATAGTTCTGCCCGGCGGTCAAAGCTAATGAACAATGCCCTTCCAATCCTACCATATACATAGCAACACCTTATTGCTAGTTAATCCAGGCTTTGCCATAGTCTATGAAGTCTGACAGACTTTTGATCACGACCTTTTTCGCATGTTCTTGTCCTACGTGATCCACTTTTCATCACCAGTTATCAATCTCTTCAAAGACGGTTCGGTTTCATTACGTCTCAATAAAGAATCGCAAATGAGTTTTTGAATGAAGTTTCTTTCAGTGAGCTTGTGTGGTACCCAAATATCCTGTTTTTTTTTGTACCCAGCTTTTTTCCAACGGTTCAAAACTGTTTTGTGGTCAATTCCCAGTTCTTCAGCTATGTCGTAACTGCTGATATGCCGATCTTGCTCCACTTTTTCAAAAATATCCATTTTATCCGTAACAGGGTGACCAGAGCGAGGTGCATCTTTGACATCAAAATTCCCGGATTGAAAACGCTTAAACCAACTTAGTGCTACTCTAACACTTCATTAGGTCCATTAATGTCACAATTTTTTTTGCTGCTTGCGTTGCTTTTTTTCTATTTTTGTAATAAAATTTTTAAAACATCTAATTTCTTCATCTAATTCATTCGATTCACTCATTTTGAAAGAAAAACAAATGAAAAATAGTGGTAAACAAAATTTTCCTGATTTGATTCTTTTTTTGAAATGTCTCCTTTTTAATGTCATGAAAACCAGTCTGATTCAAATAGTACAGCCAAATATATTTTATTACAAGTTTATACATACTATAGAGTTTTTCCCCGACCTAATAGTACTATACTTGTGTTTATTAATTATTGGCTAATGTTGCACCAATAATGTTTTATTGTTTAATTTAAACATTCGTTAGAAAATAATAAGTGGTTGTTAACCGTGTATTTGGATATATAAACCCCATAGGAGTTCCAGTAGCGATCTTATCTAGTTAAGTTAGTTTCTTACCCAATCAAGGAGAAATTAACTATGGTTAATGATTGGAAAATCCTAAACTAATTAAACCTGGAGAAAGACAAGAAAGATCACAAAGATATTGTTTGTATCAAACTAAGAACATATTCATAGTTTCATCCAACAAAGTACTACATACTTAAAGCAACACATCAAACAATACTAAGACAGTACTAATATAAATCTTATCATAACGTATTACGTGTTACGTTAAATAAAAATGACCGAGCTTTTGTGGAACGAATTTTAATTAATGAAGGCCGGTGTACAAGTTAAGATAATAACGAAAGTGTTGCCCCTTATCCTAGATCTGGAGATGTAATCTCGACGCATTATCCCAGGCGGCCATACTTCTTCCGAACCAGTTATTACTGGAATCGCAGGCGCCGGATAAGTGTACAGGGGCCTTTATAAAGCTTTTTATAGTATTACATTGTTTGAATGGAATCCGGTTAATTTTACATTGGCGATACAACTGCCTGGTATATCACGGACAACGAAAACTTAAAGTTATGATGCAGAATTTTTAATGAGAAAAAACGTTAGACAGTTTTTTGACTATGTTACTTCATTCATAAGACACTTGTTTAACTGTCGTGCAGTCTGAAAGACTCCTTATTACAATCTTTATCATAATTTGAAATTGGCTTATTTTTCCTAGTAATTGTAAATCAAATGTAAGTACATATATAAAAATAGATTGATGTTCGTTAGTCTCACTAAAACTCAATAACTTCTGGACGTATTTGAATAATTTTTATGTTTTTTATTCTGTGCAATTCAGGAGTGGTTTAATAATAAAAATAACTGAGAAAATCCTAAAAAAAAATTTTAAAAATATAGAAATTTAAGTTGGTTATTTGGTATGGAAAATCGTCTAACTGACATGCTAAACATTAAAGCTATCATTTCTTTCATGGCTACTTCGGGTTTATTTTAATAGATGGCGTAAGTTACCACTTATGTAGGTGATAAAAAGTTCACCGGATCAACTAGTACTTAATATTTACTGTATTTTTATTATGAATAATAAAACAAAAATTATAAAACAAGATATTTTTCAAATGAAGCTGCTTCTACCGTGTGTGAGTATTTTTTTTTGGTGTTTTTTTTTGTGTTTCTTTTTGTTTTTTGTTTGTGTGTTTCGCTTTTTGAATTGGCTGATGTACAATAAAGATATATTCTATTCTATTTTATTCTATTCTATATTCACCGATTTCTCTGACATTAGTGAACCGATTTTCAAAATTCTTTTTTATTCGATAGAGTTACTCTTGAGGTGGTCCCTTAGTCACCAAGTCAGGGTCTAACGATGAGATCCATGGAAAAAGTTTCCAGAAACAATAGAAAAAGAAGCACCGACTCCAAATAAATTTTAAATTGGATAACTTCTTAGTTTGAATCAATTTGCCTGTTTTGTGTTTTGAAATCTGTTTATATATAGCCACTATTTTAAAGTAAGTTTTACGTTTATGACGTCACTTATGTGGGTTATATTTTAATAAAAAAAACACCTTTTTTAATTAAAATATAACCCACATAAGTGTGTAAAAATTATATGAAACAATCAAATAAATATTAATTATGTGAAAATTTAAAACATTTACGCGAACTTCGACAACAAATACATAGATAGATTAGAATATGCTTCATTGTAGCCCTTATATTACAAATACAGACAATACACATATGCTACATTGTACAAGGGTGGTCTTGTCACGAACTAGCAATCTCTTTCAGACAACCTTTGATTGAATAGGAATTACACAAGAATACGATAGATGAGTGAAATTCAAAACATACATTTAATTAACAAACGTAAAAACTATTAACAAAAATACTAAAACATAAATTAAATGATAAGGCGTTAAAATATATATTGATATGTATCATACAATTAATATATATGGATAAGAAAGGATGATTATGTCGTATAGTACTTCACACTGTAGAATCATCATCAGCAGCTTATATACGGGAAAACTCATCGAAATGGGAGAACTAAGACAGGAACACCCAGGACCAACGGTTTAATGTGCCATCTGAAGCATGGAGGTTGGAACACCAATATATAATTATAACCTCTTTACACAAAAAAAAAGTTTCTCAAAGTAGTTTCTAAATCAGCTTCAAATTGAACGCTACAAGTGCACTAATGAATTGGTGACGCTCCATCACGCCAGAAGAATTATCCGAACGTAAATAATAGTCGCTTGCGCCGACAAAAACGGACAGAGACACCGTTACAGAGGAAAACTTGGGGACGCGTTACAACATTGCGGAGACTAAAATATATTGCTAATTTAATTATTATATCTATGACTTGATAAAACATAATATAAAGTCATAAAGTCATTCCGTAGGTATAAATATATTTATAAGCCTATTCCAATTCTACTGTCAATCAAGAATCATTAATAAACACCATGAATATGCAAAGCTAATGCCATCAATAGTATTAATGGTATAAACAAATTTGAAGGCTATTTACAAAGTTCAAAAGATTGATATTGTTTTATTTATTTTGTTACTCTTCTATGAAATATACTCTCTTAGTTGTTTGCCTTGAAGGTTTGAATTAGCATTAATACTAATAAATAAATACTCAATAGTTAAGGTACTTATAATCAAAAAGGAGGATTTTTTCCACTTTTGAACACACTTCAAAGCCAGAAGTGATACTTAATAAAAAACCTAATTAATTTTCGAATGAGCCTTCGCACCATTAGTTTTTCTATCACAAAATAAATAGTTAACGCGTCTCTGTGTAACTCGCACTTTACACAAGGTGACTTTTACTTGGTCATTCATCGATTCGTTCTGCTACAGTTCTACGGAGGCAGTTTGGTGTAAACGGTATGAAATCTCTGCACATTTAGCCAACTGGCGTTATCTATGTGTTCCAGCGGAATCTTATTTTATACCCGTTGAGCAGCACTGGCTCTCCGGCGGGTCACGTATAGTTTAAAAACAACTTTGTTAAATATGAGTGTTTGTTTTAAAATAAAACCAGCATGGTAACATAAGTGCTTCAGTATGAATATTTGAATAAATAATCTTCTAATGGTAATTAAAAATTGTAATAACTCAAACCACTATTAGCCACACACATATTCATTTGCGTTCTAACATATTCTATAGTTGTATAGTAATACATATTCTCGACGAAATCATTCCTTTTGATTTAAATCTCGATAGATCGGAGTTAAAAATGGCATTAGTAATGAAGCTTAGTTTTTCCATTTTCAAAAGTCAAAAGTCAAAAGTCAAAAATAACTTTATTTAAATAGACTTATTTACTAAGCTCTTTTAAATTGTCACAACAGGGAATATGTATCAGAAAACAAATAAATATAATTTTACTGGGTATCAACCGGGCATTTACTAATTGTCCCAGTTATAGTATTTAAATATGTACTAAATAAATTGTTAGTTTTAATTTTAAAATAATACTTATTTTAAAATTACAAATAACACTAGTATGCATATTCCCAATCAACCCTACATTGGTGTTTAAAATAAAAAAATAAACGAATAAATCGCAAAAACATTATAGTAAAAAAGTAGTTTATAACATTATCAGTGTAATGCATGTTTGGAGTTGAAATAACAGTTATTTTTAAGTCTAATAAGTCTACATATTCTATGATGTTTAATGTGGAAGCGAGCAATTACACGTGCGACTTTAAATAATAATATGACAACAGACTAAATATAAGTTTTTGCCTAAATTAGGCATAATGCATTATAGATCAAAGTGTATTAGTGATGTAGCGTGCACGCACATAAATCCGTCCGCCCGTTGGACGTGCGCCAGCGCCGGGTGACGTGCCAATAGAAGACTGTGCTCCACTCACAACTTAGCGTTTTGAACCAAATTATTACGCACCATCGCATCGGAATTTTTGTTTTATTTATTTGTTGCTATTTCAACTTCGAACTGAGTAACACGACCAGTTTAAAAATAACATTCAAGTATAACTTTACTGTGATTTAACATATTTTTATATTCTAAATATAATATTAAGGAATAGATTTTTTTAGGTATAGAGAAACAAACATTCGTTATGTAAGTAAATGAAGCATGTGGTAATTGTAACATTGAAACTTTATTAGCAAATTTATTTCTGAAGAAAACAGTGCATTATATTTAAAAAATTCAGTGATATGCTCAAGAAGCGATTATGAAAGGAGTTAAAGGTATGTTCCACTCACTCACTACGATTTAAAAAATATTTTATGTTTTATATATTTTGGTCTTATTTAGTGACACTAGCTATATTTATAAATCACTTCAACAACATTCAGTACATTACTTATAAATAATAATTATAATTATCAACTCCGTACAATATCTCTCTCATAACCGCACAGGAACGTCACTTATCGCTATAAATCGCTCAGAGGCTGGCGCCGCGCCACGAACGCGCCGCTGTAAAAGGACCGCATGCTTTGATCTGATAACTGGTCAACATGGAACCTACGGATACGTTTAAAGTCCATTTTACACTTATATTTTATTGCTGAAATTAGCAATATGAAAATTTCAAACTACAGCCGGTCTGTCGGAGTTTCTAAGTATCAAAATTTTGTCAAAATCGTCAATTTGACTTTGGCTTAACAACATATAGAACTTCAAGTCAGCTGAAAATTGAAAACTCGTATTTTCATCCAAGCATACTAAGTTTTATATTGTTAAAAATCGACGTGGATAGAACTCCTTGTAGTCATGTTATAAATAAGAGTGTGAAATTCGATTGTAAGGCGCTAACGCTGCTGGCGGACTGCCAGAGATAGATTTATACCCTCCTTGTGTGCAAACGATCAGTTGTAATGAGACTGGCTATAGATTTGAAATAATTTTCAAATAATCTTCTATTTCCACCTTACTTTTCTGAATAAACAAATTTGGCCTCTTTAAATCTTTCTTCTCCAGTTTCTTTTAAATTTTATTTGGTTCTGTAGTCTGTTTGTGTTTGAGCACTCTCGGACTTTTGCTAACTCGATTTGTTTAAAAATTGATTAAAAACGTAATTACTATGTTAAAGCAATTTATCTATTGTTATCAATTATTACGTTGTAAGTCACACTATGACTTAGGTTTTTTGTAGGTTTATAAAAACTCAGTGGCTATCATTTTAACTGTCAAAATAGTCCGACCTCGATGAGGAGAACTACTATAGTAATATAAGTACTACTACATATATAAGCATACTATTACTTGCAAGTAAGTTCAAATGAAGCCCATTTCGATAAACAGTGTAGTGAAGTAAATGGAGAGCTGAATGTTAACGCACCAGCCATACATATATATATATATATATATATATATATATATATATATATGTATATATATTACTGGTTTCCTGGCAAAGGTTACCGTTTAATATCGTGAAGACTATCGAATTATTTAGCATTCTTTGTCTTCAAAAAACTCCATAGTAACAAATATAATTCATAATGACAATTTTTTTTTATCGATTTTCAAAAAATTTAAAAAACCGCTATGAAATGCCAACAGTTTTGCGGTCTCTATCCGTCATAGCGGTCACAGTGTGGTCACCGTATACTTAAGTTGTTCTTGTATGAATCAGGTCGCAGTGTTTTAGGATATTAGATTGTAGTGTATAGTTTAATTGAAGTTATGCCTATATTGTGGTTTAATGAAAATTATATATGTTTTTCCGATTACAATTTTATTTTATTATATTTTCAGTTTTCTCAATTATCACCTTTGTCGATTAAACCAGATTTCCTGGGTCCGAAAGTTTTTCACTAATCATAAGGGTGGCCCCTTATGATTAATGTACCCCTAGTGTGAGTTACGATCGTGTTTGTCGTCAGTTGTCAAATTGTATGGAAACGACAGCAGCGTCTCTGTTGTGAAGTAAGTTAAGAAGGAAAGGATTTTTATATATGCGATTATTAGCTGAACGCAACTACGATCGCAAACGTCCCGATACAATCGTATCGGGACGTTTGCGATCGATCGATATTAATAATTTAATGTAACATTAAATTATTAATATTGTCAGTCGCATTATGAATCATCAATCAATCAATCGATTATGAAATGTCGCCGTTATGAATTTACTTCATATAATTCTGACGACATAGAATTATATGAAGTGAATTCATAACAGTAACTCCCCGCATTTAATTTAATACCAAAAATGAAGAATTTTTCGCATCTGATTTCAAACTTTACAAACTGCTGGTAAGCACGAACGATCAACACCTCTGCCTAAATATTTTCGATAAATCCATTTCAAAATGTCATTCCAAACACATCATTAATTTTATCCTTGTCTATGATCTGTAGTCCCGCATGAATCATTTTTGGCGACGCGTTTGACAATTATAATATATAACTTTTTCTAGTCTTAATAATTCTATCCTAAATGTATACTGTACGTCTCAGTTGATTCAAATGTATAATAATATTAATAAGTTAAGATATACGCAAACAGATCTACAATTCTTACGTGTTAATGATACACCACTTTCAACTCTTCGTTCTGGGTGGATTATATCAGACCCCAGCTAAGAATTAATCGCTGTAACTCTTCATTCACAGTCATGGTCTACTTGGCCAAAATTGTGGTCTAGTCTCGGTGCAGACAAAACCCCAAAATTTACACACATCGCGCTTAACAGATACGTGATTGAGCGCTTTACAGCTTGACGAGCTTTTAAAGACTCAGCCTTGTCACTCTCTCGTTCTTCGAGCTCCATAGACACTTGAACTGAAGGAACGGCGGGAGACCTCACCTTAGACACTACTTTACTAAAAATCTATCCATACTCCTAGCTTTTCAGACTCGCAGACCCACTTACGTCCTCACCTCCGTAATCGTCGGCATTCTTTTACGTCGAGCTTCCATCATGTGCCATACATCCACTTCATTGCTAGTTAAAAATACTTGGTTCTTCATTATTTAATATACATATCTTTTGAAATTAGCTGTGACTTTGTTATGACCGTAACGTTACCCCCCATATCCGTAATTAGCTCCCATAGTCCACGATAGCTTTAGCGATATAACAAATCATATTCTAATGGCATCACAACGCGCACCAATTAAGGGTAAACAGAGGGGCAGGCGTCAAAGTTGAGCCCCCTCCCCCCTCTCTGCTGGTGCAATTTTTTAAGGGGGCGCCCCCATGACAGGCTGTTCTGTGACGCTTGCACCTCTATAGTGAGGATAATGAGGATTGGTCAAAAATGATATTTATTATGTATAAGTTTCCGATATAACACTAAACAAATATTCGAAACACATGTCAAATTACAGAGTTCATATCATTAATATAAATTATTAAGTTAGTAACTATGGTACTACTTAATACTAACAATTAAACATATTTATGTTATTGTGTTATTGTTTCGCAGAGTATTTTTATTTATTTAAGCATATTTTATAACAAAACCAGACTAGACTTCAACTTGGATACACTAAGATGCTGTGAAGTATCTAAAAGTACGTAATCGTCCATCTAATATTGTTTATGTTTGTCAGCTTATGCGTGAAAAGTAGAGGAATATTATGGCTACAAGAGCTATATTCATTTTTTCATCTATTTACCTAGTAATTTATAGACACAGTCTTATTTAGATCCAACGCGCGTAATCCAACATTTTTAGTTGTTTATTGGTATTCGAATAGCAACAAATGAAACTCCTATGATAATTGATTATTATATGACTATTAGAAACACTATATATTGATAATTATACTTTTTTTTAACAAAAATAAATCTGTATGGTCTAAATCCCTTTGCTTATCCTTATTAAAAACTAAATTGAAAAAAATATATTTTCAACCTTTTTCATACGTTTTGTCCGACAGCTGCAGTCTTATATCCAGGAGCTTCAACGACCAACTCAATTCTTTCCCACTAAACTTGCGTCCATTTTGACATGACGATTTTTTCCACCCGCCGTGTGTTTTCGTTTATTTCGGTGCACACAGCCATCGACGGCGATCGATCCTGAGCGTCACGCTATACGTTTATGTTATATATCCAGTAATAACACCTTTGTCTTACAAATACCTAAATGTAGGAGAGATAGACAGACGTATTGCTGTAGAAGAAGTAATGAAATTATAGATAGACAATTAGATAATTTAAGATCTTATTTAAAAAATAATGAATGATTTCTTAATTGCACTTGCAAATAGCTTTATATAAACAAATATCTATAATGTTGGGTTTCAATAGCCTACCAACGAATAGTTTAGTTGCGCGTTAAATTTTGATAAACTTCACAAACATGAATGTCAAAATTGGTTATTGACACCCACTATAAGTGAACAAGGGTGGATTTAAATGTAACTTCAATAACTTAAAAAGTTTTACAATACAATAAAACTTGTATTATATAAGAGCATAGACGACTCACAACCTGGTCCAGTTATATAATCCAATCACAAATGTTTGTACATCTATGTAGCCGTGATATATTCCTAGGAGTCTTCTTTAATTTTTTTTTATATAAATCTCAACAAATGACTCGACACCACCTGATGATAATCAGTAGAGGAGTCCATATGTGAAGATAGCTAATGAAGCATGCGACATACTGCCAACCACCCTTGCCAGCCAAAAAGTGCTTTTTCAAGCCTCTTTTAAAGGAACCCATAATTGTCTCAAGGTTCAATCTATTTGGTTATTGCTGACCTGTCGATTCAGGTTGTTACAGCCAAACCTTCCACACACCAAGCCGCATTGCGTCAACATAGTGTTACGACCCATACTTCTCATGCGTCTTTCCCGTTTAGGAACACATGTGCTCAGCAGTGAGACGTATATATGCTGTTGATGATAATTTGTTAACCTTTGGCTTTTTTATTTTATTGCATTTAACAAGCGGAACTGGCCCACAAAGAGTTATACAGAGTCAAATGAGCCTCATATATAAATACTGTAGAGAGTATTGATTACATTTTATTAATTAAATCTCTCTGATATCTCAACAAGTTATTCGAAATATTACCAGTACTCATTATAGAAAAGAAATCGCTAGTTTTTCATAAAAACTTCGCAATACTATAAAAGGGACTACAATCCATTTATTATATCTGTTGAGACCCGGTATACCTCCAGGTGGACAGTTGAAAAGTATTTTTTTAATAATATTGGTGCTCATTTAATAAAGATAATATAACTTTGAAACACATTAAAATAAAACTGTAAAAATCTACAGTGCCAATTAAGTGTGTATAATGAATGGAATAGCATCGTTGTCCAATTGTCCCGAACGAGAATGGAACCCACGCGCCGTTTAACAATCTTCTTACGGTTGGCGCGCTTCACTCGGACCACAGATAAAGCGAACTCTGCCATAGATTAAATTGTTTGTTTAAAAAAGTATACGCTATATGCATACTATGAAGTATCCTTATTTGTGCAGTTAAAATTTAACATTTAAATGATAATATTGTACAAACGAATTGTGCTTTAAAATCCTTTTATCGCGGTATTAACTTAGAAACGGATGTGCGACACACCCAAAGGACAATACAGTGGGCTATGCTCGGAGTTTCTCCATGTTATCGAATCAGAAATTATAAGATTAGCTTGAGGACTGGGGTCGCCGATGTAGCCCAAAGAATTGCGAGCCTGAAGTGGGAGCGGGCAGGACACATTGCAAGGAGTACTGATTGCCGTTGGGGCGGAAAGGCCAGGCAAAGAACGGCGAGTAGCGGCAAGGCAGCGTTGGTTAGCCTCTGACAAGGTAAAGGTCGTACGAAGCCGCTGAATGCGGACAGCGCAGAGCCGATAGATTTGGAAATTGTAAGAAAGATTGTAGAAAAGAAAGAAATTGTAAGGTAGTCCACGTCGAGCAGTAAACATCAGTAACATCATGTAGGCTGTCATATTTACGTATTGTAATGAGATTAACTCCAGAAATAATATATTAAAATATAAAAACACATAAAACATGTCTGAATGTGATTAGACCACTTTGCCATCCCTTTAAATTATAATTTTGAAAAATATTTGTCAGCTAATTCAAAATGTTCGTTTTGTTCGTTGCATAGGAGTTGGAATTGTAAGTCCAGCGCAAAGTTATGCTACGTAATCATTGCAATCTATGGATAACCCAAAATTAACTTTATTGAATAGCAATTGTAATTGATATTGGATGTGGAGCGTTCATTGGTCATCAAAAATAATGTGACACTTGTCATAAATAGGGTGCTTAGACTAAAGAAAACTATTGTTCAATGGCTGCAAGTGCATAAATATAGATATTGTGAAGGAATATACTGTCTAAATATCGGAGCTTATTTCTCATAATTCAGAAAGTATTAGTATGTCCAAAGTAATAAATAAATAATTTGTCTTCGATTTATTATGTATATCCATTACTTAGTGTCCAGTCTCTGCATAATTCGATCTAATATTGGTACCCAAAATAAAATAAAACACAACCCTCTAATGCATTCACGTCAGCTAAAAACGAAATCTAGTACTTTAACACTGACAATGCAGTCGTCTAATTTAGGCATTGTATTTTTGGACCTAATATAACCTTACTCACGCGTCTGTCAGTCTTGCTCAGTTGTAGTAGACTGGGGGAGAAATGAGGACAATCAGAATCAGAAGTGCCACTAACAACATTACTTTTTCATACGATCCCTAGGTCATGTCAAATTAGGACTCGCCTATCTAGTACGCAGCATTTTATAACTAAAGTAAAAAAAGGAAATTCTAAATTCAAATGTACTCTATTACATGTAGCTCTTTTCAACCGACTTCAAAAACAAGTGGCGCTTCTAAATTCGACTGCAAGTTTTCTTTGTATGTATGTTACGCAATTCTTATGTTTATTGTGAACCGACTTTCAAAATTATTTTTTATTCAATAGAGTATACTTCTGATGTTGTTCCATTGTCACCAGGTAAGGTTCTGATGATGGGATCAAAATTCGAAGGAAACCTTTTTACAGGCACGTATTTCATATTTTTTCACCATGTTAAACGATATCTCTATCATATGTCTCAAAATAAAAATGGGAACTACTGGTTCATTGATATTTTCTACCATCGTATCACAGATTAACCAAAGAGAAAACGCTAACTAATCTGGATTCCACCAAAGAATATGACCAAAAATAAAAGAAATTGAAAAAAAAACAAAAAGAAAGTAAAGCGTGATTCTTATTCAGTTTTTAAGTTGATGGTAATCTATTTCCATAAGCAATAGAAAGTAAAGCACTCACTTCAAAACGTATATAAATTACTAATCTGAGATAGACCAGGATATGTTTAGAAACACCCAATAACGCTGTTCGGGCAATGTCCATGCAATACAATTTTCAAAGAAACCCCAACCAAATGTCCATTAGTTAGTGATGAGGGAACTCAATGTTCGATGATTGACGAGTTCTCTTCGGACACTTCCGTTTCGGAATGTATATCTTCGAAGAGTCTCGAAAACAATCCTCTACTAGATTTGCTGCAGTTCATTTAGAAAAACAATAGCTCTATACTCATAAACGCTAATCTAATCCCGATATAGATGGTGGGTGAAGCTATGTCTGGCAGAGAGCACCCTAAATTATCGTACAGAATTGGTGACGGAATATCCATGAATTTTGCAAGTCATCATAACGACGTTTTATTAATTAGCTTTAATGACAATAGCAAGGCTTCATGTAAAGTTTATAACAAAGCAAGACATCACAACAGCTGATTTTCGTGAAACTTCTATATTAATATTATTACGCAATTAGGAAAATTTTGATAATTTTTACCTATTGGACAAAAGTTCTCACTCATTGACTAACCTGGCAGCTAAGTATAATCAATTGAATTTGACTATAAATAAAGCAGTTAAGAATATCAAGATACAGATCGACATAGAACTATAAGCGGTTCAAAGAAGTTTTAAAAAAAATTGTTGTTCTCGTGACATTAAGCCTGATTTTGAAGTACACAAACTATATTTAAATTTAAAATCAGTTCGTCTCTACTTCACAATATGGTTGTCAAAATAATAGCTGTCATATCATCTAGCAAAAACTTAGAAAACTATGTTAAATTTTGGACGTCATAAATGTAGGTTCTGTCTTCGTTATAAAAATAAATTTATTTCAAGGTTCTAATTTTCATATCTAACAACATTAGTAGCGTTGTGTTTCGTGTTCCACTACTACGTACGTCTCTGAAGTTTCATATAGCTTATTGCATGGTAGACCATGATATCTTGATGTAGGGCCAGGATTACTCCCGGAGTTCTTCGACCCAATGGGATCTTTTGTGCTTTGACCATGATTAAATTCAATTACAAATTTCGCTTACAAAAAACTAAAAGATAATTTAAGTAATAAAAATAATAATAATAATAGTAATAGTTTTTTTTAATATATTTTTTTAAATTTTATATTTTTATATAATATAATTTAAGTTCGTTCATTTGAAATGCTATATCTAGGGTAAGAAATACTCATGGAGCTACAAATATGTATTATAATTCGTATTAAGTACGATTATCGCTTATATATACAAATGTTTTAGCATTTCTTTATTACCAAAAAGAACAATGGAAGAATTATTAAAAATTAAACTAGTTTTCTCCACGTGACGACAAAACTAATATATAAAAACATAACACTGTCAGATCCGTTTACACAATCAGAACAAAAGGCTTCTCTACAAACAAAGGCGCACAATAGCAAACATGCATACATGTGACCCGTGATCAGTAAATTAGCAATTAATGAATGCAGCGCAGCCCTGCGGGGGCGGCCATTTTTGTTGTTATATAGGTAGCCTGCACTGGACTGACGCGATGCACAGTAAGTTAAGCACTAGACGACGCGTCTCGAGATATTGGAAAATTATTTTGTTACTTGTAATTCATTGGACTTACAGGGTTTTACACGTGATATCAATTAGTTCAACTATCATTGAAAAAATTATGCACAAAAAGATAGACGACTCAATAAACAAAAATAACAAAAAACTAAGTGTAAGCAGCAATATGTTTAAGACCACACAAATATTAAGTAAAAAAATATAAAAAAGAGGAAAATAATGAGAGTGAGTAACAACAAATAATATATATATATATATAGTAATAGATTGTTAAATTATATCTAAGCCTCATTGGTCATTTAAATGACAAAAGCATTTTCAAAAAACGCACTTATAATGCAACTATTATGATTGCATACTCCATGAACAGCGAAGTGACCTAAAATCATGTCCTTCTCGTTGATATTTATGCTGTTTTTATTTTTTGTTAATAGGGAAATAGGTTTAATAAAACGCAACATGTAAAGTAAAAGCGTATTTATTTATTTTAAAATTTACACTGGTCTCATCGCTTTCGAAAAAATTTTAAACATCAATTTAAAATACCAAACTAATGTTTTTAAGTATGGCCTACCTGTCTTTTGAAACAGTTACTTTAATATAATTTATGCAATTTTACATAAATTATATTTGCATAAATGCAGATTTATAACATTCTCTATTATCCTCCAATTGTATACAGAATTCATATATACAGTACAAAGTGAAAAATTAAACCTGAGAATATATCCCGTGACCTCCCGCCCGTGTAACACTGGCCATTTCAGCTTTTTTCGCAGCGAGCCCGCAGCATTCGTTTTTCTCATGCCCTCCCCCTGTGGGCCACCCCACCCTGATAGCACCGTGCGCAGAATTTGATTAATGCAATGTTCACGATAATTATTCCTGTTACTATTTTTTGACAGGCTAAAGTTTTTTTATTTACGTCGAATTTTTAAGTCTTTTTGTAAGCGTTGCTCTACGTGAGATTGTATGTATACGTCATTCCAAATTTTAGTTGGCGTTTCGAAACAAAATACACGTGATTTCTTTTGTTTTGATCCGGGTGTATTCCAATTTTAAAATCAGAATTGGAATACGTTTTTAAATAAAAGACGTTGTGTTGTTGTGCTGTTGTGAATTAGCGAGGGTCTACGACAGAATTCTATTTGAATATCGAACGGTCATGCATTTGCGTGAATAAAAAAATATTCTTTTTGTTTTCTGATAAAAATATATTTTAATTATTTTCTAATAGTTAGATAATCAAAGTGGCTTATGACCGATTACAATATTCTATCTTCAGAACAAAGTAAGTAAATTAAATGTTAGTTTTTTTTGTTAATGTAACGGTATGGGGCAGCGCTAGTAGTTGCTGCAGCTTATAGCAATCACAGACTACATCGATCCCATTCGATTGATGAAGTCTATGATTTTATGAATTACGCCTTCTTGAGCCGATTAATGCTATGTATTTGGAGTCTATCTCATTATAAACAAAATTATATTATTATAATTTTGTTTACTAGCCAACTAACTATACTTTAAGCACTAAATGTTGCTAATTAACTACCCATAATATAGATGAAAATCTATTTAAATGTATTATAAATATTATTTATTAATAGTAGAATAACTAATGTTGCTTACTGACAAAACTATAATATAGCTATCGTAAGATAGATTATTAGAACGAGCATGAAGTTTGAAGTTTTGTTATGTAGGTAGCCGTTTTGAAGATGAAACAGAATCCGATTCTGACTCGCGGAATATTGTAAAGAATATCGTTATCTGCCTTTAGTGCTTTTCCAAGAATTCCAATTTAACAGAAAATAGATCAATTAAACGTCCTTTTTAAAGCCGGTTGAAAATCTGACGTTTTTTTAATAATAAAATAAATTCACGTTTGAGGTTGGAGCGCTGTAAAACAATCTCCGGCGACAATATCCGGGTGCAAAACTATGTTCCGTCGGCTAAGGGCTGTAACACACTGTGCAGTTATTTCTAGGTAAGGGGTGTATGCGTGACAGGGTGCATAGTGTCAATAATAATCTCAAGATCTACATATTACGTCTCTATGGAACGCAAAGTAAAGAATTTAATTGAATTGACGCTCTATTGAGGTGCGGCGAAGAGAGCGAGGCGTCAAATATGTTATTTAGTCTTTTTAGAACTTTATGCCTACTTTCAGTTGTAGAAATTCACGTTTTTACCTACTCATAATGGACGTTTTCATGTGAATCTCTTTGCATTGCTTTGATTTAAAAAAATGTTCTTATCATGGTTCTAGTCAAAGCGAAAACTACCCTTGCCAAAAGAAAATTCTTCGGAGCGGCCGCAAACTTATATTATTGTCCAATTGTTTTCGAAATCAAGAAAATAGGATTTATTTTCGTTTGCCGAAAAATGCTTCGCGCTCCACTTGATGCCGCATCATAGACTCGATGTGTTTGTTTAAAAGTGTGCCCATGCCTCTATATACATATATAGCTCTATATTTGACTACAAATTTTCTAAAACATAAACATAATTCATTGGATAATGTATATTCCTTCCTTTTTCAAAATGGTATGTTAAGTAAGAATTTTACGAAAACCTTCTAACTTTCAATAGACTGTTAAGATAATTAATTAGTAACTAGCGTAGCCCAATTTTAAGAGTTTACTTTAGATATTAGTTTAGTGACGTCATTTACGTCTGTGATAAAGCGGGGGCGC
Source organism: Acentria ephemerella (assembly GCA_943193645.1). Classification (NCBI taxonomy): domain Eukaryota; kingdom Metazoa; phylum Arthropoda; class Insecta; order Lepidoptera; family Crambidae; genus Acentria; species Acentria ephemerella. Next base: position 2,030,645 of record OW971887.1, read on the forward strand.
GATATTGAAGCTTGAAGCGGCCGTCATAGAGTTTTATAGATATCCGAACTTATTTAAGGCAGTGAGCACTTTAGATTTATTGTTTATTGTATATCGCCTCTTAAGCTGAATGAATTTTGTTATTAAACAGTATTGTTGGTACACTTCTCTACAACAAGAAGGTTATCCGAAAATTAGGTCATATTAATTTTCTTACCTTTGCAGAACATAAAAATCAAAAGAGAGCATCCAACAAAGCTGATGTATATGATGTATTTATATGCAATAAAACTATATTCCATTCTATTATTTTCTCAAAATTCAAACTTAAAAAGTTATTACAGCCAGGACCTTTACGCCTCCCTCGGAATTCATTGTTCTGCAATGACCCATTGTACTATGAACTTATATTTTATTCCTGTGTGCATTTTCATATTTGGCGGTAAAAAATTTTAAAAATTTTGACGTTTATCAGAGCACTTTTAAAAACATTGTCGTTCTATGATGACCAAAATTAGTTGTTAATATTTGAGACACACAGCCGCTTGAAATTACGAGGCGTTAAATTTGAAATTTTCACATATATAATATTCAAAGCCTATATAATATCAAAATTCAAAACCTCTTTAGCAAAATCAGCTTTTGGTATCTTATTAAACCTTTTTTATCATGCATATTATTATCTACAAGTACCAAACGTATTAGAAATTAAGATCCACACAAAATGTACATTGTAATTGAAATAAATAATTATGTTATTCAATGATTTCATTTCAATTTCCCTCTGTCAAAAAAGACAACTGACTGACAAACGAGGCTTTTGTTATTTTAAAAAAGTCTATAGACATCAACTTCCACATGTAATCATACTTTTTACGAGTTAATTTTTATCCTAGTACGTAGACATTACCATTATCCCGATACATCCATAGTCTGGTAATGGCCGCGCGGTCGTCCATCACGCTGGCTGTCTCCCTCCCGCCCCCACTCCGTGCCCACCCCTCGCATCAATCTTATGCAATGCAGCCTGCATGCTCATGTAAACCTACTTTGCTAGCAATTTATTGATATTCTATTATTTTTCATCAAATTAGAAATAAATGAAATTTGAACAAAAATTTTACTATTCTCCAACCAATCCCATTAGTTCATATGTTTGTCCAACATGATACAAACATTCAAAATCACGACAATGTAATAAAATACTGTCTAAATTTATAAATATTTAAAAGTTATTTTAACGCTTTTTTCATTTGATTCTTTCAAATTTTCCTCATAAGAACCCTACAGATTTAACATTTGACAGACTTGATTATTTCAACAAAAAACATCCGAGATGGTCCAGTCGTTCCCGAGTTTTGCGCTGAGCATTTTGTTATTCATTTTTATTTTAAGCAATATATTTTCCTATACATATTTCTCAGTTTCCTATCATCCATCAAAAATACGCGCAGTTCCAATGATAGCCTCTTCATAAGTCATCTCATTATCCACCACATAAGAAGAAGTATAGAACAGTGTAATCGTGTTATAACAATTTAGTTTTGGCTTTCTTTTTTGTTTTTTAATGTAATTCCCTGTCAAACTACGCCTTTTTTGTCGGAGAGGTCGAATGCATTTACGCATCATCCCTACAGTAAGATACCAACGGTATGTACTTAACATCCTCTCCAGGCTGACTGTCACATCGTATGTCAGCGACGACTCGGGCTGAAACCTGAAAACATTTCACCGGATCACCGCCTGAGTCAACCCTTGCGGGCCCTACCGTTTAAACTCCGTCATCGGAACCGACAATAGACCGCCGGTCTTGGAGACCGACCACCGAACGCAATGCTCCACTGGACCAAAAAAAGGCTTACTTATCTTCTATTTCAAGTGGGATCTACATCTTCATCCGTACTCGGGTCTGTTTAACGTGGTAGCTCTTGGCTTACATCTAGCCTGATTGTAAGTGAAGACGAGGCCGCAGATAGAAGCGAGCGAGTTAATCTACCTCAACCACAGAGGAACTGGCTATTTTACCTCCAACTGCCAGCACATAACAATGCTGTTTTATTCTTGGGACATCTTTACTTTCTATCAGATTTTTTTTTAATTGGTTGTTCTGTTAGACCACATCTTAAGAAAACAAATTCCTATTATCTAGTATCTATAACATATGTTATTTTATTAATGGTATCTTGTATCTGAAAGAATGTGTATAAGTATAATCATGTTTAGTTTCCAAAAAGTCTACCAACTTTTAGGCTTCTCAGCAGTAGTTTGAATATGAAATAAGGCGTGCTTAATGTCACACATGTTACTCACTTTTTTGGAAATAATGACGTGTAATAATGACACAAAACTAACCCTTATCTGTCACCGACAAACACTTAAGAACATTCTTTAAAATTTCACATCATATAACTCAAGGGTTGACAAAAAAAATCCCAACATATGACTGTAGTTTAAAATCAATTATATTTACATTAATGTTGTAAAGACGTGGATTGTAAAAAGGTTATTCGATTTGTACAATGAGGAACTTTGGCGAACTAAAATTAGTTAGGCCACAGAAGTAAAATTTAACCTTTAATCACCAAATGTATCGGTGACGAGGTCGCCAAAGCTCTATTTTATAAATTTTCGTCGTTAATAAAAAATCTGACGGTCACATTGCTAAAGTAATGGTGTTGCCAATTTTGTGTGGTGCTTTTGGGGTAGTTTTTGGTAAACTATAATATTTTGCTTATGTCTTCTTAAATATACCAAAAAATAAATGTTTTTAAATAAATCTTAATACAAATATCTAGACTAGAATTAACACATGTCCTTATTCTAGATGCGAACCCAAGACTATTCACAGTACTCTAACCACTGAGTTATTGAGGACTTGAATAGCAGGATTAACACAAATTCTGATATCATTTGTTTTTATCGAGACACTTCATTAGTTAATAGACTTGACTTAGATAGCTTGGAATTTCATCCAGGTAGGCTTTCCTATTGCGGTTCCTATTTAAGTTAGCTGTTTCCGTGTAAAGGGCAAGATAGCTAGCGTAATAACAAATCAAGGATGAATGAATATTACCATATCTTGTCAACTGATGCCGACGCGCCTGTAATGTTACGTGATTTCTTGATATTGCTGGTATCACCAGGAAACGGTTCCAATATAGTATCAGCTTGCATATCAGCTTTTTGATATTCTTTTACATTAAAAAAACATTTTAAGACCAAGAATAATCTTCTTTATTGTCATGAGTATTTTAAAATTTTAATTAGTACAAATGTGATTTTTTTAAATATTTAATCGCCAAATAAGTTTAGTTGAAAAAAGTAATTTATAACATAAGTAGAAACAACGAATCATCGTCATCATGATCCCAGCAAACTATTTAATCGCCTACCGAACATTCCCAGGACATTCGACATGACGGGTCAAGTGTCCGATAAAAATCAAAAGAGTTATTCATCTAATCATCGAAGACATAATACGGACTCTATCAGTATTCAATAAGATTGAAAATTGATAGTATTTATGTGCATCCTTATATTTATCCTTGCTCACAGGTCGTGACTGTCAAACTGTGATGTGTAATACATAATGTGAACTTTAGTTGAATGTTAGCAAGGTTGAGAGTGCTGTGGTGGTGTGAGGCAGCCAGTTCGTCAGATGAGGGTGGAATCCAACAAAAAGCCGTCGGACCGGTCTTGCGCTCGCCGGAGCCCGAATCCAAGAATCATTCGACTAAACCGAATGCCCTAATAATATATTCATATTTTTTAGATAGATTAGCCATTAAAATTTTTCTTTGGATTTGAAGTTTGAGATGGATGATTGTAATGAATAAAATCTCCATTTGTTGCTCAAAACTAAATTAATATTCATTAACACTCTTTCCTTGCAATTTGAAAATAAACAATCACAGCCGATGACGTCATTTATTATTCCTATCAAAAAGCCTGCTGCTGTTGATACCCACACTAATAAATAATTTCTTGTTATTGATATATTACACATTATTGCCAATATCTCTAACAAAAGGGTTCCCTTTTTATAGTTGAACAGATACTAAAATACTTTGTCGACATTTTTGATGCGAATAGCAATTTGTTATATTCCTCGAAATATTCAAAGTCAAAGTCAAAAATAACTTTATTTAAATAGACTCATTTACTCATTTCTTTTAAATCGTCACAACAGGGAATATGTATGAGAAAAACAAATAATGTAATTAAAGGCAATAGTCATAACTTTAAGTGGGTATCAACCGGGCATTTACAAATTGTCCCAGTATTAAAATATGTACTAAATAAATATTTTCGATGGTTTTAAGAAATATTGTATTTTTGGTGAATTTTCAACAGGGTAGCTCTCGGCCATCATGAACCTTCAACACCTTCAACGCCTGATGATGTTAATTCAAGATAAAGCCGAGGATGAAGGCGAACTACACCCGGATTTATCATACACAGAGAAACTGGCTATCTCACCTCCAACTGCCGGAACACAACAATGTTGTTAACATTGCTGTTATGGTGGCAGATTTAGTTAAGAAGGTGGTAGCTAGGCGGACTTAGAAATATCCCTACCTCCAACAAACCGAGCAGTACATTTCTGCATCACTGGAAATTGAACGCTGCACCTCCAGATCTGAAATAGGTGGTTTCAGCCACTAGACTACAGAGGTGGTTAATATTAGCTAGAGATAGGTATAATGTATATACTAATCTACTCTGATACATTGAGCTCGGTAAGTGATTATACGCTTATATAACTACCAAGAGATTGCCACATAATTTTTATTGTTAAATGGAAAGCCAACAATTTGTCCATTTGCTTGTATCATCTAGCCATATCATCAACAATACCACAACGATTGACAATCAAACAATTGAAATTAAATATTTCATATGCTAGAAGCAGTTCTTTGTCTTTACCCAAGTTCTGAGTTCCTCAGTAGCTAGAGCAATTAGCCGGCTTGCAGGAGGCAACGTGGGCAGCTCCTACTTTTTATAACTCAAACTAATTAAATGTTGAAAGACAATCGTTTCATATTTGTATTACATATATTTTTTATTTTTGACTAACACTTAAAATTGCTTTTTTAAAGATATTATAAGAAGTCTCTACTTGACCTGGTGAATTGCTCGAGCAGAACCCAGGTTACCCACGTGAAAGACAATGGAGTTAGCGGGGAGTTTTAGTGGGTATTCTCAGTGCCGCTCTATTGAGGTCCTGAGTGTGCCCCACACACGCCTGTCGCTTAGCCGGTGGCGGGTAGGTCCGTAAATGGATTCCTCCTCGTAAAAAAAGAAGTCTCTACATCCAATACTCTACATGAATTAAATTGGCATGCAAACTTCTTTGTAGTGTACAATATCTTTTTCTTAGCCTCCTTAGAAGTCTTTAAAATTAACTTCATGTGTACCTATGTGACGCCAAATTCAATTACTATCAAAGTTTTTGTTAAACCATTTTATAAATGAAACGAGTTTCCTAGCCAGGCTTAATGCATACCGCATTCCTTTATGGTTACTGAGCATCAAGATTCGCTTTCAAGGAAAGCATCAAGAAAACGAGAGTTGCAACTGACTCAGCTGGACGCCTGGATGTAATTAGTACCTACGTGGAAGCTTATAAATATGTTAGGTTCTAACTACAAAGTAAAATTTCAAATCCCTTTTTCTTCTTCTTCCTTTTTCGACATATTTCGTTCCAACTCCTTTAATAGTTGGCAACCGTGCAATAGAAATTGTCAATGCAAAATTTTTCTTACACTGACACCTATTAGCCAAAAATTTGTAAGAAATGCTCGGAACGGGGTAATACAGACAATAATTCGACCACAGGCTGATAAGTTTTACAAAAAATCCAACTGTGGACTCTGCTTGGGTGCACCACGAAGCGTATACCAAAGGTGTTTTAACATAAGAAATTTTAATAGTGTAAACGGTATAATGTGCTCGTATATACCTTCATACGAACGTGGCCGATGGGCCAAGGACCTTCATCAATGTCTAGTGCTCAGCGCAGCCGGTTTTGATGCAAGATCATGGACAGCGGGCATCTTGTACGGACAACTATCACTTTTAGGGAATGAATCGGACATGCAGTTTGTAATAAAAATAAAATACTATAACAATTATCGTTATCCTTATATCACTTTAAAAAAAAAATTATTCTCTTTTTAAAAAATAATTAAGCATCAATTATAGCTGGTGTTGTGAATATTAAATAAGGAATAAATAAAGATATTGATACGTATGTACGTCTATATACTAAATAAACGTTCATGGCTTGGGAACAAACATTCGTTCTCATCATACAAATATCTGCCGCTACCAGGATACGAACCCGGGAGCTCAGGATAAGAAAACAGATATAATGATTGGACGTCCAGATTTCAAATACTGTAAACTATACAGGACTTGTGAAATGGTTATTAGTAGAATCATTATGGAGTTAGCTACTTATTAATTATGCAATTAACTTTGGTTTCAATAAAAGGCTTTAAAGTTTAAATTTGATTGAAAACAATCAAACCCTACATCATCACATATATTCCCATCTGGCATCTCAACAAAATAATTTATTTCTTAACAATATGAATCAAATCATTCATAATTTACAAAAAAGTCATTGTTTTAAAATATTTTTTAAATGTTCATTCTAAATTTAATAAATAAATCTCGTGAATCGTAATCTCGTAGCAGTGTTTGTTATTAAAATCGTTTGCAACGGTTTGACCAATTTTTATGCAAATTTTAGTGTATATTTGGTAGGTCAGATTAGATAGGCCCTCGCTTGAATTTTGTTAGAAATAATTTATATGTCAGAACGTTTGCCGGGTCTGTTAGTATATCTATAATTTATATTTATATAATACTTATCGTCATAAACGGATATTTATATAGTATAATATAAAATCTTAATATACAAAAATCTTTTTGAATCGGTAAGGCGGAGGTGGTTAGGGCAGTATGTCACACGCCGCATGAGCATATGGACTCCTAATACTACTTACCATAAGCCGATGTCGAATTATTTGCTATGTCTTTATAAAAAAAGCATTTTGAACAAATTACCTAATAAACAAATGTTAAGTATCAAAAATAGTTTGCACCATCCGAAATTCCAACGCAGGGCCCTGACTGAGTAGCATATAACCAGCTACTGACCACTGTACCACAAGTTATTATTAATTTAATTAATAACTGTTCATTAATCGAACAGCAACCTCATAATTATGTCATAATCTGCCATCAATGTACTCTGTAAATGATAAAATAAATAATGCTAATTAGATAATATGATGAATTATTACCTATAAGACTAGGACAATAGTGCACTTTTGAAAAATAAACATAGCGAACTGGACCAATAATACAAACGTAAAATATGTATATTATGTTAGCAACGTTGTGGCAGGTCGCGGACAAGGTGAACGGACCCAATAACACTACAAGGACGGGGAAACGTCCACAGTAACATGACTAAATAATTATCATTCGTCATTCTTTATAAAACTTACCTCTCATAACGAATTTACAACTCTCAAGAAAGGTTTTTTATAATTCCATATATAACGCCCATATTGGTATTTCGCCGCCAATCCCATCAAAAGAGTTAATAAATTTGTTTTTCTTTTCTCTGGACAGCCATGATGGAACGCTCAACGTTTGTCATCGCACAATCTTGAAAACAATGATTCTTCTGTCAGTCACCAAAGACAGTTGCTTCTCAAAACCAAACGAGATTCACACTAAATTTACTCATCCAAAATTTTCTAGTAACCATAATAATACCTTTCTTCATCTTCAGCCTATATACGTTCTATTTTTGGGCAAAGGACTTCCTACATGGTCAAATCACATGAAGAGTTAGATACATAACATCACCACGCTGCCAATGGATAATATAACCAGGACTGACGGATTAACGTGCCTTCAGCGAGGAGTTTCTGATAATAAATTTGATTGACCCATTCAGGAACCAACAATGGTGAAAATTGCTTAATTTATTCTATCAAAAAACTACGCCAAAAAGCAAAACTAATTGTTATTAATCTTAGACCCAGTCTATTAATAATTTACAATGTCAACTTGTGTGATATTCACTTGCCAATGAATTAATTAATGTATTATAATACATAAGAATACTAATCAATTCAATTTAGACATTTAAATTATTGTTAATCGTAGCGTAAAAATATAACACTGCTTACTCATGACTAAATTGGATTGGCTGGAAGACTAAATTACATTTAAGTTCATGCACAATAGAATCGAGGCCAATGGCCAAGTTTCCCCCTAACTGAATATTTTGTAAAGGTATTTATTTTCTCTTACAGATAATGATACTAGAAACTTCAGATTCTAAATACTGGACAGCTGCATTATAAAAATGATGCTTAACCTCGAATTATTTCTGTTGTTTTTTACAGAAATATTTTGGATAAATTAGTAACTTCAATTAGGTCAAATAGGGTCTTTAACTTATGTTAATTGCTGACTCATGTCATGATATTAAAAATAATGTGATAATGTGAAAAATATTAACAATAGAAAAACTATTTATTTAACACTAAATACATAATAATTGTAATGACATTTACAGTCACAAAAATTCGCTCTGATCTTGAAAAATAAAACCAAGTCCTTATAATAGTAAATTACAACTAGGCGAACATCTCTGTTTTAAATATCATTTGCGATACGTCACCCATCTATTAAAATTAACTCGAAGTGGTACTTAAACAATTGACAGTTTGATATAACACGTCAGTTTTATGGCCTTCTATTTTAAATTTTTAATTATTACGTATTTAGTGTTAATTCAATAGTTTTTCTATTGTTTTTATTTTTAAACTGCCTCTGAGAACAAAATGAATTAAAAGCTATTCAAATTTGTTTTTGAGTTAAAGAGACTATCTATCTATGAAGATATATCATCTAATAATAACATAAAGAAGAATCATATATTTTCTTATAAAAATGGTTTTTTTTTCTATTCGAAAACCAAGCCATAAATATTAATGAATTCTGGTATTTTAAATTTTTATTTAAACTTACTTCTAATATACTATATTTCCACTATCTTAGAAAAACGTTTGGTACATACCCTGCAAACTGAAACCTCCCCATGTTAATATAGTCATATAAATACTACGGTGATCTAAAAAATTCAATAATACTTACTTTGTAAGTACTACAGTACTACTTGTATACTTACTTTTGTATTCATTTGAAAATAATTTAGATTTTTTTATTTTACCATAGTGTTTAATGTCTATGTTAACATATGTAGGTTTAGCCTTGATAGGGTATGTACCAAACACCTTGTTAGGCCGACTTTATCTCGTCGTAATAAGAAAGCTTTTCGAGCTGCAACAGTCAAACTTGATACGACGTTGCCTGTACGTAGATGAATTTTTAAATTAGCAGTGATTAAAATCCTTCTTGTCGACAAGATATTAAACCACTCCTGACAATAAAGAAACTCGTATATCTGTGTCGTTTCTACAAAAAGGATTCCTTTGTACTTCTAGATAGAGTTCAAATATTATGATCATTTCCGTTTTTAATGGTTTGTGAGAGGAGGAGGTCCATTCAAGGCCTACTGGGTCCTGAGTAAGTGGATTATTTTAATCATAATCCACATTTTTAATCGCATGTAAGAGTTACATTATCATTGCGTAAAAATAAAATAATAAAATATATTTCTTTAAGTTGTTCCTGGCTAGCTCTATTATTTAATCGTCACAATAATCTAAAGGTGTCCACTAATGTCGGATTGATACAATTCTTATTATAACTTATAAAATAAAGTAATAACAGCACAAATCTGGTAGTTAGAAGCAGAGTAACGGAGAAATTTTGATTATATCAATCCTTTTTTTAATTAGAAGTGCAGGGTTATAAGCGATTAGATAAACTGGGATTCACGACCACCGAAACCTTTTTGCGTAATTCCAAATAACCAGACGTAACACTTTCTAAAAACCAAACTCATGACAAAAGTCCTCTGAACAATGGCCAAAGATACACGCTAGTTCCACTCAAAATCTGTCACTCAGAGCTGCTATGGTAAATGAGCTGAAGAGTTGATAAACCTCAGCTGGAGAAACATAGGTGCAATGATAGGAATTAATAAAAGCTACTGCAAATTAAACAGACTTCAAAAAATTAAGTGATTCTGATGTTTGTAGGTTCTGTGGACAGGAGAATGAGTATATAAAAAACTAAGCCTTCCTCTGAAGAAACAAATACCGCCAACATAAATGAAGTTAAGACCTTAAAGTTATGGAGGATTCTAAAATTAATGGATATTGCTCAAATCAAGAATATACTTTAAATTATTGGTTGGGTCACAATAAATCTTTCCGGTTTTTAAATATCAATATAAATAGGTATTTAAAGTCAATATTATAGTTTCATAAGCAATTAAAATATAATATTTTTTCATATTTCCAATAAGTTTAAGGATACAACGCATCTATTATGGACCTTGCTTTATTGTTGAGCAAGTTTCGGTCTAGTAAGACCAGTTCATATAAAATTAATTTATTAATTATAAAACAGAGTATTTTCATTGATTTCTTTGTGAATGATTTAAAAAAGTCGCTAGTATGTCGGTGAAAAGTGCTAGAACGCGACTTGACGCGGTTTTCCATAAATTAACGCGCGTCGCTGTCGTGACGCCTGGCCAGCTATACACTGCTGGCCATAAAAATGTTTTTCTGATAGAAACTATGTATTCATAACACAAGCCTTTAAAGATACGTAAATTGAAATATATAGTAGGTGTAAATTTGAGAAATATTATCCCTATGGAGTACAAACTTGTAGAATTGCAGATTGTTTCTTCTATTATAAAAAGTATAATTTAACACAGTACAAATTGAATATAAAGTTATGTACGCATGGCAATCACCGTTCTGATCGCAGATGATCAAATTCAAACTGTTGATAAGCTTGTTACATAGTTTTGATGATGAGTTCTATACTTTTTCACCGAAATACTATTTATATAAAGAAAACTACACGATAACTTTATGGTCTTTGATAAAACTTCATCCGATGTCTTATCCTACTAATATATATACAAGTATTTGCTAATTCTTGTTAAAAGACCGTATATAAAACATTACCTTCCACTCCCGCGTGGAGTTCGGTATCTCACAAATGTTATATAGCCAAAAAAAAATTTCACTTCCAACCATTAGTTCCATATATAACCCCCTACAACCTAAAAAACTTTACTTCTTTATAAATTTTACTTTACTTCTTCAACAGGTGTTCCTTCAAAAGAGGCGCGATAAAGTACTTTTTGGGCCGGCAAGGTGAGGGTGGCTAGGGCAGTATGTCGCATGCTTCACTAGCTATGTTCACATATGGACTCCTTTACTGCTTATCATCAGGTGGTATCGAGAAATTTGATAAGCTTTTTATAAGATAAATATTATAGTAAAGATAAAAGGCTAATAATGGCCAATAGTGGACTGTTTCGGTCATGGTGATGAAGAAATAATAAATTCATAAGGTTTTCCCAAAAATCCGTTAAAACATTGTTGAAAAATCTATTCATATTTCTATCAATTATAACTAGTGAGTTGTATTTTTTTAAATGTAACTTGTTTATATCATTTCCTTGGCCGACAGTGTAGCAATCTGTCTGTAACTTTTCCTATGCCCCGCACGGAGAGGAATGACTGAAGTTAGAGGGTCAAAAACTGCAATGCTGGAAGCCTGCAAAAACTCACTCAAGAGTCTTTTGAGACCTACCGAGACTTAAAGCACTCGAAATTAGGGCTTACCAGTACTTTTAATAAGTTTACCCAGCTTTTAAATGTCATAGGAATAGCGGCTTCACGAGCCGCCGGAAGCAGCTTAAAATAATAATTATTTATTAACCCATGCATTGCACAAGACTCTTTGCTTTCTTAATCGACACCACAGGGCCAACTTCTACGCCAACTAAATCAGTAAATTATTTTACCTTAAAAAATATTTGCCTATGGAACTCTAACTATTCCAAATATTCAGTGAACTACCACTTGTTGTCGAGGTCACCCAATCTACGAGATTGTATGAAAGTCCAATAAAAATCCATAAGCTAAAACATATTAGCTTAAACGAGTTCATTGGATAACTATTAAAATATTAATTCCATACACTTATATATGTCCAAGATTTACAAAGATGCAGCGCCATCTGTTGCCACCGTTCGTAACTATTAATTAATACATTTGAATGTTCGGTCGTACAAACGGACAGTCCGCATAGAGCTTAATCAGAAAAATCAACACTGTCGGGAGTGCTCAAATACATCCGTAAACAAAATAATGTCCGTGGATACTTATACAGTTGGGTGTAAAGAAATGGCGCATTAATGTAATTAATCTAGAAAGAAATCAATATTAGGTTTTATTGAGCCGCCATACACTTACGGAAACCACGAGACCATTAAAAATTTATTGTGTCTGCGTTATGATTTTACAGATTAAGGGGTGGCTTGCTCTAACAGACAATACTTGTGATGTGATTATATATAACATCATGTATAAGATGATCACATATATAACATATACATGGAATGGGACATACTGGACATACTGGACATGACATACTGGACATACTGGATTCATGTTTGGAAAAGTGGTTGGGACCGGCTTTTCTATAATAGGAAAGAATATGTATAATACGTCTCATATTTATTATTGTTTTTAGTAAAAACCTAGTCCTGATATCGCAAAATCACAAAAATTAAGGCACAATATCAAAGGATATTGAGGGAACTCCCGTTAACCAGGGCAGTAATGGCGGAAAACAATGAGTATGTCTATCAGCGTAAAAATAAGTTGGTCGGGATAACTTACAAGAACATACAATGGGAAACAGGTGGGAATAATTTATTTATGAAATGATTAGTGTCGTGCTAAATACCATCTTGAGTAGTCCTCATTTAGATCTTAGGAGAAGTCTTGTGACTTGCTTAGGCAGGACCAAGTTCACCGCATGAACAGTAGTGGAGTTACCAGTTTATTCGCGGGTAAACCACCCGTTGCCTAGCTAGTAGCGAGTGGTTCCGTAACCGGATTCCTCCTTAATATGATTAACTTGTAATATGTTTTAGTTGACTTATTCTTTTATATAGAGAGCTACATAGTGTATTATTGCTAAGTTATAATTATTTTGTTAAATTTTCATTGAAATATTTTAGAAGTCAACTTATATTATTATCATTCGTCAGTCATAAACATTTTTTTTCTACACGTGGGACTGCTTTCGATAAGTACTTTACTGCTTAAAACGTATCTATATATTATTGGATTCAAAATTAAGTAAGTTGACAGAATAACACTGCTTTGTAGTAATGTGTACTTGTGATGAATAAGGTTGCTTCATAGGCTTCGGATACGATTTACCACCAAGTATTATCCACAAAAAAATGTTAAAAAACTCAATAAAATAATTTATCTACGTAGGTATTATACAAGTTAGGTTAAGTAATTATTTTTGTAGCTTGGAACATAACTTCCTGTGCCCGAAACATGCAATCCAATTCAGTCTGCAAATGCATACATTCCCGTAAAAAACTACATATAAATTTACAAAGAGTGGTAATTATATAAAATATTGAGCGTTAATGAACATTAAATATTGAAAAAGATTGGTAATTTCACTGAGTTCTATTTGCCCGGAAACATTGGATGGATAGCCATGAGTAGCGAACGCAAAGGACGAGGCACACTGAACGAGCTAGGAGAAAGAGCGTGGTTTTTCGGAGTTATTATAAATTGGGTATTGTTAACGATATATCAGCAAACAATCTCCAAGCTTAGTAGTTTCAGCATTCCAGTTTTGATTACGAAAACAAAGCAACTTTCCCCACGGTTGATCACGAGATGGGTCAAGATAAAAAGAAAAAAATATATTATCTCAAGTGCTTCTCCGCGCTTTAAACTATTGGTCCCGATTATAACCAACCATTATTTGTAACCATTTTGGGTTGATTGCTGATTTTGGTGGTGATAATACTTAAATTATTTATTTATTTTCACATGCTAATATTACAGTTAAACTTCTCATGTAGGAAGGGTTTTGCCCAGCAATAGCACGTAAGGCTGTTGATGACACAGCTTGAACATTCTGGACAAGCGGTACTGAACGTAAAACACTGCTTTAGGGTAAGAGACAGTCATGGTTAAGAAAGGCAGGATAGTGTGTTATTTTTCACTGAAATGTAGAGGGTTCAGCATCACCTTCGCCTTACAGAAGATCTAAAGTTGAGAAATTTTAAAATTTCTCACACCAAACATATCATCTGTCCAAGCATTATGCTTACGATCCATAATCTTAACGTCCTAATCTACATAAATACAGGTCACAGACACATAAAGAAATTTAAATTTGAATCAGTTGTTTCTGGGATTAACGTATTCAACCAAACATCATCCCAGCCAACCAAACCAACTCTTCCACTTTATAAAACTAGTATAGATGAGATAGTATCATTAAAACTCAAATATAGCTTAAATTTGCAAAGAAAATTTTAAAAAACTAACAAAATTGGTGTTTTAGTTTGGAAAATATCACTGAGTCATGCATACATCATGTAGTTAACATCAACTATCCCATTAATTTTACGTAAAACTATATTTTCTGGTTCAAAATTAACATGAAGCTAACAAGATTCAAATTGTCAAAAATGCTACGAAGGCATACAATAATAATAGCAAAAAATTTAGTTACCGTCAAACTGATTGCGTATTAAATTTTAAAAATACAAATAAATAAGCTTACCTGTTATAACCTAGTGTATGGGATTACTAAAGTGGTCGACCCCTTCGAGTCGAAATCCGTTTCCCAGGATTTCAAACCTAAGTGAAAACTAAATAAGTTTTAATTTTCCAAGTATTTCCTTTCAATAGAAAAAAAAGTAGAGATAGGATTTTAAAAGTAATTCGGCTATGGCCTCCGAGGTGTCAGTTTATTTTGCAAATAGTTTGTATTAAATTAATACTTTAAAATAAATTAATAAGAAAAGAAAGAATACAATAGGCAAATCGATTATTAGTTTTATTCTTGATAAGAATCTCGACTCTATTTTCCTCACCGGGCACCGTTCTGTGTGCGACGTCCTCATGAGTGGCGACTGGTGTGCCATGTAATACAGACGTAGCTTATTTTTCAACTGTAAATTGTATTTGCATTGAACTCCTCCTATTTGTTTATTTACGATACGATATACTGATATTAAATTAATTAAAAATTGGTTACCACGTATCGCAGCCTTATACTTTTAATAAATAAGAGTATTTACCTTTGTTAAATAACAAGTAACTCATATTTGAACTTATTTTAAAGCTATTTACTACTATACTGATTTAAATTTTGTTGTCTTAATACAGTTGTTAAATAAGATTTTGAGAAATCAATTGAGGAATCCGGGCGTAGTTCACTTCCATTTTCACTTTGCATTATCTGATGGTGGCCAAGAACTAACCCGTTAAGAATAAAGGAAGTTAGTAAAATCACACTAAATTCATTATGGCCACCGCTCCAAGATGGCGGATTACGTTCTCCACGCCAAACTATAAATGTGTGACAGATAACTAGTGCAAAGCAGGCAATACCGAGTGTATCAAGTACACACACAATATAATACTGAATATAAAAAAAGATTTTAATAAATATCCACATAAATTAATTCGAAATAAATATATATACGGTATTGTGTTCGATATATTAACGGAAGTCTGATTGAGTGGTAAATACCCGAATTTAGGGAGCGACATATATTAATATGATAAGTACGAATATTTCTGCACGAGTCATGTATGTTTCTATATATTTCCGGAATCTAGTCCATAAGACAAGCTCTTAATGACGCTTGCTTTGGACTAAATGAAAAGAATGAAAAGACTAGAAGAAAAGGCGTGAGTGTGAGAAGTACTATTAATATATTAGCGGCTATCTGTGCGGTCTATATACATACATTAAATGTAATAATAATAACGGTTAGAAAGTAAGTTACAAAGGATATTGATTACATATTACGACTAGTACAGAAAATAATAATTTGTCAACTGTGTTATGGTAAGACATTACTGAACCCAACATAATATCACCCACAGATAATAAACTCCATAACCCTGACCATTCCAAGACATAATCTCCAAATATTCTGAAACTAATACGAATAATCTCTCAAGAATTCAACAGCTGATTGAATATGTCCCTCATAAAGCAGGCT
Organism: Acentria ephemerella; assembly: GCA_943193645.1. Classification (NCBI taxonomy): domain Eukaryota; kingdom Metazoa; phylum Arthropoda; class Insecta; order Lepidoptera; family Crambidae; genus Acentria; species Acentria ephemerella. The sequence continues at coordinate 2,046,870 of OW971887.1, forward strand.
GATAGTAAATGAGCGTCGGCTAATTGCGTTCATTTGGAGTCGGTATCAGCGACGGCGTGACCGAGTCGAACCGGGATCATATATTAGGGATCCGTCCACGGGAACAGGGATTAATGCATCATGCACCGGGGGCAGGGATAAGGCATAAGAAGATAGCGATTATTAAGTTACGAGTAAATAGATTCAGATATGGATACCTGAAGTTGGGAAGATACAATCTACTTAAAGATGGTGGGTCTCCATAGATCGATAGGTCGCGGGGACAAAACTCAGATATTAGCTTGTCATTTATTCACTCATTTACTCCATTGATTAATTTATCTCAGTGAATCGAAACTCCCGATCGAAACATCGAACTCACGGTCCCGTGTCGAACTTCCTTTGATCAGATTGAAATGTAAACATACGAGTACACTCCAATTTACCATTCATTAATATCCGAGGCGCAGTTTCTCAAAAATTTGTATACAGAAAGATAACTTAAAAATACCGGAACATTTAAAACGACAAGTGAAGGGTGACCTGTTGACAACAACGACTTTATGGTAAAGTTGAGCGTATCTGAGAACTTTTCAGGTTACTTTATCTATCAATGTCAATCAATATTTGTGTCAGGGATTTGGAGAGTTAAGGCGACTAGGCTCTCAAATCTCGTAGCTCAAATCTCGGCTATACCTCCAAAGTGTTCATGTGATCATTCGACATTTTAAGTATTAATATTCCCCGCTGCCTCTCATATTTTTCCCCACCCTGCAACCAGAGCACCCCTCCCCGCGATGTCTTGAAGTAGATGGATTACACTCCTGAGCGTTTGTTGTGCCACGTATAAGTGTGCGGGCACTTGGGATAGGTTAGGTTTTATTGAAACCGTGTTATTGATGGCAACTCGGTTAAGAGCCACGCTTATATATCAGTGGAAACGAAATATAATCAAGCATCTCATCTTAAACGCCAAGCATATCATCTTAAACGCCAAATAACGCTTCTATCGCTAATTTCCGTGAACACTGGGAATCGCTGGGGTCACCTGGTGAATTGCTTCGCCAGAACCCAGTTCGGCCTCGTGAAGGACAATGAAGTTACCGAGGAGTTTTAGTGGGTATTCCCAGTACAGCTCTGATGAGGCACTGGGTGAGCCCCACATACGCCCACCGCTTTGCCAATGGCGGGAAGGTCCGTAAACGGATTCCTCTTAGAAAAAAAAAATGTATTGCTGGGGTACATTCCATCTCATGTGTTGCTGGCACAAATAATTACAATTATATTTCTACCCAGATGAAAATTCTTTGACCTCAACTTATATTAGAAATAACGTTCACCATCATCATCATCAGTCTAGATACGTCCCAATGCTAGGTAGAATCTGCTACATGGAAGAAACACTTGATATTAGGAGTATAAATATGAAATGGCCATTTACCGTACTGACCGCTTCTAATTAAAATAAAACCTTCATGGTGTGATATTGTAAAATTAAACTTTTTCACACAAAAAATACATTCATAATTTTCTAAATTGTATATTAAAATATATATATGACAATACATTATTTGACTCTCAATTGTTTTCAGATTAGACCTTTAGCGTAAAGATGGATACATTTAAAATTTGAGTGATTTTTAAATACCAGTGCCCGAAAATGGCAATCTGTTGTGACTTATGCATGTTTGTAAGATCTTTTGTACACAGAATCACAATACAATTTATCTTATCTTATCAGTTCCATCGTGAAACTAATGTAGCAGAACCGCTTCCGTACTTTGCCCAAATGATTGAAGCACGAGGAAGACTTGTTGCTAAAGTAAAAAAGGCGATATGAAAGCGATGTTGGGATCCGATCGGTTCCAAATCCGTGTCCTACTACCAAGAGATATGGTTTGACGTTAGTTACCCACAATATTGTCCTATTTTCACCAAATCGGTAAAAAAAATTCGCTTGAAAAGTCATTGCCTCATGATTTGACTGAACCACAAAGACAAGCGCTCGTTGAAATTTACCTTAGCTTGATAAACTGATAGAGAAATGAAGAGATATTGGACCGGGTTGTGACGTTTAACAAAAGAAGGTTTATCTACAACATTCATAAACGAACTAATGGCTAACTCCGAGTCAAACGCCACGCCAATGTCCTAAAGCGAAATTTATCCACAAAAAGTTATAGTGATTGTTTGGTGGACTATACAAGGCGTGATTCATTTCAGTTTCCTCAGATCCAGTAGAGAAATTACAGCTGATATCTACTGTCTACTATGATGATAACACTCGTAGCGAAAAAACTAATCTTCATTATTATTTTATGATTACGCAAGACCTCTCGCTGCTACGTAAAATTATTTTACCATTACAGCACCTGCACTTAGAAATCATACTCTCCGGATTTGGCTCAATTGGACTACCATTTTTTCAAATTTGGAATGTTTGGAAATTTTATTTCCATGTCAAATCGAGTAAATAAATAAATGTCAAAACACCATTTTGCAGATCTAATCTCGTTAATATTGCCAGTTGGAATAGAAAAAGTATTAAAAAACATTCACTTTCAATCCAAATAATGTACGTAATCAGTTAATAAGGCTGAGCACAAATGAATAACACCATCCAATTTTAAACTAAAAAGAGCCCAGAAAAAGATTGTTGCACTCGTATTAACACTTGCTTCGGAAATTTATTTCTTTCTTTAAATGTACAGAGAAAATCCAACCTAAATATAATGACATACAATCTATGATTCTAAAACAGATTGACAACACTTACGCCGTTCGACTTTCCAAATAAATCGCTGAATCATTTCGCTGAAAGACAAAGACGGAGAAGCACAAAGGTTTCATTGCTTTGTTTGGCGATAGAAAGAGACAACTAACGTTCAGTCTTGTGGTAGGAGCGTCTGGCTAATGCATTACGTCTGGTTTCTGACGAAGATTGATGAGTCTTCTACTAAGTTGAATGAGTGCAGCCAAGAGAAGGAAAAATGAACAATTAAAATCAAGAACTCCTTTATGTCTTCTTGGAGAGTAAATACTTAGAGTAGAGCTTTCTGCTTTATTATTACTTAAATAAAACTTTTTTTGCACACTCTCTACAATTATTTGCGATGGTTTTAAAAAAAATAGGGCAAACGTTATCAAAGAAATCCAATTCATAAAAGTGCCCCGTATGGATTTTTTATGCAGACTATTAATTGTTTTACCTCAGCAGTTACAAAAAGATATTTTTGTAAACTTTAAAAACAATAGCAGTTTAATTAGGTATATCTCACTGATATGACATACTACAACATCGATGAATATGTTATACGGGTGAATTTCCCAAGTGTATGTGGGTAAACTAATCGAAATTCATTAGAAATACCGCACTCAAATGACTCATATTTACAATGGAAAAGTAACGGCTTCAAGTCTACAAAATCCACTTTTATAGACGAGAATAGGACTAGTTGATTTTGGAAAAATAAAATATTGCAAATTTTAATAATCACTGCGTAAACTGAAAGGTGTAAAGGATTAGAATTACCTTTCGAAAAACCTACTGAACGTTAAGTTAGTCGATTTCGTTTACTTTTTCTTTTTAGCCAAGTAATATCATTGCAATGTGTTCGTTATTTGTGTTTTTTCAAATACATATACACAGTCCTTTACAAATACATATTTAGAAACTTTAAGTTGACTATCGCCATTATGTCTGAACAAATCCTGTTTGTGATCCATCACATTTGACTGTACTGTGACGTCATAGTACGGACTTTTTACAAGAATTGATTTATTTATTGAATCCCATGAAAATTGTAACAATTTACTAATAACATAGAACAGGCGGTAAAAATTAACCTATTTTATACTTTTTTATTAAGATTTCACCAAACAGGTCACTCTCTTATGGGTAAAATCCTCCCAAAGGTAACTGAAATGCCTTTACAGAAATTTAAAGTCTATGTTAAACGAAATTTAAAGAAGAAAAGCTATTATAAAATGGTTCAGGAATATTTGGATGATAAGAATGCCTGAGCCAATTGAATTTTTATTTATATAGAATTTAAATTATTGCTGAGTTTCTTATCAGATCAATAACACCCGGTAGATTTACGAACAGATTGCTTAGAATGACGTTCAATCAAAGTCAAAGTCAAAGTCAAAAATAACTTTATTTAAATAGACTTATTTACTAAGCTCTTTTAAATCGTCACAACAGGGAATATGTATAAGAAAATAAATAAATATAATTATAAAGGCAATAGTCATAATTTTACTGGGTATCAACCGGGCATTTACTATAATTATATATAACTGTAACAAAGTTAAAATAAATATAAAAACTTAAAATCCACATGCAAATAACATGCCATAGTAATGATAATAATATCAGTAAAAATTACAATGAATGAATATCAATTTTCTTAACGTCAATTCATTCTTGATGCTGTCCAGCTTCATCGAATACATATATTATCTCAAAGCAATATTGGACAATTAATACTACCATTTAAGACGTAGTTTTCGTAGAACAGATCGTGACTCTTCCATTGAATGAATTTTGTAATGGGACCTACTGTATAATTCATAGACCAAAATCAGCTGTTGCAAAGAATCTATTTGATTTGAGCTATAATATAAGAATCTACTGATATTTTATATCATGATATCAGTCGTAATAAAATTAACTGTTGTAAAGTGTGGTTGTAAAACCATATAAATTATGTAATTAAAAAATTGGAAAGGCAACAATAGTAGTGAGAATGTAAAATACTTTTTATACATTCATTTGTTAAGTACCCATTAACAAGACAAAAGTATTTCTATTGATTGGGAACTTCGGCGGGCTGGTAAGGAACAAAAGGTAAAAAGTAGATTGACAATACTTCTTTATTAGTCTTCCATATAATAGAAAACTAAAGACTGCCTCTGTCCTAGACATATCCAGCAAATTACCCAGAATTTGACATTAAAGGTAGTGGTGCAAGTGACAAGAATGTATATCATTTTATTTTTATTTAAATTGTCACAATCTTCGTTAAAATTTAAATACGTATTTGTATTTTAAACGCGTAGCATTTAATGCAGTAATTGAAACAAATGTAACGAATCATTATTGCGTTAATTTATTAGGTAATCGACTGTAAATACGTAAAAGCTATCGCCTTGCATTATGCTAAGGGGAGACGATAATCCAACCTAAAGTAATATAATATATATATCGGTTGTAAGTTGAAATTTCAATACCTTTCAAGACTTCTTCGAACTTTGTCCTCGAATGCTCTAATAGCCAACACAATAATACGGTTTTCATTTTGACTAACCTAAGCTTGAATGCGACTTCAGGGCTAAAATATAAACTAAAAAAAACTTTAAAAAAATTTTTTATCTAAAAGTTCATAAACAATTAGAAAAAAAAACTGTTGAGTAAACAAAGAAGATATTGCTTCATTTTAGCTTAAATATGACCGTAAATTTGACGATCGGTCGGGTGGACAGTGCCCCTGTCTACTTAGCCATATTTGTATTTGAACGAATATTTATCATAGAAGTTTTTTATTTATTTAGTACATTATTAATGCTTATATACATTATACTGTACTATACAATGCTTTTTTTGGGTTAGATAATAGTTATGACTCTGAGAAAAATGTTATACTATTTGAATAACTAGATTTCATATTCGCCGTTTTAAAATAAAATTCAGCAAAACTTTCACAATTGACTTGAAGCGACTTTAAGGCGGTCCGCTCGCACTCGCACCACAACTCCGCTCTGAGGACCAGTCGTCCTTGCGGGATCCACTCTCGGTTTCACTGGCCGTGGCCTATCGCCGGCCTAGACTGCCGCCTACCACAACCACCATACCGTAGACCATATACAATCGCCCTTTATACTTCTTGGACAGTTTTTGTACTATAATATTTCACTAGAAATACCACACTTCATTTTTATTATTTATATTATACCTGATATTTAACTTGATTCTAGAAATTAAAAAGAGCGTAATAAACAGCCTATTCGCCCAAAAAAAATAATCTAATTATTTCTATTTTTAATAAAGAATATGTATTTTTTTACATAATGCAACTTAAATACAGTATCATTTTGCAATATATAAAAAGTACAGTATCATACCTATGCTCTACTATACCTAAGACAGTTATACAGATTATAAGTGAACAGCTTATGGTAATAATCTATTCTTTCTTACAACATGGGTTCCTTTAAAAGAGGCGTGAAAAAGTACTTTTTGGGCCGGCAAGGTGAGGGTGGATAGGGCAGTATGTCGCATGCTTCACTAGCTATCTTCACATATGGACTCCTCTACTGCTTATCATCAGGTAGTGTCGAGTCATTTGCTGAGCTTAATATAAAAAAAACATTAGATATAATTTATATCTTAAAAAAATGCTTAGACAAAAAAATTAAATATCTTATTTTTCTGAAATACTATTTGATATATGCAGTAGTTGCAGAACAAGGAAATGCCTTGACATTCATGAGACAGGATTAAATCGTAAGTTTGATTTCCAGAAAAGTTTTCCCAAAACCATTTCTCACTAAGTGCTCAAATGGGCTTCGAAAAAATTACCAGAAACTTATATATTCTGGATATTTATGACAAAGGATAGTCAATTCAAACCTTTATATTTATTTCAATTTACAAAAATCTATTACGTGATACTAGTTAACATTAAAAAAATGTAAAATAGGACAAACTATGCTTGTACAAGTAAAATAATTATCAACTCAGACATTACATTAATTAATTATACATAATACAATTACTTCATTACATTATAACCCTAGAAACTGTAATAACGACCAAATGTAGACAAAAATTTGATATAGTATTTGCGTGTCCGAAATTCCATTTTTAATTTCTCAAAATTGTAAGTTAATCGAGAAATAACAGCAGCAAAAAGCAGAACTAATTGAAGATGAGATGTAGTATCTCTCTTTCTGTCCACACCTGGATTTCTCAGTCACAAGCAGCCACGAGAAACTGGTTGGGTTCGCTCGAATTCAAACTAATTTTAAATGAGACGTAATTATATCTCTTTCTGACCATAACTGGATTTGTCTTGTCACGGGCGCGAACAGCTTTTATGTCGATTCCGAGGGGTAATTAGTACCGATTTGCGCTTCTGCCTAGATGTTTAAGTCAAATCTAAACCTTATGTAGGTATATGTATGTTTAATAAGAGTTCGCGAGAAGTATCGCACGCTTGGGGTATTTCAGTCCTATCGTGTTTTATCGTTCTTCTATTAATAATAATAAATAATAATAACGTTTATTTATTCTCTTATCATCTTAAGCTTAGCAATTACATTGACATGTGACACAGGTGCATAAGATAGTGGGAGACTGGAGTCTGAACTAGGCAAGTATTTTGCCTGTATTTAAGTACGCCAGTACTCTCCTCTCCCGATGGGTACAGGTTTATGACTTGTGGTGAGGTTACAGTTGAAAAAGAGAATTCGAAAAAGAAACAAACTAAAAACACCTTCGGAAGAAGCTGTGGGCTATTCTAAAACTATTATTTTAACCGCAATCTGTGATTATGATCTTTACACAATACAGACGCAGTTTCCAGGACTTTTACCCAGCTCATTAAATTGCCAAAAGTTAAGCTTTCGAAACTGGTCTCCACTCAAATATTAGAACAAGACCTTTATGTAGTATATATTGTTATTTACTTCATACCAATTAAACTTTTGATCAATACCAGAGCAGTGTGGTTCATCATTAATGTCATAATAATATAATTTCATTGATAAAAGTATTTACGTCTGATAATATTTAATGAATTATAAGCCACCAATTGTTGTACCAGAAAAATGTATTTTACTTTATATTATTAAGTGGAATCTTGTCAAGGCCTACATTAAGTCCATTCTATGTAAACATACTATATTGATGATGTTAGTTTCCCAAATAAATAAGACAGCTTTTCGGTAAAGGATGACTTATTTCGGTTTTATTTACTAGTCGATTATGCGGGATTGTATACCGACTTCTGAATCGAATCGAATTGGCAAATTAGTTGGCAATTGTCATGTTAGCCGCAGAACTAACGACCGTTGGAGTCGTACAGTTCTCGAGTAAAGACCAGGACCTGGGAGCTCCTCGACTCTTCAGAGCATTCACACTCACAGAGCATCAAAACACTATTTACAAAAATTCAAATTTCACTAGAATTTAGAGACGCCAGTTTCAGAAAAGGTTTGCTAAGCAAGCCACCAATGAGTTTCTAAAATGTTTATTATTCTGATAGCAATTTTAATCAAAGGGGTGTAAAATTACAACGAAAACTTACAAAATATTTGAATTTGCCTGAAACAGCATAATATATACTTAAAGAATACTTTGACTATAATCTTCAAAATTAGCTTATATAAATTATATGTTAAATAAAATATAATAGGTAGCTAGATCTGACAAAATTGATAAACCTGACATTATATTATTACAAATGGGCATGACTTTAATTTTATTTCATATAATAAAAAAGTTTTATTAGAAAATATATTAATTGTTAAAAATTAAAACAATGTGTTACCAACTCCTCTTGGTTCCTTACATATTTGAGTTTGAATTTTGAATTAAAAATACCACCAGGTTACACGCTAATCTTTAAGCATATATCATATATATATATATATATATCTTACCTTAAATCCGTCTTTGATTGTCACGACACGGACATTGAGTTATAAGTGATGGAATGGATAGTATTGACGGTAGGTCCAGGCAAAAATGGTTTATATTTAAGCAAAATTTTACCACGAATGCAAAAAAACTGAAAACGAGAATGAGGGTAGTACTTATTCCAACTTTAAATGGGTCCACCATCTGTAGGTATATAAGAAATGAGTATTATTAGTTCCTAATTATAATTAAACAATATGAAATTAAAATTACAAAAAGTATAAGGTAATAATCAAAAAACATTAATATAACTGAAATTGACGAATTACTTAGTTGAGTATATAAATAAAATTAATACACGTTTTTTTGGGCTTATCCACTCTATTATTGATTACTCGGCCGCCTCTGTTTACATATATAGAGTATCTTAAGAGCACACTCGCACGATGTTTAAGATAGTCTTTCATATATCTACATATAGATTTTCAAAAACTTCATAAAACAAAGTTTATAATAATAGATTATTAATGTTGTAAATCTTCTTAAGATTGGCCTTAATACAATTGTGTAAAACTTGAAATATTCGCATCATATGATTATAATAAATAGAGTAAATTTTTTCTTGTTATGTATAGTATTATTTATCGTTTCATGTATAGCTTAGTATAATAGCTTTCTGAATTTCTTCACGTGTAACTCTTCATCAATATAAACTTGTTAAAGTAAAATTTATAGGCCAGAGTCCATTCTGTCGTGCGTGCGTGCACCTTCGCTACCGTACTCTCGATCCAGTTACTGACCTCTATCTATCTTTTTTCTATAGTTTTTGTCTCTCTCTATGTAATAACGTAGTATTTGGAAGATTAATATACGGGGCTTAATGCATATCATTAGGTTGAGTGGCTCCTCTCGTGCGTACTGTGAACAGCACGAGAACAGTGGCCACTTCATGTTCTAGTTATGGAATAGTTTTTAAAAAAAAAACTAAAACTAGTATCTCCAATCTGTTTCTAAGAAGCAAATAGTTACATTTATTTATAGTAGAAGTCATTCAAATGGAGAACGAATTGATATCTGTAATACAATTTATATAATAATTCTGAGATCCGTCAGATTGTTTGAATTCACGTAAACACAATATCTTGTAAATAAAATATCCTTGGAAAAACTTGATTTCTATATTATATGGACATGACTTGACTTTTTTTCTAAAGTATTTCATAATTATACTTTCTTAATCAAGTACTATTATTATCGATAAAAAAAACCGGTCTTTTTATTTTTATTTTATTTATTGGTTCACCAACGACTTTTATGCTAATACATACATTTATTAGATATTTATGACAGTCATATTTAACTAAGTATTAAGTAAATTAAAGGTAATCACCTCTCGTTTCCAAAGTACCAAAAAGAAAACATGTAACAATATTTTTTACATAAAGTTTTAAGTAAATGCAATTAATAAAAACGCTTTACACCTATAAAGCATTATGCCAGTATTTCTTCACGATCTATACCTTGAGCGTTTTGTCGCTTATCATATTTGCCACACCCTTCACACCACTAGACCTGAAGTCTACTGCCTTTCGATAAGAGTTCCTTAGTTACAGAAAGGTCGCCTTGAGTTGGATGATAGACGAAATAAAGTGCGCTAACTTTTAAAAAGTTTAACTGTTTGTTGAGGACTCAAAACATTCATACCTACAGGAGAAGAAATAACTGGCTTTTGGCGCCTTAGCAACAACAATCTAGACCAAACAAAGCGGCATGTTTTTTCAAATTAAGAATTTCGATCCGCAAAATTGATTGAATTTTTTCTATGAAAGAAGGTTGATTGAGTTTGGTGGTACTTTAAAAAGAAATAGACAAACTGCTTATGTTTTTAAAAAGCTCAATTCTAAAAAAATTACGCACTTATTTCGTTATAACTTAACTTCAAATTATATGAAGCAGTAAAAAAAGATTTATAGAGTTAATATTTACTGTATTGTTTTGTTATTACTTAATTCTTAAATCGAATTCCGTTTTTTTTATCACAAAGATAAACAATAAGATTGTTGTTCCAGTCTAGTCTTCGGGGGACAGATTTATTTTACTCGGCCACGCATCAGTGATCAGAAATGGTTTTATAACCTATTGAAATTAGTTTAGGTTTGACCTGAGATTACCTAACCATGGCAAAAATAGTTGGTATGATGATCAATCCATTAGATATAATTATATTTTACATATATTTACCTCACAGCTTTCAAACCATAAAATAAAATAAGAGAAATGAGTTACGAATCCATTTCATCTGATCGTCCATCAATCAAGACGTATTTGCCCAAATTACGACCGCATTTAGAGCGACGCGCAAATGACTTGTGCATACATTATAATCGTAACGATGAGAATAAAATGTAGTTAAGATATATAAAAGAGATTGTTACATTACTTTTAGAGGCGTTAGAGCAAAGCCAAATTCGATGATTTCTTTACGAAACGTTAAAATAATAACTGAATGTAAATTTCATTACACAATATGTAACGGAATTTTATTTTTGTACTTATTACTGTTCGAAATTTAAAAGCCTTGTCGTTTAACAGCTTCACTGTTGTTCACAGGTTTCCTATGTAGGAGAAATAGATGAGGAGTTTGGTTTACACTGCCCTGACCAAATCGACGTGGTGGTTAAGATAAGATAAGATAAATTTTATTTTAATTCTGTGTAAAATAAATAGATCTTACAGTCACCTGCATAAGTCACAACAGATTGACACTTTCGGGCGTACAATATTAACATTACAATTTTTAAAGAAGGTTGAAAGCGGTTGCTATAAGAACCAGGACCAACACGGCTAAAGGAGGCTAACTCAAAGGAGTTAGATAACAAATTTATGCTGGTCTATCCCGAGATCAATTAAATCGAAGGTGGCTTTATTTTGGTAATCGAAACCAGAGCGCTGGAACCAATCAATCTCTTCAGCAAATCAATCAATTTTGCCTTAAGATTATTAAAACAGACAATACAATAATCAAATTAAAATTTCCTTCTTGTTCTTTGTATTTCTTTATAGTTCATTTCGTTTTATTATACGATGATGGCAGAAAACTAGTTGCCGGTCTACCTGATGGTACCCTCCCAAAGATTAAAGGCGTTAAAGTCTTTTTAATAGAGACCTTTTCCTCTTGATTTTAGAATCTTTCCTGGACCTTAAGGAGATCCCAGACGAATAACTCCTACCTTTTATGATACTACAGCAATAAGTGAATTCGCCATAAGATTGTTGTCATAGCAATAGGCAGAATTCAATCAACATAACGCTACACTTGTAGACCGTGGATTTTTTGTATCGAAACATCTACTTAATATAAATATTTTGAATCTTACCAACAGCCATATTTTTTATTAAAGGCACAAGTGTATTATATTTGTATACTCATTATATTGTTTATGTCATACAAGATATACAATATTATATTGATTGCATTTCCCATGCATTTAATTGTAATAAGGAACTTATCATATAGCATATGCGATTTAAGTTAAACTACTTACCTATTATCAGCCAAACCAATTATTCCGGTTTTGGGTTTAAAGACCAATTATTTCTCATAAAGACAATATTACAGTCCACTTACACTGAGATACGAAGTATTATTAAGCTGACTTGGCAAATTTGTATCACTCGAACATAATTAGAAATTATAAGGTAGTTACATACATAGATTTTCTAGTTTACTTTTAAATGTAGTTATACTTTGACAATCCTCCAATTTCCCGGTAGAAATACTTTTTAAATGATATTTCTTCATGAAAAAGCCAGTTAAGCTCCTAATGCGGTTGCGTTACAACGGTTGCCGCAGCAACCGGAACTAAAAGCTTAACCTTTCTTGAACTCCTCCGTCCTTCAGACATAGCTGATGTTAGATGTGCCACTCAATTGATTGAACCATCCTAGATAAACTTTGTCGGAAACCATAACACTGAAAGCTTAAATTAAGAATAAAACCACATTGACAAAATTCACTCCACAAAGGTTAACACACATTCAATATTCAATTCATTGCCATATTTGTAATATAAACAAAATACAAATTCAAGGTTTTCAAAAAAAAAATTCGTAGAACATAAGAAATGTCAATAAAGTGACGTTGGTTTCTTATCTATGACGTCACATTTACTGACAATTACATTCTTTTCTCATTTTAACAGCATACCAATTAATAATTGAATTAATTCCATCCAGAAAAGATATTGTAATGAAATAAGAATCACAGTTAGTTTTCTGATACCACTAGATAGAAACGGGAATCATTTCACGTCGCATTAAAAACGGACAGAAAATCAATTTAAAAAAAAACTACGTATGCAAAACCAGCATCAGATTTTGTCGAGAGCACTAGAGAGCCGAACGTATCTATCATTCATTAGTAAGTATATCTACTATCTAGAATCCAATACGACATTTTTTACAAACCGGGCACAAAGAACCACCAACCCTCACACCCAAATACAACATACAAACAAACCAGGCATGTGTGCGTTAAAAAACTTGAAAAAAATCTCACTGACCTGCGCACACCAGCGCGGGCCGCGTAAAAAATCACTGACACAAAGAAAGTCTACCCGAAACTTGTATACGAACTTTTGTCAGCACGCCAAGCACACTCACACGCGTGCTTCAAAAGGAACTCGGGCGTGTGTGAGTGTATGCACTAGCGTCACTAGCGCTAAACTTAGCGCTTGTGTGTGTATGCCCACAGTTGCAAGAGTCCAAAACTTCTCTTCAAAATGAACTTGTATATCGCCCTTCATCCAGCACAACGAATCACAAGTTTTGCATAACTCAATTTAAAGTTTAAAATCCTTTTATTTAAGTTAGAAGATAAGACGTTCCAAATTCGATTGAAAAGCTGCGCAGCGCGGGTAGTTTTAGTATGAAACTTGGTGGCGCGAGATGCACCGAGCGAGAACATAGTCCAGGGTATATCCATCTCTTTTACGCCCACCCGCCGCCCGGGGCGCGGGCTAAGGGGGAGGGTGTCGTGTCGCGTTGATGAACATTTTTCTCATTTTTTCTTTATTTTTACGCGAATCGTTTTTAAAAGGGTTTCGTCATAATTGCGTCGCCGCTCCTGATTACGTTACCGCAACCGATAACCTCTTCCGAAATGAGGTACTTCCGTTGATCGGAAGTTCTAAACAAAAATTGTTTAAGTTTTTATTAAGAAAATAAAATTTTGAGAAAACTTTTTGTAAAGTACATGGTAATATACATTTCTCTTTTTTAAAATATTTTTGTTTACAGCAATTAAAACAACAAATACTATAAACAAAAAAGCCAGTACAACGAGTAAGCTTATTGCAAAGACATTTTTCAACAATTTTCGACAGAAAATTAATCAAGTTATCAACCATCCGATCCTCGGCCCAAGAGGAATTGAAAGCAAACCGACAGAAACTAATGCAAGTCTGAATAGTTAGAGAAAAGAACGCAAAAAGGTGGACGTAAACATTACGTTACGTACGCATGTCTCGGCCGTTACGCGGGAAACTTTATTTTCCCGCCTTTTCTCAGCCGCCATGCTCATTTGAATCTAATTAGAATGCTGTAACTTTGAGAGCTTTTGGTGACATGTTTCGACCTTTTTTTTTAATTAATAAATTGTCAAATGAAACAATATTAGTTTGAAATTTAAAATCACTTGTTTAAGTGTTCATGGAAAAGAAATAAACGTAATTATCAAAAACCATGTTTAACAAGCAAATTAGCTTTGGTTGCTTTTGGAAAAACCGCGGAAACTGAAAGAAAACAATTGAAAAATTCATATTAAAACTGTAACAAAAATCGGATAATCTGCGCTTATTTCGGCCGCATCCTCACAGAAGGGGGAAAAACAAAAAAACCCGCCGGCACCGGCAGTCGTTTAGCATCGGCGGCGCGCGCCGCTCGCATCCAACCTTATGTTCTTTTACATTACGTGTTTCATTTCGCGTAGAGTTTTGGACCGCGGTAGTTCGGCGCGAAATGTACACAAAATTGTGACTCTTTCGAAACAAAAACAATGCAACGTGAACATTTTTCGAACAAAAATCTTTCGGCTAAACCTTTGGTAAACACCGCAACTAGACGCAGTTCAAACTAGATTTTATTTTAAACAAAACACTAGTTTTTTTAGTTTTGTCAATCGATCATTTTGAATATTATGTTGTTTTGGTTGAACAAACTCTACCGGATCAAACTATAAGCGACAGACAAGGAATCGATAGTTAAGAAGAGAAGAGAAGATGGCGCTCGCATCTTCTGTCAGCCTCTATTACTCAATTGTGCAACGGGCAGCCAGGCACTACTTAGAAGATTACTGTCACACTGGTAAGATTTCATTTTTTACTGCATTTACTACATTACATCGAAAAATCTAATTCAAAAAGATAAAGCTCAAAGCCCCAACCAATTAAACACTTTATTTATTATTGTAATTATCAAATATAATGTAGGAAATTAATAAAAATGTATTATAATATATACATAGTATAGTGCACACAAACATAAAGACTTTTTGCTCGATAATTATCTCTTTATTTAAAAACCTAATGTTCGAAATTCAAAAATTTGACAATTTATAAGGACCACTTCGGCGCATGCTGCTACGTATTTTTGCGGTGGTATCCGTTGCTCCCGTAGCGAAAGTTGCACAAACTGGCAAAGTTTGTCTCAACTTCTACCATCTTCTCTATTAAATAGACATCGGGGTTGTAGTAGCACAGTCTTGTCAACTGCCTCATAAATATCTGTTAGTCGAATTTTTTCAGTACATAGTTCTTTTTTAATTATAAAAATATGAAAATAGTATATTTTTATAAGCAATAAGTGCTTTTTTTAAATATGAAAAAGGAAATATAGTTTTATTCGTAATGAATGAAATTTAATTTTTATAATAAAAAATATAACGAATCCAATGGAGCTTATAACACTATAGTAAAACTGACATCAAAAGGTATAAACATTTTTTTTGTGAAATAACCAACATAAAAATCTCTCTATCACAAGCATAATTAAAAAAATAATTAATTTAAAAAATCTGATCTATGCATAATTAAAACCTAAGTCCGAATTCATATTTAAATTATATTGGATCATTGTGACAAAATTCAGTAGATTTAACAACATATGTGCTTAATTATTAATAAATAATAAAATAATTACTGTATTAAACATTACACTTTCATTGACTGTGATCCTTTCTCTTTTATTTTAGAAGAAAAAGCAAAGGAATTTGAGCTTTTAAATTCCTACTTTCAAATATTTTTCTGTTTATTTTACAATTTATTAATAATTATAGAATTATATTTCGCTGACTGACTTAAGATTTTCTGTGTTCTTAATTATGCTTTAATTAATTAAGGACATAACGAATGTTATTTTATATAACGGACATGGAACACAAATATATTTTCGTATAAACTTTTCCAGTATAAAAATCACATAGTTACAAAACCATAATTACTTATTCTTTTATAACAAAATACAAAAGTTTCTTTAAAAAACTTCATTTGGTGTGAATGCTTCTATAAGCTCTAAGTTTCTTTAATCTTTAGCAGCGATATCGAACAATGTCAAATTCCACAGTCAGTAAGAAAATGTATTAATTTGAAACAGTTTAAATAATTTTGGTTGTAACATTTTCCGTTGCGAACACGTTAACTGTTATAATTTGTAAATACAATAAAAGTATACTTAAACAAAGACTTAATAATAGTGTCTTATAACAATAATAAAAACACGTACTTTTAAAATTATGGACTAAATTTCGTTTAACTGATGTTTTGTGTCATAAATTAGTTACATCCTTAAATAAAGCTGTTACCTATTAACAATATAAACATAACTACATTTAGTTAGATTTTAGCTAAATTCAGTTGCTCAAAATGGTCGCAACATTTTGTAGATGCATTTCTACAGACCTTATACTTAATTGTTATTATTTACCTAACAGGTTCGACTTCTGTCTTGTAAATAGTAATGACGTTATTTAAAACGGATTTAAATTTAAATATTTAATACCAACAATCATTGTGTAACGTAAATAAATACATTTTAATGCTGTACAAAATTTAAGTAGCGCTAAAATTACCAGTTTATTAGCCAGCCAATTATATAAATTTAGGGTAATTAAAAAATATTTGCATATGATTTTGAACAGTACTCCCAATAATAATGTGCAAAAATTATCACGATATCCCCTGCATTGTGCACGCCACATACGTCAGTCCCTGGCCGTACACTAGCGACGCTGCATTTTCTTGTTATAAATTGGTATCAATTTCGCAGTACATCTCTTTTATTTCGCCTCTGCATAGATTGGCTTACAAAATAAAGTAATAAACCGCTTTAGTCCATCCTGAAAATAGATTTATGATATAGTGAAAGATTTTTGAAATATGATGAGTATTTTTGCAACGTAATTTTCTTTCTAAACTTTTTCAAATTTTATAATTATTATGAAAATACCATATGAATTCATATTTCATTTGAATACTAAGAAATAAGAACCTAATCACACCATCCGTTAAAAAATTAAGCACGAAAATTTTACATTATTTCTCTCTATCTTTATATTTCAAATTACAAACATAAAACATTACTTAGATATTACATGAGATAAAACATTACTAACAAAAAATGTTCAAATGTTTCATTATTTGATAATAACAATACGCCCTTAAGTTGAATGCAGCGCTTGGTATCGTTGTGAACAAAACTCTCTCCATAAATTTTTATTTGAATTTGACAGGAATTGTTCTTGTATTTATTATTATAAACCTAGTAAAATTGATGACAAGGCTTATATTTTATAATATGTAATCTTGCGAAGACACACATACACTTTTTAAATAAAAACAATGTATTGTTAGTTTAAAAAGGTTATAAGTGTATGTGTATAAAATGCAGCATGCTTCTTTATCACCAACTCGATTTCAAATAAAAAAGTATTTAAGTAAAACAGCTCAAATTATCATTTATTACCGAAATATACGAATTTTTTGGTATTTATTTGAAAAAAATAGTCACTTTACAATCTTATTCGACTCATAACATAAATCCTACTACTTATATTTTCCGTATCTCCTACAAGTAAAATGCCTGTCACAAAATTCAATGTTAAACAATTTAATAACGTTATCTATATAATTATACTGTGTATAATATAATGTGTATTCTAAATTATCAGATTTTGTATACTCTTATTTAAAGTAATAACTTTAATACTCTATAAATCTTGTTCCGTATCGACTTATAAACTTTCATTGTATATTGCCTCGCTTATTAAAGTTAAAATATTGTTTAGAGCACAGTTTAGAGTGTATTTTAAATACAATACTTAAGTGTTAGGAATGTTTATTAGAAAACTGTTACAGATTTAATGGTAACCATAACAACTCGATAACCAACTCATTTATCCTAACTTTATATTACAATATTCTTTTTATCCTTAATGGGGTAGTTCTTGGCGAACTACTCCTCGACTGCAACTAACTAAATCTTACATTTCATCACCTTTTGATTAAAATACTTATAAATATATCACGACACTTAATAAAATTTGCATTAGTACTACAACGAAACACAATTATTTCCTTTTATTGTCATGCTCGAACGCTTGTCTATTGGAGTGCACCGCACAAACCAGTTGGTGGGCCACGGGGCGACCAGTCGATTTGCGTTTATATGCTAATGCGTGCATCTCCCGCTCAAAGGCCAAGGTCGGCCCGCGGGCACTTGTGCGCGAGACTGTACCCTATCTGGCTCAAGTAGTATACAAGTAATATTAGTATACAAGTTATAAATAACTAATATACTGTATAATAAGCTGTTCATTTCTATTTTAAATAGTCACGGTATTAATATAAATATTGTTTACCATGTTCGACTAAGGCTAGACCACAATGTACTTTATGCATTCCAGTTAATTAATCCGGTCCCCGTAACGTTTCTTCTCAAATATTACTTCTTGATAGTTAAGTTCTGAAGATACGGGACCGTCTGTGTCCTACTTAAATTTAGAATGACATTAAAAAGGTTGATTTATTTTGATTCAAGGAAAACAAAACTTTAAACCTATTTCAAAAAAGTTCAAACTCAAAAATAATTATATTTATAAACTTTATCCAATTTAAAATTGTTTTTAATAATTTTAAATAATTTTATGTAAGACAAACTCTGAAATATAAAATTTTTGCTTTTTAGTATTCGAAGTCTTTTTTTTAACATCTGAGTGATAAGTTTGCCTGTCAATATGCCTGTCTATCGTTTGTGTTGAGAATCTTTGTTTGAAGGTTGCCATCGATTTCCCATCATCAGATCCTGATTTGGTGACAATGGAACCACATACCACTATATCAAATAATAAAAAGAGTTTTGAAGATCGGTTCGGTCTACAATATTGGAACAATACTACAATACTATTTATACGAAAAAATACATACAATGAACCTATAACTTCCTCCTTTTTTGAAGTCCGTTAAAAAAAGTTCGAGTAGCGATCAAAACTTCGTTGTACCATGTTTGATACTAAAAATAAAAACAGTAGCATGCTCCTACAACAAATTGAAACGCCACTGGAATTACATTCCAAAATCAAATTTTGAATCATAGGTAGGTGTTACCCGCTTTTTATACTTTTTTAATTTCACGAGCCCGAGACACGGCAGATTATGCCGAAAGCGGCATAATAATGTAACAGTACAAATAAGTGTAACGTCTCGTGGTGGGCTGCGGGTGCTCTCCGTGCTCCAAACTCATCGCACGCTCAATTACTTGGGGAACAAAAACCGCCGATTCAAAACCGTGATTCATAAGCTATGACTACTGTCTACTGAAAAATGCTTTATAATAAAGAACAACTTGCAAGGTTCTTATATCCAGTTTTCTTTGCCAATATTAGTAAATATTTCAAAGATATTTTTAAATACTTCCAAACTAAAATTTTGGGCTGCAACAGGCTTAGAACCCGTGATCCCTCACAATTCGGTCGACCGCTCTTACCGCTGAGTTAACTAGAACATGTAACCTCATCATCTCATTTAAGTTATTTTTTAATTTCTAGACTATCTTGTTTTATTGATTATATTTACCTAAAACGCAGCCATCTCGAGTTCGCCATTTTTATAGATGCCATGCACGCCATGCGCCATGTGATCATGACGCTTGCAACAGTAGCGAAATATCGGGAAATAAATAAAATGTAACATGGTATACATGCCGTTAATAACTATCTATTTATTAATGACCATGAAAATTTAAAACAATATTTCACCAGTTTTATTCGAAATCCAGCCTATAGTGCTCCTCCACAACGGGTAAAGTCCATTCTGCGTGCTTTTAAACGACATCTGCTTTTTATCTCCTACGGTTTACATCATAGACAATCCTACAAAGGAAAATTTGTTTTCTGCGTTAAGCTACTTGATCACAGATAAAGTTTTTATACAGAATTCTTGACCATAACTTTAAATTCACTCGATATCTCGATAATATTAAGCTGTTGTATTCACTCATTGCAGACACCCAATTAGAAAAATATTTTACATTCCGAGTATTACAAGTATTTGTTTTTTACTAAATACCATACGCAAGTCACTGAAGTTAGTTTCATAATTATAACGTCAAAAGCTGCTGACGATTCCATTCTATGCTTATTTTGACACGTTTGCCTATCTTCAAATATTTACTATTGTAACGGATGATGATTGTATTTTGTTTAAAAAGTAAAAACAAAAAGTTTGCTATCGCCTTGACTACCACAAAAACGAATTAAATTTATTTCAATTTATATTGAATTTAATTATCCTATATCTATACAGTCTTTGGTCCATACTCCACAGCTATACATTAACCCATGTCTATAAACTAAAAGCAGTAGCTCTAAGCTGCGTCCTTTAACTTGCACTCAAAAAATATCTTGAACGGCTTCGTTAAAGGACAACCTTTTGTCCTTGATGCAAATATTAACACGGCCGGTCACCCACACGATAGAATGCACCGGCATCTTGTTGTTATGATAATTTTATTAATAACTTCGCGTCTATGCTAATAAAAATGTTTATACATACAAACAAACGCAGTCAGGATTTAAAAATAATAATGAATACATTTAGTTTACAGTCTACGTGTGATTTAAATTAAAACCTTTAATTTTAACTAATGGGGAACATGCGTAAACATGACATTTGAATAGAATATTATATATATATACACAAATAACAAAATGTGCAATACAAATATTGCAATAAAAATATACGATTGGTTGATATATATATATATATATAGTTAGTAATGCACAAGGAGGCGCGCTGTAAGTACGAAAAAACAGTCATGATAAGCGTCAATCACGACACGAGAAATGTTGTCATATATTATAACATGATTTTCTACCGTCAAATCCTCATAAAAACCGCCTTGTTATATCATATATTATCCAAAAATGACCATAACGTTTAAACGATTTTAATTACCTTTAAAAGAGGCGTGAAAAAGCACTTTTTGGGCCGGTAAGGTGAGGGTGGCTAGGGCAGTGTGTCGCATGTTGCACTAGCTATCTTCACATATGAACTCCTCTACTTCTTATCATCAGGTGGTGTCGAGTCATTTGCTGAGCTTTATATTTTAAAAAAAACTTGGTACGTCACATATTTAATATGTATACAATAAAATGTTTAATCAATAGATCAAACTTATAATGTTATATTATTTTAATTTTAAAATATATATCATAATACATTCACAAAAGATCAAATAAATAAATAAACTACAGTTCTGCCGTTTAACTCCAGAAATATGTATCCTTAATTAAACAACCCTAAAAACTATTTTTCATAATAATACTAAATATACTAACATATATATCTAATTAAAACAACTAGTTTAAATTATTCATCATAAGCTTATAAATAATTAAAGTTTTTTAATTTTATTTAAGTATCGTGTTTTTAGATTTTCATTTATCTAATGGTCCTTATGTTCTTCATAAAATATTGTACAGTAAATTTATGTGCTTTATTAAAATCGACTGCGCCCGTGTGAAGTTCGGCCTCTCACAAATGTTATATATTTTTCAATTCCAACCAGTCGTTCGAGAGTTTACCCATACAGCCTCACTAACTCTCTGAAATGAATAGTATGGATGAGCAAAATATATAATAAATAAAATCTAATAACTGTAAGTCGAAGGAAGGAAATAGATGTATTTTTATAACCATTTTCATAAGAAAATGTGGAAATACTTTAATGATAGATCAGTATGTAGCGAAACAAAATTTACTTTGAACATTTGGGTAAACTTTCTGCATTTTTCAAACAATTTTTCATTAACAGCTAGTTAGTAGTTCTTCTTAAATGCAATCAAAACTACACTTGTCAGTGTAGTTTGTAATACTTGTCATTTTTTTCTCGATCACAGATAATTTCCTGCTAAGTTCTTCATGGAACAGATCAATTATTAAATTCTAGAGTGGCAACAATTTGTGCGCAAGCGCATTAGCACCTTATTAGAGGCGGAAAGGCGCTCGGCTGCGTCGTTTGATGGTCGTGGTTAGAGGATTGTTTAGCTAACTGCCCAGTTAACTGAACGGGACCTTAGAATGTTCACTTAGTGATTTAACACCTTGTAAAATCTGCAGAAGTAGTGCAAGAATCTCGTCACCGTTTAGGCATGACATTTACAAATTATTTATGTCATTTCGTGACAAATATTTACGACATTAATACATTTTTTTTATTTTCGATTAAGCTTCATTAGCCAATTTACTTCCAGGCTTGAGTTTTTAACTATAGTAAGCTTTCTTACATAGTTTTGTTTTTTAGTTTTAAATTTGTTTATATGTATAAATTGGAAGCTTGTTGTAAAAACGTATACATGGAATGAAATTGTTATGGAATTATCTTTCTATACGTTATTATTGTATGTTAATTATCTAAATATATTTTAAAAACTAAGTAACGAGAGAGAGAGAGAGAGAGAGAACTAATATTTTTAAGCACATTAATTCTTTCAATTTGAATCTTCATGTCGACATTCAAGTCAGTCATTTGTGAAAGGTGACAGTGATCTAATTCTTCCTAATAAATTCGGCCGAAAACTGGTCGACGGACCGCGACGCAACTGTCGGTGGTAATAGAGCTTTTTGCGATCGTTTTGTGTCGATTTCGACGAGTTTCAGTTACGAACGGAGTTTGAAATTGGAGGAAAATTGATTTTTACATTGCTTGTAAACAAAAAATCTTAGAGCAATTACAAAAAATGTTATCGTTATATGTAAATATGTTTTTATATCTAAGGAACTCCTTGGCGTAGTGGTTCGAACGATCCAGTTGCCAAAATTTTCAAAATATTTAGTCCCTGGTGGGGTAAATCAAAATTTGATATCTGGAGCTCCAGGCACATACATTAAACTACTGGTCCAGATCGTTACTACAACCACTTTCACTCACCACGCCACATTGCGCCAATGTGTTACAGCCCAAAACTTTTCATATGTTTCTCCCATGTTTGGAGGCAGGAGTTTTATGGTAAAATTAAAAAAATAACTTTATTTCCTGTAAATAGTGTCGCGGTGGACCTATTTAATTAAAATTACTTTGAAAGACTTTATTTTTTCATAAACAATCAAGTCTTTTCAAAGAAGTTTTAATATAATATGCATCTTATTTTATCCACCCGAAACAAAGTTTCAACGTTAAATGTCGTCAAAAAATCAATTGCAACATAACCGCGTGCTAGAATAGTATAACCTTCTTCACACAAATACTAAAATTGTATGAATGGCACGCGAGTCTAACTCACGTGCTCCTCGCTAAGGAGTTTACAAACATCGTGCGGCGGCCGGCGATTAGCACGTCCGGGCGAGTCGGGCGCGGCGGCCGAGCTTTTTTTAGTTTTCGATGGAAATATGAATAACGCGAATTAAATGCAGCAATGGAAATTAATTTTAAGAATCTTGGTAACTATATGAGATGACAACACTATCACGAAGGTTTTCGACCGACTTTGGAGGACTTCGGAGATGGGAGTTTGAAGCTAGATACGGATAAATAAACGCTATTTATGAAAGTTTAAGTTGTTAGTGTATTCTGTGACCCTCAAATGCTTTTTATAGAATCCACACTATATACCCTATAAAAATCTCAAACTCATAAATGTTATATAGCCTATAACCGTTAAATGGACTATCCAACACAAAAATATTTTTTCAAAATTTCAACCACTACCAGAGATTAGCGCATTCAATCAAACAAACTCTTCAGCTTTATAATATAAGTATATATGTGAGTAAGAAAAAGATAACATAAATTGGAAGCGTTTATTTTAAAAATGTTGTATGTTTGATGTTATATATGTAGTTTTATTTAAAAGACTTAATAATTAATGTTACAATTTGGAAAATAGGGGTTGATAGATACTAAGACACTATTTTGTGTTAAAATGTATCACGTCTTCAGCGGAAACTTAATTTTATTTAAGTTCTTAATTTATAACTCATTGTCCTTCTCAGACTATTTAGTATTAGTTTTTATGTTTTATCTATTTACACACGTGTCCAGGCTATGTTTTGAAGTCAAAAACCTCTTATCGCGCGAAAAGAGCTGTGGTCACGCATACAAACACGCGCACGCTGTTTGTAAACAAGTGTAAACGACCCGTTAGATTGTAAACTTTCAATTTACACAATCGCTAATAGGAACTAACAACTTGATTCTTAATTCAAACAGTTTGTGAACATGATCAAAGCCGAAGTGGCAATGTTTTGAATTAGAAATTATTATTTTTACGTTTAAAAGATATTTCTACTTTAAGGTTTTCCCTATAATATTTGTTTTCAAACTACCCCTACAATAAAGAGAACAAAACAATAAAGATATTATTCTATAGTAATATTAATTGGTCGTTTATTATATATAGCTAGACTAAGGAACAGCAATCCCTTTTCAATATAAGACGAAGATGATATATAAATAATAACTTAACTTTCTAGAAAAGAGATATCAAACTGCTATAATTAGTATATACTTTTACCTTATTTAAGGTACAAGCAATTTAAACGAAATAAATACGAAATACAAACTTGACGTTTAAATTACAATATATATAATTAAAATTAACTTATAATGATGTTAATAATACTGCTTTAAAATATTTTAAAAGTCTAGAAATACCCAAGTGAATTTATTTTGACAAATTACTTATCGAATAAATACAAAGTCTACAGCTCTGCTAAACTTTAAATTTACACATTAATATACACGAGGAACTGAGTATACACGATAAAGAGAACCCCCTTCACACTCCAGCGATTCAGGTTCGCTTCACGTTTGGGGTCAAGTGTCACGGGGTCAAGGTGACACGCACAAGGTCACGCATTGTCAAGGTCGCGTCACGCGAACACAAGTTACTAGTCTCGGACTTAACTGTGACCCCATTGTACTGAGTTTCATTAGGCGCTTTTTACATTGTAATAAATATAGAAGTATATGTAATAATTCTTACAGCATACATCAGATCGATCTATGAGAATTATTTATAAGCAAATTGAAAACTGTGCTGAACGCGATGCTGTGTAAGAAAGCTCAATAGAAACTTAGTGATTATCTTAAACATACTATGCGAGAGATTAAATTAATTTAGGACGATTCATCTAAATTTATAAATATAATAAAATTAAGAATATTGACACGTAATGGTATAATCTATAAATGTTGTTACAAATATTTAAAAGCAGTTTTTTACTCCGCTTCTTTTCCATTGTTAAAGTATTCGTCAAAGTGAGGATAGGATTGAATATTGATGTTTTAAATAACTTAGAAAATGACTTCATTTCAATAAAGAGTTATTTAATTTTGTTTTGTTGTCTAATAATGGACTGAATCTTTCTGGATGACGTGAAAAATGACTTTTATGTAGCGCAATAAAATTTATGGTGATAATTTTAGAAGAAATACTTTATTGAAACAAAAAAGTACTATCAGACGTACTGTTTTGTTTACCAATATTCTATCAAAGTACTATGCATAAATAAAAACTCAGAAAGGAACGAGTGTTTTAACCAGCTAATGTTTTCTGAAGACATACAATTACATCGCTGTTACTATTAATTAATAATAAACCCAAGTAATTCTGTTATAGAGTTTCATAATCTTAAGTACACTTATTGAGTAAAAACCACAAAAATTTTATAGCTGTATTCGTTTTAATATTTAAATATAGACTAGAGGTTATTTAACACGTAATTCTGGAAGACAAAAATTATTATTTTAAAGAAAATCGTGGAATAATATAAGAACGATGGGTCTAATAAGTATTCAATTACTATTTGCCACTTTTGCCAGTCCTCCTCGAGGCAGGTAGTGCGCCTTTAATTCGTATGGTATGGGTATTAAAATCTATTATCTCCAGAATGATAGTGCACTTAAAGCATGAAATAAATTCTTAATTCTTGCAAGTGTTTCAAGGAAATTATTATACCACTTATCACAAGTGTCATCAGACTTATCACAAGTGTCATCAGATAAGTTCTTCGTTCTTCCTCACTGTTTATAGAGTGCAAACTTAATTGACTAGAAATAATTACGAGCGCCCAAGCATTATAGCCCTCCAACCCTCGATCAGATCAAACCCACCCCTGTCCTAGACAAATAAGTCAATCCAGTGTCTGCGTATCCGTAAAACACAACATATGCTCCAAATAAACAATTTGTTGGAATAGATCACCCTCCGTATCTAGGACCCTCTATTTGGCCTGGACTGTCAACATTTGAATACTGATATGTTCGCTGATTAACAAATAACCTCGTAAAATATGTATGAATTAAAGGGCTTTTGTTTTTCCACATAACGCACTTAAGTATACATACGAGTATTTAATTGTTTACCTACAATAACTCTCCTCATATATTTATACAACAATATATTTTCAATATTTATCTATGTACAAAAGCCTGAATTATAATAGAAATACGCATTAATCAGTTAGATTACAATACTTATATGTCAATTAAAGATTCCCATGTCATTTCCAATTTGAAGAAAAATATATTCGATTACCTTATGGTTTTTTGGTTGGTAGATAATTTTACTAAAGCCTATAATTTATTTTAGGCTATTTTGATTCTTTTAACTATTATCTACTTAAAATCAGTCTTAATTTTCTTATGTTCTTCACTATTAATGTCTTCGTCTACAATTGTATTATTTCCTGTAGTTTTATTAAATGTTAATCTCAATGAAACATTAAAAATAACATTGGTAAAATTGTTATTTTTCATGAGAATATATAATTATATTTTAACACTACCTGATGATCATAATATTCTTATATTGACACCAAATATTAGATTCAAATTGAGAATAGTTTAGCACTCTTATACTAACTTGTACGGAAACATAAACATTATTCTTTAATTATGAAAGAAAAACATATAACTAATGAAACATTATAAACATCGGCGACGAAAATACAAGAATTTTAACTAGAGACTTTCTGTTTAGAAGTCAGGTGCAGACTACTTAATTAGCCGTTGGCCGATTAACATGACATAATTATAAAATATACATCTGTTTTCACTTATATTCGACCCTAGGAAGTCTGATTCCAAGCAACCCTCAACACTTTCCACAACCAAATTGAAAGCACTCTTAAAATAATTGTGTATATTTTAAACTAATAAAAACCTACCGCTATGAAACACGGTTATTTTTCAAATTCATAAAAATGTATCGGTGGTCAAAAAGTCTTCAGAATAAAATCATATTCAAGCAGCCGTATGAATAAGCAATGAATACTAGTGAACCGGCCGAGTTCGCCAGCAATTATAGATGGGCTTGCACGTAATGTCGCGTGAAGAGGGCCCACCACAGAACGCGATGTCTAGGCGGGGCTTGGCCACACTGTCAGCGATTATGCTAAGTGAATGAATCTATTGACAATATTTATAAAGGGATAATCAACACCCTTTAGAGTAGTACCAAAACAAATTATTAAATTTTTCACTGTTATCTGTCACACATGAAGTTTTAAGTTTTGCAAATAATAACTCGAGTTCAAAACTTCATTAGAAAATAGCTATACATAAAATCTATTTATTGTCATAATCCCTTGAAAATTGGAAATAAAACTAGATTTTGTTTTGTGTGTTGTTACAAACATTATTACTATTATTCATATCAGTATCAGTATTAGTATTAACAGTATTATTACTATTGGTCTTAAGATCACCTTGAAAAGAACTTTTTGCTCTAGGAAACAACAGACAAATCTGAATTTATAATAGACATTTATTAAAAGAACACCTATCTTATTAAAGCCTCAACCGAAGTTGTACCCATAGAATTATATTCAAATATATAATTGATAAGTTGTTATCAAAGTAAACAAACATGACATCTCACTCAGCGTAACAAATTATAGAAAGGTCGTAAGAATAAATAATAATGTTATCGATATACATCTCAAGTAGCACTTTCGACAAGCAATATTAAATTTAGAATAAATGAATCCTAATTGAATGACAATAGGTTTTGCTCAAATGGAAAAGTTCTGAAAAGTTGTCTTTTACAGAAGTCGGGAAAGTCCAAATATAGTCTCTTCAGCGAAACCAACCGCTTTCACTTGAGCCTCTAATTAGCTTAAAGTACTACAAAACTGATGTCTGGCCTTAGGTTGTTGTTTTGCTGTATAATATCGCCAGTTTTATTGCTAAGACTATTCTTGTTTATAACACGTCAACTATAACAAGCGTTATATCTCTAATATATGGAACTATATTTCTTAGCGACACACAGTCAATAGAGATTATCGTTATATGCATAAGAATATTCGACTAACCGAGCTTAAAGAAGGTATTTTTTTATACTCAGCAAATGATACGACACCGTCTGATCGTAAGCAGTATGAGGAAACCATATGTGAAGATAGCTAGCGACATACTGCCCTAGCCACCTCTACCTTGCCACCCCGAAAAGTGTCTTTCATACAACATGGGCTCCTTCTGAAGAGTTCACGCCTCTTTTAAAGGATCAAAAGAGGGCGTACTCTTCTGGAGCCTATGTTATTTGCAGGACGTAAAGTGGACGTGTTGGTAAGGGAACAGATTAATTTAGAATCTAAATAGCGATTAACATTCGTTTTGTATGCTCTACCGCTAGTATAACGGGGTGTGTTTTAAATAGTTTGACTTAATACAGGTTAAGATGTAGGAGCAACCAAAGTGTTAGTACTGTACGACTTCAGAGTAACTTTCTTCCACGTATGCTCAGCTTGTAAAAGGAATTAACATTTTAAGACGATAATTCTACATTTTATCAGATGCAAGAATGAAAGAGGTTAATAACATTTGCCCTAAAAACTTATAATGTTTATGGTTGTATCAACACAAAAGTGGACATTACCACCAATAAAGCTATGACACACGGGTTGTTACCCGTCTGTTTGTCCGTCTACAGAATTAATGTCAAGTAGCAATTGGTTGCGTAACTGACGGTCAATGCCGCTATAGTACAGCCTCCCACTAAATCTCTGTAGATTACCATAGGCATATAATAATAATAAAATTCTTACATATACACTTATTATGTAGGAAAAAGTTAGGTGACATTAAAAACTTTCGCTATGTACACTCGATAACGGAAAAACAAAACAAAAAAATATTAAGCATATTTTTAAAATATTTTCGAACCCCTGGCCGTGTATCCTGCAACAGTTAGGGTACACACTACTTGGCTAGGTCGTCAATTTTGGATGCAAAACAAAAAAATTGGTAGGTTAGATTACTAAATTCAAAATTCATTTTATTTGTTCAGTCAATTTCGAATTGTAATTATGTTGTGCTACCAACCGTTTATCAGCCATCAGATCTATTCTGAAATGATCAGGAAAGAAACTCGGCAAGTTTTACATCTTAATATTAATTAACGAAAGTGTCATGACTTTATTTAAATTTAATACTAATTACAATATATACTATATTTTCTGTATGAGAAGAGGCTTTATATTTAATACATTTTAGATAGATTTAGGCCAGGGTGGAAAAATAAATTTATTATGTATTTCTATCTGTCTACAGCTGTAGGCGCAATCTGTGAACGACAGTGTTCCATAGAAAAAATATATAATCTAATTATTTGTTTCAGCCGCAAAGCCTTTGAAATGGAAAGAGCTTTTCGTTTTTTATCAATGGCTACGTTTCGCGGAATTTTTTAGGCATAACTAACTCTTAAGGTTGGCTTAACAAAAAACATCTATTCGTCTTTAGACGGGAGAGAATTAGGTTAGTAAATTTATGAAATAAATATGGCTTTGCCGTTGGTTATGACGTTCAGCGAATAGAACATTTTAATTGCTTATTGTTGTCTTGCAATGAATTCGAATGGATTTATAACTTGTTTAATAATACAGGGGGTGTAAATTCGTAATTCCATTCGGCTGCTTATTGTTGCTAAATCATGAACTCTATATTTCAAGTAATAAAGTTCATTATAAAAGAAAAGTAAATGTTGTTTATATATTGAATAGAAATAATAATTATACATCCCCAGGTTAATAAACCTTACAGAAGATCACAGTCAAATAACTTTACCTTTCTGAGCTACGTTTTCGTTTTGGTGTAATATTTTAATATTGTACATGTAAAATAATCAAAAGTCTATGTTTCAGATAATATTTCCACAAGTTTTTCTGTGTCTTTTTTCTTAATTGAAGTGAAAAGTCAAACAGATGAATTCAGTTTTAATAAGACATAAGAGACTATTAAGAATGGAATGTATACGAATAGAAAAATAACACAGCACAGTTTCGGCACATTTCAGTGATAGTGGAGCTTTAAGCATAAATAGGGTTGTCCAATGAGCGTTAACGTCCGTCGCAGACGCATGTAATTAGCGACGGAAGTGACGTGACGTCACGTCCGTCGAGACAATTGAGCCACTTGTGCGCCGAGGTCAGGGTCTGGAGTGCACTGGTTGCTGGGAATACATTATAATGTGCAAAAATCTATCAATTAAAGATCATTCAGTAATCTTTAAATAACTGATTTACCTTTTATATCCATATATCTATAACCCCTTATTTATTCCAATATGAAAATAATATAATCTTCTTATATATAAAAATGAATTTCTATTCGTTTGTCTCGTGCAACTCAATAACTGCTGGACCTATTGGAATAATTATTATTGTGTTTTATACGGTTTAATTCAAGGCTGATTTAAAAATAAAAATAACGGAAAATCCTTAAGAAAATCGTAAAAAATACACAAGTGAAAATTTGAAATTTGGTCTGACATGCTATACACAAATACTGTCATTTTTCCATCGCTACTTCGATTATCTTTTAATAGATGGCGTTAGTGGTAATTGGAAGGTGAAACAAAGTTGACCAGGTCAATTAGTATATAATATTTCTCACACTCATGCTTTAATTTTTAAGCCCTGTAGGCCACATCGACGAGGTAAAATGATCTTTCATGGCAACCCTTTAGAGTTCACTGCTTAGTCCTGTTGTTTCCAGAAATTTCTAAAATCTTTGGGCAGTGATATGTTGTACCTCCTCTGGGTGCAATAAGGGACTAAATAAATGCTTCTTTTATGTATTCAAGAGCTGACTTCTGTCAAAGCCTACATACCACGTCTTACTTCATAACCATTTAAAACAAGTGTTTGTTTAATTTGCAGTGCCCTGTAAGAATTCTTATCGTTACACAGATTTTGTGTTATAGACTTAGTTTTGAATCCTTATTTATTAGGGCTTTCGAATGTTTTTGTCCTTGTACAACTGCAGGGAGCAAAGCTGTTAACATTATTGTTATGGCTTCAGACGTACGATGGTGATAGCTAGTAACTTAGAAAAACTTCTACCACTAACCTAAACAGAACATTTCTGCCTAAGAACTCGGTCTTCTAGACCTGAGAAGGTAATCTCAACTAGAACTAGCGTTGGTAACGTAAGTTCGTACTTCTTTTCTAGTAGTATAGCCAGAGCGTGAAATTCATTACCGGCACACGCATTCTTATAACGTGGTTTCCTCATACCATGTTTTATGAAGGAGGGAATGCGTTTGTCGCAAAGCGTAAAAAGGCTCTTTTTGGGCCGCATGGAGATGGCTGGGGCAGTTGTGCATGATGCATTAACTATATTCGCATATTGACTCCTCTTACTGCTAACCAGCCGGCAATGGCGAGTCATTACTGTACTTAAAAAAACAGTAATAAAATAAATCTGACTTATTTTAAAGTTTAAAGTACCTATACATATGTATTTTGTATTGTTACATTACTAACATAATAATAATACTCATTAATAGATAACGATTACCGCGTTAATATATGACCGCTTGAGAGTATTATTGACATATACTAAGATAATGAAGTAATTAATTTGTGTAAAGAATTCAAAATAATGTAAATTTATATTGAAATTTCAAAGCGCAGTCAACTCTGTGCGCACAAAAAGAATAGTCAAGCTTAACAACGTAACTCAAAAATGACTCTTATTTCAGAGGAGTAAGGTAACACTTTAAAACACAATAAACTGGTCAATTCACTTTACATTTTAGCGCAATTTTAGCGATCAATCAGTTTGTTTTCTAGTCTGGTATGGATTTTGATGCTTTCACAACATTTTTTTTTAAACAGAACTATTCCGGAGTGATAGCTTGAGATTTGCCAGCAACATTTGTCGCCAAAGTCGCAGTAATACTTAAAATCACATTTTAATTTTAAAGTTAATAATTTAAAAATATAAAAATATTCTCAAGTAAAACTACAACCAACATCAAATTAAACGTGTATTTTATCTATATTTTTCAATATTTAAACTGACAAAAAATATTTTAGATTTAAAATCTGTAATTCATTTTTGTTTGTGAAATACTTAGATACTTATCAATATAGAAATATAGCAGTAGTATATATAGTATTATTTCCCTTCCATCAAAAACTTTTAGAATATTAAAATATTTAAAACAGTTTTTCTTAGCAATAAATTTAATAGCTACAAGTGTCGCTGCACTTTCATTGTACCGCGAAATACCGAAGTAGTTCGCATCTTGTAAGTAGACTTGTTAACATATTCATAGAAGTCCACATCATTGCAATACCAGTTCTATTCGAACGTTTATAAAGTTCTTATTAGATTAGACACGTCTCTTTGATTAATTAAAAATGAAACCTTAATTTCAATGGACACTTACAGCAGCATGCCAATGAAAGCCTGTTGAAGGCATGTACTCATAGTCCAAAAATACTACCATTACAACCCCAAAAAATTCGCTCTATTCTCAACTGTCACTTGGCAACATTGAAAAATGCATCCGCGAGACAAAAGCAGGCTATTACCGCTCCACGATTAGCCCTATTGACACTACGTTACCAATTAAAAAGGGAGGGGTGCCTTTTCGTCTCGGTTTTTTCAGCAGACGGTTTTTCAGGCCGCGGGCGAACACCCCTTACCCCCCCGTGGCTGTACAGAAAAATCAATAACGCAGCACTTTTTTCCGCGCGTAAAGCATGCACCGACACGGCGCTGTGTGTGTCGGCCGCACGCACACACGATCGCGATGCATTGGGCTGCTAGCGTTTTTTCTGAGGTATAGAAATCCGCTCACGATATGCCATAGGTGTCCTTACGGTATGTCATACAATAGACGGTGCAACTGAAGGCTGGGTTAATTTGCACCTCTGAACATTTACCGCATACCTATTTCTATTTATACGCAAAATATTACCTACCCTATTCCTTTTAGCATCAGTCATTTCATTATCAAACGATAACATTTTGACGGCACAGCCATACATTTCAGAAATGTACAAACTGAAAACAATTTCAAAACATTCTATCATCAAGCTTTTGTTCAAATTCTCCCCAAGAAATAGCCATAACTCGTGCTCTTAAAAGGATTGCGACGAAATAAAGTACAGATTCTTCAAGAAAACTCGTTGCAGACGCCCTTGTGTGTTCTACTTAGTGTGGTGTAGTGTTATTATTGTTAGCGAATCTGGTCTATAAAGCTTTAGAACAGTGACCTTGCAGATAGTCTGAATGGGAACGCTTCCGTGATCTTTGAGACCCAATCAGAGTATAATGGAATCAGTAAATGAAAGGCTTTAAAGCAGAGGATGTAATCCCATAACCATATAATTTGCATGACTCGTAATGCCCTATACGTGCGACAACCGCACATCACTAATTGCAAACGCAGACTAACGTAAAAAAAGCATCACATTTAAAAAAGGAACGGTTTGCACATTTTTATTTCGCAATAGCAATGACAGTACTGGCGCCATCCCGCTTGCACGGTATTGTTTCGGTGTGGATCTCGTCATCAGTCCATCTTTGTCTGCCGCATACTTTTTTAAATGTGCAAAAATATAAAAACTCCGAATGTTGCGGGGGTGGGGGCGTGTGGACGCGCGCTGGTGTGCGTCGCGATAATGCTTGTTTTAGGGCTTTGCCCCGATCATAAGTCAATACCATGTTTTAAGTTTGGAACCATTGCGAACTGAAGTACTCAAATACACGGGCCCTCTGTGTAAACAGGAAAAAATAACGCCGAAACAATAATTCCGACGTGCCGTTCTCGCTGGGAACTCGAACTTCCCGAGCATAAACAGCATATGTTATAAAAAGAAAGGCTTATTTTTGCCATCGACATAATTTGTTTCTTTTTTGCTATTAAGAAAAGGCAAAAAAATTTAGCCCATGTAGCAATCTTATGTATGTATATTACCAGCAATTATTGCATTGAAAATGCAAGTGAAACACATTTGAATACATGAGTAATTTTTAAAAGTTCGGGAACAAAAAAAGTCTGTTTTCCACCAAGAAAACATTTAAAATTTATAAAATAAATTACCAATTCAGATACAATACATTCTGATTGTAAATAGAAATCCCGAACGCAGCCTTATATGCAAGCAAAATATTATGACATCGACAACAACCATTCGTCATGCATCTTACTCAGAAATTAAAAAAAAAGCACAAAAGATTGTCTCGCCAGTGCAACCATTTGTTAATACATATAATGAGCTGTTATCTTAATTTTAATTATATCATTAATTAGATATGGATCACGGAACTTTGTTATCATTTAAAAGTTTTTATATACAAAGATGACTATTGACCTTGAGACTCCTTGGTTTTAAACTATGGGACTCTAGTTAGGGGCTCTCCACTAATTTCATAGCCCGATAACAATTAGCCAAAACCAAATGATTTTTTTGTTAAAAAAAACCGGGCACCTTTCTCCGCCTTTCACCATTAAGAATTAGCGCTCTGTTAATCACAAGATAACAGGTCCCAGTAGTTTTTGTCTACGGATTAGACTGGCTGATCAACTGAGCCGACTTTGTTATCATTTGCTCTTAGAGTGACCAGATGTATCTAATTTAAGAGACTTAGAACCGGCTTCCAAGTTGAGAGTTTGAAGGAAACACAATCTTA
This sequence comes from Acentria ephemerella, assembly GCA_943193645.1. Taxonomy (NCBI): domain Eukaryota; kingdom Metazoa; phylum Arthropoda; class Insecta; order Lepidoptera; family Crambidae; genus Acentria; species Acentria ephemerella. Next base: position 2,081,974 of record OW971887.1, read on the forward strand.
ATTCAACACTTAACAAGAAAAATATCCAAACTCGCTTATAATGAAAATAAAAAGTTCATAGTAGGTCAAGTCCAGGGGAACAGCTCGCGGTCAGAACGGTCACTCGGATTACTTACCACCTCATTCTTAGGTCATCCTTTTTCCAGGATATTTTCAAAAGATCTTACCAATGTTTATTGTAATGACAAAATTAAATTTGTGATAAGTACATACGGTACGATTGCCAAAAATTTCTCCGACACACAAAAATCTCTACACTTGCAAAAATATGTAAAAACAAAGCATGCGTGCGCATTTTTATAGAATTTTTCATAGAAACTATGCTTACAATCGAAATATTATTAGCTTCCATATTAAAAATAGATCCTTTTGTCCACCATTAAAATATCTTGATTAATACATTACAAGTTTTTTTTTTAATAAAAGAAATCACATTCTCCAAATCTACTTTACGCACAAAGAGATTTCGTGACTCCTTTCTTTGTCGCACAGCTGGAGCGTGGAATTGCTTACTGAAACACGTATTCCTTCATTCTTACAACAACCTTCAAAAGAGGTGTGAAAAGGCACTTTATGAGCTAGCAAAGTAAAGATGGCTAAGGCAGCCTGTTTGCTAGTTAGCTCTCTTCGCATATGGAGTCCTGTTGTTTATTATCAGCCGGTGTTAAGTCATTTGCTCTATTTTTTTAAAATCTAAATGTTTGTTCCACTCATACATTCATAATCTTTATCATAATTAATAAAGTCAGCAAGTAGTATTGATTCTCAACAAGATCTTCTAGATCCACAACACTGACTGTCTCTCTAGAAATAAATGTGAACACGCATGCAATTCATGCTTAACGTATTTATAATAAGAAAATAATATATTTAAGTTTTAAGTTCTCAATAAATAAAGTGTTTTTCTTATTAAGCTTCTAAAGTCTTTAGAGCAAGTTGCATATCTATGACGTCGAGATTTATTGATAACTTCAAACTCAATTACATAAGCTCTAAAGATAACAAATAAAAACAAATTCCTATTATCATATCAAATATTAAGACAAATTAATATTGAAAATAGGTTGTCATTGTAACAGAGCTTATTTAGATAATGAAATTTCATTATTGTACGTATAATTCTAAAAACTATTAATATATTTATTTAAATATATTAATAGTTTTTAGAATTATACGTTCAGAACTCCATTTGGAGTTCAAATCGTCCGTCTTAACAAAGATATTTATATTTATCATGTAGAAATCGCCGTAGAGAGATAAAAAACACATTATCATACTCGTTAGCCTAGTCACGAATTAGGAATATGATGAGCTAACCGAGTCTTGGTAGCAAAACAATTTTTTCAGTCGATTTACGGCATGATAAGCATTGATTTAAATACACCAGGTAAGAGAATTTTCGCGCACTGATATCAGGTGGAATGTGGGTACTATCCTGGGTTATTTTTATTTGAGAAAAATTAAGTGATTTAACTGTGATAAATGACAAAATGAATGAGAAATGTTTAACTATTTTCAAAATAAATTTTAAATATTTATTTAACTTTACTGCACTGTACTGCACATGTATAGCAACACCACTTTGTCTTCATTCCATTAATATAAAGAAAACTTAAAATAATAAGCTTTTTTAAAAACACTTTTAAAAGAAAAGAAAAAGAAAAAAATAAAGTCATATTTATTTATAAAAACTAAAATAGGAATAACAATTTACTTACTTAAATTGATAATATATTATCCCTATTAGTAATGTGGCTAGTTATAAATCCATCGCTGGTTTTCCCCAAGGCTAGTCGCGGTGACGCAGCTAGACACAAGTCAATGAATACATACTCGTACTCTATATAATATAAATAAATAAGAATATTAATATTTTTCTGAGAAAACAAAGAACGTGGCTGCATGGGCTAGATCTCTTTGCCTTCTAATTACATTATAAAAATTATCTATAATTGCCTGATTGCTATACTGTCGTCATTGTGACGGGATCAGCAGGAAATTCTTAACTCAAATACCGAACAAAGGACAAAAGACTACACTGCACTTGATTCTGTTATTTAGTGCCACTTTTTCATAATAATCTTAAAAATTGAGAAATTATTTGAAATTGAACTTTATCTCGTTTATATATTTATTTTACATTTTAGTAACTATAGTTATAATGTAGATACAAAATTTAAATTTACTATATTAATTTTACATGACGCCTTAAAAAGTCAGTTTGAACTTACAGGACATAAAGGAAAGCAGTTACATGCACTATAATAGAGTCTTCACCAACACAAACCAAACTCAAAGCTTAAATCACACCACAGCATTATTTCCAGAATAAAGACACAACTTTTTCAAACTTCACGGCTTGGACACTACACGAATCAGCGCGGCATTTCGCGAGGAAATTTCCTTCCCCTCTCCCGGTACATATAGTAAAAAAGAAAAAATAGTCCGACAAAAAGAAAACGTTACAGTCCACCGACCTTACGCAAGTATCGTTTTATTGCGATGCCCGTGGCCTCTCCTTACCTCATAACACAGTTTCTCGCCACCTTTTTCTTTTTCTTCCTTCGGTCGTGTGTAGAAAAACTTCGCCCGTTATACCGTGGAACTTTTCAATATTCAACTTAACTTCAGTTTCTGGACTAAGGGACGAGTTTTGTTTGTTTTGTTAATTTAAATAACAATATAATTATGTTTAAAATACTTTCTATTAGTCGTTAACCGTATTTGTTTGCATTACGTTTTAAATCTGGTTTCGGCATACGAAAACAATATTGTAGGGCGTTGTTTATCCTTGTTTTAATTAGAATGTTTTAAAGATTAAAAAGGAACGCCTTTTTAAAGCAAACCTTTTTAACTTGTTATATGCGTAGAATGTCTTTTAATTAAGTTTAAGTCATTTAGAACTTAGCTATGTTTAGCCTCGTCCATTCATTATTAACGAGCATTTCATTAAATCGTAGAAGAAAACAAGAGAAATTCTTTTGAGTATTAAATATAATTACAGCTTCGTTAAATTCTGCTGAATACCTCAAGGAAAAAGCGCTTTCAAAGAACGGTTTTAAAAACGGAGCTCCGGACGTTATTTTCAATTGACTTAAAGGGTTTAGCTATATAAAGAACGTTTTCGTTTCGTTCGAATTTCTAATAAGACCTAGTTGAAATCAATTAAATTCACTTGATAAGTGTTTCGGCGGCTATTTTATTTATGACATCCGGCCCACATTTAATTTACTTAATAATCGCAGAGATTAATCTTTTTAAGTACAGGTTGTCACTTTATGATAAAATCAATTACACTTATATATAAACTTTTTGTACAGTTTGCAATTACTTTTCACTACTAATAATCTCAAGATATATTAAAAAAAAATTTTATTGATATCCTCAGTCTACACAAGTACACGTTCTAAACAATCAATTCGAATTTCAAACTAGATACATGATACATGACAGGAGAGGGGGGCCCGCATGTCGATCTACCCCTGTTGAGCTAACCATTTTAAGTAGAGCTGTACTAAAAAAACCTGGAGCGCCTCTTATTCGCCTTTTTGAGGAAAGCCGCGGGGACGGGGGAGGTCAGCCAGCCTGGTGTTTGTGTGTAAATGCACATTTTTGCATGGAGCTTTGCACGCGATCAGGCTTAGCTCAAGCTCAGCTCTGCAGCACCCACACTGAGCCAATGCACACACACATAGACAGTTTGAACATGGGATTACTTATAACCATCATCAAATATGCAGACGCATTTACGTTCATTTTGTATATAACTTATGTGATGATACAAAGTATATTTTATTATTAGGTTCACACAAAAATTAAAGTTATATATTAAGCTTAGAAGGATCGATTTACTTCTAATTTAAATTATATATGTAAGAATTACTTATAATTTTAGACATCACGTAATAGACCTAAGTATTGGAGACAGGTATTTAATACCAGAATGTAAATTAAAAAATAGGAAAAATTTTAACTAGAAATATGTCCCAGAAGTTTGCATAGCTTTTGGTAGTTAACCTCTTTAGAATTCCTATACATTATTTATGTTGCAATTACGGCTGTCTTATCGAATGGTCATATTTCATAAATATTGCGTTCCTTTTTTGATATTGTAGCAACTTTTCATACCATTTGCAGAATGGTATACATTTCATATAAAAATGTTAAATATTTTTTCCGATAGCTACTAATACAGATTTTAGAACAATATCACCCAACTTTGATTATAACAATCGAATTATTAATATTTAATGACAAAGCCGCACGACTGGTTAGAGACGCAATAATATACGAAGCCGTCCATTTTAATTAAATCATTGACGAGCATATTGGTTGCATTAATCAATACCTTACATATGTACCGGCTGATGGCATCCGGAAAGTCATGTATAATTCGCGAATGACGTACGAAAAAATCACATCACATCTCTCCCAGACGGGGGGTTGGGTGGGAGGTGCAGGTGGGGTCGACAGTGTTTTTATTTTTCACGATTGGCGGATTGCAGCGGGAGTAATGATCGATGGAATTAACGTGAGCGCACTGGCCACCTCGGCCCGGGCGAGCACAATTTGTATATCGAACGAATAATGCCGTTTTTAAAAATGGAATACTTTATTATTACTTATTTAAAAGTTATCCCATTGCCATCTTCAATTATTTACTGCTTCTTCTAGAAAAAAAATTACTTAGCGGAAGTATGCAGCCGTGAAACAAAATTTAAGTTTAAATTGAGTATGGTACGAAATATGTAGATGTCGTTATATAAATTTCTGAAATTTGTCTGTTTTATAGGTTTTAACAAAATTCATGTAAGCCGCAAATTTGACGATCGTTGGAGTCGTAAAGTTCTTGAGTGGAAACCAACAACAAGATGGGATGACGACATTCGGTGGCTAGTTGGAGTTGGCTGGACGAGAATCCCTGAAAATTGAGAGCAGTGGCATGCGTTAGGGGAGACCTATGACTAGCTGAGGACGAGTGTAACATAGGTCGAGGATGATGATGACATTCGGAAACTTTGGCCGTTTTAAAAGTTATATCTAGTAATATGTTGTGGCGAAGAATGAGACTACTAATTAGAAGCATGAATTTAACAAATATACTAAGAGCTAAAACTAGTCACATTTGGAAATAAATGTGAAATTTAATACAAAAAAAATTCATATTCTCAGTATGAAGTTGCAATAAATGGAAATAATAAAACTGTATTATCATGCTTCTTAATGAAAATTTTGTGTCATATTGTAATAGTAATGAATCTATTAATTTCATTCACCTTAACTTTGTAATTCCAATTTAGTTACTAAATGGGAAGTCTCTGTTAAGTGAATTTGAATCAGGTATCCACATGGGAATTTCCTCATAAAAATCAATTTATCCGATATGATTTCAATCAACTTGTACTCAATTGACTTATCAAAAAACATAGATAATAAAGACATTTTGATACAGCCCAAAGAGCTGACGGTACCTGATATCGGCATTGACCACGAGGCCCGCAGGGATCATAAATGTTGCCATAAAAATATTTCGAGGCATAAAAATCTTATGGACGCTGCGTTTTTTGCATTCCTGTCCGCTATCGCAGCAGCTTTATATATTTCGATCCGTTTACAAATTAAATACACCCTATGTAGCCTCCCTCGCCCCATGTGTATGATTTATATAACGGCATACACATTTGGTTAAATTGAAAAATGGCCGGCAGAGCTAATGGTGCGGTGTGGCGAACAAATAATTCGCTTTTAGGACGACCAGCAAAGACATGGTGATGTTGTAATGTCCATTATGTACGGATTAAGGGTTGGTATCGAAAATAAGGTAAAGAATGATTAAAGGTGAACAATATTTATAATGTAATTGTGATATATTAAAGTTGGTTGGTATTGTGCTTTGGGAACTTGAACTTAAATTATGATTTATAAGAAACAATTGTCTGATTCCAGAAATAAATATAGAATTTAACCGGTTCTCTAGCTTCCACGCTATGCTATATATATAGCTATATATATCTGCAATATATTTACGCGGCCGCACACAAATAAATTTATTACACGATTTTCACATCATATGCCTGATGACAATTTTTTCGTCGATGTGTTATTAAAACACAGCATGGAAATTTCCTGAGTTATTGCTGTTTGAATATCATTTTTTTACTAGCCCAAAAATGCTTCTAATAGACGGTTAATGCACTATGACGTCACGCCGTGATATTTTGTATGCATCACGAAGCAATTCTGCTCGACCACTACAGTAAATATTATGTTAACGTAAATGGTTTCATTATAAAACTTTATGGAAATTGTAAGGGTTGTCAATGTATTTATGAATTTAATTATTTTAAATTGGAGTTCCCAAAAACTACTATAACACAAATAACACACAAACTATCAAAATAATTATTATATTAAATAAATATTACAATCTGTCAACCCTGTCGACATCTCTATTATTTCATGGTCACTCATATATCGGTATAGGTACAGTAATACGCATTGCAAAAGAATGTATAAACATTTTCGTACAATTACCTACAGAAGTTTAGACTATCACTATTTTTTTTTATTCAAGGACTAAAGCTATAATGTATGATAATAAACACTAAAATAACTAACTAACAATTAACTTTAATTACAGTAAAGGAGGACAGGGATTAAATTTTTTATTTTTCCTTACAATTGCGTTGTGTTTCATGCAAAAACATTAAAATCCTATTATATTTTTTTAGTACTAAAAGCTCAACAAAACTTACAAAGAATTTATAGAAGTGAAAGTTCGCCCTAACATTATTAATTAGTTTGTCAAAGTGGACATCAAATTTTTAACTATTTTACCACCACTGGGGTATCTGGGGGACATTAGATTATCTTTCTTTCACCAACATATATACCGAAGTAAACAATGAGCTCTAGACTTGAAATGTTCTAGTTTGAAAAAGATTGTCCTATCCCAGAACTGCTGTGCTAAAATTATCTTTATTGGTAATTGAAGCAAGAGCTCTTAACCAATACCCCAGTAAGCTTCTAATAATTGAAGAAAGTAACGAAACATTCCAATGCCTAGATATGTAGGTATCGTTAATCTAGCTGAGGCTACTTTACCGACTTCTCAGTACAAACTTTAAATGATAAACACCAAAAGATTCCAGTTTCTCGTACGTAAAGTGTAGCGCAAGTTCGCGAGTTAAGAAGTTCATAAGCGTTTTATTAAGGCAAGGTCGCAGGCAGACATATACTACATAATACACACTGCTCCCAAACTTACTGCACGAATCTTATAGAGTTCTTTCGATAGCTACTATTTACTACTATTGGTCTTAATTGCGCTATTCAGCGCCTTAAATGGTACCTACTTTCTAGTGGGATAACAGTCGTATATAAAACAAATTTTAAACTGAAATGGTAAGCTATGCTTAGAAAAAATAAGCCATATAATAAATTATTTATTCGAACTTCCGAAGTGCAATTTTCAAGAATTTTTACTATTATATTATAATATTTATCCGATTTGTTAGAATATTGAATGTGATTAATATTTTTACAGGACTATTTTTATAAAAATATAAATTCCGTTTTTTTTCTTATCAATAGAACCCGAGAAATCCCAAAGCATAAGAAACTTCTAGTCATACCCTGACACCTTTTTCTAAGCAACGTTAAACTTCTTCAGGAAGCGTTGGCGTGTCTCAAACTTTCAAACGGCTTTCAGGAGGTCGTTCACCTTAACATAACGCCCTTACACCGTATCATTTAAAAAATAAGATTGCTTTTCGCATAAAAAAACATGATCCCTCATAATGACGACCTTGTTCGGTTCGCGAAGTTTTATTTCATGTAGTTATGGTCTATTTTGACTGGGCGAAACTGTATGGCTTTGTTTGTTTTTTAAACAATTTCTGAGACAGAATTCTTTATTTGCAAGTGGTTGCATAGCGTTTAGACATGAATTTCGTGTCTGAACCGTGATTGGTTCACATGTTATTTGGAACCTAAAGGTAAGTGTTAATTTATTGTGGATGCTATAATTAACTAGCCCACCTAGCGTCAGTTTTTTTTTAACAAAAAGCTCAGAAATGATTGGAGCCCACCTAATGATAAACAGTAGTAAAAGTGCTTTTTCACGCCTCTTTTAAAGGTAGCCATGTTGTATGGAGGGAATATGTGTGCAGGTAGGAAATATGACACCATGAACTCCATATTGCTAAAGATATTATAATTAGAATTCATTAACTTTGCCGTATTATTCCGTTCATTATTTTACTAATTAGTAATTCTTCATCTTCACAGAAACTAAAAGCAACTGCAATTATTTGTATTATCGTCTACGCACGCCTGCTGGTCTACGGTGCCACTCTTTCACTGTCTCCACGTCTACTTTTTGCAACAAAAGATTTCGTTCTTTCTTTATCACACAGCCAGAGAGTGGAATTCCTTACCGCAGCCTTCATAGAACATGGGTTCCTTCAAAACAGACACAAAAATCACATTTTGGGCTGGCAAGGTGAAGATGGTATGGGAAGTATGTCTCATGCTGCACAAGCTATTTTCTCATATGGATTCTTATATCGCTTACCATCAGGTGGTGTCAAGACATTGACTGACCTTTTCATAATGTTTAAAATAAGTAGTTTGAATGATTTATATAGTTTTCAACACACTTGCTCGTAAAGATAGTTATTACATCACTATTAGGGCCATAAACCGACGTATAACAAACACATGCGTAATAACATTAAACTTTTGTGCGCGATAGAATTATCACAACGAAAATTAATAAAATAGATAAGTACCCTACTGTTAGTTATATGTAAGTAAACAGAGCATTCTCAATTTTACCGGGAAATACAGAATATTTTAGCAGGTAACAAAAAAGAGGTTTTATTCCACTGAAAATTCGTAATACATATTTGGAATAAATAAATGTGTTCGTCCTTAATTCAGTCAAAGAAACATTCATTATTATCAAATTATTCCTTATTCACAATAATTTGTTATAATATATTAAAATATTTGCATTTTATCACTTAAAATTATAATTTTGATGTAGCAAAAACTTAGGCGCCTCTTCTCGTAATTTTCATAAATTTGAGAAAAAGTTTCTTCGCATTTTATATGAAAATTTAAGACTTTTTTATGCTACATTTAATTACAGTATATATGTGCCATTGTGTTCGTATACTTTCTGCCATCTTGTAGGTAGAGACATGATCCCGCTGCTGTTGATTCTGATAAAAAAAAATGCAACAAGTAGTTTTGGCAGTCCTCTCAAGGGAGGACTTTTTCAACAGATTTTATTTTTTCATTGAAGTGTTCGACGAATTCGATGTCATTTTGGTTAGCTATGTATTGATTATATAAATATTATTTTTAAACTTTAATGTCAAACAAAATATGTATGGTGTACTTAACGATAAATATCGTTCTCTACCAGTCAAACATTAGGTATACACCATGAATATGGAAATTAGTTATTATTATGATAAAAAAAATTGAGCGCATGGTGGTGAGAGATAATCTTTATTAAATAAATATCAGGCGTTTAATAAAGTAGTCTTTTGACTACTTTTTTCAATAATAACGTATTCGTTTGCTCATTTGTGAGGATAAATTCGCAACTGATGCAGTCCCACCACTACCTCAGGGCATGAACTATGCAAAACCAAAGGCATTCCTGAACGCGAACTCTTAAAAGAAACGACACGAATCGACCAAACAGACTGTCGAATGATACAATACCAAACAAGTTTTTCGGTACAAAGAGCTCGCGTGTCAACTTGCAGAAAAAGGTGCAAGTTCATTGATCCCTTATTTATTACTTTTACTTTTTGATTCAACATCTTAATGTTACACGCGAAGGCTTCCGAGAATTAGTTGTTAAGGAGCCAACGAAAAGTTAACAAGACGCTTTTCCAGGAATAACTAGCTAAGGCTAACTAGTTAGCGTTGTAAATTTTATTTAGTTTTTTTTTTCAATATAAATTTATTCTTTTCTAAGAATATTTATTGAATGATACATTCATATCATAACAATGTTATATTTTTATTTGATTCAAATGTATCTATATATTATAAAACCTGAAAGTTTCATAACTTTAAACTAAGTTAGTTAAAAATTAATGAAATTAAATAAGATTTTATCTAACGTTTACGGACACTCGTTAAGCTTTGACAGTCTTACAATTCTTGCACAATAATATGATAAGCCTCACACCTCTCGCAATCAAAAAATTACTGTGGAGAATAAAATCGTCAAATCTCAATGCTGCGATGCCGGATGTTACCTTACTCTGGTATCAGAACTTTTCCTCTTGAATATGGCACAGTCTATTAATCCAATTAAATAATCAAATTTGAACATCACTTTAATAACTTTACATACGGTCTAAAATACTGTAGTAAATAATAAAGTAATTTCTTGACCTATTTGCAGCATCACAAGATTATGCGATTAATAAATAAACCTGCTCTCACGGTATAACATAAAAAGAAGTAATAGACAAGCACGACTCGTCAGCCGAGTGGTTGGTGCATAATCTGGTAAAAATAGACCCCTTGTCTGTGGTTGAGGGCTGTTGTCTACGGCCAACAGCTTTTTATTTTGTCTCAACGACGCATTATTACATTGTTTACGTACTGAACAAGGTATGATATCATTATTTTACACTGGCAACTATTTAGAATGGAAAAGCTTTTCACGAAGATTTCTTCTGTATTATTAAAAAAGAGAAAAACAAATGAAAATGGCAGTACACTTTTGATGAGAAAAAAGCCTAAGATTATTTTCTAATCCAGATGTCAGACCTTGTTTTGTACTACATAAAACAAAACCAAACTTGGGCTCATATATTTAGGGTCCTGTTCAATATATACAGATATTTTATTGGGAGTATTATTTTTGTTCTATCATTTCTTTAAAAAAAAAATTCAGCTTTTAGCAGAACTCTAGTGCTGAATTCGGTTTAAAACGTTTTTCTTGCAATTTCCTGTTTTTAAGTGTCAAAATTAGATTATATGGGTGGTGTTACCATATATATATATAAAAACATGGACAGGTCTGTTTGTTTTTCATTGGTTATAAATACTCGAAAAGAATACAAAATAAAAGGAAACACGTAATACGTGCCCATAAAATTTGAAGGCTGCCCCCGATTTCCATGGGAACACATCATCAGATCCCGACTTGGTGACAATGGGACCTCCTCAAGAGTAAACTCTATCGAATATAAGATTTTGTGTAATCGTTCACAATTGACAGAGAAATCGATGAATATACATACAAAAAAATTAGTCCTTTTTGTAGTCGGTTAAAAATGAAAGAAAAGAAAAATCAAGTGCACACAGTCACTAAGTAGTGACATTTACGCATTTTCACAATGCACATAATATAGTCTTTAATTGCTTTATTTATTTTTGAAATAGAGGCTATTTTTGAGTGCGGATTATATCTACTTTCAATATTTGATAAGTGCACAAGTCTCGCCGTGAGAAATATAAAAAACAATAGGTAACGTTTTCATTAAACCCATGATTTAAATTTTCAGTAGTATAACAGGAGACTAATCTTATGTACTCACTATATGTTCTATTGTGACGAGGCTGGCTACCATTGAATATTGTTGTTTAAATGTCACGTTTGATGATGCAATTTCAACTCAATGGCGTATTGATGGCTTGATCAACATACTCAAAGTATCGCAAACAATTCTTTTAAATTACCTTTCAAAAACTACAGTTGAAAGTGGATCATATAAAACTGTTCTTTAATTAGGCCTACCGCGGTCCTGATAAATTCTTAAACGCGACATCCTGGGGCGGAACGAGTGATATATTCCGTTCGAGGTGCGTTCCTCCGATAATTATCTCGAAATAGACTTGTCTTCTCGTTCCACTAGCTGTTGCTGTCTTTTGGCAGGTCGTAATCGGTGGTTATAAATTGTGGGGAAAGGTTGGCCACCTATGTAATAATAGTCGTAGTGAACGATTGTCAAAATTAAAAACTTAAGTGTGTGGTAAATAATTTGTGTTGAAGTTTTTAAAACTGTTATAGTAGACCGGAAGATTTAACTGATGAGTTGCACAATATTTGGGATTTTTGAGATTTTTTTTTATTTTAAGAGCCATTGGTTGCTTTTTAAAAAAAGTATTTGAATAATACTTTTTAAAAGCAGCCAATGGGGTGCAGGCAATCAAGCTGTGCAGAACTCAGAACCAATCAGATATTTTTACTAATACTTCCATTCTTTTCATAATCTATTGATGTCACCGTAAATTGACACGTAGGTATTAAAAAATGAAAATAACAGCAATTTGCTTACTAAACCTAATTATTAATAATTGCACTAAGTAGTTAATACCGCCCGTATATTCTTCTTACGCAAAATTAAAGTTATCACAGTGTTTTAAAATCAAATAGTTTTCTTTTAACATTTAAAATATGTATTTTAGATATAATAGTTTTTTTATTGAAGGCCTCGGGATGCTAAAGACATTTAATAACAAAAAACCTACATACTAATTGTATGAGCCTAATCTTATGTAATAGCTGTTATGTATTATTATACTTAATATATTGCTTCGTTTTAAATATTTGCGAGCATATTTTTGTATCCGAATTGTCCTTCCACGAAATCGTAGGCGACGATGACTGTTGTGAGTCAGAACATAGGTATAGATACCTACTTTAACTATATAAAAATAATAAAATCTATCAATAGGACTAAGGAGATGTTCACCTTGAAGTATTCAGCTGCTGGAAAATAATTTGGGATTTATTAATCAAAGTATTTGAATAAGTTTTTAATGTTATCCTTGTGTTATTTATTGTCTTTTGTAATTAACCGTGAAAGTTAAAATTGTATTTTATAATTACTGGCATAGTCGTTATAGCTCTTTGAATCGATTACAAAACGAATCAATCTTCGCAATGTACTTCTGTATGCGTCAAACTAAAAAATTTCAGAGACCGTTCGTGAAGAGATACCGTTTAGGTCGCCAAGGTGAATGCATAGCTATCTTCGCATATGGACTTCTTCTGCTGCTTTCTGGAGTAGGAAGAGTCCATAGTCATAGTTATACTGCTATATAAACTTGAATAATGGATACTAAGAAATGGAGTAATATAAATAGCAATAATAAATATAAATAGTAATACCTCAACAACAAAGTTGTTAATTTAATATATTGTCTATTTTCGCTTACGATTGTATAAATAAATAAAATATTTTGTTCTATTAGTTTCCTACTTACGATTGCATTAGCAGAAATCGAATATAATAAAATCTATTTCAGACATGGTGCCACATTAGTGCCACGCCACAGCACTATCTTCTTGCGTAGAATACTTTCGCTCTAATCTGTAACATTTAAAACAAAATCAAATGCTGATTATAGTCTTAATATTAAGTACTTATGAGTCATTTCTCATAAATAAATTCGTCTCAATAAAAATAGTTGTTAAAAATTACCCCTAAACATAGGTTTGTACTTCGTAATCAACATAAGAACATCTTTGTTTAGTTGACAGAGTTTAGTAACCTTTTGAATCGATCATAAAGATGTCAAAACGGAGATGGCATCAGTTTTAAGCCAGAGGTAATATAATTCGTCTTGTACTGAAATGGATTGAGCGAGACATGTAAGTGCTTCACCTTATGATTACACAGATTACATCTGTTTTTATTTATATCTATATTGGTTCTGATTGTCACAAGAACAAACTTTATTCCATTTAAATTAGTTTTCCTATAAATTTATCTATAGATATTTATTAGAACCAGAGTTATTTAGTGCTTGCAATCCAGCCAGATAAATACAACGTGAAACAGTTGACTATTTTTCGCTTTCATTATAACTGAAATAAATATGTACTAAATCTTATTAACCCGTTATTAAGACATCAGAACTGACACTAAAATTCATTCACCTGTGAGAACTGGTATAATCTAGATTATCTGTAATATATTTTTGGTGCACATATCGAGTTAAACGTATGATTCACATTGACATTCCAATAATGATATATATATTCCGTTATTAAAAAAGTGATTTTATCTCAGTTATTGAATACTTAATCATCGGACGCTTGATCATTATATATAACTAGTTACATATATAAAATAACAAATCAATTACCCAATTGTTCTCCGTTTGCGTTTTTCCCACAATAAGTGTGAAACCCCTTGTGAAATGAGACATATCTAGACTTCCTAATACACCAAAGACATTCGATTCTACATTAAAACATTAATACGACCAAAACAACTGTAAAAAAGATTTAATGCAAAACACGTGCATAAATTAAACGGTGCGAAACTGACGCAAAATGTGGCGGCACTTTGAATGTCAGACGTTAAAATTAAAGAAATTCTAAACAAATTGAAATGGAATCGTGACAGCAACGGGAGTCCCGCTGGAGTGTCCTAGAGGACATTAGCATTTGTTGAGGGGCGTCGTGGACGGAAATATCGCGGGCGGCGCGTCACCAATGCGCTCCGTTTGCTTTATGGCCAGTTATTGCACGCCTTTAATTACTGTACACCGCCATTTTAAATATTTGTGAAACGTCAGTTTTAGCGCAGCGAATGCACTTGACAGATTGCCAGGCAAATGCATCAGCGGACATACAGCCAACGTGTTTATTAACTTGGTCTAATTAGAATAAATTGTTATTGATCTTGATGAGAGAATATGAACAGATTCCTTGTTGATGTAAAAGCAGTTTCGTATCGTTTTAGTTCGTGTAAGCTGCAGTTCATTAAAGTCGGGAATAACAAAGTGCTCGATGTAACATCGCCTGTATCAAAGTTTTATTGCGTTTGCTTGGTGCCATTCTTTAGTCGGCACAAGTGTGCGAACACGCCATTAATTACGGCCAAAACCATTTAAAAGATTTATTATATTTATTCTGAAAATTTAAAACAGCATGAACATTCAGCGTTTGTTTCGTGACATGGCTGCGTCCGAACAAAATTTATAATGTGAAGGGGAATAAATAACCGAGTCAAACAAACGTGAGCTGTTTCGGAGACGTTTAGAGGCGTTAGTTATAGATATGAAAGAGCTGTACAATACACAACACAGCAGAGAAGCCACTTTGTCTAACTATACCTAAACAAATACGCAATTAAAACATCGTTAAACAAAGCTCTTACTTTCGTAACGGTCGTTCCATTGCTCTCAAGGAAAAAAGTTTATTGGTAAATTAACAGATAAGATTAATCTGTATAACACACAATAGAATGTCTAATGTATAACCGCTGGTGGGCTAGTAAGGAACCGTTGCTCTGATCAATTGTTTTTATTTTCATTTATTTGAATAGGTTATGTTTGTAACCTATACCTACCTCACAATAAAACTCTCCGTTGATTGGCGCGGAGTTTCATTTAATTATTGATCATCAACAGCTTATGTACGTCTTACTGATGGGCACAGCCTTTCCTATATAAGAGGAACACATGTGGAGTTAGCGCCATAACCGCTACCGCTACGATGACTGAAATGCTGGTTGAAACGGTAGTTTACCTACTGAGAACAGCTTCAGAAATTTTGATTGACTCATCCAGGGACCAACAGTGTCGAAAGTTCCTTTTTTTTCTTTATCGAAACTAGAGCGCTCTAACCACTCCACCAACGAGCTCATTGTCATTTAATTTCTTGTATGAAAATTATATGCGACGCTTTGTTTTCTTGTTTTGATTTGAAAGTGGTATAATTTTACAGTCTTTGATATATAATAGCTAAATGACGTTGTCAAAAGTTGAAATATGTCCCATTATCTTCCTAGATCGGTGAAAATAGTGATAGTTTAGTCAATAGCACGATATAGTATAGATATAGTATATATAGTAACCTTTATAAATGTGGAAAATTTTAGTTGGTTCACTTTAAGATCAACTATTGTATCATGTAATTAATTATTTAAAATTTCAGATTTCATTATCGAATATACTAAAAAACACAGCCTTTAAACTCAGTACCAGTTTCTGACAGCAGTTAAGTGGTATTAAAATCTACAGCTAACAATTACAAATCTAACGACGCGCTCAATTTATGCACTAAATTTTCGTAGCAGGCCCTGGTTCCTCGGACCCTTTTAATTTATCGAAGAGATAAAAACAACACATCTATGAATGGATCACCAGCCATTCGCTCCGCCATCACACTTGTTACTGCTAATTATAAATAACATCTAAACCTTCAGTCATCGTCCACGCACAAAGTTGCAACTGTTTAGATTCGACTTTATAGGCGATCACTACTCTGACATTTATACGAATTCTCCGAACTGATGCTAATTTTCTTAACATGTCAAGCCGTGCAATCCAGGCACAATTGTTTTAAATTGTCTCGAGGGTCCCGAGAGTAAATCGTAACTCAATTATTTTAAGATGCACGTGTATTAATAATAAACTACAACCGGATCACTCCAACTTTTTAATTAAACGGTTATAATATGAAAATTTGTCCTAAACCTGAAGTTTCCGAATTCTGAAGACTCATTCTCCGGAATCTGGAAAAGACTGAGCGGGTGGTAGTTTATCCAGAGTTTAAATTTATCTGTCACTATTAGAAATACAAACCAGTGTTAGTGACAACTTCTGTGTAAGTAAACAGAGTTGCGTGAAAGATTTAAAATTCATTGTTTCATTAAAATGAATAGTTTGCTGTATACTCAGAACCAAACATGGTATCTGAATTTCGAGCTGATAAGATAGATCATTTGACCCAGAATTTTTGGAATCGGAACTGCCGGGATCAGTTGCGTATATATTTTGGATACAACGTGCTAAAACAGTTTAAAATGCCATACATGGTGCTCAGATCAAAACTTACAATATTAACTCCTTATAATCGATGTTTGTGTGATTAATAAATAAGAACATTTATTCTGCATCTTTAGGAATGGATATTAATTATTTTTATTAATATATTTCTAATATTGTGTGTTTTAAGTCTCGAGTTATGTTAACTTTTAATCAATATTAAGGTTCCATTATGAGCAACGTTTTTCTAATTAATTTCAACTTAATGATTATAGAGAAAGCTTCATTAAATTAGTCGTACAGTGTCAGGCGACCGCGACATCTAATTTCGCGACTTGATCTGTTGCCGCGTGCGCACTTTATCCCCATCACTATTTACTCTCATTTATTCGTCACAGTCTTCAGGGCTGCGTGCGATCAGTGCATTGCCCCGAACCGAAATAAATTGTCGCGACGGCGAGTGTCATGCGTGGTGCGTACAACCGGTACCGATGTTAAGATAACAACTCCAATAGTGGATTCCCGCCGAAATGTCTGTCAGTTACATCGCTGTGTGTATAACACATTACTGCATTTGGCTGAAGATCTGCTCTACATGTGACTAAAATAAAAGCAATGTAAACGCCCACAAAAGGAGCAAAGGAAATACTGTAATTGATGTGCACTTTTTACGCGTGTAACAATCTTTTTGCGAATGTCTTCATTCAGACGATCTTCCGCGAGTTACGCGTGATTCACGTACGATAACTTTTTGCGACAACTTTCAAGGACTGGGACATGAATTCGTTTGTTTTCGTTTAAGTTTCTTGAACTCTTTCGTAATTTGACCTGCAAACGTAAAGCGGCATTGTTGCTACGTGACTTCATTTCGCTTATTATCTATTTATATACTAATAAAAATCGATACTGATCGAACTCCAAATAATGACTTTCATAAGCAATATCTATTTAATAAAATTTTCACTCTACATACAAGAAACTTAATTAATGTTTCTAAACCTTAACACTCAATCATTCTCCGCATATCAAAACACATACATCTTATTTCCTACCGCCATTTTAAATATAGAAACTAAACATAGATGTGGCCAAATCTGTGCCACAAAAAAACTATCAAGTGATACACTTATGTGATACAAATTGCTCATACTTAGTAATTTAAGACAAAAAATAGTACAAAAAGCCGAGCCACCGCTCGAGAATGCCCCCGATTGGCGTTAGCCGGCAACGCTGCAGGTACGTACACATTTATTGACTTACACTAAGTTTGACATTTCCTTTATTGTCTTTCCAAAGTCAGAATAGAGTTCTGAAATTCGTGAAAACTTTGTGGAGACTAAAGGCGTGTAATAGTTTCTTTTCTGTCTTAATCGAGTTAGGGGGAAACTCGTCCACAGCCACAGTTATAACTTACGCTAATTAACTAAGTGAGTAATTGGAATTGTGATAAATAATAAATAATCAAAGGTGTTTTGCTATTTAGACATAATGTTGCGTTGACCACTATTTTCAACCGACTTCAGAAAACGGACGAGGTTCTCTATCGGGATCTATGTTTTTCTGTATGTTTGTTAGGCTATTTGTCTGTTAATTGCGAACCGTTTTTATGATTTTTTTATTCGATAGAGTACACTCAACAGGTCCCATTGTCATCAAGTCAGGATCTGATGAAGATCCTAGGGAAATCGAGGGCAATTTTAAAATTTGCCTCATATGTTTCATTTTTTTTGTCAGACGTGTACAGACATACAATACTGAGGACTGTCCATCTAACTTTGACTTAAGAAGAAAAGAATACTTTAGAACAAACGAATGCTTTACCGTCAAGTTACGATATAGCACATAATATTACAAATTCAATATTCATATGAAAGATGTTTTTCCTTGTGTGTTCAACTCTTAGAGATGTGGACAAACCACAACGGAAGCAGAAGTGAGAGAGTAGATACTATAATCTATAATTACGTTAAAAGTCGATTGTAAATTAATATCAAATAGCAGGTCTAGTCGACGGTTGAGTGTAGAGTAATTGAACATTAAGTGGCGTTGTGATTCATAATTAGTATTTACTAATATAGATTTAGTTATTTTCGACATAGCTATTACTTATTTACGACTGTGCCACTATTGTTTTATGATGTGCAAGGCAAATATAACCACAAACTAAAAATTGTTTTCAAAGCAATATTTAAAAAAAAGGAATTACAATTTAGTTCTTTTTCGACAAAAGGGGGTCGGATTTTGATTCTGTTGGAAATAAATTTTACGCTGTTAACAATCATTTTATTCAAATTAATTAACATTATCGTATATAGATTCGAATATTTTATTCATCTGTACCACACACTACACACTGTGCAATGCACAAAATAATATTTAAATTAGTTGAATTTTAAGCTTAGTTTTAATTTACAAATCCATTGCAATAAAATCATATATATCACAAGAAGAATCACTACCTTGAAACTAAATACAAATATTATATTGTTTTGTTTTTCATAGCGACTTAGACTGAAATAAAATGATAAATAGTGTTATTAGTATTTAATTAAAATCAGGTCCTAATACATTGGTGACATTTTAATTATCCTTACCTTTGGAATTCGATATTGATATTTGGTTACAATCTTCTGAAATTTAAAAGCGCCTAATAGCTCTACGACGGAATAAAAATCTTAGTATTCTGCGAAAGAAAAATTAGAAGTTTAACTATAATTTATACCTTTAGATAAATCACAAAAAAAGAAGATAAAAAGATTGCATACTTAATTAACAAAAGTAAGCTTTAAACTAAATAACGCCATTCTTAAGCTATGCGTGATTTTTAAGATCATACAAAGTTGAGGCCGAAACCTGTTTGTTTGTAAACTTCCATACAAAACCTTGATACTTTAACACTAAGCGACACGAGAATAATCCCCCGCGTCAGCGTTCAAATATATCGCCAGTGCACAAAGCAAGTGTGACTAAGCGATACCCTTACGGGGCGTATACATTAAGCCAGTTTTGTATCGGTAGGGAAGCGGTGGCAATTAGAAGTATATTTATAGGGAAGAATTTAAAAAATCTTGTGGAATTCTTTTGAGATTTTTTTTACACTAAAAGTATCAATTCCTAAAAGGTTAAACAATACAATTTTTGTTTCAATTTTCCTTATAAATTGAAGGCAAAACATTTTTCGCTCCATATAACCAAAGACAAGAAGAAATTTTTAGAATTATCTCAAGTCATTGGCTGTCAAACAGATTTGGAAAAATTATTTGTAGGTAGTCTAGTCCATAGATATTAATAATTGACTATATTCTCAACATAGAATGAAGAAAAGACGATCTCTATCGATCGTCGATGCACTGTTACGTTGTCATACCGCCATGATAATATACGATAAGCAATATTACAACAAAACTCTTCGACCTCTAAAGATAAGTACTAAAATAAAATGTTATTTGACTGTAATCTTAAATAAGACAAAGGTTCCATCCACTAATGCTAACCGCTGTAATGTAAATCGTCCTACAACCGGGCTAACGCATCTACTGGCGATCTGAACATTCAGAACAGAACAGTGCAACAAAAGGCAGTGCGTCACTATGCAAAATTAACTGGGGGGATTATTCTTTACACACTCGACATCAGGGCAGCAGCTGTAGAAGAATTATAATTTTATAAATTTCATTTTATGTTTAACTTTATCTCCCCAAATATTTAATTTGAATATAATTGCATCACCGTATAATAAATAACTATTTCCACTGCAGTATTTGGCAATGTTATCGTTTTCATTTTTATTATATTTAAAGGTGAATCCAACGAATTTGCATAACTTAGGACTTTTGGTCAATTATCATCTCCGTATAGGTTTCCTTAAAACGCCAATATTAGAAGCTCCAACACATCATTTGCCTGGTAGCAAGCCGTTATTAAAACAAATTCTTAGGCTACCTTCCAATTCTTTTTATCTCAACGCTACATAGTAGTAACATTCAGAGCTTATGATGCGTTCATTACAAGCTGCAGTCATCCGTGAACCGCGCATCGACCGGCGCAGGCGCACGTCTCGCGGCGGTTTGTCTACAAAATGTTACTGATTTCACCATGACACTATGAGAACTGAACTGTTGTATTACTTAAATTATTTTCTATAAATAATGATATACAATCTTCTTAAGTAAGTATTAACTTGGTGAAATTGTAAACTTGACCTCTTCAAATAATTAAGATCATTGATGACAGTGGTAACGCAGCAGTGAGAAATAAAATTTTCGTACTTCTCTCCTTCTCTTCTTTTCTTTCATTGATACATAACAACTATTTTAAAAAACAGATTTCGATCCTTTTTATTATTTTTGTTTTATTTTTGTATCCGAAATAGGTTTAACAATATTATTGTTAACACAAAGTACAGAATTGTACATAAAACAGTTTTGTTCCCAAATAATAAATATCAAATGAAAACTTACAACAATAACACAAGCAACCAGGGGCAATCGGTCAAAATTCTAAGAAGCTTGATCGGTAACTCCATACAATTACAAAGGCTTCCAAACAGGTTCTACTGTACCAGCTCCATTCATCCATAACGCAGTTATGCGTACGCGCACACGTCTTGACATGGAAACATTTTTTATAAGGAAGAAGAAATCTTTTTAGAAGAGGTTATCAGATTAGAGATAGGTATTTGAAATTCCTATAACGTAGCAGTTTTTTTATCTTCTCTCAATTTGAGTAAATCACTAACTTTTCTGCAAATATTGAAAAAAAAACATTTTAAACAACTTAGAGTTATTATATTATTAAAACCTACATAGAATCAAAATAGTAACAATTTGTATCTATTTATAATATATTTTAATCGAACTTAATAATACATTAATATTTATGTACATGTAGGGATGATAGTGTATTTTGATATTATATATTATTACATCCTCTAGGGTTTTAAAGAATATTTATAAAAACTCAATCTGTAGATCTAGAAAGATCAAACAAAATTCTTAGAAATAGCTTACGTATTGGCGTAGCACGGAAATGAAATACATCGGAAATAAGTATAAAAAGGACTAAATGAAAGCTAAGTTTAAACATCATCTAAAAGTTCTGTCAAATATGAAGTGATTAGATTCATTTTTTTTTTATTTTTCCTTATCTTCTACATTTAAGAAAATATAAAAAACACTGAAAGTACTTTTTTTACGATACAATCCACAAATTACTTGTGAACAAATTATTTCGAACATAAATGTTTTTTCCTTAATTACCAGTTGTATTTAAACTTAAAAAAATTTAGATAGCAAGCATGTCTCGTAGATTGTGAATACTTAGCATTTAATATTTTACGTTGTACGATCAGCCTGTGCGCAGGAAGGGGCGGGCCCGCTTGACCAGTTTGTAGGCGCTCGCGCAGGATACGACACTCAAAGCGCCCTTCAGACTATATTCTGTAACGTAGGTAGGTACAATCGTCAGCAAATCATGCGTAGCGTTTTAGATCGTATTTTTTTATTAGACGCACATTGATTCGATCTTCGACGAAGGAAGACTAGTTTGAGTCGAAATTTAGACATTTTACGCTGGTTTTTAGTACTACGTATTTAAAATTTAGCCACATTTTAAGTTATACCACTATTTTTAACAGACCGCTAAATATTCCAAATCCAATACACATAATATTGGAATGTTGATATGTTTAGTTCTAAATGTACCTTTTGTTCATTATTAAGCGTCGGCAAAAGAGACAACTAGAACTCTATGCAGTAACTGGCTGAAACATCGTGATTGTCAGTTATCAAATCGTACATAAAGTTCTTGAGTGGAGTCCGCGACTCGTGAAAGTAGTGTAGGACGCCCCGCGACAAGATGGGATGACGACATTCGGAGGCTGGCTGGAATGGGCTGGATAAGAGTCGCCGAAAATCGGGAACAGTGGCATGCAATACGACCACCGCTGGAGATCTGTGTCCAGCGGTGGACGAGCATAAAATAGATTGATGATGATGTAATCGTACTAAAAACGACAACAGCACCTCTGTTGTGATGAGGCGGTTCGATTCGATCCACAGCATATGACCTGAAACTGGCCCGTGACGTGCACAGACGATTCCGTGATGCCAATATGGCTCAGTCAACAACACTACACTACACAAAGTAGAGCCGTTTTGCTTAAAAGGTATAATTAGCAGATTCTTTATTTATGTCACTGTTAAAGCTCGAAGTGTGGTAAATATTGGATTCAGATAACCTGTAATTACCAGGAGTAGTGTACTTTTAATATATAGTAACCAGGAGTAGTGTACTTTTAATATATAGTAATATTATTAAGAGGTAAAGTTTGTGAGGCTATAGGGGGTAATCTTTGGAATTACTGATTGGAATTGAAAAATCTTGTGTGATAGACCATTTATCAGGAAAATTATAGACTAACATTTGTAAGAGACCGACTCCACGTGGACGCAGCCACAGGTGGAAGCTAGTCTTAGCACAATACGCTTAAGGCGTGTGGACACGATGAACGATTCGACCAATTTTTAGTTGGTGAAAAATGAAATATACAGTGCAGTCTGCATCACTGTAGCTGATAGTAATCTGACACATCAATAGTAAACAAACCAATTCATTTTATTCATAGCACGTAGAAACTTCTAAAATACATTATTTGTCTTTGCTTCAAACTTATCATTACAGTTAGTCCAATGACAAAGATAAGTGACTCATCAGAGGTACACAAAGGACTTTTTTAAATATTAAATCTTTTGAGCCGCTATATGCTCCCGGGAATCTCGAAACAATAAAACAATGCATCTGGATTGTTAGGTTTCAGCACTGTATACACTGAAATTATGTGGAATGATTATTAATTGTGAAATATGGAGTAAATATATTTGGTGCCTAGTACAATGCATAACTTCTCGAACCTACGATAAGGATATATTCAAATTCCCGTTATTTTGGGATCTAAGTTAGGTACCGGGTAAAGAACTGGGTCTCACTGCAAATACTGACAAAACTGTCAGTATTTGTGACACTATTACAATTTCTCCACTATTCAAAGATCATAGCCATGATTTAATGTAGAAGTCGCCCATAGACTAAATTGTCACGGTGCCAAAAATAACTCCTACGTATACACTCTATGAAAGCATTTTGCCCCTCTTTCACATGAAGCTTTCAACTGAAGACTAATTGCAACTATCAAAATAATTCCCCTTCGAAACAACAGCAGGCTTCAGTCGCAGTGTTGCATCAAGCCACCAGTTTCTCATGACATGTGTGAATAGTGTGACAGACTTCCTCGTAAGCCGAGCCGGCTCCAGCATGGCACTGACGATTATAATTGTAATTGCATTCGTGTGATTATTATATTCAAATGTGTTTATTGTCTTTAAGAACCTATTGTTAACAAAGGTAGACAAAAATATTAAATGTACAAAACAAAAATACTAATTTAGACTACTTTTGAATGAATATAATTAAAAGACGATATTCCGTGTTAAAAATATGCTATAATATAGGAAAGTCTCAGTAAAATAATTTTACAGAAGTCATTGCTTTACCAAAAAAAGTTTCTATTCTTCTTTGTGATGTATTCATAACAAAAAAGAATTGTAAAAATCTTTTTGAATTAAAAAAATAAATATTTGAATAAACAGCTGACTCTCAAACTAATTAACATTTCAAATATGGAACGTCAAAAAAATGAAATACCTGTCTGCACCAGCCAGTGTAACGCATTCCCATAACGCCGTGCGTCAAACACTATAATTTTAAAAAAGGGTTGAGGAAAAAAAGTTAATTCGGAATGACACCGCACATGTGGAGCCATCCGGGCGGAGATATAAGATTTAACCCTTACATGCGCATCATTAATGCTGTCGAGAACGCCGGCCGATTTCCTCCCGTATTATTTTATCTGTGGATTATAAACAGATGTTGGTCGCCCATTAATCTTTGTCTGAGGGAAAGGCTCGTGTGATATACTTACGGACGTTTTGAAGTGTTTATTGATGTCGAATTTCCGATTATATGTAGCTATTGTTCGCTACATATAATGAAAGTCTTTAAATTCTTTTTTTTATTTTATTAGAAAAGTAACAGTGTCGTAACTTTAACGCCAGTTAGACAAGATTACAAGATAAATTATTACGATGGTGAATTACCGCTTAACAATGAAATAAAATATCTTTAGAACTATTCCCAATCTACATTTCTTAAGTAATTATCGTTCGAAATTAGTAAATATTTATGAGAAAAAGGGCGGTACCAAATGATTTTATTAATAACAAAACACAAACGGATGAATGAAATGTTGAATTCTTTTAGCAGAATATGTAAATGTGAAACAAGTTTTAGGTGAACCATTTTTATTGTTAACGTAAATGTCATAGGATAGTAACAAGTGAAATTTTAACTGTAAAGAATTAAGATAACTCCAATTTAATTGGGCACGTCGTAGTGGTGTTCTCAGTCACGTTTCGATAGAGATACGTCAGCGATCGTGGCAGATAAACCGAACAACGAGATTTTATCGACATTTAAACCATCTCTAGTGTTATTAACGATATCCGTGCCATGATAGATGGCGCGCGATTTTGGATTCCGTTACCGAATTTCAAATTTTTAAACGCTCGAGTCTAGACAGAGTAAAAAGATACTTCATTGTCCATAGATTGCTAAACTCGTCTCAACAAAGTTATTTTTTTTTTAAAAGTGAAACCAAAATCTATTAAAGTATAAAAGCAGGGTAATTTTATATTTTAGAAATATATTTTTTAACTTTTAACACTTTTTATATTTTACATATGTCACATGAAACATGCATCATGTTTAATATTTTTTTAACTAAATTAAGTCGAAAGAGTAAGAATAAGTAAGAACGTTAAAACCCGCCCGCTAAACCAAGATAAAAAAGCTATTCAATGACACAGGAAACTAGAAAGTGATCATTCCATCAATATTACCTTGGACAGCAACAATAATATAAAACTGAACAAGGATGAGATGACGGAATGACCAAGAAATGGAAAAAGAAGAAAAAGGCGAACAAGAGGACGAAAGCGGACATAAAAAGCAGGAAGTGCTGTTTGGACAGTAAAGGATAGAAAATTTAGATGAGGCTGGAGGCAGCATTTCTGACGCGGGACACACTCAACAATATAAAAATTATAAGTATTACTATCTGTATGCATATTATTACGTATTCGTAATTATGTAGCTAATAAAAGTTTAATAGGCATACAAAATGATAACTAATAAATTTATTACATCTCATTATATTATCGTGTTGTTTATTGTACTCGCATGACTTAAGAGTTTAAGTTGTATTTAGAGAGAGAGAGAACAACACAACAAAAACTCTCGTATCTTAGCATATTACTGATGACATATATGTATAAAATTACATACAAAGGAACAAAGACATCTTCTTTTTTAAAAAATAAGTTTAAACTAAAGAAAAGTTCTCATTGGTTTACTGGTTCGAGCTATCTGAATTCAATTCTGAATTCAACTTTTAAACATATAATTAGAATCATTCTTAATAATGTAAGATATGAAACTACAACGCTTTATATATTGATATCATAACAAATCACGATCGATTAAAATAAAATATTCGTATGTAGACTTACTAAAAGTATATAGCTTGTAAATATAAGGGGAGTCGATTTGAAAATATATTTTTTTCGTCTTTCTGTGTGTATGCGATAAACTCCGAAAGAATTTTACTGCGATTTTAACTGGAAGACGAAGCTTTGTTTGATTTTCTTTGACGGAAGATTTTGAGAAATAGCTCTAACTATCTCTAACAAAACTATTATAAAAAGTAAGTGCATTTCGAAGCACAGAAGAACTCGAGATTCTTCTCTCACAAATATTGACTGATTTATCGTAGGACCAACCATCAAGTGGTACAATCTGATGTGATGGCAAAAGCGCTTGAACCACTACGCCAACGAGCTCCGCAATTTTCTCGTTGATTTTTATGCCATATTATTAACTCCATTAATAAATAGTCTGTTCTTTACAGACAGTGTAAAACCTTCTTTATTTTTCAAGAACGATAAAGTGTGAAAGCCCTTGCAACAGTCGTAACTTGATAGTTACGCGGGCGCTGTCAAAATGTCCATCAGTGAATGTGACCGCAGCGCTCTTTCGCATACACGTGTTAAATTATAGCCTCTCACTGGGACTGCGGTCCACATACTTGGTAACTAGCTCCCGATGAGGCCTTGGTTCCATCAACAGACGTGCACGTCAAACTGTCGACAGATATTCGCTCGTTGAAAAGTTGCGGTTACGTAATTTCCCCCAAAGAAATATTATTAATCACCTCTGCGGTTTAGTGTTTGAGAGTTGAGACCACCTTTTATATAGAGGTCCGGGGTTTAATTCCCAATAGGAGAAAAATAATTCTGTTAGCTTTGATTGACGGAAGAGCTTTGACAATACATACCCGCCTATGAACAGTCAGGACGCGGTACCCAAGCGTACATCTAGCTCGGCTAATGATTTTCCCTTTTCGGTGATGTCGTGAACCAAGCCACATAACAATAGTTCAACGTAATTTACAAATTGCCGCAATTCGTTTTGAAAACTTCAGGAATCTAATATGATTTGGTATTTTTTTGCATTTCCAAGATTCGCCAATTTCTTTTTAATAAGATTTTTTATTCTATTACTCCACAATGAAAGTTATCATTGGCCATCTATCTCACATTAAAACATTTATATTCTGCGCGCAGTGTACCCTTCATAATCAATTCTCTATATTTATATTTTGCGATGATTGTGTTGATAACAAATTCTTCCGAAGCGCCGCTACAAAGACAAATGCTTCAGAAGTAAATTTGATTACCCAAAATGTGTCATATTATTAGATTCATCATTATTTGACTATTCAATGTGTGATGAGACACGCTACCACTCTACCAATTCAAACCATTTATTTAGTCAAAATGTTGGAATTATTTATATACAAGTAACCATGCTTTAATCCGTCGGATTTTCAAGGACTTGGGAAAAACTTATGATACTCTTCGTGTATTTCTTTGAACTTTTAACTCCTCTTTCATTTCAAAACCGTTGCTACCATATATAATTCATTGTCCTTTACTATTCCATGAATCTCATATGATACATACCAATTACTTTTATTGTATCTAGTTGTAGCTAGAGAATCTGTAAATGATTCCGGAAATTTCTTATTGTAAAGATTTTTAACTACCGTGAATCGAATATAAAAATTCTTTTTTTGCGCGAATATTGTAATTGCGATAAAATGTTAAATACGACAAAACTGTTTTCGTTTTAAATTCGTTAAAATAATTGTAATTTTTTTTACAGACACGACTGCGCCCTACGTACTCTACAAAGATGGCGTTGAACGCGCTCCTCCAGGCACGCAGTGGGGCAGTGGAGTCCTCGATGGCGGCTACCAGCCCATGCAACACCAGAGCCCAGGCGGGCCGTCTCCACAGCCCGAGCCACAACTGGCCTCTCCGGCGCCCTCACCTTACCCACCGGCTCCACCACCTCAAGAACCCACAGCCGAGGACCCCACTCAACACCTAGCACAACAACAAGCCCAACAGCAAGCCCAGCAACAACAACAACAACAAACTTCCCCAGACCACATGCAGGTCGAACAACTCCAATCACAATCCGCCGGAGTCCCAACGAGCCAACCACAAGACCACCTAGATCGAACGCCATGTTTCATTCCCCAGCCTGATCTTCAACAACAGTACGCAACGCCCTACTTCAAGGAAACAAGACCAACGAGCCACATGCTCGGAACTGGTGGATTTCCATTACATTATTTGAAACAGAACGGCGGAGTGTTGTCTCTTGAAGGCCCACTAGATCAGTACGGGGCACCGGAATTACGTCACCTGCCAGATATCGTTCAACCTGAGCCACCGAAACCTCGAAAACATAATCCGAATTCGGAATTAAGGTTGTTCAAGTGCCTGACTTGCGGGAAAGACTTCAAGCAAAAATCCACATTGTTGCAACACGAACGCATCCACACAGACTCGCGGCCATACGGGTGTCCAGAATGCGGCAAGCGGTTCCGTCAGCAGTCGCACCTGACGCAACATCTCCGCATCCACGCGAACGAGAAGCCTTACGCGTGCGTGTACTGCCCACGCTCGTTCCGGCAGCGCGCCATCCTCAACCAGCACCTGCGAATCCATTCCGGTGAGAAGCCATATACGTGCGGCGAGTGCGGCAAACATTTCCGCCAGAAGGCCATCCTGAACCAGCACGTCCGCACACACCAAGGCGAGCGCAATTCACACATATATGCCCCTCCCCGCTCCCCGCGCGCGCCGCCCGCACTGACCGCGTCGGTCACTGCCGACGCCGCCTGCGATCCCCGCCGCTCCTTACACGTTCGATTCGGTCTCGCATCCATTGGCCTTCCTATCAAACAAATTCTCGGTCCCCTCGTCGCCCGCGTAACACAGGGCGTTCGCGAGACGCGGAACCGATCGCCGGACGATCCCGTAACCGTCCTCAGTTCGATTAACCCACTCGTCGGTTACCCCACGCTCGATGAGTCCGATACCTAACTCACCAACGTATTCCATTTTTCCAGATGTGTCGCCGCATCTGATTTTCAAGAATGGAACGACCCCCACGCTGTGGCCTCAGGACGTGCCTTTTCCCGCCGATGAAAACAAGGAGGAAATACAGTCCACGTTCGGCGACGCCGACGGCCAGAACGGAGAACAACGCGGTTCTTGCTTTTCGCCCGGAGACACTGCTCAGTACCCCGCCTACTTCAAAGATACCAAAGGCCTAAATCACACCGTTTTTGGCTCCGGCCTCTCTCTACAATATTTGAAAGGTGGTAAATTGCCTGATGTACTGGGCGGTCGCGCAATGCCCCTATATGTTCGATGCCCCATATGCCAAAAAGAATTCAAGCAAAAATCAACACTTCTTCAACATGGATGCATTCACATTGAGTCACGGCCGTATCCGTGCCCCGAATGCGGAAAGCGTTTCCGTCAACAATCACATTTGACACAGCACCTTCGCATCCACACTAACGAAAAGCCTTACGGCTGCGTATACTGTCCGCGATTTTTCCGTCAACGGACGATACTTAACCAACATTTACGCATACACACTGGAGAGAAGCCGTACAAATGCACGCAGTGTGGCAAAGACTTCAGACAGAAGGCTATTCTGGACCAGCACACGCGAACACACCAGGGCGATCGGCCGTTCTGCTGCCCAATGCCAAACTGCCGGCGGCGGTTTGCTACTGAGCCGGAGGTAAAGAAGCATATCGACAACCATATGAATCCGCATGCAGCAAAGGCGCGACGCGCGGATGCAGCCAAGACGCCGCGGCCCCTGCCACCAGCAGCGGCAGTGGTGAAGCCGGAGCTATATTTCCCGCAGTGCTACGCGCCCCCGTTCCAGCAGTTCCCGTCGAGCGGCGCGGAGTTCAAGCCAACCGTGGGTCCCGGCGGGCCGGTGGCCTGCCTGCCGGCCCAGTGACCCGTGCCGCCGCGGTGGCCGCCGGCGCCCTCGCACGCGCCGCCCCACCACGACATCTACGCGGCCGATCGTTTGTACAATTGAACACTGAGCCCACGCGGGCGTGCTATGCCCGGCTCCGCGCCCGCCTTACACCCGTATACGACTCGCCAACCGCGAGCTTCTTTGTGAGTAATTGAGATATCATTAATCGGATCGCTGTAAAACGAGCTTTGATCTGTAAATAACGACATTGTTTATACTATCGAGAGTCTGTCGCGAATGTACAGTTTAAAATGTTCTCCGTGAATAGTGTTACCGTTGAAAAAGCGAATGAAGATAGCGTTTTTTGCCGTAATATTAAGTTACCAAGTAAGAATTAGGTTTCTCAGTGATTCTTCTCGTACGGTCGAAATTTTTCATAAAATCTAAGCAGATTGAACCAGAGATTAGAATTTAAAACTACGTTGAAATCTATAATTAAGAATTGATCTTTACCATGTAACAATATTTCGCGATGAATGTTTCCGGTACATTTTTGTGCCTATTTGTAATGAGACATATTTTGTAGATATATTAGGTTAATTTTATTATTTACGAGTATTAAGAGATAAAATCTGGCAAATACGAGGAAAGGTAAAACGAATTTCAAGATGCTCAAAATATCTATAAAAGTAATGGTAAAGAATTTAAACGGTAACTTTAGGTCCAAATTAGAAAATTTTTCGGCGAAGTTCAGTCATCAGGAAATCAGCGTCAAAGGAATGTTTGTAAACCAAAAAACTTATGTTACCTTTTGCCACTTAAATACGTACAATATATTTGTTAGTACTTACTCAAGTTGTTCTACAACATTGCATTTACGTGGAACCATTATACACTGTAGGTGCCAAATAGCGTAGTGTTTTCAAATTTTTTCTACCAGTCTCTAATATAGTTGGCCTAGTTTAGGTTGTTACCAGATTTTCAACGATGAGACAATTGAAATGCATTTATAGGAAAGGGTCAGACTGAGAAAGGACTGTGATAGTTAGGTAGGTTAGGTATTCGCTCACTTAGCGTTAAAAGTTGGTATACATGGCCGGTACGTGGTTGGGGTATCCATTTTGGACTCGAGTGAATGTATTAAAATCGTTTCGTTGGTCAATTGTTTAGGATATTTACGTTAATTTGTGTGTTCAATCGAAATTAACAAACGAAAAGTTAAACGTTTTAAGTTCACGATTATTGAGATTACGAATTGGTTTATGTCGTTATTTGCCTTAAGCTTTATTGACTGATTTGGCAGAATAATGTCGAAGAGTGAGATTAGTAAATTTTACCAATAAGGTAACGCGTGTGATGTCATCAAGTGCTTTGTCGTAGGTAGTTTGGTCCGGGGGCGAGGGATATGCCAGAGTAATCTTATTTCTAATTTTAGCTTAGACTATCGACTTTCGAATTACCAAGCAATTCGATCATTCATCGCGAAATAACTTAGTATCTAGGGAAATAAAGATATATATGAACTTTGCGGTATCGCTGCGATATGCTGGAGTTGTCACGCGTACTAAGTTGTAACTTGTCCACGGTATACGGTTAGAATTAGACACAGAATGATTTTAAATAATTATAAAGCGTAAGAGAAGGCAGATATATTTAATATATTATGTCAAGGACAATTCGTTATGTGCACAGCGCTCCACCAATCGACAGTCTCAAAGACTATAAACCGAGAGGGCGAACTCCAGAGTGTCGCAGAATATCTTATAACGTTTTTATCATCTCTGTTTGTATCTATAGACGACATATATAGCTTACGATATTATGTGATGGTTTCGTTTTCCTACCGCATGATAAGGACTGTTTCTATGTATTAAAATATAGGTGTAATAGTATTTGAATTTGTGGGAGTCACATAACACTTTACCATGTATTTATCACTTTGGAAGTGAATGCAATATTATGTTTAACGGTTTAGGTCGTTGATTAAGCAAATTATCCATTGGGCAGTTTACTAAAATTGTACATGGGCGAGCGATGACTCCAGCGCGGCCGGCGCTACCTGCGTCGGTGAACAGCTGGCATCACCGCGCGCTCGTCTTCAGAAGCCGCACAAGCGCATTTGGTTTCCTATTTGTTTTTCCTATCAAACTTTTGGAGGTTTACAAAAAGCATCGTTATCGAAGAAAATTCTAGACGTTACCTTCCGTGATTAAAATTTCCACAATGTTCAAGAAGATGATCCTCCTGTGGTCTCCACGCCCGCCCCGCCCCTACAGCTTATACAAGGTTTTCTTTATTATCGCCCTACAATAAACAGTCTTACACAATAATAGCTTATAAGTATTTTTATACAAAACAGGTACAATATAGAAGGGCGAGGCTGGCGAGGCGGGCCCTTGCATAAAGTTTGAATACAAATAACACAGTGCCATAGCCGAGAAATAACCTCAGATTTATACTTATTAGATTTTATACCGATACAAATGGATTTAATTTTTAAATATAGCAAAGGTGATTAAGTATACAGAGATTACAGATGATATTTTATACATTTATTACAAACAATATTATTAAAAAGTAAATGTGAAATAGTCTTAAAGTTAGTGACGTACCTATTGCAACGTGCTAAGTACCTATATATAAAACAGGTTTTTATGTTTCGAGTCGTAGGAAATTGACAAAAAAAAACATCAATTTCTCACGACTTTAAATCAAAATATATTCGTAAGTAGTGTTTTTTTGATCAGAAATTTTGAAAATCATTAAATTTTACTGTAATAGTATAACAAAACTAGCACCACTCAAAATTTTAAAAAAGCAACTCTTAGATTTCTACATTTTATCGAATTACATTTTATAGTGGTCACATTGAATTTTATAGTATTTAAATTGTCTGTGGCGCCTTTTGTGATCTGATCAAAAGTAAACATTTAGTAATGATTTACAACGTTAATTTTCAGCGTGGTTATTGTACATACATATCATTAATCAGAAACTTCCCGGGCAGTGTTGCAAACATAATTATATTAAAATTTAAGTGTATTTGTTACTTGATAAATGCCAATTTTAAACCTAATCTAACATGTTTAGATTGGACATTTCAATATTTCCAAAATTAGTGGAAATTTGATATGAATTTTTAATAAATAATGTCGTCATTTGAGTTCCAAAATCAGGTTAAATGTCCATTCTACGCATTATTTTCCGGATAATAGTTAAGTGGTCTAATACCTTAATGTCAATTTCAGTCTAATTGAACCGATTGTTTTTGTCGTTCGTTGTAAAATTGTATGCAAATGTTTGGCAGATGATAGTTCGCAGTAGATCCCGTTTGACCGTAAGGTCCGGTTTGGCCGTCATATTATATTGCTCAGTGTTTTGTTAAGTTTTGCTCAAATAATTTTGTATTTTGTATCATTTAAAATTGTAATACTAGTTTCTCTTTACGTATTCTGTAAATTGTTTTCATAGAGCACGGTTTTGCTTTTCTGACGATATATGTTACTTAAGATTGTTCTTCGCTTCTATGTTTCTCTGTTTAAATAGTACTTGTTTTGTAATTGCTATTATGATCTTGCCGTCCAAGAGTATTCGCGTTGCCTCACGCTGTTTCCATTACCGCTCTGTTTATCATTATGACGTTTCGCTTTGTGACGTGTGAAATAGTAATGATTTTAAAAACGAAAACTATCGCGATAGATATAAAGTTACACAATAAGTCCCTGGTCTTTTTGCAATGTTGCTACCCTGACTTTTGGTTTTCAATGATGATTATTTTATAAAACTATTTGAAATTTTAAGAAATAGCTTATTATTTTACATAAAACTAATGCAACGTATATATGGGTATACTTTAACGTTTACTATATAATGTTATTTACAAGGGAGAGGAATTCGTAAATACCTATTTAAAGAAAAAATCTGACTTCTCATTCTACAATAGTATCAGAAAGAGATCAAACTATCGTATACATACAGAGTGAGGAGACAATAAACGATTCTGCTTTTAAAGAACATGTATTTTAGTGTTTCCTCTTCCCTTCATAAAACATCATGATAAAACCTGGCTGGTATTCACTCATACTTAGAGGCTTTAACGGGCGTTTATTATTTAATCATTGGTTTTGAAATTTACCGTATGAAAAATCGCACGTTTATGCTTTAGTGAATATTAGCTTTAAATTAGGAAAATTACAGAGGCTTTTGCCAATTTTTTCTATTAATTGTAATTTAATTCTCCAGTATTTAATATAAACTTCTAATTTTTCAATTACTGTTTAAGTAAAAAGAAGATGAAACATATATAATTATAATTAATACAACTTCTATCGGTTACTACCTATATAAGTATGGAAATTATTCTGTAATTATGAGTAGCTTCATTGCAAAAAGATTTATCATATAATAGAACAGACTTCGATATTCAAAGCAGTCTCAGCGGAAGCTATATCGAATTTAGCTGAAGTTTATAATGTTAATTTGTAAGATACATAATTTTTACTCATTACTGGAATACGATTCCTTTGATACTTCTCTTGGAGAGTTTCATAATATCTTTAATCTATTGCAAAGACTTATTTATAATACCCTGTAATTCATAGCATTACGACATCATTTGTTGTAAACATCAGACTACAATTATGGCGATGGAAAATAGCAAACCAATTTATTATGTTTTTTTTTCTGAAGTATAATCGTGATTAAGTTATTAAAATATTTATTACAAGAGGAGTAGTACTTTGTCATTTTCAAATGTCAGTAATATTCTCTGAGAAACGTTGAAAAGGCGACGGAATGATGCAGAGACAGAGACACAGCTACACTTGGTAGCTAGCACATTTCTTTGTTTAAAAAAAATCAAAATAAAAAAATTCTCATTAAATTATCTTTCTAACACTATCAATAATAGTCGCTACTGTGGAAGTTACTAAACCATGATAACGGCAAAATACGAAGTCAAGTCTTAAATATGTTATAAAAATTACCTTTCCCATGAAATAGAGTGCATTTTATATTTATCATTAAAAATTTATTTTGATATTTACTATTTTGTTTATTATTCTTTCTTTCGTTTGAAATAGCTTTCGAACTTAAATGATACTTAAAGAATATATATCCCAGGTATTTTATACAAAACATTATTTTTTTTGATAGAAATAAGGTTTTATAACCAATAATGTCTGAATGTGAGGTTACGTATTACAGGGTCTTAAAATATTAAAACACCCAAATTGCTATAAACTTCATTTTAGTATACCTATAACTATATGCTACCATTTAACTATTATACTTAATTTTGTACATTTAAGTTTTTACGATATACCTAAAGGAGAGAATAAGATTGCATTGTACAATTATACTCTGCATATAATAATTATTATCTAAATGTCAATTGTATCAAATACAATGTCTTCTTTTGAGCAATGCAAGTGTAACTGAACCATTGCTTGGCTTTTTAACAAAATTAGCTGACTTAGTAATAAGTTGTATTGATACTTTTATTTGCAGCCTATGTTTCCGACATGCGTGCATTTATTGTGATCTCATTGCTGTCAAAGTTCACGTCGATAGGTTTGGCAATGATTTAAAATCCAGTCGTAGTCACTTGTATAATTTGAGTTGTTGAGGTCACGTGGCTACGACAAAATTAATGAAAATAGAAATATGTAGATACTGACTTCTGACATTTGCATATATTATTGTCGCTATATTTATTAATAAAAATCTTTGGAAAGTATTATCAAAGGCCATAAAATGTCAATTGACTTGAATGTTACAGGGCGAACGTGCAATGTATGTGGTTTCGTCTTAGACGAGTAGTGACTCCAACGCATATATTACTATAGATAATAAACATGTGCAGTTTTACCCTATTGCACTATATCACGTGCAATCATATAAGTTTCTGTAGTAAAACCTAATTACATCAGCGCATAATATTGAGCTTATTGTAGCAGTTTATTTTCGTTGGCTACGAATTATTTGAAGGTCTTCCATTGTGGTAGTTAAGTATATTGATGTTTTATAATTTGTAAACCATTTTGTTTTATTGAAACCATGTAATGTGTCGTCTACCAACATAGCATTTTTTGTACAGTTTATACGATTTTATTTTTAAAAAAAAAGTATAGTGTCCGTCTGCAGATAGTGCAGTTACTGTGCAATACACTTTTTGGCGAAATATTGTATAATTTATTTCATATATCTATATAACTTTTATTTCTTAGGTGTAAATGTAAATGTCAGGAAATAATTGGTAGCCAACATAACATGGCCTATTTTATTTTAACTTTTAAACTAAATATATCCGATTGTGTACACTGCCACTCGCCGACCGCTGTCAGAACAGTTAATATAATATTTTTTTCTACGTAATAGAGACTTGTTAAATACAGTTCCACAATAAAATAAGTGTTGTTGAATTTTTTATAAAAGATGAACATATTAGAATAATGATCTTGTAGTCTGGATTGAGTTTCTTAACAGATTTTATTGGACGCAACGTTTTGTGCCCGGCTCGGGTGTGTTCACACTGGCGACTACCGTGCACACTGACAACGGTGACGCTACACGATATTCTGTATCCGATCGCTCAATGTGAATCCACCCTGAGACGATTCGCCTGTCAGCTTATTTTTGCTACAATACTTATTTGAGTCAATACAATATACTGTTTCCGTATACATAGTACAATAGATTATACAGATTTTACAAATATATAACATATACAATATACAATAAAGCGGTGATATTATTATACAATTTTTTTGACAGGAGCATGATAGGCGACGCGTCTCGCGGCACAACTGGCTTCATTGACAAATGGGTGCTGTTATAATCATTAATTGTACATATTTATTGTAATATAAAACAATAGACTGGTAAATTTACACTGTTGTTAGGTTTCTACAGAGTTATCACCTGGCGTTGCTCGCAATACGACGACGGATCCATTTTAATATATAAAAAAATAATTTTATTAGTGATAGATTAAGTCTTCCATTATGTTCTTTATAGTGCGACGAAATTATTTTGATGATTTTATTTAAAGCTATAATTGTCTTCCAAGAGATAAATATATATATGTAACGTGAAGAAATGTCATAGCTTCCCCCGCAAGGTCCTAAGTCGTCCAGTTCTCAGCAACGCCAGCCCACATGTTACAATAGAATATATTTTCTTACAAACCTACGGAGACACCGAAATAGACTATATAAATTTATTTTAGACAATACCAGAATACAAGATCTAACTTTTTACACAACAGTTAACACG
Source organism: Acentria ephemerella (assembly GCA_943193645.1). Taxonomy (NCBI): domain Eukaryota; kingdom Metazoa; phylum Arthropoda; class Insecta; order Lepidoptera; family Crambidae; genus Acentria; species Acentria ephemerella. Next base: position 2,119,486 of record OW971887.1, read on the forward strand.
AGAATTAAGTTTTCGTTTACCATAGCATATGTTAAATTTCATCAAAAGTAAAACAGTTGGTTGCGATATGGTCACAATGATCCAGGCGAAAAATTTAAACGTTGGCATTAAAAAATAAGAAAATTGTAAATATACTTTTCTAGTTCTTCCAAAATAAATATTATCAGTATTAAAACAAAATTCGACTTTGGTTAGGTCAAAAGTGTATGTGTGATCTAGAGAACTATTGCATTAGGCTTTCTCGATGTAACTTTTATGAAATTTTAATTATTTCATATGTTTAGTTTCTATTATATTATTTTTCAATTAAAGTTAGAATTTTATTTTAATCGAATTGTAATGATCTTGCCTAGATTTTGCATTTATGAATTATGTTAATTACTTATGATACGTTTGAAGTTGACCATCGTATTTTTGTATATTATTATCGTATTAAGGGTTTTGTTTGTTTTTTTGTCATTAATAGAAGTAAAATGTTGTAAAAAGTAAGCTCGTTGTATTTTATCAAATAAACACTTTTTAGTCCAACTGAAGCAATGTACTGCAGTTTTATTTCGTTTTAAATGAACGGGCAATAAGTAGCTACTACCCGCAAGTACTTAAGTAAAAATTGTAGGTGCACTTAATTTAATGGTCAAATAAAATTTCCTTTTCTAAAAACTCTACATAAAGACAAGAAAAGTTTTGCGAATTTTCAGATCGATTAGGATTGACCCATACTTTTTCGAAAGATAGATCCGATCGTACTATCCAGATATTCGAACCAGGTCTTTATTGAGGAAATAAAGGTATTTTAGAGAGTAAGCAGACCTTTTTTTTTACGAGGAGGAATCCATTTACGGACCTACCCGCCACTGGCTAAGCGACGGGCGTGTGTGGGGCTCACTCAGTACCTCATAGAGCGGCACTGAGTATACCCACTAAAACTCCCCGGTAACTCCATCGCCCTTCACGGGGGTAACCTGGGATCTGCGGAGCATTTCACCAGGTCACCTCCAACCTCATAGCAACACTGCAGAAATATCACTACATATCAATCTCTTTGTAATTATAATGTAGTGTAAATTCTGCATAGTTAAAGTAATAATAATATGAAACACCATCTTTCATTCTACAATGGGCTTGTTTTGAAAACTCTTATTTAAGACGATCATTGCTGCAATAAATTACACTGTGGCAATATTTTATAAGCCTACAATGGATACTTGAATGTCAGAATTTACACACAGCGCAGCATTTAAATTGGATTTACAAAATAACGTAGATAATTTAATTGAAATATTTTATTATGATAAAACTACCTCCTCCGAAGGAGCTTCTCCACGCTATCTTTCCTCTTGTAGACACATAAATCCATAAACGTCAAAGCTAATAACAGACAGTGTCCCAGCATATCCTTCTGCAACTCTTTTTGATTCCTAAATTTTAGTCTCAGGTCTTCAGAAATGTACACATTGGAATTATCTTTAGATTTCTCTTTTATATTTTGGAGAATCATCTCCACCGTCTGATCTGTTGATACCTTTTCATTTCCAACTAGAGTGCCATATAATCTGAAAAATTACAATAATATATATTTATTTGAGCATTATGTTAGTCATAAATGTATACTTACATCTAATGTACATAAATATGTCATCGCGACCCCGGTAACATCTCTTTTTTCGTAAGACATAGGCTTTCTCCATGACGTCCCCATCAACACAAATCAATATCTATATTTTCCTTTTGATAGTTTTTTTTTGAGATTTGCAGCCAGTCCTGTTAGTAACTGAGTTGCGCGATTAATTTACCCTGATACTAACTATTACCAATACACTATAACCTATCCCTTCGCCACCACATGCCACCCCTTCGCTTGGATCCATTGGATGTTGTTTGGTTCAGCAATGAGTGGGTTCGGATGTCTAGATGGTTAGCATACTGGCGTTTGCATTTGTCAACCAGTGAGACTATTTTGATTTACCAAATTTAATAATTAATCATTTATTTAAGGTAAAAACAGCATTTACAATACATCTTATGATCTAAGTGTTAGTTACATAGTTTAAATAATACGAAGCCCACACCACTATCTTCAACTTAATATTTGTATTACATATGTAAAATAATAAATGTATAAGTTTATATTAGATTGTATATTTTTAGTGTATTTTAATATTGTTTCTGTCATCTATCTATTGTTGCCTAAACTGTTTAAGCATGCTTTTTACACGTATTACTGTAGTTAAAGCATACATTTGTAACTTAGGAAGTCCCGTCACACTTATTGTATGTTGTATGTAACTCGGTTTTGTGTAGCGAATAAAATAATGTTGGAAACCAACTTTAGCAAACCGAATATAATAATATTTCAATAACTTATTTTGTGGTAGAAGTTTTACAAAATATCAGTAGATTTTTTGTCGAAATACTTTACCTATAGGGCAGAGTTGGCCTCAAAAAGTACACTTTCTGCTTCAATACTGTTTCTTTATTTTCACTCATCTCATTATCTTCATATACATCACTAGAACAAGAATTGGTGATTCGTTTAAAAATTTCACTTGACTATTTTATAACCAATGAATATTGATTGATTTTATTGAAAATATTTATGTCTAGTTAAACACTGTAATTTCTGTTATTTGGGAGAAAATTTCTGTAAAACAATGGTCTCGCAAACATTCATATTTTTCTTGAAAAATAAAAACATTTCTATCCTTAATACTCGTACTTACTCTGACTGGTTACTTCTAGCGTTTATTAAAGCTACGACCATAGCCACCATCTGAGCTTTCTGCAAGTTCACCGCAAGCACTTTAGGGTTGTTGGGGTCACTGCCAGCAGCTCGGAGAGTTGTGGCCTCTGCTTTCATCACATAAATGTCTGCATATGGCAGAGCATTAGTTATCTTCCAGGCCTTAATGTATTATCATAAATAATCAATAATTAATACTGCAATTATCTATAAAATTATAATTGAAAAACTTAAAAAATATAAAAATCTTAATAATCTTTGCAAATGAATAGAGTAAGGCTCGGATATGTATAGTGAGTATCAATCAAATAAGAAGTAGACCTGAAAGTCTAGATTATTTAGATCAACCAGACAAAATAAAATTTCAGCACTAGGTAAACACCCTGGACTAGTATGAGGGGAAAGGATAAGATAAGATAAACTTTTTGTTATTTTTTATTGTGGTTTTAGTTTTTGAATTGTCTGCAGCTCAATTCACGTACAAAGATATTTCCTGACTAAATTCCTTCTAGTATAACCAGAGAGAATTCTTTATTGGCACACTTATAAGGTACCTTCATAAGGTCATTTATTCTTTCTTTTAAAAATCACTTTTGGGCCGGAAAGTTAGTGGCGCCTAGGGCTGGATTTCGTATGACTCCTACAACTTACCACCAGACTGTGTCAAGTCTTTTGCCGAGTTTTTTTTATTAAAAACCACATATACATATTTTCGAAATGGACAAGATCAAGTACAATAAGTATATATTTTTGTTAGATTTTTATACTGTACTATAGTCAGTTTGCGTTAAGTATGCAGGGAGTCATCAGTGCAACAACATGGTAGTAAGGTGTATTCACAGTGGTGTTCACATACAAAGTATTTTTTAAGATTAATTTTTAATACATTTACAAAACTACACATAATTAAGTCATTAATATATAATATTTTAATATACAATAAATTTTGGTAACTATCATGGGTATCTTCGTTACTATTAAAACGTTTAAACATTACAAATATAACAAAATGTCAAAATTTTATTTATTGACGGATTGTGGAAATTTAAAAATATTGATAGATTTAATCAATCATTGACAAACGGGCTAACCACTGGCGATTTTAATGAATTAGTTTCCTTTTGCTTCTAAGATTATTATAAACTATTCACTCAGACACACCACTTGCAGTTGCTGTTTTATGTACTGTAATGTCCAAAGTAGTATTTTAAGCTCACTGTTCAAAGTACGTGAACACATTGTAAATTACTTTTTTCTCTGCTGCGAATTACCAACCACTTATATTTTAACAAATACGTGAGGTATAAGTTGTTTATTTTAATTTTTTATTCAGTTACACACAAAGCACAGTACACAACCATTGAGATCGAAAGTATACGTTCAATCATGATCGAAAGTATACGTTGATCATGTGAACTTGACTTTGTAATTAGGAACGAGTTGATTGGTTAAGGTGTGACTAGTCCGGCAGACAAGTATGACTTACTGCATTCTTAACGCTATCATTCTTTAGAACATAGTAAAAATATTTGTTTACATGATTAAATAGTGTCGATACTGTGAGGTACATGTTAACCTGTAACTAGTTGTAAAACGAACCCGAAGAGTCCACTAAAAATAAATAGGGTTTGTCTAAGTCTGGGAATCCCAGCAGTCAAAACTAGAAATGATACATTTTCCTAAATATCTTTCAAACAGCAAAAGAAATTTCAAAGTATAATATAACAAAATAATTCATAAGTTCTTCTTACAATATTCATAATGTCAGTGATTTGGAACCTCTTTCCTTCTGGATAGTCAATATGATAAAAGTCCCATTCCAGCACTTCATAATCATTCTTATCTAAAGCAGTCCAGCATACAGAATTGACTGATACATATATTGCCAAAACTCTTTTACAATTCTAAAAAAAAACATTTTTTATTAGATTTTTTTGGTGAGTGTAAAATGAAACTATACTAACTAGAAATTCAGTGTCATAAAACCAGATTTTAGATTAAATCTAATGCACTTCTAGGGCTAAAATGTACTTAATCAAATTTTTTTTTTGTTGGAAGCAGACCTGAGTATAAACATCTGTCTATTATCACTTCATCTTTTTTTGCTATATTTATGTTTTTTGCCTATGATATATTATATGAGTAGTATACTCTAAGGAATATTTTATTTTGGCATTATATAATAATAATTTTTCAATAACTATCGATTAATAATAAGTTGTTAATAGTTATTGATGATGGGAATTAAAATGCAAATACCAATATGTGATGCAATTTTATTTAATTGTAAAAGTATATTGCAAATGTATGTAGCTTACCTGTCTAACAGATTCTGACAATAGTGGATTTAACACCTGACCTTTAATTCTTTGGTTAGCTTTTACCTCAATATTGTTGTCTTGTGGTGGTCCTTCTAATATACTGTCATACAATTTTTTTGCAAACTTATCAGAGAAACCATAGACCATATCAATGTCTGACAAAGATTTTAGAATACCATTGTTACTTTTGTATTGTGTAATATACTTTATTCTTGCTTTCGTAACGTCATACCTAGATGTAATACGATAAATATTAATGTTATTAATATAATGACAAAATATTATCAAAAATAATATTAATTACCTCGACAGTGAGCTTGAATCAGATTCGTTTATAACCTGCAAAATTTTGAGTTTTTGTTGTTCTGAGTAATTGTTCTCAAGCTCTTGGCTGTAACGGCAGTTAGATATAATCAGTGTCCGATATAGGCACTAAAAATAATACAATTATAAGTCTTCTAAAGTATATAAAAATGTGTGAAGGATGGAATCTAAATAGTGTGTGTACCATTCTGTTATGAAATACGTAGCTAAGTAACATAATTAATATTGTTATGAGTTTTTCCTATTTCGTTGTTTTCAATTTTATTTATCACTAGAAACTTTGCGTAACTAAAGAAGACTATTTTAAAATAGACCTTTTAGTTTTCATTCCGCTTGTATTTGTTTACCATATCACTGGCAGTTGTAGATTATAAACTGAACGTGAGCAGACAGAGAAAGTGACAGTACAGTCACAGAGAACATAATCGTATGGTTGTTACTGTTTTATGCTTATTGCAGGGAGTACAAAGGAAACTAAATCCTATACAGCCATGTCTTACATATTTATTTCTTTATTTGTGTATCCTTTGGGCCCATGGAGTTTTTGCTACTAATGGTAGTCCCACCATTTTGTTAACGACTAACTAAGAGAATGTTTGAAAATGGAATTCAATTTTAGCAATAGCAAAGAAAAAAATACGCATATGAAAATGAAATGATGCAATGATGTTAAATAAATAAATTTACCTTATCCTACAAATGAGAGAATGGGAATGAAATATAGATAAATCTCACGTAAATCATTAGTCCACGCTGAATAATGTATTACATAAATTGCACGATATAATGATCCTTTTTGTGCATGAAACTACACTAATGTCCCTTAAGCCAAAGGTACAGTAATGTTAGTTGCGGCCACAGATAGCATACTATTAATGGTGCCACAGCCACTGCCACACACACACATACATACACACAGAATATTACTTTTTTTGTTAAGATTTGTGTTGTTATTAATTTAAGAGTTCATTTCACTTTATATTTAAAACACTATATTTTAGGTAGCCATTTCAAGTAAACCTAAAATATCACCTCATTAATAAACGCCATCTTGTGGGGAGTTATGGAAATATTATGTTACTCTTAAAGCAACTATAGAACCATAGATAACTGATATATTCTGGTATAGAACTATTGAGATACGTGCATGACCTCTATAGGAATAATTCAAAAATAACTACTCAACCTGTTGAATTTGTTAATAGTTAGATGTAAAGGTGTTTAAGTCACGTGTACATAACTACTTTATATTTTTATGTAACTTTTAAAATTAAGTTATAAATTTATGATATTTCTTATGAGAACAAAATCATTGATAACATACCCTACTCGATTTATTTAAAATAAAAGCACAGAATATTATCTAAACACCTATCCTAAGGACGGACAGATGTCGCTAGTTCATAAAGTCAGTATTGTCTTTAATTTGAGTAAACCTACCTACCTACTAAGTAAATAAATATTGTTATTATTAACCTCACATAATACCTAACGTTAAAAACAAAAAGCCCTGTATGTACCGGTAAAATACAAACAAACACACATACAAACACACATACAAACACACATACAAACTGTAGCGAAAAAGTTTCCAAAATAAGAATTTTGATCTAAGAAGATCGTAGCATATTATACGTACCTAATCCCTTAGTCGGTATCTACTAAACATCTAAAGGCTTATAGGTAAATGAATAACTTGTTTTAACAATATGTGGGTAATTCAAAACGTGTAGTTATCGTCGAAGGAAGATATATTTCTTTTTATAAAATAAACTAGATTTTTGTCACCTACGAAATAACAAAGTTACTACATAGACCTATCATACAAACAGCGCATTCTTCGTAAAACAAAAGATACCTCTGTCTTTAAAATGTCAACGACGAGTCAACAGCAAGAGAACATAGGGCAAAAATATCGCGAACTGGGTAAGAATATATTGATTATAAATAAATCATATAATTATTAATTCATTATTATTAATTTTAACTGCAACACTCAACACAACAAATGAACGAAGGTAAATAGGTAAAATACAAATTTAAGATTTTAAAACAAAAAGAGACTTAAGTTTTTAAGTCTTTCTATCTCCCTCCAGCTCGCGACGACACATTCAACAAAATGGCGGACTATCCCGCCCAGCCGTTCGATCACGATACGAGAGTAAAGAGCCCGGTATGTTTTTGAGTATTCAATCTACTTCTCGCTTCGGAGGAAGATTGTTGGCGCGCTCTTTATTATTACTTTAGCTAGAACGTTTATTTGGGACTGACAGCTGGGACTTCTGGAGATCGGTGAGTTTACTAACGAATTATTTATATTTTTTCAGATCGTATTAACAGATGATTGTCTTTTATTTGATGGACCAGAACATAACCTCTAATTTATAAGTTTTATACGATATACCCGATTTAAATAGTTTCTTGAGAATTTTAGATCGATGACATAGTTTTTTTTTTACAAATATTGAGCACCTTTTACGTACCTATACCTACATACACAATCTTTTTGCCTAGCTAAAAAATGGGTAAAAACTGATAACAGCTGATCATAATTAGAACAGGACATAGAGCTGTTACCAAAATTTATTTCTCTCGATTGTCTCGACATTTCAGTCAATTATTATAACACTTGCCAAGCGCCACGAAAAATGGCAACGTCGCAACCGAGCGTACTGAGTATTAATTCAGTATATTGGCACAAACGCGTTGTTGCCGTTCAGGCTTGCTTGGCTTGTCCGACAAGCGCTCGGCTCTCCTCGGCTCGGACCATGAATGTCAGGCTGCTCTGGCTGGCCTGTTGTGATAAGATTCTGGCTTGCGTTACAAACTACCTATATAATGTATTGTAGGTGGTACCTAGACATTTTCTCAATTCTACAGTAAACTATGATAAGTCCGTATCAAATATTCAGCCAAAAAGACAATCTGGAATGAATTCATCATTAGAGTATAATTTTAAATATACCTAAGTTACCCAGCACATCCTAAAGTAGGAATCATCTAAGCAAGCTAAATGATAAATGACTCAATAAAAACAATTTTAAGTCATCGAGTACAGTACTCCGTTTATTGTATATCGAGTTAGTGGCGACCACAATAATCTAAGCTCGATTTTTTGTTAGATCTAAAAATTCGTAGAAAGAACTTCTCCTCGTCCCGCTGCGCTGATATTTCATTGCAATTACTTGGTTGTAACTGTGTATATCGGTCTTTGTCATATTGTACTTTTTATAACAGAATTCACGGAGTATATTGTTGACGTTTACCTGTTACATATTACTACACTTAATAGCCCGCTGGCGTCTCTTTAGCAATAGAATATTCACTGTGTCTCGTTTGTGGAAACTTACCAAATTACGATTCTGTAATATTCATAGCGAAGTCACCTCTTATTTTCTCTATACTCTCCTCGTGTGGATGTTCTAGTACTCGTATGATTCTGAGGCTATTTGTGGATTTATAGGGTTCCCAAGTCAACAAGCATTGTACAGCGAACTAGTACAGAAAGAAGATAAAACATTGTGTGGGTTAACCATCGATATGATAGAGTGAGCTTGACTTTTTAATTACAGGCTTTATCACCTCTCATAATCATGTTAAGTCTAAAAAGAGGTAAAAATAAAATAATAAGAGAAATCTAATTTCCGTCGTGATTAAGCCATAATGTCCATTTTCAGAAAATTACATAATTCAATATTATTGAGTATTTCTGACTTTTGTATTAAAGTAATTCAATATTTTGATAAGTTATACAGATTATATATAAAATGTAAATTTTAAGTATTGAAATAGTATTTTTACCAGTCAATACAGACCTAAATAGGGCTGTCGAAGTAACTTTTAAAGTTGAATTTCATTTTAAAGATGTAATCCTTAAGGAAAAATAAATTATTATTAATATAAACATCCCACATAATACTTATCACTTGATGGAAATTTCCACACATAACAAAGCACGATGAGAAACAAAACCCATTCTCGATGATTTGAGTTTTAAAATTAAGGAGATTACATGGTAAATATGGTATATGGAACACCAAAAAGTATGCTGTAAGTATTATTTAGGATCAATGTCGAGGAAAAAGAAGTTAAAGGGAGATTTTTAGCTACTCCACTTTAGTTATTTTTGTGGTGACGTATACTGACGTGGCTCGCTCGGTTTCCATCGGGCCAGCTCGGACATAATCGGTAACAAGTCAAACGACCCACTACTCGTAATGCGCTCCTCGTAAAAGCGGCAACGTCGCTTGCACGTTCTCGATACCCCACCATTTTGCTATTTCTTAGAGATAACATTTTTATACTTTTGATTATTATTACATTGGAATTTTTCAACAATATCGTTTGGCCTTGAAATTCTCTTTAATCGAAACACCCTATTAAGAGTCATTTGAACTTAAATTCTCATATGTATTTATAGAAGAAAAACAGAGCCAGCTTGGTACGATTTCATATTTAAAATATTCTATGTTTGAACAGTCTTGTCACTCCCTTCTCTGTTATGAATATTTTTAATAACTATAAGTACTGTTTGTTTACCTACAAATTAAACTTGAACAACGGGGTTTTACTAATAAAATCAGACTTATTTTACGATAACCAAAGAAGTTACTAAAGTAACAACGAGTTTATTTACGTCTAAATCTTCAATTCAATAAAGTGGAATCCGAAGTGTTAACCATCGTGTTTGCTTACAACATAATTGCCTAATAGAAGTAGAAGGCAAGAGAACGGAGAGACCGCTGCCACTGCCACCCTATAAAATGAACCCACTTTATTGTACATTGATGTAGTATTCATTTATACAGACTAACCATGAACCAGAGGCAGCGGAACGGTATGTCTGACGTATAAACTCCGTTTGGCTCTTTTCCTCGCGCTTCGCCTACATATACTTTTCTCACTTGTTTGGCCCGCTTCAATAAGCTTTCTAGTAAACGCGCAATCTCCGTTCACAAGTTACTCTGTATGTTTAGTTCCTGCTCGATGCTATGTATGTCGCCATAATCACGGCAGCCATTTTCTTCTCTCTCTTTCTGCTAGTGTCAGTGCCACAACAGCCGTGTCAGTGAACACTCGTTTCGTGTTGTTTTGATTATTGCTCTTCTACCTTCTTCTGGAATCTCTTGCTCACTTATTTTAGGTAGGTGATTTGTATTTTGATAAAAAAATGCTTGTTAATAAATGTCTCTTATTATTTTAAGCTACAGATCTAAATATATTATTTCTTAATACGTACCGTCCTTGATGTTGTAGTTAGTATTTACTTGTATCTTTATTATGAATTTATTTCAACATTAATTGAAGCGCGCGCTGCGTTTTGATATTCTTTATTATTCGCTGCTCATTGGTTTTTGTTCCTTTATAATTATTGTTATACCTTTCTCTAAAAAAAATTTATTATTACTTTTTTTATCAATTAATGTTTGTTTTAGTACCTTTTTATTCATGGATTAGTTTATTGTTCCGTAACCTTTAAGGAGCAAAAAATAAACCATAAAAAAAAAGTTTTTTAAAAATTTAAAAATAGAATAGTACAATACATAGACTGTGTTTCTGTGGAAAAAACGCAACTGAACCTTATTATAAATGTGGGAAAACTTTAAAAGTAAAATTTTTGCAATAAATTTATTAGTCTGTTTAAAGAATATAAATAATACACACTCATCGGAAACAGCTTAATTTGTGAATGAACTGTCTTTGTAAAAAACGAGTTGAATACGTGTTACATAAATAAAACGATAAACAAAGATATGTATCTACCTCTACTATCTGTCAAAATATGATGTCATTTTACAAGTCTATGGCGATGAGCAAACAAAATACATCCCTTGCGAAATAAAAGGTTTACTTTTTGGAGAAGAAACCACCGTAGCGGGAGCCAACAGAGTCTGGTTTCCGTTCGATAGTCCCTCGTTCCATGTTCACCTCGGTCGCATTGAAAGGTGGAGCGCTCAAACGATACCCGTCCTTTTCTTACTCAGGAAGCTAACGCGGCTTTGCGACGCGAGAGATCAAATTTATCTTTTCGTCTACTCGTGACACTCTGCGATCTGGCTCACCAACTTAGGTTGGGAATTTATTCCGGTATTATCAGACTGTTCGGTGCGCCATTTTGTGTTACGTTTCGTGCCATGAACCGCACGTTAGTAGTCATTGTTGTAACGTTTGACGTATGCCTAACTAGAACCAATTTGACGAACATGTTTCTTTAAATGTTGATCAAATATTCGGTTCGAAATTGAGCAAGAAACTTTTCATCTTCGATTTTAACCATCGATCATTTTAATGTTTTATAAAACATTTGAGACAAGAACAATTTATTAGTATTATTCTTGTGATCTTTATTGGATCAGAAAATTAATCCCAATACTTTTAATAAATTTGGCTACTTTTAAAACTTATGCTAATATTATACCTACTTATCCATTATTAACATGACCAAAGTCACCATAACACTACTAGTCATCTACATCGTAGTCGTAATAGTTATGATTTAAAGGCAATCCGCCGTTTACAATATCGTCCAGGGTCGTATTGTGACTTTGTAACAACATGTAGTCGTGGCCGCCTTACTTGTCTGTCTGAATCAAAAATCGCAAATAGAATTGAATTGCAGCAGTCTAAAGTCTGTTTTATTTTATAAAAGAATAAATGAGACAATATTAACGTCATAAGACCTTAGTACTTTCATGTTGAATTTTATTTACATGTATACACGGTCAGCGGTTTCAATGTTATTTCCGTTTAAGAATAAATCACCATGGTTCACAAAATCTTCGCTTTGCTTTCTAAAATCTCCGAGACCTGCCTCTTCTTTTCTTGTATAAAGTCCAAAGTCCGAGTTGGTAGTGCAAAACAGTCAGTAAAGGTTGTAAGATTTTTATTCGATTCGCTAGTATAAGAACCACTACACAACCACTTTTAACTCTCTCGCAGTGTTGTTCATTGGGTCTTGACCGACCTTTGAATTGTGTTCTTTATAACCTTTTGCTATTTTAGTTTAAATTTATTATATGTAATATATACTTATGAACGACAAATTAAGATGTTTTGTTTCCGTTAATGTTTCGTCTCATTCGATATGTTTCTCTATCTTGAAAACCTTTTACAAGGTCATTAAAATAACAACAAGTGTTCCAGAGCTGTTTGGATTGTGATCTGTAAATATAGAATAGGTTCCTATTAAAGTTCATGTTATTTTATTCTTTTTAGTGTTTTGTCTCAATGGAAGCGTTGTGTAAGAGTATTCTTTAACTTTTTGAGAATAATTTCATGTTATTATTAAGGCAAAGGCAATATTCTGACTATTGCAATCTAGTATTATATATTAAATTTAATAATAATAATCCATTTTTGTTTGTTCTGCTGTGTAGTATTATTATTATTATTGCCGATATGGAGATTCTAAGAAGTAACAGTTATTCTTTTCCCACGTTTTGTTCAGTAGAAAGGTACTCAATTTGACTGATGGCGATTATTTTAAGCTCGATATTTCTGCGACTTCTGCTGCTGTATTCTGTGCCGCTTCCATATACTTCTGAAGGATTAGTTAGTTTTTTCACTGATACTGATTGGAGAACTTATAATATAATTCATTCTACTCTAGCCTAAATAAAATCTTCGTATTCAAACGAAGAATTCCTCAAACATTCCTGAAGCTTTAGCTACACTATATACAGATATATCATGGAATGACCAGCAAACAGTTACCATCACTTTGTTGGGGAATTATTGCGACGTTTGAACTGGAGTTAGCCATTGCGTAGTTCTTTTGCGATTATTGTAGAAAATCCTATTTTCGTCATTAGGTCAGAATAGGGTTGAAAACCCCTTCTTTTCTGTTTGTATTCTGTACCGGTTCAACAAAGTAAGAGAAATATTCATGGTGCGCCTGTTGCAAGTTTTTTATTTAAGATTGGATACAAATGGGCCAATGTGTAAGCTAATGTGGTTAGTGACACGGATGATTTTCCGCCATCGCTTTCAGTTCGATATTTTGTACCTTAGTACCAGATCTTCCTGGTTGGTCATTCTTCAGGTCGAAGTATCCAGTGCAGAAGCGGTTAAACGTGCGTTCATTAGCCATATCCTCTTGCAACACAGCATTGACATTGCTAGCTGTTTCTGCTGCATTAGTTCCAATTTTTATATCTTGACGTTTTAAAGTCCAATGTAAAAACAATTGTCATATTTTATCGTGTGAAAAAAGTATTGAAACATCACACCATGCCGGGCTTAAATTTACTTTAAAATGGCCAGTACGTTAAAAGGGTAATTTCAAATTTAAACTCTTTTTATGTATCCTACTTAAGACTACAACATTCTACATTTCTTATTTCAGCCATTTAGTTTGCATTTCTTGAGTTGGTCCTAGCAGAGCCAGTACGGAACAGAAACGATGGCCCGGCGGTAAAGCTCACAAATGAACGATGCCTTTCCAATCTCGCCATTTACCCAACATTAAATTAAGGTTACATCATAGAACTAATTTAATTAAATTACTCATAAAATCTATTTACTTTTCTAAGAACTCATTTTCATTTTGTTCATCAAAATTTGTGTTTATATTTACACACATACACATTATAGTATACTGACTTGTATGTCTAAACAACAATATTAAAGCTAGATAATCTGACTGTAGCTACCTACTATGAAGTAAAATATATAAATTCAAAAATAAAACAAAGAACTTATAAAGGAAACACACTTGCATAAATAATGTAAATACAAATTAATTGACTTATCTCGGGAATTTTTCGCTGACATTCTTATTGTTTATATTTATTAAGAATATATTACAGTTCTTTTTTTAAAACTTCAATTGACATTTACATAGGCAGGTATTTGTTTCAGTATGTACCATTTCTTGTCATACTTGACAGTTGACACTTCAAATAAAATGAAATACCCACTAAAGGCGTAATTTAAGCCATTTCCTTCTTATTTAATCCTCAAGTACCAATTTATGTTTTATTTTACCAATAATCTAGAGCTTCCAGTCTGAATTTATTTATAGAATAATAAATAGACTAAGTAATATTAAAATTGATTTTAATTATTAACAACATTTCGTTGTGTTATATTTCAGGTGCGGTCCGTCTCCTTGGAAATGAAATAGGATATGATAAACAATGCAATTAATTTTGGTCTCTGAAGCTACCATAGACATAAAAGGGAAAATGACAACTCTTGAAGAATCTCCTGTGAAGGACCTCAAAGAGGTAGACATTTTTGAAAACGATATTATTAACGGAAACAATGACAACATAAAGTGCAAAAGGAACTTAATCAATATTTCCGAAGATTTGATCAACGGCGATTGTAAAAATGATGTGGAGTTAGCAACTTCACTACCCACTGAAAGTAGTAAATTAGGAAATACAGAAGAACTGAAGCAAAATGGTGAAACAGAGTTAGAAAAAAATCAAGAAAAAGAAGTTAGCGAAGAAAATACTTATGATAAGAAAATAATTTCTATTGATAATAGTGTAGTAAATAAACATATAATTAGTGAAGAAAATCATGCTAATTGTCATAGAAATGGAGAAAAAAGAAATACTGATATTATAGATGCAAAAAGCAATAGTATCTTAAGTTTAAAAGAAAGCGAAGTAAACGCACGCATGAATGAGGATAATGTAAGTGAGCTAATGATAACTGAACGTGAATTTTTAAAATCTAATAATGAGGAAATTGAATTAAAAGAAGATAATCAAATCATATGTCAACAGTCTCTAGAAAGTGTTACAAGTGAAAATGAAATTTTTAAAGACATATCAAAATTAAATGATACCGATATTAACATGGATGTAGACGAAGATATTACAAAGATTGCCGACTATATAAAGGCAACTAATCATAACTCAAATTTGACTGCGTCTACATTTTCAGCAAATAACCAATTACTTATCAATGAAACAAACATGAAGACTGATAAGACGAAAGTAAACGAAGAATATTCAACTTTGTTTACTAATGAAAATACCCTACGGGACATAATAGAAGACAGTGTAGACACAGGGGATAATGTATCCTTAAAAACTAAATTATGCAGTAATGTAGCATTAGAAGAAACTATGATAGTGGATGATAAAATATCTAATGGTTCAGATTGTGAAGAAAATGTTGTAAATGAAAATATTACAGAATGTGATAAAGCTGGATTTATTTTAGAGGAAGAGAATATTAAAGCATCTGAACATAGTACTGTAGCTGAAAACGCAATTAATGTGAAAGTTAATAAAGATAAGACTATTATGGAAGGTAAAGAAATTTCAAATGAGGATGATGATAAAACGACTAATCGATTGACTAATATTACTGGAACTGTAGATATATTAGATAAAAAAGCTGAAAATTTTAATAACACAAAAGATATCCCAGTTATAGAAAATGCTAAAATAACTGAAAATGTTACGGAAATAGAAGATATTCCAGATGTACCTCAGGCTAAAAGAACTGAAAATATCGCCTTCAATGTCGAAGATACAAAAAATACTGAAAATTGTATTGAAACTGAAGCAATCTTAGATATCGATGAAACTAAAAAGGAAAGTGAAAATATTTTGAAAGAAGGAGAATCAAACGTGGATGAATGTAAAGAAAATGAAAATATTACAGACACTGAAGTTATCTTAAATGTGCGCGAAACCAAAGATATCGAAAATGTTTCTGATATTGAAAAAAACATAATTGAAGAAGAGGTTAATAAGTCAAATATTAATGAAGGCAGTGTTAAACTTCCTGGTGAAGTTCCACAGTCTCAAAAAAAACTCGGAGAACCAAAGAAAATAATTACTAAATTATCAAATACATTAGATATTTTATCTGATGATGAGGAATTACCTCCAGATACAAACCCAAAAGAGAATACCGTTTCATCATCTGTAAAACAATGTATTAATATAGAAGACGACGATGATATTATGCTTATTGATGAAGATTCGAGTAGTAAAGACATAAAGCAAGATTCGGTACAAAAACTCGATACTCTGGTAGAGAAACAAGTTGAGAAGAAAGAGGAAGAAAGTAAAGTTGATTCAGAACCTAAGACGGAAAACAGAGAATCTTGTAGTGATGAGGGACTCCCAGAGGATAATGGTAAGTCAAATTATTTGCTTAATAAGCTTGAAATATGTTTTCCGTATATTATTTTATTCATTAAACTTTTTTACTTGATCTTTTCAGCATCTTTAGACACAAAAGTAGAATCCAGTACCTCAAAATTAGAAAAAGTCGTCCAGAAAGAAGAACATGAAAAAGAGTCAATAGAAACGCCTTTAATTAATAAACCTCTATTGCCCGAAAGCTTCTTAAAAACTCACAAAAAAAACTTAACCGACATGACAAGAGATGAGCTCGAAGAATTTTGTATTTTGAAAATTGTCGAAAGCATCGTGGACAGAAGTAATTTAAGTGAAATTAAATCTAAATTAAAATCAATGGCTCAAAACATTGACGAGTATAAGAAAAAAGCTATGATGTTAACAAAACAGAATAGAGATCTTCAAGTTGTGCTGAAATCTGTGCAGGAAGAACAAAAGAAAAAATCTGATAGCGCTATTATGCCGTTAAAGATAACTAGATCTGTCGGTATGCAAGTAATAATGCAAGACAAAATAATCAGGAAAAAGCTTACAACTAATAATACGAATAATGCAACAGCAAATAAAAACATTCGGGCTTCAAATCAAAGTCCCAGACAACAGAAACAAACAACAGCTGCAAACCAACAAATTCCCGTCCCTAGATTGGTACCAGCTCATGGTATGGCAGCCAAACCTATTGCTGCCCCGCAGCCCGCGGCTGCTAATCAAAATAAAACGCCTAGTCCTGTCCCAAATGGAGTAAGGCCATCTGCTCAAAAGACAGCCGAAAAAAGACCTCACACTCGCTTGCAATCTGTCACAGTAGATTTGACAGATGATGAGCCCCCAGCGAAACTTCCCTCTAAAATATCCCCCGCTCCGCCTGTGAGATTAGTATCCCCACAGAGTCTCTTAGCTCCCCAAAGACAACCTTTCGGACAGACTATGAGTAGTCCTAGAAAAGTGTACATACCTATCAGCAGTCCACAAAATCAAAATATCCGACCCGGTCAGACTATAATGTTAAAAACATTACCTGGTAAGATTTTTTAGTTATTTCTGTCTATTTATTTATTGCTAATAGAAAACTTTAAATGTTTTGATTTCATTTTAGCTCCAAGACAACGGTGCCCTACTCAACAATTGTCAAGAATGCCTCAAAACACAGTCAGAATGACGAGAGTTCAGAACAGGCATCCAGCAGCCCTGCCTGATGCTATGAAACAATATCAACCTCCTAACTGGAAAGCACTGCCACCAGCACCTGATCTGAAACTATCTAAAGTAGAGAATGGAATAGTCATCTCTTGGAAAATTGAAGGTTATCAAGAAGACAGCTATGAAGAAATTGCAAGTTATCAATTGTATGCTTACCAAGAAACAGCGTCGCCTCCTAGTACAACTTTGTGGAAGAAAATAGGGGATGTAAAAGCACTCCCATTACCTATGGCGTGTACGCTGACACAGTTCATGGCTGGTTTCAAATATTACTTCGCCGTGAGAGCGGTAGACGTCAGATCTCGAGTTGGACCTTTCAGCTTGCCTGGAAGTATTCTTCTCCTTAGTAAAATGTAAGACTGATTAACATAATAACTGATTTTTAGCATTGGTTGACTATAACGTCATAAATTATGGCAGTGATTGAGTGACACTGAAAGTGATAAAATATATGTTTAGTTATTTATTTATCTTGTGTACAGTGAAGTTTTAAGTAGGAATACCCAATCTCATTAAGGTAATTTGTAATTAATCACATGGACAAATTAATGTGAATCTTGTTTTTTAAACTTGTAAGATGCAATTCTGCATTGAATAAGATCACATATTAGGTTGTATAAATTTGTAATTCTGTGGTACTTACTGTAGGTAGTTAGACAAAAATAGAAATGAATATAGTCCAATTATCTGTAGTATTGCTTTTTATTGTTATTTTCTTGTACTACCTTTCACTATTTCCGTTCAAAAGACTAAGTGGATTTTAAAAGAAAATATTATTATTTAAAAAAAAATACTTTACAGGGATATTACGGGATAGATTTTTATCCATTTATTCTGAAATCTTTTTTATGATAAAGGCAAAGAAAATCTAAAATTTTGTTTTTTTTAAGAGCGTTTGCCATACCTACTGAAAATAATAATGTTACCTCTTCAAAACGAAGAATCTTAGCTACTAAAATAGCTATCAATATACCTCTTTATAGAATATTTTTTCCTGACATCTACATAGCTGTTTGTGAAGTTCTACTTAAAAATGTCATTCGGCATATAATTACGATTATTACAGATAGATGGCGCTCGTTACATTGAAAAAAATGTGGCTAGTGTTCAATATTAATATTATTATGGTAAATTTATTATCAATTATACAAAAGCCTCCCTCAAGGATCTCCAAACTATTTTTTACAATGACTTGAATATTATTATTTTTTTAATTTGAAATATTTTTTTTACAAGTTGGTAAGAAAATATTATACAAACATAAATCAGCAGTTAATTTTTTATTTATGCAAGTTATGATTTATTTATTTTTATTTATTTATACTCTTGGAAATCTTGACACGTTTAAATTATGTCTGGATTGTACGGCTTACCAGCACTTATAAAAACAATCAACCATTAACTAACACAACCTACCTACTTATGCTATGATTTGATACGGATGTTAATATTGAAAATAATGCAAAAAATAAGCAGCTATTGGTATAGTACACCACAGTCAATAATTAACAAACACACACACATCATTAATTTCATTACTCTGCAGTATAACTACTGAAAGTATCTGTTTCTGACAGGTCATAAATATAAATAATAATACAACTTATTGCCATCACTAGTTACACCCAATAATATATGTCAGCTCTCAGGCGGCCGAAATGTACATCTTTATCACAGTATTCGTTAATTTTCGGAAATTACTTTATGTTCTAAAATAAATAAAATATCATCCATTGACCAAAACTAATTTCAAATAGACTTTTCTTATATGAAAAAGAGTATATTATTTATTATAGTAGAATTTAAGTTTTCAGATTGGGTATTACTCCAAACGTCACTTGTTTACTTCAAAGAGCTGCAACACTCATGATTCCAACTAGTTTCGATGGGATCGTGTGTTGTTCAATTGTAATTACGGAAGCTCAGTTAAATATTTTGTAGGTAACGATGTGAAAAAATGTTGGAGGACTAAGTTGTACACGGTTTTGAGTATATCTTTGCTATAATTACTCATTTTCTATTCGGAAAACGTCCCTACATAGTGTTTGAAAAAATTGACGTAGATTGACATATCAGTTTCGCAAGTAATTTCCACAGGAGTGTTATTTATGTTCGTTTTATAAAGAAAATAATGCTGTTTATCGTAGTGAATTTCCAAGTGTTGTGAAGACAGAGGGATTCCTATCCTATAAGATAAAGTGATCGTAACAGGTGTTGCGGTTTGTGTCGTTGTGATTAAAAATCACGTATCTTCCGTGCTATTTCTGTGATTTGTTACTAGTTGTTTTGTGATACTTGAGCCATGCAGGCTCATTACCACTACTGCAAGTACTCTAAATCTCTGGTAAGCTCCTTTCTTATAAGATTCTTTTGTATTGTGATTAACAAACATAGTAATGAGTTCAAATTTAAATTCTGTTATATTACCAACCGTGAAAATTAACTTGAAGTACCTAGTAGTAGACTCTAGTAGGTAGAGTTACTTATAAGCTGTTTGTATATTTAATTTGTAATTTTAAAGGGGTTGCATATTAAACCATATAGATAGCCCGAATTAAATATTGAATTATATATTATAACATAATGAATATATATTAAACAAACATAGCATTACGTTTTAATTACCAAGTCAATTCTACCGAGTACCAAGTAAAACTTAGCTTAGAAAATAAGTTTCAACATAATATCCATTTGCCAGTTTTTCCTTATTTGATTTAATATTTAATTTAATTATATTACAATATTTAATATTTAATTTTTCAGTAGGATTGAGGAATTAACTAAGGTTATTTTCTGATCTTGAATGTATGCCTTTCCACAAAGAAACATCTCAATATTGAGTAAAATAATAAAATATATATAATATATTATTTGTTTTAACTGTTATTTTAAATAATATTCTTATATTCAATCCTACTAAACTAGAAGTACAACAACAACTTACATTAGAATTTATTATACTATTTGCTGCCTTACAATAGAATGTCTGATAAATTAATGTGCCTTTACATTTGCAAGTTAATGGAGCACACTAATTGATTTTGAAAATTACAAAACCACCTAATAATTGTTTTACTTATTATTTCTAAGCAGTAGTCAGTAGCTTAGTGTGTAAAGTCATTATCTTCGATGCCAGGGGCAGCAGTCCTTACCACATATTAATGTGGTTTCCAATTTCGAATTCATACTATTTCTTAGAAGGAAAACATCTTGAGGAAATCTGAAGAAATTCTTATGTTGTACATGATGTTGACTAACCTGCACTTGAACAGCATTGTTGACTAAAGCCTAATCACCCAACTTTAGGGTAGGCTCCAGCCCCTTAGTGGGGATGTATATAAGCTGTTGATGTATATTTAGACTTAATAGATTATTATACTTAGATATTAATTATATTTGAACCTTTTTATTAGCATCCAATTTAATTAGATTTTTAATCTTAAAAACAATTCATCTTTTGTGTCTAACCAGTTAATGGGTTAAATACTGCTGACGAAAAAATCTTAATCATTGTTTATTATAGCTTACCAAACATTACCAGTTTTGTTGATTAAATAGTTCTCTATTCTTTTGTTGTTGTAATTTCCATTTGCATCCTCGTCTTCAAAACCATCATTTTTGGTAATAAAAATTAATTAAATTTATCATAATAAAATGTTATATATAATTAAATACATAATAAAATTTTATTTATCATAATATGTGAAGTGAAATGTTATGCTTGATTTTTTGTGGTTGTCTGTCCATCAGATACATTCATTATTTGTAAATAAAATTTAAATTGGCGAGGGACTGTTCCAGTTGAAATTTCAGTAACATCTAGTAAAACTGTTTTTGTTATGAGGTCTGAGAGTCCGAGATTATGGATCATAGCATGTATACAAAATATGTTGACATCTGATACTTCAGTGACTTCACATATAGTTTTCCAAAAAAATATCAACAAATTTAAAATATTTTTTATTAGAATTTTTTTAAATTATTTATCATACAAATATGGTAAGGGTGAACTGTTTGTTTGTTGAGTTTTCTTGTTTCTAGTGCAGTTATGTGGTCCTGTTCTAATAATGATCGCATAGTTGAATTCTGTAAACAATGATTTCATATTGAGTATGTTACATAAACATTGGCCAATCAAACAGGATATCAGTCAGGGGTACAACAGCCACTAGTCTTCCGCGGTCGCCTTTCGACTACTTTCACTCGCGAACCAGCCCCTAGCTACTTTCGCTGAAGGCCCCGAACTCGGTGCGCTTGCGCACGCGACGACCATGTGCAGAGGTGATGTGCGTCGCCTCATTTGAATATGAATTTAATTGAACACGTTTTGTTGCTACATAAGGAACATTATGCATATTTACTTTGGTTTTAAATAGATACCACGTATTTAATTACCTACTTATATATTAAAAAATTTACAAAACCGAAAGATTTTTTGAAAAATAATGATTAAGGTCCATCCGAAATGTACTGTGACGTCATAGTACTCGCAGTTCACAGTACACGTCCGTCTTTTCGACAATATTCATATTATTGGAAAGGGGTTTCAAAACAGACGTAAATTTTGTAATTTCTTATATTGCATTGAAAAAACGCACCTACGTATGTGCACGTGTCGCTTCAGGTGACTTATTGGTTCTGTAGTGATCAAAAATAGATAATAAATAATAATTAAATTTTATTTTGTTGCGCTCTACACAGTAAGAATAAATTTCAGCTGCACTTGTACTGATAATATTGCAGTAAAGATGAAGTTGTCATGAGCGCCAAGTAACTGCCAACTAACCGTGCACTGCAATCGTTGGAACTGCACACGTACTGCAAACAAACTTGTTGTTCGGAAGCAGTTTTAGGATATTAATAAAAGAATTTTTAATAAGTTACACCAGGGGATTTTTTTAATTTACTAGCTCGCTAGCTAGATTGAATGAAATCAATTATTATTTGTTCAAAAATGTTTGCCTTTTCCGACTGGATTGGAAAAATTCTGATAACCTTGCTGTTTAACTCTAACAATATCAAAAAACTGCAGAGAAAAAAAAATATAACAGTACTGACCTTGGAGCGTTCTCCAGTGCGAAACGGAAGCTTCGATGACGACTGATGTTTACTTGACTGCGTTGTCAGAGGGGCTTAACAGTCTGGCGAATTCTAGCATATACTTCCGTATATCGGCTGTTCGAATTGTAACTTATTATTACACAGTGTAAAGCTTATAATTGAGGGTTACCTATTATTCCGATATGACAAGTAGCAACTCAAATGTAAAGTGTGCAAATTATAATGAATGGTTCAGTCTTTTTCGAGACCGCACTTAAGTGAGAACTTTATTAACACAAAGGTAGGTTGTTAGTACAAAATACATTTTCTTCCTAATTCATATTCAAATGAGCGTAAGTAAAAATTGTTTATCATGTTTCAAATTTGATTCTATGTGTATCACACGGCGTGCGTAAAGTTTAAAGGGCAGACAGCGTATATAAACAACTGTACAAAGGGCGACCTTCCAGATAACCTTAGGATGGACAGGATTAAAAAAACTACTCGAGGGAAGTTGATGTATAACGAATGCATACATGAAAAATGATATTACATTCAAATACTAAATACTCACTAAACCAACTAAAAATCTTTTAGTTCGTTTAGTGTTAGTCACTGTTGTAACTCCTAAATGATACCGCTTTCACCCGTCAACATACATTGGGCCAGTATGAAAAAATCTAAAGACCTAGCAACGGGACGTGCCTAGGTATTGTACGCTGTTTATGATACAAGCCATTACAATTCATCACAAGGCGTTAGGTGAAACGTAACATACGTTTCACCTAACGCGTGACATGACTGACCCATACTTGGTTGCCATAAACAAACGAAATTTTATTTCTTTTTTAGAGGCTTTTAATCCAACAAGGATATGTCAAATGTCAGGCTCAACATTACCATACCGGATTAATAAATAAATAAAATATAATTTATTTATCAATCATAATAACACGACTCCTCTGTTCCTTCCGAATCCTGTCTAGGTTATCTAGTTTTTTATGTTTAAAAATAATGTTTATTTGATGCCAGTACACAGAACTTTGCTTATTTAAGTAGGTTAAGGGTTATTTTTAGCGGAGGTCAATGGTACAGCTGCCAATATCAATATATAATCTCCAATATTATTTCTTACTTGGTCCACTTTCAATTCTATATTCAATACGTATTTCTGTTGCTTTAATTCGATATTATCGATCGAGTCTTTCGATAGGAAATGGAAACTCTTTGCCGTTTCCTTAATAACATTATAACTATCTTTTTATAGCCTTCTTATTGACCCCGTGAACTTTGTTTCAACGAAAAACTTCCACTAACGCCATCTATTGCAAGAATCGTTAGTAGCGATTTAAGAAATGACAGTGTCAGTTAGACATTTTTCCGTACCAGAAAACCAATTTTCGGTTTTATAGTTTTTTGTTTTTCTTTAGGATTTTCCCAGTTATTTTTATTTTTAAACTACTCCTGAATTAAACTGAATAAAATACGATAAAATCTATTGATATTGGTCAAGCGGTTACATAGTCTTAGCGAGTCTCACGAACATGAAATCATTTTTATAGATAAAAAGATGAAGAAGATTTATTTATTGCTGCAGTCTAATTATCACAAAGTAGTCTTAAATAAAACAAAGTGAATTTATAAAAATACGTTCATTGCCACGTGTTACGTAATAGGGGTGAGGTGCTTCACTTTGTCGTTACTTTCCATGCTATTATATTACTTGTTATTTTCTTAATTTATTGCATAAAGTAATTATTAAATATGGAATTTCTAAAGTAAAGAAAAATAATAATATTTGGAAATAATGGTGCATAATATTCCATAGAAAATCGTTTAGCTTACGTGGTATTTCATAATTTCCATGTCATGTCCTCCTCCGCTAACAATTACCTTTGAATGAATAGTGGTAGATTTTATGTGTACAACTAGTTACAAATAAAACTTCTTTTTCCTTTCAAACTGATGAGAAACTAATCACTGTGAAGATTGATGATGATAGATTTGTTATTTGAAGCCTTTTGCGAACTATGGAGTAAAGACTGACACAAGAACTCACATGTCGGATTGTCGGCGTATAATTAATGACACGATTGGCTAAAGTTATAACACCGTCGTAACTCGTGAAAGAAATATAATAATAGTATATGTATGAATAAATATGACCCCTCTACCTTTCCATGTCACTTTTCCGCAGTAAGTAAGCAGTACCTTTGTACAAATCTCTGATATTCTGTTGTGTCCTTTTAATTGTCTTTGTGTGTACATAAATTGTTAAATAAAAAACAACTATGTAACGACTACGTCTAGCATTAAGACATAAGCTTACCCAAAACAAAGCAATAAATACTATACAAAGTAATAAAGATTAATTTTCTATTTCGTTGCACAAAATAAATATTTTATTTCAATATAATAATACCCAATTACATATACCAATCAAATTGAAAACCAGCCAATTTTACCAAGCAAATTGCTATTTAAATTATCTGAATCTAATACTCTGTCTTTGCAACATTAAAACGTTATGTAAATTAGCTTCTTATATGTATAATTTTGGCATATAATTAGAAAGATAGACTTAATTTAACTAGTATCTGCGAATGGCTCTGCCCATGTGTAGATTATTTTTGTATAAATTACATATACCCAAGGAAAACAATATCATGTCTGTTCCATTGCTTAATTATCATAACAATTAATCGCAGTAAAAGCTACGTAAAAATAGTATACATACAGTTTAATTAATTTAAGAATTATATTCCTATCATCGGGTTTTAGTTTAAGATAGCGCTGTTTTCTGTAATTAAGCCTTTTTAAAACGAACTAACTATCTTGTAGCGTGTGTCTCATAAAGTTGAGCCAGCGAAGCCATGGTAAGCTTTCTTAAACAGTAGCGAAACTACTGAAACTTGTAGTAACCTTACAGGCTGTATTTAACAGTTGAATTCATACAAACAGACAAATACAAAGATTTATGAGTATTTATATATTATTGGTGTAGGTTTATTTGGAACTAGATAACTAAAATGGTGTGCCTTAATCAGGATACGTTATTTAGAACAGTAATCGAAATATGTACTCACTTAAAAGCATCCATGAATGAAAATAGTTTATCTCTTAATTCGTTTTTAATTCAATGCGCTTGTTTCTTCTTTTGCAGACGGACAGCCCGCCAATAGTTATCGCACCATAATGGTATGTTGAGTACCTTCGTAACATAGTTTGTACTTGAATCATTTGGTTTTTTGTAGATGGTAGTGACGATTGCAGGGCTTTCTGGTCACGTTCCACCGCCTTCCTTATTTTGATCCTGATGAAGCAGTTCACTGAGTGTGATTTCTTGATATTCCATTGCAATTTGGAGTGCGCCGTCGTCATCTTAATTGGTACTCAAAAAATGTTTATTGTAGAATTTATTTAGATTGCGATATACTTATTTTTTGTTCTTTTTTTCTATATGCATTAATCATCACTCATGGGGTTAAACATATCAAGTGACTAGAGACCGATGTAACTTTAAATATCTGCATATCGAGGATAGTGCAAACCTGAGTAACTAGCATTGGATAACTGACAAAATGCAGCCATACCATAAAAGCCTTTAAAATAAGAAACTTCTTAAATTTTAACCTTCCCTTTTGAGACTAAATCTAGTTCAGATACGCGTATCTTACCCATAATAGATTTGCGGATTTGCACTTTCCTCAAAGTTATATTGTTGTAACATACAATTAGAACTGAACTTAAATTAATTTTAAAACGTTGTTCAATATGCGATAGAATCAAGGCCATTGTTTCATTAATCAAAATGATTTAAAACAATAAGTCTTTTAAACTTTAGTATCTGTATTAGCAACTTGCAACAATCTACGACACCGAGATTTATTAATTCTTTGGTTTACGTATGTGTGGGACTAGCAGCTCACAATGTAACCTATAGTATAATACATTGTAACGCTTAAGTTTAATTGATACTGCCAATAATTGAAATTAAAACTTCGAGTATTGGTCCTTGCAGTAAGAGACTTTTAGTTATTTACAAAGAAGTAAGTAGTATCTAAACATTTCTCTGTTAGATAGGACTGGTAAAGCGGATCAACAAGTCCACTACCGGTAAATAGTAAAGTTAAGGATACACTCGCCTCGGTTATTTGGTATTCTCTAAAAGTAAAATTTAAATGAAGTGTCTCTCTTTCATTCTACTTCACTCAAAAAGGATATCTCTTTTGGTAATTTCAAGTCAGTTGACACTTAGAACATCAGCATTATTTTTACGTGTGAGTTTGATCGGCTAATTAACATTTTTTTCGGCCATTTGAGAAATGTCATTGGTCGAATCGTCTACCTTTTTTGGTGGGAATTTAATGGATGAGTCTAGGAACAACGGACTAAGGCTATAATCTAAGAACTGTCCTACGTTATCGGCATCCAGTATGCGTCATTGGGAGTAAGTAAGTGAAATATATTATTTGAAGGTTTTATATTATGATATAAAGTTTTTACGTTAGATAAGTGCCTCAGTATCGATGCTTGGAAAATAGGAAAATAAGTATTTTCGCTTGAGTATTAAAACATAGTCGATTACCGTTTTCAAATATCTATGTCGATTAAAGATGCAAGCAAACGATAAATGCATACACTCAAACGATTTTGATCCGTAAACTAAATGGAAATGACTACCTTTTTACTAAAACGATGCAAAAGATGTAATAAAGGTATAAAAGACGTGCTTTATTAATAATCGGCGTGACTATTAAACTATTACTAAAATAGTTTTATTTTCGTATGAGGAGTTATTGTATTTGGTATAAATAATGCACTAAAACACCGTTGTAAGATAAGGTTTACTAAACCGGAATAATGTCGTAATCCTGTTTGTTCTCCCAGTGTGCACTAGACTTAACACAGTAAATGACGCGACGACACGCAGATGCGGCGGTGAAAGTTATTATGGAAACTTTAAATTTCTTAATGTCTGACGTAACACGAATAATAACAAAGTGCACTATTATGTCCACTGTTGCGTCAACATCTATGTGGGTGTATGGCGGCGTTACACCATGGCCGCATGGGTGACAAGCTGACAGGGCTACTGGACTAGGTATTGAGGTTAGTAGGTTTCACATTAATAATACATATGTTTTAATATTGATAGAAGCGTTAGCAAACCTGTTCATTCCCCGAGTAAACAAGACTGTTTTTATAATAATAAAACTGGTGGCAGCTAATAACTGTTAAATATTAATATTGTATTGAAAACTAAACGCACAGAATTAATAACCTCCACTTCCACACCATCACAATTACACCATGCAATTTAAACAAAATACCTATCAACACTCTAGAGTGGATTTTATAAACGTTCTAAATTTAACTTTTTTTGACAGTTTGCTATTATTTTCCATTTTTTCTGTACATATTAAATTAATTGTATAAATTCAATTTAGATTTTGTCTAAAGAATTAAGCTTTAAGAATTGCAGGAGATGTACAAGTCTCAAACAATTTTCCCAAACATTGACATGATAATATATTAGAACATGAATTAGACT
Organism: Acentria ephemerella; assembly: GCA_943193645.1. NCBI lineage: Eukaryota > Metazoa > Arthropoda > Insecta > Lepidoptera > Crambidae > Acentria > Acentria ephemerella. The sequence continues at coordinate 2,147,776 of OW971887.1, forward strand.
CGTAGATAATAATAAGAATCAGTCCAGTTTCTTCATTGTGCTTAAGTTTTACCGGAAAAATTCAATTTCTTGTAAAAAGTTTTTTGTCGCATTTCGTTCGTCACAAAAATTTTCTCTGTCCCCCTCACTTATCTTCTTGCAAGTTGAAACAGCTGAGGACAGCGTAATGTTATCAGCGTAATATATATCATATACATATACTATGTAGTATATATACTTTTAGAGAGCGTATCGATCTCTTGTATTATCAAGCACTCTGATATTGTCTGTCATTGGATTTTTATATCATGTACGTTGTCCATCTGTGTGTTGTACTGTTTGACAGCTGTACGAGACACTTATTGCAAGTAATGAATATGTACTTGCTTTTTTAAATTTTGTTTCCGTCCAGTGTTCAGTTTTTATATTGTTTTGTCGCAGTTTTTACGTATTATCAATATATTCCATGTTTAAAAAAGTCTATTTAAATAAAGATATTTTGTCTTTGGTATAGTGACGTAATTCGGTGCCTTATTACTTATCCTCCACCATAACACCGAAACGTTACACTTTGCTATACCTTACATATAAGAAGGCATATAATTATATAATATTTCTCACAATTATCTAGTTCAAAGTAAGGTTATGGATACTAAATAACGGAGATGTATATAATTATCAGAATTTTTTTAAATAAACACACACATTCAAGCAAATATTCTAAAGAGTAATATTTATGCTCATCATACAAATATCTACCCCTACTGGGATTTGAACCCGAGACCTCTTGCTAAGAAGAAAGAGCCTGCCAAATGTGGCTTTGGGACGTGTTTGGTTGTTAATGATAATCAGACTTAATAAAATGAACAACTTATTCTTATAGTCTTTTTATTGGCAAGATGTTTTAAAAATAAATAATGTCCTTTTAAGTGAAGTAAGGCTTGTCCGATTTTTTCTTTGTTTGTACACGAAAAACTCGTTTGGCAATAGAAAATGTAAACAGGTTTTAAATGAACAACGGTTGAATGAATCATGAAGTTGACCCATTAGGTGGATATCATGGTCATAACGATTTGAACAATTAGTTTTTTCTTAATTAAGATTTTATTTTAATAGCGACATAGTTCAGTGATTGATTTAAAGAAAAATCAAATCTGGAAGATAAGTAGTTAATTCAAACGAATCTATACTTTCAAATGAAATCGTACAAACTAAATCTTAAAGATCTTTTGGAGCATTCATTGGAAAATTTTATAAAAATATATTGAAGCCTACTCTGTGATTGTTGTTTGATTTGATTTATTCAAATCAAAATGCAAAGCGTTACGTGGATTCAGCAACAATATTTATACCAAAACTCGTGTTATTTTTTCTAAATCTATGAATAATATAAAATAGAATTTTGTAGAAAAATAATAGACCTTTGCGTAGTTTAATAAATTATGCTAACGCTTGTCGCAAAAGTTGCCGTAAGGAAGCTATCCTCCCAGCCCCAGTTTGCTTTAATACTATCATTATCATATTATCATACTATCATTTCGACAAAGAGTTTGTCGTAGTTTGTAGCTTAAAAGCTACAAAGGATCTTTTTATGATTACACAAAATCATCAACTACGACAAACTCTTTGTCGAAATGATAGTATGATAATATGATCATAGTATCAATGCGCAATAAATTGCGTGGACTAATAAATAGTTGTACCGCATTGTTTGCATATCTTGTTAATAATTTTGATTTTGATTCAAACTAGTGGAAGTTTCGATTGCCTCCAATTCTTTGTGTCTGCGCAGGTACCACACCTTTCCGATTTCGGAAGTGAAGCAATTGTAGTATTTCGGTGTGAAGAAAAATGTGTAATTACAGGGCTTTTAAGGCATTAATGTGTCTTGTCTCCAGATCGTCGACGCACCTGCAATATCAAGTATACAAATTTTGACCATTAATGCTGATTAAGTTATAAAACGATTCTTATTTTCATAATTTACGTCTTCGAATACAGTTGACAGAATTTTAGAATAAGAAAGACCAAACTAAAATAATGAAAAGTAATTACTTCTTATACCTATATGCGTCATCATATAGGTATAAGAAGTAACCTACATTTGCTTACATGATCACGCGTAACCCAGAATACAGATTTGCCTTCTTATCTCTTTATTAGGTACAGGTTACGCGTCATCATATCAACATTGTTTCACAGTACAGTAAAGTGTAGAATGTAATTTTTTGGAACAGCGTAGTGATAACAACAGAAATTCTGCCTTAATTTAATTATCTCCAACTAAGCACAATTTTATTTCTATAGTCTGGTAAAAGATTTATTATCTTCAACACTAAAAATTTGAGCAAGTAGCCATAGCTTTATTGCCTCATGATCACTGGTAATAATCTTCTCTAGACAACAAACACAATGTCTTCTCACCAACAATATCAAGGCAATCACTCGACATACTTTAGCGGTACATTCACCTACGCGTACACTGGTCATTCTTTCCATACTGAAGCGGGGTGTTTCACGGCTGAATTAGAATAGGCAGGTACCTTGAGAGATTCTGAATGTGGGAGGTACATTCTCATTCACAAATCACCAATTTGCACGCCACACTCCATGCTTGATCTGGAATATATTCCCGTAAACACATTCTAGACCTCCAGGTACAATCTGATTTTGGTTATAGTTATTGGCAAAGTTTGCTAGAATTCATCAACCTAAAATTAGTCAGAGAATAGTCCTCAACTCCGGTTAAGTTTAAGTTGCAACGCTCCATATAGCAATAAGAATTTTCATATCTGTAAAGATACCGCGACCTCCGAGACATTCCAATGATTTGTTGTCACGCTCACGCACCACGAGATGGCTGCTGACGAGCCAACTGCAACAATGCGGTCGGCGTTATGTAACTAAATGCGGTTTCCCCTTCACAACGTTGTGTTGGTCAGTGATTAGCTCCGGTTCCGATGTATTAACTAACCTATTATACTTGGTGGGGAGTGGATACTTTATGAGCTAGCTTATTTTCCTACAAATTTAGCAAACAACTTAGCGGTCACCGTGTAAAGTGTAATATCGACCATGGAAACCTTTGGCTTATTACAACACTTCAATGATAAGCGCCAGCCATATTACTCACTATGGTTGGGTAGGACACGACTTGAAAAAGAATTTGTAATAGTACCCTCTTTTTGAGCTGAGCAAGTATTATGTCCCATTTTAAGTGAGGTGAGGAGTACATCCTACAGTTCCACAATACATTTGAAGTTCTAGTACAAATATGGCATTTGAGTATCGCGACTCATTGAAGTGTAGTGTATCGCTTGATCCGACTCTTTAGTCACTCTGTAGTTTACTCAGGGAGAGTGAATAATGCGGCTATCGTGAAATGAAATGTAGAGTAGTGCATTTCATATTTTTTAGCAAAGGGCAAATTCTTCAGGGCGTTTCTTAGTTGACAATTATGTAGCGAGGTAGTTGTCGAAAGTCTTGGGCACATTTGTTTTGCTGGTTTTTGAGTGTTGATACTGGATTTCAGAGTATTCCCTCCAATGTGTTTTTCAACTTCTTTCTGTCCTCCCATTACTCAGGGTCTGAGCATACGTGTGATGTGCTCTCCATTGATTTACTGTTTGCATCTCAAGATCAGGCACATTCAATGAAGATATAAGTGTACTGTTGTTACCGCAAGTAACGTAACAAACACTTAATAGAAAATGTTTATGCGATAATGACGTCAGCACTCTAACTAAAATAAACAAGGAAATCTACGATACTGTTACACAAATAGCGTTAATAAGATGTATTCCTGTCGCGGAGGTGGGTTAGGGCGTAAATACCTCTCAAACACTGTTCAGATTTCTCTGATAATCACAATCAACAATGTACTAACGTAATGAGTAGAGTATACACAGTCGCTGCACCTGTTAGGTCCGGATAAGGTCGGTTTTTAAGTCCAAGGAATTACATTAATATGCTATCGACTTTACGACTTTGTTTACAGTTTTCGTAATATATATTTATGTATATGAGACAGCACCCGCTTACTTTGATAAATTCCTAATTATAAATCCTGCAACAGGATTTTCTCTTTTAATAACGCTGATAGGGATAATTAAATTTGCGAAGTACCTTCAAAACAGATCCTAGATAAATATGTGAGGGCTCTTAAGAATTTTAACCTACTGATTATCTACATAAAGTCGGTTTTCAATAAATCAAGTTTGAAAGTAAAATGTCAGAATAAAATTATCAGTTTATCAGTGCTATTCCTTCTCTTCGTTTTAACGGCTGGTTATTTTTTGCTAAATTATAAACTCTATGATCTTGCTAATAATGAAGGCCAACAGCTACACCAATAAAAATTTAAAAAATATATCTTTGTATAAACAATTCCGTGCTTTGGATGGCACGTTAAGTCGTTTATAGTAACCGCTTTCACCCACCAAGAGGCATTCGACCAGTGTTGTGGCGTTATGATCCAAAGATCCAGAACCTTCTTTGTTTTTCCCATACAGAAAGGCCTGAGTTTTGAAGAAAGACATTTAGAGACTGTAGCTTACTTATACATAATTGGTCCTTGAGTATAATTTTTGTAATGTTGATATGACTGAAGGTATAATATATATGAGATGAGAAATATAACAAAGTTGATGTTGGCCCTAAACAATTAGTATTCACTATTTGACTTTTTTGCGTGTTTCCAGCAAATCCGTTCAATTAACTCTAATTCTTTTAGATAAATACGTATCTGTATGTGTCTCAATATATTCTTCCTCTCCTCCAGTCACGTGTGGGTCAACATGGAGGCGATGAAGTTGCAAATTATTTGCTTTCCTCCACAAATCGTCTGTTTATTTGTCAGACTGCCGATGTAGCGAACGCCCACGCCCCACGCGTGTTACAATATCAAGTGTACACTACAAGGATATTCTTAAAATAAAATTGGACTGTGTGACTGTGGGACAGAAAAAAGCTTATTGCGTATGAAAGTCTATATCTAGAGCAAAGAGGAATTTTTAGCTGAAACTAAAGCGTGTATACAGGATACAACTAGTTTTTAGTTCGGTCAAATTGGTAAGCGCCAAAATAAGAGTAGACCTGCCATTTTGAAATCATACCAACTCATTGTAGCTATCAGTTAGTAAGATATTACAATAATTAAATAAATAGAATTCGATGCCGTGAAGTAACGTCACAGGCCACTACCAAAATTTATAGATTTTTTTTCCCTGATAAGAAAGAAAAATCTCTTCTCGCATTTTGGCCAACTGTACAGTGAGGGAATTTCGACAAAAGTCAAAAGACCACTACCAAATAACACGACAGGTCTTACTATTATAAATAAGAATTATAAGCAAGAACTGTCGTATTAATTAAATTTATCTAATATTATTTTGTAGTGTGTGTCACTGTTCCTTGGACTCCTCCGCATAAAAGCACAAGATATTATATAGCTAATAGGTTATTATAGAATACAAATAAAAATAGTAATGTTTATTACATTACCTTTTTAAATATAAACAAATTAATACAACACAATTACAATTTTTGACGATTTGGCTCCAGCGATATGTTAACAGTGTGATTCATTAGAAAACCTATAAAAATCAAATGTCCATAATGTATCAAATAATATGATTGAGTATTTTATAAGAAATTACCGAAAAATTATTTTAAAATCGTTATTATTAGTAGGTACATATCTTATTCCATAATTCGACTTAGTCATATGATTCGTTTAGGCATTGTAATTAGGTAATGATTTATTTTCGTCTGTATAAACCCGTAGACAACTCAATTTAGATGAAGGAAAATGGGTATAATAAATAGAAGCGACAGAACAGTTTGTAAATATTAAGAGGCGGCTCTGATATGAAGAACTCTTTTGAGCGCTGTGGACATCCGAGACTCGTTTTACCCCGAATCGAACCTCTTTTCAAAGGCCTAACACAGCTAAGTAGACTACGACCTCGACTAGTAACGGGAGCATTGAGTGGCAATTTCTACAGACACCTTTTCAACCTAGGTATCACGGATAGTCACAGGTGCAGATCTTGCATGGAGACAGAAAAAGCAGTCGCACTAGTACTGCTGGAATGCAACGGAGTGGCCAATTACCGGGCAGCTTGGTATCCCCGGATAGTCACCGGATGGCATTTGGTGACGTCGAGCTTTGGGTGACTAAGAAGAAGAAGAATTAGGATGGCTGGAGTGAACTAGCCCCACACCCTCCAACGCAAAACAGGCGTAACAGGCGTCGATTTATGGAGACCGCCCGTACGAATGGAGAAGAAAAGGGACCCCTAAGTAAGAGTTGTTTTAAAAGAGTGAAATTTAAGCATGCAATTCTTTGTATATATGACTAAAATAAAATAAATATTATTTCAAAGTATGTGAGATACTTCTTTTTTAATGGTGCTGTTTATGTGGGAATAATTACGCATCTGTCCTTACTCCATCGAGCTATATGCAAAAAATACTTCTAATTTAATTAAAAGAGGAAATTATGCCGTAAACAACGTCCTCTCTTTTGTTTTCGTAAAACTCTATGGCATCTATTGCTAGGTTATTTTTTATTATTAAAAGAGATATAAATCTATAAAGATTCTTCTGCGTTCAGCAAACAAATTTGACTCGATTAAAAAAAGAGAAAACATAGGTACACAACCACATATTTTTTTTATCTTGAATGTAAAAAAGGAATGAAATCCATTCCCGTTTTGTAGGAGGTAACAGGGGACTAGGAAAGTTGGTGTTTGTAGACTTTTTGTAATCATTTCTATCCTAGCTGCAGTTTCTCATTCACGGTCAATAGTTGGGTTGTTGGAGCACAGCGCAACAGCAATAGTATTTGTAAATACCTATTCTTCAGTTCACTTGGCCTTGGTGTTTTCTATTAAGATAATTAATTATCCTAATTACCTGGTTAAGCAATTAACTAACTGGCGAAGCAAAATTTTAATGTTTACTCACCAAATTATAAATGAAAATTTGTTTTGTGTAATATAAATCTGTGCTACATTGTGTTGCTATAGAGACTTGAGGCTGTAGTGAAGATCTATATATATATAGCCAGAGTTTTAAGGGAGTTAAAATAACACCGTTACAAAGGTTATTTGTTTAAACAGTAAACAATTTAATATTAAACTGATTTCTTGAACATTTTTATTGCACTAAAACACTTCGCCGCAAAGCAAATCCACCAACCAAATGCAAACTGCTGCCTCTTTAAGAATTATAATAATACTGATGACGCTTATTATTAGAACATTAACGGTCACGATTATGACTTAATGCTGTATTGCATACATTACCAGTACCATTTTGTACTTTATTAAATATACTTTAATTTTCATTTGTATTAAACTCCAATGACTATCAAAACTCAACTCAAACCGTAACCTAATACTTCTGCTGTCATTGATAGAGAGAAATTGTTGTTGAAATGGGTTCACTTAACATTTATTATTTTATCAGTACATATCGAGTTTCGTGTCTACAAAGGTATGTTAATTAACAAGGATACGCTTGACCTCTGTGAATTGACTTAGCCGGCCGTTTGTTGGTTTAGTCTGTCAGTATGTAGGTATAACGTTTTTATTTACTTTTCGGCCCACGCGCAGATTGTCTCGAACACGCAGTGTTAGACCAATAAGCTAACTTCGATCTTCTCGTGGTGTTAAGTTTGTTTCTCGATAACATAGAGATGAAATAGTTTTACTTACCTATTTATTTTGTAACTTTCGTGTCGTCTCATAGGATTTCCTCTCGGATATATATCAAATACTTCATTAATAACATCCCTACTAATATTCCGTCCCTATTTCTTTGCTCACCTACATTTTGTGTATGAAAATATTGCGTACTTTCTCGTCTTCAGATATCTTAATTCACTTGTGTCCATGCATTATTTGTCTGTATATAGGAGCTTTTAACAAACTTCAAACGCTACAACATATATTTTAATAATTCTTTTTATTTAAGTATTCATATAAATTTTGCTAATATAAGTAAGATTTTCGAAGATAGATAGTACCTTTTACTTGCCTTTACTTACCTTTGGTATTTTGTTATTGTCATGTAGTGTCATAGGATTTCCCATGAGTATCATTTCAGAATCTTCAATAATAACTATACCAACTTTCCGCCCTCATTTCTTTGCTCACCTACATCGTAAACGTAAATTTCTAAATGTTTTGTTCTATGACGTCTATACTGGCTGGTTTGTGTAAATTCTCTCTATGTATTTATATGATAGAAGATAGTGGACGAAAAAACAGTGAATCGATCGTAAACAATATCAATTATACCTAATTGACATACAAATCTACATAAATGACGGTCACCAAACTTGCTTTGAGCACAGAAATGTAACACTGATAATGGTATTAACGAAAACTTTTTATTAAAAAATTAACCTAATTTCAATACACAATAAAATCAAAATTAAATAATTACATCTCGGTATACGCAGAATACCATCGTCGACCTATTTGGTTTACATTTTAATTGTGTATTTTCTTCTTTATTGACTCTTGTGTTGTATTTTTGTAGCAAATATACTTTTATTCATTCATTCAAATTTGTTATAATGTACTTTCCTTTTTGCAGAATCCGTAGAAGCCATAGCTAAATTAAAAACGATTAATTTACGTATTACAATTTTATAATGCGCGACTGAAACAGATCCACACACTGAAATCTTAAACTAATGTGTTTCTCAAATATAGTGGAAGTTTTAAGTAAATAAGTTAAGCCAGGTTGTCATAAAAATGTTCCTTACTGTATCTAAATCGCGGCATTAAGATAAACAAGTCTCAAAGCTCGTACTTAAGGGACGTGTTTTCACATAAGTAAGGTTGTTCCAGAGGCGCCGGGGTAGCTAGCGATGTCAACATCGGATGACGTCACACCTCCCGTGAGACAAAGCTCTATGATATATCTAAGAAAATCCTTGCGAAAAATATACGTTGGCCCTTTGCACGTAAACATTGATTTTAGTATACTGTACGAGGATGGAAGAGTTTTACCTATCATGACTTTAAAACATGATTATCACGACTTTAACTAGGCTAAATTTTTAATTAAGAGTTTGAAAAAATACTTGCCATTGCTTATCTTAGACACTGAGACGCGGCGAACTGTAGAATTATTTAATTAATAGATACCCAGAAAAGACATGCTTTTATATCGGCTTACTTATTTTTGTAGCCTCTAGTACTCTGGAAATATTACTAACCTTTTGACCCGTACCAGATCGCCATGTATGCTATAAAATTTCATAAAAATATAACATTTTCTATATCATTTAAATTAAAACTATAGTTACATAATACTCTTAGAACACTTATGACATGACCCTGCAAGCAAATAGAATAACACTGTAGATTATTTGTTAAGTACTAAATTAAATAGAGATATTGGGTTCTTGTTTTAATAATACACTTCGTTTCTTTCTGTACATTTAATAGAGCACCACATAGAGCTGTGACTCGTTTTTAGAAAGCGAATTAGTTGTTACTTTCTCTACTAACCGTACTGGCTGTCAGTTATTGTCAGTGCAGGTATTATCTAATCTTTGACATTAGGGCCGGCTAAACTCGGCGCCACGATATGGTAGGCATTATGTACACAAACCAACTTTTACTATGTGACTCAAATACAGAATAACCTAAACGAAATTAAATTAATACTCACATTAATTTCTGGCATTCCTAGTACCCACATGTACATTTAAATATTGGTGGATTTTGAGTTAGTTAATTATATTGTATTTTCTATACATTGAACCTTGGTCCCCGTTGTTACGGCAACGGCTTTCACATGCCAAGGCTTATTGGGTCAGCGTCTTCACAGGAATTACAACACGCAAGTGAGGGAGCTTGACTGACAAATTCTCGACCATCCGAATGGCGAATATTGCATTGTGTTGCGAATGGTAGTCTGTCATAAAGCATCGAATGGATCTCTAGACTGCAGTTGTGCAAATGAGAGCATTTTCATAATATAATTAATTAGAAATAAGGCAGCGTTATTTGCGTATATGTTTTCATCTTCTTCTGATTTATTCCAATACAGAATATTTGTTGGGCACTCTCAATCAATTTTTCACCCACATTATTTATAGCCATAGCCCTTGCCATGGTTGGCAGTGAGAGAAGATCGTCACCGTGCACCTCACAATATACGTAGCTCGGTTCGTCAGGCTCGGCATTCCACAGGGGTGTACTCGACAGTGGAGCCTTGACCTAATTGTACCAAAGGTAGAATTAATCTCCTAATCCCAGATCTAATTGTACCAAATCACCATTGGGTTTCCTAGTTTTTGGTATGGTAATAAATAGTAAGATTTTCAAGTTGAAGGTGCTGTATGATTTTTGTATGAAAATCTACAAATTGTTGGTTTTGTCTAGTCATACATTTATTTACCAGAACGAGTACTTGTTATATTCTTTAGTCAGCATGATGCTTACTTTTTATGCGTTAAACACCGCCATCTTGAAACATCCGACGTATTCAGTTTTTAATAATGCAAATACATCACATTATAGCCTAGCGTTGTTAAATCTATGTACCTAATTATTTTGTAGAAAAAACAGAAATGAATTGAATAGAAATAATTTATACATTATAGAAATCCATTAGTACTCGGTTACTAATCCTGTGTAAATAAGAGAAATCGTAATTCTGGTTGCTTACAACATAAAGCGCAGAAGGTGGAAGAGGAGGCATATAGTATGTCGCATGCTGCTCTTCACATAGGGACTCCTCTACTGCTTTTCATCAGTCGTTTGTTGAGCTTTTTATACAATAAAATATATTTAATGTGATCCGTACGTACCTCGTTAATTGAGTCTAATATGAAGGCGTAATGAACGCTCTTTTAATTGTGCCTTGATATTAGATGTTACTCAAAATTTACTTAGAATGTACTTAGATATAGAAATCGAATAATTTCTGATTGCACTGAAATCGTACAAGGGCATTACAGATCAGATAACAATATTCATTGATTACTTATTCGACCCTGTTATCGTTATCTGTTTCCTTCTTTTAATGCGGCCTTATTTCTAATTTATTTCTTTTTAATTTATTATATTACAGTAGGTACAGGTATAAAGTTCGTATCCGAAGGTCTTATAGTTTTTTTAAAATATGGATAATGTTGTTTTGACACCAAACTTTATATTACTCATGCTTATTCAAAAGTTACAACTGATCTAGTTTCTCATAAACCTCTGATTACAAAGCTATTGTTTTAAATGTTGTACATAAAGTATAATTAAGCTATTATGAACGCATGTTAAATTGTTTATGTTTTAAGTACAATAAATAACTTTAAAAATCAATTCGCTGAATTTGATATTGTTTTTAACCTTTGACCACTTTAATCTTAGAATAGGACTGGCTGACGAAAGTCTCTGTTAACAGATATTACCTTTGACTTGGTGAGTGTACAATTGGATAAATACCAGCAATTTCCCTGGATGTAGACTGCGTGACCTTAGGTTAAGCTTTCGAGGTTACCGGCCAAATTTAAAATTTTCCTATATTTAACGCTGTTTTAAATAATTAAGTAGTCGTTCATCATCACGATCATATCAGTCGGAATCTTGTGGAGATCTTTTTGTTTGTTAATGACAGGAAAGTAAACAATCATATCGCTTGATTAAATGGGTAGGCAGGAGCTTACACGTGGTTAGTGGTAGATACTAAATTGAAGGTCAGGTTTTAAAGGAAAATATGTAAAATGTGTCTTTTATATGGTACCTCGCAAAACTACGAAACAATATTTTCAGCTGTGATCTTTTGTGTGGTAGTAACGACATCAATATCCCACCTCTCTATTTCCGATTAGCAAATAGTTTCAATAAGCAGGGGGAGCTAATTAATCTCATAATTATATCATGTGAGAGTGATTGATAACACAATGTAAGCGGGCGTGTGAAAAGTGTAAACAAATGATAACACCTATCAGAGAAATCACACACATGAAACTTCATTATGTAAACATTTTAAATGTCTTAAGGTCTCGGTTATCACGACTATTATTTTGTTGCTGTAGATAAAATGAGTTTTATCTAATTTGCCTTCAGCGCTAATGTCCAATGACATTCTACTATTGCGTTAATACAAGTGTGAGTTTAATTCTTGGACGAAAGAAAGTAAATAGTTTAGCTTTAACTATATCAAGCTCACCCGCCAAAGGCCCATTGGGTCAGTGTGGTGGTATTTTGACACAGACTCCTCACATGTTTCTCCTAAATCGGAAGGCCTATACCAAAGGCTGTGTATTTATACATATGTAGTGTTGGTGTGGCTGAAAGTATAAGTTTTTTACTAGATAGCTTTAAATTACTGCTAATTTACACATTTACAGGATTATTGTATTCTCTTATAGCCAATCAGATGGTCAGAAAGAGTGCGGAACATTTTTTTTATCTTCCTCCATTATTGAAAAATCGAAATTAAATTTGAAAAATAAAGGTTGGAGATGACTATATCTTGAGAGTTCGGCAATTATTTTAAGAAGATAATAATGTAAATTTAATGACTTCTGAGTGTACATCGAACCCTGGATGACATTTAAGTAATTGCTCGTTCTGCTGATCTTCAATTTGATTCAAAGGCTTCAATTAATGAGGATTATATTACGGTGCTAATCAACGCTCACTCAATCCCATTGTTTCTGACACCATTCAATATAATAATACAAGTTACACTTCTATTGTGACTTAACATATTATTAACTAGGTATTAATCTCATTGATTAGGGATATTTCCTAATAATCTTTCATGTGTACAATATAATACATTCGTATTATATTGAAGTTATATTAAACATTATTTTTAAAACAAGACTGATAGAGTAAGTGCTTCTAGAAATTGCTATTCAATTATATGGCAACTTATTAAGTAGCCTCAATAAAATAAAGATGCCAATAGTACTTCTTTTTTTAGACGAACAATCCATTTAGTACCCGCCACTGGTTAAGCGGCAAGCGTCTGTAAGACTCGCGCACTGCCTGAAGCGGCACTTGGAATATCAAGTAAAACTCCCCGATAACTCTATCACGCATAGCGTTGCACTGGTGACCCGAGGGATTCTCCCAAAATAATCCACACGCCATTACCAAAATCGATATAAAATATATACTAAAACATGATTTCTATAAATTTGACTTATTATCAGAATTTAAAATAAAAGGAATTCTTACTTTTAATAATTAATGCGCATGGGCACAGTTAAAGTGCATTTTTTTTAAATAACTTCAAATTTCTTGACACCGCTTGATGGTAAACTGTAAGATGAGTCCATATGCGAATATAGCTAGTCCAGCATACTGCCCTGGCCACTTTGCTGGCCCGAAAAGTGCTTTTCCATTTTTTTCTTTAAAAGCAAACCAATCAATTTCACGCTTTGACTGTGCGCCAACGAAAGGAGTCACGAAATGTTGTTATTTCTTTTTTATTTTATATTATATCGTTACCTAATATGCTATTAAGCGTAATATTACTTAAGCATTTACAGCTACAAGTTGTTAATGCTTCTGGAATATTAAAATAATGTAAAATTATAATATTATAAATAGCAACTTTACCGACAGTAAATGCGTTTACTTTACATTGCGAAGACAAGACTATGTTAACTTAGCCTTCCTTCTTATTACACTGGAAGTTTCCTTCACACCGAAATTTAGTGAACTGCTTCACGATACCACTAAAGTATAATTCACGGCAACTGTAGCGGTTTGTTGTTCTTTTTCAAAATAAACAACTGACTTCTGCTGTTTACCGCACCGACCTCCACAGACGTGGTAATGTTTTTGATATCTTTTATGTATTTATTATTTAAATCATGTGTTTTGTATGATTTACTCGTGACGTAATTAAGTAAATTTTAAAAAATTTCTAGCTTACAGATGTTAACAATAGCCTGTGCAATGTTTTGGAGTGTATGTAATGATATTTCCCTTTTACAACATTAATCAAGATATTAATATTTCATTACTTTCCAGCCTCGGTTGACGGTAACTTTGTTGATTAACTTTTATTTCAGCCAAGTTTTAATTAAATAACTTTCTATGAAAATTATTATTTTGTAAAGCATATTGTGAGCTATGTTTTTAATGATTAAGTAAAGAATTCCTTTAAAAATTACACGAGTGTGTACAGCAGTTACATGTCAAATTATCTAGGCGTTTATGACCGATTTATATTATTAATGATTAATTGCAAAGTGACAAGTTAGCAAGACTGACGTCACTACGGATGAGATAAGACTCTAAACGAATTAATAACCTGTTTGATAACCAACTTGATATATCATAGTCAGCAAAGCTAATGATTCACTTGTTGCATGAATACATAAACTATAAGGTTGTTACATAAGTGCCTTTTTAATTATTACGTAATGACAATTTTAAACTTCTTTTTTTACGAGGAGGAAATGAGGATCGGGGACAGTGCAAATCCGCGTAGCTAGCATTCGATAATTACGTATATCAGAAAGATGTAGCCAATTATCTCTGCGAGACTAAATAAACCGCAGATACGCTGATTTTACTTATATCAGATTCGAGCATTTGCACTATCTTCGGGGGTTTGAATCTAGAACATCATTGTTTTTCAACAGTAACAAAGTATTATAATTCAATATAGAAGAAAGAGAACATACGGAAGCGTGCATGGATGGTTGCCACGCACGCATTGATTAACGTCTGTGATTGCACAAATAACTCTGGGCTGCCTAGAGGCGACCTGATTAATTGGTCGGTAGAACCTAGGTTACCGTGAAGGCCGCTTTGATAAGGCACTGGGTGAACCCCCCACACACCCGCCGCTTAGCCAGTGGCGGGCAGGTCCTTGAAAGGATTCCTACTCGTATAAAGGAGAAAGTTACCACGCTGAAACTACTGAGGCGATACCAGCAACGGAAATTTTTGTAGAGTTCGATTTCTATATAATATACTCTACATATAAAGATATTCTCGTACACTTTTTCTTTGTGAGCCAGCTTCGTTATCCGTTTGTAGTTTATTGTAACATAACTGATATTTTATGTTACAATCTGTAAAGCTACTACTTCCATCATAATAAAATTTAACGATACATTCGATATAGCGCTGTAAAGCTTCAATATCCGAATAGGGTGGAATTGATCTTATGGTAAGAGATTGTTAACATAAAAAAACAGCCTAGTGTTGAAGACATCTTGTTTCAACTTATATAACTAAAACTGTATAATAATTATTGGTATGTTTGAATTAAAACAACAAAACTCGATAACATATTCATACGCATCATTAAGAGCTTGTGTTATGGATACTAGATAACGGAGTCATACAAAAATCCATGACTTGTGTATAAATATTCGAAGTCACCATATAAATATCTGACCCTATCGGGATTCGAACCGAACTGGACTGGGGCACTGACCACCCGATCAGACGGCCGTCTAAGTGATTCAGACTAGTTTTATTCATACTGTTTAAGTACCTAAGGTTTAACATTGCTATTTTACTTGTTTCAGGGGACGAGTGCGCGGCTCTGCAGCATCGCCGCCCAACATGTTGCGACCGGAGTCTCCACTCGCTGACCACCGCAGCCTCCTCCCACGGCGGCTGCTCCCGGTCAAAGCCCAGATAGCCCCCACAGACAAGCGGAAGAATCGGCGCTCCTTAGAACTGAACCCTCCGTCAGATCACGTCCCCTACGATTACCCCAAACTCCTTATATCGAAAACAACCGATTCCTTAAACACGGAATGCCCGCGTAAACTCATTAACAAACAAGACTCGACTGATAGCCTCAAAAGGGCGCTTTTGTCTAAAGATGAGAAGAAGGGGCAGATTGTGAAGCAAGACTCAAGTGAAAGCTTAAAAAAAGCTCTTCTATGCAGACAGGAGTCCAATGACAGTGTAAAGAGAAGAGATCCTGAAACGAAAAAGCCGCCTAATCAAGATGTGAAGCGAGTAAGTGAGGTAAAACGGGTTAGTGATAAAAAGAGTTTTTTGGAGACGGATTTAGATGAGCCTTGCAACAAGAGGATATATGAGAGGCGGACGGGATGCGCGAGGCCGACGTTGCCTCCTGTCGCGGAGAAAGGGCTTGTGTCCCCTAATTCCCCGAATGGGAGTCCAGGTGCACCGAGCGTGGCAGCTGTGGCCGAGGGTCTCGTACGGTGGGGCAGTGGTCTGCTGTCACCTAGAGAAGAACCAAGGTTAAAGGCCGCCAGGAGTTGGTACGGATATGGCACGCTTCCGTCTGACAGTGAAAAGGTGAGACCTAATTTATAATACCTTTTTTGTTATAGGAATATTTACTAATTTCACGATTCTGTTTTATAGTTATCTTTCTTTACAGAATTTAGAATTTTAGCATAGAAGAATACGAATGTACACAACTTTAAAACCTTATTATATTTGTATGTTTGTTCTGTAATCTTTATCCAGTTGTAGAAACAATTACTAATAATTTATCAACTAATTTTGATCTGATTAAAAACGCGGTCAAATGTTACATTGTACAAAATATAAAATGAAAGTCTTTAATATAGTAGTAATTAGAATGTTGTTTATTAATAAAAGTAGTATTAAAATAACAGCTTAAACAACTCAGTCGACGTGCTTTGAGTCAACAAACCCAATAGATATTGCGTTTGACAATAATCTTCAAATAAAGTAATTTAGACTTTCTCATCTTCATCAATGTCTTAGGCTAATGTTGCTCACCCGAATGCTTCAATTAACGCATGACCTTGCTGACCTCTCGTTAATTGTGCTCCGGATTCTAAGATAACTAGTGTTTATATATTAATGTTTAGCGTGAGTGACTCACAGATCTAGTTAATTTTCTAGTCATTTGCATTTGTGTTATGTGGTGTAAACCAACTTTGTTGTCATTGAATTCCTTAAGTACAAGTAGTAAAACACATAAATTGGGTAATATTCAAAATAATTATATTTCCGAATACATTTTGTAATGAAGTCACTATCTACTGACAAACCTGACCGTTTAAAACATTAAATTATGGATTACATTCTGAATGAAGATGGAATAGACATAATACAGAAAAATAAACTTAAAGATGGCCAAATGTTTTCATAAAGGTTTTGGAATGTGATTGGAATGTGAACTTCATAAGATGTGATGTAGGTATAACTGGACTCTAATGAAGGACAAAATAAACATTGGTTTGTGCGTATAAATTTTGTGCGGTCATTGCACTCTTTTTTCAAGTTAACTGCTCGGTTATGATGATTTTACTTTTCGTTGTGGAAATTAAAAAGTTTGACGTAATAATGGTAATCATAGATTTCGGCCCACCGCGTGTGTTATCTCGCGTTACATCAGCAGTTGGAGTTTTTGGCGCGTAAAGGGAGGGGGGGCGATGTTGTGCTGTATAATTTATTTCGTATATTGTGTTGTAGTGAAGTTATTATAAAATTGGTGTAAAAAACGATATATAGCGTGCAATTTATGAAAAACATCATTAAAGGTTTAACAGGTAAATTACTGACTTACGTGAGATTATTCAGTATTTCGTTTCCATTCATTCATTTATAGGGTAAGTTCATTTATTACTATACATTATACCATTCCATTTTCATTTTATCGTAATTACTAACATTGTATTCCGTTTTCTTAATTTTTCCCGTAAGTCATTAAAAAAATGGCGGCACCTACCATTAAACGCCAAAAATTCCTTCGGACAAAAGGATACATTACAACGGTTTTCCGGAGCCGGAAATAAAGAAATAATTACATAAGTATTGGCTGTTTGAGCTTTAGTTCCCTTTGCCTTCCCTACAATAGGGAGAATAATAAAAAAAACAGCAGTCTCTAAAGTTTCCAAATGCGTCTTTATAACAAAACTTACAACGTACAGACGCAGTTCGTACTGAAACCTGTGTTTTTTGCAGAAAAATTATGTGCATTTTTTCGGGCTTTACTTTGACTTGTAAATGGGGACTTTTTATAGTCTGTGTTGTTACATATTGAATTATTCACCTTTTTATATGTCCTTATTATAGTCACTATAATAAGAGTCATTAGGGTTACGCTAGACTGTCTAGTCTAGCGTAACCGTATGCTTCGGCTGTTATATCCTAACCGTCTGGTTAGGATATAACAGCCGAAGCATCAAGAAAATGAAAATGCTATGCCCAAGAGTACGATCTTTAAAGTAAATGCAATAATTAGATAAGCAATTTTATAAGGTATAAGTCTTAAATTTTTATATTTATCTACGAAACTTGTTTCTACGTGGTTAAAGAACTATAATATTTCATTAGATTATTAACATTCTCTTAGTAGTAATTTTTACATAAATTAATATAAGTATGGCAATCATACATAAACAATATTAAGTAAGTAACATAAGGTAGTTGTATATAAAACATACAAATATTATTATTGTTATTTATCATCGTCTACTTCAGTTTATATAGGTAACATAGGGCACAGGCCTTTTCTACATGGAAGAAACCCACAGGGAGTTTGAGCCTCTAAATCACCGAATAAGTGGTTGTCTTAGCAACCGGAATCAACGGCCAACATAGCCTCGAGATAACCATGTTGATTAACCGATCTAAAGATCGACTAAAATTAGTAATCAAAAACAAATCGCTCGCATCAACGAGCTCCTCAATTATCAGTTAGTGTTATAGTAATGACATAACATACGTAAGCAGCAATTCTCTAGATATACAAAACCAGAAGCACGATATTCATGCTTCATTGCACTAGCTGCCATTCATCACATCACAGCAGTAGGAAAAGCCACAACACGGAAACGTAATAAATTTCTTAAGTAAAATGGAAATCAGTCAAAGCACCCAATTTTTTTTCGAATTGAGGAAGCAACCGAATACACTGTAAATGCCAAACGACATTTTGTGACTGTTATTCGCCACTGGCGGTTGTGCGCGTGAGTCGCGAATCAAGTTTTTAAAATCCTAATCGTTGCGTGTCAATTTGAGTGAGTTATTGCAAAAGCGGTTGATGAATGTGTGCGGTGATAACGTGTGGTGATTAACGTGGCTTTGATTTTATTGGATTGAAAAATGCCTAGTGAAGTGCGGAAACGGGTAGGTAACGTTTTTCCTTTAATGTCATATGGAGAGCGAACTCTTGCAGCAATGCCATCATTACATTGACACGTTAATGTCTGATTGAGTTTCGAAGCAGATCGAAAATTTTAAAAGAAAAAAATTTTCGCTCTTGCTTTTGATAAAAGCATTTGAATAAGAGTGAGTGAGTGTCTGTGGGAGAAATGTGATGAGGAAATACCCGTATTTTTAACTTAACATACAAATATCAAGCATAAAATCATATAGCTTGTTAGTCAAAACTCCTATTGAAGTAAGTGGAACCACGTCCACATAGTAAATGACCGATGACAGCATTTTATATGGACCAAGTGTCTTTAATACTATGAAATAATTCAATATATTATCTCAAATCAGTGTAAAGAAAGAACAAAGCAACAAGCATAACGAGTACCACCCTTGTCTTTAAATGCATTTATAATTCAACGTTAGGTGAATATATTGATACTCCTAGCGCCTGTTATACTTATTTTTTGTGATACTTAACTACTTTTCCTAAATATTAAGAATATTTTGAATAAACTTTTGTGCTTAATAAACATGATGTCATGTAAGATTCGTTTTGCGTACAAATGTCCAATAATTAGATGGAAATCGGTGATATAAAACTAAATTTTGTTCGACAGTGAAGCGGACGAGATATTTGAATACGATGCTGGCCAGTGCTCATGTTTTAAAATTAGTTTGGTTATTAATTTGTCGCTAAATAGCTAGCGCCATTATCAAAGTCGAGATAATAGTTATGTATTATTGCCTGTTGACTATATCCTAACTTTATGGGGAGTTAATTAAGTTTTAGTGAACGGTTTAAAGAATAACATGTTTGAAATAGAAAGCATAAAACAAAAGTAGAAAAAAAAACAAAATGTGGAAATTGAAGTTGAAAAATAATTCAAAATTCAATAAACAGCTCAAAGTATTTGTAGTCCCTAATGGGCAATTTTGATAGTAAAAACCTTCTATCATCATAATCACGAGAACACGCATGCAAAGAAAATACATACAGTGGAACACAGAACGTTATCTTTTTTTAAGGTCGGTTTAAAAGGAAAAGTTAGTCGTTTCTGATTGGTATTGAAAAGCTAAGTGTAGAGAACACTGGCTAATGCTTCAACGAGATTTATTATAGACAAGAAGATGTAGGATAAAGAAGGTAAAAAGACAAGATAGACAGCGTTAGATACATAATCGTACATAATCGGCGACACAATGTATATACAAATAAATAATTATTACATTAGTAAATTATTCATCTTATAAACATAATTTAATAATATATAAAACTAGTAGACCCGGTGAACTTTGTATGACCTACAAACTAACACTAACGCCATCTATTAAAAGAAAACTAAAGGAGCGATGGGAGAAATGTCATTTTAATAATTAGCATATCAGTTGAACGTTTTTACATACTAAAATAATTTAAGATTTTCATTAGGATTGATCCAGTTTTTATTTTTTAATCAAACCGAATAAAACACAAACAAATATTTAAATTGTTCAAGCCGTTCTTGATCTTTAGCGAGATTAACGAACACCAATTCATTTTTATGTATATAAAATATTAATATAATATTTAAATATATACTTATATCCAATACATACATGAATGAACATTGACTGTTTTTAATTTCTTTGATTAATGAAAATACATTCTTTTAGATAAACTTGTATTTTTAGTCCTCAACGCTCTGTCATCGTTATACTATATGAGGGCATTGGTTTTACTTCCATCGTCTTTATTACATTAACACAAGATATTTTTAAATTTATAAGGCGCCAACGGCCGCTTAGTCATATCGCCTCGTTTGGTCCTTCATTGCCCATATGACATTACTTTTTTTGGTTTCTTTACATTTTTATGCGATTTTTCACACAAGTGACTTTTTATTTCTAAATTAAATTAATTCTAAAATAGCTATTTTCGTATTGGAGTAGGTACAATATTTATTTGATAAAGATACAGATTTTTATATTATCTGGTTGAGTAATACTCTAAATTCAATCAGTTTAACGTTAATTGTTTCCAACCCAATTCTTCAGAAAAGTCTTCAGTGTTAAAAGAAGGTCTTCTGATCTTCTTAAATAGGTCAGTAGACTTTTCTTTGTATATTTACGTATATTTACGGCTTACAATAAATCATATTAAATATCTATCACAAACATGGTATTTTAATCCTGCTTTTGTTATGTTTTGTCTTTTTCTAATACATGGGTGGTTTCCAAATGCGCCTTCAGGACCAGCTAGGTGGAATCTGATATATATACGTGGTGTATTAGCTTTCATCGCTTTTTATTCTGTTCATCACATTGGTGGACTGTTTTAACGTGCTTTGTATATTAAAAAAAATATTATATAGTAGTGCTTTTGCCAAATTATGATAGATATCAGAGGCAAGACTTTCAAAAGGAACCAGGAGCATGTTACAACAAAAATGCCGTAATATTGTTATGTATCGTTAATATTGTTATCATAAATTATATTAATATTTTGTTCTCATTGAACTCAATTCGAGCATCAAGCCTTAAGTATATCTCAAAATAAAAATATCATATATTATTTGTGATTTATACTGTATGAAATTAGTTTAAGTACACATTTCATACCGATATCTACTTACATATTACTTACATCGTATTGAAGGGATGAACCCTATACTGTGAACAAGTAGCTGTATGTATGATATTTAGCAAGTGACAGAAATCAGCATCTTAAAAAGTTCATTTGAAGACGCTATAGTTACATATTGTCTGTGCGATTACAAAACTGCACAGCTAGTAAGTAAGTATGGAGTTAACATTCAATCTGCTAAAGATTATAAACTTTAGAATCTGTTATCTGTCATTGTTCTGTTATCTGTTGTAAATAATTATATTTACATACTTTATTAAAATTCCTAAACTTGAAATCCATCACACGTCAATTGGATAACTTAGTAAAATTTTAGTCGTTCTGATCTTAATTGAGGAATCAGTTTAAGTCATTAGAGCTATTTTAGCATTTTATCAAGGAATCTACTAAAAGGTAGTATTGCAGGTTCCTCGAGGATTTCTTTCTACTCCGACTGTGAAGGTGTTCCCCGTGTATTTCTATGAAGGGAAAGGTCATTAATTGTAGTAACAGGACATGATCCTATTAACATTTCTAGACAAAGCAAAATGGCGGTCATTAAATAAGTTGATCATTGTCCTTTTAAAAAAGAAAGACTTACGTATAACACAAAGATTTCAAAACAATAACAAGTATTGTCATACTGTGGCTTCAGTATATGAATAGAATACTACACACCGATGACTCATTTGGATATATTCCATGCCCGCTAACGACAGGGACTTGAATTTCTCTGCAAGTTTTACTTCATGATCATATTGACGTATACACTTGACTGATCAATATCCTTTTAATGAAAAAACAAAATAAAAGAACATCTCTTTGAAATTGACAATTTTTGCCTCTAATTTCTATTTAGGCCAGGAAGCAGTGTAAAGAAAGTGTCAGTATTCAGGGCATAAGAAGCAGTAATAGCAAGTGATGAATTATGTCGATTAACGATGCTTTTTACGCATTTTTAACTATTAAAATTATGCTAAGAACACGACTTTCTGTACCTTGCTGGCTGCTGCAATAAGTATGATACACGTTACTCTTTTATGTCGAAAAGTAGAGTAATAAGTCAAATGCTTTGGTTCCGGCTGATAGTAAACAGAAACGTGATGAATTATTAATCAAAAAGGTAGAATCATTATAGTAGATACCGTTCAATACTTTCTTAATCTGGAGAACACTATGACCATGTCATCTCTTAAACTTAAACTGATCAGACATTATACTGATATCCATAGCGTCTGGTATCCTTGACGAACTTGAGAACAAATATCTGTTTATTGTATAAACATCTGTTCCTACTGCGATTTGAACCCGAGTCCCACTGGCTTTGTAATCAACTTATACTTTGTTCTTTTTGCGGGATGGATATTTGGATTAGCAATTGAAACGGAGCTATAAAAGATGACCCAAGATAGGCAGTAAACCTCAGATGCGTTTACGTTACAACGAGCCGGCATCTGCAGAAATATAGTTTGTGTGACGTGTATTGGCACTCGGTATAGCGTTCGCTCTACTATCTGTAAACGTAATGTATTGTGTTACATATGTGTATTTTTCTGTACCTATCTATTAGTATTGCTTATCACCTATACTAAACTTATGACTGAAGTGAAATTAAGTTCGTATTCAATTTTAAGAGCAGTTAAAAGTTGGTTGGGAAGGTGTACACTATTCTTCAAATCAAACAGTGGGTGATTCACATTATGGTACGAAGAGTAATCTCTTAAAATGCCTTGTTACCGTTAGATCCTAATGTAGTATTGTAGTGTACAAAGAAAGTCCATAGAGGCCAATAATCCGACCAGAGCCACATTGGTATTTGTGAGTAATTAATTAGTATGTATTCAATATTGACCTTTCTGTAACAGTTTGTGTTAGTGACAACTCAAAAGTTAATTACTACGGCGAATTTAAACTTGAAACAAATTACTAAGTTAAATTCTCTTTTGAGGTTATCCAGCGAATAGCTTTGAGTTGTACTTGGTAATTCTTGTCACGATTATTTAAAGAAACTCTTCAAAGAGATTAATTAAAATTAATCACAGTGTAAAATACAAAATCAAATGTAAAATACAGTAAGTAATGTTAGAGACGTCAGAACTCAATTTGAGAATGCGTTTTTGTCTCCTATGCAGTCGCTTTGTCTTGATTTTCAAAAGATGGTGGGCCACGTGTGTTTTGTAACCGTACCGTAATGCTTACTCACTGACACCCCACCTTATTTTGCTACGCATTGATTAAACAAAGAACTTTTTAAATTTCTTTATGTTCATATATTCACAATACGACATTAAATTAACACATTTACACGAAACATTCCTGTAATATAATAGATACAGTCAAGATGGCTCTTTTTGTGTATACTTTGGTATGTTTTGCAATAATCAAATTTATCTTATTAATTTAAGAATCATATACAGACAATGTTCCATTTTCGTATTGTCATATATTTTTTGTATAAAAATTTATTGCGTCAAAAGTGCAATCCATGAGTGCATTAAAAATACGCATCAGTAGACTTCTTCTAATGGAAAATATAATGGAACAAATTATGGTTTATTATTATCACATAGCATTTATATTGCCTATTGTCTCTAAATATACAATTCTAATTTTGCTTGACCGACCTCAGTGTGGCCTTGGCTGTGTGCCTACAGTTGTATATGCACATCGATTATAAAAATCTTTATAAAACCTATCTTTTTTTGTTTCTTGAACTAGTAGAGTACTAAAGCTCCATAAGTTAGATTTATATTACCTATCCGAAGACGTGTCTGCTTTCAGTGCATCGGCAAATTGTTATAGATTTAACAATTTATATGTAATAACTGATATAATTTCACTATAACTTAGGACTTTACAGCCTTATTTATAAAACTTTGTTTATCAACGTCTTTAGCATTAGATAACTAATCAATGACTTAAGCACTCAGCATTGTTTAAAATCGTGTTCATAAACGGCACGTTAATGTTGCTTACTCAAATATGACTTAACTTTTAAACATTGTAAACTATGTGGCGTAAAATTTTATTTTTTCATTTCTTTTGTTAATTTTTACTACTATTTAGCATTCTGTTATAAAAAATATACTATCAAGTCAACTCTCCGTCACAGTGTTGTGTTCTTTTCTTGGCGTATCTCAAAAAGCAATGTAATTTCGTAAATTTTATAGTAATTTCTCTTTACTTTCTCGACACACTTACTCATGATTGGTTTTAGCAAACCCCTTACCTTGTAGTTCACTGACAGTGTTTATTTCTAGCTATAAAACTATTAGGACTAGACTATTAGGTAAAATGAACAATTTATATCATCTATCGATAGTTTTTCAACCGACCTCTATCCCCATTCTTCACCATGCCAATAGTACCCCCCGAGTTTAAAATCAACAGATGAAGATATTTTCTTGCTCATTATTTAGATCGTCACTAATGTTAAGAAATACCTTTTTCTCACTAATAGAATCACAAACCAAAATAATAACCAACATTCACACAGCTGTTAAAACTGTTATTACTGTGTAAAACAATGATTTTGTCTGCCATTTTGTTAGCCCATTAAACATGGTTGTTTAATTTGACAGCAGGTTAAATATCTGTTAAAACAAACGTTTAAGTCTAAGCAGCGTTTATAAATGTATTAAGTGTATAAATTTATCAATAACACTGTTAGTGTTTAGAGGTGCATAAAACACAAAATATTTGTATTTTGTTGAACTTGTTGCAAATAAATTATTTTTGTATTATTCTTAAAAACAATTGATTAATTTTGTTGATACCAAACACACTTGCCCAAATTTGGCAAAACTTCTTTTATTTTGAGTTGTCAAACTGGTCCGTAAAATGAAATAAAATCTCGACTTTAGATGGGATACCTTATACTTTCGTACGGTACGGATTGGTAATATTTTTTCAATTTAAAAATTCCTTAGCAATTTTTTTTGTTCAAATCAAATGATCTTTTTATATTTATATTACATTACTTTCTGTTTTGTGTAAAATAAAACTAATAAGTAACTAATAGAAAGTGAAACAAGCGGAACTAATACGAAAATATTTTTCTATCTCGAAAACATGCACAAGTTCCTGTACTTATGTCACATAGTTGTTTATGTTTGTCTAATACGATGCTTCGTGCGTTAATCTTACTCACATGCTATAAGCGGCGACGAAAAAAATGTTAGCCGTGAGTACACCGCTTATACCGCTACAATTAGCACATTTCAAGGTCCAATTGTTAGCGAATGTTATCTAATCTCAAGAGCAATGTCCCGAGTAATTAACTAAGATGTTTGTCATACGTATTATGTAGCGAATAATGTCTTTTATGACCATGGAATAAGACTTCGCAGGGTTTGTGTTACATCTAAAATTTATTGCGCCGATAATTATAATCTAGCACAGAGTTGTAAAAAGGCACTCTTTGGGTCGGCAAGGTAGAGATAGCTAGGGCAGTATGTCGCACTGTGCAGTAATTTGCGTAATCTACGCTGTGCCAAAGTCCTGACATCGAAGGTCAACGTTGGTTTATAGGGCTTCAGTGTGTCGAGTCCCACACTGACCGAGTGGGCCCCATACTACCCGCACGTGCGTAATTGCATATTACCAACGGGAAAAAATTGGCAGTATGTCGCATGCTGCACTTGCTATCTTCGCTTATAACCTCCTCGTTGCCATCAGGCGGTGTCATAAAAACACAACAAATGTGGTTTATGTTGTCTTGAGTAAAAGGTTATTAGGTTAACTTAACAACTTGTTGCTAACTCATTGCTGGTATACTTAAACGTCTATATCATGTGTAGCTTTGTAACGTAGCAACTGTATTTAACTTAAATTCCAATTACAAAAACGGTTGGTAGGTAGGTTACTATGTATATTGACTTGCTTCTGCGTCTTCGCCGCGAGAAGTCTTTTAAATGTGAGTTGTAAATAGAGTCTATTTGAAAAGAGCGTTTAATTGAATCCGTGAAATCGGTTAATATTCATTTCAGTTAAACCAGATTTTATCGTCGCCGGACAACCATAGGGATAGAGATTAGAATATTTGATACCATCGATTGGAGCTCTTACGTATGATTGCTTATTAAAGTTTTGAAGAACTCGTTGGTGTAGTGGCTCGAACGTTCCGGTTTCTATAACGAAAACAAAGCAACTTTTGCCATGGTTGGTCCCTGGATGGGTCAATTAAATTTGTTATCTCGAGTTTCTCTGTGCTTCCGAAGGCACTTTAATCCCTTGTTGTACCCGTTTCTTACGGCAACCGCTTTCACTCACCAGCGTGGTGTTGTTATAGTCCAAACTCCTTATACGTTTCTCCCATGTAGGAAACGCTGTGCCCAGCATGAAATCCAAATAATGATGAAAGTTATTATAAATAAAAAAAATATTAAGCGTTTGTACTTTTCATTTGTCATATGAATAGGAGAAACAAAACATATTTCAACAGTGGTTTAACTATAACATGTTTAATTAAGTTTAAATTATCTTGCACGTTACTTTCTTTGTTCGCTGTGTTAAAAAGGTAAGTATAGTAAAAAGAATTTACTTAAGTTATGCTTCTCCTGCCTTTATCATATGATATCGGTATCTGTATACTTTAGAGCACGCTTCAGGGAGTGACAAGTGAAGCGTGTAGTGTATAGGGTTCATCCTCTGTTCGTGGTCTATTGAATATACATATAAAAACTATGAAATAGAGTAGAAACAATTTAATTATGACACAAACGACGCGCTTACAACAACTTATAGAAAAGACACAATCATATATAGATAGTTATTAAACGGAATATACCATTTACCTTTTTGTTTTTGAGCTACCGATATTTCCGCAATGCTGCAAACGCAGATAACTCAGTGATAACTGTATTAATAGAAGTACGTGGTATAAATCTTGTTAATAACTATGTACGTGTTAATGATCATGAAAGTTTAATGTAATGGTATATTTCTTGGATATGATTTCGTTACTACGTACCGCTTCTGGTGCATATGAACAACTTCTAGGCTAATCCTGGAAGAAACACAATAAAACAGTTTTGTCAAAGCGATTGTAGTAACAGGACCCTTAGCTTAAGTTTCCATCGTATCGAGACGTTTCGATAATACTTGTGTTCAGCTTATATATAAAAATAGTTTTTAAAATTTCACAACAGAGGCGCTGCTATTGTTTGCATACAATCTGACAGCGGACGACGAACACGATCGAGACAGTTCGATTACATTGAAACTCACAATAAACGTTCAAACCGTACGTCGTTCGTTGCTTCTTAATTTCGGAGAAGCTTGAGATTAGGACATATGGACACAATTTGAAGCTTTTTTTAGGATTTTGCCAGTTATATTTATTTTTCAACCACCCCTGTATCATATCGAATTTTTTGACGACGTTTTATCGAGACTAACGATTTATCGATAGATATTTAACAATAAAACAACCCTATTATTTGATTTACCTAATGAATGCTCTACACTAAATGCAAAGATTTGAATCTAATGGTAGCTTCGTTATCGTATTTCACTGTTCCCTTTGCCTCCAAATTTTCGGATTTACTTTTTATACATTGCTTAAATATATACGCATTTACGAACCGTAGAATTTCATAGTCAACGGCGAAATAAAGACATTTTTTTACTGTTCATTACTATTAATACGAAAGTAATAATGGTCATGAGCTTATGTGTAAATGATTATTAACAAAGTCAAAGTCAAAATATCTTTATTTAAATAGACTGATTTACTAAGTTCTTTCAAATCGTCATAACAGGGAATATTTATTATAAAAAATAATTTAATTAAAGTCAAAACAGATGGTATATAGGAGTGATGCCTTTTTGTTGATTTCCCCTTTAGTTGCAGACGTGATTTTCAAGGTATTATTTATCACATTATAAACACTTATCAACAAAGTTACGATCTGAAGTTAAAGCGAGTTAATTTGTACTACAATTAAATGGGTTTTTAATCGAGGTATAACTACAAATCTATCAGTGGATATATAAATTAATTTTTTTTATATCTTTTATAATTGCCTAAATAATTACGTTCTGATATAAATATTCGTAGCCGAAATACTCATGTGGTATTTTAAGTTTCTGACACATCTTTTATTGCCCACAAATTTTTATATTGACGTTGTAAATAATATTTCTCTATCTAATAACACCTAATAACTTTGACTAACTTTAATAAAACTTCAGCAGAGGAACATGATATTTTATATGATACTGAACCTGATTTCGAATACACACTTATAACTTACAAGTTATAGAGATAATAAGAGACCAGTTCTTAATTGTTTCTCTCTCTCCCAACAATATATTTCAGTGATGGAAAACAAAACTGTCAGATAGAAAGAATTAACTTACATTAAGTCTGATTTATGGGAACTATGGCTTTTAGAATGAACAAGCCTCTCCAAATGTCCTAAAATAATAAAGATAATAATACTATCTCGTGATAAAATATTGCCATTATTAAAAGAAAAAGAATAAAGGAAAACATTAGAGTGTATACTTAGGAATCAGTCTACGTTACACCTATTTGGTTTAATAACTGCTTGTGTCCCGAATTTATGCTTTCATACAAAATAGATAACAAAAGACTTATCACGTTACACTATTGTAGATTATAATTAAGACCTTAAATGGACGTCGTATAGTTTTATTCATATTTATTTAAAAAGATCAATAATATTTTATTTATTTGGACCGTGCGTCGCCAATGTTACAGCTAGACGGGAACGCAACGATCTCATATTTGTCTGCGTCGCATCCTGTTTGCTCGGCTGGTTAGGTCTACCAGTAACGGGGATTTCTCCTATATATATTACAAGTTTAATGTCTCCATATAGTATGATACGCACAATTACGTTTGAGTTACATACAAAAGTAAGTCAAATATGTCTACGGGCTCGTATTATAATAACCCGAAGGGCGACTTAGCAGCTAATAATATTAAAATACAAGGAAAATTATGTAGCGTCGGTCGGGATTGCTTATTTACACGAATTAAGTGACTATATCGCAGTGGAGCTATGTAAGGATTCCTAGGTTTTGTTTCAGAAGCCGGTTGTTTTAGTCATTAGTATGATCCCTGCATCAATAATATGCTATCCTTTTTATACTTGCTAACTAAAAAAACTGAGGACTAAGCCTTTGTGACGTATGTATTAAATACCTTATATATACTGAAAACAAATGGATATGATATAAATGAAGCTGTATCTATATGAGAAATGTAACCTAAGTTTATATTTAGTTTATAATTTCTACAGTTCTTAAACAAGAAAAAATGAAAATAAGACAAAGAAGAAAAAAGATACAACAGCAGATATAAATATAAATACTCTCACAATTTTCGCTCGAAATGTAGTTTTAAATTCCTTTTTAACGGTGCTAAAAGAAGTTCAATAAAATGTAAACATCGAACCTCTTATGTAGTACGGGTTCATTGCTCGGTTTACGCGGCGTTTTTGTGAAGGAGATGAGAGCTCCGTTATGAAAACAAGGTTAACTTTGTTTGTGTTGCACATAAGACGAGTAATTTATGTGTGTTATCGGCGAATATTTCACATTAATGTGTGTCCTTATATCTGTAATATATAACAACCTGAAACATAATGTGATTATGTTTCTTTGATATACCCTTCGCTGAAAAGGAATCAAGGCATTAAGAGAATTTATTGAGCTCAAATGAAGTCAAAGGTACCGAAATTTCGGTAATTCCTTGTTAGTGTCCAATTGACAACCGTCTAGCCGAGTGGTCAGCACTCCTGTCTACTTAACCAGACGTCCCGGATTCGAATCTTGAATGATGTGTGTGATATTTGCTCACGAGTCATGGATGTATATACAAACTATTATCTATATTTCTACTATTATCTATATTTCTGCTTTATCTAGTATCCATATCACAAGTTCTTAAAGATGCTTATGCTTGATTTGGGTTAGAGAATAAGTGTGAGTGTGAAAACCTCCTTAGGTGGTTACTGTTCCTTTGGGAATCACATTTGGAGTTATTGGATGGAAGTGAAAATAACATATTTCTTTTGATATATTGACGGTTAATTCAGTATAATGCATTTGCTAGGATTTAATTACAATACTAATTAAGTACTACCCAACCAAACAAACCTCTTCATCAAATAAAGTTATGTTATTGATTACCAACCCGCACCTCAAAAATTCCTTGGGTAAGTAGAATAGCAATTTTTGACTGAATAGTTAAAAATGTGAATTCTTTTTGTACTAAATCTGGCTAGTCGCATAAGTTTAAAAACAAAGATTAGAAATCTAAACGACTAGTGGCATACGCGTACCAGGTAGTTCATGTCCCACAGTTCATATCATATATAGTGCTTGAAGGATTAATAACGCCATTGATCAATTTACGTACGACACTGCAAAACAATCTGCTTTTATAACAGATACCAAGAAAACCTCGCCTTCAGGCTCACGTGAATTGTTCGTGGAAATGAAAAACAAAATTAAATACTATCAAAACACATCCTTATGCGATAGCTTCGTAGTTTGTACATATTAAGCCTAAGTGAAATAATTTTCTCAGATTTGTTTGGCGAATGTTCAAGGCCTTTGCAAAGAACTCAAGAATTTTATTGATGATCGCATTAAGCAGACTATAGACGCGTTATGGAAGACATATATTACTACTGATATATAGCGAGACGTTTTTCGGCTACCCGCGGCGGAAGATCTGGCGGAGGGTAGTTTGATCACGCGACGGGCACTTCGCTCAGCTCACTCTCTTAAACTATTTATTCGAAGATAATATTGATTCAATATGCTCATGGTAAAATCCTGTAACACCAAAGTATACACACATACTTACTAAATCTATTCGCGCGTTTCGTTGTGATAATCAAATAAAAGCATTTACTGCAAAGGCATTGAAGTTTTTCTGTACAAAACTAACCTAAGCTGAATTTTGGAAAGCAATAAATTTTTATCTTTAAATTACACCATTTCTAAATGTC
The DNA here is from genome assembly GCA_943193645.1 of Acentria ephemerella. Classification (NCBI taxonomy): domain Eukaryota; kingdom Metazoa; phylum Arthropoda; class Insecta; order Lepidoptera; family Crambidae; genus Acentria; species Acentria ephemerella. The sequence continues at coordinate 2,179,464 of OW971887.1, forward strand.
TTCTATACATAGACATGGTCTTAAGCTAAATACATAGAATTGGATGTCTCACTCATACTTATTGCTTAGAAGAGAGGTTAAATATTTATTGATTTTTTAAAAAGGCACTATTGCAATGTTTTTTAATTGAATGCGACAGCTTGCTAATCTACTCATGACAATGAATCTAGATGTTAAATTTTTAAACATTATCTTCAGTTTTATTCTTTGAGCTATAATGGACATCATCCACTCCTTGTTTATTAAGACGTCATTGCGCGTCGATCATTATATAGGCAATATAAACTTCATACATGAAACCGATCGCCATTATATCATTGGGGCTATCTAATAAGCCGGCGGCGGGACAAATGTCTTCTCTCTGATAAATAGATAAATTTCAATCAAATAAGTTATCCCATATACATAATTTTCTTTTTTCCTGTGACTGTAATGGCGTATCATTATTGCTGTTTACAATTTGATATTCAATACCCGTTAAGTGAGGTAACAGACGGAGAATAATTTCCGAAATGTATCGCGTTTATTAAATTACATTACTGGTCAAAGTTTTCCCTATTAGCGAAGCTTTCCCTACGGTGTATGATAGCTAATAGACTTTCATTTTTAATGAGTTTGGTCCTACGAGCCGAATTTTGTTATTAAAACAATATTCCGTGAAATTAATGGACTAATTAATGAATTTTCTAATAAATTTAATGTAGCAGTATGTTCAGTATGAGAAATTCGCGATTTCATAACAAGTTAGTTACGTAAGAGAAGGTCCATGTCCAACGGTCGGATTTTATCGATGAAGAATCCCGTTACCGACCTAGCCCCCACGGGCTAAACGACAGGCTCGTGTGCGGCTAGCTTAGTGCCTGATCAAAGTGGTACTGCCAATACTCACTTGCCCTTCCCGGCGTGAACTGGGTTCTACCGAAGCAATTCACCAGATTATCCCCAGGTAACTCGGCTAAGTCGGCCGGACTACGGGCCGATGGAGATTGCCTAGATTAACTTACGTAACGCAATGCGTACGCGGAAGCCACCTATTAATTGTAGTTACAATTGTTTCTCTGAACTCAATAATTTAATGTGTTGTATGTTCTGCCTCCATTTCTATTTCGTGAGAACTTTCTTAATTAATGTTTGTTAAAGTAACAGGCTATTTGTAGACTGATAAATTAAATGGACGTCGAAGTACAAACGGCCCAGATTATGATCGTCTGGCCTTATACTAAGTTAGGTACCTATAGTGTAACTAATTGGATAACTTAGACCACTTATTTAAACTAACATATTGAGTTTATTTTCATGGAAAGAGAAATATTATTTTATATATTGCAGTAGGTTTATCAATTTGCAACATTCTCGAGAATTAAATATTGCCAAATAGATTTCTTTAATGTGGAGATTATACACTAGTCAGAGCTCGTTAAATTTGAGCAGAAAAAAGACAACTATAACTGCTACACTGTTTTGGGTATTAAATTTTACTACATTCCCTTTCACTACGCCAACATGCATTAGGTCCGGGCATTTATAGCCACTACTCAACATGTGAAAATGCCTTCCCCAGCATTGTGACGTCTACAGGTTGTTGATGGTGATTAATTCACTTTTTTTTATTATGAAAACAAAACTCAATTATACTTTTCATTTTCCGCAATCAAAGGCATGAAATATTACATGAAATATATATTATATATTAACGACTTAAACTATGTAGGTATATGTATCATAACTATTTTGGCTTTTATAAATATTATTGATATGAAATAACATGAATCATATGAGACCTTCGTAAGCCTATACTCGTGAATATGTGAATATTATACCACTTGTATAAATAATTTATAACATCTGGTATTGCTTACGAGAAGTCGAATAGACACCTAACTAAATGTACTGTTGAGAGCACGTCATGCGTAACAGTTTTACTTTGACCATTCTGTAGCTTAAACAAAACCAATGAATGATAAACTCTCGATAAAATATACCATTCTGTTCAGTGAAGGTTCTTTTGTTAATGACTTTACATTATGATTAATAAAAAATAGTGTAATTCACTTGTTAGTTGTAATAATGTTACAAATGAATTAGATTAATGTTTCAGAACTCAAAAGTTCCAGGTATTATTATGAGAAACTTGGAAACAATTGTTTTTGAACTTATAAATAATGGTATATATATATATATATATATATATATATATATATATATATATATATATATATATATATATATATATATATATATATATATATATATATATATATATAAACAATAATGCTATTGTAGATCTGGTAATATTTGCGGTTACCTTTAAGTTTATTTTTAACATTAAATCAGTATAATTTTCCTGCTGTCAATTGTACCGAAAGATTACAATATAAATAAACATAATGCAAAATTATGGCAATGACGCACACAAAAGCAATTACTTATATTCATGTAAGTATTTACACACGTATGTTATTACAATACTTATAACGTTTAGGTATCTCTCTGTCATTATAATAATCAACTTAAAAGAATACTAATACAAAGAACTATTTTAGAATGGTCTTGAAACTAAAAGATTCTTGGATAATTTGGTTAATGTACAATAAAGATTAATTCTATTCTATGATTAATGCAGTATCGGATTAGAACGATAGTAAAATTGTCACTAGCTAGCTATTTATTGTTAGGTATGAGGACAGCACCCGGTAGTTGATGAAAATATCCATGATTATAATGATCTTCATAATCTTTTTTTGTGACTTACGCGGAATGACAACGTGACCCGACACCGTCATAATGGCTGTATTCTTTTACGATAAACATTGACAGACTTTAAAAAATACTGCATAATTTATCTATTAATTTAATTCATCATTACGAGGTAAGGAATAACGTTTTAATAATTTAATGAAGAGCCTTCAGCTTAGCTGGATTAGAGACCCCAGCAAAATAATCTATTTTGGAGTGTTTTGTTATAACGAGGAATAGATCATCAGGGCGTATCGAGGTAGTATCATGTTGGAAACAGGCCGAGATTTATCTCCAGTGCTGAATGAGGTTAAGCCACGCGCAAGTGGTCTCTTTGGCCAGAGGCACATCAAGCTATTACAAGCCAACTCTGTTACTATGATGTAAATGCCAATACAAACTTACCATCACCTAGACTGAATGCATGTTGTATAAAAAATAACCACTGTATCAAAACAAAGTGGCGGTTGGAAATTAACTAATAAATTACGTCATCTACCGCTAAATCCAATATGTAGGTGTAGGTCTAATTATAAACGTCATATTATTAATTAAATATTGACAAATACTAAAGTTTCTTGTAACTTTATATTCTATATTATTACAGACCTTAAATGAGTCTATTAATATTTAACAGCGTAAACTTGTTGATAATTCTATTTTCAATTTTCATTGAAATCTACAATTGACAACAAGAATATTCAATTGGTTTATTTTCGTCTTGAAAATTCCAAGCTCGTAATAACGAGCAATATGGCGCACGTTTTTACTTAGGAATTAGGATGGCAAATAAATTACATTAGCCAGAATTAAGGCTGCTGAATAGCAATGTATTTTGCGAATCTTCTTTTTTAACGTCGAGGATAAGTAAAATCTGTTTGCGACTTGCAAAGAATTCTTTTGGGTGGGCTTTTAAATACTTCAAAACGTTTTCGCGCTTATTCAAGTACTCGTTATAAGATTAATTCCATCACTATTTCAGTTTCTATGCTACTGTTACGATGGCAATGTCAGTTTATAAATTAAAATGTAAACATGTGTTTATACATTAACAAGTAAACTTGTGGCGATTTCTAGATATTGAAATACTAACCTGCATGCTTCACTCTTAACAAAACTAAACAAAAGAGTTTTAATTTTAATTTTAGCAGAGTTATTTTCTTAAGACTTATATCAGCTGATAAATATACCCGCATTGTAACTGAAATATATAAGACTTATTAATAGCAAGATCGTCATTATTAAAACATTCCACTGCTCTATTGTGGATAAACATCCCGTTGAACATTAGCCATCCATCGACGACGGCTAGAGAATAACAAATAATTATGGGAAAAAACAAAGAACTGGCAATATTCCAGGGACAACCTTTAAAAAATTGGTTCAATACATAACATTGCAATCAATTTAATCTAGCGAAGCCATGGAAATTTTTTGATAACAATAACTAAATAAAAATAAAGGTATAAATAACGTTACCAAAATATATTGGTAACGGTATAAATAACGTTATGAAAATATTTTGGTAACGTTATTTATATCGGTATTAAATGGAAAAGAGTCTATAAAGTGGCAAGTGCCCCACATTAAGGTACGGCTACAGAGAGATAGCAAGGGGGAAAACTTTTACTATTTTATGTCTATTTACATTTGCAAGTTAACATATTGTATAAGACTGGTCGGTGCCAAGGACTTAGCTTTAAACATCACAATTTTTTTTTCTCGTGTTAGTTTTTTGGGAAATAAAGAATCTATAAACCTAAAAAATTTGGAGATAGTAATAATAGATACAAAAACAAATTATTTATTAGCGTACCGAGTTAACGATATCAATAACGTTAAGTTTTTATCTACATTTAATGTATTTCGTTATTCACTAACATCATCTTGTTAAAGGCCGTCGAATGAAATATATAATAACGACAAAGTAGCTGTTGAACTAGTTGCCGTTGCAACCGGGACTAACAGCATAACATGCTTCTGAAACTCGCAGGAGCTCGATATCACCAATCAGAAACCAACCAACTCGTAATAATAAAATTTAAATACTTATAAAATGGACTCGAAAGCGAAATTTAAAAACATTTTAAATTCCAGATTTTCGTTAGGATTTCCCAGTTATTTTAATTTTTCAAACCACTACAAAACATAACAGAAATCGATCAAGTTTTAGGGAAACTAACGAACACCTATATATTTTTATATACATGAAGACTAATTGACCTGGGGGTCTAAAACGGTAACATTGTATGTTACATATTCCGTTCATAATATGTTTCATTTTCTAAATCTTAAAATGTTAAATTATTTGATGAATCATAAAATTAAACATTAACGATTCAAATTTGCAAATCATCTAATATGACAGTTTTGTATGGGAATTCGTAATATGGCACACTTATATGATTTGCTGTTTATGTCAAATTCGTGATTTGTAAGATGTTACTAGTTGACCAACATCTGGCTCTCATATTTTCCATTTATTTTATTTTTGTCGCCCGGTAGTGCAATAATTGCAAGTTTTGGAAACAATGTCAGACTTGGGTCTTTATGAAAATTTTCTTGAACATGCCCGTCTTGAAGAAGCTCTTTTATATAGACGGCGTAATGCTGATCTAAGGCATTTGGAGTTGGCTTTTGAAATGCCTGACTCCGAGTTTATTGGACTTTATAGACTTAATAAGTGTTTGGCTTTAAATCTTATAAGAGAGTTGGAGCAGTTCATCATATCCAGCAAAGGAGGCCTATCAATCGTTTCAAAATGAAGTATCTATTAATTGATATTTTTTGGTCTTATGTAGTTATGAATAATGAGAATATATTTTGAAAAATCTATTTCATTTTTAGGTTTTAACTACTTTGAGTTTTTATGCATCTGGTTCTTATCAGAGGCTTATCGGATCTAATGCTCATCATAAAAAGCACCAAGTTAGTGTATCCAATTGTATTCGTGCTGTGACATTGGCCTTAAATAATGAGCATTTTAGACAAAAATATATACATTTTCCTCAGAATAGGCAAGAACGAAATGAAATTAAACATGGGTATGAATGGAAGCAATTATATGTTATGTAAAAATAATAAAATATAAAAAAAAAAAATATAAAATATATTATAAAATGTTTCCTTATTATTTTTAAGCACTTGATGCATGGGAATAGTAAAGTGGGAATGGGTTTTATATAAATCACTTGTAACAAACGACAACGAAAGAACAAAACACAAAAAAAATTTCTTGGAAATTTCCATCGACGGTCCGACACTGAACGAAACGTATAAACTAAACATGCTATGCAAACTTTAAATTATCCAATAAATTATGTTAACACCGCCATCTAACATGTCGATATTTAACTAGTATGATGACAGACAGCATTATTGCCAGTACAATCATAAAAACATACAACAAAAGAGTAGTTATTTAAAACAAATATATGATTTTCCAGTATTTTTAATTGATAATATGTAATACTTAATACATAAGGAACATTTAATACATATTTTTTTGTAATATCAATGAAAATTATTAGTTTAATAAAAACCGTAAAATTACGATTCAGTCTTGTCACTATATTTTTTTACGTGTAGCAATATCGACGTCAAATATGATTCTAATATGAAACGAAATGCATATGATTCATATTTTAATTGTGCCATTTTAAAGTGTAAAAATCATTTCTGCTACAAATCTGCAAATGAATTATTTTATAGATGTTTCATACAATGTTACCGTTTTAGACCCCCTGGTGATTTTAATGCACCTACAAATTACCACTAACGCCATCTATGAAAAGAAGCCCAAAGTAGCGATGAAAGAAATGACAGTTTTAATGTATGGCACGTGACTTACACAATTATCCATACTTAATGACCAAGGTGATTTAATAATTTTGTTGGATTTTCTTTTCGGTTTTCCTCATTATTGTTGTTAAAACCACCCCTGAATTAACACAATCAAAACACAAATTAAATATATGTAAATCGATCCAGCCGTTTTTTAGTTTTAGCGACACTAACGAACAGCTATGTAATTTTTTATATAAAAAAAAGATTATGAAGATCATTATAATCATGGATATTTTCATCAACTACCGGGTGCTGTCCTCATACCTAACAATAAATAGCTAGCTAGTGACAATTTTACTATCGTTCTAATCCGATACTGCATTAATCATAGAATAGAATTAATCTTTATTGTACATTAACCAAATTATCCAAGAATCTTTTAGTTTCAAGACCATTCTAAAATAGTTCTTTGTATTAGTATTCTTTTAAGTTGATTATTATAATGACAGAGAGATACCTAAACGTTATAAGTATTGTAATAACATACGTGTGTAAATACTTACATGAATATAAGTAATTGCTTTTGTGTGCGTCATTGCCATAATTTTGCATTATGTTTATTTATATTGTAATCTTTCGGTACAATTGACAGCAGGAAAATTATACTGATTTAATGTTAAAAATAAACTTAAAGGTAACCGCAAATATTACCAGATCTACAATAGCATTATTGTTTATATATATATATATATATATATATATATATATATATATATATATATATATATATATATATATAATGTTTATCGTAAAAGAATACAGCCATTATGACGGTGTCGGGTCACGTTGTCATTCCGCGTAAGTCACACATGCGTTGTTTTTGTAAGTCGGCCATGTTGCCAATGTTACTTGTCTGGAATAGAAATGACTGATTTGATTGAGTAGTGAAAATTCCACTATATTCATATGCACGGTCTGAGTTGTTTACGCTCCTGGTTGTTTTTAGTAAGATCTTGAGTGCTAAAAGATGCTACATACTATAGGTATAAGAATATTATATCTATTGGGTTTAGTCGGTCATGGCCTCTGTTATAGTTCTTTTAAGTTCTTGTTTGATGTATTATCTATATTGAGACTTGCCCAAGTTTATCTATTTTTTAGGCATTAACAACTATGAAATGGTTAATCTAATTGATAAATTAATCACTCGAATACCATTTCAATAAGATGGAAGATAAGCTATATTGTCAGCAACAATTTTGATCTTATGTTTTTATTTCAAGATGGGAGCTGGCGCGACTGGACCAGGTGGTCGGCGCGCCTTGGAGATAATACTAAGTGGTGGCCTCAAGTCCCTTGCAAGGCCAGCAAAGCCTGTTCGAAGGGCCGCGTCGAGAGATTCTGTACTCTCTCAACCGCAGCCTTTATTAGAAGGTAACTCAAAACTAATTTAAGTAGGCTGGAAATCATTGATACTGACGAATACGAAGACTGTCGATAAGGCGAGAGACAAGGATAGGGACAATTACCCTTTCCCCTGGTACGAACACAATGCTTTAAGGTGGAGATGCTTCTCCAGTAAGAGGATTCTTATATATATAAAAAAAATTATTATAAAATAAGACTATACCCTAAAGTTACCTATCTAAGTCTTAAATATATTATTTCCATATTGTAAATTTTGGTATAATTAGCATTATATACTATACGAATTTAGTTTAAAATCATATTTAAGTAGATAACTAAGTTTAATAAATGTTACATTTTTATTGTTTTAGTATTAATTTTAAACAGCTGTTTATACGTAAAAAGAAAACGACTACGTTTGTCTTATTTATTTAATAATAAATGTATAAAAGTGAGTTTTAAATATTTCTTCAGCATATAAATAGATTTCTGGTTTTTGCAAGAGCAACTTAACATTTTTTTAATTTCGTCAAATTTTATGGTAAATATCATGCGGAGTTCCGCATCCGAAACATTTAGGTAAGACAAAGACTTTTAGTAAGCGAGTGAAAATAGAGAGGTATAGATTTATATGATGGAAACTAAGGGGATAAATTTAGGCGGGCAGAACGACTCTAGGCAGGATAAAAATAGTAAGAATAACCAGGTGCTTATATACTGTATGAAGGTGAAGGAGTGTTAACCTTTTTATGCGATAGTTCCATTAACTGATAGTGTCTATACAGTGAGAGGTCGAATATTAATGTGTGTACTGATAGCGCCGTCAATGATCTCTATTGTACCTTCAGAATTAACTGAGTAAGCAGATACTCTAAGAAAAGTAATTACTTATATACCCTGGTGACTGCTGGTATACCCCTTACCTCTAGTATGCATACGCTGCCCGAGAATATTTTTATCAGTCGTTCATATATTCGCATATATATCAATATTATTATGATTAAATAAGCTGCCATTACATTTATATTGCCGTAGGTAAAGGCAAAGCAAATTTTTGGATTTTCATAGGATCTATATAATTCAGCCTGTCTTGAATTACTAAAAATCTTTTATGTTTGCCTGCTAACAATATCAGGGTTTGTTGAAACACTCACATAACAACATTATTATTTACCAAAGTAGAGCCATTATCTGTTCCGAATGAATTTAGGATTAAGTTACACGTCTTGTCCTTTTTGCAATCATATAGAATGAATGAGATGCACTTACGTAAATTTATTTTTGGATTTTGAGTGTATACTTCAGAATCAGGCCAATTAAAAGACATTCTGTCCTAATTAGGGAGGCCAAATATAATCCCGAACGATGACTACATCTATTTTTAATATCTCATCACAGGCATATGTGTTAATAACGTTGAATTGTAAAATACAATTATTATTCAGACGTTGTCCACTTGCAATTGTATATGGTTTCTGTTTTCCCAATTGTATTGAATTGTTCTTTAAACAATTGTACTGTGAACAGCATAAGAACTGTAACTATTGTTTTGCTTATGTCATCTTTCACTCTCTGTTCATTCACAGAGACCTTATTACTTTTTGTTACCTTATTACTTGTCTTAGTGATCTACTAATATGACATTCATATTTTATTTATGCTGTCCTAATACAAGCCTAGTGTAGATACTTATATCTACGATTTTAGTCCATTATGAATATCATACTTACCATTTTTTATTTCATGGTGAACAAAACAAAAGCGGCGTGTGGGAAGAAACCTTTGTAAAATATTTCCGATTTTCACTGATTTCTATTATAGTCATAAGAGGGTTTTTATTGAATAAGACATTGTTTCCTTGGAAAAACATTACCTTTAGAAACCATAGTCGTTAAGGTGTGTACACAAACGAACATAGGAAAGCGAACAACACAATGGTTTTTGACCTGTTTTTCTTTTCCGGTATCTTTGTGGTTTTGTTGGTGTCGTAAATGTCAGTTAAGATTTAAGACCCGTAAAATTAAGAGGAGAGAGTAGAGAAAGTTCTTTTAATATTTTTTTTTTGTTTTACGCATCCATCTCGTTCTCTCCACATCAATGTAGGAAGAACAGTCGCCAATTACATTCGCACTAATTCTTGTGACTTATGAGCATGTCTTTATGTAAAACTGACTCGTAAAGACATATCCATAAGTTTTGTGACAAATTATTACTTAGCTATTACACAAAAGCTTGTTAATTTTGCGATCATTTTACTTTGAGTACTATCAAAAACAAATTAAGGACTCTTTATCATTTATGTGAGGTCGATTGTTCAGTACCCCTGTCTAAATAGCCAGAGCTACCGGGTTCGAATACCAGTAGGTGCAGATATTTATATGATGGGTACGAATTTTTTGGCTCACCTGTGATGGATGTTTGTATGCTTATTTCTGTTATTATTATACATATTACTGTCCATATTTCTCTGTTATCTAGTATCCATACACAAGCTCTTACCGATGTATAATTTGGGCTAGATAATAGGTGTGAGTCTGGGAAATATTATATTATTATATATTATATTATATTAGTGTAGTTTATCAATTGATTGGTGAGGTTGTTTTGATTCATCGTCATCGGATCTTATTTATTTATTCATTTAACAATTTATGTACACACAAATACAATTAAAAGGATACAATAGAATTTTAGACAATTGTACAGAGGTACTGCTTATAGCTATAAGAAATCTCTGATCTTATTGAATTCCAAGTTGTTTGGTTTTTAAATTAATGTTTTGTATCCCTTAACATATCTGTGTTATTTTGAGGGATACCTGTAATTCACATTATTATATAATCAACTATCTTTATGTACCTAAAAGTTAAGCTGTTGGTTATCTAAATAAATAAATCAGTCGACATTACAAACGTCGTTCGATGTGATCGTCCGTTTTTTGTATCGTTAATTCGAGAATTAATAAAAAATACCTTAACTGAAGCTATTAATATAATAATAAAGTAAATCTACACTATTAGTCTTGACTTCAAGCTATTAATATAATAATAAAGTAAATCTACACTATTAGTCTTGACTTCAAGCTATTAATATAATAATAAAGTAAATCAACACTATTAGTCTTGACTTCCTTTTATTTTAACGAGGTAGTTCTTTGCCTTCATCTCGCCTGATAAAATATGGCCGAAGTTAGAAGCGAACTACATATCAGGTTCCTCAATCACAGAGGAATAGGCTTACCGCCAACTGCCAATGTTGTTTACATTATTGTTATGGTGGCAGACTTAGGTAAGCTGGTGTTAGCTAGCCTGGCGGACTTAGAAAAAAGCCGTACTATCAACCAAACTAAGCAGAAAACTTCTGCACCCATTAGGAATTGAACCGTGGATCTCCAGATCAGAAGTACAGTTAGAATATGTTCTATCAGTAAGCGATGTAACATAATGGTATGCTTTATACAGGTTTGAGGAAATGCTCGACGGTTCTGGCGTTGACGGACCGCGAGAAGGCTCCGGAGCCCATCAGAGCCCACAACAGGTTGCGGGCGCCCTCCGTCTGCTCGCGCTGTTCCTCGCTACTGTCCCTCGCTGGCGGTGGCTCCAGGTCAGTACTATTTATTAATAGTTCCAAAGAGTTCGTTATGTGCTCTGATTATCTGTTCTGATCAAAAAGAAGGTAACTATTTTGACAACAAAAAAGGCTTTATTGTCAAAATGTTTTCACTCTCCAATAAAACAACGTATCAACTTCTATATGGAGAACCAATGTACGAGAAACGTATCTATGAATCATCAATCAGTAATCAATTGTTTAATATAGTTTTTAAGAATGATTTTCAATCTTGATAGAAAGCGAAAACACATCCAATCTACCAATCACAGCTTAGCAATGATTTTCTACTCGCAGTGTACATATTCTGCTACTGTTATGCCATCCAGGAAAGGGGGAAGAAGGGCTCGGACAATAAGAATCTTCACCAAGTGGCTAATTCTTTACAAGAATTGACCGAAATTTTTAAAAGACAGCGAACCGCAGCAATATTACTAAATTGTGTGCAATAGTTATCTGTAACATCTTTCTACATCGATGATAAGTATGGCTAAACTAGAATGAGTCCTGGAATCTAAAGGTTATAGTTTTGTCCTGTCCAGCAATGAAGCTTATGCCAGCTATGTTCTGGACAAATGAAGAGGCACGGAAGCTTCTCGAAAGCTCCAATTGCAGTGTAGTGACGGGAACTACTTCAGCCACTCAATTTAGGTATCTTATTTAGTTTTTACCTGAGTATTACACTTTAGACGCGGTCATTACTTTTTAATAGTTATGTATAACGCAACGCGGAAGTTTATATTATAAAAAACGTGTTATGCAAGCGAGTTAATGTTTTTTGTTGGTTTATTTTATCATTTTGACATTGAAGCTGGTACTTACCAGTCGAATAAATGCTAGATAAATCTTATAATACACAAAACATGTAGAAACGTATTTAAAATGGAATTAAACAGGTTGTCGAGTATCGTTTTGGTTTAAATCGGCTTAAGGAGCTACACACTGATCACTATTTGGTCAATAAAGGTAATCATATTCTACTAAGACCAGAAAGAACCAGCAAGATTCTAGACAATAGGACAAATTCTGATCACTTAATAACATTTTATTGCTGCTGGCATTCTCTAAATCTTAAATTATCTGCCTCTCCTTCGTTCTAGTTAGTTCTATTTACATATAAAAAGGTTAGAATGACTTTTAGAATCGTCAGTTGACACTAAGACGGTCTATACAATTTTGATTTTAATCTTTCTTAATGCGTATTAAAATATTGCTTTGTTTTAAGTCGCCATTTTAAGAAGTGTCAAATGACCTCACCAGTGATCTTTTTCAGGAAAAAGAAGGAAAGAGTAGAACGATTTTAAATTTCATTATTATCCGTGATGAACAGATTCGTGGCCACTGTCTCCCTAATTTCGTATCAAAGGGGCTATTATAGAGGCTGAGGCTTCGAAGCCGATTCTTTAGCTACGCAATCATGGTTCAAAGGTTGCGGAGAAGTTAATGTAAAAATTTTATCGTGTCGGTCAATCTGCCTATATTCATGATGCATATCAAGTCTCCCTAATGTAAATAAAACAAACCGTGCAAAGTCAGTCACATTATCTATTATTTCATCGCAATCTTCAACTACATTATCATTATTATGGAATTACTGCCTAATGAATATAAAATTACAGTATTTTGTAATATCAAAATTGTTTGCATTTATACTCTGTCACGCTAATCATGGTCTATATTAATCTATAGCAATCGAATAGGTTGTAGTTTTACGTTTGTCTTTATTAGAATTGAATTGAAATGATAGTCGGAGTCACAAACTTACGACGGATTCGCCGATAACCATAATAAGTGGTAGTATGGCAAATAATAGGATAGCCTTATCGGAATCTATATCCGACAAAAATGTAATTTTGAAGAAGCAAACATTTCTCTCAAGTAGCTTCTTACTGAAATGGTCTATTTATAGCTAGGTACTCTTCAGTTGGACTCTTTCCAAAATTTTTCCTAGTGTTTTCCCCAATGGATACCTATATACTTATAATAGCAGAGGACGATTTTAACATACATTTTGCAGGCTTCCTTATGAAGTACGAACTAAATCTGAATTTAAGTACGATTCATATTATCCAATTTATTATATATAACAATTCACATTATCGATACTTATGTTTGCAAAAAACAGCTTTCTTTACACCATACAGAACATCATAAGGTGCATTCAATTTTCGACTGTAAAGCATGCTTTCTAAAACTTATCGTTTTGCCGTCGGGGTGTTGAATTCCGACATATTACACTCGTTAGAAATGTCAAAATTCAACGTTCCGAAAGCAAAAATTACTTAGCACTACAGTGCGCCTTTAAAGATAAGACTCATTCATTCTTTTAAAATGGATATCCAAAATATGTTATGTTATGATATGTGCAGGTATTCCTTGGACGGCGCCGGCGGCGTGTTCGTGCCAGCTGCACCCGTCAACTGCAAGCTCTGTTTGGAGGACGCCACCATCGACAACGTCACCGTCATCTCAGGATGCGGCTGCACCTTTTGCACAAAGGTCAGTGTTTACTAACACCACCCTTTTTATTAATATATAATTTTCATTTTTATAATTTACTCTTTTACGCAACTCTAACTTATTTTAAATGTTGGTATTTTTGCGGTTTAATTTTAATTGGTATGGAATATTATTTTTTCAACATGCATTTATGAACCGAATCTAAGCAATTTCTACTCGCTCTACCCCAGCCCACAGTGTTTTTACTCGCTCTACCCTAGACAATAGTATTTCTGCTCGCTCTTCCCTAGCCTACAGTGGTACCACTAAAAAAACTGATTCCTGCTAGTACCAAGAATCAATAGATTATAACGCTTGATTATCAACACACGAATCTTTAATCTCACACAACACATCTGGTGTAAGTAAGACAACAGAAACGAATTCAGGTTATATTTTTCATTATTTTATCTCCTGCAACTCTTCATTCATAACAGAGCAACTAATGAGATACTTTTAATATTCAATTACGTATCCCAAGATAAAGGCCTCGCCGAGTTTAGGAACCTCTTGTAATCATGTTGCTCCGTGCTTTATTACCTAATTTACTTTTAAGTTAATTTTGTAACCAAATTGCATATTTAATGTAATTAACATAATGGCTTTATGGGCTTGATTCCTTTGCCCTCCTTTATAAGGAAACGTTACTTACAACTACGTGTGTTCTAAAATTGCTTAATTTTAGCTATTGCAACAATAGCTAAAAATGAAGCAATTTTATATTGTACCTAAGTATGAAATTACTTTCAAAAGTAAGCACTTAGTATTTCAGTATTAAAAACCGCAGGCTGTATTTTAGTGACTCGCGAAATAATTATATTTGAGCAACAATAAATTGAACAAGTCAGTAACTTATTTCTTTTTGAAATTGTAAAGAAGTTGTTGATAATGGCATAACGGATTGATTTTATTTATTAAATGTAATATAGCAAATAACTGTTTACGTAACGTATTTCAAGTAGGTACTTACTATTATTTCTTTGGAGCGAAAGTTTAAATCCAAAATGATGTGAAGTACAAATGTCGCGTTTTTTGGGCGAACGTGTTTCTTATTGAACAGTGGAATCGATGGCGTAAAGCCAAAACCCAAGACCAAGGTAATTTCCGTACAATCGTCAAAATACAAGTAGGTTGAATTTTGCTTGAACGAATTGCCTCGGTAACGAGTCATCCTATTATACACTGCAAGCCACCGACTAGGCTATGGTAAATAGAATAATGACTAACTACTAATACTGCTTGACATCTGACACTGTAATGTGATCTTATTATAATACTTATTGTGTTGTGAAAAGAGTTAGGATTATGAACCTTATTTAAACTTCTAAAAAATACCTAGTGCAGTGGTAACAAAGGTTAAAATTGAAAGAACCGTAATATTGCATTTATGTTCATATTTAAAACGTACTAAGTGAAAGAGAAGAAAACCTTACTATTTTATGCTTTGAAATTGTCAGCCAAGCGGGTATTGATTCATTAGGGGCGAATGTACATAAATCACAGTATTATTGTGAATACCGTTAGTTTATATCTCGCGATATATCTATCAAATGTGCATGGTGCTTAAAATCCTAGGTAAAAGAGTAAACAATTATATATTATTATATTTAGACACCTAATGGTGGCGCTATTGCTGGTACAGGGGTTTTTGCATAACCTTGACTACGCTAGGTAACAATATACCTACATGATTAAAAAAGTTATAAAAAATTGAGCAACAGGCATTTAAAAAAGCTGACATTCTAGATTTCAGATCTTTAGTATAGGTACTAAAAAAATTTACATAACCATAAAGTAAATGCCAATAAACCTTAAATGTTTATATTTAATATCCTGATGTGGACTCCTAGCTTCATTTTATTAGTGTAATTTACAACATAGAGCTTAGTTATAAAATAAATCATGGATTTACACTCAATCTTCTATCTGCATATAGATTATATAATAAGTAAGGTACTTATATCTGTTTTCAGTTTTAGTACCCTTTATAAATCTAGGTGTCAAAACACGTCCTCTTAATTAAAACCTTGAGTTTATTAAAGTACCCATTAAGACAGATTAAAGATTTAAAAGGTAATGGAATTTTTTATACCAGTCCTTTCATAAGGACACCTAGTAAAGCAGAAATTAATTATTAACTTCAAAACTGACGTTTGCTTATCTCTCGTGTTTCAGCTTGATACGTTAAAAGTTTCAATATTATTTTCTTAAGAAAAGTAAATCTTTATTTTTAAAGAAACATAGGGTAACATAGTCTTTATATTACACTAAATAGCAATAAAAAAATAGCAATATTGTTTTAGAATAAATAAAACTCGACGATATTGAAAAAAAAAATTTAATGGTCTACCAACAATCGTATATTAGGGGAGACCGGGGCTGGTTGACTAATTTTTTAGAAAATTTTAGAAAATCATGCATATTTTTTGTGTTTTTATACATACAGACAATAAAACTGCATCAATGAATAGAAGAACTATTAAACATATAAAGAAATATAAAAACTAGTCCATTATTCAATATAATGATCATAATTTAACTCATTTTACAGAATACCAACTCTTAGTCAATTTACCCCGGGTCCGGGGAAGATTTTAGGTTAAGGGGTTAAGGGGTAAACACAATGTACAAAAGAAAATACGGTAAATAAATAAATACCGTTCGAAAGTTGAAATTTCTTTATTTCGAATCCTAATTTAACATCTATATAATGTTACATATACTATATAGTTGCATACATAAAAAATCGTTTCTAATACTTCACAACAGAGGCGCTGCTGTTGTTTGAATACAATTTGACAGCTGACGACAAACACGATTGAGACGTTTCAATTCGATTGAAACTCACACTAGGTGCACAGGTCTTTTTTTTTGTAATTTTCATCAAAAGTAAATGTAGATAAAAATGAACTAAATTGAGGGTAGAAATTGGTGGAATATAAAAATAGTTTGCTGGAGTACGTGTATAGGCAATAGAATTGATATTTTAACGTAAATACATCTTCTTGATAAGAAATACATAATCTAGCTTTACACAATCACATTTTTATGAAAAGGAAAAAATTTAATATAAGCTTAGTCTATAAATTAAGTAATCTTATTTCTTATTTGATGCAAAATATAAAGCTATAGAAACCTAAAATATTTTTTCTATGGTACAGTAATTTTTTTGATATAGTTATGCTAGATCGCCCTTTCTCCGTATTACTAGTTATACAGGAGGGAAAGAGACAGATAGAGTATTTTGGTGGGTTTCAATAATCTACCGAAGGTTTCGCTTCATAAATAGCCTATAAACGTCCCACTGCGAGGCGTTCTTACATATAAGGAACACACTAGATGCTTGGGCCGCAATACTACTACGCTTTTACTAACGAACGTTGAATTTTGACATATCGACAGAACATCGAATTTAAATCCTGTTAAGTGGAATATCACGTTTCATTAGTTTTAGAATGGTTTAGTATTATTTGTTTGTAATTCTAGTGTTGTATTAAAACAACGGAAACTGGCATGAACTATTTGTGTCTGTGTCCCCGGCCGTGTCGAAAGAGATAATGTTGTTTTGAATATTTTAGCATTAATATATCTTCGCGCGTAAATAACAAATAGTTACCTATTTAAGAATTAGCAGGTTCTGGATTATTTTCAACCGACTTGAAAGAAGGAAGCCTTTTTGTAGGTATTTAATGCTTAAATTTAATAAAGTAATGGCGTAAATCCCCAGTCAATAACAGTCGAAGTAAAATGTGCGTAAATTATATTTAATAATAGATTGAAGTTAAAAGGAAAACTGTGTTATGTGGCTAGCCTAACACGGTCTTTGTTTGTTACACAGTTAAGTTTAGGTTACACAACGACATAAATACCAATTGAATTGGCGGACGAAACACCAAAAACATCGGAAAACTGTTTTTGTAACGGCATGCTATTATTAAATAATCCAATATCAACAATAAACATATTTAAGTATGTATAATTCAGAGTTATGAAGGTAATATATTTTTTTCACCTGTTGTTAAGTGACAAATACTGTGTCTGAAGAAAAATATCAACGTTTAGTGAAAATGCACCGTATTTCTCTGTTTTAGAGTTTGTAACGAAAATATTGGTTTACAATAACGAAAGGCGATAAACCGAACACATTATCGTCGATTGTCGTTTTAAGAACATACGGCTTTATTCCACAGAGAGCTTTCAGTTGGTTTTATTGAAAATGAGCAGCGAGAATTTGTAACTTCAAAAGCAATCGAAGGTCATTCACCACAGGTCTAGAAAAAATATTCCCAAAATGAAGTTTATTATAGCAGAATATAGATACAGTAAATCAAACACTTATGTGTATATATATATTAATTATTAGAACATGATATTTTCTCTATCATGTTTTTCCATTTTGTATATATTACCATATCTCAGTTTGTCGATTAAATAGGAGCGCAATAATCATATATAATAAAAAAAAATCTTAAATGCTTAAATTTCATATAATGCCTTTATGTTGTTATCAAACTTGTTTAAATGCATTAGTAATCTAATTTAATATTAATATAGGGCCAGGATTCATTAAGTTCGCTTGGAGTCAGCAGCCTTATATCATCAGGACTGAGGTAGCCCAGTCCAAATAGATCCATTCTTTTCCTAGTAAAATGCATTAGTATATGTAGAATAAAAAAAATTTACCAACTTCAAATATTTAATAAATTATATGTTTTTTAGTTATTGTATAAAGAAATATTTCTCTTCACTTTAGGCTCCCGGGTATCCTTATGGCAGAGTTAGAAGTATCTCCTGTAACAAATGTTCATTTCATTATGCTGGAATTTTTCTTATTCCGTTGTATCATAATAACGGAATTCCAATACTTAAGAATTTAGCTAATTATAAAAAAAAAAATTTCTAAAATTAGCCTACTAAGTACTAAGAAAAGAGAAAAGAAAGTTTAAGAAATAATATAACTAGTTAAGATATCACTGTTAATAAAGCTGAGTTTCTAAATAAATAACCATGATGAAATATTAAACATTTTCCATTGTTTTTGGAAAATATTAGAGATATTTCGTTACATTGTAAAGTTCGGAGAAATGAAATGACATTTGATCTTTGCAATTTTCATTTCGAATCATCGCCAAAGATATCTTTGATACTAGGATAAAGAAAAAGAAAATAAAATTTTGATAGACAATATAATGATATCTTTGATAGAGTGCAGAGTTGGAGCATTTTATAATTGTGTGCGTGTATAGACCTCCATCATCAGACTATGTATTATTTGAAAACACTATGGAAGAGGTACTAAGGAAACTTTGTAATTCCAAAAAGAAGGTTGTTGTCTGTGGCGACTTTAATATCGATATATTGGGTGATTCTCAAATTATTGTTAGATTTCTAAATCTTTTTAAATCTTTTAATTTAGTTCCTCTTTTCTCGGCACCAACAAGAATAACTGCCACTACAGCTACCTGCTTAGATAACATATTCTGTGAAAATGGTAAATTTTTAAATAAGTCTATAATAAATCGTTTGCAATCTGACCATACTGGGCAGTTCGTGAGTTTCGAACACCTTTATGTTCCAAAAAAAATTATTATTAATTGTAGGCCGGTTACGAAGAGTCGCGTAAATTTTTTAAATAGTAACATCAACAAAAAAATTATAAATTTGCCGTTTCATGAGGATAATAATGCCAATCACCTGTACGAAAATCTTTTTAAATTAATAAGAACTGAATTTGATTCAGTTTTCACTGAAAAGACTGTAACAATAAATCCATTTAAAAGTAAATTCAGTGATTGGGCCACTCCCGGCATCTATAAAAGTAGAAATAAACTGTATGACTTATATGATCTTAAATCAAACGCTAGTGATAATAAATTCCATAAATACGTTAAAAAATATTCCAAAATATTTAAGAAGGTTTGTAGGAATGCAAAAGCTATATTCTTGCGTAATAAAATTATTAATTCTAAAAGTAAAATTAAAGCCACTTGGAATATTATTAATAAAGAGACTTGCAAACTTAAATCAGAAGATAAAGAGTTCTGTTTAAAATTTAATAATATTATTGCTACAACAGATAAGGATGTGGCTGACGGTTTTGAATCTTTCTTTTCTAATATAGCTGCCACAACCACAAAACATTTAAATTCTAGTACTGATCATGCCATATCATTACTTGAGTCAAGTATTGAGATATGTAAAAGTACATTTAACTTTACTTACATAACTCCAATAGACATTTTTAAAAACTTTAAACAAATTAACATTAAAAGAACAAAAGATCTATGGGGCATATCAACAGACCTTCTTAAAATAATAATAAACAAAATATCACCTTACTTAGCATTTATATTCAATAAATGTATTGATGAAGGGCAGTTCCCTGATCTAATGAAATATAGTAAAATCATCCCACTATTTAAAGCAGGTAATAAGAGTGATCCATCAAACTTACGGCCAATTACTATCCTACCTGCTCTAAGTAAAATTTTTGAAAAAATTATATTTCATCAGTTGCTGTTACACTTTAACTTTAACAAATTATTCCATGAAAAGCAATTTGGTTTTACTAAAAATAGAAATACTACGGATGCAGGGGTCGCACTCATCAAACATATATTTGATGCATGGGAAAACAAGCAAGATGCTATAGGTATATTCTGTGATCTATCAAAAGCGTTTGATTGTGTGGATCATCAGATTCTATTAGTAAAATTGAAACATTATGGTGCTTCAGATAATTCGCTACGCCTTATAGAATCGTATCTTACTGGTCGAATACAAAAAGTTAACATAAATGGCACTAATTCTTCCGGCGCGCCTCTGTATATGGGAGTGCCTCAGGGCTCTATATTGGGCCCCTTATTATTTCTAATTTACATTAATGACCTGCCTTATTTTGCTAAAGACCTCTGTGAAATAGTTTTGTTTGCTGATGACACTTCTTTGATTTTCAAAACCGACAGACGCAAGGACGTATCTGACGAGGTAAATAGTACTCTTTCTCAAGTCCTACACTGGTTCACGGCTAATAATCTTATTTTAAACTCTAAGAAAACCAAGTGTATTAAATTTAGTATGCCTAATGTAAGGCGGGTCAATATTTGTATTAAGATAAATGAGGAACCAATAGAAATAATTAATTCTACAACATTTCTTGGAATTACTATAGATTCCAAACTACAATGGGGCCCACATATTACGGCTCTGGCAGGAAGATTAAGTTCAGCTGCGCATGCAGTTCGAAAAATAAGACGGCATACTGATGTGGAAACGGCGAGATTAGTTTATTTCAGCTATTTTCACAGCTTAATGTCGTATGGTCTACTGTTGTGGGGCTCCGCTGCTGACATCCAGACGATCTTTGTACTTCAAAAGAGAGCCATTCGTGCAATATACAACCTTAGATCACGTGACTCGCTAAAAGAATTATTTAAGGAAATTAACATACTAACCGTGGCGTCTCAATACATTTTTGATTGTATTATGTATGTACGTAAATACAGTGGTTCTTTTCTTAGAAATTCAGACTGCCATAGCTTCAACACCAGAAATAAGCATATGCTCGCCTTTCCAAGCCACAGACTGCATAAGACCGGTAATTGTTTTATAGAAATAAGTATAAAAATGTACAATATGATACCACAAAGTTTTATTGAATTGCCTCTGCATAAATTTAAGTCAACTATTAAAAGTTGTTTGATGAAAAAGGGGTATTACAAGGTAGAAGATTATTTTAAAGATAAAAATTTGTGGCCACTATAATTTGCTTCTCTGCACTTATTTATTATATTTTGCAATATTTAAAAATATATTTTTTAATGCACTGTAAAACAAAACATGTATATGTTTATAATACTAATACATAATGACATAATTGATTTGTAAATGTCATTATAAATACTAAAGGCTGAGAGTTTCTTGCGTCGCTTCTTCTCTGCAGCTACTAATTCGTCGAAGCGGTAGTAGGGTTGATTGGGAATATGCATACTAGTGTTATTTTTAATTTTAAAATAAGTATTATTTTAAAATTAAAACTAACAATTTATTTAGTACATATTGAAATACTATAACTGGGACAATTAGTAAATGCCCGGTTGATACCCAGTAAAATTATGAGTATTGCCTTTATGATTATATTTATTTATTTTCTTATACATATTCCCTGTTGTGACGATTTAAAAGAGCTTAGTAAATAAGTCTATTTAAATAAAGTTATTTTTGACTTTTGACTTTTGAATACTAGGACAAAGAAAAAGAAAATAAAATTTTGTTAGACAATACTCTCCGCAACATGGTCTAGTCCAATAAAATTAACTAAGCCTTCCTCCAGGCCTCGGCACTGCTAAATAATTCAGTAGTACTTTCTCTCTTCCTCTAATCTGTTTGAATATTACCATTCCATTCCGCTAACTTTTTAATGCTAAGGGTTGGAGTGCTCTTCTGATCTTGGTTAAGATACCCACATATTTCGATCGTGACATATCACCTTTAGAAATTTAGGGTACGTTAAGCCGGTAGTACCGGTTGTCACCGCAGTCCTTTTAACCTACAAATTTGCATTGGACCTATGGTTTTGTTTTTGCCCAAACTGCTCGTTTCTTCGTAACGTTTAATTAAAATACCAGTCAACAATACCTGATATCTAAAGTAACAATAATAAGATCCCTTATTGATAAAAATGATCAGAAAATAATATATTCCAACTACGGATACAAAGATTTGTATTTAAAGGGCACCTATTTACGCAAACTGATTGAAACTGTTTACGTATTTGTGATTAATTTTATTAGACGGTGTCATATTATGTTCAGTTTTTGCTTGGCTTAATAAGGTCGGATGAGTGACCAAATGGGTGTGGAAGAATAAATCATATTCAAGCAAGATTTAAGTCAACAAATGATTAAAGCTCCTAGAGTACGAAGACTTTTTGCTAAACTACCAAAATGTAGAGCCCTTGTGAGACCGACTTCTCGGCGAGTTTTATTTATCATCTGACGTTAGGTCTTTCCCCGACCTATATGTGTGTATTCTGTTATCCGAAGAATTAACATTAAAAGAAATTTTGAATTTATACAACCAAGCCTGGCGCACGAGATCGGTAAGCAGTATGTCCCTAATTTTTTAATTTCAACATTTATTACAAATCAGGTATATAAATGATAGTAAATAAGACATATGTGGTTCCGGTCGGGCACGGTGATATTAGAGAGGAGGACACACTCATATTATTATTAATTATAACTAATCATTATGAATGTCCCTTAATCTATGTGTACTGGTCGCGGTGGAACTTATTAAAATTTAATCTTCAAGTTGACATCGTCCTCTGTTCACTTACTATAATACAAGGAATCCCTCATTAATTTTCAGCATTATAATGTCCAGTATAGTCTTGTCCAGATATTGTTAAAAAATACAGCTTGGTACTTTGGACCCGGATGAAAGGCTAATCCACATTAATTAAGTTAATTGTTGGGTAATGCAATTAACCCTATACCCTTTGAATCTTCACAGAATAGCCTTCTTTTTCCCACTGGACAATGGTAAGCTAAAAATTCAATAGGTGTTACGCTAATACCTCTTAAATAATACAACATCCCCTAAATCCGGTAGTCCCTCGTTGGCTCGGGGCCAGGCTTGAGATGTGTTATCTATTGTGGACGATGTAAGTCACGTGCATTATTTAGTTGCAGCATTCGGCGTTTCTGTGCTTATGGCGCAGTCTCTGCTTTATATAGGGCATTGCTTTCAATTCTCCTGTGAAACTGTTGTGTTATTTGGGGTTTGATTTGACAGTTGCTCTATAAGACCATTTTGAATTTAGTATAAAACTCTTAACTGCCTGTACGTAAATTAAGGATTTCAAATCTATATCAGATGATTTTCTTGACGAAGATTTTCGGATTAAAGTTAACTGTTAAAGTTATCTGTTTGTTCAGAAACTTAATTGAGCTAAGTCCGGTTATGATTGCTGATGATATTGCTCAGTTTAATTAAAATCAATGGAAAACAACTACCAAAAGTATGAAACATGATCTGCCATTCTCAACCAAAATTTTTAATTGTACGGACATACGAAAGCCGAAAGCATTAAAGCGAAGGGCAAGACATATCAATTAGTCAGTGTATAAATGAAAGATGATTTCATGGAACTGTTACTAATTGAAGGATCATTAACTCTCGGAATTTAATTGGGATATAGAGTAAAATCGGTAATTCGAGTAACTAATTAAATTAATGGCGATCCCTCCCGCCGCGATAATAATCGTTATTATATTTCTGGAAGTATTTAATAACGCATATTATTTTCGGCTTTCGCTTCATAATAAATAATGAACATTCGAATGAATATTACCGCAAATTTCTATAGATCTGTGTACAGTAAATTGTCAGAGTTTTCGGTGAATTTTGTATAAGTTTATTGGATCTGTCTAAGCCGAACTTTACCCTTCAGCGGAATCCGTAGAATTGTTTGACTGAAAGATTAATCATCATTCGCATGGAATATTTCAGTTGTGAACTATCCCCGAATAGCAAAATGTTACGTTATTTAAGATTGCATAAATAAAGCCAGTATCTTTATTACCGTCAGGGTTCTGTCCTTTTGTAAGGGTTTGTTCTGACCCTTTTAATGGAACTGCCTATAAAAAGCTGAGGTAAAAAACTCTTCCTTATCTTTTCTTTGGGCCTTTCATGCAAACCCTTTCGAGTATTACATTAATATTGTTGCTCAAAGTTGCTAAATCTTTTGGGTATTTTCTATTGATGATATTTATAATCTCAGACAACATAAGAATATTACCATAAATTATATCGATAGCTAAAATTTATGTTCTTGGCTTCATGAGTTCATCAATAAGATTTACTCTCATTATCATTATGGTGTTAAGAATAGCAAGATTTTTGAAACGCCATGCGCAATAATAAAGTAATTTCTCTTCGACCCCACATCCAACCAGTGTCTTAGTTAAAGCTTTGATTCTTAAGATGATCCACTATAAGATGAATAGTTCGCTCACGCTCATTCAAATTTGATTTTTACATGTAACTTGTTACAACACTGTTAATAAATAATTTTAATGAGTAGTATGCAATTGATATGGTTTAGAATCAGACTCGAAGGACCAATATATATGTATTCTAAATTTACTGCAACGCTTCTGAGTGTGATGGAATGTTTTTGAAATTGAAAAGGCAAAATGCTACCAAGCTTCACAGGAATTCTAAATCCAATGTAAATTCCAACACTTGTATAGTCTAATTATTTTTCACGCCATTCCGCGCCGAACTAGTACAGTGATTGGTTTAACGGCGGCGGAACTGAGCTTGACGGCTGAATTAACTAGTTTCGTGTTCAAAATGTATTACTAATGCAGTGAATCTTACCGGAGGATAAATGTATTCAAAATTTCAAAATTTTAAATTTTATAACTTTCTTTAAAAATATTTCCACTTGATTAGGTGCTAATAGTAACCACATCCTATTATCATTATTGTTTTGTTAAAGGGAAACTAAAACTAAGTAGATAAAGTCTCAAGACATTATTTATCATTTCATTTTTCCATCTTCTTTTCTTTCTTATATATAACAATATATAGCTGTTATTTAGTCTTGCTAAAACTCAAAAGCTGCATCAATAATTTCAATATATATTATTGTGTTTTGTTTGGCCTAATTCAGGGGTGATTTAAAAACTACCCTTTTCCTTATACTAATAAGGAAAGCTCCAAGAATAGCCAAAAAAATTAATAAATTAAAAATGGTAATTTAGTATTTTATTGTAGAGTTAACATAATTCTGTTTTTTATTATTAAGTAAACTCTCGTACACATTGCATGCCGTAGCAGCCTATTAATTAAGATGGCACTTAGTTTTACGTGTGTTTATTCCTATAATTTGCTTGTACCAGTGTTATCTTGTTGATTGATCGGGCTTATCCCAATTCTCTGATTTTTATGATATATGTCAAAACAACGTTCACGGATCTCCTAGTTCTGTACATATACACTAATTTGCTTAATTTAATAAACTTTTAGAGCTTATGAAATGGAAGTTGCCATACCCATTAATAACTTACTTATATATCGATATGACGATTTAAAGGAACTTAGTAAATGAGTCTATTTAAATAAAGATATTTTGACTTTGACTTTTACTTTGACTATCGTATAAATAACTTAATAACTTAGTTTCATACATAACAAACATAATTTACGACGTTTTTCTCTCTTAGCTCTACACTCGGTCTCTCGAGGATGAACTATTGTATTACAGAAAAATAAGGTACAACAGTGAATAAAATTTCTACGTTACGACCATGTGAATGTAGCCATTTGGCCAAGCCACATATTTTGACTAAGGTGTTGTTTGTGAAGTAAGGCCGTGTTAAGATAGAGGCTTGGTTCTACATAAGACCTTATAACTTTTTGACAGTGCGAGCCTTATAGTGTTTGCAAATTGTAGTTTGCTAAAAATTTTTAAAGTAAATAAACGATATTTTAATACAATTTAATTATAATATTTACTGAGGTAAAACACGCTTACTTATGAAATCGTTTAAAATTGTAAAATGGGTGAACAAATATAAACGGACACGGAAGATATAGTTAAAACGCTTTTAACCTATTTTTATAAGTATTACATATCAGATTACTTTTATGCGCAACGGTGTCCCATTTTATATGTAGTTGAAACCTTCTGAATTTTATTTGCAAAGGAATACAGTTTAATGTTGTCTATTTCGTTACTGTTTTGATAGTGCGGTGTCCGGAATTTAGGGCAGTAACACGGGTTGAGCGCAGGCCCCTTCAAGTTGCTAAGGGAGGTTTTAGCAGCGACCTGTGTATTATGACTAGGAGCGAAAGTAATCTCAAACTCACTGAGCTTCATGGTTAATGAAATCGTTGGATTTTTGACCTGATATCAAATAAAATCTAAGTATAAATCTAGATTTAAAAATTCCTATAGCATAAGTTTATAGTTATATGCGTTAACGCATCTTACATATTTATCTGCTAAAAAAATATTTTGTCTGTGTAGACAAAATATTTCTTTAGCGTTAATAACTCACCTTATTGTCTAGTTAGATCTATATAGACAATAAGGTGAGTTATTCTTATTTTAAGTTACACATTGAGTATAAGAAACGTCCGTATTATAATCGGGAAATGTTATTAAAATTACGCTAGGAATATATTTTTGTTGTTTGTGCACGTAGGTAGTAGGTAGCTACATGATCTTACGATTTATTATTCTGAATTTGAAATTTGAAATGTAATATCTTTGATCGCGTGTCTTTTTTTTGACATAAACTTTGCCGCGTAGGACAGTAAGCGGACGCTGGTTAGGCGACAGACGGATGTGGCGTGATTGTGGTGACATTGGGAATACCCACTAAAACTGGTCAACCCATGAGTCCTTCATGGATCCATGATGTGTCGAAGTAATTTACCAGATCATTATAATCTCTTTCCTACTCCCAGAGGGTTTATTCGTTCGCAATGTAGTTAAGTTTTTAGTCATTTCTCTATGACCTCATTGACATCATACACTTTCATATATGCACATAAATTTCAATGCAAATAGAGGCCGCTGAACGAAGCGAACAATACTTTAGCCTGACAATTTTACGTAGGATACGCGGGATTAAAGAATTGAAAATTTTATTTGAATCTCTACAGTGTTTGAAAAGTCACAATCACCAATGCTGATTCTTTGAATATATACACACCGGCACAATTAGCGGAACAGAAAAAAAAGTGAGACTATGAGATAATAACGCATATATTTGACGAAAATGTAATTAGACACAAAATAACAAATTGATTAACATCTTTTAACAACGACTTTGAAAAGTCTTCGTTATTTTTTATTGAAAAATAAAGAAATTTGTAATAAGTGAAATTTTTAGATGATTATAAACCATCACAAAAAATAAAATAAAGTAAGCATTAAATGATTTAATAATAAAATTAAAGCAAAATTAATAACGAGTGTTTCCTCCTCTTGCTCTGATTACGGTTTCCATTCGTCTGGGCATGCTATAGATTATGTTATCGATGATTTCTTGAGGCAACCGCTCCCACTCCTCAAGTAATGTGTTTCCAAGTTCATTCAGATTGTTGGGGGGTGCCATTCTGGATTTAACCCTTCTTTTTAGCAAGTCCAAGACATGCTCTATCGGATTCATATCGGGGGAAAAGAACTCTGCACTCATCAGTAAAGAGAACCTGCTGCCATTTTAAAATCCTGCTTTTTTTGTGTTCCGCTAATTGTGCCGGTGTGTATATATCGATACTAAAAGCACATTATTTAAACTCCACTACATCTGAATAACGAATTACGGTAAATAAATAAATCCTTAATATCTTTGTTCCTAAAATAAAAAACATTTTTTTTCTTATAATGTTCTTTGTATCTTCTTCTTATATATAAAAACGAATTGATGTTCGTTAGTCTCGCTAAAACTATGAAACGGCTTGACCAATTTGAATAATTTCCATTTAATGGTTCACTTCTATGGTGGTTCTAAAATAAAATTAACTGGGAGAGTCCTGAAGAAAACTTTGAAAATATACAATTGAAAATTGGTTATTTAATATGGAAAATCGTCGCAAATGTCATGCTAAATATGCATTTACTTCTGCCATAGCCATTTCGGGTTTCTTTTAATGGATGGTGTTAGTGGTTATAGGTGATACAAAGTTCACCGGGTCAACTAGAAGAAGGATTAAAAAATGATGAAGAAACTACTAAAAAATATGTCTATAGTTCTAGATATTACTAGATACGAGATCAAAATCTTTACATTTAAATATAATTTATATTAAGCTTCTTAGTAACCTATAGGACCTTATTTTTATGAGCCCTTAAAATTATTTTTCTTTTGGCGAATGCCGAATCAGTGACCAAAAATTTTACTTGGTATCATCATATTACATATAGATATTGTGATTTGACAAAAGTCGTGGACATTTAAATCCAACTCAAAGTCAAAATATTTAAATCAACATTGACATTGTACATGTATATACAGATGTAAAAAAATAGCAGTAATATATAAGTGGATTATTATCACAATAAGACCATCAAACTGAACAACTTATTTTATAAAACGAACAAACTCGACCCAAATGTATGGGACATTTATTTTTTCACGATTGCGATGTTGACTCCAGGAAGTTGTTCAGTTTGATTGTCTTAATTACTCCCTTGAGTATCACTGCTGATTTTTTACACTCTGTATTTATGCCATCTGTTCGTAGAGCTAGCAGGGGGTTGAACGGCGCAGAATTTTGTTTACTGACACTATCGATGAAGGCACATCAGTAATGTGATTTGTAATCATTAGATTTGTACAAACAATAATAAATATTAACAATCATTATTCGATTGTTTTTGATTTTTCTACTTCATGCAGAGTAATAAATACACTCATGAAGGTTTGACTAGGAGAGACTTTTAAAATAAATTTAATTTATCTCTTCTAATTATATTTCGTGCAATGAAGAGTAAATTTATTATATTTAAATGTAATGGATATAGTGAAGATAGCTTGATATATTTATACTGAAATACTACTTTCCCTAGCTTAGTACTTATAATCCAATATTGAATCTAGTCTATCAAACTTGGTTCAATACAAAACAAAAAGTAGAATTTCTAATAATTTGCCCCTTCACTATTTAGTCTTTTTCTTACGTAAATCAGTTTTGGATACTAATGTATATTCACCAACTTAAAATTAAGTATATCTGCTTGATTGACTTTCTTTGATATCAGAAAATATTAACCAAGATTGGAGTTACGTAATTACGTAACTCCAATGGACTTCAAAATTATTGAACGAGTAAAGTTCACTGCAGATTTATTAAGCCGTCATTGTGACAGTAAGCCTTGTCCCACAGCAATGAAAAGGCAATAAACCTTATATTAAGCCCATTGCCATTAACATTGGAGTTACGTAATAAATAAGCCGGCCGGTATAAACGTGCTCTTACTTTAAGAGCACGTTTTATGAACGTGAACTTGGAAATATTATACATTTAAAGTTGCATTTTAAAATCTTAAAATAACACCTATATTATTGATATCGTTGAAAATCTTGACGTGATTGTATTTGTGAATAGCAAATATTCCGAGAGCAGTGTAAATAAATACAAACTCGAGTGCTTAATCAGGGTCGTGAAAGGTCAAGGTCACAATATATAAAACGCCTACTTAGTGTAAAGTTCGTTTTATTGTAAGCCTCCATGGTAATAATTAATTAAGCGTTATTAGACAATAAATGGAATAAAGGCCCTTTCATCCTATTACAATAAGAAAGGAATAGAAAGATTTTTAAAACATCAATTTAAGCTGACACTATCCAGCATCATAATAAACCTCAACCTTTTGAGATCTTTTTGATTCTTGTAAAAGTAGGGGAGGCACCTCCCCTACTTTTTCTCTTCCTGTGTTCAGAATATATCTGCCAAAAGTTTTACTATATCTCTGGGCAGATATTGTCTTCTAAGTTTAGTATGCACTCTCAGGAGACTCATTCTTGTTCTGATTAAAGCATCTGAGTGACAGTGTAGATGTTTCATAGATTTCCGGGCTTTCTCCACACACGCTGCCAAGTACTGGGGAGAGTTGCATTTTGTGTAGCTTTTTTTTTATAAAAAGCACAGCAAATGATTCGACACCACCTAATGATAAGCAGTAGAAGAGTCCATATGTGAGGATAGCTAGTGAAGCATGCGTTATACTGCACTAGCCACCCTCACCTTGCCGGCCCAAAAAGTGCTTTTTCACGCAAGCCTGTGGTAAGTGTCAAAGTACCATGTCAGCACTCCAATTAATGAGAGAGCCTGTGTTCAACCAGTTGTATAATTGTATTTACCATCCATCTTCTTCCCCTACGATGAATTTCACAAACATTCCATATTTTTATTGCTGACTTCTTCGCGTAACATGCAGGAAGGTGTCAAGGACTGGACAATAATAGAGGAATGCTAAGAACCTACAAAAGATTTAGTCCAAACAGTGGCGGTTATAATGATAAAGAAATTCCACAGAGAGTAGCAGCAGTGAGGAGGTAGAAGTGAGACTCGGCCCGGATTGGTAAAATTAGAAAATATATATTAAAGATTGGATTTTTTGCGGCAGGGATCCCTAAAATAGTTGTGCAGTTTGTAAGCGTCAAGGGTATGACCTTAAGCCTACTTCTACGTAGACCACCCACATGTTTGTATCACTTAATTATGTAGATGTTACTTGTACATTGATAAAGATTGATAGTTTTTCAGTCTTGTTACCAATTCAATAACATCTCAAAGCTATCTATCCAACCAAGCAAGTTGATTTTTATTTACTTTCGCAAAGTTAATAAGTACAGAATTTTCATGATTCGTGTCCCACTGTTTTGTCTATTTGTACATACCAGTTACACCTTCGAAGCGTCTACGGAAAACCAGTGTCAGGGTTTCTTTAGCACCTTGATATTAAGTCGAATATGTACCACTTAATGAAGATTTAGCATATTCAAACGGCAATTTGATGACATGTTTTATATGAATCAGATCGATCGCTATAAGTCTCCACTAACTTGACATTCCCAAAAGTAATCCCTTTTATATTGAAGAAAAATAAAAGGGATCTAAATTTTATGTTTTAAAGAACGACAATAGGAACATTAGTTTCAATTATTTATAAAATACCGTCGTAATTTTTAATAACTTGTTATTTACTAAAAACTTGGCAATGATAAACTTTTTAAACTTAGCAGTTTGATTAATGTTTAAAGTTCCCACTCATGTGTACATAATAGTGTTTTGATTGCTCAAAATAATTGGATTGCCATTTTTTTGTGATCTAATGCTCACTCGCATCTCGTACATGAATAGTACAAATCAATACAAATTATTATGTATAGAGTGAAGGTCCAATTCGCAAATAATTAAACTATTATTATGTCTACTACCATTCACTCCTACTTGTTGCATCTGTCAAGGTTGCTGTAAATTCTTTCGTTGGCTTTGTTTGACGCTTGCGAAATAATCATCCAATTAAACACCTTATGTAAGTTTTAACCTTTTCGTGGTATTGTTCTCGGGTTTTAGCATTGATTTCTTAAGTCGAAGATTGCAATAGTGCATTACTAAGAGCGGGTGATAAGATAAAGTTTAGTTGCTAGAGATAATAAGTGTTCTTTAAAGCAGAATCTTCATTAGAGATGAGCGAAGAGTGTCCCCTATAGTAGAATCTTCATTTTGATTGATCGTTCCACCAGAGACCAAATATTGTTAGAAGTAGAAGGCAACGAAGGCTTATGCTTGCTTGGAAGCATCCCTTAATTTTTGTGGAATCTAAATTCTCATATGATCATACGCAGGCGCAGCATTACACACTCTAGAATGGTTTGACTACATCGAAATATATGTTAATTTTTCTTGGGTTGAAGTATGGTATTTGAAGTCCGCGTGAATGTACAGTGTTAACACGACACAACCGATAAATGGTGACCGATTTTTTGTCGGTGTAAAGTGAAAGATAAATACTTACCGTTAAACAGCAATTTACTTACTGTAATACTACAAGAATTAATAATAAAAAAGATTGATAAAATCGGCGTAAATATCGGTTGTGTGGAAAATACATGGAAAATATAAGCAAAACGTCTCGCTCACACACAAGTATGTCTATCGCTCTAATTACTGCGTATCACGCGACAGCGGGCTCTGATTAGTATTTGTACGTGAAATGTGTTGGTTTATTGATAAATTAGCAGACTGTATTCGATTCCTACTAATTAATGCTTGTCTACATCTTATGATTTACGAACGCGTTATTACTATTTGGTGTCAAACAATACAAAGTCTCTGTATAATTGAAACAGAAATAATTAGATTCGCAGATTTACGAGCCTGAAGTGGCAGTAGGCAGGGCAAATTGCCAGGAGGACTGACGGCCGGTAAGACAGAAAGGTTCTCGAGTGGACCGTCGATCTGGTTAAGGTCCCGGCAGAGAAGATGGAGATGGAGGAGGAGGCTCTATCATCAACGTAATAGGAAAAACACTTACAATTATTTCCTTATACTTTTCCACTCTCACGCTGTTACCTTACATAGATATTTTAATGAAGATAATAATTTTACCTTATTCGTTGTTTGAAGTTATTTCTTGTCACCATAATTGGACAAAATGAATTGAAAAACTGTCTAACTCTTAGTAATAATATAATGACAAATGATATTGAAGTTATTTTTAGAAAAACAGAATAATTAGCACAATAAGTATGACGGAATTGACAGAGACACGATATATTAGATGTTAATTTGTATATTAGATCATTTCATTATCACTTATCAGTCCACAATATATACAATTGACATCACATCAAATGTAACAGTCTCAATATTAAACACCCTTTTATTGCAAGTAGATAAAGTCTATTCTATCAAAACGCCGCAAACAAATCTTGTACAAGTATACCTCTTAAACTAAAGTATAATCAAGCTTACTATTACACTTGAATCATTGACGTCACTTGTCATATAAGGCGCATCGCATACTTTAACTTATTTTACTAAAAAAATAAGCTATAGTGTATTTTCTTTGTAAATAGATTCTAAATAAAAAAGAACATTTGGAAAATAATATATTAGTATGTGAGGATAATGTTCGAAAGAACTACGATAGTAAGAATTCCTTAATTAGAAATTCTAAATCAATTTTCTAAATTTATATTATTTTCAATCAAGTACTTTATTTAAAATACCATTCAAATTCCACGCGTGATCAGTCAAAAGCTGCTATAAAGGGTGAAATATAACGTTATTGTAGTGCAGACCTACAGCGTGACGTCATCATTAAGTAACTCTATACATATGTTCTTACCCAATACATTAACGACGAACTAACAACCTTTACGAACTCTAAAGAAACGTGTAATACAAGATAAACTCGAGATACGGTCTCCGTGAAGGCCTACGGTGACGCAGGCGTTGATAGTACGTTCTACCTCCAGGATACAACAGAGTTTCCTAAGGAACAAAAATAAATGTTCAAATATACAGCTATAGTAAGCAAAGCAAGATTTTTGAGTACTTGCCTATATTCCTTGAAGGTCAGAATCAAAGCTTTGCAGAATATCTATGCCATCCTACGTATGTGCTTTTGAAATTAAATTTTCTATCATTAACAAAAAAGATTGAATATAAGCCCTGGAAGCCCTTAGAACTCTGGACTAAACTCTGATTTAAGCTTGCATTCGTAGCATAAGTCACTCGAATAAGTAGTTTATCTACCTAGAAACGTTACTTTTTCCGTGTAAAGATTTCGCCTTCAAATTTAAGCTGAGAAAAAAGATTTTATTTAAAAATAATCTAGTCGCTAGTGTCCCTGTGTATATAAACAAAAATGTGATCAGTTTTAAAATAGGTCTGACTTCAAACCTAATTTAGAACACGTTCTCGAATAAAAATCTTTTACCGATTGTCTGACATGTGTATGTAGCTTTAAGGGTAATACGGGGAGGATAAGATTAAGGTGATATATAGTGTAACTCACGTGTGGCGAAGAAGCCTTGAAATGGCTTTTCACCGACCTACATATTTATTATTAAAGTTATGGGTTGCTTGTATTGGAATTTATTTTGCACTGAAAGCTTATTGTTTTGGCTGTTGTTGTATTGGTAAAACATTGTTAGGCTTTTAGATACTGACTGTATGTACTTTGACATTTTAGATACTGACTGTACAGTTAGGGACATCTTGATAGAGAAGTTTGTTGACAGTGTGGTTCGGATGATCTGATTTCGATAACGAAAACAAAGCCACTTCCGCCATGGATGGTCCCTGGATAGGTCAATCTTTGTTATCTCGAGCTTCTTTATGCTTCGGAAGGCACGTTAAGCCGATGTCCCTGTTCGGTTGTAACGTCAACCACTTTTACCTACCAACCCGCATTGGCCTGATAGTTATATGGCCCAAAATCCTCATGTGTAGTTTCCAACGCTGGGAGGTCTGTGCCCGGCAGCAGGATATATATAAGTTGTAGATAACTGATGGAACTTGATACATTGAAAATAATTATTGCAATTGTTTTAAAGTAACCTCCTTTTTGTTTATATAAACAAAATGCATGATTGGTTAGCTAATTAACAAAGACTAATCTATGAAACCGTACATTTGTTTAGACTTCGTTGTAGAATCATTTTTAAAATAACTTCGGCTGACGGTAATTTGTTTAAAAACTCTGCTTTCAATTAAGGTCGAATGTAATTTGAGCAGACATTAAGTTAATTGAGACGAGTTGCCTTGATTTAGTGTTTGCTTGTGAACTATAGTGTAAAAAACAGCGTGGCCTCGGATGTTTCAAAATTAGAATTTGCACTTGATTATATCCGTTATTGTTAAATAAATTGTTTGGTTTTGAAAATGTTATTTGGTATATTAGTTATTTTTGCTCAAGGAGGACCACCAGGGTATTCGTAACCGCTCTCTATTTAGTATAGTAGTTACCGAGTATATTGTGTCCCGATGATGACGACAATTATGACAATAGCACTATTTTTAAAAAAGCTGACGCTTATTAACATAATATAGCTTTGGACATGCGACGAACTTTATTTTAAAATTTAACATTGATGCAAATCAACCAATACATAACATTATTTATATTATTAATTCTCCAGATATTGTGTCCGACATAATTTGGATAAACGTTTTAGATGTTTTCTGTTGTTTGTCCGTTCTGATTTAAAAAAAAAACATCAAAACTCTATAAGTAATATGAGATTCATAAAT
This sequence comes from Acentria ephemerella, assembly GCA_943193645.1. Classification (NCBI taxonomy): domain Eukaryota; kingdom Metazoa; phylum Arthropoda; class Insecta; order Lepidoptera; family Crambidae; genus Acentria; species Acentria ephemerella. The sequence goes on from OW971887.1 coordinate 2,215,293, forward strand.
TAATTCATTTTGTTTTCGTATTCTAAAATGTACCTGGATTAGTTATTATCACTTCAATGGTACATAAACTGCAAAATTAATAAGTAAATCGAACATGGACGGTACATGACTTATGTTTAGATATTTGTTGAATACTATTTGTTTTGTTTGTTTGACTTCTTAAAAGTCCTCATATATTCCTATTAATTCCTCAGATATTGACGAATTTGATAACTGTATAAAGATTATATTTATTTATTTATAGAACAATTTGAGTACACACAAAGACAATTAAAAGGATACAACAGAATATCAGAGAATTGTATAAAAGGTACTGCTTATTTCTAAAAGAAATCTCTTCCAACAGCCCCATATATTGAAAAAGGGACATCGAAAGGTAGAGACATTTTATCGAAGTAAATCTGTGTACAACAAGACAAAATTTTAACCACATTTACTATTCACCTTCAATTCATCATAATTAAATTACCTACTTACGTTCAAATTAGCATAAGTTAGATACTGGTACTGTATCGAAAGTCAGATAAATTTTTCCATTTGTATGTAGGTATGCAAAAATAATTGTGGTGTTAAAGTTTTATCGGAAATTTATTGAAATTTTATTCACTTTTTAATCGGCGTTCAAAATGTATGCTTCAAAGTACCAGGAATTCATAAAGCGGAGGAGGTTTTTGCAACTACCACTCTGTTGCACAACCGGTCATGCCGTCGTCGTCGGCTCGCCGCACACAGCGAAACTTACGTCACACATTTATTCGGTATTAATGTAGAACTGCTTTAAACGTACGCAAAACCAGTAAGTCACGATATAGCTCCAACGTGGTCATGCAACCCTAGTACTTAGAGAGCTCGCAAGGATTCAAAAGGATTTGCAAATACCGTAACAGCTGAAATGGTTAAGATACGGAATTGCTCAAAAAGGATATGATTTGTCTTCCGTGATAAGGATATCCTCAGAATAGCGACCTGTGAGATTGTTCACTGCATTCAAAGATTTTTTATAGTTTGTCCTTTAAAGCAATCTACTCGTTGCTTTAATTATTTGATGTTATACCGGTTTTTGTCGCGAAAATGTGTAAATGTTTCGGATTTTTGTTAATGTCAAGTTCACTAGCGTGACCGACCATGCCTTGGAGCGATTTATTTTTATATTTTGCGTGCCCCGGTGAGTTGTTACGTGATCTGATTCTGAACCAATGGCCTCGTTGGTTTGTTATTGGTTTTTCTTTCGATCATGGCTTCCATTCGAGACCAGACATCAATATTTTGTTAGGAATAAAGGTAGATGCAATAAAAATATACTTTTGTTTGAGATATAGCAAATAATACTTGAACACATTTTTAAGAATATTTTATTTATAAAGGTAATTCAAAATTATTTTTGTATTTTATTATAATTTTAACAGTTTTCATCATGCTAGAAGAGATAATTATTAATATATACTAATCTTGAAAAATGTCCGAATAGAAAATTCCTTAAACATACCTAATTTAAGTAATTATATATATCGGAATATAGTTTAAAAGTAGGTGTAAAAAGAAAAGAATAATAATATAATAATCATCAGAACCTTTGACCTTGCTAGCGGTCGCTGGTTCTGATCAAGAAAGTAAGCTAAAAGCCATCTAGCAGTTACCTTAAGTTACGATTTACATTTAGAAAAAACGAGAGGCTAAAATAAATAAACCACATTAAATTGACACTTCAGATTTATTACAAATAATAGTTATACTAATTTTTAGAACGAATTAGAATATTAAATTTATTGAAATCCGACATGAGTTTACTTACAGATGTTTTCGGCTTGAAAATCTCGTCCAGACTGCTCTAGTCATTCTATTTTTTTTTGCCGCTTGACAGTGCCATCTTTGCCGCCTAAAAGAACTGTATAACGGGCGTCAGATGGCGCTACAAGCGCCGTACATTTGAGATCTATTTTATTTAATTATTAACAAGCCAGTAGTTACCACAAATAAGCCAGCTTCTAAATTCATAGTCTGATTAATAGAATCTATTTTAAAGTAGTATGTAACAAATAGCCTTATAATATGAATATTGTTACTTATTTTGATAACTCTGTGTAACGCGCCTCAGATGGCGCTGCAAGTGCGTACGTTTCATATCCAGTTTAGTTAATTATTAACAAGTCAGTAATTACAACTTATAAACCAACTACAAAACTCATTATCTGATTAATAGAAACTATTTTCAAATAATTTAAAGCATTTAACATTAGAATATGAATATTGTTACTTATTTTGATGTAACACAGAGTACCCTATCTACATAGGTTTAAATTAACAACTATTTGTTTTAAATTTCATTCCAATCGAATAATCACACTTTGAAAACTTGTTTAAGAATTTTAGGATAACATTGTGAAGCTATATTCTTATGACAAACACTATTATTAATAAATAAAATAATTAATGTGCGCCAGTTGATCGCTGCGGCGACACGGCCATTCTGATATTCAATGCGTGCTCTGCATTGCTCCTACTCCAAGTGAGTCCACTGTTCATTCTGAAAATTTGAAAATCTATTTTGAGGCTAGGTACATCCACTGTACCCCTAGGCCAGATTACATTTAAGATTATATCAGGGGTACATACTTCCACAGTACTGATACCCTATAATTATGCTGACAAACCATAACTGTCCACTCCACGTGACAACAGATAATGTTTGATTAGCTGTGTATTAGTTAAGGGTTTACGAATGGAAGTTTAGGGCGGTGATAGGTTGATGCTGTTACAGATAACAGAGGCTCTAAGGGAAATATAGGGCAGGTCGATGCTGTGCTCTAGGCGGTCTTGAACGCCGTGGTACACAGGGGACTATTATTCTTTTAGGATAAGGTTTACTATTAAACGGCTCCACACGTTAATAGCAATTAGTTCAGCCTTATATGGCTTGTAACAAAGTTTTTTTTTTTTATTTATTTATTTATTTATTTATTGTTTTTTTTTTTGTACTTTTTTTTTTTATTATTATTTTTTTTTTGTAAGATTTTCTTTAATCAATTTCTATGTAAATAAGTAATTTATTATAATTACTTTCAAACCCTTGGTTAAGTTAGGTAAATAATATGGAAGGTTCTCACCCGGTTCTAGCCAGACGATTGAGAGTCGCTGGCTAGTTCTTGAGCTCTGGGCGTCTCCAGAGAGGCGGAGGGCTGAGAGGTCAGCAGGGCAAGATCGGATGACCCTGGTTGTAGGTTGTGTGAAGGCGACACGGTCCCCTTGGTGCACAGGCCTGGTTGTGGAACACGCCGCAGTTGATCGTGCGCCACTTTACGGGGTCTCCCATGGTGACCTACGACCTTCTTCACTAGGTAGCGATCATTTTCAAGAACCCTGTAAACTTTATAAGGCACACTAAATTTCAAATCTAATGACGTTTAATTTCTTGGATTGTTTTTTTTTTTAATAGCACAAAATCACCACGTTGAAAGTTATGAATCCTGGCGACTTTTGTTGTTAGTGTATCTTAGCAAAACATATTTTGTAAAAGTGTCTATTGTGACAACTACATATTCCTGTTCATTAGGGGTACCAAGCTTACCAGTTATATCCATATGTACAACTTCAAATGGTACTGTTGCCTTATTAATAGGATGTAAGCGTACTTGCGTAGCTCCCGAAGTTTGTTCAGATGGTCCGCACACAACACAGTTATCGACAAAATCTCTAATGATGGTACTCATCTTATCGAAATGATAAGTTTCTCTTATTTTATGAAGGGTCTTTTCCCACCCTGGATGTTTAAGGGCAGTGTGAAACGTATTGATTAGGCTCCATAGGAAAGATTTTGGCATAACGATCAGCCCTTGGACATGCAATAAATCGTCGCTTTTTATTTCATATTTCAGCACATTTTCTTTGAGAAGATAACCTGGGACTTGGTGGCCTTTCTGTAGAGATTCTATAATGGACCTCAAGTGTGCATCGCGACGTTGTTCTACGTTGAGCCAATCTAGGTTACTTATCATAATATTTACGGCCAGGGCATCCGGATTATGACTAAAGAAGTCTGCATGCTGCATCCGCTCGCCCTTCCTGTATTCTATATCGAACTCAAAATTTTGTAAATAAGCCCACATTTTAGCACGCCTTTTCAATAAACTACTGACGTTACCATCTGGATCGTATGATGGTAGAAACACATCAGTTATTTTAATCCTATCACTAGATTGTTGTTTCAGTAGTTTCTCGCTCATAGATTGCATCATTGTTGCCACGTGTATGAAAAACTCAGGTGGTACGTTACCCATTTGCGGTGGTACTGACACCTGCTCGCATGGTTGAGACGCGTTGACTGTAGGCGCACTTGTCGTGGCTTCCGTACACGCTGTCGATGTGGTCTCAGCTGGAGTATCCATATTGGAATCACTCATGATTCACGACGCTCAAAGATGGTGCTCGATGTGTCAGAAAAAGAAAAATAAAGTTTAGTATAGTGACCGGGCAGGATAGGGATCGCTAGAGCAGTCCCACTTCTGATATCGGAATATAGTTTAAAAGTAGGTGTAAAAAGAAAAGAATAATAATATAATAATCATCAGAACCTTTGACCTTGCTAGCGGTCGCTGGTTCTGATCAAGAAAGTAAGCTAAAAGCCATCTAGCAGTTACCTTAAGTTACGATTTACATTTAGAAAAAACGAGAGGCTAAAATAAATAAACCACATTAAATTGACACTTCAGATTTATTACAAATAATAGTTATACTAATTTTTAGAACGAATTAGAATATTAAATTTATTGAAATCCGACATGAGTTTACTTACAGATGTTTTCGGCTTGAAAATCTCGTCCAGACTGCTCTAGTCATTCTATTTTTTTTTGCCGCTTGACAGTGCCATCTTTGCCGCCTAAAAGAACTGTATAACGGGCGTCAGATGGCGCTGCAAGCGCCGTACATTTGAGATCTATTTTATTTAATTATTAACAAGCCAGTAGTTACCACAAATAAGCCAGCTTCTAAATTCATAGTCTGATTAATAGAATCTATTTTAAAGTAGTATGTAACAAATAGCCTTATAATATGAATATTGTTACTTATTTTGATAACTCTGTGTAACGCGCCTCAGATGGCGCTGCAAGTGCGTACGTTTCATATCCAGTTTAGTTAATTATTAACAAGTCAGTAATTACAACTTATAAACCAACTACAAAACTCATTATCTGATTAATAGAAACTATTTTCAAATAATTTAAAGCATTTAACATTAGAATATGAATATTGTTACTTATTTTGATGTAACACAGAGTACCCTATCTACATAGGTTTAAATTAACAACTATTTGTTTTAAATTTCATTCCAATCGAATAATCACACTTTGAAAACTTGTTTAAGAATTTTAGGATAACATTGTGAAGCTATATTCTTATGACAAACACTATTATTAATAAATAAAATAATTAATGTGCGCCAGTTGATCGCTGCGGCGACATATATTTAAAGGCATCCATTTTATAAACCTTTTCATCGTAAACTTTTTTTTAATGTTTGATATTGTACTATTTCGATAAAGATCTTTGTCATTTAATAGCTGATCGGTATGACCTCAAATATATATATGAAGTCCCACCCGTTCATAACATTATGATATGACTTCATTTTCCCTTCCCTTCAACACCTCTAGAAGGATTACCATAAATATTCTGATATTGCCAATATCGATTCTAACCGCCGAAGTAACTCCTTTGATCCAGTCGTTTGGTCGCAATAAGATAGGATTTGACGAATGGTCTTTTCATGACCCACAAAAATTGTAACAATGTATTTTTAACCGTCTTTAAAAAAGGAGTATGTTCTGTGTTATACTGTTTCTATTTTTGGAAATTTATGAACTGATAAAATTGAATATGTAAATTTTTTTATTCGATCGAGTATACTCATGTGGTGGAGGTCGAGGAATCGAGGGCAATCTTTAAATTTACGTGTTTCATATTTTTTCTAAATATATTCAAGTATTTTTAACCAACGACAAACCGACAGCAAAGTCGACAATACGGACGTTCACCCACCTAACTGTATCCTTAGAAACTTACCACTCAAAATTGTAAAGAACTAAAACTAAAACACTGACAAGGTTAAACAATTTAAGAAATTTTCCAATATTTTTTATGTAAATTCTCTAATACCGAAAAGCTAATAAATTTTTATTACTTTTTCGATTTTGTTAAGCCATGTTTCCATATTTCGAGTTTCGTAGGAAAATCTTAAATAAGTGTTCCGTAAATGGATTATTCCCATTTTTCTAACAAGGTTCGAGTTACTGTTTTATCTCTTAAAGGAGAGAACCTCTTTCATGTTATATTAAGGAAAATTAGATCGATCGATCTGCAATCGAATCATGTATACTGAAGTCAAAGATCAGAAAGTATCTTAATACGTTATTTAAATGTAACTTATTTGAAATATTTAATAACAAATTGTTAACTGAAATGGGCCTTTCTCAACAGTGAAGAGAGTCTAATTGAAGCTGGGAGTATGAAAATTGTAAATTACAAGGCCTTTGCATAGTTACCACGCTTAACAACTTACCGGCTAAAATAATTAACTTCATCAAACATTTTATAATTTATCTACTAATGCAAGAAGCAAGCATATACAAAAGAATATTTAGGGCGCAAAATGAAGAAGGTTTATTTACGTACTCCTTGGTTTCAAAAATATACTTTGGTGATTTTTCATTATGTACCTCAATTTGCGGGTTACCTTTAAAAATTATCTTTGTTTTGACCTCTTTTACCCTTCTGGGAATAATTTATACAGTAAAGTGCGCATAAATTTTAAACTTCTCCGAAATTGAGATGCTTTTCTTAGATAAACTGTAGGCTTGAGATTAAAGATGTTGTAAAGGGATGATTTAATAGTAATGCAAACGGTATTAGTAGTAAAATGAGTGCATCATGTTGTGGTGTGATAAATTATGATGATTTCAAAGAACGTAGTATCAGTTTGTTTATAAAATTAGCATCTAGATTCAACTACAAAATGAAAGTTCGGCACAATCTCATTTTTCCTGTTTAGAGTTTTTATTGTAAATTATTTTCGGAAATACTTATAGCAGTCGTCTTCAGCAGACGACTGATGAAGTCCCTGATAGAGGTCCACGTATAATTGTGTCACCTTAACACGACGCATACATTCTACAGCTATCATAGTATTTACCGTAAATGGTATTGATACAATGCTGTCTAATTGTATATATATATTCAACAGCTTGTATGTTAACCTTTACGGAACCTTCTCATTTGTACATATCTAATTAATATTGTTGATCATTAAGTATATTTGTACTATATTCCCACTATAGTTTCTATTCATCGTGTTATAGATAAGTGGCAATAACAGGATACACTTTTTAATGGGTTAACTTATCCTAATCTGCCTGCCTTTGTCAACCGCGCTGGCCAAGTGCGGGTTGGTCGATTTCACGCACAACCTTAAAATTTCTCCCTCAAAACGATGTCTTCTTTCACCGTAACAACGAAGGAACATACGTATGGATTCAAAATTTGGAAACACATTGGTACGGGGCAAGGTGCGAACCGCTGCATACCGCATGGAAGACAAGGACCTTGCGTATTAAGCCACCAACGCCATTTTAGCCCTCGCTCGGGAATTTGATGATTTCAATTAACACTTACAATAATCAGTAAATGTATTTATTCTCTTTAAACCACAGAACAGACTTTTATACTTGTTTAACATTTATTCCCCAATAATAATTTATACGGACGGACAGTAATTCAGTACACGAGTTGTTGCTACAAGAGACGAAACGATAATGCCCAATTTGTATTTTTGACTCCCACCATTTTGTTGCTAGTGTCGCCCCTTAATATGATTGGTGGATAAAACTACCAAACAACCAATCAGGGGCGTGTCAGTGTTAAATAAATTAATCACGACAGGAATATATATATATGAGCTGTTGATGATGAAGTATTGGATTCCAATCAATACTATCTACCTTTATAATTTCACGTTAATGTAAGCTTTCTGTTGAATTCTTCGTCCTATATTTTATTATATTACAAGATCGACACTTATTTTGTATGCCAACAATTGCTACTTATATTAGTCCTATTTTAAGTGACAATGCATTACCTTTATAAAGTAATGGATAAAAGTTAAAAAATTAACAGTAAAAAAATGGCAGTCTAATGTCTCAAGCAAATCATAAGTAATCTTTATAAGGTTTTTTGTGGGTTTACTATTGAACTTTTTACTTCGACACAGTTAAAGAATAAAAGAAAATACCAGACAAGTCAACAGCAACAAGTCACATAGTGTATTGCCATTCAATAGCCTTGATTCTATCGTTCTGGCTTCTATGACCTAAAAATGTGGTAAAGTATAGCGATATTTTCCAACTAGCCTTGGCCGTATATTGAATGTCAAAATTTCACAAAAAACGTTCTTTATAAATGATTAAGTATGTAATATGATTTGAAAAGAAATATTACCTTTAATTTCAGATTTTAATTTCAATTGATGTAGATAATAATAATATAATTTCTAAACTGTATTTTTTTTCTTTTTGTATACTATTTCAACGTCGTGTTTGTCTTGACTAGATGTTATTGAATTCCTATCATGTCCCTTTGGTATAAAATGATCTAAGTGTGACCTATTTACAGATCAACCAATATAATTCTTAATATTAATATGTGCTATATTTCAATAATCGTTGAAATATCTATTTACAGATGGTTTTGCTTACCAAGTCGCGATGTTTCATATATTTCTTTGTTGGTTGAATTCGGCAGTAAATATATAATCATATACATATGTACTTACGAATAAATCTTTATTATATTAAGTTATGTGTGTTAAATCAGCGACTAATTTATTAGTGGCGCGTGGCGTGCACACAATACGCCAGTTTTTGCCTAACAACTGACGTCTACGTCTGTTTATTTAAAATACCTTGCGTGCGAACAAACGCTGAAGAAAACACGCACAAACGCAGATATTGATAATGTTATAGCGAAAAACGTATAATTACATGTTGGATAGAGTGTCGACAATTTTCTACAAATGATAAAGGTGATATTGCCGCGTGGACTATATGTTCTTACCTATTAGATTGAGTCATCATGTACAGCAATGATGGTCGGTAAAGGAAATTGATCGCTTCATTTAAATGTCAAATATTGCCACTAATTTTCAGTAGAGTTTGCGAATATTCGTTGTAACAATAAAACCTGATGAAATTGTCTTATTAATAATAGATAGCCTTATCTGTTTTTCATTAGCCATGAATAAGACGCCAGTGTTCTATTTTCTATCGTAATTACTTAAGTTTTCTCATCCATTGCTTCTTCATTATGTTGTGCGTTTTGTTAAAGTTAGAGTAAAAATAATAATAAATAAAAGAATGAGAGAGAGAGAGAGTATAATTCTCACAAGGAGCATTGATTACAAAAACACCATTCCATCAAGCGATTCGTCTAATTATGCTTCTTTGCAATCGTTATTTTCCGAAAGAAATATTCCATTAAGCAAAGACCCTCATAAAAATAGAATTAGACCTAAATTCCAATGTCAATTGGCTATAGAATTAAAGCCTTCTTTCACTGGGAGCGTTCATATGGAAAATCCAAGCATTGTCTAGACTAAATAATAGGTCGTGAGCGACGTCATGAGTCGAAGGTTGTCTAGATTAGTATTAAGTTATATATACATGATGTATATATGTTAGGCTTACCACACCAACTACTGGTCTTACGTTTGTACCTCACGACAATAACTCAATTAATAATCATATCACATTGTAGAAACTCCTACTTTTTACTTTAGTATGAGCGTATTAAAAAAATTCGATAGCATAGTGTCGGCATAATTGTTCCTTTTATAATGCTTTGAGTGTACAGTTATAATTAATTTTCTTATCACAATATTTCATCAATACCTTGGATGTTTTCGTTAATAATTGTCTTTATCAATATCATGCATAAAATATGAGGTTATACTGCTACTGCAAAAATACTACCAGTCCGACTTTCAGCATTTCACTCTTCTCTGCCATATGCGTATGGTGCCGCCAATAGCACGTGTGTGTCGAACCTAAGACTGAATGAAAACCTTGAAGTCGATCAGCGTTTAAGGTTCAACTTAATACCTACAACATTTTCCTCTCTATGACATTACTCCTGGTAATGTGTGTTGCTAATATTGATGCGAAAGTATAACTTTTTTAAGTAATATCCTCTCGGATCAACAACGAACCTCATTTATAAAGGCCCTTGAAATGCTAAACTCTTTAATTATTCAATTTCATAATTCCCTTAAACTATAATTGCTTTACAAAGAATATGATGGATTAATTATTAGTAGTCCTGTGTTAAAATGATTATAAGCGATATAAACATGTTTCTACTGTTCTTGTAAATGTTCTTGCAGAACTGTTTTTACGTTTGTGGTATTCTTGTCACGATAATCTTAATCGGAAAGGAAACCTGCAGGTCAGAAATATCTAGATATCTTAAATATATGAATAATCTGATGCTCAGACGAACTGTAACCTTACTTAACTGTATTTTGTAAATACTTACAAGAATAACAAATTGGGCATTGATGATAGAATGTGTCAGAGAAATCTCGAAAACTGGTGTGTAGCGGCAACGAAATTTGTGTTAAAACCTTAATTTACCATAAATTCTATTGTTTCAGTGTATGCAAGCATACGTGGAGTTCGAAGTATGCAATGGGGCGTACGAGGTGTCATGTCCGGACGCGAGGTGCCGCGTAGGCGCGGCGCTGGCCCTTGACGAGATCTCCGCACTCGTAGAGTCCTCTGTTATGGAGAAACACCTTAAGTTCAGGCTTAACCATGGTAATTTTTTGTATTATTTAATTTTACGGTTTATTTTACACTACTCTGCGTTCTAAAATACAGATGCAGATCATTAATGTGAACGGCAAATAGTACGAGTGATTCTCGACAACGCATTGTTCTGTCATATGGACTCATATCATAGTAATAATAGCTCACAGTCACAACCACTAGTTATCTAGGTAAATGTCACGTAAACGTGCTGTGTCGCGTAACCTGGGAAATAATAACTAGGAGCAAATATCAAGTGAACGCGTTACGGGCCGCGAGTAGCTTTATCGGGATGCGTCATGCATATATTTTAAACTATTCTTTGTCAAACATATGTATATATAATTAGGATGATTTCCCAAGACTATGCGAGGAAGCTGACAAGTAAACAAGGAGAAAACTGCCAATGCCTTGCCGGCCCAAAAAGAAAGAAACATACATACGAACGAATATACGAGTAAGGAACTCCACGGTTTGGCTGAATGACAAACAAAGAAGTCACCAAATCTCTTTGTGCATAAAGTAGAGGTTGAAACAGTGATTGAGTGACGCCGTTAACCAGGACACGTGCTCTTGAGTACAAATAGAGGGAATGATAAGGTCACAAAGCTTCGGAGCACTCTCCATGGAAGAACAGATGAAAAGCACTAAGCGAAGCTATGTCACGATCCAATTGCAAAGTCTCTATGGGCATCGCTAATTTAATGCGCAGCACGATGCTTCAATAAATACTAAGTTTTTATACCAAACAATTCCAAAAATCATAGCAAACTACTATGTCGTAATAGCGGTCAAGTAAGTGTAGTGCAAGGCTTGTAAACCTACTCAAATAATTTATAATACAGAACCTGTTGATAAGGTGTAAGAATAGTATGTGAGTGAGATAAATAAAAGTTAGTGTAGCGTAGACTGAGCATAATATCCTCTCTAGCTCCCTCCTACTTTGTAGTCCCATAATGTGTCTTTCGTCGCGTCTGATGGAACCCATGTCATAGGAGAGGAGAGGATGTTTAGTGGGTAGTGGGGGAACACCTCTATCCCGAGTTCCCACGTCCACGAGGTCCTGGTAAAGAACGGTAAATTTTAAAAATTGGACATAGTAATGATTAATTAAATTTATTTGTGCTTGTTGTTGAGTTAGACACAATAACATGAAGCTGACTCGAAAGGATTTCTGATGATGAAGAACGAGATTATTATAATAGGTTGGGGAAAAAGTTTCAGTCAAGACGATAAAGAATCGCAAACGGGTACACGGTTCATTAGGGTTCTTTCAGTGAGATCGTGTCGCACCCAAATATCGAGCTTTTTTGTTTACCCAGCTTTTTTCAAATGGGTCTAAACAATTCTTTGGTCAATTCCAAGTTCTTGTTGTAAATGCTGATATGCCAATATTGCTCCACTTTTTCAAAAATAGCGTCTATTTTGTCAGCAAGAGGGCGCCCAGAGCGAGGTACATCTTTGATATCAAAATTCCGGGATTGAAAACACTTAAACCAACTTTGTGCTACTCTTCACTGACTACATTAGGTTCATAAACGTCAAACAAATGTTTTCGTGACTTGGGTTGCATTTTTTCCTTTTTTGTTAAAAAAATTAATAATGTGTCTAATTTCTTCATTCGATTCGTTCATTTTGATAGAAAGAAAAACAAATAAAGAATAGTGGGAAACAACCAATATATTAAAATTTAGAGTAAAATCCTCAGGTCCATAAGCAAATTCATAAAAAATTCGGATCCATAGAGGTAAATAAAATCTCTTCAACAAATATGTTCAATTTATGGTTACTAAGCGATATTTGTAATGTTAATCATTATGTATTATGTTGATTTATTAAAAACCAGTTTAATTTGTCCGATTAGCTTGTGCTGTTAACCGCATATGGCCTTTGCTGAGTCGTTTTGTTTATTTGCTAACACGAAGACTTGTTTAAATGTGTAGCTACTTGTTAGTTATTAGTTGATGTCCAACCATGAGGTCCAACCACCACCACGATTAGGTAAGCCGTAAGAGAGTATCTTTTCAACGAAAAAATTACATTTTCTTTTCCACTGTAAAACAAATGTAAACTGATTAAGATCTTTATTTTTGTTTGGAAGTATTACTCTCGGAACTGTCTTAATTTTGGTAGCGATTTCATGAAGGTCTTCAGAGATAATGAACTCAAGAAGAAATCAAGCGATAGTATTGAATTTCAAATTGTGGTTGAGAGAAAAAGAAGCCGATGATGCTAGCTTGTTCTTATCGCCCTAGCTTACCTTAAAAAAAACCATATATTTAAATAAAAAATATTGTCGAAGTCTCTCCATTGAAGAGTGTAGCATGTAACGTCACACGCAAGAAAATGGCTACACAAATGTATGGGCGCTTGGTCAACATTAATCATATCTTTGTATTAATGTGTTTACATACAAAACAGGATAATAAAATGTGTTACGTTTAATATGAGTAAACTAAAAGTATTAATGTTTTATTGAATTGTTTAATATGAGCTTCGCCACCTTTTTTTCTACACCAAATAGTTTTGGAATCATAAGAAATATTATATTTTCTATATAAAAAGTATATAAAACTCGACTTTTTAAGTTGCAACTATAGGCTGGAACTCCACTAATTAGTAAATAGCATGTTTAATGAAACATTTTAGATAACATAATAGATGTACAAATATAGTATTTTACGATAGAATTCTTTAAGAATATCTCAAGAAATATAAATTGTAGTCAACACCTCAATAATTAATAAATAATTGTAAAGTACTTTTTTTTTATGAACAGAATCAAGCCAGCAGTGTTGTGTAAGCAGACATAAAAATGCGTACCTACAAAGAAATATTGAAGTAAATTTAGCTCATAAAAAATCTGACTGTTTACACGTAAATTAACTTCTAAACTACTCTTTATTATATGCTTGAAATTACAGTGAAACATATTCACACTATTTTTGTAGGAAGTTTTTTTGTTTAAAGAAGCTATCTTATCGGTTTTATGTTTTGTCAGTTTCTTATTTATTAAGTACATAAATTATGTTTGCTTAGTATCATGATCAAAATATTTTAAAAATATTTGTTTTTAGGATTAAGTATACACTAATCACGTGATTTTTTTTAATACTTTTTGTTTAACTTTCAATTATCAATAAATAGCTAAGTTATTTGTCTCTGTGATTCTTAAATAGCACTACAAGCAGCCCACTATCTGTGATGTGGGTATGTTAGGCTTATAAAACGTTCCATTTCTTGTCTATACAGCCAGTTAGACAGGAAAGAACCGATTTTATAGGACATGTGCTTGTAATAGATAGCTGTATATTTCGTGTTAACCGATAAAAATCGTTCACAGATATGTCTGACATGGAACCTGTGACTAAAAATAAAAAATATATTTTTATAAAATAACGAGAAATTTAATAACGCTAACTGTAAAGACAGAATGGATTATACAAAAAATACTTGCCATAACTAAAATTGAGTTTACAAGGCGTATTTTTGTAATTTATCAAACGGTTTGGACCGAACTTCTTGATAATTTGTCACTACACGTTTTGTTGTTTTACTGGATTAGTATAGTTTTTGACAAAGGTACACGTGACTGGAATACTAGGTATTTTCTGTATCTAACTCAGTAACTGGACTTATTGGAGTACCAGTGTATTGTAGAATAACCGAAGTTATACGGAAGGAACGTGGTTTTGGGAGCAGAAGGCTTTGTTCCCAGGTGGCCGTGGTATAGGCAATGGTGACTGTCTACCATTAGGACTACCCTGCAAAGATTCTCCAAGAAAAAATATTTTCTTGCTTTCTATTCTTGATCCATTGTTTCATATTTGAGAGAACTAATTGACCTCTGAATATATTTCCTAGTAATCAACATATTTAATAATGTTTGCGGTGCATATTGAGAATTGAGAACAAGTTATAATAATAATTGATTATAATGAAACAAATATCCTGTTAGTGCTTAAATATAAGTTCTAAGATTATTAGCATACAATTAACACCAAATATTTTATAATTAGACATTATTATTTCCTTGTATTATAAAGTTTATAAATAAAATTATTGCTAAACATTTAAAGAGTCGACCTTCTTGAGTGACTAAAACAGATGAAGAATAAATAACTGATAGTGCTTCCATAATGGATAGTCCAATAAGACTAGCAACGTGAAGTAAATACAAAAGAAACTGGAATACCCATTGATATAAAGGCGATAAACTGAATCTTAATTGTTCAGTAATTTATGGAATTCTTCCCATTTCGTAATGGCGTAACCCAAATAACCCGCCAAAGGTATGACCAAAAGTGTAATTGGGTTTACAATATAAGTGTCAATAAGTACTTGATTGAGTCTGCAATGACAAAATTTCATGACAATTTGTGTTAGTATCCTTACACCACGTAATAAACAAGACAGGGTCCGGTAATCTATGTTCGCGTATTTATTGATGATTCGAGTTATTTATTTATTTGGTGTATTGGTGTTCCAATCCAAAATAATCTACGTCGGGGTAATGTAATCTTCACGTCACCAAGCTCGCCTAAAACAGTGCTAGTAAAAGTATTATCTAGTTACTTAATGTATTGGTGTAGCAAAGTTTGGTTTGACTTTTGTATACTTTGGGCTAAAGAACATTCATATTTGGGCCAAAGATTAATACTTCTACTAACTTTGGAGTCAACTCTACAAGATTTATTGTTACAACCATCGCTCCTTTACTTCCCCATTCTTACGCTATCCACGAGACCGTAAACCAGTCATCGGGTGGTTCGTTTCTGGCATCATTTGCATTCAATCTGTATTCATCGCTCTGTTTACATCGTCCATACTGTTTGTGCACCGTGCGCGAAATTTATTATGTAATCGCTTTCCTCGTGCTCAAAATTGGTTGGCTTTTCTTTAAACGTCTGTTTTTGCAATAGCTTTTTCTTGAATTCATCATAAAAATCAAGTCAAGTCTCATTCTTTTTTTGAATAAAATTATGTCAAGTCATTAATGTTTTTTAGAAATGTCAAGTTAGTTGGCACTTGACCAATAAATTGGACTTATTTTAAGAGACAAACTTTTTGGATAAATTGAAGTTAGTATTAGAATTTACTAAAACTAAATAAACATAAAGTCAAATGATACATGGATAATTCTCTGAATTCCCAATAGAATTAATTTTATTTCCAAAAGAATTTATTAGAAAACCCTAAATCTATCAAGGAGACAATTATATTCGTGAGAGAATTTCTTCGGATGAAAACTTTATTCGGCGGGTTCGGGGTTACAATACACCCCTGTCATGAATCACGATTGACTCGGTATTTCATATATATAAATGCTCTACGAATCTCAAAATTTAGTAAATTAATGATACTGCTGAAACATTTGATGTAAACGTCATACATAATGGTAACAAACGACCTTTATTGCTCGCACGTCGATCGATGACCTGTTTTAAGTTGAAGTTGAAATATTGATTTACTTATAACATAAAACATTGTAGTATTAAACTTTAGATCACAATATTTTTTAATATTTAATATTCAATGTCCCCATTCTGCGCCAGAAATAAAAATGAATTGCGGTACTTACTGATATGTGATGTGACCCACTTTCACATGATTGATTGGCATAATAATAGTATCCATAAATGGCTTTTCCTTTTTTTGTATTGATAACTTTGTGAATGTATATTAAGATACAAATTTTGGAGCATTTCTCATTTTAAGTGGTCTGTGCATTTATCGTACGAACTTCATATTAAATATTATGTCCAATACATCACATCTGCTAAATGCAAACGTGACAGTAACGTTTAACGATAATCGAAAATAGGATATTGGTGCACTAACTGATAGTTTTATAGTCCAACTCTATGCGCTTCGGTAGCGTCTTCGGAGAGTATCAGATTCTGTTTCTTCCTATATATGTATACTAATGAGACCAATATGGCCGCACTTTCTACAGTTTTCCTTTTGTCCAACACAAAGACCAAGACTTGCCGGGAAGTGTGCCGTGAAATGGGTATTCCATTAGCTCTGTTATTTTATTATGATACGGTTTCACGCTGTGTATTGTACTTATCTCATGAGAGTTTTCGTTAGACACTATTGTTTTAGTAATGGCATATGTTATATAGAAGCTCAGGTTAATTGATTATCCGATATAATCTACCGCTATTCTTTTATCGGAGCATTCAATCGATGTTCCATATCTGTGTAGATAGAACAAAGTTCAGCAATGAAAATCAAACTGTCGTTACCGAATATTTTAACAATAACCTAAGCTAAAGGTCGCTTGAAGACAGCATAGCAACCAACGGCGTTTCTTCCGAAAAAAGCTTCCTTTACGTTCGGATTGATTACAAGGTAATTACCATCGCCGATATTACATTGAAACTAAGTCACTTGACTGGTTAAACTGGATTTATTTTTAGCATAATATTCAGGCAAAGCTAGTTCTACGTGGTTAATGGCAGGAAATGTTCATATTGGCAGAAGAATCGCAAAATAACGCGGCCTTTGTTAATTAGCTTCCGTTTCCTCTTGCTAATAAATTGGGGTTGAAGACGACACGTCAGTATTTTGTGTTGATGGGGTTTTTAAGATATCAGAAATAAAGGGTTGCGTGTGATTATGATCAACTTGTCCAGGCCCATATTCTACTTTTTCTACTTTAAACCAAAGCCATCAAGAAATATAGGCAATGGACCAAATTCTGAACTTGAAATCCAAATTTAAGTTTACTGTATCACATTCTCTCGTTATGCGTTAATAAGAGAGAGCAGAAGTGAGACTTCGATTACCGTTATAGGACCGTAGCTATGCCTTTTTGCATTCTACAAGTTCTACAAGCATGAAAAGAAATGTATCCGAATAATATTTTTTTTTGGTTTTTTTAATTACTTTGGTTATTTTTTTTGTATATTAACCAGGATCTAATTTGTCTACAGTCTTAAATTGAGTGAATATGAAACATTACTGGAATTTATACCTTTTTAATTTTTACAGTTTATTTTTATCAAAATTCAATCCAAAACTCATCATTTCGCAATCTCAAGGACTGGCACAACCCAATAATTTTAGTACTTGATCTTGCTTTATTCTCGTCCATTTATGGTGCATCGTCAATGATGTCTTATATTAGCTGGTAATTGTAATTGTATGTAATATTTATTTATCAATTGTTTTTCTTCTACTCCATCGCGCGACATATTGTTGAAAGCCACAACTGAATTTACCGCAACGCTTATTCTAACAGAAATCTTCCCTGTTTCGTGATTCATCTAAACGATTTTAGTTTTTGATTTACAATTGCTTATTCTTTTATTTTAAAATATATTCTAGTTTACCTCAATTCTATACTATACATACTTTAATCGTATCCAGGATGATGTATACTGTTACGGACGGCTACAAAGTGTCTCGCGTGGCCGTAAACAATACAGCTAGGAGAACACCTTCAATTTAGTCGGAAGACTGCAAAGTAAGAGTCCGACATAACCGAATTGTTGCTCCTATCATTTATAATGGGCAGCTGGCAATGTTTGATATATATCTTACCAAGGCGAAACCTACCCATATTAAGATTTTTGATATCACCATAATATTTCTATGACTTGTTAAGGTATGTACTAAACTCTCTGTATACGAAAGATTATTACTTACTATGAAAAAAGAAGCCAATCTTTGTAGGAAAAGCTCGCTATAGAAATAACTTTTTGATTAATGGAAATAAAGAGTAAAAGTTAATTGCTTAATGGTGACAGGATAGAAGTAATTCTAGACCTGGTAAGAATAGACTAGAAACAGGACCAGGCCAAGTTACCAGATTTAATATCTGTAACTATAGTAAGAACACAAAAACAAACATTGAAAAGCTGAAGGAGATTTTTGCATCGAGTTTTCCGTCACTAGTGCGATAACGGTATCGATGGTATGGCTCCAATATTATAATTACAAAGACCATAGTACGATTGAGTCTTTTCAAATAACCTTTTTATTCTCAAAAAAGGATATTTTTTATGACAGAAACTTAGGTATGGTATGCCAACATGTAAAAATATAAGTAATATCAAAGAAATCCCTTGATTTTAAATTTGTATATGGTGCGTTTACTGACATTCTGAATAACACTGGCTACGAAAAGGTCAGGAAATAGGAAAGGCGGTTGTGATTTTATATTATATTCAAAACGTTACAGTAATTAATTGATAACTGAGGGTTCTATAATGAATTAATATATACAATGCTTTCAACTCGATACAGCATCTCCCCCATATATACCTAACGAAGCCGTGTATACCTAAGTGATCCTGCAGAAGGGTCTACCACATTTTATTTCTATTGATTTTTAATCCGTGTTCACACGTAGCCGCCACAGACTAAACAGCAAGTGTGTATAGGTGTTTTCAAAGAAGAAGAAAAAGAGACTAAACAGTGAGAGAAGAGAGAGAGTAGAGTTTTTTAAAAGGCCTTAATTTGGCACCTCAAACAATAATATTGTGACTATGTTGCCAATATTTCCATGCGTGTGAGTTCATAGGTCATGATTGTAAGGCTGCTCGTTTCCAACATGCGGCTTGCGCACGCGCCGGTTGCACCGCCTGCACGGATGTTTCCGTTCATATGCCTGCCGCCGAAAGGGCAACGATCGGCCGTGACTGCGACCGTGGAACATAGATAGTCCGTTTACTTTTACCCTCATTTGATTTAAGGCTTTAGGAATAGGCTGAATTATGTTTTTTTAAAATAAATATGAAACTTCCTATCAAACACCAGTACCGAGTACCAGGTGGTATGCGTCATTTGCTATGTGGCAAACTCCTCAACAACAACTCGGGTAACAACCATTACCAGAAAAATTTAAAAAAAATTGCGAGCTTGACACTGGGCGAGTTTCGGCCCATATAACCCCCTAATTTTTCAATCTATCTTCAACATCCGTAAAATGCTTAACGATAATCGTTTATGATTTTTTTCACAGAGGTGGCAATGGACTCTGGCCGAGCATTCTGCCCGCGTGTAGGCTGCGATACAGTAGTGTCTGTTCGTGCAGCCAGTCCTGCACACTGCCCTACCTGCAGACATGATTTCTGCTCACAATGTAACCAGGAGGTAAGATAAGATTCTAGTAAATGCATATAAAGACGGATATTTACAATCTTTGGAATTAATCGCTACAATACCAATTGAGTGCTGGCTGACTCTTACCATCTAAAAGCACCATTTGTCATACACTCATACATTTTCCACGCTATTCGAATTTCTTTCTTAAACAGTTCCCTATAATATCGTGGGAAAACACCGCGAACAGGCCACATATTAAGGGTCATTCAGCTAATGCTGCATTTAGCATGACCTACTTCTAAAAGGACCATGGAAATAATTCATCGATTTTAAAGCTATTATTTCCACGACTATACTGGGCTAGCTATATATTGGTTAATTTCTTTAAATGAAAAATATGTGAAATTTAAAAGTCTAGACGAAGTTTAAGGATAGGTTAGCGGACAGAGCCATTACATGGATTGTCAAAGTCCTGTTATTTATAGTGTTGTTATTTTACTTTAATAACAGTGTGTTTAATGGTGATGAACTAATATTCAGAAATATAATAATATTTCTCACAGTCACATTATCTAGCGGCTAGATAATAGGAGTGAGTGTGATAGGTAGCTCTTAATGATGCTTACCTTGGGCTAGAATCTTAACCCAAGTAAGCTTGTGTTCTAGATACAAGATAACAGAGAAAATTAGATAAAAATACAAAAATCCATGACTAAAATGAAATGACTTCTCACACTCGCAGCACACCATCAGCTACATACCTACATCAAACACTGCACATACTCGCTACAAGCCCGTAAGTGGAGTTTAAACAAGTTATACGTTGAATATACTCATATTTACACTTATTATCATGCCCAAGTAAGCATCATTAAGAGCTTGTTTAATGGATACTAGATAACGGAAGACATATTTAATTTGAACTAAATGAAACATTCGTCTGAGAGTTTCACAAAGTAACAATTACAAAATTAATGATTAACGACACATTCCATTTTACATAACAAAGTCTAAAATCTTGTAAAAGTGTACTTCAGGCTCTAAACAAAGAACGGAAAGAGGTCATGTTTCTTTGACTATTTTTGAAACAATGCTTAGTGGAGTTATAGCAGGGAGAGAGAAAGGTCTTTGTTCTTCAGTGAATGGTGCTGGAGGCGTGCTGGAGGTGCCCAGTGAAAAGCTTAGTAATAGCCACTTGTTATATAAATAATAAGTTTGTATCGGGCGATTTAGTGAATGCACCCTGATAACCGTTTATTATTGAAGAGGGATAAATTTAATTTTGTTTTAAGATAATAATACCTTATTAAGCAAACTTTCTTAAACTTGGCAGAGATTGGATGTTGTAACTATAATTCATATTCACTTGGTGGATTTGATCTCTGAATCTTATAGTTCTGGGCAAAATATTATTACCGACGATTATCAAAAGTAAATTTTGCTTTTTAAAAAAATAATATTCAACTGGACTTGCTTGTTGTTTAGCAAAGCTTTGTATCTTTTGAACTTACAGTTTTTATCAATAGAATCGACAATAATATTTATGTTTTCCAAAAATGTTGAATTTTCTCTTCAAATTTCAATTTATTTTTACATGAAATATATTGAATTTCTTATTCATGAACGTCAATTTCAGTACAATCTAATGTAAATACTACGTATCGTGCCTGTTTACTGTTCAGTGGTCCGGCAGCTTGCATCCCGAGCGCGCATAATCTGGCGCGGTAACTGGGTCGAGTCTCGAGACGGGCCTCTCAGTGTAGGGTGCAGTCTCATTTATATGCAGTGTCATGTACACTGTACACTGAAGAGACTGTCTTTGGAGTAGATTCAATTTTCATTTGTTAAGTAATGTAACAAGTGATTTAGTATTTTAAAGGCAATTACGTCAACAAAACCTTTTCAAGCTACATTTCAGTATAGGTTTCTTAACAAGTGCAATGTCGTGGCAATTCATACAATATAATATAATAATGTATACATGTATATTTGTTCACGTGTTCTAGATGTTTGGTTGGTAATTAAGTATATTTTTAATGTTTATATGCATACTAGTAGTTACTTTGTATCACCTGCTTAAGTAAACGTAGAGTAATCCGAAATGGGTAAAAGAAATGACAATTTTGAATAGCTCGTGTTAGATGATTTTCCTTTCTAAAAAATATATTTTTCTAATTATAGATAAAGTTAAATATATTTATCTATAATTAGAAAAGAAAACTGTAGGATTTTCTCAGTTAATTATATTTTTAAACTTTTTAAGCGGTTTTTGAGTTTTAGCGAGACTAACTAACAGTTATATATTTATATATGAAATGAAATGAATGAGAATACTATTTATATTATCCGTTATCTTGTATCCAGAACACAGGTTCTATTGATGCTTAATTTGAGTAAAAAACGTGTGTGTGGAAAATATTATATTAAAATTATTAATTCTAATCTATTAGCCATCCTGATTAAAATGAATAAAATTTGTAATCTCGAGCTTCGCCTCGCTTCAGAAGGAACGTTAAGCCGTTACAGGTTGTTACTACAAGGAGCACATAAGGCTAGCTTCACAATATACGATGATAGCCTAATGTGCTACTGTCATGTGACAAGTGGAGAAACGTATTATATAGATGATGAAATTTATATGTCTCCTTTATTTGAGATTTAGTATTTTGTGTGAATTACGAAATTTTTATTTATGTTGTTGCTCGATAACTGTTACTTCTTCATGCACACATACATGTCGTTCAATAATTATTTATGATTCTTGAACGACATTATTTATTATTGTTTTATTACTTGAAGATAAGTTTAACATTTCATTGTTACTATGTAGTTATTGTATTTTCCAATTTTTTAAATTAATAAGTGATAATCTGTACATAATGTCAAAGTCAAAGTCAAAATATCTTTATTTAAATAAACTCATTTACTAAGTTCTTTTAAATCATCATAACAGGGAATATGTATGAGAAAGAAAGAAAAAATCTTTATGTATTAAATATTTGTTGTTCCCTTTGTATTTCTCTTTTTGAATAAGTCGATGTACAATAAAGATATATTCTAGAATATGCATTCGGATGGAAGGCCATCTTCTTCTTGTTTTATGATGTTTTTTGATTATTTTTTGGAACGTATAAAACAACTGAATCGAAGCGATCAAGCGTCATGACTACATAGATACAAACGACTAAATTCAGTCCAGTTCTATGACCCTAACTATACGCTCTACAGAGCTTTCGTTCTGCAGAGATATGTACTTTACTACATCGAGCTCGTCAGCCGCTCTACCGTGAATAGATTTTAAGCGTACTATACGAAAATCCGACTTTAAAACCCTAGCCCTGGATTGTTTTAATACTTTGTATCCAAAGAATTGACTATTTTAAAAGACTGGTTTTGCCAATTCTGTCAGAGTCTGGTTTAATTTTCTATCTCCTTTTTATTGGGTATTGGACTTCTATATAAACGGATATATATCTATTGAAAAATTCCATTATCAAGTACGACCGTCGTAATTTACTTGATACAGAATAATATATATACAGTATAATTTTAAACACGTCATATAAAGCAAATAAGAGGTTTTTGTAATTATTGAACTTAGGCATGCTTGTGTGAAGTATCGTTGAAAAGAGTTTTTCAAGCAGAAATCAAATATTATTCTGATGGTTTATCAAGACTTTTTTGTTAGTCTAGTTGTAGCAAAAAGGTTGCAATTGTTTTCTTAATAAAATTACCATCTACGTTTGGGAAATATGGCTAGGACTATAAACCTAAGCACGTTAAGGAATGACGAAAGAAAAGCTCCATTGGAAATGATTGATCCAGAATAAGTCATTAAAAAATAACGTTTTAAATAAGAACTTTAAAAACGAGACCAAAAGTGTATTTATTTCTTTTGTATTATTAAACAACTCTTTTTTTGTACTGCTACAAATACCTGTAGCTAAGTCATTAACGTTGAGTTCCTCCGTGCTTCGGAAAACGTTGGTTGCTATGCTAATGCAACTGCTTTTTATTTAATAATTAATGTATACACAATAAAGTGTCAACCAAACAGGCGTTTGAGGATAAATTGTACAAAGTTACTACTTATTTCTAAATGAAACTATAATTTATTTATTTATTTATTTATTTATTTATGTTAACAATGTTTCAACAGCAATTTTCTACACACACAAATATAATATAATAAACAAAACACAAGCCAATTATAGAAACACATTATTTTACCAAAGAATCATCAAGAAGCCAAAAACAAAAACAAAATAAAACAATAAAAAAAATATCAATAAAACAAAACAAAAGTCAGTTATCGCATGTGTGTGTGGTGTGTTTGTGTGTGAGTGTATGTGTGTTTATATATGTGTGCGCTAGTGTATACGCGCGCACCTACTCGCGATGTAAGCAAGTTCTTGCTTTATCAAAGGATGGTTTATATGAAGCGACAGTTAATATTATTTTATTTAATCTTATTATTTATTAGTATGTAATATCACTATTGCCACTACTGTCCGCAACAAATTATTATTATGTAATTATCCCTTACTGTGCTTGTGAGTCATAACTTCGTGAACCGCAGTCCTGAATTTAAACCTAGATGTATTGAACAAGTCAATATGAGAACAATATCTATTGTATGTTTTACGCAGTCTTACTGAGAAATCATTGGCCTCATAATTAGTATGCACCAATGGTATATGAAAAAATTGAGCGTGCCGGGTTCTCTTTAAGGGAGCATTTAAGTTAATTATTCTATTGGATAGCTCAACACAGTCAATCCTTCCAGAACATATGTCATGTAGTACAAACATGTCCTGCAAACGGCGCCTATCAGTGAGTGACATGAGACCATGCACTCCGCATAACTCAAAATAGTTGTCAGTTTCGTTACTACATCGAAAGTTCAAATATTTCAGGAATTTCATCTGTATTCGTTCAATAGCATGTTCATGCGTTATATACTGTGGGTTCCAAATGGAACAACAGTACTCAAGAGTACTTCGTACATAAGCATAATACAATACTTTTATACAAGAAATGCTATTGAAGTCTCTAGTAGTCCTAATTACGAACCCTAGGTTTTTATACGATTTGTTGATAATGTGCTCAAAGTGAGCATTAAATGTAAGTTTTGAGTCCAAATGCACGCCTAGATCTTTCACACAGTTGACTCTGTTTATTATGACATTATTAAGTTTATAATCATATTGGATAGGATTTTTCCGCCTTGTAAATTGTATATGTAGACACTTCGCAGCATTAACCGTTATTCTATTATTACTGTAGTATAGTGAAAGTCTATCCAAATCCTCCTGAAGTTTTGAACAATCCCGTAACGAATTAATCTTCATGTAAATTTTTGTGTCATCCGCATAAAGTATGAGTTTTGCATATTTTAAGCATGAACCTATGTCACTTATAAAAGCTATATAAAATAGCGGACCAAGTAGCGAGCCCTGCGGCACGCCAGAGGGGACAGATTTACAGTCGGAACGACTTCCACCCACGACCACCGCCTGTCTGCGATTAGAGACATAGGATTTCACCCACCGCAGCAGATCACCATGTATGCCAAGATGGTAAAGTTTTCGCAATAATATGACGTGATCAACACGATCGAAATTATATAAATAGCTAATAATCATTGTGTTATATTCTTTTGGCCAATAACTCCGTATAGTATATGCTCCTTGTAAAAGGCCCCAGCCAACAGATCATATGATTCACCCAGTAGTGAATCATATGATCTGTCGTCGATGATGCTGATAATTATGAATGTTCTTTAGTTGCACTGTAACTGATGCATACAGTTGGAGTTAAATATGCTTCCCTTAATGGTTTGGTGATGGGTTTATGTGTTGATTTCAATGAAGACTGTAGTTTTCTAAATAACTTTAGTTAGCTTCGCTTTTGTAAAGACAAATAGAACTGTAATTCTATGAGTTTTAACTACCTTTGAAGTATAATTGATAAAAATCAAAGAGAATTCAGTGTCTGTTATAATAACGCCAGTACTTTGTAATTTTGATGTTGTAGTAAAAATCACAACGCCAAAAATAGTTAAGAATATAAATTGATGTACTGACGACAGCGTAGCGTGTGTAACAGGTGCACTTTAAAACCCGCCTCTATTACGAACAGAGTAAAAGTGTTCAAGGTCAAACTATTACTGGGTGATTCCTAATAATCCTTGTAGTTGTTACGCATCCATCAAACATTGTAGACGTGGTTTATTTGCCGATTGGTTGAAATCATTCAAATTTTACTGGAGATGATGACATATTGGACCCAAAAACACCAGCTACTTCCAATTATTTTCTTTCAAGGATTCCTGTTAAGGTTTAGCAAAAAAAAACTCGTGCCCCTTTAAGTTCCTCAAATAAATTAAAATTTTATAAATGTTCAGTTAGTTAACGTACTGTAATAGATTCGTTGATTATGTGATTATTAAAATCAATTATATGGCTGTAATAAGTTACATATAATTCGAGAATTATATAACTATAGAACATACAACTAAAATAATAATATAAGATACTAATAAAGTATGGTATTTGTCAAAAAGTCATATAATTGTAGAATTCGATAAATTTAAAATAACTAATTTATCCTAAAAATATTCAATTAGGAGTAGATTAACAAGTTTTTAAGTTTAACGGCCAGTTTCAAATATATACAGATAGTAATAGGCGTGCCAAAGATTAGCTATCGAGCAACCTCTGTTATTTATCGTAAATTAGTAAAGAATGTAAACTATTTGTAGTTGGAATATTGGAGCCGGCGGCTATAATTATTGCAATGGTTAGAACTCATCGAATATTGTAATTTACATTTATCTTTTAATACTGGATCAGGTAAAATACCTTTAATAAAATTACATTTTTTAATTGTAAACATAATGCAGGAACAACTAGATTTTGGTGGTTTGAATTGCTAAGACAAACTTTCCGTCAGCAAATCGATTTTAAATTATCATTCGATACATAATGGAAGTATGCATTAACGGTTTTGAATTAAGAACACTCTTATCTTGAAACTTGAATACAATATATTCCTTAGAGTCTTTAAGTTTTTGGAAATGACAATAACGGTATATTTTCCGTTTCTATGCCACGCTCTACCACACTATTAACTAAATGATCGATGTTGTAATGCAATCAGTATTTTTGGTGAGATAATTTCAAATTGATTCACGCATAAAAGATACATGATTTTTGAAGTAATATATCTTCAAATGTTTTCAAGAATTTAAGGCAACTTTATGAATTGATAGTATTCTACGCTACTCGGGTATTAATAAACCTTCAAGATGAGGAAGTCAAGCTAGCACAATCAAATAAGTACAGAGGTAAATAACACTCTTGACCTCATTCAGGGTAAGTAAATTTCGTAAAGATTCGTATCTGCATTTTAGGCATTATTTGCATTTGCATAGCTTCCTTATGAACAGAAAAAATAGTCCTTATTACTATAGAAAATAAGAATTGATGTCAAAACAAATCAGACTTCTTTAACAACAACTTCAACTACTGGTTTAAAGTATACTTCTTGGTATCTGCAAAGTAAGTTGATAGAGTAACATCGACGAGAGAGACATTTTTTTAAATTTATTTTGCACCGAATTCTTTGCTATATTCGCTTCGACGACAACTTAAGGAAATTATCGTATCCTCAAATCACTCTTACTTTAGGTATTTATGACAAGTTTTTACATGGCAAACGATTATTATTTGTAAAAATACCATTAATATTCATATCCTACTAAAAATGGGGGCAAATGAGGGTTGCTTAAAGACAATTTCACTGGACAATTTGTCTTCCAGTAATTCTGCTGCCATCTACCCCCTCGGGAAATATAGACTGAATGCGGCGTTCATTTCGATCAGTTGCCACATCGTTAGTTATTTAGCTCGGCGCGGCTCTGGCGCCCGGGGCAATCTTCCGAGTGATCGCTCCTCTATATACAGATTGGCAGTAACTACTTACTATTTCAGTAGGCCAGTCATAACGTTAAGAATGTTATTATGAGCAGAAAGAACCAGATACTCAAATGCAAGAAATTTCGTGTATTTGAGTGTAACTTAATCTTTCTTACTTGCGATCCAAACGTTTATAATCTGCATAATATGGTAATTTAATAAACCAGTAACCTTGTTGTGTATTTTCATATCTCTCGCGATAGCTTTCGTCTTTACAATCATTACTGCGTACTTAAGCAAATCTTCAATAAACAGTTAAACGGTAATGCAAATATGGCTTACGTCAATATGAAAGCGATAGCGACAGATTCAGAGTTAGTCAATAAGGAGTCTGGTTCGTGTTCAAACTTTCGGCGATCTTACTATGTACACGTGCATTGAAACACAAAATTATCGATATTTCTTTGAATATTGGAAAACGCATAAAACATACATGAAACCATAGCAGTGCATGAATGATTGGACGTAATGAGAGACGATTGAAACAATATACCTTCACGTGTGCTATAATTGCGACTTTTGTAGTGGAAACGTGCAGTATTATCCGTAAATTTGCCGCAATTATAATTTTGGATATCTACGATATATGTAATGAAATATTTCCTATCCTTTTTCCCGTTTTTTCAAAGATAGTTCGAATTTCGTTTTTCGTATTACTTACGTTTGATTGGCTACGAGATAAATTTACGACGTTCTTCATCCTGTCACAATATTTGTCTAGAATTTAATATGAGAAACAATTTGATAAGAGATTACCGCCCTTTGGACATTTTATCTGATTGCGACTTGTATGAAAAAACGTATTTTATAAAGAGCAGTGATTTCTCTTACAATCATCGTCTTGAAATAGCTATCAACGCTATCAACTATGGTAAATACAAGTGATAGACCCGTTTGTAGGATCTTGTATGCAAGTAGATACTATCACGTTTCCTATATCGGCCGTGAAACACTTCGCAACATTTCGGTGTGAAAGTAAAGGTAATCTGTACCAGAATAGAGCACAGGAGGCATTATTAACACTAGATTTACCAAACCAGTCATTAAGACTGGTCATGCAATTTCAATTCAAAATTCCTACTATATTACACATTTTTTTTCAGAAATGATGTTATGACTTTTGTAGCTATAATTAGAGAGTACGTTTTATAAACTTAATGTTATTTTATATACATTAGTAACAAATATAATTTTTGTTGTTGACATATATTCAAATCGCTGGTATACCTAGTGTTAAAGTAATAAGAAGTATAACTAAGCATGCTTTTAAATATGAAGCTTAAATTGAATGTCATTTTCGAGACAGATTTATTAATTCTCATTATTATTTAGAAAAACCCAATACTCTTCAAAGCGATTGTTTGTCAAATCTGGTATATCCAGGGTTATGGTTCTACCACTTTTTGAATAAGTACACTGACAATACGGCGGTTTCAAATTATTATTTACTACGTGTGTAAAACTTGTTATATCGGCCCAATTCGGTCAAAGTCTCTCCACTAAAAAATCGCATCAAACATCTGTAAATGGATCACAGAGGTGAGCTCTGAGCAGTGACCAGTGACTCACATTATGTTCCATGTTGCACTTTGTATCTGCTCATATGAACCCTTCGTACTGCTAACCACTAATCGGTATCAAGTCATTTGCAGTATTGTTTATAAAAAAATATGATTAATCTAGATCAAAATCAATATTAGTGCCTTTCAACTAATTCTTTCAAGCTTTTACCAAAAACGAAAATTAGGGTTTTTGCAGTATTTAAGTTCAGAAATCTAAAGCATCTTCTGTCTTGGTTCCAGTGGCACGGAGGGCAGTCTTGCGAAGCGGCAGCTGCGTCGTCGTCGGCGGGCGGCGCGGGCGCACCGCTACTGCCAGACTCCGAGCTGATCAAACTATGCCCTATGTGCCGCGTGCCTATAGAGAAGGACGAAGGCTGTGCACAGATGATGTGTAAGCGCTGTAAGCATGTCTTCTGCTGGTACTGCCTCGCTTCATTAGACGTGAGTTATCTATACTCTTTTTTTTTACTGTTGCTGTTGATTTTTACTGCAATCAAATGAACAATTGTAATGGGTCTATGTGTGAATCCGTTGGTTATTGGAATTTTTTAAATTTCATATCTATAATCAAAGTCAACATACACACAGTATGTTAATTAAGATTGCAAACTTCAGGCTAATGTTAGCACGTCGCAAACACATTACCATACAATGAAACGCGATTAACGTGAAATAATCAATCGGAAGCGGAGACGGACTGCAGTTGCTAGTAGTCGCGTTACCACGATGACAACTGAAACGAGTCGCCTTGATATCTCCCGGTCTTGCGAGGATGTGAAGACGACTAACTCTTAGTGTATTCATGACGCAAATCGAAACGACCGATATCGCATTGATGCTGCTGACCATGTCAACAGTATAAAACGTAGATCATTAGGAGCATCTCCCGAAGTCCTTGAACATCATTATATGTAAGGTTTAGATAATATCTGCCTCCATTACAGGCCTTCTATTTTCTTTCCTTTCTGTCTAATTTTTGTTATCTTTTACTAATACATAATGATAGAATAAGATAAATTTAATATAAAATGTGATCTCAAATCATCATATCAGTCGAGAGACGACCACTGTTGGTCAGCCTCTTCGAAGGATCTCCAAACTGAAACTCCTGCGCCCCTTACACCCTCTTCCACCACAATGACCGTCAGCCCTCCTTGCAATGCTCTCTAAGGCCCAACTATTAACACATGAATTATTGTTTTAATTCCAGGATGACTTCCTCCTCCGGCACTACGACAAGGGACCATGCAAGAACAAGCTGGGGCACTCCCGGGCGTCTGTGCTATGGCATCGTGCGCAGGTCTGAAGCTAATTGATACATGAAATTTATAATTTAACACCAGGGGGAATCCCCAACACATAAACACACAGAACAGATTTCTACAACAATAGCGTAATATTTGTTATATACCAAAATAAAATTGGGTACATTATGGAGGGGTTACCTGGTACTTATAGCACAGAGTTACTCTAATATTAGTACCGGAAGCTATATTATACCAAAAGCCATATTAATAAGATATATCTGTACAACAAAATTGTAATTATTTTTGATGTTATGTTGTGAAATAAGTTAACATTTATTATTTATAATTTGTTACATCAAATATGAATAGAACTCCACAATTGAATAAATTTATTCTGCAAAAGCTAAAATGGATACAGCAAATTTTATATAGGTACTGCTTTTTTCTATTAGAGATCTCTTCCATTCGTTGTATCGTTTTAGAAAGTTACATCAGTCACTGAATTGACTGTAACACAATTTGCTGACAATTCTAGGCTATGATTAGTTTGATAGCCTTGTTGTTTAGATTTTTTTGTTATTAAAAAAAACAGCAAAGGAACTGCCCAGATAGGGCCTATGTGCCATACTGCATTAATTGCGGCTGTGCGACAAAGAAACGAGTTACTGAATACGTAATTTTAAAGTAGAAAAAGTGAATGAATAACTCCGAAGACCTATGGTGCCTGAGTTGAGAAGAAAAGAACGTGATAAGATCAAATAAATCTTCAAAGCATTCATGGTAAATGAAGTCGATAGAAGGCGCTTAAGGACGTAATATCGCAAAGCATACGAGCTATATTCCGCGCAAGAGATGAGTCTTATATTGCTCTCTCTTGCTTACTTGAGGACTCAAATCTGTAGGTTATCTAAAGATGTTCTTAATATTGCAGGTGGTCGGCATATTCGCAGGGTTCGGTCTGCTACTGCTGGTAGCCAGTCCTCTGCTCCTCCTCGCGGCTCCCTGTATCGTCTGCTGCAAGTGCAGGTAATTTTTCATCGATATTATTATCGATTAACTGATCCGGTGAACGTTGTACCATACCTTTCAACCAGGGATTCCCAAATTGTTTTAGACAAGAGACTCCTTTTCAAAAATGTCCTGATACCTCAGACCCCCTAAGCCAAATTACTTTAATAGCCTTATCTGTAGTTTTTTCATTTGATGCAAAATACGTATACATATACGTAAAAGAGTAAGCGGCTATAAGAGGCAGCTAGCAGCATGCATGGTGCAGGCAATCGTTCAAGGCTTGGTGCACAAAAGTGCATTTATCAGTGCTAAAAAGCACTGATGAAATTTGTGATTGTTGTGTGCATCGATGCTTGGGTTTTGACGCGTACACATACAAGGTGCGCTCGGTGTTTTACTAAACGTTGTATGTACACTTTATTTTATCTTTTGCTCGAATTTAAAATGTGCAAAAGTGCATGAAAATTTTTCGCATTGTTTATTTTGATTGAAAAAACAATTTAAATGTATAATAAAATAAACGATAAACATTCAGAATTTCATGATTTATCATTTTCAATCCGCAGACTTTGCAATCCCAGCACAAAGAACCTGGAGGAGGTAGACGATATAGAAAGCGTGAGTCCCGGACGAGACGACGACGAAGACATCTCCCGGACAAGATACCTGTCCGATTGACGCCTGACCAGGTACTAGAAAACCTGGCTCACAGCAGGCATTTCACTTGATCAGATACTTCACACCTTAGAAAGCCATAGTCACCTGTAACATCTAGTTGTCAAAATACAAGCAAAAACATATTTTAAAGAGCTTGACTTAAGGTGTTTACGGAGTGCGGCGCATACAAGGAGCTTACAAAGTACTTCCAAAATTTTTGAACAATACGAAATACGTACGAAATGCGTTTATGTCTTACTTAATACTTTTAGAAAGAAGAAATAATTGACTCGCATAATTAATTCTTAATTTCGGAATACTGTAATTTCGGGATGACTAAGTAACAGCAACAAAGATTAAATTACGAATGAACAACTAATCGCAACACATTTTTTCATTCATGACCTGGCTCCATACAACGGAACAAAGGGGTTTGGAGCTTTATATTATACCAATCGCAATGTACTTGTGTCACAAGACTTGTAAACATGAGTTAGTTCACATGGCAACACCGTTAAAATGTACCTATCTATTGTTAATGTTCTCTCACTTATGTCACTACACTTGTAATCAAAGACCAGTATTGAGTCAAGACTTGTAATAAAGTGATTACTTTATTACACCGTTTGACACCTAATTCAATCATCAATTAAAGATTGCATATTGTTTTGTCTAGCGTATTATGATGTTGCGTAATAAATTCTTCCATGATAATGGTTTTGTCTACATCAAATTGTCAGTTATTTGTTTTATTTTATAATAAAATTCACCAGGAAATGTATATATTGAAATAATTGAATGCTTAATGTTACACTCATCATGGGTGGAACACAACATGCAAATAGAAAGATTTAAATTACTTTATTTATTAGAAAAAAGTCTTTCTAACCTTAGCCCGACGAAAATTTACAATAATAATATAAATTTTCGGATTGTGATTCCAACTATCATACTCGAGCAAATTACGTTTTGATGTAGATCAAAACGTTGTCTCTCTACTCTATGGTTGTAGGTTAAAAAACGTTTGAAATTAAAAAAAAAAATTTTTCGCATAAGCATATGCGCATCGAAATAATGGCGTAACTATTAAATAACCAGGTGGAATATTATACTTCGAGCGTATAGAGTAGTTCCACCTTCCACGTGTTACGTTACACGAAAAAATATATTAATTTGCAAAATCTATCAAGTCAGCTTCTTTCTGAATTTGGATATCTGTTGCATAAAGAATCTAAATCCACATATGTAGCTTCATAATTCTTAAAAGGCCTTCCGTTAAAGAGTAGCACAAAGTAATTTTGGTAAATAACAATAATGCAGGTTTTAGAGCGATTTCAGTAATTATTTTGCTCAATAAGCGAAATTAGATAAAATGAACAAAAATCTTTAATTTACAAATTCAAAATATTAACTTTGTTCATGTAGCTGGAGTACTGATACTTATTTTATAAGAACCGGATTGTATGATATTATATCTTCAAAAGGCTATCTTAACATCTGGACTAAACTACTGCATACCATCAGGTGGTGTCCAGTCATTTTCTGAGCCTTTTACTAAAAAAAATGTAATCACATATAAGCAATAGGCACTGGGATTGTTTGGCTGGGTCGCTCTACCTTGCATTTAATAATTTTTCATTTATGTAAATTTTGCACTCTATTATTAATTATGACTAAATAGGGTGATACTACATCAAAAATTGTCAACGCCTTTAACATACCCTAGTATGGTATGTACCCTGGTATGTTTAGTCTTTCTTCAGTCATATAAGCAAGTATTGTAACCTTAAAGCTAAAAATAAGGCTTGTTTTATCCTAATTCGGAAACCAGTTGTGTGACATTGATAAGAAAATCATTATACTTAGACAAACATTATAAATATTACATAGTTTCAAACAATAGATTGTTTATATAGAGGGTGATCTTTGTTGTGAAGTGTATTAAGTTGCCGATTTGGCGTTACAAATAAATTATTTAGTTTTTACCTATTTATAGAGATTTGTGATTTTAATTTAATAAATATTGTACAGATTGTGTTGAGTAATTATTGCATTTTGTTGATCTATTGGTTTATATAGTAACT
The DNA here is from genome assembly GCA_943193645.1 of Acentria ephemerella. NCBI lineage: Eukaryota > Metazoa > Arthropoda > Insecta > Lepidoptera > Crambidae > Acentria > Acentria ephemerella. The sequence continues at coordinate 2,249,737 of OW971887.1, forward strand.
CGATTAGTTGATCGAAAATTATTTTCTTAATATATTTAGTGTTTTATTATACAAATTTAAGATTTCAGCTATATTAAATAAATATAGACAAAGTTTCTGACAGACGAGCATAGTTTTGAAAATTGTGAAAAAAACTATATTATATTTCTTATACCTATGTACTTAATTAAACGCTCATAAAATTACTAATCACATAGAAAAGAAATAAATAAATATATAAAAGGTAAGTTGGTATTGGTAACGAGAATAAGACAGCGTGTGATATAGGCAGGCTTTGATTCTTTTTATTGTCGATTTGACTATGATTTGTACTTTTAAGTACGTAATCGTGATCATTGGATCCATTTAAAAATGAAAATCAATATACATGTAGAAGTGTGTATAAATTCGACTTATGACAAAATAATTTTTGGGCAATTCGGTGTTTCTTGCTATATTAAATTTAAAATTACGAATCAACTGGTTACCTTTCTTGTTTGATATCAATTTAATAAAATATAATTATTGGTAATAATTAAATTTTATGTTGCCGTCAATATTGTTAAGCAAGGTGAATAAAGATTATTACCGTTAGCTCAGAAAAGCTCCGCTCGTCTCAAAGGAGTGGCATACGAAGAATTAATTCCTCATGGAAGTTGGTTGAAATTATGCTGGTCTGGCGGAAATATGATATAGAAATGTCTCTATATTACAATATATAAGACTTAAACCAAGTTTGGTGTTACAATTAAGTAAAAAAGTGGATTTAAATGTCTAGAACTCCAATGGTTGAGTTGATCGTTTAACAAACGAAACTAAAAAGGTGTAAATTGATTGTTGTAACGGAAAATAGTAGTAACAAAATATTAGTGCGTGTTTTAAACAAGTTTATTAAATTTTATTATTGTTTGAAAATTTGATATTAAGTTATGCATGAGACTGACGGATGGGGTGTGGGTGCCAATGTTCATGTCACTTTTGGACAACGCTTCTATAGCAAGTACGTTACATTTTTGTTTCAATATAATAAAAAATTTAATTTAACCTCAACAACGAAATAACATGAAAAGCGAGATGCCCTATTGCTTTTTACATGACCGCTGTAAAATAGTTTCGCTTATAATTTAACAAACACATAATTAAGTCGTGCAGAATTACTCACAATTATTAGCTAATGTATTAATAGTAAGTACTAGTATTTTTATAAAAATCAAAGAGTATGCGTACACCTATTATATATTAAACGACAACGTTCATGTCTCAATTATTTTATTGCCTTGCTAAATATGTTGTCTTCGAAAGGCAATATATTTAACTTTGCTTTAAATTATTTATTTGTATTTAATGTAAATTTAGTGTAACTGACTTTAAATTATAATTGGTGTAAAGTACTATTTAAATTGTGAACAATAGTGTTACTACAATGCAGAACATTAAATGTATATACAAGATTTTAAAGAAAAAATAATGTTGCAGATACAAGTACTAGCTGGTAATCAGAATTTTAATATTAGTATTCAATAGAAAAATCGTTATAATTGTGCACTGCTTCCGTGTGTCTGTACACAAAGCCTTAAATCGTAATTTATTAGTAGACTATTAAATATTTATGATGTAATGTAAATAAGAATTAATATTGTACTTAATGTTCAGAGGGATGGAGGTGTTCCATTTTCACATGTCTAACGGTCGGTTCCAATTTTGTATCTACAATAAGTTTATTTACAAGAAATCTCTGTTATACCATAACATTAGTATAAAGACTCACTTTTTATATTTGTAGATATAATATTGGAACCTGCTATAAATGTGTCCGACTTCCACCGGGAACATATCAATGTGTCAACAAGACTGGCGTCCACGCAACCCTCGCCACCTCCGACCCTCGTCGGCTTGTTGTAGCAAGCTAGTTGAAGCATTTGTAGACTTTAAATTAGTAGGTGGTCTAAATTAAATAAGTGATCTACTATTAAAATGACTTTCAATAAGTTGAATATGAAAATGGTTTTCATTTCATTCATTCATTTCTAATTGATTAACAAATGTTGTGCTGGAAAACTACAGAAGTGTCTAAAATTATTTATTTCAATTCGTAGTAGTCTGGATACTTAAATTTATTTTAAAAAAAACTCTTTAATGGTACTTAAATGAATATATTTGCTATAGACTGTTCACATATTATGGCATTCTATATGTCACTGTTGGCATTTAACATTAAGGATCAATTATGAAGATATTGTAAATAGAGGTTTATTTTTTGTTATCATTTGTACTTCATGTTTATTTTGTGTTGAAGCAGACGTGATTTCCGTTACTCTTATTAAAATAAAGTTTTTTCTGATAAATCTCAAATTTTGTCGTATTTATTCTTAACTATAAGTAATGAAAAAGCAATTTTTGCAAGTATTTTTATTTATATAAGTCACGTCAGTGTGACAGTTAGAGTGGTGACAGTTTTTTGAATGAGAAATGTCAAAACACTGCTGGCAAAATTGTTGTCTAATTTGGAGATGACACGTTGCCATTTCTAAGAAGGATATGGCCTAAAACTGTGATTCAAAACTTAGTCAAATGCAAACCTAACCTTACTGCAAGTTTGCGGAATTGGAAATAAAAGAAAATTGGTCACAAATAAAAAGTTTTAAAAGTCGCCACAAAAGACAAGTTAAACCAGAAAGAGTAGTAACACATTTACAGGATTTTGAACTCTATTTCAATGTTGTTATTCATATAATTTACTTTACAATACACTATTAGGAAGACCACATGAAAGCAACCAGTCATTAATCAGACCAGGATTAAGAGTTCATAAAACAAACCTTTCTACTGGCACAAATCAGACAAACAAATAACTATAAATATTTAAACAATACTAGAAGAATGTTAAAAACTGCTGCAATATCTAGTATACATTTTAAAAATAGGTCCTAGTTATGAAGCTTATGAGTCTAGACAAGTTAACAATCTGCAGCATCATAGCATATTTTGTCCTTTGCTTTGCTAAACTAAATTATTTGTATTCCTTATTATAAGACATCACTTGAATGTTTTATATTCCTGCTTTGTTAAAACTAGCTACACATACATAGTAAAGTGAATACCGTCAGTAGTACAATAAGTTACTTTGACTTTAACATGGTTATCACTTGATAACTATGTTTACTATGTCCTGAAAGTATATACATTTTACAGAGGCAACACACAACAACTAAGTACAACTGAGCATGACAGAGTGCATACAATTATGACCAACAGTGGTTGACTGCCAACTTCCTTACTTGTACCTCAAAGTACCTCAAAAAAATGAAAATATATTAAAATTATTTACCATTTTCTAGCCAATCCTGCAGTACTATCAAATAGCACAGGATATTTGAATTCACCTCTCATATCAAGCATATAATGCATCCAAGTGTTTCTAATTTTTAGTGGGAGCTGTACTCTTGCATTGGCCCGGTTTTCTTTACAGCATACATTTTCTATAGGTACTTTCATAATACGGTTTCTTCCAAATGGAGAGTATGTTACAAATGTTAATTGTTTGCCACCTTTGTGTAAGATGAGGTATCGGACAGATTTTAATGTGAACATCCAGATCATAGCCAAGGACCCTGTACCTGTTGATTATAAGAATTTATATAAATATGAAGCACATAATCACAATGTCACAGGCAAGTATAATATCTAATAGTTTATTTCAGATCGATCTTCATTATGAAATAAAGAAATGAGAAGGAAAATCAGCAAATTTAGCAAATCTTAAAACATACTAACCAACTAGAACAGCAATAGTTCCCAATCCGTTTCTATACTTATTTTCACCAAGATTAATCTTCCTATACCAGGGAGTTTCGTCTGTAATCTTTGACTTGTCTACCGGCGCATCTCTCAATGATGAAAATGCGAATATGCCTAGATATGTCCAAAACATATACTGCACTATTGCGAAGACATTCATGTACATGTAGAATTTAGGATTTTCATATTTAAATAATATTACGTCGCTCAACACTTTCGTATTCACATCGTGTATCGGTTTTGTTTGTAATGAACTTGTAGCCTTTTTACTTATATTTGCACATCCTTTACAAGTCAATGGAACCCTTGTAGCTATACTTCGTCTCAAAATAATTGAAGCGTATGATAAAAGCGACATATTTCAAATCCAGTTTGCTACAAACTATAAGAAAGAGACTAAATTGAAACCCACTCAAACGTAAAAAGTAACCTCATTTATATTCAATCCATAGTATATTACAATACTTACTCCTAAGCAGTCAATAAAAACAGCTGTGGGTGACAGACACAGTTGTCATTACCAACACACTTTTTTTTATTTCGCCCAATGAAAGGGAGACCAAGGCATGTTAGTTAACTTTTACATGATATATTTCTTAGTGAGACAGATACATAGGATAAGCATTTGATGATTTAAATGATAACTCTTAAGCCTATTAGTATTATTTATTATTATTATTTTAAAATAAAATTATAAATAGGGATTTATAATTTTATTTTATGACTGGTTATAATACAATACCTTTTGAGCCTTCACGTCCTAAGAATTTGAATATTACTTTGAGCAATTGAGGGATCAATTAGATGTTCACAAGATTCGGTAATATATTCCATTATTGTTGCGATATCACAGCATAATTATATGTAATTTCACGTTTTCACTCGATACCTGAGCAAGAAAAACCTGTGTACTTTTTATATAGTAATTTCAATAGCGATTATTTATTAATTAATTTAACAAACGGTTTGTTGTCTCAGGAGTTTAGCGCTATTAAATATAAAAATATTACAATTTTATTTAAGTGTATATTGTGGGCACATCGCTATTATATTACTATTGATAGGTACTCTTATTCATATGATATTAATTTGTATATTATTTATAGTAATTGAGAAATTAATGCTGAGCCGGCGAGAGATGATCAGGGCAGTATGTTGCATGCTGCATTAGAAATCGAGTTATTTAAAAAAATAAATAAAGCCTGTGCTTGTGTACTTATGATTATCCGTTACCTTAACTATGTCATAATATGTTAAATGTTATCCTAATATTAGAAGATACCTTTAAAAAGGTACAATTCAATTTAGGGACTTGGACTATTTGCAGAAAATTGATGTTGCGTCACTAGTTTGAAATAAAAAAAGTTACATCTTGTCTGTGGTTAATTCTCGGCGTCTTCGTTGTGTAGTCGCGTTTGATAATAATTACATGAAAATACTTAATTATGTTTCTTTGCGGGATTTAAGAGATTGAACCTATGTTTTATCTTTTTTTCGAAACGAACGCCGTTCAGCGTTGATCGCACGCGTCTAATAAGCACTACAGTCAAGATGGCTGATATAAAGGTATGTACCATTTGGCGGCATTTTGACTGCTAACGGTCAGTTTATATTAATTAATATTTTCTTTTGTTAGATTTCGTTCAATATTTCTCGAATTATGTTTGTTATAATTGATATGACTGTAATCTATGCAAATTCTTTCATTACATTTGTGTTAAATGAAACCGTAAAAGAATGATCACTTATTAATAATAAAATATTGCACCTACTATAATTTTATGTTTTATTTAAAATATATTTGGTCTATATTTCCGGGGTTTGGATTAGTGATACGAAAGTCAGTTAATTCAAATTATTTACATCCTACCCTCAAAGTGTGTACTTCTGAGCTGGAGCTTATGTACATAAAATGTAGCTTAATCATATTCTGTCTCCTTGAAACTACCTTCCTATTTTAGACAGCATAATGCAAGTGAAATTTTGTTTAGAATTCTCGGCCTAAATATGGGAGTCATAAGTACAATCCAAGAAAAATAATATTCAATGTAGACATAACCTTTTTGCAAGGATATAATGCTGTTTGTAAAGCTTACAAGGACTATATAACGTATAAAATGCTTCAATTAGTAATAGTATATTATTATGCTAAGTAAGCTTAAAAACAGATAAATTTATCCAATGGCTTCATTACAATTTAATTGCAAAATGGTGATATTTTTTTCTGTAATTTCTATTCAGCCCTTCGATACAAAATTTCTGTTGACACGTTATTTCTACAAAACCAAATAGATAAATTAACCTATGGCATTTGATTAAATACTATACATTATCCATTTTGTGATAGCACCTATTGAAAGGCACAATTCTAGGACAGTAGGTACAGTCACAAACAACAATATGCATCAATTTTGTTTCTAGACGATATTTTGTGGCACTGAAAATAGCTGTTTTGAATAAAATTTATGGACAATGCCACTTCTTCATTGCAACTAGAATGCACATGCAATGTTATTTAAAGTCGACAGTGCAATATTAAAGCACTGGCCTTCTTTTAATAGATATCTTAATAAATACAGACTGCAATAAATTTAAAGAATGGATCAGCTTATAAATAATGCAATTACTTTGAAGCAAAATAAAAAAGGAAACTTATTTCATAGAAGATTTTGATTGTTTTGGAAATTCAATCTAATCTTAAACTAGTCAATTATTAGAAAGGAAAAATATTTATTCAGTGTCAATGGGTTATAACCTAAAAATTAATAACTGAAACAATAAACAATGAGTTATGATCATGAATCAATCTTTAGTAAACATAATATTGCAGCTGTGTTACTAGTTGCGAAACTGGTTTTCTGTGAAGCAAGTAACAGATTGTGCATTACTATTGGTATTTTTCATATTATAGATAGATTGATAGAATAAGCTTATTGAATTTTTAATTCTATTCTCCAGTCAATGTTCAACAAAATAAATAGTGCTACTCAAAATGGCACGTCGGAGGCTGCGCCTCCGGCCTCCAAAGGACAAAAGGGCTCAATTGAGAAGATTTACCAGAAAAAGTCACAGTTGGAACACATCTTGCTGCGACCTGACACATACATTGGGTCTGTTGAACGGGCCATGGAGACCATGTGGGTCTTTGACAAGAGTAAGGAATGTATGGTGCAAAGAGAATTGACATTTGTTCCAGGTAATATGGTATTTTAGTTTTAAAATAAACCTTAGGATAGTATGCATTATGAGCAACAATAAAACTATGGTTGAATAATAATAACTAATAACTACAGAATTTACATAGTTTTCCAATTTTCATTTACAGGTTTATATAAAATATATGACGAAATCTTAGTGAATGCAGCTGATAATAAACAAAGAGATCCCAAAATGGATGTAATTCGTATTGAAATCAACCAAGAGCAGAACACTATTTCAATTTACAATAATGGCTGTGGTATACCTGTAGTAATGCACAAAGAAGAGAAAATGTATGTCCCAACCATGATCTTTGGACATTTATTGACATCATCAAACTATAATGATGAGGAAGAGAAAGTGACTGGAGGCCGAAATGGTTATGGTGCTAAATTGTGTAACATATTCTCAACAAAGTTCACAGTGGAAACTGCTTCAAAACAATACAAGAAACATTTCAAACAAACATGGGGTGCAAACATGACTAAAGCATCAGAACCAAAGATAAAAGAATCTGGGAAAGATGATGATTTTACTAAAGTGACTTTTAGCCCTGACTTAGCCAAGTTTAAGATGGAAAAATTAGAAGATGACATTGTAGCGCTAATGTCGAGACGCGCATATGACGTGGCAGCCTCTTCACCAGGTGTGAAAGTATATTTAAATGGTGAAAGACTAAAAATTAATAAATTTAAAGACTATGTAGATTTATACATAAAAGGTAAAGAAGATGAAAATGCGCAACCATTGAAAGTAGTGTATGAAAAAGTAAATGACCGCTGGGAGGTTGCACTTACTTTATCTGACCGAGGATTCCAACAAGTTTCCTTTGTGAATTCTATTGCAACCACTAAAGGTGGAAAACATGTTGATAATGTCTCAGACGGTATCGTAAAAAATGTTTTGGAAGTTTTAAAGAAAAAAAATAAAGGAGGTGTTAATATAAAACCATTCCAAGTGAAGAACCACATGTGGGTCTTTATTAATTGCCTCATAGTAAACCCAACCTTTGACTCTCAAACTAAAGAAAACATGACACTCCAAGCTAAAAGCTTTGGATCAAAATGTAATTTATCTGAGAAATTCATTACAGCAGTTTCAAAGTCTGGATTAGTTGAATCTGTTTTGACTTGGGCCAAATTTAAGGCTCAAACTGAGCTTGTGAAAGCATCTGGCAAGAAACAAAGTAAATTGAAAGGCATACCGAAGCTAGAAGATGCTAATGACGCTGGCACAAAAAATGCTCATCTCTGCACGTTAATACTCACTGAGGGAGACTCAGCCAAGACATTGGCTGTGTCAGGACTTGGAGTGGTAGGCAGAGACCATTACGGCGTATTTCCATTGAAGGGTAAGCCTTTGAACGTTCGTGATGCGTCACACAAGCAAGTTTTAGAAAATGTGGAAATCAATAACTTGATTAAGATCATTGGATTGCAGTATAAGAAGAAATACAATTCTGTAGATGATTTGAAATCATTGAGATATGGTAAGGTGATGATCATGGCCGATCAGGATCAGGATGGTTCCCACATCAAAGGCTTGATTATCAATTTCATTCATCATAATTGGCCAGAGTTGTTGAAATTGCCATTCCTGGAAGAATTCATTACTCCTATTGTAAAGGCAACTAAGAAAGACAAAGAAATATCATTTTATTCATTACCTGAATTTGAAGAATGGAAGAGGGATACTGAGAACCATCACACTTATAATATCAAATACTACAAAGGTTTGGGTACTTCCACATCTAAAGAGGCAAAGGAATACTTCCAAAATATGGAGAGGCATAGGATTAGGTTCAAGTATGGTGGTCCCACAGATGACCACCACATTGAGTTGGCATTTTCAAAGAAAGGTGCTGATCAACGAAAAGAATGGTTAACAAACCACATGGACGAAGTGAAGAGAAGGAAGGAGATTGGTCTTCCTGAAAGATATTTGTATACTAAAGATACAAAAGCTGTATCTTATTCTGACTTTGTTAATTTGGAGCTGGTCCTCTTCTCGAATGGGGATAATGTTAGGTGAGATTATTTTTTACAAAAATTTTATTATGTCTGGAAGTATATATTGTTTTCAACTTCCTTGTGATTCTAGATCTATACCATCAATGATAGACGGTCTGAAGCCTGGCCAACGTAAAGTGATATTCACTTGCATAAAGCGTAATGACAAACGCGAGGTCAAAGTAGCCCAACTGGCGGGTTCAGTCGCCGAGCATTCGGCTTACCATCATGGTGAGTAGGAATCAAATTATTTCAAAAATCTGTCTTCATTGTCCTAAAAAGTAAAGGTATTAACATTCCAAAACAATTTTGGTATATCGGATTCCTTCTTTTACAACTAAAATCAAATAATGACATGCTTTATAAGTCAATAAATGACAGCAGATGTATATGAATTGTCGAAGTGTCAATTAGTTCAGTTATTTTTTCCTTAATTATTCAAGGAAAAGCCAGATTATTTCTGATCTAGAGAATGCCAAAGAATCGACGCTATGTTTATTTGGTTTCCAGGTGAACAGTCCTTAGCTATGACGATAGTGAATTTAGCCCAAAATTACGTCGGTTCAAACAATATCAATCTTCTGGAGCCGCGCGGTCAGTTTGGTACGCGGCTCTGTGGCGGCAAGGACTCCGCGAGTCCGCGTTATATTTTCACTCTTATGTCACCGCTGACAAGGCTCATATTCCACCCGCATGATGACCCTTTGCTTGTGGTGAGTATTAATTGAGGAAAAAAATTAACACAGTTTAATGAAAATGATAATAATGAAATATTTCTCTTGCTAGATGATATCTTTAAACTGTGAAAAAACAGTACACCCCCCCCCCCCTCTAATTACGAATTCCGCTTGTTAAAAGTGAGTAACAAAAAATGAAGACAGTAATAATTTATTGATTCTCTGGAACATTTTAGCACGAGTTTGAAGATAACCAAAAGATTGAGCCAGTTCACTACATCCCGATCATCCCTATGGTTTTGGTGAACGGGGCCGAGGGTATCGGCACTGGCTGGTCCACCAAGATACCTAACTACAACCCTAGAGATATTGTTGAGAATATACGGTAATTATTTGATTTCTACTAAACTTTATTTAAATGTCAATTCCATAATAATTTTATGGTGTTATAATTTGGTGCTAACTCCATCCAACTCTTATTCTGACTTCAAACTGAGGTATTTTTTTTCTAAATTATTTTCTCAAGTCTAAAAATATGGCAGGTATCCATATTGAGTAAAAGGTGAAGTGTGATATACATTTGAATGTTAGTGACTTGTTTTTAATTATCTTATTCCAGTCGTATGTTAGACGGGGAGGAGCCTAAGCCAATGCACCCGTGGTACAAAAACTTCCGTGGCACCATCGAAGGTTTCGGCGACAAGTACGTCATTTCCGGCGAGGCGGCAGTCTTGCCCAATGACAAGATTGAGATTACGGAGCTTCCTGTCGGCGTGTGGACTCAAAACTACAAGGAGAATGTTCTAGAACCTATGCTGGGTACAGACAAAGTGAAGCCCATTATATCTGAATATAGGGTGAGTTGTTTTTGTTACTAAGCTTTACAAAAAAAGGATATGTAAAAGAAACTAGTTTATTAAAAGATGTGACTCATTTACATAGTCAGTGTTGAAGTAATATTCTTAAATTCAAGATACAAATATAAGATCAAAAATAAGATATACATAATTTACCTTAATAAATCTATCTCAAGGGCTTGTTGGTAGAAAACTAATTTGTGTATAAAACTTACCTATGCATACTATTTCTTGTAAATTTTATAGTATATTAATCTGTACATTAAGGAATATCCATCATTGATGACACTAGGTTAACCCACATACATATCTCTACGATAAGTTTCACAGCTTTATCATATTTAAATAATTAATATACTCAATGTTGCACCAATAAAACACTTCAAAACATTGAAACATCTATGTCACTACAAAATGTTTCGTGAAAGAGTTTTTCTATAATAATTTACCTTCAGATGGTTTTGCTTTCATAATATCACACATGTATGAGTTACTGTAAAAGACTACTGAAACCCAGCTTAATATTGACTGATGTATACAGTAATCCCCCCTATAACGCGGTAGGAAACGCGTTATAGGTGTATTCCCGTATAACGCATTTTTATGACCTCGTATAACGCGTTACATATAAAACTAATATTTTTCTAACAGGCCTTTGATGTCGAGGACTTTAATTCTTGAACAGATGAAGATATTAATCCAAGCGTTATATGGAATACCCGTGTTATATGGGGAATTGAAATCGCGTAGTAAATGTACCGCGTTGTAGGGGGATTACTCTATTGATAATATTTCGATGAACTGGACTAAGTATTGTAGTATTGCATATTTGTTTTAAGCTAATTATTGTCAAAATTAGGATGATGGCCATTGTAAAGAGATATTAAAAGACGAGCACCAGTTGACGTTAAAACTTAAAATGGCATTAATAATACATCCGCAGTTACTGTAAGATGTAAGAAAATAAATTAATTTATTCTACATCCAGGAATACAATACTGACACAACTGTGCGTTTCGTTGTGTCTCTACTTCCGGGGAAATTGTCCGAGGTGGAGGCTGAGGGGATCCATAAGGTGTTCAAATTGCAGACTACTACATCTCTGACCTGCATGACTGCATTCGACCATAACAACTGCTTGAATAGGTAAATACACAGGATAAATATTTTAATTTGTCACTTAACAGCCCGCCAGGGGGACCTTAAAAATAGAATACTTGAGTCTATTCATCATCACACTTATACACATGCCACCGCAGAGCACAGGCCTTCCTACATGGGAGAAAGACATGATGAGATGAAACTATAACACCACCATGCAGTTCCAATCCGGCTAGGTGGGTGAAAGCGCCGTCGCTGTTACAACCGGGATAAACGGCTTAAGAGCTCGAGATAAGAAATTTGATTGACCCATCCAGGGACCAATAACATGCCAAAAGTTGCTTTGTTTTGTTATTAAAACCAGAGTGTTTGAACCACTACGCCAAAGAGTTCCTCATGAGCGCCCATGAAATTTACTTATTTTCTGGCTTTCCAGCCACTGCATCCCTAGAGAACATGTTATTTTTTCGGGAAAAGTTCCTATCTATTCTTAGGGTGTAATATATCTCTACGCCAAGTTTCATCTTAGGCGTTAACATTCAACCGAATTACTTTCTCAATTCATAGAATATTAGTATGGAATAATATCAGTATCCAAGTTTACTTTTTAGTTTCATTTATTTATTTAACACTTAGACAGGACAAATGTGTGTGTGTGTTAAATTTTACTTGTAATTTCAATTAGTGTTTGAGAGATATTTCGGAAAAATATCCAAACTAGAAAAATACTTTGTCCTGTTATGAATTGCTTCACTATTGGGGTGATTGCTTTGACTGCTGAGTTACCGAGGCCTTAGGCGAATCAACCCGGTACGCGGTCGCAACTGTTTCCGCACGTGGCATTGGGTTAAAATGCCACGTCAACTTCATTTTGACGAAATTACTTCATTATAGTGTTGTGTTCCACCAGAGTCCTTAGAATCGCGATTAAATAGCGATTCTAAGAATACTGGTCTAACGATTCTGAGGTCTGGAGGATCCTAGATCCTCTAGAGTTCTAGATTATAATTTTTTTTAATAGTGTTAAAAACAAGTTCTTCCATGTTTGTCCAGATACGATAAAGTAGAAGAGATCCTTCGCATTTTCTTCGACCTCCGAATGAAGTATTACGCCCGTCGTAAGGATTACCTTGAAGGCCAACTGCAAGCAGAAGCAGACAAGTTGTCCAACCAAGCCCGCTTCATCCTGGAGAAGTGCGACAAAGGACTCGTTGTCGAGAATAAGAAGAGGAAAGTCATGGTCGAGGAATTGATTAAGAGAGGTTGGTGTTTCACTTTGTTACAGTAGAAATAAAAGTCAAGGTATAATTCATTTTGTCAGTTCTCCCTGAAATCCTGAAAGAAATAATTATAATAATGTAATGTGTATATATATAAATATTTTTTATTAATTGTAGCATTTTATGTATATTTGTCATGGTTGCATCTACTCTGAATTTGGATTTATACATCCATTTTAATGCCGCAATTGTATAGTACTCATTAATGTTAAATATTTTTTAGATGGCAGTTGATTGAGAAATTTTTGTACATTTTATTGTTACTGTACTATTATTGTTTTTTTTATGTCTGTTCACCATAATTATATTAAATATAATACAATTATGTAGTTTCTCAAGAAGTGAATACCTATGCAATTGAATAATAAATATAATTCTTTAAACTTAAATAGTGAAACTCCTAGCAAACTGTTAATAAAAAATTGTTTTATGATTTATGACACTAAATTAAAAATGAGTTAAACTTCTAGAAAAAGCGTAAATATTCAGTAGCAATATATTTAAAGAATTTTTCTTGCAACAAGAGAATAAATAAGATACATTCAAATTTGTAATTAATGTACTAAATATACTATGTATATTTAATAAACAGGATTTTATTGACTTTTTATTAGCTGTACTATTTTAGAATACATTTATTTATTATTTTTTAATACATTATTGTCTTCTTGTTATTTATATCTAAGACTTAGTTATTGTACATCCCACTGCCTATTTCCCCCATGTCCTAAAAATATTATTGCGTGTTGATTATAGGTTATGCTCCTGATCCAATTGCTGAGTGGAAGAAGCGAGCAAGCAAGATGCAAGGACTTGTAGCGTTAGAGGAAGATGAACAACAGGAGTCTGAAGAGGAGCTGGAACCAGAAGACAAAGGCAAGCCAGTGGACCCTGGTGAGTGGAATAAGTCTAATTTTATTTCAATAATAAGTTATTGAAATAAAATTAGAAACAAAACATAGACAGACTTATTGCCAAGCAGCAATCTCTTCCTGGCAACCTGTCTGGAAAGGTACAATAATAATCTGAAAATTAATATTTTGGATGATGAAGCTGATGTCCTTTTGCAGAGAAAGCATTCCAACAGCTGAAAGAAGTGAAGAAGTTCAACTACCTGCTGGGTATGTCCATGTGGATGCTGACCAAGGAAAAGAAAGATGAACTGCTCAAACAACGCGACCATAAACTGACAGAGTTGACAGCTCTCAAGTAAGGAATATGCTTATATCAAAACTATGACTATTTATTTATCTAAGAATTTTTTTGGTATAAATTTATCTGGAATAGTACATCAACCAGTCTTACTGCGAATCTATTATTAACATGCTTCAATTTCAAGCGAATCGATTTTGATATTGAGCAAGCCCGCGGCTCAAGTAATTAATATATATGTATAAAAAAATATATAGAATTATCTATCACCCTGTTGTACTACGTCCAGAGGCCAGAAAATTATCTGTATAGTCCATGTAATTTATTCCAAGACATTCAGACAATTTTTTACCTCAGGCCAGTGGTCAATTAAATTCTTATTTTGCAAGTAAAATAAGTAAGCAACTGATGCTGGGTTTCAATACTGTATCTATGCATATTTTTGTTTACAAGGTATTGAATTTTTCTTGTGAAATATGCCAAATTTAAATGCCTCGTAAGCAAAACCTTATGTTCTGGGATTCTGATACATGATGCGCTTAACATAAACAATCCATTATGCATCGAAGTCTTTCAGATATGCAAATATAATAACTTCTTTGGTGGCAGGGCAAAGACCCCGTCGATGCTCTGGCGCGATGACCTGGATGCTCTGCTGCTGAAACTGCACGAGGTCGAAGAGAAGGAGCGACAAGACGAGGCCTCCACCAACAAGAAGACTACTAAAGCCTTCGTGAGTTTACTTGCTTCAATTACAGTATATTTTTTATTTCAAAGTATTTATTGCCAAAATATTAACGCTTAGTTATGATCTTGGTGATACTGTGAGGCCTCCTCCAGCTCTATATCTTTGTTTTATAGGTTATTGTGTTTCATACTGAGATCTTTTTCACTATTTAAGAATGATTTAATTTCTTTGAAATATTTTATTCCCATAACTATGCTTCTCTACATCCTTTGTTTTTGACACAAATTCTCAAATATTCTCCATTCGCATGAAACTACACCAATTTTTAGACAAAAATGTAACAACACTATACCTGATAAAATATACAGCATCCAACCGATCCCGCCATTACTCGTTTCTTTAATTTTTGATTCCTATTTAAATTTATATGCAACTGGATTCAGATTATGCCTAAAACTTCACTTTTTGTTCACTAAAACGTTGCCAGATGTGCGATCATTATGCAAGATGTACGGTAATTTTGAGTGTCAGGTGATAGAAAATAAAATTGGTATCACAGAATAATTAATCAAATCTCACGATATTTTATTCAGTTCTATGATAATTTTTGATCTATGTATCCATAGACCATTTTGCTTTAGTTCAATCATTGGATTCTGTTCCAAAACAGATACATTTTGAGGGCAGGATAGCTCTTTTATAGAGATCTTTTATATTAGAACATTTTGGAATTTATATTATTTAGAAATCAATTTTAACTCTTCCCAATCCCTCGACGGCTCGAGGGATGGGAGAATACCCCTCGTCAGAGGAGGCCAGACGGCCGAGGGTCAGGACGACAGAGAGAGGTATCGGCGGACAATTCTGGCGTTATCGAGCAATATATATATATATATATATATATATATATATATATATATATATATATATATATATATATATATATATATGTCATATTATTATTATTATTTTTTATTATCACACCAAAACCATACCCAAAAATAATTCCTTTGTAATTCCAATAGCTTGAACTAAAAGTATGTTTGAAAACAAAACAGTGAAAATGTGGAACATAACTGCTTTAAATATCGAATAAAACAAAAATGGTCTACAAGCAAAATTAACAGCGTTCTTTTTTTTACAATGCATACAATCAGATGGAAAGAATGAAGGTATTAACAACATATAAAATGTCTTTATTTTAAAAAATATCTAGAATGTCTTCAAATTGCTGTGGTAATCATTAATAACCTATTTGTGCAACTGCTGCACAAGTAGGCAAAAGGGTTTTGTATATTTTTTTTTATTTTAATGGAGTTAAAATCTTTCTCGCGTACGCCTTACTACGCATAAGAAGTTTTGGCCATAAATACACTAATGCGGCTTGGTGGATAAAAATTTATCATAAAACTAATACCAACAGCATAACCTACCTTCTGAAGTACACAGTTCGAAATTAAAAAGAAAGTTTTCGCCCAATCAGTACGGCGAATCTAGAGTAGAATAGAAGAAGTATATTTTTTAAATCTTTTATGGTTATTTTACAGAATGCCAACAAAAAGAGTCGCAAGTCTCTTATGGACATCGCTCCATCAGACAATGGGCGGCGAGTGGAGCCTAAGATATCCGAGGATCTCATTAAGCGAATACAAGCTGCGGAAAAAGCTAAGACTAGGAAGGAGGTCAAGAAAGAATATGACCCAGTAAGTAGTAGTTTTCATTATAATGTTAAAATAACCAATTTTAAAGTTATGTCATTTTGGCTCACTGCACTGCATTTTGGAACTTTTGAGTCAAAATTTGACGTACATATATTTGATTGCATATAAGTGTAAATGGTTAAGTCTAAAAGAAATAGTTACACTATTGGTATGAAAATTTATGTTTTCGAATACATTTTTACCATTCATATTAAATATTATTTCTTGATTTTGATCATTAATTAATAACCTTAACGGTGTTCATAAGAAGAAGTTGCACAATCTTTTTTGACTTGAACACTACGTTTGTAAGTATATAATGGTGTAGATTCTAACTATGTTAACTACCGCTCTTTCATTCTATTTGTGTAAGATAAGGATAGACTTTTAGAAACGTAAAGTTGGTGTACGCTCAGGCGATCCATAATACGTTAAAAAGTAAACATGCGTCGAATGCCCGTATTCTTCAGCTACTTTAACTTGTTTAATCATAAAAAAAATTGTTATGATATTGATAATTCTTATTTGACAGGATGATCCAACCGGTATCAGTCCTTCGAGCGGTGAGAAGAAGCCCCGAGGACGGGTGAAGAAGGAGAAAGCTGAGAAGCCGGTGAAGGTGGAGAAGACTGAGAAGACAGATGGAGATGGCCTTAAACAGACCAAGCTCAGCTTTAAAAAAGAATCAAAGAAGGTACTATTAATCTATTGGTATTCTGATTTCTGAATTATAAATGTTTCTAGTCTAAGGCTAGTCCTAGATTTCTTATATAGATAATTTAAATGTATTTAAATGCTTAAATTGAATATTTAGGTATGTAATTAGTTTAATATAATTGTGTTTAATACATTCAAATTATTTAATGGTATCTCTTAGGCATTAAACACTCTTTATATAATTATTAAAAATATAGATCTTTTTGGGCAAGAATAAATCCTATACCACCTTTCACAATTATTGCGATTTTGATTTTCCTTATGAAAACAATTTATGAATATAACATGTTGTGTATTGTGTGCTAGCAGAAGAAGATGACGTTCAGCGGTAGTAGTTCTGGCGAGATGTCTGCCTCTGACGTAGAAGCCGCGCCCGTCATACCTCGGGAGAGAACCAACGCTCGTCGTGCAGCTACTAAGGTATTCAATAATACAAATCAAAGCATTGTTGCTTGTTACAAAATTATATACATAAATTATAAATATATTTTAACTTTGACTTTGAAAAAAATTCTTCTTCTTCTTTGGGGTTTATGGCGTTTTCTTAATAGTTTCCGCCAGTATCGAGTTTTCTGCTTAGGTTGAAAATAATTGAAAGTCCAAAACACAAAAATCACTTCATGTAGAAAAGTTCATAAGTCAGCAGTATATATTTTATGTAAGTGGTGTTTTAAAAGTACACTCCTTTGTAACTAGGTCCAGAAATACAAAGATGGCTCGGATGGCTCAGATTCAGATTCCGAGCCAGAACTGCTAGAGAACAAACTGGACGATGACGAGCCCCACGCTATGCAGCTGAGCGACGACGAAGAGGAAGAGGAATTCAATGTAAAGAAGAAGGCAACCAAGAAGCCTGCAGAGATGGATTCTGGTATGTATACAGTACATGTATTTTACATGACGATGTCTTACAACGATGTTTTTTTTAAAAAAAAGTGGTAACATTGCTTAAAAAACGAAATTTTAAATTTTAATACTACTCGGCAGACCCTCACACTCATTTTTTAGGTAAGTAGTCCTTTGTTGATAAACATACATTCTTCTCCAGATTGCCTTTTCGACTCCCTCATAGAAGACACAAAGAAGGAAGAATCAGAGCCACAGAACAATCACAACAACCATCCGACCACAGTATTATCGAGCGATGATGAGCCGCCTTTACCGGTGGCGAAGAAGCCGCCGCCCAAGCGAAACCTGATGAACATCGACGATAAGAAGAAACCCAGGAAGAGGCCCGCTAAAGTAATGCTCAGTATGGACAGCGATGATGACAGCATATTTGATAGTAAAAAGGTAGATATTTTTAAAACGACATTCAACTAATAGGACTTATATTGCTATAGGGTCAACTCTAGATCAACTCTATAAAATAGAGATTAGAGATAGTGATTTACTGATAAATTGTATTTATAAAAAAAATATTGCCATTCATTTATAACCCTCTTGTCATGGGTCCAGGATAAAAAGAAGGCGAACCCTAAGAAGAAGGCGAAGAAGAAGACGTCCAGTGAATCCGAGAGCGAGCTAGAGGCGAGCCCGCCGGCCGCGCGGGCCCCCGCCGCGCCCTCGGGCCGCGCCCGCGCCGCCGCCAAGTACAACTTCAGCGACGGCTCCGACTCCGACTAGCCTCGCCTCGCTTATAGGTAACATTTGTTCCATTTACGACCGCAATGATAAATTGAAACAACTTTCGGTTTGAATAGGCAAATTGCTTAATAATATAAAGAAACATACAATTTTTGTATCAATGATCGAATCATAACTAATTTCAGATCAACTTTCTGATACTTTATTTTTAAATTTCAAAAGTTTTTTAATTACGAGCAAACACGAGAATTTTAACAGTTTGTTCGAAACATATCTTGACAGGATTCTTTTTTGTTTCAGGACCAGTATTGTACATGAAACCGTTTTTTGTAAATGTGAAAGCACATGGAGGCGAAGCGTTTTTAGTTACAGAAAATAGATCAGTGATTTTGTATGTCTGTTTTCTACGGCTAAAATTATTTTTTTATACAATTTTGACGTATTAGTAGGTTTTCGATAGCTCTGTGAGTGAATGCGAATGAACTTGACACTAACGTCGTATTTAGTGAAGGTTCGCTTCGATAGCGAATATTTTACGATGAACTTGACTCTTGACTATTGGCGTAATCTCTTAATTTTAACTTACATAGTGTAAGCACAATTACTAGTACACCTAAATAATATTTATACTTGGAATGACTAGAAAATAGCATTTTCTCCAGTTAATTTATTTCATGTCTTAGGTAATACAATGCTCAAAACACTATTGTCTGAATGTTTTCTATTTAATATTGAGTAGAAATTTTATACGGTTTGTAAATAATTAATTCATTTTCTTCAAATTCTATTTGTCCTTCTTTTGTAATTTGGTTTCTATAATTGAATTTTTAATTAAGTTATTTTGTTACTCATTAACTACTCTACGCTTGTATTGATATTTCAGTACGTTATGTTCTCTGTACTGTCTATCTATATAAATCTAGATTTCATGAATGTTTCCATTCCATAATATTTAAAAATATATTTTGTAATGAAATTGTATTATTTGTCAATTAATGTTTACAACATTTTTCAAATTTTATGATGTACAAATGAGTTTGATACTCTTTGTTGACAGGACTGCGACTTGTGTTAATCTACAATTTGGGATTAACTAGTATAATAATTGTTAATTTTAAACAATTTGTAAATAAATGAATAATTTTTAGTATCTTTCTCTTTTAATTTTTAAATTAGTTCTATAAATATAGGCTGAATATATATAGCCCATATTTATTTAATGAAACCTGTGTGACGTCATCACTTAAAAGATATCTGCACATATCCGGCTCGAAGGGCCATCTAAACGCTGGTGTTAAATAACATAATAGAGAGATAGTAAAATATCTTTAAAATGTCAAAAACGCGAGCAGAAAAATAAAGTAGAAAATAGCATAGCACTCAACCGAATACGTTAAGTTATGAATACACGTATTGGGTGTGGTACACAAATACTACATCACTCAATTTCCATTACAAAGTCCCATACAGAACTTTGTTTTATATAAGACTTAGCACTTAGCTAAATTTCAAGTTACATCAACTCTACGTTCCAGTCATAGATTTTACATACATATACTATGTAAAAAAACAGCTTTTCTGTCATACCATCAATAAAAAAATCCATGGCATACACCTAACAGATGACCAAAAAACAGGAAGTAATTTTATGTATACGTTATGAATAATGAAGAGTTATAATCACAGATTTTAACTCTTGTTTATATGTGATTTCCGGTAAAGCTCGGCAAGTTTATTTTAATTCAACCCACTACCACCACATTCCAGCTTAATAATATTTGTCTTATCTGTAGAACACTTCATAGAAAGCAGTTTCGTCATAATTTCGAAGGCTATGAATATCTTTTGTGAGATCTATAATGGCTCCTCACAATTCTACTTAAATAATTTTTGTACTTTCAATTTAAACTAAAGTCAGTTATAGTATACAATTTGCTGTTCATCTATAGATTATTGCAAGGAATTAAAATTATACCTACTTCTGTGAACCTCTAGAAAATTAATAACCAATTGTGTCTGGAATAGGCTTGATTCTAAAATATCTATAGACACAATTAATTCGTCTTTTATAACACACTGTGCATCTCGTTTAAATAATATTCAAAAATAGTTGGATAGTTGTGATGTCATGCAACATTGAGAAGAGTGCGTTCAATTTTCGACCACATAGAACGTATTTAAAATGCCTAACAACTTACATGCCTCTTAAACTATAACAATTATTTTATTTGAGAGATCTAATATTAGCTATCCTTTTCCTATAAATATTCAGTGAATGGAAAATAATCACAAATTTTGATTATCAATAATTTGATATTACTATGTATATCTCTATAATTTTACTTAACTCGTTTCCCTTTGTTCAATAATATCTCATCTCACAGTGATTATAAGTAATTATTCGTAATTGGATAAGTTAAAAATATATAATGGTCATGCTCATTAAAAATAGGAAATCTGGTGTTTAGATACTAATAGTTAATTTCATCATGAAAGTCAGTGTCAGGATGGCCGAGCGGTCTAAGGCGCCAGACTCAAGGCAACTTGCCCGCGAAAAGCGGGTTGGGCGTTCTGGTCCTCTCTGAGGGCGTGGGTTCGAATCCCACTTCTGACAATACTTTTTTTATATATTTTTTTTATTGATTTATTTTAGTTATCCGTTAACTTTAAAAAAAAAATTTATTTTTTATTTGATAATCTTCAAAACCTTAGTATTTTGATGCAGCACTAAATAGTTGTGTCTGGATTATTGTCAAATCTATGATTTATCAGTGTGAAATGTAGAACTAATCACAGAATGTAGCAACTTCGAAGCATAATCTCTCTAAAATATCTAAACCTACGAATAATAATAAAGTCTTTCGTTTTACTTCCTTATTGCCAAACATACAATATTGAAGCCAAGTAACTCCACATATTATAATTAGCTATATTTATTTAAATAATTAGAACGAAGTTTCTCAACATTGTGCAGTATTGTTCGGTTTTTTGGAAGCAGAGGGCGGCTTTTTGCTTTATTTACGTTGTTTTTTTTAAGTGTTGAATAAAATACTCGTAGAGGACTCTAATTCTATATATTTGGGTTAAAAAATAAATAATATGTAGTTATATATTCATTTATTAATAATTTTAGTAAATACAAACTTTATTAAATGTCTATTTGGGATTACTTCACGAGGTTAATGAACTAAAGAATTTCTTTAATTAAATTCTGTAAACTTTTTACAGGTCTTATGCAATAAATTATCAATAAAAACTCATCAAATAAACTGGTAATAATAAAAATAATATGGCATTCAATATGAAGAGCGTTCTATAATATAATTAATTACATATTTTAATATTTTTATTTACATTATAATATTTATTCTTAAATAATTCTAAACAATAGAGTAAAGTATACAGATTGTTACTAGATTTAATAAGGTACAATTATGTACGTATAATAACTTCATATATATCGTTTATTTTAATAATGTACAATTTTATCATCAAGAAACAAATTTTAACTGTATTTCAATTAAATTAGTAAAGCGATTTGGTAAGTTTGAAAAATGAACACTCTCAAGTTCAAAATAAGGCTTATGACATATTTTTGAAGTCAAATAGATACATCTTTTTAAACGTGATCGTAATACATAAAACATTAAAATAACCATTACT
Organism: Acentria ephemerella; assembly: GCA_943193645.1. Lineage (NCBI taxonomy): Eukaryota > Metazoa > Arthropoda > Insecta > Lepidoptera > Crambidae > Acentria > Acentria ephemerella. Next base: position 2,272,143 of record OW971887.1, read on the forward strand.
TTCATTCAAAATATTCTAACAAGCCTTTACTAAACAATTGTACTTTCGTTACTCAAATTATATGGAAAACATTTTAGTTACACACTGTTTTCGATTTCTTTTCAATTTCCTTACTGTATTACCAAATTAAAACATTATTTTTTCTATAAGTTTTTTAGTTTTATTTTTATTGTAACACCACCCCTGAAACGAATTGAATTTGTTTGAATTTGAATTATTCAAATGGTCAAGCCGTCTTTGATTCTTTACATTTAAGTGTGAAATACTGTTTTCGTATAATATTTTCAATTATCTGGGGTAATACCTTGCCCTGAATAGATAAAATACATTAATTAGTTTATAAATTCGAACTAAAGTATATTTTTAAACACAAAAATGTAATAATCAAACCATCGTTATCTTGACAGTAAAATAATATTATTTTTGATACATAAAATTCCTCTTATTTAAAATATTAAAAACAATCAATTTTTTCGCTGTAGTTTTGACAACCCTATTTCGGACAATAGAAAGAAAGAAGATAAAGATGAAATAACACAGTAATTAAATACATACATCTTTGACCAAGTTATATGTCAGGGGCGGTTATATATATATTAATACATTGACATTTTTCAAATTTTCATAATAATAAGTGTGAAGCGCTCTTATGGAATTTGAAACACCTTGTTCACATGACCTTGACCACAAATAAAAATTAATTACTTACAATTTCATCGATCAAGCCAGTTTATCAATTATGTTTGTAAGAGTTCTAGAATCGATTCTATTTCTCTGATATAGTATTTCCATAAGAAAATTTTCCTAATTTCATTTTAGGTATAACACGCCCATTCTAAATAGAATTCTATTATAGTATAGAATATCGTACATTCAGTACCTACTTAATTTGCTTTCCCTATCCGAGTATCCCTTAGCGCTCTCCCTGTCAGAATATTTTCCGTTGTATTTGTTTGTATTGAACTTATCACCGTTCCCGTTTTGGCGATACTGCTTTTCACTCGCACTGTAGTGTATTTCCGATGGGCCTATGGTTTTGGACCAGTGGTGGGTCCAGTAAAAATCATCAGGGTATCGAGGGTAGGGGTTCTCTCGGCAGAGGACCACGCAGTAGATCAGGCTGCCCACGAGGGTGATGAAACCGAAGATAAGGAAAACTATTCCCAGGATCCTGAAAACATGAAAACATGAATAAATCTTTAAGATAATAATGATTAAATACCTCATTTCGCTTCTTTAAATAAATTAGTTGCACTATAATCATGACAAACATCTTTTGCATGCCAAAAAGTTAAAGTTTCTATTCTTTAATTTTTTAATGACTACAATTAATTAATAATAAACGAATCATTGTATCAAGAAGAAACCATTATCATCAATATATATTGTGAACAATGTCAAGGTAATGACAAAGATTCCGGTTGTTACTATTGTCACGTTAATGCGAGTAAAAAGTCCCAGGTGCTAGCAGTGTCACGTTGCTCAGAGTGGAAATTTCCTGTGTGATTGTATGTTTGAGATTGTATTATTTGATTCCGGATGGACGCGCTGACCGATTTTGTATTGAACGTGAACGTTCAATACAAAATCCACGCGGGTACCTCTACCCGCGTGGATTTTGTACCTTTGCGAGCCCTCGCTCGCAAAGGTAGTTTTCCTAGCGAGAATGATGGTGGTCCTGTTGCCGCTGAGGGGTTCTGATACACGTATTCTTCTATAAAAATTTTAATTACACATTACACCTATTTCGACTGCAGTAAGGTGCAAATTCAAACAAAATAAATTTAACGATCAGCTGTGACATTGTCCTTCCATTAAAAAAACTTTTTATTTGATCGCTTTAGTACAATTTGCTGTTAGTTTTCGAATTGATCATTTAAATTATTATTTTAATTTTCTTCGACTTTTACTAAAGTAAGTTTTTAATGTACCTAGACTGTATAGGTTTATTTCGTCTTCAGCAATGACAAGATTCGATGAAACTCACGAATTTACCATCAAGGCTGCGACACACATACCGCAGACCGCAAAGACTGTCCCAAAACCTCATGTGGAGAAAGACAATAATTTTAACGACGAGCGTCATCCCAAATTACATTTCCCGTTGCTTTGTAGTTTTTGTAAAAAGCTAAAGTGATTTTTAATGTTCGAAAATAACGTATTGTCACCGTGTGTGAATGGAAACCGCGCCGTTCTTGATTTAAGGAACATAAAACCAAAGCGAGCCAATTTATCTTGGCATTTGTTGAGAAGTTTTGCGAGATATCTTCATTTTAAGATACATTTAGAATGACGATATTATTTCCACGTTTCCTAGATTTACAAGTAAAGTTTAATCAATTTTCAAAATGTATGGTACAATACTTAAATATAAAATGTACCATACATTTTATACTTCAAAATAAAAATGACAAATTTTATCATAGAAGTCTTATTAACGTCTTAATATTAAATGCCAAACAAATAATAAGTTCCTCGAGACTATTGTTAAATTTGACTTTTGCCAATAAATACATAACATTGATTTGTCAATATTTATAATTTTATCGTGACCTTTTTTTGAATATTTTAAACAAGTGTTCGAACAACATTTGTCAGTTTGATACTTAAATTGTTCAACATTATATGTATTTTAGTATATATATATATTTATTTCAATTATATATTCGTGTTATTTGTCATTTACGTATTCGATATACGGCAATATCTTCCCTCGGGTACTTTAATATGGTAATCCTGTCCATCCTAAAGTTACTTGAAGGTCGCCCTATAAAATAGTTAAATTATTCCCTATGTATTTTGTGTTCATTTGGTTTATGGACCATAAAGATATGGTATTCAATTCTATCTTTAAATGGACTGCAATGAATCGTGATCACGTTTTTTCTATTACCTATAATTATTTGTAACTTTTTACAGATCTTTATCTAGTGAGAGGATTAATGTAAGTTTCAACTGTATTAAGAAGTATCAATGGGAAAAAAAAATGATTTCAATATTTCACAACATGGCGCGTGCGTAGTATTCATGCGATTTGAGAACTGACGACAAACACTACCTACTAAGTTCTATTCTATTGAAACTTACTAGGGGTATCGACCCCGAAGTGGCTATTACCGTCCTGAATAAGCAATTTCGATTTCAATTTTTCAGCTTATCATTAGGGGTTTCCCCGAATTCAACGTCTTTGTAAATCACCATCAGAAGGACTTTTTTAATTTTTGTAAGAATAACGCACATTAAAGACAAGTATAGTGTAATTAAACTTACCAAACAAACAAGGGTTCAAAGAATTGCAGCACGATGACGAAACCCAGCGTGACGAGGATGAGCCCCAGGTTCAGCAGCAGCATCAGACAGCACATCCCCTTTACGTTCGGACAGAATGGGTTCGGTGCTGCCATCGCCTCTACCTTCACACCGGCCTGGTGAACCGCACAGACTATTATTAATCATGTTCATATTATTAGTTCTGCTGGGCTTCTTTCGTTGGAGAAGCAGTGTGGGCTCACGCTCTCCTAAATCGGGTTGGTGCGTACAACTAAACGTATCTTGCAAGGCAAGGGGGAGCATCAGATTAGAAATATTGATAAACCCAACAGATATAACTTCTGAAACAATCAGATACCTTCTCCATTCTGGTAAGTGACCATTATGTAGAGACATTTTCAATATCAAGGCTAAAACTTGACATTGTAGGAGCATTGACATTCTACAGACAAGAGATGTCAATTCCTCTCACGCTCTGTAATTACACTGGCTAACTTTTCACACGAAAGATAGCGAACTATTCACGTTCAAATAAACAGGGGTGTAGCGCTTACCAAGAGCTCCTATAATATTGTTCTCTAGGAATTTATAGACAATTAAAAAAGAATTGTGTCTGGATATGACTGGTTTGACAAAATATAATAATAAAATAATATCTCTCACACCCACACATATTAGGCCTAGTTAAGAATACAGGATAACGGATATATATAGAATAATTAGAAAACTTTAATGACGCGTGTCTGGCTAAGTACACGGTATTAATACTGCGGGTAATACTGACGGATTAAAAAGTAAATTAATTGAGAATGGATGAATTGAATTTCTTACCTTTCTAGATACCTTGGATCTGTGTGTGGAGGCGACGGAGGGAGCTACCGCACTCCGGTAGGAGTATACGCTGCGGGGAGCGCGGGACTGCCGGCTGGAAACCAAGATATAATTATTTAGAAAAAAATGGCGAGAAAATTTGCAAAACAAATTTAGATTTGTGACGGGTAAATCACCTGAAAGTTATAAAACATTCAAAAACAAATAATCGAAATCAAAAGGCTCTTTATTTAAATCGTCAAAGTTAAACCCTACCACCTCTTTGACGAATTCTTTAGCTTTTGAGAAGAGGCGCAGGAGAATTCTTAGTTTTTAAAAGTTAGTAATGACATGTACAAATTATTAATATATTTTTTATATTTGATGAAAGTCATTGGGAAATTGACTCTGATGCTTATTATGAATAGATAATCATGTATTAAGCATTACAGTCAGTTTTCACAGTTTCGCTTTTATAGCAGTGTTAAATTTGTTTATAGGTAATTCTTTAATATTGATTGGAAGCTTGTAAATGCGTATACATCGTGCAATGAGAGATTGTTTTTTCTGTGGCGACCAATTAAATATTCGACAGTAGACCAACTTCAGTAGACTTTTGTAACTCCAACGAAAATGCCAACGAGCTTCTACTGAAGTCTATTGCCTTTGACAATGTCTTGTTAAGTGACAAGATTAATTATCACAATGACGTTTTAATGAATCAGCAGCATTTACAAGGATTTAACTAGGATATTACTAGCTTTTTACTGGGAATTTGAGTAGTGTAATACACTCTTTCTTTATGAATAGTAAAATAATTGAAAACTTGTAAAATAATTTAAACTAAAACAGTCTTAAGGAAACCATAGTTAATTTTAATCATTATTTTTACAATATAATACAAGTACACTACAGAAGAAAAAGTTAGATATTGCATACATTATTTTATTTCTGTAAAAAATAATATTTTGACATCCTATTTTTTTTGCTTATTTGCAACGGCTTTCAGGTAGTTAATAAAGTTATTAATAAACGAAGTAGACGTAAGAAGTTAAAAGATTAACCTTTGAAGCGAGAACATGTCAAAGCTATAATTATAAAACAACGCAGAACAAATATTTATAAAAATATAAATGTAAAATATTGAAGTTGCGGAAGTCTACTCTAATAACTGTTATTTTATCAAATATGTTATTTATCAATAATAATATAATATAATCAACTATAACGTTAATAACGTTATAACCTACTATGGCTACTTTTTCACCTTTGATTTATATATGTTAGATATTGTGTGATATTTGTTCATCTTCACTAAGCCATTTTATTAAATGGGAACATTCATCACATTGATTAATAAAACCTTAACACTTTAATGGGAGTTGTAATGATTAAACAAACATAGACTCCTTTTTGGCAGGATTAAAGTTCGTACGCTCCTCGATAGAGGGCGTGACGCGAAAGGAAGCGATGTCATTGGACAGTCAGAGGGACGACATATTTTTTGTTGTGTGGTATAAATAAAGTGAAATAAAATGGTAAAGAATATATAGTGTATTGTAATAAAAGTGACTGTCAAGTAAATAAAACAGTTTTATTTCTTTCGCGTCGTTTACATATGCCCCTAATAGGAACCTTTTCGGAACTCAGTCCCGTTAGGGTCGTGACATGCACCTGACGACCCATATTTCTGGAACATTCCGTGAACTTTTCTTACTGGTATCGTTACATCATTAGGGAGCAGCGACAAGGGCATACTGAACTTTAAGCCATGAACATAAAGTTTATATCATTCGATCGATCTAGTTTTATTAACTCGGAAGCACGACGCGCTCCAAATCAGATGTCACGTTGTTCACGATTTAAAAAAAATGACTGAAGAGGTCTATGCTTTATGGGTTAATAAAGCGTAGTCGGTGTGTCATAGACAAGTTATTACAGGTGTAGTAAAAGTTATTGTGGTGTACTGTGGCAGCTTTCTCTATAAACCAATGTTTTTTACTTTTTACGGTTGGCACTTAAAAAAGAAGGTATTGAAACCTTTTTCGTCAGTTTCTAACAAAAAACGATCCTAAAATTAGTACGTTATTTTGAAATGTGGTGACTTACAATTTATTCTATTACTTATTATTATTAAGAGAAAGCTTTATATTAGTTCTAGTATGTTATTGTGTAATTTATTTGACCTAATTAATTTGTTAAATATTGCTCTGCTTCTTTCTCTGTCATACCTTGCTGGTTGAATGGTAGAAAATATATTCCTTCCTTTTGTGGCGGGAGCCTGTCATAAAGTATAGAAACATGTTCTTATTTTTATTGTTATGATGTTTATGAATTATAAACACTGGAATTTCCTTTGGCTGATTCTGTATTGACTTTACTTTTGATAATATTCTTTTCTAATTATTTTATTCTTATGAAATATAAAAAATAGCTGTTCGTTTGTCTCACTAAAACTAGAAAACGGCTTGACCGATTTGAATAGGTAATAATTTATTTTGTAGGCATTAATTCAGGTAATAATTTCCACCGGCTATTGTACAAATATTATTTACTGTATAAAAAACTGTTTTATTCTATTTTTTACGATGTTGTTATGTATGTACAATAAATTATTAAATAAATTTTAATTGGGGAAGTATGGTATGGAAGTAGAGTATGGAAAATCTTTCAACCGACATGGATAGGTATCATTTCTTCCATCACCATTTCTGATTACATCTAATAGATGGCCTTACAGTATATATCATTTTTTCGAAACTTGTATTTATGTTTTAGCATTGAGGAGCCACATCAGATTTTAAAAGGCAGGCAATTTGCATCCTTATTTAGCAGCCAATTTGAAAGATTTCAAGGACAAATTCTGAATTAGGCAGCTACATATGGAATTCACGAAGTATTACATTAATAAACATTTAGCAGAAATTATGTACATTATAAGCTAAAATTATTAATTCAGTATTGATTGAATTTAAGAAAATTTTTGTGTTGATCTTCAGTTCATACACGAGTACCATTTTATGAACAAGATCGGCCAATTTATGTATTCATGTGATTTATTCTGGATTCAGAGAATAAAATAGTTATTCGCACTAAATTTTGTGAATGTCTCTTTCTCACTCTTATATCGTTCGTTAGTCTCGTTGAAACTTCAGACAAGAAAGTAATTATGTTAATTCTGCTACGATTTCAACACGAAATCAACCCAATTGAATTTGACCATCCATCTATTCAAGGCTGAATCGATTTATAACAAACAATATTGATATAATCCTAATAAACCAGCTCTACAAGTAGTAATTATATTACGTTGAAAAACTATTAGATCGACAAACGAAATAATATTCGGCCGTATCTAAAATGATCCAATATAGTTGTGATTTATTATACAAATCGACATTTTGAATTGGAATCGTGAGCGCAGCAAATTGATTTTACAAGTGAGTATTGTTAAAAATCGCATGCTTCCTTATATTTTGATAACGGAGTGAGAGAGTACTTTGGATGGCTGGAGATTTAACACTTACCTACGACTTTAAACATACTTATTGAAATAAAAATGATTATAAGTGAGTTAAACTCCTCGAAAGATGAATAAATATAATTTGAAAGTATTTTTGTCGAGAATCTCAAAGGCATAGTAAATTTTTTACTATTTTTTTCTAATTTAATCCAAAAACTAAAACTAAAGCAAACCAAAACAAACCTAAAATTGAACTAAAACTTTTTTATGAAATAACCAATTTTTGTCGATCGTCAATCTGATATTGATACAATAGAACTCAATCGTACACAATGCAATATCAACTTGAAACAGCACGGATTTGTAATTATATACTTTTACATAAATATTGATAGTAAATCAAATTAATTTCAAAATATAATACCTACTCTAAACTTTAAGTGCAACAATTCATGAAAGTCAAATTGGAAAAAATATTTGTTTTTATCATATCTAGGTTTTCATTTTGTTTATAGAATATTTGGACTTTGTATGTCGACCAATGTGTTTTAGAGTTATTGTGTCGATTTTAGTTCAAATGAATTATACAACCATAACATTATATCAACCAAAATGTCAAACTTTAACTGATTGATTTTGGTATCTGTATACCAAAGTCAATCAGTTTCGGTAAATACACTATTTACGTAATACGTCACGGACACACCATAAGATATGTCCTGGTTTTTTTTTGACCCACAACAAAAGCCTGAAAGCCTCCTTTCAAAATAGATGCATGTACTCGTTCAAGGCGTTATTTTTCTATGACATAAGTATACTTAGTAAAAACGCGTTGAATACAGAATCTTCCTTTTATATCGATAAAAAGGCATCGACAATAACCCTTTCTGGTCATTTAGAGCCGGAATGTTAATCTGTGCTCACGTTTTTATAAAGTTGACAGTTAAAAAGAAATTATTCAATCAAATAGGTTTACATATAAAAAGTTCGGTTAACGAGACACGAAGCCCTTAGTCACGGTTAAGCTGAACAAATATTTATAAATAAAATGTAAAGTGTGATAGGTATTTGTGGAGTGACACAAAAAAGTTTGGGAGAATCGTTTTTGTGTCAAGCCATAACAACCAAGAAAAGAAAAAAGAAGTAAATCGGGGATCACTGATTGGAGTACATTTAAAAGACATCTAGGTTTTTGAGTGAATTTACCTTCAGTTCGGTTCCTTCAGTCGAGTCATTTGTTGAGTGTTCTATAAAAAAAATGTCGTTCTTGTAAACTCTTTTGCATTCTGTTATTAAATTATTATTAATAATAATAAAAATGTATATAAAAAAACTTTAAAATAAATAGAAATTGCCAATAGCAATAATATAGTTAGGTGTTATTGCAAAACCGCGTATCTAAAATAGATAAATTCCGCGTACCTACCACAGGTAAAGGCCGGGTATCTGCGCTAAATTCGGTCTTACAGAGGAAGGTTATTAAAACTTCATAAGTTATTTCTTTCTAGTGCTTTTAAACAAATTTTTAAAGTTGGCTACATTTTATCAGATATATGAAATTATCCTATGCTAGTTAAGTAGATTTGCACTATCCCCGACGACATCTAGTACAGTCGAACGAATTATCTAGTCCAGAAGTAAGAATGATTCAGATTCTTGAATGTGGATGAGGGAAAAATATATTCAATAGATATTTTTAACATTCAATACGAAGTATATTTAATTGAATTTATATTTTATTATACATAATGAACAGTTATATGAAGTTATCTTCATATAACAATATACTAATTTGTGCCACAATCCCCACCAGCCAAAGGTTGCCTGGGAGAAATCGTTCTAAGCGATAAGGTCATTGTCAGCTATGTAAAACCTGTATTTTTGTGTGATGTTGTTATATATGTGCTGTAAAGTGTTAAATAATAATAATACTTATAGAAAATAGTCGATAGAATGAAAGAGCAGCGCGTACTCTAGTAATTTTTTGTGACTTTCTATATAAAAGATCTGTGTGGACAAAATAGTAAAAATCTCAATTTAGAAATCGTTTTTAAGTTGAGGCCGATGTGGGAAAAAATAGTTTTATTCGTCTTGAAGAATCTGCTTTCTTCGGAGAAATTCTATGTTTTTTTATCTTGAGTAAGTAGTAATTGGAGCCCCGTCATTCCTATTGTATGCATTTTTTATCGTAATACGTAATGGAGTTAGTATTATGAAATTATAATTTCGGTTTCTTCCGGCTTTCCCGAATATAGGAGATTTCACTTTTGAATTCAGTAGTACTTTTTTAATATAAAGAAATCTTATAAGTTTCTTTTAAATACACCTAATTTTTTGTACATTCAGTTTCACTACATTCAATGAATGTTAGAAAGTAAACGTATATTTACAACTTGATTTATTCATCTCACTTAAGACCTTTACTCAACGGCAACCGATCAAATACAGAGTAATTGTTTTATATCCGTCACCTTGTATCCATAACTCCATCATTATCATTAGCATATAAGAAACTGATGAGACTCAACACCAGCACGCCGTCGCAAATGTTAAGGCTTATAATGCTTTGCGAAGTACGGCTCTAGACATCTTGCTTATCTCGTTAAAAAAAATCTCTGCGAAACAATAACTGAAAAAAAAGAAGATATTACGAGCAGCTTTTCTGTCCTATTTAAAGTACTTTACTACTTGGTAATTGACAAATCGATATTCTTAAAATTGATATGATATTTTAAATATTATATTTAACTTTTGCCAGTAGAAACTTGCTGTTTTTCTTAAGTTGTTAAATAAACAGTTAGATTACTTTTTGTTAATTTAATTTATATATGCATAAACAAATAAAACACACTATTTTAAAAAGAAATTACTTCTAGCGACCCCACAATAAGAAATAAGTTGATATAATGGGGCTGGACCATGCCTAATGTAGTTTTATTCTTACCGCGTGGACGCGGTGGCGCAGGCGGCGTCCGCTGTGGCAGCATGACGTTACGCCTTTATGATGATTTTGGTTCCCGGATTCTACCTTGGCGCTTTCTTCGGAGTTGGTAACTATGCATTTGGAGCATTGAAACAGGACAGGTCCATGTAAATAACAGTTAAGACTTTTACAATTTGTTCGACTTTAAAAAAGTTTCATAAATGAGACGCACAATGAACAAGTTTGTATATACTTACTTACTTTAGTTATATTTCAAATTATTGACTACCTTATCTCATTCCTATTTTTTCACGAGTCATGCATATATGTATTTAGCATATTTCTGATATTGAATTACACATTACTATTCATATTCCTCCGTTATCTAGTATCGATAACACAAGCTCTTAATGATGCTTATTTTGGGCTAAATAATAATATAGATAATAAATAGGTGTGTGAGAAATATTACTATTTATTTATATTAAAATAGCAATAATTCTAATTATGGTTGTACATCATATTTGTAAATGCTATTAGTTTTAATGTCAATAATATTATCTTATCCAAACGAAATTTATAAAAAATCTTTTGTTTTGTGGAGATATTATTTCTTTATTAATTAAACCAGTTGGTTTGTGAGATTAAAATCACCACTAACACTGTATTATCTATATATATAGTTAGGTTTTGTATGAAAAGTTCTATTGATATATCTTTAGATGTTTTAATTTACCTGGCGCATATCTTTATAATGAACATTTAACATTATATCTAATCTATGGAAGTTAATGAGCTTACGAGAGTGCTAAATAGCATGTATATAAGCTAATCATCGTAGATAGTCATCTGTTCTTCTGTGGCACAAAACCATTGTCTCTGGGTGTCTTTGTTTTAATGTTGTTTTAAGATTTAGTATGATCTGTCACTCTAATCTATCCTTCTGGGGAGATAAATAGGAATTGTGTGTGGTGTCACACTGTTTGTTTTTACGGTTTTATCCTGTTTGTTACCCTAGGAGAACCGAACAGCGTGACATATGAGAATGAATCCTTTATGTATATTTAATAAACTGTTCCATAGATTTATTAGCTTTCATGATTTCTTTAAAGCACAGCCCAGTCTTTATGTTCACTTGAATCGTGGTCACCTCAGTTATATCTCAATTCCGTCAAGACGGGATTCGTCTTTTGAAGGGCCGACGATGCTAATCTATTTGTCCTTTAATGACGTCACGCGCTACTTTGGTCTGTAGAGCCTTTACGGAGCGAGAGATGAGACATCATATTGTGGTTTTATTACGTGGAGAAAGTTGTGAAGTATGGGAACTTATTAATTCCAATAATTGTGTATTAGGGACCCCATTCTTTAAAAAGAAATAGAATATAACTTTTTAATTTACTTATTTCAATCTTTTCCTTAATTTAATTTCTGGCTGCTCTTGTTGTTAGTCATGGATATTGGATATGGACTCATATACGTAATTGTTACAGGAATATTTTACTGTCATCTCGATATTTTAGAGCATATTTTAACGTGTCATCTAGATTGATTAAGATATTTCATTTGTAGATGAGAGAAATCTTCAAAATAGTAATCTAAAATTTCTGTGAATGAATATTATAAAATGCATAATGTCGCATTTTTTATTTTTGTACAAGAATATTATTTATTTATTTATAATTAGGGACAGTACACAAGTTGATTTTTAATTTAATATATATTTTTAGGCCAATTAAGTAGTTATAGAGTTGAAAGTGTAACTGTGCGTCTGGTTATTATTATAATTACTAAGTTCAAAAACCCTCGAGCCATGTGGGTATCTTAATGCGTTTGTAGCCCATTGCCCGTCATACCGTATTACCGGCTTGAAACTTCTGTCTCTTCAATAAAGTAAAACATCAACCATCCTTTATTCAATATAACTCGACGCCGATTGCCTGCCAAAGTCAAAAATACTTTATTCAACTTTGGTATGTATATACATATACCCGTAAAACCTCCATGGTACAGTAAGTAGAGGGCACTAAGCGACGCTATCTGACAATGATACCTTTGTACAATTCTCTGTTATTCTGTTACATGTGCCTAGCTTGATTAATGAACTGTTAAAGACAATAATGAATACCCGGTAATGTGACCAAAGATTCAGAATTAATTAGCAGTACTTTTCAGCTAACGCCCACATTAAAGTATGCTCTTAAAATCTAATCTAGTCGGGGTCAGGGACATGGTTTGGTTTCTATAATAACTAGTGGGGATGCCCGTTTATTGAACACGGTTTGGGAGGGAATGCAATAAATAATTATACCGTAAAGAGCGATATAACGCATTGTTGCGTTTTAATTAGAAGATTCTGATCTTATCAAACTAATGAAGGTAATTAATCTTGAAATAGATTCCTTTTCCGTTTTAATCTCTTCACTCGTTTTCACTTAGGAACCATTATTACTAAGAAGCGATTTATAATAAATAAAAAATATATTGTAATACTTTTTATAATTTATTGATTACTTTTTAAAGTGAATGCTAGACTTTTTCGAGAAATAATGTCATTTAAAAAATATAGATAGGCATTTTGAACATCTTTTTAGGTTACTATAATTCGAGTACATATTTTGGTATGTTAAAGAAGAAACTCTCAAGAAAGAAAGTCCTCAACAAACTATAAAAACTGGGAATTTATCATTAGGGATATGTAACTAAACTTTATTAAATTTGCAGTTTAAATAAATAAATATTTTACTATAATCTGATATAGAAGTTTTTAAATTTTCAGATCAAATTAAGCACAGAGTAATTTTAAAAATTATATATTCCATTAAACATCTTTATTAGTAATTATTATTTATTATCATTCGTTTATTAGTAATTCTGGTGATTTCACTATTTTTGAATTTAAAGTGCATTTTGAAATCGGTTTTTGTGTACCGTTAAAAAAATCTGTAGATTTCGAATAAATAAATATAATAGGAATGTGAAAAAGCAGTAAAGTAGTTATAGCCACCAGTAGGCAGAGCTAATAAATCGTGCAGATGCCTGGGTTCGATTCCCGCCTCGCGACATTGTGTTGTCTGGCCCGGGATGTCGGCTGATTTATGAGTCTAACACTGATATAGTTAGCTATTAGAGGCCATGACTGTTGGCTACTAAACAATCGAAATGCCTTTGTATTATTGAAGTCAATTTATTTATATTAATATACGTCGAAAATAGAACTGTCGCTGCCATTGACAAAGTCAATAAGTTAAGATACTTGTTGTTACGAACTGGCTAAATATGAGCTAAATGTTAGAATAATAATATATTTCTTCAATTAATAAAACGTACAACAACCATGAAAACAAAACACAAGAAGATGAATAAATATGTCAACATAATTATTTTGACATATTTAGTATTGACTGTAGGCAGCAAATACTTTATAAGCTTTGTACTTGGATATCTACAACCTCTTCAATACTAAATACGCCTTTTTACTTTCCTTTTGTTTATGTATATAGTTTTGATTTTGGACAGCTAGTCTGTCAACTTCGATTTGTGATTTGGAAGTGTTATATTTAGGCTAAGTTATGGTTATTATTTACAAAATAAACCCTTCTTCCCTGTTACCAGCTCTCTTTTTTTTTCAGTCAGGTAATATTTGTCTTAATTAATGTTGCCATAAAATATTGACTGATAATATTTTTGTTACAATGAGGTCGAATCTGATTAGAGATAGATCGATGGTCGATCTGATTCGATTTATGTTTCAATTATTTAAATTCAATAATTTGTTGGAGTTCCTCCGTGCTTCAGTGCATGTTAATCTGTTGATCCCGGTTGCTACGGCAACGACTTTCAACCCCTGAATCCGTGTTGGTTTGTATTTGTTTTTCGTCCATGTAGGTGTGTGCTCAGTGGGATGTATATAGGCACTTGATGATGATGACTCTCAAAGATAATCATATAAAATCCACTTAATTAGAATACACCTATAATTATGTTCTCATATTAGTGGGTTAACAAACTAAATAGCTGTTACATTTTCATCTTATTTTTTTATATAGAAATATATAATGCAATTTCGTGGTTTTACATAAATATAATTGTGCACTCGAGACTTACGGAGAAGAACAAAGTTAAGAAGATGACGACATTACGACTGTGACGTTTAAGAAGTTTACATTTTCCATATAAGAAGGTAGTTGCTTATAGTAATGCGTTCAGTTTTTAAACAGTATATTTTATTATAAGCTGAAAATTGTAATACACTTCTTCCTAAAAAATTCGATTCATTGTCTTTGGCGTGTGTATGTGGTTTATTCAATCGAAAGAAGAGGGTTATAATTTAAATTAGCTTCTTGGTAGTAGTACGGCTCATCCACTTTGTCTTACGTCTCTAAAATTTTAGGTATAATTAACCTCATCGCTCACTTAACAATAAAAGAAGGCAATCTTTAGTTAAACTAACAGTTCTCATACGAGTTCTGACGTACAGAAGTGGCAAAAAAATACTTTGTCTTTCTTATCTGTAATGTCGGTACAATCAATGCCAATGCATTGGCGCATTGGCAGAGGTTGAGGTACCGTTGCATGTTAAATCCTTGGTTTGCCTAATTCCAGCCAGCAGAAAGGAACGTTTTGAATTATAGAGTGGCGTCTCCTCGGGGTGTGCTGCAGACGGACGGTTGAAGGGGAGCGTTTATTTATTAAGGCCGAACGATAGTTGTTTTACGTTATAAATACGTTTATTGCTGAACTAGTACCTTCTTTAAACAGTTGTAAATAAAATCAAATTTTAAATTTTTAAACGGTAAAGTATATCATAAAAATCCGGTAATACTTTAAATAGTTCTTTGATTTTTATTGATTAAAAGTTTCTTGTTAAAATTGAAAGGATATGAGGTAAGTTTTAATATATTGTTGTTAATTCTGAGTAGCGTTCGAAACGCGTCGTTCAATCGCCCGTGTAGTGCCGCTAGGAGCACCAAACAAAACCTGTGTATTAAACGCCTAGATTGATGCAAAATTACCCATAGCAAGTGCAATCCGAGCAACGGTTTATGAGTCACTCGGCCATCTGCATTTGTAGGTATGTTTAGATTTGAATCGTCATCGCGTCGGCTGCATTTGTAGTGATTGTGTGTTCTTGGCCGTTTGGGAATGTTCCGGGTTACTGAGTGATTTGCAATCATGAATATTTGTTATTCAAACAACAAAAGAAAATAAAGGTTTTATTAAATTTTCACTGTAGAGGTCTGAGTAAGATGTAGGTAAGTTGATTACTGGGTTGTTTTTTAACAAGTCGACATTTATTTTAGAAAAATTACATCTAAACATTGTACAATGGCTATAGACTAGTCAGACAGGTTCGAGTCCAGCCGGGCAGAGGTGTGTGAGATAAACACGAAAATTTGTTCTCTGGTCATAGTTATATGGTCAAAAATGTATTTTACTAATATTGTCATATAAAAAGTTAAATTTGTTTTCATTAACCAGTATCCATAATCTAAGTTCAACGATGCTTACTTTGGATAAGATAATAAGTGGGATAGTAAAAATTTTGACTTGCAGTCTATGGATATTTATGGTATTGATTTTGTTCAAAATAAACGTCAATTTTATGCTAAATTTAAGAATCAAAATACGTAGTCTGTCCGTAATACGTTCAAATGGTCTTAAATTTTTTTTATGTTGAGTTTTCAATAGCATTTCTTGACTTGAAATAAATAACGAACCTATATACTTCTGATTTAGTGTAATACAAGTACACAGCAATATTCTCAGATATAACGGCGTAATCGCGATGTTGACATCGTCCTTTTTAAATTTATTTAACTTTGAATTCAGTTTTCGTAGAACGATTGTTGAATAGTACTCATGTCAAATAATTTTAATATTAACCAAGGCAGTAATTCCTAAATACTCACATAGACAAGCCCTCGACCTCGCAAACTGTTGCCAATTTCTCTCATAACCACCTTTAAAATTATATTTGGCAGTAATAATTATGAATTTTACAGAAAATCTAATAACAAAGATATGTTACGATGCGTCCGTCTTTACGTCCACATTTATGATGTTTCTTGTTTAACATCAAAGGCGGTTTATTATTGAGATGTGTTGTTTGTTAAATAATTATAGGGATGTAAAATCCTGAACTTCATATAGCTGTTTGAAATGAATTTGTAATTATACGAATAGGTAGAGCTTGCTGGTGTTTAAGCTAATTAAATATCATTCACTTAGGGTTATTATTATATATATAAATGTTTCCAATATCAGTAATTAATGTGGACTAGCGTCTACTAGGAACTAATGAAAGTGTTGCCCTTTCACATTCTAGATTTGTTGATTGATTTGAAGCTTCTATCTGCTCTTATTTTCAGTACTATGTATGTACTTAGGTACTGTATTTTGTATATTTTAGTTATGTAAGAAGCAAAGAATAAATAAGTATTGACACAGTTTTATACATTTTTATTGCAAGGATTTAATAATCAAATATTTGACACATTAAGTTATTTTCAATGTTTTTTTCTTTTTGTTATTTTTAAGCACCCTAAGAAAATTCTACAAATAATTAGCTTTTATCAGAAGAACTTATACAAAATAAATAAATAACTAACATTGATTAACAAGTTTTTTAATTTAAAGTATAATTTTAACGACATCAACTCATTTTTATTCGCTTATATTGTTAAACTATCCTTTGTTAACGGTACTAGATATATCCGTGGATTACAATTATCATTTAACATTAAAAGATTTTAGAAATACTATCGACAGTTGTTATTTAAGTTGAGATTTGATTTCGATTCTAGCTCATGTCTTATTAACACATTTTTTTTTACAGTTGTTATTGTTGTATTTTAAATTTTCATTTGAAATACTAAAGAAATAACAACAGTAAGGAACTTTAAACGAGATGCAAATGGCCAAAAGTCTTTAGGCTATAAACCATTTTGTTCGACTCCCACGCATGTTATTGTTACATTTAAGTACATTTAAGGTGTCAAACTTAACATTGTATAGATAATTACCCCAATTTCCTTTGGCCGGCATCGCAATACTGGGTTGCGATTTTGATAAGGGCCAGCCCCTTATTTATACTATTAAAATTTACTAATTTTCGAATGTAGCGACGCGGGCGCAGGTTTATTATTTATTACTTCATTTATCAGGTTGATAGGGTTGTGAAACATTTGGAACTCGCTACGAGTATTATAAAGTGGAGATCGTGATCTTACTATCATCATTATTATTATACTAATGTTAGTATATAATCGTAAGTATAAATAGTGAGATTTGTAGCGAGTTAAAAGCATATGGATGGTTATTATGATTGAGTTTTTAAGAAATGAGATTATATTTAATGTTCGTCTGTGATGAAAATTTTTACAAAGGGTTTTTGTTTTTATACAATTTAATTATTACGCTTGGATTTATTATGAGTGACGTAGGTTACAGACATAAGTATTACCTCTTTTAACTAACATAGGTTCCTTCAAAAGAGGTGTGGAAAAGCTCTTCTTTGCCGACAAGTTGGAATAGGGTAGAGCAGTTTGTAACATGCTGCACTAGCTATACCAGCATATGGACTCTTGTTACTACTTACCATTAGGCGATTTTTTTATAAAAAGCATATAATACGACACTATTATATGCTTTTTATAAAAAATCTCATAGCCTTAAATATATAGGCTTAGGAATGGTAAAATTAGTTTAGCTCCATAATCACCAAGGTCATATGTCAAAAGGTCAAATAATTGTGTCGATAGTTTTATTCCTAAGATAAAATAAGATTAATGGCATACAAAATTTAGTTAGTTAGTTTTAGTTTTGTCACCCTAGTTTTATTCAGTAATAATCACTAGAAATAAAAAATCTTTTTGTACAATAAAAACATTTCCTCATATTTACGTGTCAGCCCTACAAAAGAACCGTTCCGGTTGCCCTAAAGGTGAAGTCACAGATAAATATCGAGTGAAACTCGATTTTATTATTACTGAGCATGTTAAATCCCATAAATTACTTATTTAAGGATTGCAAAGACTGCTTTAATAATATTTTGAAAGAAATATATTTTATAGATATCAGTAGGTATTATTTCGATCATCTGTTCCTATATGTTCAACAGAATGTGATAATTATAGTAGCATTGAAGTATTAAATTGTAACAAGTGAATGTTTTTGTTCCATTTTTATGCGTAATTATTTAATTATGGTCCGGTTTATTCGGTAACTCTACAAGCTAAATTAAATTTCAATTTACTCTTTACCGTGTTACTTTGATCTATTTCTCACTATCTATGAATTGTATATTATTGCGTGAATACTAACCTGCATTTTAGTCAATCAACGTCGAAAATTGTATTCATTTATTAAGAGTATATATTACTTAGTAGGCTACTTTTAATAAATAATTATACAAGTTTTTTATTGTAGGCTTCTCCACGCTTCCAGATTACTTATATAGTTGTAGTTTTCTCTGTGGTTATTATTATAAATACAAATGGTAATTATGTAGGTACCTAATTTCGGAGGGTGGTCGGTAGGCCGCACTAGTGACGTAGACGTCCGAGCCGGAGTCTCCGCGCGGGGATCCGTTTTGTCGTCGGCCGTTTCTTTGTTCTGTATTCCGCTGATCCCCGCCGCCAGACGGCGACCGTGTCCGTTCGTCCATCGTCTGAAACATAGGGTATAAAATAATAGTATCAAAATACATACATAATAACGCTGCTCTATACTTCCTATTCTAAAGTTAACTTGACAAATGTTCAACTGTCACGGTATCAACATTTCAGAATGTTTAAACATGGCGTTACAGAGATTTTAACAGTCAAATTAGCGTTAGTTTGATTGAGGTTTTTCATAACAAAAACAAAAAACAAATATCGTTAATGGACATTAGTACCTCTCTAGGCAATCAAAAAAATATTTGCTGTGAATTTGACACACTGCAAAATTTGGAATAAAAATCCTCAATTGGCAAAATGATTGTCTGTTAGTTTCTGTATGATTCATACGGTTTTATGCTTTCGTATCTAGCAATAATTCCTTCAGATATATGATGCCTTGGCTAGAACTGGAATTAGTATTTTGGAAGCTAAGTCTAGCTTCCATTATGACTGCTCTATGTGATTACATGCTTTTACTGAGCAGAGACGAGGCACAAAAGATTCAGAAAAGTTGCCAAGAAGATCAGGTAAGATACAAGATCATCGGTCTATAGTATTAACCGCACAAATACAATTCAGTATAAGCGTTCAATATCCACCTTTATCGCCCGCTTAAATAGCGTCAATGTTTGATTAACGTTAGAAATAAATCAAAATCTGTTTTCAGTCGACACCAATACAATTTTACAAATTATAATTTGACCTTATAGTAGAGCTTCGAGTACTACTAAAGAAAATAATTAGTTATCTATTCACTCGCGTGTGTTAATCGTAAAATACGTCAATAAATATAATTATTTATTAAGAAAGTGCGGCTCCAGTGGAAATGAAATTAACAGGAATAAAGTGGTAATAACCTAGAAACAGTTTTGATGTTATATATTGTAGTGGATAAGACCGGATGTAGCGAACACGAACGAAACTAGCCACGTGTCAAATTCGCTACAGTTTCAAATAAATCTAACTTAGAGATAACATTATTTTTGTTGTTAATTCTTGAAAATTAAGGAGCACTCTAAACTTAAGTATTCCACTCGTCACAATTTAAAATTTAAATAATCCGTTCACAGTGCAAACTAACCCTTACGGAAATGGTTAAGTTAAATATTAAAAAGGACGATGATACGAATTATGGCGAGTTCAATACTAGACTTTTTTCCTCTTCAGCAATATATTTCTCTAGTAACTTGAACAACTTTTGGGAACAGTAATGTAACGATTAGTTGCCGTCATTTAACGCATGACTCGTATACGATATCATTGAAAACGAAAAAGTCTTAAATTCTTCCTTTAAAGATAAGGATCAACCTTTTGTGACGAGTAATGACTTAAAAAAACATTTAGAATCACTTACCGTATATTCTGATAATGTCCTCTCAGAGGGCGCTCGATGACTATCATTTTCATCTCTAGAGGATGCTCGCAGGAACCCCCCAGACGAAGGCGAGTCCACACCCGACCGGTGCGTAGCTACGTAATGGTTATTTTTCACTTTATGCGCCATCTTTACTGTGTCCAAACTCTAGGTGACACTCACGCACATTTTCAAATATAGAATCAACTTCGCGCACTTGACCCTGACATTTTACTTTTTTTCACAGCAACAAATTTAAGCCATCGTTCATTCTAGTTCAAAATGATTGGATCTTGATTCTCGTTCGTATCTGGTGCAGTTATTTCCTTTTGTAGGTCAGAAGTACGTGGATCTGTAACAAAGAAAAGGTTGGTTATTTTATTGGATTATTATTGACCTTTTTCAATCAACCTTCGTCGAAAAATTTGTTTTGTGGCAATCATTACTGGTAAGTTCGACTTCATTTGTTTTCAATTTTTTTATTACAATTCGAATTCATTCGAAAGAGAGAGCCAAATCAAAGCATCGTTTGTAATCATGACTTTTACTTCCATCAATTGATTGATCGGATCAGATTCTTTGGAAGTATGGGTTTTCCTTCTAATTAATCAATCGAGGTCATAATCGATTGAATCGGACAAAAACTTGATTGACACTTCATGGTTTGCTCGATAAGAAACAATAATGAGAACTTTGGCTTTTGTATTAACTGGAATAAGTTCCACGATAAAATCTACAAAAGTGGCGATTGTGCGTCTATCAGGTGTTCTTAGCTGTAAAATATTTCTTTGAAAATTTTCCTTAATACAATGTAATAAGCGTTTTAGTTGCATCGCAGTAAAAGTTCTTGATATGTCGTTTTGTGTATTGTTTCCTAAATGGAGAATTTTTACTTCATAGATTATTTTTAGAAGAAACTCGTTGGTGTTGTGGTTCGAGCGCTCTGGTTTCGATAACATAAATTAAGCAGCTTTTGCTATGGTTGGTTCCTGGATGGGTCAATCAAAATGTGTTATCTCGAGCTACTCTGTGCGTCGGAAAGCATGTTAAGCTGATCCCGGTTGACACGACAACCGCAAAGGTGGTGTTATGACCCAAATACTCATGTGGGAAGATATTATCTCGGCAGTGTGATGTAGCCTTTTGATGATAATGAGGTGTTAACTATGATTTAAAAAAAATATTTTTTAATTTGAATTATTCTTTTAACCAGACTTAATTTTTCAGATCTATTGAATCAAATAATATAGTACATTTTTAGATAATCTAGAGCGATTCAGCGTGGTCGTGTGATATTTTCTCTCCAATCAAATATACACAATATTCGATACGAGACAATATGACATGACGACGACGGGTATATGTATACGTTATCCTACTCTAAATCCAGATATGGAACCCTGATATGGTGTGCTGGGAGCGTGACCCTTCTGCATGGTCGACTAGTTAGGTACCACCACCTTTCGGTGTAAAGGGAAAGATGGTTAGTGTAATTACAGATTCTAGGAGGTTTTTTTTCTCTTATTTGCTGATGAATTTCCAAAATGATTCTAATGTCTTGTTTACCATCATAAGTACCTACATTGTTGTTTACAATAAATTTAGAAATTGAAATCTCAACGCTCATTTGCAATATCAAGTGGTTTTTTTAAAATCTTTACAAGGTAGCTCTTGGCCTCCATTTCACCTGATGATAACTGAAGATAAGTAGATGGAAGCGAACTAAACCTAAATTCCTGAACCACAGAGGTTAACATTACTGTTATGGCGGTAGACTTAGATAATATGATGGTGGCTTGCCAAGCGGACTTGATAAAGTCCTACCACGAACCAAACCCAGCAGAAAATTTCTGCCCCCACCGGAATTGAACGTCGGATCTCCAGATCTGAAGTAGGTGGTCTCAGCCATTAGACCACAGAGGCAACTAAAATAATTTCTTAATTATGATGGTATCTCCATGCGATAGTTTGCGTACCATATCGATGGACGGATTTACTTAAAAATAATTTTACTTTATAAAAATCTTTGAAACCACTTATGCTGTGTTTCTCTTCTTGTAGTTGTTAGAGTATAACAATTTTCATCGTTGGGAGGGTTAGTAATGTGAGACACAGGAATCTTTATAGTTCAGCTATTAATCCTCCATAAATTTCAAATTGTGCCGGTTACAAAAATTGTTAAAGTAGGATGTTATGTTATGTAACGTAATAGGATATTTATGTATATGTTTATGGTCGCCTTAAGTTTCGAGGGTTCCTTACATAAAAATTAAGGAAAGAAATAAAAACACCCAATCACAATTAATGTGCGTTAAGATTATTCTTTATCAATAACTAGGAGCTTCGAGAAAAATCTAATTATGAAAAAATGGGAAACCATATTAGCTTACTGCCCATATTACACCCAAGTACATTATATTCTATCAAAGTCAACGCCTCGTTAGTAAAAACGACCATCGATAGATTATTGAAACTCAAGAATAAACAAGTTTGACCTGTATGTTACTGTAAGAATTCTTATTTGATAGTAAAGGAATGAAGTGTATTTATTTGGAATTAAGTGTTTGAAATGTCATTATTTTAAAACCTTACATAAATAAAAATTTGTTCGAACATCAACTTTTAATATAAGTCGTAGCCTTTAACGTCATTTTATTGGTGACAATAGTGTACCTTATGAACCATTATATACAAGTTTAATGGCTACTACCCTTTATGGAATCACAATACCTTCCATATTTAATTAATTATTTACCTGTTCTCAATTCACGAGAGTATGCAACCAATTCTATTAACCGACACGAAATTCCTGTGTACTTCAAGGAACCTTGGGCGTTTTGTATACTAATATTTCTGACTAGTATCCTAACCTTTATTCCTTTAACATAAGATCTAAATTAAAACGTTTCAAGACGCTTTTTAAATTTGTTAGTCCGTAATAATAACAATAGCATGTCGATGGTCGGAATCGATTATAATGACGCAAGTATCGAGTACTCGATTGTATCAAACGCGGACAGCAATGAACTGTAATGTTTCGGTAATAATTTGTAAGTATTTTTTATCGATTCAAGTGATCGTATCGGTAATTTGAGTAAAAAAACTATTGGAGTCTACTGTTCGATTATTGTAAATAGATAACTCTTGTTTATCGTTATTATATCTAACAACAAATACAGTTAAATAAAAAATGATATTATACTGATTGATATTTCCTGATAAGTTCATATCCATTTATTTTTTAGAAAAAGCAAACTGCTACATAATGAATGCTGAGGGTGGTATTAGCTAATGATATCTTCTATTTCTCTTCTTCTTTCTTCTAATTCTTCTTATATATATAAATATATAGCTTTTCGTTAGTCTCGCTAAAACTCAAAAACGGTTTGACAGATTTGAATAGTTTTAATTGTGTTTTGATCACTATAATTTAGGGCTAAGTAAAATAAATAAATACAAAAAAAACCAGAATAAATCCTTTAAAAAAATATTTCAAACTGGTAATTCAGTATGTAAATTTTATATTTGACATGCTATTTAAAACTGTCATTTATTCTATCTTCTAATTCGGATAAATTTTGATAGACGGCGGTGCAGAGTTTGGTTGTTATAAAATTCACCGGGTCAATTAGATTTATCAATAAAACGCAAAGTCCTCCAATTAGAATCACGATAGTCACAGACTAGCTGTATCAATGAAAAGTCTGCGCAAAGTTCTTATTCTAAAAAAAAAAATATTCCCCATTTCTTAATCTGAACAGTAGAGTGATTACTCAGCAAAATCAATCGAATCAATTAATCTGTAAGTATCGCTACGACAGTTTGACTCATGTCTCAATCATCAATACTTGCTCAACGTTTAATGTCCGTACAGAGAATTGAACATAATAGCCTTTGTGCACAACACTTTGATGGATGAGCGAGCAAGTTATAAATAACGTATTAATTTGTTTGTTCGCAATCAGGGTTCCGCATGCTATAAATCTTTGTTGTTACGAAACTAGATCACGAAGCATACATTATTTATCTTTATTCAAAATAAGTTGTAACTGGTTTCTTAAATTCGTATTTATAATTAATTATAGTTAGATAGATAGTCTTTATTTTCATTTCTACATCACATACAAAATAGCCAGACAGTATATTGGTTAAAAGACTAACATTTTAAAATAGATGATATCGAAGACCTTTCATTAATAGCTTATATAATTTCAAATAAAAAAGTTAAATAAGGGTATCTGACCACTCAAAATTGTAAAAAAAGTTTTAAAATAAACTTAAAACCTATTTGATAACACTAAAAAGGTAAAAATAAGCCAATTAAAGAAGTTATCCGATTTTAAATTATTTTATGATGTTGGTACTCAATGGTTTCCAGTAACAATAGAACGTGAAGCATGTACTCAAAAGAATAGATTTAAATGGGATATGAATTTTGCTTTTAATTAATATCCCATTTAAATCAGTTTAGTTATTAACTGGTTATCAGTTATTAGTAAATTAGATTAGAAGTCGGGTTACTAGTTTCATTTAAAACAACTAATTTTTTTATACAGATATTGTTTACGGAGTCACAATTATTGTAAACTGTGAAAGTGATGAATATCCCTATTAATATTCCTAATAATTAATATTATTTTAATTTAATACGTTTTAAGAATAATTTTATGGGTTGTACGGAACACAAACTTTTGGAATATTAAAATAACTAGTACTTAACCATTTATTTGTACAATGCAAAACTGCAAAACATCTTGTCGATGTAATGACAAGATTACTTCACTTCAAAAAAGAATTTAATCCGAACGGATGGTCGGAGATCGGATATTGGAATTTAATGCATTCTTAGACCATACCTGTTAAATGAGGTTGCACGTACCATTCAAATTATACTCTATATTGAATTCTGCTTGTCACATGCTTAAATCATCTTGATACAACGGAACATTTTAAATGTTATTTTTTTTAAGTTTAAGTATCTATAAATCTACTGATGGGATAGTCGACTAATCATAGGGTATATTTTAATTATATTTTGAATTGTATGATATTGAAATAAATTATTAAAATTCAAAACAAATAGTCTTTATCGCACTTAAATTTGAAAGTTAATTAATGTAGACAATTTTAAAATATTCTTATCTCTATCGAAGTGAATTGTGAGAGACTTGTTTATTTGTATCATCTACGATATATACAGCATTTATTGCTATTATATTTTACTAATATACTACTCATAGTGTTGCTCGTCTATCGATGAAAGATCGCAAAACGCGACGGATATTTTTCATAACTCGTGCGCATTGTGTTACATAATTAGTAAATACACTTATGAGAGCTGTTCAATATTGCAATGTAAAAGTGTTATTTAATATAGAATATTTCTATTATGTTTTGCAGAGAATTGAATTATGATACCATTTATAGGTCTTAATGATGAAAAGGGATAATGACAGGGTTGACGAGGTTGTTGAATCTTACAATAATTATCTATTAACAAAATAAATATAAAAAAGACCATGAAACAGTAATACTTTGATAGCTTGTGTGTAATTTGTTTAAAAGTCATTTGAAGTTGATTAAAAATAATTCAATTAATTATTAATAGTTCTATCATTTGATAACACATACAATTTCTATAAACTTTTATTATGAAACCATTTTCATTAACAAAATATTTTATATAGCTGTCGAACATTGTTGCTCCGCGATGCTTACGAAATATCACGGTTTGACGTCATACTGAATTAGCAGTTACTTCGGTGCGTTTTTGGTCAAAAAATGTACTATCCAAACTGGGATATGTCGGACAGTTTCCATGATATCAAAATAATGATTTTACTTATGTTTCTAATTTATCATTATGCCTATTGTTATAATTTCCTACTAATTAAGTTAAAGTTCCGATATTGCTATGAAAAATTCGTAAGTAAATATTTTTTTCAGGCATCTACAGTACATTTCCTATAATTGCGCCTTCCAATGGATATTTAAGGGCCTTAATTGTTAGCTTAAATCATTTTGTGTTTGAGGAAAAACCAATTAATATCATTTAAATTTGTGTTACTCTTGATGTGAGGTTGTCTGTTAAAGAAGTTCTGAATGATGTAGTGTCTATCACAAAATTGATTACATTCTTTTAAAATAGCACAACCTTTTTGCTGAAAACTGGGACGTTTCACGGTAGCTTTCTGAAAGTGATCTGTAAAATCAGCTAGTAAATTGGACTGGTTAGCATTTAGCTAATTGTCGATGGAACCTAAGCTGTTTGGCTTAGCTTAGCTTTATTGAAAATTTTTACAGTTTCGACTCTAGTCCACGAAGCAAAATCTTTTATATATCAAGTTAATTTAGATTTTTATAGATTTTAGCACTTTCATAGCAATCACAATTTTTACGCACAACCCTTAATTTATACTCATACCTTTTTATCAGATTGTATTGAAAAACGACGAACCTATACTATATCATTTACAGCGATTCGAAACCTATTACAAACGGTATCTGAATTTGCATTTTCACAGTCCACGCAGACTTAATTCAATTGAAGTCTAATGTGAGAAAGTATGTTGGCGATAGCTGCGAGTCGCGCGAGTAATTCACGTGCATTCGGATGCTTCGAATAGGTCCGTTCGTCTGGGCTATTTCGCAAATTCTCGCCTAGATCAAGGGGTTGGCGTGAGGCTTAAGCCGGAGCGGATTTTCTAATTACATGTATTTTTTTAAATATAGTTAGATTGGAATTGACATATTTAAATCATAACATTTTTTACCCTCTTCAAATTTTGTAACGAAAATAAAGTTATACTAGTAGATATTACTTAAAGTGGCAACTGCTTTAAAAGTTGGGCAGCAATGTAACGATCGACTTAAAGTTGATTAAGGTAAGGAGTACGTTACTGTATATTTTATTATTAAAAGGTTAAGGTACACGCGATTGATTGTTATATTAATGATAACAATATAAAGATGTTCGTAAGAGTAAACAGTTGTCATATCTTTGATGTGTTACAGCGCCACGTTGAATAAGAGGAGTTTCAGAAATTATATATATATTTTATATAAAGCTCAGCAAATGACTCTACTCCACCTGATGATCAGCAGTAGAGGAGTCCATATGTGAAGATATCTAGTGAAGCTCGTGACATACAGCCCTAGCCACCCTCACCTTGCCGGGAAACTTTTTCGGAAAAGTGATTTTTCACGCCTCGTTTAAAGGAACCCATGTTCTATGAAGGAGGAAATACGTGTGCCGGTAAGGAATTCCACGCTCTAGCTGTGCGACAGAGAAAGGAGACTATTCTATTACTTAGACTACGTACAAAAGGCATATTTTTCAACGACCCATTGTTTGAAACAAGCATTAGTGGACGAAGACGCTATCCGTTTTACAAGTATGTTTAACGAATGGTTGCTATAGTTCAGAGGGATTACTCTAACACACATCAGAATAAGACATAAGTAAGGCCACATCAGATAATATTTCGGATTGAAGTAAGACCGTTCACTTCGAATTTGCATAATGAGCTTTGGTAGGCTGAATATGTCCATCACAGGGGATGTTAATGAAACCCGCGACTGCTCACAGTAACAATTTGGATTGGATTTGGAGCCCTACTGAGACAACCCTTATTGCTTGTTTTTCAAGCTTACTTCAATATAAGATAAACACTGATATAAGATATTATAACCTTACCTGATTACATTACATAAATACCCAACACACATTCTACCTGTGTTCAATTATGGTAAGTTTTATGTTTTATTATGTTTACCTTTTGTTACTTACAAAATTATTTTCAGACAGAAAATCGAATATATCATATTTATTGCTCTCCATAAGTTGATTGTTAATATGATTTCAGAGAACTATTCATTTACTCACATGTTAAATTAATTAAATATTAGAAAAACGACACCCAACGAAACGCTTTGGTATTTGAATACAGTGAAAATTATCTTCACTAGAACCAAGTGTATTCTCACGGTTCTCACTAACAGTCTCTTATGTGATCGTGGGCTATTGGTACACCATGGTTTATGTGGGACAGCACTGGCTGATAGATGATTAGCTTTAGTTTATTTTATGAGTGAATAGGGTGGAAAGATCATGGGAAGATATACGTACGTATTGATTCTCGTATTTAACGTTAGTTTCACCTAATATTTATGGAAGTAGGTATAAATAGGTAGATATGAATGATAGCTTTTGTTTTTTAATTAAATAATGAATATTGTATACATAAACTCTTTATCCTAATAAAACCACACTCCGTGGCAAAGGTTCCTTGGTAGAAAACTCGTAAGAGTGTGTAAAAAGGTTTGCTTAACCATTGTACATGATATTTTTTTAATAATGTCTTACTCACACCTATCATCTAGCCTAAAGTAAGTATCGTAAAGAGTTTGTGTTATGAATACTAGATAACGGAGACATATATATATAGTAATATGTATATAAAGATCAGATATAATAATACACTGAATAAACACAGATATCCATGACTCGTGAACAAATGTTCGTTTTTATCATAAAAATATATGCCCTTACTGGAATTCGAACCCGGTATGTCTAGCTAAGAAGACAAGAATACTGACCAATTCATCAGACTCCTTGACTTTGAAAATTTTTATATCTATGATATATATTTTTATATCTATGTAGCATCACATCGGACCGATTCTACCGCGGTAACACTTTACAATCAGACACGGTGCAAAAGTGTAAGGTCAAAACTATAGGAGAAACCATTAGGCACTTCTTCCTTCTTCCACTTCTAGCAATGGGTGTCACTATTGTGTATGCAAAAGCCGTGAGAAATTCGTTGGCATAGTGATTCGAGCGCTCTGGTGTCGATAACGAAAACAAAGCAACTTTCACTTGGTCCGTCTCTGGATGGGTCACTCAAATTTGTTATTTCGAGGTTCGTTGGTCGGTTGGTTGGTTGGTGATTGTTAAGGCAAATATTTATTTCTACCATACAGGAAGGCCTGCGTCTAACAGTAGGAAGTTAGGTCTAACAGTAGAAGAATAGGTTGTTGACGATGACCATCGTCATCTTCAACAACCTATTCTTCAACAACCTATTCTTCTGGAACCTATTCTTCTGGAACCTATTCTTCTGGAACCTATTCTTCTGGAACCTATTCTTCTGGAACCTATTCTTCTGGAACCTATTCTTCTGGAACCTATTCTTCTGGAACCTATTCTTCTGGAACCTATTCTTCTGGAACCTATTCTAACGGAGTGTTCCTTTCCACTCCGTTGGCGCCGCTACGGCGACATAAAAAATATTAAAACAGGTAAAGCGGAATGGTTAATATACTATTAGCTCCTGTTAACATTCAAATATTTTGTAAGCACACGCTTACAACTGTATTATATACCTTTTAACTTTTGTAGTTATTGTATTGTGTTTATTGTGTAGTATTTAATATCTAATTTAAACTCAAAACAGGTGACTTTTTGACTTCCGTTTCCCGATTTCCTTGATTTCTTTCTTCGATTGCTACTGTATCTTAGTATTTTCTATATTTTTTTTATAATTCTCATTCAAATAACAATCTAAATTTATATTATATGCGTAATATGCCCCGTAAATACACGTCCTGTACATCTACATATATCAGATTCGGCTACTGTTTTGTCGGCTAAGTTGATATTGATTATAGTTCTAAGATTACGAAGATTTTTAAGGCTATAATTAATTCACTCATGATGTGCTTTCACTTTACATTTAGATTAAGACGTCCAAAGCGCATTAAAAAGCGACCAACACGGATCTCCTCTTTGATAAAAAACTAATAACATTACAAAGGAACTAATCTTTAATTATACAACAATCTGTATTTAACATCAACGCCAGAATCACGTTTAATAAAAAACTAATCAGTGAGCCATCAAATAAAAATTAGTTTTAACGCCTTCTTGTCAGTAGGAGTATATTAACACTCTATGGAAGAGGCGCCTGGAATCGTGAGTTAGTTGTCCAGTTGGATAAAGCGATGCTATGGAACTGGATAAAATAAAAAAAACTTTATTTGACATGTGTGCATGATTTACACAAAAAGTTTTGGTAGAAAAAAGGTTGAATTGAATTGTAATAAAAACATCTCTTTCAAATTTAGAATGTTATTTCGTTTGACGCATTCTTCATGTATGAAAACCTTTTTCATGTATTTACTTGTAACCAGACTAGTCTTTCTTTGCTTAGAAGAAAGGCAGATAAATAAACGATTCTACGATCTATATTGGTTCCAAGATTGTCAATAAGGTCGAGTATAGATATGTGGAAATGTTATACATGTTTTTTTAATTATTGGCTGTTTAAATACTAAACATATTATCTAAACACAAACTTGATTGGCTTTTGGCTTCACTTTGACGCTCAAAATGCGCACGAAATAACTTAAATCAAAATTCTTCAATTATAATTTATTTGATAATATAATTGAAGAATTTTGATTTAAGTAAATATACTCAATAATAATAAATAATACTCTGGTTTATGAGTGCTTTGCAAATTAAAGTAAATTAACGTTCAACTACTTGCTCCTATAAATTTATATTATATCGCTTCCAGTGTGCCTCGTATCAAAAAATAGATTTATAATTTTGTGTTGGCCACTGATCCAATATGTTATCAAAAGATATTGTGATCGATTACACTGTAAACGTAATGAAAACCACGCCCCTGATATAAGGATGATGTATTAATTATTTTGATTACAAAATGATGAGATGTTTTGTTCTAGTAAAAAGCATCCATATTCTTTTAGGTTGTTCTCTGCAACCATTTTTTACTTTATCTTTCAGGAAGGAGAGAATATGTGCCCGACTTTCCGAACGATGAACTTTTAAGAAGATAGCATATGAAAAATAATAATAATAGTATGTTGACAAAGGTTTAATTTGAATTTAATATTTTTTTTGACAAATCACATGACAGTAAACCATTTATTTTTAACACAAACCAAGAAGTTCCTATTTATAAATGTTAAAACTTTTTGTTTCGAAATATGCAATTTCAATCTCAATGTTAATATAATAATATTTCTCACATTCACATAAATTACCTAGTCCAGAGTAAACATCAATAAGAGATTGTGTTATGGATGATAAATAACGGAGAAATGATACAAACATCCAAGTAGAAAAACATAAGAAGACAGGGGTACTGGCCACTCGGCTAAACGGCCTTTAAATAGGTACTAATCTATTAATAGGTAGTTTAAAAAAAACGCTATTAGTTGTATAATAAAGAACTTCTATATAGAGTACTATAAGTTGAGGTGATCTTCGTTATGATCTCTCAATTAACCTTTAATCAATTCAACCAGTTAAAAAGACCCCAGCGTTAGGATAAATTATTATCGAAACAATAGCTAGCTATAAACAATATATACAAAAAGTTAACAAATCGGGATTGCGTGTAGGAATGATAATGCGGTATGCGTGAATTCCCGACCAATAAAACCGTTTTCTAAAGCATTAAAGACTTAGTTTATGAATTTTAATAAGGATAATGCGATTAGATCACTCTGTAGGCTATGGGAGGTGTTGTTCTGCCACAATATAGTGCAGATATGTAACTCTTTACAAAACAAGGAGGTTTCAATAGATATGTCGATGTAGATAGGAATCACTAGGATTATCGATATAATGAATTTCTAAATTTTAACGACTTTAATGCTATAATAAACGAAATGGCTATTGAAGATGTTTACGTGGTGATGATGATACAACATAGGTAGGTACGACGCTTGTCTCAAAACACATAGGTTTAGATGAATATAAGTACAAAAATGGAAATCTCTAAGATGACTGATAATAATGAGTTTATTATCGCTATGGATGCAAAGGTTTTCGAGATGGTTATGCCACATTATGAGGTTAAAGCGTCACTTATTCTATAATATACAGTTTTATACTGAAATGGTAATAAAATTAGTCATACTAATGGAATCTCTTGAGTTTACCTAATTGTAAATATAGTTATGTGTCTCCTAGTCGTTTAAATACATCGAAAATTTCTATTTTCTGTGTTTTCACTTCTATACTTGATTTTGCTACACAGTTTCATAGTAAATCGATGATAATAAAAATATTAATACGAGACGTTTTAAAACCAATATTGTGACCGACCTATCACGAAACCCTTAGCGTTTAGAGTGATTTTAATCTCAATATAATAATCCGCGAAGAAATAGCGGAATACGTATTTTTTATTTACAAATGATAGAGCTTTACAAGTAGGACACAAAGTATGGGTGGTCCATCCCAGTCCTGAAGGAGGCTGCTGACTCTGGGTGTACTTAGTAAGTACATCTTGGAGGTATTCCAGGACAGCAGACACTAGGATTAGGGAAGCACAAAAGATCCCATTAGGTCGACGTGCTCCAAGAATAATCCTGGCGCTACATCAAGATTAGATATGGGTGGATCATACAAAATTAGAAATATCAAGAAACGAAATTAAATTAAAATTTAGGATTAAAATGGGGTTTTTTATAATGTAAAACGTGATTTTATATAAAGAAACATTTGTAAACATAAAAAGACATAAATCATCTAATAAAAAGACTTTACTTATTAAAACATTAAAAACGGTTTTGCAATATATAACTTAGTATATGACTTGATATCTATCAAGACAAGTGAAATGGTATGGAATTACCTAATACGCATTTAGATTTGCCATTCAATCTTACTAAGCTAAAATTTTAAAACGGACGGAATTTCGAACTCTGTTTTTATACGCATTAAGGTTCACTTGAATATTGAATGGTAATTTGATACCATTGCCCTTCTATTTCGTAAGACTGGCCACTCATTACGGCTGAACAATGAAGGTGTGGTCAGAAATAGTTGCTTTTAAAGTGCACTATGACTTTGGTGTAGATTTACCGATAATTATAGTAATATTTTGTGAATGAATGAAGAAAATAACAGATTATTTACTTTTTAAAACGTGTAATCTAGACGTCATTCTAGGGAATTGTTTCGGCAGCACTCATGTGACGCTTAGCCAGTGGCGGGTAGGTCCGTAAACGGATTACTCGTAAAAAGAGGATTTTTTTCATTCTTCGGTACTTATATGAATTGTGGCACTAATTCTATAGCACCCACTATACAGTTTGTCTGGATCTATCATATCTCAATTTGGGTTCCATTTTCAATCTTACGTAACACACTAAAAGTATGTTTTCCTAATTGCCTCCCCGCACATGCCTGCTAAAATTAAATATGCTTTTTCAAAATACACTTGATAGTTTAAATTCATGCATATATATAAAGAAAGAGATGTACCTACCTGTTATTGAAATTTAATTAAACGTGTCTTCAGAATATGCATGTCCCAATATTAAGCGTCCTAATCTTAAGTCTTATCAGCAAGTCGATGCTCATGAAATAGATATTCTATTTGGACTGATCTGATATGTAAGAACTTCACAGATTAATTATAATAGTTTTGTGATATTATATATATGTCAGTTCAATACTATTCAATGGCATTTGAGGCTATTTAGGTGATAAAAAACACAAAAAAGATTGTATATCAAATTCTTCTTTTTGCTAAATTTATTTTGTAATCGTCTAATTAATCTTGAAAGAGCAGATGGACGATATAAAGTAAGTGTTCATTCTTGTACATTTTGGTATGTGTATCTGACCATCAGAGATGTATTTCCAAGATGTAGGTAATCATAGAGTAGAGGCAACAAATTAGCGAGTACCAAGTTAACTGGCTATTGAACTACGTTTAGCGTTCAACTGTACATAATTCTAGGGCTGCCACACCTTAATTATTTTTAAATAACTTTTATTTTTATACAGTTACAATTATTTAGCTAGTATGAATGTTTCTTATGATTAAGATAATTATCAAAACGGTTGCGCCAAGTGATAATTAACATCACAGAAAATTGAACTAAATTTAAAATATTTACATAAAACATTTTTAAAGCATTATATGATGGCATTATGGTAATAGATCAAACTAAATTAGAAATGTATTGAAATATTTCACAAAATCTTCAATATATATATTAAATAATACATCACGGTCAACGTCATTAAAAATTACTTAATACTTTTAGTAGATATTAGATCCTAGTTGTGATAAGAACTCTATTTCGATAACAAGCAAAGGTATCTTTCTATTAAAAAAAAAGACAATTTGTATTTTGTTGATGTAATCTAAAGTGAGCAGCCCTACCGAGGTGTCGGCATGATTCTTATCGGCTGCTTTAGATGTTCTGCAGATCTTGCGCGTACACTGATGTAATTCGGTTAAGAAACTTGTTAAAGCACAACTTTGCAGCTTTACTTCATAACTGTACATCTGAACAATGAAGAGAACAATGGTGGTTTGAAATATAATTTTATTAACAATGAAACATCTTTAAAAGTAAAACAGTACAAAACCATTTGCCTACAAATGCAATAAAGAAACCATTAGAGACTCCAAGCCGTAAATCGTGGTTTTAGTGGTTAAGAAAAAAGGTAAGCATTAAATATTAATCTAGTTCTTAGAGATCTTTGATTAATGAAGATTTTAATGGTCGTGGAAAAATGATTGTGCTAGTAGCCGGAGCCAATAGTGATGTCTGTTTTGATATGGACATATATAATAAAGTGAAATTATAAACATGTTATGAGAAAGGTTTTGCCTATTAGTAGGAAATTACATGCAGTCTAAAAGAAGCAAAAATTAAGATGCTGACTCAAAAAGATAATTGAATTAGAAGAAATATTGAATCAAATACAAGAGAAGATGGTAAGTCTAGTAACTATTGGTAGGGCAATGTCACAGCACGACCATACTCGATATTTATTTAGTTAAGACTAGTTATTCATAAAAAACGTAGGTATGGTTTTTATGGTAGTAATGGCTGTAGAGAGTTAACAATGCAAACTACTTCAAATAGACTTTGAGATTGGTTAAGCGTTATTTTATACAAGTTAAGTCTTCGAATAGGGTTAATAGCAACCACTAACAACGGATATTAAAGTAAGGCCTGTTAACAAGAGCACAGCAAAAAGCTGTGTGCGCCGTGCCTAAAAGGATCATAACAGTTAAGAGTTCCTTACGGTGGTTCCGTGTTGTAGTTACAGCCAAGGGCACGTTTTATTCTATATCTACATTTATGTGGTCTAGTACTGTTTCATACGAGAGTGTTTTAATAAGAGTATTGTAGCCTTCGTATCCGTCTTGATACTTGAATACTCCGGAAAATGAATAAATGACTAACAATCAGTAAAAACGATTCAGAGTCTGCAACAAGAATAGTAACTACAAAAAATTATTACTGCAACGAAGTACTACGATAGTATATTTATAAGAGTAATTGCTTACATTTCAATGATTGATAATTAAATAAATGTACAGTAGGAAACGTAGAGGACCCAAGATGTTGCCCTGAGGCATCCTGACTGACTTTGAGTTGAGTTGAGTTTGAGTTGACGATCTGAGTAGTGTATTATTGAGATACGGTTAATTTATAGTAATTTTAGAGTTATTTCGTTTATTATGCCTGAATGCAGGGTTATATAATATTATCATTGCCTATAACGTAACATTAACGTTGTATATGAAGGTATTAGGAATCGACAGACTGTTTGCTATTTTTATGTTAGATGATAAACTAATATGTACGTAATACATAAAATATTATTCAGTATTTTTAGATAGCATTATATTTATGTTTATGGTATATTTACCATGTCATTTCTTATTTATAAGTTCACTATATTTCGGCGCAATTTCATGCGTTGATTACAGCTGAAACTGAAATTTTTAAAAAATCTTCAGCTTTTTATCAGACTCATGTTTACATCAACTATGTGTTTTTTTCTTTCTTTATTAAATTTTTATGTATAAATAGATAAAAACATAAATAAATCAATTGTGAACGATTGTTGAAAGACTTCGGTGTTAGTTATTCGCTTTCATTTTTATAAAGAACCTAACATTATTATTATACACTTCTTGTTACATAAATGTTTAAACCATTCAATAATTTATTAATTATTTATTCACCATACTTCATAACTGTTAATTTTAAGTCCCTCCATAGTTTTTGCCGACCGATCCCACAGTAAACGCTGCTACAACCTCACAATCGCCAGCGCAAGCGCAGCCTCAACAAACTTCAAACACAGATAATACGATAGGAGACAACACGGCCTCCAATTAAGCTCTTACCTGTCACACTAATGGTCCCGTACATTGGAAGGCTAGCCACCCAGGAGAGGCGGCTTATTGTATGTAGGTTGGCAACACTAGACCCGGTTAATTGACCATGCTACTAGCGGTTGCCAGTATATTAAGATACTATGATACAACAATTACAGAAACATCTCCAATACATATTCAATACATTCACAAAAGTAATATTATTGTTAATTAATAAATTTTGAAAACTGTTAACGTTGAGATGTATTGTGAAATAAATAATTAAATGTTTTTTTCTAGCAATATGTTTTATGACGACCTTTTCATTGACGTAGTTTATTAAGTGTAATTATATTTAATTAACAATTTAATAACTTCCACGCGACAGTGAAAGTTCAATTTATACGCCTATATTTTTAAATAACAACACTTTTAACACCAATATTAAATACCGCAAGCCAAATCATGCGACGCGTTCTGTTTAAGGTCGTTAATTTTCGCGATTCACGTTCAGACCGACAGAGCAATGTTAAAACTGGCCTTTTCCGTTAACTATTAAGTAACTTATTTTAGCGCCCATTTTTATTTCCGGTTAAATTCATAAAGTAATGCCACATCCGGTGTCATTTTTTTCGGGGAACATGCTGTTTAGGTCCAGCTAATTTCTTTATCAAGTTTCTATTTTATTTTGAACCGGAAATCAATAAAATTAGATGGATACGGAAAATTATAAAATATTATTATTCTCCTTGAAAAGGTATTCAGAAGTTCATATTATAAACGAATATAATAACAAATATTATATACGCTTTCCCTCCCTCTCATTGAATTTACAAACACATATCATCATCATTGTAGACGATGCGGAATGAACTGTTATTTTGTAGCAAATAAAAGTCTACAAAGTCCACTAAAATGTAGCATGTATGTAGTATCCAGTGTAGCAATTGTAAAATTGATTGTATCTGTAATTTATGGTGTACAATAAAGCATATGCTATTT
Organism: Acentria ephemerella; assembly: GCA_943193645.1. Classification (NCBI taxonomy): domain Eukaryota; kingdom Metazoa; phylum Arthropoda; class Insecta; order Lepidoptera; family Crambidae; genus Acentria; species Acentria ephemerella. The sequence goes on from OW971887.1 coordinate 2,309,806, forward strand.
AAATATCTAAAATTTCATCCAAAAGACAAGTCGATTACAAAGTTATCTAGAAGAGGAGCGAGTGGATCGAATTTAGTCTGTTATTAGATTAATATTAGGTGGCACCCCCTCGCCCCTAGCTCCTGCTTTAAATAATAGAGTAATAATACATTTATAATTTATTTTGACACACCAATTAATTTAATTAAGATCAATTATTTAATTAAGATAAGTCGCATAAAATCATTACACTGGATATAGGTCTCCCCAAAGATTTTTCAATTCCGATCGTTCTTGCGTAGCCACACTTGCTTGCGTCTTGTGTCTTCTGGTAAAAATAATAGCGCAGAAGAACACAAAAAGAGATTTAAAAAAAATATATAATATCGCCCTGTCTCATTAATTGGTGTATATATTCAAAGTGCAATTTATACCGCTATTTATAGATAAACAAAGTCACTTGAAGACTTAGCGCCATTTTAAGCCCATTCTCCCATTAAGATTTTATTATCCTAGTTTGATATTATTTTTACCTATCGTTTTATAAATAGCTTTAGATTATATAAACTTGGCTCCGGAACTTACTGTTTGCAGTACATTTTTGTACGTCACTAGTTAAGTTCTCTTGAGTTAACGGTAATATAAATAATGCTTAAGCAGAGTTTCGCTTAAAACGACAGTAGTGAAATGATCAGTGTCAGTTTTCTTCTGCAGGTAGCAAATATTTAAAACATAGCATTCTCATTATATGTACACGAATATAAAGTATTGGTGTCTACCAATGTAAGCTTTCAATCGTCAGTGTAGGCAATTGTTCTAGTTTGAGATATATCTGTGCGAGATTAAAAAAATTTAATTGTACCTTAGTTCAATAAGTAGTTAGTCTTAGTTATATCTTAATATAATTGTAACAATACGATGGATGCATTATTAGTCAATTGAATGTTGAAATTGTGATGCGTAAAATACGAAAATTATTAAATTAGAATTTATTTTATCAAATTGTATTATCTCTGTAAGAGTATGCTATGTATTCTGTGAAAAATAAAATATATTTAACTCGAATTATTTTAATTTCTTTCTATGTCAAACTCCAATTCATTTAAATTTATTTATATATATTAGGTTAATCTATTCGTAAGGCGTGCGTGCCTTCAGGCAATGATCTCCTCTGGATGGTTCAATAGCATTATATCAAGATTTACCTCAAATTTTTGACATTATTTTAACTCCAAGAAGGTTCAAGAACCTTCATATCACTTGTTGGTAAGTGAACATAAGGTCGAAGATGGAAGAGAAGTACGCCTGGATTCCTCAACCACAGCAGAACTCGCTATCATACCTCCAAATGCTGTTAACAGTAATCTTATGGGTATTAAACGAGGTATTATAATATTCACATGAAGTAGGTATTTAAAGTGAATTTTGTCTTGATAAATGGGCGGGCTTAATAACAGAACAAAAATTGAAGGTAAAAATTAATAGAAATATACCGTGAAACTGACCCAGATTTTTAATTAATGTTATTTGTGATATTACTAAGGGCTGTCTGGTTGTGTTTAGGTAGTTTATATATATAGTATAAATCAGAGACACTGCGCGTCTGTGTCTAAATACAATATGCCGCACATACGCGAGGGAAGTTCCGCGACAGGTTTATGTATTCAGCTGATACGATTCAATATAAGGCTAAGATAACGCCGCGCAATTTTATTTCCTCGCGGTTTTTAATCCCGGCGCGGAATTTTAACCAACACTGCGGATAAAATTCCACGTAATAGTTAATTTTTTCCAGTTCAGTGCACAAAACATTCGCGCCAATCGAAATAGTGTAGCCTAGTGGAATTCTGTAACACAATACAGATTTGGTTGTGGAATTATTTTTTGGTGGAGTTTTAGCGCAAGTGCAACTTCATGTAGATACCATGTCGCAGAATTCTGCGGAAATTATTGCGCGGCGTGATTTTGCAATGCGGGCTGTCCGTAAGCGCGGAAATTACTTGATAGAAATTTAGTTGCAGCACGTCGTGTGTATTTGTTGGTTGATAATTATACGTACACTAAAATGTTACAAATTTCGTTTGATGTGCTGCATAACCATCGAAATTCCACCCGAACGATGTTCGCTTGTACGCCAAAACATGACATAACATCAGCAAATGTGATGCATGCAGTTGAAACAACATTGCAGGCATTAATAACATTAATCACTAAGAAATAAGGTTGAGCTTTGACTCTTAGATCTATTAAACTACGCCATAGACTTCATCAATATATTGAGTGATACTAAACACTTATAATGTTACTCTGTGCAAACCCGAAGTGGGTCGCCAGTTATTTATGAAGTTTAAAATATCATTATCACTTTTTAATATCATTAGGACTGATTAACTACTTATAGAATTTATTTGTACATCCACAGAAGTGTTACCTTGTTTTAATGATATTTTTACTTATATATTATTTAAATAACATGAATGGGCTAAAGTCACTCCAATAATTAAAGTTTGTCAGTAAAAACTACAAATGGACCTTCTGTGGAAATTGCACCTACAAGCTTAATATACATTATGAATAAACATTATAAATATCAGCTATCTTAGCTAATCACAGCTTGAGATTTGGTTAGTCAATGCAGAGAAGACTAGCAGAAGCATTTTAAAATTTCATTTAACCTTAACTAGGCGGCATGTTGTTTTAACTGAGAAGACAGAACATTAAATATATTTTTTTCTTGGCCTTTTCTCTATATTCGTATTACTTTCTTAATATATATTTTTTTAATTATTCCCATAGTGTGAACAAATTACTTTGAATACATAATTCAAGTCAAGTAATAGACTTAAGCGTTGAAATTGCCTAAAAGTCAAATTAAAAAAGTGTAAAATATAAGAAAAGTAGTAGGAACGTTGATGCAACATATTTCTTCTATTCATTTTAGCTTTACTTAGTCAGAAAAAAACTGTTATTAACAAAACTATTAGTAGTTAGTAAAGAGATATCAAAGAACAGGAAAATCGTGCATGAAAGCTAGAAAAGATCCAATCTACGAAAACTATTTCTCCGACGCCTATCACTTCAAATCCCAACAGTGACTGTTTTAAAGTCTTAATTACAAAATACTTGTTTTAGAAACAGATTTTATCTGTAGCTAGCATAAATAATCGCTCTTATGCATATAATTTAAGATATAAGCTAAATTTGTTGTTTTTCCCATTGATTTATAAAACGCTACCTCTTGTAACTTAAACAAAGATTAATTCTTTGCTTTGTGTACAGTTTTCAATATAAATTACCATCTAACGAACAACCATTAATAAAAGCTGCGAGTACTTCATCAAATTTCGACACCGTTTATATGAATGTAGTTAAAAGATTCTGACCCGTATCTAAAGTTGGAATGTTGACATTTCTTTGAGTTCTTTAATTGTTTACGATTTGTGACGGTGACAGCTTTTTGACGTTTTACAATTTCATTAATTTTGATTAATATTACAGGTCGAGACTGACCTCTAATATTTGTTCGACTGTAAGCCTTGAAATGTGATTTCGAAGGCTGAAGACGTATCTATCCATCAATTTAAATGACATAATTAGGTTTTATTTAATTTTACTTTGACATTCCAATACGCGGTTAAATGATATTTAGAATAATATCTAAACAGTAAAACACATACCATCAAATATTCATACTGTTCACGCGCAAGCTCGCAAGGAGGCTTCGTAGCGAGAGACATGCCGCCTCCTTGATGTATGGATGAGCGGCGTGTGACTGTTTTAGAAGAAAGCCGAGTTCGGCGATTGTCTTTTGTTTTCTTTTCTTCTTGTTATCTACTATTTTCTTTTACTTTTTACAATAGATTGTAAATTACCTAATTTTAATATTATATTATATCCTACTTTAATCTTTTGTATTATTGTTCGCACGAACACATACTCATCATACAAATGCCGGGATTTGAACCTGAGATTTTTGGCTAAGTTGACAAGGGTACTGACCACTCGACTAGATGGTAGTCCAATACAATCAGGAAACACGAGTTCTGATTCAGTATCATGGTTTCTTAATATCTTTAAATAGGACAAACGAAAATTTTATTTGAAACTCGTGTAATGTTGCAGCCGAGAATTATTTTGTTTTACATAAAAAGACGTATCAAAACAACAAACAACAGTTCTTAAATATTTTTCATCGCCAGCTATAGAAATGATTAGCTATCTATGTTGCTAGCATGATAAAATTTAAGTCCTCCATCCTTTAAAAAATATTTTAACTGGAAAAGAAGCGGCGCTAGCGCTTATTGAAATATATATAAATTTTAGAAATTGATGTTTAATATTATTTTAATAATTATTAATGCAGGTCAGCAAGATCAAGATGACTATAAATTCATTAATTGTGGTATGTTTTGTGAATAATCAAGAATCGAAAGATATATGCAGAGAGTTGAATTAGGAATGTTGGGAAACGAAATAACCTTTATTTGTGTTTCAATTTAAAAAGGTTCCAACATCGTCACTTTTTCCAAAGAACTAGACTATTTCGTAATAAGAAACTGAACAAGTATTTACAAGTATCATTACCGAACGGGGCACGACGTCACCAGATGTGCCGTTCGTTTATTATCTTATTTATTATCCAATTAACTTGTTTCTGAGATCTAATTAAAGTAAGCTGTGCTGTGTACGGGGCATAACGATATCGGTTGTAGGGTTGTCTATGGATTGTAAATAGACGCTAGTGACGTATAGACAACGGTGTAACTTCCTCTACTATTGGTCCTTATTCCTGGAGGGCTACAGCGTTACGCCAATAAAAAGACCGTTAGATACAACGTTCCTACGTATGAAAGGATCTGTCTGAGCCTGATCGGTTTTCTTTTAAACAAATATTGATTATATTTTACTTCAATAAATCAGCCCCCTGGGACCGTGTTAAAATAATCGTTTTCTTTCACTATCGATATCACTGCTCAATCACGACAAATAATCATTTCTTTTTATATTCCGCTCTGCAAAGTATGACACCACCTGATGATAAGTAGTAGAGGAGTCCATATGTGAAGATAGATAGTGAAGCATGTGACATACTGCCCTAGCAATCTTACCTTGCCGGCCCAAAAAGTGCTTTTTCACGCCTCTTTTAAAGGAACCTATGTTGTGTGAAGGAGGGAATACGTGTGCTGGTAAGGAATTAAATGCTCTAGCTGTGCAACAGAGAAAGGAGTCACAAAATCTCTTAGTGCGCTAAGTAGACGTGGCGACAGTGAAGGAGTGACTACAAATTTTTATTTTATTTGCTGTAGTAAACAGTATATATATGACAATTGGTATGGCTCAAGACCAAATTGGGAATTTTAGAAAAGTTTTAGCTAACGCAGACTGCTCACAGATAGTGCTTAAAATCAGTTACAAACAAAAACTGAAAAAATAGATTCCATTATAGATTAGCCAATGTTTATATCTATCTCTATCTATAAATTTTGGATAGCATGACAAAGTATATAACTCAAAGAAATAATGACAAACGAAATACGAAGTTTCGATTTTGAACCTTTAATTTTGAATATCTAAGTGACGATTCGTGATGTAAACGATAGAGTTCTCTAATAAACGACTGGTCCGAATTAATGGCACTATACGGTCCAAAACTTGATATACGTTTGGCTCAGATAGCACAAATTTCTTAATAAATTGATACGTATTAATTTTAATTTTAAAAAGCCCTCGGGTTGTTGCAGAATATCAGTGCTTTGTTCACATCCCGATGTGAACAAAATTCGTCACTGAGTTGCGACCCTTTTGCACTTCTGCAGCGCACACAAAGGTCTTTAATACTTTTATTAAAAAATTGTTTGTCTTTTAATCTATGTACTGTCTGGATGGATTGTGTGTGATGTAGAAATGGAAATAAATGTTTTATCTATCTATCTATCTATTAACTAATACGTATCAATTTATTTAAACCGCGTTACGATTCGACTTTGCCGAATAAATAATAAAGATTTCTTATGGTTTATTCAATATATAAAACTAAGTTAAACATTAAAGAGTAAAGAAAGGATTTCTTATTGTTTATTTTCTTGTTTGTCAACTTTAAAATTACAATTACTAAGAAAACGTTGTCACAACGCAAGGCCGTTTCGTGGGAACTCAGACTGAACTCTGCATTCCACTTCATTTCGTTTGTTATCTGAGCGGTGTAATGTTTTTGCAGTAATATGTAAATAGCCAGTCCACTTTAATCGTTGAACTAAATCCGGATGTAGTTCTACACATTGCTGGTAGCTGATAGCGTTTGTACAATAACAGGCTTTAAAACTGGTAATTAAGGTCTACTCAAAGTCTCAATACGCTTAGGCTGTTGTACATTGTAACGTGGCCGATGTTATCACAGCGGGGTAAGTCCTTGACGGATATTTGAATTTGTTGAATTGGGAGAGGTTGTTTGTGGTAATTGTTTTTGGTACACTTTTGTTACGTTTATGTTATTCACTTCGATTTGGGTTACTTAGTTTGTGTATATTTGAGTTTATCTTAGAAAGCTTTTAACATAGATCTACTCTTTATCTTAGATACAGGAACTACTCCAATACACAGTCGTTTCACTGTATTAAAGCTGATAGTGAACAGCCGTAATACCTAAGTAATTCAGGTGTTAAATAAAATCACGTGAAGTTCAGGTATTTGCCTGTCCATCGCTGTGTTATGTGGCAAGATGCAACGTAAATGTTCAGTAAAAGCTCACTGGAGTTACAATAAATGTTAAATGTGGCCACTTCCTTAAAGTTTTTGTCAAACAACCTGACGATACTCTTAATGGTAGCACAAAAGATCCCATTGGGTCGACGTGCTCCGGGAGTAATCCTGGCCCTACATCAAGATAGGTAGAGGGTAGTTACTGTTTTATGGACTGTATTGTGGATGTAAGGAAACACGAGGCAAACGGTAAAGTCAAGTATAATTAAATTAAACCGAAAACAGAACACTCTATTGATACCATCAATCTTTACGTCTACCAAGCTAAGTAAAAAATATAATCGCAAAACTTACATTTATATAAAGATGTTTATGGATGTCAGTCGCTAACAAGAGATGTAAAGAGGCGGCTCCCTTAATCCAAGTTGGTTTAAAAGACGTGTATTCAATCCTACACGTTCTTTTATTGGATATTGTCAAAAACATAAATTGTTGGATAATGTCAAAGTCAAGGTCAAAATATCTTTATTTAAATAGACTCATTTACAAAGTTCTTTTAAATCGTTATAACAGGGAATATGTATGAGAAAAAAATGCGATACGTTCTTATTTAAGAAACGATTTGAGAGGATATAACGTATTTCTCCTAATTTTATCAAGCTATTAGCCTAAGAATACTTCTAATAGATTATTGACATAATTAATTAGTAACTGGCTAAGCAATATTTTGATATAATACTTATTAAACGATTTATCAAAGAAAATTAGTTTTGTGACTTCCGTCATACATTCGTGCTATATTGTGTTGAAGCGGGTTACTCGAAATTGAACCCTGAAGCTGCACGATAGAAAACTTTAGTTGACTGGAGGTTTTGTGGGAAGTCAGCACCGTTAGATAACTAGATTGCATTTTGAAAGCCGCCTTTTATTACTCCCATTCTCCGTAAGTTTACCAGCTTTCCTTTCACACCTTTTCCCTCTTCATAATCCTGGGTCATTCAATAAACGCTCAAAGAAGCATCTTGCAGTTCAGCAAGATCACGATGGCTATAAATTCATTAATTGCAGTATGTTTTAGTGAATAATCTCGTGAGATATATGCAGAGACTTGAATGAACTCAAAAAAAATACATTATATATATAAGTATTAATTTTTTTAGATTAATAAAATCTTAAGGTAAACGATAGAGTTACCGAAGGCCTTGGAATTATAGTAACTACTCTAGAGTGATATTTATATCTAAATTTTGTTTTAACAGCAGTCTGATTAAGTGGTCCCAGGTTCGAATCCCAGAAGAGCAGATATTTGTATGATGAGTACGAATATTTGTTCTAGAGTCATGATTGTTAGTATGTATTAATACTATTAGTGTATTTCTGATATTTAAATATTACAACCGTTATTTCTTCATTATCTAGTGTTGCTTACTTTGGGCTGGATTATAAATAGTATTGTTATTTGTGATTATTGTTTAATTCCGGATTGGTAGATTAAGATGACATCGTTTGAATCAATTCATTGAAACTGAATGCTATCAGGTGAACTTATCCTGAACCTCAATAATCTCTTTAAAGTAAGTAAGTAAGCATAATTAGATTGATTTAATCAATTTCTGCATGTAAATATATGTATGAGTTATTTTCAAGAAATTAATTATAACAGATTAATAGGTATGCACACAAACCTAACCAATAGAATAAAACTCAGTTTCTATTCAATATCGAACACCGCTTTCAATAAAGCAAACATCTCTATTAAAAGGCAATAAATCGTTTAGAATAAGCTATTTCAATGTGCCGACGTAATATCGATAATTAACTCTTCATAAAGGAAAAAATTTAACAGCACTAGCCTCATCAAAGTGTATAGACGTGTGTTGAACAAAAGGCTATATCACAATATCGATTTTATATACATGTATCGATGCGGTGGGCCTAATCTATATTTCAGAAGAAAGTTCGTTTGTTTTTTTTTATATTACGAGAATAAAAACTATTTTGAGTTAGACTTTTGGATTAATTTCTACGATTGAATTAATGATAAGTTTGGAAGTTAGAAGTTGACCAAAAAATGATTCTAGATTGTTCTTTTTTTAAGACATTAGGAATAAGTAATAATTATTATACTATACATACATTTTTGGTTTGGTTCGAATTATGGGAAACTACTTTTTAATTAGATTTTTTACATTTTAATATTTTACCCAGGATTTTCTACATGATACTTATTTTTATATTTTGCAATAAAGCGTTATTATTTAAGAATTGACATAAAGTAACTTTTATATGACGACTCTTAATTATTTTAGACTTAAGCAGAAGCTTAGATCTTATAATCGAAGGCCTATCTGGCAACTATTGATATCATGTGTTATCTATGGATTTGTTTTCGCAGACCCTTACTATTGAGTACTTTTTAATAAAAGTTTTAATAAGTTATATACACTCTTTTCGGATCCAGGTTAAAGAATATGTTAATTTTATTAGATATAGTTAAGCAAAGCAGAAAATCCAATTAGTATTACAATTTAAATAGTTTTAATCGTAACGCCTAGACTAATAAATCCACATTGCGTTCATAGAATGGAATCTCCATTTGAGTTTCAGAACACAAAAGCACACAGGTTTTAATACAGAGTATTTTGGATTTTAATGTAAAAAGTATACAAATTTTATTAAATATAAATATTCAAAGCTGAATATCTCAACTAGTATTACAATTAAATTAGTTTTAATTGAAACGTCTATCAGACACGCGTGCTGCGTCTTTCGATCTTTTTTTGGAGAGTTGGAAAGAATAAAAGATAGTGAGTCGATAGTTTTGTTGATCGAACGTTAGATAGAGCCGCTCGATTATTTTGTGTTCAGGGGTTGAATAGAATTTCTTTAGAGGTAGCCACGCTATTGTAGGTTGATTAGGGTATTCTGAGGCATTTATTTGTACAAAGCGTCGTAAAAGATGTATTAACCTTACAGAAGATCACAGCCAAATTAAAACTTAGTAGTTCTTTAGTGTGATTGAGTTAATCTTTTGTCCTGTTGCTTCATATTGATTTTTATAGGGTAGATACGTAGATACCCCATGAGTAGTATGTACTACAAATGTACATAGCTTACGGGAACCATAACTATTTATGTATTTGTTAATGGTTTTTATGCTGATGAACGATTGTTTTAATTTTTAATGTTATTTATTGTAGTTTAAACATTAACGTCAGTTACTTTTATGTTGTAATCACAAAACATCGCCAAAACTTTCGTCTTTCTTTGTGTTTGGTAACATCTGGTCATTCACCAAAGATATGTGTATCTTCGCGAGTCATGGATGATTGTATGTTTATATACATATTACTTTTATATTTCTCTATTATCTAGCATCCATAATGTGGGGTAGATAATAGGTGTGAGTGTGAGAAATATTATTAATATTATAAATTTGAAAACTCCATGCACTCCTAATAAAGTCTCGACACATAGATAGGCATTTAGTCCGTATAAGGGTTCCATTTGAGGTACGGAACCCTAAAAACCTAGTTTGGTATGATAACAGCAACATTTTCTAATTTCAGCTATGAATCATTTCATTCAATTAACGCAGCACTGTAACATCGCTTCTCACGTTTTCTATTTAATCGAATGACATGATTGTAATCATAACATCGGACCTACCGCAGTAGAGAACTCTCGATTATTTAGGTAAACAAAATCGATCGTTATGATTTTAATATTAAAGTTTATTTTCGAGCAATAGCAGTGGAGAGTTATTAGGTTCCTTTGGTCATTTGTTATAGGCGTTGAAGGATCGCAGTCTCGACAATTAGTACTGGTTGAGATTTGAATCAGTTAAATGTTTTCAGTATGACTTGGTTATTTTATTTCTGAAAGAAGACAAAATAACACTGCCTTTCTCACAGCCGAACACATAAACAAAATTTAAAAAAACCGCTATTTTACAAATAGAATAAATTGACTTTCTTTTATTTTATTACGTAGGGAAAAAGTCTTTTTGCATAAAGTATGAATAAACATGTAATAAAATATCTTTGGCTGTAGTATTTGTATCTGTCTGGTTTTCATGGCATTAAGAAGGTGACATTTCAAAAAAAGAACAATTTGGAAAATTCTGACAAAATGAGGGAACCGAATGATAAAATTAGATATATTTTAAAATTTTATTACAAAAAAGGCAAGCCGCGAAAAAGATTTGTGACGTTTATGGAGCTAATGCAACCATCGATTCGGATCTCTACTGCCAACTACTAATGAGATTAAAGCAAGAAGTTGAGAGAAAGTGGCCGGAATTGATTAATAGAAAGGGTATGGTCTTTCATCATGATAAAGCTAGACCACATACATCTTTAGCCACTCAGCAAAAATTAAGAGTTTGGCTGGAAGGTGTTAATGCATCCGCCATATAGCCCTAACTTTGAACTTTCAGATTTCCACATATTTCGGTCTCTTCATAATTCTTTAGGCGGTATCAGGTTAACACCAAGAGAAGACTGCCAAAACTCCTTGTTGCGTTTTTTTGATCAGAGGTCCCAAAATTTGTACAGCAACGAGATCATGTCTCTACCTACAAGATGGCAGAAAGTCTACGAACAAAATGGCACATATGTATTGTAATTAAATATAAATTAAGTTTGAAAAAAAAATGTCTTGAATTATTATATAAAATGCAAAGAAACTTTTCCGTCAACCTATTACTGAGGTAAAGTCTGCTGATAAAAAAATATTTTAAGTTTTTAAAGTATTGTATACATTTTTCATTAGAATTTTAATAACAAAAATAAATCCTTCCTAAATGTGTAGTATATAAAAGACGAATTATGAAGAACGTTTCGTTGTTTTTTGAGAATTAGAATGAAACAGAGCCATTGAAAGTGAAAATAACTTGTAGTTACTAAGCCTATCTATTTATATGTGGTTACTAAGGATTTTTCATTTGCCTAATAAAATAATCCAAATGTATTCCACTTGTTGTGGGACTTCTTGGCACAGTCTCACAACCTGATATATCTTGATAAATGAGAAATCCTTGTTGATTAAATATAAATTTTATTGATTCACTTCAGCTTGATATACACACAACTTGCTAGTATGATGATTTTAAAGTGAATGAAATGTGAATATTAATTAGTTTATACAATAATACAATATAGACTGTACACCACTGAATATGTAAATGTATTTCATGTCAAAGGAAGCTTAATAAGGAGATGGCCCATAATGTAGTTACCAAAGGGTAACTATCCTGTATAGACTGGGATCAAATCATAGACATATGCAATAACAAAAAATCACTTGATATTACAAGCACTGCTTCGTCTGGCCTTTTCTATTTCACCGCTGAAATAGAAAAGGCCAGACGATCCTGGAACTCTCATAAGCCTTCTACCTATAATTATAATTAACTAAAAATTCTAATTAGACATCTCCTTGGGCCAGCCCTATAAATGTATCCATAGTATTTATTCAATGAGGAAACACATCGATCCGGGAATGTCTTTAGTGGCTGCGTCGAATAGTTGTACACTGAGCTCGTAACCAACACGCCTATAAACACTAAATAAGAAGATAGTGCTCTTTACACAAATGCGGAGTGGAAGCAGACCAATCTCCTTTTTTAAATTTAAATTGCGTTACAAAAAATCAGAAATGAAATTCGTATTACGATTATTTTGTTCCGACGTTATTGTTATTAAGAAGGTTAGGTTATGTTATTATTTTAGGGTCGTTCATATTTGGGGATTTCTGTCCTCAATATTAAAAATATTTAAGAACTAAACCATCGCTCATGAGGATTGTTCTTTATTTAATCATATATAACAATATCAAATCACTAAAGACCCTATTCAAATTTTTATGGAATTCAATTGTATTTTGTTAATGTTTATAATATAATATTTTTGTAAATTGTATTTTACAGGAGAAAAATTTTAATCATAACAAGTCTTGCCACTATAAACCGGTTCTGTATAAAGCGTCCTGCATTAAGTTCTGTTTAACCTGTGGAATGTTCTGCAATCGGACCGGAACGGCGGATGTCTAGAGTAAAGACTCATTGTTTGATTGGTACTTGCCATAAACGTAGAGTATTCTCCTGGAACAAATAAAAAGGTCTATTAATAACATGTAAGCACAAAGGAATGGAAAAAGCAGTGTGCTAGAGAAAACTTTTGCTCATGATTAGGTACTTACGAAGGCCAACTCGGAACTAAATCTAAATTTTGGAACCTCACCTTCATACAACATAAGTTCTTAAAAGAAGCGTGAAAAAGCATTTTTTGGGCAGGCCAGGTGGAGGTGGCTAGGGCATTATATCGCATGCTGCACTAGTTATTTTTACATATGGACTCGTCTACTCTTTATCATCAGGTGGTATCGATTCATTTGCTGAGGTTTTTATAAAAAAAAAACAAATTACGAACTTTAAAAATTTGAATTTGGAACGGATGAAGGCGCTGTAACCGTGACAGTAACTTTGATTTATCGTATCCGTGACGTATCAGTGACTTTGTATTTTTAAACCAATTTTAATCAGTTATCGTTTTTTTGACATATCAATACAACATATTGCAACAGAGTTTTATCTACATGAGGTTGATAGTAACTATTTCTAATATAAAAACTGATTCTGAAGTTTTAATGAATAAAAGAAACCAGTCCAACTCCCAGCACAGTGAGATCTTACGAAATTACCGCAAAAAGACGTTAAATTCGATTAAATTAGCAATATGTGGGAGTTATATGCATAATATTGTGACCTCATGTACATGAATATTACATTTCAGTTACTTCGGTAAGGTTTACCAAGGTTTAACAACAAAATTAAATCACAAAAGCCGTTGAATTGCATTAAAAACCATTTTATTATTGACAATTTTATCGACAGAAAGACGCGGGTACGTATTACGTAAGTAATCGCAAGAGAACATTTTGTTGACCTTCAAGAAAAAGGAGTGAAGTTAATTAATCAAAGCACATCATCTGTCAAAATTGCGAGTCAAGAATATGTTTATGTAGAGTTTTTGACATTCCATATAAAATGTACTCCTTGAGTGTCTTTGAGGATCTTGTTGGCATAGTGGTTTTAATGCTCTGGTTTTGCTATCGAAACCAGACAAATCATTCGCCGTGATTGGTCCCCGGATGTTCAATCAAATTTGCTGTTTCGAGTTCCTCTATGCTTCGGAAGGCCGTTGTTGCCGGTTGTTACGACAACCACTTTCGGCCACAAGTCGCGTTTCGGCTAGCATGGTTATGGTATTGCACCACCTCATCAAATTTCCCCCATGTATATAGGCTGTACCTAGAGGATGATGATGATTTATGTACTCTAGTTTACTTACAAGATAAATGTAATAAACTAAAGCACATTTAGTTCAAGCCCTTTAACAATCTGATCTAACCACAGTTCAGCAGATTGAAATATAAAGCGAACGTGTAGTTACTCCCGTTTATATCTAAGGCTAGATTTATCTTACAACTGATCCGGCGTATTGCTCCAGGCTTTAGGGTAAGATACAGACGACACTAGATCAAGCATACTTTGGATTTCAAACTTTCTGCTGTGATAGTAGGATTGGTTATTGATGGTTATTCTTGGTTGTTGTACGGCGTGTTCTATCTCTAGGTAATCCGTTATAATCAGCAGTTTTATGAGAAATATTGGATCTGATAGAACATATTCGCTCAACCTTAACATAAATACAGTGTTGTAGATGCTCTAAAACGGATCTCTTTCATTCCACGGTGCACGAAGAACATGCGCCTGCGCAAATATAATAACTTTAAATAATAATGTTTACAAATATATTTTTATTTAGTCTGTGATTTTGGGTAGCACTGAGCTGCCTCAGAGTTCTACTACGGCACAGTGGCAAGTTATTTGTCTTGATTTCTGTAAATAATTATTAAATTTATGTTACATTAATAGATAGTGCAGATTAGACTATCTATATATATATATTTTAGGGGATTGATAAATCAAATCTAAAATTTTGCAATTTTGCGTTTAAATATCAAAAATAAAATAAAATGGACTCTTCTATTTTCGCGCCTAGTATAACGTTGATGATATTTATTATATTGCAATTTTATAGTCATTATAAGCAATATCATCAGTAACTACATTTTTGAGTCAGTGGTCAAAAATGTAGTTACTGATGTAGTAAATTCCGTAAAAATCAACGTTGATGAAAAATACGAAGTAGACTTTGTCACCGCAACTGTTATTTAGTTTCTAACCTAGTTGCCATTCATCGTGAGCGGAAAAACAGAAAACTCCCACACAATTTTGTGGTGCGAACTCTCGGCTGATTTCCTTGAAAGCATAAATTAAAAATCGATACTGTAAACCACAGACAAATGTCCCAGTTCACATTGAGCTCAACTCACAGGTACAATAACAAATCAATCTTAACATTTTACCGGCAAATGTGACAGTTATCATAAAGGAATAAGGTCGCCAATTGTGGCCATCGAGTTCAACAATTACCACTACTATAGTATATTCCAGTTTAATTTTTGTAAAGGAAAATATGTGTGAAAATTCGAACAGTTTTTTTCCTACTAACTATCTGTTTATATTTTTTTCATTTTCCATTTTTGTTTTATTAAAAAATTAGTTTCTTACGTCCTTTCTCTAACTAACAGATAGTGTGTTTAGAGGGGGTGGCCTGGTGACCTGCAGCACAGGTTTTGCCATGAAACCTATTTTAGGCTTTAAGTACTTACACTTAAAGGGAGAATATTTGTCTTTTATAATTTTTTCGTCGCCATTAAACTCCAATGTCGCTTCCGCATCTGCGTAATTGTTTTTGTATCTAATTATTGTGTTAACCGAAATAAGAATTATTATAATAGTTTGACTGCGATGAGGAGATAAGTTTGCCAACGTACAACAATGCTTTTTTCACGTTGGGCCAAAAATTTATGACTATTTGAAGTATTCAAATTACAAGCACAGCCTGCGCGATGCATGCGCCAAGTATTCCTTAAAATACAAGCCTCTTGATTGGCACGGTGGAGGTGACGGAGTATGTCGCTTGCTGCACTAGCATATGGATTCCTACTGCTTACCATCAGACG
The DNA here is from genome assembly GCA_943193645.1 of Acentria ephemerella. Lineage (NCBI taxonomy): Eukaryota > Metazoa > Arthropoda > Insecta > Lepidoptera > Crambidae > Acentria > Acentria ephemerella. The sequence continues at coordinate 2,325,577 of OW971887.1, forward strand.
ATGTCGAGTCATATGTTGTACTTATTATTGAATAAAACAAAGAAAAATAAATTGATACCCAGGATTCAACAAATGTATAAAATAAAAATATTCAACATAACATTCAGAATTTCTCATAATAGTTCTAAACCAATAGTAGGGGATTTGTAACTGGTAAATGGTATAAACATCGTAGTACTTCATAAGTAAATGGGCGAGTACCGTATTCTCAAACATATGAAACGAGACAGGCTTAGAAGTTCTCGGTAGGAGTGTGTGTTAAGACCAACTGTCCCGGAGACTTTCAAACCTCATAAGTTATATTTGGAGACTAGTATTTTTATGATTTGTTTATAGACTAGACTAAACGAAGAGTAGCTAGACGTGTGCGGCTCGTGGTTTTATTTTCTGCTTACTCATCGCGTCCTGTCAGATAAATGTTCAATGTGTATCTCCCATTAATAATATCTTTATGCTCATGTCCAACATATCCTAACTTATCTAACTTATCCTATATCTTACAGGTTATGTTGCAATGGAAGCCTGTATATTAAAATCGTTATTCGCTCGCTATCGTGTCCACTGTCCGTCTGTCCGTGTCACGCGGAAACTCCGAGGAATTTCAAATCGCCTGCTACCTATGATGAAGTACCCGATACTACAAACTGAGAATATATTTTAATAGGGAACTGGTATTTTGCGGTATGGTCTAAGTCATTAGCTGAAGGACTCGTAAATTATTAAATTTATTTGTTTGGTATCACTGTTATAATGTTCATTACTATTCTTATGTAACGTCCTGTACTTCAGCGGATATTATATCTATATTATTATTATATTTGCCATTAAAAATGCCATTTAAAATTTGATAATCTAAAGAAACGGCTAATTTGAACAGAATTAAAGGCTAAGCTACGATGTCTAATAATGATAACTTAGTGTTGATAATTGATTACTTCTCTTTGATTAACTACGACGTATCTTTTTTTAAATATATATCTATTTTCAAGTTTTTATAAGAAATAATAACTTTTGTAATGTAGAAATTGTATCAAAGGCTTAATATTGGTTTCGATTTTAAATGCTGACCTGATATCATGATAGTATTTGTCATTTATCTAATGAAACTTTGAGGTTAACGTATATAGTTTTGGAGGTGTATTTGTTAATTTTTTATTCATTTTTACAACGTTTTTGCAAAGTTTATTAAATCTGAAGTTTAAAATATTTATAGAACTGAAATTATAATTTATAATTGGTCTTTCTCTGTCATAATTAAAGTTGGATTAATTATTAATTATATTGTACACAAAATATGATTACAATGTGTAGCTGTATACGAAGCACTAATGCGTCATTCTTTGATAATATACTGTTCGCAGTGCGATAAATAATTGAGGTAGAATTTGACTGCTAAACTTGTCGAAAAACTTTATTCGCAGTCTGTGCTAGTGTTGCACTCTGTCACCAGATCCTTGCAATATTACCGACTTCTACATATTGATGTATTAAAAACAATTGCTACTTTCATATTCCTTACACCAAACATTCACATAAAAGAATAATGTTTACCCGGCAGATATGCGTCGGCCGCTAGTTTAGCTCTTAGATGACAGTGACGATATGTCAATGCACGCGGTCGGCTTATAATAAGCCGGTATCTTCTATTAACTTTACCATTTTTGCTGGAGTGTTGCATTGTTGATGCGTTTGACAGTTACGTGCGTGTAGGCTTGAGGTTCCAATTTTGAATAAATAAACTCTGCAAATATTCAATATTATTCCTGTGATTCCAGACATGAACTGGGAACATGAAGTGCTCGGGGTCCAAACGATGCTGACTGCGATATAATTTATAGCCTAAACAACCACATTGTATGTTTGTTTCTAATACCTGCGAAAGAACGAGACAAAATGACATCACTGAGCACACGACAGTGAATACCAGAAGAACCTTCGTAGTTGGTTTATATATATATCTTATAATGATCCAACTTTATAACCTAAAAGAATTTTCAAATTATATGCAAGATTTCATATGAATTCTATAAAACGAAGAAGTCAAGTCGTGTCTATTTGACACGGTCGCGAGTCACATGACAGTAGATATAATTTGGTTGAGTTGCAAACATTCTTTTTTTATCACAGTCAAAATATGCTGAACGGTATCGGTGATTTCGTACCTTGTCATAGTTTAAAGTTTCCATGTGAGTGACACTAAAATGTCTTCATAGAAGTATTGTTAAACCGAATATATAAAAAAAATCACTTAACTTCGATGCGTTCCTTGAATGGAACGTAGAAAATTTTAGAGATTAAAACCCCGTAGAAGATTGGTACTTCAGATGAAGGACTTGACCTTGATATTTTATTATTAGTTGATACTGAATACTACTGACATTGTATTTGATTGATGAGTGGGGTTGACATCATCCAGAAGTGAAGCAAGCTGAAATAGCAGTAGCCGACCATATGTATTACAGAACCAATTAGCGGTGGAGATAGATGGTTCTCGAATAGAGCCAAAGTCTTGGAGAACGTTGAGTCAGGATTTGAGGTTATTCTTGGTTATAGCTGCACCCAGATGTCCGAAAGAAGGCGCAGATGGTGACTGAACGAGGAATGTGGGAAGTAGTGTATAATGTCGTAGAATTAGGGAATCATACGCTTTGGTAACGGACTCCAACAGCCTGATATGACGATGATTAAAAGAGGCTCCTTTAAAAGAGGCGTGAAAAAGCACTTTTTGGGCCGGTAAGGTGAGGGTGGCTAGGGAAGTATGTCGCATGTGTCACTAGCTATCTTCACATATGGACTCCACTACTGCTTATCATCAGGTGGTCGAGTCATTTGCTGAGCTTTATATACAAAAAGAAATTATGATGACTCATACTTGCAAGAACTACTAATTGAGATTTCATACTACATCTAGCTTCGTATTCCATGTAAATTTATCATTATTTTTTTCTTGGTCAACGTATAAGAATGGACACATTATTAAGATTACGATGACATTAGGTATAAAAAAACGTTCCAACAATGTAAGGGGTCGACTACGCCTCAGGTTTCGTAAGTCTCGACCTTCACAGTATGTAAAACAATAAAAAAGAAACCTCAAGATTTGGTTGATAAATCTACTTAAAATATTAATTCCAATAAGATTGTTTATACCAAATGTTTATATTATACGTGAAGTTAGCGCGCTAAAATGTGTCCGTATTCAAATAATATTTTTAATTTAGGGCACAAAGCGCAGCGGAATGTATTTACAATTAAATATTCTTCCTAGCTTTAACATCATAAATCAACGTATCAAAACGAAAATAAACAGATAGAGATGAAGCAAAAACGACCGGCAGATGGCGTGAAATTCTCACGCGGGGAAAATTAAATACTGTAATACTGTCACACCTTTAAAATATAAAACTAATCTTAGTTGTAAAAGGTAAAGTTGAAATTTGCCTGTGGTTCTTGCAAGGAATGCGCTGCCATGCGCGTACGTAAGTCAGTCGTGCTAAACACGATGAGATCATCATCGCAGTGTCATTTAGACGTGATGTGTACTGATCTAAGCTTAAGATCATGATCTTCGGAGCCGACGACAGATATGGTGGTTCTCATGGTTTATTGGTATGCGAAGATCTTCGCTCGAGATTGTTTTAAACTAGTTAAATAATTTAAGTAGATTGAATTGAATAGAAGCAGCTTGAACTAAGATTAAGATTGTGGTCCTGATAACTCTTGGATGAGAGAAAGAATGTTTGCAGTGATTCATTGGATAAAATTAGTATGAAGACGGGTACATATATATTACAGTTGTTTTATTTTCTTTGAAGTAATAATTTTATTTATTAATGAGATTATTTTATTATTAAATAAGATACTTTTATAATAATATGTATATTTTATAATTTTATAAAGAAATATAAAATCAGTTACTAAAATACTTTGATAAAATTTAAGCCACGCATACTATATAGTCTTAGACTAGACTGGGTCTTTTGGTAACATAGGGCATATATGAAACAAGAATTCTTGCGTGATACAATTTTATCACAGTGTGATAAAATTAATTATTTGTTCTTTAAGTTGTTCCTTTATTTGATATATATGAGAAAATCAGCGAATTTTTGAAGCAGAAGATGTTAGGTGTGATTTTGTGCTAACAACTCATTGCATCGTACAATATATGATGAAAAGTTTTAAGGCACCCTATTATCCTGTATGAGGTCCCATATTTGAATATATTTTATCTTCCCATATTCGGGAGTGCTTTTTGACAATTCAGTGAATTTGACAGTTATGCCATTTACTTTTCATAATACAAAGACAGGTGATATTCAAAAGAAGAATCCTTCAAAAGAAGAAGAAAGGTTTGACAGTTTTTAAAGTTATTTGTCTTCCTAAAGGTATTCCATGCCATGTATTCCATTGCTGCGACATTCTAATTATTCTGTTTATTCTTAATAGTTCCGTCTTTACAGAACCAATTACCAATACCAATAAAAAGGAATGTAATTCGTTGAGTGAAATATTCCGGTGAGTTTTCATGGCGCCGCCTGACTACGTTATAATACTACGAAATATTTAACTTGAATTTTTACATCATCACAAATTTTAATTAAAATATGTATTTTACACCAAAAAACTTCGAAAAAACTGTGAGTTATAAACACCCGTGACGCAAAAAATATAGAGAAACTGTCAAACAGGAAGTTTTTTGACATAAAAGGGATACCCGGTTTATACAGTAAGACATAGATCGTCTTGGTCAAACATCAAACATTTTTTATCACGTCAGTCACTCTAAAATACGCGCTACTGTTACGCTACTGTTTAAGACAGATACGTCGCTGAATTTGTCAGATAATACGTGACACAAGTCCAGTCTTGGCAACCCGTGCTCCGACTGCTGGTAAGTCAAAAAAACTTGTGACAGACGCTAGAGCAGCACTCGAAATACCCACTACAACTCCCCGGCAATTCCATTGCCCTTCACGGGGGCGACGTGAAGATGCTTAGGGAATCCTAAAAAAAGAGGAAATGTATTTTGAGAAGTAGTGATTGCCAATAAAAGAACAAAAAAGTACTCTTTGCGATATATTATATGTTGTCTTTTCTAACGCAAATCAAAAACAACATTCATAATATTATCTAATATCTACTAGCAGCTATAAATTTTGTGTAATCTAGTCCAAAGATGGATTTATTGGCATCCATTTTAATGGGTAATTGGACGGACGTCGATATCCGTTTAAAATAAGTTTTTTCTTAATAAATAACTAATGACATCCGTTGCTAATACACGTATTAGGTAACTGAATCTATTCGATCGAGCTATTAAAGAGTAGGTGAATAAAATACGGCAGGTGAAAGGTTTTAAAATGTCTATAAAACAAGAAATTTTATAATATCAGATTCTATCTCGAAATAACTGAAATAATCTAATCTTGTCAGGGTTTAAGGTCCGTTGTAGTGCCCATGGTAAGCGGCCACATCTAGTGATTCGAAGAAATCGCTCAAATATCAAGATATTGCTGTTTATACGATAAGGTGTAGCACCATCAACTTGCCCGTGACATTATGTTAAAGTCTAGAAGTCTACACCTCAATTCAATTCAATTCTTTATTTTGCGTTCCATAGTTACATAATATGCAGATCTTAAGACTATTATTGACACTATGGACCCTGTCGGGCACAACAACATTTTAGGATATACAGGAGAAAGGTAGATTACAAAAGGAAAATTAAGTTAATTGTTTAAATTTGTATAATGGTCCAATTCAAATATATGCATTCAAAATACTAATTATCTTGGGATTGTTTGGAATTGTAAGTCAGTGTGTTTTTAAATGTAAGAAATAGATTTTATAGAATTTTTGATTTACAATTGTTTGGATGTCAATAGTATTAATAATAAATAATTAGAATTCATTATATTGTATTGTTTTTTTTTTAAATATGTCAATTGGGTAAAATGTTAAGTAGGTAATGTCAATAGTTTAAAATTTCTAATATTTATAAAGTGTAATGTATAATGTCTAAATGTCAATGGTCTGTTAATTATTATTATTTTAGATATTGTTGAAGAAATCCGATAGCTTGTCATCAAAGTACTCGTTAATGTTGTAATATGCTTTTTTGACCAATAACATCTTTAAGTTGTTCTTGAATTTTTTGATATTGCTTTCATTCTTTAGTATCTCCGGAAAACGATTATAAACTTTGATAGCCATTGCATAGGGGCTTGTTGAGTGTAATGTTAGTTTTAATTGTGGTAACACCAAGTTGTTAGGATATCTTAGTGTATATCGTTTCGGCACGTCGGATTTTTTTACGAAAAAATCTGAATACTTTTTTACTAACATAATAAGTTCGAGTATATATAAAAATCTTAATGTCAAAACATTATAATAAATAAAGTATGGTTTACAACTACAGGTAATATCAATATTAGCAATGATCCGTATACACTTTTTTGTTTTAAAAAAATACTTTGTATATCAGTACTATTGCCCCAAAGTACAACCCCATACGTGAGCAAAGCGTGCGCATAAGCCTCGTTATGTACTAACTGTAGTATGCCTGGTGGCTTTATTCGGTAGACCCCAGGATACCGCTGCTACGGGTGATAAAGTTAGCGGGTAATTATGGGTATAAGCGGCAGGTGTGTGTGAGAGCGGCGCTAGGAATGCGCCGCTTAGTATCACACACGCCCGCCGCTTATCCAGTGGCGGGTAGGTCCGTAAACGGATTCCTACTCGAAAGGAAATTATAATATGTAATTCTTTTTTTTCCAGCGGTTTTATGTTTATCTACAGGTTGAAATCACAGTGAACGATCCGTTTATGTTTTACTACAGATGAAGATTATAAATAAAAATGGCGAGAAATAAAAGTGAATTATATATATATTTATTATATTGTTGTATTTAGGTTACATTTAATACTGTAGTATAAATATATTCATATTTTTTATGCAATATTTTGTAACCTTTTAATCGCTATACATTCCTTTTTCTACTATTTTTACTGGTTGTCTGGTAGAGAATATCTTAGGCATTAAGTCTCTCGTTGTGCTTTTGTGCAATGAAGCATAAATAGAGAAAGGTGTATTAAGCGGTTACTGCAGTAATATGATAATCGTATTAAGACATTTGTTACTTTTTAAAATTACTTTAGTAAAAAAGTTACCAATAATCAAAGTCATTATATAGCTTTAAGGTTAGTGTGTTGCCATTTAAAATATAACTGTTGAGATATTTCGCATTGAAAACCAGCTTGTTAAGTAGGTAGTAGTAAGGACACGGGTGTCCTCCCACGGGGAGACGAGAGTGGCCGAAGCAAGGCCTAAATGGGCCAAGACAGTAGGCGTCATGAGTTCATGAGTAATCGCCGCAAAAGGCAGCGTTTGTTTCACAATGAACTCCTTTTAAAGCCGTTTATTTTTGTAAGATTTATGTGTTCGATTTTGAAAAACTTACTTTTAAACTAAAATGTGCAATGCATCTCGTTCAATATGATTGTAAAAATAAATAGCTGTTATGCAACCTTTAGAAAGGTGCTTTAAATTAAACATTCTAAGCTATATAAAGTAATTGGAAAGTTTCAATTTTTTTTATCCTTGTCCTTCATAAAACGAAAGAATGAGATAGCCTGATCTTAAATTTAGTTTAAAACGTGCTTTCAGAATCAGGCCAAATACTTAAAGACGAATAAAATGTATTAAATGAAAAATAGAACTGTATTATTACTTATTAATGCTATCTATATCTGCCTGTGAAAAATGATAATTTTCATAGGATGTGACGTCAGATCAAAACACCTCATTATTTAAATGTCTTAAGTATATCAAAGTATATCCTACTTTACGATTTATGGTAATAACATTTTAGCGTTAAATATTTGAGTTTTAGTAAAAATACTTTTTTGGTAAAACATTTTTTTGTAGTATTTCCCAATCAAATTCACAGAACAGTAAAGCACAACTCTCAAGATGTTTAAAAAAATATAGGTGCTTATTCCGCTAAAAACATGACTCAATTACTTTAAAGTATGATGTCACCCACCATTTTTTGCTATAGGTACTCGCTTACTTAATTCACTCATAAATCACATATTTTTTACCGAAATGACGCGAGATATTGATCTCTACTGTCTAATTTATATTATTATGTTACACGAATATAGGCGCAGTCAAGAGAGCCGTCATTATGCCAGAGATCTCAAGGTGGTATTATAACGTAGTGATTATTTACTCATTGTCTAATAAAAAGCATTTTCGTTCGCCAAGTACGGAATGTTCTCATTCTAAATCCAAATGTTTCTAACATTATGACGAAACAGTAAAGATTTAAAAATCTTCATCTAATCGGAGTAATAGCCACCAACCATCGTAAGAACTCTACGAACGGCATTCATTCTAAATTCAAATTATCTCGCATTCTCACATTAGCAAAGAGGCCAAATTCAAGAGTTGCAAAGTGAATCAACAAATTAAAGTTCATAAAATTTGCTTTCCAAAAAGTTTATTGCAATCTTCATTTAAGGAAATTCATATTCTTTTTATTTAATATTTAATTCAGATACAAATACAAATTTTGTACTGTTTTGAATTCACTTTAAAAATTACTTTAAGTTTATCTGACAAACAAGGGTAAGAAATAAATAACCTTTCTGGTGATATATAATTTGCTACTGAAAAGAGTATGCACTATTTATTCTGTCAAATAAAAAATGTGATAGCAATCACATTAGACCTAAGTATGGCGCAAAGCGTACGTGATATTAAAGTCTATGAATAACCAAGACCCAGGAACTAATGCAGCCAGTCAATCAGGCATTCAATGTAACCAATTGAAATGCATTCTAAAGAGGACTTGATGTTGGAGGAATATAGAGTAAGGGTCGACTTTACAATCCTAAGATAAAATTTATCCAGAGAATAATTTGACCAAGTTGTCAGCTCAATGTTTATTTCTGAAAAATTTATGAGTATAAAATGTAAATAATAAGTATAAATAAATTTAAACATATTTTCTGAGGATCGAGAGTCCAAAGACCTCAATAAAATAGTTTCACTCTTACATTAAATACGCTTACGCATATAAGAATTATAATAAATGTTATTTTACACAAAACAAATACAAAGACAAGGACAAAGATAATATATGTTAGGGCGTAGTACAAAAATGACGTAACTGCATAGACTAGAACAAATGACAGCTTGAGAGAGTAAGCCATTAATCAATCTATTAATAATTGTGTTTGAATTTTGCCACCATTTTTTATGAAAAGGGTATGTATGACGAAAAACGAGAACACAACCGTAGTATCGCAATCCGAGAGGATTTAATGTAATTTACGTCAATTATTATCAAAGTTCGATCGTTTGTCCTCATACTTCGGAGTAATTCTAATTGTAAGAAGTTACTTTATATAGATTTGAACGTCTAAATTCCGTGACCAAAGAGTTATCGAGCAAAAAGGTCGGAGTGTCAGATTTAATGATTTGTAAACAGGTTTACAAAAAATAACCTTGACCGTAACCAGTGACAGAAATAACCAGTTGGACGAACTGAGCTATTATGGCATCTATTGATGGCGCAGCGATAATTGGTAGTAACGTTATTTTATTCTATCTTTTGGAAGACAAATTTGATGAAAACTTTGGTAATTTAAGTAATCGTTTGATGCTGGGTTTTAATAATCAATCAATTTAATTATAACTTTTTATTTTGTAGAATCAAGAACTATGTATTTTTTGTTACTAAATGCCTGGGTTCCTCGAAAAAGGTACCAAAATCTTTGCAAACATCAAATGGCCGCCATATTTGAAAAATAAATTTGATGCTAATATAGTGTTCTCCCATTTATATAAATAAAAGTTATTATCGCTATTTAGTCTCTATTTAGAAGCTAGATTCACGGATTGCATAAGCACCAGAGTTTGACTTATGACTAATAAAGAATAACTGTTGAAAACTCTTTTGATAGTCTAGTCTGTAAAATGTAATCGCGCAATGAAGCACAAGTTTACATTGGCGGTTTGGATAGGGTGGTTTCCAAGTTAGGGTCAAAACTTCGGTAGCATTTACGGAAACAAATACGACAGGCATATTTAAAGGCTTAATTTAACACAGCCTGACAACTATATTACAATTAGCAGGGTATCAAATGATTTTGTTGGCGGAAGAGCGCGTGCGCAAGGATGCGGTCGCACGTGTAACGCGAGACAGACGTCAATAGGGTTGGTAACATTTCCTTGGTGGATAAAACATAAAAAAATTGTATTTTGTGGAATGATAAAAAAAATATGATTTTCATTTCTACACTGATTTCTATATATTTTTAATAGTATATTTTTTAATAGTAGTTCGGGCACCCTGAAAGGTGGTACAATATTTTAAATAGTTTGTATTACTTCATATAGTCTTTTTATGTATGTCTGATAGTTTTAGCAACCTTACTAAATTGTAAAGGTTGCCAAAACTGTCAACATTGGTCGCCCCATTGGTCGCGATTCAACACCAATACTGTGACGGTCCTACACCAAAAAATAATCGAAGCTGCGTTAGTTATTTAAGGAGCATCCTCCTCATACACGTTTTAAAAATAAAAATTATTTTCATTAAAAAGGTGGAATATGTCATTAATAAGCACTACTATATTACTTTGATACACTAAGTCATCGTCTACATCAATATTACAAAGGTCGTACAGCCAGAAACGGAGAATAAATTTACTGACACAAGAAATCTTTTATTATTATTTTACCTTCATATAATATGGCCTCCTTCACAGTAAAGCCTGTTGTGATTGAGCCCGTGTGAGCCTTTTAGGTTTTCAAAATGGAGGTGACTCACATTAGCTCTCCTTTTACCGCTTACCATTAGGCGGTATGGCGTCAAATCTGTCACCAGTAATTTGATATGAACTTTTTGTATAGATAAGACTATCTTTTACCTCGTAGCGAATATTTAAAATGTTCGTAAAATAGAAAATTTGGTAACATTGTCTGTTATTTTATTTAACACAGTGACTGCAACAAATAGTTTCTTTAAGGTTGCATGTTATCAGTATTGCTGCTTTACGTTTGCTTTTCTTTGAAGTAATTATTAAGTGAGTTGGTATAACAATAAAATTCGGGACAGGATAAGGTAAAACAATGTCAAATATTTTGGACTCCATAAGTTTATTCTCTAACGAATTTCGAGACTTCGGCATCTTTGCACTAGTGATGTTCCGGTCTTAAATCCTTATCCTTGCCAAAATGGTTAAATCGGTTAGAAATTCATGTTAATCGCAATCCGAACTGACCCGTCAAAAACGTTATGAACCGCGGTTTGAACCGTTAGACGAGTTGACGACCGGATGAAATAGATATGCAAATTATGATTTTGGTGCGAATCATTGATAAAAAGGTTCGCATTGAGTTAATCGGAAAAAAATAGTTTTAGGTACCGAGAATATGGAAAGATTTGAAGTTTAGTTAGATCAGAGTCAAACCGATTTATATAGGCGTTAAATGGTACAACTCGGCTTATGCTCAAAGCGGTTTGAAAAATCGAGACGTCAACTCGACCGGGGACACTTTTCCGGACGATAATTCTCTTTTGTTTTTGAAGTCGGACTTTCTGCGTCAATTTATTTGGCATTTTTCTACCAATTTTCCTACACGCTATCAAATCAGCCTCCAGAGTCAGAATCAGGACATCAAGTCATTGGCTTATCAGTACTACTGTTGGGCATAGTTTCTTTAATGGTAGAAACATACAACCGCACGAAGACCGTGCTTTCCGATGAAAGGTTCTTCCTTGCTTTAGATGTAATTTTTTAAATCTCGTGTACCAGTTCAACCTTGAAAGAGCTTTACTATCTTCAAAATAAAGATGGCTTTCGCATTGCAACTGTTACACTTGATTGTCTTGCTCTTACTTACTCTCGTCTGCACTAGTACGAAGTAAAGAATATATATAATAACCGCACCTTAAAATATGGTGGCCTTTCGACTGTAAACTGTTAGCGAATGACTTCATGTACAAGGGTCATCGTGCCAAGAATAACTTCTGTCATGATTTCTGCTACCAAAAACCACATTAGCTTAGTAAATGTCTATAATTCAACTGTGTTTAACCCATCGTCATAAGATCGAAAATTACACCGCAAAGAGTTTTGTAAGGTCAACCTTTTATGGTATTTGTAGTGTGGCATTGACATGATACGTGACAGTGTAGACACGTGGTCTGGTAGCGGTATGAGATAATTTTCGGGGGCCGGTAAGCAAGACCTGGTAGCCCTCTTTAATGGTGCAGATATTCAATACGTCAATCATATTTCTGACAATGTCATCGTAACTATTATTCATTTTTAATTATTAGCACAGAGGTAGGTCATTAGTTTGACATAATGAATAAGAATGATGGTTACGTCATGGAGCTAAGTTTAAGATATTTTAAACTAACACTTATTTGCTAAGAAATGATAAGGTATATCAAGAAAAAATATTAATTTAAATAGGTGTCATGTTCTCACCTTGCTATGTTGCGACAAGGAAAATATTATTCACAATCCTTATGTATTATTAGTGTTTAAGGCTGTGTTTTTATTTATATATATAATACAAACATCTTGCTCAATATGAATGAAAAAGGCGGCTAATAATAAAGATAATTTTCAATTTTCGACCTTAAGAACGTAATAAAATGAAATTCTTCTTAAATTGACAATACATTCTATAAACGCTGTCGTAATTTAAGTTTTCTAACATAAATTTAGATAAAATTTTATAAAACCTGTACAATAAATATCCTTACTAAGAATATCTTAAGTAAGATTCAAGGCTACAGGGGTTTCTTCATATCTCATCCCAATCTTCAAGACTTTGTTCAGCAGTTTATGCTGTTAAAAAATCAGGTCTTTATGTGATGTTGAAACAGCAAGACTGGTTTACTTTAGTTGTTTCCAGTGTTATGTCATATGGCTTGTTATTGTGAGGCACAGCTGCTGACCATCAAGATATTTTTATTTTACAAAAAAGAGCTGCGAGTGTAATCTACAGACTCAAGTCACGTGATTCACTAAGAGCTGTATTTAAAGAAATTAAAATATTAACTTTAGCATCTCAATATATATATATATATATATGATCACATTTAGTATGTTCATTAATATTTCCATACTGTATAGTGATATAAGTGATTTATTACACTAGTAATAAAAACAAACCTGTTATTCCAAACTTTATCCTTCACAAGACAGGTCATTATTTCATTGGAAAATGTATACACATTTATAACAAAGTCCCGCTAAAGATAACCGAGCTGCCTTAACACAAATTTAAAGTCTATGTTAAACAAAATATTTAGATGATAAAAATGCGTGGACCATTTGAGTTTTTATATATTGACAATTTAATTTTTTATTGAGTGTCATAAGCACTATTAAGCATTATTATTGTAGTTTCTTGAACATTTATGTGATTGTAAATTAAATAACCACAATCATTTTACCCGTTTTTACATAGTTTTATTGTTGACAGTGGATTTTAACATTTTTCAGACAATTCACAACGACGTGTAAAGGGTGGGATTATTCTTGCTGGGACCAGACCCCCCGGTAGATTGATAGCGTTCAATAAAACAACAACTTTGATATATATATGTATATCAAAGTTGAATAAAATATTTTGACTTTCACTTTAACATAATATTATGTCACTTTAAGGTAAGAAGGAACCTCGGTTTAATGCCAGCAGCGCTTTGAATTTGGGTGTGTCAAACGTTATGTAATTTAAATAACTTTTCAATTATTTTTTTCTTTATAATATTAATAATGAGTATACAGCAGTTAAAAAAAAATATTTTACTGTTGTTGACTTTTCAAGAATTTTTTATACAGTAAAAAGCAATCAATTTTAATATATATTCGGACATTGACGTTTGTGGATAGTTTAAAGAAATGTAAGATAAGCAATATCAATTATTATTATATAAAAGCTAACCGAAAAAGAAGATAATTATTTGTTAGATAATTTGAGATTAAACTCAATGTGAGTAAAATACTAATTTAGCTTGGACGGTGTGATGTTATAAATGTTAGCGAACGAAGAGTGGACTGGAATTATGAAATGAAAATACTTACTTATGTTAATAAGGTGTAATAAGTTGTAAATAAAATACTTTCACTACGTCTGTCCGTTGGCAACACCAAAAAACTGAACTTCAAAAACCACACAAACATTATGCTATTTACCAGCCAGTTGCCAACAAGAAATAAAGATAAGTAATGGCATTAACATAGATTATTAAATCTTCTAACTTTAGGAACTACATAGAACATCACCTACCTACTATCTCTACTTTGAAAGGTAAGGTAAAGGTATTTTGTAAGGTATGTACAACATGAAATATAAACACAATGTAATGTGCTTTTCAACATCGATTCTTTGATTTTATCAAAACTTTTCTACAGATACACATTAGACACATCTTAGTTATATTAATGTACACACATTTAATATTTAATTGTATTTTTCCTATCTTTAATTTAAATTATAAAAAGCCCTCGGGTTGTTGCAGAATATCAGTGCTTTGTTCACATCCCTATGCGAATAAAATCAGTCACACAGTTGCGACCCTTTTGCACTTCTTCAGCGCACACAAAGGTCTTTGATATCATCTATTAAAAAATGTTTGTCTTTTAACCAATGTACTGTCTGGATCTATTTTTGTGTGTGATTTATAAATAAAAATAAAGACTTATCTATTTTTTTGATATTAATTACACTATTCTTATTGCCTAAGTAGTTCTATCGAAACAAGCAAAATATCCGTTATAAATTCAAAAATTAATTGAATATCCGCAAAGGTGCCAGGTTTATTTATCTCTGCATCTAACGGTCTCACATCTTCGTTAAATTGCAGGTTGCACTCGGTCTGAATGACAGATAGACATAGTTATGAGATAGGCATACGTTGACTGCAAAATATACGCCTATGCATATATATATATTCCCGCGAGAAATAGAATTTACAGATACTATATATCTTCTCACGTCTGCTGTTCAAAAACCAGATGTCCTCTGTTATCACCTTCCTACCTTTCTTGTTTTAGATAAAGTTAAAAGAACTAGGATAATATGTACTATCTTGAATTAACTGTTAGTAGAAAATATGATAAATTATTATAGCTTCACCAGATTTGTAACTTCTGTAAGCTTTACGAGAAGATTTAAGTAATTTGATTACATCGACTAGCCGGTATAAAAAATTGTGAAACAAAATACGCTTTAGCGGCAATGTACTTCAAGTTGTTTGTATTAACTTGCTGGTTGAAACATAGTCAAGGGAGTGTTGAATATAAATTTATAGAATCGCGTATTTAAAATCTAAATTAAGAATATTTTATTTTGTTGACCTATAGTTTTAAAATTGTGATAAAAGTATTTTTATTTATATCACTACAACAACTAAACAAACATACACAGTGTTGGATCTATTAATTCTATTAATTCAGTTTATAAATATAGATATTACAAAAACTCGGAAGTGTCCCTTTCATATCTCTCTTCACATGTAAGGAATACTCCGCAAATGAATGACACATAATCACAGAGCAATGCCAAAGAGCTGAATGAAACAAATGACGGAGATTTCAAACATGTCCGCGGAGTATACTACATATCTGGAGACAGATTAAATGTTGTATAAAAAGGCAAAGAGACAGTTTTACGTGACTTGCTATACCATTAGCATTCTTCGTTTTTTGCGTTGGGTTCCTTAGGTGTCAAGACGGCAATCTATTTCAGGAGGAATCTTAAAGCATTTAAATATGATTTATTAAAAGAGCTTCAAAGTAGTTAATTACAATTAAAAAGAAACGGCAAAGAAAACATTACGGCATTGGAATGAATGATTAAATTAGATTATACAAATTATAATACAAATGAAAAGTAATATATAATAAAAAAAAACTCATTTTTATTTTATTCACTAGAGATTTATTGAGTATCATATTTCTACACTGGATAAATAAGTCTGTACAAAGTTCTTTAAATTTTACTTAAAATTATTAGCTACATACGTATGGAAAGCCTGAGTGATTTCATTGAAACCGTGTGTCATTGACTCCTCGGTATATTTCTTCCATAAATCCAAATTGTGTTTATTGGCAGCTAGACTTTTGTATGCAAGATCTCCTTCCGAGTTCTTAATCATTTTTGAGTAAAGTCGTACTTGTTCGTCCAGACCAACTACACCGAAAGTGAACGTAGCCTCCATGGTAGCAAAGTAAGATAAGACATCATTGTTCTCTTTCAAAAATGGTTGGATTGTTTCTTTTAGTTTAGAAATGTGAATTGAAAAGTTTTGTAATAAATTTTCTGTTTCAATCTGGATATCTTTCATTTGTCCTTTGCCGGCGATAAAGTTCCGAATATCTTCCAAAACTGTATTAAATTCTTTAAACACTATGGCTTGAGTAGTAAATATGGCGTGGTTAACGGCAGTTACGGCATGTTGCTCATCTAGATTATGGACGGATTGCTGAGTATCATGCATCTGGTGTTGAGAGTGGCCCGGGTTCTTCAGATCAACCCCATCTGCTTTATTTGAAGCGGCTTCAATGTCTGATGGTTCTACATAGTCGTTGGCCTCCACGAAGCTGGTTTCGTTGACAAGATCTGTGGTGATTTCGGGGACGTTAAAAGTTTCTTTATCTGTATTGAGCAAGTTGTGTTGCTGAATGGTCGCTGCAAACGCGTGCGCAGCGAACAAAACAAGTAGTTGCACGTGTTGCTTCATGACGAGTTTTTGCGGATAACTAGCGAACTGGTCGCGGTTTCACTTTTATACGAACGGTAGTGAACACTCATCAACACTCACGCGCATATGAAGTTGTAATTTTGTAATCATTTTATTACAAAATTATTAATATTATCCTTAAATAAGAATTCGTTTATGGATTTTTACTTGGAATACCAGCAAGGTTAGCTGACAAGTTTTTATGAAAATGGCGACGAATATACAACACCATGTTAGGTACAAATTCATATTAATTATGTTAAAAAGCTCGCTTTAAATTAAATTCGAGGCTATTATTGAAGATAAAGTTATAAAATTATGTCTTTTATATATGTATAGTTACTAATAAATATTATGTGTGTATGTATAGTTACTCATCCATAGACGCATAACTACCTACTTACGTCATATTTTCCTACATGCTAATTACATTATGACATGATGTACGGTCTAAACGGTAATAGTATTATGTTCAAGCAAAGATTTCCTTGTTGTGTATGAATTGATTATAACTTATTCTAAAAAATATTCATGACATATAAAAATGAATTATAGTTCTACTATAACTATTAGATAGATAGATATTGTATTAAGAGAAACACTCAAAACAATAAATAAAAAAAAATCTATCTAAAATTATTCGAATTAGAGAGGGAAGAAATTCCAGTTTTGAATAGTACGTCACTTAGAAGATTTTTCATGCTATATTACTAATTTAAAAAAATGCTAAATTACTGATTTAAAAAAAATATGTTTAGCTTTGCTTTAAAATTTTCTATAGTTATATATTTTTATAACCATCCTAAATTAAATCCAACAAAACAATAAAATTGTTCAAATCGGTTAAGCTGTTTTAGAGTTTTAGCCAACAGCAATATATTATAGAATTTGAGAGATAAGAAGGTAAGAGATGTATGAAATCTAAACGTCTCTGTCGCACATTACACCGCTCCATTAAACGGTGTCGATACTCTATAGTATACCACCTTTTGTAGAGAAGTATGGTAGATAGTTTTAATCTGAGCCGGGATATCACTCGCGGAGATCACGAGACAATTAAAAAATAATTGATTCCGGATCAAACAGTTTGACAGCGTCAATAATTTTTTCTATTGAAATTTGTTAAGAAACCTAAGCATATAAGCTCTTAGTGCTATCATTGTTCATGATTTACATTAAAGAAGTTGTGAAAGAAAGAGAAAAAACAATATTCTAAAGTAAACAAATAAATAAAACTTATGCACACTAGTTAATAACTAGACAACTTTAGCTAAATAATTGGTACGAACCAATTTAAAAGTACATTTATATTTATTTGAAAAATGGAATCATTAAAGATATAACGGCTGTTAAATATTTTACATTTTCAGCTTTAGTTAACTTAAATCACATATTCATTTATCTTCATCGTATCTTGTTATCATCTTATTTTTTATAGTATTTTTTACCATTAATATAATCAATACAGAAGGTATGGTTTAAGTTTGACATTGCAACTTGTGCAGTTTAACTTTTGGTGTCTATGAAGGATTAATAATTTTCTGTTCACTTTCGTCATAAGAAACCTTCACGAAAGAATATATAGAGCACTCTGTGACATCAGAATTATCAATCCATGTTTTCAGGAAGAGACAGCGTGCGTGCGCGTGCGCATGATTCAAAACAACGTTTCTCAAGTGTTTTTAAACCGTTTAAGAAAAGTTGTTTTTTTGTCAACTCGAGGAACGTGATTTCCGAATTTGAATTTTAAAATGTATACAATGTAACAATGTTTTTTATCTTAGCTAGCTTAAATGCTAAACATTAGAAATGTCATTCCACATGGCTAAAGCTTCAGATTAAAAGCAGCTTTTATGATATTCTAAACAGGCTACTTAGATAAGTTTCATATGCTAAACAATATCACAAATCCGTCTCAACATAATATATTCTTATCTGATACACTTTCCAAACTCGTATGTACATGATTTGCGTATTATACCCAGTTTTGCATGACGTGGACGACTGCTTGTGAAATAAAAAAAAATTAACTGACTTTAATAAAGGAGGTACTGCATTCGATCCGTAATTAACCTAAAAATAAAGTTATCAATAAATCTATCCGTTCTCAAAGCTTACTAGCTGCTACCATATTTGCTCAATAAACTAACGACTTCCAGTCTTCGAGAACACTTCTTCGATACAACTCTACGAACACTCATTCGATATTTCACCCGGAATCAGATCGATCGCAATGAAAATTACGATTGTAACAATTACTGCATTAGTTACTACGCTTCTAACTGCCTCTGTTGTAAGCAATACACTTACAAATACTAAGCACTGTTCTGAGAAATACAAACTAAGCCCAGTGAAAGTGACGTCAGATAGCCACGCACCGATTCCAAACGATGCGAGATCTAATCCACACCATTGTTTCTTTGATTTATTGTGTGATTGTCCTAAGGATGATTTCAATAAAACCATACGTTTTCAACAATCTGATTGTCTGTAAACACATGATGTATTCGCAAGATCTTATCAGAAAGAAGTTTTTCTAAGTCAACTTAAAATGTTTTCACTTTAGTTGGGTATAGAAGACGATCAAGATAAGGAGCAAATAACGATCGCTGGCTTCAAATCTGAACCTTAACTTCATCTTTAGAGAGATAATTTTAAAATATTTGGACAATATTTAGAGGTGGGATTGACTATCTTCTAACTAAGAAGTAACATCGGTACATGCTATCGCAATAAATACTATATTCCTCTGAACTACGATAAAGACGTTCTATGTCAATCGAAATTTATGCGGGTGGAGTCGCAAGCCGAAAGCTAGTAGCTATGATTTTAATATGTTTATCCGGAAAAGTGAACCGACGTGTTTCGTATGCTAATACTATATTTCAAAGTATAAATGATTTCTCAAACTTACTTTTCTTATAAAAAAAAACCCAGCGAATGACTCGACACCATCTAACTACCGTCAGCAGTAGAAGGAACGCTTATGTGAAGATAGGTAGTGCAGCATGACATACTGCCCTAGCCACCTCCACCCTTCCATCCCAAAAAGTACATTATTACACCTCTTTTGAAAAAAGCTATAGAAATTTAAACGTTTCCAAGGATTTCGCTTGTTGTTGTCGCTTGACAAGATATTGTATTGTATAATATTGATATATTTTAAATTAGTAGTCCCCACGAGAACTAAACCTGAGACCTCTAGCTTAATTTACGACAAACGATAACAATAAACATTTACAACCGGTTCGTAACGTATTACAATTGTCGTTCAAACTGTCACAGAGCCGCGCAATACGAAAAATGCCCGCGCTTTGTCATTCCTGTTTGTTTGTGAAGTGTTACTTAACGTTACTTAGTTCAATGGGAATTCTCAAGTCTGTGAACACATGGTGACACTTCGCTGATGTAATCTTTATCTCTTTGTTATTAGTGCCGTTTTGCTGTAGAGACGTAGTTAGTTTAAATAGGTAATTAAATAATGTTACAGGTCTTACTATTGAAAAACAGTTTGCTGATTTTTTTTAGTTCTACTTTTCTGTGCACATTGACTACACTGTGCGACGTTAGTCACTTTCGTACATATTTATTTCCATCACAAGTGAAAAATAAGCCATTCTAAAAGAATAATGATTGCATTGCATCTGTAATTACAGATTATATTGATAAAAATTTCGCAATTTCCGATTTGTTCTCATGGATAAAATTTCCATTTCAATGGTCACTCTTAAATGTTAAATTTATCTTTAATAGTGTACATATTTCACAATTTCAAATAATTAGTAAAAATTCAAATATTAGAAAGATGGTGATAGAATTAGAATTTAACTCACACGCACACTCATTAACACATACACACACTTAAACACAAAAACATGCACACAAGCGCAACTCAAAGTGTACTCACAGTTAATATTACTCATAAGAGTATTATTACTCATAAGAGTAATATTAAATGTAATTTAAGGAGAGTGCATCCTGGAGGTGGGCGCTAATGACTGCGACACAGTTTTACTAACTAATGCAGGTATTATCGTTCACTATATTTATTGTATCTAACTATACGTTTTTGTAAATAATGTATTATTATGATTATTTAGGTACTCTTAAAATTTATCAGGCAAAGTCAGGTGGTGGCTGTACTTGCATAAAACTCATCATAGTTAAACAGAAATAACATTCTATTAACTAAGAATTTATTACTAAAATACTCTAGTAGTAAAGTAACTATTAGTTTCATTGATTTTCATTACATTCTATTTTATTGTGAAGAGCTTATTGGAATTTTATAAAATTATTTTTTTTGGACTACACGGTACTCTTATCTTCCAAATTAAGTATACAAATGGCAATTGCAGTCTCAAAGTTATTTAGTATCTATAAAATATCTTACTAACGATAGAATTTACTAGATAAATAATTAAGCATGATAAATTCGTCTTCAACAGTTGAATTTCAGAATACAGCGCCTTAAATGTCTTTCTATATTAATAGCTGTACGCAATTCGTTCGCAGGAAATCTTGAGTGTTTTCCCCACACATCTTGAGCAAGTTCTTGAACCTACATTTGAGAATGACACAATCATTATTACATTGGTGTGTTTTATCATTAAAAAAATATAAATAATTAATAACATTTATAAAGTTATCTCAGTCTAATGAAGCCTTTCGTGGCCTTTTAAATAAATTCGCTTTTATTGAATGGTTGGCATTTACGGTATGCGTAAAAAACAGAACATTGATTGGACAGTATTTTCATTAAAATAGGTATTCAATATATTATTTTAAGATCACATAATCTAGCCTAAGTGTATGCTTAGGCTAGATTTCAAGCTAAGAATGTTGTAGGCGTTGAATTTTAAAATACTTCAAATGTATGTTAAAATTCACCGTCATGCAAGCCAGCATACGACTAGTTCCATCTATGAGAGCACAACCCCAGGTAATTCAGTGATATATGAATCTCAAGCATTTTAATGATAAAAGAATGATGAATGAATTGATGTTAAGCTTGAAAAAAGAATCTAATGCTTCTAACGTTCACCCACGCTGAAGAGAACCAAATTGACATAACAAACCATCACTTTTGACATTACCGAGAAATCTAAACGTCATCAAAGGTTTAAAATTGACCCCTTAAATGGAATTCCGTGTAAGTGGGGCGGGCAGAGACACCGCGGGATGGGAACCAGTACCTAATCTTACTTTCATCGGCCGACCTCACGAATCGACCCGGGATTTAAGAAGTGCTTCGTTACGACACGGGGTTGATTCTAGGAGTCAAATTACAAAGACGGTATAAATTAACTCGCGTCTAAAAATAATAGCACTAAATATCGTTCAAAATTTTTCTTATAAAAGTACTTGATGTACACTTTACATATTTATAGAAGGATCAATCCGGACGAAGACCATTTTATAATTTCCAAAGTGATACTCTCTGGCAGGAATATAGAGAAAGATGTAACACTATTTTCTAATTAATACTAAAAACGACTTCGAAACACAGACAAAGCAAAAATAATGAAATGAAATCTATGCAGATGTATTTTTTGTATATTATTTTGTATTATTTATATAAGTTTTTGATAAAACACATTTTATAAGACGTTTGTATCGAATTAAGTTATAGTGGGCGAAAAGTAAATAAAAATTATCAAAGTAAGCGATTTATATCGGGTTATTTTCACGTGCGCGGTGTAAATGTTTTACGATTTTTACTTTCCTGACCTTTAATGTTTATTTATGGGTTGTAAACGAGTAATAAGTACCTAAAAGTGGTAAGTAATGAAGTAACACTTGTAGGCAAGTCGGATCGTGTGATGGACATATCGATGTTATCATTTGATTTATGATTCGTTTCGATTACAATCGCATGACAGAGAACGCATGTCTGCTGATGTACAGTTTTTATTCGATATAGATGTTGAAATTGTTTTTATATGACTAGTGTTACTGTTGGCGTGTCAATATTAATCATTCAACATAAGAAACAATTGTATTCATAAAAGTTGATGAGTTGTTTTCCCATACGTATGTAAAACGTTTTGGGTTTATAAAATATGTTAAATTAATTTTTAGGGAATCTTCTTGCAGATGCAGGTTGGTAAATACCAACCAACCCTTTAAACAATAAATTATATGGACCAGTATATTCCTGTATGAATTATTTTAGCAATACAATACAAAAAGCGAAACATTACTTTTGATTACTGCTTCGTTTGCATGGAGCGCTTCTTAATGGAAATATAGTACTTATGTAGTACTAATATATAGAGCTATATCCGCTCTGGAGGTGAATTTTAAATAATGGTGAGAGAATTTTTGATATCAATCTTAGATAACATAGGATAAGGTGTATACACTCAGAAGTAATACCTATTTCACTTTAACAATGTCAACATATACTCAAAGGAGTATTAATTGATACTGACCTAAAAGTATCCATAATATCATCAGATTTATGTCGCGGCTCGATTATTCGTCGATGTACACATAAGGCTTGATTTAGACCGTATAAGCATAGCTCTGTCGTGTTTATGTAGCCAGTTCACCGCGTATATGGTGTGGGGAAGAGCTATTTATGTCCGACAATGGTATATAATAATAAGTTAGTGTTATCTTATCTCGTAACCGTATTTATAGAATATAAACAATTAACTAATCGGTATACTCATTAAAGAAGTTAAAGAAAGGTTGAGCTTTATTCTGGATGTACAGACAGCACTATCATTTTAGTTGGAAAATGACTCTTATTGTTATGGAAAAACTATATAGACTATAACTCTTGGTAGATTTTCCATATTTTATTTACTTTTATACGTGGTCGGTCTGCTGTCATGTTATATTATCGTTACTTTTTAAAGCAAATTATTTTTATTATCTGTATCTAAATATCAATATCATAATATACCCAAATTTTCTAGCAGAAAATTTCTAAACCCATAAACATTTAAGCCCGTATCACCAAAACTGAAGAAGATCTTACTACTTATCTACTAGACAATTTAAATGAATAAATATTACTACCTATTAAGTACTTAATTTTGACTATAAGTTAAAAAACTTTAATGCTATTTTTTGTAATAGAAATTTGAGAAAGTACTTAAACTAAGGATTAAATTAGACTCAAGACCCTTGTATCTAGATCTAAAATAACTAAATTTAAGCATTAAAAATTTTTGACGAAACTTGAATCAAACGTCAAAAATATTTTTAATTTAACTTACATACTTATATAATTTCACTTTTTCACTTTACCTTTCAATTACTATCGATCAGGTTATCTGCTTAATAAATTACCTGAAAAAAAAATGTGTTAATGTTACATTAATATTCATTACAAATAGCGTAAAAAGCATTTATATATCAGTATAACTTAGCATTATTTTATTTGAGTGTGGGGTTTTATATAGTGTAAAAGCTCCAAGGCTTATTTTGCTTTTAGTTAAGTTCTGCATGCTGCCAATTGTACTTTATCTTACTCACGACCACGTACAGAATCCTACGCGAATTACGCAAAGACGGCCCATTGAGCACCCAAGCAATTCAACACTATCGCATTTGCATTTAAAAACAATCCTAAGCACCCACACGCAGGTGTCAATTTGAAATGTATCATCGATGATATTTGCACAGACATGAATGAATGACGTCACTGTGATGGCTGCGAAGGCCAGGCAAAGGTGTCGAGGTCGATAGGCACGGAGAGTAATTTGCCTGCATCGCATTTTTATTATTTGAAAATGGAATTCTTAGATCCATAACATCAAACTTTTCGATTTTCAGCCCTATGTAAATTAAAGTCAGGGACAAAGTTCTTTTTTTAAATTCGGCCTTTTCTTATAATAACCATTTAGTTTATTTAGGCAGTTTTTTGACATTTTTGCTATTGAGAAGAACTGAGACCTTATTTTTGTTTGACATAAACTAACAGGAAAACGCCTTAGACGGTGTTCTTGTGTTTTGTGCATTTTTAGAGACACAAATAAATCAAACGCTACAATACAGCTAACGGAACGATACAGTCCTACACAAACGAGCAAATTTAATAATAAACTCATTAACTAAACATTCATAGCATGTCGCAGCGCAACAACACTTCCGGGCGTTTCTGAAATCATCCGCTAGAATTTCCCTGCGTTTAAACATGACAATTAAAACATTTCCCAGGACTCAGTTAATTGACACCGAGTCTACAAGGAAGCTACTAACTGTACCAGTCGAGAAATAGGAAGATATGAAGCTGTTAATTAGTTGGAAACGTTGGGAATGCCTCTCTTACAATTTCCTTGAACATAGATATTGGAATGAACATAAATTTGTCGCTTTGGTATGTTATGTCAATTGGTTGTATTGCTTATGACTTTATAATAGGGCACTATTGCTAGAAAATATTCTTGTTTGATATTTTTTAAATTCATAATAAGCTAATATTTATACTTATATAGAGTATTTTTATTATTAAGTATTTTTACTTAAGTAAAAAATATTATATATAGTATTAGTATTTTAGTATTTTTTTATTATATGTCAATAGTTGTTTAAGCGAATGACCTCATAGCTTGTTTATAAACATTAATAAATTTCTGTCGGCAAATCAAAGTAGCTTTGTATAAAATAAACAACTGTCATATATAGTATGAACTCTGTTTCTGATTATACAAATTGTGCAGTAAATAGGACTTATTTTATTTAAGTGTGAGCGACAATAAACGCCTTTTTTTAAAGATGTTTTATTCTCAATCTTGTTTGGAGGAAATATTGCCCTTTTCCATTTTGCAGTAAAATACGTATCATACTTTGTTATTCAATGCACCATTGATTAATTACATTCATCATTGATTTATAATGCAGTTCTTTAAAACATTAAATAACTCCAGACATTTCTAATTTTAGAATTTTAATGTCTTAGCTGGTGTGTTAAATAAATACACAGTCAATCAATTCAACTAATGAATGCCCAGCACACGTCAGTCGTAGGCATTTGTACTCATTAGTTCATTATCTAATGGAGTCTTAAACGTGTACCAGAGACATTGTTTGTACATCTTTGAAAGGGATATCGTATTACGTATACGTCGTTTAACTTGCAAATAAATTGCAAGTGTTCCGCACACTTTCTCCAAAAGCCTATTTTCTCTTTTTACTGTAACACTTTAGAATCGCGAGTGTAAACAATGTCTAGGTCCTTTCTCTTGTTTGTCTATATGCGCAAGTGGGTGGTCTTCAGGCGGACAAAGGCGTAGTAAAACAAGTTCTTTGTAATTATTCGCCATTTATTATACGTCACTGGAAGTTGGAAATCTGTATTGAAAACCCTTAATAAAGTTTTATTAAGATAAGGATTACGCTTTGTTCCTTTAAATATTAATTAAAATAGGATATAAGTCATGTGAACTTTAGAAACAACGGACCGTTGGTAAGTGAGCCGAAACGTAAGTAGTATGCTGATGATTAATTACGTAAGGTTAAATTTATAAGACATGAGTTAATAAAATATAGAGTTAGTAGGTAATTCACAAACAATACTTATCTCTTACTTTGTTTTTAAATATGACTATTAATTTTAAGCAACAAAAACGTTTGCTTTTACAAATTAGGAGGCTTAAAATTCAATTATTAATACTTTTCGGAATAACAGCGTCAAAGAAACCCAATATCCTGTTTTCATTTAAATAAAATAATGATATAAGGCCGTAGATATTGACTTGTTTTTCAATGTTAGTCAAGGAAGATAAAGCTTTGATAGTTGCAATATAATCTTTATTACACACTTATAAGGTGCTTTTGTATGAAAATTCCAACAAATCTCATTTGTTTCATGATTTTAGGTGGTTTTAATAGTATTTCTCAGATAAACATAACACTAACTGCTAAACATGTTATACATAATAACGGTTGCAACATTAATAAAACTACGTTTTATATTATTATAAAGAACTAAAACAGTTTAATAAAACAATATATATTAAAACATGAATGAATAAACTATTTGACCTGTGAACTTTGTATCACATATAAGAAGAAGCAGTAAAGAAGCAGTAAAGAAAATGAGAATTTTGAATAAGTATGCGAGTTAGACGATTTTCTTAGATTTTTTAAATTTTTTCAACCACCCACGAATTAAAGCGATTACGACCTGATTAAAGTTATTTTTGAATAACTATATACTTATATTAACTATATACTATATACATATATTTTTGCCGCAAACGGCTAAAACCGATTTTGAGTTTTAGCAAGACTAACGGACAGCTATATATTTGCTATATATTTTTTATTAGTAATTATAAGGTTGCCCTTTGTACAAAACTAGTTAAAAGTTTTTTTTTGAGTATTTCTCTTCTTGAATTGGCTGATGTACAATAAAGATATATTCTATTCTATTCTAATTATTTATATACACGTATTCGCTTCTTCATACAACACGGGTTCCTTTAAAAGAGACGTGAAAAAGCACTTTATCGTCGCATGCTGCACTAGCTGTCTTCACATATGGACTGAACAGCTTATCATCAGGTAGTATCCAGTCATTTGGTGCGCTTTTTATAAAAAATAGAGACATTATTCAAACTAAATTATCAAAATAGTCAGAAAGAGTCATTGGAGTCACAAAAAAAATTGGAAAAAATTAAATGAATATCAGATTATTTGTTCTGTATACATTATTTTATAAATTGAAGCATCAGTCCCTTTTAAAAACAATTAAATTCAGCTTCTTTAATTGATTTTTGCATCTTGTCATGTAGTGTATTGTAATTTGATAACGAAGTCCAATTTTAAGTTGTTTCAAAACATCGGACACTTTGCCAGTGAGGATGTTATGATGATTTTAATTTATGAACAATGTGCCATGTCATGTCTTGTCTTGTCTTTTAAGTAAAAGATCAATATTAAATTAAAACGTTAAACCAGCTGTTTTCGATAATCGATTAGCAAATGTCTCAAGGCTAGTAATGTCGCCTACACAGTCGTTTTGCTATTTAGAATTACTTCAAAATAATTACAATACCGTCCAAGGCTGTCGTGAAATTATGAATTCATTGAACTTAAGATTTTACTTGATAAATTTACAAGTATAAAATAAAATTTATATGCAGCGGTGGCGCGCTTGATGTGAAGCGCTTGAAGTAGCTACATTACAGTTAATACTATTAAGTTTTTATTAACAATTATCTATTAATAATTAATTAATAATTAAATAATTAATAAAAATTCTTTATATATTTTCAATTGATCATATTTTTCTACGTTATTACATTTTACTAACTCGGTAAACGATAACGCTAAAGATATTTATTTTGCCTGAAATGAGATATACCTGTTTCGATGTTCACAAAAAAATTTTGTTTCACTAGAAACTGGCATGCAAAATTATTGTAATTATTAATACAATAATTTTGCATTCTAATGCTAATAGTAAATGCTTTGCCATATTTCTTTAGAAAAGGAGATTATTAAGGAGAGAGTCTCCCTTCCTACGTGTATAAAAATAGCTACGTAATAAAAATAACGACCTATGGAAATACCTAACAAATACACTCAAAAAATTCATAAAAATCAGTCAAGCTGTTTCGCAGAAGTTCGATAGTAAAAACTGTGTCACGAGTCATCATATATCAAAAGATTTAGCTAACAGTGTAATATACGCCAACAGCATAATTAATGTAATACATTAATAAATACAACGGAATAATACAATAACATAAAATACAATTAAAAAAAATCCAATACCAGTTCTCTACTATTCACTATTTACTCGTAGTGGTGGCCCACAAGTATTATTCGCACGTCTTATATAAACACACGGCATTAAGAACCCGAAGTAAATAATAAATATGTAATTACAATTAATAAAATTTAAAGGACTGAATGTTTGAATTATTGTGTTGTTTTTTGACAATGAAAGAACGACTCCGTAGGGAACCCGTGTGCCGTGGATTTCGGTGTATGATAGTGACGGAGAAAATTAAGCTTCGATTAATGGAACACATTTGTTTTTAGTGAGTATGCCCAGCCTGACCCCTGGATGTACATAACCCAGTGGCAGGCCCATACGCCGCTGGGTACCTATAAAAGGTTCCATTCATCATAAAAAAGGTACAATTGGTAAGAATGAGAATATGGGGTCTTAAGAACATGATTGAACGACTGGACTGGAGTGTTCTCCAAAGTAACGTGAAAATTTATTTATATTTGTGGACTCTGTTTAATTAATGTATTAATTATTAATACATATAATGGTTCAATTTAAAGATTTATGATATCGTAAATATCTACTGTTTTCACAAAGAAAATTTGAAAATACATCTTACTGTATTAAAATATTTCATCAACCTTTTCCACAACAATACCAAACGACAATAGAAGTTTCCAGTGACACCACGTCACACTTAAGTAACTATATCTAGTAAAGCATAATAATCCTTTAGTTAATGCGATAAAGCACAAATTAAACTTAGTACGAATCAACCCTAAAGGCGCACGGCACGCGTGATTCATTTTGCGCTCGGATCATGACACTTTGCGCACGGAACACAATGTTTTGCGCACGGTTTATTCTACTCATCAATATATATGAGCAGTACCGTTTTGTCATTATCAATACGTAGTGTTTTATCACAGCTACAACAGCGAGAAAGCGAGCGAGAGATAACAATAATTTCGACATTTGTTTACATAAAAACGTAAGTACTTACTTATCTTAGTTATCTTATTTATCATTTATACCGAAATAATCTGAATTTGTTACTCTAAAGGCAATTCAATTTGCTTCTTTCGAGTCGGGCCAGGGTTCTCAAGTCAAACACAATCAAATTTTAATTCTCTTGTACTTCCCGGCAGTAGAGTCCAGCAACAAAATAAATAACTTCATCAGACAATACGTTAAAGATTGCTAAGTAAGAACAATCATAAGTTTTTGACATTCTAAACTTATTTGTTTCTCTGACGGAACGAAATTGGATGTGACGTACACACAAATAGGCTGATAAATAAACAAAAAATTGTACCTTGTGACTTTGCAAGGTATTTTGATGTTTGTCCGAATATGTGTGTAGGTAATAATTTGTGACGCAGCATTCGAAAATATTTTGTAAAAATTAGGATAACTATTACAATCAGAATTAATTACACCAAAGTGTAATATAATTATCAATCATTTACATTCAAGTTCAAAATCAAAATCCGGACACTATATTACATAATTATTCTTCGGGTATTATCTTATGACGCAACGCGATACTAGATTTATCTATCTGTTAACCGGAGTCGTAAATTAATGCTTATTTCAATATAAAACAATATCGTTTTGTTGATGAGTTAGAAATATGTGGATGCTTGCAAATGGTACAATATTCATTAAACCATAGCTCAATATATCAACATATTATAAGAAATATTAAAGATTATTCTAATCAGCTAGCAGTACTTATAGAAATTCAGGAGAAAAAACTTTTGGCTAAGTTTTTTTAGCGTGTTTTGTTCTTTTTAAGAAATATCTCGTTTGCTTATATTATATATACTGATGAGGATAACTTCTAAAGGGATATATCAAATAAAAGAATACAATCATTGAGAATTCTAAACAAAAATAGTTGAACTTGGCATTGGATTCATTGTGATAGTACGAGAATATTTATTTGAATGCCTATTTAATTGTGTAGTTAATTTCAACTTAACGAGTTTGATGATATATATCCCCACTAAATAGATGTTATTTTACCTATAATGGTCTGAAATTCAGATTGGTTCGGAATTTACTTTCGTCTCCGGCTTTTATAATCTGCTGGCGAAAGAGTTCCGACTGTACCAGTTTTAAAAAGATTAAGTTATTGTTAATGTAAAATATTCTCACCTTTGCAGGAAAAACCAACATCATGTCGTGCTGCAACAAGTCTATGGTGTCCAAAATGGAATGTGACAAATCCGATTGTATCTGTATACCTACCAATGGGCAAGATTGCCTCTGCCTGTGTGTCGATGACAACAACGAAATCGTCGTCTGTAATGATTGTGGCTGTTCTGATGCCAGCTGCAATAATGGGAAATGCGTCTGCATTGCCACAAAAGGAAAAGATTGCATATGTGTGTGCCGTAACGAGGCAGGTGTTATTAAAGTCTGCAATGATTGTAAATGCAGTCGTGGGGCGGGAAGTAGCTGTGGAAAGAAAACAGCAATTAACCAACAGTCGTCCAGTAGTAATAAATGTGAAGACTGCAAATGTGATAACGAAAACTGTGTTTGTATCCCTACTCGTGGAAAGCCTTGTATCTGTGTCTGCTTTGATGACTCTGGAAAGATCATTCGCTGTGATGATTGCAAGTGTGTAGATGGCAAATGCGATGATCCTAAATGCATTTTTATACCAACCGAAGGAAAGGACTGTGTCTGCTTGTGTCGCGATGAGAAAGGCAATATAAAAGTCTGCGATGATTGCCGCTGCGTTCCTGCTTCAACTGATTGCAGAAAGAAGTGTGATAAAGAAGGATGCATTTGCATTCCCACAAAAGGAAAACCTTGCATTTGCGTTTGCTCTGATGACTCTGGGAAGATCATTCGCTGTGATGATTGCAAGTGTGTAGATGGGAAATGCGATGATCCTAAGTGCACTTTTATTTCAACCGAAGGAAAGGACTGTGTCTGCTTGTGTCGCGATGAGAAAGGCAATATAAAAGTCTGTGATGATTGCCGCTGCGTTCCTGCTTCAACTGATTGCAGAAAGAAGTGTGATAAAGAAGGATGCATTTGCATTCCCACAAAAGGAAAACCTTGCATTTGCGTTTGCTCTGATGACTCTGGGAAGATCATTAGCTGTGATGATTGCAAGTGTGTGGATGGCAAATGCGATGATCCTAAGTGCATTTTTATACCAACCGAAGGAAAAGACTGTGTCTGCTTGTGTCGCGATGAGATAGGCAATATAAAAGTCTGTGATGATTGCCGCTGCGTTCCTGCTTCAACTGATTGCAGAAAGAAGTGTGATAAAGAAGGATGCATTTGCATTCCCACAAAAGGTAAACCTTGCATTTGCGTTTGCTCTGATGACTCTGGGAAGATCATTCGCTGTGATGATTGCAAGTGTGTGGATGGCAAATGCGATGATCCTAAATGCATTTTTATACCAACCGAAGGAAAAGACTGTGTCTGCTTGTGTCGCGATGAGAAAGGCAATATAAAAGTCTGTGATGATTGTCGCTGCGTTCCTGCTTCAACTGATTGCAGAAAGAAGTGTGATAAAGAAGGATGCATTTGCATTCCCACAAAAGGTAAACCTTGCATTTGCGTTTGCTCTGATGACTCTGGGAAGATCATTCGCTGTGATGATTGCAAGTGTGTGGATGGGAAATGCGATGATCCTAAGTGCACTTTTGTTTCAACTGAAGGAAAGGACTGTGTCTGCTTGTGTCGCGATGAGAAAGGCAACATAAAAGTCTGCGATGATTGCCGCTGCGTTCCTGCTTCAACTGATTGCAGAAAGAAGTGTGATAAAGAAGGATGCATTTGCATTCCCACAAAAGGTAAACCTTGCATTTGCGTTTGCTCTGATGACTCTGGGAAGATCATTCGCTGTGATGATTGCAAGTGTGTAGATGGGAAATGCGATGATCCTAAGTGCACTTTTATTTCAACTGAAGGAAAGGACTGTGTGTGCTTGTGTCGCGATGAGAAAGGCATTATAAAAGTCTGTGATGATTGTCGCTGCGTTCCTGCTTCAACTGATTGCATAAAGAAGTGTGATAAAGAAGGATGCATTTGCATTCCCACAAAAGGTAAACCTTGCATTTGCGTTTGCTCTGATGACTCTGGGAAGATCATTCGCTGTGATGATTGCAAGTGTGTAGATGGGAAATGCGATGATCCTAAGTGCATATTTATTTCAACTGAAGGAAAGGACTGTGTCTGCTTGTGTCGCGACGAGAAAGGCAATATAAAAGTCTGCGATGATTGCCGCTGCGTTCCTGCTTCAACTGATTGCAGAAAGAAGTGTGATAAAGAAGGATGCATTTGCATTCCCACAAAAGGTAAACCTTGCATTTGCGTTTGCTCTGATGACTCTGGGAAGATCATTCGCTGTGATGATTGCAAGTGTGTAGATGGGAAATGCGATGATCCTAAGTGCATATTTATTTCAACTGAAGGAAAGGACTGTGTCTGCTTGTGTCGCGATGAGAAAGGCAATATAAAAGTCTGTGATGATTGTCGCTGCGTTCCTGCTTCAACTGATTGCAGAAAGAAGTGTGATAAAGAAGGATGCATTTGCATTCCCACAAAAGGTAAACCTTGCATTTGCGTTTGCTCTGATGACTCTGGGAAGATCATTCGCTGTGATGATTGCAAGTGTGTGGATGGCAAATGCGATGATCCTAAGTGCATTTTTATACCAACCGAAGGAAAAGACTGTGTCTGCTTGTGTCGCGATGAGAAAGGCAATATAAAAGTCTGTGATGATTGCCGCTGCGTTGTTGCAAGCAAAGCTAAGTGTTGCTAAGTTAACTTCATCTATTTCATAAAGGAAGCTAAAAAATATTATTATTTAATTATTTAATAACAAAATATTTTAATCTGAAAAAAATAAAGTTTTATGATATTCTGTTAAAAAAATTACAAATACATACTTTAACCTGCTTTAAGTGATATATGAATCATATTTGTATTATTTTTATGCAATTTGGTTGTGGTTCGGTACAAAGTCTTTTAATAAAGTATTTTAAAAACTGTTTTTTTTGTTTCCATATAGCTAACGTAAATTGACATTAAGCCACAAATACCAGACATGTGACGTCACTAAATAGAAAAACTTAAACACTTTTACAAGTAATGATAATGGTATACCAATTTAGTCTGACAATTTACCGTCACACCTTCATTACTCTACGAGATCCCAAATTTATTTAGTCTGAGCTTGAGATGTCAAATACGAGCCAACGTGGGTGGTAGAGACTATCGAAGCATTTAAATTATAACCATCTTCGTCTTGACTTATGTCAGTAATTTGTTAGTTTTGTCTTCACACGTCTTTCATTTTGTTTTTAATTGCCACCTGTCATAATAGTCCCTGTCAAAAACTTAAATGTATTTGCTTTATATGTAGATCCCCGAACTAGCAAGTATAGGGGTCGAGTAGGTTATTTTTTGTTTTATCTTTGACAGTATAAAGGGGTACTTACAATGTAATATTAAGTCTTATCTCATAGCGTTAAAGTCGAATTGAAAACGTTTAGTTAAATTTAAGAAATTCGGATTGTAATAGTAAAAAATATAGATAATTAAAGACTGTTTCGAGCTAACCATACAATATGATATTAAAGAATTTAATCTGACTGTAAGGTCGACACCGGTTTTGATTTGTTTTTTATTATAGACTGTGGTAAGTTTACCTTATATTACTCTTACGAGATTATCCTAGACACAAATCAATTTTAATTGCTGCAAGTTTGCTGGGAGCTCAACAAATTAAACATAGTTCAACTTTGCTCATATTTAAAGAAAGAAAGGGCTGAACTAATTTATTAATCTCATTTAAGCGTTCATAAAGTTAAATAAAAATATACACTTGACAATTTTAGTAAAGGACGAATATTTAACAAAACTTTATATGAATGAATTTATTTGTCAGTTGCTATTGCCTTGTTATATTAATAACAAGTTTAGGTCTATCTTGTTAAGATCTATGAAAAAAGAACAGATTAGAATAGAACTATAAGCAAAAAGTTTTATTTAAGCTTATTTATATATTTGAAATAAGTTTCAAAAAAGAAGCATTTTATTTAATGAATACTAGAGAGAGATTAATTTAGATAGATCTGTGTTAGCTTCCATCTTTATCCGTATATCACTTGCTATCAGGCGAAGGCCAAACCCCCCTTTAAGACTTAAAAAATAAATATTAATATGCACTTAATTCAAAATATAAAATGAAAAGACAAATCAATTACCTTATTTGATAACAGTCAAGTGTTAGAAATATTCAGCAAGAAGGTCATTGATTGGCTGCGGAAATCCCTTTCCACAGTGACATTAAACAAAATGGTTCAATAAGGTACATCTCTAATCTGTGGTTAAGCTGTAAATCAAGTTTAACTATTTCGGCTATCGGAGATCAGCGTCTCAATATTAACTGGACCGCGACGAAATTATCTCGCAGACTACCGGAGTTCGTTAAATTTAATCACATTTTAATAATAATCATTCTCAGAGGCCAGTTTCCGTGTTACTCAGTAAAAAATGCTATAGAGTTATATTGTCAATTTGATCACGTTTGACGAAGTAATTAGGGTGAGTTTTACAAAGTCAAGTTAAGTTATTTTTGATGACGCAATCAACCCTGTTTACAAAATTTTAGGATAAAGTATTTACTTAGATAGCTTTATTTCTAAAGACAGACGGCTCTTATCAGAACTTAAACTATACTCAACTCGACTAAACACTCCTCTTTCCATATTGAGCTTTGGACAATTCGTCTAGCGTATTTAGTATGAAATCATGTAGAAAATCTAGCGCTTGCTGCGCTGTATAATGCACATTCAATGCAGTCACGCTGCGCCCATATAGGGTGAGTTCTACTTTCGTTGTTCCTTGATAGAGATTTATACAGGAATCACTCGACATCTTAAGTGAATCACATTTTTTATAAAGAAGTTCTATAAACGAAAATTTTCAGTTAACTTTGAGTTGAAAGTCCGGCGTGTAAGTGTTTTCTGTTGATGTTATGAATATCAATTTGAATTTCACTATACAGATGCTAAAAACAATATAACTTTGACAACGATTTTACTGGACCTTATTACAATGCATAAAGAACCACAATTGTCAGTGTAATAATAAAGCATACATTAAATGGAGTCAATGCTTCACCTGAGCCTTATGAATGGTAAATATGTTTTAACTTAATTAGAAAAGTAAAAAATGAAGTTACGGAGCTACATAATTGATTTTAAGTTATGCTGTCACTTTAAAACATTATTTTACCTTTGACAACTTTTATTCCTTTATTTACAAAATCCACAGTACTTATAATTTTCTTTACATTCCAATTTTCTTAACATCTTAATAACAAAAACGGGTTTATATTTATTTAGAGTATGTTCAAAGAATACCTTAAAACTATCACTCGATAGCTTCTCTCACGACTCCAGCATCGATATAGTAACCCCAAAGCTTTCACACACTCCACATCGGACATGTAACGTTCCCGCATATGTTTTGTATTGTAATTAATCTAGGCAGAAGCAGCTACTATTATTAACGAGATAGCGGCACTTGACTCTAGAAAGCATTGAATAAATAATAGTGCTGAATGTTGAACGTATCAAAATAGCCATTACTATAATAACATTGAATTTAAACTCAATGTAAGAGCGCTCACATTTCAATAGACTGCGAGTGTGTATACAAAATTTCCAGAGAGAACCTTGCCTACTTCTGCCAAATATGGTTACTGGGACACGAAGCAAAGGCATGAGGTTCTTTGATGCATAATTGAAAAGGTCTAGGCCCTAACATTTTATAGACGGATAATTAAAGAATGACTCCCACTAGCTATGTCTCTCTTTAAGAGTATGAGTAGATAGTACGTCACTTCTTGTATTTTTGTAAAAAATTTCAATATTGAAGTTCATAGATGTGTATATCTTAACAAGTCAGCGTTGGCAAAGAGTTCTTTTTCCCGATACTACGAGCATAAGGTGTCTTCTTGTCTATGGAACGAAAGTATGGTCTACCGTGACTCCGAATTACTTTTAATTTTTTTATAACACAACTGTAATAGATATTGTCCCCATTCAGAGATGCATGTAAGGAACAACCACTGAAAATTGTGAAAATAAAGTTTTAACAAAACTAAAAACCTGCTTCAAACCACTAAAAAGGTAAAATAAATAAACTTAAGATAAGATTCATTTTACAAAAAAAATTAGTTGTATGTTCACTATCTATTGAAAACTGAAAACTCCAAAAGATAATTTTGAATTCAGACTTCGGCCAGTATTGATCTTTTGTGGCAGCTCTGTAGAATTCACTGCTTAATCCTGTTGATTCCAGAAATTTCCAAATTCTTCGGGCAGTAAGATTTTGCACATCCTCTGGGTGCATTGTGTGCTTGGAATTGGATAACTCCTTCAGTTAAATTATTTTAGCATTTTTAGTATTTTGAAGTCGGTTTTAGTTTTGTTAAAATTTTACTTTCACAATTTTGAGTGGTAAGTTTCAAAGGTCAAAGTTAGATGGGTGACGATGAGTATTGTATACTCGTCTTTCTGTGTCTTGGAAAAAACACTGGAATAGCTTAAGCTATTGGGCACGTATTACGTGTCTCATATTTTTTTCTAAAGAACAAATATACAATTTGAAGGTTGCCCCGGTTTCCTTTCCATCCCTCCCTTCCATTGGTTACAAAAGAACTGTACCGAATAAAAACAGAAATTTCAAAATCGATTCACAATTGAGAGCGATATCAGTAAACATAAATACAACTATACATACATTGGTAAATTAATTGATTTTTTTCAGAATCGCGTGCCTTGATATCCTACAGACGCCATGCACCCTATTACCGTCTTGATACCATAATTTATTCATGCTTAGAAACTCAGTCTGAATTTTTGATGAACAAAATTTAAAATATAAGCAATTTTACGAATGCTCTGTAAAATGGTTTTGAAGTAACGCATGTTGCATAAAAGAGTAGGAATATTATATTATGACAACTGTCAGACAACTTTCCTTATTTGAATACCGTAACATAATCTGGCGTTGAGATTGAGACAGCGATTTTAAACCCAAATGATTCATTTCCAACAGGTCCCATAATATCAACTTTATTTTTACGTAACACTCATATAACTTCCTAATAAAAAAGTTTAACTTGCGTAACTTAGAAGGCTTCGTTGCATTTAATGTGTTTTACCATGATTTCCATTTTCCACTAGACTACCATAATAACTATACATAAAGTTGAACCTCAACCATCTTCAAAGTTTCTAATTGGCCAATTTAAAACAGTCTTACCAAATACTGCCTAATAACGTAGCAGCATTTGACACTCACTCAAAACTCTACAATTCGACCTGGTTTTTATAAAAGGCTATTGTTTAAATTGTACTTTGTGATATAATCTGTGACAATGTGTTATGTAATATCATAGTTTAAATAGTGTGAGAGTGTTTTTGCATCTGTTTTGTAAAATTTGTGTAGTTTTGTGGAACAGGTCTGTGTTGACGAAGAATTTGTATAATCAATTATTTTAACGGATATTTTGTGTGAGAAAGCATCTATCGTGGTTATGCACCTCTTTGTAGTTGCTTATTCAAGCCTTTATTAGCTTTGAAGTGGGCTTCAAAGCTAAAACTACACAAATATTAAGCAAAACTCCTTTGCCTACTCCTTTTCTTTCCAGCCTCATTTACAGCTTCTATACATTCCACTTTTGAAAACAGGCCTTCCTACACGGGAGAACCACATCGGTTCTAACACCGTCACGCTGGTCTGATGAGGCTTAGTGGGTGAAAGCGGTTGCCTCAGCAACAGAAGTTAACCGCTTCACGTGCGTCCCGAAGCACGCAGGAACTTGTGATAACATAATTTTATTGACACATCCAGGGACCAGCCATGGATAAAGTTGTTTTCATTTAGATATCGAAATCAGAGTGTTCAAACCACTACGCCATATCATAGAATTGGTGTTGTTTTGTGTAATAAGTATATGTGGTGACGAACAATATGAAGGATCAGATTTAATATTAAAGATGACATTTTAAGGTAGTGTTTGAGTGAAGTACCTCTCAAATCTCAAATATTAATGTGATAATTCCAAAAATAAGTCTTGAAATACATAAGTTATGGCTGTATGCACTAGATACCTTAGCTATTTTTTTAAAGGGAGAGTTTCGCACAATAAAACGAAATAAACGGAGTTTCTGGCGGTTATTTGAACACATAGTGTTGTTGTGTATTTTGATGAGACATTGGTGTAGTTTCATTCCAAAAACATTGTTTCTTTTGCTACTATTTTAGTGTTCAAGTATTTTGTAGTATGGGCTCATTTTTTTCCATTATCGTCCAATTTCATTACTTATTTTCGTATTATTACATTGTTATCATTAACACTGCGTAATATCATCATTTAATTTCTGGAAAGTAAAGCGCCTACCATTAGTAGTCAAAAATCTTAAATAAATTGTAAAAGACCGACTCCTTATGGCAGCAGTAGCTATAGTTGAAAATTTTCGTATGCTTTTCCAGCCAGCCTATAATCATTCCAGCTATCATTTAACTGCTCCAGAAGATCAGTAGGTACAATATTAGGCATGACATTAATCAATTTTAAAAAACAGTATTTCATCTTGGAAAGCACTTGTCATTAAGAATTTTCCCTCATAGATGTATGCTTTATTATAATTATATTATTATTATTTGCAATCTTTAAAGAAAAGTAAACTTCCTGAAGTAATTTATTTAGTCTTATTTGGGTTTCGAATGCTTCATTCTCAATATCTTCAACATTCTAATTGAATGTTCTAAAAATATTCCACATCCTAGATGTAGGTATACCATTTCCAACATGTCTCAGATTTCTTTATCGATAATCATTATTAAGACATATTACTGTATTGACAATGTATATTACTTTGTCAGAAACGTCAAGTATTGACCGTAAAGCCTAGTTAGAGCTGAAGAAGCAGGCACCTAGATGCAACCGCATATTACAGTAATAGCTTAAACCAGCACCAATCGTGTCGTGGAAATCGCAGCTTGTAATGAGTGTACTGAGATAGCCCGTTACTTAATCACACTGTGAGGTCCGTGGTAGAAGACATAGCGCGAGTATATGTTATCTGAAGTGTGTTAAACTTAAGTGAGATTACATTTTAAAGGTGGTTTACAGATTAGTAGAGTGAGTCTAGTAATATCGCTGGATTTATCATTTCTGCTGTGATCAAGTACATTAACATTTTTTTTCTCCAGAATGCGAATGCATCTTCAATATGCAGTAATTTCCTTTATATTGTCGGTTAATCAGCATATATGTACATTATCTTCGTGTTAATTCGCTTATTTTACTTAATTCATTATCTTTGACTACTCAAATCTCCTGTAGATCTACTATCATTTCATTATCTTTCTTATTTTTTAATAAATTAAACACATCTTTCGACTAGGGTCTATCAAAATAAGTAACAAGCACAGAAGGTTCACCATTGTCCTGTGTTTTACTGATATCTTTATGTACATTATTTTATTAAACAGTGTCTGCAAATCAACGTCTACTCCTTCTGTTTCGTATTGAAGGGTGCAATACTAAATGGATTTAACCATCTCAACTTTATAAACAAGTGTTTTAACCTCGCCAAAGTCTTTAAAGACACATAAGCGGTCTGATAGCAATGTCAATACCAATAGAACTCGTTGTTAATAAGCACCTTTTATCGTTAGCACGTTCTAATTAGTGATCAAATTTACTGAAGTTAAAGGTCATTCTGCTTCAGCCTTGCTCAAAAAAGGGTTTCAACATTCTAGTTAACTAGATGCTTTGGTCTAAGCTTGTCTCTAACTTCAGAATATTCGTTTTCTTCGAAAAATTCATACCAAATTTCTCATTAATATTTTTGCAATATTTGCAACCCAAGCTCCATGTCTCGTTTCTTGTTTCAACAATGTTCCCTAACAATATTGGATTTGCACGATTTAGCTATGGTCCATATTTATATGGCTATACACTGTTGATTATGATGTTGAGTCTTGTAATTTGTCTGTTGTTATTTGTCTTAATGATAAAGATAATGCAACGTGATCAAGAAAATCGTAGTTCCAGTAGTAATTGAGATCTCGCAAACTGTGTAATACACCGTATAGATTTATAGCCGCAAACATTGTAATTTACCATGATCTATAACTGACATAGCATGTATTAAGACTCGAGGTCAGATTAACTTGGGTATAAGAAACATAATTGAGCATCGTGAATAAAGTATTGTATAGTATAAAATACATACATGATACATTCACTAAAAGACTGTGCTCGACTAATGTTTTTTTTTAATTGAATTTGGACTAATGAATTTCTATAAGTCGAGTAAGTAAATACTAGAGGTACTTGTTCATATTGTATATATTGTCAGATTATAGAAGACTGGGAATTGTGTATCAGATAAGTCTAAACTTCCACTCGTATGCTAAAAGAGCCTTAAATTATCTAGTGGTCGGCTTGGGTACAACTTATAACCATTATTTATTAACTTAACGGCGATTACTGGTTATTTTGTCCATTCACCACCTCAAGCTAAAACTTAGTCATAGTTACTCTTAAACCCCTTTATCATTATCAAAATCTCATAAAAAATAGATCTGAGATCTATAATTATAAACGTAAATCGGCTTGCAATATAAAATATTGCATTCTAACATACCGCAGTCTAACATATCTGGTTAAGATCAGTTGACTTACGGTAAGCGTCATATTGTAAGCCAAATAAATTGATGTGACATGCGCAGGCGCATCGATGAGCGTTACTTGACGAACAATGATCGGTTGATCAACGGTGTCGTACAGTTCTGTACGCTTTTGAAACCCGATTACTTTAACGACGAGTTCTAACGGCTACGGCTATTATCAATATTATATTATTCAGCTTATGAGTCGATTTATTTTATTTAGTGTACTAAGCTATTAGCTTTTGAAGAATAGTTTATATTAGATGTTACACAAATGTGATCGGACTGAAGTGACAATCAAGAATAGACGCCACCTGATGGTAAGTTGTAAACATAGCCTCTGAACGCTCGAGGCAACGTTACCAACCCTGTAAAAAATCACGTTCGTTTTAAAGAACCGCACATGACAGTATTAATATAAAATTTAAAAGCTCATTACGTTAAATTGAGAAAAATAAAAAACACTTCTCATGTGTTAATACGTAATCGTTGAACTGTGGTAATACAGGCTGTTGATGAAGATAATTAATAAAATTGTTAGTGGATAAATATTTTTTTTTTTAAAAAAAAAGCTCAGCGTAGTGGAGTCCATATGTTATAGCGTGCGACAGCCCTAGCCACCTTAACCTTGCCAGTCCAAAAAGTGCATTTTCATGAAATCTTTCTATATCTCATTTGTAATGTCTTAAACCGTTTTGTTTATAAACTTATTATTCGTATATTAACCATGGTATGCTTTTAAACACATATAAAAATACTAGTTCATGCAAAAGATAACCAGTCTTATGCTTCACCAAATATTGAACATAAACTGACATTGGAACGTGCCGAAATATTATGTAAACGTTATAAGCAAACTCTCTATGGTACAAGTAAGGAATGATCTTGAATATTTAGTTCCGTTATGGACGATATGTTTGTAGTTTGTCGTCATGAATATTGATTTTATTGGTCATAGATAATGGTACGATAAATATAATTTTCATAATCATTGGATGTGTTGTTTGTTCTAAAATGGAACAGCCATGAATATAAGTAGGTTTCATTACAAAAAAATTGTTTTAATGTCACTTAAAGTGGCACTTAAGTGTTACTGTTAGCTTATTGAAGGTAGTACAGCATTTCGTGAAAATATCATTATTAAAACAATTTCGTCTTCAAACAAAAAACCATAAGATCTTTTTAATTATTCTTCGTAATTTATGTAAAATTTTCCATTTCAACAGACTAAAACCGACAGTATAAGTTTTTACCTTTTGACGTTTCATAAATCTTTATATTATGTAAAAATAAAATATTAATTTCGTAACCCAATGCTGAAATGTTTTCGAGGTGGAGAACTTGAGACACGGCCAATGATGTGAGGTATTGCACCAAGGAAGCCCTTTTAAATCAAGAGCAGCGATATAGAATACATTAACGTAAAGTACACGTGATCCATCAACGTGATAGTAGAATGGAAGTTATCGCTAAAAGATGCGGAACAGTAGTGGAACGGATTACCATACGAAATAGCGGTAAATATCTTGTTAACAATCTTAGAACTGAGGAAGCAAGATCAACGGAAATTCTCTAAGAATTAGTTAAGCAAAAACGTCGTTTATTTTGTGGGCATCGTTTTTTTGTCGTCCGATTGATTTATTTGTCACTAGCCTGTCTACTTAGCCAGAGGTCCTGATTCGAATCCCATTACGGTCAGATAAGTAAGATCAGAACGAATATTTGTTCACAAGCCACGGATGCTGTATGTTTATTTAGTATATTTATATATATTACTGTCAATATTTCTCCGTTATCCAGTGTGCTTAAAACATATTTTATTTACAATGCTTAATGTCGACTAGATAATAGAATTGAGAGTAAGAAATGTTATATTTGTTTTTCGAAAATTAAATATTATTATAACAAGGAAAACATATAATTTTTTCGTATGAAAGCGGTTGCTATGACAACCGGAACCAATTGCTTAACGTACCTCCCGAAGCACAAGCACAAGCTTAAGATACAAATGTTGTTTCACCCGTCCAGGGACTACCCATTGAGAAAGTTGCTTTTTTCCGTTATCGAAAGCAGTGTTCGAACGTGTATTATAATTTTATTTTATTTAACTTTTTTAATTTATGTTCTAAAATAGTGTTTTGAAAAACAAATCTTCAATTATTATTAAGTTACAAATAAAAATAGTAAAACAAGTAAAGAAACTATTACGTTGTCCATTGCACACGTTCCATACACGAACACCTTTCTACAACTCATCAAGGAATTACAAAGTAACTCATCAACCTAAGGAAGTACTAAAAATACACTCGATTTCGCGATAAGCCCATATTTTTCCTGTTCCCAACCGCCTTTAATGGTGAACATGTCTAGACGCCAGAACCGGTTTAAGTTTTTTGACATTCGCAGGAGTGACCTACAGTTCTCGTTTCGTAAGAATACATTACAAGCAGGTTCTGGGACTCCAGTGACTCACAGGGAGTGAGAAAGTTGTATTAATTAGGCAGCTTTGTACGTAAGAAGATAGTGATCCAATTTAAGTAAAGGTTTGGAAAAGTTGGAAAGAATACAGTACTTTCATCAATGAATATCAGCTGATGATAGAAAACTAATTGTCTTCTACATAAATGTATCCAGTTAAGGCTAACGATTTTCAGCTCAGGAATCACCACAGATAATCCTAAATGTAAACATATGTTACCAATGCTCATTATTTCCTAATGTACAAACAATTACACTATTATCTTGAAAATAGAACCGTAAAAAAGATATTCAACATTTAATGACTTCCTACAAGAACAGAATATAAATGAAGCCATAACTCAAACAAAGTTATTTGCAAAACACCATGTCCATAGAAAAATGATAACTGATAAGGATAGGGAGAACGATAATCTTATTATTTGATTCAAGAACAATAAGCCCTAGATATAATAATAATTCCTAGACTACATCGAACAAGATATCAAATACGTAGCCTAACCCGATTGGTTCAGTCAGGATTCCTAGTGTAAGTTACAAATTAATAAAATCTGGATCGTATTTTACGACAGCTGTCAAATTATAATCAAACAACCGCAGCGAGTCTGCTGTGCAATATTGGAAACAAATTATTATGATTTGTTTTTGTTTCTTATAAAAACAAATTATTATGATTTATTTTCATCGCTGCGTTTAGCTGACAAATCTTATGATTTGTCAGCTAAACGCAGCGATGAAAACGTCTTGATACGATAGAAACTAAC
This sequence comes from Acentria ephemerella, assembly GCA_943193645.1. NCBI lineage: Eukaryota > Metazoa > Arthropoda > Insecta > Lepidoptera > Crambidae > Acentria > Acentria ephemerella. The sequence continues at coordinate 2,370,033 of OW971887.1, forward strand.
ACTAGAAATACATTGTGTATTTACGTTGAACAACAACAATAAACAACATATATATGATATTTTGAAATAAATTATTCATTATACTTGGAGACAGTAGCAATTGACCTTGAGTGGCGGTAAAGACTAGGAAGTCGGAAAACAAAGCCGAAAAACCTCCATTTTGGTTTCAAAATGGTACATATACCTTCTAATGAGAAGGAATCCTAAATTTAGCCGTCTTAAAAGAAAAAGAAATTTCTTTATAGAAAGAGAAACAAAAACAGAATATATAAATAATATTTAATGATTTTTAAAGTACGTATAAAACTATATATATTCAAATGAATGTGTATATATTTTTAATTTTAAAATACTTCGAACTTGCATAATACCATATGAAAACTGTTTTTTCGAAACTGGCTGCAGTCTTCACGCGTGCTGTCAGTATTGACCTCTGTACAGGTAGCATGCTTATGAAATACAATGTAGCAATTACTATAACAAAAGAAACTAAGTTTATTGTGTGTTGTAAAAATAAATTAGCTATATAATCTTCAACAATATCGTTCTGGAATGAAATATTTCACCCACTTCTAACCTTGTCAAAGTTATTATTCAAAGTGAAATATGCCTGAGCTTCATATTTACCAAAGCCAAGTCAACAGGCAGAGAATTTATCATTAGATTTAAGTTTAGTTCTTAAACCAATATATACTAATATTCTTCTGGGTAAAAATATTTAATTACTCGTTAGTGTCACTAAAACTCAAAAACTAATTATTTTTAGTATGTTTTGTTCGGTATAATTCAAGGGTTCTCTTTACTACTTACTATCAGGTGGTGTTGAGTCATTTGCTGAGCCTGTTATAAAAAAAGCGGTTGCTGTAACAGCCGGGACTTACCTTATGAAGCACAGAGTAATACATTTTTGATTAACCCACCTAGGGACCTACACTAATGAGGCTCCTTTGCCTGTCTCTGATATTTGAGTGACACTTATCTAATCAGACCTAAAGATTTATGATTTATTACATCTTTTTAGCAGATATGTCTGATAAAAACATTTAATTAATCAGTGCCTTCATGTTGGTTCAATAAAATTCAAAGTTGATAAGAAACCACTTATTTAATAAAATGTTTATTTATGAACGTTTCCTTGCACTTAAGGATTACGTTATATTTATCGTATCACGTAAAAATATGCAAATTTTAAAATAATTCAAAAAATTTGAAGGTTAGGTTTTTTTATGAGCATTTACATAGTAAAAATATTTACAAGCATATAAAAAACTCATATATAAAAGAAAATACAGAAATGTACAAATAAATATGTGTCGAAGGTTGTTATATTTTACATTATAGACCTTAACTTTCCCTGTTAAAATCCTTAAGAGTAAGAGTAGAAATCTGTCCACAGTTTATATTTTTTCAATAAAGCAGTTATCTTAACCACGGATCTGATTGCAAGTAATCGCAGTCTAGAGTAATCCCCCTTTGCTCTACACACGGCGTTTCCTAAGCGATCTCTGGCAAGTTTTCTTAGCGCAGAAGCTAAGGGTAAGTACTTTGTAACAATCTTACGATCAGTAGAGATTGGAATGTGGATAGGTACATTTACCTGATTGGGCGTTCTAAATCCGAAAATAAATATTACACAAAAATAATCTGTTAATAACGTGGTGTACTGTGCTAATATTCTAACCTCACTTCAAAAAAAGTTTTTAAAATAAATATAATATTGTTCTTTCACGTTTACGACAATTCGCTAACAACTTCATCGACCATTGACTGCATAGAGTAGGGTTATTAGATTACGATCTTACTTTAGGTAGATAATGAATACATAAGGGATGATGCGTAAAAAAAGGTAGAGAAAATGGCTGCAGTTATTTAAAGTAAGAAGAATTTTGACTTATTTGTGAATCGCATTCGAATTTCAAACATTGTCCTAATCGGGCCTTCGAAATTCGAACGCGATTCGAAAATAAAATCAAAATTCTACCATAAATAAATTTAAACAATTAAATTGTAGATCACCTTTACTAAATAAAACCTCTTTAACTAACTCATTTTTTTTTCAATACCGAACAGTCCCATAGAAGAACACTTTTATTTACATTTGATGACGTATCTCATTCTTCGCGAAGCCTTGGCATAGTTATACAACTATTCATTGATTGTGTATATTAATTAAACTCGTAACCTATTGTTAGTCATACGGATAAACACGTTCTGTCACGGAACTTAGCGGTTGTTTTTTAAAATTAACTTTTTACTTTGTATTTCTTTGAGATTGATGAAATATTTGCGTGTAGATAATAGAATATTTTATTTGAGTTAAAACATGGTTAATAACATTACACAAAGTCTAACCACAATAGACAATGTCTCGTTTTATGATGTACATCACTATATAAATAAAAGTGATTACATTCGATATTAATAGAAATAATCATTAGCAGTGATAAAAAAATATTAAACGAGATTTTGGTGTAAATAAACCCTTGTGGACTTTTCCATACACTGTCCTAAATGTAAGGTAGCTCTATATTTGGCGAAAGAACATTTTATTGAACAATTCTGATGTATGTAGATTATTAACAAATTCTGCGATAAACTTGTTCAAGTTTTGTAGTCAATAATTTATATAAAGGATACAACAATGCAAAATTTAGTTCACAGAAAAAAACCTTATTTATATTTCTAGCAACCGGATCCATTGGGCCGTTTTGTAAAACACACCTGTAGCATATAAGCTATATGTAAAGTGCAGTTGTTGCTTTGCATCGACAAATTCCTGAATTGATGGGTGATGTTGTATTTTGTTAACAATGCACCTAGTTCGCTGCCAATCAGTTTCCATTGTCTTAAAATGATTGTCACGCAGTATTTGCTTACGTATAGTTCCCGCACGAGTATATTAACAATTTAATTTTGAAAGATTTTTTATTGTTTTGGGAGTACGTTGTGGTAAACTCACCCTTTGAAAACTTCTGACAAGATTAATTTCTATTTACACTACTAACTTAACCTAATCATTGGGGTGAGTGTCACTAAACATAGTTGTTACAGTAAAAAAGTATGACCTTTATTTTAAGTCAATTTGTCAAAAAGGTTAATATAAATATACATACAAAACAAATATATGCTGTGTAACCTGAGAATACAAATTATTTAAAAGTGATGTTAATGGGCTCCTACCGCTCGAAGAGTAAACAAACTTTTAGCTAAAATATTGTATACTGGCTGAGTAAAAAGGAAAATCAAACAACTCGTTTACACAGATATTACAAGTTCAATCGTAGAAAAATTTCGGGAAATGTTCGGGTCAAAACGTGCCGAAGCGGTTAATCGTCGAATGATACGGTTATGTTCAACGCGATTCACACAGCGTAACAAAAAATCATAAGATATCGTTGTAATTTGAGAACTTAGTCCTGCTTCAGTAGATACAGAAGTATACGTAATACAAAATTGAATTGTCAATAAAATCAAGATTGCCTTCAATTGTTGTATCAATGTTCAAACTGTTTTTTTTTAATATAAATCACAGCAAATGACTCAACACCACCTGATGATAAGCAGTAGACGAGTGCACATGTGAAGATCCACAATGTGAATGTCCACATGTTTATAAGAAACATACATTAAGCTTGATTAAATAATAGCTTATATATAATAGTCAGAATATCCCAAAACACTGATTGTTAGATAATTTTATTATTAAAATTGTGAAAATAATAAAACATGGGAAAATTCTAATTCGTTGCTAGGCAACTCCACTAGATCGCGATGCCCGTTTCCGCGCAAGCGTGCAAAATTAAGGATGGCGACCATGAGAGTTGCAATAAGGGCTGTCGAATCAGCTGTGTTACATATATGCTTTTAAAATTTTTTATACAATTAGTTATAGTTCCACGATTATTAATAGCTAATTATTCAACATTAATTTCAATTCGGTATAGATTTTAAGAAAGCTGAATATACGGAATATTGTATAAAATTAAATATTTATGATTAAACACTTCCCTATTCCATTCTTACCAGTTTGTTTGTAAGGTCTCGTGCTTAATGGAGGGAAATTTACCTGTAATGAGAAAAAAATATGACATTATTCTTATGATGGAAAGTAAGTAAACATAAGATGTTCGTTAAAATATAAATTGATGTTAAATTATGATTTCAGAAGATATTTCTTCCTTTTTCTTTGTTCGTTTGACATCAAAGAATCATTTATCATGAAGACAGAGATAGAATAAGAGATAGCATAGAAATAGCACAGAAACATAAGAGCGAGCATTAAAGACGAAATTATGAGTTACGTTAGTTATGTACCAAGTAAATAATTTGGTATTGTTGTAGTTTTTATATATTTTATCATTTATATAATAATTTGTATTATTCGTATTATCTGTATCTGTCTATCTCTCCGTATACTTGCACCCAATTTGGTTTTAATTATAAATTTAATTACTCTCTCCCAAGGATGCTTGGAAGAGAATGCTAACTAGCAATAAGGTTTTTGCATTTTCATAATTTGAACAATAAAGAATATTTGTAATGTATTGTATTGTATTGTAATTGACTTTTGTCAAAAAAATATGTAATAGTAGGTATACGTCTTAATGATTAATGGTGTCATATTGCCTGGAGGTGACTTGGTGAATTGCTCGTGCAGAACCCAGGTTACCCCCGTGAAGGGCAATGGAGTTACCGGGGAGTTTTAGTGGGTATTCTCAGTGCCGCTCTATTGAGGTACTGAGTGAGCCCCACACACGCTCGTCGCTTAGCCAGTGGCGGGTAGGTCCGTAAATGGATTCCTCCTCGTAAAAAAAAAATGGTGTCATATATCAGTCAGCTGCCGAATGTCGTCACAAATCCTGTCACGATCACATCCTACAAGCAAATGATGACCTCGTAATGATGTCACAGTGAGCCTCGGCCTTCCGTATAAGGCTGTCGCGCCTTACAGAGCCAACTGGTGCGCTTGCAATCATTGTGTACAGTATTCAGATATAGGCTAAGATAATTTCAGTCACAGCGTATAATTATTGTATTGAAAAATAGTAACTGTTCCTTGGGAATAAGGTTGTTTCAAAATCCAATAGCTTATGCCTAATGTATTATGTTCTATACACGATTAAAACAGATTTAAAGGCAGGCTGTAGGCAAGTAAGGTATTTAAGGTGTCACAAGACCTATCAGATGGTATTGTTAGGAATACTTAAGTAATTGTTACCGATTATATCTCAGATGTGTATATGAGAGACTGATCCTTTGTATTCTTGCAGTTTGTGTTCAAAGGTGCGTGTTTTTTTGGTATGAGACATAAAGTTCTTATATAGTTAATGGAATTTATACATTAGAAGCTGTTCAATTTTTTGTTCTATTATGCATAAGGCTAAGCAGTACTTTTGTACAATTCTCTAATATTCTGTTGTGCCCTTTTAATTATCTTTGTGTGTGCATAAATTGTTAAATAAATAAATAAATAAAGGTAAGCTTTTGAAACTTAAGTTACGGGTTTTTTTATATCTTGTAAAAAGAGATGAATGATGAAAGGGATTATTAATAGAATAATCCGCCTTTTCGGTAGACAAACGATGACTGACCAGTTCCATGGGTGAGAAAAGGAGGGGGTACAAGAAGGTATGGTATGCAACAAGTGCGGAAGAGATAGGGATATCATTTGCTCATTCCTAACAATACGTTTCGTTTCGAATTAATGAAACGTTAATTAAATCATTTAGTATATAGAAGTATTAAAAGTTAGTTAGTTAAGTTTAGTTATTTAGTATTTAATATTATTTATTTATTTTGGAGACAAATTATAGCGCAAACAGAGACTTCTTCAAAATCGATTGAAATATAGTCATTGTTATGCTAAAAATATTACTGCAGCGCTTTAAATGACCAACCTATTTAATATTCGATAATTCTAGAAAGGACATTATACACTTCTTTCATATAATTAAGTTTTGACTCCTTAGTTTGATTTGAAAGACGAGCTGTTACTGGTTGTGACTTTATCGTAAGGGAAAGCCGACTTAGACCTGTCCCTAGAAATTAATAAACAAGTTAAAAAGTATGGTTATAACAATAGAATTATAGCAAAATTTAAATTACTTCAAAACCGATTACTTTAAACACTTTTATAACATAGTTCTTTAGTAGTATTATCGTTAATGTAACATCATGTCCTTATAAAATAATGTCACAGAATTAAAAATCCAGTAATTTCATTTTTAAGATAGGAATGAATTTTAATAGGTTTGTAAGATTAAGAATAAGAAATGGATATTAATACAAATTTAATTCATGATGGAAAATTAAACCCTTTTTTATAAATAAAAATATTATAAATGTAGAGTAGAGTTCAGATGTAGAGAATTTTTCCAGAAGATTTCCATTGCACGGGTTTTTTATGTCGAAAATTTCCAAACAAATCAATGGGTAACGTATATCTATAGAACACGTGCAATATAAAGGATACACTGGGTTGCTTGCTGGTGCGTTGAGAAAGATGTTAATGTCTCCAATACCCGTCATTCCGCTGGCTATCTTTGTAAACACCAAAACTCAGCGACCTACATTCGTAGCCAGAATGATACATACCCAGTGAACGACACTACAAGAGAGCCTACCGCCTAGTGAAAACAAGTAAGTATATGCTTGTATAAGTATTAGGAAAATAGCATTACCGCTTTGTACATCGCAGTAAAATGTTTCAACATTGTTTTTATCAGAAAAGTTTATCTAACCGTACAATTATAGTAATTAACCGTTTGCGGTAAATTCACAGTTAGCCGTGTAAAAGGTAGGTTACTTATTTTGTAGACTGTACTTTTCACTAACTAGGTTAATGAGTTACTTTTAAAATACTTAAACCGCCAGATTAAATAGTTTTTAAGAATTTACTTTGAAAAACTTAGGAATAACTTTGAACTGCGTCGATTAATTTAATATTTAAAATTAAGTTCTGAATCCATTATATAGCGTAGCCAGGATTGGTGATCTTTATAACTGTGGAAGATCGGTAACTTTGTTAACAAAATTTGTCGATCTTTAAACTTCTCAAATTTATCTGTGATATTTTTTCTTTTAAATGAACGAGACAGAATTTTTCCTAATTTTCAAGTTCTAGAACAATCGAGATGATTTGCAAAGAAATCGTGTAAAAATTTTCAACGTTAATTTCCAAGTTAAAAAGAAAAAAGCTTTAGTAGCAATATTTCTAAAACCAGCCGCTATTGACAGAGGTCTAATTGCTTGTTTTGGATGTACGAGAAATAATTAAAATAGCTATTTAACAAAGAAAATTCTCTGGTACGTACAATTGTAAAAAATATTTTTTCACATGCCATACGAACCTAATGTCGACGGTACAACAGTAATTTGTGGTAATTTGCATTACTTGCCGCACTTAGGAACTTAGATTTAGAATTAAATTTCGCGCACTGTAACGTATTTTATTCTTTTTTATCTTGTGCCTCTTAATTACAGCTAATGAATTCAGGTATAAAAATATTTCTCACACTCACACCAGTATACTAGATAGCGAAGAAATATAGATAGTAATTTGTATATAAATATCAGAAATGTCCTAAATAAATATACAAACATTTATGACCCGTGAGCAAATATTCGTACTCGTCATACAAAGATCTGTCCCTACCTAGATTCGAACCAGGGACCTCTGGTTAAGTAGACAGGAGTTCTGACCACTCGACCAGACGGCTGTCAAACTGGTATTACACGATAGTTAATGTTTTATTTCGATATAAATTAGGTACTACACTATTTTTATTACAGCACGAGCCAACTACAGGTGCGCAGTATCGCACACTCGTGCGCAGCGCACTGCACCAATAATCCTTCTAGTTTAGAGATTTACATAGAATACATTATTATTTACAGAAAATATTAACTAAATATGACAAAGTATAATTATGAACTTATGTTATTGATGCTTGATGACAGAGAATAAAAATAAAAACAGTTTTTTTTTTATTATTAGAAATACTAATTATTATTATTTAGTAATCTGCATATAGAGATGTTAGAAATATACTAATCGAACGTATTTTAATTAATTCGAGCCATAATATAATACAACCACGCCTATAAAAAGAGGAATAATTCTATAAAAAAATATCAATATAATAAATCTACTTATTATAAAAATTGTGCATATAAGAAATTAGAATGGTTTTGTAACTATGTTCACAATTTCGAATCTGATGTTGAGATGTTATAAACCTCACTGAAACATTTCAGTATTATATAACAAGAGATACATAATTATGAAGGTACATTACGAAAATTACTATTTTATTTTGTCACGTTGACCGCCACAGAGCTCAAGGTGTCGTCAATTATGTCACTGTACGTAAGTATTTATGCAAATATTGTGTACATAAAATAAACGCCTCCATAAATTGATGCGTGGATGAAGACTTATGTGAGCCTCTGACGCAACATATTCTCTTACTTCGTAGAACGTTGTCGTAGGTTTAAATATAAATTTACGTTTTACAACTTTAGGAAATTCTTAAAATTGAAACCTTAATAATTAATCAGCTTTTCTGTTTTTGGTGAAATATATATGTGAAAATAATACTATCAAATTCACTTAAAAGATAGATCAAAAGCTTCTTATTCTGTCGTCTAGAATACGTCTTTGTTCTGTATACAAATAAAAGTAACAAGATAAAAGGAAATGTATACATATAAAAATATATGCGTACATAATGAAATATATACATATACTCATTAAAGAGATTTTTGATGAGTCCTTTTTTATTAATAGGGAGGCGTGTATTTAGGCTATTTGATGGTAAGTGATCGCCGCTAAGCACAACTAACTGCACCGCCATTCGTATTCCTGAAAAAAACTTAAACTGTCCTGGTTTGGTTTATTTAAGTTTAAAAATAAACCAAAGCCTTCCCTTACCCTAACTTTAGTACGTATTTTGTTCGTAAATTTACCGGTGGGTATTGTCCTGGGAAGAACAGGCAAAAAACTCAGCAAGATTTGTCGATTTCTTTACACATCATTGAGAATTATTTGAAAAATGGTTGAATTTGACTATCAAAGTCAAAAATAAAACTACAAGTAAGAACAGATGAAAAGGTTGTGTTTGTAAACAATTTCAATCACGGAAATGTTAAAAAATTAATAAATTGTAATAATACTCAAGCACTCCAAAAAAATTGTCAGTAAAATATTTTAATTTGGGGTAAATTAAATTATATTACTGACAATTTTTTGGAGTTTCATTCTGAGGAGGCGCATTCTTATCATCTTAATATGCCTGGACCTTAGAGAGTATGATGATTGTATGTGATGATCTTATCTTATCTTGATGTAGGGCCAGGATTACTCCCGGAGCACGTCGACCCAATGGGATCTTTTGTGCTTCCCCAATCCCAATGTCCGCTGTCCTGGAAAACCTCCAAGATGTACTTACTAAGTACACCCGGAGTCAGCAGCCTTATATCTTCAGGACTGGGATAGCCCAGTCCAAAGAGAACCATTCTTTTTCTGGCATGTCATGATACTTGTTGATCTTATCATATTTTACAAGATCAGATTTATTCTCTTAGAAAAAGATATTCATCGTTCTTCATTAATTCTAAAAAAATACAGATCTGTATTTATATGAAGTATAGCCTGCACGATCAATTTAAAATCAGGACAATATCGCATATATTTATTACTTTCAGTAGACACTGTAACTTTTATGAAACAAAGTTTAAAATTTAAATGCAAATCTTGATGTGAAATTGTTTAGATTACAGATAGACTTTATTCTATAGCACATATGAGTACTTTTTGAATTATCACTTTATGCCAACCTGATATGCTGTAGGCTGTACATGAACTAGATCAGAACGTAGTGTAGGCGATGAGGAAGCTAAAAGTCAGTGAGCGGCCTCCAGCGCCATAATGTCAACTACAAACAAATTAAAGGCCTTGTGAATAAATAAGTAACGATAATTACATCCAGTTCTACTTATTTTACAAAGAAGTCGGATTCAAGATTAGATTGTGTAATTTGTAAATACAAATAACCTTTAAATAGCGATTTCACAATAGTATTGCTTTCTTGGAGACTGCCGTATATTCCAACTAATGATACAGAAACGAGTTTAAAACTTTCTATGTTGGCTAAATTTTAGTGTGATGCAACGTAGCATTGGCATACGGTGATACAGCTAGCAAATAATTAGATAATCTCCTTTTGATTTATTTCGCCAACAATGGGGCAGTTAATGAAGTTATTGAACTGTCAAAAACTCACTCGTAAAGCACTGAGAACTTACTTTTTCAGTCCGATATATTGATAATGCTCTATTGTGTACCATTTATTTTAGATACAGACAGAATATGAATATAAAGACAAAGTTGTTACAATCGATAAGTAGCGATCAGATAGGACACTCAAGGAAACGATAGATGAGCGATTATTGGTGTCTCGTCTATGACTATGAATCCAGTTTCAATATTTAAAAAAAATATTTGATAGAATAATAATGTCGATACAATAAATATCTACAACATATCAGCTTTAGTATCACGTCCATTCATTAAAGTTACCATTAAACGGAAGCTCTCGTCCAAATATTTTTAATGGTTTCTCTTCTTCCTGCCGAAATGACAAATGTCGTAACGCTTCCGTTAACAGTACGACCTCAGGTGGAGTGCTTTTTCCAAAACCGGTTGAAATATTATCCAGGAACCAACGTAACTGGTAAAAGTGAAAACGTATCTTAAATTAAAAGCCTGTGTTGGTGTTTTAACTCCCGTTTTGTCGATTCATTTAAAATGCAAAAAAGCCGTTTATAATCATCTGCGTATGGACACGTATGCGCTCATCATTGCGTAATACTTTCGCTTGGTTGCGTCCAAGCACAATTAACATGAAGATAGTATAGTAATTTTAACTTGACGACTTCTGATAGGTTGTAGTTGGATTTATTGTAAAAGCTACGGGTATCACATCATCTCTAGAAATTCTTATACATATAAACATTTTTAATCTTGTAACACGGTTTGTTTTTCGGAATGATTGAATGAAATTGAATTGTCAATTTTATGATATGTCAAAATTTAAGGCCCCGTAAGAAACCAGGCATTGGTAACTTATTAAAAAACAACCTAAATGTATTAAGATGATTAAGTTTTTTTTTGGGACTGACTAATACTGTTGGCCGCAGATGGCCTTTACATCGTTACCGGGGTTTTAAGGAGGCGAGAACCTTGGAGAGTCCTCAAGCCTCCTAATCGACAGGCATCACCTCCGGGGGAAGTGTCCCGCTGTCTCTTTGATTCTCTAGGGCGCTCGAGCTATGAGGGAGCGACAAACCTGAGAGTGCTTCTAAAGGCTCGGACCTCGGCTCAGGTGAGTCGTGTCGTGGAGGAGAGAAGCGCCCAGGTACGTATCTGTACCTGGTATAGCGCGACGAATGTAGACCGGGTCTTCGCGTTTGCACTCGTAATGAAGATGATTAAGGCGCATTAGTGTTGCCGTAATAAATATGACAGGTCTATGTCCGGAAATCAAGAAGCTGTAAAAGAAGAAGATGGTGATAGATAGGGATAGCAAGATGCTTGTAACATTGGTATATCAAAGCCAATGTATAAGCAATTACAAACATCTATAACTACATTTACTGGGCCGAATTCTGACGGCACTGTTTCAAATAAAACATAAGTTTAGAATATCCCTCGGTCACATATCTTATAGGAAAGAGATAGCAAGAAACAGAATAATCAATCGACCTAAATTAAGGCAGTTTCAAAGGAACCGTAGACAATTTTAGAAGGCATGTTGGGTGGTGTTTCCTAAATCCTGCTTTTTAGGAATTTTGGAAGTTCAAATTTGAATACACCTTTTACACTAGCTATTTTTTTGTAGTAATACTGATAGAACGAGATAGAATGCACTTCAATTAAGTTTTAGAGTGTCAACATCAGAATCAAACTCACTGTAAAGAAAATATGCTTATTCCTTGATATTAGCAACATTGAACTATAAGTTTAAAAAACAACATGATGTTATTTATTAACCATTATTCATGTCGGTTGGAATCGATATTTCAGTTACTCCTACGGACAAATTCCTGTTGAAACGTAGGTTTCGGGTTATGACGCGTCTATCATGAGCAATAGTTATATCTACTTCAAAATTTTTTTAGAATTCACAATAAATTTAAACAGACTTCAAAAACGAAGGAGTTTCCAATGTATGATCTTTTTATGTTGACTCACTTCTCTGTCGATTGTGGACCGATTTACGAAATTCTTATTGATTTCAATATACTCCTGAATGACAATGGGACCAATTGTCACCAAGTCAGGATCTGATGATAGTAAAATGATGATAAATGAGGGCAACTATCAAATTTTATAAAAAGCAATATATATTATTCTTGCCGCAGACGCTTGCCACTCAAAATAGTGAGAAAAAAAGATTTATCTAAAGCCTCTTCAAACCACCATAAAAGCCAAAATAATTACAATAAAGTTTTAATCTAATTTACAGAAACAATAGAAGTTGAAGCAATGACTCCAAATAATACTTTTAAATTAGATAAGTACATAATTTGAGTGATTTTTCCCTTTTTAATATTTTGAAGTCAGTTATTAGTTTTGTTTAAAATATTTTAATACACCAACTCTAGTTGTAGATGTTAAAATTTGGTTTTACACATTTAGATTTATTTCAGTTAACAGTTAGTTCCCTCCTTGGACTTTGGTAACTTTACAGATTGCACTATATATCTATGTAGCCCAAGTGTATTTAAGCGATCTCATGGACATTGCATTCATGAATTCAGTAAAGTATATTCCTAAAAAAATCACAAAAATGGAAATGTTTCCACAAGAATTACTGAATTATAACTTAAATTATGCCAAAGGTGTAAGTTGACTTAACGGCTTACAACAAACCATGTCAGTTTGTGAAGCCGTTTCATATCTTAGATGTGTCCGGCAGACTACAGAACCATATGGACATATATATGATAACATCAAAATTGGATTGGCTGTTGAAAGAAAGACTAATGATGATTTGCAGAAAACAGTGCTTCTAAAGAAAGTTGAACAATTAAGACAAGAAGATGACGATAAAAGAGAAACAAGCAATAAAGTTTTAAGTAAGGTACATCAAGCAAAGTCAAAGTAAAATTAAAGTTGTGACTGTATGTATGAATAAAAAATACGGACGAAATTTAACATTCAAACTATGATTTAAATACAATCAAATTTAAATGTCTTCAATACAATGTGAAATTATGAATGTATTGTAAAATGGCGAGTAATTTATAAGAAACAGCCGGCTATAAAGTAGTGCATTCTTCAAATGACAAGAGAAAATCTTAGTACGAATACACCATTCGTAATAGACTAGTTTTTATATCTATTCTTATCATACTTTCTAACTATCATGGCATTGTATAACAATACATCAAAGCTAATGAACTGCGTGTCATATATGAGAAACATGTACAATTATTATGTAGAAATAACGTCACTTTAATTTTGATCTTTATACAAATGATGCGTAGATACTTTGAGACGAATATTTGTAAATATTTGTAAATTTTGAATATTTGTATTTGTTTGTTTTCTCACTTGTGGAAATACCTATTATTTCAGTTATTTATTTCTTCTATCATCAGCGTGTTCTTTAATCAAAATAATCCGAGAAATCGTTCTCAGTTTCAGTGTTAGAATATTACTTAGTGTAGCAGTAAGTGGTGTTAATTTCAGTTATGCTATAAATTCGCTTAATGGAGATTAATTAACATTAATAATATTAGTACAGTTTTCATCACCATTTGATCGCCAGAACGCTGGTTTTGATATGTTTGATTAAGGGGTATCCACTAACGGTTGACATTAATAAAAACGTACTTCGCTAGTGATCCCAGTTGTGACTACAAATATCTCTCATAAATACGCAAAAGGACATCGTTCATAACTCCTATTTTTTCTTCCATTAAGGATGGCATGTACATATAACGGCAGTTGATGAGGTTTGAATTTTTGTTAAAAATTATAAAATCAATGTTTTGTAGCATACTTCTGCTAAGGGATAAGGGAATTTACTCAGCGAAACGTATCTTAAGGAACGCAATAAAAACAGAGAAGTAACAAATCGCACGCCGGTTACCGTTGACGGTCGCGGGTCGCTGGGCGCGGAAGTGTCCATCTGCGGCTTCGCACCTGGCTCCCGGTTTACGGTGTTTGTTGTTTTGAAATAGAGGTACGGTTGGCTGATGATGATAAACTGTAGAAACGACGACGTAAAGCATAGCACAAGTAATGACCAGGGTTTAATAAAGTGTTACTACTGTGCTTGGCAAGGAGGGAATATTTAATATTGATTTAATGATAACATTATTGTCTCTTTATAAAGAGTCTGAAAAGAATCATATATACAGGGATTCATGTTAAATATTATATTTCCTTAATATCGCAATTAAAGTGAATCTGAATATCTTTTACAAGCCTTTTCAGGGAGTTTGTTGGAATCATGTGTTTTAGATTTTTAGCATTATTTTAGCAATAAAAGTAAAGATGGTAAGTAATAGAGATAATAGAGATATAAACACAATTATAAGATTCACTAAGATTTAAATCTGTTTTGCTATCGAAAATAGGTACTAATAAACTCTAGAACACGCTACAGTATAGCATACGTAATAAAATTAAACAAGACTGCACAAGAAGATCGTTAATGTAGCACATATAAATCGCAAATACGATAGGATTTAATGAGCCATTTACAAGAGACTTAATATTGAGTTCATGATAATTGAATAATGATATATCACATTGAATGGTGTGTTACATGCCAATGATAGATATATGAATGCGAAAAATATTGAGTCCGCTTAAAAAAATTACAGTTGATGCCCTAGTAATTGGAGCTCTGGCAAATTGGGTTCCACTCCGTTACCAAGATAAACATTTGTTGTTATTACTCAGAATGCTTATAATTTGTTATGAAGGAAACTGATTGAAGGTAGAGATCGTAACAACGTTGGCAACTGGACAAGTTGTAAATATTTGTATGGAAGATCAAAAATAAAACAACGTTTATCCATCATCATACGCATCGTTCATTCATCCGCTGCGTAGTTTCATTTATATAAAAATTAAAAAGACAATGGACCTTTTTCTGTTTCACATGAACTATATTTTAATTAAATTAATAAAAAACGAAATGTATATTTGGTGGCCGAAGACAATAATGTTTTTAAAAGGACAATCTAAACCGTTTAATCTTTAGGAAATATGTCATATAGCTTCATCCTCAGTTGCGCCCGCGTGGAGTTATGTCTGTTTATCCTTCCACGACTATTAGACTGTCCATCACAAATTATATCAAATGCTCGTTTAATCAAACTCTTCAGCTTTATAATATTTGGAAAGAAGTACAGATTATGGATCTGATAAAATGTAAACTAAATTAAAATTGTGAAAAGTTAATCGTATCCTTACTTATGCTACAACTGAAAGGAATGACTAAGTAATTTTGTTCTTGAAGAATATTTACATATAGATTCCACCATTAAGGTACTAAAGCTATATTTTTAAAAACCATATTTTTAATAAATAGTTTTGGTATACACCAAATCTTTGTCCGTTATAAACGTGTAAACCCAAATATTGCATGTACAATATAGCATGTATTTAACTGTATAACAGTTTGGTCTGCGTCTAATTGAAAACACGAAAAATACCACCATAGTAGTATATCCAAATAAATAATGTGAGTCAACAACGCTTGGGCCGTTTGGGACTTTATTTTTCTAATTATACGAGTAAAAAAACTGTGCCTTTTGAACGTAATAAGGCAATTAATATTCAAAAGGTTCACGGAAATAACATTACTGGAGAACGTGAGAAAGGAATCGATGATTGTCATGCAAAGAAATAGGACGGTGGTATTGATTTTTATAAGCATTTTGAACTAGATCTAGGTTAGTAAGCTAAAATAACGATAAGCAAATAATTTATCATCAATTAAACTCAAATATAAGAATCCCATATTTGAGTTTAATTGATGATAAATTATTTGCTTTGGGTATTTATTTTTTCTCAATGTCAAGACCACCACGGAAAATACCTTTAACTCTATACAGATTTGTATCTCATAGGAATCATTAGTTGTTACAAATGGTACACGCATCTATTTATGTCATTCGTCATAAAAAGTGAGAGTGATATTGAAAGCGAGATCTTAATCTCTATTATGTTTTGTATGATCTGACTCCAGTATAAATACGTCTGCATTAAGTCTGAATTTTATGGGTTAAACAACATTAAAACCTTCAACAATATCAATAACATGAACAGAGGCATTTGACAGACTCACAAGGTCCATGACCTAAATAAAATTGGATTAACCAAAATTCCAAATCAACATTACAAATATTTGAAACAAACACGGCTACAAAGTCGTAAATGCCGCAATGCGAATATTAAACAACCATTTTAAAACAATTTACAACATCGCATAAAGTTTCAATGACCGTTTTCTTATACATAAGATACCATCGGTTCTGCGTTGAAAGTATTTTTCGTCGGAATAGAACTAGAAGTTTTGATAATAACAAAACCTGTCCTATGCTTTATATATGTCTTATAATGTGAAGTATTTAAAAAATTCCTCTATACGATAGCTCGTTCAGTAAAAGCTTCCCGATTGTTTAGAGCGACTTAGATAATGCTCACCTTGATGATTATCTGTGCAATATTTTGACAGCTGCTGCACATCAACAAAGGGAAACAAAAGCATACACCTGTTCCTGTTACAAAATTGTAATGACCCAAGGCTAGTACTTTGATACGCCACTCAAAACTGTCACTGTATCCACTTCGAAATTCGAGTTTCGTAATTCGGTGACGGACTTGCGCACCGATTCGTTGTTGACTACGCGTGGCGGGCGGCAACGTGCGCGCACGCCGAAGTTCGCGCGTAACACTAGCTCCACGCCGGCCATTTTCTGGCGAGTGGCGGGGAGAAGGCATCGGAATAGGAAATAAATGGAAAAGAATTAAATAAGGTTGTGCTGTGTGATCTAGATGCGTGAAAGTCCTGATCGACACTTGTCCAGAATTTGAATTGTTCGAAAACGTTTCTTAAATGGACATGAAATAAAGATGGATAAGTGATTTATCTAACCTAAGGTGTTGTAACTTTGAAACAGTTGAACACATGGTATTTACATATTAGCAAAGTACTAGCTACTCTTGATTAAAGCTGGGAAAAAAAGACAGAATATTAGTGAATCCCTCCCTTTCTTCTCTTCAAAAGAGTCGTGAAATACACCTTCGTGTCGGCAAGGTATTGCTAGAGTAGTACGTTCCACCGCTAGCCATCTTCGCATATGGATTCCTACTGCTTAACATTGGGTGGTGCAGTCATTTTTTGCAATTTAAATATTACAAATATGTATTTAAGGATAAAAATTTGTCAGTTTCAGTCCTAGATTCAGCTATTTCGAAATCAAAAACATATAGCTCAGCTGGTGGCAAGCTGTTTCGTCTACATCTGCACTCTTGTAACACTGCAAAATCAAGAAGAAGCCTTTTGTCAATGTAAAAGGTAATCCCCCACAACCCTTTCTTAATGACCTGTACTGATTCCCGCTTCAGGAGGACAGTATGAAAATTTAATGTCATTAGAATAACAGCTCCTGTTACGTGAAAATGTTACATATTACCTGTAATAGATATTCTTTTTTGTTTATGGTGGAGGGCTGGTACGGGAAAGATGGGTATGAATTGTCTTGCTAAATAAATAAAATAATCTGTTGTTACTTCTTTATTTAATTACTCACATCCAAGGTTGCCTGGAAATGGCTAACTAGCAAAAAGGCCCCCAATTTTTTGTATACGTTTTCTTGTAGCGTTGTTGTAAGTTTATAATTTCTGTGCAATTAAGAATATTTGTACTGTCAATACAGTCCATCTTGTAAAAAATCTGAACAAAAACAGTTCATAAATGAACTTTGGTGGCCTTACTCATCGTTGGAATACTAAGTAATTTTATTTAGGTGTTTAGCACTGGATTTTTTAATATAATATTCTGTGAAAATAAATAAAATTGTACCTATAGCATGTAAGTTTAAGTTTCGTTATGTATCGATAGATGGCGTTGTCAAATTATTATAATTTCCTAGTAGGCGATGTTAAGAGTTTTTCATCAAAATACTTATACTTTTTTCTATTTTACGTCAATTTCCTGTAAATTTGAATTGAAGTGAGTCTTCATAGTAACTTTGAGTGGGAACCTGGTATTTGGTATTATCCCTAAACACTAGTTTATAAACCTCCGACGTTCCTAACTGGTTTAATATTATGAGCAAATTATTTGCAAAAGTAGCAAACGATTCGGAAGCGCATAATACGAGTGGATGACGTCATACACTTGTATTAATAATCACGTAGGTATTGTGTTTTTTTTCGTATGATTCCATGACGTGTGGCCAATATATTGCTTAAATAACAAGCAAATTAAAACCAGCCTCCTTTTTTTTAATGATAAGCGACCTAAAAGCGGGAAAAGATGGAGAAAATTTGCTTTGCCTAACTCTACGTAAGCTTATGGCTTTTGGGTTTTTCCGCTGTCGTAGTGTGGAGGACATAGGTCTCTCCCATGGATCTTCAAACCGATCCAACAAAAACGCCGTACGAAAAAACATCGCTGACAAAACGCCGCATATTTAGAAGGTCCACCTATACAGTGTATGTATGTGTTTGTCTGTGTATGACTATTTAAGATCAAAAGGCACATTATGAAATTATGTTTTTCAAAAGGCGTTTTTGTTTCTGGCGTTTTGTCTGCGATGTCTTTTCGTTTGTCAGGGAATCGTTACAACTATTCTATATACAGAAGTCCAGATCTGATTAGTAAATTAGCAAACACCGCCACTAAAAATACAATCACCCGAAAGTAGCGGTTTTGGAATTCGATGGAAGGTGATATTCATATTTATGATAATACGGAGTGGTCCAAGTGGGTGTTAATGACACTCAGATTATTTCAACGGTAGATTATTATTAAGTTCTTAATGGATAACCTTGCTCTTTGACGGAAAAAGCAATTTGCTACAGTTGCATCAGATTCAGACGTGTTGAAGTGTTTTTATTATAATCTTAATGTAGCAAGTACAGTAGAAAGCTTATCATTCGCTACACTTTGGGCACTGCTTTTTTCTTCTACTTTATACAGAACTCCATTTCATTAAGCGTTCATGGTAGATGTTTGTTGAATACTATCAGTTTATTTATTTATTTAATACTTAATTGTACATACATAGCAACATCACACCAAAAGGACAGAGTTTTTCAGAAAATTTTATATGAATTTTATTATTCTTTTTAAGTTTTTTATTTATAATAGTAAATTCAACAGCGAGACTAGCGTCGCCAAAATCCAGTTCATTATTTTGATATGTCAAGTGAGCGATAGTCATCTGTTTTGTATTTAGGACGCAAAGAGCCACACGCAACCAGCGCCTTGACAATTCGTGGTAAGCGGTCACTTAGTAGTTCAACTCGCCGCCCTCACTGCTATCCCCGTTTGGACAGCTTGTGACTGAGAGGATTCGTGGTCGTTATGGAGTTGATATAGTTGTTTGAATATCCATAACTTCTATAAGTAACCCATACTAACTGTACGAAGCCTATTACAGTTGTTACGGTAGTTAGCTCGGGGAGCTTGTGGACTGTATTTCGGAGAGAAGTGGGAAAACAAGGACACCACGTTTTGACTCGTCACCGGTATATTGACAAAAACAACAAAAAATATAAAACAATCTAGTATCAAAATATATTAAAAAGTAAACTGAGATAAACAAAACAGGTTTTATACAAACTATCAGTAACAACAGTGTCTCCACCTCAACTTCAAGCACAAAGAGATTTCATGACATTATTCTTGTCGCACAGCCATAGCATGCAACTCCTCACGCGTATTCTTCCTTCATTCCTTCATACAGCAGGGCTCCTTTAAAAGAGGTAGATTTGGAGTCAGTAAGCTGGCAGTTTCTAGGGATGTATACGGTATGCTGCATTAGGTTCTTTCGTATATGGACTCCTCCTACAGCTTACCATCAGCTGGCTTAGCCGGCTTATGGGCACCACTTCGTCCTATCGCTTCGTGACCGTTCAACCACCAGACAATACACGTTATATGAACCGCTTAGCTTCATCATCGTCATTAACTTTAGATTTCGAGACAGTTGTAACTGAATAAACAAATAACTGAAATAACATGTTTTGTTCAGTATGTATGAGCGAGGAATAAAAACATTAGGTAGAAATTAAACTCGTGCACGAGTCCTACTTACGGACAATTTTGTAGATAATACGCGAGATATTTAACTTATCTTTATGTAATTTCAAAACACAAAGTTATTGGTATAAAATAGAACATTACTGCAGCCAGCGAAGGAGGCATTCATGGACGAACGTGTAAATCCGTAAGTCCATCAATACCAAGTTGTGGCCAAGGCTTGTATTTTTACTAGTAGTAAAAACTACTACTACTTACGTTACTAGTAGTAAAAATACAAGCCTTGACCAAGCGTATTATTAGAGAAAAGTTAGTACTTTTCTCTAATAATACGATGAAATTAAAACTAAGTAGTACCTAAGCAGAAGTTTTTATTTGAAAACACGCCATTGTTCCATTTGTTTTTTTTTTCAATAACATTTTTTTATTTGCAAGCCAGTTCGAAATGGAAATAAAACCTTTGATTATTTATCTCTTTGGTTGCCATGTTTTGGAGTAGAATATCGTTCTATTTTCAAACTACAGGTGTACATGTATTTGACCAATACAGCAATTCCTATTCCAAGAAGGTTGTCAAAATAATGATCAAATTTCGAAGCATGTTTGAAAATAAATTAAAAAGAATAAACTTTTATTGCCAAAACAGATAAACATTGTTATTTATCACCGTCAAACGATTGTAAAAAAAGGCATTTTTATTTTATATTAATTTTAATTGACATTTAACGCGTTTCAATCAAACAAAATATCTTATAGAGCTTCTTTCCTTTCGTGGTACAGCTCCCTTAACATTACATAATTAATAGTATTAATAGTTATCAAGTTTTTGTAATATATCAACTTTCATTATGTTATTTACTCACTAGATTTCTCAGTTAATATTATATTAGCTACTAATCTATTAAAAGTAATTGTAAGCAGCAATGGAAGTAAACGCCAGCTTTGTTTAGCATGTCTGTGTTATTCAGTTATAGCGAGACTTTCTTACCTGTTCTTCTCAGGACAAGATTCGCCGATAGATTTAAGATCAGATGTATAACTCATTAATACTGTTACTTCGACTTTAATACCAGCAATGCATTTTTTATAGAGAAAAGATGATATTCCAAAATTATCTATTATTACCTTTAATTATTTTTCCCAAAACACACTTTATATTATTTTTGTTCTGTTAGGCGTTCGTAGCATTTTATCCAGTTCTCAAGAATTATTTTTACTTTAAAAGATTATTGGCAGCATAGAAGGTGAGTTCTATTTATATAAAAGATAATGAAGAAGATGTACTCATATACGAAATCTTTCTGTGAATATATTGTATCCTCTGATAAAAATTAAAACTGCTATCTGAAAGTGTGTTACAGCAATATTATGATATACGCAATAAAAATGTTACACAGTAGGCTTAACCGTTTTGTCACAATATTATCATTGAATAAAAGGCACGTATAGAACATTAATTATTCTTAGCATAAATATATTTTTATTTTGTGTAAGAAAATTAAAAGATACATTACATCATACTTTTAAGAATATTTCAAAACTTTTACTGCCATCTAGTTATAACCACATCAACTAACTTTGTAATCTCTTATTGCTTCTAGGGGTAAAAGCGTGTATACAAAAGCAACTTGAGCTTGATGTGTTACTGTAGTTCGGTATTGTTTTCATAGATGGCGCTATATATATATAAATAAAATCAAAAAAATAAATATATATCTGAAATAATATTAAAATA
Source organism: Acentria ephemerella (assembly GCA_943193645.1). Lineage (NCBI taxonomy): Eukaryota > Metazoa > Arthropoda > Insecta > Lepidoptera > Crambidae > Acentria > Acentria ephemerella. The sequence continues at coordinate 2,392,065 of OW971887.1, forward strand.
AATTTTGTCTTGGAGCAATGTAATATAATATCAATTTTAAAAAATAAAATAAAGAAAATTAAAATAATAAAATACCATGGAAAGGATTTAATATTGAAGTGAGATATAACATAATTAACACTTTAAGGACAGATTTCAAAGTTTTTTCCGAGTTTCTCATACACGCACTAGATGGCGGTATGAAAATACAAAACATTTCTGGAGACTTATAAACATGGCCTACATTACTCTGTGAAACATTCTCAAAATTGTTTCAAATGTTCTATTCTTTTTTATTGATGACCACATTTGATGCTGTAGGGGGCTTAATAAAACCATGGTTGGTGAGGAGTCCTTATGGTTTATATGTGTAAGCAGGCACTTAGATGCGAACAATAATAAAAATTTAAATCGCACGTACATAGGCACCAATAGTAAGAAGGGGTTTATAGAAAAAAATTGCTAACATTAAAAAATAGATGCTCTTAAATATTGAAAAAAACTAAATTTATCTATAATCGATATGATGACTTGTGCTTCAACAGAATGATGTCAAAAATAAGCATTTCGTATTGTTATGATAATGCGGTAATATTTTTTAAATGTTATTTTAAGAACATTAACACAACAATAAATAGATAGGTAAGTACATACAAATATTATTAAATCGAACTGTTTCTCCATTGTCTATAAGCGTGGACTAAGGAAGGGTCAGGAACAGAATGCGCCTATTCAAATTGTGCACCTGGTTACCTGACCGAGCTTACGAAACAATAAGGAGAGGTTATCCTCATTATAATTCTGCGTAAATAGCTCTCCAAAGGGTTGTGACCATTATGGACCACAAAGACTAAAACCATATTACATAAGCCCTCTTCCTAATTTAAAAGCATCCTTATAAAAAACCCTATAAAGTAGGTTTTAACTGATTCAAGTAACAAAATAATTTTGTAATTCCAATCTTAATCGGTAGGGTCAGCAAGGAAGCAACAATGGATTTATTGAAGTATTTTTTGCAACGGAATCTAACGGACACCTGGCGCTCATTTGAATTTAATTATTATTTTGCTGACCGTGTTTGGGGAAGGTCTTTGTTAATGGAATAGCTTTACGAATGAGAAAAAAATACCATTTTATGAATGAATACTGTAATACATAGATGCTTACGTAGGTCTCCCAACATGGGAGAAACATAAGGAGTTTGGCCTATAATACAACCAGCTCGCCTAATCTAGCTTGGTGATTGATTTCTAATCTACAGGTCTACCTCCAGGGGTGGTGTCTCGCTTTCGCTTAGTCTACGCACTCGAGCTATGAAATAATGTTTCGAACTATTAATTTTTATATCCACATCCAGATTGTGCACGCGTAGCGTAATTAAATTCATGTTTTTCCATGTTGGGAGCTATGCCCAATACCTAATAGCCTTTAGACGCTGTTGTTGGTCATGATGATTTGTCTTTCAAATAGTTATATTGTTCCTCGTTCATTTTATAACTCATTCAATCAATAATCAGTGACAGCCCTAATCTACTTCCCAATGAGTTCGAAGTTTCAGAAGAGTCTAAGAGTCTTACTTAAAAGATGACTTTGGAGCAAGAACCATTCTAGATTTGTGATAGTCAGCTGACATACACATTATATAATCATACATATATGTGATATACAATATAATTTTCTTTAGTGCTGGCAAGTTGGAAGCAGACAGGGACCTCGGGATAATTAGCTAGTAGGCTAAATAATAGATGTAAGCGTGAGAAATATTATAATTATTTTGTTTGACTTACCTATCTATTTGTGTGGATTTTGAAAATTATTAAACGTATTTTTTTTATGTGATTATGTGTAGAATAATGGGTAAGTAGGTGTAAACCTACATACCTGCTGGGAACAGAAAATCCCGCCAAAAATTTAAATGTATATTAAATGTAGGTACAGGTTTTCTCCTATTACCGTTTTACTGACCATTTTAAAAGTATAAATGTTGGGGATAGTAAAACCTCCTTTTTATATAATACGTTGACCGCTTTAGTTTTAAAAAAAGAAGATATGTTTGATTGATTATAATTTTGTTTTTTATTTTCCATTTTTTACAGTAATATATTTTATTTCTATTTCACCAATTTTTCCTTTCTTGCACCCATTACGTCACCTTTTACAAAAATAAAGTTTAAAAAAATTGAACTTAATTACTCCCGCTCGTATATAAATGGCAATAAACTATTATATATAAAAAATAAGACTGCATGATAAATTCGCAGTAGGCAGGTGCGATCTAACACCCTGGATACGTCGAAGGCATATCGTTACACGGAATTATGGCGAAAACTATTACGTACTACCGGTGTTACCCGTTAAAACGAGGCAGGTTTGAACCACAATTTAATCATTGAAATTCGTACCAGAGTACAGTAGTAACACTTGCCAACCTACCTTTTTTCATTGTAACAAGGATCATTTTTCCAGTGCAGCGGTTTTATTTGTGGTTTGTCCAGCCCTTTAAAGGAAAGGTTCAATTATGCTGTACCAGTTATGAGAAGTGCATGATCTTTTCATACAATCGAGCTTCAGCTTCGGAGGGAAAAAAGAGAGTTATTTCGAAGGAATTAAGTTCTAATTTATTCAAAATTTTTTTTGAAAAGAACCGAAAGTCAGATTAAATTCCTACTCCTTAAAGTTATTATTGCGTAGTTATTAGTCCGATTATTTGATGCCATTGTCGTGTAAGTAAAATTAACAATAAAAAACAAAAATAATATATATTTAACTATTGTAACCTTAAATCCTTGACCTCCCATAGAAAAATTATCGAACTCAATCTTGTTCACTTATGCGTCAGGCTTATGTTTAATTCTAAATTTAAATTATTATTAAAAAATTCAAATCATTACAATTGAAAACATTCAACAGGAAAGGAGTTGTCATAAGTCTCTGTTGAAACGGAAAAAGACACAAGAAAAGGTTCTATATGTGTTCAGTTGATAAACGCATGTATAAAATATCGTACCAATACTTCACAATGGAGGCGCTGCTGTTACTTCCATACAATATGACAGCTGAAGACTTTCGCGACAATGTTTCTATTCTATTGAAACTCACAGAACTCTACAGAGTTTACAGAACTCTATAAAATAATTAATAAGTAACATTTTCGTGAAGAAAATAAGTGTTTTTACAGTAATATAACTTTACGAACGTTTGGCCGATATATCCAAAGTTCCGTTCAACAAATCAGTCTAAATATTTAGACACAAATTGATAGTTAAAAATAACCACGTACGTATTAATGCCATTATTTTCATTGAATTATTTCAAGATTTTGTGTTTGCTGAAAGGACGTGTGATGGACTTTGTCATTTTCGGCGAGACGTTTATCGACGAAGATTAATTAGCGAAGAGTTTCGAAACAATTCAATATTATATATATTGTACAAAATAATGTAAGTATTATAAATACAAAAATTTTCATTCAAGTATGTTGCTGATCTAATACAGAGCCAGGATTCGTTCTGGAGCACTCCGACCCAATGGGATCTTTCGTGCTAAAAAATGCTTTACCATGTTCCTAAAGCAAATATTTGTGTCTATTAAGCAAATATTTGTGTCTATTAACACAAATATTTGCTTTAGTGTGCCCAACAGTGGGAAATTTATAGGCGATTGATTAATGATGATTTTGTATAGTATTGTAGCTGTATTTAATAAAATAAAGTTAGATATACGTGTGAAATATACTATCGACTGTTCCGACCCAAAAATATATTATAAAAAGAATGTTCTGTTAATTGTATTGTGATTTCAAATGCTTACTGAACTTGTATCTTAAGACATCTTATGAAAAACAGACACATTATAAAGACCATTTCATACAAAGTAACGATAATATAAAACATACTTAATTTAGATACAGATACGAAGACAATATAGATAAAGAGTAAAGACCAATAATTTACTTGTCGTCTCCATACGTTGAGTATTTTGTTATCGCCATGTGTTGAGGTGGTTGGAATATAGTTTTATTTCTTATCTTTAAATGATGGTAATAGATTATTAATGTAAAAGTGGTATGATTAACGCGATTGAAGAAATCGCGTGTCCGATAACAAACATAGTTGGTCGAGAATTTGTGTCTTTATTTTGTAATTTTAAATAATTATTAAGCTGTGCTTCTAGTGATGTGACTTGAAGAATTTGGGGACGGAATCGCATAGATATTAACAAGAGAACGTCGAAACGCCTTGTTTCTTTTGTTTTATTGGAAAGATGAACGACATTTTAAATGTCTTCATGTGTTAAAACGTTATCCGAAGGAATATAACAAATGTAACGTCTACTAATTGTTTTAATTCTATCAAATGATTTCAAGAAATCCGTAGTTTCAAGCGACTCTTAATAATATTTATATATGTTTATCTAAACAAGGAATATATGTCAATAAATCACAGGATTGGACGGATGGAAATAAGAATATAAGTATTACTGATTTTATTTTTTATTACTCGTTTTTACTTATTGAAATTTGTATTCCTATTAACTCAAAATATTTAATAATGCATTATCTCCCATTATCTCCTATTATATCATCTTGATTTGCAAAACTTTAGCAGTTTACACTGACTCGACTTATGACATTACGTCTCTACCTCATTTAAAAGAATACAAAGTAAAAACCTGAGTGCACTAAAATTGTCACTTGTTAAAAGTAATTACGTTTCACTTTGTTTATTTAAAACGTCAGTTGCAACACGGCAAGTGTATTAAGTCTCGGATCGTCAATAATCGAACTGAAGTTACAACTGGTGATAATTTTTTTAATGGACACTGTATGCAAGGTGTAAGTTACCATATGTATCGGCACGAAAGTCATTTCCAATTAAGAACAGGTTGATTTTATTAAAAAATATCGTTAAGAGCGAGTTGGACATGAAATTGGATTTTTTTTATCAACCATGATGTATGTATAGACAGATGGATAGTTATAATATGATATGAGTTGATGATAGTCACCTGATACTGGCGGAATCTATTAAGAAAGCGCCATAAAACCCCAAAGAAGAAGAAGATAGTCATCACATAAATATACCATAACTCTAAAATACCTATACAAAAGAAATATGATCATTCTTGCACACGAAAAGTATAACATTGAAGTGACAAAAAGAATACAATGTCCAAATAACAATTTTTAATTAAAAATAACGGGGATTGGGGTGCACGGAGGCCGAAGAAAAGAGCAGCTTTCATTCTGCTGAAATGCAGTAGAGTGACAGGTCAGATCTGGGAAGCCCGGTTAGCTTCCAGGAGGTGTTTAACAACGTTAAGATACTAGGAGACTTCGTGAAGAAGCTGGGGCCCCGCACTTGTCGCAATTTGAAGGCTGGATAAAATTCTTATACTTTTTATTTACCCGTGTCACGGTGAGCGCTCTGAAGAGCTTTTCGATTTACTCCACCTTCGCCCTTCTACAAGAAGACCGTGGCAGTCTTCGGAGCTATCAATTAACTGTTTACTAAGCAAGTACTTTATTTGTCAAACATCTAAAATTAAGAACTCTTTCTCAGAATATGTGATTCCTATCTTTAATAGCGTCGGTTCCTACAAAAGAGGTGTGCAAATAAGGTAAAAGCGGTTAGATCTGTGTATTGGAGCTGCATTGTCTTCGCATATGGAATGTTCTTTCTCGGCGCTTAGGTATCATCTACATTATGTTTGGTTAAAGGATAAGCATACGCATTAGCTGTTTTCTTTCATACCAGTTAACATCAAAATAAGTAAAGTATTATTGTAGTTATTAGTAAAAAAATAAATGCCAAAAAATACTATAAAAAGCTTTTTTTTTGTTTAGCAAAGGACTGGACACCTCCTGAGGGTAAGCAGTAGAGGAGTCCATATGTAACGACGGCTAATGCAGTATGCGACATACTGCCCTAGCCACCTTCACCTTACCGATCCAAAAAGTGCCTGTTCAGGCCTCCTTTGAAGGAACCCATGTTGTATGAACGAGGCAATACATATGCCCATGTACTAAATAATCTTAAGTGTTTTAAATTTTTTTAATGTAAGGTATATTTAAAACGCAAGTATACTTCTAATTGAAAACTCAATTAGTATTATTATTTATTCATATGTTGCAGCATAATTAATATTAACTTTAAGCTCTCAAAGTTAAAGTCAAAACATTTTGTTCAACTTTGGTACAGATATATACTAATTCAACGTCAATCTAAGCTATCTGTTCGTAAATCTACCGGGGGTTCTTGTACTGAGAAGAACAGGCAAGAAACTTGGCAAGATTTGTATTTACCTTTACACGTCATTGCGAATTGTATAAAAATGACAAAATACAATTTATTGCTGTCGAAAGTTTATTTCCAAAATTTTCGCTTTCCTTTGCCTATGAGTAATTAGAAAAAGGTTGTACTGGCCATAAATTAGTAATATAAGGTTATATAATAAAGTCAAAGTCAAATATTTCAAAAAGCTTAACGTATACTTCAAAAGAACCCTAGAAACTTGCTTACTGACTTGTGTAAGTTGTTTTTTTTTTCTTAATTTCACTTCACTTATACAGTTGATCGATTATATTTATTACAATGTGAACAAAATTACAGACAGATGTTGTGTCAAAGTTAAAAACATGTCAAAGATATCCTATCGTTTCGGTGTTTTGATCTTCATTTGTTATTACAAGATCAGCGTTATTAAAAGACAATAAATAATTAATACTAAGTACCAACCTTATTAGCTAACTTTGTAAATTCATTTCTTGACAATTCAATTATCGAGATCATTGTTAAAAAAATAACAAACTGCATTTAATGTCGCAATTATTGAAGATCGAAATTCAAAATTAGTATAATAAACATAGTCTTATAAATATGAAAAGGGTATTGCTAGATAACAGTTATTAGAAACCAAAACTTTTTCATTTAACCTTATCACTAATTAAATTGCAATTTTAAGTTATTTAACATCTCTCCTATTTCAACTCATATTGAACGAAAGAAAATTAATTACCTATATTGAGCGGAGAAGTTATTCGAAGACTGACAAGTCGCTTAATAAAGTACAAGAACCTTTTACAGGTCTTTTTGCTCCCTTTGCTCGTTCCTTTAACCCTCCGAAGGCTGCAAAAATTCGCTGTCACTTGAGATTGTCTCCCCGACGTTTTATCTGCCAGTAAGTCATGTCCAGCCTGTGTGAGGCACACACTACATTTTAAAATCTTTTGTGCTGTAACAGACTTTGTTTACTGACTATAAGGACTTTTATTACTTCGAATGATATATTAGTACTTACCTCATGTTGTTGAAATCTTTGATAGGGTAGTATTAGGTAAATGAAAACAATACTAGCCACGTCAACGTGATACTAACCAAATAAAGCAATTGATTACCTAAAAATGGTTTTAAAAAATCTAGTATATGGCCGGATAGGCGCTAGTTAACCGGTATTCGGACGAAGTATTTACGCTGCTAGATGGGCCGGATACCGAATAGTAACCGGATATCGCTATAGTAATAATTTAGTGAACTTTTACGTATATTTGACAAATGAACAATACGATACGATACAACAATGCACCAAGCGATTAAACTTATTATTATTTAAATATTCAACATATATAGCTGTTATATGTTTGATAACAACAGTATTTATAGATCCTGTTGCAGAGCACAATCTTTCCTATATGGGAAGAAATAGAAAACTTGATGTCATTGTACCATCAATCTGCACCTACGAGTGTTAGCAAGCAAAAGTGGTTGCCGTAACAACCCAGATTAACGGCTTAACTTGCCTTGACTATAACAAATTTTGATTGACCCATCCAGGACCAACCATGGCGAAAGTTGTTTTATTGTCTTAATCAAAACTAGACAGTGCGCTCGAACTTCTACGGTAACGAGCGCCGATGATTTTTGTTATAAATTTAAGTTCAATACTACTCTTTGTTTACAATTCGACCAGAAAAAGTCAGATTACCGGTTACATTTGACGATTCTAAATTGACGAACTTTAATCAATACGACAAACATTGGCACCAATTCTGTTGTGCAATGACTAAATTAAATTAAACTTATTCGCATCACTTTTATTCCAATTTAATAAGAAGTGAATACTCATAATGAAAGGTATAGATGCCTTTTAAGAACGAATATCTATATATAAACACTTTTTATTTATGCGCATGATAAAACATGCCAATTAAAATATGTCAAAAGTGTATGGATCGCCTAAGCTAACTTGACATTCCTAAAAGTCATTCTATTCCTTTCATTTTGAATTGGAATGAAAGAGATGCAAATTTCCTACTTTTATGTAGTCTGTGCACAAGAAATCGGAGTCATTGAATGATGTAATAACTAGAAATGTTATCGAAAAGTTTCTCTCTTAATACCTATAATGGGTATGTGCAATTAGCAATTATTGTAGACATGTAGTGAAATTTTAATGAAGGTCTGTACGATCGAGTGTTCACGCGCAAACTTGCAAGGAGGTTTCGTAGCGAGAGGCATGCCGCCTCCTTGAAGTATATAGGTAAATAACCGGTAATGAATATGAAGACACAAAGTAAAAGAAATTTATTAGTTTTTCTTTGTAAAGAATTGTAGTAACTTCGGTATTAAGTTTCGAAATGCTAAGAAAATAAACGGATTAAGCATTAAAATGAACGAGCACTTTCCTTGGAAAGACCAGATGATGCGAGTTTCACTTTCTTTTTGGATGGACTATTTGGATTTGGATTGATTGAATACTGTTGGCCGCAGATGGCCTTTACAGCGTTACCGGGGTTTTAAGGAGGCGAGAACCTTGGAGAGTCCTCAAGCATTAAGGGGCGATTCGCCTCTGGAGGAGTTCTAATCGACAGGCATCACCTCCGGGGGAGATGTCCCGCTCTCTTAGATACGAGTTTAACAATAATTGTCCTCAGCCTGGCTCCAAACAGATCCTTTTCAGCACAATGGCCAATTTTTTCTTAGTTACGATCGTCAAATTTGTACTTAGTCACGGTCGCCAATTTGTTCGTGCGAACAATAATACAATAGTTTAAAAAAGTATCAAATATAATATGTAAAACATAGTTTTTACAATCTATTTTAAAATAAAAGAAATAGTAGTAAACAAGAAGAAAGAAAACAAAAAACAATCGCCGATCTCGGCTTTTTTCTAAAATCTCACATGCCGCTCTTCAATACTTCAAGGAGGCGGCATGTCTATCGTTACGAAGCCTCCTTGCAAGTTTTCGCGTGAACAGATAGTAACAATATATAACAGATACATGAGATTTTAATCTTGTTGCTTCGAGTCAAAATTCCTATACAATTACGTTCTAAAATGTATTTACTCACGGCCAAAGATAGTCACGAACGCTTCAAGCGCTCACATACTTCCTTACATGTATATCTTGTAGTACATTATACCTGGTCCCCGTTTCACTTGGCTGGATGTTTGAGGGCCGTTCTGCGCACTTAGCTCCATTATGTACGGGGCGGCGAACGCGCTGCCAAAAAGAAACAAGCCATAGGCATCAACCGTCTGTGTACTGCGATTTGTGGTTTTGATACTTACATCGAACTTTTCGCTACTGCGGTTACGGATCGAGGTTTTTGTGGTTATCTGCAAGACTTGAGACGGGTGTTTAAAATTTTTGTAATTCAGTTAACTGTATTATTAAGTTTTGATTAAAATACATATAAAATAGACACAATTTTACACAATGTTAATTGTTTATTATATATTGCAGGAATACGTTAAGTGGCTATCGATAACAGAGCTTCAGAGGTAAATGTTTATTGTATTATTTATTGTATTGTATAAAGATATTGCCTAAATGCCTTTTAATAAGGTATTGAAATAAAAACGTATTAATTAAATATTGTAATATTGAGTGCACCGGTTACTAAGCATAATAAAAGGGCTGTGTGTGCGAAATATTATTGTTCTTGAATTTAATAAGCTATATTTTTAAGGCCATAACTTACTAAAAATCTATAATATTTAGCAAATATTATGATTGTTCATTCGTAGTGTACGTTTCTGTTAATAAGGAAAAGAGTGCTGTGCCTAGGTGCGCGGGGATCCTTCGACCGAGGGTGGGTGCATTCGAATTTTCTTTTTAACTGAACTTTTGACGCAACAGCATCGACTGCAATGATATATAGACGTATTTATATCATTTTGATGTCTTTGAGTTGTGTGATAACTTTTATTATGGTTGAGGGCTGTAGTTACAAAATTGAAATGTGATATTTTGCAACCTGAACCGGCATTTTCTGAAAAATCAGGATTAGGTTTATATTATCTTTGTTAATTATTAGGTGAGGTAGTATGTAGTCATCTATCGCTTTAATATATTAGCTTAGTTATTAGTTAGAATTTGTTGTAGCTAACTAAGAGTTTATTTTTAAATGTTAGATTATACATTAATTTATTACAAAGCTTTAACACAGATAATGTTAAATGAAGTATGACGTCACAGGCCAGTGATTTTGTGCCGAATACCCAAAGGTCGTTTCCCTACAAGACCCTTCTTACAAAAGTACGTCATCTGGAAATAAAAATACTTCTTTAAGATCGGTCAAACGCTTCGTGACTGAAAAAGATGGCGTCGGGTCGTATCTTTTGTTGTTTATTTGAGTGTTAATAATACGGATTTATATGCGGCGAACTGTACTTGGGACGGGAAAGTTCGTATTCTTAGAAGTGAGAAAAGGTAACTAGTTTAATATTATTGATTTGTTTTATAAACAAAATATATTATTTTTAAATTTATGGAGTGGATGACGGGCTCCAGGCGATAAAACAAAACGGCTTGACCGTTTTATTCAATTTAAATTGTGTTCTATGTATCTTCCAATTAGTATCTATAATGCAATAATTATAATGAACACAATTTTGGGCTTTACTTTTTAAAGCGTTCTGTCCGAAGCTGCATTAGCAGTTATCATTGCTATAGGCTATCGTAGCTTCTTGGGAACTAATCGCTATCTTGATAAAATCAAGAGATAAGTGTAATTACCGATAGTTGGTTCCTGATACATGGTTCCCCCAGCTCCTTACATAACACTTACTATAAGTGAAAGTCAAAGTAAAAAGTCAAAGTCAAAATATATTTATTTAAATAGACTCATTTACTAAGTTCTTTTAAACATCACAACAGAGAATATGTATGAGAAAAAATAAACAAATTTAATTAAAAGTAATAGTAGTGATAACTTTAAGTGGGCATTAAAATACCCGGTATTTACAAATTGTCCCAGTTATAGAATTTAAATATGTACCAAATATGATTTATACTAAAAATACGAAGTACAATACATTACAAATATTCTTTATTGAACACAAATCATTAAAATATATAACACTACAAAAAAACGTTATATACAAAAGGCGAGTTATGGAAACAATTTCGTCAACTTCACAATAATTATTATCTAAGTTATAATTAATCAATATCATCATCATTTGTACCTCTGCTGGGTACGTAACTTCCTATATATGAGAAACACATGGCTTTGGGCCATAACACGGGCCCAATACGGTTTGGTGAAAGCGGTTGCCGTGACAACCGGGCCTAATGGTTTGGGTTGCGTTTGCAACCAACGAATTAATAATAAGTGGGTGAAAAAGCAGTTTATGGGCCGGCAAGGTGAGGATGGTTAGGGCTGTATATCGCATGCTACATTGATTAGGTACTTACGAAGGCCAACTCTGAACTAAATCTAAATTTTGGAACCTCACCTTCATACAACATAAGTTCTTAAAAGAAGCGTGAAAAAGCATTTTTTGGCCAGGTGGAGGTGGCTAGGGCATTATATCGCATTCTGCACTAGTTATCTTTACATATGGACTCCTCTACTGCTTATCATCGGGTGGTGTCGAGTCATTTGCTGAGCTTTTTATAAAAAAAACGTTTCTTTTTCAACCCTAGTTTATGATACTCACTTACACTTCGTAATACTTCGTAAGTCACCGTTTGCTTAAATAACTGAAAGTTTTATTACTGTTGTAATTATTATCGGTTTGAGCATTTACAGTTATTTCACATCTAACCCCGGCTGCCAAGTTTCTCCACGAACAGGAAACCTAATTCTTAGGCCGTCGGAGTTTTTAATGGAATCAATTAGCAGCCGCACGTTGTCTAATTACTATGCTAGTAAAGCTGTAGCCTTTGAACTAAGGTCATTATTGGATAAATAATCTCTCTTTACCTGCTACGTTAAGTTTCGCCTTCACCTGATACGTTAATGCCAATTTCGACCTTATTGTATTGAATATGTTTCTATATATACTTCATGTTTTTATACTCAAATTTTGTATTCTAATTCATTAACTGCTTCAATAAATGTGCAATTAATCATAATATCCAAAAACTCTATTCAAAACACTATTCAACACAAAAATAATGTTATTTTTGTTATGATTATAATTTAAAAAGTTCATTAGGGACCTTAAGAACGAATGCTAACTTAATGGACCTGAAGTTGACTAATAAAAGCACCGGAAGCTCGTGTCTGCGTCACTGCCGGCACGCCGGATATTGCAGTTGGACCGCCAACTGTAGGGCAGTACTTTACAAGGATTCGATTAATACGTCATAAAATAATTGTCCGGTACCAGGTTAATAAAGAAAATTTTTACTGAATGATAAAAAAGTAAAGTTTTTGTTTTAGTTTGCTTACGAAATATTTTACCTTCACAGCCAAAAGCAAAGAATCAATTAGCAAAATAATAATAATATTAAATAAGTCATTATTAAGTCATAAGAAAACAATTGAACACAGAAGAAGACGACGACGTTGTGACGTCTATTCTTCTTTCTATCTTTTCTTATTCCATTAATAGACTAAATAAGTGGCTTTGGTATTGAAACTTTTTTTATGGTTGAAGCTCTAAGACTTATCCAGCGGTATTCTCTTTGGTCGAATAATGTGGTGCATGCCAGTTACAGCGCCCTGCTGCCTAAACCGAATAATTCAGTAACTAGTGGAAATACTTTTTTGCATATCATACAAACCTCGGGACAGATTAAAGAAGCTATTCCGACAAAAAGTGCAATATCGTATATTCTTGCAATGTCCTATCGACATTTATAGGATTGAGTTTACACATAAATTTATTTTGAATCTCAAAAATCTAAAAGTAATATTTGAACTTAAATTCATTCTGAAACAGGTAAGTGAATAAATCTCTTGGATATAAAGTAAAAAAAAAAAACTTAACAAATGATAATTAACTGGAAATACCGCCAATAAAAATAACCTACCACAAGTCGATCAACCCTAATCACACCCACTGGATTATTTACTACCATTGCTGGGATAAATCGATGTTCTTGGGGGCGCGGGGGCGAGTGCGCGTGCGTGATAAAAATGGCTACCGAAAAAAGCCCGGGAAATAAAAGAAAGAAGTAGTAGGGGTCACCCCCGTGTGTTCGCAAGGAAGGCTCGCGATTTTGTGTGGGTGTTAGACTAGCAACGCCGTTTGAGTTTGCTCGAGTTATTTAAAGAATAGTTTTACTTATAAGTAACTACTTGATGTAATTTTTTAAGTTCAATAAACAATATGGGAACAGTCAAAATATTTTTGTGATTAATTTCTATTTTTTATTTTCTGTAATTGTAAGATAACAATAAAGAACAGTAATTATTAATATACATCTCAAATACAATTCATATTAAAACTATATGGAACATTAATAAAAAACTAAAAAAAATATTACTTTATACGACACAAGAAAACATATTTTATTCACAAAAAATATATATATTTGATTTAGTTTCAATTCACCTATCCGCACTGATTTTAGTGTTGTCATATCCTTGTCTCATTACAAACACAACATATTAACAAAAAGTTAATATTCTCTCCATGTCACGGATCAGAACTGCCAGCTTTAGCGTTGAAAAATATATTTCTTTTTATTATGTTAAAAGCATCACACAATCTGTCAAAATAATCATGAATACTCAAAAAAGAAGTTATTAAAATATGTAAATATCAGTTTTTGACATCTTGGAACCACATATATATTTTATTTTAATATCACATTCTCAAATAAAACAGTATTACCAAGAAATCCTACCATAATGTCACTACAAACTATTGCACAAACACACAGAACGACTGACTACAATAAGTCTTAAACATTGCTTACTCCTCTACAGGACGGCGAGTCGCAGGGGTGTGTCTTCCCTCTCGCCGCCCCCAAGGGTAGTTCACCCCACTGGTTTGCTTGCAGTGTATTCACATGCCAGGGGTAGATAGGCGAGTAGTTTGAATGAAGCACGGTTAACGTACTTATTGTTGATCAAGTTTCTTAATAACAAATTAAATGGGCTTCTTTAGTTTATTTTTTCATTTTAGCTCTAACACTGAAATTATACATTATTATCTTAGTAAGATACTGTTAAGTTAGTGTCTGTTAATAGCGTTAATAAATAAATTATAACGAATGTTTCTCTTAATTACTGTTTTAAAGGAAATTGAACTTTGAAGAACAAGGGAATAACCTTGGAATCTAAATACAATGTCTCAAAGCAACTATTATTGCAATGTTTCGGAAGGAAGGCTAAGCCGATGTTCCAGGATATTTATAAGACAGATTGTAATATTATGGCATTTATTAAACTGTTTAGTATATTTTCATTAAAATATTTAATAGATTTGTTTGATGTCTTTTGTAATATTGTGCATGGTACCTAGGCTTAATAAAGTATTGTAATTATTTGATTAAGTTCTTATTTTGAATAATTTAAAAAGTTTTTTTTAATTTAACATTTAATATTTTAACGCCATGTGACAGACATGTGTTGGAACATCAATAGTTACGATCTTTGTTATACCACAAGCTTAACAAATAAATAGCTTGATTTGATTTAATAGGATTATAGGGATGATTAGGATGTTTCTGATAGATAATATTAGCCGTGTAACTTGTAAAGGAAGGACTTAATAAGTTAATGTTAATTGTCATGAACATTAAAATTAATATTAACTTATTAATACGTAATACAATTTAAAACTTACTGCTACTTAAATGAACAATGTAAGTAAATCAAAATTGAAGCAGTTCTCTCCGTTTCTTTACGTTCCTTTTCAACCGACCTAAAAAAGAGTAGGTCATAGCGAGGTATTTTTTTTATTTGTTTAGTCAATTGTGAACCGATTTCAAAAATTCTTTTTTTATTGGATAGAGTATACTCGTGAGGTTGACATTGTCAACAAGTTTGGATCCCAGAAATGATGGGATTCCAGGGAAATCGAGAGCAACCTTCAAACTTTATAGGCACGTGTATCATATCATAGTTTTTTCGAAAGCTATTCGAGTATTTTTAACAAATAACAAGGACATGTCCTTAAAAACTTAACACGAAAATTGTAAAAAAAAATTATAAAAGATTTTCAGAGTCAGAAACAATTAAAGTGAAACTCCAACTCCCAAACATTTTTTTTTAATTAGATACCTTCTTCCATTAAATTATGTTTATCTATTAAGTGTTTACAAGTTGGTTTTCAGTTTTGTTCAAAACTTATTTTGATAATTATCACTTACCAAAGTAATTGTAAACCATTGACCAAAATAATACGGTTTTAAACTACACTTTCGAAATATTTGAGGTAAGTCCAACTAATAATATACAAAAAAAATAATAGATAACAACTTAGTGCTACGGAATAATAAAGAAGTGTCTATACCCAAAAATTTTATTAATCATTCTTCATAGCTATAAGAATTACCTAAGTTTTTCAAGTCTTAATAAACTTTTGAAGTCAGATTGAAAAGTGATTTTTATACAAGCTAGAGAAATTAGCACCTTTCTGGATAAGCAAAGGACGTCATCTCGTCAACCAAATACAAACGCGAGAATATGATCACGTGATTGTTTATAAATATATACTATATTCATAATTATCATCGTAGCTAAGACCACTAGGCCTATGTCCTGCACATAGACCTCCCCCGAGGATCCCAAAGCGAACAGTTTTGTGCTGCCCGCATTAAGGGGATTCCCGCGATCTTTACTAGGACCTGGTCTCTCCATCTTGTGGGATATAGATATACTAATGCTGCGTTCTCGTAGGATGTAGATAACTCTTCACGAAAATAGTAGTATTGTGTTTAAAAGAATCTTTTCATGAACATTAATATGTATATTAATATTATATATTAATGTATGTATACCTATAATAATTTATACTTGTTACAGAATTACGTTACTGCCTTTGTTGTGTGATAAACATTGGGATACGTAAACAGTTACGTCTAATGGTTCGGTTCATTCCTATCTAATAATCTTTAACATTAATTCAGTTCAGAACAAAAGCAACGAGTTAATTGAAAAAATAAAAGTATAACCAGTAAAAAAACTTTCCCTATAAATTGCGCTAACAAGAACTGAGAAAACAAACCAGCCCCAATTAGCGTGCACCCATATTCAACAACTTATAACGCGTACTAAAACAAGAGCTATGCATTTTCGAAAAAAGGGGAGGATGGGGGTTGCATAACGGGGTGGGGGCGCAAGAACACAAAAATAGGGCGTTAAGAGCCGGTAGCCATCTTGGCGCGGTGTCGATTTTTGTTCGACTACGAGTCATTGTTTTTAACGTGTGCCGTTGAATTTCGAATGGCGCGGGAAATGGTCTTCTAAATTCAAATACGACTATATAAGTATCAGTATAAGAGTTCATTTGTGTTTCAATGATTTTACATATTTATTTTTTGTTGTGGATTAATTTTATAAATAATATCGAAATAAATAAAAAATAACTTTTATAATTAATTGTGGTACAGGTTCTGATAAATTAAGAATTTAATTACAAAACTGTAGTCAGTAAGCAATATTTGAAATATTTTTTAAGCTTCTTGACAAAAGGTCTAGAAGCTTAAAAGATATCACTGTCATTGATATTTTTGTTAGCGTTTGAGAAATAAACAATAGATCTAGTTCTTTATGTATCTAGATTTCATTCTAGATAACTAAATAAAGAACGTTTATGGAAGTTAAAGTAATTAAGCCGCTTAGAATAGCAATTTAGGTTTTATTCATTATCATTTGTTAGTTTATTTTTTTTAATATAATTTATTCTGAAGAAACTAAATTAACATGAAACTATTCTCTGTCCAGCAATAAAATGTTCATTATCTGTCTTATTATTTAGTATACACTGCAAAAGTTGTTAGAATTTATTACCCACCTTTGCTTAAATAAAGCTAAAAAAAGAAAAAAAAGAGTTTCGTTCTAACGACTTGTTCTTAAGCTCCATATGAATACACGAACAATGAGAAGGCGGAGTCATTAGTGCACACTGATTATGATAGTAGTAACGAAACGTGTTATTGGTGGTTATAATGGCGTGGAGGCGTTACGTTTATTCGTAACGGTCGAACGCTTTTTAAAAGTGGTTTCAAAAAAATTCTTTTTGTAACCGTTTTGCGATTACTTCCAAGTTCTACGCTGAATAGCTGGATCACGCATATAATTATGTGTTAATGTTTTTTTAGGTTAATGAATATGGATTTTGTTGTCTTTAGAAATGCCCTTTCAATGGGTTTTCAAATGTTATAGGAAGTTATTCCTCGACTTTCATTAACAACCGATTTTTTAAAAGGTTATTTTTTAATTACCCATTTTTTATATTACTATTGGTTTAAAATAATCTTGTATTTGAAAATTGTCATTATAATGATTATTATAATTTGTTTGAGAAAAAAAGATCTTAAAGTAGATTAATTAAAATTTAATATAATAGAATACGTGCAAAAGTATAATTCACATATAATTATAAAAATGTTATGACAAAATTCTAGCGGTTGAAGATTGTATATTTAATTCAGAGGTTGAAGTGCGAAAAATATTAGTCATGAGCATTTATCAGTTATTAAATATAGTAAAATAAAATATGTGTATCTACATTGCGGTTTTTGATTTGAACGTAATTAATCAGATAATTTATTTAAGCTTTCCAATTGTAAATATAACATAGTATTTGAATAAGGTCACGTACTTTAAAAGTAAACTTAATTATTTTGAAAAAGGAACAGGTATACCTCTTGTACATACTGAAGAATGTAGAAAGGTATAGTTTTGTTTTTAGGATAACTAATACTCGGCTTGTTTTAAAAGAAATGTCATCATAACAAGAGTAATACATTATCGGTAATTTATATTCACAAATGCAGTAACTAATTTAAAAAAAAAAATTGCGTGGGGTCGCATCGACCCCAGAGGTTCATAAATAAACACATAAAGATGTTGTATTAAACGTCCATTGTGCTCGGACCCCCATACAAAAGTGGCATTAAAAAATTGGGGGTACAATCCACCCTCGACAGTTTTTTGTTGTCCGTCCGTCACCCTATTCTTTGGGTGTCGTTCTTGCTATTGGTACATAATAGATATTGATTTTTGGGGAGTGACTATATTCTTTTATATTTAAAAGTACATAATTTGGGATATGTGGCTAGGTATTAAGTTGTATAGAAGTAAATATAAATGAAGGGTGGTTTTGACATATCAATAAATAAATTTAAAAATATATATCGGTACTGATTTTATACTACCTAAAAGCTATCAATTATGTTATAAATATTAAGAAAATCTGACCATATAGAAATATTTGATAATGGTATTGCTTTGATATGTCGGAGACAAGAGATGTGTGGGAACAAGTGTGTGTGTGACGAACTGTTTCATGGATGATATAGAAAAGACGGTAGCTGTGACCGTAAGAAGTAACTTGTTGGTTTGTGTTTAAAAACACAAGTTTAATTATAAGTAAATTTAGTCCATTTTACCTGTAATTTCTTTGAAACCCAACGCTATCAGAAGTCGAAATTGAGCGAGATATTTTATCAGGAAACTTTGCAAGGGATTTTAATGTCTTCAGAGATTTAATTTAAAGAGAATTATCTTTTTAACCTCAACGTGATGTCTCTGACACTCTGGGGAGGTATTATTCATTTGTTTCCCTCCGCTCTTTACGATATGAACAGTTAAGTATTAATTGAGTGGAAAGTTTATTTTCATACTTTTTTCGTTGGGAATAAAAAATATTCTATTCCTAGCTGTAGAAGATCTGGAAGAACAAGACTACTTCTATATAGGCTATCAAAGATAACATTTTCAAAGACTTTTAAAATACATGTAAGGATAGCAAACAAGGAAGTGGCCCTTCTAATCCGTAAACGTAATATGTCCAATTGCTACAAATTGCTTGTTTGATCTAGATTTTTATGTCTATCGTATCATTTCACATTGTTACAAAACGTTATTTAAAGTTTGACCTGAAGCAATCCAAACACCTACACAATTGAAGCTGTCTCTTTTTTCTTGATAAAGTCAGACAGGGATATCATAAGAAGGGTCACTATGAAATAATGTCGAATTTTTAGACAGTTACAATGAAGTTAGTTTATTTGTTGATCGTTTATAAAAAGCACAACAATTGACCTGATTGCCGCCTGATGGTAAGCAGTAGAAGAGTCCATATGTGAAGATAGCAAGTGCAGCATGCGATATACTGCTCTAGCCACCTCCACCTTGCCGGCCCAAAAAGTGACTTTTCACGACACTTTAGAGGTTTTTTTTAAATTTGACTCGTAACAAACAAGCATGATGTAGAACGAGCGGCATTGTGATTCTAAACTGGGAAAAGTTTCACGATAGACTGCAGGTTTAAACTTTTTACTGTTCCAGAGTTGAGTATCAAAAAATATAGCTACCCTCAGTCTTATATCTCTCGATTTGCAGACTCAGTTGTTTTCCTCGGTTCTCAATTCAGTTGATGTATATATTTCTATGTACGTATACCAATTACGCGAATTACGAGTTGATTCTTTTTTGTTTGATGCGGAATACTCGCTATTTAGTCTCTTAAAATAGTTTCTTTCTTTCATAGATACTTCCGTTCAAATGTTATTCGAGTATTTTTATCCAACGACAAATAAATATGCAAGTCTACAAAACTGACGGTCACCCATCTAACTTTGACCTTAGAAACTGACTTAAAGTTGAATAAAAGTATTAAATAAAATTCAAAATAGGTTTCAATACAATAAAAAGGAATAAATTTTCGATTTAAGAAGTTATCTCATTTGAATTTTTTTGTGTTGTACTAATTATTTCCAGAAACAGTGAAGCCGAGAAAATAATTTTAAATGAAATAAAATATTTAAATTGAACTAATTTTGCCTCTTAAATATTTATAATGTATGTAGGTTCAACGGTGAGCGCGCCAGACCGCCCGGTACCACGCGCAACGGAACCAACCCGTTCTTTCCTTTTTGTTTTATGCGGTCTAGTTTCCGGTACACGGTTCGCAAACGGGTTCTTGAGACCAGTCTTTTAATTTCACGTTCGAAGGGTCTTTGATTAGCTTAGTTTCGCGTGGGATAGAAAGATTTTGTGTACGGGGTCGTTTTGTTGAGTAATGGTAAAAGTAAATAGTGAAAAAAGGTAAAGGTTTAACTAACTTCTTATTGATAGCGAAATTCGTTAGTATTTATTGCAACGCTATTCTTGAAATATGGTTTTTTGTTAGGTTCTCAAATTAACGTCGCCAATGGTAACATCACTCGATCAAAGTCATTGTGTTCATAACTATCAGTTCACACATATCATAATTGTAGGAGAAATCACATTTTAAAATTGTAAATAACCAACCTTTTTCATTCAATTCTTTTCATATTTCAATAAGAAGTATAGCCTTGAAAATATTTATAAAACCTGTAACACTCTCATGAAAGCGAAAACCTTATCCTATTTAAGGTACATCTTTATATTTGATATTTAACAGTTTATTTATCAATTAACGTTTAAAAGGCCTGACAAATAATATTGGTGTAAGCCGATCTGTCTTGTTTTGTGGAGTTCCTTCGAATTACCTTACAAATTCAGCTATTAGTAAGGCTTCAAAGACAAAAATCTGTTTTTGTTTAGCGATCAGTGAAATAAAAATGCCAGACTTATTAAAAAATATAAGCCCGTTTCACGGACCTAATTATCAATAAACAACGTTGTAATTTTACTGAATCGAAACTGTAATATAGATTGACTGATTTAAAAAAATCTGACTGTAGTCAGTCGAGTTTTTTTTTACCATGATTTTGATGAAAACAGTTTTTCTTAAGCCATGACACTACGGTGAATAAAATTGATATATTAACATCTTGCTCTTCAAATTCTAAAAAATTCAAAATGCAAGTTTAGTCCACAGGAACAACAATTGAACATACGCGCGAAAAACATCACCATCCTTCTAAGTAAGTAGTGTTTGCTTTTTTAGAAGATTTTATACAATAAAATCATTGCATTTTTACGATCATCAGTCAATCAGAGCATCACAGTAGTACCTGTTCCTATTGTTGCCTTTGCCTAATAGATTACGCAGATAAAAATATCAATAGCTATTGTGATTTGGTTCTCTACAAAGGGGCTCGTGCCAATATTGGGTATTTTCAATACAAATGCTTTGACGTCTTTAAACTATTGATTGTTCAAAAAAAGTCAGGTAAAAACTCCCGTCCACCTATTTTGAGTTTCAAGACGCAACTACAAAAACTCTGTTGTTATTAAAAAAAAATTGCAGACCTTTTTTCTGTCATCCAGTTTTTGCTGACACTTATCCCACGTGTGAACGGAATTTTAATGATGGAACTCTTTTTTAAATCGCGGCACCACTTTTTCTGTGTTTGCCACTTAACTCGCTCACGGTAGATGTATTTTGAATCGATTGTTATGATACTTTTTTTGATTGTTTGACTTTTTTGATAATTTTTTGTTAATGTGTAAAAAACGTGTGATTCCGAATATTCTGGGGTTCTTTTTGCATTGTAAATTTGTGAGAAAGTTTGATTACAATTTGTTTGACTTCTTTTTGGTTCTTTGTGAATTTAGTTGCAATTCTTTTTTTGTTTTAGCTGTTTTTGTAACTTTCATCCTGTAAAATTTGTAATAACTTGTAAAGCTTAGTAGATTAATCAACTTAACTTATACAACTTACTTTCAACTGAAAACGAATATAATATTAATTACTAAACTGTGGTTTATACGATCATGTATAACTTATAACAAATATAATTTTCTTATTAATTTGTTTAATTCTCTGTTATCTAAAATCAATAGAACACCGAGCAATTCCAAGTAGTTGAAGTGAAGAGGATGAATACAACGCAATTGCGTTTAAATAAAATTAAGATTAGCAATATTACCATTCATAGTTACATGAACAAGAATCCAATGCTCATATCTCCAAGAGGATTATCTACTTCTAGAAATAGATTTCTGAAGTTGATTGCTGAAGTTAAGACTCGCTAACTGTAAAAACGGAGCATCGTATTCACGGCTTTGATAGGCACTTACACGTTTTCAACTTATTGTATCTAAATTAATAAATGCAAACAAAAACAATAAAAATAATTGTGTCCAATATTACAATACATATATTATTAAAAGACAACTTGAATAGAAAATTATATAAATAAGTTAAGTTCCACTTGACTACAACGCTAGATATAGTTTCAGAAGTGATTTTTTTAAATTAATCTATACCGATTTTATTATAACTGCATTTGAAAATAGAATTTGAATACAACAAAGCGGTTGATTTGATTAGCGGTTAATTTAAGCTAGTTATTTGTATGTCTAATGAAAAATATGATCATTCCGTATTGACGTCCGATACGTCCTTTCTTGCGATCTGCCTTTATAATAGATACTACATTTTTTGGACTAAACCAGTGAATCAGTTCTAAAATAAATTCGAGATAGACGAAAAAGTATAGGTATTTCACTCAAGATTTATACCTGAAAACGTTCTTATATACTGAAAGCAATTCGATAATTACAAATAACCGTCCCCCAACCTTAACCTGTGATACCTTACATAGTTACTGTACCCTCCAAATCATCATAATTTTCAGAGACGTGTTCACTAATTAATTTTCTACGAAAAATTGAATTAAGGGGTGCATTTTTTTGACGAGACTTAAATAAAAATTCAGATAGGTAGAAGTTTGTTAACAAGGGAGGTCGCCTCCTTTGAAGTTGAACATGAGGGTGGATCGGGGGAGCCCCCTCGAGTAAGATATCTAGGAAATTGAAATCGTTGAGGCTTCGTTTGCAAGGCATGTAAGATGTCTATGTATTTATTGGTGGAGGCAATACGAGGAGAAGATTAATAGGTTTTTTATTTGTGACTGGTGTTTTTCTTCTAAGTAATATACATTTGAAAATAAAGGTTTACTAAAAAAACTATTCGAGAAAATTACCGTTCTTCTCTTACCAGATATCGAACTATTATTTTTGTAAAATGGGATTGATTCATTATCTAACTTTAGTTATCCATAAGTATTAAGACGATAATATTTTAGATGGCCATCTGATTTAGTGGTCAGTATCCCTTTCTATTTAGCCAGAAGCCCCTGGTTTGAATCCCTGTAGGGACAGATATTTGAATAATGTGTATTTGTTTACAGGTTATGGATGTTTGTATGTTTATTTAGTAAATTTATATAAAAATACACATTTCACTTTTAGCTAGTATTCATAACACAGCTTTTAATGATACTAAATATGGACTAGATAATAGTTGAGAAATATTATATTATATTAAATTATGCATATTTATAATAATTGTTTTACAATTTAGTTTTAAGGCATGGAATATTTTCTTAAGCTTACATCTAAAGTGGAGTTGTATTAAGACATTGTTGTATCAAGACCAGACAATTATAGTGGGGATTTACTCATAATGTCCGTAAACAATATTTGGAAATTTCCTGAAAATTTTAAAGAACAAAAATATGCATAATGTTATGTTTAATAAGAATTTAATCTAGCAATTTGTGACATCACAGACTTATGATTTTGCTGTCAAGTACCCCCTTTTTTATTAAAACATTTTCAAGGTTTTTCATGTAAACATCTAACGCTCTTACTGTCATACTAGAGTTAGTATGACAATTATATTTATGTTAACTTTCTTACGTAAATACAAGTTAGATTTACTTCAGTATAGTTAAGTTTAAGGGCAAGTCTTCCACAATTAGAAATGTGTGTATGACAAGACGCGACGACAGGAGCATAAAGCACTTAGATGCTTCATTTTTAGAATAACTCTACTGGTGCATTCTATTTTAACCTATCCAATTTGGATCAAGTGAAACGTGATATTAACTTACAACCTAATTTTAGTAAAAATAAACATTTTAGCAGCTTCGTTGAATATGCTAGTTTTTTTAGCGATGATTTTTGAACCTGGACTAATATTTACGTTTTTATGTAGATTATTTGGAATGAGAAACACCCCCCGTTTGATTTTCATAATTGCTGCAAAGCCATTTTGAAAGAAATGCTCTTTTTAGGGGCGCTGGGTGTTTGTTTAGTCAAATAATTTTCGACTCAAATTGGTAGCGTTCGCATAAAAAATTCTGACATCTCAGCTAAAAAGTTATGCAATACCTGGTCGAAATCATACAAACAAAATCGAATGTGTACATACACTTGCCCAAGTCAATTATCCATGCATCCATAACAACTTCGGAGTTATGGGTGTCACACAAAAACATTAGATTCTTCACCTATTTTTATTGCGTAAATAGTGTTTATAACGCAGACAGAGCGTCTGTTTTATTTAATAAAAAGATTCTATATTAACTTAAAACGATATTTAAATCTAAAAAGATCTCCATTTCCCACAAATAAATACGAAAGTCGATGCCAACCGAGTTATATTGCATAATTTTCTTTAAGATTGTAGGTTTTTTCCTACTTTTTTGCAAACGTTACCCTCTTAGCGTGTATAAGACAATAAATCGGGGAGGTTTCGTTTCTTATTTATATTCTCTTTGGGTTTCAATAATAAATGCAAATACAACCCAAGTCATCAGAAAACAAAATACCTATAAGATTTTTCTATATTTCTTTATATAAGGCAAATGCCTAGAAATCGTCCAAACATAATATAGCTTTTATAATATAGTTTGATATATTATAACTCCATTATTCTTGGTATCTTTTCCAGAGATAACAATTCTTATTTTATCGTAACGTAATTGGGAACTTAGAAGATATACAAGGTAGCTTGGTTGTTAGTAAAGTTTCGATATCATCCTGTTGTAGGGCGAACTGTCTTTATTAGACTTAAACTTTCGAACTAATTTACGAACAGCTCGTATGCTGGATCTAATTAAGTTCATGTTAACGTCGAACAGCTTATCAAAGAAAAAACCATTAAAACTGCGATAATTTCTCAAAACTTCCAAATCGCCAGTCTTTAGCAGATACTTGATAAATATTTGAGACGAATCCGACGAGGGATCGTGGGGTAACTTGTTTCACGTTTTTCCTTATTATAATGTTGATAAAGCATAAATTATAAATTCGATCTCGAGTATGAAAATGTAAGTTCCGTCTTAGGCTTTGCTCACCAATTCATTCTATAAGGATTTGAGTTACAACGAATTCTATAGTATAGTTATTTTTATATGAGCTCAAGAATTCATTTGTGAAGTGGTTTGAGCAACTTGCTTTTTATATGTGACAATGAAAATTTGATATCTACCTCCGTACTTCGGACGCCAGTTTGTTCATTTTAGGACCCAAATAATTCATGTGATTCTCTCATGTAGGAGAGCCGTCACCCAGCAGTACATAGGCTTTTGATAATGATGATGATGTTGATTATATGGAAAAATCAACATCATTTTAGCGTAATGCAGTATCAGTACTGTAAATCTTACTCACAAAGGTCTACCTTGTACTAACTGCTACAAATTCTAAATTGTTGTATTAAAATCAATATTATTACAGGATCTTTTAGTTCAATCAATTTGGTATACCTAAATGCTAGATGGATGTCGATACTTGCGATACTAGAGATATAGTCTTTCCCTTTCTTCCTTAAGTTATTTTTGGAGCTATTGTTTAGAATCTAACCCTTTTTTACCATAAAATGACGTCATAGGATTGAACGCTCATTTTATTTTATTTAAAATAATTCTTGAACTGGACTCTCGCGTAAGTCAAACCTAACACATATAAGGGTTGGTAGACATAAATAAACTAGTAAAGGGTGCCACCCCATGATTGCTGCCCCCGCTTTTTGTGGCCCCATCAAACATGGTTGCTGATCGATACTTATTCTATCAAACCAACATTCATAACGCTTTATTATGACTGCCATGAAAATATACACTCTATTTACTTGAATACAACTTGTAAAAGTGTAATAAACTTGTAGAAACTGATTTCGTCTGTAATTTATTGTTTTGTAATAATAATAATTTCATACACTCATACTTATTATTTAGAAACAAAAACTAAAACATTATAACTATGATACGTATAAAATTCAGAATGAAATTAATTAGTACCAGCTAAGAAACATAATTTTATTGTGGATCCATAATTTCGTTGATGATACGAAAATCTATATCAAAACATCCATGCGATATAAGGGTTCTATGCAACAGACAGGAGCTTCGGAAAGATCATTCGCCTACGAATACGCCTTTCGAATACGACACAAGATAAAAATACCTCAAAGCGTAGACAATCGTTCAAATACGAGACAATTAAATTATATCTCTTAGTTATACGTTACAATTTTGACATCGAGCGGAATTGTCAAAATTGATCAAAAACTACGAATGCCATTTTAACTTGATGGTTAAAATAAAAATATTCTTTATAGCACACAAATCAATGACAATTATGCAATTTTTTAATATATTGTTTTTTATCGTTGACATTTCTTTGAGTGTATTTAGAAAAATATCCTAATTAGAAAAAACTTCACCCTCTCAAAATACGACATTTTTTATTTGTCTAATTTCTATGTATAAAAAAGTTCCCATAACTTTGAGAGAAATTTATTTAAGCAACATTATTATTTTTGTTCGTAAAACCATAGAGATCTTCATATATCGGTTTTTGGCTTAACCTTCATACAGCTGATTCTGCGAATTCTAAGCGTCATTATTATAAGCGAAAGCTTAACTTTAGTTAAGAAGAAAATCTACTATCAGTATCGTCAAAATCTTTATATATCCCCATGTAAACTTATCCCCAGGCTTCAATTGTAAGTGGAAAATTACACTTTGCTATTTACAAGTATAGGTACATAATATACAATTTATTTCCAATATACAATAATTGTATCTTACGGTGATAGAGCGTAGCCCTAGCAACCCCTGTGCTTTTCAAATACCTTTTAAAATTCAAATTCGTTCAGTGGAGCGTTCGCAGAACACGATGGAAAATTTTCTTCCCCTCAAATTATATATTAAAAATATATTGAAAAAGACCCCAAGCATATGAGATTTCAAAGGGAAGGGATTCGTCAAAGAAAATGCACTAAGACTGGTGGGGACAGAGATTGTACAGTCGCGAAGAAACAGAAATATATATCTTTTATTGTTATTAAAACATTGTACAAAGCTTTTGGGGAAATTGTCTCTTATCTCTCTTAAGTTTTCGTAAACATATACTCAGAGGATTGCGCAAATTTAATAAGCAAAAAATAAATATGCAAGACCAATACCAAATTATTGAATTAATGATAAATATTAAATATCGTAATTAGTCAAAGACAATATATCAAGAAGAAACTTAGAGAAGCAAAGTAATAATAAAATAAAAAAGTAATCAAAATGGTTTAATATATATATATAGTGAACTTCAAGAGTTTTTTTGTTGCATGCGCCTAGTAAACATGATATTCAGTTACATATAACTGAACATCATATTTACACATCGATAAATTCTTATTTGGACAAAAAAGTAATTTTCATATGCAATATAAAAAAAAGTTATAGTGATTAGGTACTTTTTACTATGGTAAGGTATATTTTCTTACGATTGTTAATGTTTAAGTAATAAAAGTTTTATTAAAAATGGAAGTTTTATGGCAAATGTAAATAAAAACCCGAAGTATGGACCCGTTTCTCACATACCACCGATGTCATAGACACCATAGAAATTCATCTTCCTACTATATTATTGGGCACAACCATGTATGATAATTCTGAGAAAAATATATCATTGAAGTTTTCTTGTCGCCTTTACTTATCTAGTTAGTCGATAACGCGAAGTTTTTTCAAATCGGATGCCTCCCCCACGGCTTGTTATTGTGGGTTATTAGATTTGCAAATTTATAGACCTTTATGTGTACAATTTCTATATAATCCATACGATTTTGAACCTAATAGAAGTCTCAATTATCAAAGTAAGCAACTTTGAATGAAAAGGTGAAATTTGATCGAAAATCTTAATGAACTCATTGTGACAAAAAATATAAAAAAATCATTATACGATGTTCATTTATATTAGCAAAATTGCATATTTAAAGTAAATAGTGAGTTGAATGCTATTTCGACTTTTTAAATTTGATCAGAATCTTTTACCTAACTTTAAATCTATACAAGGTTAAAGAAAAAAGGTTATATCAAATTTTCGTTAGATTTAACAAGGTTTAGCAATTGCAACGATTATTTATACTTAATTCAGTCTTCAATCAATAAAGATTTAGAGATTTTCATTTCACGCAAAACATGGACTCCATATTTGTTATAACCCTATTCCACATAACATTAATGTATTATTTCACAAACAGAAAGAAATAGTCACAACAATTTACACTTCTCTATTTTGTTGCAAGCTTTATCTCCGAACCGGAAATTATAATGTAACGGCCAAATTAAAAAAAAACAATGCCTCAATTCACAATAAAATCCCGAGGTGGACCTTTACAGCAAGGAACAGGGTCAACGTTTCCCACCGTCAAAGCGGTGCAACTGTAAAAAAGTAATATTCATTTTGTTACACTCATCTGCATATTGCACCTTTTTAAGACAATACTTGGATCCCTTTCTACCAACATCTGTTCTCGACCCTTGCGAATCATTGTTTATAGGTACAAAGGTAAAATGTGATACAATGCGTAGCGTTGACACAATTACGTGACCCCTTCAAATGTCACTAAAACAAAAAAATATAAGTAAGATTGTTATACGAGGAACAGGTTTGAATTATCACCAGAAAGGGTAAAGTGAGATGTAAGCCGGTGAAGTGTTTCATTCATGAGATAGGGTTAGCAATCTTTGTAATGACTATTACTGTGTGACAAATATTTATTAATTTTATTGCAAAATATTTAAATATTTGCATTAAAATCACTTTGTTAGACTTAACTTACGTGTTGCGGATTTGAAATTAAGTAAATAACATAAAATAGTTAAATTTTTAACTAATATAACCTAAATTCATGTCATTAAATTTTACAAAGAGTATCCTTTTATGCGTTTTGTATTCAAGCTAAAATATTATATCATACCATTT
Organism: Acentria ephemerella; assembly: GCA_943193645.1. Taxonomy (NCBI): domain Eukaryota; kingdom Metazoa; phylum Arthropoda; class Insecta; order Lepidoptera; family Crambidae; genus Acentria; species Acentria ephemerella. Next base: position 2,421,389 of record OW971887.1, read on the forward strand.
CAATGATTATATTGCATACGAAGAAAATCTTCAAAAAATTCTTATTGCGAAGTGCCAACCCTACCTATACTTAAATTTTAATTATTACTTCCTCTTCCCCACGGCAAGGAGACATTGTGCATCTTAATTTATTCATAAATTTCCTTAGAAACACTCCCGTTTGAACAACACATGCAAATTTCGGCTAAAATAAGACTATAGACAATATATTTTTTATTTTTAAAATAAAACTGTTTGTCACTGTGGCATTTCTCACCGAACGAGAAATGCGTTCTTTATTTGAATTCAAAATTAAAATGACATTCATATGCTTACGCATGAGAATTACACAGTGTACTATAATTTTATGATGCTAATTTGACGGATGGTATAATGCCGCTATTTTTCTGAAGTAAACAATAATATTAAATAACAACAGATAATTTAATAATTAAACAAATTCCGTCAAACCCCTTTTTAATATCTAAAATGAAATTATTGTAAAAACTTAAATTTGTATGCAACTTCCATATCTATGCAACTCTTTCGATTTATCTTACCTTTACTTAAACATTCTTCTTAAAATTATCTTGTTAATATTAAAAGTAATGTTTCCCGAAGCTTTAAATATAGACTGGTCTATATTTAAAACTTCGAAAAGTATTCATTTTATTTATTTTTTTTCATTTAACAATAAGTTATTTTTTAATAACTTTCATGACAATACAAGCTGTTTATTTTCATGGTAATATTACAATCAATTTTAGCTTATCGATTTAGCTCGCTGTCTTAGAAAAAATATTACATTGATTACTAATATAAATTATTAATTACTTTTAATAAATTACTATGTCAATAACTTTGTAACTATTTGGTATTAGAAATTCAGGTTACGTACACTTGCTGTGTTAATTGATATAATTATGACAACTTCAACATTTCAGTATTATTGAAAATATGCAATTATATGGTTCATGGTTCATTTACTATTATCATAGTTGAAGTCCGTGTTTCTGACAATAACAAATGATACGAGCATCTATAAAACCTTAGTCTTTTCTGTCACCCATGATTCGGAAAACCTTATTTTTATACACACAAAGTTTATTATAGAACAGTTATGTTTTTAAGACTGCAGGAATTACTTGGCGGAATACAAAAGTATGTAAGACGGAAACTGATTGTTTCAATGTAATTATCTATGTAACTAAATTGCAGTTGTTGCCATAAATCGAGTCAATATGACGTGGCGTTAGCAGCCACCGACGGCGCAATGGTGAAGTGATGTAACTGAATAATTGAACATTTATCAGTGCCGTTATTAAAAGAGCTTATCCATAATAGACTATAAAACTGAAGATGGGAAGTAGTTATAGTAAATAATAATAAATATGCTAACTTTATTCCCAACTTGATAGAAAGCTGTCTAGACAGAGTAGAAGCAAGAAGATATTGATGCAATAAGTCTTACCCAATTTAGAAACAACAGTTTATAGTTTGATGAATTATAATTTCAAATATAAGAAACGTTATTAAATATGAAGCAATGAAACAAATAATACAGAGAATTCTGCTCAAAATTAATCATACAATAAAAGGAATATTCCATCAAAAGAAAGATTTAGCCATTTTTAAATATTAAATAGTCATTAGTCACCTGTTTCTCCCCTCATTTTAATTTTAATTTGCGTAAGAGTAATCTGCAGTAGATAATGAAGACACAAAGATTTTAATGATGATTTTTTTGTTTATTAAGTGTATTTTTTTTTGTTTATAAAGTTATTTTCAGTTAATTACTTAATAAAGAATAAGTAACAAAATTTAAATTTTATACTAATATCAAAGTCGAATCATATCGAAATCTAATCGTTCCACCACTGTATTACTCGTATGAACAGCATTTATTTAATGTGTAGTAGCATCTAAGATGTTGATACGTGGTCAAGGGTATATAAGGTCATTCTCCCAAAAAAAGACGAATCATATTTAGCAAAGCATCATCATGCAGGTGGCAATAATAATAATTAGATTCCAATAATGAACTCGTCGTGTAAGGATGCTAAGACCTTGGCTACACTCGTCGCATTATACGATGATTCTCTCCTTCACGACCGATTCGCCTGAGCCGAGGTCCGAGCCTTGAGAGGCACCCTCAGGTTTGTCGCTCCCTCATGGCTAGAGCGGCTTTGGAGATTCTAAGAGACAGCGGGACACCTTTACTGGAGGTGGTGCCTGTCGATTAGAAATCCTTCAGAGGCGAATTGCCCATTAACGCTTGAGGACTCTCCATGGTTCTCACCTCCTTAAAACTCCGGTAACGCTGAAAAGGCCATCTGCAGCCAACAGCAGTCATTAAAAAAAATAGATTTAGTAAGAAAGATTGACAGTATTGGTAATAATTTCCGGCAGGTAAGATGTAGTGTCGTAATTCTGAGTTCAAAAACCATTTGATGTAATGTGCTGGTGTGGACCTTATGTATTGATACTAACATAAGAGGGAATCTTAATTTAACTATAATATTATTTCTATTATTATATCTAAATTAAGATTTATTTATTTATATACACAATAAAGATAGTTATGTGTATATAAATATCAGAAATATACTAAATTAAATACAAAAATTCATCACTCGTGAAGAATATTAGTACTTACTCATCTTGTAAATATTTGCCCCTAGTGAACCAGGGACCTCTGGCTAAGAATGACCACTCGAACAGACTGTTCATTCATGGTTGAATATTAATATAATTTGCTCACAGGAGTACAATTTCCCATGGATATTGCCTTGAGTTATTTAGAAACCTTAACATTTTACTCTCTTCCGACGTTACTGAAATCAAATATCAGGTTCGGGAAAGGTCAAGTCCAGTCAAGTCCAGTTTACATAAAGAGAGGACTGCCAAAACTACTTATTGCGTTTTTTTGATCTGAAGTCCCAAAATTTCTACAGTGACGGGATCATGTCCTACAAGAAGAGAGAAAGTCTATAAACAAATTGGCACATATATAATGTAATTAAATGTAAATTAATTTTGAAAAAAAAATCTTGAATTTTCATATAAAATAAGAAGAAACTTTTTCCCCAAATTATTATTTTAATTGTCAACATAGACATTCAATCTTAAGAAGTGAGAAAAAATATATTGCAATATAAAAGTCAAAAGTCAAAATAACTTTATTTAAATAGACTCATTTACTAAGTTCTTTTAAATCGTCACAACAGGGAATATATATGAGAAAAGCAAATAAATATAATTAAAGGCAAGAGTCATAACTTTAACTGGGTATCAAGCGAGCATGTACAAATTGTCCCAGTTATAGTATTTAAATATGTACTAAATAAATTGTTGTTATACACGGTAAAATTTGATGAGTTGTGTTTAACTTGAAAGTCAACATTATAAATAAAAGTGATTATGTTCGTTACAAATTATTTCACGTGACATTTTTACAAAGACAGTCAACGAGAATGTTAACGAGAATGTTAACGAATATAGAGTGTGCCCAGAGACATATAACGTAGAGACAAATAACGGTTCTATATTCAACATTAAAGACGTCAATTATCGATAAAAAGTTTTGGTAAAAACTCGATACACAAACGTTAAAGGTCCTAGTTTTGATGTGCCGCTAAATGACTTTGTTTTCTCCTGCAAATGACATAATTATCGTTTCATAAAACAATTAAGATTAATTGTTATTCCCAATTAAAATCTTGCGTTTTATTGTCTTGTTGCTGTTATAGTTCAGTATTTAGGAATTTTAATTGACCCCAGGAGTTAATAGCTCGAGTTATAGGTTCCAGGCTAATATAGTCATCACGAACCGACGAAACCAGTAGTACAATTATGGGATGCAAGCGATTCTTGTAAAAAACCTTTGAAATATTAATTATATAATATATATATTACTGTGTTGTTTATTTAAAAAATCAAATTATACTTGTACACCGCCTGATAGTAAGCAGTAGGAGGAGCCCATATGTGATGATTGCTAGTGCAGCATGTGACATACTGCCCTAGCCACCACCATGGCGGCCCAAAAAGTGTAGCCCAAGATGTATGAAGGAGGGAATACGTGTGCAGGTAAGTAAGATGTAGAATATAAGTAAAATTTATTTATTTATTTTAAGGGCAGTCAACAAAAACAGATACCAACAAAAGATATTTAACTATAGCATAGACATTAAATTAAGTACAGTTTTTAACTAAAGACAGCCACTAACCCACTAAAATGGGTGGACTGCTGTTCATAGTGATTTTTTACAACAATATTTAAATTATCATATTACACTCGTTCACTGCTTGAGCATCAGCCAGAGCCAATCCAGTCTTGATCACCAGCTTGGCACCTCGGCAAGGATTGAAAAACGGACCAGGTATCAACGGAGTCGATATCTTTATCATAACCCACAATAAATTTATCTTGAGCAGTTATCAAATTGATTAGATTTATATTAATAATAAATAAATATTTTCCAGAATATTCTCATGAATCAATCATAGCCATATTTTGTTTTATTAATTTTGATTAAATTGGAAGGTTATTCAATATTAATTTGTTACGAGTTTTTTTCCTATAGTGGATTAACAATGTAAGCTATATTTTTTTATTTTTAAAAATAATTAATCTTTAGATCTGCTACATCTTATCACTTGCACCGTAATCTCAAACACAGATTTACAGTCACTTAAGCTCGCATCACGTATTAGCTGTGTTTTGTAAAACCTATAATTTTTCATTAAAACAATGAATTAAGCCATATCCCCTAATAAGTTTCATTTAGAAATGACGATAATGATAGGTTTGTAGCGGACGAGAGCTTTGATTGTTTCCGTGAGTATGTATTTTTACCGACATCAAAATTGAGTAGATTCTATGTTCCACTGTGTTATTTTGTTTGTATTTTCACCGATTTCTCTGTTAATTCTAAATAGATTTTCAAAATTTTTTTTATATGATATAGCAGCGGTGGTCTTCCTGACGTGGTCGTAATGATGATGAGATCCAAGGGAAATCTAGTTACTTGCAAATTATAGACACGTATTACGTGTTTCACATTTTATTCTAAATGTAATTGAGTATTTTTAACCACCGACAAACAGGTTAATAAATTCTCGTTACAAAACTCCCAAGTATCTATAGAAAGAAATTTTAAGTAATTTGATTGATATTAACATCAATTGACCTCAAAGCTTAGATGCTTAGATATCAGTAACATCAGCTCTATAATAAACTGATTGATATCTTCCTACTTCTAGGTAACAACCGACTTAGACGCCTGCTGTGCTCCACCTGGCTATGAAAGTAAAAAACAATACCACCTCACAATAATACACTATAAGAAATATTTTTATATCATAATTAAATAGTTAATATGACAGTAATAAAGAAATATAGTATATTATAGTAGCAAACGCCTTCTGAGTTATCGATATATTTAAGACGCTGCTACAAATCACCCAAAAATGCTCCATTCTAGTCTGTGACGTCATACTTAAGTGGCTACTAAAATGTAAGGGCGCATGGACATAATTTTATCAGTTTATCAAATTTGATATATTTAATGTCTTAATTGAATAGTTTAATATGGGATATATTAAACTCTCTAGTCTACTTCAGTTTTTTTGAAAATTTTGACATTTCATAATTTTGGAATGGGAAAGAAATATACTTAGCAAAACCTTAATGCTTATAGAATATATGCTATTACTTTGTTCGCTTCAATCAACATTCGTCTTTAAATTAATAAAATTAAAAATTCAAACATAAGTTTAATTTAACGATCTTTTAAAGCAGCTAAGTATTACTATTTGCAAGGCATTTGCTTCCGGGGTTAGCAACACTATAGATCATAGATCCCTATCTTCTATAGACTTTAGGATCTATCGAAATAACCACTGAAAAATATTTTTTTGATGGGAGGTTAAGAATAAGGACTTATTCACAACCTTTATCGAGTTCTTTGTGTTACGAGTGGTAAGTGTTTCTAAAGCCACATATCTTATAATCAAATCTCCACCTTCCCCAATACTTTACATAAATTATTTAGTGTATTGCCATTAATTATTATATAAACTCCTTAATAGTTAACGTAAAATTGTAGAGTAATAAAAATTTTACTTGAATAACAATTTATTTCCTCATTACTTATTGAGTTGTCAGTTATAATAACAAGTTTATATAAAACTGAATGACATTGCTGCATAATTGGCGAACTGCTATAAAGTGAGCGTTACATACAGACGGATTTTTGTATAAAAGTAAATTAATGTCAGTGACGATTCTGTGAACATAAGTTTACACACACAGTTCTATCATTAATAATAGTGCAAGATATCCTGCCTATCTGTTGAAATTAATTTTTAATGATATGTGGTGTAATATTGAAATTACAATTCTGATGTGTTTTTGAGAACGTAAAAACCATTTTTATTGACGTTTAATAGTCCCAGCCACATCTTGTAATTTACTCAGTAGTTATTTTCGCTATATATGAACTAATTTCAGTTTCAGTGATTTCTTTCCAAAATATAAAAAACAAATAGTCAATATAAATATATACAAATAGAAATTAAATTACATGCTTGAAGAATTGATGTAAAATGGGCCTTTTATACTTGGATATAACGTTACATTTTCAAATGGTAATAGTAAAAATAATAATTAGAAGTTCTATATGAAAGCCAAAATGTGAGTAATAAGACACTCTGATGGAATATTGATTATTTGTTTATCTCAACTAAAGTTTTCTATGTTGATTGCGTAACTTAATATTTTCTAATTGGATTTAGCTATCACAACATTTTCTTTTATAATTTGAAAATTACAACTCCATAATCTACTTCAACCCGGCTAAGTTTAATACTTCATTGTATTTAATACGTATTTACAGACATCGATTTAAGTTACTGCAATTATAGGTTATTAAGTAACTACCTTATGTAGGTAAATATGATTTCATTTTTTCAATCAGGTGTAAAATAGTTTTTATACCTGAAAAAACTTAAATAATTTAATAATGGCTGACTCTTTCTAAGGGCTCCAGTGACGCTTGCTTGAGAAGCTTGTTCGTACTAGCTTATACCGCAAACTTCGTACTGTATAAAAATAAAATTTTCGTCCAGTCTATTGCTTATTAGGTCTGTGGCATGTCTAAACTGAGAACTGTTATACAGTTTAAAGTTTATACACGCCCGTTAGAAGCTAAGCCTTGTGTTTAAACGAGTGTCTAGCACGTCATCTACGTACGAAGAGTATAAAAAACAACAAAAATAAATTGATTGCTTGTTCGAAATTCAAAGTTTATGGTTCAGAATTGGCATATATTCTAGAATGTCGTATTAAGTCGCATGCGTACGCGCAGTTATAGATTTTTTGTGCTATTTATAAATAGAGTAACGTTAATGCAATTGTTAGTCAACTACTCGTTTGTTTGTTCGTGTGTTTGCTCGTGTGACCTGCGCAAGCAAGGGGATCTATGAGGACTGTTACTAAAGACACCGACATACTTTTGACTTAAATTAAAAGACAGTAACTTTATAAAAACAGACCTATTTATAAACTGTACGAATTGAAGATTTAAGGCTACAATTTTAATATACACACTCAATAGATTGACGCCTTGTTGACACACTTTGTGAAGATTTGTCACATTGGGAGACCTTCTGAAGGAATCAAGCTGCGATTCACAAAATTTGTAAACTTGTAATTATATTTATTTGTTCAACAAAGTAATTTTACTACAAATATACAGAAGGTTGTAACCTGTATCTAGAATAAACAATTTGTAAAATTTATCAAACAAGGAGCAGAAGATCAAAACTTTAGATGTCTGATTTTAAATGACTGCGTATTAAGTGACAAGAGACCTTAATTTATCAGTAATTCGAAGCCATGGATGACCATGCTCTTCATCACCTGAACAACTGTTTGGAGATCTGTTCTCGATGAACGTTTACTTGGAACATATCATCCAGTTATGAAAATTAAATTTTAATAATTGTGCTTTCGTTGCCATCAACTCAGATATAGAAATATTTCAAAATAATCTATAATTTTTTTTTAATCTTCTTATAATTTTAATATTTTTTAAAATGATTAATATGTTAATGAACTTAAAACACGTTTCTTTCCTAATAGCCCGAAATAATTTGTAGGAAGAATTCTTAACATTTCTTTGCGTAATAGCGGCTTAGATCTGTAAGATGGGAACTTACTTAGATCTTAAAGACATGATTCAGCCTTCTAAGGTAATAATTGGGAATAATTCAAAAATGTCTTTAAAGTTCATTTTTCGTAAAAGTGTTGTTACTGATAGTTTGTATAAAGCCTGTTTTGTTTATATGTCAGTTTACTTTTTAATATATTTTGATACTAGATTGTTTTTATATGTTATGTTGTTGTCAATATACCGGTGACGAGTAAAGACGTGGTTTCCCTGTTTTCCCACTTCTCTCCAAATACAGTCCACAGGCTCCCCGAGCTAACTACCGTAACAAGTGTCATCTTTTGATTATTATATTATATTATTAATACAACATGCTACTAGTTATGTAATTTGTAAGAATATTTATATATGTAGGAGTCTACGTAGTTTCCGAAATCTGATAATTATACAATCTTCAAAATACGAACATTATAAATAACTACTACAGTTAAATAATTATGACTTCAATGGAACCAAAAAGCTGTTAAAATTTAAATTCCTATACAGTGTCATTCGTTGAAACACGTTAGTAAACCCGTTAAAATAAAATTTATAGTGCCACAAAAAATTACGACATAATTTTCAACGCACCAAAAACTCCCGGACGTCTGATTAGAATCAGAAACTGCATTTGGGTTTTGTTTTTTTTTCGCGCCAAAAAAGTCTTTTGTCTCGACTCCACGATTCGTTTCATTGCGTTCCTCTCAATGAAGCTGCCAGTTCTAAATCAAAAGTAGTCAAATTTCTAGTAGCAATTGTTTCATTGCAGTGACACAAAATTAGGGGTAATTTTTTTGGCGACATTCGAATTTAAATTAAAAACACTATTGTGACGCATTTTTTTAATTAGATCGAGGAGTCATTTTTCATGCATCGCATGTTATCTGATTTACCTGCCACTGGCGATAATGTGACTTTTGTTTTTTTTTTATATTTCTTTTTACAATTGCGTGTGGAATTGGTAATAGGCCTAGGGCTGCAATTTGTGCAATGTTCCCATTCGAATAACCATATGACTCGATAACTGTTATAATTGTATATAATTGCTAACTCGTTGCCCGAATAATTTAAAGATCGAACTACATTTTATTTACATGATAATTTTGTTTTCGATGATTTTTAATTGTTTTGTGTGTACTTGTAATTTTTTAACAAGCCATAGTATTTCTTTTGGCAATCGCTTAAGCTAATTTAATTCGCCATTTTTTGCCATAAATGTACATAGACACACTAAGATAAAAACATCCGCCATTTGCGTATATATATACGTATAAATAACAGTACAAACGAACGAACGTATAAACGAATGATCGATTACTTCCCCGAAAAGCAAAGCCTATTCCTATGAGGTTGGTAGCTAGAAATAATTAAACAAATTTCATCTAATTTAAAAATATTTTTAAGTTTGTGTATTAGGTAAGGAACGAGCCGTTAGTAAAGCGACGCAATATGTTGATTTGTATTTAGACTTATTATAATATGGACTGTTTAATTAACATAGTAAAAACCTCGTGTATACATAAATTATTTACCATGAATATAAATAAGCAATAAACAAGGAAAGGCAAAGGGATTACATTTAAACATCACACCTGAAAGGCTTCCAGCTCTCAATTAAGTACTTAGCGACTTTCAAGATTTTTATGATGCGAAATTATCAAAGCAAAACTGACTGTGTTGACGCACAATACGGATAATCATTGTAATAATCATTCAAGTGGCACGGAGTAGAGACGGTTATTCACTTTATCCAAGTAGCATCTTATTTATACTATAAAATATGTTCTTAATGATCCTTACTTCGGTCTTGAATAGCTTTGAGTTTAAGAATATTATGATTATCATTATCACGGAAACAGTAGTTCCGCGCTTAGTTTTCTTAAAACATATTACTTACTTAAAATATTTACTTTATGAAATCTTTTAAATTAATGCTTTGTTTAAAAAACTTCAAGCTGTTTTATAAAACTACAAAGATATATAATATAAAATAAAAAAAATATTTTTGGTTTGCTGTGTGGCAAATGCCATACCGTATTAAATTAAATATATTGTTTTTTCTTACATCAAGGTTTCATTTTGCTACAATTTTTAAGATTCCATAGAAATTTAATTTCATTCGACGTTGTATTGACGTCTGAGTGGCCATTATCTCGATGCATAATGAAGCCCGCATAGCGCGGTCTTAAAGCTTCATTGTTTTAATTATCACTAATTGGAAAGCTATTTTAAAAGCTGTATTTTATAAACCACAAGGTAACTTAAGCTCAATATCAAGTGTAAGACGAATAAAACTTAAATTTAGTTTTTTTTAAAGCTGAGCACTACTTTCATACCGCATGAATGCGGTATATAATAGAATAGAAAAGAACAGAGAAGATAGCTTTATTGTACATACATCCACCAATATAATACATTTCAACATATTATTATATTTTGTACTGAACACAACATGAATTTTACTACAATTAACTAGGCTGTGCGGTCATAATATCCTATGTTTTTCCTTTTAAGATAAAAAAAACTAACAAATTTACTTAATACAGTCGTTAAAAGTTTCAAACATAAACGCTGTCATGTAAATGCAGGAATAAACTATTAATTTAAATTTAATTAAACATTTCCAATTTTAAAGGTTTCTCAAAGGCTGCATGAACTTCAGGGTCTGGCAGAGTTTCCCCTCAACGTATGAAAGTTCTTTCTTTTTCATTTACCGATTTCTCTCTATTAATAAACCTAATGGGTGATGGTAGCTCTTTTACCCTCAAGAGGGTCATCTGGTTGTTATGTCTTGTCATATAAAAATATATCTACTATAAATATAAGCGAACACCTAATTAATCAAATTAAAATATAATAAACAAAAAAGGAGTCATTCCGTGATACAAATACGGCTTAATAAGTTCTAAATTATATATAAATGATACTTAATATTAAGTAATATACAGTATAAAATTAAATATAAATGATACTTATTAGTTACCTATTACAACTTTGCACTATTTTAAAGGTAGGTAACGCTTCATCAAAAGTAAACCAAAATTATCAAAATTTCCATCAAAAAATATTAAATGAGGCGCGGAATTTATTAAAATGGAATTCAAATATGGGCGCCAAAATTACCCTCTCACACATGCACACGCACCCCATTTGTTTTTACACGTCAAAATGGTCGGTAAAGCAGTATGGTAATAGTAGTGCCTCCCATCACTAGATGGCAGCACAAAAAAGATAGTAAATTGTTTATTTTTATATTATTATTATTTTAAACAAAAGCAAAATTTAATTTTAGGAGAAAATCCTTATCCTATTTATATTAAATCGATATTTAAAACAAAAAAGACGCTTAAATTACTTAAATGATGATGCGTATAATAGTGCATACATATGAAAATCACTACTAGATGGCGTTGTCAGTGTCGTTTTGAGTTTAGCAGCCAGTTTAATACAAATTCAACTTGTTAAGCTTTACGTACGTGACTACGAAGCAAACTGTCTGATTTTCCAACCAAATTGCCTTCTCACATCTCACTTTATACGCTTTTACGCATTTATATTCATTTCTCAGCGCCTCATGAAGATGTATGTACTTTGGTAATGTCTAATAAGAAATAGGCGAAGCTATCGATCTGGGAAGCGAAAAGGGATTCTTATTAGAATTTACTGTTGGTATTGGAACATTCAGGCGTATTCACTTCCTTATAGATGTTATGCTAAATACCACAGAATAGTGTTATAAATATCTATCGTTTCATCGTCCTGAGACATAGTTAAAGTATAGTATTTATTGGTTTATTAGAGATAAGTCTTTTCGTTTATTTAACTAATGCTGATGGGAATGCATATATATATAGAATAGAATAGAATATTCTATCTTTATTGTACATCAGCCAATTCAAAATTTATATTGATTTCATAATATGGACGAATAAGTTATAATGAATATTAATTATTGAAATAAATTAAGTTATAATATATTGTATTGCGACTGTTAGTTGCTTAACCAGTGATCGATGAGACGAGAAAAACCTAAGAATTTAGAAAATACGAGTCCAAAATATGTTTTACCTAATTTTAACTGATATTTAAATTTTGGTTATTTAAAATTAATTAACTATAAAACTCCTTAATAATTACTTCTAAATTCTTAGGTGCTCAGTTAAATGAAATATTTGGCTAAAATTAGCATTGTCTATTTTTTATATTATATTTTGATTAAAATATTAAATAATGTATTTATAAAACTATGTTAAACTCCATAATAAAGAGCACAATATTAATATTTAGGCCTACATTTAAATAAACGGTAACATAGAGCTCAGCTCATAAAAATTCAACAATCATCTCTTTCTAGCGTTAGCATATTTTTTATAGCGTTTTTGTCTCGCTCCAATAATTTCAAGCGTAACTCCGCCCCTTTTCAACAATACGTGCATTTTGTATAATATAGATTTAGGTGGGGTGATTTTTTGCATCGCATTTGTTGTAAGTTCGCTGCGCAGGAGTTGATCTTTGCATTCAAAGTTATGTGGCTTGAAATATGATATTAACGAAAGTGTAGAATGATTTAGTGACACAACAGTATTTAGGTAGATATCAGTAAAAAAAACTAAATATTTTGTGGTATCACTATTTATTACACAGAATAAGTTATACCTTTAATTTAAACGGTGTTAATCTAATGTGCTACGAAAAATTCAGTATATTATGTGACAATATGTAGGTAGGTAATATTATATTTAAGTATAAAAATAAATTCGTAGTTGTTTAGTGCTAATTTTTATTTGTAACGTAGGTATTTTTTTAAACCGTAGTTACAGAGTAATAATTACAGTATATTTTAGCCCAATATTTTTTTTATTTTTCATGCCTATATTTGAATATGAGTAATTTTATTTGCATATTGTTTTGTTCTAATCAAACCGTGCCATGGCCAGAGACTTGAACAAAAACAATGGCCTATGAGTCTTTTTATTTAGAAATCTAATTTAGTTTAAAAAAAGATACAAGCGACGCAATTTGTTTACCTAGCAGTGTAAGGCTATAAAATGGTTAATCGGGTCGCTTGAGTATATAATTCAGTACACTTCCTGTTCCGGTCATGAGTTCTTCACATAGGATGTTCAACATATTTATTTCTTGAAGTCGATTATTATCATTTACAATCAGTTCGGTATCATTTTTTGTAATAAAAAACCAGAACACAAGCGTAGCAAGTTTACCATGTGAGTGTCCATAAAATCGATACAATATTTACAGATTTCTAGCAATAGACTTGGTTCGTCTTAGAACTAAGCTTGACACCTCATTCTAACCAATGAAATCATACTCACAGGTCTCAGATACAACGTTCACGTGTGCAGTGATGTTAGCTACCACTAAGCCGCGGCCTCATTCCCTCTTTGTCCATACTCGCCAGCGTGAAGAGATCCGTATCTTAATGATGGTCAGCCACACACAATCGTTGCTTTTTGTTTATAGTTTTGTCTTCACTAACAATATAACGCGATGGCTAATATTCCCGTTACTGTTTTTAAATCAAGCTTTTCATTTCAAAACATTTTTGTGCATTTTCAGTATTTTGAAGCAGTTACCAATTCTCTCTTAATTTTTGATATGCAAACAAAAATAAATGTTTATTGTAATAAATTACAATTTTATTTATACATTCATCTACTTTCAGGCTTTAGTATATTATAACAAAAGCAAAGCTTCATTCGCATTCGCAGCTTTGATGCTCCATCCGTTTGTTCCGTGCTTTGAAGGCACCTTAAACTGTTGATCCTGGTTGCTACGACAACCCCTTGTGGCTTAAACTTCTTCTGATTCCCTCAAATAGGAATACCTTAGCTCAACAGTGGAACGTATACAGGTTGTTGATAATGGAATCTGTTTTCTGGAAGAGATTTCTTATAAAAATTATCAGTGCCATTGCGCAATCTCTTTTCTCATTTTTTCCTCTTTCTCTAATCGTTATGTATTCAGTGTCAAATAAATGAATATAAGTAAAATACTTATTAGCAACCATAACTTTAGAGTTGAAAAAGAAGAAGAAGAGTAAGAGAGTAGAAGAATGGAGTTAGAGTTGAAGTTGCAGTTAAGTCTTTTAGAGTTAAAGAATGACAAATAATGAAATGATTTCTAAAATATGGAATAAATATTTAATGCTCAGAACTTTGATTTTCATAATTGCTATACCAATGGCTTTGATAGCCTGAATTAGGTAAGAATCGTTCCGAAGTTACCCGTTCCCTTTTAATGAAAATTAAATCAATTGTTAATTAAACACTTATAATACTCGAAGGAAATCTGCTTCTTTTGAATATTATGTAATCAGTCCAATTAAAATGGTAGGCCTTTATATTATCGATTACATTGTGTTTAACAGAGAAATAAATCTAATAAACAGTTTCTTTAAATATGTCGTCCAAGTACGTCGTAAAATGGCCGCGGGTGTGCTTAAACAATAAACAAACATACACTTAATTAACAACGCGGGGAATTGTTTGGGTAACGAAGTGGAATTCTTTAGGATGACACTATGGAATGAAGATAGGTGTGGTATTTTTGTGTGGTGTAATTTATGAGAAATTAACGGTTAACGATTGATTATTCACCATAAATTAAAAATAAACAATGCTTTGGTATCTAAAGAAAGAACACTTATTACAGATACACATATTACTTATTACTTAGTATAGAATTTCGATTTCATTTAAGCTTTTAAATATGCCTCCGTAAATATATGAATTAGGTTATTGTTAACGTTTAACATTTGTATCAACCAATGTCAAATTAACAATTAATTTGTCACACCATTAATTTAAGTTGTTTCGGGAGAAAAGATCTGTAAGAGGTTTTATAAAATTACTTCTAATAAACTGACATTTTTTACATTAACTCAACAAACTGACATTAATTCAAGCAATGTTTGTTTAAGTATTATTTTTCTGAGGTATAATCGACATCCGTTTCTTTATACTATAAAACTTGAGTTTAATGAAAAAAATATTAGAAAAAGCTTTTTATTTAAATGGACTTAAGTACTAAGTTTGCATTGTCACTATAATTTTGTATTTTATAATCGCTAGTATCGTATAACTTGTACCACATGTCCACAAGTCTCAAGCTCGTTGGAACTTAAGCTCTCACCTTTAGGCATCCAAGACGCGACAAAGCGATAAGCTTTCCATAGAATTAACTTTCTAGCAAGATATTATTGAAAATACTTAAACTGTAAAATATATAAACGATGTTTCTTAAAATTAAGAAACATTTTTCTGTGAGTTGGTTAATAACCATTTTTAAATGGACAACATAATGGCGTGTCGATGCAGGAAATATGTCAAGAGTGATTAAACGCACCTTGACTAACAATTAATAGTATTTTTTAAGGCTGTTCGTATTTGCATTTATGGTGAATAATAAATAAAACCTTTCTATGTTTACTTGACAAGAATGAAGTTGTAATTATATTCTGATGTCCGAGTTCGGGCGTGCTTCTAATGATCTTCTATTTTAGATATCAGATTCATGACATTATTATAATATATATTAAAATTATGCTACCATAACAAATTATAATTCTGATTATAGTAAATAATACTGTCATAGTTCCGACTATACATCATAAAAGTGTCATATCACTACCTAACAACTACGCAGCAAGGTTTATACTTACATTATTCATTAAATCAAGTGTTATTGAGACAAAAGCGCACGCTTAACAAGCGAGTAGAGCGAGCGCCGATAAGCGATAGCGTAATTTAGTGCTGCATCTCTAGTAGTTTATTGCTCTGTGCGAGGTTGTAATTGATCACAATATGGACGGTATATGGAAAAAGTATACTGAATTACTTACATAGTTTATTATTTCCTTGAATTATAATTATAAAAGCTTCTTACGTCGTATTACCTGCTATGGCTATATCTTTCATTAGGAGTATGCAACTAGCATCTAAGTTACACAATTTTCACGCCTAAAAAGAAAAACACACTCAAAGCTTCAAAATTATGTGTGCCTGGACTCTATTATAGAAGAATTAAGGTTTTGATTGCATATTATTTTGGATTTTAGTTATGATATGCATTTAAATATCCCCTTTTAAGGATATTTCATGCAATCATCTACATGGGCAGGTTTGTGTATGTGTGTGTTTGTAAGTGTCACAAAACACCAGAAACAACAATCACACAACATCATTCGCATGCGTAAATTGTGATACCTTTCTCTAAAACTAATATTAAGATTAAAGTAAGTTAACTATTTATTAAGTTTACACTTATAAGAAAGGGATTTAATGACTTTCAGAAACGTCAAGTTAGTTGACACTTACACCATTCGTAGGTACACTTTTGACTTATTTCAATCTGCTGCTTAGTTAGTTCTTTTTAACACACAATTTTGAAATTTAATACCTAGAAAAGAGGGATAAATTTAGGATTAACTAGCATGCTTGAAGATTGTTATTTTGTCTGTGTATATAAAATCAAAATCCAAGAGCTCTTTATTTAAATGTACTAAATTACTAAGTTCTTTTATAATAAAGATCACAAAAGAGGCGCAATTTATCTCTATGCGTTGAGTACTCTGTAACGCCTGTCATGGCCCGAAGATAAGTTTATTTAAATTGTCGTAATATAACTGTTGCACTGTTTCGGCGAATACTTTAGCTTATGACAAAGTAGAATGTATTTAATTTTTAAAATAAGTAAATAACAATGTATTAAGGTATGCATATCGGTACATAAGTTAAAAGTCAAATATCATTATGGCATGTTAATTTAAAGCAAACAAAGCTATGCTTAAAACTTAAAGTATACACAAAATAATGGCAGAACACGATAACTTTGAAGGTGAAACTGTACAAAGGTATATATGTAATACACAATTTTATAATATAAAAGAAGGACAGTTTATAAGATATTAGACAAGTGTCTATGTACTATTAAATATATTTAAAGATACCCATGGAAACAAAAGAATATAAGATTTTTATTGGGAACTATTTGAATTGTATTTAATAAGATCTATTTAGTGGGATCTTTTTATCCATTTGGATAGATAGATTTGTTTCATTTGAAAATATTTCATTATATAGGCAAGTACTATATTTTCCTTAGACGCATACGACACGGCTCCCGTGTTCACCCTATAATTAAGGGTTTGCTAACTTACAAAATATGGGAAGCGCTGTTGGAAATGTTCTTAAATAGAGTCGGCACTTCAATGTTGCGAAATAGTTAATGTTTTGTTGGAAAAAATATTTAATAAAATTATTAATAATATAGAAAATATTGCGCCACAGTGAAAATATGGGAATTTTGATTAGGCATTGAATGTGTTAAGAACCTAAATATTTCGTTGTTGGCTTAATTATTAAATGGTTTCAATAACTATTACAATATTTGGTTAATATCAACGCATTATAAATAACAAGGAATTATCACAATACGCCTCTGAATAGTTTTCTTATTTCAGATGTGTTAAGAAAATCTTGTTGTCGATCGTACCTTACCTGTCCATAATTCCTTTACCGTAATGTATGTCTATACAGCGATTACAACAATACATTAGCCTCACAACACCTATCTCATTACAGCGGGTTTATCTGATTAATGACGTCATTACTTACTATTAGAAACTTACGCGAGCTGTTATCTCCTAGATTGTGGAGTCAAAGGTCCTGGTTTTATGGTGAAATTGAGAAAATTTATGCCTAAGCACTGTTATTACGGAATTAAATTGTTTGATTGTATATGTGAAAGGGGCTTTATGAAAGCTTTTGAAATCTTTCTTCCTGTTGTTAACTTTGAACTTTAAATGCACACAAAAAAAAAAAAATTTATATAAATCAGTTGACACAGTTACGTCGAATTACTAAAAAAGAACTATAATTATATAGACTTAAACTAAAAAATTAAGAATTAAGATCTGCGATAAAAAATAATATTTTGTTTTTTTTGCTCACGTAAGTAGTTTATGATATAAGTGAGTGACCGTTAGGCATTGAGAAGGCGGACCCTTGTGTCAAACAAAGAGGCGAGTGTTTGGAATTTGTTTTAATATTTGCCAGATGATTTAGGTCTAGTACTTGAGATTATTTTCTTCATATCTGCAGGTCGAGTTAATTTTCCAGTGGGGGGAAAACTTTTCTCCTCGTTTTGTTTGGTGTTAGGTGTTGGTTTGGAGTACACAATTAAAAGAAAATAGAAATATAATTCAATAACAGGAAGATAGTACTCCTTTACTTTGAAGATGACAGTATGAGGATAGCCACGCTGTCTGCTGGCGAGCGTTGCATAATCTTACGGCACGAACCTAAAAGGAATAATAGGAAGTGTACGAATGGTGTAGAAGTAACATACATTATTATTTAGTTGGGTCATTTCATTACATTAGCATTTAGTTTTATAGTATGGTGTTCTTTACTTTTTTTTTGTAATGAGAAGATACAAAGGGCCTGGCATATCCGAGTGGACAAAAGCCCCAAATTAAAAAAGAACATGAAATGTGGGAGACCTCTTTATAGACCTCTAATAACTTTACTCGTCTGATGAAACATTTATCAGTTACCGTCTTAAAGTAGCATGGCTACCTACAGATTTTTATGTAATTTTAAACTATACAATACATTATAAGCGCCTCAGAAAACCAGTTTGATACGTAAGGAATAAAAATAAATAAACTATCAAGTTAAATTTTTTTATTGCCATCTTCAAAGTTCAATGACCTATCACCAAACATCTACACTCTACAGCCATTCTGAAAACGTGCCGAAATCGGTTTAAAATTCGAATTACGAATACCATCTGAATACCGAATCATTCAACCCTCCGAAGTCAAATAACAGGACGCAACTAAACGCAACATGACATCGAAATCATAAGAAGTCATTACCTATTCAGGCGGACGCCCGCGCGGTCCCTAATTTCGTTGCAAAGACCGAAACACATATACCACGTTTACTGAAGCATTTTCTATGATATATAACACGCGATAAGCGTCTTTGCTTCCATAGCGTTAGAGGTTACATTCATGTATATCTTAGTCGTGACAAACGTTCACATATCTATGCTAAATGCACGCAAAATTGAGTCCTAATAAGAATGTGGTAGCGTTGAAAATCAACTGAAATGTGTACAGTCAACAAAAACATACGAGGAAAAAAGCGGGCATCTTTTTGCGTTGCCTCGCTCCCCTAAGCTAGCGTGTGGGGGTGAAGAAAAATCCGCGGGGACCCCACAGGCCCGGGCAGTAGTTTTTCGTTCGGATCACGTGTCAGCGACACGGTTAGTATTGATTTTCTGCCACATGCTCGCAGTCAGGTATGGGTTAGGTTGTTGTTCGTTTTTCTGAGGTGCGGTTAATGCTCTGTTATGTGAGAGCTAGGAAATTTTGAAAATCGAACTGTTTCTCATGATTTGCTGATATATTTCTGTCTTAATTCTTTTTTCAGATCAATTATTAGTATAGCCTGTTACTTTTAACTCTCAGTAAAAATCATGAGTCGGTAGTTACTAAGGATTTTAATATCGATATGTGATCCTGCAATTAGGCACTTATTATATAAAAAAATAGTTACTACTTAGTGAGTAAAAGACTTTAAAGTAAAGCTGCAGTGGATTTGCATTTTACCTTTTTTAATGA
The DNA here is from genome assembly GCA_943193645.1 of Acentria ephemerella. Lineage (NCBI taxonomy): Eukaryota > Metazoa > Arthropoda > Insecta > Lepidoptera > Crambidae > Acentria > Acentria ephemerella. The sequence goes on from OW971887.1 coordinate 2,441,231, forward strand.
AAAGACATTTTATGAGGCTGATTGACTTGACTTCTGGCTAAAAATCTAGTATAACGTGAGTCAAAATTTCTTTGGAATTATTGTTATAGATATTCAATAAGTTGCACAAACTTTGATGTTCCCAACTCGTTGATTTTAATAACGGCCAAAAATACTGGTTCAACGTGAGAATCGTTGCGTATATTATGCAAATGCAGAAAGGTGTCGGAAGATTATCATCTTATTGTAATACAGCGATTAGTCACGAGCACTCGTGTTTGTTCACGATTTGCTGCGGACCGGTGTAGACGCACCTTAACAATGCGCGCAGTTTGTTTGTTTTTTATGGTAATTCCAAGTCTGGTGATAGGTTTTAATAGGTTAGTGATATTTAACCTCTTTTTTAGTTCAGTTGTTTTTTATATTCAAAACTTATTTTTTTCGATTTCTACTCGTAATAAGGATGATATTAATTATTTATTATTATAATTATATTTTCTTACAATATTTTGTATGTTCTAATGACATCCTCCACGTACGAGTCCTCTACGTATTTATGGAAATATTCAAAAAAGTCAATTTCTTCATACAGTTGGACATCTTGACCGTTGACAAAAAATATCGGGCGTTAACGTATTAACTCACACATTTATTGCGATATAAAATTTTGGTAAGAAACCATTTTATAGCAATAACGATCTTTCACACATCACACGATATTAAATTGAACAGTCAAAAACTTGATTCGACGACGAAAAGGTGTACTTACCTTTTTGTTTCGAGTTGCGACTCAACGATTTTGTTCCGAATTTAAATATTTTATTCCATGTAACAATAGACAAAGCGCGGGTACTTGTAACTGTAAAAAATTAAATATAAAAATTATGACGGTTCACCTTTTGTCTCTTAATGTATGCAAATGCTGTGCGGATATGACGCGGTGCGGATGTTACGACTGATTTTTTTTATGTTTTGTGTTTGTAACAACGGCCATTACTGTTATTATTCCTGTTTTGTTTTTTCGGTCGTCTGTAGGATTGCTTTGATGAGTCACAATGAAATTAGATTAGGGCCTGTCCTGATGCTTTTAGGTGCATTTTTGAAATGCGAATGGTTTTTTAAAATAATTTGTTCAGTTTGTTGACGTTTTATTTTATGGAAAATAAAGGGTATTATCAGCCGTAAGTGGTAAGTTATTTATGCTAAGATATCATAAGCGAAGCAAAGTGAGGCTGCTTGTCTATTAGAGCGAAGATGAGCAGAGTGATGATATTCTGAGCAAACCGAAAATAAATCTTTTCTTTTATAAATTTAGGGAATTTTACAATTGCGTATGTCAGTCCCATCATAACCTAAAATAAATTAAATATATTCAAATAGCTACATATCTTACTCCTTAAAATAATATTCTCTCTGACCTTTAATAATTAATAATATTATGATCTTTGACAATTCGTCACAATATCGCAAACAAGTTCTGATGCATCATTCAGGGTTATAGAACAACATTTAGAGTATCTATGTCACATGTGACATATTACGCTCCGATGTGAATGTTACTAGAATTGAAAATAATCTCGAAATGGAAAAAAAAGCACAATTTATCTGTTCAAGAAAATACTTAAAGAGCTTTGGAGGGCAATAACAACGCTAAATTTAGTCTAGCTGGGAGACACCACTAACCCTAATAACATGTTTACCGTCAACGCCACTATGAAGTACCTATTGAAATCAATATTCGTATATAAAGCATATACGATTAACGTGTTCGTAAAAATTAATCGAACAGTATTACAAGTATTAACAGCATTTAAAGATTGATTTGATTTGATGAAGATTTTGTGTTACAGCACGTCCAGTCTGGCCCCAAGTGGGCTGAGTTGCAACTACAACTGCAGCGAGTTCTTTCAATAATATTTTAAAATATTCCAGCATTGATATATATTTGAGATCTAAACATAAAAAACTGAATTCTTAAATAAATGCTAGCTAGCTGAAACTTAGCTATAACTTAGCTAAAAATAAGTTACCGTGTGAAATGAAGGTACAATCATTGCAGTTCAGTACCAAAGCAAGCAGCAAGCAAAAGCGTCATAATTGCTTCTATTATCTAGATATAAGTGACTTAAAACGAGACTTCGATTCTCGAATAGAGTGAGACAAAACGAGACGATATTTCAACTTTACTCACAAACAATTAACCATGCTACGAACGATTTATTTCGTCGAAGGTTTTCCTTTTTGCGAATGAAGATGCTTTCTTGTGATTTTTCTTAGTCGTAAACACTCGTTGTAGAGGCTCTTGTTGTTCCGGCGGAACTGTTTACTGTTTTCGTGAAATTTCTTTTTTTATTTTCGACTTATAAATTTCGTCTGCTCAGCGAAATATGTCTCCAAAATATAGCGGGAGATTTAAAAAAAAAGAAATCCTTGAAAACTGAAATATATCTTGCATGGCAACCAAAATAGCAGGAAACTTATCTTATCTTATCATAGTTAAGGGCCAGGATTCCACTCCCATAGCACTTTGATCAATCACCTACATTTAGTAATAATATATGGCGTCGCAACGTAATATAGGCTCGGTCTTACTAAATTATATTTTAGTTAAAAAAAAATGGTCCTTCTTTCTAAAGTTTAGAATCACAACCGAGGACAGCTTGAAAACAGTGAGTCCGAAAACACAACAGCTTAAATATTAAAGTGTATTTATTTGATTTAGAATCTTATATGGTCCCAATAAAAACTTTTTCACAATAACAATATTAAGCCTTTGCTCTGTTTAACCATGACAATATATAAGTTACCTACCTTTTTAATAACTGACAGCTGAATATAATTAGCTTTTAATCTATGTTAATAAGATGTTGATATAAAATAGTTTGATACAAAAGAGAACCAGAGTCCGGCGCTATGTTGTGATTGCATCAATACATTTTAATATGCCGCTTGCTAATCTTGATTCATATATATTTTAATTTGTAACGTCAACAAAAACAGCTTCTGAACGTGTTGCTAATTAAAAAATATTTAACTAATTGTTAGTTGAGTATTTTTTAAATTAGTAACATTAGAGTGAAAAGCAGATAGCTGTCGCTATCTTTAATATAACAAAGAGGTCTTGCTAGACTCCCATAGAGATAAACAGAGCGAAACCTCGACTAATGATATCAAATTAAAATCTTGATGTTGTTAATAACTCATGCTAATCTATTTAGGTCTTGTTTGAAAGATGAATGGGAAATATGACAAAATTCAACGCTTCATCGTAAACTATCCATTGATAGATTATTGAAACCCAGCATGAGCCTGGAGCAGGTCACTAACAATTTAATTACTTTTTATTACTAATTATGTCGATTTTTGATATACTTTTTGAAAGATCATGGCTGTAGCTGATTCAACAGATTAGTTTTCTATTTTTGAGTGAGCTATATATCAAAAGGAATACGGAACCCGACGTTGTCTCTACATTTTGTTGTTGTCTCTACATTATTTAGTACTATCAAATGCGTAGTTACAATAATATTATTAATATTCAATAGTATTGCCATTAAACATTCATACATACAAAAATGCGCTACGGATGTAATTAATTATAATATTCAAACTCATTCAAATTCGAGATCAAGAAACAAACGTGACGTTTACACAAAAGGATTAATTTATTCAAACCCAATTTTATTATCTGTTAACTGTATGAAACAACGATTGTTTATTATTGAATACTAAGCGATTGATTCGCGATCACTATTGTCATTGTAATGTTATTGCTTGTACTATTAATCTTGTGTTTTGTCGCATATTATTGACGATGCGTTTTTGTTGTAATTTTCTTAGTCTATAAAGTTGAAATTGACTAGACAAAAAATATTTATAGAAGCTTATGGATATGAAATTTTTATCGATGATATGTAGCACGATGCCCGTAATTATAATGCAGTCAAAATATAGTTCCAATCCCGTCTCAATAACGTCGACATAAATAACGGCATTCTCGTTTATGAAAACAAAGTACAAACGTACAAGTGCCAAAAAGACTATAATGTCAATTATAAGACAATTAATAACTCATTTTTATTACCAAATAAAAATGAGTTATTATAATGAGTTATATGAGTTATAACTTGCTTTTTGATAATTACAGAAATTTAAAAATATACTCCCGAGGACTTCAAAACAATGGTCTGGATTGCTAGGTAAGGTTTACTGGAATACAATTTTAAGAATTGTGTGTAAATAACTACAGATACATGAAAGGTTTTAATGTAAGAATCATGTTCATAAAACATTACTTCGCAAAATATTGAAAAATCTATTTAAATGGAGCCCTTTCGGTTTCTATTTAAAACAAACTAGTTGCATTGCATGTAGATTTGATTAAGAGATGAAGACAAATAATTCAAAATGTTATAAGTAATTAAGTAGTAAATTAGTAAGTTAATAGCATTAAGTAATTAGTAATTATGAAAAAATGGTAGTTTACGAGAATATTTTTATCAGCGAGATTACGTCACTAGTCGAGTGTGTGAAAGCACTTTAGTAACAATAGTTCTATGTTATTATAACATTGTACCATGGGAATGCTTTTCCATTAAACATCTATCACCTGTATACAATGACCAGAATACATTATCAGTCGATAAAGCTCCAAATATGACAACGCGGAGCAAAATATTTGATCTCATTACCCATACAAAACACCACAGCACGCATCGACAGTGGAAATCAATAAGCTTTATGCCAAACTGGCATTGTACCTCTGTGCGAAAAGTTAAAATATTCTCTATGGATAAAAACCTTGCAAGACATATGTCTCGAGAACACAAAAGTGATTATAGACATGCAAAATAGATCTCATGCATTCAACGTACAATATTCAAATGAGGCGCTATTTTTTATAATGCGGAAGAGCAATTTTGACACTTGGTAGAATAACCCTTTACTTTTTTATTCAAATCAAGTTCGCCTTCTAAACGGCCAGCACGCACAGATAATAAAACTTTTTTCTTAAATAACTGCGTTAATGTATTCATGAATTTGGGATTCGTGAGAAAAATTTGGGAGGTTAAGATATGTCGTGAGAATCGTATCTTTGGTAATCGATGGGGCTGAATGTTATGGAAAGCTGTGTCAACATTGCGTCTAATATGCTAATCATTTTATTGATAAACGATAAATGCATTCGCTTGGTTTCTATATAACGTTTGCCTATAAAACTGTAAATAGACTCAGGTGTTGTGCATATCACTGTTTTATGTTAATTCTATAGAGCCATGTGTTTTCTATAATTTTATTTTATTACCAACTTCTATAAAAAGAGTGTAAAAGGAGAAAACCATGACCCAAAGTAGTTTTAACACTTTTTTTTAATAAAAATATTTTTAGACTTTCTTTCTATGCACAGTATTTTATTACCGTTTGCAGATAAAATTTAGTTTATGAAGCTTTTTAGATGACCATTAAACAAAATGACTTTAAAAAGGAAACATAAAAATGTTAACATTCAAATGTGAATGTCATTGAGCTAAGCAACGGAGTATTTTGATTTATTGTCGATTAAAGATAATGTTCGTGAGTTGTAAGTTAAATGAAGTCATAACTCTTGGCGGCTTAAGGAATGATATTTATATTCATTTGTAAATCAACTCCTTCGTCAGACGCGAAGCGTGGGTTCCCACCTACATGAAACCACTTCATAGAGTATTCATTTCTATATAATTTTTTCTTGAATTTAATTAGCTGGTTAAAACGAAAAAGTTTTTATTCAAGATTCGAATGTCGAATGTCTTCAACCCTTCCGCGTTCACCATTCAAATTCAAATGTCCCCTCCGTTGGGCGCAGGTGCAATGCTTTTCAAAGAATTTCCGTTCTTACCAGTGTCTTTGACTGTAATTTTAACGACATAAAATGACTGATAAGTACAATAATTTTGCTCGTAAAAAGCTTTTTGTTTGACTTGATATTTTAATGAGCGCCTCGTTATTTTTACGAGAATTGGTGACATTTTATTATTGAGTAGAACTGCGTTATAACAAATTACATATTGAAATATAGCAGATACCTATCGCCATAATGATAATTACTTTGTAGTAAATTGTGATTAACAGAAGACTGGTTGATAATAATTGCATCTAGACTTGTTATTATTGACAATTCGATCAGCTCATAGTTTCAGGAGTTTTTTCAATGTTTTTTCTATTTATTCAAAGGCAAAGTGACGAAACATGGAGGGTGTTAATAACTATACTAACCTGATCTACAATTGACATAAATCAAAAAATTTGGACTGCAACGTTGTCATCATATGTCATTATTGACAGATTTCAATCACTGACGAGATTTGAAATGTGGTCAGGATTTTCGCAAAACATTCAATTATATCTACATACTGGAATAAAGTTTAAAAACCAGATTCAGTTTAACCCCAAGGTGTTTTTAAAATAATAACGTTAATAACACACCTGGGACGATAGGACCGGGATTTCACAGTCACATCCGCGCCTCATTTGCATCCAAAGGGTTAATTCGCGATTATTTGTGCTCGCGCATATTTTTAATTATTCAAGGGTTGGCCGACATAATTTATGCGCCTTCATAAACGTTGTGATTGTATTTTTTTCGTCACAGATTCAGTCTATCATTGAATTTCGTGGAGTGAACTTCGGTGCAATTAAAAACAAACATTAAGAAAGTGCTAGCATTTGATATTTTGAAATTCAAAGATGACTTATTTTAAGTTCTTTTTCTGTGTGAAGTCACAACAATGAGGTAAGAAAAGTTATTTAATTACTATTTAATTATGTAGTCAAATGAAGATTGAGTTAGATATTGAAACGTATTCCGTTTAAGCGTCGAAATTATAGAATAGCTTTTATACGAATACGGATTTGGTTTCTTGAAACTCAAAACTAAGATCAATTAGATTGCTTATTGCTAAAATAATTATAACCATTTCTATTGGTCTGGTTTCATAAAGTATATACATGAACAAATCCACTTATTAGGTAACCAATAACAATTGTATATAGGCCATAAATATACCACAATATTTGATAGCAACTGAAATTTTATTCAATAATATATACTTAATAGTTTCAATGTATTTGTAAATAAAATAATGTAATGTTTATATCTAAATGCATCTCGCGCAAAAAGTTTATGACCAATTATCGAAAATTCGAACCCGCTAAAATCAAGGATAGTGATGTACCAACGGCCATGCATCACGGATAATGATTGGATTTGCCCCGCCTACGTCATCAATCACAGCAACGAGTGACGCGGAGTGGGTGGCAAGATTGTCCAATGAAACCAGACCCGTGACTTCTTACAGCATTACCCCTCTTTTACCAAAACTTACACTAATCGAGGAAGGGTCAGAGTCCTTGTTATAGTGGATTGGCGAAACCAGGGAGGGACGTTATTTCGCGAAGCCATTGTGTCTTGTTAGAGCCCTGGTAATGTCTTGGATGGTTGGATGTAAGTAAATTATGTTTTTTTCGGCGTGTGTCAGGGGGTGACTTTGTGTCTGCAAAGAAAATGAAAGCATGTTTTTCTAGTGTAATAACCGCAGCGTGACTAAGGAATAATAGATACTCTAACAATGGCGTCTTGGGAAATTTTATTAATTTGCATTATGTGGAATTTAGCAAACAACCAAAAATTGTATGGCGTGTCTATTTATTCATTTACGTACGCTTTGACAGACATACTATTAAGCAACAAAAATTTACAAAGTCTAAAGATAATTTAATAGTAAAAATTAGAGTTTTCCGTCTATAAACTAAAAGAAATATCGATGCTCTAAATTTTTTACATAATAATTATATCTCCTATATTAATAAATAGTTTTCAAGTGCTCACTACGTTATCAACTCTCCAAATTGAGTGGGAAACAGAATAAATTTATGCAATAAAAATATTTCCATTCTATTTAACATCAGACGCGATTTATACCCAAAACGTTACAGGCTCCAACTATCCAAGTCTCCGTGAATGAGGGAGAAAAATCACCCGCGCGGCTGTAATCCCTAGACGAGGGGGGGTAGGCCGAAATTGAGACGATGTAAGAAGATTACAGCTAATGTATTACGTGACGAGTAGCTACCTGGGCAGGCACAAGTTTTTCAAATTTTTTTTGTCATATTTTTTGTGATAGCTCCAACACTAGCGTGGTAGCATTGATTTTGTGATGATATCGGTATTTTTTGGATATTCTTGAAATATTAAAATAATTATTAAACACAACAGAGTTCGTTAATAATTTAAATACTTAGATGATATTTGAAATAAGAATTTTTATGTCTGATCACATAAGAAGTTGATTGAATATTTATTACAATGACATCGTTCCAAAAATTGATGCTATGTTAAAGTAAATATATTAACGGTAGCCATAACGTAGTCCATTTGCATATTATACAGGTTAGCACATTTATATCGGTCGGTATGGGCAATTCAATACAGTTACTTATACAAAGATATGGTCTTAGGAACCATATCATCGATTGTAATGACAAGAAAAATTGAATAAATATATTTAAAAAAAAAACTGGTACTCTGTCCAGGAATTGTACCCGGTCGTATTGAAATATAAAACTGAAATCATTTCTCATTGCTAACTTTTCAATAGATTGTTAGTGTATGATGAAATGATAATTACAATCTTAGATAGATAATACTATCAAAGATAATAAAACTAATGAAATGGTAATAATTAAATGAAACCAGCGAAGAGGTACATGTAACCATAGAGACAATTTACGTCTACTTAATGGTTCCTAAGAACAGATCTTTGAATGTCTTGTGTCTTGTAAATGTGCCATTCTGTATACAATATTTGTTATTTCAATAATGGAATCATATTATGGTAGCAATGTACTTTTAAGTTACATTGTTTCATTTGAAACAAACGAAAATCCACTTTGAAGTTTAATTGTTTAACCATTGTCAATTATGTGAAACATGAAACTCACAGACTTTACTAGAATAGTCTGCTTAGTAAGCGTTTAATACTTAAGGTGGTATCATGTAAAACTTGGGAGTTAATAGCATCCCGTATCTCTAGAATGACGATTTATACAAGTGTTTTGAGGTGACACTTACCAACTCTAAAATTTACATTCGGGTAGTTTGATATTCTTTGCAATACTTAATACACTTTACTTAACTATAACATATATAATGAAGAAATAGGTTAAGATTTTTACTAGTACTGTTTAATGCATCTCCAAGAAAGTAATATATATTAGAAGGCTTAACGGTTCCTTCCGAAGCATGGAGGAACTCAACATAACAAATTTTATTGACCCATCCAGTTACTAACCATGGCTTTTCGCCAGCGGTTTAAGTCAACGAGCTGCTTAGTTATTTGCACTAAGCTAGCGTATAAGCTCCCCACCAAATATCTTTAAGAAAATATTCTTTTAAAATACACAAGCACATATCGCAACACAGCTCACAGTCCAAACTTCGCCAATATATCATTGTTCACGCAACTTCTACAGGAGAACGTAAACTTTTATATAGGAAACGAGCGTAAATAAATTGTTAGGGGGGAGACGGGGTGTGAGTTCCCACAAATCTTTCCAGCGCAATATCTTGGGAGAAAAATAAGTTCGTAACCGTCGGGTTTGAGCGCACCTGACGTATATTTATATATAACTCTGTTGGGTAAAGCCCGTTTCATATTTGTAATGGAACATCATTAGAACTAGATTAGTGTACTATCTTGCGAATTTTACAAAAATATATCAAACACATTATTCGTAGAAAATAAATTGGGTATTATAAATTAGGGACTTCATATCGGTAAAACGTCATTGAAATTTTAAAACAAGAACCTGTTTTTATACCTAATTTGTACTTGTATTTGGACAAACATAAAAAATATTTTAAGATTTCCTAAAACAACAATACGTTCTCAAAATTACTTAAGAGCGACCATGTGATCGATTTAATTTCAACATAGACCTCAATTCGTTACATAACTGGTCTGGTTGCGAGGACAGTATGTTATATGTTGCACTCGCAACCTGCGCATATAGTCAGTAAAGTGCCTACAATCATACATCTGCTGTGTTTTAATAAAAAATAAACATTATTTACAACTTGAGAGTTTAGCGTCAACATAAAAAAATCTAATTTCTTTCACAAGACATCCATATTGGACACCCCCCTAGCACCCCAGCTTAGCCCCTATTTCCATACATATGAGATAGACATCGCACGAGATGGGAACCACTCTCACCCGCTCTTTGTAGTAAGCAAGTTTTTTTTATCTACTCCGGAAACGTGACTTTGTCTTGACTTTGGATTTCACAGATACAATATTTTTGGTACTTTTTGGGTTCTTATTGAAGTTGGTGTCTTCGATGATCTTTATAGGGATTTAGCGGTTGATAGTGTATTTTATGTCTGATGAAATTGACCGTATATGCCGAAATTGAACCTACTTAATATTGTAACAGAGTTGAAAACTACAATGGACGGATGTATGTTGCTTTTTATTGAAATACAAATGTCGCAAATTAATTTATCATCAAAATAATTTATAATTAGTAATTTTTCTTCTAAAATGAATATAAAATGGGCCTGAAACTGAAGAATACCGTTCGTTCTTTCAGTATTTTAAAAAAAGGATACATTCATGTCACTTAACGTCTGCAAAGATGAATTTAAATTATCAAGAAGCTCGTTGGCGCAGTGTTTCAAACGCTTTGGTTTTGATAAAGAAAACAAAGCAACTCTCACCATGGTTGGAGCTTGGATGGGACAATCAAAAGTGTTATCTCGAACTCCTTCGATCTTCAGCAGGTACTTTATGCCGCTGGTCCCTGGTTTGATGTTACGGAAACCGCTTTCACCCACCGAACCGTATTGGGCCAGTGGCGGTATTATGCCCAAACTCCGAATGCGTTTCTCCCACTTAGGAAGGCCAGGAATGGGACGTATATGTAGATGATGATAATGATTCAAATTTCGACCTTCAATAATATTATTACAGTGCATATTTTAGGAATCGCCTTCCTACATACCATCTAAAATTATATATGCTTCCTTTAGAACTGTCTAAATTGATTTGACAGTTCCAATTCTAAGAACTGATATAATCAGCCAGTATGGCGGTTAGCGCCCTAACTTGTCGTGTGTTACTTTTACGTAAAAAAACTTGTACCCAACAGAGAGACATATAAACTGTTAATAACATTGACAATTATCCCGACGAAAACTCTAGTACTATGCAAATATGAAAATTTGTTATATTGAGTAAACTTATGATATTATACAACTTAATACCGAAACTCGAAGCAAATCTTTACTAATATTATAAAGCTGAGTATTCATTTATTTGGTTGAACCCGCTTATCGCGGGAACTATTTTTTTATTGTATTGGACATTCATGGAGGCTAAGTTCACTTAGCTTAGATTATATAACATAACGTTTCTACTAAAAGGAGCTGAGCATCAATATACACGGCTGTAAAAACTGGAAAAAAATATTCCTTCTCAGAGCTTATAATAAAATATCAATAAAATATTGATATTTCAAATTGTAAAGTAATTCATTCAACAGAACGAATTGTTTTACTAGATAAGCAAAACGATAAATTTTAAATTCTATAAACAAAATTTTTGTACACGAATTACAATATTATTTTAGCTCTTTCTAACAATACATATAACTTTTATGAATTGTTTTAACTGATTAAAAATTTAAACACCGCTTTCTGGGGAACTTATATCCGTAATTGTTGCTAAGAACGCCATTTCTCAGAAAATTTTCTCTCAAGTATTCAACAATGGTGCGTCAGAGGCTCGAGCCAATATATCAAGACGCGTCAGCGGCGGCGCATGCGGCTGACACGAAAATATTGCGATGCATCAAAACTGTTTAGGAGCAATGCGAGAAAAATGAACGCGGACACGTTCTTGACGTTCAAATGACAAGCTCAAGCGTCTTAATTTATATATTTAATTCCTCGAAAAAGCTGTCATAAAATTTTTAATTAAATTGCTATATAACTTATAATATTGTCTTCATAATAGTTTGTATCACTTGCCAAGTTTTGCTTTGTTTCAACTTATGTAACAGAGAAAATAATTAAAATCCTAAAAGATTTAATTTTGAGCTTTATTGTTGCAAATAGGTACATGTGAACCTTTAAAATCAAAGAAAAATAACAAATGGTTTCTTAATAGTTGGTGAAAATTGTTTCTATTCATGATCGTATAAATACTAATGCTATGTATAATAAAACTAACAAAAATTTTTGATTGTGTGTGAAAATCTTTCAATTACCATCTGTAAGTCTTTTAAGAATATTCATAGACTTTTTGATGATTTACTAATTACTTATTCATTTTCTATTTTAATTATTTACTTACCTTCTTATTTACCATTTTAAAATTTTACCCAAAACTCTATCAACTTGAATCCAATGCACTGAGAATGTCGGGGGGAATCTGTCTTGAAAAATGGAAAACGCTACCCCAAGGTTTACGACGATGAATCGTATATTTTGCGATATATTTTCATTTCATATCGCTTGGTACGGTATAATACACTTAGGGGTTAAAACAATCGTCGAGAAAGAAATTGTTTATGTTATATTCAGAAATATTCCAGAGACCTTGCATCTGTTGCTATTTTCTATCTTTAGCTTATTTGTATGGCGAACAGTAACACAACACTTAAAATTAAGATTTTTCCCTTTCCAAGCATGGATATTACGTTAATATTTCTTCGCCATAAGCTATTAAGAATGAGTTTTTAATCAAAATAGGAACCTTTTATTTTGAAAAAAGAACAATATCGGTCAGATGTCTAATTTTTAAATTTATACAAGAAAATAATCTGAAGTTTATTTTCTTCTCTACTGCTTATCGTGGTGTCGAGTCATTTGCTGAGCTTTTTATAAAAATAAGTTTGGGATTCCTTAGAGACCTGCCTAGGCTCTTTTTTTCTAGAACAGTACAGTAAAACTTGTAGAGTACAGAGGATACAATTTAGAATCGAAATTTCTATAGCCTAATATGTATTTGACATATTTTATGCTACATACAACCAGACGAATTTGGACTACAAGCAAATTAAATATGTCAATTTAAAAATATAAAATCATCTTGTAACGGGTAACTTGAGGATTTTTTAATTTTAAATTCAAAGTCAGTCTTCCTATTTCCTCTTCAATCTGTCAAAAGAAATAAAAGCCATAACTTGAAATGAATAATTTTATATTTCCACTTATATTATCAGATTCAAACGAAAAACTCACGATTTATCACGTTCAGAATTACGTAAACAAATTACCTCACGCAAATACGCCATTGCAACCGAAAAACTCGATTCGTCATAACGTCAACATACAAAGAGGCAACATATAACGCGACCTGTGATATACTCTACACACCTGTCTGTGCTTTTAAATCGTACGAGAAACTCAAACATCTATTGAAAACCCAAAACAGGGGGTGTGCCTCCCACCACCCCACCCCCCTCGTTATTCGACTTCCCTTCTCCCCTTTCTTTCCACTAAGTTCGCATCGTCATCCGTATTACTTGGGCCTTAACTTATGTGGGGTATATGAGATATACGAGCCCAACCAAAATTAGACTTTGACAACTCTAAAATAAAGTCCACGTAAGCTTGCGACGAAAAACCAATTTATAATCGCAATCAGCAAGCAATTCTGATCTCAATTCTTTTGCAGCGAAAGCAGTTTTCAGCTTGCGTGTTGTTAGATCAATTTTGTGATAGTAGTTGGTACTGATTCCTTTGCATTACTTTTCCTTCTTTCTGGATGTATTTTATGGGAGTTTAAGGTCTTATGTGGATAGTCCTTGTCGCAACATTTGATAGCTTTATATCTTACGTTACTGTGAAAACTGTTTTGTTAAGAATCCCATGTAAATTCACACTGAGTTTTAAGTAATATGAAAAGGTTTATTTTGTGTCTATGTCCTTTAAAGTAATACCAAGCCACGCTTGCAGAATGAAAAAGGTTGGATAAAAATATTTTTTTAAATGCAATATTTTTGTGAATAACATTTCAAAGCATTCAAATTTCAAATTTCAAGTTTCAATTATATGAGAATAATTAAGAATTTTATTGCTTTGCTTTAGAGCATAGGTAGATAATTGTTATTTTCTCACGACTTATTATCGTTGAGTATTTTGATTATATGGTCTAATGTTGATTACTGTACGTATCGATATGTTAAGTTGTGATTTTTAATGGAAAACTCTTTCGTTGTCGATTAATGTATAGAATATTTTCACGAGTAATAAATTAAAATGTATTTGGCTATTTAGAAAATATACTTTTTGAAACAAAACGTAACTGCGCCTATTTAAAACAGACGCTTAATGACTCACAAAAATACCAACAGGGGATCAATTCCTTTCATTTTCCAGACTTGTTGATATTTAATGACACAAAAATGAACAGTCCCAGCCCAATATAGAAGGCAATTAGTGGCCACGACAAATAACTTGAGACATCTGGGGTGAAGTATGAATTATACTGACAGAACGCTCAAATGCACACTTTATTCTTGCCTGTGTAAGGTAGAGTTTTTAAAAGTCAGATATTGAAGGGTATTAAAAGACAATGCACCCAAGAAAAGATGTTTCTGTATTCGTAATGACGTCATTAGATGTCGCGTCGTGGTCCAGACGGATTAACAGGGTGCTTTTAGGAACAAATAGATTACAGACCCATAATTATGTATCTTGGAGCTTATCAAATATATTTACTTAAACAGCTTTCTTCTCTTTTCTAATGAAACGATATAATTATATTATATCCTTTATTGTACACAAATAAAATACTGTAGATAATTAAACTAGAGAAGACACAATGGACGGCTGATCTCTAGCTAGAGACACTTTCAGTCAACCAACAATTAAAGTAGAGACGGTATTTGTGAGGTCACCTCACAAATACCAAATACAAACAAACATGTCTATATAGGCAGGTTTGTTTATATTTTTTCATTTTCTCTTGTATATTACGCTACTTGCTTCGATTTATACCTTGTTCCTTGCTCCCTAAGCCGTTCTTTCACACCAATATCGGCTGCTGCTCGAGCCCAATGCCTGTCTGTTTTGTAGAATATATATTTGAAAGGTCCAAGCCCGATTAGCTTCGTTAACTTAAGGTAAAGATGTTTTATGTGTGATTTATGTAGCGAATGACTTAGGTTAATATTCAGTGAGTGTATATATACATATACAAAGTTAAATAAAATATTTTAACTTTAAGTCTGCATCGCTGAACAAAAATATGATATGTAAGTATTGTGTAAAAATGGTTTTTCTATTAAGAAAAGGCATAGGACCCGACTCCATAAATGCACGTTTGGACAAACAACGTTGTTAACAGACAGTCCACTTCTTGTTTCACATGTTTAAGGTGATATCTTACATATAAGATAGTTTATTATAAATAGAACATTTTATTCGTAGAGATTATTGCGGTAGCCAGTTTAAATCCGGAGGTCCCGGTTTCGGATTTTATTATGGACAGATGTTTTTTTAATGAATACATAAATTTTAACGAATTTATTAATGTAAATGTTTATAAAGAAAACTTTTATCACTGAATAATAAATATAATTTTTTTATTACTTAAGATAAAAAACATAAAATTGGATTATATGAAATAGGCACGGGTAATTAACACTTGTATAAACCTGGCACCAATTTATTTTGCAGAAAATTGGTGTAACTTTAAAGAGCTCCGTTCATTTGTAAAGTGATTAGTTAATTTAAATTAAGAGGGTTGCACCCTTGGTAAGACTTCGATTGGTCGAAACTCTGGATGGCACAGTAGCCTACTCCCGATTTTAGGGGTCGTTCCGCTTCCAAATTAATTAGCAGATTGGGATAGGACAGGGAAAATAAAGATTCAATCGATATTTGAACTTAAATCGATGTCATTAAGCGTCATTGAAAGTGCATAAATTGATGAAAATTGAATGCGTTAAAAAGCGGAGAGCCTATTTCTTATCTTTGCAACCATTTACAAAAAATATGTTTGTCATAAATTGAATAATTCTATTTTCAAAATATAGCAGTCTTGTTTATGATAATATTGGGACTTTGTTTTATAATATTTATTTATAGTTGTCTCAGCCTGGTCTACACTTAAAGAAATATTTTCGTGCCAGAAATCTAACTTTCTTAACTCGAAAAGTAAGTGATCACTTAGTTTTTTTTATTTACTTGACACATTGTATATGTTCGACCAGAAAGTGGTATGAAAATATTAATTGAAATGCTAATATTAGAATTACAGTTTAATAGATATTCTTATGGTAACATTTTCTTGTTCCATGAAATAATAAAAGAACTCGTTTATGTAGTAAAAACTATTTTGGAACAAAAAAATATATATTTTAATTTCTGTTGAAATGAAGGTATCAATTGGTATCTTTATAACTATTTAGTAAGTATTTTTATTTAAGGAAAGTGTTTTTAAGATAAGAAGTATTAATATGTTATGGTGTCTATTGGTTTTATTAATTTAGTTTTGATGCGATCTAAATAATACTATATAAAATAATACAAAACATAAACCAATTATTGTAACGCTTAAACGAATTAAATTAGATACATTTCACATATTAAATATTGATAAATTCACATTTTGAAAAGGCTCTGATGATAATTTTGTGAAGCCAATTACAGTGTGGCTACTTCACTTATTTGATTATTGTCACTCAATTTAATCATTTTGGTGCGCACAGCTGTAACTTGAGATGTGAATTCTTATGAGAAGAAAACTTTTGACAACTACTGATACTAAATATTCATCTAACAATGTAACAGACAGTAAAATTTTATGTCGAACTGGAAGATATCTTCGAATGTGCTCGTAAAGAATCTGGGATATCGTTACTCATTTTTCTCCATTCTGTTTCAGTGCAGGGGAACTAATGTTCCACTTCGAAATTCCCCTATAAGCAGATCGCGACCATGTTTTTTCGTATACAACTTTTTGTTTGTGTGCCTTTCTCTATCTGCCATTAGGCAAATATATATTTCCATCCTTCTCTCGCTATCGCGTGGGGTGGCAGCAGAAAATATGATACGTTTTTTGGGGGTAAAATTGATTTTGGGAAGTGTAGGAGCCATTTTATCGCGGTCTTGCGAGTTTCAAGTTTGACAATATTAAAGATAGTATATATAACTTACGTAAGCAAGAAAATATATTTTTTATGAATGGTAATTTATTGAATAGTTGATAATTCTTATTAGGCAAATATATATATGTATATATCTTACAAGAATAATTAAACGTAAAGAGACGTTTTTTAAAAATAAAAGGAAACAATTTTAGGTCATGGCAATATTTTTATACAAAACCCACCAAATGACTTCACACTACTTGACGATGAGTGGTAAGAAGAGTCTATTCGTCTATTTGCAAAGATAACTATTGCAGCAGTAATAAATACAATTCACTAGTCATTTCTACCTTACCGGCCCACAAGGTGTTCTCTTGTAAGAAGAATTACACATGTTCATAATTCAAATTGTTGGATTAACGAGAAAGATATATTTGTTTCACTTATATCTAATAGAATCTGATATAATTTTATTTGTATCATCCTGGTTCATCTAAAACGTCTTCATTTCACGTGATATTTTTTCAGGTTACAATATAGTGTCATTATTGTGAGTTCTTATCGAACTGCGAGCAAGGATCTCTACAAAAACAAGTCCGTTATAACTTAACTTGACTTATCATGGCGAAATTCATGTGATGCTAGACTAGTCAAATTATTCACACAAAATATACTTTGTTAAAAGTATCGGTATTTCTGTTAAATATTTATTAATTTCATGTTCTTATTTTAAAAAGTTACGCTACTGACATCGACAATAACACTTCACTTTTATGTTTTTATTATGGTAGCTGTCTATGCCTCTGAGTTACACACTAGTCATAAAATTCAATGTAGTACTACATAACATAGCCTTCTTCATTTTGCATTATCATCATAATAATCACACAAATGATATTCAAAGTTATTAAAACCGTTCCTAATTAGAAAGTTAATTTTGACATGGACGCAATAAAGTTTAAAATTTATTACATGAACTGCTTATGGAAAACCATCTAAAAGACGTAAAATAGGATATTAAAATCATGTTTGTACAATTAAGTTGATACTAGATAGATTTTTGGTCAAAATGACACAACATAATGTTTTATAACTGACTTTTACTGTTCATAAATTTTATCATGAATGAGTATTAAATGACCCCCAGAGGTAATTTTTGATAGCTACTGTTTTGATGCAGGTGCAAGGCTTAGTCTTTGGTGTCACCAGTAGATTAAAATATTTTAGTTTAAATGTCGATTTTAAAGTTTTGTTGAATTATTTTTGTGGATGAACAATGTAATGGTGTTAGTTTTAGGAAGCTACGTGTTTCAAATAAAGACATTATTTTTGTGTATAACATTTGGCTGCAATATTATTATTAAAAATACGAGTTTTAAAAATTGCAATTATGCTTAGTTTATTTTGGTAATAAAATTGCCTTTGAGTTGCATTCGGTGCTTTTCGTATTGACATCTTTTATATTAATGTTGGTACTACTGGAATAACGAGCTATTAAAGATAGAGTTAAAATTGATCACGATCAAGATTATTGGCACAATATTTATCTTTTTAATATCATGTTTATCATATAAAATGCGACATAAGCTGCAAAAACTATGTGACCTTACTAACCTATGTTAATAGAAGCAATTTTAGTTAAAATACACGAAGATCTTGCATTTAAAATGCAAACGATATTTTATTGTGTGTGGGGTGATCGCCAGCGAGCTAGAAAGGAGCAAAAGGTGGTCGGACTATTTCATTTCATAGGTAGATAGAGTAATAAAAAAAATTACAGTGCTTGTAAGTAACATACAGGGTGAATTAATTTAACTCACTCGCATTCAAATACAAATACAAATAGTACCTAACAATTCTGGTGTCAACAATAAAAACGACATTCAATTAAATACAGCCTTAAAGCTGTGATATACCATTTAAATTCATGAGTCCTAAACGTTATGACTGCAATAATAGTTAAAAGAACGGAGAATCAAGTATCCCATTAAAGTATTATCTATGGGTTAGAATAGAAAAGGTATGTTTATTCCTAAAACTGTGTAAAAATTATGTTAAACATTTCACAACAACTGACCGGGCATCGTCCTGTCCAGCTTGACGCATATGTCGGATACTTCCAATACTGGAGACGGGGATGTGCCTTCGCGGTGACCAGGCTGGATGGACATAAACTTCAACCACATGAGACATTGACATGACAGTAAAATAACAATTGGACATTGACGTCAGACAAGACGAGCTGATTAAATATAGTTTTACAATTTATAGACGACGACGTAACATAACCCAAATCGGGCATACAGCATTAATAATTAAAAATGTTATACAAAGAACATTATCTTTGTAACTTATTTATGAGCTTATTTATTAACAGTATTAAGTCCTCTGAGCAAAATATTCTTGACGAGTACAAAAAACTGTTTATGAGCCATGCTATGGATAGCCGTATTTTTAAGTTAAATTTAAAAATAAACTTAAAATTATGGCTATTCAAAGCTTTTATCTCGGTAGGTAGGGGATTGGACACCTTTATACTAGAAACAAATGCACTTGTGTTGTAGATGTTATTGTTAACAATTGGCATATTTAAATTATATTTGTCCCTGTTTAATTGGGTAAGAAGTCATAAATATAAATTGAATTTGCCTATTTTATAGTTCCAAAAATGCATAAATTTCGTTTCCTTTTCAAATTACTTAAAGATTTTAAGTTTTTAGCCAATCAACTACCAATTTTATAGTTTTATTTACATCGCCTTCAAATTCATTTCAATTTTATAGTGGATTTCCATTTCATCACCATAGTATTATGACAAATGTCACAGTGTAAATTAGACTTTAGATAAGTTATTTGATTATGCTTTTTGCACCATTCCGTACAAGTGGACCAGGGGTGTAGTATGCAGATCTTTGTAGTGAACGACCACTAAACAGATATTTAGAAGTTACTGACAAAATACTAAATATAGAAATTTAGTCTTTGAGGCAATCAATACAAACAAATGCATGTTTTTTTTCAACGAATAATAAGTAAACCTTTTAAATTACTTTAGTAAATCAAATTAATTGTTTAATTCAAGATTCTGCAAGATACCTACAAAACCCAAAAAAGCATTGTACACATGCTTATAGCACGTTGTATCACTCGAAAAACATTATATCAAATTATAAACGACTTAGAAGTTATTTTATTCGTTGGATAGACATTTAGATAAAGTCGATAAGTAGTTTTACTAGGTAGGTAGTTTGCAGTGCTCCGCTGTGAAGGAAAAGATTGTAAAAGCGAACTTACAGAGGGGGGTATTAAGATATCTTCTCAAAAGAATGTCCACGCACAAGTAATATCAAGTGATTTCTAGACTTATCATCAGATGAGCTATCTCTATTTGGTGTACTTAATTTAAAAATAAAACGTCAATACTCTTTCGTGATTACATTTCTCATTACTTATTAAGTATATTCCCAATCAAGCGCACGCGCATTCTCAGGGCTGTGAGCATAATAAAAGTGGTTCCATTTCGTTCATAGGGCTGTGAGTTAGTTTGGAATATACTGCTCATAATAACTTGGAAAATTGAGTTTATAATACAGACGTCATATTATTATATTTTATATGTGTACCTACTTATTTACCACTTCAGATTTTACTGTTGAAATCCAACATGTAAATTAACTATTATACCTTGCGTGCTAGAATAGTAAACAATCAGATAACTGGCAGCAGTTAAACATCAGCTCGGTTCACAATTAACCATTCAGATTGTAAAGATAACACTTCCAATGCAAATTGACCAAAAAAAAACATTCTCTAAATGGTTAACGCACTGTATAGAGCGGTGTTAGGTTTTTATACTTTTATTGTTTGTTATTTAAAATCAGTTCGCGTGTTGTATATTTGCATAAATAAGTAGCCTAAATTACTTATATCTCTTTAACGATAAATTAGCGACTTATCAACTGTGTGATATAAGTTTGTTATTAGTGTGTTTTGTATAATTTTTCCAGTACGTAAATTGGTTCGAATCCTGGAAGTCAAAGAACTACTCAAAACTGTTTCTTCTTTGATTAGGCTTCCATATAACAAAATTTAGGTATTTACAAGTAATAAAATAATGTAGTTTTTTTTTGTTTCAGATTCAACTGATGAAGACTTCAAAATATTGATGAAGATATTTTTTCTAGTCACGTGATCTTTTTAATATTTTAGTATTTTTTCGTATTGAACCATTTTCATTGTGAATATGATGGTGGGTACTGAGGTATTTAGTAGTAACAAAGATTTTGAATTGTTTGAAAAATATTTTTTTATTTTCAATCCTTCTTCGTCTTCTTATATAAAAATATATGGCTGTTCGTTAGTCTCAGTTCAACTCAAAAACGGCTTGACTTAATTAAATAATTTCAATTGTGTTTTATTCAGTTGAATTTAAGGATGGTTTAAAATTATAAAAGAACATAGGGAAAATCTTAAAGAAAAGCTAAATTTTCTAACTGATTTGCTGTTCAAAACTGTCATTTCTTCCATCTCTAATTAGGATAAGTTTTGATTGATGACTTTTGGTACTGACAGATTAGTTTCGGTGTTTACAAACTTCACCAAAATAACATATTTTTAATAAAAGTTATCATAATTTAGTAACCAATATTAGATGTCTTTGTTTGAGTGTTTTACTGCCTCCTCACCGGAGGTTTGATTAAGATTTAGGTAATTCTTCTCGGTAACCTGTTAGTTTATATTGCATTAATAAGAGCAATAGATACAACGCCTGCTTATTGATGGATGTTGTTTTGTATTATGCCATCTACTAACGTGGCTCATCTCTTCAATGTTGTCTTTATAATTAGCCATTTATAATTTGCATATACACCTAAGTCTGTTTTTACACGGTAGATTGGTTCCAGAAGAAGCCGTGTAAAAAAAGACATTGATCTTATACAAAAATGGGTGATTTGTTCCTAATCTCTAAAACCTATTAAAATTAGAGAAAAACAAGAATTTTTAAGAACAAGAATTCATGTTTATTTTATAAAATCAAATATATAATGCTTATTTTCACAAGCATAGTAATTAATGATAAAAAAGATATGCACTCTAATCTTAAAAGTAATATAAATTAAATGTATGGCAAGTTCAGGAACTAAAAAACTATGTTGTGAACGAAAAGAATAGGTTATTCAATTTTTAAGGTAAAAAATAAAATAAAATAGAATAAGTGATAATCATAAATACAACAACATAAATTTAATTGCTGTCGTCATCAGTTACATATTCAATTTTCAAACCGTGTTATATCAAAACCGTGTACAAAAAGACCGTGTAAAAACAGACTTAGGTGTATACCAAACGTTACAGTTTTTAACAAGACCTATATAATTGTTTAAAAAATTTGCCTTTATTTATGAGAGAAACAAGTGAAAAGTTTGGCTTATTACATAACCTAGCTGATTCAATATAGCTCGATATTACATTAGTTGATTGACCCATCCGTGAATAACCATAGTGAAAGTTGCTTTGTTTTTGTAATAGAAATAAAGGCGCTCAACCAACTCCGACAGCGAGTACTGGAACAGTAATCGTCAATCAACGTGTATGTTACCTGTTAAAAAGAAATGCTTCATATAAATCAAGATGATAACAAAATGAATTGCTTTCATGAACACGACTATAAATATATAAACGCTAATTAAAGGTTGCTGTTAAGATATGATTGATCTTTTCCGTGCATTAAATGTACAGAAGGACGCACTGTCAGCGTAACAATTCAGTTCAAAATAACACTTGTAACAAAGTACTTACGAATGTTAAACTGTTAAGCTTTATCAGTGGACAGGTGTACTGGACACGTTCATTTAATTACTATATATACTATCGTGAATAAATGTTATTAATGTAAATTTGTAAGTAGTAGGGTTATAATGAGTATTTTGATTGATCATAGTACTAAGATAAAATAGTGTATAGTTTAATATGTTGCAAAAAAAATCTACTTTGTATTCCTCCAATACAAAATGCTAATTTCATATGTAAGTAAAGACCTAATAATATTCTAACTCTCACATCTAATATATTAGCTAAAGTAAGCATCATTAAGAGCTTGTGTCATGGATATTAGGTAATGGATAGATAGGTATATTAATTAATACATAGATATTATTTATTTAGCACTTTATTGTACATAAAAGAAGTAAAAGGTTTATATACAATGTTTGAACATGACATTGTATTTTGAAATTAGAATACAAAAAATATACACACATAATTATGTCACATTGCTACTCGTTCTACACGTGTTGTCTCTGGACAAAATATACACAGAAAGCCTAAGACGCTCTACGTGTGCAATATAATAATGGGTTTTGGATGCTGTTGAGGCTTCCACGTTACTGTGGTACGGCAGGGATGTTGGTTAAAGTACAAGTGAATGGCTGCCATGCAATAATTCGTAAAAGTATCGCTTTCCTGTTGAGGCCTGGCGGTAGCAACGGCATCCAGAACACTGTGGCTGAGAGGGAGGAGAGTTCCTGTTGTGGTACTAGCTGATGATGCATATCACACCACTTTTTATTTATTGAAAGCGGGATATACATACTCTTGTATTTTAGTAATTACAGTCCTATTTATATAGTATGTTAGTTGTTTTTATTTTATAAATTATAGTTCTTATTAACATGGAATAAAAATAATGTTACTAACAAGATTATTCACCTCCATAAAGAATTATTATATCGACAATCAATAATAATAAAAATAAAGTGCTCTCTCGATTATCCCTAGGTAAGTAGTGCATGTTATACTTATGTAAATGATTAGCCAAAGGGACACGTGCTTCGACTCTTAATGCCTGTTTATGGTGGATTATATTTTACTTGTCTGATAATTCTAATATTCGACAGTAGTTAGACCTTTAGGTAAGATATAGTATTGGAGAATTCTAACCTAAAAGTTAACTAAAAGTCATTAAAATATGGATGACAGTGTCTTCAATAAAGTAACAACCTGTGCGATCATTGATAAGTATGCAATTAAATATTTTAAAATAACAATCAAATTGGTTGTAAAGTTAAATTCATCTGGAATTGCTACAGATAATTCAAGCTTCTTGGAAGTATTTGTAGCAATTTCAGTATAATCGATCATTTGTTTTATTATAGAGTGTAGTTTTTTTCTTTTTTCTTGTCTTAATAGGTATTAAGTTTCGTTCTCATCATCGCGTATAAACACCCTGTCATTCGACTTGAATGAACAAGCGCATTATGTTAATAAGTTAATAAACAATTTTAGTGCCCATTGTCCCAACAATCTGTTAATAGAAAACATTAAAAGACACCCTTAATTATAGATATGAATATAATTAACTCTGCATATTGAGAGGCATATTTACGGTATTATAAATTTTAATATAATAATTTTTATGACGTCCTGTAGAATTGGCTGTTATGTAGGATTTGATGTGGAATGTTAAGCGATATTTTTTAAACTCCATTAGCTAATGTATATGTGCGTAGCGAAAATAATGTATGAGCATAGCCATGGATCATAGGATGGTTCTATGAGCCGGACTTGACTCATGAATTTGAAGCAAAATATATTGGCATCTAATATTTGACCTTGAAGTATACTTTTACTACCACAAAACAGTTTATTATATCCAGTTGTAGAGAAGACGCCTTCGGCATAGAGGGCGGAAGCAATCGCAAAATTTATGGAATTTGGCACGCTCTATCGAACTTATGTCGAATCTCATCAAGCGATTCAATTGCGATTATAGAAATGCATCTTGTCTTGCTCTTGTGCGAGATAAATGACCATATCAGTTAAAGTTATAAGTGTTAACTAATTACAATTTTATTAAAATTATACAATACGTACTAAAATTGGTAAATTAGTTTGGTTTGGTCATATGTAAACGAGAGTAACAGCAATATATTTTATTATTAAAAGTGACAGCTTCAGCCGGTCAGGTAAACAAGCTGCACAGAGTTAACTCCAAATGCATTAACATACTTAAGTCTCATAAATATTTATATTCAAAACATGTAATTAAATGGAACATAACAATCGAAGGTTCAGGTCAAAAAATTGTTGAGAATTACTCATGACGGTAATCGTTTTATCAGCGATCTATGAATTTTAAATATTTGGTCATTTTTTAGTGTGACGCTGTTGAAAGTATTACCGGATTGTAGAGATGGCTTCGCACGATAAGCGGACGTTAAGTTATGCCTTTGTTTGAACTTATGTTGTAAGCTTGGCTTAAGAATAAAACACAAAGTATTAAATTTAATCCTTATAAAGATTAATAAATTCATTTTCGGTTAAAACATTGGCATAAAGATTTTATAATGTTGTATTTGACATGATAATTAAAAGCATTTTCTTTGTGTTTGCACTCAACCTACTTAACATTATATTAAGGTATTAAAATATCAGATTAAGTATTAGCAATTAAAATTTATGGTGTCGCTATTTTTTGTTGCAGTTAACAAAAGTGATGGTTACAAGTGATATGTTAAATTAGTAAAAGTTAATAAGTAAAAAATTGGAATAATTTAGATCTTATTGCATGCTAAGAGTCCCTACGCCCATGGTATCTGGTATATAATTATGGTATGGAAGCCAAAACATTTATTAAATATTACAATTCATTTCACTGTATTTTCAATTTACCAATCAGTTATACAGGATGGAGGAACACCTTAGAGTGTCTCTTCTAATCTATATGAAGCGAAACTGCCATTATTTGTGGTTGCGTCTCTTGTTGTAAGACAGTATTATAAAGAGAGATTGACTATAGTACCTAGTGGAGAGTGCGATAGAGATAGACTTTTTTCATATAAATAGTAAGGTATTTAGAGTGATCTTCTAGCTGGTTTGAAATTTTTATTTTATAAGACATTTCGGTGTTAACAAATCTTTATTTAGTTTAAACTAAACTAAATGATAATTTTTGGGGACCGCATTCATTGTCATTTATGCTGCAGTGGTGATATAGGAGGTACGGTCAGCAATGAAAGTAGCTTAATACAATCATATAAAATATTATTAATTAACTTGATTTATTTAAGTCGAAAAATAACTTCTAATTAGATTACTTAACCTGTTTTGATATTGTAACTTTCTTTTGTTGTTAGCTGATACTTAGAGCTAAATAATACCAATAAGCGATATTATTTTATTTATTTTAATGTTCTACAATAATAAATTTAAGTAGACTCCTAGACTGTAACTCGATATATGTAATTTATAGGTATTAAAATTCTTCTATGGGGCGAGAACTTATTTCCAAGAGGGCATGTAATTAGGGTATAAAATAAGTGTTTAAAACATATTGCTAATGAGAGGCAGTCTTTTTGTGATGTAATAATTTGACAGTTTAATTGGTGCATACCGTCAAGGCATGATGCCCATCGCAATTTGTAGTCAGTTAGTAAAAAAACGGGATTTTAAAAAAGGAATACCTAGGCAGCAGGTGATATTGGTATAGTTACCGGATTTTAAACCTTCTCTGGTGAAAGCGTTAGAAAATTGCCTTCATAGACCTTTAAAGAGGAAGAAATAATTATAACAATATTAGACCACACACTGATTTCAAACACTAACTTTATGGAACAATGTACATAGTTGAACACCCCTCCAGGATATAGATAATATCCTTCAGATATTATATATCTATATTTATATCTATAGACCAAAGACTTCAAAACGTACGTAGTACCAATGTTGACGTACGGAACCGAGACGTGGTCGTTTACATTGGGCCTCATGAGAAAGCTCCAAGTCAGTCAAAGGCAAAGGCTTGCTCACAGTTTCTTCGCGTGATCGAATCAGTAATGTCAAAATCCAAAAAAGAGCTTATCTAACTGACGTATCCCAAAGAATTGCAAGCCTGAAGTACTGTTCACTGTGGACAGGACACATTGCAAGGAGGACTGACGGCCTTTGTGGGGGCGGCTCTCAAATGGCGGCCGCGTACTGATAGATCAGCGTTTGGTAGACTTTCCACACGGTGGACCGATGATCTGGGAAAGATCACGGGAAGTAAATGGATTGAACATCATAGGGATGGGTTATGTATGTTATTTATATTATTTTTGTGACAGTTACGCGAGGTACTTGCGAACCTACTATTATAGTAGAAAAGATCTAAGCCGTTACACCACATGAAACGTCTAAAGATACCGCTGACGATAGCTCCTAGGAAGATAAGTGTCCACGATAGCCTTATTTAAATTGCAATAAATATTATTAATTTAAACGTCTTAGTCCCTTTCTTGGTTAACATATGGTTTAGATACTCGAAGTGGATACCAATAAGTTTTTTTTACTGAATTTCACTTAGAGTAAAATCAACCTGATTAGACCTGGGTCTAATTAACTGATTGAGCGGTTGGTTTTATGTTATCGGCAATAGAAATGCGTAGGTCAATGAAAGCGATAGCGATAGATTCAGATTTAGATTATAAAGGGGCTGGTTGTCGCAGTGAAGTTTGAGAGATATTAATAGAATGAAAATTGATATCCAATTGAAATACGATTTAGGAAATTAACTTAAATTTAATCTTAATTTGTAGGCAGAAAGAGACACCGTCGAGGTTTCATTGATACAATCTGAGTATTAAAAGCGTAGCTAAGTTATATTAATAAGTTTATATACTGTTGAGAATTCACAAAATGAACTCAACGCGGCTATGTTATCAATTATGGCGAGTCGTAACAAAGTGACGTAATTAAGGTTATAAATTTAAAAACAATATGGCGACCAAGATGGCCGACGCGATAATCAATGGGACTCCGCAATAAACTGTATTTTAATGGTTCAAAACACCTGCCCGATTTGTCTCCAACTTATTATTTTGTAAGTTATTTTTTGACAAAGAGTTTTTAATGAAACTTCGGCAACTTGCTGCACCAGCCATGTTAATTACATAACCAATTTTGAACGATTCAGTAAAGTTGAAGTAAGACTTTTTGCTCCATTTTAGCCTTTAATACTGTATCTTATGCATTTATTTTTTGAAATTATGTGAATTTTTGAGGAACTGCTGCATAAATAATTACTCCGTTTGCCGGTATGTAAGGACGGATGTTTTTTCGAATTCGCTACTGTAACTAATTGTAATTTTTGTCTATAAGATGCTAAAATAATAGAAAAAGAAATTTATTTTGTGTAATTGACTTTTAAATTACTTATTATGTTTTGTTTAAATGTCAGATAAAATTCAGAAGTACCTAAATCGTGACTTTTTTTTGTTTTAAGTAAAATAATAAAAAAACTGCAATCTACGAAATTCTCCATAAACTACAGGATTTCAATGATATCTGATGTTTATCGTATGTCAACATTGGTGACATAACTTACATATCGGCTAAAGAATAATAAATGTCGACTTGATACTTAAGAAATAGAATGTAGTACAGTTTTCTGGATTTAATCCTATTCATACGGCGTTGCATTTTGCTGCGACTGGCGTATGAGCTGTAAATATACGAAGTGTTTGTGAACGCGCCGCTCTACGGACTCTTCACTGGGGTCTTCATCTTAAAATAAAAAGAAAGTAAACAGAAAATTGAATTGATTAGAACATCAACAGGTGGTTGAGATTACGCGGTTTCTGCAGACACTTCTTAATAATTCCATTTGTTCGCTCTTCCGGAGTGTTTTAACGATTTTGTGTACAGATCTGGGAACAAAGGATATGGTATTAGCTAACGGAAGAATACTTGATGCCGTCTTAGATATTTAAAGCTTTTTTTATACATCTAATGTAGTAAAGTTTAAATTAATTATTTATGTTTTAACCGACTTTAAAAAAGGAAAAAGTTCTCAATTCCACGATATGTTGGTTTCAAAGGGATAATTTAAAAAATACTTGTCAGATCTCGCTCAAATTGAAATGGTACCGGCATTCGAATATATAAAGAGCCTTCAAATCAGTACACCTAATAAAAGTTATGAGCTTACATATGCCCATTGAGCGCGATCTGAAAAATATTTTTTAGTTATCCTTAATAATGCGTAATAAATTGCATCTTCTACGTTAATGATATTCTCATATTTTTACCAACGGCGAAGAGACAGGCAATTTGATTATAAAAACAGTCACCCATCTATGTCTGACTTTACAATTTAAACTTACAAAATTAAAAAAAAAACAAACAAAAAATAAAAATAAAAAATAAGCAAAACGAAAAACCGACCAGGAAACATTTATCGAATTAGCAAAGTATTTTTTGGAGATGTGCTCAGTTGTTTTCAGAAAGTGCAGCCCGGATTTTTTTGTGCAGCATCGATTAGTAAAAAAACAGACTCGAAACGTCAATAACTACGAAAGTAATGACCATTTTAAATTTCAAACTTTATATTTTTTAATTGTGTATATTAAATATATTATGTTAACATTAAATGTGTTTTAATTGTGTGAGTGTGTACGCTAAGTAGCCTACATCTGGGTATTTAATTTATAGTAACTTAAGGTTTTCAATATTTCTTCACACAAGCCGTTGTAGTTTTCATATTATTTGGCAGGCGAAAGAACGTATTTTATTATCTTAACAGTTACATTATAGTATCTGACTTTTAATTTTTTTAAAGGAAACAGAACTGTATTTTAACATAACGAAAGTATCTACTTGTATGTTTGTTAAAATATTTGTTAAAAGTTATGTATCAATTTATTATAAAAAAAAGTTTGATAGATTTTGACACTGTTAAGTTACTAGTTATCGGTAGCTCAGCTATGAAACCTGGAAAGGTCGTGGGTTCGCATTAGTTCCGTAATTTTTGAACAGTTTTCTGAGGAACTTAAAAATAGTCAAAAATAGTTATATCAATAGGAATCGTCCATACTTAATGCATCCTTGTAAGCCACCCACCCCAAGCTACTCGTTTTTGTCTCGATTTACTTAAAGATTGCATTCTGTTTCTCTTTCTGTCCCATAATTAGTGATTACTCTGTCCACGATTACCACTAATGGGACGAAAATTGTTAGCTGTTTGTCCCAGATGTGAGGTCTGGGGATTTGTTGGGGTTGTAACTTTTTTTGTTTCATCCTAAAATATATTTATATAACGTATTTTATACACAAATATTATTAGGAATAGTTTATGATTGGTTTCAGTCATTCCGCTTCAGTTAAGATAGGAATGATTAAGTATCTTTTTCTATTATAATGATAATAATCTATTGTCGCTTATTAAATTTATTATAAGACCACTCAACTAATCGACCGACAAACTAATTTTCCAGTATCTACTTAGTGTTTTAGCTCCCAGATTTGAATCAGGTATTTGTTCAAGGGAGATAGATGATTGTAATTTTTTTAACAAATTTATATACATATATTTATATACATATTACTGTCTACATTTCTCCGTTATCTAGTATCCATAAAACAAGTGCTTAGTGATCAATTACTTTGGGCAACATAATAGGTTCCAGTAGATTGATGATTGCCTCTTCCAAGTGATCGTCAGTTCTCTGTTTTTACACCCCCTGTTTAAAAAATGACCGAAGGGACATCACCTTCACTGCAGGATGCAAAATAAAAGTTCCTTGGATGAAATTAGGTGGTAGAGTTATAATGTTTAAGTCCCATCGAGTCCGACGTAACTTGTTATCCCCTGGATAACTAGAATGCGTGCTGGATATTCCACAGAGAGAAAAACTGTGCTTAATAAAAAGAGAAATATTATATTTGTTAGTAAGTAATAAGGAGGGCA
This sequence comes from Acentria ephemerella, assembly GCA_943193645.1. Classification (NCBI taxonomy): domain Eukaryota; kingdom Metazoa; phylum Arthropoda; class Insecta; order Lepidoptera; family Crambidae; genus Acentria; species Acentria ephemerella. Next base: position 2,472,072 of record OW971887.1, read on the forward strand.
AGACAGGAGAAATGAGGTAATATAAAAAAAAATAAACTTAAGTCTTACAATGTGTTATTTCCCCTAAATAGCAAGTCCAATAATTAATGACAACTGGTGTACAAATGATCCACAGGTTGAAAGTAAAAACATAAAAGAGATTTATACAACACGTTCTTTCGTAGCATTGCGGGTTGTTCCGGCAATGGCTGCGTCGCACTTCCGGTTGCCTGCTTCCGCCATTTTCCTCTGCAAGGCGAAATCATTCTTTTTTCTAGAAAATAATAAATTCATGGTATGATTGCTGTGGGGTACATAAAAAATATATTTTTTTAAATAAGAAGTACAGCAAATGACGCGACTCCGCCTGATGGTAAGCAGTATGCGGAGTCTATATAGTAAGATAGCCAGTGCACATAATAACAAATTCAAATAAATTAATGAAGCAAAATCAACAGTATGTTCATTCTCAAAATAAACTGTAAAAAGGTTTACTACGACATATAATAAAATAATTATTAATTTACAATTGATTTTTTAAAACCCCAGAATTGAATCACTAACCATAAAGGTTCAGAAGATTGACGACGCACCATTTTTTCTTAAAACGCTAAGGAAAAAGAGAGCATTTTTCCATTTTGCATTACGCTACATTAGTGTGGAGGTTGGTGACAAAATTTATGACGTGCATTTGTTTAATTTATGACATCGTCGAAAGATGGCGCTTCGCAATGGGGTGCTTTTGTACCCCCTGAGTTGTATTGACTGCGATAATGCAATATAAGGCTCGGTGGGGTTAAAAGTTTATTGGATTTTCTAAACTCCAAGACTTTAGCTGGAAATGGAACTAAGCATGAATATATGATCAAACACGTACCATAAAGACAAACTACCTTTAAATGAGGGCAAACTAAACTACCGTAGCTTTGGGATTCATATTCAAAATATTACAATGTAATAAGAAAAAAATTATAAATTTTCAATACAAGTGGTCATGAGAAAAAATATTTCGAACCCATTCAGGGCATAGAATCCTTATTATCTCTGCAATAAGAGTTACAAATCATATTATGGAATATTAAAATAACATTGCTCGTGACTGTCCCATCTCTTCTTTCAAACACCATTAAGCTACGATACAAAATCACTTATATTCTTTTAAGGTAAAGTGAGGTTTTCATAAAGTCACAATATCAATTACAAAACTGACTTGCTCATCCAAGTTAAAAGCTACAGAACATTTACCGATCAAACATTACCTAAGGGTGCACGGGTGCGCCAAATTGGGTATTGTATTGTATATGATTAAGCTGGAAAACATTTGAAGGCAAAATATTAGATATATATAATATTAGATAGCCAAAATATCTCTATGCATAGACGGTTGCTTGACAACGCCTATACGTACACTGCAAGCTATAATAAGATCAAGATATATAAATTAATTTTGTAGGTGTCTCGCCCAGTGGTCAGTACACCTGTCTACTGAAGCAGAGGTCCCGGGTTCGAATCCCGGCAGGGGTAGATATTTGTATGATGAGTACGAATGTTTGTTCACGAGTCATGGATGTATCTACATAAAACTATAACAAAGGTTTAAAAAATATATTTGATAGAAAAATAAAAATAAAAACGAAACGAACTAGAAAATATAATGGATTTTAGAATATTTCAGTATGACAACTGCCGATTTATCAGATCAAAAAGATTTTCTATTAACATAATTACATTTATGAATCTTAAAAACACTAAAAACTCAGTATATTAGACAACATAAATTTATATTATCGCTTTGACTGGACATCATGGTTTGGAGGCGAATGTTTTCCCCATCCTTTGTTCCACGGCTAAGAGATACAGTAGCGTTCACACACGAATGCTTCCCTTTTTAATCCGGGGTGGATTTTTCTTCTGCAAAGGAATAGCGCTGTAATGTTAAGGGCAAGATGGATTTCTTTTTGAATTTTACTTTTGTGAAAGTATATTTTGATCGTATTTTTCATATTGTATTCTTCCGTAAGTAAACTTTCTTAAGAACAGTGTTTCTCTTCTTTTAAGGTAAAGAACATATAAATAAGTATTGAGCAGAGATTATGAAAAAACTAAAGACTTGTTACTTTTCGACATAACGATCTTCTTTGCTGACTAGGTGATTATAATTAAGGTCTTATAGTTTTAGTCAAGTCAATAACGTAACTTGCTGTCTGTAAGCTTTTGCATATGATGGATGTATCACAAAGTTAAGATTCTAAGTATCATAAAATGATCAATTATAGTATTTAAAATAATTATTGTTTATGAAAATATTAGAGTAATATAATACTTGTTCTGACACTCACACCAATAACTTAGCCCATATTAAGCAAAATTAGGGATAGTACTCGTGGAACATAATAACATATATATATTAAAAAGGACGCAAATACCATGACTTGTATTATACAAATACCGGGATTCTCACCCTGGGCCTGTAGATAAGACCTTTTCAACTTGGTTGTATTTTTTTATTCAGTGTCTTAAGTTTACCTAGAATACTTCTTGGCTACTTCGACCAGACTAATAAAACAATATATCACAGAAGATCTTGCCCTTAATTTTTTCTCCTTATAACAGAAACATGTTGCCCCCGTATTTTAATGTTTCCTTCTCACAAAGCGGCGTAAATAAGTTCCTGTTTACTGAACGTATTGTTTATCAAATTGCATTGCTTTGTTTAGTGATGTTGTCTCAACTGGCACTGGTATGCAAGAACCTCAAATTAAATTTTTATGAAGGAGTATTTCAACAAAGAGATTATATATAACCTTTTTTGATATCTGCCTTTTTTAGTTGAACCTTTCATGTCTCAATAGCCCTTTAATAGAATATCTATTGTGCTTTATTTTTTTAGTCATAAGTGGTGGGAGCAAAGGTAACTAATATAAATTATAATAGGTATGATGCTACTTTTTTAGTAGCTGTAATAATTTGGTCATTTGGTCTTTATCGATCTCACTTTAACCATAGAATATCAATTGCGTCTATCAATAGTTTTTGGTAACATAAATTACAATTCAAAAAAAATGATAATTTATTTGTATACTCACTAGGAATTTGCATATGTATTATGTATTTCACCATCTATACCACTTTCCTCTATTAATAGATAATATAATGACTTTTGTTTAAAAAAAATTAATAATGCAATTTTATTTACAATACTTTCATTTCGTGGTCAACTGTACCTTGAATATTAAAAAAGGTAATTTAAATGAGAACAAGACACTTGTAACTTAATTCTATTTATACTCGCTAAAAATAGCGCCTACCTTGAAATTTATCTTCCTCAATCTGTACTGAGTAATTTTAAAAATAAAAGAATGTAAAAATAAGCTAAATCTCTTTGAAGTTTTTACTTACTCTATTTAAATAACATACAAATTATTAGGCAACCATTTGTATTTTTTTATATTTTGTTTAGAATTATCAAGATAATTAGTTCTTACCCAATTTGACTCCTTCGTGTAAAATGAATTAGCAATGTAGTCGACATGCTAACGACTAATATTAAATTATATCATAGCGTTTAACTCTATAATAAATATGGAAATTATATTTTAAGTTATATGTGAAATTGTTGAAATGACGACGTTTTAAGGTAAAAAGATAAAAATATTAATATGGTAAATAAAACAAATACATAATTTTTCAAGTAGGCTAAATAAGATAAAAATGCTATTGACTACGTACACATAGGTTACCGCCAGCAACTTCAAAGAGGGTTCCCGACGGCTTCGCTTTGATCCCGTCGGCTTCGACTGGTGCATGGCGGACGGTTGAACTGATGTGGATACGATGAAAGTACTTCAGTTTTACTTACCTAATTATTTAAGAAAACTGTAAATTTACTAAAAAATTGTGATTAATTAATTTTTTTAGCGCCGCTCATCATAGATTTTAAACATTATGACATATTTTATTTTGTAAAACAAATGACTATTTATCAAAAAAAAAAAGATTTTCATAAATAATATTGTGGTATTTATGCTTATATCTTATATAGTTCATTTAAAAATATATTTCTTTCATTCGAGTGTGAAAATCATTAGTCATATCAAGTTTAGCTTACAGTGTTTAAATTAAGTATAATTGAGTGACCATCTTAGCTATCTTCACATATGGACTCCTCTACTGCTTATCATCAGGTGGTGTCGTGTCATTTGCTGAGTTTTTTTATAAAAAAAAAACAATACAGCGAATTTTTTGTATCTTCACTGACATGATCACGAAACAGAGGATTCAGGTATTCGGATAATTAAGCATATCTTGTTTTACATATATGTCAACATAAAACAATAAATAAAAGAACTGTCATAAATTTAAAACTATTTTGTCATAACCTTTCAGCTATATATTAATACTATATAACTTTATAGTAAAAAAAATTACACATATAAAAACTAAAATAAAAATATCCAAAACAAATATAATAGAGAGAGCTAATTAATAGTAACATTAACTTTTGTAACTTTACTATGAGTAATTACAAATTTTGTTTGTAATGACAAATTAAAATTGAAATTTCACAAACAACCAGCAATGACAAATAGCTGTTGCTATAGAACACTGTTCAACAAGTTTATCAACCCGTTCCACTCGCCCCAATTCCTGGGGCAGCAGAACTGGGGTGAAAGTTCAGGGCTGGTCAAGGTGAAGGCGACGCCATTAGCGTCTACACTTAGAACAACTCCGGCCCACGCCGTCTTAAGATTTATACTAGGACGGAGTGAGCTCGATACTTTAATTATGATTATCAAAAAGTGGTTTCTGCTATCAAACTCATTGGCTTAACGATTCCGAAAACGTAATAAAGTACACAAATAGATAACGATCAATTTTCATTTGATCGTTGACCATATGATTAGTCCTTACCCTATTTAACTTGCTCCACTTTTTAAATAAGGTACCTTTTGCATAGTGTGCGTAACATAAAACTTGCCATAGTAAAATTATTAGTAATTGAGTTTTGTACAATAATGCTCAATTTCCAATACAAAATTATCCTTGACATCTCTAAATTTGCAGGTTAGGACAATTTACAAAATATTACAATCTAAAGAGCCTTATGTTATTATAACTGATATAATGGAAACTAATTAGATTTTTTAAAATTGGCTCTACAGTTCAAATGAAATACAAAATTTTAATATTTTGCAAGTGTTAAAAGCAACCAGTCACCTTGTACGAAGTTGGCTAAGTAATAAGATAATGACGAACAGTCCCGGGGTCGGGATACGAATTAAAACGAGCTCAATGTTCGTCACTCTGGCGAGACTTGTTTACCTAATAAGTACGTTGTACCTGATCGTGTCTTATAAGAATGTTGTTTTTATAACAATAAAATACTCATGATTATAAAACGATTAATGTTTTCCTTGTGTGATACAATGATTTTTGCTATTTTTTTTCGTTAACAATTTATAATAATTATAATTATTTTGCAATGCTCCTCTTCTAAATTCTTATTTCTTCAGAATTAATGAATCCCAATCTTCACTTCAATTTCTTAGCTACACACATCACTTGTGAATTTATAAATATCTAACCTAATTCTAACCTAATTCTTGGAACTTATAATTTACACGCGATTTCATTAAAAAAACTCATTAAAAAAAACTGATTTTATTGCAGTGGTCTTGCTGGCCTGTCTCACACTTCGTTCCTTGTTTATTTAATGAGTGAATCGGAGAGACGTCCTCGTTATGACGTCACTACTTCTTGAACACTTCGCAAAAGTGAGAAAGAAGATATTTTACGGGAATATTCGTAGGTTTAAGTGAAATAGCAAGATCAGCTGAAAATGAATGAACAGATTTTCTCATGAGACGGTTCTAATGAAATCAACATAAAAGAAATGCTAACGATCGCCAAGGTCATTTGTGTTTATCGGCGACATGTTTTGTTAGTTTTGAGGTTGTGCTTGGAGAGTACTGAGTCCTTATTAAAAAGTATTAAGTAATTTTCAGTTTCATAATAAAACATAAATTTATTTATATGGTCATTAGGGTTAAATTATATGACGCATTTTTGTGTATGTATGATAACTAATTTTACGTGACGGAATCGATGTTTAAAGTTGTTTATTCGATATAGTATAGAGAGAGGTGATCTTCTGAAGTAGTCCCATTGTAACCAAGTCAGGATCTGATGATAGGATCCCACGGAAACCAAAGGTAACCTCCAAACATTAATGTTACGAATTACGTGTGCGATATATTAATATTTAAGGCTATTAGGGTATTTTTACTTAACGACAAATGGACAAAGTTTAGGCAGTTTTTAGATGTGTACTGTTAAACTCCATCTAGTTCAAATTGTTACTAATTCACTTAGAAGATTTTGACATTTGCTCCGAAATTATCTGCAGATATTCAACCCAAATTAACTATAATTATATCATATAATTTTATCAATTATATAAGATCGAGTAAAATCGTCACCATGATTGATTTTAGATGTGTTATTTAGAATTTGTAATCTCCAGATCTTGTTTGCTTCCAATTGCACGTGTTCTTCTAAAATAAGGAAATTAAATACTAACAGTAGAGATCACAGTGATATAATTGGACAAGCTAAAAAGAATGTGACATAAAAATAGAATACAATATTATTAGAAAAAATATATGTCATAAACTATGCAGCCAGGGTGTTGTATATTATAAAGTTATATTATAAAAAAGGTTTGGTCTAACATGATCCTCTTCTAAATGACTCTAGCGTGGTAGAACTATGTCTAAGACACGGGTTTCTGTCATATTGAATGAGCGTCCAGTTGGGACACAGAAATATTATTATATCTAATTGTACATAAGCTATTGGTGATACATAATTACTTATATACGAGAAGACAATTGAATGTTAATATGATTAAATGCTCAAAAGGAGCTTGTTGGTGTATTGGCTCGAACGTTCTGGTTTCGATAACGAAAACAAAGCAACTTTTGCCAAGGTTGGTTCTGGATGGGTCAATAAAATTTGTTAAAAAAATTTTCTCTAGCTACTGGTATCCAGGCACGTTAAGCGTTTTTTATGGTTGTTATGGCAACCGCTTTTAACCACAAACCTATATTGTGTGGTGGTGTTATTGCTAAGCTCCTCATATATCTCTCCCATGAAGGCCTGTGCCCAGAAGTAAGGCCTATATATACAGTTGATGTTGATGACGATGTTTATTCAATGGAAGTGTAGATAACATTAGTAATAATCTCATTGAGATAAAGATACACGCGTTCCGTTTTTAATTTTCTTTTAAATTTATGTTGATTTCGTTACCAACGTAAACCCATTTCACGATTTCTTTTTTAACATTCGTGAAGGCTGCAGACGTATTCATAGTCAAGATGATACTTTTATTTCGATGTTAATGAAGAACTGCAATTCATATGCCAGATTAATAAAGAAATCTTGAATCAGGCAGATTAATTTATTCCATTTTGTTATTTATTTTTGTTTTTTTAAATTTTTCCAATTAGTAGTAACAAGAAACTAATAAGAATTTTAAGGAAAAGTGGTATCAATTATGGAGTTTATTTTTAAAATACAAATGAGACTTATAAAGCCTTTACACACAGACAGAAGTAGCTTGTTCTTTGAAGAAAATAACACATTTTCCTTTATTTAGTTAACTCAGAAACAAAATCATCAAATTGATCGACTGGAAACAAAAAGTGATCTAATAAGGAATATCATTTTAACGATTTTGAAGTATAAGGTGAAATTCTAGTTTATGTAGTCAAAGTCGAAGTCTTAAAAATAATTTTGTGGTCTTATTGGGGTCTTTATCGAAGAACAACACGCAAAAATCTCAGCAAAAGTATTCTCTCTCAAAAGAGAGATTGATTGAAAAATATATATAGATACACTATAAAAAACCATACTAATGTTAGTTAATTAGGTAATTGTTAGATTAAACGCGAATCAAATCTAGTACCTGGCATGGTTTTATTCAAATGTGCAATAAAATTATAACTTAAATGAATTACCAGCTGAGACTAGAACTATAGATAAGGTTTTAGCGTTTTTCATTAGGCAACGATCACATTAGGCGGGCGGACAGACGCCCGGATTATTGGATCCGACGGACGAAAGACTTCGATCCCGTTGCCTTTTTACTTTTTTTTTCCCAACTTTTTTCCGTTCCTCCCGTCAGGCTGCGTCTGGAAAGCCTTTTCCTCTTATTTATTACTTATACGAAGCCCGAATTGGATATTTGTGAAAGGTTGAGTTGTTTACCAATGGGAAAATATTAGGTTTAAGAAGTCTGTTATTGGATGGAGGTACTTGTCTATGAATAATGATTTAAAATTAACTTAAACAAAGTGAATTGATATAAATTCACTTAAGTTATATCCATGATCCATTACTAACTTATTCTTTATCAATTAAGTCAATCGGATAGAGAGGATAAAACCTAATAAGAATATCATTTAATACAAATTAGATTTTACTGTTTCATTTGAATAAGTAAGACTTTAAATTTATTTCATTATACTTACTTATTACGTAGCTTAATATTTTCAAACATATCATCTATATATATCAAAATAAAGTTCTCTAAATTACTGTCACAAACAATATGTTACGGACAGTACAGCGTCAACACCTTCATTTTCAGACAGTAAGATTTAAGGGTCTGTCTCATTAGCGCTGGAGAAAGGGGTGAAAAACCATCATAGATTTTGAAACCGGTTCGCTAATTAAAAGATTTTTCGCGTGTAAGTTCTCAGCGAGTTTCAAACTGTAAAAATGTTGCAAGCGCGAAGCTTTAATTATCACTAATTAATGAGTTTGCCAACCCCTGAAAAAACTTGTTGTTCCATATTTAAAATTTGTAACGGTGTTTCCAAATTTCAAGTTCACTGTATAATCTTATTGGATGTATTCCAATTTTGAAGTTGAATAATGAAGATTTTAATGACGTATTAAAATATCTTAAGGATTCTTTTAAATTAAAATTTCCTTAGTTAAGCATTCGATTTGATAAATTAACAACACACACTGTAACTAACTTTTGTTCGTTTCGATCAAAATATTATTACGAAAAACATGGTAAGTATCTTTAATAATAACAAGTAAACCTAATAACATGCCTTGCCACTGAACCATCACTAATGAAATTGACATCGCCACACTCCACACCTAATTTAAAACTCCAAAAATACATTACACGCTGCGGGGAAATTCCCAAAAAACTTATCAGCGGTATCCACGGTACAATCCATCATCATTATGCCAAAACTCCGTTGCCAAAATTCAATAAAAAAAAACTTCTTTCACCCCATCTAGTGGCGGAGGCGCGAACCTCGACGAGTGACCCCACCACCCGTGGGGAGGTGCCCACCCCACGTCGTATCCCTTTTTTCTTTCCTCCACACCCTTATCCATACCTGTGCTTTCTTTATCCACAGCTGAAACTTTTTCTTTACAACCGTCTCTTTTTAACATACTACCAAATGCCACGCAAATGTGACTGAGCGTTCGCTATCTCTGTCTGTAGCAAAGAAAAAAATCTGTTTATAAAAATGAGAGTGTAGATGGGACACGGCTCTATTGGACGTATTGTGGGGTAATGTTTCATATGCGGAGGGGTGTTTTTGTATACGCGTTTGGATTGAAAAAAATGCACCCCAGCTAAAGCCGAATTTCTTTTAGGTACTACGGATATATTCGCTTTCCAATTTCGATAACAAAGCTTATATTTTTTCTTGTTCCCTTTTCCTTTTGTGCCTTTTTCCACGTAATAATTGTGTGGGCTTCGTTTTGATTCGGCCTTTATGTTTAATTTTGGTGGTGAGACGTTTTGACCGGGGGACTCCCTAATGTCCCAAGATGTTCACATGCTTCGCTTGCTCCACAAAGGCGTAATTTCTTCTGAAGATTTGGCTGTTTATAATTAGAGCAAATTAGGGTCGTTTGCTTTAAATAAGAAAAAAAAGTTTACATTAACAACCATAATACTGTTTTTAACTTTTTGATTCTGTAGAGAATATTTTGAATTCGATAATTAATATTTTGATGACAATATTGGGAACGTAAATCATACATAGACCACTAATATTTACAAGAAATTTATTCGATATAAAAAAAAATTTAATCATTATCAATTATGATAATAATAAGTACTATGGTACTAATATTAACTGAGTATGAGTAAGAACTATGATTCTTTATTTTATTGAAACGAATGCTAATTTAACTAACGTGAAGGTAGAATTATAAAGATCTATATTTAAAAATAAAAAACTATATATATCTTATATAAACGACCATGACCCGAAAGCTTTATCACACAAACATCTGACTGTATATTTGATATATTTTAACAAACATACCTATGTAAGCATCATTTGATATTTATTTTTCCGTTATCTACTATTCACAACATAAGCTCATAATGATGCGTTTTTATTTTAGGCTAGATAATCGATGGGAGTGTAACAATTATTTTGATATTATTAAAAATAGTTCTTTACTTATTAATAATGCATTTTTTTTATAATTATGATATATTATTATTAGGTATTGAACACGATCGTAAATCTACAGATTTGGCGACTAAATGAAACAGGAATATAGCAAAATAAAAAAGTCAAAGATTCCCAAAACGAAATGTAATTTTGAAATATTAATAATAGTTAAAAAGTTGTAATTAAAACGACGCTGTGTGCTTCTGACTATGTTAATAAAAACAGTAAGTACTGAGAAAAATTCATTCTTGTTAAGAGTAGTTTACAAATCTGAGCAGCTTATTTTTAATGCAAAGAAGACTTGCAGCTTTAAAAATAACAATACGTGAGCCTCAATAATTCATAAATATGTAGCGGGTTATACCATGTCGGAATTTCTCAACCCCTTTTCAGGTCGTAATTTTTTTTAGATGCATATTTTAAGTTGTCTCATTTTTATATTATTAATTTGTCTTTGTAATAAAATAATCGATATATATAACAATTTTGCCTTGGAATAAATAAAATAATTTGTGGATAGTCAGTCGTTTTCTTGCAAAGAACCTGGGAGCAGCGATCAGCTCCGACCACCGCCTTAAAAAACTCTGGTTTAAAAATTGTCCTGGTTTGGAATTGAGGCTATGTTATTTAAGATAGATAGAGACAGCATGAGGCTTAAACCTGGATTAACTTTAGACCACGTTTTGTAATAAAGCGGAAAAGTGTTTCAGATGAGAAGAACTAGCTTATCACAAAATTATTGTTGTTAGCAAAATTAAACCGAAAACCGTTCAGACCATAGATGGTACCTGACCATACAACTAAACAATACTTATGAACTAAAACTATGAAATAAATTAAATTCTCAAGAACTTAAATAAATATAACATCATTCACACACACAAGCTAGCATGCATTGTCACATAAGAACACGAAACGGTTTTTCATGAAACGGAATCGTAGTATGAAATACTATTAACCTTGTAAATTATTATGCATGATAAAACTTAAGACCTTATAATTGTAACATGATCCTAATTCGTATAATCATACTAAAATTCATTCATTCATAATGAATAAAGGCCTTTCTCGTAACCATCTATATGCCTTATATAGTTAAACGACATTTTTCATATTCGATCAAATGTCATTTATAATTGACAAAAAGAGATGAAAACCTATGTAAAGATAAAAGGTTTATAAAGTAGTTATTAGTAATTTGGTGTGGCTTTTTATTTATTAGACAGACAAAGTGAATGACAAAATATTTTATTCAACATTGGTAGTTTTATCTATATTGAACGCCAATACTTTGTTATCTGTTATTATTAGAACAAGCAAGAAACTTAACAATATTTCCCTCCACCTTTACACGTCATTATGAGTTGTAAGAAAATTTAAATACACTATTTATAAAAACATTTTATTGTTATGGTTTTTAAAATTTAACAATAAGAATATACTACAAAGCTGTAGTCAATGTAATAATTTCTGTTAATAACTCTCTGAGTGAACGTGGCCCAAGTTTATAAATAATACGTACATCTCTTTTTTAAAATAAATATCAATACATACTATCTTTAAAAATATATCGTATTTAAATTTTACTTGTCAACGCAAATGTAATATTCTATAATTAAAAAATATTAAAAGCAGCAGAAACTTACGGGTGATAATTAAAAGTTTTACATTTATTTGAAATTTTAAATTAGTTCACAATAGTTAAGCCCAGTTTATGCAAGCCATAATTATATTCACAAGGTATTATTACCGTAGACCGTTTTGGTATTCTAAAAGGGATCCCAATAGCACTAAAAAGTATCACCTTTTGCGCAGACAAATTAATCTTTATTATCATCACCGTCGACTGTTTTATAAAACTATTTTCGTAGAAGCAATAAAGTTGAAATTGCTATAATTTCTATAAGTTATTCGTACCTGAGTTCATCAAGTACAACCCTCATCCAGAATTCTAATAGGCAGGATATTAAAGTCTCATTACGTATCATCAAGTCGAGTAATAAAATTAAAGACAGCTTATTCTTATGTAATTCTATTGTTTGACAAATTTCAAGGAACACATGCAGGTGTCAATTGATGACTGAACATGACAATTTACTTATTTGGTAATTTAAAAAATAAAAAATATACTGCCATCCGCATAAGCAAGTGAATCACTTGACACTTGAAATTCATGATTATGACCGTACAAACTTAACTATACATCGAATTATTTTCGATCTTGTGTTTTGTTTGGACACAAACGTTTCTAATTGACATAAAAAAAACAAAACTCAATAAAGTTGTACTTAGGTACGTTAGAGGCGTGAAGAAGCATCATGCAGGTCGGAAAGATCAATAGTTTCACAAGCACTAGCCAACTTTTTATTTGGACTCCACTTCTGCTTACAATTAGGTGGAATGGAGTCATATGCTAGATATTTCTCTCAAACTCAGTAAGATAAATATCTACACTGTTTTTGTATATATAATAAAATATACAAAAACAGTGCAGGTATTAAAAGAAATAAAAATTTGTAATAGACATTCTGAGTGGTAATGATTATACAACATTTAATCTTATATCAGCAAAAAAACCGTTCTAGTTCACTATTATTTTTAAATGTTGATCACAACGGCACAATATGTCGGATGGAAAATTGGCTCGATTGTCCATACCTCCATAGATTTATCAAAATGTATATTTGACCAAAAACTAAAAGTATTGGCAAAGAAAAAAAAACAATTCATCCATGATTAGCCCAATAATAATTTGGAGTACTCTTAGACACAGCCGATATTAATATTCTATCCTCAGGAAAAAGTAAGCTTACTAAAGTTTTTTCGCCTAGAATTGTTTGAAAACAAATGTTACTGGGTTACTGAACAGTGGCAGGCCCTTATCATAGATACAATATTGAATTCTGAAAGTACCAGATAGATATTGCGGTTTCTTGACAGATGGGGACATTCTCACGAAAGCGGTTACTTATTGCTCTTTTGTCTCCCTTATGTATCTTAAAAAGCTCATTTTAATACGTCAATAGGCATTTTAGTAAAATGATGATCTTGTACTGGATATTATCACGTCCCCGAATATTTATCTTTTAAAAAATGAATTATTAGGTTATTTATTTTACCACCCTTTGATCCATAAATTACATTTGTAAATTAAAATATAAGAAAAATGTCGCATTCTCATAGCATATCATGAAAATACTTTAAATTATATATTTTGTTAAATTGAAAGGTTCATGGTTGAATTATAATTGTTTATCTTCGTATTCAAAATTTGTTATTGATTTAGTTGTAATATATTTAGATTTTCCAAACGTAACACAAAGTCACCATCCCTACACCTACGTCCAATCAAACTGCGTGTAAATTACAAAGATTGGTTAATTACAAGAATTCTTTCTCATGTTAGACTTGGAGCCTCGTTGACTATCAATATAACATATCGGAATAATTTACGAAAATAATTATACAGATTTTTAAATAAATTAGCATCAATTCAATATTTGTTTTCGGGGCCTCTGCAAAATTTAATAATCTCGCCAAGATTCAACTGGGCAAAACAGCTACAGCAGATTGACAGTATCCAGTCGGGAGACCCGTGGACAAGGCACCAATTAAAAATGAAACTATACGATTCAAAATTAAATACATTTATTTAAGTACAAAGACGTTTAGTATATAAATTCGGTTTGAAAATCCACCACTTCTCGCAATTGAGGTAAACTTAAATGTACTTTGAGTTAGTAGGTAAATTTAATATTAAGAGTAATTTGCTAATGTAAAGCTAAATAAAGAAATTGATTTTAAAATAGAAACAGGTTTTAAAAAATTTCACTATTTATAAGATACATAAAATGTAACACGTCAAAATATCACAACTACTTATTGTATTGCTGACAAAAGTCATTCTAACGACCCCAATAAATTGATTCGATTCGATTCTGATCGCACAATGCGATCGATTAGGGGTCTACAATTCAATCGAATTCGAACACGAGTCAAGTGGTTTCAATTGACTCATTATATTTCGATTAGTGTAAATCTTTTGTAGCGATACGAATAATAAATATGATTGTGATTTTATATTTTGTAAATATGTACTTGTATAATAAATAATTCGATTTGAATTAAGTCTTTATTTTATCCAACTTTTTTTAATTTTATTGCATTTAAAGTTTGGAATAGCATTAGTGAAACTTTTCGTTTGCAGTTGTAGCCGATGATTTGAATACAAGCTTTCTAATTGGCTGTACACAGACAATTAGCTAGTTAGTATCACAATATATCCATTTGAAATATATGATACTAATAAAAATAATAAATAAATAATGAAATGAAATGAAGCTGTTCAATTCATTTCATTATTTTTAATTTTTACAATAAACTAAGATAAAAAACGAAATACATAGGGAACATTTTTAAGATATGTCAATTCTCAAATCTTTTTTCAATCAAATTATTCACGAAAATTCCCCAACACTTAATTATCTAAGCAATATATTCTGTTAAAACGTGGGAATGTCATCTAAAATGTATCTTCACACGACATTTAATAAGACATAGGAAACAGTAGTTCCTTGCGATTTGCATAAAACTGCTCGCGGCTCGACAAATGCAAAATAAGACATTTAACTAGTCACATTGTCCATGGCCGGTTTTATTAAAAAAGCACTTCTTAAATTTCACTTTCTTATAAATATTTATTCACTTAATAGTATGCAAAACAGCGTAATTATAGGGCGCGTCAAGAAATGGGTTAAATCATTTGCATACGCTCATTTTAGAACCGGAATGACGTAAGCTATTTCTACTATTTCCACTTTTGTGTACACAAGTTTGTAAGTTCAAAATAACAGTTTCGAACTCGGTGTTTTTTTAAAGTAGTAATTCTTTTTATGTTTGCAAATTTCACACCTTTAGCGACAGGTTTTTGAGGTGATCGCTTTGAAATTAACTTCTGCCGTTGCGTATCGCACTTTTTATGTGGACTATAATAATTTTGCGTAATTTATTCACGCCATTCGTTAGACAATTAGCGGCAGATGGCTTTAAAATGAATTTCTCGTAGTGTGGGAAATAGAATCCAAGTGTTGTTGTAAAGAAATTGTTGACTTTTCATTTTTGATATTTCATGTAAGTTTAATTTAATAATGTGCAATAAAATATCAAAGTTATATGTATCGTTAAAGCTTCTTAAGACCAACTCGTTTTATAACTTGCTTTAGTTAATAGTATATTAATAATTAAATATGTATTTATTTACTAGAAATATCAGGATATTCTTATCTTTTTATTTAAAAACAAATATTTTAATGTCATTATAAGAGTTTATTTCGATATTATGATTTTCTACGAAATGTATTGGTAGAAATTCTCTCGAGTAAAATTTAATAAAATGAAACAGTATTTTGTTATATAACGTCGTTCTGAATTATTTAAATAAGTACAGTTGTTCTATGCCCGTGTGTAGGATAGCAACCATACAATATAAAAAACTTAATAAAAAAACTACATTGTGTTTGATAGCCACTATGCCAAGCTATCGACTCTGCAGTCAAAACGTAATAAAAGTATTCAAATCGCTAAACCAAACATTTTCAGTAAAAAAAACAATGTTGCGAAAAAAACAACACCAGCTGCGTTCCAATTTCAAACACACAATTAATGATTTAGTATTATTCATAGCCGGTTTTCAGAAGAAAAAAATTAAAAAAGGGCAACTTATTATAATGACATGCATGTCCTACTTTTGAATGTCGAGATAGGGAAAAAAACAAAAGTGTCTATGAATGCTGTTTTTTTCGTAAATTTGAATATGGAATGTTGTTCTCAGGGATATCAGTTTCTCGTTCATTTAAATCACCGCGCAGGAAGTTACCTAGCTGAATTTGTTAAGGAATTTTAAGCTGTATTTATATCGTTTTAAGCACTGCTAGTGGAGGAGTTTTGTCTTTTCTGTATATTTTATAACCCTTTCTGAAGATGAATGAAGATAATGGCAAATTGTAATTGTATGCAAATGAAGCGTAAAAGACCTTTAGTTGACGCGATAGCGTTCAACTACCATTTCGATATTAAAAAATGTTAATGTTATAAATAGAGTTCTTTGATATTATACCTCTCTCACCTTTACTACTAAGGAGCACGCGGGCTTGACTACGGAGTTACTCTTTCACTGTCTCCACGGATTTTGTGATTCTTTTCTGTCACACAGAGCATGGAAATCCTTACAGGCACACGTATTCCCCCAATTATACAACATGGGTTCCTTCAAAAGAAGCGTGTAAAGGCACTTTTTGGCACTGCAAAATGAAGGGTAGTATGTCGCACGTGCACAGGCTATCTTCACGTATGGACTCCTACTGCTTACCATCAGGTCAATTCATTTGCGGGGCTAAAATAAGGTTCTCACTAAATCTATATTGCTACTAGATCGCCAAATGTCTTGAAATCTGAAATTAATTTATTTCTTTTTGTGTTACTGTAAGACAAAAACTACTAAGATCGAATATTTCAACATTCTAATTTATATTTAGAGTAACAAATTTATTTTTATACTTCAAAATGATGCATTTATGATTTTGGTAGATTTGTATTGAAGAAATATTTTGACATTAGTATGAGAATGACAGTGAAACTTTTACTGTTAATTTTTTTTGTAGTCAAAATTATTCTCTTGTAGTCTTAATTATTAGATATTGAGTGTATAAACTTAATTTGTTTAGTTACATTTAGTAAATTAAAATCATTTTTGATTAATTAAATATTGAAGTAATATTAAATAAAAAATCTTGGCGGGCAATGATTGATATGATACTTTTCCAGTTACGAGTTTATTGGGAAAGTTTCCAAAATAATGTTATTACCTTATTTCCATAATAAAATGGTAGACATGTTGCTCATTTTAATATACATTAATCATCATTATTTTGTGAAATATCTACTTTTAAAAATATGTTGTGTTATGGAAATTTAATACATACTTTATTCGCCCACGTAGTCTACTGTTCGTCTTAAGTGAAAGTCGATTGTTTGTATTGGTCGTGATGTATTGTTTTTAACATAATATATTATATATTTTATTACGTGAATCAAGCTACCAGAAATTAGAGATGGGAGTGCTTCAGACAGTGGGGAAAAGACAATACGATACAGTGAAAATAATGGCTAAATTGTTCTAATTTTAGACATTATAAACAATTTTGATAAATGAATACAACCTGTGTTCTAATTAAATTTTGTGGTATTTTTCAGACATCATAGTACGTGAGCATGAGTCACTTCACTACATATTCATACATTAATAAAGCTACCCTCACTTAATATTGTTTATGTATATTTTACACATCACGCCGCTGAAAATAAGTTGATATAATTAAACTATGTAATTCTTACCTTAAACAGAAAAGAGAAGGCATCGTAGAAAATACTAATTTTTAATTATAATTTCTAGCTTGTTTGTTTAAACCAAACCTATAATAGATAAATTGTTTTCAATCAGACGTAAATAAGCCCTCAAAGAAATAATGCACCATTTTGTAAATTAACTTTGTCTTTGGTGAAGCTTGTAACTAAACGTCAAAACAATCACACGTCACTTCGTCACGGCATTCGAGCGCTGGCCGCAACCCTTCAACTGCCAACGAGCCGAATTTGCATTTTATACTTTTTTTCTTAAGCACACTGCGATTTGTTCCTTCAATTGTTTGAGTCGCGATTATTTTTAGTGAGCACAATGTGGAATTATAACTGTTGCCGTGTTGAGATGGTAATAAGTTTTTTGTTCGGAAATCCGTTAAATTAAATAGTGGATACGCAGATGTTTTTGAATGTGTGACCTTCGGCATAAAATTTGATCGAGTGTGGTATGTTATTTAAAATAATCTCTGTAGAATTGTAGAATTTGTAGTTCATGACTACAAATTTATATTTTTTCCTGAAACTAAACATTAATTGTTTTTCTATATCAACTAAGAAATTGAAACCGATGAAGGGGCTTTAAAGAAAAAATAAAAAGGCATTCTAAATAGTAAATTTAAACTTATTATCAGTATATCCCATTCTCTCTTTGTATAAAAGCAAGGATTGTAAAAATTTAGAACAGGCATGTAACTTAAATTAAGAGAAGAAATAAACTATTTTTTTAGATATCATTTGTCTTAAAAAAAACTACAACCGGTTTCATAAAAACCTACATTTGTATAACTGAGCTAAAATTACATTAACAGCCACATAAAATTTCAATACTATGGTATTTTTTGTTATAATGTCATTTAATCAGAAAAAGTATGGTTACAAGATAGTAATTACAATTTGTGTTGAAAATGTTTTCGTCTTAAATTGGTAAAATTTTTGTCTGAAAAATTTGGTGATAACGAACATTTTTGAAACAGTCATTTATTTAATAACTGAACTGCGTCAAACAGTAATGCGGTAGTCGGAATTACGACATACGAACGTCGACATTTTCAAAATCGTCATGGTATTTTATCTCACTCGCTGGTACAGTTTCATCTTAATCTGACCAATTTTCGTCAAAGGTAAGACGTAGACTGCATAGATATGTGAGGACTTTAAACTTTAAAATATATTATATTTATATTGTAAGGAAAATCGAGAAAGAAAATTACTTGAAACTTAGTTGAATAATTATCGCTTCCCTTGGCTTCGAGTTCAAAAAAAAGTTGAAGGTGGGACACTGCATAACGTAATACCTTCATATTATTACAAAGTTATCGGAACTTGAGATGTCCCGATTTACTTGAGCACACTGACAAAAACCCAATCACATTTAAAAGGACAGGTTTCATTGAGGCTCGGCTCATTCAGATTTTGGCTTGGAGACTAAGTGAATTTTGAATACGGGTCAAAGGTTCCCAAATTTTTTATAATTTTATACTTTTTAAAGTTTTAAATTCTATTCAGTAAGGGAGAGAATGCACAATATTTATGCAACAACGTAATATAATAAAATCTGAACATGGAGTTGCAATTAAAATAAAAACCTGAAATAAAGTTCTAATTACGGATATTCTGGGATTATCCTTTCTTAGGAAGACAATTTATAAGTGGAGCCTAATTTAATAAGACCTTTATGATAAGGGGACTTGTGGATAAATTCGTAAAATTAAGAAAAAAAAATTTAAAAGTTAAGTCAGTAAATTTTGTTATAATTGTCAGTGGATTTAAATGACTGTTATGTTACTTAATACACACTGTCTATTCTTAGTATTGGTTCCAGATTTACATTATTGACAAAAATATTGTAATATTTCTCGCACTCACACCCATTATCTTATTAAGCATCAGCATTAAGAAGTGTAGATAGTAATATATATTAAAATATTGGAAATATACTAAACAAACATATAAAAGCACGTGAACAAATATTCGTAATCGTCATACAAATATCTACCGCTGGGATTTGAACCGTTAACTAATCGAGGTACTGACCACTCGAACAAATGGCCCTTTATAATTTTCAAAGTGTTATTTATATCTTGTGTATTTATAATTCGGTAATAGTAATAATGCCATCGCTCAAGATAAATCTGTTTATGGCTGTATTAAAAAGTTTGACAACCTGTCTCACTACCCTTTATTTAACCGCCAGAATATTTATAAGGAGACGTCCGTAATTTGTCCCGGGCGAACGTAATGCGCACAAAAACTGGAATTCATTATGGCGGGGCCAAAAAAAGCAAAATAGTTGCTGTGGCTCCATGGAGTTCAGCTCGACGCATTAAGTGACGACATGTGATTTGTGAACGACGTGTAGTGTTCCAATTTTGAAATTTTGTTCTCCGAATTCGACTTTTTGATGTCAAAACTTTTTGCTCTCAGACCTTTTACGTCTACGAGTTCGAACTTTTTTATATTTAATTAATAGTTTCATTAGCGCATTCGGAAAGTTTTGCACGGTGAGCGAGTTCCTTTGATGCAAAGACTAATCCGGTAAACACTTCGTATTTGAAAATGAGTGTATTTTTTTATTCTGAATTCAAATAAAGAAAAGCTTGTTATTCTGTTTGCGTAAGGAAGCCTATAAAGCTGTGCACACACGGGTAGGTATATAAGCCCGCATATAAAATTGAACGCATTTTTAGTAAGCACGCCTCGTGAGGGTGAGGGCTCGAGGCAGAGGGTTGGAGTAATGGCTGCCGAATGTCGCGAGATCCCATTTTGTTCCCTCCCCCGCGCACAGCGGTAGAGTCGCGTTAGCGGGCAGCATATGCGAAATCGTTAGAACGTTTTTAAAATTACATTTATTTTTTAATAATAACTTGTTTGTATATATATGTTATGTTAATTACTAAATATGTGCTAATATTGTGAACAATGCGAATTTGAAACAACAATAACTCCAGCATTAACTGTTACGTAAATTCTGTATAAATAATATCTTATCTAAGAAAATAATAAGAGTGGAATATTTTTTTAAACTTGGAATTATTTCCATTATTTCCTTTTAAAAACTACATTCATTTTATTTCGTTATCAATAGTTTTAAAATTTTTGGCGGAAAATGGTATTTCAAATTATGTTACTTCACAATATTTTTATGTATTTTTTAAAATTTGTATTTAATTTTAAATGTACATAAAGTATATATTTATTATTAAGCTATTACTACTATAAGAAATTTCCTATCAAATAATATAACAAAAAGTATTGTTGCATGTTTAAATAACGTTGCATTTAGAATATAATGAATCCTCTGCTCTTATATTATTTAGGTATTTCAACTAAAGCGTACAGATATGTTATTAGAAACTTCTCCTGGAAAAATATAATATTTGTAATGAATTTTCATTCCATTTTTTCTGGTAAATGTAACTTTAGCTTGAAATATGCAACACAATAAACAAAGTCATTGCAAATTTAAATTTAAATTAATCTAATCATAATTGGTGTAATTTATGAAACATACATAGTTGAATTAAGTGTTTCTTTTTTTTCGAATTTATCCAGAACTAAATCGTCACTATCCTATCATCATGGATATGTCTTGTGTATTTATAACTCGGTAAATATGTTATATATGATTTCGTACTACAATCTCTCAAAATACATATTAATTTTCCACGGGTTACATTTTACTGCTGTAAAGTTGAATCGCGTTGAAACGCAAACTGTGAAAATATAATTAACCTTACTAAATATCAAACATAACTTTTTTAAAAGAAGGTATATATTCTAATTAAGAGATACCAGTGACTCTATTCCCAAAAATATGAAGGAATAGTGAAAATAGTGAACGATAAGGTGATAGATAATAGTTGAGCATTTTATCATGGTTATCGACTCCATTAAAAATACCATAGACACAAACATAAAGTTTATAAAAAATGCAGGCTTAAAAATGATTGTAGCCGAAGCCGTAAAACAAAATGTTAAAAACATTTTGTTTTACGGCTTCGGCTAAGAGTAAAAATTAGAGAGACCAAAAATAGTCTCTTTGGTTTTGTTTTATCTGATTTCGCGCCTATACTGTCGTAAAAAATCTCGCTAAGTATTAGATGCATGCTAACTGCTGGGGGAGGGGTGGTATAAGAATAATTCTTACCTCCATTTCACTGTTCACCATTACATTTAACCTTTTAGAACATGTAGGTTTCACTGACAGTTATCTGTTAGGACAGAGTTTAATTAAACGTTGCCGCTGAACGTACAAAGATCTGCTTAGCTCTGTCGATGTTCTTGATGAGTGTTCAAAAATTATGCGGATTGAATTGTTTTATGAGCTTCGAGTAAAGTGTAGGTATATTAGTACTTTATAATGACATATAGTTATAACAATTGTCGAGTGAAACCTTAAAATCATTATCAATAAATTTGTGTTGTGAACACAATTAAAAGAATGTTAATAATTTCGTGTAGTGGGAATAATTTCTATATTTGGGATTCAAATATGGAACTTGAAAAGTTCGATTGAAATGAGAAGTGTCAATTTAATCTTTGTTTATAAAATGATTTTCTTGTGCCTCATGCGCAAGATCAAAAGGAATATGAATATATTTGACAACTTTAAAATATTTTTTTAATTATCTATTATTAATATTAATAAACAATTGCTAAATAACCAATTTAAAAGAAAACGAAACAAAACAGGTAAACGATTAAATGACAACCTCACGTCAGATATGAAAAGTAAAAAAAAACACACAAAACCTCTACGCTAGGAAACCTGCCTGATGGCCAGTACGTAAGACCATTGTTAAATTTTTTTTAAAGATTATCATGCAACAAATTAAATGTCAAATATGTTTTTAATGTCCTGTTTATTGCTAACGTATAATTTTCTCTGAAATCACCAAGATAATGTTTACGGATGCGTTACTAAAAGCCCTTTATTTCTAACGAATAACAAATTTCACTAATAATTATACTGTGTTTGACTACTTAATAGCTCATAAAACAGTTAAAATAAAAATAAACAAAGCTTAGACATAATTAACGTTACAATAACGACACGTCGATGCAAAAAGGCGTCAAAAAAAAGGTTGCTTCAAAAACAAGAAATTAATACGTTCATTATGAAACTGAGCTGCCAAATTATGAATCCCCTGGGGTAACCCAGACGTATTAAAGACAGACCCGGTCGATTATACCCAATTAAAATGGTACGTAATTTTGCGTGTTATTGTACAATGATAAAGTTTTTTGTCTTGTAATAAAATTTCGGCTCCCTTCGGCCCCTGTTGTGGCAGTGACATCTTATTAAAACTCAGCCTAGGGCCAAATCTGTTGCGTCTTTCAGTTTGCAGTGTAGGCCGTAGAATCGTTTAGTGAAATTTGGGGGTTAACTTTTTACAACGATAGAGAAATAATGGCTTATAGGTACGCTTTTAATATGATAATGTCGATAGGTATCCGAAAGCTCTCAAGCAGCAAACTCTATTTGATATTTCAATATAATTATTCCATTAAAGTCGATTATTATGATTATTCTATTTCACATTTCATATTGAGAATAAATTAAAATTTAAATGAAGACGAGTGATAGATGATAAAAAAAATGAAAAATAGATAAGTCTACACCAAAAAGCATTGCTTAAGACGTCTTCCTAGTAGATTAGTACCAGAACGTAACCAATAGTTAAGTTATAGTTTTAATAAAAAAGATCAAATCAGATCTTTTTTGTCACAAAAATATATTTTGAGGTAACCATCGCTTAATATGGCAGGGTCGTTAACATTCCGAAGACATTTGATTTATTAAAACACCTAACAAAACCTGTAAAATTCACTAGCTACCTTTTTACACACAGAACACAACCAACTGCTTCACAGCGAATATATTAAACATGATAGTACCAGACGGACGCACTCGACGCGCCTATCACCAATTTAAACTATTTAGCTACCTTTTATCAAAGCCTGTTTTTTTGTTATTCAGAAGCTGCAATATACACGTCTTCTTGTATACATGATTTTTTACAATAAGGTAATAAGTTAGCAAGGAGCTCTTTGTCGTAGTGGTCCAAACGCTTCGATTTAAATTACAAAAACAAAGCAAATTTTTGCTATAGTTGGTATTTGGTTTAGACTTTTTTTAAATTTCGAACTCCTTCGTGCTTTCGAGCACGTAAAGCCGCCACAGTAACCGCTTTTATGACTCAAACTCCTTATATGGTTCTTGTATGTATGAAGGCTTAGCAGTGAGATGTAATAACGAGGATAATGATTAGTTACCGATTAGCTAACGAGAAGTATCTTCCCTTTTCATTACCTAAAACATTTAATATTATTGATTATATATTTTCCATGACTGCCAGTGTAACGTGTCACCTTTAGACCAATTTCGCATTTCCTTTTTATATTTCGTTTCAATAAAGCGCAATGTTGATGAGTAGTCAAATGGAAATATTTCTGTTGTCTGTACACGGAGACGATACAAAATACACCTTTTGTCTTAGCGTTGAGAATTCATTATAGCTTGCATTACGTTTAACTCGGAATTGTATTAAATATTTTCCTAATAACGTAGGGCTCACTGGAATTGGTTGTTATTTGATATAAATTTTATATGAGGAGCCAACCTCCCCCTGGGCCGTGTATTCACTCTTATTATCATTGGTTCCTTTATTTAACTCTGTTCTGAAATGAAACAAAAAATAGCTTAAGGAATATTAAATAAAGCTTGCATTTTCTGCTCTGTGCCTAATGATGATTTGAAAAAGGTATTTGAAGAAAATGAAACATAAATTATAATAATAATATGTTTATCGACTAAATCCAGTTCAAGAATACCGTAATAACCTTTAAACTTGCATAATATCTTCTATTATTATATAGAGAAAAATAATCAACTTTAATAATAAGATCGTAATAGACATGCTTAACACTGAAACAGTTAATCTGACTGTGACTCGAACTTTTTGTAGTTTACCATCATTGTAAAGAGTTTCAATTTCAATTTTCTAATACGTCACTAATAAACCTTGAAAATGCTATTTTAAAATTGTCAAACAAATAATATTGCTATTATTATTTTTAATAAATATCTATAATATTAATTTCTGTTGATTTAAACTACTTTCTATGTATAGTCTGGTATATATGCTTCACTAGCTATCTTCATATATGGACTCCTCTACTGCTTGCCATCAGGTGGTGTAGAGTCATTTGCTGTGCTTTATATAAAAAAGTCTACTAAACGCAAATACGATGAAAAAGAAAATCTTACACTACAGTAGTAGTATAGGTCGTTATAATGGAGTATTGAGTATTATTGATTTATTTAATTAATTTGTAACGAAAATCGTATTATTTTTTCACTATTTTGGTAAGCCTGGCTATAAACTAGCTGAGTGGCTCCGACCGTCCTGTTTCGCCCGTGAAGCAATTCGCTGTTCACCGATTCGACCGACAAAGGTACCTAGCCAGTTTAATTAAATTCGTTATATTTACTTGTAAGAGGTGTTTCTTCATATCCTTCATATTGTTCGTGCCCAAATCAAAATTAAATACTACTTTAGCAAAACCGATATTTCCCTGTAAGGCTGATAGATAAGTTTCCGTACCCCTCAAACAATGCACTGGCATACATTTGGGGGTAAAATACCATTAATAACCGGATTAGGGGCGGCAGAAAGAATAAATTGGGAAGAAACCGCCTAGGGGGCAGATTTATCGCGTACTTAGCATAAGTGGAGTGCTGCGAGATATTCATTAATTTTTCATTGGTAACGATTGCGGTTGCGCAGTTTGATGGACGCTTTTGAAGTAAATATTGTAAAGAAAGTTAGATATATAGTATATGCTTTATTATACAACATAAATTACAAATACAGGCAATTTACAGATGATACAATGTGCTAGGTCTTAACGCTAATTAGCGATCTCTTCCAGACAATCTTAAGATGGACAAGATACACAAGAATACGATAGATGAGTGAAGTCGTCGGTGTACCACTATAATAACGTTTAGGTTATAGTTTAACCAAATCTTTTCATGTCTTTGAAACAGTACAATTAATTAAGTTTTGCGAAGAGCAGCTCTTACTCCTGAGCAAAAACGTATGGTAATAAGTATTTGTAACCGACGACTAACAGACAGGCAAGTCGACCATCTGACGTCACTCATCTAACTGTGGCCGTAATCATAACACTCAAAACTGAGAAATAAGGTTATTTAATTTTTTATAAAACATTAAAATGGCAAATATATTTTTCGTTTTAGTGTTTTCTTTTGATTCAATTTTAACTTTTGTTTAGTGTCAACACTGCGACTACAACAAATAATTTGAAATTGTAAAATAAAAGTTGGATCATTTTTGATATTTTAATGTTTTGAGGTTAGTTTTTTTATATTAATAATTTTTGACGACTGTTAAGTCATAAAAAATTTTATGTATATTTTATATGTAAATTTTATATAGTCGTGATATTTGAATCAAATACCGGCTTTCGGATGTAAGTATATTATTGGAGCATTGTTCTTTTTATGTCTTGCGATGAGCATTCATAGCTCTAACACAATTCTTAAAACCAATACATTTGTTAACGCACTGTTATACTTGATATTACTTACAAATAAAATTAAAATAAATTTCAAGTCACTGTTCATAAACATCGGATGTTATATCATCGGACATTATCAGCAGCATTTGTTACATAGTTTTAGTAAAGAATTTACTTAATCGCTCTCAAGGTACTTGAGGTAAGATCGCGTGATTTTAAGTGATATTTTTTATTATAACTTTTTATGGTAGAAACCTCAATATTTATACTTATTGGAGCAGAATATTCATTATATACTTTTCTTTAGTAATTTTTTGATTTATATGACAAATGAACAGGGTTCTAAAAACAATTACTTCATCACGTTTTTCAATAGCTGGTATAAAAAATTATGATATCTCTGAGCTCTCTAGAGTACATTGTGGGCACTTAATTATGCATTTGAGTCGCTTCATTTAATTACCTATATGAATTCAATCTAAGCAATAATACAAGCATTTACTTATACATCTATTAAACATTTCTGTCACAAACGATTTCAACCAACAATAAAATTTCTTTTACCGTTAACTCGGTCGGTTTCATGGTAATAATAGACGATGTCGTTATCGCTGCAAGAAATGCATAAATTATTGAAACATTCCCTGTAATATCCCAATCATGGCGTCCGCAATTTATTGGCATTAATCAAACCAATCCGATTGCAGGCTTCTGATATAGAGTTGTGACTCTGAATAAATCTGAAAATATATTAATGTGAAACAGAACTAGAAATTATAAACCTACTATAGCATTAAAAACGAAATAATCAATAATAAAACTGAAGTAACTAAATCATACGTAGAGGAATTTATTTACGAGATTCGTATACTAAAACTTCCATATTGTAATCATGGAGATTTAAAAGGAATTAATTGCACGGTGAAATGGGTAACTTACTTTTTTTAATTCATTGGAAAACTAATTAGTTTATTTACACAGTACCTTATCTATGCATTATTATAATACCAATTATTCTATTTTTAATATTAAAATTAAATAAATGTAAGTATTTATTTATTTATCAAGTAAATTTCTCTTTACTTATATTCGATAAAGGTTTTTAAATAAGAAATAATCTCATTTAACAGTGTTTAAGCTATCAAGATTTTAGTTGAAACTTAAAGCTTTTACACAATGATTTAACCCATAATATTTTAGTATCAGTAGCGAATGCTGTATTGTGTGGTTACAGATATTTACACAGTGTAACACCTATACAGAAGCAAGAAAATAAATTTGATTTATATCGAATTATTACAATTAACAATTAACAATTTTTTCAGATTATTTAAAGGTAGTACTCACATCTCTATGAAGATGTTGCAGAAGAGACAAAAGAAGAGCAAAGTTAATTGATAATTACCGGACATTAGGTCGAGCGAAAGCGGCGCAAATTATTGCCTCGAGACGCAATCTATTGGTACAGTCACCGTCATATTATTACAAACAATGAAGTCAAAACATGAGTTCAGACTTAAAATTTTGTATTTTATTGATTTGGTTTTTTATTATAGAATGTTACTTGTATTTGAAAAGGTGTTGTGTTTTGGTTATTGTATTTATATTTATTTATTTATTTATTTATTTGGTTCACCAGTAATTGTTACACTGATACATACAAAACAAAACAATAATACACACTACATATAAAACTAAACCATATGCATACAAAACAATATATATCTTATAGCTAAATGTACAATTAAGAAACGGTAAACACTACATGCATACAGTAGATAAGTTGTAATTATAAATAAGGTATACTATTGAAATTTTGTTATAAAATGTCTAAACGATATGTAATTCACGAAGATGAAATTTGAGCTTATATATTTGATCGCGGTGCGCGGTATTGTCACATATATTTGCAAGGTATCCCCGGAACAGCTCTAGACATAAATAATTTACCGTGTGATTAAACGCTAAACATTTCTGCTATCAGACAAATCTTGTCAGAAATTTTGAACTCTATTTAAACCATTTAGCGTTGTGTTTAACACAAGCTCTTATACCAGAAGCTGGTATAGGAGCGGTAGTATCGGAGAGAGATGGAGTGAAATAAGGTACCGAAATGCGTCATCATAAATTTTATTATTAATAAGTATAAAAACTATTACTGTTGTTATAAAAACACAATCAATATAAAATAATACCGTACATAGGAATCTAAATATAAAAAGCTTACCTACAAAAAAGTGCCTCGATTTGATTATCTTAAATATAATTAATATTAAAATATAAACTTTGAGTTTTCCAGGTTAGATGGACTAACAGAACAATATTTAATTTTATAATGGCGTTGGGACGCTGGTGATAGAGAGGAACGTCTCCAATGATGGTCAAAATTAAATGAGTAAAAAGTCTGATCATTTTTTAAATGTGGCCAGTAATTATAAAACTAGGAAAGAGTTTCTATAACTTCTCGATTTTAAAACACTAGTTAGAAGCTTGTAGAAAATTTTTTTGTAGATTTTTCTCATGCTATTTTCTCAGTCTTCTCTGTATGTTATATAAGGATTCGTCAAAGTGCCATGACAACGCCCCCCGTTAATACGTGCGACCCCACGGGGTGGTTTTTTCATTTTCATCGCGACAAACTCCATATTTTTTGTTTAATCGATGCTTGTGATGTGTCACGCGACTTTAGCGAGCACTGTACTTTGGTCTTTGGTTGGAATTTACATTTTATGACTTTTAGTTATATGTTTATAGAAGGTTTGTTGCCTAGATTACGTGACAAAGTCACATGATTATTTTAAAAATATTATGAATATAATGTAAATATAACTCACACAATGTAATAAAAAAACCAATGTGTTGTTCGATTCTAAATAAAAATGTTAATATTTCTACACTGATATAGAACCTCTAATGTGCTTTCAATTTACATGACCTGTTAAAGTTACAATACTTGTTAAATGTATTATATCTACGTGTCAAAAGTTTAAGTCTAAGAACAACCTCTGCGATGCTATTAATTTAAAAAATCTTGCTGTACTTGTTAAATGCATCTGTTTGTTAAAGTTTAAGTTATGGTAACAGTTATCATTTTACAGAATTCATGTTGCAGGACTTATAGCAAGATGGTATTAATCTACAGAAACTTAGTATAATTAATGGATTATACTAAAATGCTTTCTGAAATGTTAAGTTTAAATAACTGTTTTTGTTTTAAAACTATTTCTTAAAAATAAGTAACTTCTATGAATATTAGGCTGTTTTTGGAGTTCTTACTTACGAATAACTTATGCTTATATTTGGCAATGTAAACTTAGACCAATCTTAAGTACTATATATCGACTTAATACGTTTCCTTCGTGACTATGACGAAACAATTATATCTAATTAAATGAGTTAAAAAAATAATATAATATCTGAATAGTCTGCGTTCAGTCCTCGTTATGAATATGTTTGTGTTTTTATTTAATTATAATATATTAAACAATATTAAAGTAGGTGTTTTTTTATTTAATACCCTAAGTTGCATAAGCTAACGAGTAGGTATATACAAGTTTGTATATGTATATATAAAGTAATAAAGTACACGAGGGAAGAAAATATATAAAATATATTCGTCGATCGGAACACATAAAACACTTCAAACTTGAGGTGAACGCATGATTGAACTCAAAAAACTGTGGGGGTGCAACGTGCCCTACAAAAAGAAATTATAAA
The DNA here is from genome assembly GCA_943193645.1 of Acentria ephemerella. Lineage (NCBI taxonomy): Eukaryota > Metazoa > Arthropoda > Insecta > Lepidoptera > Crambidae > Acentria > Acentria ephemerella. The sequence goes on from OW971887.1 coordinate 2,502,236, forward strand.
CTCTATTACACTCAACCAGGGTTGAAATTCAATAAAAATAAACCGAAACGAAGTTCGGAAATCATATCGGTAGCACCCTTAGGTTTGTGAGGTTCAATTAGTATTCCCAATTAAAAATGACCCCTAGCCTAGGTTTATTGCTCGGCGTATTCGAACACAAGAGAGTTCTTTTTAATCTGGTCCGTTGGGAATTTTTGGGTTATGACTTTTTGTAATTCGTCAGAGGATTTATTATACAAAAAAAGGAATTCAGATCCCAACGATCAAAGAGGGAGATGGAATACTTAAATTATTAAGATAATTTTAAATGTAAGCAAGCCTTTATTAAATCTTGCATATTTTTTTCACTTTTCTTCGTTTCTTTGTATTATGATTGGAGAAAACTAACGATACCGTTCACAAAAGATATGTGTCTGCGGTTCCACCTTACGTACAGTGATATAATAAATATATATGTGAGTGGAATAAATAAGTATAGACTTGATTGTATTCCTTTGTAAACATAAAAGTATCTTTCTTAAAGTTATGTCTAAACTGGGATCTGCGTAATATTATTTTCTACTATAGTTCTGCTTACACTTAAAGTATCGCGTCCAGAAAGCTTCCTATTTATTCCATTTCCGATCGATCACTAAAACGGGTGATCTATATCATATTGACCCATTAGTTGGTGTGTGAGTGAAACAAGTATTTTATTTTATAAAAAGCTCAGCAAATGATTTCGAGCAGTAAATGGGTCCATATATGAAGATAAATAGTGCATCATGCGACATACTGCCCTTTTTTACGAGGAGGAATCCATTTACGGACCTACCCGCCACTGGCTAAGCGACGGGCGTGTGTGGGGCTCACTCAGTACCTCAATGGAGCGGCACTGAGAATACCTACTAAAACTCCCCGGTAACTCCATTGCCCTTCTCGGGGGTAACCTGGGTTCTGCGGAGCATTTCACCAGGTCTATGCGACATACTGCCCTAGCCACCCTCACCTTGCCGGCCCAAAAAGTGCTTTTTCAAACCTCTTTTAAAGGAACCCATGTTGTATGAAGGAGGGAATACGTGTGCCTATAATTTGAAAATTACTTTGACGTTCTTGCCGATACCTAGAAGAGTCTATTATAATTATAGTTTAGTAATAAACAGAGTACGGCTATGTTGATTTTGTGTGGGAGCAATGAGGGCTGGTAAGGGTCGTAAGGATAAAATACTTTTACAATAACATCTCTTACGTGACTTAAAAATATAAAAACTATCTTAGCATCATTGAAATTGGTCTATGATGGTAATGAAATAGATACGTCACGAGTGGCCTTAATTACAAGCGACTGTCACAGACGCCATAATTATGGTGTAATTTTCTGTAATCATTGCGTTGGTTCGTGACAACTTCGGTCCCTACTACGAGTTTGATGGGACTATCCATTATTACGGTTAAATAAATATTTTTATATTGTAAAATTACTAGACCTATTTTTGATACGCATAGCTTTCATTAAGACATTACTTATTATATAATATATTAGTCGTCTCTTCGATAGTTTCTCTCGACGATTAACAGTGTTAAGACAGGCTTCACATTTGAGACTGAAAAAAATGACAAGCAATTATTTGATTGGGACCTTACGTTTATTGTCATGTCCTTACTCTTATTGTCAAACCATTTAATGCTTAAATCATCTGAATATTTAAATCGATGAAAATAGTAGCCTTGATCTGTTGCACGTCAATTTAAGAACCAACTTGCAGATAATTACTCAGTGTTTTTTAGCAGTATTAGGAAGCTAGAAAATGGAGCTGGATTTAAAATTGACTGAAATTCAAATAAAATGACCGGAGGTCATCAACAAATTTTCAAGAGATGTTAATTGTTTGATATGCTGACATTGCTAGTAATTTTCAACTACAAAATTACGTTGAAAATTTGACCGGTCATAATCATCATCATCTACAGCTTATCAACGTTCCACTGATGAGAATATGCCTTCCTATATGGGAGAAACACATGAGGAGTTTGGGCAATAACATCACCAGGCTGGCCCAATGCGGCTTAGGCGCTGCTAATTCGACGTTATTAGCTTGACAATTCGACAGCTGACGACAAATACGATCGAGTCGTTTCGATTCGATTGAAACTCACACTAGGGGTTCAGTAGCGTTCAAACCACTAAGCCATCGAGCTTCTCAACCATAGAGTAATTTTATGGATAATCTCATAAAATTACTTTATGGTAAGTAAGTACCTAACTATTAGTACTATTTACTTAGTGTGAAGAGCGTATTTATTTTAAGCCAAGATAGTAACACATGGTAGGGGTTTCCTTTTTGTAGAAAACTGCCTTTGAAGGTTCTTGCTTTAAGGAGATTGAGTTAGTTCCCTAATGGATAAAAATTGGAACGACAGAATACTACTTTTCCTATAAAAAAATCCGAGTAATCGCTACATTTTCATTGTTTCAGTTTTTTGTCGATATCAAATTAGCGTGTTGTTATAAGTAATTTAGAAGTTAATCATAATTAGTTCGCGGGCAATTCTGTGAGTTATTTATCATCGGTATTCGATTTTATATTTTTAAGTTGTCAAAAATGAGAAATTTACCAAGTTACTATTTTATTTATTTATGCATATTACTTGCTTTTTTATTTATTTGTTTGAGTTCAGCATTACGATACACAACATATAACAGTTAATCTGATTCTTCACAAAATTACGTACCTAAGTAGCATTAACTACAAGTTTTGAGTAATCTGGCTTATTTACTTATTAATATTAGATAAATAGTTTTCATTTTATTTTTAATTCCAAACCTTGTCAAAACATACACATAATATACAGTCGTACAAGAAAAGATCCAAGGTTTGTCTGTGTCTCTCTAACATTAAGTATATCTGAATCTGAAATCTACCTTTCTCCTGTATAACCTAAAATATTGTTGTGCCCGACAGGGTGCATAGTGTCATTAATAGTCTTAAGATTCATATTATGTAACTATGGAACGCAAAATAAAGAATTGAATTGAATTGAATTGAATATCTCTACTACTTATATAAATAGTGTTTCTTAAATTTTGATTTATATATTTTTACATTAGTATTAGCAAACATAACAATACTTTACGACGGATATAAAAATAATAATACACTTAAACTTCACTTTTTTATTAATGATTTCTAATAATTAAGGCCTATAATTGCAATATCCAATGATTATTTAATATTGCAATAAAAGGCCTGTTATCGACCTGGCTGACTGTGTATCTGTTATCGATTATAATCGTAAGTTTCTATTAGAACCAAAGGCGAGGTGGTAATTTCCTGATTCCACCTTGAGAAAACATCTGGTAAGGTCTCGGGAAGCCACTAGATGTAGATAGTGCAGGGCCGAGTGGTTTGGAGATCCTTGGGGTAGGTCTATATCCAACAGTGGATGTCTCTCGACTGATTTGATAATGGTGATGTTTTTATTGCTTGGTGCAAGCCCGTAACTCTTGTATCAAATAATTACAGTTGTAGTACACTCACAAAGTTTTGACTCTGTGGTCTAGTAACTGAGACCACCTATTTCAGGGGAAGGCCTGGGTTTAAGTGTCAGTGGGATCAGAAATGTTCAACTCGATTTATTTTGTGGCAGGGCTTTATCTAAGTCCGCCTGGCTAGTTACAATCAAGAAGTCTGCCGCCATCATTACAATGTTAACAGCATTATTGTTAGCGGTAAGATAGCCCATTCTTCTATGGTTGAGGAACCCGAATGTAGTTCGATTCCATCTTCAGCCTTATCTTCATTTAAGGCCAAAAGCAAACCTGTGGAAGTAGCATCTTTTAGGACTGCAAGGTAAAGGATGCATATAGCGCTCACTCTTCGCATGCTGTTCTTGCTGCTTACCAACTGCTGTTGCTACAGTTAGCTGTGATTATTACAAAATAAAAAAGTCTACTCAGAAGTACTGAAACTTCAGACGTTGTACTTTTTTATGATCTTTAGGTTTTGGGCTTGGGCTTTGACTTCTTGTTAAATTATCTATTCAAGAAGAGTTTTCACAGTCCTACACCATTTGCCGCTAGCTCATTTTAAAAGATTAATTGATAATATCGTTACAAGGTAGATGGATAGAATAAATAAAAATAATAATATATCTCAAACTCACAATTACTATCTAGCCCAAATTAAGCATCATTAAGAGCTAGTGTTATAGATACTCGACAACAAAGAAATATAGATAGTAAAATGTATATAAATTTCAGAAATATACTAAAAAAACGGACAAACATCCATGACTATTAAGCAAATATTTGTACTCATACAAATATCTGCCCCAACCGGAGTTCGAACTCGTTACCTCTGGCAAAGTAAACAGGAGTTCCGACCACTCAACCAAATATGCGTTAAAATAAAATAGTAATAAAACTTCAACTAACTCGACAGTTAAAGTAAGAATTAAAATATGGCTGTATAACAAGATTACAATGAAGGTAAAGATATTTAACTGACAAAGTAAATTATCTAATAAATCAGAAGGAAATTAGTACCGTAAGGTACCAAATGTTCGTATTAACTAACTAATATTAAGAAACATGAAGTAATACAACAATTGACATCTTGACAACGTTTCTTGGATATCGTTTTAACGTTTTAACAGAATATAACTTAATTCCTAACCCTTTACATGCACTACACTTACTCATAGTAATATAAAATAATCAGCCAACGGTATTTACTTCAGCATTTTTGTAATTCTATAAGTTTTTCGAAATTTGTAACCGTCTAGTAAGGCCAGACAACCGTTCCATGCCGCGTCACCCGAGCGAATGCCGACCGAGAAAAAAAGTATGAATTTCAGAATATTAACTGACAACCATAGACTAAGTTCTTACTTTTAAAAAAAGTAAAATACTAGAAGAACTTTTTAAGTTATTATTAATGTTAATAATCAATTGTTTCATTGCTACATAGATTATTTACACTAATAAGACTATAGTTTAACGAAGATGGAACGAGGGAATTTCGGTGAATACCAGACCTACTTAAGTAACTAAATTCTTAAAAGATTTATAACAATAACAATATTTAAGAAGACTTTTAAATCTGATGATTTCCTTTATTTATACGCTTTGATAACTTTTATGTTGTCTTTAGTCTTCTTTAAATGAAAAGGTTATATTTATAAAAGTTCGCGTGCAGAATAATATGATAGGAATGTCTAGAATAAAATGTATAATAACATTCAAAGTATTGTGAGACTTATTAGGCGATGAGGACTGCTCCATGACTGAGTAGAAAGAAACGAAACAAAAACATTATAGATTATATAGAATTTTATAATATAAAATTTGAAATGCATCAATATTTATCATAAAAATACACTCTAACTCTTCCGAGTAGAACGATATCAAGTAACGGTTTACATTCATATGCGCAACAGACCAAGTCACAACACAGACTAGAATAATATAAAAAAATTAAAACGAAAAAGTTAAATAAAGAACGGCACACAATCAAGTAAGGAGTGCAAATGTAATTCGAAAGCAGTGCAGGGTGGTAACGTAAATCAATCAGCCCCCCTATTTAGGCAGGGTGGGGGGTTAATGCGTCTCCTTATTTCGATAACCTGTCTGAATCTAACCTATTTGAATACCATTATCGAAAGAAGCTTAACTGGTACAAGCTACACAAAAATTGTATTGATCTAAATTGGTTTGAGATGATTTTCATATTATTTCCTTGAATGGAGTAGGTATTGGTGGGTTTTAATGTGAAAGAATTCATTATATTCAGACAGAACAGCGATAAAAGGCGATTTGAACGTTTAAATGGATTTTAATTTCAAATCCATTTCTCCAAATCACTAAATAGAAAACCAAATTGAATCGGAATGGATCAGAATACAATACAACTTAGACAAATAAATATAATGGCGTAATGAACTGTTAAAAGCAATTCAATATGTTACAGTTCGCATTTATCATTTTAAATTTCAAATCAAACAAGCCATATTCTAAGTAATTCCTGCCTATACGAGAAACAATACGACAAATAGTATTTTTCACTCGCGTTAATTATTTTGAAACGCAAACTATGCAAATAAATTACGTAGAAAAAGACGACAAAACGCAACGATTGTCAAGCAGAAATTATATGAATATAACTTACGTTACGTTAATTAAACACAAATTAACCATGAAACTGACAAATAATTTACAAATTATTATCAACTTTAAAGTCTATATTTTCTAATAAGAGTCAGATGCTATTATTTTTACGTTTCATCTCATCTCAGCCGAGCACGGCGATTACAGACAAAAACATTATGGCATATTTGTGGTTAAGCAATGTTTCATTTTTACAAAGGAAACATGAGAAATGCATATAACTGCAGCATCATTAAGTATAATAAAAACCAGCTAATTTTAAAAACATTTTTTCTGACAATGCTGTAAGTTTATTTTGAATTATTTGTGATTCCTATTATAGTTCAAAATAAAATAGGAATAAGGGAAATATTAAATAATCATCATCTCATTCTTACATTCACATCTGTTATCTAACAGGCTACCCAAATAACCTGAGAATCATTAATGAAACTGAGTTTATAGGAATGATTATTAAATACTAGGTTAATTTTAAATAGCTTTAACCGTTTATTCACATAATTACTGTTGGTACAAATATAATTAATTGATTTTTAACTTAAAATTTTATCAAAGTTTGCAAACCTACTTGACAAAATAAAATAATTAAAGTAACAAATTGTGACATTTCTACAATCATAAAAACATGTAATTAATATTCATTCATTTTGTATTTATTCGAGTTTTTGTTTAATAAAATTTAATAAGAAGGCCTATAATTTTTTTGAATAATTAATTTTACACATGTATAAATATTATTATAATTAGTATAAAGTTACTTCTATAACTTAACTTTCTAAAACTAACAAAACTTAAAAACTGATTATATTCGTAACAGATATTACGAAGTAAAACTTTCAACTTAGTTTCTAAAGTTCCACGATATTTAAATTTATGGTTGCGCTTCCCGAAGCATTTGCTAGAGACTGCTCTACCGACAGAGAGCAGAATTAGAACTGCTTCTCAACAATAGAGGGCGTTAGTAGTATTAAAAGCAAATGGAATGAAGTCTAATGAGAGTATTGGCTATATGACTTATTCTATTATTATATGACTTATTTGATTTTACAATTAATTTAAACTATGCTAATGCCGTAATTAATGAAAGTTTACTATGTTCTTTCGAAAAATTTAAGTATTATCGATAAATACATACGGAAGTATCGTAAATAAGCTTGAGATTTTCCAGTGCTGATGCCTATAATAAAATTCCAAGAGGGAATTAAATACTTATTAAGTAGGTAGATAACTTTTTTATCTATAATAATTCTCATTTTACTGGACATGAAATTTGATTTAAATCATAAATCTAATTGGATAAAAATTCTATCTCATATAAGGCTTACCGGCTACTAAAAATAAAGAATTAATTACTTTATTTATGTATTTGTATCAATTAGATGCTATTAGATGCTTATATATATTTTTCTTTATATTCATATAATAAAAGAATACAATTGTAATATTATGTTTGCTGCTTCATCCCTTAAACAGATGGCGCTGCTGCGTATATTACCCCTTATTTTTTCTTAAACTGTGCGCCTAGATGTCGCGACATGTGATGTGGAATGTAAATAACAGAATTACTGTAAATACAAATATAAATTTAAAAAAATCTTTCTTATTTTAATTTACCCGAAGTAAAAAGGGAAAATAAATTTCTATTATTATTTTTTTACAATCGACTCACAAGTCTACTTATAGAATTCTAATAAGACAGTAACATCAATAGTCTTTTCAATCAATTTAGTCATATACACTCATATACATTTTAGTTACTTGAATGCTTTGCTGATTAGGATGATTTTCCCATATCTGATGATTCATTTACATTATTTTAATAGTATTCCGAGTTGGGATCTCTTCAACATTATTAATCTTCATATTTTTTCCATATTTTAGTGTGTATAATTTTAGTTCGAATAAAATACCTCACTCAGTGAAGTGAGGTATTAAAGTCCGTATCCAAGTCTATAGTCTAGTTATCCAAGTCCGTATTTCAAATACGATCGAATTCTTGTCATTTAAACTGAGCTACGTTAATAATTAAAATTCAAATCATGATATCATTTATTCAACGTGGACTTGAACGAACTACTTTTTGGCGTCAATAATTAAGAGCAATTAATTAGAGTAAGTGTCGTAATTTCGTCGCTGACTGTACAAACCTATCCCAGTAATAGATTGTCCTCCGTGGCTCTCCCGAGTTGTTTGACTTTATGTCATGTAAGCTCGCTCAATCACAATCTGCATGTATTTTTCCATAATTTACATACTATTTATGGTACACTCACAAACATGATTTCAGAGGAAAATAATTATTACATTTTATTTAACTTATATATATATATATATACTTATCGAAACGTCAATCTAAGCCATCTGTTCGTAAATCATCCTAGGGTCTTGAGCTGAGAAGAACAGGCTAAAACCTCAGCAAGATTTGTGCCTACCTCTACACGTCACTGAGAATAATTGATTGAGAGAAGGCATTGTTCTTATTAATATAACGAATTTATTGACTCCAATAAGTGATGACAACTTATTGGAATAACGAAAATATTGACTCCAATAAGTGACGATAACTTATTGGTGTCGCGAAATCTTATAAGATTTACGATACAAATATTATACTTTTTCCAATTTTTTGGTTTGTAATATCAAAACGAAGTGGAGAACAGTGTTGCGTTATTAAAAAGATACATATAAAAAGAGTTTATTGTTAAATGGATAATCCTTTTTTATCTAAATTATAATATAAATTGAAATTTATCTTATCTTATCTACTTCTTGTAGGCTATAAAAAATCAGCTTCGTTATTTCATCAATAATTAGGTATTTGTAGTACCTAATTATCAAACAATACTAATAAATTGGTCAATGTAAAAACTCAATAAAAGTTAGTATTAATTATTAAAACATATTTAAATGGTGAAGGTATTATGGAATAAAAAACATGTATGTTAACTAACAACTAACAGACAGGCCGACGGATTTCAAAAAGGATTCTATACTAGGAATAAAAGGGATTCTATATCTTTATATATATTCTTTTATTTATTTATATGTACTTGGTGATAACATTTAGCTATTCACGTGGTAGAATTATATATACATGTGCCTCTTATCTTAACATAATCACCAAGATTATGAAGCCGACTGTAGCCGGTGTGGCACAGGGAACCTGTCAAGCTAACTTCATATAGGCTCTATATATATGTAAAGTACAGTGCTGTTTACTTCCGAACCGCTATGGCTGTTAGGAGTTATTGTTGTAGCCTGCTAAGTACTTAGACAACAAAGCTTTTCTTTCATAAGCTATAAATTAATAATTAACCTAACCTTATTTATTAAGCTTTATAAACCTGTGTTACGTATTGACATAACACAGGTTTATAACCAAATAGGAATACAATAGTTTAAGGCATCTTATCATCACGCTTAATAGGTTGACTTGTAACAGGAATGGCTCACTAGTGCAGTGATACAAAAACTTTCGTTTCGATTAAGAAAACAAAGCAACTAAAACCATGGTTAATCGCAGATGGGTTAATAAAGAATTTGTAATATATAGCGTTACGGAATGCACGTTAATGCAATTGGTTTTGGTTGTTACAGAAGTCGATTTAACCCACCATCATGCATTGGGTCAGAATGGTGGGGTTCTCCATATGGGAAAGATACTTAAGAAGTTTCCTCAAGTATGTTTCCTATATAGGAGGGCTTATGCCCAACAGTAAAACAAACAAATGTATCTGCTGTTTATGAAAAATTGTGTGTAATAAGGTGTATGATGAGCGATAAAGCCTTATCTATGATTTATATGTCCGAAATGAAAAGCAGAGGCGGATGTTAATATTTTTATTAAATAATAAATTTAGTATTACAACGTAACACAATTTCTTGCAAGTGGAAACAAAATTTAGAACTTTGTCATTTGTATGCCGAAAGGTAAAATGTTGGCTGCTCGTATGTACCTCAATATCATCTGTTTCTACCCACATTTGCAAATAAAATATTTTATTTGTTTTTTTTCTCAACATATGTATGTGTGAGAGTTTCATATGTAATTATGCTACTGAAGAGGGAGCTCGTTAGGATAGTTCTGGCTCTGGTTTCATATATGGTTTTTAACATGGTCGGTGCTTGGATAAGTCAATCAAATTTATTATTACGATCTCGTCCGTGCTTCGGAAGGCATTTTAAGCCGTTGGTTTAGGTTGCTATGACAATCGCTTTCACTACCGACGCTCTAGCGTGCTGTTATTATAGCCAAAACTCCTCATTTGGTTCTGCCATGTAGAAATGTAAGTAGCAAGTAAGTGTGCCCAGCGTAGTCAATGATCATTAATTATGAACGCTAATGAGACAACATAGTATATATGTTCAATATAAATAAAAGTGAAGTTATCAGCAAATTGTTTCGTCATAGTCATGGAATTCACTTATTTTATTGGTTTGAAAATATTTCTACAAGTCAAAACTTAATTTACAACACTGAGCTTTTGCTGACCATCCTTTGTGGTGTGAAGTTAGTCACCAGTGAATTTCTGTTCTTATGTTGCCCGAATACTTAGGATAAGCAAGGAGTACAGTTGTCAAACAAAAGCGAGTAGTTGTTTTTTACAGCTAATGTCACGTAGCTATTAAATAATATTACAGTATTAATGAATGCCAAAAAAGATCACTCATTTTTGTCGATGACTGTACAAATAGGAATTAAATAAAACAGAAATGGTAATTTAATATTCTTATTTATTAAATAACTACTAATTAAATAAGTCTAGGGCATCTAAGTGTAGTTCTGGTTATCTTATTCACCGCAGAAATAACAAAAATTAGTGGTCTAACGATACCTGACAATCGGACGTTCTTCCAAAGAAAAACAAAATATTTTTTTCTAGAAAACTCTGTTGCATAAGAAAAGTAATAACGTAGGTATTTACAGTTAGTGCAATTTCATCTTTATTTAATGCAAAATTTTTGTAAATGGCTTAAGCAATTGATTAACTTTCATTTATAGAAATTATGAATATATAGGACTTAAGTTTTTTGAATGTGTAAGCAGTCAAGCCACTGCAAGCAAGCCCACTGATTACTCATTCAAAAATAGTTTGAATTACGCATTTAATTTCTTAACAATCGTGAGCTTCGATCACGGTTACATAATGAGCCACGTATTGTTAATATAATATAGTTAATATATATTAATGTATATATTATTATGTATTTGTGTATTGATTTATATTAAATTATGTAAAACAGTTGTACTGGTAATTGATGCTTAAATTTTGTACAGTAAATTCCCGCAAATTCCGTCTCGATGTTAAATGTTCGTTGTCTGGAAGAGATCTCTTGCTTGAGGTAAGCTCACCTTTGTATGTCTCTTTTTTGTTTTATTTAAAATAAAGCATATAATACAATATTAAATAAAAGATTGATCAAAACATCCTTGGTTATCTTCGTTTCATATACGGGTATACATAATAATATTGGCAGTTTTATATGCATATATTTGGCTTAAGATACCTATTAATCTAAAAAAATAGGAATTTTACTCTACAGTATTTTTTGTCAAAATTTCTATGACTAAAACTATATTATATCCTTATACACAGTTGTTACATAAGATAAACTAAACGTGTATGCTATTTAAATTAATACATTAGACATTGATCGCTTTATGTGTCATAAATTCCATGAAATTGTGTTTGAAAATAACGTATAACAGTGAAAATTTTAGGTAATAATGAACCTCAAACGTAGAACTGTTCCGAGTTTAATCAACAGCATTTAACACTTCTTGAGCCCGTTCAACATAAGCGGTCGTTAAGACCCTCCGGCCATTTCCGACGTCCGCGGCTTAATAATAGTACGTAATAAAACAGATAACAGGAAATTCAAAAAGCTGACACGATAGCATTAAAGGGTTAGATAGCCTACGGACTTAGAAAAAAATAAACGACATAGTGACGTAAGTATGCGTTATATTCAAAGGGATATTAGACTTTATTGGAAAAGGATAGAGTGTACTTTTGAATGTTACAGCAAAACTTAACCCATCGAATGCTCTCTGTATATTTCACCAACTTCCGAGGGCAACTGAGTAACAGACTGAATAATTGACTATAATGATATATTACTGTTATCTATCCATCGACTCGTCTAAGCGACTTCGCTTTCTTTGATACGCATCTGACATTTACTACGCACACTTAATGGCCCACGGTTACAAGTTTTATATTAATTCAAATGCTTTTTTTAAGAAATATAAGGCTATATTGCGTTATTAATGGTCATGGACACTATTCTATTAACTCGTCGAAGTTATGCGGTTGTGACCAATAAAATTTTATTTCTGTTGTGGAGTTATAATGTTTCGGGTGTTTTCAGCGGTGATTGTTACAGTTTAAGGTGGAAAATTATTTTAAAGATAAAAATTTGTGGCCACTATAATTTGCTTCTCTGCACTTATTTATTATATTTTGCAGTATTTAAAAATAGATTTTTGATTGCACTGTAAAACAAAACATGTATATGTTTGTAATACTAATACATAATGACATATTGATTTGTAAATGTCATTATAAATACTAAAGGCTGAGAGTTTCTTGCGCCGCTTCTGCTCTGCAGCTACCGCTTCGTCGAAGCGGTAGTAGGGTTAATTGGGAAGGTTAATTGGGAATATGCATACTAGTGTTATTTTTAATTTTAAAATTAAAACTAACAATTTATTTAGTACATTTTTTAATACTGGGACAATTTGTAAATGCCCGGTTGATACCCACTTAAAGTTGCCTTTAATTACATTATTATGTTTTTCTCATACATATTCCCTGTTCTGACGATTTAAAAGAACTTAGTAAATTCTAGTCTATTTAAATAAAGTTATTTTTGACTTTTTGACTTTTGACTGCGAGGTAATAATGTGTCTTAACTTCATAACAACAACACTTCAATAGTTTTGCAGAGTATAATTTATCTGCAGTCTTTTAAGCCGGTCATTATTTTTGATTTATAAAAATCATCATCAACCGTTTTAAGGATATGAAAATATTTGTTAAAATTAGTTTTAACTTAAATTATAACTGATAAATAAAATTTAACATTTGCGGCTAGATTTTAACTTAATTTTAATAAATATATGACTGAGTATCTCTTTTATAAAGGTCTCTTTTGATATCTTTGGCCAACACTATACATGCACGAAGCATTGCAAATTATGCAAATTTGTATCACAAGTTCCTAAGTATCACAGGTTGGTTTATTAATCGAAATTTCTTAAATTGTCTTTGTTGACTATTATTTCAGACTCGAGAAATTTAAGACTAGAAAAATGGAAACAAAATTTCATACGATTTCTATTCGATTTGAAAACTTATACAGTTTTAAAAGTTCTCTCTCTGTATGAAGATTGCTTTAATATGAATATATGGAACTATTCCCTTCTGAGTATAAGTGAATTCAGTATTCTTGATATTCTGGTGGTAACTAAAGCTAGTTGAGCATATCCCATAAAATACTTTATACATTGACGTCTCAACTGAATCACGCAACTCGCATGCTACAACTACCTACTTATCTAGAACAGTAAAAAAAAACAGGAAACGGAAACACCGACAGATGTTCGTGATTTTTTCTTTTGTCACAGAAAAAATACTCCGTATGCAAATGTCACCTTCATTTGCATAATACAAACGTGTTCACTTTCAATCATAGAGCAAAAAGTTAACCCTTTACTTTTTATTATTTTTTTTTCACGTCAAACACGGTCTATGCGTAATTAGAATAATACCGTGTATTATTTGTCATTTTTTGTCGCACAGATGTGCGTCAGGAAGTGGGAAAAAACGGCTTAAGATCGAAAGTGGAGGGTTAATTTTTGTAGTTAAAAATATTAAAAACGGTCAGTGCGTGGAAATAAACATAACATAACCATAAATATATTAAAATGCCCTCCATATGATCTAACGTAACTAACAAGATATGACAGACCATAGATACCTACTATACATTATATCAAAAGGTCAACGCATATTCTTGTCTAATAATAAACCAAATTATAAATAATGAAGAACGATATCAAAATGAGTTTTATTATGAAATCATTTAAGTTTTTGTTTTACAAACCGATTGACGTAGACTTCAGTACCAGCTCATTATGCATTTAAGGAACAAAAAATAATATTGTCATTATTTTGTCATTTAAATGACAATTTGATACAACTATTGGAGATACTTAGATAAAACAGTATTCGTTCTTGAGTTTAGTATTCTGTGATCTTTAAGTGCTGGTAAAGTCAGTGAAGTCAGAAAAAGTAATTCAGCCTCTATTTTGGCTTCAAATTATTTTCTATGCAACAATATATTACTATTATTTTATATTAAATTTATTATATAACTTTATTAATCTCTACAAGACTTGTAACACTTACAGCTCGCTTCGGCCCTTTTGTGACCCTTCTACATAATAAATAAGAACGATCATTATCTGGATAATAAACACGTGTTCATAGGTCAAAACCGAAAAGTTTATCACGTTAAAGTTATATTTTTAACTATCTAAATAATAAATTAAGCCGATATTTTTTCTCATCAAATAATGTAATTAGATTCTTTCCATTAATTTTTATATTTATTATCTAATAAATTAGTTCATAAATAACATAACTTAACTTAATAGTATAATTGCTAGTAATTACTTTCACATTTCTAATTAATGATTCTTTGGTTTATTTATTACTTTAAGTTTTCGAAGGTTTATAGACAATACAGAAATATTTAAATCACTGTACAGTTTTTAGTTAACTTAAGAATAGTATTCATCATATTATATAAAATTTTAATAAAATACAAAGTATTATTAAGAATAAAGGAGGCTTGATAAAATAGTAATTTATAGGAATTTCTATCATAATAGTGACCTTAAACAATTTCATAACAACTAAAATTTAAACCTCCGACTCTTGAGAGTACTACCAAAATAATGAAAGAATATAAAATTATAATTTTCATTATTTTATTCTTCACTTAAATTTTAAAGAAAAATAATTATTTGTGAAAAATTTTAAGTGACTGGATTGTTTTTTTGAAATATGTCATAGATTTGTTTTATGACCCATATATACTATTTTACTAGCCACATAATATCGCTTTACTGAGACCTGTAGAAGGGAGTTTAGTATTTTCTAGATTATTTTAATAGTTAGGCGCAGACGGGCGGGCGCGAGTCGGCGGGTGATGGTCGCCCGTCTTCCTACATTCCAAGCGCGGCCACGTGCGTTGGTACCTCCCACACAGTGCACATTCTGCCACGTCTGGGATTTCCTATAGTCCTTCACGGGGATGACCAGTCCCAGAACCCAAGTCACTTCCATGAAGGGAGTTACCCGGGAGTTTAAGGGGATCCCACACACGGCTGCCGCTTTGCCAGCGGGTAGGTCCGTAAAAAAAGTTTTTTTTGTCTGTAATTAGAATTAGTAGTACTTCAACTTAACTTCATTGTTTGTAACACAGCAAATGATAGATAAGTACTTTAGTGGAAAAATATTCATGTTTTATAGGCTGACAAGCCTAGACGTGTTTTCTAATTAACTGAGTTTGTGTTTGACGTCTGTATTCTCTGGACAATAATAAAATAAAGTTCATTATTTATAAGCAATAAAACAAAAAATAGATAAAAATTACCGAAATCTCTAAGTTCGATAAATTCAACTTAAGAAGTTGGAATATTAAATAAAATTATTATTACGATTCTTGTCACCTGCAAGCGAAGGGTTAAACTTACTATTATCAAAGAAGTCTTTTATTTGCAAGAAGATTTCTTTGCACCTTGGGAATGCAATTTGAATACGCATTGTGATTATAATTTATTCAAATTCGCTAACAATGGGTTAGTGAATTCAATAATTTGTATTATTGTCGATTTATTTACTTATTGTTGCTTAGTTTGCCTGTGGTTATACTGGCAGTGAGAAAGTTGCAAGATTGTGAATAATTATAAATTATTTTGTAGCAATATTATTAAATTCGATTTTACAGGGTTACATTTTGGTAAATTTTAAGGCTCCTGTATCTGTTTAAAGTTTTGAATTAATAATTGAAATTGTTGACACATCGCCAATCTCCCCAATCTGAAACAAAAAAACCATTTTTTTTTATTATTTTTTACCCTATTTTTTTTTAGCATAATTTTAAAAGTTATTTTTTCATATATTTCACATTTTTCAATAAAACCAGATGTAATGGGTTTTATTACCTTACATAAGTTTTCTATTTATTAGCGTAACAATAAATACGGTACACGTATATTCAATGTTATATACAAATCGTTTTTTTTGGTGTTGGAAATGCATACACCCAACATTACTTTGAATATCTCAAAAATTTAGGGAACTTTAGAAAAAAAGCATAATTATAAAACGCATACTTTATTTATTTCAAATGTAAATGTTATAAGGCGACTGGAGTCCAAATGTATATGTATTAAAAATAAAAAGTATATGTCTAGGAAAAGATGTGATAAAATAACATAAAATCACAAGCTTTATAACAAAATATATTTTCTACAAAGGGCCATATTCACGTTGTCGTGGTAACCAAAAATACTTCAATTTATTGAAGCGTATTCAAGTAATTACTAAGTGTGCGTATATACTACTATTGTACCCGTCGACAATGCACCGTTAAACTCTGACGAAGATGTCACTTCAAAATTGTGTTAGTATATATTATGCTATTAACTCCATATTACTGTTTACTTCATAGTTGCTGTGACAGCGTACTAAAGTATTAATCAACTTCTGAGGCCGATTGTACCACATACGTAAAAGCGTTCGGCCCGCCTAGTGGCAAGTGTTTACCGTAGCCTACCCTAAAAATAAAAACAAAAAAGACGGTGTTATCTCGACAGCATAAGAAATGAGTTCCCCTGCTCCCAAGATAATGCTATTTAAGAAATCTCTGGTTATTTCACTTAGTACAAAAACCTAACAACTATAACTGCATAGTAGTTACTTAGAACAACAATCTTGAGGACGCTTAAAATTCGGTAAGAAAATATTACGTAGTGTTATGTTATGGTAAGCATAATACTACGTAATATTTTTAATTAGAGGCATACTGTTCAGGGTCTCTGATTGATAAGGATTTGTAAAAATGATGGCATGATAAAATCTATCTAAAAGTATTTTAAATTTCATACGTCACACCTACAACCTACCAAGAAAGCCATCTATCAAAAGTTAACTGAAAAAACGGTGGAAGAAATTACAATTTCGAATAGCACGTCATGTCAATTCAACGATTTCCCATTCTAAATTACCGATTTCAAATGATTTTTTCATCTTTTATATATTTTTACGTTTTATTTTTAAATTTAAAAAACCATAAAAATAATTCGAATTGATTCAACCATTTTTATCATGAACAAAGTTTACTAATATACAAAGAATAACTTCTGACAAGCTTTTGTCTAAGTAAATTTATGTGTTTATACAATTCTACGAAATGTGAATACGTATTTTACTTAACATTATATTTTTCTATCACATAACTGAAGCACTGCATCACTCACCCGAGATGTCACGAGCAATTTTCTAAAGAAACAACGAAAAGCCTCTTATTCTGCTGCAGAAGCAAAATGGCGCAGCGGCCATGTTGGTTGGTGTCTGCGCAAACCGTTGCGCAGTCGAGCGAAAACTAACAACCCCTTTTGGACACTATTGTTGCTCAAAGAATCACCCACGCTATTCTGAATTTATAGTCGCAACAAGCTATATGTGACTTTAAGTTCAATGCGATAAGATTAGAATTGTTTTGAACACATTTTTCATCGTTACTACGCTTCTACGGAATACGGATGGTCGTAAGCATTTCGCTACGTATATTCTAATTTCAACTAAATGAGTTACACATAGAGTTTAGTTTACAAGAATGGTTGAGCTCGGGAGCTAGTTTCCGAAATGAATCTTAGTTTATGAAATTTAAGGTTGAAAATCGCTATCCAGTGATATGGAAAACAGTGCCGTCACGGTTGTGTTGGTGATTCCTATAGATACGAGAGAAAACCTTGTTACAACGCGTGTGTAGAAGTATTTGATAAAGAAAGGGTAACGAACGTCACATCTCGATGTTGAATTTTTACCTATGGATGTGACATTCGCCAGAATAAGAATACGTTTGACGATGTGTGCAGTTCTGTCGGATTGATAGAGTTACATGTGTGCGCAGTATTTTAATAATATTCATTTTTCCATGTCACTGGTCTCTGGAATTCAGAGAAAACGCGTATGAGCTAATATGATGTTTCAATATGACGAATTTAGTATTAAGTGGTATTTATCAATGTGTGGTTTGTTTTATTTTATTGGATATTTTGATCAGATATTGTGATGAGAATAAGATTTTTATTCCCATTTTATAACGTTTAATGAAAGAAAATCATGTATTGCTTGCCATGTAAAAGTAATAAAAAAATTGTCCCATATTCAGTTTTAGAAGAAAAATTATTTTTTAATCATAATGCCTTTTAATAACAGGGCATTATATAAGAGGGTAACAACTGTAAAATAAATGTAAGAATAGGGTTTCCTGTTCAGCTATCGATAAAACTCCATAACTCATTCTCCTTCATCGCCAGCCATAAATAAACGTCGAAGACTAGGTATCTTTCACTTTATCTCTTATGACGACTAAAAACATTTACGTAAGCGAAGTCTAAAAAGCATTCACGAATAGTAAGTAAAACCCCTATCTCCCGTAAGGAGGGTCATAAATAAAAACAAATGGTCTGTTCTCTGCTCGGGTGTTGCTTTACGAAAACGTAATTGATGGAGACGTGTCAGAAACAAAACTGTGCGCATTTATAGTGGCCCTGAAATTCTCCGCTTCAACGCAAGCCGTTTCCGTATGTTGCTAGTGATGAGATATTGAGAAAAAAATATGTCGATATTTTTTGTGTCTATGTCACAGTGTAGAGTTCGCAAAGTTTGTCAGTTTGTCATCTGTCTCAATGATGCTGTATGTGTGACTAAGGCTCCAATCTTATCAATAGTTTATTTGGAATAATAATTTTTCTATTTTTATTTTTTATTTCATTATTAACTGGGTATCTCATGGCTGACATTTCACCTGATGCTAAGTTAAGATAAGGCTGAAGATGGAATCAAACTACACCCGGATTTCTCAACTATAAAGGAACTGGCTAGCTTACGTAGATAAGATAACCAGTTCTTTTGTAGTTAACTACCGGAACAGAACAACATTATTGTTATGGCGGCAGACTAAGGTAAGATGCTGGTAGCATCTCAAGGGAACTTAGAAAAAGCCCTACCACCAACCAAGATAAGCCGGTGGGGATAGCTCTAGCCCTCTGGAGGAATGGTTAGCTCGGCGCGCTCTTGCTACGGATGGATGTCGCCTGATTTGAAGATGACAAGCTAATCGTGGCCGGGGCACGAGATTAGCGCGCTTGAGAATAAAGGTTCTAGGATTCCATGTGTAAATTCGATAATTTACATACTGCATTATGATGCAATAAAAATCATAAAATATATAATAAATATATAAATAAATATATAATAATAAAATATATAATAGAAAGCTTTTGAACCATATTTTCAATATGAATTTATTATTTTGGTAATAAAATTATATTATTAAAACATACTTTAATTAATTAATGGCGTTATATATTTAAAACATAAAACATATTATTATAAAACTAATACTGTAAAGCTATATAAAGAGCGTAAACCAACCATAGGAACCTGAAAAAAATATTCTTGTGTACAAATAAAAATATTCTTGTTAACTAATATATTCTCACTCACTAAAATGTTCTCACTTACTTTACAAATATTACATTTTAAAAAATGATTTAGTTTATTGTTTTTTTAAGAAGCTATAAGCTAAGCTAAACTTTTATCTATTATACGATGAAAACATAACCCCATCCTAGAGACCTCAGATTTGAGGCAACATTAGATTTTAATGGAAATTTCTTTCCGTTATTACCAATATCTGTATAATATAACTGTACTGTAAACTTGATCTGATTAGGGAACTCACTATAACTCTAATAAAAAATTGTGAACCATTGATTTTATTAAAATTTATACCCTATAATAGTTGGAAATGTCGGTATGTAAAGTATCCGCTAATTGCAATAGCAAGAAATAGGTAAGATCGCCGGCCATATAATACTAATTAGTAATGCTAATACCACATCTCGATAGTTAATTAACATAGAAAAGCCTAGCGATGCAAATCAAGGAATTCATGATGTGTATTTGAGTTGTATACTTGATTCCCACTAGCTTTTTGCCTTATCTTATTTAACGATTCAAATGCATTTATATTTATATACGAGAAGATACTTACCGCTTTTACTACTAATTATCACGAATTATGTAAGTATATAAAACTTTTACTATATATCACTTGTAATTAACGAAAAGCTAAAATTAAATTCCAAACACTTATTCTTATTCAACAATACATGCTGTATGTATATTATAATTTCGCTGTATGTATAATATGATTTCATTATAAAGTTCATGAACGCTACGTTTCAGCGAGCCACGAACGGATGATTTTGTTTACGTTTGATTTTTTTGAAATGTACGTCACGTTTAACGTAGTATTGTGTAAATGCAGCATAATATCATCAACATCAACAATAACAGTCTTTTTGGTCCACTATTCGGCATGGGCCTTCTATATGGGAGAAACACAGGAGTTTTGAGCCAAAATACCATTCTGGCCCAATACGAATAGGTGGATGAAAATGGTTAACTTAACCGCTGGGACTAACGGCTTAACGTACCTTCCGAATCACGGAGGAGCTTGAGATACCAATTTTGATTGACCCATCCAGGGACCAACCATTGCGATATTAGCTTTGCTTTCGTTATCGAAACCAAAGCTTTCACAACGCTAATGGCTTCTCAATGTATACATATGCATATGTGGGTTATTACCAAATAATCAGACTAGAGCTCTACTTCTGAATCATAATATAAGAATTTGGCAACAACTTTATTTTCTACACTGTGTTAATTAAATCAATTATCTCTGAAGCACATACCTTGAGGCTGTAATCCATAAATATAAAAATGTTAACAGAATTAATTATTGACACTTTTTCCCGTTAGTAAAAATTTTTTAACGAAGATGGTAAATGTGCTTATAAGAACTTTAGTGACGATAACTGTCTCCATTAACATAATTTCGAATATAATTAATTATATTTCTCAACTCTACCAACTAGTAAAATTTTGGGTCCATCTAACATTTTTATATGATTTCGTGACTAATTTGAAAAGATTAACAATGTCTTTTTTATATTACACCTTAATTAATTGACCTGCGGTATACTACTGACAACTTTAAATTAAATAAATGTATTTTTGTGTTCGAAGATAAATATCTCTTATCGATATCTTTTATCGACACTTACACAACTGTATGACAAATACGGATACAAGGCATTTGTTTCAGTCGGTAGTCGATTTCACTCTTTCTGGAGCAGTCCAAAATAAGCACCGTGCTAAATCGAGGAACAAATTACTTTCCCTTACCTACTAGACTCTGTTCGAAACTTTATTGGCTGTGATGAAGCTATTTTTTTGCTTTTAATCGTTACACATTTAAAAAAGAAGTGAAAATCATAATAAAGAAAAATTCTATCCAAATATGTTGAGAATTTTACAGGACATTAAATTAACATAGAAGACAATGAAATAAGTTGAACTTTAAAAAAATTTGTTTGAATTAGTTAGATCATGTTCACGTTTACAATTTAAACTTTTTGTTTCATATAAAAAGTAGTTGGAGGCAAATTGATTGATGTACATTCTTCATTTATTGATTGACTAAGGCAAAAGCTTTATTGATTGCAAATTTAACCTTCGGATCATTTCATACCTGTATATTAAGTTAGTCCTAAGTAAGATGTTTAAAACCAAATTTCATTTCAAAATTTCATATATTGTTAGCTAATTAGTTCTTAAGGATGTTTAAAAGCCGGCTCAGTTTTTTATATGACTAAACTAGAATATAACCATTAGAGTAAAGACCTCAAGGCCGTCTAGCGCCTATCTGTAATTAAGCGGTTGTCGACTTGACGCTATTGTTGCCTTCCTTTTGCGACATGCGTTGGCTCAATTATTAGCAAATAATGACTTAATAGTCAACATCTTATTTTCTGCATCAACAAAACTTGCCATGATTTGCTGTAACGTGAAGATTGTGAATGATATAGTTAAATGCTAATGCTGATGGAAAATATATGTCAAAAGTTCCTTGACATAAAATAATCGATTAATTTATCCTTTTAAAGTACCAATGATTCTACTTACAGTCCTTGCTAAACGAACGTATTGCCTTACAATTCAAGCTATCATTATCCAGAAATAACTCGTATAAGAGAAGTCGCATATTGCCGCTGCTTTTTATTTATATCCGATTCCTTTAAAACTAAATTTTCCGATAGTGAACACAAGATGGCGGCTGGACCCCATGTGCCGCGCTTGTTACCTACTCACTCTTTCTCGAACGTTTCGCATTCGTTTTGACAGCCACCTCAGCAGTGCGAAAAAGGTGGTAATGCAATTTGTTCGATGCTGGCTAGAATTTTTTGCGGAAAAAATAAAATGTTGGAATAAGAATTTTGCGTTTCTTTTGTTTTATGAGGTTAGTCACATAGAACAAAATATTGATGAAATTTTTTTATAATATATGTCCTATTTAATTATATTTGAGTACGTACCTTCCAATATGTCTTTTATTAAAGTTATATAAAGACATGTAGACATAAAATACTATGAGATTATGAATATGAGGAGCTAGTTCGATTAGTGATTCGAACAATCTGGTTTCAATAGCGAAAACCAAGCAACTTTCGCCATGGTTGATAACTGGATGGGCAGTAAAAATATGTTATATCGAGCTCCTTCGTACTTTGAAGGGCACGTTGAGCCGTTGGGCCCGAATGTTACCGCTTTCACCAGCCAAGCCGCATTGGGCCCGCGTTTCTCTTATGTAGGAAGGCCTGTACATTTTTATATTGACACTGCCTCAAGATATATGTTAAATATTTAATTGATTTAACTCAGTGTAGAAAATTCAATCGTTTAAACAAAAATAAAATAATTAAGTTGAAATATTCTTAGATTCATAATTAGAGCATTAGTTAGGAGCTAGTTTGCGTTGTGGTTCGAACGCTCTGGTTTCGATAACCAAAACAAACCAACTTTCGCTATGGTTGGTCCCTGGATGGGTCAATCAAAGTATATAGTATATTTTTATTTATTTATTATATCTGTACTATATATAAGATTAGCACTTATAATTGAAAACTTATCAGTTAAGTCGTTCTGCTTTAAGGCCCTGGCTCAAGCCACAAGGGCTGCTTGTTAGGCGACAATATTGTGCAGCCACCGATCACATAGACGGAACTATTATTTGAAAATATAAGAATCGTACAAAATTCTTTACTTAACTACAGAGCTTGTTACAATATTTGATGTTTTGATTACTCACAGTAATATTACAACAACGAAAGAATGGATTTCGACAGTTTTGACTTAATATATATTACTTGAAAATCTGTCAAAATGAGATAGTGTTTTTTGTATTTGATTGTGCGGGAAAAGCTCTTTGAAATGCAAAATATAACAGTGAAAGGGAAAAAGACTTTGACAGTTCTTGTGAATTGCTTGGAAAAATGTCAAAATACGATAAATCCGTTCGTTTTTCGGAGTAGCCCCTCTATTCGGTAGTAACGTTAATTCAGTTGTTTTAATCAAAAATTAATTGAAAGCTCATATACTAAAACCATATCTGGTCTTGTAATATTTGAATTAGCCTCATACTATTGGAGCTCCAAAAATAAAGTTAATTGGTTTTGGTGAAAACCTGTCAGAATAATATCACAGACAGAAAAGTAGCTAGTGGGTTGCAAATACCAATATAGATTTAAAATATTGGTTCAAGGAATAGTCATGAACTTATCTTAGAAATGTCATTTTTAAAATAAGTTTTGTGTTCAATAATCTAGGGTTATTTTAGTTATTTTATTTATTTTTTTAACAATTTATGTACACACAAAGACAGTTAAAAGGACAACAAAATATAAGATAATTTTATAAAGGTACTGCTTATTTCTCTAAGAAATAATATATGTTTAATAATATTTTAATAAATATTAATAATATGTTTTTTATTTATTATATTCTTTTGCTTCTTGATTTTGTTTTTTTAAACCAAATCCGCTTCAGAGTCATTAAGTAATTGAAAACATCTGATTTGAGGAGATTCTACAATATAAAAAAATAAAACTGATGGAAGGCAGAAAAAATAAACCCTGAACCGCATAATACAATTATTAAGACATACCATACAAAAATAAATATATCACACATTTATTTCCCTAAATTTGTATTTTTTTTAAATGGTATATAGGTGAAATTTCGAATCCAGAATATTTGAGAAAGGAAAAGATAGACACGACAAATTGTGAAGGGAAGCCCACCCTTTTCTTATCCTAAGACGAGTTACACAGAACGATAGTGCTATCCGATTTAGAGCTTTATATTAAAGGTAGTAAAAGTTACTCTTTAACATTCAAAGGGTAAATAGGGGGTTTTATCTCATTGTGATTCAGGATACACGACAAGTGTCAAAAATTTACTAAGCAAACGTACAAGGCTTTTCTATCTCTGTGGAATATTAATATATCAACTACTTATAAAGTGAAAAGAAATTAAATGCTAATCTGATACAAACCCGACCTTTTCTAAGTTATAAACTTATGTCCCTATGCTTATAATTCATAGCAACCAACTTCGTTATAACGTTACACTAATGTTATTATCAACGGACCTCATCTGAAAGTTCTTGCGTATTCATTAATGCGTGACAATAGTAATTATCATATTAGTGTTTGAAAGCAGCAGTTTTGTGGTAAAAATATGTTTTAACACACGAGCCTAATTGCATACATTGTTTCTTCATTTCATGTTAGATCGCTAATTAATTTTAGATACTTGTAGATGTATTAATATTTTATTACTTCTTCAACAACATAAGGAATGTATTTAATTACAAGTCGGCAGCCGAATACAGTAATTGCAGCTGGTTATTATTTTCTAAAGATTTAATGAAATACTAATATATACTGAATGATATAATTTATTATAAAACATACATTTTTTCAATCGTCCAAATTATTGACTAAACAAAAATTATGTGTGAAAATTACACTAAATAAATATTAAGCTAATACTTACTACTGATACATACACAGAATATAAGCATGAAGTGAGTACCTGTACAAAATTATTTCAACAACCGTAACGGTTTCTCAATTCTAAGCTACACCCAAATATAAACCTGCAAAAACGCCGTAGTCACAAACAAGAATTACAAAACGGAAATAAAATCACCCCCTAATACACCCAGTTAACCCAGTAACCGACTAATAAAGTATCTCCACCAATCTAACCTTGACACAGCCCTAGTTAGTATGCACAGGCTTTCTTTTAAAATCTGATGTATTAATTTGCAAACTTTGTCAACAAGCTAATTTATACCCAACGCACCCATTAACAAGAGCTAAAATGAATTCTCGCAACGTTGCGTTTTCAAAAATGGAAAATCGTGAGATAATATTTTCTTCCCCTACAACGGGAATGTATTATCAACCTTAAGTTTAAAAGTTAAAGTGTAAATTTCAAACTTTTAAATGTCGAAGATAGGTCGTTTTATACATAGCACAGTTATTTAGCACGTGGTTCTCGTGACGACGTTCGCAATTTGAGTATAAATTAGAACACTTATCTCGTCGTGGTCTTGTCGTCTGTCTCACTCACGGTAATGACTTTCTAAGTCTTCTTTCTCTTTCGCTCTCCATGTCAAGTAAGCATAGGGGTGTCTGCCTCGTCAAAAATTTGCTTTATCGATATTCCCCGGTAATATTGGGAGGGAGATGCTAGCTTCTCGTAAAATAGGAAAATGATAAATGTCTTCAATTTAAAGAATAGACTCCACTCGTCTAAGGTAATACAGTATGCGTTATGTTTGTGATATATTTTAACAGGGTTTCCAAATATTTTTGAAAAGTGAACCAATTTTATTGTAAATTGATTAATTTAACAAAATAGTGTAAATTAAATCTATAAAAAATGTCCTTTTGTCGATATCGATATTTTCACGTGACGCCGATCTCCCTCATATTTAATTTAGCTTGCGGAAGCAACAGGTTATTAGCACAGAGATTTCCCGCCTAACTTTCCGGGCGTTCGCTTTTTAAATTTCTCTCTTTCCCTTTCTAATTGGATCGCCTTCTCCCTTGCCCATGAATGAATGAAACTTGTTGCTCGCTGAATCATTTGGCATTTATTTTAAGCAGTTAGCATTTTAAATGTGTGGCATTGTAATATTGTCCCCGGTACACGTACTCGTCGAAGCCTTTATCGATTATTACTTGATTTGAGTATTCAAAGGTATTGTTTCGGGCTGATTTTCATGTCCCTATTATCGTTTGACCGTAAAACTTATTTAAGCGTATAACTTTACGCCAGAACGCCCGCTTTTTAGATGTAAAAATTAATACGTTGGATAGCTAATAATTTCCTCCTCGTTAACTCTATTGAACCTTTTCACTCGATTTTGAAAGTTATCGTTTCGTAACATTTATTTATACGTCCTTATAAAACTCGTTTAAATACCTATGACAGACAAAAGATGAGAGTACAAAAGGAAAACGTACAAACAATATTGCTTACTCGATACAATTTCTTATTTTGTGACAAATTGCGAGACGCTACCTACTAAAATATCTACGTATCAAAATTCACGTTTTTCTCCAAGCAGTACGTTTTTCCATTTCTACGTACGAATGTAAAATAATAGGTCTCTACAGTCACATGTGAAACGAAGCCCGCACCATATCTTACTCAAACCTACACGTATAGCTATACACAAATATATACCTACTCACCACCCAATACATTTTATCTATGTTACCGTTGCCTTACTAGAAATATCAAATACTTAAAAAGGGTGCATCCCAAAATCGAAATTCTGTCGAAACTCGCACTTATTGAGAAAGGGAGTGATTTGAATTTAGAGCACGACGTGGTTGTCGCTTCATTCTGAAATTTAAGCGACGCTCGATCGAGACTCACGAGGTATTCTCAAGGGGTGAGCGTAGTTCTTGCGCTTAGATATAAAGAAAGGTAGATACTTATGAAATTCGAAGGAAAAACCACCCTTCCCTATACTTACACAGCGCAGTCGATTCGGTTTTCGCGGAGGAAATTGTAGCGTAGTTTGAGCGGGACATTCGCTCACCGTACGCCGTCTGGAGACGACGATTTTCTCGAATTTCCTTCGGGACGCGTCTCCGGTTTCCAAATTTAAATTTGTCATTTAAATTTTGTTTTTTATTTCTCGTTCTGAATTTGAATGTATCGGGCTTTTTTATTTCTTTTTTTTAATAAAGTTGTGTAAAACAAAATAAGTAAGTAACTTCGCGGCGCGAAAATAAAAACTTGAAAAGTTTGTTCGAGTCGCCGTGAAGGTAAGAATTTTAGCATTGTATCAAGTTTCCTTTCATAATATATAATAATTATTTTAGGTGTTGTTTGACGCGTTAACTGTATAATACTATATTTTTATAATATGTCAAATTGAACTTTGCTTAAATCAAAATGACCAGTGCCATAATTCAATGTTCTCTATTAATCTAAATAAAAGTTTTTAAACCAAATTAACTGTATGGTAGTTTCAAGTTACACATTTCTCAATTTCGTTTGTCTCCGAAGTGTAGAATAGAGTATTTAAGGTTTACTTTTATGTGTCAGGGGTTAACCACTCAGGTAAAGTCCTTAATTGAAATAAAATCAATTTTAATAAGATTTCTTATGAAATTGTACAATTTTAAGAAATAGCTAAATGACTGATACATATTGTCACGAATATATTCATTAAAGTAGTTCTTTAACAAAACTTTTACAATACACAAGTGGTTATTTGACAGTTATGTGTTCAAACTACCATAATAATATATGTATTTGATTATGATATTCCAGAAGTGCTTGCTTTAGTTGCAAAGTCTAATTAGAAAGGTAATTAGTCTAATTAGAATTATTGCTACTAATATTCTGTATAATTTTAATGCTATTTTTATTATTATTAATTTACAAAATTACAAGGACTTTAAAGATAACCTTGGTGGTATTACATTTGTAATTGATACTATTGCAGATTCGCTAACTTATTCGTGACATGCGTTACCCAATGCATAATGAGCTTGTCCATTGTTTTGCTACCATACAAGTTATTGTATGTAACAAGTAACTATACATTTTTGAACGTTGCCGTCGATTTCCCTGGGAGTCCATCCTTCGATCCTAACTTGGTGACAATGGGACCGCTTCAGCAGGATATTTTATCGAATAAAACAAGAATTCGATTCATATTTGATACAGAAATCGTGAGACAGACACCGAATATAAACATACAGACGAATTGAGAACCTCCTCCATTTTTGATGTCGGTTAAAAATAACTCTAGCCGTCAAAATATGTTAACAAATTAATAAAGCCTTTAGCTTACCCTATATATTTGATACAAAAACCAGGTTATCGGTTTTATTTTTTTTAGTCGTTGAGATTTTTTATAATTATGAAATATAAAATACATCAAATTTCAACACCTCGTTAGTGAGCACCTAGCAAAATTATATCACGATGATTATTTTGACTCAAGTTAATACTTTAAGTCGCTGTGCTTATTATCAATTTTACAGGCCTCAGTTTTATTAAAATAGCCAATATAATTGATCTTATGAAAGATTTTGTATAGATGCATGTTCGCATGGAGTTGCGATAAGATGCAACTTGATGCTCGATCGAAATATTAAAGGTCTTTTTTACTTAAAGTAAGTATATTTTTTATTATTTTAGAAATTTTGGTATTTCATTTGATCCTTTTTTCTCTTGTTGATAATTTCACGAAGCTTACCGTAGCGTCGGACTCATTAAATTATTTTCAAATGTTTAAACTTAGAATTATTAAAATAAAACAAAGAAAAATATTAAAAAATTTACAAAACGTCAATTGCAAACTTATATCGAATCTCCATACGTTATACCATTGATGGGGTGAACGACATATAATTTTTATACATACGTATAGACTCGTGATAGTTCGGCCCACCCTCATACCTTCCCCACGCATACGTACATAGCATGTATGTAACGTAGGGTTGAGGACAAAATCGATAGGGCTTACTCCTTTGTAAGCCAACGGCTTTGCGATTTTTGGACAGTCAAAAATATTTTTTCCCAAATTTTCATTTTAAAACCATCAAAGAGGCTTGTTCTAATCGAGCTTTTTAATGTCATTGTAAATCAAAACAACAGAACACAACACGAATAAACCATAATTTACCCAGTAAAGTTAAGTTCTAAAAATATGTTAGTTGTTTCCTCTCTGTTAAAAGTGCTGTATCGTATTTTGTTTTTAATTTAAGAAATGCATAAAATGAGCAGAATGATTATACAAGAGAACGAGAAGAGAAAAGAAAATAAAATTAAAGTCTCTAATAACAATAATAAATTTAGTTAGTAATATATAGATATTATTAGCATCATACCTGCCCTCGGAAGCTTATAATATCTGATCATAAAACATTTACTTTTGACGCTACAATTCAATTCATTTAGAATTTGTTGAATTAGATTTCAGTTTGTGAGAACAAATTAGTATTATTTTGGGTTGAAATTTCCTAAACTCATTTTAACACGATCTTACACACATTTTTACCAGACATAATTAAGTGCTATATTAACGAGAAAAAGAACTATTTATTGCTTATTAACAGCCTTTAAAGGGATTGTCTATAACGGATCGTGAGCTAAATTGGTGCGAACATCGGAAGATTTCTGTTGAAACGGCCCTAAGCCCTATCTGGACCTGCAAAACGGGAAAATGATCCATTAGGACGAGAATTTGAAATTCCCCTGACTTTTTTGCCGCCGCTATTGCAATGTCGAACATAGAAATGCGACATTAAACAGGATTTATCCTTTTATTGAATACATCAAAGTAGTTAATTATTTAAAACAACTCACAGTTGATATTTTTTACACGTCCCAGTTAATTTATAGCATGACCAAACGGGGAGTCGAATGCGCAGCTATTTATTTAACGGTGAAGAGTCGGCTCGTAAAATTTTATTTTGTTGTTTGTATTTAAAAGATGCCTAATAAAGAACGGGCTTAATCGACTATGATGCTACCAACGATTATCAAACCTTTCATTTTAAACGGGTCTTCGGAATTGGAAATTGGAATTCGGATTCAAATTCAGAATTTATGTTCATCACGCTAGTTTCAAATTTTAAATTTGGAACACGCTTGATTTTGTTTAATGGCTGCTGTAGAAAATTATATTTTGGTGCGTCAGTATCATTAGCATCAAATTGGTCAATTAATTCAAGGTATAATTTTATGAGCATTTTTCTTGCAGTAGTTTTACGAGTTATTTTACTATTAGAAAACTGTTACAGAGGCAGTTATTGGTATTTTGAAGATATGCCTACCAATTATACGTGACGTTAAGTTTTATTCAGCTTATTTAAAAATAAGATTAACTTCAAAAATACTCTTTATCTTACAATATTTAAGAAACTATCGTCTTCCTGTGACATATTAAGTTTATTATACACATTATTATAATATTATATTAGCCTCAAAAGAGAAATAATTTCATTTAAAAATATACCTAAAAAGTTGACATTTCCTCCTTAATTTTTCAAATCATTAAGTCAGAAAATACCTCTTATATTGTTGTCAAGGTCCGGCAATTATTTTATAATGATTTTAATCGTGATTAAATTTGAATCCACCAAATATCGACGACGAACTAGCAACACTTTGATATAGGATTCGGGCGTAATATTATTACGAGGCCCCACCCCCGTTGTCAATCGATCAAACATGTGCAAACATAGCTGCCTACACCGTAGCAAAATGGCGTAACTTCAACAGCAAACTCAAGCTACAACCTACGTTAACTGGATGGGTTACAATGCAAATTCGCATACCCAATTTATTGTATGTTCAGTGTATTTCAACTGTTTGCAATATCGACATATTTTTCATATATATAGGAGTCATAGACGGTGGGAAATGTATTGACAAATATATCGCATTACAGTTTCCATTAGGATATTGTTTATTTCAATTTATGAACACTCAGAAAGCTTTTTTATATAACGATCGTCTTCTGATAGTAAGTATCGCGTGACTTTAACGTAAATATTTATCGCTCTAATAAAGTTTTAAGGTAAAGAAAAAACGCGATCAATTTTATAAGATGTGCGATTTCAACACATTATATTGACATCAGAACTTTGACAACCATTACCTGTATGAAAATAGATACAAAATTGACATGAAAAATAATACCTTTAAAAAAAATTGCAATGACACTTATTATCACTAGCGGCCGTCACCAAAATGTCACATCATCTAGATTTCAATTTAAATTACGAACACTAGAATATCGAACACGTCTTAACACTGCTCTCTATAGTTTTCGAATGAACAAAATAGTGCCGTGACCTTATCTCTACGTGAATAAATTATTACCATTTTTTCCCCTCATCGAGAAAGGGTTAACAATTTCTATAGACGAACTTATGGGTCGTGATGAATTTGCATATAATTTTAGTTTATTATTTACATCTGGAGGGGTACTATTGTGATGTTAACGTTTTTCAGGGTTGATGAATTGGCGGTATTAATAAGGATTACGGAGGTTTGTCGTGTCGATAGGGTTAGGTGTCATCTGGTCCGTGACGTCACTTAGCATCTTTGGCTTATTTATTTGTCTAGTATTAACATCAAATAGCAAATAATTTGTTATGTCTTAAGCTGAAACTACTATCAAACTAAAATAGCTTAAGAGACCTTTCTATAAAATAAGCGATTATCTTAATGATAAAGCGTTCACCACCACTTTGTAAAAATCAACAGATGTAATGTCGCATCTTATTGTCTTTTATATTCACAGTATAAGAACCAATTTCGCATGCTTTTCAGAAACCTTATCTTAGTCATTTGTCAAAGTCATTTTGCTGATAGTGCTACCTTATAATTCGTACAGAAGATAGACTCTCTACTTCGCTTAGTTGTCTTCGGCTAGGTTTTGATGGTCGTCTAGTTAAGTGGTCAGGCTACAAAATCATAGGTCTTAAGTTTGAAAATAGATTTTGAAAAGCATAATTATATCATTTCTTTTTTAAAATAGTTTTCTGCGTAGACCTAGATGTAACTGGCGACCCAGAATGTTTTAATTAACAACCGTTATTTTCCTGACATTTATATTGAAAATTAATTATTACCTACTATTTCCGTCTATCTACTAATTAGGTAAAATATTTATAATTGATACATGTGTTTTTGTGACGACATTGTCATAAAATGTTAATTAAAAGACCACACTGACAAGTTTGACAAAAAACCAACTATAAAATGCCGTGACTCTACACTTTTGGATGAAACTATTCGAAGCAGGTGTCTAATTCTTTGTGCTAGGAAAAGGCTTGATTATCATTGAAAGCTGCGCTGAGATATGTTAAGCTGTCTCAGTAAAGTGACTACGTGTTATAGCGAATTGTATCCCATGCTGTAAATAAAATACATCCTTATGATTTTATTCTATTGACAATGCGTGAGATTGCCTTCCTTTGATATTACAGACTTATTATGCTTTACTGTGCACTAATAATTATTATTCGACAAGAGAAAAACAACTAATATTGGTATAATGCAGAAAACAAAAGAACTGTTGATTGTAATGAGCCAAGAATGGCTATAAGTCAATCGGAGAAAAATAAACGTAGTTTTATTTCATCTAAAACAAAAGTCACCTCCCAAGTAATAACTCTAAAATATAAAAGCTGAAATATATATGGCCATTTAGTGTAAAACATACTTTACTCAACCCATTATTATTAATAAAACACGCAGATACTATCACGTTTCTTATTATCTATAGTTATTAATATTCGTAGCCACAAAGCGCTCGCCGAGCCGGAAGTGCGTTCTTTGTGTCTAAAAGACTCAAACCCTTCCGGCGGCCATCTTGAATGGTTTGGCGCCATTATTTTGACCCCACGATATCTCACGGTGCCTTCACATGAATGAGATCTTGAGTGTCAATCTTTATTTTAGTAAATTTTTTAATGATTGACAGATTTTGATATGAGTATTGTGAATGAAGAATTTTTAGGATGAATGTGAGAATACTAAGATATTTTTAAATTGTACTGCAGTCATATTGAAATGCAACGTTATTCATAGTTCATTATTTATTGATTACAAAGCACTTATTAAAATATAATTATTAACTACAGGTAATAAAAAAATTGGAAAACATTTGTCAAAGGTGAAGAAAATGGTTCAAAAAATTAATGACGTAGAATTATCACGAACTTCAAAGAATTACTCTTGATAAAGATTCCAAAACGAATAAATATATATAATTCGTGATAGTGATAGTAATTGCTAATATTTGCACCATATCCAAATATTTGCACAAACAAGAAAACACTTCACGCACAAAGGTTTGCCAATCATCGGTGTATCGATCAAACACGGGTCGGAAGGATCCAAAAAAAACCACTACAACAGACAAACATTTCACGGGTTAAAAAAACATACACAATAAAGGGTTGTCTTTTGTATAGAATTTTACTATTCTTTGTTTAAAATGCTGATTTATAGGCAGTTATAGACTATTAAACCCATTCTATTAATGTATGGATAGATAAATTTTATGCGTATTATTTCTCTGTAAAAAATGTTAGACATATTTTATAGTGGCACGGAACAGAAGCTAACGGCAGGGGTGCGCAGACGCATGTCTCGCTGCTTTCTTATAGTTGTTATTTTATTTCAATCATTTGTAATAAGTAACTTTTTACTGTGCAAGAATCATAATGGTTATTAGAACCGAGCCATAAGTAATTATGAATTTGTTCCAATTAAACAGGGTTATGAAATCTGATAATATTTTATGAAGGTTGATTAAAGCTTTGATCTACACATGTAAAAGTGATATTAATTTATTTCAAGAAGGAGTTTTCATATCAATATCATATTTAGATAATACCTGAAACTCATTTTTATATATTTTGATCTATCTTAACAATACGTGGCTTTTATTGAAATCAAATACCATATTATACTACATTGTATATGTTGATCGTATTGTGTCGACATTATAAAAATTATTATCAAATATAACCCGCAATTTATTGTTTTATAAGAATTAAAGTGTGACATATTAAGTCTCATCTTTTAAGATGTAGAAGACGTATTATCGATGACAATAAGTCAATACAGATTTATGATCGATTTTTTTTCACACATTTGACGATTTTTGTAACTATATAATTAATTATTTTGTTGATAATATTAATAAGTACTTTCAATATTTTGTTGACTTCCTATGCGAATTCTATCCTTGTGTTTAAGAACAGTTCGATATCGCGTTTCTTGCTTATTATTTCTTGCTCTTTTATTTGAATACTATTTAAAATTGCTTGAGAACTTTTAAATAAAGAACAGTTAACGTCTTAAGAAGACTGGCAATAAATGGAATATTTTAAAGCAACAAACTGCGATCGTTCCAGAAAAAACGCAGTAAAACTTAGGTGGAATCTTTATGTCCCACTTCCGAAGTATCCAAAACAACTTTCGCCTTTTCCCGTAAGAAAACGAGCAACAAAACTAACGTCCCTGAACTGAGTAAATGGCGTGAGAAAAAAGTAATTTTCATTCATAAAACCATTTTCTTAGAAGCGCTTAACGGAGACGGAGCTAGGAAACCGTATAGCCATGTCCCGTTCTTGCGCACTCATTTTTAATGCACTTTCCCCCGTGGAGTTTCTTTTACATCTCTTTTTTAAACTGCAGATAGAAAGTACCTGGCAGTTTAGTAAGCTTTTTTCTTTTAAAAAGCTTTAAGTTCACTTTCGCTGCAATGTGTCTTTGTTTTTACATAACTTTTGAAAATAAAATAAAATTTCACTACCAATAATTTTCATAAATTATTTAATTACCTTCAAAATGTAAAACTATAGTCTCAGTAAATTGTTACCGACTACTTTAGAAAATTTGTTCTTGTTTCAAATTTTAGTCATGACAATATTCTCAACTTGAAATATCACAGGACATTAGACGCATCAAGCACAGCCAATAATGTGCTATTTAAATAAACCAATCAGTTGTAACGATTTTGAATATCGAACAGTAATCCTTTGAGTGGCACTTTTATTTGTGTCGCTCGTAAGGGATGCCACTACGCATTGTGTCGTTTTAATTTATTGTCAGTGCACTGTTTATGAAAGCTCTACATATTTTTTACAGATGTCGATGGATTATTATAGTGTTAATGGTTCAATAGCTTACCTATAAGCAAATTTAAACTATTTTTTAAGAAATATTGTGTTAAAATGCTTACGATAATATAAATAGTTATCCTAATAATAATAAAGCGTGGGTGAAATTTGCTTGATTACAATTCATTACAATTAAAATAACAACAAGAACACACGTTGACATGCTATGGCCTCTTAACTTTTTAAATTCAATACAAACTCGTTCATTTCAAAAAAACATTTTTCATCTCCAAAGCCAAACAAGAATTCTTTGAAAAATAAGTACTAGTAAAAGGGATTTATGAGATAATATAAACGAACTTAGTTAATGATTTCAACGGAAGTATTTTTATTTTAAACATAGAATTTATAATATATATTAGTAATAAAGAGCGAAAAAGTATTAATCATTTCCCTTTTAAATGTATATAGACCCTTAAGTCTTATAAAGAAAGGCTTCTTTTACTAACACTCTAAAGATACATAAATAAGTTTGGAGATGAGCACATTGTTACAAAAGGAACAACAAATACCCGTTCTCATTGACAAACTCAGAGGTAGCTAACAAAAGCTTTGTATATGAAAGTCAAACAACTTGACAATGAAAGTTGCTACTTAAAAATCTACGTAAAGTATCACGTAAGATATCTCCCCCATCCTCCCCGTAACTCATAACTCGGGCAAACATTCCAAATATAAAGTTTTGTACAAAAGAGGTTATAAATAAAATAAGTATGGCGCCCGGCCGTTGGATGCACAACTTATGACAGCCGAGTTCTGAAACCACTCCAAGAAGTCGGGAAGTTTTCTCTGACAATATATTTGTCTGATCGCTGGCCGGAGAGCGCAGGATGAGGGTACGGTGGAGGAAGCAATGGATTTGTTTGGAAATACTTTTAAGATGCATTTTATAATTGAATTTTTGTGTTACATAAAATGAGCTTATGTTATATTTATTTACTCTGGGGAGTTCGCCTTATGAATATATGAATTCAATGAGAAAATGGTAATAAAACTTTTCCTGAAACTACAGGAGTACATTATTATGGTTAAAGTTCCCAGAAACAAATTCATTCTATTAAAAACTTAAGCTGTTAATGCATCTTCTCCCTTAGTAATCGATTAAGTACTAACATAATACAAAATGAATTTTCCATTATATGTGATTCGACAGTGGCTTGATACAGCATGACGGGCGCTAGACGGAGACAGAGCTAGAAAATGGAATTGCTACCTCTCGTTCGATAGCACGCATTGTTAATGCACTTTCCATCATATTGGTATCAAATATGTTATAGTAAAAGCTATAATCGCTCCGCAACCCGCTGCGCTCTCACTAATATATCCCACAGTAACAGCACAATAAAGGCACACGAACAAACATACGATCGGACTTCGCACTCTCCTTTAAATATCACCCGATTTTGTGGGAAAACTTTATCTTCCTAAGCGGCCATATTTCGTGGTTTTTATCACCCTCGTTGTCTTTTAGAGGACTGTTCCTTCCTTTTATGAAATTTGGTATCTTGACGGGTCTAATATTACTTTGCGTCTTGGCGAAGGACACTGTCGTGTGGTCCTGATATCTATATTGCGTTCGTAGTTGTTTTACATGGTTTACGGGTACCTAAATTTAAAACCGTCTGTTTCTTGGGTTCAACATGTTGAAAATTTGTAAGTTTAGGCTATAAATACAAAATAAGTGCACGCATTGAAGTAAAAAACATAAAAGAGTAATTGTTTTTAAAAGGAATATATTTAATTTCGAAACAGAATGTCAAAAGCAAACCATTTCTTTTGACCTTGAAGCAATTTTCTATGTTTAATTTATAATGATAGTTTTAATGTGAAAGAAAATATATATTATGATATAATAGTATTTTTTACATAAGTATTGGGGTTCGATTGATGAACATCTTAGAATCGAAATCAAATACCTCTGCCTTTCGCTGGCGTTTTTTGAGGCTTTGTTTTGTGTTTTATGTCGATTCGTTTCAATAAAAAACTATTATGTCGAAAATATAGATACAAACCCACATCATAAATTCATTTGATGATAATGTTACTACCTAATTTGGAAGATTAAAGTTTTAATGTCAGTTATGACAATATGTATAAATTGTTTGATTATTTTAAAAAATATTGACAGCCGTTGGATCGAGTGTTCAGTCTCCTGCCTACTAAGTCAGAGGTCCCTGATTCGTATCCCGGTAGATATTTGTACGATGAATACAAATATTGGTTAATAAGAATGTTTGTTTGCTTATTTAGAATATTTCCGAGATTAATATACATATGTTATTCTGTTATCAAGCATAATAAAAGCTCTTAATGATGCTTAATATGCGATAGACAATAGGTGTGAGTGAGAGAAATATTATTTTTATAATTTTCGTGATGTATTTATATTTACTTTGTGAACCAAAACATTATTTACTGTTGCTGTGTCTATATTATTCCGAGGTCTATTATAATGATAGCAATGTAATGAGTATCTTGTACTCGTTAAATTAATAACATTTCCTTCTTAAATAAAGTTTAAGTATTATGTGTTGTTTCTAGAAATCGATTACATTGCTGTGGATATTACGTTTTGGATGTTGTGGCAAAATGGGAGTACTACAGGGTTCAATCATAGGTACTTATTTTTATTAAAAGCTCAGCAAATGGCTCGCCACCGACAGATCATGTCCACTTATTTGTGTATAATGATTTTGACCGTAAAAGTAACCATTCGATATTAAGTCACTTTTTAAGAATATATGGATGATTCTGGAGCATTTATATTTGACCGTGAATTTCGGAAAGTAAATGAAATATAAACTTCGTATTATCGTCAATAATTATCACATCTTTTATTTTTACAATCTATAACAACTTCAGCCTTTTTGTAAGCCATTAGTTTACACTAAAAGTTTTACTTAAAATAAAAGTCATCACACTAGTCTCGAATAAAACATGGCAGATAAAAATCATTTTCCCTACTTTCCTCGGAGGAATTTGACGAAACATCCCACCCTGAGGCGTGTGCAAGTAACATATTATCTATCTAATACCGTGGGTGGAGTCTATGTATAATGAAAGGTTTTTATGGTATTCTATACAAGAGTATTAAAATGGTTTACAGTTAAGTACTTTATTAATTATGACAAGGGACGTAATTTTTTCTAATTTTTTCTAATTTTTTATTAGTTTCAAAACTGGAAAGATTTTTCTTCATCAAATAGTGAAATTGCAAAGTTTGCAAATTATTTTTCATTGTTTTTCAAGTTGTAAATGTATTATGTAGTTGTCATCTAACTACGGGCTGAATTAAAAAATATATATATTTAAATAGGATGTAAAAAGTTTATACCTACAAATTATTTTTAATGTTCTTACCACAAAACTGAGTTAAAATACACAAATGACAAAATGATCTTTCAACTTACCAAAGGTCTGCTAATTTTCCTACGAAATTTCAGAATAATACAAATGAAATCTACTTTCTACTTTCGTACATATATATATACACGTATTGAAGGCCAAATTAAGTCATTTTATGATAAATATAACTACAGTAAGTAAACTTACTAAAATATATAATATCTAATGAGTCTTTACATCGCCTGTTTTATATCAGCGAACTGTATTCGCCTTCAAAAATACTGAAGAAAACTTTTAGTCATACTTCTTGACGTATTTCCATATCAAACTGGCATGCCATATGACACATGTGCGGCATAAAGCGAGTATTGATCTAGTGCTTCTCGTTCTTTCCTTTGTGAGATAGTGTGCGATATGTTTCGTTCAGACCTTTCTTACTGAAAACACGAAAATTTTCCTTTGAACTGTTATTTACTGCAAACATTTAGTGATTAACTGATTTGACTTTTCTCATACGCGTTTATTGAAGAGCAAACATATTTGTCTTATGAAATACTTTCCAGTTAAACGTGTTAATAAAAGGACATTAATATATGTTTTCTCTAATTCTTAGAAATCATTAATGAATAAAACAAATCGAAATAACATGAAATATATAGTTAGTGCTTATTTTAATATTATTAATATAAAAAATAATATTATTTTAATATCTTTGAGCTGAATTACTCCATTACTCGTAATATAAATAATTCAGATTATAGCTGATGTAACTTTTTATGTGAACTTATACCTATTTCTTTGTAAAGCATGCGTTGCATATTCATTCATATCTCTGGTATTTGTTTAGATGACTTTCGCGTGTGGCTTTAATTAAAACTAAAGTTTAGTATAATAATAATAAATAAGTAATGAGGTTAACGACACGGGTTATTGTAGTTCTGACGTTTTATCAGTGCGTTACCAGAAACATTAATGATTAATTGTTAACACATCTTTGTGAGTTCAATAATAACACTAATAATATTTTTAAAGTCAAAATAAAGGTAACACAAGAATAATATGAATTATAATTTAAATCCACTATTATTATATTTATTATTATCATCTAAAGCCTACAGACATCCCGCTGCTGGGCACAAGATGAGTTTGGGCCATAACACTTCAACTGGCCCAATGTGACTTGGTAAGTGAAACTGGTAGCCATAACAGTGGAGACCAACGGTTTATCGTTCTTCCAAAGAACAGAGCAGCTTGTGATAGCATATTTTGATTGACACATCCAAACAACCATGATTTAATGTTTTCTGAGACTATTTATAACCCAGCATGGTAACCCAGCTCTGTTTTAACGATGTAAGGGTATTTAAATCATCCAAAGAAATGCGTGCCTCAAACGCTTTGCCAGTTGCGTGCAACGACCATAGATAATACATGCGACCTATGAAAATCTATTAGAATACTTGTAAACTAGTTGTGTGTATGTGTGTGTAGCGCGACTCTCGGTAGGGTTTTGTCACTGTCTAATAAATCCAATGTGCTAGAGATGCGCCATCAAAGATATGAGTATGGTATTACCGAACCTCTTAAGAAGATTACCAGGTTTCGACTTATGGGGGGAACAGAGATAGCCTCTATTGCTAATACAGTTCCTCTTTAGGGATTATTGACCTTTTTACATCAGAGAGAGTACCTTTATGTTACTTTTCTTTAACTTATGATTGATTTTCTATGAATTTTTTTATACATATAAGAAATGATTGGTAAGAATGGTTTCAAAAGTTAAAACTCCAAATGTCCAAGTGATAACGATTTTTCCCAAATTAGTCATTTAAATTCCTGTATCGATGACTCTCTTTTAAAATAGAACAAAAACTGAAAATGGGGTAATACCATAAATAGTACAATTAGATTTATCTTAATTTTTTAAATGTAAAGTATTTCATCCACTGTTGAAAGACATGTCAGCATCTTCATAGTCTAGTTGACAACATATTGCGGCACAGCGGAAAAAAGGAGAATCAATGGAGGAAGAATATATCAACCAGATATTTAGCAGCTTCAGATGATTCTGACAATATAGATATGAAATAAAATTATATCAAATGGTAAATATTTTGTAATATTTAGCGAATGGATTATTTACTCCAAGCAAAATATTAATTTAGCATAGCATAGTTATATGCTGGGACAGTTCATTTCATAGACTGCATTTTGATAAAATCAATAAACTTTTTACATTATAATCGGATAAGTCACTTCGTGTCAATTTATTGTGAAAAGCCATTATTTTGAAAAAAATCCGATATAGCTCCAAACTATAATATCAGAAGTCCGACAAAATATTACGCGCCAAGAAATTAACGTCAAAGTTGGCTCGGAGCGATCGCGCAAACTATGCGGTGGAACCAATAAATGCCTTGTCATCCCTCTCTGATTGATCTAAATTTTATGCGCCAAACTATCAGTCTCTCTCTTTCCTACGCGGCGGGTTGCCAGAGAATATATTTTCCGTTCGCGGTGCAGAAAATGTGGCTTTTTCCGTTTTTATTTGAATACAAAATGTTGGAGTGATAATGATTGTGAGAATACGGTGGTAGTTTACGGTTCATACCTACATATTATTATTAAGGCATCAGTATTCATAGCTTTCATGTGGGGATAATATTAAAAAATATAAATTTAGAAACGTGTAATAGAGGTTAGTCATCTCCATATCATTAAATCAGAAGAAATATAGTTTTTTATGTACAAAAAAGTGAAAACGGATATGAATGACATGAAATAGCAATAAAGACATCAATTAAGTGAAATTTATGAAGTGTCATGTGAGGACACTGGCCTTCATACAAGATAAGTAGCTCATTAAAAAATTACGTTATAGACTTTATGAGTACCAACTCAATCATTAACAGTTTCCAACAAGGCGGTTGAGTATTTTTTCAAATCAGCCACACAATAGCGGCCGAATTGAACTATAAATTTCTCTATAAAAATATATTTCCTTCAACAAAACCCCAAAATGTGTGGTAAAAATCGTTACAGCATAACATATCGCGTAGGCAGGAGTGCGGTTGACAGGCCGCCTAAAGGATTTATGAACGTTTCCTTTGCCTCAAGAAAAAAACTGGCAAGTTATAAGGGAATAGAAAATGGCGCGAAGCTTATTATTATCTGTGTGACTGCCCATGCAAAATATAATCAAAATTATGTTTTTATTAACAAAACGGAGCGCCTGAGAAAAAGGAACCGTAGGTCACATTACAGTATATTTTTTTAAGGATTTCTAGCGTTTCATAAAGACAATATTTTCTACTGAAATTGAAAATGAAATAGAAATCTTCTTTATTTAATAATACTTTTTACAGCGCAACGGCTCCCATATAAGATTGCCCCGGGTTATGAGAGTCAGGGTCCTCTTTGTGAATACATACAAAATGTAAGTTTATTTAACGACTATGTAACACTACGGATATGAGTTAACTAAAACGTAGTACCGTATCTATAACGCTACTGTTTGACATAATTGAATTTATTGTGATTTACGATCAATATGCTGGCCAATATGACTTACGACAACTACTGATATAGCTACACAGAATACTTCTTTGCTCTATTCCCTAAAAAAATTAAGCCTATGTCAAACTATAAGAGCAGCGCATGCCTGCGCAGCTCCGAGTAGTATTTGAATATTAAAAGTTGTATTGTTAGTCAAATTAGCAGGCAGATGTGGTACCCTACCTACGGTAGAGCACGGATCTAATTGGGACACATTTACATTATAATACTCTGTTGCAGCGAAAGTACGGGCTCGTTATAAAGAAACCGGCCAAGTGCGAATCAGACTAGAATGCCGAGGGTTCCTTATAAACTAATAGAAATTTTAAAAAATTCTGCGTATATTATTTTTTGGTAAAATCAAAAATGTTTCTATGGTTGTCAAATTTTTCTCCTTACTTATGCTATAAGAGATTTTTTCTTACCAAAATTAAAAGATTCTATGTAAAGGTTAACTCCTTACAGTGGTCGATTCCCTTGCGAGTCAAAATATGCGGTATAAAAGGATGTTTCTTATGATGGAGTTTCCTCGCGTTTCAGATAAAAGGTGTCTTGCCAGGCAGATAGATTACGAAGTTCCTTATTAAATCCTTATAAGTATAAAGGCTACTTCTGCGTTTGACATTTTGACTTACAAAAATGTTTAGCATAGATTAAAAATTTTCATTTTCAGATTCAAGGAAGACTGAGACTACGAAGAACTAGAAACTCAGAATGTTTATAATTACCTAAACCCCTTAAATATTATTTTTATTATCAAGGGAAAAGTGTCATATTTCATTAATATAAACAATAATTTTAAGGCAAGTCTAAATTTTCTCTAGAAAATTCAATTTAAATGTATGTATTTTTGTGTAAAGATATCTTAAGAAAAGTAAGGAAAAGTACAACTTAAACTATTATATATAAAAATAAATACCATATATCTTTTCATTATATATTTAATTACAATGGATACAGCCAACGTTTTCAACCGATAAGGTAAACATTTGGAGGAAAAAAACCAATACTTAACATGATTATGAAGTTGAAATCGATAACAACATCGATTCGATAGAATGATACCTATAACCTAAAACATAAACGCATATTGTCAGTACTAAGCGGTCTCGTAGCACAGATAAGCCAAACGTTCGTACAGATAAACCAGCGGTTATAGAGCTATTTCTGGTGGAAGGGTGCAAGATAGCGAGCGTTGTGTCGTGAACTTTGATCGTATTTAAAGATTATTAAATGTGTAAAAAATATACGCAGTTC
The DNA here is from genome assembly GCA_943193645.1 of Acentria ephemerella. NCBI lineage: Eukaryota > Metazoa > Arthropoda > Insecta > Lepidoptera > Crambidae > Acentria > Acentria ephemerella. The sequence goes on from OW971887.1 coordinate 2,545,999, forward strand.
ACGTGTCATAATTGATGGAGATATACAAGAAGAAAAGTAACGAAAAACATAATTTTGTTGCTCCAATTGAAACAGCAAACATCTGTTTTTGTGATTGTTTTTGTGATAAAAATAATGATATTACGCAAAAATATTTATAGTAATTTAAGTAATAACCTAATTCTTTTACTAATATTTATTATATAAATAAACTCATTAGAGCATCTCTATTAGTGGATTTATATAAGATGCTAACTGAGCAACCTCTGAATACTAGATACTTTTTTCTTTTACCTATCCTACCTAACCTACCTACCTTTTTATACCAAATTGTAATAATGATTCTTGGTTACAAAATGAAGTTATTTTGATGTTTGGATGAACTTTGCACTGATAGATGTTGCATCTGTCGTAATGAGTCAGAAAATCTTTTATTCACGATAAGAGTTATAAAAAGTTAATAATTAAGAAGCAGTAATATGAGTGTGACTTTTAAGTCAAATGAAATAAGATCTAAATTTATTTGGCTTGAAATAAAATAAAAACTGATTGACAATTTATGAGCGATCTGATAATTTGCGGACACAGTCGTAGTATTGTTGCAAAGGGAAACAAGTGCAGGGTTCCGTGTAAACTATCTGTAACTTAAAAAGCTTTTATTAATAACTATTCGCTAAAACCCATAATTTTCTCTCAACTAATTTAGAACTGGTGAACGTTAAAAATAACCACTGAACAATTTACACAGTTTAAGATTAAATAATATATGTTTAATACTAAAAATGAAATTTGTACAATACATAAAAATATTCAATTACAAAATTTTTCATAATAAAATGTGTCCGCATTATTCGCCGCAAAAAAATCTATACGAAATCAGAAAACCCGAGACATTCCAATAATCCTTTACTTTAGTACTCATCCCATGTTCCCGCGAGATTAAATTCCTTGACAATATAACTACTGTATCTTCATGTGAGGCCTTTTTAATATCGTATGTTGTGGCGTTCTTTTTTATACCGAATATAAAATATACAATTTCAACGTAGCAGTGACATTGTGTACCATCCATCTTTTCGGGTTTAGCGTCACGTCTCCCTCTAGCACATAGCTCCATCTCGCTCCAGGTTTTAGTTACCCCCCGTGGGGTAGACTTGCTCGAAGCAGTCAACTCTTTGCGCATTTTTCATTCGGAATACGGCGGATATGAAGAAATGTATCGCTTACTCAGCCATGTTATGATTTTTCTTGTTTTATTTCGAGTAGGGCCTTATGAGATTTTGAGCGTGCGTGGATTAGATGCGGGGAGTTTGGAAACTCAATATCTGTAAAACAATAGATGAGTTAAAGTTACTGCTCCTATCGATTAACTCAATTATTAACATATGAGAGTTTGGGGAAATGTTCCGTATGAGTGCATTCGGCAATTCTACTAATTTTGGAAGACTCCAGTAGTACAATATTAGTAAAAAGCTTACGGTACTGAAAATACTATCGATCAATTGTTTCATATTTCATAGCAGTTGTATGTTTAAAAAAATTTCATGACGGAATGAAATATCTACTTATGATGTCTTTTGTTTTAATTAATAAATTAAAGAAAGCTGAGGAACTTGTTGGCGTAGTGGTTCGTAAGCTCTGGTTTGATAACGAAAACAAAGCAACTTTCACCATAGTTGCTCCCTGGATGGATGCATCAAAAATCGTTATCTCATGCTCCTCCGATCTTCGGAAGCTGATGCTTAACGGGTCAAGCATTTGGTTCCGATTACAACCGCTTTTCCAACTAACCCACATTCACCTAGCGTGGTTTTCCTCCTATGCAGGATGAACTGTGCTTAGTAATGGGACATATTTAGGTTGATGATGATGATGATGATTATCAAACAAAAGAATACTAATGACTGTTTTTAACAATCACCATATATAACAACATTTCACTCATATTTATTTCTCTCTCTCTCTCTCTCTCTCATTAAAATAGAAAGAAACAGTATACTTAGAAACGATGATACTTTAAAACAACTAAGGAAGTTGACAATATTCGAAAAACTAACATGCTTATTCAAAACTATTATATCTTCCACAGCTACTAGGATTACTTTTGACAGGTGGCTATTGGAAGAACGTATCTAACTACTAGAGATACAAAATTTAACTTAGGTCCCATTGTCACTCCCATGGCTGATTTGACGTTGACTAAATTCGTAAAAATTACCCCATTTAAACAAGAAGAAGAACAATTAGTGTTGAATACAATATTTTGCCTGTGTCTACTTTGAGACTGTAGGTGACAAAAATTGTATTTACTGCCGAAAGAGTTATCGCCTTAATTCTAAATTGGTGTCAGATATGGGAATGGATATTTTCAACTACAACCTTGTTAGGTCGTAAATCAGCACAACTGGGTTTATGAGGTAATTATCATGTTCTTCTGTTCCTTCAATTGGTTTTAATACATGTTGATTTTTAAAATACTGCACAAGACATATTCTATGCCTTGGTTAATACCAATTGGTAATCCTATAGAATTAGCATGTAAAGGCAACGTTGCTAGTTGTCAATTATTAAATCATTCAAAATTAATAAATTTTATTAATTTTGAAAATACTTGGATATTCTCAGAAATAGATAAACTGGTTTCTTTGATTATTTATTACTATTACAATAAATTATTCTATTAAAATGAAGTTAACTATTAATAAGATAGATACTTCTTTTTTTATTGGTTTGTGCCTTCAAGACACAATTTTAAATAATCCTCAATCAGATATCCAGTCAATGATACTGTGGAAAAACTGTACCCCATTCATCTTCCAACCCAAGTCTGCACTTGTAAATTCTAACTGTAAGTTGTCCGCTAAACCAGCATTCATGTAAAACAAATTCAACGCTGCAACGCTAACAATTGACGCTTATTCCAGTCACAATCCAGTTATATTTGCTAAAGAGAAGTCGAATCTACGAGGCAGGCTTTAAAAACCTTCATTTGGCATTCCGATCACGTGACATGTACGTGACACTGCCATCTAGCGACCACAGCCAGTACTAATACTAACGTGGTTTGAGTCCGGGACATTTTAACTATGTATTATTAGCTTTTTGAGCACGTTTGCTTGCCGATGAAGCGATCGGAATATCTGATTATTATGAATGGTAATGCGATTTATTATATTTGTGATATGACGCGAGTGTGGAGTCATATAAGATGTGGTACCACTTGAGCTTACAGTTATATTGTGTGTGTCCTTGTATATCGTTATATACATAGGAACTAATAGAGTAGATTTTGTGTCAATCATGAATGATACCAATGTCAAGCTATTAAGAGTTATCTAGCTTTGTTTTTAATTCTAGTAGTTGGGTTAGGGCCTAAAGTAATAAATCACTAGGATGGTTGAAAGCGACAGGTCATGGCAGGCGTTTCATACCTTTTGTGAGGCCTTAATGGGACCGAAGGAGGATGCGGAGAGAGTGCGGGAAGCAGCCGCCATCTCTGGTATCCGTCGCCGTAGGACGGGGCGACGTAGGCGACCTTTGGGCGTCTTATGCCGCCGTAACACCTGTTGGGCTTCGGGTACGGCTGGCAGCCGTTACCTGGACGGCACAGCCCACCTGCGTACGGTGCGTCGACTTTAAATACCGGAAGGTTTGGGGGGGGTTTTTTCTTATCCCCCGCAAAGTACTCCGAGATGGGACCAAAACCACGGTCGGGCCGCTCCATCGATACTACGGCGAAATGTCTTCGGGCCATCCCGTGTTGTCGATGGAAAACGGCTAGGTAGGCGTGTCGCTGAGGAGTTTAGTGGGTGAGAGCCCCCCCCCCTCTTCCTCCTCCCCAGAGGTTAGGGGATCGGCTGATAGAGCTTCTCCTCGGCGTCACAAAAAAAAGGCCTAAAGTAATATTGAGCCCAAGTCGTCGGTCGCCGACATGAGCCTTGCCGCGGCGGTCAACTCGGAGATGATGTTTAGTAGGTAGTGGAGAAACGCCTTTACCCCGAGTCCCTCATACCCCTACAGTTGCGGCCATGCTGTAGGGATTTTTATTAACCCATAAAAGAAAAAATGCTTAAAGTACCAAACTAAAATAGTTGGACTGAAATTTATGATCTAAGTTGCAATTCACTGAAGTTAACAACAGAACATTATTACATATCATATTTGCCTTCTTTTTCAGATTTTTATGGATATCAATATACATTCTTCGATATAATCTTAAATGTATTTATCTTTAAAGTGGTTTTTAAATTTACATTTTATTCGTAAAGCTCGTGTAATTCTACCAATTGTTTTATTTTATTTCGTATGGTAGTTAGATTCCTTTTTACATTTCCAAAGCCTCCCCGATGTTTGCTCCCGCCGATTGGCAGACATGGAACCTCCAAAGACAGAAGCAAATTCCCACGAGCGCGTAATGTAAGCACGCCTTAACCAAATACAAAGGATGGTACAGAATAGGTAATGTGGTATATAAAGAAAACATGAAATTTCCATGCCATTCGGATGGCAATCTACATTACTAGCGGGCGATATTGGATATATATTCCCAATAAGCCCGGATAAGGTACGGGTGTATTGCTAATGTGTCACACATTTTGATTACGTGGGCGTATGGTATGGAAAGATCGGGTTTGTTGTGTCGCCAATACTGATTTGGAGCTTTCAATTTTCCGATATAATTGTGGTTATGGCTGAGCGATTTATAAGGTATTCAATGTGAGCTCCGAAACTCTTACTTAATCAACAATATTTACTTGAAAATAGCTTCTATTCTCAGTATAATAAGTTTAACTATCGAATGTTAAATGTCTTCTAAAGATGATTATAATTCTTTTAAATGTCAATATTGGGTAAAGGATCTAAAAGTCCAGTTTTCATTGATCTGACTTGCCCAGCTTTGGATTACTTCAACATTTGCCTTACGTCAATAAAATAGGATCTTAAAAACCTGTTCAGTTTAGATATATTTTTTGTGGAATTTTACCTTTTGAAATATTGATATATTTGAAACTTACATCATTTATATATTTTAAACTTTAATTTTATTAAAGGCAATTAAGGTAATACAAAGTCGGGCAAGTCAGATCGACGAGAGCTTTTTTTTAAATAAATTAAAAAAAGTAAAAAAAAAGATATTTCGTTCATAAGTATAAAGGTCATAATTTTATGCTTATTTAATATACGTATTTAAAATTTTGAGTTCCATTCTAATACTTTAATATTGTTGTTCACCGAAGACTGTTACTATTTTAATTATAGGATGCTCAAAATGAACAGTGATAAATGTTAAGCTATCTCGCTCACACTAAAATCTCTCCCTCTCTTGAGATAGTTATGGTTCCAATACCCTAGAGAATTTTATTAGATCGAGATTTTATTCATGATTTATCATTTATAAAAAAAATCAGTAACTTTTGTGCATTTGAATTTATATAGACGAATACTTCTTATTTTGGAAGTGACATCTTTGTTGTAAACAAATTTGATTGTTACCAAGAGGTATCGGTAACATGTAACCATCTCCACATTTAATAGGTCATGATTTTACCTTAAAGTGGAGTTATTATTATGTTATTTTCAATTAATAAATTCCGTCAAACATTATTAGGATATTATGCTATACTAAAAAATTAAAACAATTAAACCTATTTGACTCTGAACGAAATGAAACATTACTAAAATTGATGTCACAGACAATAAATTGAGTCCAATCGATGTTGTATCGCGTGCTATCTGTCGATCTTTGAATCGGGCTTCCTAACCAAAACTCCGTTTTCGCAACGAATTTTCGACTAAAGTGTTCTAAAAATATTTTCCTTTCACGATAAACAGACACCCCTTTCTTCTATATCGCACGCACTTAGATAAAAGTAATGAAATATGAACTACAGAGATCTCCGCGAAACTCACACGAGGGTGGAACCGTTCTGAGAAAAAAAATCCCATCCATCAACAAAGAAAATAACGATTCCCGTGCCTCAGACAAATGATTGACAGTGAATGAAAAAAGGAATAAAAAGTAGAATAAAAAAAGAAATGATTCCTTATTCAAATTTTCACGGCGTTCGATTTTTTCCTTTGTCGCGAGCGTTCCGTTTTGTTTCCATTTGTAATTTGTCGGTTTGCTCTTTCCAGAAAAAACGGTGCCTGTGAAGCGTAAAAGTCTTTTGGCAAGTTTTTATTGCTTTATTATAAAGACAAGCGCGCTGTTCGATTCAATATGTAAAGTAATTGCTTTAACTGAACGCAACTGAAGGTAATAAACTACGATTGTCATATCTACTATTTAGTCAAGAGTAATAAGATAATTGAGATTAAAACAAATTGAAATTGAATGATTTCGAACAAATTTTAAAACTGCGTATTACCTAATCATCCCACAATTTCTTGATGTAATAATAATTTTGAGAATAAAACAAATGAAAATGTATTTTGTACAGCTTTGTTCATCAATTTTATTATATATTTAATTATTCTTAGTAGATAAATAACTGTATTTCAGAAATGTATATTTATTATAATTGTTAGAAGTGCTTTGGTTCTTTTAATAAATACTCTATTAAAATTATCAAGTTATTTTAAATGGTTACAATTTGACTCTAGCACTACCTCAATTATTAACTTTGCAGTAGTTCTCTGAAAGTGACTTTTGTAGCTTTTAAATTATTATAATCACGTTTAGAACTTTATCACTAAACTATGCTAAAAGACCTTACCACAAATATATCAAAATAAAATCAATACCAATAAATTCTGTCAAACTTTCTTTTACATAGTCACCTTTACAATACTTTAACCAATAAGCTGTTATTGTTCATTAGAAATTCAATTTGAAAGTAATTAATGTATATAATATTTTTTATCATTTTATTATAAATAATTTATGTGTAAGACAATTTATAGCAATTTCTTCAGTTTCTGGAAAATCACTATTTTAAACTATTGCTATATCTTGTTGTCTTCTTATATACGAAGCTCAGCAGCTAAATAACGAGGATAGGAGTTCTTGAACATAGTGGTCAACATGTCGATTATTGCGTAATACATAGTACGTCTTATACTTATTGTATCTTGTCACTTTTACATTTCTATTCATATAGTGTTCAATTAATAAGAATTCAATATTACACATTGAAATCAGCTGTTTAAAAGCGTGGAATTCGCCCGCATTGAAACATTGGCGACCTTGTAAAAGCGCTAATTCGGGCCTCGCATCCCCACATAATTTGCGCTTACCGTAAAACTGATTACGTTCTCGCAGACGATTCCATCTCACTCACACGCAGCCCTCTCTTTCCCGCCCATTCATGAAACGTTTAATTATACCGCCTTGGGATGGCATTATGCGGTAGTGAAAGTGGGAAAGTTTGATTGGACTTTCCTGGGGAAATTTCCATCCAGGGCAATACGAAACCAGAAAGCGAAAGCAAGTTTCCAGTTTCAATGGGACTAATGAAGTTTATTTCTTGCTATGACATTTCAAAATGATAACTTGGATTAGTAATTTTGTAGACAAATAAATATTTGAATTATGAGATGGGGTCTCTCTTTTGAACTAATTAAATGAAATAAATAACTCTAAGGTATCCTAGATATAACAGACGACCATCAAATAATTGAGATTAAAGGTTGTGACAGTTCATCAATTGATTAATAAAATTATCTGTGGTTTGAATTTATAAGAACAAAAAAAAATTAAATTTTCTATTTCTTACATTGTATTTTATATCAATTTGTTATTTAAATAATTTTAAAAAAATTGTGAAAAATTAAATTGCAGGTTTGCATGATACCGTCTCCGCCATTACTTATAGGGTACTTCCTCCGTCTCCCGCTTTTTTAAATATGGAACAAACGCCCGGAGCGAACTCTCAAACACTCATTTATTTTCTCTTTCACTTTCTTGTCTTCCGTTTCCGGGTTAATTTTAAATGTGGAACGCGAGTTGTGGTAGGTCGGGTACATTAGGCTCCGAGCGTAATGAGTCAATAAGCGGGCGGGGGTTAACTTAGTTAAATTAAGGAGCGTTAAAAAAGCAATTTGAGCGTGTATTTTTGTCACTTGTTGATTAACGGGGGGTTGAGCGAATTGTTGGAGATTAAAACATTCGGTGCGTTTCTTTATGGACCGTTTCTGTTTTATATTTTTATAAGATCTGTGCTGTGATCTCTTTACCTATATTTTTTTCTTTCGTTGTGGTCTTAGAATTAGTAATTTAATTCATAAAAATTGCGTTACTATAAAGTTTTGTTCATTTGAGTAAGGTTGTGAATCGCTCAAGACTTAAAGCAATGTTCTGTGCTATTTAAAAACCTAGAAATGCAATAACTTTGCTTCTTATACGAATCAGAGTTATTCGATTCAATAAACGATAATAATACAAAACTGATATTGGATATTACTAATATCGGATATTGCAATATCAGTGATCAATGAAAGCTAGATACGCAAAGTGAAATTTTACTTCGTATTGAAGTGTGAAGATCACTTACTTATGGTTACAATGGAATAGGGCAGACTTAATAGTACCTTTAGCTGACGTTTGATATCAGTTTTTGGCAGGAAAATATAAGAAGGAAGCATAAAGCTCGTGCTCCAGTGGGATACAAGCATGTGATCTGATGGCATGAAAAGCACATGGTTCCGTGGCTAATTGAACGTTAAGTTTACAGCACTGTAAATAAGTGCCCATGCTCCCAACACAATGATTATTCAATAAGCTCTGACGATCGTACTGAACACAGCAAGCAAAGAAGTGTCATTTGGCGTCAATCTCCTGTATGTAGGAGTGAGTAGATGGAGCTATGCCTCTATAAGATGGGGTAAGGGGTATTCAGCGGTTATGGATAAAATTGTAAATCACTTATCTGATAAAAAATTCATAGGTTTCAGAGCTCAGGCTTTGAAAATATCACCCATGTAGAAAGGTATGTGTCCTGCAGTCGGACGTATGTATTGATCGCGATGATATATGGCAAGTAAAGCTTTGGCTTGGTTTGTTACTAAAAATACCCTTTTTATAGGCATTTTAGAGTATATTATTGCTTGACATTAACCATAATAACTTTGCTGGAATGAATTGATGCGAGTTCTATATTATAGTCGTTCTGACACTAAATATAGGAGCCATTATCACACTGTCAACTCAATAGAAATCAAATTAGACTAATTTCAAGTCTCGTTACATTCACCGTCCAACTGCCAGACAGATATTATCATAATAAAATTCTTTTTATTTTTTTACAAATATAGAAAGAAAATAAAATCTGCTCTTTGCACAAAAAAATTCTGAGAAAGCTAAATAATATTATCTAAACAACGAAATGATATTCGTATTCGCAGTTCTTCATGAAATCATACATAATATTCTTTTGTCTCTTTTATTATTCTGTGTAGTCATATTTAGAGCTTTCTAAACTAATATATTGTTTATTATTACAGTAACTAATAACTAAAACATGTTCTTATAGCTTTTGATTGCATCACCAATGAATAAGCATAGAAAATTTCGTTTGATATTCCATTTGAAAGACATCACAGAAATGACAATAGTAGCTGAACAAAATTCACGCATCATTCAGTGTAAGAAAATAAAAAACGACGTAATCTAAAGCAAACTCGTGCCCTGAGGGTATTCCGGAAAATTGGTGCCTCCAAAGAATATATTTTGAATTTTTATTATGTACTATTTTCTATTCCGCTCCCAAGGTAACCCTTCTCCCACAAAGGGGCTTCACAAACGCGGAGACATTCTATAGGTGAGGGGGGTTAACCCCCTACTCCTTTTAGGGAAAGATGCCACCCTGTCCCATCTTATTCTGTGAAGGATTTACCAAGTAGCACGTGTAATATACATTTGTATATAAAAACATTCATTCTTGGCGCATATTTCTGAATAATTCGACATGGTGGGTTCTTAATAAGGTCATCGTTTGTGTAGACACGGCTTGTGGGGGATTATCCCGTGTCAATTTCGGGGATCAGGTCCTAAGATTATCGGGTAGAGGTTTTAATATGTTTAGAAGGGTAATATTACGAGGAAGGACCAGATGATGCAAAACTTTCGCGATTGAAAGTAAATAACGGAAATTGGAATTGTACAATTTTATTGCTGGACCTTCGGTTTTGATTTCGGTGCTCGATTTGACTTGCTAGTTCAACTGCAAAATCAAAGCATTTTTAGATTTATAATACTTATTTTATACTTTACGTAGATAAGTAGAAATCGAAGTTATTATTGCTTATTTTATGATGAAGATGTCAAATTTTGACATTGGATTTCCACTTGCAATCTTTCTTATTATATTCGTAAATCTAATGTGAACAAGAAATAAGATACTTTAATATATATTTTCTCATCTTTTACGTTTGAGTATTGAATAAATAATTTAAGGATGTCTTCACAAGTGCGCGTCTCGTGTGAAACGTCAAATTCGCTAACGCAATCCTCCGTACGTAAGTACACGGAAATTGTGGTTTGATCTAACATCCTGCATCAGGTACTGACTGGTAAGAAATTCCATTTTCACAAACGAAAAATCCATCCAATACAATATATCACATGGTTCTAAGCCTGTTAACTGAGCGAGAGGGATATAAGTGAAGTTCTATGTGTGTAACAGAGATCGAATCAAATGTCCCTGCAAAATGGAACGTAAGGAGATTGAATAGAGTCACACTAATACTTGTGCTTACCTTTACGTGTGAGTGTGTGTGTAGTTAAGGCGAATTGATATTAAGGCCAATGTAATTTTTCAATTTAGCAACGATTATCTTACGAGATTGCCTTGAACAAGTTTATTTACATTCATCTTCTAATTAAATGATAAAGACTCGACTTTTTATCTCTGTAAAATTTTTAATATTAAATTATTGAATAGAAAAAGTGATAATTGATATCTTTAATAATAAATTTAGATTTTTTAGTCAAGATAACATATATGAATAGATTATTCAAAGATGGGGTAAATCTTATTATCCTTTTATATTGTTATAAAATAAAACCTAACAAACACTTACTTTTTTCTATCTTTCAATAATATTTTAAGAAAGTAAGTTATTTTTAAGTATAATAAATAAGTCGTCTTCATATACGCAAGTATATTACTTTTACAATATCTGGAAGGATGTACCCTTAACTCTTTTGATACGTGTGCTCCTAAATATGCACACACATACAACATCTCAGATCAGCCGTAAAGTAACGTCGCACACATACAAAAGGAAAGGCTTAGATCACGCACACATGTCTAACTACGATTGTACTGACGACTAGTACCGTGTAAATACAGGAAAATCTTGTTTGTCTGGCTGTGTGTGAGTGATTTTGCCATATAGTACCCCCGAGTGTAACCCAGAGTGAGTTTTATTTATTTCCTTGCATTCGTTATTGGTATGGAATAGTTTTATTGGGAAAAGAACCATTAAATGTAAAATTATAACCAAGTATATTATGAGTATTGAAATATCTATAGTTTACATCAATAACATACTTTCAAAAATATATAACTATGGGTACATGAATTGTAACTTCTAAATTAATTATAATGTAGACAGTGCTATAGTATTTCTGGTTTTTTTTTATGAAGATGAAGTTAGAGTATTAATTTAAGAAACCAGTTATAATCAACTTTTTCAAAATCTATTACTTGTAGACTTTTTTCTAAAGTATTGAAGAATTTTTTAACTTTCAAGAAAAATCTTGATAATTTTTTTTAAATATCCTAATGAGATACACGGTCAATTTTACAAAGGACAGATAATTATCTTTGACTCTTTGACAAATATACTATAGATTAACTGTGAACTAGAGAAAAATAATCCCTTAGTAAAACTTTTATCTTCGTACTGAAAAATAGCATATAGAACTAAAGACGTCTCATTGGTCTTTTGCAGCCTTTTTCATGACTTGTAGATACAATAAAAGAATTTAAAAAGTATATCAAACAAAATCTTATGAAAAAAGGTTACTACAAAGTTCAGGAATATTTAAGCAATAAGAATACATGGACTATTTAAAAATGCAATTTAAATAAACTTAACCTGTAATCAAACTGAATTGAAACTAAATCTAACCAGAAATAACGACACGTACCGATGTATAAAATATCACACTGTAAAACATATAATATGTTTGTCATACTAATACATAATGACATAGGTAATTTGTAAATTTCTTGCGCTGCTTCTCTGTAGCTACTAATTCGTCGAAGCGGTGGTAGGGTTAATTAGAATTATGCATATTAGTGTTAGTTTAAATCTTAAAATGATTTATTTAATACATAATTAAATTCTGTAACAGAGACAGTTTGCAAATTCCTGGTTTATAACTACATGAAGTTATCTATCATAAAACTATCGTTACCTTTAATTACATTTATATATTTTTCTGATACATATAACCTTGTTATGTCGATTTAAAATAACTTAGTAAATGAGTTTATTTAAATAAAGATATTTTGACTTTGACTTTGACTTTGAATAATGCAGTGATTATTGCCTATTCCTTATTAATTTGTTCAAGTCATCGTGTATAGTGTGTTTTAATATTAGTTTTAAGGAACTTCTATATTAATCAGCATGTATCATCAAGAAGAAAATCACCCTGTGCAATCGTAAACTAAAACATTGCCGGAGTTTATGCACGTACACTTTAACAAAGAACACGTTTAGTATAACTTTTTATGAAAGTCATGCACGGAAGTTGGTTGGTTGAACGCTAACATTTGTATGTTCGGTTCCTGAGATTGGGCCGCGTTGGTGTTGACCATTTCACTGGAATGATTTACTATGTGATAGTGACAGTGATAATTATTCCAGAGAGAGTCCGAGTTATTTTCAGATCTAAAATTGTCTGTAACTTGACTATCACAACAATTGATATGCATTAATTGCGTGGTTATCACTTTTACCATCTTAATAAATTAGCGGTTAGATTAAAATATTACTAAAGTGATAATTGTGAAACCATGACTTTCAATCGTACATTATTTATCATGTTATTTGATTTTTTTATATATTAGTCGTCGGCCAAAGCATAAAAATTTATACATCCACTACTATCCGAACAAGTGTCTGAAGATTCTATATTTGTTAAAGATGATAGAGCGTTCCCTCCTGTTACCTGAGTGAAAAGTTTTTAAATTCGTTAAAGGTTATGCATCGATCGGTACCTTCTGACATCCAGTTGGTTGGTAAACTTTCTTTCAGGGTTTGCAGTCACCATAAAGTCTAAACTCATTAATAGTCGACCCAAATGTAAAAGTTAGAAAGAAAACAAACTCTTTTAAGCTCACCCATTTTCCTGAAGCTAGTCTGTAAATAGGTAAAATAGAAAAGTATTGACAGAGTGATTCCACGTTTTCGAAGTCTTGATCCAGTTATCATTCAAGTAAACTGGCTTTATCGAGGCAAGTTAACTAGCGCGTTCCAACACGACATACGACTGTCGTGTTAAGACCACATTCAAGTGTATGCCCTGATCCTCCATGTGGTATGTAAATCAGCGACATTATACAGAGTGATTTGTACTCTGTCCAAGATTTCAACGGTGGCTTGGCAGGCGACGCCGGATGCGTGAGTGGTATGCACTAACTGTGTTAGTATTGGACTTACATTTATGGGAACCTACGCTTTTAGCACATATTCTGGGTTACGCTGTATTACTCAGTGTTACATTTAGATTCATGGCTATAGCGAAAATGATGTGTGAATTAAAAAGAAAAAGGTTGTCGATGTTTGGAGGTTAAAAGCAACTATAGTATTCGAAAAGTCAAAATTATAGGTAAATAGTTGAGAAGAAGCTGAAATCTATTAATGGGAAACGCTTACGGACTATTTCCCATCCCAGTTTCAACATCAAACAATTAAAAACTTGTTGCTTGATTGTCATACATCCAAAAGATAGTTTTGGGTCTTCGAGTGTGGAGTCTTCTTATCGGTCGTTTTTACTCAATATTTATTGAACGGCGAACATTTTGGATATTTCACGTAGAAATAGTTATTTTCTGTGGAGACGGTAATTCCAAATTATGTGCCGGATGCCTATTCCCTCTCTTAAACCTTTTTTTATGCATGGTGGAGGTAGCTCTTTCCACATATTTCCTCCTAACTGCAAAAGAATTGACTTTTGTTGAACATGATGTGAATATATTTATATATATTTTTTTCTGTTGAGTACTAATAATTATTTTAGCTCATTCTTTTTTAAATTATTATTTCAATAAACTATATCATTCAACTATTGAATGTAAAATTGTCAGATAATACACTTATTGATTATTAACACTTCACTGTTAATTAATTTAATGTATGAATACTTTCGTAAGCTACATATTACAAATTTTTGCTTTTTATTGATGTGTTTACTGATGAAAGTAGATGTTACACTTTAGTTATTATTTTATACTATGTAAACTGTTGGTCTACCAATAAAAATGGCCTAATGCAACTGTAATTTAATGTATCAAGGATCAAATTTTCATAATATTATGTTACTTATCAAATAAATTTTAATCTCACTTAAACAATAGGTAAAGGGATCAATTCCCTTCAAATCCAATACAATTTAGCTGTCAATAGCTTCCTAGAAACGCGATAACAAAAAGGCTCAGGACAATACGGGGTAAACATGAGTGTAGCTATCTAGCTACATGTGATGTACAGTACCTACTGTCCATCGCATATTAGGTAATCTTGCTCAGAAATATTAAATCTTAATCTAATAGCAATAAGAGTGAATCAGTTGGAAATCTTATACATAATAAATATGGAGATAATGAATCTGTTAGGGTTCCTAACCCATTCAACAAATCATATCTCCAGTCGTCTGGACAGGATATCCGAATGCCAAAATCGAACCCCTACATTTGGAAACTAAGTTCATGCAATGGATCCTAGTTGTTAATCAGGCTTAGAATGACATTCTGGCGCTCCCGTTGACTTGAATGTCATATTATTACATTAGGTTTGATTTTATTATCAGTCAAGAAAATGTTCTTTTTAAAAATAGAAATAATACTAATATTGACTGTGGCTTTGCCCTACCACCTACTAAATGGAATAGAAAATTTCTGCCGCCACAAGAAATTGAACCGCGGAACTCCAGATCTGAAGCAGGTAATCTCAGTTACTGAATTCCAGAGGCAGTAGCTCGTTATCAAATTATTGTAAGCTAAAGTCGAGCTTGTGATTCAAATTTTGGATTCATAACTTAGTGGGTTACATTAACACGGCAGCAAAATTGAATCTCTATTTTATCACTAAAAAGAAACATTTTTCCTCTCCATCGAATAATAACAACGCAAAAGTGTATTGCGATTCGCAAAAACTATAATTCATGACAATCAATATGCGATTGCGAGTTTTCTGCGATATTGGCAACGATTTGGTGCGTGCAATGAAACCGAGAGATTTTTTGTAGTAGAAAACATTTCCTTTTGATTAAACATAAATTAATATCGTTATCGATTAAGGAATTACCAGTTTTATTGGATATAAAATAATTAATGAAATCTAGCCGATTTATAGCGAAGAAAATGTAGTTAATATACTACTATAATACAGTTATTGCTATTAATACGAAGATACTTGTATATGCAATATTATTTTAGTGGAATTCGGTTCAAAATACTAATACAATTTAAATCAAATAGATTTTCTAAATTCTTGGTCGGTTTCAGTAACCACTGCTGTAACTAGCAGTAAGCCAGATTATGATTACGAAAGGTTGTCTTGCAACTTAAAAAACAGAAACAAAAATAAAAAAAACATTGAAAGTCTGAAGATTCTATTGTTACACCCTGGATCATAAGTCTTCGATATGCTTTGGTTCTCAACAGCATGTTTACGACGCGAGACTGCAACGATACGATCACGATTCGTTTGCGACGAAATATGAAATGGAATGTATCCAATTCACTAATGGAGTTTATAGTTTAGGGAAACATGACATTATTGTTTCAAGTTTTATTGCAACTTTTACTTAAGAAATTAAAGATTTTAGATTTGAAAATTTAAGTAGTTTCTATTGCTATTATTTTTACTATTGTTTTAATTATGAAATGTTTATTTTCCTTCATAGTAGTGATTATTAATATTATTATTTATACAAAACATTTTTTTTTCGCAATAATATTAATATCCCACGAATTGCCTAAGGCAACTCATGTAACAGATTACATAAATGAATTAATTTCTTAATTTCTATAGATGTATAGAAAACCTTATTAATATTGATTGTAATATAAGAGAATTAAGATATAAAATCACGACAGATCTTTTCGTTTTTAAAATTTGATATATTTATGAATCTAATTTGAAAGTATATTTGTTAGCTGAAACATTTCAATGTCAAAATATACCTTTTTGCACTGTAGTAAGATCTATTTGAACTTGAATCTCATGTGTGATTGTATGTGAAAAGAGTCAACTGCTCATACCATCTCTATATTCAATATATTATCTTTAAAATCAAGCTTAGGTCTCTGCTATATTTAACTGAGCTCTAAATAATAGGGCGAGCGCACCTGCTGTAGGCACCCTAGAGGCACAACTTGCACTTTAATTGTAAGACAATTTTCATTCGTAGACCATAATACGTCTATCCGTACGTCCAATTTAACGTCCTTATGTCCATCTCATGTCCTAGAGGGTTGACATTTGACAAGAGAATTGTGGACTATTTTCTCTTGACAAATGACGATAAATTGTCAAACTTTCTACGTAATAAGTAAAACAAATATGTAATCATAACATCTGTTAATTAACTATTTTATTATAAGTTCTAAGATTGCATTAGAATTAGATATCTATCTATCTATCTATCAGCAATAAAGTAATAGGATTATTAAAAATACATAAAGCAGCTGCGTTGTAATTGTTTCTTTGTTACTGTTTCCGCAATAAACACGATTAGATTTATAAACTTAGACGATATCGATAAAACGGTTGTAATTTGTTTTCAAGGGCCGTTTTTATGTGGCAGAATAATTGCACATTTTGACGGATGCATGGACGCCGCTGGATATAAGTTTTTCCGCAAATGCCTTTCAAATAAGGCTTAGAGGGTATATAAATATACATGCAGGTCATTAGTTTTCCGAATATGGTATTGTAATGGTTATGACTAAACAAATAATTACAAATAGGAATGATCGGAACGGCCTTTAGCAAACTATTGATAAAGTTCGTCCGTATAGCGTCCGTAATTGGTGCCGCCACCCCACGGCATCAGTCCATAGATAATACAGTAGTGTTTTATTTGGTGTGTATTCTAATTTAATATGTTCGTGAATAGTAAATTATATAATGGCTGACTGTACATTCAAATGCTGTTATAGAAAATTGGAATATGAAATGAGCGGAAGTTGTAACAGTTAATAATTTGAATGGACAACCGGTTATAATAAATTGGTAAGTTACCAATGGTTACGTGTAAAATAGTAAAACGCATAGTTCATTTGCAACGATACTTTAATTTTATGGTAGATAACAAGGGAACTACTGTTATAATAGTTTATTATTTTTATTTCAAAGTCAACATCATATCAGTCGGGAGACGTCCACTGCTGAATAGGCCTCCCCCAAGGATCTCCGAGTCGATCTTTCCTGCCCACTTCCAGCGGCTTCTCCCAACCTTAAACAAATCGTCTATCAAAGCAATTCCCGGCACACGACCACCACTCGAGGACTTATTAGACCGCACCAATGGCCGTCCTCCTTGCAAAGTGACCTGCCCTCAGTCTGGATATTCTTTGAGCTACATCCCTGAGTCTAGTTCTCTCGCGGATCGTATCTCTGATTTTAGCACGCACGTAATCTAACATAATGTGGTTATTAAGGACGTAAATTAATCTGTATAAATAAGCAATACTGAACATAAATTACCTGTAATCATGAGATAAGTCATCATGTTTTTCTAACCACCCAAAAGAAAATGTATAACAGTTTAGTGAGGACAGATTCGATATCTAAACCTCGTACTTAATTAGGTATAGATTATTTTAGATATATAATAGTCAGAACATCTCAAAACACTTATTTGTTTAGTAGTTTTATTAATTCGTTATATTGAAACATGGGGGAAAAGTTCTGTGTTATTGTTGCTAGGCTACTCCCAAGATCGCGATGCTTCTTTCCGCGCAAACATGCAAAATTATGGATGGCTAACATGAAAATTGCAATTAACGCTGTCGAATCAGCTGTGTTACAGATATTATTTTGATTATCTTTAAATATTTCTCGTTGATTTTATTAAAGCATATTCTGCTTATAATAGACTCTGCTGAATTAATAGTACGTAACATAAAAATGCATGAAATGTAATTAGTATAAGTCGATAAAAATAAGAATGCGTTATACATGTTACTGGTTAAATGAAAGAGCAAAATAAATTTATAATCGGTAAATTGGAACGGAGAATACTTTGTTTTGAGTATTAATTACTGAGACATTTTTTATACAAAACTGGACAGGCTTTCTTATATGGGAGTATATCAACATGCCGACGCTATCCTCATTTGGTAGTTATAAATAAACTAGTTGACCCTACAGACGTAGTTTTGCCATTAAAAATATATTTAAAAAATTCTGGAGAATGCCACTTTTATCATTTCTTCGTCATCATCGGATCAAAACGTGCCATCCGAAAAAGGGGAGCTTGAGATAATATGCTTTGATTGACCCATCCAAGCACTCTTTCCTCATTACCCAGGGTCAAAAATAGCATACGACCAATTCTGAGATCTACCAAATGAAAATCGGTCAAGCCGTTACGGAGAAGTTCGATAAGAAATACTTTTATGCGTTACATTCTCTCATATACGAAAAAAATTAAACTGTTCGTTAGTGTCGCTCAAACTCAAACAGGATTTGACGTATAAAGGAAAACCAGAAAGCCAAAAAATTTAGAAATTAAAGTTGGTAAATTAGTCTAACTAAACCATCAAACTAAACATTAAAATGGACATTTCTTCCATTGCTACTTAGGGTGTCATTAGTGGTAGATTTTAGAAAAAAAAATTCACCGGGTTAACCAAAGAAAAAATGAAATAATTATAATTCAGAAATTTAAATATAAGAATTATTATTAAATAATTCAGATTAGCTAATTGTTAGTATATTACTAATAAAGTTATAAAATGAAAATTATATCAAATATGAACTAAATAAGACCTCACCATTGTATAACGGTTCCTTGTATAACCAGGTATTGTTAGCGATTACTTTGATTTTCCTCGAATGTTTCAATCCAAATTTAGAATCTCCACCTCCTTGAAGCTTATCTTATTTAGGAGTCACGATTCACACCCGGAGCACTTTGACACAAAGGGATCTTTTGTGCGTCCAATATCCCAGTGTCTGCTGTTCTGAAATACTTCAAGATGTACTTACCAAGTACTAGTCAACAGCCGTGTCTTTGGGAGGGGGTAGCCCAGACCAAAGAGATTCATTATTTTTCTAGCAACTGTATCACAGTTACACAGGAGTGTTCCATTTGTTTATTTGTTTAGATCCTCGACGCTAACCACGACATCTAAAGTCATAGGTCTGGGTTACTATTGCTACCTGTGGGGCTTTTCTCTATGGCCTGAAAGTTTCTCATATGTAAGAAGAACCAATTATCAGTGGTACTGATTTTAAAAGTAAACCAGTATCTATAGGTTTACATAGCATTAATGTATGAAGCATTAATCTGCTTGCCGACTTAAATAAATTTTAACGATCTCGAGTTAACATCTGCTTCGAACGCATCTACCCTTATATAAATATTGAAACCCTAAGGCAATTCTAGCTTCCTTTTAAATAGATTATTTAATGGAGATCTATATAAAATATGAAGCATTTAACCATCATGTAAAAAGGTTTACGGTTGATGAAATCTTTGAACATTAAACCTATTTATGTAATTAGTAATTGCTCTATATTAGATACTTTTATAATATAAATGTTTGATGACTGGTCACGTGCTTTTTTATATTTACAACATGAATTGAGGCATATTGAATATTTTCATTATAAATTATAGTATTTAGAAACAAACCTGCATATTGAAATAAAAATTAAAAATTTATGTTCGTTTAAGATTTACCACAAAAGTGACGACGCCTTTAATTTAGACAAAAATGACATTTCCACCAGACAGTCGTTATATGATTTAACACAGTAATACAATATTTACATATTTATGATTTCATGACTTTTTTAAAATAAAATAATCATCATAATCAGCCTATATACCACTCCTGGGTACAAACAATTTACGTGGGAGAAATAAATGAGGAGTTTGGGGTGGCACCACTACGCTGACCGGGTTGGTGCCTGAAAGTGGTTGCCATAACAACCGTGATCAACGTTTTTACGTGCCTGAAGCCCGAAGGAGCTCGATATAACAATGGATTGTCTCATCCAGGGACCAACCATAGAGACAGTAACTTTGTTTTCGTAATCGAAATTACCTCGTCAACAAGCTCCTGAAAGTGAAGGAATATCAATATGTTATTTATTTAACAGCAAGAGCTGCGATTATATAATTGATGAAAAATAATGGGTTCAAAACAAAAAAAAACATTTTTAATTTCAAAAAAATAGTTGGTTATATTTATTCTTTTCCACTCTTACCTATAATAATTAAGCTTAGAACTATAGTTCCATAATTATCAAAAGTGAAACTAAACCCGATTTATGTAGGCGTATATAAAGTATCTTTACCCGGAACGCCACGCACACAATGATAATATTTATTAGAATGACATTATGAAATAAAATAATCGGCAAAGTAAGTAAGTGGTAAAGACGACAGACGAAGACTGAAAACAGAAGCCAAATATCCTTTTATTTTGTGCTTCAAATTAGATGCGAGTACTCTCCTAGACGTTATTATATTATGGATCATAATTATAGAACAGAAATCATATACTAGAAATATTGTCTATATTTAAGATGTTTCTTTCTACAGATGTGGACAAGGTAAAAAGAAATGCAATTATTTTAAACTTTGCACTTTAAAATAGGCGTCACAATATGTTATATTACGCCATTATGCAAAACGCAAAACTATTTAGCCGTTTATATTCAAAAGGTTATACTTTAAATATGCATTGCACCAATTAGGGCTAAGTCATACATTCAGCTGTCATTCAACTTTTTAATCATGCCCGCATACAACTTAATGACAACTATCAGATAAATGGTTGTGTTTAATGATATGTCGTCATTACAATTAAAAAAGAAAGTAGTTTAACAAGCGTTCGAGAAATAATTACAAGGGACTTGTAGTTTCATAGTTCAATAAAGTTGTAAGCGCAATTACGAAGTTATAGGGGAGGAGCTCGCTGGCGTAGTGGTTCGGGCGCTTGTTATTCTATTACGAAAATAAAGCATCTTTGGTCACGGCAGGATCCAGATGGGATATGGTATCTCGAGCATCTATGGTTCCTAGTTGTTAAGTTACCAGTTACAGCCACTAATCCGCATGGGTCCAACCTGGTCTTTGATACTAACTCTTACAGTGGGACTTATTTAAACTCTTAATTAAGTACATTTTTAGAGTGCAGTGTTTCTAAATTTATTAAAAGCAGGCTTATCTTATAAAATTGATGACACAGACCTGATGAAAGATTGAAAGGTAGGAAAATTACCAGATAGAAATGTCAGTTTGTTATTTTAACAAAAACATCAACTGTTCCTCGTTTGTCTTATCGGACATATATATATCGGTATGTATAGTTAATCAAGCAATGAAATACACAAAATATAGTATATTGTATTAAAAATAACATTAATAATATTGTTCTTGATTTTTTATGCCAGCAATACACGATATAAATTAATGATGGCATTAGTTCGACGCCATGTATGGGTTGGTACAATTAAACTGAAGGTAATGTGGGACTAAACACTAAGTGGATAAGCAGGATAAATAATCTGGAGTTATTAGTCTGGATGGACATATAGGTTCCCGATACGTATGTAGCGTATGTAGAGCGCCGGCGCCGGCCTAAGTAGTAGGCAGTGCCTCTCGGGCGTATGAACCTACTGAAGAGGGGACTGATATGAGAGATGCACAATTTGAATAGAATCCACATCGAAGTTGAACTTTTGATACATTCTGTTTAAAATCGCTTTATTTACAATGTGTTATTATATTTAAGTTATTGTATTTTATTAAGATTTATTTATGTTTTTCCCTGATCCTAACGTATTAATGTTAATTTATAATTTTAGATTTCTAACTATATGATTCACTATTGCATTAGTTAATATCTATACTTTACTTAGTCAATAAGATTCATCCTTATCGAGTAAGTAAAGTGGGAACATATTTTTATTTTAAAACCAATAACCTAAAATTAGCAAACATATCCCAGTGAGTATTATGTATCTAAGTAAAGTAAACTTAGCTTTTATTCATAAAGTGCAGCGTGCACAATTAATTTGCTTTGTGTCAGTTAAAAGGATCACACTTGACCAATTGCGTTTAAAATAAAACGAGCACGCCATATGCAGTTGCTGTCGACCTCAGGCCGTAATATTTGCACTCTTTTTGTTCAAACTATAAGTTACTAGCATTAGCATTGCTATAAAGAAAAACTGGATGGAATGGACCATTTACCTATTCAGTGTTATAAAAAACAATAAGTTAAAAGTGTGTTCGGATACATAAATTTTTGTTCGGATACTGATGTCTTAAGTTATACGTAGTATATGGAGAAGAATCTTCTACTAAAAAGTTTCGACTTAATTAAATATTTTGGAAATATTGGGCATAGTGGTATATGTCCCTATAATTTAGATTCACTGTTTTTAGCAGAAGTTCTCAACAATTATGTGCTCATATAGTTAGCTAGGTTACCAGATGTGATCGAGGATGGTTTTCTGTCAGGCGAGCATTGCCTCTTCTATGTAACACTTCCTCTTTTGTATTACTAGAATTTATTAATATTATACGCACGTGCGGTGACTTATGGCTGTATGTTAAGAAAATATTTTTTTTATCCTGAACGTGACCATATTTACTTTGTTCCGTTGTATGCATTTTTCAAGTCAAGGTCAATATTTTTATTCAATTTTGGTACATGTATGTACACTAATTGAACAATTTAAGCGATCTGTTCGTTTTTCTAGCAGGCTCTTGATTTCAGAAGAATAAACTTTGTACTCTTTTTAAATAATTTATCAGTATTAACTTTCCTGCAATGGCACCGAATTTTCACAGTTTTT
Source organism: Acentria ephemerella (assembly GCA_943193645.1). Lineage (NCBI taxonomy): Eukaryota > Metazoa > Arthropoda > Insecta > Lepidoptera > Crambidae > Acentria > Acentria ephemerella. Next base: position 2,569,198 of record OW971887.1, read on the forward strand.
AAGTTGCAATGAACAACAATTTGAAACTAAACTTTTGTAGCGCATACAAGTGGGAAAACCCGAATACTTGTAGTTATTTAATCTCTTATGTAACTCTTATCTAACATCGCTTACTTTTATTTGAACGTTTTAGAATAGAAGCCTGAAGCATGAAGTTATCCAAGAGGATAAATATGGACTAATTCATTGCATACTGACATTTATTTTAATATCTATTAACACAGTCAATATCAAAAAATGTATAGAATCAAGAAATCTTTTCTTATGAAAGGAACGTCCAAATAATCTAACTAAATATTTAAAATGGACTTTTTTTATTTAAAAACAAATGACTCGACACCGCCGAACAGTAGGCAGTAGGAGTCCAATTGCGAAGATAGCTAGTGCAGCATGTGATGTACTGTCCTAGCCACCGCCACCTTGCCTCTCCACACGCCTCTTTGGAAGGAACTCATACTGTTTGAAAGATAGTATATATACGTGTGCCGTCTTTAATAAACTTCTGAGTATTCTACTTCATATTTAAATAGAGTATTTTTCTGCTTGATAACAAAAAGGTCTGCGTTTTCAAAATTCAAAGCACTTCTAGATAGTACTTTACGAATATATATCAACTACCGTAGATTTTTTGTAGTAGAAACACAGCCGTTATTAATAGCCTTATCTAGTGTTGTGTTTGACATCGATTAATGCATTACAGCGCAAGATAATTGTCTGACCAACCTTAACGTATTGAGTTTAAGTTAGTAAATTTATCAACTCGATAAAGAGGCCATTATACAACTATACTCCGTAATTGTACTAAAATTACTCGGTAACTCCCGTTTATTTGCGTTGTAAAAACTATCTTAAGTAAAGTAGACATTGAAGTTAGAGTCAATCAAACACAAAAATGATAACTTAAGCTGGATCTTATATCCATGGCTTTAGTTAAGTTAAATTGAATCTTATAGTCAATTTACGGTTCCTTCATATTTCTAAGCCCCTGTTATAACTGTTGTAATTTTGTAAATAACAATTATTTTAAGGGTAAAATATAACAATTTGCCTTAAGCATTGTCTGGTTTTTTTACAAGGGGGAGGTCTGATAAATTGTTCCGCCAGAACCCCAGTCACTCTTGCAAAGGGAAATGGAGCAACCTAGGAGTTTAAGTGCTATTCCCAGTGCATAGTGAAGTCTAAACAATTAAAATCAGAAGTTATGTATATAACGGAGGTAATCATTAAAAAATGATTTTTGAAAACTCATTCGACCTGAAGTATTATCACAGTCAATATATTTGTAGAGTAAAACAATTTACTTCTGAAGTTAGTTACCGGCAATGATGCTGATGCAAAAATGCATTAAGCATATGACTAGGTTTTTTTATTCATTATTATTATACATATCATCTCTATGTTATAACTATCATACTATAATGTCTAAAACCTCATTGGTGTGTTGCTAGCTGATGGAGTTGCTAGCTAAGTAACTTAAAAGCAACAAAAAAAGGGTGATCAATTAAGTATCTCTTAACTTGGGCCTTCTATTTTCTTGCAGATGTATTTAGGTCACACAAGGTCTCGGGAAGGTCACTAAGTATTTTTGGTAGAAGATATTTCGCTATGTGCGCGACATGTACGGTATGATATTTGGATTAGTTGTCAGTATTTAGATAATTTAACTAACTCATCATAGTACGCCGGGGTCTCTTTCAATTCTAAATTTTGTATATTATTAGTTTCATCCTCAATTATTCCTAATCTAATTTAATTTTATACTTTTTGAAGTAACAAACGCCCGGCTGAATTCAACGAAAACAACTACTTTTTTATTATTTATATTATTATTAATTTCATTGCTAATGAGGATAGTAATTGATAGCGGCTTCTGTTTTTGAAAGCCAAGTTGATTACTATTAATAATTATGTATTTAATTTAATTTATTTATCTCATTCCTGAGGTATCATCGACAGTAATTTTATCTATGCATAATTATATATGAGATGCAATAATGACCGTTGAAAAGCTGGTATAATTGTTTTGAAGTTCTCCGAATAATCAGTTTACAATTATCTAGAGAATATTTTGACGTTTTGACATATTTTAGATAGAATAACTGTCAACTTGTCAAAGTTATTCTTTTGTTAAAAGTTATCGGAGTTTTAAAAGATCAGCCTTAAGTGTAAAAAAAATGTCAGTATATTTTTAGATATGAATAATTTATTCAACCGTTAACAACTTGCTATTATCTATTTTTACTTAATAGATTACGTAAGCTAATTCCACATTATTGAATAATTAAAAGCTTAATTAATTTTTATTGCATATCCATCCACTCGTTATAAAATAAATATTCGAGTCGACAGCTAAAAAGGCTAAATATAATTCACTAACCTGTTTTATACAACACTTGGAATGACTTAGACAGTTCTCACAAGGAACGTATCAATTATATACGACCAATTAAAACTTGTAGTAATTTGAATTATTAAGGGCGATTATTTTACAAGAAACAGGATAATTTAGCTGTTTTGTCACGTTTAATATTTTAATTTTAAGACAAGATCTTTTAACGGTTTTCTTGATAATCTATAACGCCTGTCGACATTTTAAATTTTCCATATTAACCAAAATTAATGTTTGTTATCCATTGGTTCCTAAACTATTTAACCGATGTGATGAAACTTTGGGATTTTTTTTTTACTTAGGCATGTAAAAGATATTAACCTTTTTAATCGATATGTCAATTGAAATATATATATTTTTGGTATTGAAACGCATGCTCGCGTCAGCTACCAAATTACCTACAACATTTTTACGTTTTTAAAAGATAATTAAATGTGAATAAAAAAATTGTAAGATTTTTTGGATTTCATTACAAACGATAAACGTTAGATATCTTTAATTTTTTGTATTTCATTTTAATGTAATGATTAATTTTTAAAAGCAAAATAGTAATATATTTAGAAAAGTAAAATGATGCAATCCTACGTCCTTTTACAATACGTGTTTTCTACTTTATTCCCAGTGGATTAAACACCTTATCCACTGGGAATACAGAAGATTACAGACAAGGAGCATCCTTTTTAAGTTGTGTTTCTTGTGGTTTCCACTGCGACAGAATTGTGTTAGATTTTGAACATTCTAAGGCTTCCAGCCTTTGCAAGTTGTTAGAAGTTAAAGATCGGTGTTAACAATACGCATCCTACGGCTTCCAATCTTTGCAAATTGTTAGCTTATTAGCCAGCTTTATCGTCTAACAATAAAATTATGACGATTGAAACGTCTTAGTATGTGTCCATGTGAAAAATTTTTCTGTGACAAAGTAATTGCATATCGCCCTTTAAAAGTTAAAAGACAGTAAAACTTGTAAGTATAAAATTTTCAGATTTTTTCGATTCAGATTTCATTACTGTGACAATTTACAAATTACATAATTATCGGGTAACATTATAAATTTGCTTATCAAAGTAAAACGAAATAAAGCTTTCTTAAATATAATTTCAACCCTATTTCAATCTTCAAACTGTTAACCCAAAAAAGTAACACAACTTCACTTTCACCGCAACCTGTGTTTAACCCTTTAATAAATTAAAAAAAAACTACAACAGCTTTATACCACCTGAGATCAACAAAAGGATGCTTAGATCTTTTTTGCTCGACATTTGTCAGTTAACCCTTCCGTGGGGAAGTCTTCGGGTCTATCAGACACCTGCGTAGAAAGTGAATCCGTTTGGGGTTAATTTCTATACAATCTGTTTCGGGTTGATTTATGTGAGATTTTTTGTAGCAGAAATCGATAGTGACTTGAATGTCTAGAAGATTGCCTGTGTAAGACATTTAATTGGTTTAATAATATAGGGAAAGAGTTTGACTATAATAGCCAATGTCGATTTAAAAAAGTACAATTATTTTCTATAAAATCTTGATGAAGGTAACTTTTAAGGTCACTTTTATTAAGTAGTTATTTCAATATAAATAGATGCATTTATTTAAAGAAAACTGAAATTCTTTTTTAATAATTTTAATAAGCATAAAGTGGTAACTAAGAAGCACTTTATTAAAAGGACCTAACATTGTTGTTATCATAATAAATCAGTGTAGCCAATAAAACATTCGTAGTTGTCCAGAAAAAACAGATTCTAACAAGGTCATACTATAAATATTTTACTTCAACCGCTGTTGAAGAAATTTTGTGATAGAAATTTAAGCTATAGCGAAAAATATGAGTTCACTTTTGAAAAACTTTCTTTACAATATTAGCAAGAAATATTCACACGCATATTAAATAGACTACTTTCGAGCCCCGACCCGTAACAATAATGAGAATTCGTTTTTTACAACTGCCATTGTGACAAGCGCTCATCAGAGCACCTGAATATTACAATGCTGCATTGTAGCGACTACATGATTTATATTTGCATACGGCTTTGTATGAGTTCGTTAGCTTCTCGCAGGGTTCGATTCAATCGTCAAGGAATCGAATAATCGATTAAGGGTACAATTCGACCCATCGTGATTTGGGCGGTTAACATTTTAAAACCAGGAGAATTTATTTTAGCTGATTTGACCCCGCACGCTTTTGAGGGATGAGAATGTTTGAGATATACAACAAATTATTCACAAAATTAATGACCTTTTCATGTTATTAAATATTGAATATGCAATGTGTAATTAAACACAGTCTTTATAATTAAAACTAACTAGGTTAATAGTTGTCTGTGCTTTATGTTTAATAATATAAATGCTTAGTTTTATGAATTAATATCACAATATTTATATATAAAAAGCAGAAATAATTACGGAATTGACATTTTGAAATATATGCGGTTTACTTTATTAAATCATAAACAGGAAACGACTTTAAACTTTTTTACTACCTGCATTGGCTACTTTAATTTTCATTTTATTTAGTAAAAGATGTATTAAACTAAAACTCAGAATAATATTTCGCGATGTCAAAGTGTACTAGTAATAAGAATCATTACTAACTTAACGCGTCCATTAATACTTGATCTTTCATTTCTTGCCAACCAAAAAGATGCAATTGCAAAAAGGAGGGAATGCTGATTTCAACCATTGAAAGTAAACAACATGTCGGGCCGAATGAAATAAGCGCTAACTAAATTAAATTAATTAGTAAGTATTTATAAAAACCAAATCTTGTTCGTAGTTTTATATTAATTAAACTAATTATGTTAGGTAGGAGGAAACTTGGAAAAATGAAGTTCTTGATCGGCTCAAATGAATAGTATTATCTTCAACATTACTTATTTATTCGGAAGTTAAAAATACACTTTGTTTTGTAAAAATACTTGACGAGAGATCTGAAAATATTTGTCAGAGACAATTCTCTATTGAAAAACGTAAAAAGAAAACAGCTTTTTGAACTGCTCTCTGAAGAAATTGCCGCGTAGACAGTTTCACAATTGTTGTTCTGTATAATCTAGATCAAGACACCGCTTCCTATTGAAAAATGTAGTAGAAATAAATAAATTCATTTTTATCAAGTCGATCTACATTATAAAATTTTGGCTGATAATTTTTTAATCGGTAAAAAACGCCATGAATTTTGAATTTTCATTTAAATTGACTAAATGCAAAAATAATGCAGTGAAATTAATAAGTTAAAGAAGAATAAAAACTCGGACGACCGCATAGTCGAATGTAGAGTGCCACTAACTACAGGCTGCTCAACCAGGGATCTAGAGTTCGACATCCAGCCGGGACAGATCTTTACGAAATAAACACGAGTACTTGTTCCCGGGTCAGGCTGTATTAGGTCAGGCCGGGGTTAGGTTTATTTATTTATCTATGTATATTTCTATTTGTAAATTACTATTTTCGACCCACATTAGGCCAGCGTTGGGGCGATATAGCTTAAACTTTACATTCGTTTCTAAAAGTGTATTTAAAAAAAACTAGGTAGCTCTTGGCCCTATAGTACCTGACGGTATGTAATAAGATAAGGCATGAAGATCCGTGTAACATTAATTTATAGATTTTAATTTATTTCACTTTAGTTTCAAAGTTAGTCTAGGGCTGCCAAAACTCACAGGAGTGCAAACTTGCAGGCACAAGTTATATTTTATTATTATTTCGCTTCTTACCCTTAAAAAGCTGGTAACCCTTTGACAATTTTTTTTTATTATGCAAAACTTTACGAAACCCAATATGCAAATGGCAAAACCTTTCGGATGTTAATTTTTTTTATTACAATAACATCACAATGATAGAATGCGCCGGCGCCGCGCTAACGGGGAAGGATTTCTCTATCGGATCAATACGGCTATTGATTTTTCGAGTGATTTATTGGCTTAAAGGTTTGTGAGTGTTGTAACGGCTGTTTGCAAAGATATTTACTATGATGCTAATATATTTTTATTATTATTTATTTTATAAAGGTCAGCTTTCACTTGTTAATTTATAATATCATCGGGTTAAAGTCAATATTATACTTTTTATTCGACTCTTAAGTTTTTATTATTATTATTATATCCTTTACTGTAGACATAAAAGTAAATTAAACAAGAAAATGACAGTGATGCAATGTTTTACAAAAACATTGCTTTGGTCCTTCAACAAATTAAATTTGACTTCTTTATTTTATTTATCAAGTGTGTTTTATTTAAATGATTTTATTTGGAAATATAACAAACTTATGTGCACTACACTGAAATAAATGATAAAAAATGCAAAGCTACACTTCTTTTACTCACTATATTTGAAAATATACCTAAATAAAATGTATTTAGGTATTATAGATTTTGAAAGGGCGCAATAATTTTAATAGTTACATTTACAGATTGTGTAGGGTCCGTGATTTTAATTTAAAATTACACATTTAGTATCTAGATAAAACCATATTTAAAAGTAGAATTACCTAAATGTACAGTTTTGGTTCCGAAAAGACATATGAGTATGCTACGCTCCGCGAAGACGGACAAGGGTTTTTGGTGAACTCAAGGCCAGTAACAAACGCGGCAGTCTCCTGAGCTATCACTTTGCTTAATGCAATACACTATAGGATCCCAGAGTCAGTGACAAATTATCCCAAAAAAATGGACTTCATAATTAAGTAATTAGTTTTTAAATCTAATTTCAAACTCTTTAATCAATTAAACCAGTTGTACCGCTAATATCTAACCAGAGTTTTGTTTTAGTGTTGTAAGTATACTTTTGTCAATAAATAAATAAACGAAATAAGTTTACTTCTTGTAATTACTTAATGTTACACATTATTGCTACCACGGGTAACTGTAGATCCCTAACAAAATACGATCACTATGGACCCTCAACATAAAAAAATGTTAAACCAAACCTTTTTTAATATAACTTTATAATATACAACGTACTGGCTGCAGTTTGTGATGTTTTTTTTTCTAATAATACTGTATTCTTTTATTATGTCACATCTTTTTGGCTTGTCAAAATATACACTGTGATCTTTACTCTAGGAATTTCATTCCTTATTTATAAAGATAAAAGATTACGAGAGAGAAGAGATTTTTGAGTAAATTATTATCTTAAGAACTAGTTATTGACTGAAAATTCCAGCAGATGGATTTTTTAATTCGATGGATTTTCAACGAAACCATTCTATGTGGTTTAATTTAAAGCCCACCGCTGTTTTGTTAACAACGGCTGCCCACATCGTTGCAACCCTATAACTCCATATTATTCCTAAACTAACGGACAGGCACATAATGACATGGCTACCTAATAAAAAAAACTAATTTCGAAGCTGACCGCCCCGTATTATATGGCTCTCCCCTAAAAGTTAAATCGGCCATCCCTCGTATTGGGGATTGTTTGGGGCGCATAATTTTTACAATACACGTAAAACTTAGAACATCAATTGAACTTGTTCTGTATTCTTTTGGACTTAAGATTGCAAATTAATTTGGATAGGCCGAGCTTGCAATTGTGTTCGTAAAATTTTGGGAAACATCAACAAATTTTGGGTTGCCTGTATACTTTCTTGAAGTGATTATCAGGTGTTGGAAACATTTTATAAGACACACACACAGACGGTTTGTGCGTAAATATTTGAGGTTAGAATTTGAGAGTAGATTTTTTGACCTTTTGCTTACTGACCTTTGGGAATGGATTGAATGCAATATTTCCAAGTCAAACTACTAAAGATGGACCTACAACATATTGCAAAATTAACAAGAAATCCTCATTCTCGCTTAAAAATCTAATGCATGTGATTGTAAGTACCACTACCTAAAATAAATACCAGTTATAATTAATAATATAAATACCAGTTCCTAGTTCTTAATATCAGATAATTCAATTCCTTACTTATTGTGATAATCTTGAAGATACACAGAATGATAAAAAATATATAATGATCGATAAATATAATATTTTATCGATTAAACTTAGTAAGTATCCATTCCTTAGGTATAAGTAGGTATTCCGTAGGTATTTTTATTTCTAAGCATTGATTAACTGAATGCGGTTCCCATATCGAAACCACACATAGAAAGATTCAATTGAATATTTTCTATTTATGTAAAATATCTGATATAATTTAATACATTTAGAATTTTTAAGATACACACTTTCAATGGAATCCGGACAGAAATAAAAGGTAATTAATTAATTAAATTAAAGTTTTTCACAAGTCATAATTACCAATGAAAAAAAAATTGAACAATTTCCATGTATATTATAATTAAATGTAATCTTCTGCGGCACTAGTTGTGGTGGATGATCGCCTTAAGCTATAAATTTAAAAGTAGGTCTCGCTATTTGAAAGTGCGATATTTTGTTCATTTTCAAATACAGTTAGAACAAACAATGCCATACGCATAATTCGTAAGTAATCATTTAACGAAACACGAACAAAACATACTTCGTGGGCACTACAGGGAACGGGCGGGCCTCAGTATTTACAAGTCACTCCGATAACACTTGGTCTGTTACTTACCAAATAACCATAAAGATAAAACTATTGTATATTTTATGTATTTCTGCTATCTTATGGTATCTAAATGGAAGATAATCGTTGTATTTGTAAAGAATTGCCTTTTGGTCGTTTATTAGATGTTAACATTTAAACAGCTAATAACAAGCCAAAAACAAAAGATTTATCGTTTTTTTTTTATTTGACAAATCTTTTCTTTCTGGCATTTACGAGTGTAATAATTATACTGTAATAATATAACATACCTCTTTAAATAAACCAACATTTGATATGTTACAATATTGGTTACGATCAACAGTTTGAAAAATAAATAATTTGATGACAGTAAATATTATTTTAATTTTCAAACAAAATCTAAATGAACGATAATACCTAAACACATGAAGAACGACATAGCAAGTCAGTAATTATAAATAAGTCGGCCATGATAAGAACAGGTGACGAAGCCAACATATTAAATTGAATAAATTAATAAATTACAGTATTGATAGGTCGTTTTAACTAACTAAAATTACTTGTATCATTCAAGTGTTTGGAATATATTGATGAAAATGTGCGTAGATGAATGTTTTAGTAATAATGCTAAAGTAAAGGTATCATTCTGCCATCTAACATAGTTAAAGTTTTTAGAAATAAATGAAAATATTTCTAAGCTCTCTAAAATGGTGTATATTTGGCAAATTAACACAAAGATAAGAATAACAAAAGAATAAAGACATTATGTAGGTATATCAAATAGATATATAAAAATAAATAACTGCCAGGGTGCTCTGAATTAGATTCATGGTACAATAAAGTTTACTGCTCAAATTGTGAAATTGAACGTTAAATATAATATTCATTTATTTAAAATACAAAACAGATGACTTACTGACTTACCCATAATAATGATTTCAAGTTATTTTCTTAGTAGCGTGTTGTTAGTTAATTACAAAATCATTACTTCTGCAACATATTAAATCTCAGTTTTTAACTGACGATGACATATGTATATATTACTGTGAATTAATATTCATTTTCCCAGGGAATTAAAAAAAAATAACGTGACTCACATGCATGTTTACAAAAATACTTCCTGTCTTATTAAAAAAAAACACTTTTGTAATGACACTACTCGTAATTAACAGTTACTAAGTAAAAAAAACTGAAGACCGCAACACTTCTACATTATTAACACGTTAATTTACCTAATTATAATAAAAACGTGAAAAGTCCTGGTCTTTTTACGTAGAGTTCACCCTATAATTTGAGGGTGAATCAAAAAATTGGTGCTCGTACGGCCCCACGACATCACCCCACTATCGAACGGTGACGCCCATCGATTTTTTGGGACTCGCCCTATGATATTTCTTATAGTAAATGTTTGTCTGCTTCAAAACTGATCAGATAAGAATATTTTATTTATTTGACGTCATTATTCCTGTTTTAATTTGATGTTTGGGTGATTCCGTTTTTTCCTTTCTGTTTTCCTATTATGTTCAATAATTGTGTGATAAACTCTAAATCAAAGTAAAGAAGGTATATTTTAATCCTGATTAATGAAAATTAAACTTCCATATACTTCCTCATAATTTAATGAATATTTCGTCATACTCAAAGTATATTTTTATAAAAATAGCAATCAACGATTCATGAAAACTTTCTTTGAACAATTATATGAATAAAACATAAATAATTGAAAATATCTTAAAACTATATAAGTCTATAGATAGTACAGTTATTAATTCTAATAAGTTTCTTTGTTTTTTTTCTAACATATTCCAACTCGAATCTTGTTTCAGGTGCTACTTAGAGAACCACTGGCTCCATCTAGCGACAAAGCGTGAGTATTTGGAGCAACCCCGAAACAACCCTTTATTGCGTAATGTTTCCTCGATCGTAATATTGGTGGCGCTACTATCAATGGTATAGAATCGTGTGATCTTTTGAAAATTTTAAAGAGACACGATTAAAATCGATCTTACTAGTAAATACTTTTTAAAGTGATCGATTATATTATTAAATAAATGAATTTTTCTTTTAAGCTCAAGTTAACTAATACAGATCATGTTTGATTGTGTTTTAAATAAAATTGGATTTATTATACTAACTTTTAGTTTAACCTTATTGTAATTACCATCTCCTATTTAAGGTTAAATTGAAGGTGTAGAAGAGGAAATCATTCGACAATGTCTGACTAGTTTACTGTGATACATATTAACATTAAGGTACATGACAAAGTTAATAATGAGTTGAAGTAGGTACATACATTATTCATTTTATTTGCTTTACATTAGTCTAGCTGATCAAGTTTTAAGAAAATATAGCACAATTCCACAGAATCCAGTTTACAGTAGCTAATGAATACTAATTATCGAGAATCTATTGTTTTCTGCCAGCGTAGATTTATGTAAGGCGTTTGCAAGTTTTGCTTACATTGTTGTGTCCAGACGATTAATGCTTAATTATGCGACACGTGTATATCGTGGAAATAAAACAGAATTAACGCAATTGACACTGTCACTGTAAAAGCTTAAAAAATAAAGGTTTAAAAACTTATTTTCCGATTTACCGGTTGAGTTAAGTATAAATATTTCTATAGGCTTAATGGAATGATATTATTATTGAAAATGAAGTTTTTCTTAACAATTTTACATTATCAAAGCGTTGAATTTTTACATATGTATTAGATAATTTCAACGTTTAATTATCTATAGGTCGAATCAATTTATTAATATGTTTTTTTTTACTTGCTACAAAAACAAAGCTTTTATTTGTTATGAAAATCATTTTTTTTTGTTATTCTTAACGAGGTAGTTCTTGGGATTTATCTCATCAGATGGTGAGTGAAGAAAGGTCGAAGATGTAAGCGCAGTACTCTCGAACTCCTCAACCACAGAGAGACTATCTACAATAATTTCTGTCACTCCGATAACAACGCATCGTTTTCTCATTAAAAATCGATTTAAAATCAACTTTGTTACAAATACACTAAGAATCGATTGATTTATAGAAGTTGACTTCAAGATATTTAATGCCAAACTAAAATTATATTCACGAAACGCAAAAAAGTTCGCTGTCTTCTAGTACGCTATCAGCCAACAATTTTTATATTTCTGTCAAGTCAGTGTCAAGTCCCTGTTTTGAGAACTCGACTCATAAACGGAGTCCCACAAGGAGACGTTATAGGTCCACATTGTGACGTTCTTCGGTTAACAGATACTAATTGCTGTAATTAACAACATCATGTCGGAATCAGACTTTACAATAAAAATAAAGACATTTAGTAAATACATATGTAACAGAAATTGTATTGTACTTTTTAGTATTTCAGAAATATTTGTTCGAATTTTAATCCGTTTTGTATTAAGAACTTTTTTAACTTTTTTATTTATTTAACAATTTATATACATACACACAATACTTACTTTATTTTAAGCAAATAAGTTATTCGTGAGTGGTCTTCTATGATGTTGATGATGATGTTTAATCGTTAATGAGTAATTAAATATTAAAATATTAATATTGTCAGAAAGAGGAAGAATTTCAGAACTTGGGAAAATTATTAAACACACATATTTTCATTACTGTGTGATGCTTATTAAGAATTTTAAAAGAATTTAAATTTAAAAAAGTTTCTCTGTCATAATTGGTTTTTCTTACGGTTTAAATCGATTTTTTTTATGTTAACGGCTTATAAAGAATACTATTATAGTAAACAGATTGATGTATGCAGATAACAGGCTTGTGAAGGCTTTACATATTTAAATGTCATTAGAATGATATTTCGTATATACACAATCTTGCCTTGTCATCCAGTGTTAAACGATTATCGTATTTAACAACTTTTGGTCTCGTCATAAAATTGTAATAAAACAAATAGTTCTATCTGAATTTGTAAATATGCTAAGAAATAATATACGTTATATAACTCCATTAAGTCATTTGAGATATTTTGATAGAATAGGCTTTGACTAAAGCCATAAAAACTATTCGTAAGTAAATGCAAATGTATAGTGTGAGTATATCTTTCGAATAATGAATCGTTCAAAAGCAAAAACCCACCAACATAATTTGGACTTGTACTTGTGTTATCAGAGATTGTATCATGTCAAATTTAATGCTTCTATATGAACAAGAATGACCTGGTATTTTGGACGGCGTTGTCATGGAAGTTTTGGGTATTGGTTATGATATTAAAACCTGGTTATTCTCTGTCAGTATTTCTTGCGTTACCTCATCAGCCTCAAAGAGTATTCAACATCGAAGCACATAATAGATTGTTATAGCTATATACTATACGTGATAACATTATATGATAACAGGCGTACACATACCCAAGTCCGTACGACATTATAGTGGTCCAAAAATCAAAACAATTGAACGATCCGTATGAGAACAAAACTTCGAACAAACATGTTTGTGATTTTTTTGATTTAGCAAAATGACTAATGGTGTCATAAAAACATATGTATTTTTGATTGTTTTGCAATGTATATTTAGCGAATAACACTATTAATTGAAATATGCTATTATAGGAAACCTCGTCTTAATTTGAAATTGAAATCTCTGCGACTTCTTGAGAAGTCTTGACAAAGAGCTATACATGGGATCCGTAAGCATGGGACTCAAAAAATACTAAAATTTAATGGTGAACTTAAATTTATCTTCGATTAAAATGCAAACTGTAAACATTACTTGGCATTACGGATTGCTCGTCGATGGTGGCTAGTCATTTATCTTAACGTCTGAGAGATGCCTTATCATGAGATCTCATTAAAATCTAAATGCATTCAGCTTTTGTAAGATCATACTTTTGTATAGGTCGATCAAGCTTGCACTAAATTATGATTACATATGCGGAGATTACTCTGCTGAAAATAATAATAAAAGCGGCAGTTAAATGAGGTTCAATATTGTGTGAATGGATTCAAATATACACGTAGGGTACAGTTAAGACGTAATAATATTTGTAAAACTGATAGTCACATATAACTTTCAAAGTAAATGTAATAAATCTTTGTATTATAAACATGAGTAATTGCTCTTGGGTCACGATTATTTATATATTCTTGTATCTACATTGCTTATATTCTAATATAAATATATGTATAATATAATATATTATCCATAACATTAGATATTAATGATGTGCACTTTGGTCTAGATAATAGATGTGAGTGTTAGATTTTTTTTAATAAAAGTAACTGTCCTGGCAAATATAGTTTGACATATTATTATTTTAATACACCAGAAAAGGCCCACCATTAGGGGTATAAGAGTAGCCTGCGTCCTATTCTGTGGACCTATCAAATATACAAAAGTTGTATACAGTCACAGAAATATATACGTACAAGCTGTTTCGCAGGAATTCGATAACAATCACAGTGACTCAAGGCTAGATTATTGTTTGAAATTTATCCTAAATAAGGATATTTCTTTCGAGTCTAATATTACTTTTTTGTTTTATATTAGGCGTTTACTTATCCATAGTTTTACAACTACAAAAAAAAGCAACGGCTATACATATAGTAAAGCAGATAACAAAATCAATAATAATATTAATTCGTGCGTAATCAGAGGTCGCTCAACATGGCGGCCCTTTGAGCTAACTCCTACATGCTAATGCATTCCATAATTACTTGATAATAACCACCCACAGCTGATATCTGATGTGACTTTAGTTATAGGCTAACGCAGATTTAATTTTAGTATCGTAGTCAAGATTTTATAGTATTTTACATTAAATTTATAGATACGGATCTTTATTTGATTATTAATAAGATACTGATTATTGATTATTAATAACTGTATTATTATAACATTTGCCGAGATATATACAAGTTTTAAGTTAACTCGGAAAATTGTTCTCGGGTCATGGTGGTTTATATAATTAATTATATTTATAATATAAAAATATAACGAATATGAATTCTCAAATATAATCAGGTAGTGTATAGATTATAGATCTGCCTATAATCTATACACTACCTGATTATAGAATATGACTAAAAGACAATGTTATATTGTACAATGCGGTTTTATCGTTAAGCAATCTCTTCTATACAACCTTTTACCGTCAGTGTAGTATTTACAGCTTTTTATGCTTTAAAAAATACCAATATTTCTTAATTGAGAAACCAATTGTACTGTACACTGTACAAAGCAAGAACGAGAAGCAAGATTTAACAGCGATTCTGAAGCAAGAGTGCTTATTAAAGCATAGATAATTTTCTCTATCAAACCAAAAAATCTTAATCAGTTAATTCACATCAACTGGCCGCATCATTGTGATTCAAATAGCAAGCCCGCTTCGCATTCAAACAATATCTTTATTAACAGTCGGTGGCTCGCGTTGAATACTTAATGCACTTTTGCATAAACATATTTACTTACCAGAAATGCAAGTTTTCAAAGCTGCATGTCATAAGATAACTAGTTTCATAAGTTAAGTTTATTGTATGTAGTTAGAACTCACATTAAAGATTATCCTACATATAAATATATCTGTGATATAAAAGTTAGTAATTGCTCTAGAATTCAGTTTATTTTTATTTATTGGATATGGGATATTTTATAAATTTTCACTTTTAAGAAATTAGCCTTGAGATGATTAAATGTAATTGGGGATTGTGGATTCTGTGTCCAACAGTGGGCGTTACTCTGCTGATATGATATTAGACTATCGAAAAGATGCTATGTTCATATAAAATGGATCTTTGGCCATAAATTTCATACTATGCCCCAACAGAGGTTCTCTACTTTTCCAAAATATGAAATTTGCTTTATTTGAAGGCGTTTTTTTATCAATAGCATTGATTTTTAAAGTTGGGGAGTTCCTGATTTAAATGATTTTTAAAGTTGTGGAGTTTCTGATTTAAATGATTTTTAATCATTCATACGTTGGTCTATTGCAGCTTGGTAGATGAAAGTACTTACCGTACATCAATTTGATAGACCCGTCCAAGGACCAACGATATTTGCTTTATTATCGTCAGAAAAACCGTCCGTATAAACCCCTACGCCAACGAGCTCCTCTTCTGTTATCATAAATTTTGAGTTACATAATCGCAGTACTTTCAGAGAGGTGTATGCAAGTACTGCGATGTACATACCAGTGTGTGTGCAAGCCTTACCCAATCATTTTCAAGCTGACTTCTATTTCCATATACAAGTGGTAGTCGACCTTTAAGCTCACTGATAACCTGTGACTGCGCCATTTGAGCATAAGCCTCCCTGCGCCAATTTGTTTATGTTCAACTACTAACAAATCAGTCGTTGTTGCTAACAAGATATGTTCCCAGAACTTCAGATGTCAGTAGCAAATACTTTATACTTTCACTTTCAAAATTCGAATGACTATGATGACTATTAGCAGAGATAAATATTATCAAAATTATTCTTAAGTACTACAATATTTTTCTTGTATGTATTTCAGAGTTGTATTTTCAATAAATTTCTTAAATTTACTCTAAACCAAAATGATATAGCACAAAATAAAACTTTGACTGCTTGACTTAAGATAGTAATTGTAATATTCTATACTCCAACGCCTAAGTAACCACTCCATTTGTCTCAAGTAGTCTAAAGCTTGCAATAAACTTTAAAATTAACAACAAAAACAAGTCGCAGCCTACTGTTAAATGGGAACAACTCAACAAACATTTCTGAAATTGCCAGTTTGTAATACAAATTCATCGTCAGAAATGCAAACTTGCGATTTGACGCGCATTATCTATATCTAACTGTGGCAATGGCTACATTTTGTATTCGTTTGTTCGAATGACAGGCTTATTAAAATTCTAACAAGGAGCAAACCCTATTTCAGTATAGAATCTATAGGCTTTGCAGAGTCGGAGACTTTTGGTTTCTGAAATTAGCAACTAACAATTGCAATTTCATTAAAAAGGTATAATTGAAAAAGTAGCCAGTGTAATGACATCGAAAGCATTATTATTTTGAAGTTTGTTACCTTAAGTTACCGTAAGTTACCTTTTGAATAATTTCTTTTGTGCTAATATCACGGATGTTATAAATTGATATTGGTAACCAAATTGAAAAAAAGTTGAAAGAAATGTAAATGAAAAAAATATTACTATCAATAACATATTTAGCACTATATAACATTTTACATTTAATATTACATTATAAAATACTAAAAATTATAGATAATACTAAAAAAATTGTACTTGTTACCTTATTTAAAAGAAACTTGGCTCTTTTACATTATAATTATACTTTTTACTAGTATCTCTTCTTTTTATTACGTGCTAATAAAATAACTTTAAAGAAAAAGTTAATTTTACGTTATATTCAAAGATTCCTTAACCGATTTTAATATTTTTTTATGTACTTTATTATATTTATTTCTGGGGTTGTAACATACAATATTATGTTTTTTATTGAATATGGAAACTGACGTGACATGCTATTTAATATTATCATTTCGTCCAGCGATACTTGGGGTTATTTTTGATAGATGGTCAACTAGTCACTTAGAAAAATCGATCAAACTATCGCCAGATTTCACCACAAGAAGTAGCAAGATCTCCTTAGTAATCCATCTCATAGTTGCAACAAGCCTCCTCGCGCCAATCATGTGTCCTGAATAACTATTGTGAACGCAATTTCTGGTACAAGCGCTGAGTAAGCAAAACCATGTAGTCATAAACGGTTCCTGTTTCACTATCCTGCTCTGAATACCTTATTGTTATCACCAAGCGAGATGGACTGATAAATTTATTGCCGGTTTAAATATGACTTGTGCATTTCCGTAAACGTATATAATTGAACTTTGTTGTCTAAACCCTGACTTATCTCATAAAATAGAACTCAGAAACAGTCAATATACCTATTTAGTTAACATAATTTTTATCGTGTTCTGTATTAGTTGTTGTAGTGCGAAATGATGTGTATTTTATTTTAAATAAGGTGTTAATTTACTAAAATTTGACAATTAAAAGTTTCATGAGAAATAATTCCTTTAATTGGCATTCAAAGTATCGTGAAAACATGCGACAATATTCTTCTTCAGTTTTATTCCTGTCACTGATTTTTTACACATTCTATTAAAAAAAAATTACTAAACTTCTTTACTTACTTTACTTAATTTATTAGTTATTTAATAAAATAAAATAAATGTTTTATGGGCTTTACTCTACAACGCAACTGCTAATTGAAAAGATAAAACACTAACAAACTGCAGCAATTACTTTGTGGAATTTATTTTAATTGCAAAAGCTATATCTTCCGCGTATGCGTAAGCGCACCACTCCCTAGGAAACGGTACAATTGGACTGAAATTCAATCTTATTTCTATCAGAATCTGACTGTCATCTGTGAGTAAGCTTCACCGCTCAAACGTGGACCTTATTGCAGTTCTCAATCACAAATACGTTAAACAAAATATGATCTACCATAGAGATCAACCTTCAATGGTCAACTTAACAGATCTCGACTGTCAACCTTAATCAAGTTATTTGTGCTGCCTGTTTGCGACATAAGTCCTTTAGCGGATTCGTTTCCCGATTTGGTTAAAACGGAATGCTTTAGATAAAACTTGAAATTGGTATGCTGGAGATAGCCATATTGTAGTTATGGCAATCCATTAATATCTTGGAACAATTCCGGTCAATTAGTTACAAACAAATTGGGATCTACTGAGATGACATCATGATACTACATTAAATTATTATTCTATTGTATTAAGCATGTTTTAAAATAATAATTAATTAAAACTAACCTTAATATATATTTTTGAAGATTTGTAAATGGCAATTGATAGCTTACGATTGCATTATATTAGATAGCAAATCTTCCAGCAAGCAAATAATTCAATAAATAAATTTAATTTAGTATGATACGTTATTTTAAATATAATTTAGAAACATTAAACTAACAAAAATAAAAGATTCTTTAAACATTTCAGTTAAAAAACTGGTGTTGAATGTTTTGAAACCAAAACCAAGTGTTTATTCAAAATACAAAAAATATTATCACAATTATCTTAAAGCTTTGTTGTGGTCAATAACCACAATTCAGTTTTTGCTCGAAACCGAGATAAACCATTTAGGTTAATTACCAACAAACAAAGAAAATAATTGCTTTACTAAAAATAGACAAGAAACATAATATTTTAAAATAAATACTAACGATTTAATATCTCAACATTGTTATTAACATTTAAATTACATTAGATTTGAACTGAAGAACAGATAAAAGTAAAGTTTTACACATACATATATAATATTACATATGACATATGCATGTCTAACATATATCACTTCAAATTTATCATATTATGAGACTCATTCTTGTACATTTAAAAATCTCCATATAAATAAAATTTGGTTTGTAATTTTTGAAGTATTACTTAATCACTAATGAAAAATAGTTTATTGGAACGTTAAGTTGCGAACTCCTATTTTTTATTTGAAGAAAGGGAATGAGTTAAGTTATTTTTATGTTAAAGTTTATTTTACGAAGCCGCAGGTGGTAACGATTGAATGGACACATTGAATGATGTTATAGATATATTATGCAGTTTCTATCATTTATTTTATGACGCCTAAAACAAAATAAAATAACCTTTAAAATTATTGCTATAATTTGACGAAAACACAAAATTGCTTTTGGCTTTTGGTATTTTTTCATTTGTAAATTAGGGACTTCTATAATAGTGTATGTCAGTCCTATCATAAACTTAACTAGACGAATACATTTGAATAGTTAAGTTTGATACTCTCTTCAAAAATGTAAACAATATTATAATTCTGGGCCTCAAACAAGTTTAGATGATTCAGGGTTCCTGATTATTGTGTGTGGCTCCCACACACGCATTGCATTGGCCGCCACGTCTGGGATTGCCCAAGTAACTCTAAGCAATCCCAGAGTTACTTGGGCAATCACCATTATCGCGAAGCCCGGCCGTAAGGTTGGGCTGTCTGGGGGCGATTAATTGAATTGCGTGGCTTCTCACGTGCCCGCCGCTTAGTGCCAGTGGTGGGTAGGTCCATAAATGGATTCCTCCTCGAAAAAAAGGGTTCCTAATAATAGTTTGATATAATGCTACATCAGTTGCAATTGCCTTAGATTAATTCGTCAGCGCTTCTCTTGTTGCTATACTTAATTCTATTTAGGCGGAGATATATGAAATAGGTATTACTCTATTTAGTACAGCGAATGTATGCACCACTGTCTTTTTAACCGACTTTAAAAAAGAAGGATTTACTATCTTCCAGTATTTTTATGTATGCATATTCACCGATTTTTGTGTAACTTGTAAGTTATTATTTTATTAGATGGAGTATACTCTTGAGGTGATCTTATCTTATCTGATTCGGTGTCAGGATCTGATGATGGTACCCTAGGGTAATCAAAGGCAACCTTAAATTTTTAAATTCATAATACTTGTTTCATATTTATTTTCGAGTATTTTTAATGAACAGAATCACACAGGGAATTGAAACATACTGACGGTCGCCCATCTTACATCGACCTCAGAAACATATCACTGAAAATTGTGAAAAAAGGTTTAAACTAATGAAAAATAGAAAAAGTTCAATCATTGTATAAATATCCACTTTGTTACGACAAAACATATCTTTAGTCTGCAAAAAGTCACCGGTTGTTTTATTTTTATTGCACAACGAAATATGTTATTTGTGAAAGAATTTATATTAGTAAGAAAAATTGAATTAAATAACTTCTTATATTGGTTAATTCTAGTTTAAACTATTTCCGAGTTACGCACATAATTATTTCCGCAAAGATTTATCACAGATTAATGATAGTTGATCAGGGTTTAAATGTCGATAATGTTAGTGTATATGCATTCTACGTGCACTTAATGCCCTGATCACGATTGCTGATTTGCAGTATTACAGTCTCGCAAGAGCAAACATCTTAAAAATTGAATTGTTATTGATTTTAGACCTTGAGTTAATGTGATACAAGCTAGAGTTATGCCTTTGAAAGTAAAATTTAAGTTTGTAAGATCAGTACAAACTATAAAGACATTCTTGAACACTGTTGACGACATATCATTCACTCGTCAAGGTTTCCGCGGCTTAAATGCTGCTGGTCTATGAAAAGAATGTAGCTCTGGTTGCTATCAGGTTTTCCAACGTAATATCTAAAATTGCAAGCCTTTTTATAGAGGTCGGTTAATTAGATATCGAGTATCATGACTTAAGTTATGTGAAGGATGCTCAAATACAAACTAAATTACGTATGTTGTATTTGTAATACGTGGTTCATTATTAGTTTGTGGTATTTTTAATTGATTTGATACCTAGTTCTGTATATACACATTCTTTTACCATTAAGTTCCTTAACTATTACTTATATGAACTATAATGTCAATACAATAAGAATATTGTTGTAACATGCTTAAGAATACCTATTTCAATATTTCTATTATAAATTCATATACAAAAATATGTAGTGTAAACCAGTTTTTAACAACTGGTTTAAGATAAAGATCTTTACGCAACTAGATTTTAAATGACGCGTAATGCTTTTAATAGTAATAAAATATTAAGGAAATTGTACTCTTTTATATACAACATTTAATTATTTATATTACAAATTCAATAAATAATATATAATCCATGGCAATTAATTACGTTCCGTTTTTTTGTAATTACATTGAACATAGTGTGTCTCACCTGGGATTATTTTCAATATTTAAAATTATACATATTTTATTCAATTCATATCAAATCTTCATTTTACTTATTGTTCTTGACACCTGTAAGCATATAATAATGAAAAAGAAACTTATTGAAAAATATTTAATGATACTAACTAAATAATTAATCTTCATAAGATCTACCACGTTCAGTCCTTGTATTGCATTTTAAATAAAAAATCATGACTTTTTTTAATGGACTTAATTCTTTGACGGTTCTTGTATTTTAAATATGTTACTTATATCTCTTTTAAATTATACCCACAAACACTAACCTCTTTATCCAATTTAAATCAACTGCTACTGTGGTAAATAATAACCGCGGAAACTGGTTTTCTTTTTGTATGTAGACTATGGCATCTTACTTGTTGATACCAAATACGATAATATACAAACTTGAAAATTACTACAAGTAAGTAGCTCGCCCACAGACTCGGGTACTTTGTAGAGCATTTACTGTGAAACTATCAATAAATCAGAATATAGTATAGAACTCAGAATATATAACAATAGTGACTATACAAATATGTTTCGATACTGATTATATTATAATTATGAATTCACTATTTATTGTACTATATTATACTAGGCTTAAAATGGATATACATATTTAATGAAATGAATTATTATTTTATATGACTTGTGTAAATATATAATCATCATTATCGACCTACTTTACAGTCGTAGACTGGTAGACAAAGGTCTCCTATAATGGCGTTCACTGCACTTGCACTGCTCTATATATATATATATATATATATATATATATATATATATATATATATAGAGCAGTGCAAGTTATATATATATATATGAGGTGTCAAAAGAAACTTATCCAACATATAAACGAACTAGAAGGTGAGAGGCTAAATGAACAAGAAGTCGATGGAAAGGTAGCCTGCCATATTTAATATCTTGGACGTCACTCAGTAAGGGATAGTCTAATCCAAAATTCAAACTATAAAATCGAGATGGTAATTAATATATATATATTTTTTTTTGAAAAAGTGTGCCCTGGAACAGCATTACAAAAATAATTAAACCCATTACACAGTAACACAGAGTAACCAACATTCCCTTTAATTACTATACAAAGAAACAGTTACAACACTGTCATTTAATTACTCATCTTGCGTTGAATCACCAGTTGACATCATTAGTGATTCACTCATAACACCGATTTACACGTGGAAATAGTTTCCTGGGAAATGACATTGACGGAGAATTAACTCGTGTTTATTAGATGAGAAACGTTTATTTAATATTGTTATATGGACCGGTTCACCAAGCGCCTCCTAAATAATTGTATAACTCCGTTAAAAAAACTTCGCTATCTATAGAACTCTACCGTGCAGTTTCAAGGTTCAATTTCGCGTCCACAATACAGCACAGAAGTAAGTATTGTTCGTCATAAAACTCATTTTCTAATTAATAATTATTTACTTAATAATTATCTTCATTAGCTATTAGAAGTCTTGTTAAGTATATAGCTCAACAAAGAAAGTATCAACGTATATAGACAAATTTTGTTAGAATATACAAAAAACCGTATAATTTCAGTTGTACGTGCTGGATTGATTGCACATCTTTTAAGCCAACTGGTTACAAATAGATAACTTAGTTAATAGATCTTTTTCCATTTTAACCGACTTCATAAAAAAGGAGGCTCGAATTTTGTTTTTTTTTCATTACTCTACAAATATTATGTATAAAGGTCTCATCTCTAAGAATCTTATAATTCCCTGAAGGGACATTTGACTTAGCACAATTTCTGAAAGTCCAAAAATTTTGATAATTCAACTGAAATCGAGCTCAAGTAAATATTATCACATTTCTATTTATATATTTTATCGTGCTTTAAGATTCAAGGCAAAATCTAAATGACAAAGATGTAATCATTAGTAAAGGAATGGGTTCCTAATCCTTACCTAGCAGTGAAACTTTTATAAAGGCTGTTGATTATAAAGAGTTTTATTTATAAGTTTGGTTATTCAGAAAACTAACCTTGAATACAGTTAATTTAATACTATTAATGTCTGTTTTTGGTAACCATGACAACATTATAATAACACTCTTGTCTAAGATGCTTGTACTTTTCAATAAAATTATATTATTGTTTGACATTTGATGACATTCCAGCACACACTCCAGTCACTACCGTCACAATGGTAGTGAATATAGGCCCAGCACGCTTGGTAACAATGACAAAAATTAAATAACACACTTGTAAGAAAATCCATTTTATTAGGAATCTTGTACTTGTATATTGAATTTATATTAATGTTTTATAACGTCTTTTCCTGGACATTCCACCACGCACACACACCACTCACAAATCCTAGGAGCTACCCAGAGACGTAAACGTTGGTTATTGGCTTCCTTCAAAGTTTTCTTATAGCTTTGAGAACTATAATAAATTTTGAACGAAATTGGATATTTACTGGCATTTTCAAGAGATGTATTTTGATTATGTTTTTAATATATATTAAGCATTAAATTAAAGTGTGAATTACTACAAAATTGGAAGTGCTACTCGTAAACTTCAAGTAACTGAATTAAAAAAAAATCTTGCCATTCTGATCCTTAATTGTATATATCCAGAGTGCACTGCAGTTGACTTTCCAGCATCTGCGTTAGTAATAAGCTACAAGTGGCTAAAGTTATTAGCCGGGCTAATTGAGGTCAAATTCATTTGGCGCCGCTGAAAATAAACACTCTATTAGAAATTAGGGTCAGAGAGCTGTCGTTCGTGGGTATTTAATGTTTATGAACTTACCAACGTTGGTAATACATTTGCAATTATAATTACTGGATGAAGTAAGCTGTAGTATTACGACTAATTTTCACCTAAAAGTTCTGGAATTGAAAAAGCCTTATTAAAGATCTCAGCTAACCACTTATTTTTATTTTAGCGGAAGCTCATCTCTCTTTTATAGAATGGTCAGTCTACTAGTTTTCTAAGTTTGTTTCTTAAGCACAAATTCATCAGTTTTCTATCTCCACTCAATATTTAATGCCCCGTTCCATTGTCACTCATCCAGAGACTAAGACACACAACTTACATTCATAAGGCTTATTCCAAAGAGGTCCGTAAAGTATCTATGCCCACGAGGTAGAAGTGTCAAGGGTAGTTTGTCTTCTCATTGCTTAGCAAGACATTTGCTGCACCATTTATTTCTCCGTAATCTATATCTATAAAACAAGCTCTTTATGATTATAAACGTTTGCTAGTTATTATAATTTGTCGATTGTGTCTGTGCAGTGGATATGTTGGAATTGACGAATGGTATGAGCCTACAGGGATTCGTGGTAAGGTCTAGTAAATTGCTTCGCGAGATGCATATTCTCAATTATACCGTTATCTGTTACCTAGAAAACGAATTCTTGTCTCTCCTGCCCGTCCACAGGTGATACAATAAGAGCAATAAAGCATATTATATCCTTTACTGGAATAATATAATATATAATTATCACCACACCACGGCCATAAAGAGGTTCTTTTACCGATTCCCAGACACTAATTAAATCTGCACCGGGAAATTACTCTGTCTGTCGCAAAAAGTTTTTTACGTAAATACGAATGTTTATTAGACATATCAGGTTTTTCCGTAAATATCCACGACGGGATTAAGAGTAATTTTTGTTTTTATAAGTAATTTTTATATAAATTGTTAAATTTTGATATCTTCATTGTGAAAAAATGTACAATTGGAAATTGAAATAATGGGGCTTTTTCTCTCTTCAATATACCAGTTACTAAGAAGAAATTGTTGTTATATCTCGTAAGGAGGTTACAAATAAAAATATTATTGTCTGTTTTCATAAATTCCTAATAACTTTACTAACAGTCTATTACCAATGGTCGGTTACCATAGAGGTGGTAAAAATCAACACCTTTAGGGTTAAAAGATTTTTTATTTAGTGCAAAACTGACAAGCCACAAATCTTTCGTTATCTCCATCGCCGTTTGTTGCAAGTTACAAAGTTTTCGAGATTTGCTCGCGTCGATGGTAGAATCCGGAAAGGCATGCCACTCAGCAACGTACTACTGAAGTACGGTTTGCAAAAAAGACGCTTATTTACGTGTATATTGATTATTTAACTGTGGGCTTTTTTATGTCAGCTGTGATGTTTAAAACAATTATTTCTTAACAATGAATCACATTATTTATTTATGCACGCGTTAAGAATAAATCATACTATTAAAAAGCAAAGGATCTGCTTATTTCGCAACGAAATTTTGTAATTTACTTCTACAGTCACGTAAGTGCTCTACTAAAAGCAATATAAAAGGCAAAAATTATTTCTTGTTGACATAGTTTTTAACTCATACTTCTACTATTTATTCATACTTGTAGTAAAATATTTGAAAGAAATTAATTTCATTTTTGACTTTTTTTCTTTATAGGTTTTTTTAAATTTTGTTACATAAAATATTCTGTTTAAGTAATTTTTTATTTTCGTTAATATTGACACTCATGAGAGTATGAAATATATAATTATTAATTAAGGCTTTGACTTATACTATTTACTCGAGACAAGAATGTAAGCAACTTCCCTATTTACATGCAGAGGCTAAAAAATATATAATTTCTATTCCTTTTTATAACACATTCACCATTTAATTTTAATTGAATACGAATGAGCGTATTATTTATTTTTAATAATAATCATCATCCTCATTTATTTGCTAGAATATGGAACAAAAGGTCATAAATATAAACTTTTCCGACTGTTTTGCGTACTATCCCACCTCCATAGCCCAATGCAATCAAGATCCGAGTTCACCCAATTGAGTTATGATGGCTCTAGCGCCGGAATGCTGCAGCGGCTGCGCCCGCGCATTTTCCTTCCCCCCACTCCCACAACAATAGTAGTATTGATAGGCAGTGAACGGTGCTGATTGTCTGATTTATACAAATTGGAACGGTGGATTGTGAAATAGAGCTACGCCATTTTGCAGTTTAGTTTAAAGTGAATCTGTTGAGAGTACTGTTTGTAAGTAAGGTAAATATAATATAGTATCAGATATAAATATTATGTATTTTTGATAATAACATATCAAAAACAATCAATTTAAAGAGAAATTAAGAACTACTTGGTCGCTCCACCTAGAGAAAACAAAAAAATCTATAATTTGTATTAAAAAAATAGCAATAGTGAAAAATAAGGAGAAAAAGAAATAAAAGATGTTCAACCTTAAAGTTATTTTGGCATCTTGTTTAATTCGGGGAAAAATCTCGTCTTTCTTGTTTAAAGCTTTGATAAATAAGCGGCTATCGTAGTTGGAGTTACGGACGAAACTCTTAGGATTTAACCCATATTATTACTCAGCGGTGGCATGTTTAAAGTTATTATATTCACTGCCAAAGTTTTCAGTTGGACTATACCTTTAATTAATAGATATACAATTAACAAAACTTAATTAGTTTACTGAAAAAAGTTTTATTTTGTTATTTGTGTGACAAATTTATTTGATTTGAATTTATTGAACATATATATTTATCCAAAAAATTTCAACAACAATTTTTGTTATAGTAATTGTCAAATGTATTACTAATAAACAAATATATGACTGCAAGATCAATCTGAATTTAACTTTTCTTGTAAATTTTGAAGCTTATTAGAAGAGTTTACTAAAAATAATTTTAAACATTTGAGTTGTTTATTGGAAAACATTGTTACTAATATGTCGTATAGAGATTCATTAAAGCGGTCCTGTCACTATTTTTCTTTCTACAAAGCTGTTAATCCAATGTGTCTGTCAGCTAGAGCCGCTCGGAGCGCCCCCTGCTGGCTGGGACCAGCTCGACCGGCAAATAAAATGCTAATGGAACTTAAATCTGTTTTTATTAAATTTTAAACAGACATGATACATTCCATGATCGTAGCCTCAACCGGTTTACAAACCCACTTCATCCATAAATAATTTTCATGAAAAGCACGCACAGTTTTAATTTTCTACTTTCTCCAAGGTTCGTATCAAAGGTAGCGCCACCGTCGTGTGGGGAATACAGGAACTAACACGATTTAGAAAACAACCCCTTTCTCCATGCTGTTCGGAACCCTTAGAAAATTTACCCTTTCTTAAAAGTGCTGCTACTCCACGCTAGGTGGCGTTCATCGACCGCGTCCCGAAGCATTCGCTAGCTATGTGTATGTGTGCGTGTAAGAACGAGACCGCAAATAAAAAATAAAAAAGGAGTAAAATAGACAGCAATATGTGTGTATATCGAGGCGTGGTTGCAAGCGATTTTTTATCGCAAAAATGGCCGGAACTTTACACGTATAACATTAGAGTGTAAAGTCACAACTACAAAAGACGTGTTACGGTTTAAATTCTATTCTCTTGTAATAAGGTTGAAAGTTGCAGTATTAAATATTTAAGTAGCGTTTTGAAACTGATGAGTAGCGAAATAATTGGCGTCACTGGCGTCGCGACGTCGTTAGAAAGAGAGGGTGAGACGCCTCTATCGCGTCTCAGTGACCGTTAGACGAAGGGGGATGGCGAATTGGCACGCGTACCAGCTAGAACAGGACGTAAAGAAAAAATGCCAGAAAAAAGCTGTTTTTCACTAAAGGTGCGCGGTGCGATAGAAATTACAGAAACATGGGCGCGGTTTAAAAAATGTCAGGGGCGCTTGCGCCCTCAGCAAAAAGCCGGTGCGGAAGTAAAGGGGGAAAGAGACGTGGTTAGTGGCCGCTGTGTGGTGCGCTGCAGTGCCGCGGTGGCGGCCGGCTGCTCGCGCCGACAAAAACAATAACAGCTAATTATTGCAACTAATAAGCAAATAGCGCGGGTACACGTGAACCCGAGTGATATCTTTCGGAAAACGATTCCAAACTCTAAAATGTGTGTGTTCGCTACATGTTTTCTTTTTATTTCGCTAAAAAGAGTTCTTAACATAAATTGTACAAAAAACTTTTAGTTTGCGAAAATCTGTGGCAGTCGAGTGCTGTTTGTTCGATAACGGCTGCAAAATTTTCCCGCTTCTTTCATAAAGGCTCGCGTCATGGTGTGCTCGCCGTTGTGTTTTACCAACCGAATATGTTAGTGTGAATGAAATATTAACAAACATTGAGAAGAAAAGGAAGTCTGTGAGGTATGTTTCCTATATTTTTTTATTTAACCTGCTAGTGAAATCAATTTGCCTTTTGGAATCGCTAGAATGATTAAATCTGTCTCTAGATTCATTATTCTCTGTTCGTTTTTACATATACTTAAAAAGATCAGTAACAAAAATTCAACAGCTATTCAAATATAATATTCAAGTGGGTGCTTATCAAATAACGTTATTTATCAAATCCTTACATAATTCTTTTGTTAGAAAGTTCTTTTTTATCATAGTTTTCTTCAACAAAAATAATATTTTATCTCAATGCCAGTTTGGATATGTTCCTAGATAACATAAATGATAAAGATTGTCAGGTGAGAGATACGAGGTTTTATCTGCTTAACACTTTCGTGAAGGTCATATTTTTAATATAGATCAAGAGAATAAAAATAGCTATTAAAACTTTAAACTTATGTTTGAAAAATTTTATTTGTACTGAGTTCGGAAAAATAGAAAAATATTATAATATAGCTCTTTCTTGAATAATCTTAAATTTCAATCTTATTACGTACTTGAATGGTGTCCAAACTTAAACAAATATCTCTATATATTTCAGAAAGAATGTCAACCGATTTACCGCAATCTCAATGATATATTCCTATCAATGTATCACATGATGTCATTCTTTATTTTATCTAATGATTGTAATGTAAAAATCTAAAATAAAAACGATTTATTTCTTAACAAATGCGATATAAAAATGTAGACTCTACATAATTTTTTAAAAATTAAAGTCTAAATAAGTGTGACTGTGAAAAAATATATAATATTGAATATAAACCAATTTACATCGCCAATAATTCGTACGAGGCAAAAACTCGATATACTAATAATATACCCGCAGTTTCCTGTTATTACCCGGCTGGCATGCAGAGCGTTTATCATTGCAAAGACACAATTAATATTTATAAATCATGGCCGCCACAGGCTCCGACTATGAACATGTGGACAATATTGCACAGATGAACATGAACTTATGCAATTTTAATGCAACACGCTTAATGAGAATTGAAGTCTTAATCTACTTTTTCCAAATTCATTATAAATTCGTATCATAAAGATTGTAATAACAGGCCTTTATACGTAAATTTTATTCTAAATATTTCATACTGAATTAAGATATACGAATAACCATATTTATTACATAATGCGATCATGCAAATTAAGTGGTTATAAATTTTTAAAGTGAATCAAAATGGTTTTGTGAAAATTTTAAATAAATTCTAACAAAAAATCTCAATAAGAAATCAAAAGGATATCAATAATCTCCATGTATGACATTAAATTATAAAATTTGATTTTAAATTAAAACAACTAGTTAAGAAAGTTAAAATTTAAGTTTGATGACGGTCATCCAAAGATTTTAAAGACACGAGACTGATACGTGTAGATGGAGCCTTAATTGGATGAATGAATCAAACAGTCAGCGTCTCAAGTTACTTTTTACATAGACCTTTATTACAGCGCCGATATACTAAAGCTAAATTGTAAAGTAAACTTGCTCGATCAACTTTCAAAAAACTCTCATCAACAAATAATTAACTTTATAGTCGAGAACTCCATTAAATAAATCAGTGGACAAGTGGCCAACAATATGACACTTGTGTACCACGCCCTCTGTATACGTTTAAAGTTTACCTTTTACTTTAAAAAAATATATATTCTAAACAGGTTTCATATCGGCCTCCATAATGACTTGACCATCTAATAAATAATTTTCGAAAATTCGAATTTCCAATTGCGCCACGCTCGGGTCGTGGGTGTGATACGCGCATTACCAACTGTGTAAACGATCTCCACTCGACCTCCATATTTCACTCGCCGTAAAACCACTGACAAAGTTACACGAAAAAGGTCTTTAAACTCCACTACTTAAAAACAAACTTGAAGGCCGCTCCACAACGTTTGCGTGCCTCAAACTGGTCTCTTAGTACATTTTCAGATAATGTCCTCACGTTAATTCAATACTAGCGTTCGCTAATAATCTATGCAGATGGTTAAGTTATATATGGTAAAATTTATTTGCTTTTGAGTCATAGTGTGCTTTGGCAGATCTCGCCTATCAGAGGGCGTCACTTGACTCTGCATTTCTAATTTCACAGGATGGAAAACTAAAACGTCGTATAACAAGTGGTAGTTTATTTTAACTTACGAGCTTTGTTTTTGCCTTACTTACTATTCGTTTTAAGGAAATTAAGATTCAGAGCGTAAACTTCGAGAATATTGACCCGATTCGATCGTGTGTGACGATGAATATGGTTTAATTAATAATTTTGATTAGCGGTTATATCGTCTGTACACCACATGTGCCCATTAAGCTGAAATTAAAACACAGAACGGTCTTTCATACAGTCTCAAGGCGCAGCACTTTGTGCGTTACAGGCGACAGTGTATAAGCATACATCGGAAGACACACATGCGTTGGTCGAGCCGTCCCTTTCAACGGTACCTCTCGCTCTACACGCACTATGTCGCTCGTCAGTACTCGTCACAAGCCGTGCTTCGTATGTCTAGTGAATAGGAGCTAGATTGGCACGCGCATATTCAAAATAGGAACGTTGGATGGGAGCGGGTGGGTGGTAGTGTGCGTGTGAGAGAGCCGCGACCCTCTCCCTCCCCCGCGAGTGGCGCGCGTTTACACAATCCGTTGACTCGGCGTACTCGGACCGCGGCCGATGCTCGCGCCGGTGCCTTCTTGTGACGACGATCGGCACGCGAACACGTATCGTCGTTAATCTTTTTTCACATAGACTTTGGCTGTAGGAAACTAATAAGATACTTTATAAACGATATCTTAGTGCAGAATGGATAGTGATATGGCGAATCAGAATAGAAGTTGGAAGATTGAAATCTTTTAAAAAAAATTTAGAGAGGGAAATTGAGTGTAACGTTTTGAGATAATTTCAAATAATCTTAAAACATTAATCAATCAATTCTCAAAATGATCGTCGTAAATAAAATAAAAAATACTGTGCTATATCAACGTCAAACAAAAAGTGCGACCCCAGTGCCACAAGTGTTGGAAAACCGAGAAGAAATATAGAGGCGCATAATTTAGTGCCATGGGAAATTTAAAATCATTTATAAAAATAAAAATTAAAAAACTAACTCGAAGTTTTCCTCTCTTTTTATCTAGGTAAGTACACTTCAATTTGTTTTAAATATTTAATAATAGTAACTAAAAACTGAACTAACAGCCGTCGGAGAGAATACGACTCTACATTTTTCAAAAGTTGGATATTATACTTTAGCCGATATTAAATGCTCAATAAAACTCAAAAAACTTAAAATAATGATGCAAAAAAAATTATTACTTTAACAGATACCAAACTTAGGTTGTTTTTGTTAATTGTTAATAGATTTTTTTTATTCGAACCCCACAAAAAAAGATTTCTGTTTTTTCTCAGGATGTCATCGGAGTAAAAAACTTTGATAAAAAAAAGCTAAGAAAAAGTCATTTAAAGCGTGGAACGTGAAACAGTTTTTATTTATCTAATTATGACATTCGAATTGGATATCAGTTAATTTAAATAGTATTTTAAAATCGATAAAAATAATAAATTTTAAATACTAGTTAGTGGTTTTGTGTTTCAATATAATTAATAGTAATCAATTTCAAAGCTATTAATAATTTCACTAAATACTAAATTAATGGTATACTTCAGCTGACTTGGTAACAATAAGTTTATGATCATATAACCGTCACACATTTTTCTTGTTGCCATTTACAAACATACCTTATCAAACTGAATAAAAAAAATTAAATTAGAAAAAAAAACAACATATTTGTCAAACAATCAATCAATATTCTAACACTGTATAGATGTACCGTTTTCGAATTTGAAAATCTAGAGAACCACATGGCAACCTGAAATAAAATATTTTGCAAATAATTGTTCTCGACAAAAAATATTATGTTCGTGCGTTAATTTCAGTGTAATATTTGTCTCATATAACCCCGACTATCGGTTTCACCTTTAACTTATCGTGCTGTTTTCGCTAAAAGGTGATTTTCGTACACTTCGAATATATGTAAGACTTTATGCTGATGATAATAAATGCTAATATTACTTTCAAATGCCACAACAGACAACAACAAGCCTTGTTCTGTTAGTTGTAAGCACTATCAGGCGTTATCTCCAACTCGGTTGCTATGACAGAGATGTACAGACGCCCAGAAAATTATGTACACTATTAATATAAATATAACGAAATAGAATGGTATTCAATACACTCATAGTATGGTTACTTACTGCCTATTAAGTATTGGCTGTAAGCTGTGTCATTGTTTAATAGTGTAGCAATAACACAAGCGCTAGTGAGAGGCAATATTTTAATAACAGTTGAAGCAAACTTGGAACTGTAGGAAAATATCACGTAGGTACCTATTTAAACTAGCTAACTATGTACACGTTCATTCGAAACCAATCATTAATAGTCATCAACAATACCGCTAATGTTCCTGTACCGAGACAGATAATAACTATTTATAACTTAACTATGTGCCTACCTACTAAATGTGCATGTGCCTTTGATTGAATTGTTCTGTTACATTTTTTGACGCTGAGCTATTCAAAAAAAGAATAAAGATTGGCATTGTGATTGATTTAAATAAAACTATTGATGTCATTCAGTACAATGTTTCAAAAAGTAATTATTGGATTACTGCATCGTGCCATATGCAACAAAGTGGGCCTTAGAAAACTAACAGCTATTTATATGCCACATAGAAAGAAAGCAATGGCGTCGACACTTTCTCGGACCACAACAAGTCGACAACCAGCAAAGATCTATTTTGAATTGCATTCACGTTCGAAATTTGAAACGGACGAACGATGACATTTTTATTTTTAAAAGCATAAGCAATTTTGTAACGTTCAGTACGACTGAGATATGCAGTCAGACACCTACATGGCAATGTTATTATTTAAAAATAATTTAGTTGTGTTGCAGGGTAAATAGTGGCAGTTATAAATGTTTGAACGTGGAATTATTAATTTAATTTAGCCATGGATATTTTACGCTCATTTTGAATGACCAAGCTTTTTGTTTAACACAAATAAAATTGAAACGTGAACTGCTTGGAAATGTTTTATGAGACACCAAGACAGTCCAGACAAAGTGACCAGACCCACTGAAAAACTTAAAACTATGAAGATATAAATCAGATAGTTATTAATTTTAGTCCGCCAGCCGTGGGCGACAGGCAGGATCGTTAGTCTTGAAGTGCGGGCTGGGTTCGATTCTCGATCACTAATTATTATTTATGGGCACCTCTTATCTCTGGCCTGAGGCATCTAGGAAGTATTACAAAATATCGGAGGCATTTGAGTGCTCAAACTGTTAATTACTTAGCCACGGGCCGTGTGTAATTATATTGAAAGGAAAAATTAAATGTAACATGACAAGGTGATGAAGCGTGGAGTTGTTTTAGACTATCAATGGATATTTTAAAATCGGTCATAATTTTGCGCTAACCTAAAAAAATTCATGTTTTTAAAGACTAAATCTTCTGCATATAGGATAAGCTTGAGAACTTATTATATTAACGTTATTTTCAATTAAATTTGTAACATTTAAAAACAGTTTTCTAAGTTATAAGCTTTAAAATCACAAATATGTGCACACCCAATGCTTTCCCTTATACCTCTATCTATGTTGGATTATTATAATTATATATATAAAATGTAAGTACTTACCTAAAATACATTATAACTATTGATAATACTAACTATTACTTAATCAGTGAATTTTACCATTTCATTGTAGTTTTCCGAGATGCATCATAACGTCTAGTGTCCATTTCGTTTTTGCAAAAACTAAAAAAGGACATACGACACTTGATTTTCGACTTAATTTCCATTGACTTCATTATTGTAGGTATTCGTAAATAAATTCAAAGTACATAAAACTACCCGTTAATAATAAAAATTATGAATAATTAAGTTCTTTTAGGTAACATTTGAATGAGTTCTCCCTTACGCCTTCAAATTACATTTGCAATGAATAAAACGAATTTAAATTCAAAAACGGTTCTGTTAACGGGAAAAGGTATTTATAGGGTAATTTTATAGGAACATAAAATAACCTTTTCCCGTTAACAGATAAATTCACGATATATAAATGTTTATTTAGTTGTTAATTTATTTAACAATTTATGTACACACAAAGACAATTAAAAGGACACAACAGGATACTAGAGAATTTTACAAAGGTACTGCTTATATCTATAAGAAATCTCTACCAGCAGCAATACTTCACTTAGTAAAGCATTTACATTTTTTTTTACAAAATTATAAAGAGTAATTTAAACTTATTTATAATTAAGACAAAAGCTATACCAATTACATTTAAATATATACCGGAGAAACCTTAACTACCTTTATAATTACAGTCGTCATAATACTTAAAAACAACAAAAAACAACTAGTGGTTTCACAGTAATATTGTAAGTATTTCAAAATTACATTTATGAGTAATTTCATGTTATTATTAAAATACGAGAATACTGTAAATTTACTCATGCAACGCGACACTCGACTGTAAAGTAGAATAATTGTCTTCGTAATTACAGATTTAAATTAACTTAAGACGTCGTCACTCGTGTAATATACTAGCTGTGCCTATATAATTGCTACCTGTTCCTATTATTACACATTTCAATTAATGTAAAAATATTTTTTTTGTAACAAACTTATTTTTATTATGAAGACGTTAAATGACAACATCACTTAACATCTAAAATCAATAATAATTAAAAAAAATATAAAAAATATACCTCCAGGCACGTAACATCAAACATCAACCTCTTTACAATAGTCACCAAAAACAATCGTAGATATTAATTTGGTACTAATTTGCATTTAACAGTGCGCGTACAAATGGTTGTGGTGGGCGTGCGTTTTCTATCTAAAATAAATTAAGCAAGACATGGTCTTGTATCTTGGAGCTTACTGTACCTACGGATTAGTAATTTTATTAAATAATATAATATTTCTTACACTCATCACTCAGGTCAAAGTAAGCATTAAGAGCTTGTGTGAGCATAGAAGATAATGGAATTGATAGACGGAAAAATATCAGAAATATACTAAAATCCATGACTGGTGAACAAATCTGGGTACACTTATTTTAATAGTTACTTATTTCCCCACCAACTTAAGTCAATTGAGACTTAAAGTTTGATAAATCAGTCAAATATGATTATTTTAAGAAAATAGGTTTTTTTTGTTTCTTTTTGTCTATTAAGAAGGTATTACTTTTATTATTATTATACCACAGTTGTTACACTTAATACTTCTTATATCTTCTTAACTTTAAATAAAAACACAACTTTACTCATTGCATTATCAAGAAGTTGCCATAATCCAGTAGCCATATAACTTTGTAGAACTATAAAATACATATCTTAAACTCAGAAAATATATGACGCATAAATAAAATTTCTCTCAGAAATACCAGTCGGTCACTGACAAGTTTATAATTCGTGAACAGTTTCCCGTGTGCCTTCTAGGTCCATAATTAAAAACGTCGAGAACCCATCGAGATGGCCCGATAAGGCCCAAACATTGGCCACTTAAAAAGGTTGTTAAACCTTAAAACTTGTATAGCTTGTAGGGTTCATAAGAAACCTTTTTACAGAGCTAAGAAATTTAAGGAATAGTAGGTCAAATTTAGGTCACCCAGATTTTTTCTTACCTAATAAATTAAGTACTTAGTGACATTTTAATTATCTTTGGTTTGTAATTGTACAAATTATGGTTCTTTATTTGAGTCGAAAGTTTAATTTTAATAAATGGTACTTTTAATATCTATACACTTATACATAGTAATATTTCTCTATAAATATTACTTTAATTTTGTCATAAACGCTTCATTTCCACCAGCAAGTTTTTGATCACTATATGTACAAGAACTACTGGCACGTGGTTTGGTCGACCTTGGTGACTGTTTTAGAACGGCTAGGAATATCTTATCGTGTCTAATGAATTCATAAAATGCAACGAGTTATGCATTGATGCAGCCTTCAGAGAATTTAACATGAACTATTTTATCTGCAAATACTATTGGAGTTATCTGTTGTCTCTCTGAAGAACTATATTATTGACACTAAACTCATGAGTAGTGTTAAAAAAGGTGTTTTTCTATCGATAATTAAATAATTTTCTACTCTGGGTTTGCTACTATTTAGTATTCGAAAAGTTTACAACACTTAAGTATTTTCTGCACCAAACTCATTAACTTTGCTAATTAAAAACTATTATGTATTTATAAAAAAAATATTTAATAGTCTCAAGATATATATATAGTTCAGATAATATACCTATTTCGGAGAAGCCATAAATAACAATTCATCCAATTAAATATTTCTCGGTACCGTTTTGTCTCCCACATCAAATTAAAAATGTGGCAAAAGCATTTTGTCGCCGACATAATCATTAAGACATTGTCGCTGGCAACTCGTTTTGTAGAAACATAATTATTGTCCCCACATAAGTTTTTATACGAAATTCTTGCTAAAAAGAACCACTGACATTTCCGATGCGAAATGTTACAATTATTAAAACGGATTCCTCAGTCATATTTAAACTTAACGCTAGTTTATCTCGTCTTAATAACGAGCAGTTCAAAATATTCGCTACCCACTTTTTATGAAGGAATTGACACCGCTCCGTACTTGACTGCTTTTGCTTACTATCAATTACATATTCTACCAATATTATATGTGAAGTTTTGTTAAAATTCAGATCGGATTTGTATAAAATGATATTGCCTAATCTGGGTGGATAACTAAATATATTTATCAAGACCAAGCAGGTGAAGTCCTCATCAATAACTACACCTAATTGCATAGTAACATAAACTTACTATATAATTTTATTTATTTTTAATAATATGCATACGCAACAGGTTCCAATAAGAAAAATCATTCACCTCAAATACAATGATAACGGATATAAAATCTAGACTATAATAAAAAAACATACAACATTTCTTGACAGAAAAAACTACAAAAATCAAATCTACTCAACGATGATTTTTGAGTCAAATTCAATTAAAATTATGAAGACAAAATACATATGTCAAGTTATCAATCACGGTTTTTCATAAATATAATAGAAAGGTTAGTGAGGGATTCTTTTTCGAACCGGAATCATAAATGTTTTTTAACTAATATGTGTATGTACAGCGTTTTTTAACAGCACATTGTGTAAACGAGACACACGAACAATTAGTTATATTAGTGATGTTTTCAAAAACAAACACCTATTCGTACTCTGTTTTTCATAAAGATAATGGCCGACATCTAATATTGTTTCAAAGTAATCTTTATTATATAACATGAGATTTTTATAATGAGTTAGCAACGTTAGTTATCTGAATTGTATTTAATTTGAGGTGCCTCTTATATTTAGAAATACGTAATCGTCAAAGCTATTAACATAAAGTAGATAGACCACTTCAACACAGCTCATAAATCTGTGCCCAGCTTGCAATCACAGTGAACGACGTCAAATGACCACAAAATATCGGCTCCAGTCGACCAATAACGTCATAATAATATCTAAGCCGAGCTTGTATTACGCTCAGGTGGTCGTTAACCCGTTACTCGGATAGGGTAATTTTGATTTTATTTACGATACACTCCTAGTACACATCATTCTAAGAATTCTTGATTCGTACAACGGTACTATTCTACTCATCTGTGGGAAGTTTTTAATCGCTGATAAATGTTATTTATTATTTAGTTTTTATACCAAAGAGGTTGAATGCTCGATCCATCTCCAACACACTTTTAAAGATTATAAAGATAGTTCTTAATATATTAACACCAGCAACGTAAAATATTTATGAGATGTATTTTATAGGACTGTATAATGAGAATATAAATGAAGTTAAAGAACAGATCTATTATTATAAGCCGTTATTATTATCACATCATAGCTGCTTTAATTAAAACCATTTGAATCTGTTTATTACCAGAATTTTGTATAGACTTTACGCTGATTAGAGAAAGCTGTTAGTTACATACATTTTAAAGTATTTGATGACTATTAGATAAAAAATGAAATATCGTATATACTTGACGTGGATACTTATAATATCGACAATAAATATTTGAGCGGAAAGCCTATCATTTAATGTGATCTAGCAGAGAAACCTAATTATACAACATTATATATAATGACATAACTAATACGCTATTAAGGTAGAAAATACATAAATAGATTAAATGGTAAATAAATTCAGTAGCCCTTTAAGTTGCTAAGAAAAGTTAATAATTTTTTTTCTTCTATCCAACGCCAGTAGCAGTAAGATTTATTTTATAAAATAAAGATAGTTTAATTGTTTTGTTCTTTTTCCGTGATTTCAATATATAAACATTAAAACCTTTTTTATTTAAATTATATTTTATTATTACCAAATTATAATTTAAAGAAATCGATACGCAATAATTAAATCAATACATCTGTCAAAATGTCACATCATTAGGAAGGTACTCCTATTTGACAGCTTAGTAAAGTTCAACACAAGTGAAGCTTGTATTTCTAAATGACATTGCGAATTCACCTCCCCAGTTGTCAAACCTCTATCAAACGTCAAATTCCAAGCGTCAAGCCTCCAACGTTTCCATAACAAGCCATGATTTGGTGATGAATTATTTATTTTGAGCTTCATGGCATGGGTAGCTTACTTTTTATTGAATTTGGAGAGTGCTTTTATTAAATATTTTAATAAAGTATTATGTAACTTTATTTAACGTATTTAGATTTCAATTCACCGCATTATTTGAGGCGCCATCATCAAAGTACCGAGTCCGTAATCTATTACAGGAAAATAATATTTTTTTCAGAAAACATAATTTTGAATTTTTTAAACTGAAATAAAAAAAACCTATTTAAAATCTTATTTTCATGATTAACAACTTCTTTTTCTTGATTTAGCACGCAATGTAATTGAGAAAATTTTATTAATCAAAATATTCCTTCCTCCTTATTTTCTCGTAACATCATAAGCTAAATAGTTTTATACCCAAAAAATATTGTCCCTAACATACCTCATTTCAATTTAACGTTTGTAGCGAGGCAACCCACTAACGGTGAACATTTGTCCTATAAACATTGCCGAACAAGTAAGAAAACATGTTTGTAACAATAACACTACATGACTCACACCGTGTCACAGCTCAGAATAGAACGAATAGAAGCATACTACTGTTTATTGCTAAAATATTCACTAATCCAACTTGCCTTATATTTAATATACCCACAATCAAAATTGTTAGATCTACGATAAATAGTTATAAAAATCCCATCAAACAGGTTACATAAAAATACCTATTTATATCAAAATTCAGATGTCTAATCAATTCCTGGAGTTAAATATGGAAGAGGTGGAGAGGTCTCCAGTATCTTCAATGACAGATTGTCTCAATCACTTTGAATCACCAGTAATCACAAAAAATGAGCATCCTTTTAAATTATTATTAATCATTTAATTTTGTGAAGAGAAATAAATAAATGTATGCATACAATTTTTGCTTATTTTTTTATGCACATACAAATATATTACTTTTATACTTACCTACCTGTTGTAGAAAATTAATTCAAAATATATCATTGTCTAAATACTTGTTAATCTGTATTACATTATAACGAGATAGACAATACCTCGTTTTTGTCCATTGGATCTCAAAAAGACGGCACTTAAAAATCTTTTGAAATAACGTTTAAATAATAAATTTTACATTTTAATAAAACTGAATTTGTTTTGTATAGAGTTTATTTTAAAAGTACGTAATTATATTTGCAATTTTTATAAAATTTTATTCTAAAATGGTTCTGTAAAGTTACACCTCTTAATTTGAATGTATATGTACCCTAAAGTTTAATATTAATTGTTAAAATAACAATTACGTAATCCGAAATAAATTATTGAAGAGAAACCATATAAAAAAGGTCATTTCAATTGGTGTGGTAAAAAAAAACAATATTTAATAGCACACCAAAGGTTGAATATCAAAAAATTGACATGTAATTAAACAAACAAAGTTCATGTTCAAAACGCATTGTCGAGAAAGACATAAATTATTATTTATTACTGCAGGCATCATTCGACGCGTATACCAACCCAAGGGCGTTGCATGACACTTACAAATGAATATTAGATGTTTTTGACCTTTTTATTTTTATATTGATCTCTAGGTACTTGTGAAAAGGTTGCAACACTTTAAATTTAAAGTTTCGAAAATCGAAGGGCCTGCTTCCGTTTACGTCATTGCGATTGGAATTTGTTGTTTTGCCTTGAATGAGATTATGAAATGGGTACCAAACTTAGTAGCTGTATTTTATACTTTGACATTATCGGTTAATAATTTAATATAATGATCCCTGTGATGTTAAACGAGCTTTCAAAAAGATTGTAATCATCAATTTCTCATCCCACGTTATTACTTAAAATCAGTTTGTTGATACTAAGAACTTTCGCCGCGCCATTAAAGGCTTGTGTTAGCTGTCAAAACATGCTTGACACAGTAAAATAACAAGTAATTCATTACTGTCTCGTTCACAATACAAAGGAATAGAAACCGAAAGAGCACAGAGCATACAATAGGGCACAGTCGTGTTTCTTTCATTATTGACGATACAAAGCGGTTAACTAAAGTATTTGGCCTCCGATTCTTGAATTGCATCTTCAAGTGTGTATTTAGATGTTTGTTTTTTTACTTTAATGAGTCGTTTGTTTTGTTGGACCACAGCTCTTCCTTTTTTCCCACGTAAAAAGGCAAAGGAGGCATCGCACATACAGGTCATTTGTAATAAGGAATATAATATCTTTAGCGAAGCAAAGATTATTTTGATCACTGATCCGATAAAATAACTATCGCCATCTATCCATATTGTAATGACGTCAATGTTTTGATGTTTGTCATAAGGAATAAGACTTTAAATTTGATTTGTTAAGGAATGTCTTTAAATGGTATTAAACCTTACTTATATTTTAATGTTCGAAGAAACTAAATGAGACTAAAAATTTAACTTAAACATTAGAGAAGACTCACATTTAAGTTACAAAACAAGGATTATGTAAATCAATCGATGAAGTGTCATTTGTTCTTTTTGATATAAAATATAAATAAAGCTGTTCAATAAAGGATAAAAATTAATTCCTTTGCCGACCCACTTGAAAAATAGTCTACTCACAAAATAATCTGAACAGTGATATGGTTTCTTAAGCTTTTTGTAAAGTATCTGTTTACTAATTTCAAACACCGTATAACATTCCTTCCTACAGAACTTAGCAATCCGATACTTCCAAAGTTACAATGTTGCGCTTTGTAAGTCAAATCGTGTCAGCCACATGACTCAATCCTTTTTTTAAGTTCCTTCTTACAAGTTCCTAATTGAAGTTGTCAGTAAGGGTGTCAGTTTCTTTGAGACGTTATATTTATAAATTAAAAAAAAGTTTTAACGTATATCCTCTTTAGTTTTAACTAATTCTGTGATATTTTTCTCAATAAGTAGGTATAATATAATGACGAGTATGGTTCCTTTTTAAATTAATTTTTCATTCCTTTACTCATATTTAAAGTAAAACATAAAACGTTCCTTTTTGAAGTTGGTTAAAATGAAAAAAGAGTGTTGCAATCAAAATTGACTTGATGTCTAATATAAGGTAATAGACAAGCAACACTAGGATGAAATTAAAAAGCACCTTTGAGTATTATTAAATAAGACAGAAATATTAAACTTTTATTCTACCAGCCGGCTACATTCTTTTCAAGCCGATATTTAAGTAAAAAAATCTCTTTCTATTCCCTTACTATATATAAAATTATTCAAAGCTATCTGTAGCTACTCTGGTTATAAAAAATAAAACTTTATGTTATCAATTGCTAGCGTATTTCTCCATAGTTAATGATTTTCATACTGTGGTTTATTTTTTAGAATATTCAAAATTCTTTCAGAATAATCTATTGCTGTTAAGAAATATTTAGTTTGAATCTCCATTACTATTCTCGAAATGTTATTTAGTTTACAAGCTATATCAACGTAGAAATTACAATTTATTTTAATCTGTCTCAAAGTCCGCGTTACACTGTGCCGCTAAGAGTTTTCTCCCGGACGGTAAACTAGGATTTATTTATAAGGGTACACATTTCTTACTTCGCCACCACCCACGTGTAAAGTGCACTATATGAAATGCAGATAAGGACACAGATAAGGCAAACAGTCTTCTGTTTACGCATGCAACGCGATTACACCCTGCGAACATAGAGTTAACCCTTAAAAAGTCCAATGCAAATTTTGTGCATAAATAAATAATGTATGGGCCCGTCGACACGTAGATATCTGCACGCGATAAGCCCGTTTAGACAAAGACGAATGGTTCAATAAGATTCGTTGACACCTCCGTGTGATAAAATTTTTGATAAATCGCACCCGGCTCGGATTTGTCGTGCTGGTTCATGACTAATATGAATTAATTTGCGTTTGTAAATGTCGGTTTCGTAATGGAATGGTGAACTTTTAGAGTTTACATAAAAATAAGGTAAATAAATAATTATATTGTTTACTTTTAAACTTAACTAACCCTTACGAATAAATGTTTGGACACAAATTTTGATAACGATATAAAGAAATTCATATTTTGAAGAGCTTATTTTTTATCAGTAATCTTAAAAACAAGAAGCAGGTATAGGTTGCCAAATTTATTTTTATTTGGTAACCGAGCGACATTTTTAAAGAATAAATGAGCTGACGAAGAGCGAATAAAATGAACAATTTATGCATCAAGATCCTTTTCGTGCAGTCTCTAGGCAGAGTTCGTTTTGTGTAAGAAACAAACAACTTGTTATTTAGCGAAAAAAACCCTTAAATAACTTTACTAAATAAGTCAAATTTTGAGAATCAATGAAAAGCAGTCGGCATCAATAGGGTTAATCAAATTTAGATATAGTTTTAACATAATTTAAATTTTTATCAATTGTTAAACTCATTATGTCAATTGATTTTGATTAAATGTAATGTAATATAGAAGCCATATTATTTACATGTACATATACATAACTGAAATAAGCAATTTTGACATCATGTGTATAATTAAGATTTAGAATTGAATCATTTCACTCAAAAATATGTTTAATTGTGTATTTTTAACGTAGTTTATTTTTTGTTACAGATAGCAATGTCCCTGTGATGCAACCGTTGCAAAGCGCACAATTAATTTAAGAGGTAAATTGATTTATTTGTATGCATAATATCTATTGATACACGAGGAAAACAAATAAATATTTAGTAAATAGTCTGACACTAAATAATTTATTTATAGTTTCAAAATATCCTGATAATGCTATTGGAATATTATTATAGGATAATTTTATGTTGACTAAAATTGTTTTTGTTACCAACTAATACATTTCTATAAGAAGTAGATACTTACATCCTGTTTTTCGACAAAAATATAGTGGAAGCAATAATCGAGTAACTGTATCTTATCGTAGCGGTATTAAAATTCATTCTCGAATAAAATCTGCGGATACCACAATACTTCAAATTACTCTGCTTATTTTCGTCATTTAATGAGCGCTACGCGTGGTCGAGTGGTCTGACGCTCAGTGTAGACTCCGCGCGACCGCTTTCGATTCTCGTCGAAGTTTTTGTAGGCCTATATCGAAGCTACGTATTTTCTGTAAATATGCTAGTCAAAGTCAGGCCGATATTGAATGTTCCTACGGTCACGGTTTGGACTTAATGT
Source organism: Acentria ephemerella (assembly GCA_943193645.1). NCBI lineage: Eukaryota > Metazoa > Arthropoda > Insecta > Lepidoptera > Crambidae > Acentria > Acentria ephemerella. The sequence goes on from OW971887.1 coordinate 2,613,660, forward strand.
CCTCAAAGTATTACCAACGGATCTCACATTTTTTTATTTCATAAAAACGTAGAAAATGTTTTGGCAATTGAACTAAACATTGAAAACTTTGAGTTTGAATTGTTAATAAGTTTTTTTTTTCTAAAGGTTTTTTTTATTCCAATTTTAAAATAAGTTACATTCGACCTTATTCAATTGTAATATATAATACTGATTTTTGTTTTAGTTATGTCAATTTTGTTTAGAATAAAACTTATTTTTCATTTTATCATCAAGAAGTAATCGTTATCATTGCAAATGAATAACAATATTCGACAATCATCAACCTTGAAGAAGAAAGTTATAAATTTGCTATATCAATATTGATTGATGATGATAAGACTCATGTTTATCACGTTTTTGATAAATCATTGTTACTTTTAAAACGATCGCTGATTGAAAGTGACCCGAGAGTCATTGTACAAGGTCACATGCACGTACAACAACCAATCAACAAAAGTATCTATGAATCTTATCACGTACATAACATAGTTCGAATTTGAAAGCCAAAGGCAAACGCAAAATTAATGATGTATTCATAAAAATATTTATGGCTTTGTTTTCTAACTTTGACATTTCCTTAACATTGATTGTATATTGTACTATATTTTAATAATATTATATTTTATCTTGATTCTCAATAGTTTCTTCCAAAGTTTGATTACTCTTCCGAATTTATTTATTTAGAAATAAACCGATCTTAAAAAGTAGCAAAATATTGTGTAAGTTTCAATAAATTGTTCGACAAATTATTTTTATACTTGCCTGGTATTGTTTTGAAATATAATTAAATTCTTTTTTTCTGTATTTAGTTCTGAGTGATAATTTTGGAAGATATTTTAAATTAAGCAAGGTATTTTTATTTTTGGCAGTCTTGTAACTCTTCACTATCAGGTAATATTCGTTTTGACATGAAGTGATTTATAACAATAGCATTATTATTTTAACACAATTTACTGCTTCGCTATATACCAGACCCATTATTTGCACAGCAGACAATCATTACCCACCACGCTATTTAACCTAACCCTGCTTGAGTCTTGTATAGGCAACTTATCATTCGTCGGGACCTGTTAGGCAGCCACAAAAAGGCTATAATTCATTTCTTAATGTAATGTTTCTACTATTATATTCAATTCTTTGAACAACGCAACCGGTACGAGCATACCCCAACCCTTCTCGACATACGGTGTCTTTAATACCCCGACTTTCACATCCTTCCTGTTTTAAATGTATTCATAACACGGTAAAAAACCTAATGCGTATCATTTGACGGTTTCTAGACAAAAGGCCGATATCTATTGTGGGGTTAAAAGGATTTTTTGTCAACCCGAAAGTGGATCGAAGATGCAACGGATAGTTTGCCGTTTAAACAGTAACATGACGAGTGTACTTTCGATTTTGTTTCCTTTTATTATAGTAAATTTTAATTCCATAGTGTCACTGTCACTTAGTAATTTTTTGACTTTCAGACTATACTTTAAAAGCATAATCTTTATTTATTTTTTATTGAACAATTTCAAAAATATATTAATTAAATACTATTTTATAATGTTAAACAATGATGAAGTGTTATGATAAGTATTATGGTGAAATTAATGTAATACTAAAATGCAAAGTGAATGAAATAGTAAGTGTAGTGAAACCATTCGGCTCGTTAACTTAGGCCACTTCAGCCCTTTGAAAGGGCATCTTACAAACCGCTGTCACAATGGTGCGCTATTGTTATCAGATCCCTTATCTCTTTACAAAAGCTACCGCGCATCAAGCTCAGCGACACGGAATCTATGCTATTTCGAATAAAACATCCCATTGTCATTATTATAAATATTATGCTAATGCGATAAAAGAAATTTTTGACTTCGTTCTAAAATACCAGGTGTCGCAGTGAAAGGGTTCATGAGATTCAAATGTCTTGCGCCCCTTGCTTTGAATGTGATCATTTATTAAGATTTGACTCTTTGTTTAGTCCGTCATTCCCATACGTAGTATGCATGGTTTGTAATTTATGTGAGAGAACGCTAGATATATATTTTTTTTATATTCTAATGCGTTCACAGTTCTTAAGCTTTGAATGGGCCATGAGACGCTCAGTTGGTCGTAAATTTTTGGATTAAAATATCACACATTAATATTTTCTATGTAGTGTGTAAGTAATAAGTATTGATAGTTTTAAAACGTCATAGTTTTTAAAGGCTTTAAACTTAAATCTGAATTAAATAAATAAAGATTAAACTAAGTGTCAAACAAATATTTCGAATTTGTTAAATTACAGATTTAAATTAGAAATTTTAATTTACAAAATATTGATGGCATGTAATAATTTAAAATCACCCGGTTCGTGTGTTCAAATGATAAAAATTACACATCCGCTTCGTAAAAAGTTGTATAAAAATGTTATAGCGTGAAATTATGTCATAATAATCACTTGACTCCAAATCTCTATAATTTCACATCGTGTTTACAACTTTTAGTCCAAAATTATACGTGTACGTAAAACTTCTTATTATGCTTAAAGAATTAAGCCTTATTGTTTTGCAGTCAATTGTCACAAATACATTGTTTTAATTTTTTTACGAAATAAACTTTTATCTAGTCTATTCTATGATATTTTAAATGAATTTCAATTTTCTTTGTGAGTAACAAACAACTTAGTTTTGTTATACACCTTGCACAACTTACAACTATTCGATCTAAATTAAAAACTCCAGGGTGCTATTCAGTGCATTCCTTGGTTTAAGTATAACAAAGCAAAGAAAAAAAAAGAATAATATCCTGGACTATTATTGACATCTGTCATCGTAATTTGTGAAGTTGTTATGTTGGAGTCCTGTAATTAGCCCGTTTCGTATGAATTCTCAACACGTAATTATTGCGAAGAAGAAAATATGCTGGTTTATAAAATTTACACCTAAATTAATAACTATGCGCCTATTTAGTTCCTGTTTATATCAAAACGGTTTTTAAGTGTATCATGGACTTATTTTTAAAATTTCTATACAAAAATATCCACCCAATTCTCCCTGTTTATTTCTGTTGATTATATGCTTATTTTGACGTTTTAATTAAAGACGAAGTAGAAAAATAAAATGACAGTTTATGACATCCGTTCATAATACCTATGTAGCTTTAGATTCAACATGTCTATTAATATTTTAACGGCTAACTTTCATAATGAATTAAGTGTAATATTTCTTAATGGAGGTCTTGCAACGGATGTTCAGCCATCTTTATTTATAACACTATAATTCAATTGCCTACACGTATGTTCTTAATTAGCTTGAGTCGAAGCAGTACAATAGTTTTTTGTATTAACAGAAACAAATTAATTTTGAAACATAAAAATGATCGTAAATCACTTTAGTGTCCAATAGTGAGTGTGTGTGTGTTTTTTGTTTAGTATTTGTTTAAGTTGAATCTTACTGACGCCATTAGAATGGAAATTTGTAATATTAACATGTAGGTATATATTGTTAAAATATAGAGCTACAATATTTTATGTTTATAGCTTGGTAAAAGGAAAATAAACTTAATCCTAAAGCTACGAAAACAAATGAAGCTGACTTTTTGAGTTTTCGAATTTTGATTTAAGTCCTTAACTTTTAGAGTAAGTAATCCCTTCTTATCATTTGTTTACTAGCGAAAACTTAAAATCTTCTTATGTGAGGCCCTCATAAGAATTTTAAGTACAAAATCAATAATTTTTCAGTGGGTCTTAACATTTTGTTGGCTGTTAGTGATATTCAGAGTTTATCTCACAAGCACTTCGACATGTCCTCGGTATGAAAAGTCGCGATCTGAATGTACTTAGAAGTACTTACAAAACGTATGTTAATAAGAAGCAACACAGATGGCCGAGCACAGCTGTTCGTCCACTATTCTTATGCAAAGCAGTATTTCATTGTCCCTTGTACCAGTCGCTCAGTTGTAATCACCGTGTAATGTGTGGACCGGTAGTTGGCAGCGGCAGTGACAGGGTTAATTTTGTTAGAATTCCTCAAACTATTTAGTAGTGGGAAAATATACCAAAGAGATTTTCGTTAAAATTTACAACGTACTATAAATTTTCATTATATAAAACAATAAAATCGAGAAAAAAACACTGACTATTAATTAATAGTTAATTTTGACTACGATCCACTAACTTTCATGTTTTAATTTGAATTAATTTCGATGGCACAAATATCAAAAATGTTTTATTAATTTAAATAAAAATTGTATACAGCGATATTTATTTCTTATTTTCTTCTTTAAAGAATCAGAACATTATTTATGGTTTTTAATTTTTCCGTGTAATGAGTAATTTTTATGACTCGCTTAAGTATTATCATACTTTAAATATCGTTATTAGCCACAAGCTTTAAACACAGGTCTAAAAATACTAACTACAGATTTAACTTAATTAGGTGGATACAGAATTTATTCAATCAACACATTTTGTACTTTAAGCACTAAACCATAAGTACAAAGTTATCGGTGACGTAAGTGTTCTGTAAAACAGTTAGCGGGAACAAATACTTGTGTTCAGAAACGCGTTTTATCGTATCGTAAAATAATTTATGATTGCTCGCGATTATTATGAAAACGAACCGTCTCCATTGCGTTTTTGTTATTAACACCGTGGGTTGATAACGAGGGTTGACTTGTGGTGAATTGTTAAAAACGATCGTAACTTTTTATCTTCATTATTGCTTAATTACTTTCACTTGCTTTCAATTGTACTGGTGTTAAATACTTTGCATTTATTTTTTTGTCTATAAATGGTCATTATAACTTCCAATTATTTAGCCTCTTTAAAATTTTTCAAGTATTTTGCTCTGAAGACATAAATACGGTGATTAATTACTCTTTAAATATGCAGAAAAAAAATGTTATTTACACACATTATCTGGTAAAAATGATCCCGAATAAAGTGCCAGGCCTAAAATATTTTCCTCTATACGATATTTTCATCTAACGACCACAACACTTCATAAAGAAGGTGGAATTCAGATAAAGTTCTCTAAGCGCAGTTTAACGACTCAACCGCATTTTATGCCCAATATAGACTCATTACATACTCATACATATGTTCTCACACATAAATTCTTCGTGTTTCAGCATGTCCCTTAATTCGGTGGTTTCCTCAATAAAATTTTATAGGATATAATTAACAATGCAACGCGAGGACCACACGCGAGAATATCGTTATTCCTTTGTTTTTTGGAAACTGCCATCTTTGTCTCGCGTTCAAGTGTTTGGCATCTGTCTCTATCTAATCAATTGGGAGTTGTAACAAGATTTTAATATGCAGAACGGTTTTTCGATTCGTTCAGTCGGCCAGATGTAAAAAATTCACTTGCAAGCTTCTTCTAACTAATGGTAGGGTTCGCAACGAGTTCAATTTGAACATTACAAAAGTTTGCTTCGTAAATAATAACGTCATCAAATGCTTTTCAGTTATTACTGTACATAATAATCACCTAATTGACAGATTCCTGAATACATCAAGCTTACCAGATAATAGTTAGAAGTAGGTATGCAAATAAATAAAAAATCTATTTTTAGGATTATAGTTTAATCGCACTGGTAAAATAGGATCTCAAATATCTTCTAATTGGTAACTAGCAATTAATAACACCTTACAAATAGGCAGGCTGTCTCCCATGCATCAATTACAAACTATAATAAAATGTCTCTCTGGTATATATCTATTAATTAGACAATAAAAATGTTAGCGTTTCACATATTCTTCGAATAGAAAAACAGGCCGCGTTCTCGAGATGTCTATACCGGCCGCATTAACACGAATTATGTCTTTAAATATTATACTTTTAATTAAGGTGCAGATAACTATTAATTAGCGATCGGTATCTTTTCTCATTATGGATTATTTTTAATAGGAAACTTCAACTTTTTAGACGAACAAGTTTTCTAGTCGTGGTCGAATGAAATTTTATACATGTTTCTGAACAACCAAGAGTTGGTAAAACTTTAAACCATTGCTTCTAAGATGGTAATAAGATTGATTTCACAAATACTGAATCGCTTATGTTCTTCATTATATAAACTATTAAACCACTCATTAACAAGCAGCGATCTAAATAAGGACTATCTTATTTAGATCGCTGCTTGTATTCAGGCTAAACATTTTTATAGAATTGTGTTAAGTGCTAATCTTGACAACGTATAGGTTGCATTTTTTATTTTTGCTTTTTTTCTTATTTTTTTCATTTTTGTTTTCATTTTTCATTAATTTTTCATTTTGTACTAACTAAATACTAAGTTAACATAAGCTACGAGTTTGATGTTTTGCAGTATTAGGTCAATGGTCACTGCTAGTAAAAGTTATGTACATATATTTATCTTACAATGTTACTTCTATTAATTTAATATCAATAATTAATACCGTATATACCCTTAACTGTAAGGTTATGTAATAAGGACAACGAACTCGATTAAATATAATCAATTGAAATAAGGTTACTATTCCAAAATGTTTTTATTGAATTAACTTTTTAATTTAACTAACCGGAATTCACCGAAGTTAAATTATAAAAATGTGGCCCAATTTTATTGATCACATGTCATCGGGCGTCGGATTTTCGTTAGCAATAGTCGGAATAAAATAAATAAAGCAGTCACGCTACGCCAGTAACCCTCTCTGGCGATCCATCACGCGCAGGCGTGGCTCGCCAATGACGAGAACTAATCGCTCCCCCGCTGATAGATGTGACGCCATCTTGAATTTCCTTTTTAAAATTTTTTATTATTTTAAATTTACCCGTGCGCAAACGCAGCTCGATTATAATGCCACCTTAATTATGAGCCTTGTTCAATTTGACGGATCACGTGCAAGAAGTATTGAAATTCTTGCTGTTTTCAATTTCTATGTTAATTAAGCGGTTTCTTTCCTTCGTTTGCATAGATTTAACGTGTATTTCGTCTGCAAGAAGAGTTCCAGTTTTGCTCTCTGTTTACGTTTGTTCATAGTAAGTTTTTTGTTCCTACGTCATAAATTTTTTATTGCGTCATTAAATATATTTCTTAATCACAATCAGTCTGATAATTTTTGGGTCGGATTAAAAAAGATCATTGAAAAATCTTTTGCAATACAACTGACATCATATGTTCTTAGATATTTCAAACGCTCACGTCCGAACAAAAAATAAAAATAATATAAGATTTTACTAAGTTTATAATAAAATAATCAGGTCGTCCCCCGGATACATGTCGTTTGTCATCAGTATTTCGATCGGTTTCGGAATCTCGCCAAATGAGGCCGCCATCTCATTTTGAGTCTCATTTCTCGACACTCATATTTTCCTCGTCGATTAAAAACCAGTTACCATACCGTGAGTGTTTTTTGAATCAAAAAAGCTAAGTAATATTCCATGAATAATGCGATGATAAAATAGCCGGGCCTGGGTGTGCACGTAGCCATATTTTTCGGTATCGTTATACGTTGTATAGTTCTAGAGAATTTTGATGATATTTTTCCTCGTTGACTGCAATTCTGTAAATAAATTAATATTGGTTAATTATTTTATCCGTTACAGTTTATTATTATACAGAAGATTGGTCTACTTAAACTTTAACGTTGAAATAATTAGTCAGTATTTTTATATGTGAAATAAATATTCCTCTATTTGTTTTTTTTTTAGTTCCGTCGTAGAAACTTTAAACTAATCGTTGTTTCTTTAGTGCCGTAAAGATAATGATTCCTAAAAATAATGTTAAAGCGATATGGGAGTGTAAGGAGATGTGTGTTCTATCACTTGTATATAGGGCTGTTTTGAGGAAATATTCGACATGATGTTAACGGTCTCCTTCTAATACCACACTACTAGCAATCGGCAGGAACTTCATCCTCACACATTTGAATCAAAGTGGTCGTGGCGTTGTAATGCGACCACTTTGCTCACCAAAGTTTCTTCAGCATACACTCAATTTGTGAAATGAGCTTTCTGTGGAGGTTTTCCTAAACAAGCACACCATGGGGTTCTTCTAAAAGGGTGTAAACATATACAGGATCGGCAACATGTCAATATTACTCCTGGTGTTGCAAGCGCCCATAGGCTATGGTAACCGCTTTCCATCAGGTGGGTCGTATGTTTTTAACCACCTTAGCAGTTTAAAAAAATACGCATAAACAATAACAAGAAGATATATTACCTTCGTGGAACCCCGAAAGTATGAAAAATGTAGCATTACCTCTTATTAACTTCTTAAATTTATTGAGACATATTTAGGGAGTTATCAGTCAAGACAAAATAAATTGTGTCTGGATTGTGCTTCGGCTCGACATGTTAAATCTAAATATTATGTGTCATACTAGCTGCCTATTTTTAAATGTTCTTAAAAAAGGACTAAAATTTTTGTTGATAGTTTTCGTTGATTTGTCTTTGACGATGTATGTATTTTAATTTAAGTTAAATTTATTAGTATAGCGACTGCTTTGGATGTAAACAAGTTGTTTACTGCCATTGTTATTCGAACGCTGATCGTTGTGATATTTTAACGACGGCGTAGGCTGGGTTCGGATTAATTGAGCGCTTAAATTGCATTATCAGTACATTTTTAAATGCCTCATTGTTACATTAAAGATACCTAGAAGAATGCAATGGCCGGTCAATGACCTTTAGAAATTACGTCATTCCCCGGTTATTATAAAACTCGCGAATATTTTATTTGCATTCTTAGAAACTTCTGTAATTTTTGCGTATGTTCAGATTTTATCTCAATTTGAAACGTTTCCTAGTTAAATTTATATTTCTATAAAAATTACTTACGTAGTTTATCATTAATATTTTTGTTTCGTTTATTGCTTTCACGTTATATTATGGCTTAAAGTTAGCCTGTATTAATAAGTATATCGTTTTATGTAGCAGTTATAATAATGTTTCAAAAAGTTTTGATAGTAATAATCCTGTTTTGAGTAAATTTAAATGCGTAAGAATTCTATACAAAACATAAATGTTCTAAGACTAAATGGCTTAAAAATTCAAATCGAATATCCCATAAAGCAAGCTCAACCCTCGCCTGCTGCGATTAACAAAATCTTCTTAAGTTTCAGATGTCGACGTATAGGAAATGTGGCCAAGAAAAAAAACAACAAAGTACGGCCGAACCCAACCTGTTGTTCTGCGGGGACATTTGGTGAGCGCTCGCATTTATTCTTTACCCTTTTTTGTTCCACTTTTAAGTTAAAAAATGTAAATAATACGATCCTTTGAAAATGTTGAGATACAAGTGGTATAAAGTTCAGGGTACACTGGGGGAGTTAACCATGCTATACACCTTAACAGAGAATTTCAAATATCTCGATTTAATATTTCTAGCTGAAATCTTCAATTTTAATCGTTGTCAGTTTTTCAAATGTATCACAAACATAGTTTTTTTATTAGATTGTTAAAACTATAGATAGTAAAAATGTGTTATTCGTAATTTATATTTTATCACTTACAAAACGACAAAACCATTAAACTTATCACTTGGAAGGCAACGTGATAAAATTAATCTTTTTTTAATTACTTGTATAATTGAGTCACTATGATAAAAAAATGATGCAATAGTAAATGGTATACATTGTAGAACACAATGCAATGATTATTTATAAAGATAAATAAAAACTAAATGTATATATTTTAATTTTTTTACGTAAATTAAAGTGACTTTGATAAAGCATTGCCTGTTATTAATTTCCGTCTTTAAAATACTATTTTAAATGCATCATAATGTTGGAAAAGAATTTATAAGCTCGGTGTGTCGTTAACTTTACGGCTCGCATCCCGACTGACAGGACCACTCTGTTCGGGGTTAAGTGCAGGTATCGTCTCAAACTTTTTTCTTTTTCAAATCAACTCACCTCAAAAATAGGTTATAACCTATTTATTTTGATTTCGGAATTGTGTAATTTAAACTTTAATTTGATACTAGACATGAGAAGGGTTAGATGAGATTTTTTTGTAGTTACGACTAGGGATTATTATCAACCAACTATATTTTATAGTAGCAACTCTAATATATGGTTATTATTAGATATTTCGATTATAATGATAAACTAATAGCTGTGTTAAAAAAGAAGGTTTTTAAATGTAATTATTATAATGTATTCTATAAAAAGCCTTAATTAATTTGTTCAATTGGATGTTTATTAAAATTACTCTTATAATTAAAAAAAGAGGCTTCATGCTTCTTCCAACTCTTTAATATTTTTGGTTACTTTTGTCACTCGCATAGATAGACAATTAGTATACGAAGTTGATATGTTTTAAATTATATATTCCCTTTATAGCCTGCTATTCATTTCATTATTATGATGCACCCGCCTTCATAATTTATATCTTGCAACGTTGAGTTACGTGTCTTTTTGGATTGAAGCGTTGTTTGAAGAATTCAAAGAAATACGGGTGAACCGGTGATGAGCGAGGATCTAGGTATTTAATGTCAATGATAAATATAGGGAAGGCATCTTTCGAAGGGTGCGGCGATAATTTATAAATAACGCGATTTTTTAGAATAAGTTATACCGTGTTATATAAGTTCCTTTAAGTTAACAAAAAGACATTAATAAATAGATATCAAAATTAAACCACACAAAATTCAGTACCGTCAATGGTATGTGACGAGAACAAAAAGTAAATAGGTGTATTACCATTTTATATATTCATAGTGTGCCGTGGGATAGTCGAGTTTGTGTGTACATTGCACCACGATGTTGCAGTTAGTTTATCATCACCGCATGTTTGGGTTTAAACTTAAACATAATAACATAAATAAACATAACACTACTCGCCGAGAAAATCAGTTCAACAAACTTACGTTAGTAACAAATTGGAACCAACTAATGCTTATTCTGTTATTAATACAATCAACAACATAATCATCAATTGTTACTTGTTATATGTATATATTATTTGTCACTAACCGTTAGCTCTAAATGAATTATTTACTTCATTATAGAATTAAATACTATTATAGTTATTATCTACAAGATACTTTCGCCCCACCATCTACTAAAGACTTATATTCACTCCCATTATAGAAGAATATTACAAGATAAAACATCAATTTGGAAATTCCCGAAGTATCTATCGAGATTACGAACGGAATTATTAATTAAACTGTAATTTAGATGCCTATAAAATAAAATATCATTCGATTAAGTTTTTATATCGACCGGTTAACGTACCAAATCGAGACAGCGTTCCATATTAATATTTCGAATATTGCGATCAACGCCATGTTAATAAAACGAGTTTTTATTTTATCGATTTTCATTAACATCGCAAAACATCATTGACTCGAGACACTTAGTCAAGCGTCGGAACCGGTGTGCCCGTTCATTTATTTACATCGTCCGATTTGTTACACGTAAAAAAATTATAAAGGACAAGATTAACAAAGAGTTAGGTCGTGCAGGTCGCGGCGGGCGTTGCTCAGGCCCAGTAAAAAATAACGCAAAATCATCGCGAGCGCAAAAACATGCGCTGACTCATATTTTATTTCTTTACTGATACCACTAATAAAGGAAATTTGTTCCGTCCTGACACATAGCCGTGTAATAAGTATGTCGGTCGTTCCTCGTACAATTGTCTGTTATTTCTCACACGTGTACTGAATGTGACACCGCGTGTGCGACCATTAAAAATTAAAGAAAGAACGTCATTTCCACGTTTTCGTAAATAGTTTGCGTCAAGTTATAATATGCCGTTTATTTCGAGGTGATCTTTAATCCCTGCTTCACCTTGTGTAAAAACGCCGTCACTTTTGGAATGTCGATGTTCAAATCGTGTCAATGTACTATGTGCATTTTTTCCTAACGTTTATCATTGTTACGTTAGCTATGTAAATAAGTGTGCACGCTGTTGTAACGAATGCTGGCAAAAAGTATGGCTCACAAAAAGCGTCGGGTACAGAAATATTTCGGCTAGGATACTCCGCCCGCGGTTGACCGTGACAAGGTCGCACGGTTCTTGAACTTAAAACAAAAAATCATTCCACATTTAAAAGTTGCATTATGACCACGTTGATTGATGGATTTTCTTTTCAAGCGATTGATTCGCTTTTGCTGTTCTTTGTTCGCTGCACTTTTGCCTTTCAGGGCGCTGAAGTTATTTTTGTTGGCACATCTGTGTTTTTACACCTCTTTTGTTTCGGGTCATTGACCGGTGCGGTGAGCGCATAATGTAGGTACTTTTTGTTTTACACGACACAAATTATAGTATATTTGAACGCCCTCGGCCCGTTAAGCGTATCTGCCTAATACGGCCCTAGGAGAGCGTAGTCTCATTGTCTTTCCGTCCGTCACGAGTGAGTCACGCTATTGTTAGTTACACAATAGTCTTTGTGCATTGTACCCCGGGGACCCTGGTGTTACGTATTTTTTAATAATTAGTCGGCGTCTATTGGAACCGCTAATGACACGTATTAGATCCATTACTAATTATTGTAACATATCTATACTGTTTTCATTTTGATTGGTTCACCTTACTTTCTTCAATATTATTAATAAATAAATAGTTCAACACTTCATTATAGAACCTACCAATATTATCAATAGAACGGAGTAAATTTATGATGTAAGTATTGATCGTTCCGCGTAACTTTTATATGAAATATAAAAAAAATCTGGTACGCGTGCCATTCGAGGGATCGCCCTTAAACATTTAAACTACAAAGGGCAAAAAAGTGAGGGTCTGCCTATTATAATAGATATGCGAAAACTCAATCGCATTCGCTCTTAATAATAAAACGGAATCCTACAATTTTTCGGTCAATCTAATTTAGTCTTTAAAGCTTCTATTACGTGAGTTCTGTTTTTGTAATTGGTGGTTTAGAATTTTGAACCCCTACGAGTTAGGTTCAACTTGTAGGCGGGAAAGCAGCGGTCGTTCGTTTAGAAATGTCAAAACAAATTAGCGGTATACATGTGCGAATGTGTGCCGTACTGCCATGTGGGTTTCCATATTGATTTTGCAAGAGTAGGATAGACAAACGCCCATTATTCATTCTAAAATTGAAAAGTTCTGATATTTTAACAAATATATAGCCAGTAGATTACATCCGACAAGTCTAAAGTATAAACATGGTTCTGCCCTTGCCAGTACAATTTTTGTTCTACATTATTACTTGCTCCGTTCTTGGAGTTGTTAGTAGCATTTAATAACAATAAAATATCGAACTTATCTAAATGAAATTATTAAGGGATATAGATAAGTAGGATTTTTTTTACATTTTTAGTTTGCTCATTCACGATATCTGATACGACACACCATTTGCTACAGTTCCCAAAAGAGCAGTTAAATAAATTGCCCCAAATCATCAAAAGCGAGCAACACCACAAATCTTCACCCACCCCACAAAAGCACCCGAAAACGAAGCCTGACTTGGAAAAATAAAACTGCCATCATTATCATTAAAGGCGCCAATTATCCGATAAAAGTTCGAAAAGTAAATTCGGAATTTAAAAATAACCACTGACCGCGAAACGAAATTCGAATTACGAAATTGCTTATAAGTAATTCAAATATCGAATGATGAGTCGAGTGGGTGGCGACGTTCGATGATGGGGTAAAAATTACCCCCGAGGGTAATCCTTGGGGTCTTACCCTATGTGCTAGTACGTGTGTGTTTATGTGTGTCGGAGGGTATGATAATAGTGTATTTCCGTTGTCGAGTGGTCCCTCCTGTACTATAGGTACTGGTTGTGAATTTTTGCGATTACGAACGGTTCAGAGCCATTTTGTATAGGAAATAAGTTTGTAGATATCAATTTTAGTTCACGAAAGCTATTCTTGAAGCGCTATTATAAATGAAAATCAATATGGAAATTTTAACGATCAAATCTATATAGCTATGATTATAATTCTCGATACGCATTATGTTCATTGTAGGCTTATATTATCATATCAACACATCGGTATGAAAGTAACATTTTCGGGTTAGTAAAACACGAAATTCTATTAAAAGAGGTGAGATGAACACTTAAGATTATTGAAACGACATTCTTAAGAACAATAATATTCTCTCTTCACGTCAAAGCAACATTAAGCCTATTACGCACGACAGCTCCAATGTGTCGTGTTCACGATACGAAAATATCAGTTAGGTACTTTTACATTTTTATTAGCAGCCATAAAAGTAACATATAACGTACAAAATGGCCATTAAAATGCAACCATTAAACTTCTCCCTGAAATAACCCGAAAACGACTGTTTGCATTTACCGGCCGACAATCGCCGAGTGCATTCTCGAAATGGCCTAATAATTCAAAACAAAATGGCGGGCAAAACAAAGCAGTTTAAACTGCAACTTCACACATAATTACACAAAACGATTAGCTTTGCCCTAGCTTTTGAGGGTTCCCTGTTCACTCCTATTAAATCTGCCGTCTCGATTAAACCGATTCTACTCCTTAAAGGGTAGATTTAATTATTTGTGGACTTGGATTTGACCAATTACAGAAATAAAATTTTCGTAGTTGAATCTTATAAATTAATCGAAACATTTGAATAAATTAATTCAGAATATTTATTGATTGCTGGCACCTTCTAAAATATTTTTATCTACACTTTAGAATAATAAAATACGGTTTACAATACCGATACCGATGCTTGGCTTATTTTAATACGATTTTCTAACAAAACGTAGACGCGATACTTTCTACGTCTGATGATAGCGACGAAAAATTTGAATGTGGAACGCTCAATAAATGTCATCACCATAACCGTACGCATGCATGCATTGAGTTTTGGCCAGATACTTCTTTTAAATCCAATGGCCCAAGGCAATAAACTTTCTGCGTTCGGGTGAAATTAATTTCATAACATCGCCTATTTGTAGAGTATTCTTCATGAAAGCTCTCAGAAAAATATAGAAAATAATAATTTCCAATTCTTCTAGTACTTACATCACCTATTTAGTTTACAAGTATCAATACAAAAAATCGGAGAACGGCGATTTTTTAAAACCGTCCAATAATATAAAATATTATCTACAATATATCAGACAATAAAGATCTTCGATTATGTATGTGCACTTGTAAGAGTTGTAAGGTTGAGGTGAAGTCGAATATATTACTTACTCAAATAAAATGTTGATTTAGTTACACCATTTATAATTGAAAAACTACTGGACCTGTTTTAGTGATTTATATTATTTGGATTTGTCTCTACCCCAAAAAACAGAATAATTGTTTTAATTACGGAAAGTTCACGAAAAAGTAAATATTTAATAATTTTATTTCTGTTTTAATTGTCATATATTTGTATTGTTAAACGCTCCTCTACCTTTTGTTGTCACATTTCTCATATGTGGGTCTACTGGAAGAGATTTCTTATAGATATAAGCAGTACATTGTACAATTTTCTGATATTCTGTTGTATCTTAATTAGTTATATTTATGTGTACATCAATTGTTAAATAAATAATAAATAATTAGTTTTGAAACTACGCCATCTTGAATAATTGACAGCTCACTTCAAGCACGCTCATAGCTGTAATCAATAATAGTTGGTTACAGCTATTCTTGTCTCAAATTACACCGAATAAGTTATTGTCTAAATGCCCCGCTATATATCGCACATACTAATATCAAATGAGTATTTATTTGCCACTAGCTATCAGACGTAAGCAAATTGCTTAGCAACACGCGATCTACTCTCCGGATTCATCGGTAATATTTGAAAATGATACATACTGAGACGGTGCCGGTACTGCGACATGCTAAAAACACGCTACCATCTATAAAATTAAGATAACTTTTTCAAAATTCATGTGACAGACGATAAAATCCAGATTCACAAACTTCTATAATAATGGGAATAGCTTAAAATGCCTAAGACTTTAATCTGAACCTCAATCAACCGATATCAACCTGATCGATTTAGTCCTCAGTTATATTTTAAAAAATCGCCAATTCTTCTCTCTTTATTTAGATTAAAGTTTTATATAGCAGTACTAGGTAGAACTGTTGACATGACCATATGAACAAAATCTTGTAAATAACTTAGATAGTAAACCTTATCTGATATATGTATGTTTTAAAATAACAAGATAATTGTTTAAATCTCCTATCACGTCCATTCCGATGTCGGCATGGTCTGTGGCGTCCTTTTCGGGTGCGTGCTTGCGTGCATTTTCAATGGAGCCGTCCAGCCCGTCCATACATATTTACTTGGAATTAGGCTTGGGAAATTGGATTAATCGCCCCGCGTTACTTTCACACACTAGAACGTACGTGAATACGAAATAAAATGTTTTTATGGGCATCGTTTGAGAATAGTACCCTAGTTACAAATGAATGTGATTTATTTTACCTCTAACCTAACTATAGTACTTTTAACAAAGACAAAACAAATGGTATTTAATTGTAAGCTTTCTCGTATTTATCTTTAAATTGTTCTTTAAAAATAAATTCGCATTGAATATTTATGACGTTTTACAGTTCTGAACCCATTTCATCATCGTTTTACACACCTGTTAAATAAATTTCACAAATTCAACAACTTTAGCCAGTGTAGGGCGGTACCACGCTGATATAATAACCACTTAGCTATTTATTTCATCCCTTTGCTGTTTACTTACATTTGTTTCGGGGGTCGCAGTAAGCCAGGATTTGCGAACTAATTTCGACTGCAAATCCTCAAAACGAGCGGGATTTTCATCTCAGTCTCTCCATTCCAAGCACCTTTATAATGCAATTTCACCTTTAGAACCAACCAAGTAATCATAAAATGGAATCGGTCTTTGTTTTTTTTGCATGTAGTTGCTTTTTCAACGTAAAAACGGGCAAGGAGGTCCGATTAAAGTCAAAATATGAAAAAGTTTTCATTTAACCGTATGTAGAAAAGTTCCTTGCAAAGAGTTCTTAATAGTTTGAGAAATTATTTCTGAAGTTAGTGAAGCCAACTTGTTTTGTTTTTCATGTATTGTTAAAATGGTATTTTCTTACATTACTTCTAATTACTCGTTGTTTCGTTAAAAATGAGTTAAGGTTAAAACAACAATCAAATATGAAACGTAGTTATTTAAGTGCAAATGCCGCGAATTCTAAAAATAATAAGATGGCAGCCATTTTAACAATGTACAGCAGTGTTATTCCTAATTATGCTCGTAAAATGCTGCATACAATTTAGTATATTAAAATTTTAATTTAGACTAATGTGTAAGTTTGGTGCGAAAAAGAATCTTACATCAGTGGAATACGGCAAGTGATTTTTCAAGCACTACCCACATTGCGTCAAATATGCCTATTTATCTTTTAATGAGCTCAAAGTTATTTTAAATTATATTCCTTATAGATTTCCTTTCTAGGACCGTTGTTTTACCATATATGTATATATATTATATGTATATACATGTATGGGTAATTAAAATTGAACCACCGTATTAAAAAACACAGTCTAAATTTACTCTTGGTTTAGAATCTCATAAAACAGCATGAAGTTTAAACCAGGTTTAATTTTATACTGCGTTCTATAAAAAAGCGGTTGAGGTTTATATATATTTTTTCGATATAGAAATATTCAACAAATGACTACGTTCCACTCGATGTGTACAAGGAGTCCAAGTAAAAAGATGCGAGTAAAACTATTTACTGCACTAGCCATCTTAGCATCAACTGGCGACGTCTCGCTACTTGCACCCTATCCACCATTTAAACTTCCTTAGCAACAAATACAAGACAGCCTCAATTTTAAACCTGATTTATATTTAAACCCTGTTTTGTTAAATTGATGTTTACATTTGTTATTGAATACTTTATCCTCAAATATATTTCAAAATCTTTGTTATCCCACGGCAATAATTTCTTCAAGAGATTCCCAGGCATTTTCATAATAATAAAATACCGCTACTGTTAAATGTTACCTTCAACTCGAATTTCTTATGCAAATCGAGCCACCGAATTCTCACAGCGCGTTCACAACAATTTGCATCGCTTGAAGGGTTGAAATTTATCTGCTTACACTAAATCCCTTCTTTTACGATGGAGTATGCAAATTTTGAGGAACTACTGAAATTAATTACTTGGGGTAACAGGCAGCTGTTTTATTCAGATGTAAATTATGCGAATGAATTTCGCTACCTTAGCAGTAGCGGGTTGAAGGTGAGTTCGATGTGTGGTTGACTTTATAATAACACTTGTAAGTAAAAGGAAATTTGGATTTTTATAATAACGTTGTAGCATTTAATTACGTTTGATTTAATTACGTTACCTATAGAAGCCTTTTGTGTTAATTGCCCTGGTATCAAGATCGCGATAAAGAAGACTTATAGAAGAAGACAGAAGAAGAAGTGTGAAGAATTTTCTTGAAAACTTCGACTGGTGATTGCCACTAGCGAGGTATAGAGTTCCTACGTATCGTTGACTGTAGGAACTTCATACCGTGCTCTTGGGTTTGCCAATCTTCTACGATTGATAACAAAAGAAACTAACAAGAAGATTGATAACAAGAGAAGCAAAAATGAATTTTACAAGAGTAACAGAAGAGAGGGAAAGACATACACTACTTATTTAATTAGTTCTTAAACGTTGAATAAAACGCAAATATTTCCTGTGTATAATTTATTCGACATAAGTAATCAATTTCTATTCACAATTCAGTTTATTTTAACTTAATTAAACTCATATGAAACCTGTTGTTAAGTAATATTTGCAACTTTAATTGAAGCAAAAGCCATATAAAGTGGTTATGGGTCATTTTAAATGTGTTTGTTATCAAAAAATGTTCTTAATAAGAGTACCTTAATCATACTTACTTACATTACTATAACATTTAAAGTAAATCACTTAGTATAACTATATACGTGGTTATTAACATAATTATATCTCTAAGCTGTATAAAACACCTTTCATCAACATATCATGTGCATGCTGATCAACTTCAGGTGACGTTGTAATCATTTGTAATACTGTTTTAGATAATAAATAGCATCTACTAATTCAATAATTATGTATATTTAATAGAATAATCCTTAATTTCTCATACACAATGACTGTTATTTAAAGCGACAGTGATATAATTTTATATGTAAATGTCACTAGTCGGCTATATTTTGTTTGACATCCAAAAAATATTTCAAGATATCTGTCTCTAACAATGTTCGACTGTCCTTGGGGCGTAGTAGATAATATGTGTTTTTGATACTCGTTTTAATCCTTATTCAACTATTGAGCACAAATATATACATTTCTATTTAGCGATAGCTATTTGTAAAAGACATACGGTCCGTTGCAAGCACTATATTTAACTTTAATCCTCCTTTAAATACGAGTATATTGCTCTTTATTTTTGTATTCTAGACACAGAAAAAGATAGCGCTATCTTTAATCAAGCACTTTAAAGATTGTTTTCGCAACTGACTGATAGAGGCTTAGAGTTAATCACAGGATTGAAGCAATTGGTTATATTTTGCTTGGTTCCAATAAATTCATGAGGTAATTTTATCATCTATATATTATTTGTGTATGTAATTTTAGTATGTTTATTAAATAAAACAATTGAACGTACACAAAAAAAAAAACTTTCTTATTCTGTAGCAAATTTAAAGTGTTACTTAAACATTTATTCGATTACTGTTTTTTAACTTAAATCTATGATGTGTCGGCTATATTATATATTTTACGGTTAATTCAGTTTGCTGTTTTTATTATTTATTGATATAGATGAATAGACTTCTTAGTTAAATACAAATCAATGACACCTACTGGTTTTGCAGTAAACAAAACCAAACCAGCTTACTGCAAAACCAAAATGAAAAAATGTGAAATTAAGGACTAAAAATATTAGAAGAAGAAACATATTAATTCAGGTAAAGAAGAAGCTAAGTTGAAGACGGCAAGTAAGTACCACAATTGTCGTGTAGTAAAGTACAAAATAGTATTTGGTTTCTTCGTATGATCTTCCCATAAAATAAAACCTGTTATTTCTGTTTACCTGTATATGCCATAAACAGCTTTTGCCCAACGTCGAAACTGAAATAAACTAATAATACTAAACGCAACTAAACTATAAACTTTTTATTTAATACTTATATATCATTGTTAACAATCATAATTTTTGAAATTAGAAATATATAAATTTAAATACTTTTAATGTATCTTTTGAGTCACCCGCTTACCTCATAAGTCTAACGTAACAAATATAGTTTTGAAATCTTAACATCTCACTCACTTAACTACCAGATTTATTATCAGGAATGCCCATTTACATATATTATGTTTCTTAAAAAACATATAATATGAAAATTAATAAATAAAAATTTGCATACATTGGTATTTTCTTACTTAGTTAAATATTTGAAATAACTCTAAAACATTTATATATACATTTAATATGTAAAGAATATGAATTGAAAAAGTACGTTTAAAGTTGTAAAGTGCTTATAATTCCACCTAACCGTATGTTTTTGATATTTTAAGATAATTCTATTAGTCTAATTTATTTTAACGATGTTACTAAACAGATCATTAACTAAAGCATTCAGTAGAAGTAAGACCTAAATTTAAATATAATAAAATACAAAACAAAAAAACTTAACTCTAAAAAGTGCGGACCAAAGAGTCCGCAGACTGTAGTTCATCATATAAAAAAGCACCTATTAATTTATTATTCTTAGACTTGTTGGTTTCATTAGCAAGTCATAATCTTTACATAAAAGGGTAGATAAATGAAATTAATGAGTTCATACATTCATTTCGTTCAATTAATTCCAATGATTTTGTGTGTGAGAAATAGTCTGATTACTCACAAAAACGTGCAATCCATTCCTAAAGCACTAAACAGACTAGCAGGTACTTATTCTATCTCAATAAGAGCGATTTTGGCAGTGCGTTTGTTACATTTTATTTGATTGCATGCATAATGTTAGTAAATAAAAAAATAAGCGATTCAGCTGCGATAAGTAGAAACTTTACAGGATTTTAATTAATTTCTCCTCATTATTGTGATGTGAGATCCAATTATTATATCATGATTATTTAAAAAAAGCTTACGTTCTATCTCTTATTAGATATAAAATTCAGTTCAATATGGAACTGAATGGAAAGTTTGACTTAATACGAGGTAATGTGAGGCATTTAACGGGCGTTTATTCTATATTCCGTTTTGCTAATCAGTGAATAAGTATGTTGATCTGTACGGCATTTTGTTATGATTTATTTGACGTACATAAATTATTAGAAGATTGTTTCAAATAATAAGAAATAGGTATTTCTAACTCTTAACAATTCATATTTTTTCTTTGAACAAATGAGTAGTAGCTATAGATAGCATACAAATTTAAGTCTAAGACAAAACACATCGATAAGAAACATCAATAGTTTGGGCAAAACGCAAAGCGAAATTATAAAATAATATAAAAGGTTTTGTTTCGGACTAGCTAGGTATTGTATAATGCTATATTTATATTTTTATATCTTTTCTTGGTTTTAGAAATATAGATTTTGTTTTTCTATCAATTTAAACAATTTTCTATTAGTTTTAAGCAGGTTGAGAGTTTCGTTCTCAACAGGTTTTGCATTAGGGGAGACATATGTGCAGCAGCAAACGAGCATAAAATAGGTTGTTGATGATGATTATGATGATGGGTTTTCTTTTGAACTAAATAAATTTAATTCTCATTAGTTTCTTTACTTTCTATTCTATTTTGAATAAACTTGAATAATAAAGGACGGTCGTTGGGGACCGTAGAAAACTATAAGATTGAAAAAAAATTATTTAAATTTTACTTTAAATAGATAGACCTACCACAGCTATTAAGTAACCCTACTGATTTTATGATTTTAAATAGCTTCTTTTCCTTCTTCGTTTACCTACATCAACTTTACTGTGCTGCGTTTAGAAAAATATGCGTTTTATGACAGATCATAAAGATAAATATGATGTCATTGAACTCCATAAAAGTTAAAAATTCTTATCATTTCTTGATATTTTATTCCGTTACAGAATCTGGTTTGTAAGTTATACATTTTATTACATCAATGGTTTTTTTTATCATTTAACCTGCAACACGTGGATAAATTTAAATAACTCAACGGATAATATTTTATACCAGTTTGGTGGTATTGACGTTTAAACTAAATATTACGACTAAATAAGTGACTGATTTGACTAACATTGGAACATGTTAGTCAAATCAGTCACTTATTTCTTAACTAATATTTTTCAGGATAATATTAGAAAAATATCACTTTTATTACTAAATATTTCAAGCCTAATTAAAGTACAAGGTATATAGATACCTCGTAACCATAATAACGGGTAAAAATTATCTTAAAAATACATGCTAAGTACTTCGGGTTCCCTTGGAGTTGATTTCCTATTACCTATATATACATTAAAATGTCTTCAAATGTATATGACTCTGAGTTTACACAACCAATCCAGTAAAGTATTCATTTTATAAGAAAATAATAAATATTAATGTGTATTTTTATAGGATTTAAATAGCCAACATCAAATATTCCTCTAATTACGAATGTTATGACAAATCAAACCATGGTGTTTATTCAAGAAAACGTTATTGTTTTTATTTTAATATAATGTACGTGACATAGTTTTATCATTATTAATGTTATTAAAGGACTAGATTCTGAAAACGGCTTAAATTTTAATCCTTAGCTTATAACATTGGTCAGGAAATATTCTTAAAATTTCATCTTATGGCATATAAATGAACTTCCAAATTTTCAAAATTATAAATAGTATATTAGTATTTTTCTTGTGATAAAATAAGCTCTAAATTTAAACATAATTTAAGCAACACACTTGTCTTTTGTTGGTAAAAAGTAATCCAATAGTTTCTGAGCCTTGGCGTTTGTGGTTTCCATTATTGTTTTAGGCGTGTTCTTTAGTTTGTGGTAAAGAGAATGTGATATCCATGTTTTTTAACGTTGAAAGTAAAAAAGGTTAATTGATGGACAACACATTCTAACTCGTGTGTTCAAATTGTAAATAGTGAAATCACAAACCCAAACACTAAATAGTTATGGAATTTCACAGTTTTCCATACATTATTTGACACTTTGTACACAATGGCGTGTGATTTGAATAAAGAAAACTCTTCCATTTTTCTCCACCCATTATGTTTTTGCCCACGGGTTCACAACACGAACTGTCGATGGAATTATGAACAATTATTCTGTCGACGCATGCGTGGTGAAATAAAGCCTTAAAAAGTGATGTCGAAGCTATTGTTTTTAACATTTAATCGTATATAATGCCCCGAGTGCGAGTTTTGTGTTTACCACGTCTATTGAATTAATTTAATTCCTATTGTTAGGTAGTCACAAGTAAATATATAAGTAAAAAAACTTTTTTCAATCATAGACATAAGTATAGACGTGTAAATTAAGGTTTGAGTTAATTCAAGTATCTACTCTATGATAGCATCATAACTGTATTGGCCTCGATTCCGTTCTGTACGCACTGTAATTTAATCCAAGCAGAAAAAATATGGCCAGTGACGTGTGTGGATGTTTCTAAAATGGCGAGTTTCTTTCTAATCATAAAACATGCCGATTTAAATAAGTCAAAAGCGTATGGATCATATAAGGGTTACTAGAATCACGTTTCCAGGAGTCTATCTATCATTTTCTTTTTTATTATTTTTCTTAAAGGTGTAGCTCTGCTTCATATAACCTGATGGTAAGCGAAGATAATGGTAATGAACTACAGCCGGATTCCTCAACCACTGTCTGAACACAAAAATGTTTTTAACATTATTGTTATGGGGGCAAACTTAGGTAACATGTTGGTAGCTAGCCAGGCAGACTTATACAACGACCTACCACCAACCAAAGCGAGCAGAAAATTTCTGCCCCCTCTTGGAATTACTCTCAACCACTTGACCACAGAGACGGTTTCATTGGAATGGATTGGAGTGAAAGAGCGTTATTTAACTTAATTTTAGTGAATTGTGACTATCTGTAATATTATTTCTATCTTTGAGAATTCAATTCAAGTAATCGAAGACATATCTATTCTTTTTATCAGTTATTATTTTTTTAAACAGACAGGTTAACCTGATGCTAATGGCATTTTTGGTTCAAATCTTGGGAAAACATTTCATGGTTAGTTAGCCTGTCTGCCTTTCGTGATTCATAGTCATATCCTATATAACTATTAAGGTTTTAATTGTTACGGAGTTAAGGTTTCTTTTTACTTTATTTTCTTTACAAAGAACAAACAAAATGGTCACGTCTAACACAATTTATTAGTTCTACGTAATCCATGACTATCATTGTTTTTAAAGACCCACAGCGGAATCCTAAAACACGAAACGAAAACTGGTCAGGTTCAACGCTCCACACTCATTAGCTGTTGATCACGAGCCTCCCAAAGCCAAAATGTGGTAACGCGAACAACCGACACGACGAGTTTTGACGCGTACGTCTTTGTAAAAGAGTACTTTTACGCGTGTGTGGGTCAAAAATTTTTTATATTACAGGTACTCTGTAACTGGTTCTCTACTTTTAGACGGTTGGAATGATAAAATTCCTTGGGTCGGTATAGATTAGGAAAAACATCATCTGGCTATAAGTTTCAAATCTTTATAGTGCCCCGGGCCGCTTTCGAACACGCACCAGGCGCTTAGTATCGTTTAGTGACTAATTTAATATTTCCTGTAAAAGAAGGACTTGAAAAAGTTTTATATAATATTTTGTTTCTTACGCATAATGCATTTATTTATAATTTAGAACTTCTCATACTTGTTATTATTTAAAGGAATACTTAAATTGACGTCTCTCTATTTTATAACATTAACAATGCTTAACATATAATAAGTGCAACTAACACATTTAATTAGTAATTTCATAATGAAGATAATTTAATTCTGCTATAAGTAAATTTTTCAATAATCATAAATAGATTTTTCTAGGAAACATACTTTACTCTGTGATAAAATTTCATTATAGACCGAATAAAACGTTCAGAAGGAGTATACACTACATTTTTTGTGCAGCTTAAAATCACGCCTATATAAATCGGTTTTGGCTATACGTGTGACAGTTCGGTAGATATGGAATCTGGGCCTTATTAATTTAAGACTAAAGATCAATTTTCATTGGCAGATTGTTCTATGTATAAAAATCTTTGGGTATTCTAAAATCAGTCGTTTACTTTGTTACATAATTACTTATAGATTAACCCAGGCTTAACGTAACATCCCCCCCTCTCTTCCTCCTCCCCAGAGGTTAGGGGATCGGCTGGTAGAGCTTCTCCTCAGCGTCACAAAAAAAAAAAAAAAAAAGGCTTAACGTAACATAATTGGTAAATAATTTAAATGTTTCAATCTGGCGTGTGTGACAGGTAAAGTCATTTGTAATTTTCAATTTTTTGACAGTCTTACTAAAAATGCCGCTTGCCGAGTTATATAAACAAAGGCATTGTAGAAATTAATACAAAAAATAGCGTTATATAAAGGTACAGAAGAAAAAACAACAAAAAAGTTAAAAGCATTTGATTCTTTGATAACATTTTCCCGGAATAGAAGGCTTATTCGTATGTGTGTAGCGTCCGAGCTCGTGAGAGAATGTCGTGTGATGAAGATATCATTTGCATTGAATCGATTTGAAAATTAAATATTCTGTGCTCAAAACAATCGAGTTTGGTAATTTTGAGGCCTTTGTTTGGTAATCTTCTGCAGGTTTAACAAACTGCAACGTTTGGCGTGAGTCATTCTAATTTGTAGCCATAAGTTAGAATCTGACATTAGGTTATTTTTTTAAGGATTCTATCAAATAGTAAAGTTTTATGACACACATGATTAATATAGACGCTTGCTTACAGGGTTAACGATAAGATAGTTTACTAAATTTTAGATCTGTAATAAGTACATATATCGATATCATGCACTCGGATTATCTACTCGTCTACATCGAATAAATAATTCTTATGTATACACTTTTACAATAAATTTGAAAAAGTACGATCAAAGCCACCCTGTGTATCAAAGTTTACTATAGAATACATGATTATCTTAATGCTGTTAAAGCGTAGAAGTCTATTGCTTATTTTAAAGATTCTTCAAAAATAAAAAATGTATTAATATGAAGAATAGAAAATATTTAAATATACACATAAAAATTTTGTAATTTTTTAGAGCTGTTTATTCTCGATAGCTAAAATATTCGTCGGAGCGGTGATAGGGTCCAATTTTGACGATTTATGTTAAGTAATTTTTGTTAATTAAGTAAAGAGCTTTTTGATTTTGATTTGCTAATTTATTATTCAAGAGATTACAACGTACGTCTGACTATGGAAGCAATGAACGGAAGATTAAATTTTATACGGGTATATAATTACAGATGTATATGTAATCGTAACAACAAAACAAAGGATTTTCTGCACACTAAATAAAAATAGACGCCCACTCTTCTTGTACATAGTTACTTCCTCGACATAAACTTGCAAGTAAATTTTTTTACTAATAGATAATGTATCTGACATAATTCTTAGGATACTAAAGGCGTAAACTGAATTGAACGTAGTTATTATAAAACAGCTGATTTGACATGGTATTGAGTTTTTATTTGATCTATAAAGTCAAAAGTTACTAGCCCGCCGGCATATAGACAAGTATATTGTGTCTATTTTCGG
Source organism: Acentria ephemerella (assembly GCA_943193645.1). Lineage (NCBI taxonomy): Eukaryota > Metazoa > Arthropoda > Insecta > Lepidoptera > Crambidae > Acentria > Acentria ephemerella. The sequence goes on from OW971887.1 coordinate 2,640,267, forward strand.
GTTACTTAGCAGGGCTACTTAAAATAAAGAAAATATCAAGGCATGGTGGTATATTTTTGAATTTCAGACATTAGCCCACTCTAAACAAGTTAAGAGAAAGCAAGCGCTTTCTCTTAACAGCTCAGAGTTGCAGGCCTTGTCATTTATGTCATCAGCAAAGGCCTGCAACTCTGAGCTATGGTGACCTTGCTCATCAAGCTCCACTACACATTTCCAACAGTGTTACAGAATGTTACCAATGTTACAAAAATGAAATACATGATTTCCACTGACAGACTTTATTCATTGTGTTAAATCCTCACATTATTCATTAAGTCATTTTCAATTATCCACAGATCGTTTTGATTTCCGTCTCAATCCAGCCATTCTAAACAATTTGCTCTGGAACATGCAAAAATATTTATTAAAATTAAAATTACGTGACTATAGTCGGAGAGATAATGCTGTTATGTTTATCTACAAAACATGAGAAACTAATGATTTTTCGAATAGTATACTGTAAGTAAGTTGAGTGTCACTGTTGCTTGAAAATACCTATTATTTTGTAGTAAACAAAAAACAACGGACCATTAACATTTTAAAACTACGAATATTTAAAATTCTAAATAATTATATTACGAAATTAAACCTACAAAATTTAGAAGCAAATAAGAATCTTATCTCTCAGACTATTCGGCAAGGCGCAGGGTATTGGCAATAAACAGAAACCATTTTGGCGGACTTCCTGCAGCATGCTGGTATCATGTCACACGTCGGCTGATGAGTGCAGTCAGGTATCGCATCGTAGGGGACATAGCCATCGCACATCAGCCGACCTAAGCATCTAGGTATCATAATACAAGGTGGTTCATGTCTACATTCCAAACTAGGGGCAGCTTTTGCCTGGGTGCCAACATTATCTTTCGCCATCATGACTGCGTACTTTTTAGGTTTTTCTTTACAAACAGGTATTTCAGGACACTTCGGTTGGTGTTCACATTCCTTCAACCCATCCTTGCTATCGCGCAACACGCATTTCGGTATTTTCAAGCACATCGGTACATGAACGCAAGAATTCTCCAACTGTGGATCGAAATTTGGCTTGTAACAACCTCTCACGATTTCGCAAGGGGGAACATGATTGCAAATGCTCTGCGTCATCTTTTCAATTTTTTCCTCCAGCATTTGGTACTGCAAGTACTCCAAACTCTGGGGCTGATATTGACACGCCTGTTCTTCGAATTTATTATTATTCATAGATTTATTAGTTCGTGCGTGGAAACTTGTTTCTCCGGTAACAGGCCAAGCTGTGGGTGAAAACTGTCCCTTAACTGGTGGTAGGTTAAGGCATCCATTGATTAAAATACAAGGAGGATTGTGTATGCACAGTATTTCTCCGTTATACTTTTGCTGCAAAGATGCTTTAATTTCATCATGAGGCTCTTGACAGGGCCTATTGGCAGTATCGCTAGGCGTTGTGGTCGGTGGATCAGGTGCTTGAATACAAGACTTATGTTGGCTACTAGGTGGCGTTGATTTTGGATTTGGAGGCATTGTCGGATGACATTTACACTGAACTTTGCTTACAGCATTTTGTTTTGGGGTATGGATCTTCTGATTACTAAAATTCATAGGCTTGTCTATTGCCGAAGATTTGCACATACAAGTTATCACAACGCTGTTTTGGACAGCCTGCTCTTGAGTTTCATAAGCTTTCGGGCTCTGCGATCCAGACTTTTGAAAGCCCGCCGCCATACTTGGGCATTGTTGTGAACTTACACAGTGACAAGATTTCAGCGAACGGTTTTTATTATCTATGCCGTTATTCTGATATTTCTTATGTATTCTATCAACGAGGTATTCCCAAAATACTGAAGAATTTGAAGGCATTGCACTACAGCCGAAACTATTTACATCAGGAAAACAAGTCTTGTCATTTTTGTCACTAGATTCCGTTGAGGTAAAAACGTGAAAGTTAGGTTTCGATGGATATTGCTGCTCTCTATTACGCTTTATATAATGTTTTTTTAAATTGTACTTCATCAATTCCCTTTCTATGACTTTTTTAAATTTATTCTTAGCTCCTTGGATATTCAGTGACGATGAGGAAAAATTGCAGTTCATATTGGATTCTCTTTGCCGTGGCTCAAGAAGCACAGGTATTTTGTTTGATTCATCGTCAGTTGAATACATAGATTGAACTGTGTAATACTGTCCTCTTTTATTAAATTTCCTCGTTTGTCTGTGAGTGCACTGTACTGAATAAACTTGACAACCAGTATCCTTAGTGAAGTCAATTACATTTTCTGCCTTACCTGACTCTGTGTGTTTATTGTTCGAACGACAGAAAATATTGGATAAACATGGCATAACTTTATGTTTAACCATTGATAATCTAGATGATGTACTTCGTAAAGTGTGATTATTTGCTGACCTCTCATCATTACTATATTTTATTTTTCTTCTATTGTAAGAGTTTTGGTAAGAGCATAGCCCATCACTTCCTGTTGCAGAATTTTTACACGTGCACTGATGGTTTTGCGATACATACTTTTTATCCAGACTTTTAGCATAAAACATTTTTTCTTTTAAGCTCTCCTCCATAATTTTCTTTTTGAAAACTTTTCTTCGTATTATTTTGTGGTTCTCACCTTTGTTATCCTTGGGTTCATCAAAATCACTACTATCAATATATTGGTCCAAGCAATTGGAGTTGTAAGTTATCAAAATGTCATCAGAATCATTGCACATGCTTTATTGCACAAGATCAAACTTTTATGGTTTTAAATTTCCATTTCATGATAGTTTTTTTTGATTTTCATAACTTAATTTTAAATCTATTATTTTTCACATTTTTCAATTTATTTCTAAATTGCATATTTCATCTTTCATCTGTCAGTGTAAATGACATTGGTCTTTTTACTTTTCTTAAAATATTTACCATTAGTAACTTTTAAATAAAAATCTATATAGTTGGTTTTTAAAATAAACTAAATTAAATTAAGTTATATTTTAAGTATGTATTTTGATAGATAAAGAAACTATTTTAATTATTGTATGATTGCGAAAATTAAAGATTTCACCTACAGAAATGTGTTCTTCTAGCTAAAACAAAGGCTTCGATCTTAAATCCTCTTTCCTTGTACGTAAAATTTATTCCCAATTTTAAAAAGCATATATCTAGTAATTCATCTAATTCATTAATAACAAACTACGATTCCAGTTTCCAAAAAATAGGGTTATGTCACAGATGGTCTTATAAAGTCAACGGGATTTAGGGATGGCAAGAATTTGATTCCTCATACACCATTTGAAGAAAGATACGATCTGGTCTTTTTCTTATTTTATAGATTAACCTGTTCTATAGCAGAAGAACCACTTAATATGAGCTTTTTAATACGCAGTTTATTTTGTTCATTCAGATGAATCGAATAAATCTTTAGATATGGAATTAATTATAATGCGTGATTATGAAAACGGTTAGCTAGCTGCGTTTGCGCATTGTTCAAGCAAACCGCGGGGGTAACGTTCTAAAACAAAGGACGGGGTGAGTTGGTATTATTATTAACGTTAAACGCCGAATTAATATGCAGAGGTGATACGTCATGCTGGAAGCGTTGTGTTCACCACTGAAGGGGGATTGCAGTACGGTAGAATCAACTTGATTGTTTGCTTCAAGACATCAGATTCTCATAAAGGTTTTTCATGGAGATATTATTGTGATAAATATAACAACCAGGCAAAAATAAATGTCATTTACCTAAATACGAAAATACAGTACAAGATGATTTTAAAAAGATACTATAATTATCTCGTACACGAACGTTATGGTAGTATTCTTTTTTGATATGCGCAAACCTAAATGTTCGATCCTAAATTGTTATTTATCTGAAAATGGCCATATATTTTAAACAACAAGTTAAAACCAACAACAAGCTTGCTTTCTACAGTACTGAGGTTTTCAAGATATCTGAATTTTATTTGGTCAAACTTCTTGAAAAATTCGATCAAAGAAAAATATTATACTTTAATTTTATAAAGTGTTAAATACTATATTATTATTATATATTATTTTATTCATACATTGCCTGCCACAATATTGAATAGAAATATATATTTGGAATTCGTCTCCAGATTATTATGATCAAATTGAAGTATCAAATAACTTAGTCGTACTTCAAAACTACAAGCAACGCGTCACACTATAAAATAATAGGAATAGAATGAAAAAAATAACCCAAGGTGAATGCCGGAGCACGTATACGTTTTAAAAATAATGAATCGGACGAAAGGGTTCAGCATATTAATGTAATAGGGGTCCAACCCCATGTAATCATAGGTGATCTAACACGGGTCGGTTGGTGCTTTTTTATTTTTGTCTCTAAATTAAAAACGGAATGGCGATTAAGTTTCGGTCAAAGCTGGCCTATCAGACCAGAAACGGAAACGGAATTCCAGCACACATTCTCAAATCAAATATGTTTATAAACTTCATAAAATATGACTTGTGATTTTCATTATAAAGATTGATCTGGTTGATCAAACTGTACATTTTAGATTATAATCCAGGCGCAATTAAATTTTAATTGTCTCGAGGTATCTGGAAGTAAATTTCGACACAACAAATTAATAAGGCATAGCGAGGCCGAAGTAGCTTCAAAGTCAACCTATTCTAGAACCAGCTAAAAAACAAAGCTTAGTCAGTTTCGTCATTCGACCATTTTGCGGCAGCAACCAGGGGGCATTTTTGCATCGGTTCATTACACATCTCAAATAAATTTTATCAGAAATATAAATTATGTAAAGCGGTAGGGCCGATTAGTAATGTAGATAACTAGTTTTTATCCTTGGATTTGTTCGCGTGGCTTGAAGGATACAATTTTTTTTAAAATAAATTTTAAGCGCTCTTACCCCTCTCGATTGATTAAAAAAGTACCAATGACAATATCTCAAACGGAGCAAGGAGTACGAATTTCTCTGGGTTGATAGTAGTATTGAAGGCATGTGTGAAAAGATCTAATTAAGAGACTACACCTACTACAATATTTCTTTGGCAACCATATTTTTTGCTATCAGTTTCTTGATTCACCAGATTGTTCCATGAATTTTTATCTCAAACTAATTCTTGGTAAATACCTATATTTCACATAGAACACAACCTCCAAATTTAATGTCATTAGGACCAACAGTTTTGACTAAGCGTTAATTTAGAATTTTTATATTAAAATTTTTGTGTATATGGATTATTTTAACTAATATTTATTCTTAATAATTAATAGGTACCTGTATGCTGAAAGTGTATTCACAAAAACGCAGGGACTAATACTTGTTAGTTCACTTTTTACATAAATTATAACGAAAATATTGAGAAAAGTTTTAACCTAGAGTTTCAATTTTGATACCAATCTTTTAAACTGAATATTCACATTACTCCTAATTTTTTTTATTATTACTTAATGCCTGAAGTATCAAAATTGATACCTGTTTTTTTTCTAAATAAATATGTAAAATAAATATTGTGATTTTTTTAGCTATTAGACCCTCAAGCAAACACAGTAATATTTAAAAAAAATCACTTTCGTAAATCGGCTACTAAGGGTTAATGGGTATTTACCGATAGTTGTAAGCGGTTTGTTATGGTATTATAACACTTAAAAAATATAACTTTGAGGATATGGGAAGAATCCACTATGTAACAATTTTAGGTAGCCAGTCTAGCCATCAACGGTTTCGTCACTTACAGGCCCAAAATATCTATAGTTAAATATAGTGGACACTTCATAGATTACACATTTTTTCATTTATTATCAAATATTTTTTATATACAAGTATCACAAACACGTACCACTTTGACTACGAAAATTTGTCATTCCGTACAGATTATGCGAACAAATACAGTTATTACTGGAACATATCCAAAAGTCTTCACAAAACGAACTAATTTTATAAATTCATCTGACCTAATTCATTTCAATGAGAAAACAAAATAAAATGTCCCTAAACCCGAAAACAATAATTACTAAACTTCGATTACATACCATATAACTTAAAAAATTAGATCTAAATTTCATTGCACGCCCACAACTTCACATGCGTGTCATTATAAGAAACTCGTTAAACGCAAGCTGGTATCTACTCACGGGATTGGGTTCCGTATATTTAAATGTTTATTTTATATGTGGAAATTTATATCGTTGTTAAACATATATGAATGCTTATATGTTAGCTTTATGTTAGCTTTCTGGATATAATTATCTACCTATTTTTTTATAAAATAATTTAGAGCTGATATTAGAATCAATTGTCACATTGTCATCTTTGACAAAAATCCGTAGAGAAAAAAGGTATGTCGTAAAACATTGCTATTATTAAAATAAGAAATATTCTGTAAAAATAATGATTATTTTTTAATATTTCAAATATTTATTATTGATAAATTTTATGGATATCTCTCTTAGACCTTTTCGAAGTTGAAGCGGTTATCTAGTTAATATTACCGTTTTTCTTTTAAATTGACCAAAGACTAGTTTAAATTTTTACCTCGTGGAACCCTACATACGGACCATTTTATACATCCCATCTTTTTATTTGGACCCCCGCAGTTTGTTGCGTTGTCCTTCAAAACAGATCTTATAGCATGATATTTTCATTTGTGATTGAAACATGAATCATAGTTTGAAGCTAATATTGAAGTAATAAGCACTATAATCACATGATAAATTATAAATCTACATTTAGGGTTTACCTAGTTTATTCTAATAGAATGGAGAAAAAAATTATAATTACTTTTGTACAAAGTACTTTTGTCACATAATCAAAATATATATTACGTACAAAACTAGAAATATTGTAATATTGCTAGACTTTTGTGAGGTTTTTTTATAAGGAAGGCAAAGGTAACTACAGTCTATACATCCGTTTCTCATATTATTGAACCTCGGGATTTTACCTTCGGCAATTACCCACTATTTAATATTAGTATGTGTCCAATATTGATAGCAATATTGTTGAATTTAGTGGCAAATTTATGATGATAGTCTTCGGGGAGGCCGAACCTTTTTCACAGTACATAAAAGTTTATTACAATGATTGCTCGTAATGTTTGTGTGGTATTTATCAAATAACAAAAAGTGATATAAGCTCTTTTTGTATCTAAATATGATATCCATAAATGAAAAAAAAAACTAAATTGTACTGCGAAAACTCTACTCTAAAATATATATGACTGATAAATCATAACGTAGCTAACTATCACCAAAATATAACGTTCTTATAAAGCTTAAGCTGTGACACATTTACAAATTAACCTGTTACATCACTGGTGAAGTAATCGAAAATATGTGGCCAATTTTAATACACTTAAAATTCAGATTGCGTTTTGTTTCCGTATGCTAAAAATACATTTGGGGCTTAAGGCACGTTTCAATTACGTTTCAATAAATTATAGAAACTTTAAAGTCATGCTACAGATATGAATTCAAACTATTTTTTAAGATTCGAAAAATACTAGTATTTAAATTTATTATGTTTTTTTACCAGTATTCGTGACGTATATTTTCACTAAGTAACGCAAATTTCTGTTAGAAATAAGCCACTACTTTGTAATATTTTTCTTTTTTTCATTTCTTATGTTGATGTACACAATAAATTATTCTTTAAATTACATATAAATATTGCTTATTGACAAATGTTGGTAAGGAATAAAATTTTGTCAATTCTAATTTTTTTTTGTCTATCTCTTTTACAAGCAAAAGCTAACTTTAATTCCATTGTGCATAATATCAATGATTAAATGATTTGAGTTTAAGTTTTTGAATTACAAATTTTAAGCTTCGGAACGTCAATCGCAAAATTAATTTGATTGGCTGAATTCCCGCGGGATGCGCCGACGATCACCGAAACGGGGCAAATTGTTGGAAAAATAAAACTTTTATATCGTCATAAGTGCTCTATACCATTTTTAGTTGAAACGTCACACCCTCTAATAATGGTTGGAAAGAAGGTTTGAGATTGCGACGTCGGAGGTCATGTTATGGTGGTGGTGTGGGATAACCAATCCGAATTCGCGATTGATCGGCAAAGGGCGATTTGGCAGATATTCCCTCGTTTTTGGGGTGAGTTCGCGTGTGTCACACGTGGGAGGGACTTGTGTGGGCGACTATTTGCTTTTGCGAGTAGGTAAGTAAGTTTCACCATTTGAGAGACATATCCTTATAAATACGATGGTTTTCGATCAACATGTTTTTTTTAAATTTAAACTACAATACAGAACAAATATTCATTATGACACACAAATTATAAAACTGCAATGTACCTTCTACACATATCAAAAATTTGATAACAATAATAACAATAAAAAAGAAAAATAATATCAGAATAATATCAGATAAAAAGATCAAGTATCTGAACTTGGCACACGAGGTTACTGATATGTGGAGGGTGACACTCACACATCCACTGAGATCATACCAGTCGTAGTCTCAACCAATGGTCTCGTCTCAACTTCTCTTCGCGGCCATCTGAAGAGATTGGGACTGGGTGATGGACCAATAATTGCGAGGCTCCAGCGGGCAGTCTTACTCGATAACGCCAGAATTGTCCGCCGATTCCTCTCTCTGTCGTCCTGACCCTCGGCCGTCTGGCCTCCTCTGTCGAGGGGTATTCTCCCATCCCTCGAGCCGTCAAGGGATTGGGAAGACTTAAAATTGATTTCGAATTAACAATAAAATAAGTAAATATTTATAATCAGTATTCAAACGTCACTAATCATAGTTTTTGAAAAACCACCCATCCTTTGTTTTCAGAATATAGCCCCCATACTTGTTGAAAATCAATCTTAATATACCGTTCATAAATAGCCACTGGCAAAAATCTGACCTTTTTCCAGTTTTGTGCATTGGGCAATCAAATAGCTATACAATGGTGGAGCTGAGCGATACACTTGACAAGACGGAATGGTGGACGATTGACCAAGGCAGTCACTGGATAGGTTTAACATAGAACCATGAAAATTGATGCAGTGGTGATGTAACCTGTGCCAGCAGGTTTGATGTCTATTAAGAATGACAATAAAAGCAAATTACCAATGGTAACTTTAGAATCGATATAGATAAAATAAGGCCGTTTTATATGCACAAATACAAAACATAATCATCCAGGTATTCCAATAACTCTGCTTCCTATAAAATAAGAATCCGATATTCCTGAATTGTGGACACCCATCACCGCCCTTGACCCCCTCTACTCAAACTACTAACGTGAAATAATAGGAATTTTTCAGATAGCGGACTTCTTTTGGAAATTGATAGTCATATAAAATAATTACACCAATTTAAAACAATTACTGAAATTGTATCAAATATTTTGTGTTAGTTTTTTTATTGAACTTCCTTCGCTAATGCGATAATCAGAAAATGAATAAAAGACTTTAAATTTTTATGTGTTCCTTCTTTTTTTTCTAACTAGACGTGTATGAGGAACACCCCACATATGTTGGTATGTTTTAGTAACATCATATTATAAAAGGAGTATAACGGTAGTTCTAATTTACCTCCGATACAGTGACTCTATACTGTATAAGCCACTCTTTTTGGCCTGGCTCTACTAACAATAAGATTTGACATGTACAGAGAATCTGAGATTGCGTACAAATTAGAATATATTTATTTATTTTTATTTCCATAACAAAGAAAACAATCGATACTTTAATTCCCAACCTTATGCACCTCTTTGGTGAAACTTTTTCTCACGATATGCATAAGCAGTATGCAAATGATTCTAACCTTTTTTGCTACCGAAATGCAGCGAGATTAGCGGGAAATATTTAAATTTGGAATACAATCATTTTTGATTTGTCATACCTACACTTTTATGATAGCTATGAATGCATTTTTATCTGTGATTTGGACAAACATAGAACATAATAGTATATTACTAGCTTTTATCTGTTTTTGTTTTTTTTTTGCAGAAAGTATATCCGTTGCTATTTAAATAACATTTGACAAAATTTTTATTCACAAAAAGAATTAAATCATTTTCTAGTCAAGTTATGTACTTCAATTTTGGAATTTTGGATTTTTCCAAATCGGTTTAGGCGTTTTCAAGTAACCGAGGTACATACATAAAAATAACGACTAATTATAATTCCTCCTTTTTTGAAGACGGTTAAAAATGAGATCTTCACCTAAATAAAAAACGGTTATTAGTAGCTAAGATTAGTTTCAGGTATTTTCTAGGACCGGATAATTAATTCATTGCTTACATTAAATTTTAGTCATTTAAATACTTTTTCAAAGAAAACTTTTATTTTGACAAACTGTTCCTTTTATTCCATTAAACACTATTTAAATATAACAAGTCTACACATATTTAGTGAATTAATTCTAACTTCCCTCTTTCTTAGGGTTGCTTTCGCTATTCTTCTCATTAATTTATTATATTAATAACTATGTCACTTTTGCACTGTCTACGTCACTTTGAGACATGGTTCAAAAACAAAAGTTTGTCTCAGAGATATACTCAGAGAATTTTTACCAAGGAATAATTTCATAAAGCTGTCCAATTTAGACAAATCTAGAATCTAAAATATTCATTACAGAACCCTTAATGCCAGTGTCACAAAACACTCTTGATATTTTTTTTATAAAAAATATAATTAACCAATTAATGATTATGAAACTACAAAAGAGGACGTTATTGTTTACAATGGAAAGATAATTGTAAATGTATTAATAAAAAAAAACTTTATCTGAATATCATAACGATATCGGAACTACTTTAACATGCATGCAAATGGACAATATACACACGAGAACACAAAAAACACAACACTACACAAAAAAGAGCAGATGCTGGTGAAACAAAAAAAACTATTTCATTTTCCTCAATTCCATTGTAATGACAATAATTTTTTGATGAAGAAAAAAAGTTAACCCTTCACTGCAATTTTTTCTGGGTTAGCCAGGGCTATCTAGAAAAAACGCTGGATTGAATTAACACGCCAGTATGCAAATAAGATGGAAGAGTTCGTGCACGAAATATGGTATTAAAACTGTGGCAGGGGAGGGTTAGATAAGGGTCCATTGCGTGCATTCAAAGTTTTTTTCATCTCTTTTTACGATTTTGAAATAACTTACTACTTATTTTTTTACTATTTAGCACTGTGCATTCATTCACAATTCAATTTTAACATAACTTATAACCCAAATGTGTTTTCTCTTACTTTTCCTTAAAATCAAAATAATCAATTTCCATTGAGGTAAGCATCTACTCTTCACTTTAAATTAAGGAAAAAAACATTTTACTTTCGACGTATGAGTAAAATAAACAAAACATATTTTATGAGATTTTTTTTACTAAGATATGCGTTTAAAAGTAAGACCGATGATGAAAAGGGCTGACCTGTATCTGACTATAAATGAACATCCTAAATTCCCTATTGGCTATAAAAGTTGGATATCCATGATTTTCTACTGACATTGACATTGACAACCATACTATAGCTGTGGTATTTCAGTTATGTACATACTGCTAGATATCAGATATATCCAAAAAGGAAATAAAGTTAAAATTTCAAATTGTTATTTTTTACAGATTTCATAATTATCGTAATTTGTACAAAGACCGATGTGAATCACGTTTTTAATTGTCTTTGGGTTTGGATCCAATTAGAGGGTAATTTGAAAACTGCACGGATGTTAGAGGACCGGTTGCGATTGTTGAACCCAAGAGTGGGTTGAGTCATTCTTCAAATTTGGAAATATAATATCCTTAAGTTCAATTTATATTTACATTTCAAGTTTCTTTGTTTATAAGTCCTGTCTTTTTTCGAGATATAATCGTGAAATCAATTTATCAGAGATTCTTCTCTGTTATAGATTCTGGCACTTAGGTGTTTTCTTTCATTTCGAAAAGACCAAAGTTATTATTACGAAAACATTTCCAGAAGTTTCTAATTCATTACAAGCTAGGAACTAATCGATTATTTCGAACAATACCTATTAGTTTCTCCTAATGTGATGTAATTAATATTCGAAATGATTATACAATGTATCTGTCAATGTCACCTCTTTCAAATAAGACTGCACTGACCAAAAAAAAAGTAAAAAAAAATGCAGCTATGTAAATAACTATTTGGTTCTAGTAACAGAAGTTCAATTTTAATTGCATATTTTTTTACATTTCGTTATAAATATTAATTTACTATTCATAAACATAATAAAGCTTAAATCGAATGTTATTTTTTAAAACTTGTTTCAAAATAATGGTTTATTTCCTAAAAGAATATGTTACGTAAAGAATATATTTTTTCTGCTCCTATTACATTAGTAATATAGAACCTAGAAGCTTATCAGCGACCCTATCTCTTAAATTGATTCCACAACTAACTTAATAAATATCAAGTGGCGCATTAGGAACATTCCCAAAGAGATTATGAGCGAGATAATTGGGAAAATTATGTGATAATGAATGTAGTTTGGACATGATTTAGCGTGACTGACTGTACTTTGCATTATGTTGTTACAGTTTGTGATAAGGAGAAATACTTACCGCGGTTCGTTGAATAAGTTAATTTGAATGTCAATCCCCAAATCTTTACTAGAGAGCTTAATTATAATTGTGGTCGACCATGATTCAAGTTAATTGCTTATGCTGATAAGTATAAATGAAAATGACCATTTCAGCCCAGCCATAGACCAGGAACCATCTAATTAAACCGATTGTGGTAAGAAGGAATTCCCAAAAAGAAACCCTCATAAATTTGTTACTTAGAGTAGATAACTGATATTTCCACATCTAGCAGGCAAGCAGGTTGGATATAGGTTTTAATGAAAACTTCTATATCGTTTAAATTTCTTTATGTATTATTATATTATATTCTAATTGTTTAAATATTATATTTAGACTTTCAAAAAATTTTTACGCCATAACCTCCTCCGAAAGAATCCTCTATTCCAAATTATCGTTTTACATTATAAAAGTGCTTTTTCAGTTAATAATAATAGTATATCTTTATTAATATTACAAAATATATCATTTTGTGATTTCTGAACACTTTTATCTCAGCGTATCAAATCAGCGCATTTCTTTTTTTGTGTGCGTGTGCATGTGTGTGTGTGTGAGAGAGTCAGAGAGAGAGAGAGGGTTTTAGCGTGTTATTATATAACCTAAGCCTAAGGAGCAGTTTTTTTATTTCCTATTAGCCTAAGCTAGTTAACCAGTTTCATTAATTTTAATGTGTGTTAAAATAGCTAAGCCTAAGGTGAATACTTACATCGAATTATCGATTATATTCACAAAGTAATTAAAAGATTACTGGCATATTGTCAACAAGCTTATTGCCTTCGATTTAGAACGCGTTGAATTCAGAATCAAGTATCTTTATATATTTTTTGTGCTTAAATTGTATCTATATTTTTTGGAGATAACATTGATGAAAACTGCATTCAATGCTTGTTAGTGAGTGTATGAACAAAATACGCAGACAAAAAATTCAAGAAAAATCGTTATGCCTTTTGTATTTTACAGCGAAACCCATATTATTTTATATTGATATATATAATGTGCAAACATCGACCTGTCACAAGTTAGACAATTACTTTATGTATTTATATCCAAAAAGATTACTGCAAACGATTGAATTGGTAAGAGGTAAAAAGATTCATAAATTATACTTAACTCATGTCCATATTAGAACATGCAGCTATAAAACATCCGAGTAACGATACTACCTTCTTATAAGATTCAAGTGTTTTAATGAGAAAAAAGACTTGTACTGCATCGTCAAAAATACCTTATAAGATCTTTCCGTTCGATTGAAAGTAGAAAAATTATGATATTATCTGTCTTTGAAACTTAGTACACGACAAACTAAATGAATTATTTTTGGTTGTTACCAACATTAATTTGTTTCAATAATTCTCCTGCTAACTGTACTAATACGAAGTGATTTTTCCATTGGTTACCAAAAAGTGTCATAAGAAAATAGATTGTTAATAGAAGGAAAAATACCATAAATACATTAATTGTGAATCACACAAAAATTCCTGTATATATGATGGCATGATTATGAGTAATACCAGTGTTATGTTATGATGTTTTTGTCTTCAGAAACTTAGATAACGGAATAAATAAAATGGTTTCATATAACCCATTAACGACACAAAGTAGTATACAACCACAAAACTCATAGCAGACATATTGTTTACTAGTATTTTCCTGCGACTTCGTCCGCGTGCATCAGATACTGTAGACAGCATTTTTATTTTTTATTTTACAAAGAATACATAACTGTCTAAGATTTAATATAAATAGCTTATTTTAATACGTTTTTATGCACGACATATAGATTAAAAGATAGCTATGTCATTTTCTAAGCTTTAGTACATTTCTGTAACCCATTTCATCGTCTTTTCAGTAGATTGGGTGTGAGAGTGTAACAAACGGACGTAACGATTTTATGCTTTAGTACGTATAAAATAATATTATATTTTAAAGACTCAATTAAAAGTACCATGTTCTGTTCTTCTAAGGACTTGTATTATCATCTAGAGCAAAAGGCATAATTTTATGTCAAACAAAGGGAAATCTACGTGGAACATTTTGAACTATTTTTCGTTCTATCATAATAATTATAAGAAATAATATAAAGTTACAATTTTCGATATCTCAATAAGCTATGTCTATTTCGGTTCATAATATTAAAGTTCGTCTTAATAGTGAAACGATTTGCCTAAATATATAAAAACTGAACAAGCTCAATAAAAGGACACTGTGTGTTGTTAAATTTGAACTTTAAACTCATGGTCATAAGGCTAACGTTGTAGTAGTTCGTGCTTGAAAAATACCCGCATCAATTTAAAATAAAGCAATACTTGCGTTCTTTTGTTTTAGTCGTTGTAAAGAGTTAGAACAATAATGCATTTGTTTTAGGCGCCCCATGGGTAGACTTTTATAATTCTCCTATGCAAATGGTTTCTATTGAATATTATGGCATTGTGTTTTATGCCAGTATGCGGGTACTGCGTGCACGTGTGTAATACTGCCCTTATTTCTTCATTTTAGTTTTGAACTGTTTTAGTTTTAACTACTAACTCACATCTTTCATATTGATGGAACATAACACTCGATTGATGAATTTGTAGCGAGCTTCACGACACTGAAACAGAAATATTAGTTATTATTACGAATTAAATTTCGTATAGTAGAAATAGTACTTACCGTTTGTTTTGAAATGTAAAAAGCCCTTTTGTTCGTTGTGCATGCCTTTGTGGTTATCAATCTACAGCTAGTTTGTTGTGCCAAGACATGCCGTTTCTCATTTGCTAAATTATCATTATTGTGTGGTATTTATGTAATGTTGTGGTTATTCTTGCAAATAAACTGTTGGTGATTGTCTGAACTTCTCACTGTATGTATTCAAACGTAATCTTCAACAAATCATGACTATTTTTTTTTTTCAATTATTTGGCCTGGTAACTAATACCTTTAAGCCATATCTTCATTAATGTAGTTTTATCGTTATTTATGGCTCCAGGATACTGGTGCAATGTAGCCCTTTGCCCCATGGAGTTTTTGGCGACTAATGGTAGGCCCCGCTATTTTGTTAATGACTTACGAGAAAATTTTTGAAAATGGAATGCAATGTAAGCGATTATGCTAAAATGATACGAAAATGGAATGTTATGATAATGATTACGACGAAATGATAAGTAAATGAGAATGAAATCATATAATGTTTTAAATAAATGAACTCACCCTACATATGAATGAATGGAAATGAAACACTGAAAAATCTCACGTAAGTCACTAATCAACGCTGAATGATGTATTCTACATATTGCATGACTTAACGATCCTTTTTGCCATAAAACTACACCAATTTTATGACAAAAACAACACTACAACCTAATATATGAAATAAAACACACAGCACCAAACCGCCCCCCGCAATTACGCGCCAAAAACTCCAATCATTACTATAAATTTCCAAATAATAAATTTTAAAAATACGCTCAGTGTTTAAATTTCATTTATAAATAATTGCTTAAAGAATTTGGTTAACTTAACCATTTCATTAGACATTCCATTAAAAATGTAACTGAAAATGGAAAAAAAATGTAATTTAAATTGTATTGTATTTTTTGTAATTTGGTAATTAATAGTCACTGGGTAACTTTATTGATATTTGATTACCTAGAGAAAAGCTTGAAATGTGGTGAGACTGTGACTTCTCTGTCGATAATATTAATGTTATCCTTTTACCCGCATTGTACAAAGATTTATTTTATTTTCATAATAATAATTTATACGTTTATTTCTATGCAAAAATAATCTATTGGATATGAATAAATATAAGTGAGATTTTTCTGCAAACCAGATAATGAAATTTCATAATTCAATTAGATAGAACTAGTACTTGAGTTAAGTGGCATTAAATGCCCAGTATGAGTCACCATGCTCACACGACTTGTTATTTATAATAGTTAATTTAGGAAAATATAGAATTCTTATGTAATTATTACTTATTTAGTGATTCATTAAAAATTTATATATATGAATATAAAATGATAATATAGGTACGATTATAAAAAAATGGCAACATGATTAGAATAAACTGGAAATTTTATTTTTTAATAAAAACAATGGAATTAAATGTTATCATAAAAATAAAAGTAATCAAAATTAATAAAATGTGCTAAAAACTATATCTGTTTCCGCCCGGGATCGAACCGGGGACCTTGTGCGTGTGAAGCACACGTGATAACCGCTACACTACGGAAACTTATATTAAGCATTCGAAATAGATGTAGTATTGATTTTGATAAATTCTAGACTTTTTAATTTACATTAGTATGTGGGTGTAACTTGAAGAAATGATATACGACGTTTCTATAAAAGGCATTTAATTAAAAAATAAATATTGTTTACTTCGTATTATTTATCTGTAACTAGTTTTTGTTTGTAACTCATATAAATATTAAAGATCTGTTTACATTGTAAATTTATTTTATTACAATGTATTTCAATTGTTGAGTTTCTCACAAGCTCGCTAAAAAATTGTTTTATTCTTGAAATAGTTGCATCTATTAACCGTTCCATGCATCTCTATACTTTTATGGGTTTTAAATAAAATGTTGATGTTTTATACCAATTGTTATGTTCATAGGCGTCAAATCGTTTTTACGTTAGTCGTAAACACTTTAGTGGTGTGTTCGATTACCCTTTTCTGATCGTTAAACAGGAATTTTATTGCCTTTTTTAGTATAAACATTATAACGTACAAGTTGAGTGAAAGTAAGTTATGTTTTATGCTAGACGCTGTAGTGTGCTTGTTTGTAATGGTTTTATTTAAAATCAGCCCTCTTTCCCAGTCCCCTGAGATTATTATCTATTCCTTTATGCCTTAGAGGGTACTTGAGGCCTATTTATTTAATGTATAAATCGATGCTTAAGGATGCAAGTCGCACAGTAACGCTCCATATACGTATTACGCATGTCTGAAAATGCGCCTAGGAAATTACGTCCAATTGTTGTATAAATCTATTATGCAATTTCTTTATTTATTAATAGATATTATTATTATTCAGTTTCTTTTGGGCCCCATGGGCCACTTCGACCAGTGTTGCCCTTTAGATTTTACTGCCTAGCGTAACCGTTGATTCCAAAAATTTCCAGATTCTTAGGGCAGTAATATGTTGCCCCTCCTCAGGATGCACTGTGCTTCCCTAGGTAAATGCTTCGTTGATGCATTAAAGGACTGCAGAACCTGAGAACGCACATTGCAGTTTCGTCTGACTCCTAACAGATTCTACTTTACCTTGCTTCATACTCATTTAAAACAAGTGTTTGTTTAATTTGCAGTGCCCTGTAAGGATTCTTGTCACTATGCAGGTTTTGTGACTTTTGAGTTGTAGTAACTCTCTAGACAGCTTACTGTTGAATCTTTTACATTTATAAAAGGATTCATATTATATAAAGATAACAATTTAGAGGTCATCGAAATACTTTGCAAAGCTTAGATATTTTAATTCAAAAAACAAATAATATAATAAAAATCCTATATGTTTAAACATGTAGGCGCAGACAACTCGGTATTCTAAAGTTACGATTCCAAGGTAGTTTAATAAATTAGTTAATATCTGTCATTGTGTCCATAAACAGCTTGTTCAACGATGTTGCCACGTGTTGGCATATTAAACTCTTGGTGAGTCCGTGATCGTTTAAATTCTATTTTGTAAGTAATAGTGAAACACCGGATGTCATAATGTACTGCTTCAACTGAACCTGTGACATCTTAATGTTTTCATTTTATTATTCAGTCGAGTAAATTTTTATTATACACTCAAAGATAACTGTTCGTTAAAGAGCTTTTATAAATAAATAATAACGTGGCTTGATGTCAAACGTGCCTACAACTAATTTTGTTAATTTCCATCAGAGACTATTCGATAATCATTACCTAGATATAACTGATAGTTTAAAGAATTTGAAAGCCTAGGCAAATCAGATACGCATAGATATCGGTTTGAGGTAAACACGATATACTTAAGAAATCTGCCTAATTATTTAATTTTTAAGTTCCAACTATAAACCTAAATTGATTAAAAATTAGTCCTATTACCCTTTTTTTCGTTTTACTGATGGAATTCTAAATAAAATAAATCAGTAGTGTAAACGAAAAATACTAAACCAATTTAAAATGTATATGCGTTTAATTTTAAACCGGACACTCAACTGAGTTATGAGTGTTACGAACATTACTCCACTTTTTCGTTGAAACACACGCATAACCTTTAGAAGTCCAATAGAAGATGATAATTTTAGCATTTAAAAACCGTTGGTCTAATAATGCTATCATATTATTTACGAGGCATTTGTTAAATTAATTTTAAGCTCGCATCAATTTTGAGGTGTCATGCGCCGTTACTTTAATTTTAATCTTCAACATCAAAGTGTATAGCGATGATATAAATAATAGATATATAAGTGGCGTCATAGCATTTTACGAGTGTTTTTTTTATACACATTTGCTGCATTTATCTTGTATTTAATTATTTTTGTCATTATAAAAGTAAAAATAACCTAGAGTTAATATTGTATACAGTGAAATAAAATGTCACATTTAAAAAGCATTATTTTTATTTCAGCAGTCTGTATAAAGTTCCGGTTTAAATGATCAAATGTTTTTCCATGACATTCATCTTTTTTAAATTTGAGCGTAATGTATCTTTGTATATTATAACGTAGTTTTTTTTCATGTATATATTTCCTTTTATATTTTTGTTTTATAAATAAAAATTGTTGTTATATTTCTTATTATATTAACCGTCTGTATGGCTTAGTGGTTAATACCAACTATCTGAGATATAGAATTCAATATCCAGTGGCAGAATGGCACGAAATACAGGTCAATAAATAATGTCTGTGCATTATTTATATTGAAAAAAAAAACTAATATGAGGGTATTTTGATATATATCAGATGGGTGACTCAGATGGGTGACCGGTTTAAAACTAAACGCATATACATTTTAAATTGGTTTAGTATTTTTCGTTTACACTACTGATTTATTTTATTTAGAATTCCATCAGTAAAACGAAAAAAGGGTAATATGACTAATTTTTAATCCATTTAGGTTTATAGTTGGAACTTAAAAATTAAATAATTAGGCAGATTTCTTAAGTATATCGTGTTTACCTCAAACCGATATCTATACGTATCTGATTTGCCTAGGCTTTCAAATTTTTTCAACTATCAGTTATATCTAGGTAATGATTATCGAATAGTCTCTGATGGAAATTAACAAAATTAGTTGTAGGCACGTTTGACATCAAGCCACGTTATTATTTATTTATTTTATTAGAGCAACATAAGCATTAACCGAATCACAGTAACATCATCTGTTTTTCGGAGTTTCTCGATTAGATATTTTTTTTATTAGAATATTTGTTACTTATGTACATTGATTGCGCCGAGATTTTTGATCCGATTAACGTTGATTCTTTTTTGTTCAATGCATAAATATATTTATTTACTTATCACGCATAAATTACTGCGTGGAACTTAATACAATTTTCGCCCAAGTATTTCTGGAGGTCTTACTTAAAGTATAGTCTTTTTTAACGAAGAAAAGTCTATATAAGTAAGTAATTGATCCTAGATTCCCCGCGTTATGCATGAAAAAGCTAGTTATTAATAAAATTCACCACACAGTTCTTAATTTAAACTTGTGCAAGTAAATATAGCTAACCACCTTTAACGTCTATTTCCATCACTTTTATACACTGTAAAAGTTTTGCTCGTGCCACAGAAACATAAACGCCATCCGTAACAAACGACAGCGAATTATTTCGACATAATCAATATAAATAGATCTGTACAACGTTAATACTATTTTTGTAAGAGCCAAAGCCAAGGGACTGTCTTAATATGGTGTAAGTTTAAATCTAATGAAGATTTATGACGGTTTTTAAGGTGTCACTTAATTTGGTGCAATAGTACAATTTTTACGACTTTAGAACGACACTTCAGTTTATGTAATAATAGCCAGCTATGTGGATCGCTTAATTATAGTGTATATTTTTGGTAAAAATAATTAAAAGACTTTTAAGGGACAATTTAAATGTAATATAATAGATTGGGGAAAAAATTTCTTCGCATTTTATATGAAAATTCAAGAAGTCTTTATTGAAAGTTAATTTACATTTAATTACAGTAAATATGTGCCATATTGTTCGTAGACTTTCTGACACCTTGTAGAAATTTTGGAATTTCTTATCAAAAACACGCAACCAGTAGTTTTGGCAGTCCTCTCTTGATGTTATCCTGACCCGCCACCAGTTTCAGTTTCTTCAGAATTCTTTAGGCGGAATTCTGAAGAAACCGAACCTGGTGGAAATCTTAAGGAGCAAGATCAGGGCTATATGTCGGATGCATTAACTCTCTTAATGTAAAAGACTAAACCATTTCTACATATTAATCAATTCTGGCAGCTTTCTCTCAACTACTTGATTTAATGTCGTCAGTTGTTGGCAGTAGAGACAAGAATCGATGGTTCTGCTGCCCGGCGGTAAAAGCTCAAAGATGGTTGATATATTTTGAATGTATACTCGTTAATATCCATTGCACATATTTTAAAAGACGTTTAATTTAGGTCAGATAGGTTGCTAATGCTTTTAAGAATATAATAAAATGGCAAAATAAACTGTAACACACTCCACGCTAACGACACGGTTGCCGTGTTCACCCTATAATGAAGGCTTTACTTACTAAATGTAGGTAGTGCTGTTGGTAATGTTCTTAAATAGATTATAATTTGATGTTTATGAATACACAGGGAGTCACAGTCGGCACTTCAATGTTGCAAAATAGTTTAATTGGAAAAAATATTTAATAAAATTATTAAAAATATTGCGCCACAGTGCAAATATGGGCATTTTTATTGGGCATTGAATGTGTTAGTGAACGTCAATATATCCTTAGTCTCTTAGGGAGAATGCAAGGGAAGTCCCCAACACAATTCGGGATCTCTTGATATTCAGGGATTGTATGTGAATTGGACGTAATTGGAATTTATTAAAGAAGACAAACGAAGCAATATATTTCAACGGCATATAAGTACCCCATAGATCTTAATAAACCCGTTTTATTTACAGTATTCGAAATAATGATTGTATTGTTTTATTGATTATTTAATTAATTACATGAACTTTGAGATGAAGATATCGGGGAACATGAAGTTATTGGAGAACTTCAGCCCTTTAGAAAAATAATTTGAGTGTTTTCGTTTTGATTATAAAAAGAACCAATGTAATATATTGTAATTACAAGTTTCTCTTTGCCTCGAAAGACACCATTTGTTCTAACTATCACTTCTACCACTTTTTATAGCATAGCTTGTAAGCAGCAGGGCCATATGCGAAGACAGCTAGTGCAGCATGCGATAATGCCCTAGTCTTCTCTAACTTGCTGTTCAAAGAATGCTTTTACACTTTTTGAAGGAGCCCATGTTGTATGAAGGAGGGAATACGTAAGCTGGTTATGAATTTCACAAAACGTGGCGGTGAGACGGCGGCGTGGTGGCGGTAAAGGGGTCACCAAATCTCTACGTGCATCTAGTTCAAGTGGAATGAGTGACTCCGTAGACCAGCACGCGTGCTCCTGAGTAGGAAAGCACGTAAAGTCACCAAAGTTGCGCTGCGTCCAACAGTTGAGTCCAAAGTTCCAATATCATATAGAGAGGCATTCGAATGGAAATCTAGTTATCAATTTAAGTAAATAAACTCATCAATTGGTTAATAAATATGTATTTTCTTGTACTTAATATAAATCTTTTAGTACTATTAGGATCGACGCGTTCTATCTAATTGGTCATTCAAAGAATATTTTACACCCACGTATACCATAAAAATGCACAAAGAATTGTGATGCTTATTTCTATGACACTAAAGTGTAGGTAAAAAGCAACATTTTTCGTTTCGGTCAACGGTGTTGAAGCAGTCATTACATATTTCACCAAACTATGGTGATTTTTATTAGAATGCCGAATAACGTTATTTCTGGTCCGTATAATAGGTTAATGATGAACTTGAATATTTAATATCGTAAACAAATGATTCATTGAAATAAAAGAAGTTTTCGTACAGTTGTGTTAACTTAACATAATAAACTTCATCGGGCACGTTCACCTTTTTTTATCCTCAATGTTGCAAGTAGACATCAAAATAAGATTTTTTGCTTGTTCACGGTTCAACATTATACTACGAAAAGATACCGAAGAAACCATTTTATCTTTTTAGCTACTCTTACTGGTAAATTATAAGAATTAATTTTCAGAGCAGTTGATAGATATTGCAAAGTAATCAATGTGTGGACTGTATATTAAATTTAAAGTATTTAGAACTATGAAAATAAAATTGTGGTTCGAACTAGAATATAAATTTATTGTATGTATCTTAGCAACCACACACACCATAGCTACATAAGTACAAATCAAAAGTCTCGCTAACAGATATGTATTTAACAATCCAGAGCGCTTACCTGTCTTTCTTCGCAAGTCTTACAGAGATCACAGCTATAAATATTACAAGAATCACTTCTTTCCACAATGTTAGAATCTTTACGCAGGACTTGGCATTTAAGTTCTCAACAAAACACTAGATCTTGATTTTTACAACGTGTGAAACGCATCAGTGGTGATGCAAGCTTCAACTATAAACTACAGTAACCGCATATGAATTAATGAACAGATTGTACTATTCTGTGGACTCAATGCTTAAGTACATTTTTTATATCAAGGGTACTGTAATGGAAATACTTTGACTTGTGGCTGTTCTCCGTTGCAACGTTATGCGATTAATGTTTAATTATTTCAATCAAACTTATCATACGTTTTGTGACACTTAAGTATTTGACAGACAGCATCAAAATTAATATTTTTGACTGGTTATTTAGCCACGTCTTTAAGTAACAAAATTCACACCTCCCCAGCACCTTATTACACACAATGACTGAACAATTTTTGGGTCAAAGCAATTCGTTTGACAGCGATCGCCTCCAGCACTCGCATTACTATGCATATCTTTATTTGGCCGAACATTCTCAATGCAATATGTATTCTGACCAATATATCGCTTGAATAAATCTCCCAAGCTTATTTACAACGACTTCCAACGACGCATAATAGCGGGTTATGACTGCCAGAAATAATGATAAAATGTTAAGACGCATTATTATACTTATTTTGGGGTTACAAACTTATTTCGTTCGGATCAAGTCTTTTATTAAGGCGTACAATAAGAGTTAATAGGGTATTTGGTCGTGACACAAGTTTAAGTTTATTTATTTTGTTTTGGTGAAGCTTTTTTTGATGTGATATAGTCGGAAAAAGGAGAACTCTTTGGTTAAGGGTCTTAGACCAAGAAAATATCAGGAATTACATTATAGTAACAAAAGAATTTGATCAATTCAAATTAAGAACATTGTTTCTTTTGACAAACGAACAAAATGGAATATAACAGTAATAATTATTGTCAGAATTACAGATGTGTGTAAGTATATGATATTTTGTCGAGATTGAATATCAAAATAGGCCATTACTAGTGAAATAAATATTGTCATGTGATATCGACCTTTGGTGGTAAGCTATTTTCTTTGCCGACTGTATCTGCCAACGTTTTATTTTTGTTATTGGCTCTGAATAAATGTATTTTTGAGTGAGTTATAATAATATAACTATACACACTTTAAGCGGTCATTCGATTTGAGTTAAGCCTAACTTATTTGAGTCCTAAAGATTTATATTTTTTATATATGAGATACATTGCAGTATACAGTATTAATAATAATATACAACAGTTCTAAACTGTACTCCTCTATGAGTAAAAAAGAAACAAATAATCTTTTAAATCAATATTGACATACAAAGTAATGTAATTATCTTGTTATTAAATATACATATATTAGAAAATAAAACAATTTCATACGCAAATACAACAATATATAAACATACAAATGTATTCACACAAACACAACACGCACATATATACACACTCACACGCACACACAAACACATATCCGATACTATCAAATATTCTTAATTTAAAAAAACCACTCAAAATTAAATTACATTTCGAAAATCTCCATTTTTTCCACCAGTGGCTAATCAAATTAAGTATGACGTATACCTAATCAAATCAAGACTTTTATAAAACTTAAAATATTCCAAAAAGCTTTTAAGATCATCCGTTAACAACTTACTTCATTGCCTCATTCTCTAATTTCCAAGTTCGGCTCTTGTACGGTTCTTTCCATTAAGTCGCTAAAAATCATTTAAGTGCTGTATTTAATTCAAATAATTCTAAAACTATGTTTTTTTAGATTAATATAAGACGTTTTTGTCTTTTGATATATAATTTATTAGTTTCTACTAGATATAATTCATTAAAAACTCGGTAAACAATCTGAAAACTATATTTTGTTATCAATCGTTACTGTATTTAATTTCTAAAGTATCACTGTAATTTTTTGTAAAATTTTAATTCCCCATTCTTCCTTTTTGATGGGTTTAGTTCCTTTAAAACTTTTAAATGAAATTATAATGATAACTAAACTGAAAATAGAAATAATTCAGTGTTATTCCAAAAGCAATCTCGCATCCCCGTCTTAATGCAACCACGTCTCGAGCCGACAAATTTAATACTTCAAAGAACCCTCATGAATTCTCTAAGAAACTTGTTCCTCGTTTACGATATTAGAAAACTTCTGGAGCCATCACTGTGGAAACTACACTCGGTTACTTCTATATATTTTCACGGTGAATTAAGATAGGATAAATACAAATAAGATATAAAATTGACGGTTAAATTTTATCACTTTTTAATAACCTTATCATTACGGCTGAGCCGTGAAATTGATTACTTATTGTGTTCAATGTGTAGGGAAATGTCTTGATTTTCTAGTCTATCGCACTACTATAATTCTTACTCAACATGTTTTTAGATTTTTTGATTATTCACCATTAATTGCTCCAAATTTTTGAATATATATATTAATTAGTTAAATGTTCCCTATGAATTTCTTTTAATTGGTTGATATAGAATATAGATATATTCTACTCTATTCTATCTTTGAAGTTTGACAGCTTAGTTTGTGTTGCTGCACTTTGATCCCGGGTGAAACATTTTTATCTCGAGTTGTTCAAATCATTCGAAGGTACGCAGCTAATGCACCAATCTTTTAATGCTGCTTAGACACAATTTCCTACATGCAATTCTAAATTAACCTGAGATTGAGGCAGATAGGCAAACGGAATCCCACAATGATTCTGCGTTTTTATAAAAATATCTTCGTATCAATATTTTTTCATCGAGATATAGTAAGAACACGATCACCGCGAGCACAATAAATCGTATTTATTTCTCATCCGTGAAAAAGCGTTGTATCATACATTAAATATCAACTCTCATATGCTAGTTTCTAATTTAAACTCACAATAGTCGAGTATCTCTAATTCCGAATGAAAAAGCAAGCGACAATGGTGATGCTAATGTGTAAATAAAATACTACAGCGCTATGTGACTACTCGCCGTGAAATGTCTATGCGTAGAGGAGCGAAGATCTAAAGATGTTGGATTGATTTAAATGATATTATGTGAACTTTTCTGTGTCTATGTGTCTTTTACGTTTTCATACATAGATTATACAACACGAAACCGATTTGGATGAAACCAAGGAAAGATACAGTTATGTACTATTATAAATGATACGATAACGAGAACAATATAAATGTGTAATAATAAAAAAAAACACTAATAAATAAAATTACTTAAATCAAACAAATAAAAATAATTAAATCTCACAACAGTCACCAAAAAATCCTGGATTATGTATTCCATTTATTGCTCAATGTAACGATCTTTTTCTGAATTACAATTACCCATATTTACGTCAAAAATACACTGCAAAAGAACATAAAACACCAAACTAATGCTGAAAGATCGTTGAATGGACAAAATTAGTTTTGTATATATAACAGAATAAATAGATGGACCTTTCAAACCCATATCAGACCACTCACCCTCGCGCGTGTTTACCAAATAGTAAATCTATATATATCTAATACATATAACAGGACTATGACTACAGCTCCTGTTTTCGGGTTTTCAATATTATTTTATATAAAATACACTTTGACCCGACAAAAACAAACAGCAAATGATGGAGTTTTGTATAAGGAATATACCTATTATTTAAACTTTTCAAACATCAAATTAGCCGACATAGAACTTAAGCTTCCCCCAAAAAACTACAAACCGATCGGTCTTGCGATTCTTTGGGGTACATCGGCGGCCTTAATTCTCTTGTGGATATCATTATTTCTGATTCGATCACACTGACAAACTCTGATAATCTATTTTAACCACTAAAATAGACTATTTTATGCCATTTCCAGTAAATGCTGATCTTCGTTAGTAGGGTAGACGCAGCGACCCGCGATAGAGTCATTTCCTGATTTTGATGTCGCAATACAACTTTTTCGATGGGTACATTGAAAAAATCGAGATATCAATTGGGTAGATAAAAATGATTTTTTAGTTCACCCGTAGTATATAGATTATTCAATACATGAACATTAAAATTATATTTTATTAATATTGTACATTTATTTCTAATTATGGTAAGAATGATTTATGCCTTCTGGCAACATTGTTGTTTTCTCTGCTTACATTTATTTCTGTGTGTGCTGCTGCTATGGGCAGCACCAAATATAAAAGTTTTTAATATTAATCACTGCCTATTATTTATATTATTTATTTAAGATAGGCGTTTCTGGTCATTCACCAAAACCGTAATGATATAAATAGCATTGAGCAAAATGATTAAGTTCTTGGTATTGTCACACAATTTACTTGAATTTGTTTCAAAGTCTTCCAGTTCAAAGGAATCAAACAAACACATGTATGCGTGAGGTCAAACGACTTATACTCAAGATGTAAGGTAACACACATTTCTATGAAATTGTTATGTAAATGATACTTTGACTAGAACAAGAATAAGTCTTCATTGATATTTAAACTCTTAGCCTGATGACTAGGCTTTGGCTGCCTATGTGTTAGTTGTGTTAATTAATTTCATAACTTGAGCATTAAGTATTATAAGCTAGTTAATGGTTATGGACCAATTATAAGCTAACCTGTAACAATAAATCTAAATGAAAATCACCTGTTAAACTAACAAAAAATACTGTTTGTATTTTATACACCTTGTAATTAAGCAGTAGTAGTAACACAATGCAAGGCCAAAATAATTCAATTTAAAAAGTTTTTCATTTAAAGTTATTATTGGATACAGAGCTTCACTCTCTATTGTTTTTGGTAACAACTTAGCACCAATTCTAAATGATTTTCTTAACTTTTAAATTTAATTGTTTCTGCCTTTTATGTGTTTTGAACTCGGGTACAATTTTGAGTGGTGAGTATCTAAGGTTATATTTAGATAATATTTTTGAATGTTTATCGTTGGTTACAAATAGTCTAATCTCTTAATAAAATATGATACATGTCATAAAAAAAATCGTTCTATTAAAATTTGATGGTTACCTTCGATTTACCTGGGAACCCATCATCAGATGCTGACTAAGTGACCTCAAGATTATACTCTAAAAAAATAAAAAAAGGATTTAAAAAGAGTTCGCAAGAGGCAAAGAAATCGGTGAACATATATATATATATATATATATATAACATGCGGTGAAACATAAATTCCACCTTGTTAAAGTTGAAAAGTGAAAGAAATACATTTTTGTACTAATACTTAATAGAATTCCATATTTTATTAATCATATAATATATTTTATTAAGTCATTTCACATATTAATTAAGTTATTGTTGAATACATTCTATATGTCAAATTCATTTATAAAGACGGCCGTCTGATCAAGTGGCCAGTACCCGTGTCTTCTTTGCAATTGGTCCTGGGTTCGATGAGTACGGATATTTGTTCAAGAAACATATACATATTACTGTATATTTTTTAGTTATCTAGTATCCATAACACAAGCTCTTTATGATGCTTAATTTGAGCTAGATAAGTGTGAATGTGAGACAAAAAATTTTGATATAATGGAAACTGCTTTCCATAATTTTCTATTTTGTTTATATTGAATGAAGTCTGCTTTTAGGTGAATATTTCTTGTGAATAAACCAGTTCTGTATAGCTTTAGTTTTATCACATCATCATCACCATCTTATGTACATCCAAATTAAAACATGCAGGTTTTTCTACATAGCAACAACACATGAGGAGTTCAGACAACTGGCCCAATGTGAAAGCAGTCGATATAACAACCGGAACCAATTACTGATTAGCGCGTCTTCTAACGGCCTGTCCCAATATTCGATCAGCAGAAAGAAGGAATCCTATCAGAGATTTGTTGCTTAGTTCTGTGAAATGTGACAAAAAACAGCGGTTACCAGGTAACTAAACCTAAATTGGCCTATCTCTAACCGCAGATAGAATATTGAAATCGTAAAGAATGGAGAAACTAGAGATAGCAGATCTTTTATTTTCACATCGAGAGACTGACCATGACGCAAGTTGCTTTTTGTGGTGTGATGTTCAAAATAATTATTATACATAAAAATATTACAGATTTCAAAAACCCGACATGACGCTTGGATAGTAAGCTTTAGCACTCCTGCCCCTCTGTGCAGCACCAGCACAGTGGCGCATCGACAGCGCTCGAAGCACTACGCTTGAAGATCCTGATATAGGTTTTACTTAATATAACATCAATTCAAATTATCTTCTAATAGTTTCGAAATAACATGATAAGTTAAGTAGTTTATGTGTTAGTTCCTGTCAATCACAAAAATTAGCCTGCTATTTGACGATAGCCTTGACAGGAACCTTTCGAGCAGTATTGAGTACCATGAAAAATTTGATCTTCTACTATGTCATAACAAACTTTGATCGTTCATTTGGTTATTTTTTGAAGAGAAATCCACTTATGAAGGCTAACCGGTAAAAGTATATAGGTTTTGCTCGGGTCATCTGTGGCACAAGGAATAGCCACTTAAATTCCTCGGTAATTCCTCTGCTCTTCGCGGAGTTCACCTGGGTTCACACAATCTATTAAAAGAAACCCGAAGTAGCGATTACTTTACTTAACATACGAGTTAATGACAGTTTTAATGTTTAGAATGTCAGTTAGATGATTATCCTAAATTGCCAAAACTTTATCCATTTCTAGTTCTCCATTTTTTTGGAGTTTCTTGGAGGATTTTAATGTTATTATTGTTTTTGATCTATACCTAAATAAAGACAAGCACTTATATATATGCAAATTTGTCAAATGTTTGCAAATTTGTCAAAAAAATGTTTGTTTTAGCGTTACTAACGATCAGCTATTCATTTTTATTTATAAGAAGAAGAGGAAACAAGAAGATGAAGTACAAGAAGAATCAATAAGATTGGATTGTGGCATAGTAAATTTAGGTCTAGCATTTATATAATATTGTATTGTTATATTGAATTATTTCATTATTCCTTATGAATATTCCACAGTTTTTGTAGTTTCAATCTACAGAATGTTACCAAATGTTCGTCCCTCGTGTCAGTTATAATTAGCCATTGTTTTTGTAACTACTACATCTCTGGGCAACTTAATATAGAAAACTGATTAGAAATGGATTCTGTTATTTATACCTTAAAGGCCAGCAAGAAAAAAAAAGCGAAGAAAGTTTCTCCCACGCCACAATATCTTTGCATATGGACACTTTACTACTTACCGTCAGTCGGAGCGGAGTCCATTATTGCTGTGGATTCCTCTAAAATCAACAGTAATAGATATCCAATTTCATCTGTAACTTTAACGTATACTGCATAGCAACAGCGCGAACGAGGATGTCGCTTGGTGCGGTGCCTAATTTCGTCTAATTTCATCCGATACGCTGACAAACTTATTGTTGAATCCATCATAGCGATAGACAATGCAATCATAAGGTACATTAACTCTTCCTCTTTTTTATAGAACTCAATGAGGCTTAATGAGAACTACTTATGCTTTACATAATAAGGTAGCATTCAATGGAAAATGTCACTAGAGGAAACTCCTAACAGCTCATCTGATGGAAAATAGTTACCGTAGCATATAGATTCTTGTAGCACCAGGGGTTTCATGTGAGTGTTGCCAACCATGTAAAAATAAATTACTAAGAGATAAATTTGTGAGGTGGTTATGTAAAATTTTTTAATTTAAATATGTTGAGTTCGTAAGTATTTCACTTGGTTATAGTTGAACTAAATAAGGGATCCCGAAATAGCATTTTTCCGTCGCTCTATCCTTTTCTGTCGCTCAGAACCATCATTTGATAGAGCGTTAGCATTTTCCTGTCCCATAATTCCGTGCTCTCTGATGTACTTCAAATCTTACACTTAAAAATATACCACACGAATTGTGAAATTGGAACCTGGAATCATCATCAAACAGACAGGAAATCTTATTAAATGGAAACTGCAATACCTGAATATGATAACGTATAAGACAATTTGGCAAATCATATACGCATATGATTTGCCAAATTGTTGTATTAATCGATCAATATCTTGTTAAAATATATTTGTCGATAACTAATTTTATTCAATGATTTAAAAAAATACTTTAGTCATCCATTATTACTCACGTCACTTTCCTGGCAAAGAACATCTTCCATTGTGTCTGTTTCAAACTCTAAAGTGATAATAAGCATTAGATAGTATAAAAAATACATTATTGTAATAAAATACGCTTACAAAGATATTTCGACATTCTTTTTAAATGAAATTAAACTCAATTTTCTAAAGGGAATTTAAAAAATCAAAACCCATTGTGTAGGAGTTCATGATGCATGTCTTTTCTGTGTCAAAAACTTTGAAACTGCCACTCTTACTGCTTTAAAATAAAGTCTATTTTAAACTATATCGTTTCACTTGTTGAGTCGAGCTATAAAAATTAGTAATAGAAGTGAATATTTGGTGATAGTTTGTTACAATGCACCATTGTTACTTCATTTATTGGTCAGTTAATGTTATTTATATGAAGATTCTATCTAAATTACTCAGTTGGGTATGTAAATTGGTCTGACAACGGAATAGTTTTATTTTGTATAGAAGTCACGGTAGCAATTTCGTAATAAGGGCTGATTAAAAAATTTATGATGCAACGAATTAGTTGTTTCCGTGTAATGTAGCGTTTTCTGAGTACAATTCGTTAACATTTTAATTGTTAACAGTATCCTCTCGTCCATCAGTACATTATTATAGCTCATACTCTTTTAATAACGTCTTGGCCGTAAATAAAATATTACACGTCAATTGTGACTCAAAGTCAAAGTTATACAAATAGACAAAATCTCCCCATCTTATTCAGCGTAGGTCTAAAGACCCTTCCTTCTGAATTTCATCTAAGCCTCAAGGAAAATATTATCGAATGTTTATTAGCTAATAACAGGCTTCAGGGGTCCCTTTTAACCAAAGGAGACTTTATACAGAAATCTGGGGTTTTGGCTAGGTCATTGTGCAGTGTGTGCTTATTAGAAAACTGATATCAGAATCGTGTTTCATTGTCTTGCTGAGGAGCTGGTTGGCGTAATGGCTTGAATACTCTGATTTCGATAGTTGGTTGGTTGTTCCCCAGGACAATCAGTTTGCTATCTCGTCCTCCTGAGTACTTCGGAAGGCATGATAAGCCGGTATTCAACCCGTATTGGGCCAGCATGGAGGTGTTAAGACCCAACCTCCTCACATGTTTCTCCCGTGGAGCAAACGAGGAGGAAGAGGAGTGGATGTGTTACTCCTGTGCCAATAAGTGAGACGTATATAGGCGGTTTATAATTATAATGATTATTTTGCTTCGTTTTCTTGTTCAAAATATTTTCCTTATATTATATTCCAACGCAACGTAATGGCGGATTATAAATTTGACTTATAGCCTTTTTCGTTTATACTGATATAAGCTAAAATTTATGAATGTTTATTTGTTTGAAAATGTTGTACTATAATGACCTTAGCTCTATGTAAATGTTTATGTTTTATCAGTGAAACTTTTTCTTTCTTTTCGGTATACGTATTCCCTCCTTCATACAAGTTGGGGTACATCAAGAGGCGTGAAAAGGCTTTAGAGCCGGCAAGGTAGAGCTAAGACAGTATATCCTATTCCTCCTCCTATTGTTTATCATTAGACGAAGTCAAGTCATCTGTTTCTTTTTTAAATAAATAACTGAATGTTCTCAAAAATGAAAGTTACCACAAATATTTTCAGAGAAGCGTAACCTTCTTATAACCGACGAGGTATTCCACTTAACATCTCAGTTAGTGTAATCTATGACAAGATCATAATTTAAAACAAATTGCATATAACGACCTCCATATACAGAGCGATGACTTTATCAACATAATAAGATACCTTATACTTAACATTTAGCGGTCAAAATCAGTCATATGTGAGCACACTTATAAAATATTATATTTTTTGTCATACCAAAATACATATTCATTAAGTGATAGGTATCTATGTTTGGAAACAGCTGTGAAATATGAAGTATTAATTATTTTTTATAAATAGAGTTGGAATGAATCATGGCTTGGATACAATGAAAATGTAATAAGTTTACTGTTCGCATTTCAATGCAAATGTAATTAATATAATATATTTAATCAAGCCGAACTATTTGTACAATTTGCACAATGCAGATGAAATAAGTTATCTCCTTTATTAATTTGCTAACGAAATGCTTGTTGCATTGCTTCTTGTAACTAAATTTAACTGAAACTTTTCTTTGTGGGGATTTCGGAAGGCATGACGATTTTTATTGCTTAGAGGCTTAGATAATCAGTTGGTGAATTGAGTTTTTTGATAAAAAGAAGGTTCTGCATTTATATACTATATTTGGACTAGTGATCTTCATCATCTTCATCATCATTTCTAGCCAATATGACGTATATTAATGATTATGATGCCACTGTTACGCATAGGTTTGAAGTCTAAAGAAATACTGTTGCTTTTAGTTATACGTAATGTTTGTTTAATGAGATTACATCGTAGATACCTTTGTCATTACGATCTTTACATTGGGCATTGAGTCCATTAATGCCTTTCCGGGAGCGATAATTTTTTTAATGACCAAATTACTATGCACCAGGACTTTCTTATCAGGACAAAACCACCTGTAGATTTACGAACAGATAGCGTATGGTATTTATATTCAATAAGTATGTTTTAAATAAACTTTGATTTTATTTCTAATTATTTATTTCTTTGTTAACACCAACGAGATTTATATTTTTATATTTACAAAAATACAAAGAACAAGATTTGATCTGTATGCAATCTTAATTAAAGCTGTAACATTTTTCTATCATTCATTAATAAACATGACAAAACAACAAAAACAAAATAAAAACGCTAACCAATCATTTAAGATAAATACAATTATCCATCCCGTATTGTATAAAAATTAAACACTCATAAATAATTAAAATATAACCCAATTAATTTGTAAATATAACATCATTATTGGTACTCAATTATAAAATAAAATAAAATATGACCAATAGTTTACTATAATGTAGAGTAATGAATTCGTATTAATTAAAAGAAAAATGAGTTGAGTATATTAATTTCATTTTTATAGCAGATTTTTTATGTTAAAGTTTATTGTAAATATTTCATAAAATTATTGCTTGTAAAATTACTTTAGTCTATTTTTATATAATTACAAAGTTATACTAATAATATTTGATAGTAAATTTAATTTACAGGTTCCGCAAAAACTGTTACGTAAAAGCTGCTATGATTAGTCGAACGACAACATGAATGTTTTCAATTCTGAACATTAAAAATATAAACCGACATACGGTGGCGGCACCGCGACCCGTTTCCAAAATCCAGCCTCGATTCATCGCTTAACTCTAAACTTGAGCTGTAACTCTATATAGCAAATTAGATCTTTAAAATATATGTTTTCTTATTTAAAATCTATGTTAAGTAGGTATTTGTATCCGTCGATATAGTGAACTAATTCTTTCATAGACTATAATTAATT
The DNA here is from genome assembly GCA_943193645.1 of Acentria ephemerella. Taxonomy (NCBI): domain Eukaryota; kingdom Metazoa; phylum Arthropoda; class Insecta; order Lepidoptera; family Crambidae; genus Acentria; species Acentria ephemerella. The sequence continues at coordinate 2,674,829 of OW971887.1, forward strand.
TTAAGTTCAGTGCTTTGCTTGAATTCTAAGTACAGATTACTTATAACATTTTTTCGTATTTCAAACCAACTTATATACTTTTCAAAAAGTGACGTCAAAAAAAACGAACTTCGCAAAGAAATTGTAAGATAAACTTTCTGTAAATTTGTTAACTGTTACATTTCGACGGTTCGACAGAATTTTTACTGAAAATAAAGACAAAAATATATGTCGTTAATACACTTAACCAATAAACTTTGTTCATTTGTTGTCGATCGCACACAACTATACTATATTATTGTAGCAAAATCTTGTCTAAACCAGTTATATATAACAAAAAATGTAATAAAGTTATTACATGTTTAGTAGAGCTGAAGATTTTTGATCGAACAGATAAATGAAGAAACAACGATACTATCAGATACGTGTATTATGTACAATCACTCTTAGTGTGAAGAAATCTGTTTTAATAATAGTATGGTGTGAACAATGGTATTATACTAGCTAATATATATGCTAAGACTAAAGTTATCTTTAATCTATTACTCAATTACCTATTAAAACCTTTAAATGCCGTAAGCTTTTTGCTAGGAAACCGCAAAAACCGCATCAGTGTTAATAAAATTTGAACTCAAGCGAGATAAAATACAATTTGAAAAAAAGACTTAGCCAGTGGAATTTTCCACTTATATATTAAGTTTCGTCCATTTCAACACTTCCAATTTAAGCTTCGCAGATAAATGTTACCTACAGATCGCAGATTAATGTTAGGTTGTAAAGCTTTATGTTTGAATAAAATGTTCTACTATTGTTTCTTTATTTTAAAAAGAAGGAATTACGTATCCAAAGTCTGGTACTCTTGGTACCCTCTTGGCGACTGTTCATCATTTAAGTTCGTTGTATCCTAGATAATCAAAGTTATACATGGTTCAAAAAATAACGTTATTTTAAATATGCACACAACACTATTTGCTTAAAAATTTCAATATCCATCTAATAACTCGTACTATAACGAACAAATATTTTTGTACGCAAAGCAATGTTTGTTATAAAAATCAACAGTCAGATACGATCTCTGAAAAGTCTACAGCCGTTAATTTAATTTTAGTGAGATAGGTAAGTACTAAAGACGGCATGAATCATAATATAGTTGATGGAAAAATCGACGCTATTACAAATGCATAAGATCTTTTTTAATACTTAGAGTTAAGCTTTGTTTGCGTTCGACTGTATGTGCGTATTCGAGCACAAAACACAGCCCACGCAACGGTACTTGTATTGAAAACGACCGAGAAGTTTCTATTGCAATTAACTTCTTTAAAACTAGCAAATTAACTTTACTAGATTTTTTGGTTTAATTTTAAGTTCTTACAAATATTTTATTGATTCGAAGAACATAAGCTTTCAAAGGAAATGGTAGATAATCGTATAAATTACATACTATTAAATTATCTTAACGTTTTCTTAATTCGTTAGCTGTTCTTGGACTTGAGATGGTAAGTGAAGATAAGGCTCAATCACAGTGGAACTGGCTATTTGTTGCGTTGGCAACTGTTGTGTTGCGGCAGTTGGAGGTAAGATTTACCTCCAACTGCCGCAACACAACACTGCTATTAACATTATTCTTATTGCTCTAGACTTTGGTATAATGATGTTAGCTAGGCAGGCGGATTTAGCCCTACCGCTATATATATTGATACGTTTTAAAATGCATCGTTCAGCAAAAAGTGGGAGGATTTCCGCACGGTATCAATTTAATACGTCTTAAAATTAGTCGAGTAATTATAAATTTACTTATGTTGACATCGGTCGACTATTTTGGTGGTGGTGCTCTTTATCAGCGTATAGTGGGTCTAAATAGTCGATCGGATCCAATATAACACTCAAGGTTTGACTGCTGTGCTGGGACAGCGCGGCAACAAAACGCCGGATGTGCCGTGGGCGGCTCGCTTGTCGCATTGTCATTCAAAAGAGCCGTGCTTTTTTAGTGTGACCAATATATTTGTTGCAGTTGACTGACAGCTCCAATCGTAAATGCAAGTCTGTTAGCTTTTACCCGACCGCCAGCTTCGGAGTTGAGAATTGAAACTAAACACTCTGTTTATACGTAATGTAAATAAATAAATTTCTCACACTCAAAAAATAGTAAGTTATAAGTATATTAAATATATGATACAAAAATACGAAGATCTGCTCCCACTGAGACTCGAATCTGAGACCTCTGGATATTTGATCAGACGGCTGTCTTAATATGTTATTTATTAAATAAGGAAGCAGCAGTATTGATGAGATCACATCATAAAAGAATTTATAATTGGGACTTATTCGTCAAAACTTACATCTACAAGTCAATGCATTTAGAACAAAATCGATGTTTTTAAAATTTTTGATTGTCTGTGTATTGTTGATGAAGGATTACTATTTTAATCACACCTTAATTTTAGAAAAATATCATAATCAATTAAATTAAAATAGATACAACACTGGCATGGTGGTTCGAATATTCTAGTTTTGATAACGAAAAAAAAGCAAGTAACATTTCTCTCCTCAATAAATTCACAAATATTGAAGGTAAAATATTATTCCCTTTTTTTTCTTCTCTCTTTTCGTCCTCTTTCTTTTCCTTCTTCTTTCTTCTCCTTTTGCTCTCTTTATTCCACTCTATTTCTTTTATTAATTCAAATCTTACATTTATTATATCCTAATATTATCTATCGGTATCCACCAGCGTCGTGGTAGTCTCTGTCGCGACCTCCGATGAGTAGACTTCTTGATGTATTTGTTTAGCTCTAAGTGTTACTGCATTTTCTTTGTACCAAAGAGAAAAAAATCTGTTCTATTGAACCATGGAATTTTTAAATTTGGAATGATTGGTCTTTGGATGGGTTAGTCATAGTAGTGGTGGTACCTAACTCCTCATTTGTTTGTCCCAAGTCGGTAGTAAAAAGTGTGTATGATATAAAAGTATAAATGACATATTGTCAACAAAACATATAACTAATTGAAACGACAGTATAAAAGTTATTTAAACGACATCTTGTCTTTATCTGAAGTAAAGAATAGGTGATTAAAAGATTTATTCAAAGTACAATCTGCATCATAAATCACAGTCACCCCAATAAAACGAATAGAGTGACCAATTATTTCTTGTACTGTTATTAACAAAATTGCCAACCTCTCTCCATCATTTAAACCTACGTATTACCATTGATAGCGGTCAGCCTCTTCCGGGATGTTTTTAATACCATATTTTTCCGAATTTTTCATTGAATACTAAATATGTGCAGCCACACGGCTATCACAAACTGGTATTAAAAAATAGTTCAGACTTTTCATTATAAACTTCACAATATTAGTGAAATTTTGTGTCATGAATGAACCTTAAGTTCAAAAGAAATAAGAAAATGTATTGCGTGGATTTCTCTAAGTGTCTAAAGGATCTTAACTCAGAACAAAGAAGGCGGAGATTTGTATAAAAATATTAATAATATGTTTTTTAACTTAAATTAAAAGATGAAATGGCTGGTGACCGTTATTTGTACAGTTGATATAACTAGGTAAGTAATCTAGGTATTATTTAGGATTATGTTATCACCTCCTTAAGCCAATGAGCCGTTGGTACTAATTTGTCTTTAAATAATCTGTAGACTTTTATTGTACTACAACATCTTTAGCTTCGACGTCTGTCGATTATAAAAAAAAATCCATCGCAGGTCTGACTGATGCTAAAGTTTCAATGGTATTGTAACAACTATGAATGTCAAATTGTAAGTAATTTTTATCGCTATCGCAGTAAGTAAGAAGGCAGTTATATGCACTACGACACTTAGTATATTTCCCCATGTAGGAAGATATGTGCCCAGCGATGGGACGATTGTAGGCTGTTAATGTTGTCTACCGCCCACCTGCGTACATATAATATATATATATATTGAAGTATACAGTAATTTCTGCAGTGAAATCCAAGTTACAGTCAAGTATTTTATGTAGTATAGTAAGACGTCATTTCACGGGAAGTGATCGATCTGAGACACTATTCTTTAAGCGTTGAACCTTTAAAGTATAGTACTTTAAAGGACTTAGGCGGTACCGCGAGAGCGTTGCGGAAGCGGGAATTTTGAAATGTACGAGTTACCATGGACAATGTCTCATAGAAACTGACAGCCGTTTACGGTACCGCTGTCCCGTGGTAGCAGTACCCCTCGGTTCGATACTTTATAGTGTTATAAAGTCATAATGTTTTGCCAATACTGACCGTCATTTTCTATTCGAGTGTATAATGGTTCATCGAACTCAATCAAGATTCCCTACACGCGGCCTCTAGCCGAAATAATAGGCCGTAAGCGTGAACCTTTGATCAGACTACAATGGTCTATAAATATTGAAAAAAAAGATAATCTATTGGATTCGTTTGATATTCTAAGGTTATAGTTACTTTGTATTCGTACGCTCCTTTTGTAGTAAGGCGATGACATAGTTAAATATATGATCAGTAAGTATCTACTAAACAGAAGAAGCTCTTTATCATTATCATCAGCCTTTATACGGCACACTTCTAGGCACAGGCCTTCCTACATGAGAGGGACGCAAGAGGAGTTAGGTACAAAACAATCCCCCACTACGTGCGGTTTGGTGGTGGTGGGGCTAACAATCGGGACCATCAGCTTAATTTGCCTTCCGAAGCACGAGGACGAGGACAAGATAACAAATTTAACCTTGAGTTTCTTTGTTTTTGCTATCGAAGCCAGAACGTTAGAACCACTACGCCAAGGAGCTCCCCCTTATGGGGATTAACTGTTTAAATTTTGTAATATAATGATGACGTATCTACAGTCATCAGTATCTCAAAGATTATAACTCTTTTCATTTCTTTCTTTCAATAAAGGTCGAAATTGTCCCACATTTATTCATTTCATTATTCATAGATAATGAGAGGAAGAGGAAATATTTAGTGTTGGATAAGGTATTGTCAGTAGGATACGTATGGTAGTCTTTATTAAAATGTCAAAATATGCAGTTATATAACCTTGAATACGTTGAATAATAAATTCAGTTTTCTTAATATCAGATTTGTAATGGAAAATATAAAAAATTGAGTGAATACTATGTATATAATGAAAGATGTTTTTTTTTCATTGTCCATATCAAACCTAATTCTCGAAAAGAGTATCTCTAAAGAAGTTCTATTGTGGGCATATACTGGCTAACGGAACCGGTTTAAAAATGGTGAAGATTTTATGTTGAAACAAACTGCACGTATAACACGACAAATCCGAGATAGTTATGCTTAAATCAAAATGATTTTCTAACTAATTTATGTACTAGCCGCAATTCGTGGAATATTAAATTTCTATGAAGACCAAATCTTCTTGATTATACAAGACGTCAAATGTAAAAAGATGTTATACTCTTCCCTTATTTATTGTGGATCATAAAGCCATCCACGGTATTATAGCTCAATTGTTTCCCGAAGCTCTTGACGCTTTGCATGCAATACAGTTGGATTCAGTGTTGGACGTAACTTGTCCTTGCTGAATTAATGATACATTCAACAGTAATGGTGCGTGCACATCTTATGACGCACCCCGAACACGCCTGAAATGCGATTGCGTTTGCGACCTACTCGCAATTAGGGTCTTATGCTTCGTTGTGAATGATACTTATCAGATATGATCGTATAATCAATGTTCCGTGGAGATTTGTATTGCTTACAACTGTTTTCCGTTTTATGTTTGATTATGTATGACTTCTTTATTGCAAGGAGAAATCCACCTAGGGACCTACCCGCCTAAGTGACGAGTATGTATGGGGCTCGCCAAGCATCTGATAACAGCACAGGGAAGACCCACTAAAACTCCCCGGTACTCCATTCAATTCGCGGATGGGACCTGGTTTCTGCCGAAGCAATCAATAGTTGATGTGACAATTTATTTAGTACATATTTAAATTTGATAACTGGGACAATTTGTACATACCCGGTTAATACCCACTTAAAGTTATCACTATTACCTTGAATTACATTTGTTTATTTTTCTCATACATATTCCGTGTTATGACGATTTAAAAGAACTTAGTAAATGAGTATATTTTGACTTTGATTTTGACTTACTGGTGCTATCTTCTTCCGAGGCTGACTATACATCCTAAGTCTGCGTAGAAACTGTTTCATTTGTTATGCTTTACGTACATAAATTTTTAAAAGAAGATCTAACATTTGATCTTTGATCCTAATAATAGTCGTGGGTTCTCTTTTATTGCTAACTACCGAGTTACCCAAACAAGAAAGGCCAAGGGTGCGCCTTGTCGTGTACGCGTTCGTGACTCGTTCGTACACGTACAAACTCGCTATGGAGTCGTAAACTAACTCACTATCTCAATACGAGCTGTGGGTGTAAACGAATGTCATCTTACGCTGCGAAGCGTGACTAGTTTTATGATGTGTAATATCTACTAGGGATCAGTAGGAGACTTTAAATTTGTAATCAGTAAATAATTTTGCATACAATTTTATACGACGGGCAAATGGCTAGTACGTTGTTGCCTCAAACTACGTTAATAATACACTGGCCTGAACGCTCCCAATTTCATGCTGAAGACTACATATTTTAGAACACCTTGGACTCAAGAAGCTCAGGAACTTTTAAGTAGTTGAGCAGTAAAGTTGTGAGGTTCTAGGTTGGCATAAATCGCATTACGATGTATTGAGATTATTATCCTGTTTCACAAGATTGTATAACCAAGGACAAATCAATAGAAAGCATTATGGTGATAGCAAAGTCTTTACTTAGCTATCCTGCTGCTCCCAAAACAACGATTCCTCAAGACTGGCGACATAACCGAATAAAACAATATTTTGTCGAGCCGCGTTATACTGTCGGACACCTCTATCTCATTTAATACCAATTGAGTTTGGATTACCGCTTTACAAATTAAATTTTTACATGTAGTAATTTTATGTAGCTGTGTTTGGCTGAGCAAGGGCTTAACTTGCTTCAGCAAATTGTACAAAAGGCGACGAACTACCAGGCTTAACATTAAATTTAATATTATATGAAGAGTTTGCTGGCAGAAACAAAAGGAACATGAACCATAGGAGCCAAAGCCATCACACAAGCGATTTATTAATATTAAATTAATTTTAAAGCTTATATTTGTCTAGAATTCATATTTCATGTAAATGTAAATGTAATTACAAATACTAAAAGCTGAGAGTTTTTTTCGCCGCTTCTTCTCTGCTCCTACTAGTTCTTTGAAGTATTAGTAGGGTTTAATAGGATTATGAACATTAGTTTAGTTTTAATTTTAATATAGTTAATTTAATACTTAATTAAATTTTAAAACTGGAACAATTTACAAATACCCGGTTAATAACCACTTAGTTATCACTATTACTAGTGCTATATCTTTAATTATATTTATTTATCTTTCTCAAGCATATTCACTATTACGACTATTTAAAAGAATTTACTAAATGAGTAAAAATATTTTGAATTTGAGTATGCAACAATTCAACAATGCATACAACGTATAAAGGATGCAATGAGAGACACGTGCAGAACCTGATACTGCACTATATGCTCTTCCTCTTGTAACAATGATTGTATTCTTCCCCTTCCGTAAATAGAACGCCACAATCCTGCCTCCTGTGACGAGGTCGTTCTCTTTACTGCTTCACTCTATCAGACATACTCCAATTCTTGTGCCACTGGAGCGCGAACTCCAGGTCCATGTATTTGGGTCCAGCTAAACCCATTCATCATCTTCATTCGTAGGTCTTCTTCATGCATCAAAATTTGCTATGATAAGATCCTTCGTCCTTCAACAGGCAAGTTTTAGAGTTGGGCCTTGCACTGCAGCTTAGCAACCCATATTGGGCCAGCGTAGCTCAGCAGTGGAATTAGGGGAAGTTGGTTATGACGATGATTTATCTTAAAATGTATTTTTCATATTTTAAGGACAAGGAATAAAAGAAATATTCCATAGTTAATCATTCAACTTCTTTTTAATTTAGGTTTCCAAAAATATTATATGACCTTCAAAAATAGAGAAGTGATGGTAATTTCACTATAATTAAGCACCGAGTATTTATCAGGCTACTTTTTAAATCACACAACTTCAAAGATAAAGTGTAAGTATATTTCTATACGTTGTATTAATATAAATGAGAATCAAGTTTATAAATCATGGCAAAATACGAAGTATTAGGTAACGTATTAAATAAAAAAATAATGTAATGTACATTTTACAGCAGATGAAACGGTTCATTTTAATCTTAAAGAACTATAAGGCGTTGCAATAAGAACGTTTTTGGCTCTAACTGTATATATGTCGTAGCTGTACAACATTATGTCTTTTCAGAATTTATAGCTCGTTTTCTCAACCACGATCAAAATGACTATCTTTTAAATTTAAGCTGTCATAAAATAGAGATCGCTTGACGTTGGATGGGGTCAGGACGGGTCATTCGCCGTTTTTGGTTGCTATGCTCTCTGCGTTGGCAAGGTTGCCCATTATTTAAATGTTTTATACGTTTCGTCTTTAAGCGAATGTTAAATAATTCTATGTTTTAATAACTTAACGGAAACAGCGACTGACTATACTCGTAGTATTAAATGAAGTTTAGCATTTGTTAGATTTCAAAAGTTTAAATAACTTAATATGTAGAATGATAAAATAGAAAAAATATGCTGAAAAACTTTTTACAAACATCCCGCGATCTATCCGCATCTTAGCCTTCTGGTAGGTAGATTGAAGATCTATATTAGAAATTTATTACAAACGTGTAACTTAACACGTCATGTAAAACTTGCTGTATGTATGGACAGAAATGAATTCATCTCTAAGCAGTTAAAGAGAATAATTTCTCAGTTTGTGAAATGTCAGAAATCTTTTACACCATGAATATTTTCAATAGAATCTTTGAAGCCTTAGTTCTGTTTAGGTCGCGTTACACTATGGCGGTTTGAAACTATAAGAACATACAAGGTTTATTTTATACATACTGCATAAAATGAACCTTATATGTATGATTTTCCAACCCAAATAAAATCAAGGGTCTCGAAGCGAATAAACAGACGTCCGACGTCATTTGAATTTTCTAATTTGTTGTCTTATTGAGCTTACTACGCTTTTTAAAGATATCAACTACTTAGGCTTCATAATTTGATTTCATCAATTTCTTATTGAAAAAGAATTAATAACGATGGAGATAATTTAAAATAATATAGTTTATCCGATGCCAGCAGAATCGACAAAAAGTAAGGTAAACTAAAGGCTGAGAGTTTCTTACGCCTCTTCTTCTCTGCAGCTACTAATTCGTCAAAGTGGTAGTAGGGTTATTTGGGAATATGCATACTAGTGTTAGTTTTAATACTTCTTACTGGAACAATTTGTAAATACCCGGTTAATACCCATTTAAAGTTACCACTATTACCTTTTATTACATTCATTTATTTTTTCTCACACATATTCCCTGTTATGACGATTTAAAAGAACTTAGTAAATGAGTCTATTTAAATAAAGATATTTTGACTGACTATGGTACACAACTTAATAGTTCTTCAGAAGTATATATCTTGTCAGGTCACTTATAGCTGTATAGTAACTTTTAAATAATAATACTGAATAAAATATTTTTGAGATCTACTTAAAATTATGCTGCTTACCGACTCCCTCAATGTAAATCACAGTAAAATTCCAACTAAACAGTTCCACAAAGCAAATTCTCGCATGTCTTAGTCGTTCGCTTTGCTATAAAAAGCACTATTCACGTACAAAATTGGCCTCTTAACATAGCCACGTTTATATCTCAGGACTGTCACATAGGTATCTTTTATAGTACATAAAAACATATAACTAACCAAATAGAAAAAAACTGAAAAAACAAAGTGTTTGAATATTATTTATAATTTAATATTCAAGTAGAGGCCATGCTCACAAAATTAAAATAGCATAGAGTCAGCAACATATTATGACGTCATACATGTATATTTATCGACTTCACTGACTTTGAGTATGGTTTGCAAAAAAACAAAAATATTTTCTTTTTATAATAAGTTTATTTTGTGGTTGGTTTTTGTTGTTAGTTATAGCTATCTTCACATATGTACTAGATAGATACAGCTAATCATCATATCAGCTGAGGAACGCCCTCTGATGGACATACGGTTCCCCATAGAACTTCATACCGATTGTATGAAGTGCTATGGGGAACCCCCCCCCCCCCCCCCCCCCGGCAACTAGTCCTTGCTGTAACTGAACTGTCTTGTGAGATTGCTGTAAACGAACCAGTCTCGGTTCCATGCTTCATTATTGGCAACCCTAGAATATGCTGTGATTTACATCTTTCTGAAAGCAAAAGTAATGCTTATTTAGAATATATATTTTATGATATAAGTACATTACGTTTCATCAAAATTCGACCTTCATTCGTAGGAATGCAAATATTTGCCCTAAAATATAATGGATAAAACTGATTATGAGTATTATTTTTAAAAAACATGACATAATTTTTTTTCTTCATTTTTGTTATACTTTTAAAAATTCTTTAAAGTTACACAATAAATAAAAATAATGTATCTATGACTCTGAAAAACTCGAGACAGACGTTCAGCCTTTCTCGACTTTTCCAGATAAACCATCAAATAATTTATCAACCATTCGTTAAAGTACTAGGAAATTACTTAAGAAGATATGGATTATCGATAGAAATAAAAATAATGCATGTAAAAACCAAACATTTCAATAACTTTGACAGAACGATGACTATCGGTTCAGTTAGTAAAAAAAATAACATATATTTTAACTTAAATATAGTACTTAATTTAGTCACGATAGATAAAACAACACAATGGTTAAAAAATAAGTAGGTTTCACTCTAACGAGCATTTTATGTTCAACAGATTGCAGGTATCGTTATTTAAAAGCAAAATAGACATTTTCTTATCACACGTTGTTAAACAAGTTCGAAGATCTGTTACAATGTCGTGTCGTGTTGTTTGTATACATACATACTAATATGTACCTTCGTTGAAGACTAGAGATTCGTTTAAGATTTTACCTACAAGAAAACCAGCGATTATAAGTTAACTGTCAGTTTTTGACATTACCTCCATATAGTGAATGCCAAGAAGCCACCTTTAAATAATTATCGCTTTTTTAAGTATCGGTGAGAAAATTTTTAATACGTTTAAATATATATTTTTTTTAATAAAGATTGCTTTCGCAGGCTTTAGGCAAGAGTAAAAATCATTTTTTTATCAGTGAAAAAGTCAAAAGCGATGGGTTTGTTTCGCATAAATGTACCCTCAGCTAATGACCTTGATCATATATATATTACCAAAGCAACCATTTTTTTTCAGAATTTTAATTGCTATTCTATTGTATGTCGGGTATTCCTAACGGAGATTTTATATGTATATACATATAAAATATTTGGGTCATACTTTCTTACAGTGTCGTATTCAAACTATGCAAATTCTAAGCACCAATTTCTCACAAAACATACGCCTTAACTCCCAACAAATAAAAAAAATTAAACCACTGAGTTAATTGACACACCCACAGATGATTTAATTTACGAACATGATAATGTTGCATTGGAAAGCGTAACAAGACGTTTAAAATGCGCGGACGGAATCAGGGCGGGGTACTAGAGACATTATTTATTGTAATTGATCTGTTTACACCAACACATTTATTCAGGCGTATATCTGACACACAGAGCTCTAGCTTGAATGCGCAACTGTTTATCCAATATGTAATTTCTGCATAACAACGACCTGACAGTGCAAAATACCTCCCAAAGAGTAGAACGAGTAGAACGAACTAGTTATTATTGCTACATCATGAACTTTTTGGCCATGGTATTAAAGTTCAATTCATAACAAAACTAGATGCCAGCCCTAAATTTAATTGAAATTCAGATGTTTATAATACACCTCATGATCAAGGTTGAGGATGCCGATGGAGGCAGGTGGCGTGGACCATTTCTGCTTGCAAACCGTATTTTAATATGATGACGATAGCTTATCTCGATACCCATATCGTATATAACTCCATGTCACTTGATGAGAACAACTTGTCGTGACAACTTGGACTAAAAGCTTTCCATACACCCCGGAGGAGCTCATACTGGCAAATTTTAATTGCTCCATCACGACCAACCATGAAAAAAGTAGTTTTAAATACATCAGAGCGCTGGAACCAACCAGATGGAGATACGAAATAGATAAATCCCTACAGGGCACACTATAATAAGTTGAAATAATTTCATAAAATGCAAAAACAAGTCATATTATTTAGCTTAAGCGGGATATTCGTAAAGTTGAAACAGAATAGGATGGTAAGCAGGGCGACTAGATGTAACTTGTAAGAGAAAAGCTATCATGCCCCTTGTTGATGTTCGTTATAATTATTATTTCTTGTAGAGTCCCCTTTCAGAGAGGTTATAGGACCTTCAGCCTTAATTCTTAACAGAACAAACAGTGACATGTAATTATCGTCAAGAAATAGTAATTTTCTATCAAGTGTGTTGAACTTCTTAGCTGTTTAACACTGTGTATCTCATATTTAGAAACTGGTATCTAAGTTGTGTAAATTTACAACTTATCTAAGTTAAAAGACGATTCATATGCACATTTCGGGCGCGGCCGCCCATGAATGCTAAAACTCATTTTATGACTTACCCAAAGAATTCGTCTTCGTATCAAAAGCGAATAATAATTTATAAATCGTATATATACGATAATGTGTCGTTGGCAGAATAGCAAGCGAGCGTAGGCTTATTATTCTTGTGGCGTTTTAAAAATAATTTAGTTAATCGACATTCGATTACTTTTAATATATCCTGCCAACATAAAATCGTCATTGTGCCATATTTGCATAAGTGCCCGTTACCATCATCAACAACTTATATACGTGCCACTGCTAAGCACAGGCCTTCGTAGATGGGAAAATATACGAGGAGTTGGGGCCATAAAACGCTACTAACTCTGACGTAATGGTATTTGTTTGTCGTAACAACCGAGACCAACATTTAACATGCCTTTCGAAGTACTGAGATGACAATTTAAACCATAAAAGTGTTTATGTGTACACAATAAATTGTTAAATAAATATAAACGAACCTCTAAATTGTTGTACTGAAACACTGCCGAATGACAAGGTAGAGGTTCTGTACCACCTTTTCGTATTTTCTGTGCTTTGGTGTAAATCCCTTGTCTCTATAAAGTCAAACAATCAAGTAATTCTTTGAAATTGATAGGTTTTTTGCGTCGGTTAGATCAACAACTTTTTTTCTCGCATTTAATTAAAAAAGGAAATAAAAATTAATAAAGGATACTTTGTTCAATTTTAATTTTAATTATTTAGGAATCAAATATGTATGAGAAATATAAACAAATGTAATTAAAGGTAATAGTGATAACTTTAAGTGGGTATTTACAAATTGCAATTGTATTGTTGTTTGTGGGTATTTAGAATTTAAATATGTATTAAATAATTATTTTAAAATTAAAACTAAAACTAGTATGCATATTCCCATTTAACCCTACTACCGCTTCGACGAATTAGTAGCTGCAGAGAACAAGCGGCGCAAGAAACTCTTAGCCTTTAGTATTTATTTTGATTTTACAAATGAGGTTATCACAATGACTCCCTGTTTTTTGCTACTAAAGAAAGCACTTTGTATCTGAATATTTACATTATACACATGCTAAAAAGTAATAATTCCACAGTAATTTTTAACTTGAAATTCTCGTTTTAAAAGACATTTAAAATGGTACATTAAAAGGATTTTATAAAACGGCATAGTATAAGGAACGCGCTGATAACTCCAAAGTGACTTTAATTAGTAACAAATAACAAAAGAAAATTACAATAATATTTGGCATCTTAAAAGTGAGTGGGTCTATAACAAAAAATACTTAGTAGTTAGTAATAACCAGTAGTGACAAAGGAGTCTGGTTTTATTAATAAAACAAAAGAGAATCGTGACTGGCAGTGACACATACGTACAATCGTTGACAGAAAGTGTTCATAAGAAATCTAAAATAATCAAATACACGTGCTAAACCTTTAAAGTGCAGTATCCCTAGAGTAAATTTCAATCGAATTGCACCGTTTCCATCGTGTTTATCGGACGGATGGTTTTGGTGGATTTTTTAAAGGAATTCTTTATTTCGGAGGAACTTTGGCGCTACCCTTTTTAAACCAGATCTAGATAAGTTTCTACTTCTTGTAATGTGTAAGAAATATCTTAATTTTTTTTCACTATATTCATACCTATGTAACGATTTAAAATGGACGTAAAAAACGTATAGACGACAAAAGACGTTAAATGTATTATGTATACGACATTACACTGGCGCGCGGCGTTCGACTAATTAAATGCACTATTATAATCAATTAAGTTTGTTGCCATATAGCAATGACTGATAGGTGACTCAGCAGACCCTGGGGTGAATATGGCCCACTTCGAATGACACAATGGTACCTTGCAGACGGAATGGTAACAATGACGTAAGAGATAGACTTCTAATAAAGGTATTCAGTTATACATAATAATACAATCAGTTTTATAATAATAATTAATATTGATGTTAAAATTCCTAAGTGAATTTAATAACTTTTTGATTACTGACCGAAATTTAAAACTACTAGGTATGTACAATAATATATCAAATGTAGTGAAAGTGTCGACGCCATATATCGAACGTCACCTACACGACGCATCGAGAAACGATTTTGAAAGAATCCCATGAAAGAAGTCTGTTCGGACCGCGAGTTATAATCAATTTGATTTGTGATCTAACGATAATTATTTTTAATTTTCTTTGTAATTATACGCAAATAAAAATAATCCAACAAGAAATTTAATGCCTCATAGGGTAGTAAAGAACAAGCAAAACTAAACCTTATTACAGGAGTATTATGGAAATAATTATCAAAGTATAGTTACGAAGTTTAATTTCCAACTCGCACCAATGCAATGTAAAGCATATTTGTAGTTTTAGCATCAAAGTTTTAGTTGCCACTGTTTCTAGTGCTTACTAACAACTATTTAAAATTGCCATTGCATGAGAAATTGAATAAATTTGATTATAGAAAACTACACTTATATCCGCTCTTAAAAAATCCTACGATTTTGATCTTAACTCAGCTCTAAAATTTGATATAATTCAAGTTATCAGACATATTGGTGTAAATATGTACGCATAAATATATAGACACGAAGAATGTTCATTACTTTTGCCGTGCAATCAGATGTTTTGAAATTGATCCGGCTGTCAAAATATTGTTGCAGGTGATCCATCTGACCTGCCTGTCTGACCCTGTGACCTTACACGGGTCACAAAATGTGACCCCAGCGATCTGTGGTATTCACGATTCATTTGCAGTGAAATATTAAATATACTTTATTAATAGTATTTTAGTATAATAAGGACTTGGGTATATAGTCATTTATTTTACAATTATTTTGATTTGTACATAAACGGAGATAAAATTGAAATTTGTCTTAAATATTTTATTTTAATTTATTGAGATTTGAGTATATCGCATACTACCAGGATATTCGATACAATTAAACTTCAATTAACTTTATCTTGATTGTAGTATTTATACATATTAACAGGTTTAAAATATTTTATTAAAAATAAAAATACAAATTAAGTCTCCAATAGTATCCGTCATCATATTCTATATCTATATTATAGTAACAGTGTAATTGTTATTCATGAACCGATTTAAATGAAAAATAATCATCAAAATGAATTAACAATATTGAAGTTTTGACTAAAGGTTTGAAAGTATTCAATAATACGATATTAATGACTAGTGTTTAAAATTTAAATTAAGCAATAAATTCTGACAATGCATACTAAAATATTTTATCATAAACATCGCAACACGTATATCAATTAGACGATGATGAATAATCTAAGCTTAATATTGCGCGATAAATATTTGACTGGGATTATTCACGGGCACCCTATCGTAACATCCTGTACATAAGCTGAGCCATAAACAACTTCCGGAGCATTTTACTACCTTTAGAATGATAGTTACTCATTTGAATAATTGTTACAAAAAACGAAAGGCTGGTTAAATGATACTTTAGAACCACTTTGTTCGTCTTCAAGTCGCCATCTTGTTCGTTCGATAAGGTAGTGTGGTCATTGTTTAATGTCTTCGGTGCTTAAAGACGTTATTGACGTGTAGCATTTGTCATAAATAGTTCTTAGCATGTTCAAATGTAAGGACTGCGTATTAACACATTCAACGCCCAATAAAAATGCCCATATTTTCACTGTGGCGCAATATTTTCGATATTATTAATAATTTTATTAAATATTTTTTTCCAATAAAACATTAACTATTTCGCAACATTGAAGTGCCGACTGTGACTCCCTATGTATTATAAACATCAAATTACAATCTATTTAAGAACATTTCCAACAGCGCTACCTATCTATGTAGACCTTTAATTTGCGAACATTTATTTCTTGAAAGTATATAGTAAATATTTTTTATTTATCGGTGTTAGTGAACTTGTGTGAAAGCATAAAATTTTATGAAGAGAAAGTGTTTTGATACCACTGTAACGTTTCTTATTAGAAATTAATTACAAAAAAGCAAATGTCAACTTGAACGAAAATTTAGTTTTAACTTATTTGAATCGAACTTACACATAACGCAGACGATCGTTAGAGACAAATCAGATACGTATATTAAATGGTCATTAGGTACTTAAATATCCATCTACGGTGAAACGAAAAGGTGTGTTCTAAATTGTCAGATGCTAATTTATAATTGAATTAATGTGATGCCTCGGCGTCCAACTGCGACGCAAATATTCTGAGCTTGCTAATGTTGCCGGCCCCAGTTCAAACGTAGAGGTTAAAATAGCTTCGTATTCACTCGGCAGCGGGAGAAGTGTTAACATTTTACTTCAAAATAGCTCCTATTAACATTGAATAACTACGAAAACGAGATAAAAGTGTTACGCGTAAGTATTTATGATTGTACCTACATCATGAAAGTTTTGCTTTTAATAAAATTAGATTTTCTGTTTGAATTTATAATTAAATAAAATTAAGATTATACAATTATGATATGAATAATCATATTTCTGAAATTAGTATATTAAATAGTAGAATAAAATAAAATTCAAAGCAACCTCCTAATAATCAAACTAATCGTAGATTGATTATGGCAACCCAGAAAATATGACCTTTTAACACAAAGACGCAATTCCATATCACTAATTTGTTACCAATCCATATCAAGTTACCCGTAAATTATGGTTTGGTCAGAAAACACAATATTTGGAGATACAGGGTGACGGTGTGACTTCTGATAACTCCTCCTGGGGTCATAAATATCAAAAATCTAGTAGCTTTTTACTCAAACGATATCACTTTAAGGACTTTTATATATAAGGATTTACTAATGAAAGTAATATAGGGTTTGAAAGGTACTGAAATCAATTTTCGGTGGTTACTTTATAGTTCACACGAAGCAATCGAGTATTGCATACAAACTTGTACGAGGAGCAGTGATTCTTTATTAGGTTTGTATTTATAAAACTAAATTCATTATTTAAAACTAATTATTAAGCAATAAAAGTGTATCCTAGTAGTTGTAGAGTACTATACGATTATTAAAAGGAAAACATATTTTTTTAAATAAATGACCGACCTCAAAGTGCTTCCAAGCTTTATTTGAAAAATTATATGATATACAAATTTGTCAAAAAGCTAAGTATAACTATGCTTATATCGAAGTGCTTATGCTTGCGCAATAAGGGTATTTTCTCATAACGCTATTCAAAATAAGTCATATTGCATTGATTCTGGCTTACGATTATTTTAAGTAAGTATAATTTAATATTAGACTTAATCAAATATAAAAGGAAAACTACGTTGAGTGAATTGCTTGAATTTAGAATTAGATCAATGATTTTTTATTTGAATGGTGGCTTACACGTTTTACGTGTTATAATATCAATCCGATTTCACTTTATTTCGGATGACGTCGGACACTACATAGGTGCATTGATATTTTATGATTGCACCACTCATCATTTACTTTTACAACATTCTTGAAGAGATATCTTTCTTTAAGTACTGCATTGAACTCCTTGCTATAAGTATTATTAGAGATTAAAGTATAAGTAAATTTAAAACCGACAGAAATGATTTTTGACATGAACGGAAGGATGATTGCCATATGGTGTTACTTTTTATTGTTAATCGTAAAGCAAAAATTAGAAAAATATTTTTAAATCACTTTTTTCGACTTCATTAGTATTTAAGAGTATGAGTTTGTACATATAATGAAAAACAATAAACGATACACTACAAGTGCCTTCTTTATTTATAATACAGTTACACATGCAAGATCGTTTTTCTAACACCCTCTACATAGGTAAAAAGTATTAATTGCTTACTTGAAATGTGACACTCGCGGGAAATGTCAAAAGTCTGTCATGTCATGCGCTGGCGTTGCTTGAGATATATGGATTAGAAAAATGTGGAGTCCATCGACAAATATTGTCGGGAACATGAACAGTATTCTGATATTTACTGGCGAACTTACGGGTAAATATTTAAAATTAAATCGGCGTGTTACATGGTTATGAGAATGTGTGCTTGCCTTCATTCAGTGGCTATGTCGCTGCACAATAGTCGAATGAGTATTTTCACCAAAATCCTAGAATTTTGTTGACATATACAGTCTATTGGAAAAACTAGTGTTGTCCCCACAGCTTTGCCCACGAAACTGCACAATTCTAAAATCTTAGTTAAAACGTCACATATTATTTGTTTTGTACTATTTATCCGAACCGGTTTTCGGCAGTGACCAAAGGTTATGACCAAAACCTTTTCTGATGGCTAGATATGCGCCTGGTCCTGTGATATCAATAAGCCGTACTATATTACCACATCATACTTTTACATTATTAAAAGCAAATAAGCATAATTGAAAAAAAAATGTGATAGTTTGCTATAAAAATAAGTATATAGTTTGCTACAATATTATAATTAACATAAAAATTTCCCTTTGCTACTAGATTCTTGGCAGAATTACGTTTTCAGTTATTACGCAACAGCTCTAGCTATATATTTAACTTGTCACGTACCTATGTCTAAACATTGCCCACGTGGTGTGTGTTTGTGATGCGGCAGTGCGGCACTAAAAGAGTAATAAAACTAAGATACCCGGAGACCAGTGTCGTATCATGACTACAAGATTAGACCAGGGTTTACGACAACACTTCTCACGATATCGCATAAATTAAGATGGTTAAATATATCTTGCAAATGAATTTATGAAACGTTTATCTACGATGACAACAAATACTGGTTGTCGAATGGAAGCCAACGATATGACATCGTAAAACGTGCATTGTTTTACGACTTTCTTTATTTAAATAATTGCTTTTTTCTTGAATAAAGAAACTAAATATTTATCAAAAGAGTTTATGTAGCAATCGTTTGATATTCAATATACCCCAGTATGGAAGTATTTTTAACAATTTGACGACCGAATACTCTCACATTTTTACATTTGATTTCCACTTAAAATTTATATAGGTTGACGTCAACTACCATATAAATTTTAAGTGAGTACTATTTAAAATATAACCAGCGCTATTAGTTCAAGTATTCGTCTGTCAACATTAAATTTCTTATCCTTCCTTAGTATCACCTAACTAGGTTTGCGAGTTCACATTACAGATGATGACTGCCAGAAATATTGATTTTAGTGTTTTAACCCTGGGGAAGGTAAAGTAAAAGATTTTAACCTAAAAACGGGTTTGTGAGATACCCCCCTTTTAAGGTCAGAGCAGCCGATAGTATCATTAAATGAACTACTGTACTCCGTCTTCTCACAAATGAAGGGAAAAATATGATATTCCTTATAATCACAACCAAGTTAAGTTAAGTTAAGTTTATCAAGTTGTACCTTTACTCACAAAGAAGCTGTACTCTTTCTACTTATCTTCTGCGCAGTATCAAAACAACGGAAATCTTCTAAACCTGCTTAACATTTCTAGAAATCAAATATTCTATTATAAAATACAAATATTCTGTGCGTCTTATTTTAAATCCGCTGGAGTAGTCATTGTATAAATCTAACATTCAAAAGCTCTTACTATGCAAAACTATTTTCAAAACTTTTTTCTTAAATATCAAAGATAAAGAAAAGTATTCTCCAATGCGGACAACATTACGCTTCCTCTTGAAAAGATTATAAAACACAGCTTAGTTTGGGCAGACAACCTGCGTTGCCCTTTCTCAGGACCTTGTGCTAAGTTATACCCATTTCAAACTAGCAAACACTCATTTTAGACGCCCATTGCTAGAAATAGGTCTTTCCGAATTCTTTACTTGAATTTGGTGTAATGCCTCGCAATTTTCTATGGATAGTTAGTCAGACATGGTGTTTACAAAAATGTAAAGATACTAAGACTATACTGTATATAAGAGGAGAGCATAAACTACAACCATTTTGTTCCAGTTAGATGCAACTACATCCCTAGGGAATTATGTAGTGACTTTCTTAACAATAGAGTTGTAAATTGGTGAGCCAATGCACAATTGCCGCATAAACTAATAAAATACATAAGAACTCCACTAGTATCGCATCCTGTTCTTAAGTATCGGAGAACATATCTTGTGATAATTTATATTGGGTATTATATGTCTGTATAACACCCAATATACTTTATTATTTATTCTTATTAGATATTCAATATAATATGTACATAGTTCTAGAAATAAGTAAACATATTAGTAATAAATATTAATATTATTTATTCTTATATATATCCATGTTTTACATCGCAGAAACAGTACCCAATGGGAACTCAAATAATAAAATTCATTACATATAAGTTAGTATTTCTAGTAATCTTTGTTTGATATCTTTATTATTTACTATAGTTGAATATTTTTTTTATTGTTTTCCATTAAACGCAAAACTAGTTAAATAGTTCATAAACGTCGCTTAAGATCGGGTTTACTTATCTAATAATAACATCATGAATGTTATTATTAGATAAGTAAACCCGATCTTAGCTACATAATATAGTTAATATCATAAGTTCAAAGCCTTAAAATGACTCAGAGGTAGCGTTGCAACCATGTAGGGCAGGCCAGCGATATCGAGTTCCCAATAAAATGTACGAAATCATGTATTTTTTTCAGAAAATTGCCCTCAGGATGGCGAGATCAAACATGAATATACGCGGCGTGATAGGATCTAAAATTACGTTTCCAAAAAGGTACATGACATTCAACGTGTTTCATTTCTCAACTCTTTCATTCTAATGCAATTAGAAAAAGATGCAATTGCTTAGTCATTTTTTTCTTGATATCAGTTTTAGGTATTAACTAAAAATAAGGTTTCTATGCATGAAAACTTGCATTTTAGTCTTCATATGACGTCACTAATTATATGTCCTTTTATGGTAAAATGGTAATGAAAGAAAAGCACTGAATTTAATTTCTTTTTTATGAATGCACTTTAGAATGAACATCTAAGTTGTTTTATAACAGTTGGTAAGCGGTAAAATTTACAATTATATTTATCTATGCAATTAAAAGGAAAATTATGTGTAAAAGCAACATTATTTTATTTGATTTCTTAAAGTCAAGACGGGCGTATTATTTACGCTTATAGTGAATGGTCGTTAGCAGTTTAAAATTAGAATCGTTTCATGTTCCATAAAATTGGTTTGAGTGTTTATATACTTAATTAATATGACTCTTTAATATGCCTCTTATCTAAAGTACGCTTTAAAATAAGAATAGGCATTGCACCTCTCAACATAAATTTTGATATTTAACGGTATTGTTAATATTAAAAAAGTATCAAGGCTAACAATTTAAAAAATGTAATGTATATTTTTAATTATCTAATAAAAACTCATTCACTTTTGAAGCTACTATACACAAGTTATTTGATGGCACTTTTCGCCGTCGTTTGTTTATGGAACTATCTGACAACGAACGTAGTTTCTCCTTCGTACGATACGGGTAACAACGGGTTTCAAAGCAACAACAAAAAAGCGAATACGCGAATACTTTAGGTAAAAAACACCATAATATTTTACAATCTTTCTCAGTACAAGCTGTTATGTATTATATTAGCTGTATTTATGTTAATAATAATAATTTTTAATAATTATATGTCCTCATAAGACAAGCTCAGTCACTAAACAGTTTTTAAATTCATACAAGTGTACACAGATACGATATACACATGTAAGTATTTTTCTAAGAAATCCCATCTGATATTACGTGTACGCAGTATATTCTCTTCGATTATTACTTTTTCGAATTACTTTATGACGGTTCAAACTCTTAGAGCATTAAATTAGTCCTATGTAATTATAAATAGCTACACATTTTTATGATAGTAAAAAGAAACTTTTATATGACCGCATAAATATTCAACACGGATGCTTTTATTGCTTTAATATTAATCTAACTATAAGTTAATTAATAGTTTCAATGCTAATATAGCTGAGTGGGGAGAAAGTAGTACTATATAGTTAGGAAAATATCGCAATTTAAATGGACTCTACTAAATAAATTAATGATTAACGCATTCATTAATATTATTTAATATCTATAGTTCCAGGACTGACGCTTTGGTATTAATTAAGCATTTTTTGGGCCGGCAAGGTGAGGGTGGCTTGGGCTGTATGTCGCATGCTTCACTAGCTATCTTCACATATGGACTTCTCTACTGCTTATCATCAGGTGGTGTCGAGTCATTGACTAAGCTTTATATATATAAAAAAAATTAAAACCAATTAAACTAACTTAAACCATCTATTTTCTTGTTTTATATTTATGTAATTGTGTGTATGTACAGTCTGGTTTACTGATACTATTATTCGTGTACGTACAGATGGTAGTCTGCCTTTCTCAAACTCATTTCCTTTTGTGGGTTTGCTATATGCTTTTTTGATGCTATAATTTTAATATCAATTTAATTTAAAAATTATATTCAATGAGCAACTGCATAATTAATAATATTACTAATTATGCAACTGACACCACTAAAACTTCCAAGTTTAAGATAGAAAAGTGATTAGTTGATAATCTATTGTTGAGGAGTCGCCGTTAGGTTATTGATGAACAGATGTGTTCCCCTACTAAAGAAATTTTATTTATTTAACAATTATGTACTTACACACAATTTAATAAAACATATTAGACACAGAGATAATGTACAATGGTACTACTTATTTATAAAGAAATCTTTTCCAGTAGACCCGCGAAAGGAGAGTTTGAAAATAAGGGCAGATTTGTATGTAAAACTTTACTAAATATATTAAATAAATATACATGAAAAATTCTAATAAAAATATGTTAATATTAATTTAATGCGATATTATTTAAATTGTTACGCATTCAATTGTTTTAATGAACGACAATAATATTTTTTATTTATACAAATATGTATTTTATGTCTTCCATTTTAGTTCGTTTTTTGTAAGTGACTAATTCTATTATTGGTACTATCTGACATAATCAACGTGTAGCCACAATGGTATTATGTGAACTGTTCAAAGCCACAACCATTTGTATGACAACATACAATTTCCTTGTTATCTTCCTTCGCAACAAACTGACCGCAAGATTAAAAACTAAATTTTTTTATCAAGACTCTACTACTAAATTCAAAAATGGGCTTTAATATTAGTGAGAAAGAACTACAATTGCAGGATAATCTGTTTACTTGTCTTAATCTGTAATACGAAAACAACTTGGCACCACCTCCAAAAATAATTTAAAATGGGATAACTTCTTAAATTGAATTTTGTTTTGAAGTCAGTTTTTAGTTTTGTTTAAAACTTTTCCTTTGTCACTATTTTGAGAGGTCAGCTTCAAAGGTCTAACTGAGATGTTTGGCATTCAGTATTATCTCCTCGCCTGTCTGTTTGTCTGCATAAAAGTACTCGAAAAGCTTTTGAAACATAGTATCCTCAAAATTACATAGTCCATGTCACGTATCAAGTAAATTCGGTCAATAATCGATGTACATACTTACAATATATATATATATACAAACCTAATTGTGAACGTCTTCCTTTTTTAAGTTAAAACAGTGTGATCATTAGCAGTTTACACAAAATAATTAAGTGGAATAAGCACCACAGAAATTATTCCGCTAATCTTGCGCCTAGTTATAATTTAGGTAACTTAATGAAACAAGTAATTTCAAAGTGGTTGCTGGTGGGATAATTCCTTAGCAGACATTAGACAGTGACTTATGTGACTGTCGTGTTAGTACATATCCAATTTACGAGACTGGCAAAGTGCTAATTAGGATTATGTACATAAATAGGTGTTAACTTTGTACTAATAACCAGTACAATTAAGTACAATCACTTTAATAAGTTAGTAGTTAAGAAGAACCTATTTCCAAAAATTTTGCAGCTATATATTAATTAATCAAACTAATCGAAAAATTCAAGCAAAGAATTTTTGTAATGATCATTATTATATATAAGATTTTAAACAAAACTAAAAAGTGACTTCAGGACACTAAAATTATCATGAGAAAGTTTTGTTGTTTGCTAATGCTTTTAGTGCAAAAATGAAAACGACTGATTCGTGAGTCGTCGTTGTTATTTTAGATACCTGTCAGTCCTTTATATTAATCCAGATATTAACAATTAAATGTAATGTCTCAATATTACTGGGAATAAAAGGAGCCTCAAATAATTAACTTTGAAGAATTTCGTAATGAATGTCGTCTAATATAAAATAGCCGTTATTATCTATGATCGTTGCAGGTATTCATCGGCTCAGTTGAAAACTAAATATCGGTTACAACAAACGTTAAGTTCCGTTAAGAGTCACCATTTAGTTCGAAACAGATTAAACGCATACCCTACGACCGATAAATGAGCTTATCGACAAATTTATGGTGCCCGAAATTCATAATTTAAGCATCCAATCAGACACTCCAATTGATAAAACATATTTACCTCACCGTATCTCCATTTTAATTAGGCTCCAAGTATCTATTAGAATAAATTTCTTCGCTTAAACACCTGTTACAATAAATTTGGGAATAAGCGTAATATGGCGTAAAAAAGTGCAGGTGCGTAAACCTTAACTCCGCACCTTGTGTTTTTTTAAAAAAAGGCCGTTAAAACGTTCGTTTTTTCGGTTTCAAATTCGTATTTAGAACCGTGAAGGTGGTCGGAAGAGACGACGTATCTATTAATTCGATTTGGCGACTCGTGTTCTTGTTGCGTGCGCGTTGATTTTTTTTTCTTTACCGATAATCGGAATCCATTATTCCTTTTTCGTCTGCGTGCATCAATGTCAATTACGAGAATTATGCTTTCTTCTCATTTGTTGCTTGTATGCTAAATGAACATTTTTTGATGCTCTCATGATGTCTGAGGAAATGTCGTTATTTGCTATTTAATTATACAGTTGTCTATGGTGTGATTAGGGCGTAAGTTACAATGATTGAAAGAGTCCTATCATTTTTGCTAATCAGGCTGAAAACCAATGGGATTGACAAAAATCTGCTGATAAAATATTCTCTTTTAAATTTAACTTTATCTAAATTTAACTTTATCTATACTATAACTAATATTATAATTTCTCCGATCGATCTTATGAACTAATTCAAGGACTTGTTCTCTCTATAGATATCCTTATCTGGTTTTTTCTTATAAAAAATTGTATACTTAACAATTATACATTTGACAGTCTCAAGAAGATACTAATAGAAGCGAGATAAAATTCCAAACCCATCCTTTTCCCGACCTACGATCTATATCAATTTTGTCAAGTATTGACCGTTCGCCAACTTTACATTCTGTATACCATCCTTCACCAGCACCGTTTGACCGATACTAATGTTCTCACCACAAGAACTCGATGCAACCAACGAGTAGTCCACCTTCCTTCATTCAAAACTCAATTTTTTCGACGCTTTTTCTGTTTTTCTGGTCCTTATATCTATAATATATTACATAAAACTCTTAATATCCTATCAGATACAAAACATTCTTGCAAATTAAAAGTTACGAACTACCTCCAATCCCTCAGTTATTTGGAAACTGAAGACATTCTTCACCGAAACCAATAGCATCGACCCTCGTGCAGGCACACCTACAATTCCTACAAATTATCACAAACCCACCCACACCTACACCCACACACGCCCACTCACACACTCACACACACACACTCACTCACACACACACACACACACACACACACACACACACATGCACCACTCACTCATCATATGTTTCCTTTATTTCTTTAATTTTCTTGTTTTTAGTTTGTTTCTATTTCGAATTCTCTTTTTCAACTGTAACCTCACCACAAGTCATAAACCTGTACGCATCGGGAGAGGAGAGTACTGGCGTACTGAAATACAGGCAAAATAATTGCCTAGTTCAGACTCCAGTCTCCCACTATCTTATGCACCTGTGTCACATGTATATATTGTCAATGTATCTTAAGATAATGAGAGAATAAATAAACGTTATTATTATTATTATTATTATTATAAAGACGTTATGACTTAATTATTGATATAAAATTGTGTAACTTATTCTCTGTAAATATGTTATTAAAATGTAAACTGCTTAACACACCTTAACTAAGACGTAATCATCCTCATTAATGGGCACAGCAATTCCCAGTTTATTTCAATCGCTTATTCAAATGCATACATATTGAAGTTTCTATTAAATTAAGTAATAAATTAAATGTCCTTTATCTTTGTCTATCGTAAATACCGTGGAGTCTTCGTGTGTGAGCAATTTATAACCCGCGGCTGCCGGCCGTGGTCCAGCAATAAATCCGGGGACCTTTGAACTCGCAGTTATAAAGCGCTAAAGCGCGACATCTTTCGCGTTTCACAAAGGTTGTTTAGGGGCTGCCGCGATGAATAATGTTGCATCTAACCCGCCCGGTATTATTGAGCACGCAAGTGTTAAGTACATAATAAACTCCAATTAATTATCTAAAAGTCAAGTTTCACCGGGCAAGGAATTTTACATAGAAATTATACTTATCAATGAATATCGTTTAGGATGTCTGGTATACCTTGAACTATTGAAATTTATTTATTTAAATGATAAGTGTTGGTCACAGTTTTAATACAATAACTATTTACTTTACTCAATTGACTACAGAAAAATACATAAAAAATTCAATATACCACAGTATGGAAGTATTTTTAATAATTTGACGACCGAATACCTTCACAGTTTTACATTTGATTTCCACTTAAAATTTATATAGATTGACGTCAACTACCATATAAATTTTAAGTGAGTACTATTTAAAATATAACCAGCGCTATTTGTTTAAGTATTCGTCTGTCAACATTAAATTTCTTATTCTTCCTTAGTATCACCTAACTAGGTTTGCGAATTCACATTACAGATGATGACTGCCAGAAATATTGATTTTATTGTTTTAACCCTGGGGTAGGTAAAGTAAAATATTTTAACCTAGAAACGGGTTTGTGAGATACCCACCCACTATTACAGTGTTTGAGTTCTGCTGAAGCATATTTTTATATTTATTTCATACTGAGTTTGTGAAGGATATTTAATTTGATTTCACAATTGTGATTTAAATCATTTGTTGCTGAATTGATCATGATCATGATTTGTTGATCATTTTTTGTTAATCATTTGTTTGTGATGTAAATCATTTATTTTCATCATTTTTTTAAATTAGTTTTTTCATAATTGTTTTTCCAATTTTTTTAATATTCATATATTCGGCAAAACACTATACGCCCCGTAAATTACGTATGTATATATAATAAGCTTACATAAGCTATCAAATCGATTAAAATCTGACAAAACTAAAGACCTTTTTAACTGAAACAATTTGTATTAAGATTTGGATTTGCTGCATACTCGGTCATTCAAATGAAAGGACTTGTAATAAGTTACAAAAGACATTAAGCTATTGACTTTTACTGTATCTTGGCGTATGATATGATGATTTTACTGTTACTATGAAATTTACTGTCTCTTGATGTATAAGTTTTTTTTTGTTTTGGCTTAAGTATTTTTCCATTGTCTTTAACCATTTTTAAGTGTTTTCTACAGAATCAAAGATTTCTTCTCTTTATAAAGACTGTTAAAGAATGTTCTTATCAACTGTACAGACATCAGCCACTATTACGAAATATGAATTAGCAGAATTTATCGCGAACGCTTTTAAACCATCAAGTCTGTGTTGAAACGGTCTAATATTAGTTAACTTATAATAGTAGTTACTGCCGAAGTCTTCATATTATTTATTAAGTTGTTAAGCCCAGGGTTAGAGGTCCGTGCTTCGATTCCAAGGAAGGTTTATACTGATATGCAACTACTTCAAATCGTTCACAAGAATTACAAGCAATGATAAGACAAGTACAATTAATGCAATTAGAAAGAGACAGAATTTTTATGTAAAAAAATACATTTCACTTGAACATGTATTTTTTTTACAATTATTTGGCTTGGTAACTAAGACCTTTAAGCCATATCTTCATTAATGTAGTTTTTATCTTTATTTAAGGCTCCAGGATACTGGTGCAATGTAAACCTTTGCCCCGTGGAGTTTTTGGTGACTAATAGTAGGCACCTGTAAGTCACTAATCAACGCTGAATGATGTATTCCATATATTGTACGATTTAACCTTTTTGTCATAAAACTACACCAATTTCATGACAAAAACAACACTATAACATAACATATGAAATAAAATATACAGCACCCATCCGACCCCGCCATTACGCACCAAAAACTTTAGTGACATATTTCTTGTTGTTGTTAATAGAATAACAAATTATTTGAAGTGTTAATAAGTCTATTGTTAACCAAAAATTTTTTTTCAATCAGAATCATCATTTTCACATCAGCCAAGAAACGCCCACTGATGGACACAGGCTTCCCGAACCGATCTGCACTGCGTTGCCCACATTCAGAGTCTTCATGCGACCTTAACCAGACCTTTGGTTCACCATGTGAGAGGCCTGTTAACGCCACGTTTGCCAGTAAGACCGCCACTGAAAAACATTTCCACCCCAGCGCCCATGAGCTCAACTCTCAGCCACTTAAGGCTCGGGATTCTTTGCCTGCGTCAGCTATGCTAGTTTTTTGGGAATCTCATTATTTCTGTATCGATAATGCAGAGAAACTCGATCACAGTCCTCTCCATTGCCCTTTGAGTGACTTGGACCCTTCTTTTGATGCCAATCATTAGCGACCACGTTCTGGTTCCATGCGTCATCACTAGCAACACACATGTATTAAAGACTTTAGTCAGAATGAGCAGATTTAATTTATAATAACTACTGAGTCGATAAGCGTATTTAACTACTACGTTTCTAATTAGGAGCCAATATGCTGGAATCTTTTCTGAAGACCAAAACCTGTTCTCACCTTCTAAAACTAGTTTTTTATTTATTTACTTACTTACCAGCGTAGTCTTGCTAAGGGCAAACGATTTACTATAAAGGAAAGACCGTGATAAATCGCAATGGTAATG
The DNA here is from genome assembly GCA_943193645.1 of Acentria ephemerella. Classification (NCBI taxonomy): domain Eukaryota; kingdom Metazoa; phylum Arthropoda; class Insecta; order Lepidoptera; family Crambidae; genus Acentria; species Acentria ephemerella. The sequence goes on from OW971887.1 coordinate 2,704,364, forward strand.
ATACGACAAGTTGGCTGACATATTTTTAACTTCATAAATTATATTGCATTGGTGCTATGAGCAGGTTTTTAGCGTTGCGTGGTAAAAAAACTTTATAAGTAGTTATGTGAGGACTCAGAGCTATTCTGGGACCCACCATGGTTTGATATACAGGCTGACAATATTACGTAATGGTGAAAATATACAGGGTGACAAAATTATGTAATGATGAATTCTTATTTGTATTTAACATTAATTTAATTTACTGTAGTGATATAATTTAATAAATTTCATGAGCTAATCAATATCTTGTATATTTAAAGTGAATCTATAAAATAGATAAAATACCACGTACCAAATACAAGAAAGATTTTTTTTTTAACGTAAATACTAACATCTGCAGCCAAAATTATAGCTCTGTAGTCTAAACATTATTATTTTTTGTATTTTGAATTATATTTGTATCAGCATCAATAATAATAATACTCAAAGATGCTGAAATCATTATATAATTATATTCATTAAAAACTAACTAATATTTTTTGCGTACTTCTAAATTTTCTAATATCCATTAACATCGGGATATTAATTTAACTGGATTTTGAAAGACATTATTTGATTTTATCATTGTAGTCCGTTGTTTGATTTTGATTTTCAACTACATCAATATTGTCGGTGTTAAAGTCTTCGACAACCAAATATTACCTTACAAGGCTTTTGATTACAATCTTCACGTAATCTACAGAAAAACCGGTTTTGTTCTATGTCCGTTCACCTTTGATTTAACAACTGTATAATAATAGCCTAAAATATATAAAACTTTGACGCACACATTGATGTACATTTATAGTTCTGCCTGATCGAATATCATTTGCGTCGTAGGTTTTATTTCAGTTTTCAAGCAGACTAAGAAAAAAAGCATAAAAACTTCTTTGTTTGAAACTTAATGTCAAAGTCAAGACATCGTACTAACGGGAAACGTTAAATAGATATTACACTGACTGTTGTTATTAGTCTTACTGACACATTAAGACAACTATATTCTAGACACATTAGTTGTATTAGCAGGGGTAAAGTGAAGAAAGTTAATGCTTTTAGCGTATAATTAAATTACTAAGATGTGTTGTACACATGAGAAGCTAGAAAATATTCACAGTGTAAAATAAGATAGGATAAGATATCATTTATTTGTAAAACACGAGTAAAAAAAGAATTTTGGATCAAAAATGCAAACAGATTGGGCCTATTACCTGCGTCACCCACACAGCATTAAGTATAAAAGTCTTTTTACATAAGAATTGAATGAGCTTACTGAATTAAAATTATTATTTTAAAATGCCTGGAACGAAACATCTGGTCAAACCTGATTGAGGTTTATAGATGCTGAACCATAAATAGTAATTTATTGGTATTGTAGACTCTATACATAATATAAAATATATTGATTAATTTATTATTGTTTATAAACTCTTAATTTTATCTAACCCCTGAAAATCATCCTGTAAAATGCAGTGCACACGATAATATTTGTAGAATTCAAGTTAAAAAGCCACATCTCTGTTTAAGCGGTGCCATACCCTGGTGGTAGACCAACGGTGAGTTCTTGCGCCACGAGACACGTCGCGCGCGACCATTTCATGGTTCTCTATTATAATTTACAAAACTACGCCATTTTAATTATCTAAATATGAAATGTCTACTTTCAAAATCAAATATAGTAAAGATATACATATTAATGTACTACGCTGAGCTAGACATCAATGATTTAATTAACAATGAACAAAATCACTGAAAATGAATTATGAACCAATCATTTAATATCTAAGAAATAATAAAAAATATAGATAAATTTTAAAAGTGTTTTAAGTCAATTTAGTAGAAAATTATCATATCACATATATACACGTCTAGTACTAGAATACGACTTGTGTTGGTGTTACCAATAATTGATATACGGAACTCATTCAGCAAACAATGATTCCGGCTTGTTAGTTTTTTACGGGTCTCTCGGCGCGTCCGCGAGCACGTCCCTTTATAGTGGTGCTTCTTTTTGTTCAAAAACACCAATTACGTGTCGACTTACACGAAATCATTGAATGACTTCGAAAGTTTTCAATTGAATGATATTTTATTGCGCTTATATTATCACGATATAAGCAGATTAACGAGTTTAACCAACATATACTTATAACAGATAGATCAATTCATATTCATTTGTTAGTTATCTTAGAGAGAAGTTTTACAGCTTATTATTAACAACGCAACACTTTGTTTCAAAGGTATAACCTCAGATCCCAGAATCTCTTTTCCCAGAATCCTTTTTAACAGAATCTCATTTCCCAGAATTTTAAATACCAGAATAATCGATTATTGATTGCTACACATGGTTTCAACATTGGATTTCTTAAATTATTCAGTGTGTTTTATTTAACTACACTATTGTTTCTATTTGATATTATTAAGTTTGATATTTTGATTATTAGTGTTACTATTTTTGGCTTTTATTATTACTAATACTCTGGGAAATGAAATTCTGTTAAAAAGGATTCTGGGAAAAGATATTCTGGGATCTGAAATTCGGGGATTTGAGTCGTACCGTTTCAAAACCAATTTAAAGCAAAAAATAAGTTTAAAAATAATAATTTGCTGTTAATAGGAATACTCTTTCAGTAGCTTACCATACACTATTCTTTAATAAAAATAGCTTTTTGATTTTAAATTATTATCAACGATATACGTCACAATGATGGGCACATGGAATGTATGTGGGTGAATCTATGTATGTATGTGTACATAGAAGAAACACATTAGGAAGTTGGGCTTTAATACTAGCACGCTTGGTGGGTGAAAGCAGTTACCATACACATCTTGTACCTTCCGAAGAACAGGGGAGCTTAACATATTACTTCACCCATCCAAGGATATCATGGCGAAAGTTGCTTTGTTTTTTAAATCGATAAGAGCTTTGGAACCACTACTCTAACGAATTTCTCATCAAAGAGATCACGATAAAAAATAATAATTATACTTCATAAAACTGTATGGAAACAGACGAACTTGCACGGAGAGGGTATAGAAAGAATATTATTGGACCTGGACCGAACAGAAGCAATCTTATCCCATTCTTCTGAAATACGTTGATTCAAGCATTATTTCGAACAATCATATCTGAGGTGGTTTGGTGTTTAATTAAAGCATGTTTAGTTTAATTGCCTCCAGGGTAGTCTATTAGTTGGACCAAACGGTCTGTCAAAAATCCACTTAAATGAAACCAAGCAAATATGTAACTTTACGAGCCAACAATCGTAAAATGAAACGAGCAGAATAAAAATGTGTACAAATATAAAACACGCGTTAATTTCAAGGCTACAAAAAATAATCGCCCAGTAACTGGTAGGAACTGACTGATGGTGACGTAATATCGGATATTGACCCTGGTTTTTAGTGATGGCGCCAAGGACCATGTGTGTGATAGACTAGATGACACAGACATGACGAACTATTCCAAACTGAAAGAAACAAAAATAAAAAAGCTCATAAATATAATAAATAAATATTAGAAGATAATACCAACTTATTTTTTAAATGTCATAATTAGATGGATGGTCTGGAATATATCGATAAAATTACTTTTGACTATCCCACCTCAACTCTTCATTTGTTATTTCCATGTAGGAAGGCCTGTGCCAATGATGATGATGATGATGATGACTCTTGATATCTAATACTAATTGAAGAGATATTCTCAATATCCGAATATATTACGTATAACATGAATGTATTTTATATTAACATCATACAACATAATATAACTACTTCTGTCGATATGGGGTCCATCAAAGTCACCTTGAGTGTAAAAGCATATTTTCGCTAGTCTTTCTAAGGAAAGAAGAAGCAAGAGCTTCTTAATAGCGGTTTTAAGAGCTGTTTGTGCTGTTTGAGTTGAAGACAACTCAAACAGCACAAACAGCTCTTAAAACCGCAGCTGATATGAATTTATTATATAGAAAAATATTATTGTGAATTATGTGCTTTTTGCAATTCCGAAATCCCCCTTAGAAAAACTTTGTAATATAATCTAATTAGAACTAGCCACTTTCTATAAAACAGAAAAATTATATTCGAAAACAGAACGCAAACCTTTGAACTGCTAACATTTCAAAACTGTCAAGAGTTTTAGGCGCGTAATGTCAGGGTCGGTTTGGTGCTGTATATTTTATTTCATATATTGTATTGTAGTGTTGTTTTTGACATGGAATTGGTGTAGTTTTATAACAAAAAGGATGGTTAAATCATGTAATATATGGAATACATCATTCAGCGTTGATTAGTGACTTATTAATGATTTTTCATTTCCATTCATTCATTTGTAGGGTTGGTTCATTTATTTAACATCATTTAATAATTTTATTCTCATTTACTTATCATTTCATCATAATCATTATCATAACATTCCATTTTCGTATCATAGTCTCTTACATTGCATTCCATTTTCAAAAATATTCTCGTAAACCATTAACAAAATAACGGGGCCTACCATTAGTCGTCTAAAACTTCATGGAGCAAAGAGCTACATTGCCCCAGTATTCTGGAGCCATAAATAAAGATAAAAAATACATTAATATTAGTTACTAGACCATTAGTATTTTAATGTCTAGAGCTAAAATTTTAAGTTTCAGCCTAAGTTCTAATACCAATTGCTAGAATTCCAATAAGAAATATTCCAACAAGACTATTTTTATATTACTTGTATACTCATCCACTCTTTTATGATTTCCATTTGAATTAATATCAACATATGTATATGTGTATCTTGGAATCCACATTAGGTACCTAGTAAAGTAATGATAATCAATATAAATATTGTTCACTAGTTGACGTCAAATGTCGCTGTTATATGAAAATAGGCAAACATAAGCATTGTGTTCTCACGTTTGGGTGACATTTATGAAGCCTTAAATAATCTTTTGATATGGATATGTTTTTATTATATCCAAATATATTTTTAACATTAAAATATTATATAATCATATTTTTTCTCGATAAAATAAAAGCTGTGGAGGAAGACAAAATGAAAATGCTAAAGTAAGATGATAATTAAGTGATCTTCAGAAATCGATACACACACAACACAAATCAAAATTACAATCGACATAGATATTAGAGAATTTTCTCCATTGTATAACTGATAATTGCGATTCGATATTATTGCGATATCTTATATCATTCAAATTTAACGTATTTAAGGCTTATAAACGCCTCCAATAAAATAAACATAAATCTTTTACAATACGTAAAACAGCGTAAATACTAATAAGAATATCTATAGATGATAGCAATAATTACATTAACAGGATTGTGGTTTTAAACTCTAATGATTGGTAACATTATTTTAATCTTTACAGCTTTGTAATAAAAGTCAAACTGATGGCAAATTTTAAAGACTGTGATAAGTTTTTACGTGTTACAGCTTTAGTTCGATTAAAGTAAGCTTAACTGCAATTTTACCACTTTGGTCGATAAATATGTAATAAAATGCGTGAAAACAGCTAATTGTATTTTAAGAACAAATAAACACAGACATATAACAATAAATTATTTTTAATTACTTACGCACGCTTTATGGGATATGGGTGTGATAAGTCACAAATGCATGTGGCTTGATACTCGCTGTTGCTTATAAGGAAACGCTTACGCCAAAATAGGTATAATTTCAGACTTCCCAAAATTTGCTTTTTTATTTTAAGTAAATGCTATTAATTCATTTATTTGTATTCTCTTAAGAGGCTTTGTAATTATAAATCTATAATTAACTACGATTACATTGCTATGTGACTCCAAAGTTTTTTTTTTACTATCTAAGTTTTGTTATGTCCAGCTACATATATTTCAATCGATAGATAATAAACCTTAAGGCTACAGCCGTTATAAATTATAATGTGATGTTGCAACATGTTTTATGATCATTCCGCCTTCCCTTTGCTACACCTACGGCCAAATTAACATCTACGAAATATCCCGTTAATGATGATTTAAGTTGTATCACGTAAACGTTCGGAACGAGAAACTAAGAAGTTTCGTAATCACAATGTTGGAGCGAGCCGTTCGGAAACCGGTCAATTTTATTGGTTTTAAAAATGTCTGACGCTTGTTTATTGGACTTGAATGTAACAGATTAACTCTATCTGGTGATATCGAGTCCCACAATTTACCTAGATTCCATTAAAATTTACTGTTATCCATAAATCGTTGATTATGTTTAAATTGTCTGGGTTTGATAAATAAACATCTCCATTGATGTTTATTGTTGTCAAATCTGATACATCTACGGACCAAATTTAAATTTAAATCTGCGCTTCCACTTCTGTTTCTACCGTGAAGCAATTAGGACTCTCCATATCTACAGGCTTACCACCATTTTAATTAAAAAAACTTTAAAATTTTAAATAAAGATTGTATTTTAAAATTATTTTTTCAAATCATTGTAACCACTTGATTGCTTGACATTCTATGATAGGAAAAATTTATTAGCATCTTAAAATCAATAAAAAGCCAATTTTCCCTTGGGAATCAAGAAAGATCTTAAATCAATAAATACCTTTGAATTTCATTAGAAATGAGTACAATCAAAGATTAACTAACCAGAAATTTAGAAAACTCTAAAAAAATGAAAGCTTTTATCAGAGTTTTGAAGATTTTCGGTTAGTTTATTTTTTTGTTAAAGTTTTAAGGGATGGCAAAGGGAACTAAAGCTATAAGCTACTAAAGAGTTATGGTAAAAAAATATGATTGAATTAATATAATTGAACACTTTTAAGGCTTTGGCCACTAAATCAGGAGTACTTTTCTTTTATATATTTTCGAAAAATCATATCAAACAACCCAACTTCGGATGACGGTATAGCCTGCGACAACTACTTCCACTTAGCCGCCCCAAAAAGAAACTTTTCGCTGCTTATAAGATAAAGATATGATGAAGACTACACTACCAAATGTAATTAGGAATAATCAAAGATTACAAAGAGCACCTCAGCCATTTTGAAGCCGGTAAATAAAAAAATTCCAAACAACGGCATATAGTGTTAAATTTCTTAATAAATTATAAAGCACATTTTATCAGTAGCTGTTATTCATTTAGAAAGATTACATGTCTTAGAAGAGGTGCTACCTCGTCAGGTAATTTAATTAAAATTGATTGATTGAAGACGTAATGTGAGGCTCGTTGATTGACTATTTTAACTTATAACGGTTTGCAGAGTAAGCTAGTTAGCAATTATACAGGTTGTATTCAGATTATTATAACCAGGAAATGCTATTATAATTCTTACTGGTAAAATGAAGAGGATTACTGTTTTACGATTTATTAAGGATGTGACATCAGCAGATTAATTAGGTTGAGAGATCGGAATTAATTAGGTTCGCACTGTGACTCAATACCTTCAACATCTACGTGCATCAATGGGGATCGATTTTGATTGAAAACGTACTTAATAGATACAGAAAAATGTAAATATAATCTATTTTATAACATTAAATAAATAAAATATAATTTTACAACATAAAAATTTAAATTTAAAGATTAATCGATTCTTTCATTTTAACAGAAAGAAAAATAAATTAACAATATTGGGAAACAAAGTTTTTCTAGATTCTTTTTTTGAAATGTCATGAAAACCAGCCAGATACAAGTAGTACAGCCAAAGATATTTTATTACAAGTTTATACAGATTATATGCGAAAAGACTTTTCCCTGACCTAATATGCATCACTGCGATAACCATCTTAACTTGGTCGAAAAAACTGACACGCGTTATTTTTGACATTCACTACTGAGTGCGTCAGACTCCTTAAATAAACGCACTATAAGGTAACTAGCTATTTTTACTGTACGTAAAAAGACCGTATCTTAATTCTACAAATTCCTTTTACACTTGAAGAAAAACAATCGTGACTGGCAAATAAATTTGAAAGTTTATTTACAATATTTTACACAGTACAAATAATCACTCGGACAAATACAACACGCTAACTAATAAGGTTTACGTGCTAAAATCTTACAAACCTGAATAAATATTGTTTTCGTGACCAATAAAATATTTATTTTTAAAAAAGGTATATAATAAACGTGGCCACACATGTAGGCATTTCTTCTAATGAAGCTTCAGAGACCCCAATTTGAATGCCCTCCGGCCAAATCTAAATTTGAGTTGATAGCAACTATTCCATTACAATCTCTATTGCCATCGACCATCTATAAGCATTTTAAAAATGGTTCCTAAAATATTTAAAATGTTTTGTCCCTTACAAGGTTACAAGGGACTTACGCCTCTTTTAAAGGAACCCATTTTATAAGAAGGAGGGAATACGTGTGCTGGTAAGGAATTCCATGCTCTAGCTGTGCGACAGAGAAAGGAGTCTCAAAATCATTATTATTTTTATAAGTTTTATGCAATCAAGAATATTTGTATTGAAATCTATTCAGTTAGTGTCTAATTCTTCGACAGATTTTGTTTCTCTTTTATCACATACCTAAAGTTTCCATGATAATGATGACAATTTTTCAGAATCACCAACCATTATACATTTTGTCAATTTTCCGTCTCGTGGTCTCGCTCTGATTGCAAACAGGTAACGTATATTAATCACAACGTGCAATTTTTTATTCCAGAATTTATTATATTGATGATAAGTATCGCATCAACCGGTTCGTCATTTACAGATGTTAAAATAAATGATGTCTCTACCAAATTAAGGCCCGTTCCATCGATTTATCACGCTATGTGGTCACAGTTATGTTGTAAGCAGTAGGATATCTTTGTACTATCGATAAACTGAGGCGTTAGACTCGAGTGCAGCACTGAAATAGTAGATTAGTGTTTAAATATCGGTTTTTAACATTTAAGCTGGTTTTCACAACACTTGACCTATTTGTCGATACAGTTAAGATACACTTATTTTTCTTCTGTTTCCAAGTAGCCCGAGTTTTTATTGCCACCCAGTAAATTAAACACGTGACATTTATTGTAAAGAAAAAAATGTTTTAAACTGATAGCTACTATACTTCATAGCTGGTTTAAAGGGTTGGTAAAGACAGGTCTTAGAAATAATAATGGACAGAAACAAAATGAAGGTTCGTTCAAAGGACGAATAACAATAATTTATTTAAATTCCTCACGAATATGTAACTGTAATGTGGAACTGATTTCAGTGGCCGTAGCTGAAAATATAGGTGCCCAGATCTCGCTCCACATAATTATGGGCGAGTAAAATGTTGAATCTATATCAAAGTAACCATTTTAAGTAAATTCAGAAACGCGGGCTTCATCATCATCATCATCTTCAGCCTATATATGCCCTACTGCTGAGCACATACATTCATTCCTTAGGAAAGAATGACAATTTTGAACGTCATGATTATTAGATGATTTTCTACACTAAACAACGAATATTTTTATATTTTTAAACTTTAGAATTTTTCCAGGTATTTTTGTTTTTAATCCATAACTGAATCAATCCGAATAAAACACAATAAAAATCATCAAATAAGTCAACGCGTTTTTCAGTTATGCAAAACTAACAAATATCAATTCATTTTTATGTACAAAAAGAAAGGACAAGAAGGTCAAATCTTGTAAATGATATTTGAATGAGTCCGTTGAAGATAGAAGCAATATTTTAACATTAATCCGTATACGTCTAATCTCTAAAAAAAATCATCATACTGCCCATGTTATCTACTATGATTTGATATTCAATAAATTATCATTCCCAAATTACTGAATACTTTCGTCGTTACCTAGAGCACATCGATCAATCATAGAGTTACAAAGTAAGAGAGATCGTAAATCAATTAGTATTATAATGTTACATTGGCCGTGACAACTTTAAAACGCCCGTCTTTAAATATGACATGGAATCAAGTTGTCATTTCATCAATAAATAATAAAATTCTTTAAATTGGTAAAAGAGACACTGTTTTAAGCCAAAACTAGAGTAGTGCTGTCTCTTTCTTATTAAATTAGACAGCCTGACCTCGTTGGCGAAAATAACATAATATCACTGCCATGTTACATAATATGATCAATAACATAGACCTAGGCTGTCTCGTTATTGTAAATAAAGACCGATAGAGACGGCATTAAAATGCGTTATTATTAATTAACCAACTTAGTTCGTCTTCTTTAATAATTTAGACCTAGGCCACTTGTTTGTTTAAAGAATACTTTTTCTTTCGGCTTTAAATTGAAACAATTTTTTGTGCTCCATCTTCTCTGAGTTTACTGCTAGAATACTGCTGTTGTACCCTTGTGTGAATTTTTACAGTTAAGCCTGGAGTAAGGGGTTTCCTTAGAAAATGTACACCAAATGTCAGATGAAACTTATGAAATTCTTTGTGTAGTCGAAATAAAACCGGTTCAGTTTATTAAAATGTAATTTAGATTAAATTTCGAATGTTATCTCGTGATTGACTGAGATTTCTCAACTTTTGCATTTTTTTCGTGTAGAATGTAGAACTATAGTGGTCTCTGCAATTAATTAATTTTTTATCGTCATTCGTTCTATCTTCAAAGCTCTATAATATGAAGTTTTATGAGAAATAGTTTTTTCTATTTATTTTTAAAAAAATTACAATTTTTAAAGTAATATCTAGCCGCGACTCACAAACCGTGATAGTTTATCTGTCCACAGAGAGCGTTCTTTTAAATTTTTCAACTGCACTTCTTATCATTAGAAAACATAATGACGTCACAGTTTTAGACATATAAATGAATTTAGCTTTGTGTATTCAACAATAAAAAACCCGCTTTCACAAAATTTCGCTGATAAATAAAACATGGAGATATTCACTGAGCCGCGTAGGCTTTCTGGTAAGTAGATAAGAAATTTATTGTGCTAGTGGCATTTGTTGAGATTAAGACAAGCGATCTCAGTAAAGCACAGTACACACTGTTATGTTTAATATAAAAGATATGGATGATGGAAAATATCCAAACTGAAAATATTTATAACCAGAAATCTCTCGCAATTACCCTACCAACTACCCATACTTCAGCATGAGTACATAAATAAACTACATATAAAATTAACTTATGGCGTATATATTGTAAAAACATATACTTAAACATACATTATAGCTATTTATAAATACAAACTTATTACATATAAAATACATATAATAAATATATAAAAGTCGTTACTTACCTACTATTATATAATAAGTATCTAGTAATACTATCAACTAAAACACTGCTGGACCCAAGCGTTCATACTTACATGGAAAATAAACCATAAGGAGTTTTGGGTTTAGCACTACAAGGATGGAAGCGGTTCAAGTAACAACCAGGACCAACTTCATTTTAGGAGCTAAAAATTAATACCTTTAATTAAATACCCTAAGTGGTGCTATTACTGGCCTCTATAGCACTAATAGCATGCTGTTTAAGATGAAACTTGTTGCATCGCCTCTGTATAGGGCCTGTGGGGAGCACCAAAAGTGCCGGGGTATGCGTAACGCATTTTCCGTCGTTAAAAAAAAAAAAAAAAAAAAAAAAAGGGCCTGTGGGGAGCACACCGAACAAATGGAACACATCCTATGTAACTGTGATGCTCTTGCCAGGAAATGAATGGGTCTCTTTGGACTGGGCTATCATTGAAGATATAAGGCTGCTGACTCCGGGTGTATTTAGTAAGTACATCTTGAAGGTATTCCAGAACAGTGGACATTAGGATTGGAGAAGCATAAAAGATCCCAATGGGTCGCCGTGCTCCGGGAGTAATCCTGGCCCTACATCAAGATAAGATAAATACGCTACAATTTCCCAAATTAGCTATATATTAAGAGGCAAGTTCCTTAATACAGTAAATTATGTATCGCTCTCCTTGAAACATTCGGCCATATTCCGATCTCTATTTAGGCTGTTTCAAGAATTATATACGTAGAGATAAATACTTATTACCACTTTAGTAAACTAGCCACATAAATATTTTTGTTTATATTTTCAGAGTATTAAAATTCTGGTTTGTCAGTTACGAATTAATTGTATTAATAATCTATTAAAAGTATTTTTTTAAAATTATTATATAATAAATAATATTTCTCACACACACTCACTATGTAGCGGCTAAATAATTCTAGATTTAAGCCCAAAGTAAGCATCATTAAGAGCATGTGTTCTAGATGCTAGATAGCGCAGAAATAGAGATATTAATATGTATATAAATATCAGAAATATACTAAATAAACTAAACATGCAAACATCCATTAGTCGTGAAGAAATAATTGTACTCATCCCTTACTCATTTTTATGTATAAAGATCGAGAAAGGAATGAGAAATACAAATAATAAAAAAACAGTTGTAGATAATCCAATATTTTGGCAAATTTTAGTCAACATACGTTAGGAATTTTTTATCAATTTTACTTTTTTAATTATAAGTGTGTGTGGGATTGAGTAAACTTCTTTTAAGGCAATATATATTACAGGAGCCACCGCTTAACTTATCAAAGTAAAGACGGAAAAAAATTAATTACTGTTTTGAACTTTATACATGTTACTTGTGTGTATTGCACCTTACGACACATTGACATTATGTCTACACAATTTAGATAACACCGTCAAGCTTGTGGAAACAGACCCCGATCTGTTATTAGTATAGTGTTTGGTAACAAGCCTGCGAACTCCTATTCCAAGTTTCAACTTTAAAAGCCACGCTCAAAGATCACCTCTGTAAATGTTAACATATTTATTTGCTATTGTGCTGATTGTGCAATCTTTGAGTTGATATATTCTTAGTGTTACTGGTAGTTTGTATAAAGCCTGTTTTGTTCATATGTCAGTTTACTTTTTAATATATTATGATACTAGTTTGTTTTTATATGTTTTGTGGTTGTCAATATACCGGTGACGAGTCAAGACCCACATTATGAAATAAAAACAATATTTAATTAAATACTGTTTTTATTTTTTAATCATAAATCCAAAGGCCATCACCCTAAGCTTGTCTGGAAAATATGGTAGTGATAAGGCCATCCATTGTTCTAACATTAACTACTATATCATAATTATTTTCTTGTTTTTGTGTGATATTGCTGTATATGTGAAATAAATAAATAATAAATATTAAATTTTTGGGGCCAGTAGGTTTAGCACGAATAAATAATTTGGTATAATCACCATAAACAATTTGTTTGTGAATCGAACAGCGCCTCTACTGTACGTAAAAGCAACTTTATTTGGAAGCACGAATTACTTTCGTGTCGAAGTAGTCGTGGCCTCTTTTGGACAAATATTTGTTAAATCCATTTTTGATACATGCCAGCTTTCTTTGTTTTCGTAATCAATACTAGAACACTTTGTTACCACGACAACAAGCTTCAGAACGAGCCGGAAATCTTAAATCTTTGCCTAAATTTATAGAGGTCATTACTTATCCATAATTTTTACATAGTTTCGATAATCCAACCAGATTTATAAATCATAAATATTAATTCAGTACCAGTTTACAAGGATTTTAAATCGTTAGCTTTGATAAAGTCGCCCTGTCTAACAGTACGTTTAGTTAATAATCATCGGGTTTAAATGCGATTTCAGTAATAAATAGACTGATTCTAGGGGACGGTTTATATGTATAATATTGTAGAAAATTGATAGAAATATGACGATGATTTTATTGAAGAAGGCAATATATTAAGCCATCTGGGAACTTTCATCAAATATGTTCACTAATACGTTTGATATAGTACAAAATAATATACGGTGGGATCGTTTGTTTCTCTTGTAAGCCTACAGGATAGTTCGCCATAGTATTATTATTGTATTAGAAATAGCTTACTACACCCATTATAGTGTTTCAAAAATAAATACAAATTACGTCCAGTTTAGAAAAATATTCATACGGACACGATATTTAGTAATTGCATTCAAACATAAAATTGAAATTTTCGTTTTTTGAAATATCGTAAAACTAACACAGCTAGTTCACAATACAATCGTGTCAAGTTATTTAACATTTTATGAATAACAAAGCTTTAACATTATCAACATAATTCTTAAAGATCGTACTGGCTGAGTGGTCGTACTTCTGTTTATAAAACCACATATCCTGATATAAATAAATCCTGGCTGGGGCAAATGTTAGTGTGTTGAGATTTAAACAATTGTTTTCCAAATATAATGTTTTAATTTAAAATTTCACAATTTAGTTCTTTTAAAACGCGCAAGAAGTAGCTCGTGACCTTCATTAACATCAGGTGACCTGATGATAAAGCTGTAGATGGAAACAGGGGAACTCTCTCTCTTAGCTCCAACTGCCAATACACAAAAAAGCTGCTAACATTTTTTTATGGTGGCAGACCTAGATAAGATAGTGGTAGCTAGTCAGATGTTAATGGGACAAAAACATAGCTAAGCTTTTCCCCATTTGCATCACTGTCACACAAGTATACAATGGGATCTTTTGTTTTATTTTCTTTTATGTTGATTGTTTGATTTTGTTATGTCATATATGTAATATTGATGTTAATAAAGTGAAATAAACAAAATTTAACTATTCATCAAAAATATTTATTAGAAAACATACAAGAAGTATTCTTGTATGAAGAGATATAATTATTTAAACTTTGTTATTTTTACCAAAAACCACTAGTATATTATTTATATAAAATAACGTTCAAAAAAGTTTATAATTAATGTTTCTTGTGAAAACTTTTTTAAATCCAATACTACTAGAAAACGAAATGAAATAAGTCGTATCAATCACAATCGTTGTTCCCTCCCACGTGTTCAAAGATTAATATAGATTATAATTAATTACTTTCAGTTTTAGGTCAGAGATTTGTGACTAGTGATGGTACGTTGATTTCAAGTTCCCTTAGTGCTTGGGTACTAAATCGAGATCTTGTAATTGTTTCAACATCCTGTTAACTACGTGCCTGCTGCATTTATCAACAATCTTGAATTTGGTTAAAATAGTGTTATTTCGGTATTATTTAGATACTTTTATTAAGACGACTAAACCAGTTATTTATTATATACCAATCAATATTATATTCTAATCATTATCATATAGGCCTCTTCCAATTATCTCCAAAAACGATCAGTCCTGCGCTGCCCGCATCCAGCGACATCCCACGCCCTTAACCAGATCGTCAGTCCACCTTCGAGGCCTACCAACGCTGCGTTTCCCTGTACACGGCCACCATTGCAGGTCCTTTATGTCCCAACGCCTATCAGTCCACTTGGCAATGTGCCGTGTCCTCTGCTACTTCAACAATACGCTTTGATTTGCACAGATTTTAGTGGTGTTTTAGCCCTCTGCTGTGAAACTTGGGGTACAATTGGTTTCTTCGCGGTACGCTCTTGCCGCGTATGGATGTCTTTTTCGCCGACTACGCACTAGTCGCGGCAGGAGCGCGTGAATGGAGAAGGAGGCGATCCACCTTCCGTCGGTCGGCACATCCTTAGTCATTCTGTGTACCCGCTTTCTGGGACTGGATGTGCCTCTTACTAAAACGAGAGCCATGGCCTTCCACACCCGAGACGCGCAACTCCACTGGGTCTCGAGATCTGATTACACTGGGTCCGGATACCCGTCGAAATACACTTGAACTGGTCATAAGGTTGATGGCACTATATGGAACCCCAGTGTAGGCTAGTTGCGGCAAGGGAGCGGAGGGAACGACCCGTCCTCAGAGGGAGGCTCTGCGCAATTCTCGCCAACGCAGTACCGTATCACTCGTCGGGAGGCGTCTCGTCCCGCAGTGTTATTATTGTGACTCCTCCGACAATATGGCCGAGCACACCCTTATGGAGTGCCCGGCCTGGCAACACGAGCGCCACGAGCTTTGTGCGGCGCTCGGTGGCGGTCATCTCTCACTGCCAACTACGATTATGATAAGGGCAATAGTTGGTAGTGCGAGGATATGGGAGACTATTGCCTCCTTCTGCGAGAATGTTCTGTCTAAGAAGGAGGTAGCTGTAGTCGCCCGTCTTTCTACGCCATAATCGCGGCTGCATGTGTGGATGGCTCCCACGCATGCATTGCGCAGGCCGCCACGTCTGTGATCGCCCAGAGTTCCCAGGTCAGGTTGCCGGCGAGTGGTCTGGTTAATTGCTGTGGCAGGACCCAGGTCATTTCCGTGAAGGGCAGCGGAGTTACCGGGGAGTTTTAGTAGGTATTCCCAGTATCGCTATCAGGCTCTTGGTGAGTTCCACACACACCCACCACTTAGCGGTGGCAAGTAGGTCCGTAAACTGATTCCTTCTCGAAAAAAACGCTCAACTTTAGTTAAAGCAAATTTAATTTCTTAATTAAGCTCATTCACTATCGTATTGACATCTTAAATATTAAATTATTTACTTACCTTCTTTCTTTACGGTATTGCACTATTTAAACACTTCACGGTTATTTGAGATGCAAACAGCTTATGGTTCGGCGCGTGTTGTAGTCTCAATGGGCGCTACAGAAGACCAGCGCTGTGAGGTTGCAGGTTGCAGCAGATTAGGCCAAAGAGGCGAGACGGTACCTTAAGTACCAGTAAGGTGCAGAAATGCTAGGGCTTAAGTATTTTCAAGCTGCACTAGGTATCTTTGCATTCGCTATTCTTACTGTTCACGGGATGTGGAGTCATTTGCTGAGATTTTTTATATGAAAATATTAAAAACTGCCAAATATTTCAAATTTAATTAAGGAAACTTGAAACTGCATAAGTGCACGGTGCATCATCTTGATCTCAAAAAAAGGCCTTCGTTTATCGTAATTTGAAAGTTCCATTCACATCACTACAGAGCCCTCAGAGTGTGGGTGTTGTTTACATGTCGAATATTTTGTTTACAACATTGTGTAACACGATAATGAACTGAGTGAATGTTTCGTCATAATGCTTGAGGTGTTGCAACACCGACTCTTCTAAATTCGATTCAATTTGCGTGTTAAAAGGCAGTATTAATTTGCCTGTGTTTGAATTACATTAGAAAGACGAAGCTTTAGCTATTTATATTATAAAACAAGTAACTTTATGATATATTGACTGTGGAATATAATTGAGGCTCTAATAAATGATACAACTATTCATATGCATACAATGGAGTAAGGCATTCTACAGAAGAAATATTGACAATAATAGTCCCACTAATTGGACGAATTAAATATTTATTACACTGATAATTACTGAATTCAGCTTTCAACTTTATTGATGGCATAGTTTTTGATTGATTAGCTTTAATTAATGTGTCTATAGAGAATGTTTAACTGACAAAAAGTATCGAAGCTTATTTCATGAAAATAAAGAGTCTTGTGATAAAAGGTTTTTTAACATGATAGCGTTTAATGAACCAACTTTTAATCACAAAGAAGCAAGTCTCTGGTCATTATAGTTCATAGGAAACCAAAACAATTTGGTTGCTTTGGTTATTTTATACGTCTTTCAATCCGCAACTGTGAACTGTTCTTTATTCAAAATATCCAGACTATGAACAAGCTGTGTATCAAAAATCCGGCTTGACTTCCAGATCCGGATTGAACTTCCAAACATCTGAGCAAAGGTACACATTTATAATATGTTGAGGAGGTAGTAATAACCTTTAACAAATATGCAGTTATCGTAAACTAAAGTTTAGTTTATCATCATACGTTCTGATGCTAATGCCGTTTCCATGCAAATATTTATTTGTTTGATACGCCTATATTTTGAAGTTTATCACACCGCACATCAAACAATTTCTTACCTGGCTCCGAGTATAAATTTTGCACAAGCGTCATACAATTGTGGGCCGTGAGACCATCTACATTGACTTGTCCATCAGAAACTCTATCGCCGATAGTTCAGATCAAGATTTCATTGTAGCCAGACAAACTATCACCTGCTAAGGCAATATGTCCATGACAGAATGAACCAAGATCAGATAAGACTGCAATTCTAATTCGTGATGGGCGGTCTTCGAGACTTTATGGACGCATGTGGTCATATGAATGGCTATTTGTAGGACATGTAAAGATTATTGTGCATTTGAATTGAAAGCTTTCGATGGTTATGGTGAACTTAGTAGATTTAAGTACAAAGCTTACGAGAAGCTTTTGACGTTAACATATGTAACATACACAGATATCTAGTATAACTATCTGTGTATAATATCTACATATAACTATCTATATATACATTTATAGATAACATACACAGATATCTAGATTACATATGTTAACTTCCAAAACCAAGACGTCAAGTAGAATAATTTGAGATATAGTTCATAAGATTAATGCGATTAGAGTATCTTTCAACCGAATTCAAATGAAAATTACGTCCCAATTTTTCAACAAGATTTCCGACCTATTTTTTGTGTGAGTGCGTTAACCTGTAGTGTAGTGGAACTAACTATATGATAACTACAGGATAACTACCAAATTGAAATCAATTTGGTACCAAATTGAAATCAATTTGGTAGTTATCCTAATGAGATAGAAAACTGCGTTGAGAAGTTCTGTTCTCAAACAACAATCAGGCGATAGTACAAAATTATCAACAATCGTATCTTCTTTGCAGACCGGGTGAAAACTAAATAAATGTTTTAATAGTCGTAACTGATAGATACTGATTTTGAATTGATATTCTATCTTTGAATGCTTTGAATTTAAAATGTAATCACTAATAAATGCAAAAAAAATATATAGACGTATACAGTCTGTCGACTTCAAAAGGCCTTATGTATCAAACTCATACGTCCACAACTCAGGCTAGAGCTATGCTCACTTCCTAAATGAATTTAACTAAAATAATGTATAAATAAAACGATGAAAATAGTGTTCACGGCGTATGACATTGTTATTAGACACAGAAATAGCTCGAAATTTCAGTTAAATATTATAAAAATATTAATAATAATTCAATTTAAGAACTTATCTTAAGTAAAACTTTTTTATGGAATTGGTACTAAGTTGATTCCAGAACAATGGAAGGCGAAGGCCCTACTGTAAAAAATAGTTCTTATTAGATGAGTACATAAATTGAATTATTGCCTTTTTTTGTCATAATTTCGAATGGTAAATTTCTAAGATGAAAGTTAGATAGGGAGTCACTGGTTGAAATAAACTATATTTATTTTTTTATAACATTTGAGGATTTCCCAGGGATTCCATCATCAGATTCTTACTTGGTGACAATAGGACCACCTCAGTAGTAAATAGATATCTCAAAAAATCAATATACATAAAGAGATATACCTAGAACCATAGAACCTTCTTAAATTTTTGAGTCTGTTAATAATATTATTTCACATAAGCTATTTTAAAACTTTGTATAAGCAATATTGTATTTAAGAAATCATCATATTCAATGGAATTAATTGGAGTCAACGCTAAGCAAACATTACTTGATTGGTCGCAGAAACTCAAGTAATATAACTTGCTGTAGTAGTTATCGCCGTACTACGATAATATTAATAACAAATACTTTAACATTTTGACTAGCTGAGATACGAAATAATTGAATACACCACTTAGTTCTTATAAAGTAAGTAGAAACTGTGAGAGTTGACCGGCGGTTTATACTTATCTTTACAGGAGTTATTTTAAACAAGTTGCTTCTCGTTTCTTTGAAATTCCTTGGCTACATTGTTACTAACTACTTAAACAAGACCTGAATATTTGAAATATATAATTATCTAGACGCAGTTTAAAATTGTGGGAAATAAGCCAGAAGAGTTCTTTTCAAATGAAAATTTAACTAGAAACACTGCCTATTGGAATATTCGGCATCGATTGTACAGTTTAAAGTGTGGGCGATCGAATGATGTCGTAAATTTCAGCAATTACTGTTCTCACGAATATTGGGCTTTGTTAATAACTGAATTTAAATAAGATAATAGTTTATAAATAACATTCTAAATCGAAATGTCAGATGTTATCGAAAAGTTATTGAAAACGTTAATAATATTAAATTACTTAGTCTATTGTCTTGATTTAATACACACGCACGTATTCAATTTTAACGATGTAAAACTAGTTAAGAAGGGATATACCGATTGAAATCAACGTCTCGATATCTGACAGTCCTCTTATTTATAATATTGAAATCCAAACTAAATTAGTTTTTTCGTTACTTTTAATGAGTTTCACAACTTTCCTTCACCTCAGGCACAATATTAATTTAAGCATTGACAGCTCGATCAATCTTTTTAAATGCAATATATGAAGTTAATAGATGATACTGTATTACCAGAATTCGAGAGTAATACAAAACGAGGTTCCATACCACAAATTACGGCAAAAGTGAAGCTATAATCAGTGTTGCTCGTAACAAGACTTCAACTGCAATATTTATCTGTGAATTAAAAAATTACAATGCCATAATTTGTGCTTAAGTGCGGTCTCGATGTTTTTGCTGACACTACTCTAATCGTGACTCATATAGGGTTGTCAGTTTTTAAATATGCAATATCGCCAGTATTTTGTTTGATTTGATCTTTGGACGTAGTTACAACATTTGAAGTATCAAATCGATCAAAATATTTACCAAGAAAAGTTTAATGTACTGGCATTCATTTGTCGATGATCCATCTCTTTGCGTTTGTAGAACGTGTGACTAAATGGAAACGTGTGAACTGTAGGACTATTGAAAAACAAACGATTGTGTCTTCTAGAACCGTTTGCGATAATTATCTAGTGCGTATTAATTTTATTATGAAATTTAAACTTCTATATTCAAATATGATTACTATTTAAATTAATACTGAGGTTGCTTAAATGCCACAGGATATGACAGACACTTACGGTACAAAGTACAAACAAGTTTCATAAAAGATAAGAAAAATTAAAAAAGGTCCTAGTTAAAGTGCGAAACATTATTATTATATTATTTTATTTTAAAAAAAAACAGCAGTAAATGACGCGATACTTTTATGGTAAGCAATAGGAGTGTATGTACAGAGTTAGCTATTGTAATACAAAGTGCCATAGCCACCTTTAACTAGCCGTCCCATAATTAAGATTAAATCAAGAAGCAAAGTCAAAGTTAAAATATTTAGTCAACCTTGGTACATATACACTTATATACCACTTATTGAACGTCAATTAAAGTCATCTGCTCGTAAATCTACCAAGGAGTCTTGTCTTAAGAAGAACAGACAAGAACTCTTTTTGCCCCTCCCTTTAGACGTCATTGAGAATTTTTTTTTAAATATAAAATCCACCAGCTATATTAAAATGAAATAATTGTGGTTTTTTCATTTCTAATCACTAAAATGTAAACAAAATACAATACTTTATAATAAGTAGTAGTGCTTATAACACTCATTAAAAATTAAATTGTCAATAAAAATATTCGAATGGTCCACGCATTTTTCTTATCCATTTGTTTCCGAAACTTATAATTGCCTTTATTCGTTAAATGTTGCTAAACATAGACTGAATTTGTGTAAAAGTAGTTCAGTTACCTTTGGCGGGACTTTGTTATAATTTTGCCACTAGTTTTGGACTTGTTATGATTTATGCTTATATTTCTTTAGACTTTAATTGGTTTCTCATAACTTCTGGAAATGCTACTAATTTGATAGATTCAATCATTCATATCTATCGATACTAAACCTATAAGATTTCCAAAGCTCCTCGTCATTTAAGTATTCATAATTGTCAGAGTCAATAAGTTGTTAGGTAGCATTAAAGCACAGGACACACTGAGATGTTACGAGAGGTATTGCTACTCTAGGGTGGTGGTAAAACTTGCGGGGATTATTATTCAAGTTAATATCGATCATGTCACTAAAACTGCCTCAGTGGGTTACGTCCTTAACTTCTATATATCAGTTCTTTTCAAAACACTGAGTTAATCACGTGTGCCGTGCGAATGAGAATTAGGGATAAGTATGAGGAATAATCGATAAATTTTATATCAAATGCCGCTTCGTCATTTATTATCGATAAAAGGATTTCTAGTTTCATTTTTGGATTCATGACATAAATCGTAGTTCTGGTTTTGTTCAAGATATTTACAGACTACTTCAAATCTTTAATAATAATATTACTGACAATGTAACAACCAAGGCTTGACGTCAAATTTGATGACAATTGTATTATTTTTTGTTTCTAATTTTGTTAATGACAAAAAATGTTGCGTAGTAATTTAAATAGACGACATGCTAATCCAACCTCACAAAGCAATATAGGAACACTAATTACGCAACAAATAATTCTAAAAATGGCACTGGAAAAATATTTGACAAGTCATTAGACAACTCATTCTATGTACATAAACGTATCAATCATAAATTGTAATGCAAAAAATAAAAAGACGCTCTATTTGACGTATAACAATCAATGATTTTCTTAATTTGCCGTATCTTATTGCTTTCTTATTAGATAAATATTAAATTTAAATCTTTAAAAATAAAACTAATACAAATATCAAATCTAAATACCTATCAACAATAACATTGAAATTTTAGACTCACTATTCAATCTCAATAATATAAGATTCAATGGAAATGCTATCGATTTGGTTAATAATGGGTGAACGCAGCACCTTGGCCACTGCTCACGCGCTGCGGATCCTGTAATTTGTTTTCGTAATCGAAACCAGAGCACTTAAACCACAGTTGCTCTAAATGGTCTTAATTAGGAAGACAGAATATGTATAAGAGTGGACCACTATGTCCTACGTATCATTGAGGCCTAAATGCGAGCTAATGCCAATGAATTAAGATTATGCCAATTTATGGTCATAGTTAGAATATGTATCTTACAAAGTTGCAGAAGGAAATTATATTTAATTCGTTTCCAATGGAACAGCAAGTTCTAGTAGTAGGATGCCAATAAATAGCTATTACTCCATCCTGTGAGTGCGCCGGCGCACGGCGCCGCGCAATTAGCGCCTACCGCGAAATACTTACTTTGATTGGGACCTTAGCTTCTATGCCATAATAGAAATCTATGAACGGCATGAAATTTTATCTGGGAACTAAATAAGTTCCAATGATTTAAATGGTAGGAAAATCATTATTTACCTACACGATATCTAAGGAATGGTATGACGCAAACGTTACAACTCAACAACTGATAACTTCCCTAAACAAGATTATGCAATGTTAACTTTAGTACCCATTAAGGAAATATTAATTACTTTTGCACAGATCAACATCTTTATGTTTAATTCAATCCACAATAAGCTTCTTAACCTCGGCTTAACTTTAAAATAAATTCATAGAAAATATTGCCTCTGCCTAATCATAAAGACCGTTTTTATTACTCTTATAACCTTTCAAGCCATGCAATCCATCGAGGGTCTATATTTCTGCTCATTATACTTAAGGAACCTCTGTAAAAATACGAAGCTATTTATGCTAAAAATTTTACTGTTTGTTGTTCTGGTATCTGTAGTACCAGTATCAGAGGTTTCTTGGGCTCCTACAAAGAAGCGCGTCTATTTCTACTTGTTCTATTAAATTCTACTGTGTTTGACTCTGTTGCTTAGCATTGTTAAATCGATGAACTCTCGCGGCAGATTTTTATATAGATTTATTGCTATGAAACGACGTCGTTACGTTTTTTCGTCAACTATAAAGTATTTACTGTTCCTAAAATTTCTAACATTCGTTTAGGATTTTTCAGTTTGATAGACAAGTAAATATATTTCATAAAGTACAAAGCAAAGTTTTTCAATTGGAGGTCTACTTAAATCTGACTTTATGTAATTAATCATGTCAATAATAATTCATTTTTCTGGCGCGCCAAAATAAACTTGAAGTGCAGTATTTTTCTTTACCTATATGTCAGATGTCATACTGTCAGTAACTCAAGTCGTCAGTCGCAGTTCGCACCAGGACCTGTTCCTTCTTGTTATCATTATTTTTGTAAGTACAGTAGTTTTTTGGAATTCGCTCGCAGCATCTGCTCCGAACCGGTCGTGGACGTGTGCTGAGTTATATCTGTTACTGCTTCTGCTTATTGGAAATAAAATAGAAATCTATTCATTTTTTACTTACATATATCTCTAGAGCTTATATTTATCTTGTTCTAGAAGTTCGTTAAGAGGTTGTAAATAATCAGAAATATAAAGTGAAAGTCAAAAGTGTTTATTGCATGAATGTAACAAAGATTGAATGTTCGGTAATTCCAGTACATCCTGCTACCCCTAAGTACATAGCCAGAAGATTTAACTATATTAATTATGATTCTGGTGCAGGTATTCAGAAGACCAATTTCATTAGGTTCTTTGATATATTTGATATGAAATGAATCAATAAGAGATCTCATCATAATTATGTTATTAGTTTTCAATCTTTGGAAGAAACAAGGAGTTTTAACTGATCTGTTAAATTAAATTCTATATAGAAGCAGTTATTTTTCAAATAATTCTTTAAAAGGTACAAATCAGAGAATAAGATCAAACTTGGGAAATAAGTTTAAAATTTAAATTTAAATTTAGCGTGCTTAATTTTAATAAAGAAAAATTTTAGGATAACTAGGGCCCATAAATTATTTTAGTTTTGACAGATTGTGAGACAAAAAAAGTTTTGATGCAATAAGCAAAGAGAAGTTTTCTTCTCTTCAGTTTTCTTTTCTTTCTCTTTTTTCTTATTTCTTTTCTTCTGTACAACAATTTGTACAGCTTGCGAAAAAAGACGATATGTCACAAATGTAACCAAATTTAAAGATTATAATTAAATAAAAAAGTTGAAAATTTTTAAAACCTATAAATATGAAATTTCATGATTCTATGAAACAATATTGTCAAGTAAATCCTTACTCTAGGATAACTTGGCATTCAATTGTTTTTTAATACTACCATAACGTTTGTATCTGTGAGAATACTTCTTGAAGTGTTGTTAATATTGATTTTGAAATTAGAAAACAGACTTTAGCTTTCAACATATATATAAAAGTTTGGAAAGAATACGTAATGATCTCCCAAGTCATTGGAAGCTTAGTATAAGTGAATTAGTAATACGATTGAAATGTCACGGGTTACCACCCCACCCCAGGACTTTTTTGTCAATAAATAGCCAATATATCACAGGGTAGCAATTGGCGGACACCTCATCTGATGTTAATTGATGATAAGGCTGAAGTTGGGAGCGATCAAATCAAGATTCCTTAATCACATAAAAACTGGCTATAAGGTATCTTGACCTCCACTGCCGGAACTCACCAATGATGCCTTCATGATTGTTATGGCGGCAAATTTACTTAAAACGGTGGGTGGTAACTAGTCAGGCGGTCTAAGAAAGAGCCCTACCGCCGACCAAACTAAGCAGAAAATTGCTGCCACGAACCGCAAAACCACAGATAAGTTAATAAAAGTACATTTAAGAACAATAAAATAAATTTCTTATAATTCAAAAGAGGTAGCGAAGTGATAGAGGTGGTAAGTTGGTAGAATTGAAGCTGGAACCGTTATGTTGGAAACAGGGTAGATTGTCTTCAATGCTCTCAACATAACGTTTCTTCTTTACTTTTACAAGGACTGCATCGCCTGCCATTGCTGTAATTTTCGTTGTCCTTATTTCTTTAAATATTTCCTCCTTCATACAACTTGGGTTCCATTAAAAGAGGCGTTAAAAGCACTTTTTGGGCCAGCAAGGTGGAGTTGGCTATGACAGTATGTCGCATGCTGCACTAGCTATCTTCACATATGGACTCTTCTACTGCTTATCATCAGGTGGTGTGGAGTCATTTGCTGCACTTTTTATAAAAGAAAATTACAACCCAAATGGTCAGACAAATTTCAAATTCCCACCTTGAGCGTATCGCCAGGAACCGACCGGAACCGGCGCCGGCGGCGTGAGAACGGTCCGTGTTGGCTCGCCCGTGTACACAGCCTATTGGCACTGTCCACAAGCCTGTTAGGGTGTGGGGGGCATGTTATGAACTCATGAATTCCCTTGAGAAGGCTGTTCAACCGATTTCTAATCCAAGACATGTAAAGAAAGCCTGAAGTTAATAAAATAAATTTATTCTATGATCCTAATGGAAAAAAGGAAAAGTGACCAAGACAGCATGTGACTTCATTTAATATTCAATTTTCTTTATGTCAATTTTGCATTAGCCTAATTAAAATTGATCTCCATTTTCGTCACGTTTACGATAATTACATTCTAAAGATCTTGAGATTAAAAAAATCCGCTCGCGCTCGTATCTAAGACCAAACCGCCTGTCTGTTTGCCTGTCGGGTTGACGGCTCGCCTATTGACTCACAAGGTCGTCGACCTCTCTTCCGGCACCGTTTGCAAATATCCACCTCAAACATTGTGAAATTGGACATTTTTCGTGTACCTATAATAAGATGAAAAGAAAATGGCGGGTTTCTTAAAAAAGTGAGGAATAGTCAACTATACAATCACATATTACGCAATCTACTCCTAAAACTTCAATAACAAGTGAGCAGCTGCAACGTTCAACTCCAACACAGCCAAGACTGTCCAGAGTCTGACTGCTACATATGGAAAATAACAACTCCCATTCTTTTGTCTTATCCATCCGAACGGGTCAATCAATTAAATCTAAATTAGAGATATTTCTATCCTACGTGCTTACCTATCTCCACTCTCACCCACCAATAAGCAATGAGCCATCAAGGTGGCCGTTATGGCCTGAAACCATTCCTGTGCTGTTCTCATGTTGTCTTGTCTTTTCATAGCATTGAGGCCTATATATTGATGATAATAATAATAACAATAAATAATAATATTAATTCTTACACTCACACCTTTTTATTATCTAACCCAATGAAATCATAATTCAGAACTAGAGTTATGAATAACGGACCAATATAGATCTTGATATGTATAGTAATATCAGAAATATACCAAATATACATAAAAATTTATAGCAATCCAACAAAAGGAATCAAAAAAGGTACAATTTCACAAATTATAATATCCTTATTAGTAAAACAACTTACTTAGACATTATTTTCGAGCATGTTTTACACCTAATGAGATGTCGTCTCGAAACAGGAACTTAGTTATATTGTACCCACAAGACGTTTGTATGTCCCGAGGTCAATATTATTTATATCTACACCAATATTGGAAGATATGAAATGAAAAAATTCTCCACATGCGTCGACTGGGAACAAGCTAGAGATGTATATAAAAATCGGTCTCGTCTTGTCTCAATCAACATTGCTTTACAGCTTATACCAAAATTCACTATTCCGTAACAGTAAACATCATTAGCACAATCATCTTGGAGACATCCTCAAATACATTCACTCTGTTGCCATGCTCTCACTAAATGTAACCTACCGCACACACGCTAGTGGAAACGCAATTGTTTGCCCACGCAAAACACAATTACTGTTTGTTGAAAATGGGCTCTTCAATGAGCTATTGAAATAAAATGCTTTTACGACGGCACATACGGAGACCGTTTAGAGCCATTTGAATTTCATAAGGCCCTTCAATTGTATGGACAGTTTCGTTGCTTCCCTCTCGTAAATACCACAGTGCACTGGCAGCTGAAGTATCTTGATGCAATCGTCGACGTATTGGCGAAGTATTCGGTGGATCAAGGGTTATCACTTTACTGGATACATCTGGTAATGACACAATAAAACTAGTATGGTGGCGTAGAGGTTCGAGTGATCTGGTTTTGAAAAAGAAAAGAAAGCATCTTTCATTATGGTTGGTCCCTGGCTGAGTCAATGGTCATTGGTCTTGGTTATAACAGGGACCACTTCCACTCACCAAGGCTCATTGGTCAGTGTCAGCGGTCAAGCTCCTCATGTGCCTAGCAGTAGCAGGTATGACTATTGATGAATAATAAATGTAAATATCCAGTATCCAGACATGGCTCCTACTCCTCAATGTTCCCTTAGCAAACATTTTACTAACATCAGATTTAAGATCAGAACAACTTTGCACAGAACTCCCTATATTCGCTTTCAAATAAAAAAGGCACGTAATGTGTTATCAACTGTCAGTTCTCTGTTACAAATAATTAGAGAATTGTCACATAAAACACTCCAAATAAAGCCACCAAAAGAGACATTTCGTTGCAAGTATTCATGAAAATTAGTCTATACTTACAATTTATCTAGTTGAACTGAATTTCTATGAATTTTAAACACCCGTCCAATGTATGTACCTATTATCGATTACACGGTGTTAAGCCACGCCTGATATTACCATATTAATTGGGCTTAATCGCGAGAAATTGATTCAGTATTGACTTACTGTAGAATTAATCGATTTTCGCTAAATACAAATGAGCGTAATTAACAACCGCCCACCCCGCGTGTGCAAATAAATGAAATCGCGCGGACGAAATCGAGATTGAATTCGGAATGTATCGGGTGCCAATAACGATTCTGTTTTATTGATAGTTGAGAGATAATAAAAAATTATTTGGTGAAATTGACTTATCAAGATTATAAAAGTACAGTCGGTAGCTGTTACCGTCGTACTGTTAAACAGAAGTCTTATGGTTTTCCTTTTTACTCGCTATGAAATGACTAACCGAAGCTTAGAACCGTTAATGGCCGTGTGATAACTGATATATTTAATACCAGCTTCCTTAAGTAGTATTACAAATTAGAAATGTGGTAACATAATCAAGTTTTCAATCACAGTTAAAGTATTAATGACATAGTTATTCAGTTTTTGGAGCTTTTTGATTTATTCGGTGGTATTCACTTTAATTGTCAAAAACAGTTAGGGAAGAGGCCGGTAGGACACAAACCTAGCTCTTAAGTTTAGTGTAAGATATCAGCCACCCTTACAGACGCCTGCCATGCCCTCATATTTTTATGTATTATTTATTATAAGATCTGAAGTCACGCAACAATACCAATTTATTTATTCTTAGCTAATCATACTCAAGCGCATAAATCGTTGTTTTTAACATTTCCCTCTTTTTCCAATTACATTAGCGACTATATTAGGTATAACTATAGTTCACGTAGAGCAGTGGCATACTGCCTTACGTCTGCTAGTGGACCTCTGGTGAAAATATGAAGCGGGATGAACTCATACGGCTTCAACGATGTTATAATAAAAACCCTTCATTATTCATATTTTTTTAGCGTTCTTAGGACCAGCGGAATCTGTCTTCGTTGCTATCAATACATGGTTTCTTCTTCAATTTAAATTTTACTTGGGAGTATTTTACCCGCGTGCTAACGAACAGAACATGTTTATTTTTAAAATTTCCCAACTCAGATTATTATAGTTTGGGGAAAAAGTTATACGCATTTAATATGAAAATTCCTATGATAAAAAACGCAAGAATTAATTTTGGCAGTCTTCTATTGATGTTAACCTGACACTGCCTAGAGAATTCTGAAGAGACCGAAACAGGTGGAAATCTGAAGGTGCAAGGTCAGGAGTATATGCATTTTGCAAAGTGGCTAAAGATGTATGTGGTCTAGCATATTAAAACTGTTTTTACCTTAAAAACAGTAAATTATAAAATTTTGTACATCAATAACTAATAAAACTGTAAATTTAATAATCTGCACCAAACTGGCAGACGCTATAACGACTAACCCATAGAACATGTTCAGACATGTCATCGAACTTTGGAGAGTAGTAGATTGACTTAAAGTTTATTGCTAAACACTTATGAATATAAATGTGCTATTTAATTAAATATTGCTATCCATTTTGCTTTAATTGTTGATATCCAAACGAGGCATCTTGGTCAATGCTCTCTACGTCCATAAGACTAGGAATACTATTAATATATAAACATAATATACATAATATAAGCATTTAACTCGGCTGGGGCGACATTTTATAAAATTGTATAAAGATTGCTGCGACCAAAATTTCAGGGGATAAATTTTGAAATGAGAACAGTTATAAATCTATGATATATGACATGTGATATAAAAATATGAAAAATCCCTAATGCGTAATTGAAATTTATAAAATGGGATGTGATTGTATATATAATGTATATTTTTATGTAGATGAATATATGTCTTATTTTTTTACTCATTTAAAAACCATTTATTCTAGATTGCTTATCATATATCATACTATATAAATAAATAATAATAAATTCAGTAAATGGCTGCAAAATGTTCTTTTCATAATAATATGTGTAGTTATTTTAGTATGCGTCTTATTTCATCGCTATACTACAACATGCTGGAAGTTTTAGAATGTAAGCTATTACTATGTACTTTCAAAAGATAATGTAATGTACCTAGATTGAATAAATGTATTTAGACTGTGTATTTGAACGATTGCTTAGAAATTTTTGGTTATAAAGTTCCCTTTTGTCTTGGAACATTCCAAAAGATGGGACACCCTAATAAAGAGTGGACTGAATGCAATCAGCATGTAGATGTGGTTCTCACTCGGCGGAGCAAACATCGAATATTGATCGACGCATTATGATAATTTGTGAATGGAAAATGTGTCGCGGCGACTGCTCGCTGCGCGCCCGCCGTCAATGTGAATATGCCCTTAAGATTATTTGTGCCTATGTATTAAGTTATTGTTTTATTAATCAAATACAAATATAAATAATACCATTGGACACCAATATTTTTTTATCACAAAAACCAGTGCCCCGACCGGACTCGAACCTTAAAAATTAGGTAAACTAATTTTTGAACCTTACTCGAGTATTTTACTCCTAGGAAGGCTAAGCTAACCTAAATCACTCTTTATTTACGTTAAGTATTTATTTTCTAATAATTCAACACATTCCCAACATATTAGTTAGTTACTACTCTGTTGTTACTTACTTTGTTTTTGTTTTTTTTTTGTTTGTTTGTTTTTTAACGGACAGAATAATATCGTGGTAGACGTATTGTCTCGATAAATTGTATTATGTAACAAAATTAATTCACAGTGTTCTCTCAAATCATTGGGTTTTGTTACATTAAAAGTCTTAATAGAACCACTTGTATGGTTGTCATGTCTGGTACCACTGCTATTCTATTTATCCCATTAGCCATTCGATGTGTGTTACTGTGAAGGAAAAGTAAGTAATTACAGGGCTTGGAAAGCATTAACATCTTTTGTCTCCTTAATTTCAACCCGCCTTTTTCATGTGTTTTCTTGATATTCCCATCACTAGTGCCTAAGCAATGGTTAATACTTAACGTCGCGCAGAGCAACTGTTTGTGAGTCATTCTTTTATTTAAAAAAAGTTAATTGATTAGAGCATTCACCTAGGTGGAAGCTCTTGGGTTGCACCTGTCCTGAGACTAAATTTCTATCGTATAGTAGTTGCAAGCTAACACGAATTTTACAATGAATTTTTGTTTTCGAAAAAGTTAATGTAGCTTTAATATAATAAGACACAATTTTAAAAATTAATGGAGTTATATAGTTCTTCTACGGAATAATAAATTCACACATTTACATTATCTGTTAGTTAAGAGACATTCCCCTGAAGGTTTGAACTTCGAGGCCTTAATATGTAGTTTAAGTGATTAATTTGAAGACATAGATATATACATAACTGTATTTGCAATTTCATCACAGTTTTATGTTTCAATAAAGCTGATTTTTACATACAGTTTCCATACAGAAAAAAGCTTATGACTATACACAAACAGATACAGTACGTCAGCATCAAACAGGTCTTGGCTCCGCATTACGCTCCGCGTAGCGCAAAGCGCTGGTATTTTGCCGAAACCCTTTTAAGGAGAGGAACGCAACCGGACAGCAGCGCCTCCTAGCTGTACTACAATATACCCATAAATAAATATACAATTATGCTTAATATAAACTATTATAATATTTAATGACACGATTTATAATACAAAATAATAAAATTACAGCTAGCACATAAATATGTGGTCAGTAGATATATTGCTCTGGCACACCCAGTTTTGCTTTCAAAATATATAAGATTCTTAAATGCTTTTTCAATGTTAATTTACTTTTAAGTAGTCTTATAGGAAGAGATAATCATGAAATAAATCACATTAAAGAATAGTTTTACATATTTAGATACACACTATAATTTAAGGTTTATGAACAAGTAAGCTTCGTCAGGCAGGTGATCCCTCATACCCCGTAGGCGGCGACTCAGACCTGATCTTGATGCCAGTGGACAGTTTGCTCGGCAGTAAGTGGGGCAAAATTAAAAGTATCATTTTCAATTGTGAGAAGGGAAGGCCTATCAAAACAAAATTATTTCACTGTCATCATCAGCATCATATCAGCCGAGACGCCCACTATTGGACTTAAGCCTCTCCTTAGGAGCTCCAAACTTACCAGTCCTGCGCTCAGTCAAACATAAATTAAAGAAAATTACTTCTCTCGTCTATTTACAAGGAGGTATCGAATTATATGCTTTGTTTATTAAAAACACCAACTACTTACTATATTAGTCTATCTTTTTTTAGAGTTCCAAATATGTAAGGTACTAAATCGCTCCTGAACATTACCCATGTCCAATGAAGATATTTTGGTCAATGGACAATTGAATTTCAAAGCCGGTAGCTGAGATTGACAGGTATCCGCCAAGCAGCCCGCCATTGTATGTTAATACACACACGCGTACTCTGAATAGAGAGTTAACTAGGATTTTTTCGATGCCATTTCTAGGAAAATTTATTCAATACTTTGTGAGAATACCATATTAGTTTGGAATTAAAGTTGATCCAAGCAACGTGGTTGGATAAAGAGACATAAAAATAAGTTTAATGACGGTAATATTGTGTGTTGTGAGGGCGATACCCATTGAACCACGAGTGCTTAAAATTTTAAACATAAGTAGAGAAATGGATGTCCTTAAGTCAGTGTTTTCTCTAAACTGTAATTTTAAAATAATACCTTGTTTATATACTAACTATACGTAAATTATAATAAAACAATTTCTAACGCTCACAGAATAATATTAAATGAGCAGTCAATAATCATAAATTATTTCACATCTAATCGGCTATGGTGCTCCTTGGCTACCCCATCTGTGAGTCACCCACGGTATTAAACCAATCTAACATGAGCTACTCGCCCCTGATCTTCTCTTAGGCCCAAAGATCATTCAACGGCATCTGCAATGATAAGAATTACCGTTTGTCCGGGTGCATACTATAAAATTTTCAGGTCATGAAATACATCAAATACATTCAAATAAGGCTAATCTCACAGAACCGACATTAAAATTATCGAACAATACAGTTAAGATTTTTGATAATAATTACAGTAAGGTAGAAAATATAGAATTTTTTTTTTAAATCGTAAATACTAACTGTAAATTGATATCTCATAGTATGCGATAAGTTTACACACAAAGTATTAAAATATATTGAAGGATATAAGACGCGGACATTCATTTACCCATTTGAATTTTTCTAGTACCAAAAACAATTAGGTAGCCAAAAAGGCTCCGTATTTTAAGGCATGTAATTTTCACTCAAAAAGCTTTTAATTAAAAAAATATCAATATTTGTACCAAACATTTATCAAGTAATCATTGTCAAAATAACTATTAAATGTTTCTTAATTCGCCACTTTATCTGTTTGTTACTCAATACGTGACAACATTAGTAATTCATTACGAATAGGCCACGAGGTACTATATGGTCATAACCACAGCCAGTGATTCGGCAGTCTTGGTGTGAAGGACGGTAACCAGTGTGATTACAAGGCATAGAAGACATCAAGCAGGAGGGCCATTTCCTTTGTTAGCGTTCTTTTACATATAATAATAATTAATAATAACTCATAGTAAGCGGTCACCATAGTCTAGATGTTTGTCTAGAACCGCACACTCTGTTGACACTAGATTTACCAGACCAGTCATTTAGACTGGTCGTGCAATTTCAATTCAAAATTCCTGCTATATTACACATATTTTTTTTTCAGAAATGATGTTATGACTTTTGTAGCTATAATTAGAGAGTACGTTTTATAAACTTAATGTTATTTTATTTACATTAGTTCAAATATAATTTTTGTTGCTGACATATATTCAAATCGCTGGTATATCTAGTGTTAATATCTCGATGAGTTGTATTTTGACAGAAATAAAAGCAAACCCCACTCAAAATGATGTCCCTAAATCGCGTCTAGTCCATACCCGAGCACACTGTATTTATTGTAGGAAAAGCGACGTTTCGCGTACGGTCATTTGCGGTCGTGTTACTGATGGGGTTTTCATATTTTACTGTCGTGTCAAAGGTATTTGTTTCCTGTAATAACAGTGCAGTTCGGTGGCCTAGCGTTACAGGTTCTACGATGTTGTGGGCAAGTGGTATAGCCTGGTATTCCCACGGCATCGTGTTTATGACGCCGACTCTTTAAGAGTTGTTTGCGGCTGGCAAATAATCTTTACTATAATACTGTCGTAGTAAATTCCTGTTATCAGAGAAATCCATTCGTGCGCTGTATAAGATTGCGGGCACAAGTCAAAGCTAAAATATTTCATTGGAGACGAAAATATAACGTTAAATTTAATAATCAGTTGTATTTGTTCACAGAAATGTAAAGAAACGTTCAAATCAAACCTAAGTATTTGATAATTATAACACTATTCTATGCACTTTGAAATATAATAAGAACATAAAAAACCTACCTTGAAATCTACCTTTCTCCTGTATAACCTAAAATTTTGTTGTGCCCGACAGGGTCCATAGTGTCATTTATAGTCTTAAGATTCATATTGTGTAACTATGGAACGCAAAATAAAGAATTGAATTGAATTGAATTGAATTGAACATTCTCTACATTTTATTTAATGACTTATTGCGTCATAGCGTAGTGTTAAGATACAAATAGTGTGACTTCAAATAAACCCATATGTTAGTGTACGTGTCAATAACTTCGCATAGCCACATACAATTACGAAATTCATCAGTGCTCAGAGCGCGCCAGGCGTGCCTGCAACGTACCCGCTCCACGCGGCTATTATCCTCGCCACCGTTCTAATTTATACAGCTCTAAATTGGAATTGAAAGAACAAAGCGAATCGAGCGAAATATAATTAATAATACATAATTTAAGGTTTTTGATTTCATATAAATAATATGTACGCCTAAATGAATGAACACATTGATTTTAACCGTAAAAAAAAAGCAACGGGAATAAAAAGCACCACGCGAGTCATCGTATTAACGGCGCGGTGACGAAAAGCGACATCCATACACGAGTATTATCCCTTGCATGGGTTGGTATGAGTCAGCTCATACCAACAGTCAGTATTTTTACATTATCTGTCTCTGTAAATGTTCATCTATTGAACTAATGGATAATTTAAATGTAGATTATTTTTTTACAAGTGAAATCTAATAAAAATTAAAGTATACGTGGTTAACCTTTTTGGGGATGAGACCTGAAATAAATAGAATGTGAATTTTATTTCTTTTACATAAAAACAATATAAATACACAATACTTTTTGCAGCCAAATCAGTTTTAACCTATAATAAATATGTTCTCTTGTTCACTAATTTCTTCCTTATCGAATAGGACTATTGTTTACGATAACACCAGATAGAATATGAAATACTATTTTTATTCTACTTTCACATTATTATAAATATATTATTATAGTTTCCAAGTGAATACCTACGAGATATTCATATAGCCGTTGTAAATACTGCGCTAGCAATAATTTACTAAACACACATTACTCTTAATGCAATACTATTAATTACCAGCATTGATAAAGGATAGCATGCAAGCCTCAATTAAAGCGAAGTAGACGCATTACGAAAAAGTCCGAAAACAATGTTACTCTACAAATTAGAAAACGAAATAAATTAACTGGAAATAAACGCAAACGACCATTTGCCATTTGGCTAGACTTAAAGTTTTTGCCATAGAGCTCATAATACAACCGAAGAAACAGATTTTAATTTTGTAAATAAACTCGTACATTAGAATAATTGCAACGAACAACTCCCAGTGGCACGTTATTAAAAAAACATTAGGTTGTGTCATATTAATTAGTTTATAAGAAATGTGTTTGTTATTTCGATTGTTTGGGATTTTAAACGTGTTCTCGTATGAAAGAGCCATTATACATGTATATTTGTGGATTATTAAGTTATTAGACGGGAATCATAGTAATATTAGACTAATGGAATACAAAAGTATTATCAGACTTTAGTACAACCATTCATTTGCATTTGTACCGAATGGTTAAAGAACAGTTCCAAGAATACCGAAGCTTAAAGTTACAAGACGCAGAAGTGTCACAGAATACATAAACAGCCTTTGCCCTACTTCGTATACAAAGTCATAATGATGATCGCAGTAGTTTCTTAGAATAGAAGAAGTAGTACAAAATTTTAAGAGGAAACACTAGGGCATTTTTCCCTAAAAATGTTGCCATGTTATCGTGTTCTTCTTTTTGATAAATTATTTTCAAAGGGATATAAATTCTGGCATCTTTTAAAAACATATTTTTCGAGATTATGTAACATAAGTAAAACTTAGGAAACATGTCACAAAGAATCGAGAAGAAAACAGGACATTGAAATGTCGTAATTTATATATGCACATATGACAAGAAAAAATACACTTATTTCGCAACGAAATTTTTGTAAAACGATATTTTTGTATTTTTTTCTGTTGTCCCACTCGTTTGTCATTACATGGCAGCCCTAGTAAAATATAAAAGTCCTTCACAAAGTCGTGAACAACTAATTAATTGTAAAACAACATTGTTAAGATTTAAACATAACTGAAATAGACGCGTCGTTTTGTGTCAAAGATTAGAAAAACACGTGAAAGATCAACCTCTTTAATTAGATGACAGTTACGTTGACAAGGATATTCTTGTCTTTGGTTTAAATTACACGCCTTCAAAGAATATAGAGGAGAGAGTGAGGGACACTCACTTTGGCGGCTTGCTGAGTTCCGTCGCAGTTCAGAAACGCACGTAAAAATAAAATTTTAATCTATGAATGTTGCCAGGTATGCTAGTGAAACACCAAGACAGGTTTCCCAGACGCTAAAGCTGAACTGCCATCGGAATGTGAGCAAAGTATACCGTTCAGTTGAGCATCCAAGAGTAGCCGCAACCGAAATTCACGTCTGCGCCATATGTATTTTTATATATGCAGTGTGGAGAGTATAGTCACTGCATTAAACTTCCGAAAAGTAACTATACCCTCGATCCTCGATACTAAAAGTAGCATATCTATTTTAGCCCTGAGATAATAATGTAACTTTGCATTGAAAACACAACATTTCTTGTGATAACTTACTAAAATTAATTTAAGTGTAAGAAACTTATAAAAAATGACACTGTCCTACTGTTTATAAAATCATTATACCTTTTTTATAGGTGAGACAAATAATTTATTCTTTTAAACGAACAGTGACGTGATCTCTTCAACATGCGCAGGAGTGGAGGAGACTATTTAATATTATTTATATGGAAATCGCTTCATGTCATTATTCTTAATGAATTCGCTATTTAGTAGCTATGTCACACTTCTTTATGTGTTAACAGAATTGCGATGGAGATGTATTTATGTATAAATTATTGTCACCATTATATATAATTATCGCATTAACAATACGTCCATATAATGAAATTCCTGTGTGTATAAAAATGAAATATATCTTTAATTGACAAAGCTCTGAAATGTTGAACTAATGGTGACCTTATCAACAGGTCAATCAAGATTGCTAATTCACTATAAGCCTAGTTATATTAATATAAGGCTTGTTTTCCTGTGGCAAGCTATGGCAGATGTAAAGCTTAGTACAGAAGTGTCTAGCAGAGAGTCTGAGAATTACTATACACTGTGGTCACGCAACGACGTCGACGTTTGGGCGTGGCACTTTGATTAATTACGTTGGATCATACAGCGGTTATAAGGGTTATAATCCACTGCACAATATAGTTGTAGCTTACAAGCCGATATAATAACTTCAATCATTATATCAGCCAAGCGAGACTAATTTAGTAGTATCTTGCTTAAGATTGCCATATCTGAATCAGAATGCATTAGACTTGCGCCTTAGGGTGGAAACTTAACGCACACCTAAACGTTAAAAATGGCGTACACTAATGTCAAACCAAAACGAGCTTTGTTTCACGAAATGAGGACCTGAACGGACGTAAAAGAAAACGATTACAGTAACAGATATCTCACCCACTGGTAAACGCCATTTTATGTTATTTTTATTTATCGCACAAATTAAAGATTTGAATAAACGACGTTGCCAAGTCGTTGCTATGTAGGAGAATGAAGAACGAAACTTTTCATTTGTCATTAACGTCCATGACAATAATAACTTGACATAAACGACCAAATGCTGCCATATTAGAAAATACTGCCCACTG
Source organism: Acentria ephemerella (assembly GCA_943193645.1). Lineage (NCBI taxonomy): Eukaryota > Metazoa > Arthropoda > Insecta > Lepidoptera > Crambidae > Acentria > Acentria ephemerella. The sequence goes on from OW971887.1 coordinate 2,742,541, forward strand.
TATTTGGTGTGGTAATATGTGAGTTAGTGCTAGCAACCCTGATAACTTTAACCAATGGTTTTTTATGTAGTTATTAGTAGTTAACACTCCCTCTTTAACATTCCTTTATTATCGTTCGTAACCATACATTTTGATGTACGTATGCTACGTTAATGAACCGTTTGAAACAACCCGCAATTATTCTGCTAATATAGCGCTTCCTCTACAAATTTTATCTTGTGATAAGCTAAACGAAAACAGCGTAAACAATAAAAGGTTTAAGGTTTTAAGTCAGAAGATGCAAATAGTATAGTTGCTGTACCAATTCAAACTGTTATTAATTAACATTCTATACCGCAAATATTTTTGGCGAATCACTGATGGTTAAAAAAATGTTGATAATTCGGGTACAAAACTACATATTTCTATGAGCAAAAATATTTTTAATTTTATTTTTATGTAACCTTATTTTGTAGAAAACTGTTAAAATTAATGCATTAGGTATATAATTCTAATGAACAAAAACATTTTTTCCTTTTAAATACTAATTAAGATTACTAATTATTAATTATTTTCCAATGACGCAAGCATATTTTTCGTTTACAAAATTTCAAATTCTTCGTTGAAGTTCCTATTTTTCTTTTGTTCGTGCGCACTTAAACGGGCTAAATTTTAATATAATGCAACTTATATATGTCATACAAACAGTTTTATCAGAAGATTATATTTTATAATATTGTCAACCGCACAATACACTATCGTCCTAATAAAAACTCATCCATTATCTTATCGCAATCGCATATAAAAGTTCACTATAATGAACGAGCCTAGAATAAGACTTATGACCGTTCGTTTTAATTGCCGAATGTGTCGCATGACTCAAGTTATACATGTCTATCTTGTCATCTTGAGAGCTTACAATGTAATCAAAATGCCTACAAGTTTGTTTACAAAGTTTTCTTGATTCTGTTCTTTTTAACAAAAAAATGAATGGCAGATGTTGCAATATGTAAGCTCGTTTCGTAGAAGTTTTTACTATAACATTTTTAACCATAAATATCAAAGAATTATATCTATTTGATTCAACAGATTTACCTATGATTTTCTATGTCAGAAAATGTCAATTGAGCAGATTGGCCATCATCGTGTCGATAGCAATATCAAAGACTCACGTGATACCCAGTACATTGCATTTCTATAACTGGCTATTCTGTTTGGCACTGTCTGGCTGACTGGCAGTAATGCTACTGTCATAAATATGCCAAATTTAGTAACATATCTCCAAACAATTAAGATAAGCAATGAACAAATGATTCAACAAAGTAGTAACCTTATTTTGTAGAAAACTGTTTAAATTAATTATGTAATAGAAGTGGGTGCCGCCTTGTTATTATTAAATTAGAGAAACAAATCGCATTCTATAATTATTCATTCATTTTTCTTGTTGCGTGTGAAACAAAAGATGTTAATGACACAAAATTTAATTTAGTCAAAACCTAATTACGTCCCATCATAATGCAACTTATGAAAGAACCCTTATATCAACCTTTTCGATCTTAATCAAAAGCATTGCACAGGATGGAAACTAAAAAAGAGCAATTTATTTTTGTACAAAGATTGAATTTCTTACGTTTGCGAAAGCCAAAGATAATTATAAAGATAGCAACGTCAAGTATGCTTTAATTTACTTTGTGAAAATAATCTTTGTATTTTATCGGTCTTGGACACATTAAATGTTTCAATTCAAAATGGACCTTAATGTGTATCCGTAAAGGGGACTTTGTTATCGCCAGTGGTTATCTAAACGTGTTGTTTATTGTATATTTGGTATCGTGTGGCCTTTCCGTTCGCTGATGAGTGGATTGACGCACCTATCTTGTCAGTCAAGTCTTATCGCTGAAAACATTACGAAAGTTATTTATCCAACTAAATAAAACGAGTTGAAGCGAAAACCCCTTATAAAGAGCCAAATCAAACAGCTGTTGGTATGAAACACAATCAACAAAGAACAAACAACGGCGAACGAGTTGAAAGTTGTTTTTTTGACATCACCAAATCATCGGTTCTAATCTTAGTACGTCCTATGACAGTATTTTTAATGCCTGACATGGCGACAATGTGATCACCTCGGAAGTAAACTGTATCGAATATAAAAATAATATAATAAATTGATACACAATTGACAGAGAAATCAGTGAACATTAAAAAAACTGAAAATATGTTTAACTTCCCCCTTTATTGAAGCCGGTTTTAAAGTAATAACAACATCTCATTAATAATCTTGTAATTGGTTTAAATTCTTTTTGTTTAATTATTTTATTGGCTATCATAATACTTCAAATATCAAGTTAATTATGTCATAATGAAATTAAATGTTAATAAAATAATCAGACAGTGAGTTAAATAATTGTCTTATAATTAAATATTGCCTTTACAATAAACATGGATTTATAATCGATAGTTAAAAGCCGGCGGCCTTGGAGATTATTATCGATAAGTTTATCGATTTATTAGATGCTCATGGAGCCCGTAATGCCACGAGTTCAGATCCTAAAGGTAATCGAGGTCGACTCTATCGATACACGTTGTATTGTCACGTTGGTAGCTTGTACATATATTGACGCAGTACGTCATGACGTATGTGACTATTTAATATTTTGTAGCTTCAACAATAGCCTCCCTATTTAATCTTACTACTTTCAAATGCATAAGTTTAGACGGTTGTTTGTTACTTAGTCACAAAAGAACTTTGAAATGGACAATGATGAAACTTGGCATGAAGAAATCTCAAAATAATAAAATCTTTTCAAGATAAACAAAACATATTCATTTGATATCTTGACGACTGTCTGTTTGAATGATCATTCTACCTACTTCCTAAACCAGATGCCTTGGTTTCGAATCCTATTTGAGGTAAATTTTCGTTATATGTACTATCAATATTTACTAGTAATTATTGATGTTTGTATGGTTGGAATAGCGCCTAAAAGTATGGTTCCATATCAACCAGGCTGTGGCGTGTCAAACGTAAAGCTAAAACTGATTTTTGGTGGGGTATAGTATGTGTTTTTACAAGGTACGTCACGCGTATAAGGAAAGAATAATCTTTGTTATTTGAATAACATATCGAAATAAACTTTTACTAGAAATTAATGTTGAGTGTTGGTAAAGTTACAATCTGTAAGTCCCCGTATCCATAATACGTTCTTAATGTTGTTCATTTAAGATAAAACAATTACATGTGAAATCAGAAATGCTTTTTTATGTGTAATAATAATATCTGCGATAAATATTTTAGGGAAATCAAAAGTTTAAAAAAATATACGTTCAGCTACTGACGTAGTTTATATATCGAAGCCTAGAAAATAGAAGAAACATATACAGCCAGTAAATAGACTTATAGCTTTTACAATTTATTTTATATTTCAATTTTGAATTCGCTGTTTACTCTCCGATAATAAGTATCGAGTATAATAAGTATCATCAGGTGGTGTCGAGTCATTTGCTGAGCTTAATACAAAAAAAAAAGTTAATTGATATATTCGCTTACCCGAGGCTCCCATAATGTTTGAGCTGCGTGGGTACCTAATGAAGGACGGCAGTGGGTCATTACGGGTGCATAGAATTGGTGATTGTACTATAAGCTTCGTAATGAGTAGATATGCCAAGGCGCTCCCTTGCGTGGAACCTCTAATAAATGGATGAGGCTTCTTGTACTACATAAGCTATTTTTGCTGCGAAAAATTTTTATAAACATATATAACAAGTACTTTATCTTTAAACCTGTCCATCCTAAGGTTACCTGGAAGAGATCGCGATAAGGTCGCCCTTTGTACAAAATTTGTTAAAAGTTTTTTTGTGTATTTCTCTTGTTGAATTGGCTGATGTACAATAAAGATATATTCTATTCTATTCTACATCATAAGAAAAAAATACACAGCATAGCAAGCTAAATACCTGTGAATTATTTATTACATTTTGTAAGATATGTAATAAGTTCTTGAAGTGACACTTCTTATATGGTTTATTTTTATTACGTACTTTAGTTTCGGACATCCATTTCACTTTTAATAGTACCGTGTGCTAACATCCTCGAGCGTTCATGACTGGTGTGACAGCTGCATATATGTTATACCTAATAATATTGCAATAATCGATTTATCGTGCCATCCAAGACACACCTACGTTGTCTTCAGGTCCAGTGTGCTAAATGAAACTTATTTTTTATGTCTTTATTTTTTAATATATTTTGATATGTGTATTATTTTTTTTTACATTTCTGTTTGTCATTAAGAGAAATTGTGGATAAACGGTCTAAAAGTAGTGCTGGAGTATTGTTTCAGTTTTTAGGACAATATGACACAATCTTTTGTTCGAAAACAAAATGCCACAAAATCCCACATGTAAATTTTATTCATGTGGTACACCGAAGTGTACCACATGAATAAATTTTACATGTGGTATTTTCCTGAACCCCATGTAAATTATTGGTTTAATAAAAACAATAATTACATATTTATTTGAGAAACGAAAACTAAAAGTTACCCGTATAGCTTGTAATGGTTTGTAACGTAGTAGGGTTAATTGGGAATATGCATACTAGTATTACTTTTAATTTAAAAATAAATTTTATTTTAAAATTAAAACTAACAATTTATTTAGTACATATTTAAATACTATAACAGGGACAATTTGTAAATGCCCGGTTGATACCCACTTAAAGTTATGACTATTGCCTTTAATTCCATTTATTTGTTTTTCTCATATATAACGATAACCTGTTGTAACGATTTAAAAGAACTTAGTAAATGAGTCTATTTAAATAAAGTTATTTTTACTTTGACTTTGAGTCTGAACAATGGACCTAAAAGCTAGGTTCGTTCATTATATTATTGAGTATTAATTATTAAAAATTATTAATAAAGTGGCTGGCATACAGATGAACCCAGTGACGCAAGAAAGGCGAGTCCCCGTGATTGGATGAAGACATAGAGACGCGCAGCGCTTACGTATAATTTAATGATAATTGAATGATTCGTATTTATCTACCAAAATTAATATAGCATTTGTACGAACTGATACTAGTGAAGACCTGTGCAAAATCTGCAAATGCAAATACAAAATGACGCAAACATCTTCGTAACTAGGTTTTCCAATGTCTATCTAGTGTGTTACAACATCTACTTAAACGAACAATCCATTGAAATGTCTTCCATATCAAAAAAATTATATAGAAATTTTTAAAATTCTTGTATGTAGTGCACTGTATCTTCGATGCTGTATATGTTATCATCAGATTTGTAACATTGAAATTCACCAATTCATTTTTTTTTCATTTACTTATCTTGGAGAGACGGGACTCGTACAGTTACAACATGGGTTCCTTTAAAAGAGGCGTGAAAAGGCAATTTTTGGCCCGGCAAGGTGAGGGTGGCTATGGCAGTGTGTCGCATGCTTCACTAGCTATTTTCACATATAGACTCCTCTACTGCTTATCATCAGGTGGGGTCGAGTCATTTACTGAGCTTGGTATGAAAAAAAAACGATCGCCCTTGAACAGAGTCAATCGAAATTTCTTTGCGGATACCTATTTTATAGACGTACACGCCGCTCCTAGTACTTAGGTCCGCGCCATGCCTCCAAATACAAAGACAGATCATTTGCATAGGCCAAAGATTGAAACCTATCACAACCATCATCTTTTGGTCATACGTTTACTGAGTTGGTTACTATTTGAGAACATTTTTACTCCACCTTTGTTGCACTTGTTGATGGTATTAATTATTTAAAAGTAATTTTAAACGATTGACAGTCTATAGATAATAATGCGTACGAACCAAACCTCGAAAATTCATTATCATTGAAACGAAAATTTCGATAATTGCTTCTTCATTTTTGGTGATGTGGGATAACGGAATTATCCCACATCACCAAAAATGAAGATTTAGCTAAACGGGTAACTTGGATAAAAATTAAAGGGGGCTGAATGTGTACTACGAATATGACCTGTTATTTTCGAACAATTTATTTTCTAATAAAATCACGTAAAAGATCAAAGCGAGTAAAATACTCATTAAATATAATGATAGTGCAAAACTCAAAGAACAGTACCTAACATATAATTTTAGATAATGATACAATAGATATAAACAGAGGCTAATAACAAACCCATTATTTGAACAATAATTAACCATTAAACTCCATGGCCGTTATTAGATTATTATCTATTCACAACGTTTCTGAGAAATAATAATAATTTCCTAAAACTTAAAAAATAAATTAGAGTAAAACAAATATCCATAAAAGCTTCTTCATTTCGAACTGAAATATAAATAAACTAGTTTTTCAGAGTAATAAAATTTTACTAAGAAAAAACATTATTGCCACTAATTGAATAGAAGGAAAGAGTGGAATTAAGCCTAATTTTCACTTCAACACAAAAAGAGATGTGTAACAAAAAATACTCAAATATAAGTAAGCGAGTGACATGACAGCAATCATTATTGTATTATTAAGTGTTTTTATTTATATATTGCTTGTCATATTGTTGGAAAAGTGGTTTTATAGGGAAGCAGTGTTATTTTGTTTTAAATTTTGTTCCTTAATCTGTCTCCGTCTTTTATCATGTATTTCTTCTACATTTATAGATGTTCACAAACTTCCTATATTTATACACATTTGCTGTTTTATTTTATTGCTATAAATATTCCTAGAATCTCAGTCAAGTGAAATCATTATGTTTTTTTCTTTTTATTGGGTTTAACAAACAATAATACAAATGTACTATTAACAGGTATGTAGCAAGTCAAAACATAATTAATTGTAACACCAATACCGTTAACCACTGAGAGGTAACGTGTATAAAGCATTAATTAATTAACAATACTTTTAGTCAGTCCGTCTGTAAGTCAACATAGTCAACATTATAGTAACTTAATTTAATTGTTGTAATCTACCTACCTACTAATGTGGACAGGGCATATTGCAAAGAGGACTGACGGTCGTTGAGGCAGAAATATCCTCGCACCGAGAGACGCAGCGTTGGTAGGCCTCCCTCTAGGTGGACTGACCATCTGATTGCGGACAAAGCCGCTGGATGTGGTTAGCGCAGGTCCGAGCCGTTTGTAGATCTTTGGGGGAGGTTTATGTCCAGCAGTGGACGTCTCTTGGTTGATATGACGACGATAAATACGATAAAATGTTGCCAGTGCCCTTGCTATATATCTTTCTCTTCGAGCACTGGAGACCTTGCTGGAATAAAAAGTACAAAGAACGACTTACGACGTAGAAGTACTTAGCTACGATTCTGTAAGAGCCACACCAGGTTGACAAGCGCTTAACCGGGTAAAGCTCGTCTAACCTGAAATGAAGCGACACATTTATAGTGGTTACGCCAAGTTAATTAAAATGGACGTAATATTCATAAAAACAATTAATTACACATAAATTTGTACTAACACAACCATAATGAGCAGTGGGGCACTCATCATTTCAACTTGTAGCTTGTACCACTAGTGTTGGGGATAGTAAAACTTCCTTTTTATATAATTCGTTGACCGCTTTAGTTTTAAAAAAAGAAGATATGTTTGATTGATTATAATTTTTTTAAAATATTGCTTGTCATTGTGAAAATTTACATTTTTTTACAGTAATATATTTTATTTTTATTTCACCAATTTTTCTTTCTTACACCCATTACGTTACCTTTTACAACAACTAGATATTAAATTTCTAATCACTACACAGGCCTAATGCAGGTTGAAAGACGTAAGCGGTTGCAGTAACAACCCGCACTAATGGCTTGGTGTGACTTCCGAAACAAGGTCTTATATGCTTCGGATGTCACGTAAGTCTTTCGAGATTGCAAATTGTCGACTATCTGAAATAAGCAATGGTAATATATAGTCTGTATCCGTATTCAAAGCTAAATAATCCATTTAACCAACAATTCTGTCAAACAAAAGTAAAAAATGTATCCGTATGAGATAAATTCTCGGCAAATAGCATTTCATCTTAATCCACTATGACATATTTTAAAGGCCTCTTAACTGGCTCAAAAAAGAAAGTGGCCATTATTTTAGATTTACTCACAAATGCAATAAATTATAGCAAAAAGTGGATAATTTATTTAATAGGTTAGTCTATGCCACAGTAATAGCTCCCATACAATAGACTCATAGTTTGAGATATACATCACGTGATATTTGACAGGTAAATTACTAAAGTATAGTCAGTATAAAAATTATAGATACAAATTGAGTTAAATTACTTTAAACTGATATTAAATTAAAAAAAGTTAAACTATATTTTTCTTTATGCATATAGTTATATTTTACACTATTGAATTCAAATATGAAGTAGTTAAAGCCACTTGTAAGCTTACTGTGAAATCAAACGCCAAAAAGTCATAATTATGACAATACTTATGGCGAACAATATAATCATCTCGAGTAAACTTATTACATAATGGCAAGAAAATTAATATTCATGCAAATTCAATCTAAATTATACATTAACAGTATCACACCGCTCCCCGACCCGGCTAAGACACAGGGGCGTGTGTAAAGATTTTTTGATAAAATAGATACAATATACCTAAATATTGTGCTTATTGAAAATTTACTAATTATAATATTGAATAAATTCTCGGGTAAAATAAATTTTTGGGTAATTAAGTTAATTCAGCACCTTATACGTCGCTAAATCTCCTAAATAGTTGCCTTTCGAAAGGATAAAACTAGACAAGAAAATATGCAGTCCTCCTCATCTCCTAAAATTGAGAAAAAAATACGATAAACAAAAAGATTGGTAATTAAATATATAACTTATAACATACATAGCCTTGAAAATGTGTGGATGGACCTACTATCCTAATAACTTCTACTAAAATATGATTGTAGGCCAATTAATTTACAAAGACACGTCCAAAGGTGGGCTTATCTCTAGCAAGTAATAAATTAGTACGTGGTACCGAAGCGAAAAGCTCGACGGACGAGAACTATCGGCACAGCAAAGTAAAATTACTATAAAAATATACGTATTGTTATCAAGTGATATGTCTCTGGGTTTTCATTGTAGTACTATTATATAATTACACAAAAAAAACATACATAAATTAGTATCTCTAGCAAAAATATCTTCCAGCCAATCAACATAGCGTCGAGACGGTATTTGCGGGAAAAATGATTCAAAGCTTTTGATATACATCAGAAGTTCCGATGATATTAATTCGGCCTGCGGTTCCGACTATGTGACATGTATAAGGCTACTATCGGCACGGCGAAGTAAATTACTATAAAAATCAAATTTAGGCTAACTTACTTCACTCATATATTTAAAAGGTAAATAAATGTAACATTATGATATTGTTCATAGATTCATTTCGAGCGGGCAGCAAGCGGTTGTACGGCGTCTTACAAGTACATTATAAGGAATGTTGTGGCAGAGTATAAGTCTATACAACAAGGATTGGTTGTTAGGAAGACACTCCAGGGCCCTGAGAGCGCCATAGTGATGGTAGGGACTGGCCCAGGGAGTAGCCCTGGCAGACAGCAGCGGAGAGGTAGGAGTGAGCCCCAACACTGATGGTTTTAATCTTGTTAATTAATAATAATTTTCATTTTTTATATTAAATTGTTTTACTGTACACATCGATAGGTTTTTGTTTGTCTCTCATAGGCGTAAACTGCCGACGGTGCATGTTGGTGCAGTTCCGCCTAAAGTAGGTTGCCACCTTGCTGAGCACGCTGACGCAAAGTTCAAAATTCGGCTGGTATTTAGTTAGCACATACTCCCAACTCCAGGAAGAAAGTATGTCTATAATGTGTCTCCGCATGGGCCCATTATGATTGTTCAAATTAACATTTCTTGAAGCATTAAACACATTTCTAGAAAGTCTTAATTTTTAATTTTCATTTATTTTATCTGTCACTTCAATTGAAATAAATCTCTTTGTATAATTCGTATTTTAAAATACGTTTAAAACTGTGTAAAAAATATTTCTTGTTTGTGCCAACTGTACTTCAAACTTAGCTTTGATTTATCGATTTTTATAATCTGTCAGTAATTATTTGATGGAAAAACTTAGAACATGGACGTTTTGTAAATATTTATTGCGACCACCACCGGCTCGACTCAATCGGCAAAAAGGCTATGCCTTTCCATTAATCATTGAGATCAGATTTAATAGACGTATAAAAACCAAATAAATAAATAGATTTTAGAACTCGTTTAGTTCAGTTAACTTCCTTTTAGAAGATTGAAGCAGGTGAAGTTAATCAGGAGCGGATTTTAATGCTACTATTAAAGCATAGTGGATAACGATCCTGTTCGTGCGAACAATAATACAAAAGATTAAAGTAGGATATAATATAATATTAAAATATGGTAATTTACAATCTCTTGTCAAAAATAAAAAATAGTAGATAACAAGAAAAAAAGAAACAAAAGACAATCGCCGAACTCGGCTTTCTTCTAAAAAAAAGTCACACGCCGCTCATGCATACTTCAAGGAGGCGGCATGTCATGTCGCTACGAAGCCTCCTTGCGAGCTTGCGCGTGAACAGTTCCTTATAAATCAAGTTAACCCTAGTGTTACTTGGACTTAATAAATAATAAATTAGGATTAGCGTGATGACAGCAAATGAAGGCTTAAACCACTATGGTAAAAGTTAACTAAAAAGATGAATCAATACAATTTTAGAATAATACTGTGAAAACTAAAAACTAAAACAAAAAACAACACACACACACTGATTCATATGATTTTGCCATTATTATCATTCCTATTAAATTGAACAATAAAAACCAAAGATTGTTAAACACACACATTATTTTCTGACTATTAAAAGCTGAATGCTTTAAAAAAATTCCACTCATTAAATTAAACAAGACATAATATAAGTTTCCTACGTGTAATTTGTCCCGAATGTGTATCAATCAAAATAACACTACATTATTTAAGTGGCAGAGTAGTTATTTATTTGCTGTTTTAGCTTTTCTGTTACCTATGTCAATGCAGACAACATTGTTGCAAATTGCTCTGATACATGCATCGATGTCAGTGTGTGATGACCGTACAGTACCTCTAGTTTTCAAACATACGACTAAAAAGACTTCAATAAGACGGAAGAACATAAAAAATGTTTTTAATCCTTAATGATAGGATAAATATATATGATAGGAGAAGATTGAACCCGTGAGATTTTTATTATGGCCGAAACTGTGTATGTTTCCCATGTCGTTTAAGTTTTCTATTTCTGAGGATTTTACGATGTAAAATCCTCAGAAATAGAAAACTACTTCGCCAAACTGAATTAAATTGTTATGGGTCTAAATAGCAAGTATTCTGCATTGAAGGAAAAAGAATGACGTTAATCAGTTCAGAGATCTCAGCGTAATCGCCGTACGTATATAAATATATACCAACCGAACAACTCCTTTTTGAAGTCGGTTAATGAATCGTTTTTGAACCTGAGATACTCTACGACTATTGATGTGCATTGGCACATTCATCGTTTAGTGCCAATTACACCATGAATAAAACAATGCCGAAGCACGTTATACGGTACATTATGGCGGCTCTAATTACGGTGATGTGTGCGAGTGAGAGAGTGTGAGTTTAACACGTTCGATATATTCGGAAATAGGTCTCGATACTGTTATTAGCTTACATCGTCAACAGCTTTCGATGAAATTCAATTTCAACACTGTACTTTAAATTCTTCACCCTCTGAAGTTCTAATAATGATTCTTAATCGGAATTTTGATGAGTAATTTTCTTTTTAACTAAGCTTCAGCTTATGGCTCACGATGATAACCGATTGTCTACGAGTATCGTCATATCACACGTTATTATTACAAATGAAGTTGAACACTTGATAATATGGGTACAAAATAAGAATGAGGTCGCACCACTGGCTAACTTCACTGCACAAAGGAAGGTCAACAAAGGATCAGTAAAATTATTTTCAAATTAAGTTTAGGTATTAATTTTTAATACACAAACAGTTATAAATGGCGGACTTAATGCTATGGAGCATTCTTCCAGTAGCTACGCTAATAATAATGATCTAATTCTAATATTTATTTTCAAAGTCGAGATTCTTTTGATATAAATATTAACATAAGAAATGAACACAGGAGAAAACTGTGTACATATTAATATAGTTATCAAATATTTTCAAGACCTCCATAGGGCATTCCCTAATAGGCATAACCTCATTAGGTTATTTAACTCTTCGAACCTTGGCCTTACAATAATCTTTGACTTTAAAATTTGCATATTATCTAAAACTTACTAACTTATATTTTCGTTACAATACAAATAATAAACAAATTGTTAATATTCAAAATACTGTGTCAGGTCTAGTTGTGATGTTCTATAAATTTTTCGCTGCATCATGTGCTGTTAAAAGGAATCTCTCGTTTAAACAATAAATACAATCAGAAACACCAAAACAAGACAAGCACAAAGCAAAATAATACTTACTCCTTGTTGTTAAAGCGTATTTGAGAATAACATTTTCACATCTGAAGTTCTATTTTCAGTACTTGGTACAGTTAATTTATAGATTAGAACAATTACAGGAAGCGCACGAGTGTTGATAAGCGACCGCTCAATTGAGATTGATTAATACCACTATTTTTGATGCGAGCAAATTAATATGGCTATTTTCAGCCACTTAATTGCAACAGTGTAAATGAAGTGGAACAAAGAGTAAAAAGTAACTTTACACACGTTGTAGTTGTTATTGCTAAATCAATTGAGTTTATATCATACTTATAATACTTTAAATACTTTAATTTGATACCGTCTTATGTATTTCGTAGATTCGTTTTTTAAAATTACTATTCTGCCTATCGAGTGAAATTCCGAGTTGTCAGTGAATTTGAGAGCTTTTTACTTACGCAATAAACGTTAAGCAGGCTTCAAGTATTGCTAGCCACTGCTATGTTTATCTCCAACATACGCTGTTTTCCGATATATCAAATCATATCTATTTGTCAAATCTATTTCTTTATCAAATCTATTTGTCTAATTCAACACGAAATTTTATGATATACTATCATATCTAGAATTCTAGAATTAGACAAATAGAATATCCAGCAACAAGATTACTAGGCACCACAACATGGTCTGGGAATTTAGTTGATTCTAGAAACTATTTATTAATTATCTTGTACGTCCCATTGCTGGGCACGGTGTTTCTACATGAGACATATACATGAGGACTTTAAAACCAACTCGTTGGCTTAATGCACCTATCTTGGTAGAAGCAGTTATACAGAAGAGTTAATTGATATATCCAGGGATAAACTATGGCTAATGATGTTTAGTTATTCGTTATCGAGCGAAACTAAAGCGTTTGTACCATTACGCCAAAGAGCATCCACTCTTCTTATGTATTGATAAGCAGACATTTAAATAAAAAAACCATTAAATTCGTAGTCGAGATGGTAAATAATAAATTGGTTTACCCAATCAAATGTCATTTACATTATGAAGCAACAAAGATTATTCCGCCTTGTAAACTCAGCAGCCAATTACAAGAACGTCAATATTTTGATGTTACTTTATCCAAGGGGGAAATTTTGTTAAGTATAATTTAAGCTTTACCAATATTTTTATAGTTAATTAGCAAACCTTTTTAGAACTTTATAACTTTGTATCGTACTGCAGAAATAGAAAACTTTTTAGATATATCTATACTTTAACCCCTCATCATAATCTACTTCAAAATTTGTTTCAAGAGGAATGCTGACAGCCCAACTATCAGCTTTCCTTCCCACTTAACAAATAACCTAAATGGATTTACTGAGGTCAAGTGAGGACACCATTACGTCGATTAGTCGGCGCAGACGCAGGCAGGTCACACTTTATTATACGGGTCGCAATTGACATTGCCGTAGGGCCCGTATCATTAAGAAATCTTCAAGATTACTATTTGTCTTTGTATCTTCTTCTGAGTAATGATAATTTAACATTTTAATAGACCAGATGAAGGTGTTACTTAAAGAAGTGATGAATTTGGTGGTATTATTTAGACAGCTCTTTATAAAGAACAGTTCAAAACTTCAGAATTGCGACAAATATTGGCAAGCTGTTCTATGCTTCTTATGCTCAATGGAGGTCACGAGGGAAAGCAAGCATTTTCACATTCAAAACCTCATAAGGTCATGATGGTGTCTAACCTTTAACTCCTCAAGTGACTGCTTTATTGGAATTTCCATGTCCAGTAGTAAAATGGGTACCTAAGGGCTACTTTGGTGATGACATAGATACCTCTTCTTACCACGGAATTTTGAGCCTAATTATAGCCTGATAGATATATATTATATCATAGAAATATATTATGAGTAAGATAGAACGAAGATCAATTTTAATGACATTGTTTTGTATTCTTTATGAAATACGAAAGCTGAAAATAAACGATCCAGAAATGTACTATCTTTATCTAACTGTGAAATTCTCATCGGTTACAAGTTACTAATATTAAATCTAAAAATAAAAATATTATTTCTAACACTCGGAGTGCTACTTCTATAATACATTCTAACAGCTAATTTAAACATACCTCTAAGATGCCACATTACTGCTAATAAACGTAAATTGTAGCTGCTATCCGTATATCAGCGAGCCGCGGCAGTCACATGACAGCTTGAGGCATTGTACTGCATAAACATAAAACTATTTGGCGCTAACACGTTGCCTTGCGTAAATCCTTACAAATTTAACTTTGCCGTTCCCAAAATAATATACATTTCTTCACTGTCTTTATTTCGTTAAGGATAAAGCTTACAGTTATAAAGTAGCTCAATGTACGGAGCACTGATTTAATTTAGCAAGTCAGTTACAACGCTCATTTGGCTCGCTGCAATTTGTCCGGGGTCGTCAACATTATAATGGATTAGTTCAATTCACTACAGAGAATCTCAGGGTTGGCGGTCAGTGTAATAAGACTGGGGTTCCAAACCTTTTTCGTATTCTATTAATCGGTATATTAATTATATTAGTTCAGTAGGAACGTTTAATTATACATAATATTTAAGTTTTTTATAAAATAAGAACTGATAACAAAGCATTATCCAAATATTTCACATACCAAAACAAATTAAACCCCAACTCATTCCCAAGCTGAAGGGAAACAGCTCCATGTAGGTATGCGAAAAAAAATTGAGCTTGGAAGTATAGCAACCTCTTTTTTAATTTCGTAACTCTAGACACTGCAAGCTAAAATATTTAAATGAAGCCCGCTACATTGATATTTCATTTTTTGTTTCTTTGCAGCACTTAAGAAAATGGTTTAAGTTGCAAGGAGCTAAAAACTGATTTCAGCATATTACAATACTGACAAGAAATTACTACATGAAGTCATAATAACAGTTGATAATGCTGAAATACTGCGAAGGGATTGCATGTCTCGTTTTTTGTCACCCTGTTGGAATTCCTTGCCAGACATGTCTGATGATCTTCTCCCATGCAACATGGGATGTTCTTTGACAAGGTGTAGGTGGCTAGGGCAGTATGTCTAATGCTATACTAGTTACTTTCATATATGGACTCCTCCTACTGCTTACCATCAGATGCTGTCAAGTAATTTTGTGTGCTTTTTTTACAATACCTCCAGAAGTGCACCTCGGTACGATATCGTTCGACAAATACTAAGAGAAAATTAAATAATTTCGTGTTGTCATGCCCATTGTTCCACAGTTCTTCCAGTCTAATAATTAATCCCAGTCCACACATAATTACTACGAGTATGATATCAACCGGCGCCGGCGCAATTGGTCACCCACACGCGGCTGCATGCTGTACTAATCAAATTTATATTCAGTCAGCGCCCTTGTGCTATACAAAAGAGGCTAATAAAGCTTTTAGCCAAGTTTATTACATTACCAATGTCAAAAAGAAAGCTTTCATTAGAAAGTACAAATAAAAATTCACCCAATATAATATACGTTTATAATATATTTTGTGACTAATATATGTGCTTTTTTTGTTGAAGTGGGGTACACGATATTGAACCTTGAAGCTATACTATACAGTTCTATTGATAACCGAAGTTTGTATACAGAGTAAGCACCTTTATATAACTAAATTGTATTTAGAGAACCGCGGCTTAGTATTGTATTAGTATTGAATTATAAAATATAACCGGAATTGTGACTTTTGATATCAAAGTCAAAATTTAATAAGTGGGAAAACGGTGTAATACTCTTAAATACAAGAGTATAAAATGTATACCTTTACTGAATATGTGAAAACCAACACTAAAGAATAGTTTTAACTAACAAACAATTCCATCACTCCTACTAGATTTAAATAAAGTAACAGCTGTCAAATTACTAGCTATAGTTTCTTGTCATCGTCCAATGCAAGCGTTAATTCTCTTTGATTAATTGTTTACTCCTTAATAAGCTTATATACGCTATGGTAACATTGTGTGCGCCACATGTATCATTGGTTTAAACATCGAATATTTATGAAAAAAAAAATAACGGTTTTTTAGTAGTCTTAAAACCTTAATTAGAGATTATGGATTGCTGGAGCATGCTTGTTTAAATGTTTAAATGATGCTTAGTTATCCGATAGCGAATTCCATTTAAAAAGTGGCATTTTGCATCGCTTTGGCACGTCGCAATAAAAAGTGATAGGCATAGATTCCGACAATCAGGTCAGGTCTGGTCAGTTTTAGATGCAGTTATATTAAAAAATGAAGAATTTTCATATGAAAGTAGTATATTTCATATCCAGGTATAATCAAAAATTTACTAATTAAATTTATTTTCTGGAGTCTGTGATTTCTAGAAACAATATAGCATTAGCTTTTGTTTCATGTAACGATAAAACAGATAAAAATTTCTCATCACATTCGACTGCTCAGTTAGGTTCTTAGAATAAATATGGAAATATTTACCGAAGCAGCAGCGATGGTTTGTCATCATTCTAGGAAATTTTCTAGGAAAAAGTAATTGGAACCAACTTTACCACGCCAAAGTGAAGCTAATTGATATTAAAAATAGCATAATTTCTTTTTTAAACTAAATTAAATCAATTAAACCTCTGCTGAAATAGACTAGATAATGACGTGACGTGATACGTCATAAGTTCAAGCAATCAACTTTCAAACTTCAAGTAAAGCCTGAAACTGCACACATCATTCCTATAGTAATTTCATCAACTGGCATAATCCCTAAGACTTTAAAGGAAAGTCTTGACATCCTAAAAATCCCCTCACATTACAGTGCCATTCTTAAAAAAGCATCAATTCCAACACCAGTTGAATAGCACATCAAAGAAGTTGGAGATATCAAATATGCTTTTATAACAATAATTGGCATATAATATTGTATTGGCATTTGAATGGAGTAATTACATATTACAATCAGTATTACGAAGCTAACTCGTCACCATTTTCTTGTTGTTCTAACGGTTCCAGTGTTACATGTTGATTGCTGAAACTTCTGACGAGTTCTCCATACTTCTTTATTCTGGGACTTGTGTCTTATAAAGAAATTGTTCAGAACTTCACATCTTCAGTTTATTCGTGATGCTCAGTTATTTGCTATAAGTTAGAAAAACGACATACGGGACTTATTTCTCAGTTGGATGCAGACGAAGAAGCGGGAAAATGCTAGACCAGAAATATCCCAACGAAGCGAAGAACATTGTTGGCAACTGACTGGTCGTATTCACCATTAAGTTCTGATATGTTTTTATCTTAAAGTTTTATGTTTAAAATAGTATTGTTTTGACATTACTGACGGTTGGGTTTGGTAGCTTATCAAGCAGTGTATTATCCTAAGATTCATTGCAGTATATTTCCAATTAAACGCTTTAATTAATATTAAATTATTATTTCTTAGTTTCCATTATATTTTACAAGCCACATCGATTAGGAACACACATATCCCAAGGCTTAATGACTGAGAAATTACCGAGCGAATCCTTTACAACACTATCGAATAACTAAGCTAAAGTTAAATGTGGTTGGTTGTTAAACTGCAATTTGTAGTTAGTAATCGATTTTTGATGAATCATCTTCGCTGTGGGTATTTGCAACTCGGCCGCGTTTTAATGACTAATGCAATGATTATTTTCTGTGTTATAATGTTAAGGCTTGCTGCCATTGGAAAACAGTCTTGGGATTTTATAGTAGAGAAATCTTTCTTTATATTTTTAAGTGACAAAATACTAATACATCTTGATAGAATTGGCCGAGCCTAGTTACACACATTTAAAAACTAATTGTGTTCTAAATTTTTAAATTATTAAATTTGTTCAAATGTTAAGGACTGCTTAATTTCACATTTATCCATACTTCTCACTTTTCTCAAAATTTATGTGGCTTTTCAGAAGACTAATCAGTCATGTATCTGTAATATAAATTTTGGTAGAATAATTTAACATAAAATAACTCAATATAGTTCATTTTATGTTATAGCAATATTGCACAAATATTTCAATATCAAAAACTTTGCTTGTGTTTTATTCTGCATAGTAATGTGACAGAAATAGAACATTATACACATAAATACGGTAATTACACTCATTAAAAGTCATTACATTTTAGAATGCATGAATGTTTAAATATTATGAATTGTGTACTTTTAAAAACGATCTTTTATTAGCATACATATGGTAAGCGAGGTAGTTAAAGTTTGACGCGGAATACAAACGCACGGAAAGTATATTTTACACGTATGCGCAGGTCATGTCGTAGAACAGTATATTTTTCAGCAATGACTCTTAATTATATTTTGTACGGTGCTGTCTAAAATTATACTTTATTGTTCCTTTTGACATTGCACCGAAATTGCATGAAATTATCTTAATTTATGACCGTGGAAACCTCGAAAAGGTGGAGCAAATAATTTTGTAATTTTATTTTGCGGGAATGTGATACAGATAACCCTTGATGCACGGTATAGATAAATGCATACTTAAGCAAGACACGAATAAAATCAAATAAAAAATTAATGTTGTTATTAGTATATTGCACGTTAAATTAATAATCTTAACTATATTATTAACTTACTTATAATCTAATATTAATAATATGTGTAGATCTTTTGTATATTAAATTCAATTTGTACGACTTTACTGAACGATTCGTCGCTTTCTATATAAAATAACTGACGCCCAGGTGCGAAGCAGTTTTACCCTAACCGTATAATTGACATTAAAAATTATAAGTTGGTCGATTAAAAATGAAAAAGATAGGTTTTTACTTCGGGTACGGTCGTTGTTGACACCGCAAGTAGGGTTGCCAGACGTGGAAATGAAAAACAAGAATTTACGTTCATTCAATTTTTTTCTCCGTTATCTATTATCCATAACACAAGCTTTTAATTATGCTTACTTTGGCTCGATAATAGGTGAAAGTATATACGTATATGTATAGTACTTATTATTATTTAAACCCTAATGACCAAAGTACAAGGCAGTCTTAACGATAAATATCGTTGTCCAGCAACCAACCATTAAGTTAAGCAGAGACAAATAGAAGTGGGACGAGTAACTGCCGCGTCTGGAGAGGAATCAAGGTTAAACCACGATATAGCTACAGTGAGACGATACCTCAGCAATTTTTTTGTTGTTTGACTGAATTTGATATGATGACAAGATCGATGACTATTATGATGAGTGAACTCTTTGTCTCTGGTTTCTATTAATCTCTGGTTCCATCTAATTTGTCTAAGTTGAACAGTTTAAATTTGTTCAATCCGTTTTGTATTCTATGGGAGGAATAAAAGTATCTAGGGTTCATATGTGTCTACATTTCTTAAGTTTATTATTCTTTCTCTCTCTTATTGCATACCTTTCTTCTTTAGGTACTTTTTTAAAATTAAGTTTTAATGTACTTCTTTAGTATTGTATGTGTGTTTTCTACATGCAACTAAAATAGGGCAGTTAGAGCGTTAGTTGATAACCCTAACCGCAGTTAAGTTAGTGATCCGTAAGAACTACGGACATTAACATTGAATCGAGTGAGCTTGCTGACTCTGTAATTGTGGCTTTTAGCTTTCAAAAAGCGCTGACAAGATAAAAAGGTTAAGGAACAAAATATAAAAGACTATAACTTTTGTGTGCTACTGAAGTAATAAATATAATAAGTACTTTATACAATACTTTATTATTTAAAACAAAAAACAACACGAGACACAAAACACGAAAATTTTTTCTTAACATAACAAGCTAAATCTATTACTAATCTGAAGGTTGCTATCTTATTAAATTTTGTTTTCGCGGTGGTGACGTGAGTTCTGCCGATGCAATTCATTAGACTATCACAAGACCGTCCGACCTTACGGCTGGGCTTCGCGCCGATTGAGGTTGCCTATTTCGAGAGGGCATAGAGAGAAGACGGGCTACCACAGCTCAAAGTGCGCTCATCTACTTTACTTTGACTAAGCAGTCCACTACTAAACTGCCTTATGAGATTTTACCACAAGGAATGTTCTCCACCATCAGGAGAATCGAATATCTTACAGCTATATTAATACCCTCACATCATATTAAAGCATGACACTAGCCACATATTTGCAATCGGAAATGAACCTCGGCGCTTCACTACTGCCTCTCACGATACGTCCAACCTGACCTGAGCGAAGGTCTGAAACTAAGATCTGTCGCCTACTAATGAATCGAGAGCCTTGGAGACTAAACGACATCGGGTCACGTCCCCAGTAGATGACTGTCGTTTTAAAATTTTCGTGACGCCAATTGCCGAAAGCCAATGGAAAATACTCACCAATTTCCTCGCCTCCTAATAATAAAAAACTTTAAAAAATTACCGACCCAATAACAATGACGTTAGATTAGCTATCAACTAAATACTTTAATAATTCTTCAATTGCTATTAAAACTATACTCATTACAATTTACATTTAAAATAATCATAAATCAAATACCCACATAAACGATGTTTTATATCAATCAGATAACCTATAATAATAGCCTATCAATTTTTTCATGTGTCTAACTCACAAAAACATAAACAAAATTTATCAAGTAAATTATTATTTCCAAGATATTATCAGTTACAACACAAATCTTAAGACTACGTTACAATCGATATGTTTAATGACCTAATATTAAAATCGTTACGTATAATTATAGAATCGTATCGAGTATCACTGCGATTCGTGATAGGCTAATGATTAGGTGAGTAAGCTCTAAATACGCAGTGTTTAATTGAAACGGACGTGAAATCGATTAAAGCGAGCGAGTCTCATTCACCGAGGATAATCCCAAACTGTATAGTATTAGTAGGAATACCACATAAAACATAAATGATACTTTATTTCATTTTAGTAAAGTAGGCTTTAGAACGGCAATTTTTTTATTGTTTTGTCTTATGAGATCTTAATGCAAATCTCAAAAAATGTTAAATATTTTAGCAGACCAATTAATACGGATTTGCGTTACAATCCATTCTTTCCTAAACACTAGACGGTAGTGCGTAATTTCATATGCATTTTGTCTTTATTATTTTTATTATTTTACTGTTTATTCTTTTAATGTGTATTTACTTTGAAGTACCTGGAACTAACCTTTAACTAAAATGGTGATGTAACTTTGCCCATCCTGTAAAAATCAAAGTCAAAATGTCATAGTAATGCGTCACCAGCTGTAGTCCATCTTTACTTCATATTTCTCAGTGATCAGGGTCTTGTCTCTCTTAACTAAAATACTTTTGACGGCTTTTGTGACGAATTTGCAAACTATTACCTATTAAATACTCAATATCTTTATTGCAAGCTATATTGTTAAATGCTTAAGTAAAATATATTTATTTCACTTAAGCATTACAGTTTTGAATAAAACAATTGATATTTATTTCACTGTCTTCAGAGTGACATTTTTTCTAGAATTAAATGATTATATTTCATGCTAGACAATTAAAAAGAATTTTTGAATCAGGTTAAAAATCGTAAGAACATAACAGAAGATATTTTTGATATACCTCATCATGATAACGACCTTCTACCTTCTTCTACGATGTACTACCTTCTTCATTCCTTATCTGGGCACCATTCTTACTTGGAAGAAGCACATGGGGAATGTGGATCATAACTCCACTAGTATATTCACTCGATAGTTATTATAAGAGTATAATATTAAATCCAATCACATTCAATGACGATTAATCTGAACAATTTACGTATACATGTTGCAATATAACCCGATACTACGGCTAAGCTTGTCTTACCTTTCGCTTTTCAATCTCGCCGACGACGGCCGAACGCGCTTCGAGAGTCGCAAGAATGGGCTCAAATGTAACCAAGTCTATTAGAAAAATAATTCAACATGCATCAGATTCTAATTCAGCTTAGCATTTATACTTGAATGCTTGAGCTTAAATCCTCTCTCTCCTTTTTCCTTAAGATAAATGAGATTAACATCTGACTGATCATACCAACCATGATAATTATTATATAAGGTGCTTCACCTAATAATTCAACGATTTTGGTGGACCTTAATTAGTTCATACATATTATATTGGTTTACTATACTTTTGATTAAATATTTTAGTATACATTCTCAGTAATACACATATTAACTACGAAATTAGTTAAGCTTCTACGAATACAAATAACCATTTATGAAATTCTACTTGTCTGTCTTTGAGCTTTGATAGAAATTTAAAATTTATTTGAAGTGGTTTTATGTGAAATGAAATTTAGATTTGTTTAATACAAAATTAACATAAGTAACCCATCTTTATCCAGAATTCTAACACACTAACCCTTTCAAAAACAATAACAAAACAAAAATAAAGCAATTGGTAACCTAAAGCCTACGGCCTCAGGCTGAACCCTACGTCGTAACAGGAGACCTGTCCTAGTATCTCGAGTTTCACCATCCAACTGTTTGCCCGAGGACACTTTTTATTTATTTTGTCCCTCGTTTGGGTGAAGTGAATCATACGGTTCGATTTATATGATTTGAATTGAATTTGGAAATTGGGACGTTTTTAGACATTTTTGAATTATTATAGTTGAGATAGAAACTCTTTTTCTTCATGGATAGTGCAGAAAGTTACATGGATTGCGTTTACTTTGTTCTTATTTAGTGGTTTAAAAACATATGTTACTTTTATGATTGCATGAAACTGTTTTTAAAAAAAGTTTGGAAACGTCAGTAATGTTGACAGTCAGATACTTACTCTTGTTAAAATCTTAAAATTTCCTCGAGCTGCTTTGAAATCAATTAGTCAGAAGCAAGACACTTTAAGAGCAGTGATTATGATCTTGTTTGTAGCATAATTTGGCACAATGTCGCACACCATGAGGCATATATATGTCCCTTCGCAGTATAAGTTATGAAATGCAGAAATGCAACACCCAAGATGTTTAAGTTTTATTTAATTTAGACAATAGTTGATGCTTGACGATGTTGTTAAACTCGCAACAGAACAAAGTAATAAAAAGTAACTTTTGTTTGGTAACATTATAAAAAATGTTAAGAAGCAGCAAACAATAGGCAGCATTGTAAGCTAGATGGTGATTCTGCTAGTATCGACTAAAATTAAATTAAAGTTACCTACCTCTTTTTCTTTTATTCTATTTAAATAAGAAAAGAATAGAATTATATTTAAGAATGTCAAATTAGTTGATATTCAAACGATCCATTCAACGTTTTTACTGCGTTAAATCTGGCACTTAGCTTTAAAGTCCCTATTTTAGAAACGTCGAATGACGTCATAGGAGATCTATCCTTATCCAATCAGGGACCTTATTGTGTGACTGTAGCGATAGTTTATACATTACTGCATACTTAAAGTGAAACGACACAACGACAAACGGTTAAGCGGCAATGGAAATATGGCGTATGTCAAAATGTAAGCGATAGCGATAGATTCGTAGTAAGTACTTTGAGGGGCGGTAAGTTGTAATAAAAAATTTGCACAAATTTCAATATTTAAAGATAAAAGCAGCGTTTATATATTTATTTATTTATTAGCATCATTATCATTTTTCATTTATTTTAAAGCTTTAATTATCATTTTCTTATATTTTTGCTTCTCTTAACGTGAGGTTAAGAGAAGCAAAAGTAGTTTTTCCACTATATTCTGTCATGTTCTTGCCATGTCAATGTTGCTCCTGCGACTGTCTTTATATTTTTCAGCAGTCGAAAAAATTATTAAGACATCATTAATTTTAGTCCTAAATGTAAGTATGTTAATTTAAACTTACCATAATAATTGTAATAAAATACAACGATTCTTAAATTGTAAAACCAATTGCATACAATTTTTTTCAATATCAGTTACTCATTTTGTATGTATATAAAGTAGAGCCCATTAATCTAAAAGTCAAACTCAGAGTTCTGTTTCAGATAATATCATTTCATAAATATTTAAAGGAACTCTTTGCAATTACACACAAACTTTAGACATGCGATACACATCGAACATTTGCGATGTTATCTTTAATGCATACGAATATCGATAAGTGTATCGATAATAAACTCTCCACTTGGAGTCGTTATTCATAGCAACTTACATGGTTCACATAGCTAGTCAAATTAATTAATTTTATGCCCCATATTTCCCGAAACCGTGCCGTATTTTTGTTAAGTCAAAATATTTCAAACAAATACTTAATAGGCTAATATAAGTATTTGTTATTTTAGGAGTAATCCTATAACCGCTTTTAATAGTTATTAATTGTACACTTAGCTATAAGATATATATTGTTTTGTATGCATATAGTTTAGTTTTATTTGTAGTGTGTATTATTGGTTTGTTTTGTATGTATCAGTGTAACAATTACTGGTAAACCAAATAAATAAATAAATAAAAATAGTGGATGTGACTCCTCATGCTCTGTAAGTAAATACACTCACTACTTTTCCCATCAAACTGAAACACAGCAATCACAATGTTTGATTGCAGAGGTATAAATTTATTTAATATTTCAAACATATAGATCGTATTGCTATTTACGCTATATTCGATTACTTTAGAAAAAAATTTGAATTTAAAGTGCGTATATATATATTCTTTTTATTTTACTGTTTTAACCAAAAAGGATCTGCTTTCGGCATCCAGCCACTACGCGCCAGGTCGTTGCTCCTCCAAGCAGAATGATGTCGTACCAATGTACGGTGTAGTGTAATAGAGAACGCGTTATGTAGTACACTACGTTCTCCATTTTAGGAATTCTTACTTCACCGCTCATCAGTTTCGCCTCAGATATGACCAGTCCATTACATTTTCATTTTTCAGATGATATCAACCTCTTTTGTCGTATGAATAAGTTTGAATAAGTTTGTTCTGGCAATCTAAAGATATACTCAATTTGAAGTTTGCAAAGGAGCTTAAGTTATAACACCAATGACCTGGTGAAATGCTCCGCGAAACCCATGTTACCCCCCTGAAGAGCAATGGAGTTACCGGGGAGTTTTAGTGGGTATTCTCAGTGCCGCTCTATTGAGGTACTGAGTGAGCCCCACACACGCCCGTTGCTTAGTCAGTGGCGGGTAGGTCCGTAAATGGATTACTTCTCATAAAAAAAACAAGGTCATAACACCATTACGCTAGTCCATTGCGGCTTTATGGGTCTACCTAATCACAGAGCAACTTGAAAAAACAAATTTTTACTATCCCAACCAGTACTCAACACGGCGAAAATTGCTTTGTTTTGGTAATCGAAATCAGATCGCTCGAAACACTACGGCAACGAAAACCTACTTCAAAACACTATAAAGTTAAAAATAATTCAAGACATTATACAATTTAAATTTATATTCGACTTTTATCTCACTATCTTTCTTCTTTAAACAGATAGAGATAGATATCTCGGAGACTTGTGTGGTTTAAGTGGAACAGATGGATTAGATACAGTAATAAATCTTAAACTTTATACAATATTCTAAATTTGAACTCGGATATCCACTAGCATTTATTGCTGGTATCAGCACGCAAGTGCGCACTCAATAACCAGGGATTACAGCGTCAGTGTACGTCACCCTAAGTGGCGGTTAATACCCCTTATTGGACTTAAAATATTGATGGCGAGTTGCACTTTTTGAAGGATTACATCTGATCGATTGGGCTTTAAATGTTTACTTAGATATTAGTGTAAATTGCACTGTAAGTCTTTACTTACTAAAATGTATTTACAATAATACACTACTCTGATTGATGTACCAAATGCTTCTCTTCTTTTTTGTGATACGCATGGTAATAGAGAATGCACTGGCTTCGTTATGCATAATGACACTATTTCTATATCTATCAACCTCTATCAGGTAAGAGTTAAAAGAGAAAGAGTTATTAATATTAATAATTGGAGAAGTTGTCAATTGATAAGAATAGTTCCTTAAATAGGAACTTCAGACTTTATATTAATATTTATATATTTTTATACGAGTGATGCATATAAATTAAAAATTTAAAGGTTTTTTTCTATCATTGGTAAGAGTTTTAAAAATATTTGACTAACATAGTATCAAATATATTGCTTACATTGCTTATAAGTTTGATATACTCCTAAGTCAGATGCGATCAAGTTTAATTGATTCTTTAAAAACTGTCGCTCTTGTTGATTTTTGACAGAATCCATCAACAAGCGTTGCTCTTCCAGTTTATTATAGATGTCACAGGTCAGAGAATTCAAAAGGCTACTCAGCGACGCGCTTATTCTGTAGAAGAAAAAGATCACATCTGCTTAAAAAATGTTATTTAAGGGGAGGGGAAGACCCCTTGAGAATACTACATATATGTTGTTAAATTTTAATCAAAGATATTACGAAAAATACCCTTGAAAAAATTGTGTTCTAAGGCAAGAATTGAACCTACAAGCGCTCTCGATGCGGATACGATACTCTCTGTGCCCAGGATTTGTAAAATCCTAAATCTCTTCCATAATGCGTTAAAAACTAAGCTCTATTTTACAATTTCCAAATTATTACATATGATTTAACATTTTATAAATACCGGTCAAGTAAAACATTGTTCAAACTAATTCTTCTATAACAATAAAAGCTAATAACAACTCAACAAATTTATGGCCAACAAGACAAAGGAATCGACAACTTTTTACTACAAGACGTGTCAGTTTCCTTACAAGACTTCTCATCCAACCAAGCATGAAATGCCAGCTAGGCACTATGAGCCATTAATTACACACGCCCATACAAGGGCCCTAGAGCTACTCCACTCCTGCCAGAGCAGACCACTACTAGAACTAAACCTTAAACATAGGAATAACAACTCTAAAAGAAGAACACTAAAATAGGAATCAATTTGATCCGTTTGAGTGACAATAACCACACACGGATGATCGTCGTGGGAAAACACTATTGTGACATGCTAACTAAGCAAGACGACTCCATCAAACAACTTTGCTTTTTAATTACATAAACACAAAGCTTATTTTTCCTAATTGCCGTCGCTGAACAATTAATTGGAAAGTAGTATTTGCAAACGCACCATGCAATTTGAAGTTAACCGCAAATCGGAACAAAAGTTCAACGTACAAAAATAAGAATTTAATGAGAAAACGCGAAACGTATAGTTATATGAACGGTTAAAGATAATTTCCAAAATTGTTTGTATTCGGAACTTAATAATTATTTCCTTTTTGTAACTTTCTGAGAAAGGAATTAAGTAATCAACCCCTTGTTTGGTTTTTCTTGGGGTTATTCTACAAGATAGTTAAGACACTTAAGTCCTTAGCTACATTTTAAAAGTTAATTCTAGTTAATTGTCATAATGAAGGCCAATTTTCTTTGTAAATAACGTGACCTTTACCAAAATTTGGTTTTTACAAACTGAAACATTATTGTGTTAATTTGCAGTTAAACGTGAATTGTTAATTCCTGTTTCAGGTTTGCTTATAATTGTTAATTCATGTTTCACTGTAAATAGCAATATAACTACTGCGAGTAAATGCACATAAACAAAATATCTGATCAAAAATATTATGATATCACCTGTGAAGCTATACAATTGATTTCTGTCTAGAGATTTCCAGGAGTATAACGCTGCTCAGAAAATCACTAGTGAATCAGCAAAACTATGTGACGTTACACTAACCAGCCTTCAGCATGTTTTTGAAAAACATTACAATAAGAATTACAAATATGTGCTCACAACGCCATTTTATTGGTCTGTGAAGCGCGGGAGTACGAATTTATTTCTTTTACATCTTAATAATTTTAAAATAATGTTAATATATACAGGCACGAAAAATAATGAAATTATTTATGAAACGAATGAAACTATGTTAAATTTTCCAAATCAGTCATGATTTTAAACACGAACACCACGAAAAAGAATATTTACAAAACGAAATCAATTTGTGGTTTTAATCCGTAATTTATTTGTTTGGAAACAAATGCACGACGAACAGAAAGGCCACAATGCTTTGAATTAAATGCGACGTCGTGGTCGTGAGCTTACACTATCGAAATGAAATATATTATTGGAAGGTATATTTATAATGATAATACGCTAACATTGTAACGTTACAGTGTGAGGATAAAAGTCGTCAACAAGGCACTGTTGACGTCCCTATATATCTATTTGTTAACATTAAAGTAAAACACAGTAATGGCGCAGAAAGTGCCTTGAATACAATAAAATATATTACAATAAATTCTGAACCTTCATTTATTATATATAATAATAACTTTATTAAGTAAGATACAATGGCGTCAGGTTATTTATAGCGAGTGGAAACGTGTGAAGAATAATTTGAGAGATGAAACCTAAACAATTAATTGAATTTATATGATTGACGGTTTTAAAATAAATCAAAATCATTACAGTCATTTTCTGAATTCCTTTTTCTAGCAAGTTGATGATAAACCAACTTAGATAAAAGAAACTAATGATTATAATAACTTGACGGCATAATAACATTTTACTAACATTAAACTTCATAAGTGACTTAGTTTATGACATTGATGCTTTCTGAATGAAGCCTGTCTTCTATTGTTAAATTATGCCAAGTGTTGTGTTAAAATATTCTTGGATTTCAAAACTACACATTCGTCACTAAAAACGCAAAAATATTTCACTGTGAGAAGTAGTATCCATTTAAAAAAGGTTTTTTCGGTTGCAGCGTCAACGTCAACGTTTTTGAGTCAACTTAGCAGTTCTGATGTCGATTTTTTGTTTCGTTTACAACTTTTCAATATTGTAAGTGTTAAGGTCAAAACTAGATGGGTGACCGTCAGGATTGTCGACTGTCCTGTCTGTTTGTAAATGTTTAAAAATATTCTAAAAGTTTTAGAATAAAATATTATTAGTTCACTTTCCTTGAATCCCATCATCAGATCAGACAAGTTAATTTCTTTATTATAAATTAACGTCGTTACTGGTTTAACTTGCACGCGGGCATGTCTGCTAATTAACTTGTAACTCTACATGACTTGTAAATTAAACCCCGTTTATCTGAAACCATTAGTGGTTTCCGATATGTACTTGAAA
The DNA here is from genome assembly GCA_943193645.1 of Acentria ephemerella. Classification (NCBI taxonomy): domain Eukaryota; kingdom Metazoa; phylum Arthropoda; class Insecta; order Lepidoptera; family Crambidae; genus Acentria; species Acentria ephemerella. Next base: position 2,771,970 of record OW971887.1, read on the forward strand.
TGAATTTTCTTCTGGCTCTTCTATCTATGTTGAAACAGCAAGCTCAAAGTTAAAAATTTTAAGAAGGCTATGTACACACTGACGAGCTTTTAATAATGTGGACACTGGGCCAAAGTCATACTAAAAACATAACATATTCTTTCCTTCATAATCATAGCTTGGGCCCGTATAGAAGAGAAAATATACACCATTGGTCCGGAAAGGCACACGTGGCTATACAAGCTATTGTATATGGACTCCTGCTACTGCCTACCATCAGGTTGGTGAATAAATCATAGGCATTGAAGAATGAGTGTTTTAAAAAAATCAGTTCTGTCTTCCTTCTCCTCTCAATAACTATAGCAATAAAATGTTTAACGGTTAAAGAAACCGAATGTAAATTTGCTTCGTCCCATTCATTCAACTTAAATAGTGAAAAATAACGCAATATCGCTAGACCTACCCCACTAAAATGTAGGGAACAGCTGTTTTTTTCTCGACTTTTTAGTTGGCATACATGGTTTACTGGCCATCAGGAAGAACAATAAGAACGAAAACGAAGACGGGAAGGGCAAATTAAAATAAATATATAATTTTAATATATAAGAACACAAATATAAAAAGTAAGTTCTACGTAAAACCAAATGTTTTTTCTTAAATCACATGTTAATTTATATTAAAATTAATAATATTAAAAAATGTATTTACCGTGTTTTCATGTTCATTGCAGTTATAAATAACAAACAGTTATTTGGCTGTTTTGTTTTCTGTATGGTAGAGCTATTTCGAGTCGAGGGCCAAAGACACGAGTAAAAAATACACATTTTTTCTACAATGACCAGTTTGAAATCAAGATTTCTGGCATTCATTAGCTACAATGTTGACGAACTTCAATAATTAACGGACCAAGGAATGCGATATATATTTCAGTAAAACATGCTGTAAATTTTAATGTCCGATGTTTCTCCTTATATTGTACGATTTATTGTTACCCGTCAAAAATAAAAATACTGATATGGCAGAATCAAGCCTCGTTGTGAATAGTGTAATAATCTGCAATTCAAACTACACAAAATCGTAAGTCTAAGTATGGACGTACGTAATAAGGAAAATTATTTTCTTTGTAATAGAATTACTTGACGAAGATAAGGTCGGCAACCTATATATAAAAAATATATTATAATCGAGATTGTCAAAATATTGATAATTATTAACACTAGATTTACCAGAACAGTCATTTAGACTGGTTGTGCAATTTCAATTCAAAATTCCTACTATATTACACATTTTTTTTTTCAGAAATGATGTTATTACTTTTGTAGCTATAATTAGAGAGTACGTAATGTTATTTTATATACATTAGTAACAAATATAATTTTTGTTGTTGACATATATTCAAATCGCTGGTATATCTAGTGTTAAAGAGTCCCGGAGCAAAATGACATTGTAATTGTCCGCCGACTGTATTGCGTTGTACCCACATTTTAACATATATTTTTTAATAGTTTATAGTGTATATAATTAAAATACTACTATATAATTTTAGCATATCAACTTATTCAGAGTCACCGATTTCAGAACTTAATTTTCTTTAGATAAATTATTGGTTATGCTCATTATATTTTATTTACCAAATACACAAAGTTTTGTAAACTACAGGTAACCAATCAAAAGTTAACACAAACTTTATTCAAGTTTTAAACCATTCTGTAAGCATTATTTTAAATACTTACATAACGGACACTTAACGCTGTGATGTTAAAACTTAACCGCTCGCGTGTGAACGTTCCTAATTTTTCAAATTTAGTCACTTACCGCCAGTGAAACCTCACCTTTACTCTGCCTTGGCTGCTTCTTTGAAACATCTTCGCTGAACGCTTCGTAGAAACAATAAGTCTGTTACAACGCTATTCCCTCTTATTAACGCCCGTTCAAAATCCAGAGGCATTAAAGTAGTACTTAAGCCGCAAATAGTAAGCCTTCGAACAAATATACTCATTACCTTCAAAGAATAAACGCTCAGTTGTAATATTCCACATACGTAGATAACTTATTGAAACTATTCGTAAAATTTAAGCTGTGGCATAGGTTTTGAAAACAATATATAATTATGTGGTCATATCGTATGTTTATTTCAATAAATCCTTACATGAATTTTGGGTAATACTGAATAATGCTAAAGTTAAGATATTCTTGTATTGTTGGATGATAGTCTGTCACTTCAGTCCAAATAGCTTCGTGTTGTCATAGTTATTGTCTGATTCCTACTAAGCTCTAAGTATGACTGCATTGTGCAGTCATACTTAACATATATATATATATATATTATAGTCTTACCGCGTAACGGACGAGCCAGCACATAACCAATATTTTCGCCGATTTTATGACATAGTTTTCGTTAAACAACGTCTAAAGTACTATCACAATTTTTTTATCAAAACTCGTACACCTATTATTAATTGTTCTTTTGTTTTTGATTCTTTTCCACTGTTAATCTTTGTGTAATGTAAACCAAAGCTTAAGAAAACTTTTCTGTATTTGTGAATTTTCTAAAGTGTATTGGTCCGCTTAAACAGAGTTGGTTTTAGAATGTTTGTTTTACAGTCAGCGATTTTAACTTGAAAGGAATAACTTTTCATGTTAATCGGTGAAAATGCTGTAAATGAAATTGTTAAATAAAAACTATTTCAGTAAAAGAGAACATTAAGCAAATTCCAAAGATACTATAGCTAAGTTCATTTTTTATTAGTTCAATATCAATTCAATAATGACAAAGTTATTCCTTTACTTAGTGTAGAGACTAGCGTGTGTTTTTGATATTAAACTTCTATGTACTAAAAGAATTCGAAACATTATCCCACTCATGACCCAATGTAAAAGTAAAAAGCATCGTTACTTTAACAATAAATTTATTGATATATTTTTGTATTACAAGAAACAATCCTGCTTGAAATAAAACATGTTTGTAAAGGTAAACATTCATTTATTAATTAAGGAATTTATGAGTTTACGTGCGCCGTATTTGTTGTAGACAAATACGCTTTCAACTTAAGTAAGGAACCTCTGGCTTCATGGAGCATTAATATAAAATTGATGGAACATAAATAAAACCAATAAATATATAACGTCCTTTTAATTAAACACAATAAAATAATAATTAAACATTAATTATTTTTAATTGGGATTGATGATCAATAGATTTACTTAATTAATTGAAACGAGTATTAAATAATTGAATATAATTGTATATATTTTACCTATTACATAACCTGTGAAAAAAATTAAGTTTTAAGTTAGAATGTAATCTTTAAAAATATAACAAATGAAAAAGTATATTTTTGATTTCATTGAAGTAAAAAAGATTACTTAAAGATTCGAAGAAGCGAATTTTTGAGATAATTGTTAAAACGTTTGTTTTTTTATCGGAATTATTGCAAATAATCGGTACAAATTTATCTTCAATTACTAACAATTAAAATATTTAATAGAATATTAGAATAAACCACCTATAAATAAACAAAACTCACCGCTGACAACACATATTAATATCGCAAATATTAGTTAGGTAGGACATTATACACATTAATGAAAAGAAAAATTTTAAATAAGCAGAATACACTATGATTTTTTTAATACTAATTATAAGATCACCAAAGCTAATTACAGCAATTAACACAATTCTTGAAACAGCATTTCTGTTGATTGCATTAAGTTGATTGCATAGCTTCATTAATTGAAAACGATACTTTGCTTATTAACATACAATGCATTTTCTCAGTACTATATTTCGCCAGCACAACGAGAAAACTTTTTGTATTTTCTCGTTATGCTGACGTCAATTATTTCTTAATTAAAACTCACGTAAAACACACGACATCATTTGTCAAAATTGTTTTTACAATATATTTTACACTATTGAGTCCCAAACTTGGTTTTGACTTCGGCATCCATGTTTTAAGGTGTTGTAATCTGTACTTATATTACAAAAAACAAAGATTTGATAGTTCCTTGTTCGCATTGAATAGTATCGTATGGGATTTAAAACTTCAAATATATAAACCCAAATTATCCCTGATAAACATTGGTCATTGGATATTTGAAAAACTGTGTGAAGAAATAACAAAACCATATATTATGTATAATATACGCTGCGAACAGAACAAAGTAATGTACTGCAATTTTACATAGGATATCAATATCTACAAAAGTTTGTGTTCAAAATCATGTCTTATTATTACAACTATATCACAATATCTAATTTTTAAATACAAATATACTATATAGAAACCAGCCCACACTATTCGTACCTAGGTATTTATCCTTTACCAAGCAGATCACTTCGTAATAACGGCTATATAAGTACCTGTGAAATACTTTCGAATTATAAGAATTGTGAGCCTAAAGTGACAGATGGCAGGGCGCATTGCAAGAAGAACTAACGGCTGTAGTGGCAACATGGTACTCGATGCGACCGCGTAACTGCAAACGCAGCGTTGGCAGGACTGCCATAATGTGGGCCCAGGAGTTGGTAACGATCTCGGGAAGCCACTGGAGCGCAAGAACGAGGAATTGCGACATTTTTGAGGAACGACATGTCCAGAAGAGAGTGCATCCCGGCTGATATGGTTTTAATACAAAAATCTAGAACAAGCAATTGTATTGAATAAATTCCTTCAAATTGACTAATATTAAACATACTTGACATTTTTTTCTGCCGAGTAGGAATCCGTTTACGGACCTGCCCACTATTGACTGGGAATACCCATTAGAACTCCCCGGTAACTCCGCTGCCCTTCACGGGAGTGACCTGGGTTCTGACACAGCAATTCACCAGACCACTCCCAAGAAACTAAGCCAAGAGCACTTTATGGCGTAGTAGTTCGAACTCTCCGATTTCAATTACGAAAACAAATCAATTTTTGCCATGGTTGGTACCTGGATGGGTCAATCTAAATTTGTTATCTCGAGCTCTTACGTGCTTCATTTTTTTATTTAAATCAATTAAACCAGCTGAGTTATCAGTATCCTATCTCTTAGCTCCCGGCTGCAAGTTCGAGTGCCAGCCGGGGACTATTTTTATGCGAAAAATATGACTATCTGCTCTCTTGTCATGGTTAATCCCATCTAGTATCACAGAATAAGTTAACGAATCCTAATTTGAGCTAGATAATAAGTTCACAGATTTTCATTCCCAACAAAAAACATTACTTTGACCAAATAATACTACTGTGTAGTGGTGCTCCAGCAGTGAGTAATGTCGCCAAGTTTCATTGAGGAATCTTTATGCTGGATTGGCACTAGTCTTGTTTACTAGTATCCAGATAAGATAAAGTAAAATAAGATGCTTATTAGGGTAAATTTCTCTTAGTAGACAACGAACATCTTATTTTCAGGCGAGCCGTAAACTGGTTGACACATTTTTTGTGAAAACAAAATACGTCATTATAATTTTACTCTTACAACTCCAAGTTACAAAACAAATTAATAGCTTGTCAGGAAAATCAAGTTTTGTATTAATTAAATAGGCAAGCGGTCGCAAACATTGTACAGTTATTATAAACGTCGGAAATATCTCAATCCTTATCGGACTTCTGATAATATCTGTATAATTAACTTATTCATTCGATGACTTAATTGGGCATGCATTCTGAAAATTATAGATCATGCCTCAAATTAAGTCAAATATTTCGTTACCACAATTACTGTTACGTTTTTAAAAAGAGAGTGAGTATAGTGGTATTTAAGATTTATATAACCTTTCCGGCTTTAACACTAACTGGTCCACTTCACTATGTCGAATCTTGTCTCCAATATTTGGGTCCTTCAAATTGTGTAAGTATGTCGCTGGGCTTTTAATTAATTGTAAATAAGTATTACTTTCCTTAACAGTCATTGAAATGCCTACACTGTGTTAACTAACGTAATATTAATTATTTAAATGCGCAATAAGGAAAATTAATAATATTTAAATGATATTGTTTTTAGTGAATTTTATTTCTCATATAAAATGTGTAATACAATATCTGTTTGTGGATATCTTCTTAAGCCGGTTTCTTTCTGTTTGATGTCTATTACCTGAAAAAGAAAAAATATATATAGTGTTTGTTCTAAGATAATATCGCTTTTAATATATACTAAGATTAAATTAGATTAAATAGATAGATAGATTTTATTAGATTAAAAAGATTTAATGAAATTAATTAAAGATTTTTTTGAGTATTTCTCTTCTTGAATTGACTGATGTACAATAAAGATCGCAAATAATTATTAACATAACTGTTATCAACATAATACGTCTTTTTATTGTTGTTCAGCAATCAAACTGCTCTTAAAGTGATTAAATGATTTAAAATGTAGCAGCAAATAAAAATAGCTATAATAAAAATTTGATAGGATCCGCAACACAATTTCATCATTACTTTAAATAACATATATTGATGCATCGGGTGGGTTTTAACAGCTGGGCGCCATTGTCCTACGAAAGAATGAATCGTAATCGATTTCTCGATTGTGTTGAGCAACGCTCTCAGCACAATGGGCCGACACCCGCAGCGTTCGCGGGTTCGAATCCCGGCGCCCATTCATTGCGGCTTCAACGACCTCGGAAGTTTTTTATAAACCGTATATGCTTATAGATGAACTTGTTATTGGTAAACAAGTGTATTAAAACATAAACAATAACGTGGATTCTGTTGATATTCTTCAAAACTAAAACTAAGACTTGTTTCTCTTTATTCGACTTCAATTAAAGGATAGAGTAACTGTTCATTAAGTTAATTGACACTTTCGGTAGATTTATCATCTGTTGATAATTTGCTTACGAGGCAATGAATTTAGAAATTTTATTAGTTATTCAACACTTACAACCTTACTAATAATAATTGTATTCGTCTAAAAGTATATAGTTAAATAACAGTGTATTTTTTACTCTTTTGTTTAAATTAAAAATTTCCTACGTAGAAATATGACAAAAAACTGTATGACTATTAGACTATTTAAGATTTATACGATTGTTAAAAGCGATAAATGTACAATTACATTAAAAGTATAGAAGATTGAACGTCTCGTATACATTACCATCTGTAGATATATTTTGGAGCCCAGTTCTAGAACATTGATATTTTAGCCTTATTTGAAGCAGCGTAAGCGATACTCCTTAAATTAAGACAATCAGCTTTAAAATAGCTATTATTGAAACGTAGATGAAGTCACCTGCTATCTGTGTTTTGCTGATCACATTGTAATGAAAGAGTAGGACAAACATATTTAATATATGTCGATCATAATTGGGGCCCGTGTCAAAAACATGTTGGACATCCTCAGTCAATTGAATTTATAGTTTGTTTTACGATACAACTGTTACTCTTACATTTCCATAAAATGCCTCATTTATTGTATAAATGGTGTAAACGTTACTTTAATTCTTCTTTAGACTATCATCATCAGATCAGCCGAAAGACGTTCACTTCTAGACATATACCTTCCCTTAAGGTCTCTAAAACGATCAGTCTTTCTATTTCCCGTCACCTTTATCAGGTCGTCGACGGTCTTCCTTTTGGGAATCCTGCAATACTGCGTCTCCTGGTACGTGACCGCAGTTAAAGACCTTTCCACTCCAACAGCTATCAGTCCCCATTTCAATGTACCCTGCCCATTGCCCCTACATGCTCGCAAACGGTGATCCTAGTTCTCTTGCAGATGTCATCATTTCTGATTCGATCACTCGAGCAGCTCTGAGCATAGCCATTTCTATTGCCTTCGGAGTGACTTAAAGCCTCATTATAAGACCCATTGTAAGTGGCCACGTCTCGATAATATATAGTTCTAAAAGAATAATATATTATAACATTTACCTGCGGTAATATTCCTGTATTATAAGTTATACCTTGAAAATACTGCTTAGCATAGCCTAGTATAGCTTCTATTCATTGAAACGATACAGTGGACGTTGATGCTTTAAAACTTGGTAAGCGCGTCCCATGTTAGGAACATTTATAAAAGCCCTTTCAGACGATCTCTCAACCAAATAACAGCACAGCGTTATGTTGACTATGTAATTAAGGTTACAGCTGTGTGCAGATAAATTTACATAATGCGAATACCTTAAATGAATAATGTTTGTTTTAGGGTAGAGGAAAATCGTTTTTCTTATCAAACCTGTTATAATTGTAACAAAATGAATTAACGTTTCGTTACCTCTTTAGGATATTTAGGCACGTAATGGATTTTAATTAACCTCTAAATTAATGTGTTAAATACATTAAGAACCGCAGGGTATTATATAATATTAATTATTTCTTTCTCATATGTCAGAGTAAGGTTACGACCTCTTCCTGAAAAGACAAATGTTTGTGTTATCCAATTATATTTTCCTAAATATACTCTTTTTAATGATAAAGAATGACAAACAAACAGACGGACAGGAAGTGTTATTCATCACCTTTTAAAAGTAGCAATATAACTGTGATTTGATATTTTATAGACAGAAGATATTAATCTCTCATACCATGTAATAAAAATTTTGTAGCTAATATAGTGGGATGCTCGATTTGATGTACCCTTTGTGACAATACTCAAATTGATTTTTTGTTTGATATGAAAAAAGGGTCTTCGCCAGTGAGACGCTTAAATTAGAGTGAAAAATTACTACGTACTCTAAGCTTGTATGAGAAAGGTAATTTTCTAAATGTAATTTCATATCCAAATTTAATTAGTGTGTCCTAATTAACGCCGAGAGAAACTAAATTAGATTCCACATTTATTAAAGGTGCCGTACAAAGTCGGCTGGCAGATGTTGCCTTCTCGTTTTAAATTTCGTACGTCTCTGTAGTTTATGCTCAGCGATGTACGGCGCGGTCTAGAACAGGATGGGACACCATAGAATGTTCTTATCGCTAAGAATTTTGTATTTTCACTGAATATCTTGTTTACGTAAGAAATATCACAAAGGTATACCTATTATATATGTTGAACTTTATTTTGATGTTTCCATAAATATTAGAATTTATTTTGAAAAATATTCAAACCAAAATATCATGTTATTATTTGAGAATCGAACAAGCAAACTCGCAAAGTGCGAGTGGTTGCTTCGATCACTGAGCTGCCCAGTACTTGAGGTAATCCCAAATAATGGGCATTTCAGTTACCTATATTTATAAGCAGTTCTAATTCGTTTTATGGGCGTTATTTTTTTTTAACATGGATATTTTTTCTGCATATACCTACGTTAAGTAGTGGAACTCGTTAAGTTAGAGATTTACGCACCCCAAAAAATCAAAACGGAGCTTTATACTGGCACTATAGAAGACGAGAATTCCCTTTTTCTATTGTAAAGTACATGATTCATGGTACCACTTTATTCTAAGACCGCTGTCTAATTTCCTGGTTACTTTCCATGAAATGTACGATACATCCTCATATTGACCATCGTACAAAAGACAGCCATTAGCTTTTACTGTTTAATGCGAAGCACACACAGAAACTGCATTAGATGGTCCCCATGACGCGGCTAATAAAACGTAAAAATAGTTTTCTTTTAACAATATGTTTATATCCGAGAATATTAATCTATAATTTACATAAAAATTGTAAAATTGTTAAGTACTCCTAGTACTGCCAAAAAAAACAAAAGTAGATCATTATATAGAACATTAATAAAAAGAAAATAATTCTACATAGATTTCTGTTATTAACAAAAATGAAGTTCAAAACGAATCGAAAGCACAGAGAAAGTTTAACTTACGAACTTCAATAACGCTTTTAATATATATTTCCCTTACATAACGTATGAAAAAAAAATCTAAGCTATACTTTTATCTACGTATTTGTAATATTACTCAACAAAATATTAAAAGGAACAGGATTGGTCCTAGTACGCTACCCTGGCGCACGCCAATTCACAATAAAAAGATAAGGGCAGCCCTCGAAGCACCCTCGCTGAGTTCCGACGCGTCGTTCTAAATCCGAGGTGCTCAGTCACACTCCCCTTGAAGATTGGAGGATGAAAATAAAATTCAAATTCAAGAAAATATAAAAGAACTTCATAAGAGTTACGCAACAAAATTGAAATATCCTAAAATTATATTTTGTTTCATGTTAAGCCCAGTGAATATTTTTACATTCCCGCTTAATTTAATAATAAATTGAGTCGTTTTCGATATGAGTTTCTATCTAAAATCATTCTCGTAAATGAAAGCGGCAAACCTTTTTCGCTTGCCGCTGATTACCCACTGATAAAAACACTATTAAAACTGAAATAAAATATCCAATTCTGTAGATCGGGTAAAAGGATAGCGTATAAATCAATTAGAAAGATATTGATCTTTTTAAATAATAAATATTAATATTAAGGGTGCGCCGGTCTCAGCACGCTTCCCTGGCGCACGCCAAACCACAATAAAAAGATAGGAGCAGACTTTGAAACTCACTCATCCCAACTCGACGCCTTATTATCAATCTAAAGAACACGAGCTTCGAAGCTATAAAAAAGATATAACTAAATTAGTTATAATTTGTGATATATTTGTGTTAATAAAAATTTTATATTTCGGATCATTATTTATTCAAACAACTATTTCATTTGGATTTTTACATAAATTTCTTTGAAATAGCCGAAAATTTTTATAACATCAATCAATATTAACTGCATTAAAATAAACATAAAAACAGTAAATTGGTGGCATATTCAAATCGAATATAACCATTATCTTTGTAGTTGTTATCATTTTTTCTCTTTTAATTTATTTCGTCTAGGTACCCAATTTAAAAAGACCTGTGGGAATACGTCTGACACCTAGGAAGCAACAATTTAAAGAGCTGGGAGTGGGGAAGATCTAATTGAAACGGTTTATAATGAAGGTAAAAACAAAGAAATTAGTGGCTCGCCGTGGAAACTGAACTGAGACTTCTAATTTGGGCCTGGTTAAAAATGCAAGCGACTCTACAGACTTTCATTCCATCGGTTTTCGTGTAGGTCCACACAAGCAATTTTTCTGTTCAAATAACCGAGACAGGAGTTGTTACTCGATTTTTTGGATAATATTAAACCTGAAACTATTGTAACATTTTATGTTCTGGCGAAATACTATTTTCGATCCCAAGTTTATTATTTTAAAGGGGTTCCGAAAAATTTACTTATGGCTCCGATACCTATTTACAATAGTCAACATACTAACTCGGATTAGCTCTTATTAGAACATCACCACCAAACTTCTTCTCACCAAGCAAGACGGAATTAAATAGCCTTTTATAGTGTAAAACGTTATAATTACCGGTTTTCCAATGTTTTAAGTAGTACTGTAGTAATTCTGTAGTCTCTAGAGCCTTATTTTTCTGATTGATTGCTTCTATTTTTAAATATTGTGAAGCCCATAAAAATACTTCAAGTTTATGACGCAGACATTTAATGCACTGCCAGTCATGAAAAGAATTGTGTTACTAGTCCCTCGGGTTCTAAGATCTGACACTAATTTACTTACATTCATAATACAAAACCTATTCGGAAGAACTGACATACTTAAGTAGTGTTAATAGAACAGTAGTGTCACAAAATAATCATTGAGACTCAAAACTTTCTGTCACTGCTATTAAAGCTCCACCAGGTATGGTATCGTAAGTAACACAGCTTGTAAAAGTTATTACGGTATGTTATATTACTATCAGATTCAATTTTATTGTCCAAACACATTCTTTTATTTTCATATGAAACAAAATAACATCAGCTAAGTACGTATTAGCAATAAAATCCATGAATCAGATTCAAATTACGTTTTTTTAAATCCGCTACAATTTTCCTGTACAATTCGTCCACGTAATCTTTTCATCTCCATAATATGTACAGGCGTGCCTCGACGTATCTCGAGCTGTGTGACACAGACAGACTGACAGATGGGATTACTGAAATACATGGCGAGAAAAACGTCAAGTACCCTCATAGCAAAACAATCACATAGTACCTTAACATCATTTTAAAGAAGTCTTGCTGCATAACAACTATTTACCATAATTTCTCCAAATTCGAAATTAATTCCTCGATTCGTAATTCCTCATATTTCGTAGTATTAGTTTATATGATTGTAATTAAATAGATTTTGTGGTTACTATCTCGCGAAATTACGACTTGATAATCTATTTTCCTAGATTTGCTGTAAACTTAACACATCAAAGAGATTTTTCCCTCAATAAAATTCTACAGCGGCCTTCCTTCCTCCTGTAGGTGTCTTCATCTTACAAAAGGTAGCAGCCAAATAATTAAATATTATTTACTGTTGCGGTGAGTAAACTTGTACGCCTAGTGTACGTTTTAAATGAATTGGGACGTATCCTTTGTTTTAACTTTCAACTGTCCATCTGTTTTGAAGTATTAGAAACTCCTTTTTAAATAGTCGATTAAAACTTACACTCTGAGTGTAATGTCATAGTTGTGTGTGCGTGTTATTTAGTTGCGTGTGAGAACTCTAGTGTATGCATAACGTTATCTTGCCTTGCATTCATGCTACTCTATATTATGTTGTGTCTTACTAATTTAATTTAAAATGATCACTTTACTTATAAGAGTATTATTCGGTAGTGGGGGCACACACTAATGCTGACAACATAAAAAATTCTCTTGATATTGTCAAATTTTTTATAGGCTACGGAATAGCCAACAAACAGGAAAATTGTATTTCCCTTGTCATATAATTAAAAATCAATTATTTACCTAGTTCTACTTATTCATTAAAATTGAAATTCCGGTAGATACTGCTTCCATCATTGACTATGTTAAGAATTCGCGGGTACTCAAGGCTAGGGGTAGCCGTAACCCTTGTTGCACCCCACCTGAAGGGTATTTCGGCATTTGTTTCGAGTTTAAGAAGGGAAATGGACGTGAGTCCAGCAAATTTTGAAGCAAATTTTAAATAATGAAACATATTTTTATTGGTAAATAACACAACAACAGATATCAGAAATAAGAAAATAATATTGGGGGGATTGGCGGGCTCTGGTTACCATGTTGAAAACAAAGCATTCTTTTATAAAAAGTTTATTTAACAATTTATGTACACACAAAGACAATTAAAAGCTCACAACAGAATTTTAGAGAATTGTACAAAGGTACTGCTTATTTCTATAAGAAATCTCTTCCAGCAGCCCCATATATGGGAAAAGTGACATCGAAAGGTAGAGGGGCGTGTACCAATACTAATATAATTAAATACATAAAAATGAATATATATCATATTTACCCTAACACATATAAATATATATTATTATTATTATTATTTTGTATTTATATATACATACATACAAAAGTTTATTTAGAATATCCATTTTTTTAATAAAACCTTAATTTTTACTCGTAGTCCTTAGTGAAACAAATCTCCTTTTTTCCAAAATCTCACCTTTCCTCAGGTTTGCTTTCCTCTCGTTATTAATTCAAGTGGGTGGGTGGAGTTTGTCCCCGATGAGTGCGAAGTCAGGCCCGCTCGTGACCGTGCATCCAGAGTATCATGACCAACCTCCTCAAACTAGGTACATTCATTAACTGGGATTAACGTGTGTGACGAACTGAAAGTACCAGATAAGTGGTTTTCGGAATGAAATTAAAATGTAATTTTAAAGTAATAGAATGCCATTAATTCGTTGCGTTTACTTTCGAAATTTTTTTTTTAATGTTAGCTGACTAAGCTTTCTGGATTTCATCAAGCAGCTTAACACTCCAAATTATACTAAAAAAATAATCTGGTTTCCAGAAATGTCTTCAGATCATAATTTCAGTTTTCTAAAATCACCGTTCGTCTCGTGCGCTCTCCCGTGAAGTCTCCTGCTCTCAGCCATCCTCGTGTGCTGCTCAACGCCACTCGGGACCACTCGGGATCACTTGGGACCACTCGACATACCACCACTCCGCCATCTGATCCGTAGATAGTGCATGTTCCCAATTTTAAGGTTCCAATTCTGAATCCAACATTTAGACTTATTTGCCGATTACGGCAAATAAGTAATAATAAGTTGAAATATTATGTAGAAATTATTTCTAGGTATTAACCTAGAAAGTTTATTACTAGAAAGTGACAATACTTGATTAAAATGAATAATAAAGTCTTTATAGACTTTATTAAAAAAGTCTTTATAAACTTCGTTATTATATTGTTTTATGCAGCAGTCAAGACATTTTATATCCTTATATGAAATTTTGTGGCAACATCGAAAATGAGACTAGACGACTCCGACGACTTGATGACTCCTAGTTTTTTCCAAACCAAAGTAACAAATTGTTACTTTGGTATGGAAAAAACTAGGAGTCTCATTTTCGATGTTGCCACCTTCGATACATTGATTGGCGTGGGAATTTTTTTTTTTAACTTAAGAAGGCTTAAATTAAATTTCGTTCTTACTGTAGATGCATCTGAATAAAAATTTGAATCCTTCTCCTTGGTGGAGTATTCAAAAACCGTAAGAGTGGAGAGCCTCCTCTCGACGGTGCACTCACACGGCCCTCGGCGCCCGCCGGAACTCCACCAACACTTGACACTGGCTCCCACCCGATCCATAGATAGCGCATGTACTAAATGCCCGCTAATTTTTCTACAGAAATAATATGCAGTGACATTTTGTATTAGCATAGTACAACGAGTTTTTTTATGACGTCAGTGTGAATTTTAAGATTTCCAGAATATTCTGAGTTTGCTTTATCAAATAGAATTGAATCTAGAAGAAAACTAATGCTGTGACTTTCCGTATCATAAAATTCATAAGGTAAGATTTCAATGTAAGTGTATAAGACGCCTTAAAAATCATACCATCATCATCATCAACATATACGTCCCCACCGAGGGGTTCAAGTCTACTCCAAACTAGGGCGATGAGGCCTTACTCAACGGTGTTGGTCAATATCATACAAAACCTAAGAATTTCTTGACAGGTGTGTGAAGGTTTAAAAGCGTCGAAGAAACGTACAAATGAATTTAACATTTTAAATGTAGGTACATGGTGGAGTTCGAATAGTTTCCAGCATGGAAGAAAATGACCTTACGCACTAAGCCGCTTTTATTATAAAACCATATAATAAAAGTTTTATAAGGCTTTAATTAGCCCAAATTTATCATCATGGAGAAATATGTAAAGTAATCACATTTCTCTAATAAGTAATAATATAGATATTATAAAAGTAGTAATATGTATATAAATACCAGAAATACAAATAAATAAACATACAAATATCCTTGACTCGTGAAAAAATATTCGTACTTATCATAGAAATATCTATCCCTACCGGGATTCGAACTCGAAACGTCAGGCTAAGTCGACAGGGGAATTGACCACTCTACCAGATACTTGTCATTTGAGCTACCAGATCCCAAAAATTTGGCAATTCTGGTAACTATTTCAAGATTTTCATAAGGTCTATCATATTACGTATCAATCAATTCGATTAAATGCTTATTTTACAGAATAGGGGTTTCCATTGTAAAGTTTACATTAAAAAATAAACATTATATCATCATACTTAAGGTCTTGTTTCTCCGCCTCAAGAACTTTCTCTAAAAGTTTTACTTGTTCTTAACGTGCATGCTTAGAATTGTAAATTATCTAAAAGTCTATTCTTCGGCTTCCTACAGTTGTTACATCTCAAACAAATCATGCAGTATTAGATACATTAATTATTCAAATCTCATTACTAATAATAGGTGTGCCCATTGCACTATCGATAAATTGACTTCAACGATAAAAATACGCTGTTCGAATTTCTAAAATATTTATTCTGAACCCACACAAAGACGTTAATTATTTTAGTGTTGCAATAACCATGCTATGCTTTATGTTAATAATTTTCATATTCATAAGTTCGAAGGTCATTATGCAAGTTAGCCATATTGGTTTTCTATAGAGACGTGACAATAATGTGAAAGTAACATTTTATAGAATATTAACAAAACTAAATTAATAATAATATCAATATTATCAATTTATACGTTAAAAATTGTATTTGAATTTAATAGAAAATATATATAAATATAAAAAATATAGAATTATTATTTTATGCAAAATTACACAAATTTTTTACACAAGATAAATTGTCAATTAACTTTTAACTTCAATAGGATTATAAATATTTTGGTCTTAAGATAATATGTAAATTACTTTACTACGCAGTTCAAAATTAATTTGCTAATAAATTTTAGATACCAATTGCACAATCATTGCCAATCTATTAAAATTCATCGATTCATTACCCTTCCCTATCGTAGTGGTTCTCACGCTGCCCGTGATTTATCGAGAATAGTGGTGTACCACGTGGGCGGCGACGGCTACACATCTCGTTACTGTGTCGGGAATTTATTTCCCGTAAGCTTCAACGGCGACCTTTGAACAACCATCTAATGCAACAGCTCGAGGTCATGTAGGTGATCGGATTGTTTTGTTTACGAATCGTGAAACTGTTTATATACTTTATGGAATAAATAAATTAAAAATAAATACATACTTCATATTAAAGTTGCTATATCCGAAAGAAAAGTTTCATCTTTTTGTTTTTTTTCAGACTGTACCCTCGGTAAGAATAATAATATTTTTACTCAGCTCCAGGAGAAAATTTGGAAAAAATAGTAATAATTATCTTCATCATTATTAATAATATCTATACTTATTTATTGATTTTACGTGTGTATTAGATATAAGTATACATTTAAATATTGTATAATTGTTTAATTATTTACACTGTGATTGTGTTGCCACTTGTACAGTTACTGCTTAACCCAACGTTTGACAGGTAGTTAACGACCTTAGTTGTTAAGTCTATGGATATTAAAAAGAAAATAATTAAATAAATAAAATACAAGATCAGTCCTATCTGTGTTTAATATATGTTAGAAAATAGATAAGAAATAAAATAATAGATATAAATATAGAAATAGGAAAATTAATTTAATTTGTCAAGTTTATTGTAATCAACATAAATATTTTATCATCATTACAGTGCGATGATGTCAATACGACACTTAATTAAAACATTGGTTATTCTAGACCATGAAGTTATTGCCACTTACTAATATTTCATTTATTTTTTTGATAATTTCATTCCTTTTCGTTGATCTAATGCAGCATTGATTTAAATTTTATTCAAATTGTTTCAAGTGGCGTCCACCATCAAACAAATCGGCGAAACCTACAAGGCGTGTCTTCCGTCTAATGCCTTATCTTTACTACGACAAATCTTTAATGCAAAAAGTGTTCTTAAGAAAACGGTATAAGGTCGGAAAATATTTATTAAGGGTCACAACTTAGGTATTGTCGGTATTGCGTTAAAGTTGTTGATTTTGTCAATCAACGATACTTATCGCTTGGTATTATCTTTACGGCTTAGTACGACCTTCTTAGATCATATAATAAATAAAATAAACATCGACCTGCGGGTTTGTACCACATTTTGACGGATTAACTTGTACCCAAATAACGAAGTTCCACAAAAAAGATTGTATTATTTATTAGTACTGGATACAGTTAGTTTTTGGAAAAAATTTCTTGAGCCTACTGCTAATTACTTAAATAAACTGATTTATTTACATGGAACCAAATAGAAATTTTAAGAATACAGCAAGAAATAAAGTTGAATTTTAATATAGCATTTATTTAATGTGACTAGTGTTTTATTTTAAGTTTGGTAAGCTGATATTTAATCCATAGAAAATCAGACAAAATTTCTTAAATTTTTTTTGTATCATGACTGGATCTGAAAATCAATTCTTAGACACAAATAGCACAAAAAATTGTTTTTTTCGAAAATAATGCGCTCAATTAATAGTAATTAATTAATATAGATTATAATAGTAATTTTAATATAGATTAATATTTGAATTCTATGTACTCGTATGTTTTATCTTTATATGTGTACTCGTGTATATGTATGTACTCTTTTGGTAACGTATTTTTTTTAATTTAAGAACATAATTTATTAATGTATAAATACATCATCATAAGCTTTGAAATGTGTAGAACGTAACTAAAAACATAAATTAATAAAATTATAATAACTAACAAAACTAACTTACTAAGAACCGTTTAACCTTTTAAGCTTAGTCGTGGCAACTGTAAAATACACAGAACGCTGACTTGCGAAACATGAATAGGTGTGAACGTTCCGAAATGCACTTAGACAGTAACTCACCCACGTTAGCGTAGGTGATAATCTTTGTAAATCCTATACTTTCCCTCCTCGATGGACGTTTAGATGACGGGCGAGTTACTAGACCCGTTAATCTAGGAGTATTCTTAATCGCTACCATAGATTAAACACACTGGGGATTAACTCTACATAATACAAGGAAGGACGAATTTGCTTTAAAATTAACCAAATAATATTGTTTCCCACACTCACACAAGCCCGAAGCTAGGCTTGTGTGAGTGTGGGAAACACTCGTGTGGAACACACTAGGGCTAGGATTATTAGGTTCTTAGTAAGCATCATTAAGAGCCTTTTTTCTGAACACTGGATAACGCAGAAGTATGCTAAATAAACATAGAAACATCCATGAGTATTGAACAAATATTCCTACTCAGCATACAAATATCAGTCCCTACCAACATTCGAACCACCCGGTACCTTTGGTTAAGACAGGGGTACTATTCACTCGACCACACGGCCGGACGGACGGACTTGATGACAGATAAAATTTTATTTTTTAAAATCTTTTTCTTAAGTAATTCTGACTTTTTGTGCCAATATTCGACTATAAAGATATGTTTGTAAAACTGGAAATACTCCTGATTCGTATTCAGTAAAAAAAATTAGATATACTCCAAAAACCTACCAGAATCCGTTGTTTCGCTTTTAATACTGACATGCTATATTTAACGGTATAGTCGAGTAGTCAGTACCCCTGTCTACCTAGCCAGAGGTCCCGGGTTCGAATCCCGGTAAGGGTAGATATTAGTAAGATGAAGGCCAAAATGTTTATATAGATGTTTGTATGTTCCTTTACAATATTTCTGATATTGATATATAATACTATAAATATTTCTCCATTATCTAGTATCCATTACACTAGCTCTTAACTATGCATAATTTGGGCTAAATAATAGGTGTGACAATGAGGGTTTTTTTTAACTTTTTTAATTTTTTTTATTCGAGTATTTTCCTAAGGTAACGTAATGAATGGCAGTATAACATACGCATAACCAAAACCCAAATATAACACATTGCAGTACTCGATAAGTTAAATAGGATTACGAACTTTTCTATTAAAAGAACTTAAAGTCACAAGCAAGTTACTCGCGCGTCTAAACACTGCTTGATCTGGGGCCGCGTGGGCTCGCACGAGGAGCCGTAAAACGTAGCTGCGACAAAACCATTGCCCAATGTTGCTCCGTCTGTTCTATTCTCAGTTGATTGATAATGCTCTCTTAAGTGCGTGTAAACACGGTGAAATGTATTCTATACAAATTCAATAACACGCATGCTTTGGTATTTCATGGGAATTCGTAGCTTCAAACTGGTATATCGATGTGTGTGTGAAATTGCATTCATACGTGGTTGATCTTTTATGAGTGAATAGTTCACATTGCAGTGAATATCGTAATAATTAAAATTTACAAACACAGTGACATTGCACTCGTCTTAGTTAGAAAAAGCTGACAAGCAATTCCTTACGGAAGAAGTTCTAATCCTCTGAGAAGTTCCAATATAAGCAGACACAGGAGATTAACTACCTTGTATAAACGCCAGCCGGCTGTTAGAATAGAAATACAAAAAAGGATAAGAAAATTAACTTGTGTTGAGATATATGAACTATTGATCTTTTATATATATAATAAAAGTAAAAAAACAAAGTCTCACAGATTTTCACAGTTTTCACAGTGATTAATAAAAACTTATATATATATACACACACCCCGGACGCAGCCGGGCCGGATGCTAGTATAATATAACAGTGTGCAGGTTAGTTAGTTGTTTTGACATAAAAATATGTTTCTTATGAGGGTCATCCTTATCACCTAAGGGTTTTAAAAGTAGCCTATGAACTGTCCTCAGACTTGTGAAATACATACAAAAAACATAAAAATAATAGGTCAGTCCGATGATAATCACTGTGACATGAGATTTTTATATACATACATTAATACCTATTATCTTACCTAAAGTAAGTATAATTAAAATAAATATAGTATTAATTATAATATTAAAGTACCTTACAGGTTAAGTGATTATCAACATAAACTACCCAATAATTCATGTAATCGTTTAAGAATTTTTATAAATCGCATAAAGATTAGCTGATGTGTAGGTATTAGATCATCACAAAGATTAGCGAACATGTCGTATTTAGTGAGTTAAATAGTTATGCTCATCATAGAACTTCGTATTTAAAATTTTCCCAGGGGTAATTCAGGTGAATTCTTCAAGTAAGTACCGGTTTCACTCATTGGTCCCGTTCTTCCAATAGGCGTGAGATTTAATAGACAACTACCATTTACTCATATGTTACGTATGAGGAAAATCGTAAAAATCGGCGAATAGAAGATGGGGTGGCTTCTCACATGTCAAAGTAACGTGAGGGCGGGGCTTCGATTTCTTAAGCCAACCCCTTACTCTACCTACGGGAAGGAAAAAGGATGATAAGAATCAGCTAAAACTCTTCAAATGAAAAGCTAGATGATTCAACAAATTAAAATCAATTTAACAGAACAATAAATAACAATGCCTATTATATGGTGCTTATTAATTAATAAGATTTATTTTCGTTCTTTCTTTTTCATATCATATTCAGTTGAAGTTATGTTAATAACCCATCATAAATCCATCAGTGCAGTGACCATGGAAACAGCAGAGGCGTTTGTTTCTTGCTGTCACGGCAAATTGCAATATGAATTTACAATAAATTTGGATATTTAAAAAATATGAAGACGCTTTTGTAATAAACACCTTGAACAACAAGTTCATCAATCAAATCAAATCAAAATCGAATAAAAAGTAACAACTACTTAATATTTTCAAGCGTTATATTTGCTAAATAGGTTACAGAGACATGATTCTGTTGTATTTCATAGTCGTTTAAATTTTTCACCAGTTTTTCGTATTTGTGGTATTCGGTTGAATAACATCTGTTTCTTCTCTGTCGAGACCCCTAAGCAAGGTCTTTGTGCAATTGTATAAAAATTCACATCAGATTCATGTACCAGGAGAATGACGTAACTCCTTCAATGTTAACAGCTCATATCAATGTGAAGGTCAAATTTATGTACAACAGAAGATAAAAATACTCTTTGGGTTATCCTAAGGGATATAATAAATGCATATATTAAAAAATAATATACTCTTTAAAAGCAAATATGGCCAAACCACGGTTTGACCTACATTTTATATAACTTGTGACATTAAAATTGCTGTGTAGGTGTATAGCAATGCTTTCAATATATATTACGTTATTTCCCTATAAATAGGTTTATCAAAACAAGTTTACTAAACTTTGTATTTTACTTTAAGCGTTGCTATTTTCATTATTGCTTTTCAATCTGGGTTCAGGAAAACTTACTCAAATGCTTTTTTGTCGATTGAAAATGTAAGCCAGTATAAACTTTGCATGGTGCATGATGATTTTGTTTATCCGATAGTATTAAGATTCAATCGTTACTTTTTTTCTTTCCGATTTAATTCTACGCCCCGCTGAAATTGGTATCTTTCAGCACTATAATGTTAATAAATATAGTTGCTTAAATACAAAATAGATTCACAGAGTTATGTAATTGATTATCTTTCTTAGCAAGGTAGGTAAACATTCTAGTTAAAGATTTTCAATAATCTTACCTTATTATATCTTAGTTGATACGATACAGTGAATCGTAAAACAGAAAATAAAATTCAATTCTGTGAAATATATATGTTACACTGTAATCATTAGTTTGGTTTACGATTGTTCCGAGTGGGAGTCTCCTGAGATAGCAGGCGGTGAAATGCATAATTTATTTGAAACTCATTATATTTTTAATATCCAGTTATTATGCATAATTTTTCAATTAATTACTACATAAGCTAGCAGACAGCGGCAACAAATCTCAAAATTGAAACGCTAAGAATTACGTACACGTGTTGGTGTAATGTATTTAAACATCTAATGAAAAATACGTTTATTTCTAACTTACCCTCGTATGATGAAAATAAAGAACCTACATTTAACAATACAATAGTTATAAACAACAGGTGTTACGATACGCCGAAACGGCAATCTACCTCACCTAACTCATGATAATAAACCTTTGCAATTTATTTTCTATGATTTTCATATGAAGCAAATTACCTTTTCTTTCATCAAAATATTCAATTATTTTCGGAGAATCAGGTATGCCAACTTGCTCAGTCTAAACTTAACATAAAATATTAAGATAATATTTTACAATGGTTACAATTTCGATAACGGGCCGTTTAAATAGAAACGTATATAATGCGTTACAGGGAAAGAAAGGGGTTAACTCCCTACACTAAAAGCTGACCTAGGTCAAGGTTATATGTCAGTTATTTATAAGTAAGTTATGCTGATGGCTACTAGTATATAGTATAGTGTATAGTAATGAATGCGAATTTTTATTATAATTGTAACGAAAATAAAATTGGCTAATAAGTTTTACTAAACCAACAAACTATAACTATCTCAGGATATTTAAAAAACATTACAATAATAAAGCGCAGAAATCACTGATGCGGAACCTGGAGTTCGTAATGGACCAGGCCATATAGAAACTGGCCGAAGTACCGCCACCGAACCAGAGTCTATGCGCCATTATCCATTGTACTATAAATGACAAAAACATCCGCACCCTCACCTCTCCCGGTACGGCATCAGAGAGTTCATGCCTTTGAAAATAGTCATTTTATTCGATGTGTTGAATCTTTTATGGTAACAAAAAATTTCTAGGTAGTAGAACCACAGGCAGGCAACACCGTTTTCCCTTTTAAGGACATGAAACCGTTCTATTCTGTGTTTTGGTATGAAGGAACAAAAAAGAGTAGTAGTCTTAAACTGGGTATATAATTCGAAATCTATACGTCGAATTAAAAACATTAATCTCATAAAAAACCCTTACTTTTCCCTGTTAAATAACCTCTACGAGGACCTTCAAGATATGGCTAGTGCCGTTGATTCATGCCGCTGTGCCGTTCATTAGGAACACGCCGAATTCATTAGTAAACTCATAAAAATATAAATGCAAAGATTTCAATTCGTATCTTGGAAGGTGCTAACTCCATCATACCATAAAACCACGGACTGCGACTATCTGCTAATAGTTCGACACACTTACAGAATTGAGTTACAATCAAATTACAACCCGCAGCAGTATGTATATGCATAGTGGCGATAATAAACGTAATGGGGTCGCAGGGACCGGGTTCAAGTTCATCAAGAAACAGTTAACATGCACACGGTAAAAATATTAATAACAACTGTTTTATTTTTGAAACGATTCAGGTATAGGTTTATATCGTTGCTTAAATAATAAAAATAAAATTAATAGTAATAATTTAAAAAAATGTAATGAATGTAAAAATGTAATGTGAATTAATAGTAATAATTTTAAATAATGTAATGAAATTCTTTTAAAGAGATGACCAAAAGGAGGCTTTATAAAATAATATAAGCCTTACCATAATTTAATTCTAAGCATTTAACAGTTCTGATGTTCAGGGCGTTAGTAGAACTTATGTACTAGTGCTATGCATAAACAATCCACATGGGAATAATAAAAATACAATCCTATTGATATGTTCCTCATTCTTTGAAGCTGATTTAAATGGTTCGATTCCACCGAATACATAATTTAAATTTATTTGATTAACTCGAAGTACTTTTCAAAGTCATAAATTTGACAAAACAAACGTCAAATTGAGCACTCCTTAATATTTAATAAACGTTTCAATAATAAGATATATTTGAAACTACTCTTTAAGTAGTAGTTATATGTTATATTCAGATAAAAGACTCCATTCGAAATTCAACTCTTCATTTACGAATATAACCTACTGTATCAACTTTGCACTATGCTAGGTTTCATTAAGGGAATCGATGTTTTATTATACGGTGTTACCATACTAAGCAATTTTATTGTCTAGGCACCGCGTTGAACGCAGCGGAACTAGAATTGAAGGTGCTGTAGGGGCACGATATGGAAAGGGTTAGTTCGTGACGGCTCTCTATGATACGGCTACACATTGAAATTCTTATTAAACTCATTCTAAACTGCTTAATTAAAACTATACTCAACGTCTAAATATCATAAAATTCAAGGATTTCTTTGTTTTTTACGACAGGTTATATTTATTGTTATCATTATTAAAAAGATAATGCAATAGGCTATCAAACAAAAGCCATTTCACATCTTTTCATTCACAAATTGAAGAAATCTTAAAATGGAAATATAACAGGGAACCGAATTCTTACGTTACCAAATGTATATTGTAGTTATATATCCTATCCTAATTGTGATGTTTTTGTTTGGACTGCGATGCTTTTACTCTCAAATGAAGGCTAAAGTTTGTTATAGAAGTAAGTATGTATGTAAGTTTGTATTGTAAGTGTAGTAACTAAAACAAGAGTGCGCTGTCTCCACTAAACTGTGGGATTGTAGCGATTCCAAACAATATCATAACTGCACTTTGGAAGCAATAAATAACAGTTTTAGTGAATCTGCAGTAACTTTTCACATTAGTAAAATGTGCTATGTTACGGTTGTAAAACATTAATATCATGAGAGATATCACAACTATCTAACACAATACACTACTGAATTATCTTACAAGTCGAGTGGGTAAGAATACTGAAAAACCTTAAGACAGCTCAATTATGCCCACTTAGTTTCTCTAAGTCATGAACTCTATGACTCTAATAATAGAATTCGTTATAATGGAAAAATAATTTTAATACACTTCAGAGTCTCTTAACTTAACGCTTCTCAGACTAAATAGCCGTAAATAGACTTTATTGAAACCCAGTATTAGTAGTCAGTCACATCCAAAATCTGGGCTCGAATCAGGGGAATAGGATAATCTATATTTCCGTATATAAAGTTTTAAAATAATCATATATTGTTATACTTGACACACAGGACACACTGCAAATGGACGGGAATAATTAATTTTTTTAAATACCCTCACTAATACCATATCTACCGACTAACTGACGGTTATTCGCACACATACACTAAGCTCCGGGTAATACCCACAAACGTGTGATCAGGATTTTGAGAGGTATTTTATCATCATTATGTCTTTTTTAATTTAAACAATCCTCATATTAGGAAATAAAAATGATCTATTTCTGTTTTCATTTTTAAAAAATAAGACTTCATACATCGTACCTACTTCTCGCCGCCAATAATAAAGAGAGTTACACGAAAAATCGCGAATTTTCCACAAAGTAACCGCCTACACTACACCTCACCCCTACCCACACATTATTTCCATATGTGCAGTGAAAGACAGGAAAATAAAAGTAAAAAAAAACAACCCATACGACATCTGTAGTAAGGTATATTTTGGAATGTTTTATAAGGTTAGGCATTAAAAAGTAGGTACGTACATTAATCTAATGTAGTGTAGTTTTTAGATTTAGATATGACTTTTAAAAAGACGCCATTTATTGTATTTTTCCTTATTAATTTTTGTCATGTCATCATCATCTTTCAGCCTATATACGTCCTAATGTGAATCAATCATGTATACGTGTCCCTTACTCCAATAGACTGCTTACGTCACAGGCATAGGCCTTCCTACGTGGGGGAAACACATGAGGAATTTGGACCATAACACCACCCCGCTGGCCCAATGCGGGTTGGTGAGTGAAAACGGTTGTCGTAACAACCAACAACATACCTATTTAAAAACTTTACACTCTGATAAGTGAGTAAAATTGACATAATTTTCTCATCGAAATTCGACAAAAGAAAAAGACATATAATTAATCAATCATGAACATGCCCATAATCATTTATTTTTATATTGACCCCATGAATCAATTAGCATACCATTGAAATACCAAAATACTTGATGCTT
This sequence comes from Acentria ephemerella, assembly GCA_943193645.1. NCBI lineage: Eukaryota > Metazoa > Arthropoda > Insecta > Lepidoptera > Crambidae > Acentria > Acentria ephemerella. The sequence goes on from OW971887.1 coordinate 2,797,969, forward strand.
GAATCATAAGGAAGTGACGTAAGCATCTGTGAAAGGTTTCTGTGAAAAAACGTTCTTTTATATGCGCGTCAAAAGTATTATATTTATCTTAAAAATATTGTATCTGCAAATTTTTATTCCACATACTATTATTCATACTCACACCTACTGTCTAGCCCAAAATAAGTATCATTAACAGCTTGTGTTGTGGATACTAGATAACAAATAAATATTAGTAGTAATATGTATAAAATTACAAACATCCATGACATGTAAACTAATATACGTACTCATTATACAAATGTCACCCGCGGTAATTCGAACCAGGACCCTCTGGCTAACTAGACAGGGGTATTGACCACTTGACCAGGTGGACGTCACATAAGTAATAAATAATATATTAAATATATTAACATTACAAATATCAGTGGTATTATACCTACGATGCTTAAATACCTGTTACTCTATACATACCATATTCGTACAAATACAATTCTCGTTCCGCCGACGATATTAAAAACCTCTTAGCGATATCGAAGTGATTTCATTTTCAATACTCCTCATATTTTTCATGGGACGGATGTCATATCACGGTGAGGTATAATCTGTCAATGTTGATATAGAAACGACAACCTTATAACTGAGAAGTAGAGTTCAGAAAGGTGCGACGCGCTTAACAATCCCTCTTTTGCGATTCCATACGATTTCACCCAGTAATGATTTGCTTCGTAATGAGAGAGACGCGCCAGTAATATTCTGAGAGGAACGACGTGGATACAATAAAATGCTGGATAGGAGTTTTTAAATTTTGTTTTGTTTAGGATTAGTTTTCGTTTTTCACCTCCTATTTTATTGCACTAATAAAGAAACATCTAGAGGAACTTGGTTTAAATTTTAGATGTATACAAATATAAAAATTATTAATGGCGCCATCAGCTATTATAATAGCCATCGTTAAGAAATCTACATTTCCTTACTTAATACTTAAACTACACCATCTGAGGTCCTAATAAGTCTCTCTACGATGAAAATTATATATATATAAATTACAATTTAAGTAGATTAACTTATCAAAGTATTTTTTGTATAGATAACACTTGTTAATTATAATTAACAAAATTATTACACTTGCTTGATTTGTTAAAGTTTCAAATAATATTAGAGTATTTTTACCACCTCGTAATTTTTAAAATATAACAGTGTTTTCTATAGATACAAATTTTTTTTATTAAAATAAATACGTTTGTTTTACAACTATGTGAGACTTATCTATTAAAGTTTATATAACTGGTAAAAGGATAAATTCGCTCTTCTTACGTCTTTACTATAAAATCTTAACACAACAATGTTCGTATAATTTATAGTCTGTTAATGATTATGAAATTTCAGTAACGCATTTGTTTTATAGTTAAAGAATTTTATTATTTTGATTGGTCTTATCCAGGCGTATAATAACTCCCTGTAGGAAAACATCCGTCCTTCCCTAGTTTATTATTGCTTCCATATGTCACAATTTCTCACTTTTATCTATATAGAGAAATTATTAAATTTCAGAACAAGATGATAAAGCAACTTTTTTTTATATACAACATGAACAATCTTCCTCAAGCGATAAAGCGATCTTAATCGTTGCTTAAGTCTTGCCCAACGACGGTTTTGTTTCGTACATGTAACGTACGAAAAAGATAACATTTTCATACTTATTACTAGATTTTATTTTTTGTATTTAATTTAATTAGCAATGATAAATTGCCAGTGCAAGTTTCAACCGTATGGTAGTCATTTCCAGCTAAAAAATTCATGTAAAGAAGCAGTTTCCAATACTTCGCAACAGAGGCGCTGCTGTTGTTTCACACGATTTGATAGTTAACTACAAACACGACCAAGACGGTTCAATATGATCGAAACTTACACTAGAGGGCATAGACAACATGCCTTTAGAAAATCGAAATCGAATCGCTAAATGAAAAAATTGTGGCAATTACGATTGATTGCTAAGCGACGATTATGTCAAATATCATACATATACATCATTATCGAAAGGCATGTTGTCTAGCCCTCTGGGGTGAAATAATCAGTATAAAATTAAATAGAATCAAACCTTCTCGATACTGTTTGTCGTTAATTCGATTGAAATTTACACTTACGGTACTGGTTCCTTAGGAATGGTACCACTTTTTGACTTCAAAGTCACAGTACAGTATTTAATTGTTTTTTGATGTCTGAAATACAGATGGAGAAAGAATTTTTAACTGTCAGCTACTTATGTACTCCGTGAACCCTGTCTAGTAAACCAAATGTCCCGGGTTCAAACCCGGTACAGACAGGAACTCATATTGTAAACACAAAAATAGGTTAACATTTTTTTATGGTTGCGTAGTATTTATCTCATATCTAGTAAAAATAACATAATATTTTGGCTAAATACTAAGTGTGGGTGTGGGACAAATTGATATTAAAATATATTTTAGATTCAGATAGGATTCAACACATACGTGTTTGGCGAAATCTGTATTATTACGAAATTAGATGGTACGCATGCGCTGCTCGTATCCTTTAACGTTTAAAGTGTTAATTACTTCACATGATCAGTTAATTTATAATTTAAATAAAAAATAGCACATGTAAAAAATATGATGATTATATTTATGTTTTCTTAAGAAAGCCAGTTAATTCAAACGCAAATTTAGTTCAACATTTAAATAGCAGTTACATTTTACGAGTAGAAAGCTCATAACCAAGCCACCGACTCGGAACAAGGGAATTGCCATACAAAAAATTCGTATACTTACGACCTACACACACAGCTACGTGCCCTGTGCCCACACAGCCGCCCACTAGCGTCGTAAAACCAGAAGCTCTCATCTCATTACCGAACGACAGCAGTCACATTGCTCAAAATGCTTCAAGCACAAGCACAAAGGAGGTTACATTTTTCATAAAATACTTGCCCAAATGCCGCCCACGCGCCTCCGGCCCCAGGCCATACCATAACGAGTACCCGTGTATGGAGACTCTCGACACGACAGCCACTCGACAGCGCCCACCTCCCGCTCACACGACACATGAACGAGCGAGACGCAACCAATACCACTCCGTCATATTTTTCCCTTTACCACCCCAGCCATCTCGAGCGTTCTTTTACATAAAAGAGGTTCTCGAGAAAATAATAACGTGACTGTTCAAAGAGTACCCAACTTTCACTATTTGGTGCTTTGATTTTCGTCTTCGCGAAGAAATTCCGACCACAAAAGAGTCTCGATATTAAGCAAAGATTTAATATTCGAGTGAATACATTCGACCTGTACCAATAATTGTTTGCTTGTAAAAGATTTCACGGACGATAAGGCAGTTTTTCGAAGGCGCGGCTTTTGAACGCAAATTGGCTCGGATCGGTTCTGTTCACAAATTACTCCGCTACATGCGAACCTATTTGTACGTATTTAGCCGCAGGAATAATGGACCTCTCGGTTGCTGTAAGAATGAGTTGTGTTATTTTCCTTACGAGTAACTACGACGATAATTTCTAAAGCGCTATAGGATACGATCGCGATTACAGTTCATTCGAATACTCATTTCGAGAATACGAGCGTAAATAAAAAGTAATATGCAATGAGTTGAAGATTTTAAAGTTAAACGTTGTCATAAACTCCTACATATCCCTCATAACTCGAGTACGCGAAAACATTTCCACGCGAATTTTTCTTTAGACGAGAGATTTTATGAGGACAAATGACAAAAATACTCAACGTTTCATTGTGAAACTTGGGAACGGCGCTGCGAGCATTTTTGTGCACCCTTAACGCTGCTCTATACATGTGTACAGAAGGGCGAAGTTATTTGCCTTCGCTTCTCTTCCGTCCATTTGCCCCTCCACCCTCCTCCCGCATTTCCGGTTTCCATATTCCGCCTACCACCCGTCGCGTCAGAGACAAAACTACAAATAAAAAACTACCCTAACACAATTACATACAGCCCGAGTTACTTTGCCCTTTCGGTTACTATTTTTCTTTTAGCGTCGGTAGCGACGAGACATTTTTCGCGGAGGAGAGAAACCGAACTTTGAAATCAAAGGGACACATTTGAATTTAGAAGAGTTCTAGTGCGGCACGTTGGCACTTTCAGGTACGTGTGCGTTAACCCCCCCACCCGTCGCCAGGGCATCCACCGTACGAAAAACATATTTTTCAGATAACGACAATGAGAAAGGAAAATATTCAGATGAAAATTCTCCGATACGACGCGCCGGGTGCGCCCGCGTGGAAGATATTAAGGGGAGGCGTGTGCTACTTAACGATATTTTTCGACATGTTTTACTTTTATTGCCGAGTCACGACTGCTATATCGGATACCCGTTTGTCGTATATCAAACTTAAATCTTATATCTCAAATATATTTTTCGTAAAACGTTAATCGATATTACGCTACATCACTATGCAAACATCGAATCATTTTCCCGGAACAAAAAGGTCGTTGATGAATTAAGAAAACACGGAGATATTATTCCTGAAATTATTATCCAAATTTCCCGGCGGGATTTAAGTAACACGATATTAGCATCCCTCGAGTGGAAAGGGACGCAGTTATGAATTAAATGGTTAATTAGAGAGGGACAGAGGACCGAGGGGACGATCTTGTCTAAAGGACATTGGCCTCCGGGGCACGCGACCGTTGATTCGAACTCCTTTTTAATTCTTTTTTATTAATTATAGCGCAACCTCGTAGTCTTGGTCGGTTGACAATGATAATAATTGAATTTTTGATAGTAAGTAATTAATGTACATGATTTTTTTTGGACTGACTAATACTGTTGGCCGCAGATGGCCTTTACATCGTTACCGGGATTTTAAGGAGGCGAGAACCTTGGAGAGAAATGTACATGATGCTACCTATTCGAGTTCAGAAAAAACTAAGACATACCTTTGGCATGATAATCAGAATAAATTGTAACAATTTAAGTATATCATAATACCTTGTAGGACATTAATTAAGATTCATTGCGAAAAAATATATAAATAGGAACCCATTATTTAATAATCGATAGCATACCACTAATAATACCTTAAATATATATTATAGTAGCATCAAAATAAAACTGAAAAAATGACGTGTTATTAATAGTAATAATGAAACCATTATTTTGTAATTGTCATTTTATTTTAGTTTGTAATAAATTATAATTTATTGAAATTATACATTTTTACAAATTGAAATAAAGTACAAGATGCTGCCTATATTTATGACATAATTTAGAGTCAAATTTATTTCATGAAAAACAAAGAAATTTTTAATCGCTTAGTTTACAGTCTCTGCCGATCATCGTGTATGTCATGCATTACAGGAAACTTTTAATATTGAAAGAAGCAAGAAAACAAATAAAAATTAGTTGTTATCAATAATTATTCAAGGCTCAACTAAATAAATATACAAATCAATGTCGATCAAGGATCAAGAAGCACTGATCGCGACGCACATCTTAAACGCCCCAGCTTCCTCCGTCTCATTAAAGAGCTTTTTCTCAGCGCTCCCATTCCACATTTAATGGGCGAACTCGTCGGTTTCTTTAATGTAAACTTCGCAATGAATGACGTGCTAACTGAGGGCGAAGCGAAATTGGGTCACTGTTCGACTTAATTTTTTTCTCACCAAGGTCACAATCAATAGAGGGGTTGTTCTAAATTTACGCCTGCCAGTAATTATATCACGCCAATCGATTTTGGGGTAGGTCACGTAATCGATGCTCTTGAATCGATTTGGGATAATTAAATCGAATGGATGTTTGCTGAGACCGTTTGCCAAGGGAATTAAATGTGTCGATTGTCTTTTTACGAGAATTACTATAAGAAGGGGAGATAGATTTCTGAGTTATCATTAAAGAATAGCCACAGTGTTCATTGTTTACTGTATTTTCGTTAAGGAAATTACTGTTTCGTAACTAGGTCCTGTTAAGTTAACTAGATATTTTACGCCTTTCATTTGCAGTAAAGTTGTGGCTATGATAATAAATTGAGAAGTTTATATCAATGTTATGGCAGTCAAAGGTCATAATAATAATAAAAACGCTCGGCTGCTTGAAGATCGTCCACCTGAAATGTCTGTGTGGGTCGATCACGTATCAATGTTTCTATTTTTATGAGCCTCTGCAATAGGTATCAGATACAGCTTTAAATTTTCTTGTATACCAACAAGGTAATATCATGGTGTAGTCTGCTTCCCTGGTATTAAACAAATATATTTATGAAAAACATAATCAATTTCGGGATTTCAAAGTTGACGTCAGACTTTTTATCTCCCTCATTCTTTATGTACACCTTATTTCAATAATTATGAACAAGCATATCTTATTGGATGTGGTAAAACATTTACTGAGTACCACAGTAAACGTGTAACAAAACCTATAAAATTTTAAAACATAAATGTACATACTACAGAAATGTATAAAAGATTTAAAATTATATGTATCTATATAAATTCTTGGTTATATATATAAAGGATGAAAATTCAACAACGATGATAAGTAGTATTTTCAATCAGACTTATGAAAACGTGGCTAAATATGGATATCATATCTAAAGCTTACATTTTGTGAAACTCGCATCATGTGCATTCATAGTTTTGTGTGTCATTATACTATTTTCATTCATGGCCATAGGGACCTGGATAAATAACTTATACCAATTTATAATGAATTCAACAAAATAATAAGGTTAATTTTAATTTATCGTACATCAAAATTTAACTGTTCTGTAAAGTTTAGTGTTAATTTTAGTAAAATAAATGAAATAACCCACCATTTTATTCTAATATCTGGTCACAACATGACAGTCTTTTATTTCTTATTGCATAATATATGCCACAAAATATTTGCTACATGCACAATACACGAAATAAATATGTACTATTTCTATTCTTTAATTCTAGGTTTAGAAAGAATAGAAAATATGACGTAACATCTGTTAAACAGATGCGTAAAAATCATCCAACCTCCTTGAATTACTTTTAGAATTATCATGTTAATATTATTTTCTTAATAATAAAGTCTAAATTTTACATTTCCATATCGAGTGTCTTAAAGCTACATGACTAAACCTATTTAAGTATTGCGAAGAACGGAACCGACACAAAGTCTTGCATTTCAAGTGTCATCTATAGCTCCCACGTGAATTTAGATTAACATGTGATAATAACCCTTGAGTGTATTGTGTTAAGCGTGTCAAGATAATGTAGTACGATTGGAGATATGACATTAATGAATAGACATCTGTGTGAGAATATCGAATATTCAAATTTAAGAAGTATGTTTTGTTTTTATGTCAAAGAATGTCAAACAATCATTTCACCCACACGATGGTAAGTGCTGTCCAATGACTATAAACTCGTGCTATCAAGATAATCGCTTGTTATTTATGTATGTTGATATACTGGACAGAAGATATATTTATGCCTTCAATCAACTAGACTCTGAAGCATTATTTTAGTCCTTATTCTATACACATAATCTAAATCAATGCTCGACGTCGTGCGTTCGATTACTTGTAGAGGCAAATGTCTTTAAGTGAGAACAGCAGTCGTGTGTTGTGTAGATGTTTGTGCCTATGTTTAATTAGTATATTATTATATAATTTTCTAACATGTTAACGGCATAGTACGCAAACACCCCAGTTTGGGAATAACCCTACCCTCCTCTACCATCAGACAGGGTGTTTGTATGTTTGCTTGATTACCGACAAGGTATTAAAAAAGGTACTGAATTTTTTTAACGATACCAATTTTTTTATTGCATATTTAATATTACCGATTCGCACTACCGTGTGTAGTTCTAAGCACTTAAGTCTACCGCTTCGATTTATCCACTCTCCGTGTGTACGGACAGCAAAAAACGTGCACGGTGAAAGGTAAAGCCTACTTACAATATTTGTTTGGAGGCGGAATGCGGTAGCCGAGGAGTACGCAAATATAAGTATTGTGCCGTCGGTCAACACACCCGCGTGAAGCCGTTTGCTCGGAAAGGTACGGTCAGCAAAATTTATATTTTGTTATTAAAATGTTTACTTCTTTATCCTGTTTAAGATTAGCTTTATCTATAGGAGGAGAGGGAGGGGGATTAACGAGATTTCACAAAGATGTAAGCAAAAATCCATAGGCATATAAAATTTTGCCAAGTTTTATGTCACTGTATTGAAATGAATATCAAAGGTATCACAATCCTCAAGAATAAAGGAGCTCGTTGGAGTACTGGTTCGAGCACTCTGGTTTTGATAACGAAAACAAAGCAACTTTCGTCATGGTTTTTCCTTAAATGGGTTAATTCCACCACCTTTCTATGTACTTTTCCCATGCAAGACGGCTTGTACTCAGAAGTGGGAGTATACGTGTGCGTGTGTGTGTGTGTGTGCGTGTGCGTGTGTGCGCGTGTGTGTGTGTGCGTGTCTGTGTGTGTGTGTGTGTGTGTGTGTGTGTTTGTGTGTGTGTGTTTGTGTGTGTGTGTGATTGCGTGTGTGTGGGTGTGTATGCTGTTAATTCATCCACAATGAGGAGTTGTGTTAACAATATTTATATATAACAGCAAACTAGAAAATATTTAATGTCCTGACTCCTGAGGCAGAAATTGACGACAAGTATATAATACTAAATCAGAAACACTAAAAAAATGGTTCGTCCATGTTCTGGACAGTGTAGCGGCCACTCACAATATGCTGCTAATATTAAAAGTTAATAGATGATTATCATGGAACAGTACAATTGAAAGTCAAAATATTAATAAATAGTCATTAATAACTACTTCTTTGCTTCGTACTGTTGCTTAGTCCATTTACTAACAAATTGTTTTTATTTCAAAGGAGATTGAAAGTATTTTGCTATCACTCCTTAATTCTATATCGTTCGATCCGCAAATTATATTTAATACAAGCTCAGTCACTAACGAATGTAGGCGTGTTTGTTTGACTCGTCATAAGAAGACGGTCGACTCGTTGTTACAAAGTTAAAACTTAAATAAAATTTTACTCTTTCTTATATTTTTGAGGCTGACAATTAAGAATTTAGGATTTTAGAGAGTCCAACTGGGATAGTTGGGACTGAGAAAGCGTTATGTTGGCTACAGTAACAGTGAGAACAGAGAAACTTTCCTTCTGAGCTATCCTCATATTAATAATAACTTTATCAGTAACAAAAAACAAAAATACATTATTTTAATGTTCGCTAATGGCTGCCAAACATTTAAATTTAGAACAAAGTAGATAAAGATAACAACTTAGAAATGTGTCTGTGTATATGTGTGTGCGTGTGTATGTAAACGTGTGTGTGTGTGTGTGTGTGTATGTGGGTGTTTGTGTGTGTCTTTTGATATTTGCCATTAAAGTTTTTATCTTTCAAATACATAACGGATACCAAAGTGACCAGTTTTAGACAGAGGTGCATATGATCTCATTCGCCAGTGTCGTAAGAACACAGTGATAATAATTGTCTATCATATTATATTTCTAGTCACGAGCTACTGTCTCAAATATAACAATATATAATTATGTCACTCAAGGAAATATTACTTGGACAGCAACAATGTGGCAGGCGGTTGTGGCACGAGCTTGCTTGAAACACGTTTTTGACATTTACCTATCATTACTACACTCGACGGTGTCCGTTACACTGATTGACCTGGTAATTGCTACAGTTTAGCCAGAAACCAACAACAAGTATTATCCAATTGAAATACTAGTTAAAATCTAGATTTTAAAGTCACGTTTAGAAAATATTTCTATATTTCATGTCATCGTAACGAGATATTTGATAAATTAAAATCAAATTTGTATTCCGATTGTTAGTGAATGTATTTTTTACGTTAAACAATAACAAATAATAATAATGATCAATGACGGCCAGTGATAATGATGACGTAGCGATGACAGTACCGTTCATGTAAATTTCAAACTAATTGAACTGCTTCAATCGTGTTTGTCAGCTATTAAATTAAAACGCCAGCAGCAATACTATTTTGAAGTATAGGAAACTATTTTTCTATACTTCGCAACTCTACTTAAAGTCCTATCAAAACGACTCGATAAAACTAAAATTTTCACTAGAATAGTACAGCACTATACTAAAATGAGTAAGCGCAATTAAATTTAAAAATTTAATTTATAAAATGTTATAATGATATTGGATGATGTATGAAATGATATTGGTCGACACACATACATAACACACATTCATAATATCACACGTACTCACGCACACATGGCATATCTGTTGTCATTATTTGCTTATTTCATTTCTATTTCCTTTTCAATTATTTTTAGAAATGACACTTCACTAAAAATCATTTTTTTTTAAATTTTATTATATTTTACCATTTCAAAACACAACAAAATATAAGATACAGTCTCAAAGTAGCGTATATTAAAAAATACACAACTCCGTCGAGGATAAAACTTTAGTGCCGTACGGGAAACTTCGTTATTTGTTCAAAGTTTCGTGTTATAATGGCGAATATTTTTGGCCCGTATCTCACATAGGGAACTCGAGAGGGGAGCATATCGGGAGTTCACGTCGCGGAATCAATTTGTGAGAGACGTTGTCAAAGAAAGAATTTCTCATAAGTTGTCCGGGATCGTGTTATGTGTAGTCGGCGTACATGGACGCCTCTACATATCTGCAAGTAGAAAATAAGACCCTGTCTATAGAGTTCATGTTATATGTGTATAAACAAATGAAAAATGGAATGATTTATGAAATGTTACGTTATTTTATCTGCTTGGTTGCTATTCAATTAACGATAGTTTTTGTATAAATTGGCCATGTTCGGTCTGTAACGAGTCAAGTGCTTATAATAGTATATTTGTATGTGAATTACTAGAGACAACTCCCGAAGAAATACTGGTTTTAAAATACGTAATGCTAAAACTACTATAGAAAGATGATTAATAAAAAACTTACACCATAAATAATCCTCAGAAAGGCTATTTCTTGTTCTGTCATATTATAACACGTGTCATGCTGTATATGTCAGAAAAAAACAAAAAAAATATTTAAGGATGATCCAAGTGGTTAAATTTTTATCAATCAAGGTTTTTCATCAATCGTTTTGGTAACAACAAATTCATTGATTGTTTGTCTCTTTCAGTTGACATATGAGTGAAAGAACAAAAGAATACATAACCCAACAGTGTTTGAACTAAAATTAATGAGCTCTTTTATGTTCCACCATTAATGTCTCTGAATAATCAAAGTTGGACAATTTAAATAATTGTAGACATTACAAGAAATAGATTTTCTCACCAGTATTTTGCTTTACTGCCTTTTACCTTTCGACTTTCATGCTCAATTAACGTCGCATAATATTAAAAGTTATATTACACACTTAAGAAATGATTTGTGAAGTGGTTTCATCCTGCTCTGCCTTCTTCAGCAATATACATCATGTACAAGTACACATATTATTTATGCAAAGCTAACTTTCTTGATTTTAATTAGCTAATAAATATTAAGCTTAATATGCCACTTGCCTCTAAATGTATACACAATTGTATGTTAGTTGAAACTTGATTAAGTCCATGAATATAAAATCCAGAATTAATAAGTAGCTCTTTACTTTGATCCTGATAATTAACATTTTAAAGACAAAAACGTGGAACGTCGGAAAATGCTACAAGAACTGCTCAAAGAAAGAATTTGCAATAAGACTGGGCTCCGCCCACGTACACACACGTATGTGTAGCGAATGGGGCTATCGGAAAAATAGGGGTAAATGGCCCAACGAAGGAAAGAGTTGGGTGGGGCGGGATAAGACGCGTGACATGAAAATAACTCGATTTTTCTCCGATGCGCTTTCGCCATTGGCTGAATTTTACTTGACTGAATTTTTCCAGATAATCTTTTTTTGTTTTCTGATATTCTTTATTAAATTAAATAGTAAAAAAGTTGTAAGTTTATTAACACTGAAGATTTCTTTGCCATGCAGCCGACTTGTCAAAAAAAATTGATATAACGAACAAAATAAAGTCTATCTTCTTAAATAGCTGCTAAACATGACCTAGCCATTTTTAGATGTCAAGGGATGTTAAACTAACACAAGATTGTTAACGCCGCGGATGCCCTGTAATTCCTACTAACTCTTCTCATCGAATCAGTACGAATACGGTAGAAAAAGTTCAAGAGAAATTACGACAATCGATCGTATGTCTATACAACTGTCCCTTTCTAACAATCACTCATATTTTACCTAAAAATTTTCCACTTTCTTCCACAAAACATAAACAACAAATGAAAAATTTTTTGTCATCGCACTGTTATTTTATGAAATATTCAAAGGAAAGCTGTAATTATGAGATGAAACTGTAAAAAAAGACCCATATGATATAACCATAATCATTGCAAATTGGTGAAAACAATTCTATCAACAATGCAATTTACCGGTATCTTTTAAATTTAGATTTGAACGTTCGATACACGTTGTTACGAGTTTTTTTCATGTTTAACATTGTAATAATAATTAATTAACATAATTATGGTAAAGTATATGTAGTAAATTCTAAATCTGAAATTAAAGTATTTGATTTAATCTATTTTTTTTTTAATTTTTATACTATCTATTTTTATAAATAGTATGTGATATGACAGGTATGGTTTTTAGGAAGGTGTTGATGAAGTGAAACTTGATGGTTAGCGCTCTAGTTTCGATTACGAAACCCAAGTGACGTTGTCATAGTTGGTCTCTGTTTAGGCCAAAGTGGTTATGGCCCAAACTCCCCGTGTATATCTTCCATGTAGGAATGCCTGTACCCATACTGTTTATGATAATGATAATGATTTAGATTTAAAATATGTAGGTATTGAGGTTCATTTTTTTTTCATTTTTCTAAGGAATAGACAATACCATTCTCGTGCTGCGCTCATAATGATTAACTTTAGAAAAGGGCCCACTTTTAAGAAGGTAGCAAGCTAACAGCGATTCCGGCGTGCTTTTATAAAATTCTGAACTGGCGTAAAGAAGAAAAAAGCACCAAACTTAGTTCCGTGACTTTGTATGTATAAAGGTTCAGATAGACTATCGCAATATTGAGAAAGTTTTAGTTAAACCAACTTTTTATTAACGCGCGAGTCGGCGTCTTTTGTTCTACGTCAGTACTCCTTTCAAAAACTCCTTCGTTCATGAAACTTGTAAATTTAACATTTTATTGAGATACCCTCGTTTAATGTAACAGCATGACTTTTTATGTGCAATGTTTGCGATGTCAAATATTTTTATTAAGTTTTAACAGTCATTTTCATTTCTAAATCAGTTTAATTTCAGAAAAATATAGTAGCGGTTCTGTAGGTTATTAATTATATTAAGATAAGTAAATATAAAGTATTTAAATGTAAACTGTTTATAAAAGCGAGCTGAATTTGTTAGAAAAAAAGAATGAACGTTATGATAGTACAACAACTTTACAATAAGAGTCATTTTTCAATGTCTGCTCCCTAACGCTTGCAGTGAGTCTTTCCTTGCCATCCTTATATATATCCAGCAAACAAAGTTCATTTCTATTACTTCAGGACGTCTTCACATCTGCATCAATGAGATATTGCTTCTTTGTTATAAAGACATTGCAATTATTTAAAACGTAACCGAATAAGTATCACTACCTTTGTTTTCCTTAAACATAATTACAATTGAAACGTAAGCTCAAAAATAGCGATTATGTTAAAGTAATAACGACTGAAATTCTAATCCTTGTAAAGCTTCCACGTGAATAGTGAAGTATCATACTGCAGTTTAATATTAAACCTTTTGATTTTAAGTAACTCCCTCAATATGTAACTAAAATTGCAGTTGCGATCCTTTGTACATGTGACCCATCATGAAAGCAGTAGATAAAAAGTTTTGTAAATATAATAATCTAAATGATTCTAGTATATTCCATTCAGTCACCAAAAATTACAAAATTTCAAAGCACTTCAAATACGTTGCAACATGCAAGTTAGTCGTTTGCCTTTTTAGTACTGTTACAATCTTTACAATATATAGCCGAGCTTAGTTAATAGTCATTATGTTTTATAAAGTAATATTTTTGTCATAATTTAAACATTAAACTTTAAGCAAAAAAATTGTTGTGTAATTTGAAATGTTTCTTTATATTAGTATCCTCTTTCAAAAAGTAAGCGACTAAAAAGTTATAATCATAATAATCATGAATCTCTCAAAAATTCAATATACTAAAAAAAAATCTAAATTGAAATCATTAAAATGGAAATTACCTGGCTTTTTATTATATGTAATCAAATTATAAAAGAAATTTAGTTTTGTGACTTACGTTATTTACTTCTTTGTTAGATTATGTTGAAGCGATATTGAACCTTGAAGCTTTTTTTTTTTAACTCTTATATTTTTATACATCAGTTTCCTACATATATAAATTTTTGTGTCAAATATCATTTATTGCACGTTTGCTGTAATTATTATTTTATAACATAATCAAAATTTTGGGTTTTCTTATAAGCTTTATATTTACATGTTTTTGTTATAATTTCGTTCCTATAAAAGTCTGAATAATAAAAGTTGTTTGAGTATTTCTATAGATAACAATTTACAATCCAGCTATTTTATCAGAAAACGAAATCTTTCATAATTTTATGATAAGTTTTACTGAAAATTATTTAACAGTTTTAATTATAAAATTCGTTTCGTAACGTTTTTAAGTAAACCAGAAATTACATCAGTTTTCTGTTCTAGTTCTGTGTCTTGTATCTTAATTTTTCTTCGTTGGAACAGAATATAAAAATAGTTTTATTAATTTTATTCTAAATAATTATCCAATAAGTTGACTTTAGATCAATTTAAGGTATAATAAGCTGTAACCTCAAGAAATGGTTAAAGATATATTTTTTGTAAATATGGTAAGAAATATAATGTGAAAATCATAATTAAAAACGATTTCTGTACAATTGATCGTTATATCTGCTTTGATAAAGAAATTGATTAAATTTGCTTTTAGAACGGTTTTCTTTTGCGTCTCAATCGCATACAGCAGTGTGCGTCCGCTCACAGAAGCCAATAGTTCCAATCCACTTAGAGCAATCTAAATAAAAATAAACAACACAAATCCAACGGCAACAAAACGAATTTGTATTCATGGGTAGAACTGCGCCCAGTTATTTTTCCTTCATCTCTTTCACCCAAATCTCTATCTACGAAACCACTTGTACTTAATGCTCAATCTATATACATAGAAAATACTTTATGTACATGTATTTCATTTACTCAGAATTTGCTGTCTCACTTTGGCACATCTGCCGTCTCTTTCCCTGGATTTCCAAGCGCCAAATCCTACTTATAGCGTCTCTTGGCTCAGCTGAAATGGATTTTTTCTTATATATGTCAACTAAATCGTTTTGATACTTATAAGAGACACAAAATCTTCAATCTTTTTCATTCAATATAAACTTAAAAAATATTTCACTTTTTCTTATTTTTGTACGCACTTATTAAGGCTATCAAAATTAAATAAACAAACAAAAGTATTCTTGGTTGTTAATTGAAAACTAATGTTACGTAACGTGATATCAAAAAGTGGTATACACGTGTAGACATAGTGCCAAAGTCAGTGTATACACCGTTAAACAAATTAATTCCATTAATGGCTTCCATTACAAAAACAATATACTCCGCCTTCCTCTTTGATTTATCTTAACGAGTTAAAATATCGATTTACTCAGTAAGACTATTGTGATTTTAACTCTGTTGTTTTTTACTGTCACAGAAACTTTCATCTGATTCCTTCTTGTAAATGACGTCATAATTCTACAACACAATATCCGGTGACGAAAAGTTTCATTTTACAAAAAACGCATTGATTATTATTAGATTATGTGAAATTAATCGCTTTACAAATACATAGATGTATCGAGTTATATTTAACAACCATATAACATTAACAATATCACTACAACCAATTGTCGTCTTTTAATACATTAATTACCTTTCATTATAATTTATAATGAAAGGAATTATGTGGTTATAAAGTTACCTGCAAATTATTCACTTGCCCATACAATCTCATAACATTGTAGAGGTCATTATACCGAACAGTCGGCCAACCATCAATTTTCATATGCAAATTACAAATAGCTTTCAAAACCACATTCGTACTCCGTACGAAACCTCACAATACTGAATCATTAGAATTCAATACATGAAACATTATACTGTGTATTCAATTCAATAAGTTTTCAACAGTGACTTAGCTGGTTTTGCACTTTAGTAGCCAGTCGTTTCCATTATGATTGTACTAATAAAATTGGTAAAAATACTATCCTTACTCAGCCTATTCAAAATTATACAGCATTTAGCCAAATCAGTCCACTGAGGGGGTCACAAAAAGAGTATCTGCATCGTATAAAATATTACTTTCTTACAAATCAAATTGACGATTCGAACACTAAATCATGCCATAAATGGATCTACTTAATACAATGTAATACTCAGAACGGATAGTGCCCTCCGGAGATGGGCTACGTTTTTGGACATTTTTCACAAAAACAAAGTGATTTATAAGCAGTGTTGCATCTAAAAATGGCGATATTTATAAATAATGATCATTCATGAACAATGAGGAGAGACTAAGTATGTATGGAAAAAAGTATGTTATGTTGACTGAAATACATCTTACACTCGCTCTTCGTGCGGCCGACTGTGCCTGTCTTATAACACTGGTCAGCATTTAGTTTTTTGAGTGTTCATTTACAAAACGCTCAATTTATTTACATTGACAAAGACAATGTTATACCCAGAATTTTTAACTCTTACTGATTCAAATAAAGCAATAGAAATAGTTAAATAAGTAATTTAACTATTTATATTTAATAACAAATAAATACTAAATGTTGTTTTAATTAGATTAAACAAAAATTCAATACACACTTTTTTTAAATATATTTTTTTTGTACCTATGTTAAAAATCTTTGAATATTATCTAATATTATAATTTTTGTTTCAAGTACCAAGTTTCTTCGGTTGAGGTATGAAAAGAAGCACGGTGAAACGCACTCCGAGAGATATTTCTTTATATTCAGCGACACAACCACTCTTGGGAAATAAACGGTCGCCAGTGACTCGCTACCACTTCAGCCCGACGTTCCTTGCCGTTTTCTCAGAATATTACTTGAAGTTGGAGAGATCCTAATATTTCGGGAAACTGCTCAACATAAGAAAAACTTTATTAAAAAAACATACGTTAGCTTTGGACGAAATTTCATCCGAAAAACAATTCGAATATTAAAATGTTTATGCAAAGCAATCTGATGGGTGTCATATTGTAGGCAATAATCTTTTCAATCTTTTATTTCATTAAACTTTATAAAACGAGGTGAAGTCTCAGACAAAGGAAAAAAACTTCTATCAAACTGTTTACTACTAAAATGGTATGTACTTTTAAAACCTTTTCGTAATATTTATTGACGACTATATAAAACTTAACTCTAACACAAAATAGATCATAATACAATAATGATACCTAACATTGGTTAGTTTCTATACTTAATTATTAATTAGTACAGAAGATCCGCACCATACCACGGGAGGTCACACTGATGCACACATAGACAACTATTACCGGTGATCTCAAATTATAGCCAGATAGTATATGTTTTATTGTACACCATAAATTACTAATACAGATAACTATGATTTGCTACATTGTATAAGGGTAGTGTTATCGGTAATTAGTCATCCATTCCAAAGAACCTTAAGATGGGCAAGATACACGCGAATACGAGAGGAGTAATGGACTCAAATTATCTTAACATAAATCCTCTCTTAATATAAAGTCTCCTAGTTGCATCGATACAACGCCGTTATCGTACACTTTGTGGAACTATCACCTTGTCTTCTTAGCCAGAGGTCCCGGGTTCGAATCTCGGTAGGAGCAAATATTTGTACGAATATTTACGAGTTATAGATATTTTATTTGTAATATACACAACAAAATAAGCACAACATAATATTCATTTAAAAGAGTGTACAGTAAACACAAAGGATATGCTTTTATCGTAACTTAACGCTTTTCTTCTCTTTGTACTAAAGTTTATTTAGTATATTTCTGATATTTATATACATATCATGATATTTATTTCTCAGTTATTTAGTATTCATAACACGAACTCTTAGTAATGTTTGTGTAGTTTGCCTAGACTAGAGGTGGGTCTGTGAGGCATAATATTTATTTTTTTATTTATCCTGTACTTACCCATCTATTGTTATACTATTAAATTAACAATGCACTACAGCCCATAGCAACAAGGGCCCAAATCAACACTGGACCCCAGCTGAATGCTAACTGATACGTTTTACATTTTAGTTTGTCATTCAATCATTCTCTATTCGTCTTAACGATTAGCATTCGCTAAACGAGACAAATTTTAATCGGAGGATGTACTTATTCAGTTAATGTGATGGCAACACTGTCGCATAATCAATTATATGCTAATTTGATAGCTTTTGAAAACTATTAACGAAAAAATAATTGGTTTTAATGTCAATGTTTTGCAGTTTTGCGGCGACTATGAAGATTTTTAATTACACTCTTAGAAAATTTCTTCAATCCAAATCATATCCACATTAGTTGATAATTTTCTGGATTAAAGAAAATTTAATAAAAATTAAAAAAAAATATTAATCACAAAAAGTATATAATAAGACTAATTCACAACCGTCATAGACTTTTGTAAATAAATACTTTTATTTAATTAATATTTTTTGTATGAATATTTTATAATTATGCCGATAAAACCACTATACTTATCTTCTATATTTACTTATTTATTTTGCATCTATACTCTCTCACTCACTCATATCTATATATGAGTAGTAGTATCAAGTTACAGTTACTATATCTGTATAGTTAAAGTCAAGTTATATCTTTAAAATTCAAATAAGACTATAACATAGAGTATAAAGTATAGCGGATTTATAATACAAACAAAATATAACGTTCTAATCTTTGCATGCAAGAACGCCCTCAGAGCTACTGACAATAAATTAAAACCTTAACTTCACGAATTCGAGCAAAATGGCAGTGAACTGTTAAAACTATTCTAAAACAAATGAAGAACAACCACGACTAACAAGAACAAAGCTAGTTGTATTCCCACTAAATTGTGTGAGTAATTCCACCGGGGACTTGTATAATAAGTGAAGTTAACTTACTTGCCCGTCCAATATTGAACTTGAGATCTTTGCAGACATTTCACACGGCACGTCTTTTTAGAAATAATGTAGTAAAATTGCGACAATTTTAGTAATATTTTAGAATTTAATTGTACAAATCAAACGTTATGTTTATCTATTTGAGGAATAAATGTTTGTAATTTGGTTTGTACTACAAATGTTATTAGTACACATGTCAATGAATTCGGAAGAGAACTCACTATAAAAAAAATTACATTTCCTTTGAAGCTTGATACAGTATTTCAAGTCAGGTTCACGATTGGTATTCATTAGTGAATTAAATAACTCATCTGCTTTCGACAAAAAGATTGTTTCTGAATTATTATAACGGCAACGAATATGTTCTTTGCTATAAATAAATGATATTGTTTTGCACACTTTTGATAATCTTTGTCATGTTATATAATTTCTACTTTTCACTTGTGCATTATTTACTTCTTATTTGAAAATCATGATCGATTTCAATCCCTTTTAAATCATCCAGTTTACTGCTTTCAACTGAGTCTCTTATAAAATCTTATTCAATTATTATAAGGTCAACCATTTGTTAAAATACAAAATTCATTCCCAAGTTAAACATATATTTAAATTAATTTTATGAACGATATAATCTCAAATAAACATGCTTTGAAATTTATGAATCATCTATTACGTTCGTATGGGTTAAGAGCTTACATTTTACGACTTGTTTCATGATCCACTTGGCCTATTGATGAAAATGTACATAGGAACACAAACGTAATCCACTGATTAGCGCTTTGCAAATTTCCAGCATGACTAAAATATTATATTTCCAAACAAATATTATATGACGTTTTAAAATATTAAATTACATTTCTCATTAAAAAAATCGCGAGTAACTTAACAACAAAAATTTTTAATCTTTCAGCTACAAATTTAGTTTGACTTCGGTTGTTACTCCGACTTACCATTGTGGTAATTATTATTTATTAGGGCGGCAAGGTGGTGTTAGCCCAAAACTTCCCGTATATTCTATTGTATATGTTATTACATTGACTGTGAAGTGGAAAGAGCTTGCGACAATAGTAAGGACGTTAAATTTAGAAAAATATTTTGTAATTAGTAAGACAGAAATAAGTCACTGCAAAGTGTTTAGTAATAAAGGTAATAGCTAATATATAAATCAATATTGAATCGTGCAGTAAACTAGACGCTCTGCATTAAGTACTGGAAACATCAAAATACAGATTATGTTGAATTCACACGATAACATTTTACACGATCAGGTAAAAAGTAAACAGTTATAATTTACAACGGCCAATTTACAATGGGGATTAATATAGAAATAAAGGAATAAAATCCTTTATTTATCTATCTTATCCTATAATTAACTACTTAGCTTGACTTGACTGTTGTGTTCAGTTTGCGAAATCAGTATACTTTTGTTGAATTTCCTATCGCAAATCAGTTTCTTTAGAGAGCTACAAATTTTTAGTGACATCGATTGGAAATGGAAGACCGTTATTGGAACTTTTTACCGGCGCCATCGCTTTCCGCATTCCATTCGACTACTTCAGGTGTGCATATTCTAATAGATATATAATTTAGTCTAAATACCGTTTATTTGAATAAAGCTTTCGACTATTGTAAACTGTGTGAATATCAATTTTCGAAGTTTTGAACTTAAGCAGTTACCTTATTTGGAAGTGTTGTAGTAATATTTGAGAATATAATGAATAGATAGATAGATAGATAAAACATTTATTTCCATCTCTACATCACACACAATCCATCCAGACAGTACATAGATAAAAGAAGAATAAGACAAACATTTTATAATAAGGTATTAAAGACCTTTGTGTGCGCTGCAGAAGTGCAAAAGGGTCGCAACTCAGTGACTAATTTTGTACATATCGGGATGTGAACAAAGCACTGATATTCTGCTACAACCCGAGGGCTTTTTAAAATAAATTATAGATAGAAAAAAAACAATAAAATATTAAACGTGTGTACATTAATATAACTAAGATGTGTGAGATATTAGATAAATAAAATAAGATAAATATTGTGTATTTTTAGATAATAAGAATTTATGATAAGTAGTAAGCTACGTAAAAACAATTTGAAACCTGATAGTATAATTAAATGTCTATATCAATTAAATAGCAAAGTTCGCCACCGAGTACCCCCTCGGAATACCCAAACGTTTTTGTTGTAAGAGAAGTGTTTTAAAATGTTTTTTAAAAGTAAATTTGGATGTCATCAATCTTAAAGGTGGAGGTATGTTGTTCCAACATTTGGTAGCTAAGTAGCGGAAGCTGCCAGTAAAAGCCACAGTCTTGTGTGAGTGACACTCCAAGAGACATCTACAAGCTCTGGTACCATATCTGTTATGAAAAGGAGATGTTTTGAGTTTCGAAGAGAGATATGCTGGCTTCCCATACTTCAACACATCAAACACCAAACAAGCGAGGTGTAGATGTCTCCGCGAACACATATTAAGCGTGGCTGCCTCATTCAAATATGGTGAGATGTGACTCCTAGGAGGTATGTTAAAACAAAAGCGGCAACAAGCATTCTGCACACGTTGCACAAGATGACGAGTTTTTGACTGTAGACGTGGCCCATATACCAAGTCTCCATAATTAAGCTTAGACAATATTAATGATTCACATAAAGTTATTCGTAATTTTTCACTAAGTAGGCTTCTGATATTGTATAGAACTTTCAAACGATAAAAACAAGATCTAACTAGGCTCAGTATATGGGTTTCAAAACGTAAATGACTGTCCATTAATATACCCAGATTTTTAGCTTCAACCACTCGCTCAATCACCTGCCCATGAATCATAACTTTGTGTGAATGTTTTATTGTAAAGAATAGAAATACAAAAACTGCTATGATTACAATAATATATCGATGGAGTGGTATAAACTTAATCAAATTATCTATTATTGAAGCTAGCCTAAAAATCTTGAGGGCATTTTGGAGAGTACTACTGAAATTGTGACAGGTAAAGGCAAAGAGAATGGTGAAGCTTTAATAGGCTAAGTAATGTGGAGTGTTAATGCACCCCGCCGTTTTTTATCTACCACCTTGGACTCTGGATAGCTTTTAGAAACTCAGAAGTTACTGCGCGCTTGAACCCATGAAAACTTATTAAAACTACGCCACTAATCTTTCAAAACAGGAATTAATTGTATAAATAAGGTTGATCTCATTACCTTGCTCAATGGTGACGCTGACTCTCTGTGCTAAATTTATATCAGCCTTATGTAGTGACTTAAGTTTCAGTTAACCGATCTGCAATATTTTTTTAAAGCCAAAAAGTCCATTGTCTTGTGGAATATAATAATATGGGTACCTTATACACACATCTAAAATTTTTGAGATGTATACTCCTCTTTGTCTTAAATTACTAGAAGAAAGTAGACAAAAGCGTGAATCCACTCCGACAGAAAGTATTGATTTCAGTAGAAACTCTCACAGCAGAAAAATATGCTTACATCACACAGCCTTTGTCTCCGCGCCCGAAGATATGAAAGATACGTAAGTATGGAGGGAGTTATCTATATTTTTTCATTTGTATTAAATCTTATTACTCCAGGTTCCCTGAAAGAGATTCATGTTTAGCAATGATGGCGCGTATTATATTATTTTTATTTGGTTATTTCGATTTTATGAAAAGTGTCCTTTTGTGCAGTAGAGTTTAAATCGTTTCCATTAAATTAATATGGTGTGGACTTTTTGTTACATATGGTTCACAGTATACATATGGTTTCTAAAATTCCTATCATATAACATGCCTGTTTGGCACCCTTATCTTAGTAATGGTTTTTTTAAACTAGGTAAATATTATATCATCCTACTGCCTCCTAAGACTAAAATCTTCTTTTTAAGAACAACTTCATGTGGCTGTCCCGAGTCTTCGGCAGATTGTGAACGAGTCTAGACCAGGGCTGGTCTCATATTAACCCGGACTTTACAAAAAACGACATACCGAATTAATACTAATATAAGTAATAAAATCACTTCGCTTATACATATAAGTGACGTGATTATATCTCATTGGCATCGCCCTTGTTGCGAGCCCGCTCAATCAAAACTACATCTAGATTAAAAGGTTAATAAATTGGTTTGATTTCGCAATCAAAACCAGAGCTCTCAAACCCACTAAGCCAACGAGCATATTTCCAAGTGTATCCATAGTAAATTAATAAATACTACTTGAAGACGTGCCCCAGTACAAATAAATTTATTCAGAAGTCTCGTGCATACACATTGTAATGAGACTATAAACTTAAAGATTTATCACTTCAACTTAATTACAGAACGGTAAGTCATAAAAGATCGCATTAAACGTTTTCGACTTTCAAAATTATGACAGATATGACTTAAAAGACAACTGTCATAACTTATACTTAATTCTAATTTATTAGCAGTAGATAATATAAACATCTTGAAGCAACAACTTTCTACAGAAACTTATGTTTATGAATATTATTATAGAGAAGTGAAGACGGCTACCTAGTTTGAAGCGAATTGGCCAACTTATCTAAAGAGGAAGGACCCTTTTCTCAATTCAAAGCTTAATGTTGTTAATAAGTTGATGTCAGATAGTTTTACGAGTAATTCACTTATTAGCTAAATAACAATTTTACAAAATACCCGGAAGTAGACCTTCGGAGTTTGAAATTTAAAAATCGAAAAGGAAATACGAACAATAATAAAATAAACTATATGAAAAGGGTATAAGGTTATTTTCTACTCAAATTAAGCCCGATTGTTGGCGTAGTGGCTGAGGAGCTTGTTGGCGTACTTCTTTAAGCGCTCTGTTTGTAATTACGAAACCAAAGACATTTTGGGCATGGTTAGTTTTCGAGTTCTTCTGTGAGCAGTTTTCGCCTCAATGAACAAAGCTTAATGAACAGTGATCGAATCAGTTCATCAAGTTTTTACCATTGTAACAAATCTTAATGTAGGTTTATACAGTTATCTCATTCTTAAAAAATAACAATTTCTTTTGGACAATAATATATTTCTTTATTTTTGTACAGGGAAATCAAAAAGCAATAAGAATGCATAGCCGTTGTATTAGATTTTAATTTTTTGGTTTGCATTATTATGACGTCCTTGCAGGCAAAGGGAACTTATTTGCATACAGCCATGTCTGATTCCTTACAACAAAATTAAAATAACTAGCCTACAGCAATTGATTCTGTTTTCTTTATAATTTCCTTAAAATAACGCTTGTTATTATTTTTTCGTGAGTTTTCGTGTGTCTTATGGAAGATTAAAACTAATAAGTTATTATTTTATAGATAGTGCTACCCGCTTTTTTTATGTAACAGTAACAAGTATATACAATTTTTAAACCCATCTCTAGACAGGCCGTAAGCTTGTCTGCCACCCTTATCACGCAAAGCGTTTATCACTAAGCTTAATAATTGAAAATGTAGGTAAAATTGCTGCATTTGTCTATCGTGACAACAAGGTTTAATGGAACGTGTGAGATTGAGCGTGACCGATATGATGGAAAACCAATAATTTTTGTTCCTTCAGTAGTTTTTAGCTTTTAAATTATAATATTAGTGATATAATATAAAATACAATATATAAAATAAAAGATTAATAATTCGTATGTACGTGTGTCTAGTTATATGTTATAGCCCACCGTTTACATACGATAGAACAAATAGTACAAAATAAACTAGAAACTACAAATTATTTAGAACGGTTATGTTAAATACCATGTCAAAGTCTTGTAATCACAATTTCTTCATAAGGCAAACATTTTATAAGTAAAAAGAGGTAGATAGAAGAAGTAAGGTAATATCGTAACGTATACGATCGCTTCGAAAATTAAGTTACAGCAAAATGTTTACGTCCGTCGCCGGCTTTAGGTTGTGAACTACTGTTTTGTCTGGTTCGTATATTTGATTTTACAATATAGGCGAAGAAAGTTCTCTCCATACAATCATACCCCAGTTTTAGATAAAGCCAGAACGAGACAAAGTAATACGATCGAGCGGGACGGCAGTACATAATCCACTTATACGTCACGGTCGGGTTGTTCTCATACATTTTTACTGTAGGAAATTTGGGAAATACCCTTAATGCATATTAAGCCGGGTCCAGTTATTTGCAATGAGGCAGCCATCGGGCGAAGTATTGAAATGAAATTTTCCGCTGTGTGGATTTTAGGGATAACGAAGGTTCCGTACACTTTGTAGGTAAGAATGTGACCCTTCCAGGCTGGATTATTGTTTCAAGTACTTTTTAATATTGACTGGGACCTTATGAATATTATCGGTATGCCCAGTCAATATTTGCTGGTGACCTCGTATGACCGGTATAAGCTCACGTTGTAATCGTATATTTGCTGATAATCGTTTAAACTTGTCCAAATACTGCTTGGAAATGTCGGAAATTATTCGGGGATATCTCGACAATCGCTTAAAGTCCGTTTTAAATTTTTGAATATATTTGTCAATTTTTTTTATTGGGTTGAGTTCTATTGTTGTAATGTCTATAAAGAAGATTATTTATTAAACAGTTTTAATTAAGAGCAGTATCTTTTTTCGTGTAGGAACCTGAAGTATTGGTAAATGAAACCAATTGGTCCGTTAGATTAATGCCGGTATTTGTGTTGCCATTTAATGACTATCATGGTAGAACAGTAAAGCCCAAACGAAAAAGGCAAAAAAATATTACATTATTTTTTTAATATACAAAAGCAAAAAGTTTTTTACTATTGGTACCTCCTTATATTTAATAGGATTGTTAAAAAAATATATTAACACAATAAATAGGAATGAGTTTTGAATTTCCTTTAATCTTTCATAACT
This sequence comes from Acentria ephemerella, assembly GCA_943193645.1. Taxonomy (NCBI): domain Eukaryota; kingdom Metazoa; phylum Arthropoda; class Insecta; order Lepidoptera; family Crambidae; genus Acentria; species Acentria ephemerella. The sequence goes on from OW971887.1 coordinate 2,823,959, forward strand.
AAATATTTTAGAATAATGAACACAAAACAAGCCCTACAACTTTCATTATCACAGACCGTATGCGGCTATATGTGTCTGATGCGGGTATTAAAATTAATTTGTAATAATATATTAATATTTCTCACACTCACACCTATTATCTAGTCCAAATTAAGTAACACAGTTAAAAAGACTTCTGTGTTTTAAAAATAAACTGTACGCTTATTCCGTTATAGTTCATTATCTAGTGGTAGATATTATGAGAAGTTAATTAAACTACCGTCAACTACTCTAACTACACTTACTACATGTAACTATACTGCTTACATTTCCATTCGTCCTTCTTCCTTCTTCTTTTGATCTTCTTTTGATTCAGCCTTGGGTCTGAAGTTTTTACACAGCACACACACATAATCTATAACCAGTACCATAGACACTTCAGATAACTTAAGAGTCGACTGACGTTCCTTTACTGGATTAAAGAGGATTAAACACAATACCTCTCAATCGACACTCAATATCACGTACTTGGTAAAAACAAACTTCGTAACACTATTAATTTGAATTAATTAATAACTAAATCTTCTCTAAGCTAACAGTCCTTCCTTGTCGGCACCCCAGCTTGCACTGGTGGGCTAAATGAGAAAGATTTCTCCTATTTCTTCCCATTCGAGAGAGAATATAAAACTCTTTTTCGCCTTTTTTTACTTCCAACTTCGTCTTAATATGCCACCCGGCCGGACCTTGGACCATAGCCTTTCTGATAGAATAGACATGACATTTAAAATACCAAGCTATTTCACTACTTTTTAAACTTATTTCTAGATAATAAGAGTATGATTGCAGTATAAAAAATGAAAATGTATCGAAATTCATTCCAAAGTTTGGATAATAGGTATTTTAATATATTTATTAATTTGAGAATTTAGAAGAATTAAATCAGTCCAGGGCGATGTAGATATATTTTTTATAAAAAAGGCCTATTAAAGCTATCATTTATTTATACTTCTGAAGAGGGATCTTCATGTGATTGCAAGACTTTTTACCTCAATGACAAGAGGGAATTACTTAGTTCCCCCGAGTATTTTTTTCCTAAGATTACTTGGAAGAGATCGCTTTTAATAAGATCGCAATAAGGGTGACCTTTTCACAAAAATCAAAGCGTGAACGTTGTACAAAATTGGAAACTATTGCCTATGTATTTCTTTTTAAATTAGTTGACTGATAAAGATATATTCTCCACCACTTAATTCATCACTCAGTTTCATAAGAGACCGCTACCTAAAAAGGCACTACCACTTTGTTGAGCCAAGATTAGTTAACAGATACATAGATACGCTGCACAGTTCATTGGCAGTTTGATCATTTCTATCATTTACCTAGCTCTGCTTGGATGGGGTGGTTGTGTTAATCGCGGGGCGGCCCCGGTCTTCGTTAGTCTAGAATTAATTCGTTGATAAGACGCCGCGCCCCCGGCGTACAGTCTCGAGATCACAGGGCTGCACCTCAAACCTTTGAAATAGGCGCTGTTTATCTTTGATACATCATTCGATTTGATTTCGATACATCATTTGAATTGTAATTAAAACTTCTCGGACCAACAGCCGACAAATGCTGATGATTTGATTACTTCCGTTTTCTTGGTTTTAAAGCTTATGTAGGTATTAATTTAACAACACATACTCAATGCAATCAGTTTGACTTGACTGCGACGCATCGCACTTTATTTGGAGGTTCAGAAAGTGTTTCCATTGCCGCTTTTATGAGGCACTGACGCTGAAATGACCGTAAATGGATTCTTGCTCGTGAAAAAAAAGAACAAAAAGAAGGCACGAAGTACTCAGTACGTTTTTACTAAAAAAAATTTTTAATTCGTTTCCTCTTCCAAAAAAATTTTCACAGCCCTGAAATCCTTGGGCAAATTAAAAAGACGACCACAGAATCGTCCGGGGCGAGAGAGGGAAATTACACCCCAAGCCTACGCTGACCCTCTTTAATGAACATTGCACCTCATGCCGTCTCTCTTACACCTTTTACCTTTCTCCAGATGACAATTCGCACTATCTCACTCCATAAAATTTGCAATGATACCAATTGGTGTTGTTGCATTTTTTTGCAATAGTTATACAGTGTTTGATAAATTTTATGAAGCGTTCAGATTAAGGAATTGACTTGACCAAATAGAGACTTTGCCATGAGATTTCAAGAAGTTTATCTATATATTAAGCTATACTTACAGCAAGTACTTACAATATTTATAAAATAATATCGATTTCCAAAGGACATGAACCTTTCTAAGCATACACAGAATTCTTGAACAAAAATGTACATCTAACTCGGATATTATTGCAAACGGTTTTTATAATTATGAGGCTTAAAAACACTATCAATATTACTATACTTATTAACTGTAAATGTATAAATATTATCGTTGCATTTAATTACTATGAAACACAAATACCATCAGATATGGTCCTTAGTACATGATCATCGAGGCACAAACAACACGCCAAGTAACTTCACACTCCAATTCTCATCGTTAGCTAAGCAAAGACATGAAATGGTGCTGGGCTAGCCGACTTCATCTTGCCGATCCAAAAGACCATACAAACAATTTGTCTTCGGAACGTCTTCTGTCGGAATTGGCAAGTCAAAGTCAAAGTCAAAATATTTTCTTGGTACATATATATACACTTATTGAACATTAGAGACAAGAAATACACTAAACCCTATCTATGTGTACTGTGGAACACTTTAATATAAAAATAACAACTGTCAACAATAAACTAGATATCAACAGACCGTTTGGGTCTCACTGCCTCCCCGCTGCTGACTGCCAAGGCTTTTCTTTAGGGCAGTTCCTACCATCGTTATTCCGCTCTCAGGGCTACGCCCCGGAGTGGCTTCCTAAAATTGTATCCTTGTAGTCTCGGCTTACTCAAATGTTCAACTCGTTCGTTCATGCGTCAAGGGTATTTATGTGATCCCAAAACATTGTACAAGTAGTACAATGTTTTGCGATCACATTTCTTTAATACCAATTTGAAAATTTATTACAAAAGAACTAAACACGTCACTTTTATCCTACAATCTTAAGTACAGTAAATGAATATTGTAACATCTTCAATGTTCGTCTTGACTCGCTGAACATGATCCGCAAATTCACTATAATTTGGCTAATGAAGAAAGGAAATGATATTGAAGTGGCATTATATTTTGTACGTACATTGTTGTTAAATGTTAATGATAAATATGCCTGTAATTGTTTGATACGTTTAATTTTATAGTTTTATATCCATGTAATAATTTTATGTAATCAAACGTTGGCAAGTCTCATAAAAAAAATTTAAAAAAAATCAATAATGACTTAAATGACTGGTGTAAGCAGTAAATCGTCATAAGGGCATAATCGGCATGCAACGTTGTAAACACTAATAAAGTAATGTATAACACAATTTTTTGTAATGAAATATCCATCTAATTAAAAATACGTGATCTACAAGCATTAATCATCCATCAACGCCTTATTAAGATATTCTTTGTGCAACATTGAGTGTCACGATTAATTTCATGGAAAGTTAAGCGGCAAATACTAGCAAGTAGCGAAATTAATTATAGATTCGGTACACGCCATAAATAAATATACAATCGATACCTTTGACTGGATTATAGCGCTCAAAATGTCAAAATTACAGCCGGTACAGCATAAAAATAAAGAATTGAAGTATCTGTCAAATCTTGAGAAATCAAATACCATGTTTTTGTTTTCTTTGCCTCAACACTAGTGGTTAAGAAAATAAGGGTAAGCTTTTGTATAAGAATTACCACTTAACATTATTTTCAATATAGATGATGCTTGTAGTGGACCTAACGGAGAGAGGAAACAGTAGAAAGTCCGCTTGAAAGTGAGAGATAGATCTAGCTGAGAACGAATTTTATAAATATATGATAATCATTTTTTTAATATACAAATATTGACATTACATCGACAACCTTAAAAATATTCTTCTTCAAGAAGATCACATCCATCACACACGTCTCTTTAAAAAAGCATCAAGCATCATCAGGAAAGGGCGGAAAATTATAACTCATAATAATTTATTTCATTCAATAAAAGTTATTACCATACTCATTTGAGAATAACGCATTTTTTATATTCTTGTCTACTTGTTATTCTTATAACAAGGCATAAGAAAAGATGGCGTCAAGCCCAGTATTACCATCACCTCAATGTTGCTAGCAAAAATGTACTTAATATACGTGTAAGGTATGAAACATTTCTAAAAAAAACTGGCACCTCTCTGTAAATTGCTTTTTATTGTTATTTAGTTTATTAATTAATTTAAAACAACAAAAGCGCATAAAAATACTTGTTACCAATTTTTATATAACTGCACATAATTTTGGGCACATAGAAGCGAAATACCAATGTATTAGCGTGATTATCATTCAGTAATAAACCTTGATTGCTCTCATTACGAATTTTGCACCTTGCAGCAATAAAAAGTGCACGAAGATGAATTCTGATTAGGGCTGGCACAAGAATACTTTTGATAAATAATGTATGTTATTGTATGTTTGTAATGGTTGTATTTTATAAATATGGATCATAGCATTTTCGTTTTAATAAAAATTTTCGATGTTGTATAAAGACTAACAACTTTAATTAATTAAACTCAAAGGTTTACTAGTGGGAAGCCCATTTGTACGTCAAGCTTTCCTATTATAGTGAACTTTTTTGTGTATCTTAATTTTTAAGAATGTTTATCTGTGTAAAAATTAATTATTAATAATACGTTGTAGTAAAGTAATAAAACGTAATAGTACGTTAATTGACATTTTTATAAAGCAGTAAACCCGCTCTTAAAGTGATTTGCTTATCTAGGGCACCTGTGACCAGCATTCATAACAAACATAACAGGTGCAAAAGGTTAGAATTATTTAGGGCCATCTTTAATTTATTTTAAGTGCTGGAAATTTAAAGATAGTGTGGTAATGACAGTGAACTATTTTACTTATAACAGGCGAAAGAAATAAAAACTTAGCCCAGAGTAGCCAATGAAAAACACGAGCGCAAAGAATGTAAATGCACAACTTATTCAAAATAAGTGCTTAAAAAACATGATAATTGCAATATCAAGTATGCTGCACCTTATAAATGCTAGACACGCAAGTGATCCATCAATAGAGCGAGCACGAGCGTGAAACTTTAGACTTATAATTAAATTGACGAATTTCCACAATACGGATATTGTTTTGTTTACGATTGTGTAAATGAAAAAGTAAATGAACACTGGGTTTTATTTACTGATTTTATATGAACAGTTTTTTAAAGTTGTCTGACAGGTTATTTCTTTTATTGCAGTCGCGAATTCATATTGTGCCTTAGTTTGTACTCAGTTACTTACTTGATACAATGATTTAAGCTAATATTTTTTCCTAGTGGATAAAGGATAGTTTCGTCTAGCCTCGCATTCACCTCTTATTCTTTTTACTTTGCTCCTGTTATGCTGACACTACCAAAAAGAATGTATAAGCCTGCAGTCTGTTACGGAGATAGAACAAACCTGGTATGCCATTAATGGATTGTGATGATAACGGGAAAAAATTGAGATATTCGTTAAACTTAAACACTTATGTCTGTTTTTTTGTAATAAGCACAGAATTGACTATAATCAACTATAGGAGGAAGTCCCTATGCGAATAGCTAGTGAAATATGCGATCTATTGCCCTAACCACCTCCACCTTGCCGGCCTAAAAAGTCTGTATAGTTACAGTACACTATTCGATCGCTAACAATCAGATTTTTTACATATTAAATCCTTGCATTGGAACAAAAATGCAGCTTATGGTTTACATATAGTATTCTTATGGTTTACATATCGCATGGTGCACACAAAAAAGCCCTTTCAACTTTCTACAATATCACTACATATCTTCGCTGATAAAATTATAATTATAATTAATGAAGCGCATAGAAGTTAGGTACACCCTACAGCTACATCCCACATGAAATAATTAGTTTTGTTGTGTTATATTCGGGGTCAAGTAGACTTTTTTCTGTTTATTGGCAGCCCTAATTCTGATGAGCATTTCAATGGGTTTTTGAGTCGCGTTAAAGGGACAGCTGTTGTTATACAATTATATTTCGATTTGGAGTTTTCGGAGAAGCATTATCAAGCATGTTAATTTGATGATCTGCAGTAAAGTCAATACCTGTTGGCTGATATAAAATTCTTTAATAAACTGGTGTCACACAAATCTAGCCTTTATGAATTATACGTTTAGAATTACTTTTTCAATTATGGTAATTTTAGGTGTTCCGCATACATAAAATTCAGAAAACGGACTCTAAACTTCTTCCCGCATAATTAATATAACCTTGATATAAAACACTATACTTGACTATTAAACACTTTTTTTCAGTATTCATTTTAGAGATTTATAAATTTTTATTCCTACAAAATATACAGTTTCATACTTAATATCAATAAAATGATACATATCAACTTAAAAAATTAAAATATTTTTAAGTGTGTGTGTGTGGGTATAGGTGTGTGTGTGTGTGGATGCGTGTGTTAGTGTGTGGGTGTGGGTGTGTGAGTGTCAGTGAGACCACCGAGATAAGGTGTATGTGTCTATGGATACTATTAGAATTTCATCAATTCAACTGTAATCAATCTTACGCAATTTAAATTCCTCAACACAAACTCACGTACTCATTCAGTGCTTACATAATGTCTAATTAAATCAAAATAAATCCGTACTAATTCGCCACGTGACCAATAAATTATTATCCTGCGAAACATCTAATTAAGTATTCGCTAATTAGAAATTATAATCAACGGCTCTAACTCGGACCATCTGCTTAAATGGGGATACGTTACTTACTAAGTAAAGGTTGTAAATTATTTAACAGGCCATAATTAAACTCGTAACGTTCTAAAATAATAACCAGTGACTTTAATCCGATGTATTTAAGGGCTAAATATTTTTCCAATAAGCCATTATGAATTGTTCAGAAGGATTCATACAGTAGACTTTTTGTAGTTCATAAATATACTCATATGCATCTGATAGTTGAACACAAACACGATCGTGACGCTTCAATTCGATTGAAACTAATATCAGCTATGTCAGCTAATATCAAAGTTGAAACGAAGTTTAGATTGGGTTAATCGCACGCTTCCTTCACCGCTCATTTACGCAGGGACCAACGTAGAACGAACTTACTATATGTAAGTAATTCATCGGTATATAAAATACATGCTATTACGCGTTCGTATATACATGCTATTACATAACTATTGTTAAGTTCTTCTACTTGTACTTTTAAGGGGAATTTTCTTATGGATCTTTTTGCCACTGTCTAAAAATCATCCCGGTAACGACCTTCGTGGGAGTAACCTTGTTTACTTACCTTTACCTTTTGGTAAAATCCAAACAAGGTTACTCCCACGAAGGAAGAATTCACTGGACCACCCAAAGTCTCTTCTTGACTTTCATAAGAGTAAGTAATGGACCAAGACTCAATAAATGTATTTTGACTTTGACTTTGGACTCCCCATGCTCCTAACATTACACCATCAAGCTATTGGATAATGTTACCGAAATTCTGGAGTGGTTTACATAGATATATAACAGCAAGAATAACAATATATTATTACTTAAATACAAAGTTGAAAAAACATTTTAATACAATAAAAAAAAGACTCAATTTAACATTCTGCCGCCAATTTTAGTTATAACATTTAGATTACAGCGCCATCAAAAAGTAATTTGGCTTGTAACTTATGCATAAAATAAATTAAACTTATTTCGTTGCAAGCACTTTCAAAACCATCCGTTTAAACTTTTTCTTTGCACAACAATTAGTGAAAAGCCATACATTTATGAGGTTTTTTGATTGAGATAACTTTTGTAGAAAGATCAATTACAAACAAATATACTTTAAAAAAGGTTTTTTTCAAAACCATATTTCAATATATTAAAGCTTTATTTTACCATTATAACCTACCAAATTCTCCATTGAAACCATTTTACTAAAAAGTTAACCATATTTTTAAGGCAAAAGTTATGTTCCTTTCTCCTTACAGATCCATAACGCAATCATCGTCATGTAAGGCGATATGAAACCACAACATGCGTATATGGACCGTTCAAAATTTTATTAAACTTAATAACACTCTACTTTGGTCGGCCTTTTATTATAAGCTTTTAATTTTGTGAAGTAAAGAAAAAATAACACGAAAACAAAGTACAAACATAACTTAAAATTTTTAAATTGGTATAGTTTACTGTCGTAAACCTAAATATTTTAAACTCGATAAAGTATTACATAGAATTTAAAACAAAAAATTTTAGTTGATCATATATCAATGAGGCAAATGGACAATTAAACTCGCAGCCAAAACATGTTTTCTATGTTATTATATTAATGTGAGAACATATCGATTTAGCCCATCTTGGGAGATATTAACAGTCATAAATTATAGAAAAAAACATATCGTACCCATAGTACAGGTAATATTAGTAGTTTTGCTCGACACCATGCACACAGAAGCATCTAAAAACAATTCAATACTAGATTATTAGATGGGCTCCTTCAAGTGTTTTTAAATAGTTCCTGTGCGAAACGGAACACACATAAAAAATATTTTATATTATTTTCTCTCTCAATCAACGCTTCAATGTGACAAGTTGCTCTACACATTGTGATTATAATTATATTATGGCAGAAGCGCCTCTGTCATAAAGTATTGGAATTATCCTACTCCGGAGTCTATACGGTAAACGCGTTAGTTTAATAGTTGATATAGATTTTACACTAGAAGAAATACAAAAGTATAAGAGGGGACTTACTCCGCAATACGATAACTTAACAATTTGCTGCAAGTTCCCAGCTCGTCTTATTTTGACCGTGCACTAATACTAATTCTATACACTTTATATTCACTTAAGCCAGTAATACTCATTTACTAGTTGATATATATAACGCAACAGAAGATATACGTGTCCCAATTAAATACAGCTAAAACATAACATGTAATCTGTTATTACTATACTATCATTAGTTTTATATCAAGCGATCCTTAATTGAATAGTTCGTACATGCTATCGTACATGTCTCGGTAATTATGGATCACCAGTAATTATTATATGCATATCGATATAACGCAAAGATATCGAATTAAACTACCTTTAGGTAATTTATGCGGGTAATTTAGGCCTGTAATAAGAATCGATTAATTCGTTTATGAGATATATTATTTAAATACTGGTTTCTTTCTTATTCTAAATGGTAGCATGTCTTTGGGTAGTTGCTAAACTCAAATGCTACTTAAGTTGCTAATAAAATTTCTGCTTTACATATAATATAATTAGTCTGTATAAATGATCTTTATTAAGGAGAAATAATAAGATCTTAAAACTAAATAAAAAACCTTAAGCCTGCGACACGGTAATTGAAATCCACACAGCAAGGATAAAAAAATTAAAATCCATCGAATACAAACTTTTTTATAGTAAAGAGGTATCTCTTTTATTAGATCAACTTCGCGTTGACTATTTATGTAACATGATTTTTGTATGATAAGAAAAACATTTTAAACATTTGTTCCAAATATTGTTTGTGGTAATTAATAATTCAAAGTATGCACTATTTGTATCTATGCACTTTAGCCATTGCATACGTAGTTCATTGATCCCTTTACTAAGTATGTGTGCATAAAGAACCATACACTTAAATTTAGATGTGAAAGAAGTTTACTCGATCCCGTAGACACACAGTCTCTGTCTTTATGTAATGGTGTATTGAGGGAACTTCTTTTAAACCAACGCATTTTTAAGGAGTCGCCTCTAATTAATGTGTATATTCTCTAAGTCTACCTCCAACGTAAACTTTTCTAAACAAAAAACTTTTTAAAACTTTCTATATCACTACGATTATCGCGACAGATATTCCAGACTGCTAATGAAAAAAGGTAAGTGTAACAATGTTCGGTATTAACGGCTGAAGATTCACATGAAGAGGCGCGGACCTCCCCGGAGCGGACACGACTGACCTTCACAGGCACGCACTAGGATTACTTTTGTGAATCGTAGTTTACGATGACAGAATAGCTAATGAATGCTGAGACTGCAATTACAAATATATATAGATAGAGAGCGAAGAACTAATAACTTAATAGAAAATAAAAAATTATCAAATAAAATAAACTTCGTGAGCACTTTATCACCTAGCCAGAGGTACCGGTTTAGAATCCCGGTAGACGCAGATATTTGTATGATGAGTTATAAGTTATAAATAAGAGTTATAATAATATTTGTTCAGGAGTCATGGATGTTTATTTTGTAACTTTCCGATATTTATTCATTTCTCCGTTATCTAGAATCCAGAACATAAGTTTTTCCCTCACCAAGCACGTAAAGAATACTCATAAGTATGAGAGAATCCAATTGTATCTCAACTATTACACAAATTGGGAATCCATAGTGTGTACCGAAACTTTTACATGTTGCAAAAATTACTAAAGATCATTGAATTTTGATAAATATTCAACCTATCCAAATTTTAAAAGAGTTATTTAATCTCTAGCAAAAAGACAAAAAGTCAATATCAAAACACCACTTTTTCTATCAACCTATAAAACGTAGATCTTTAATAAGTACATATCAAAAAATATAATATATAATAAGTACATATCGAAAGTAAACCATATACTTACTTAAAGGACTAAAAAAAATAATAAATCAGTATCTGTCTGCATGTTGTGATTTGGAATATGGAACAATAACGAAATATATTTGTACCTTTTTTATTTATATTTATAATTCATGATATTGAGCAGCCATTACTGTAAGGTGGAGGTTCTTTCTCAATTGATATTCAAAAAAAATCCTAGTAGAAAACACCACACAGTCCTACCTCTTTTGCCTAAAAACTTATTACTATGTCTTACTTATTAGTTGTTTGAATATTGCGAATGCTCGCGTCAAATACTCTCCTGTTCGATCTTTATCAATGTACAGCAAAAAAATCAAAACCCCTCAGAAAATAATTTGCCCAAGTATTATTGTAATTTATAGCTTCATCCTTACCGATCACTGGCACTCTGCGCTCGCACCGCAAATATTAATTTAAATATTAAATCGATAATAATATCCCGTAGTTTATCAATTATGGCAAAGTGTATTTTTAAGTAATTTATGGTAGAATAAGTGACTGTAGGGCGATTAATACAAGCCTATTATTACATTAGTGTTTTTTTGTATTGCAGATGCCGGTAATTTTAAGATTCAGTGGCAAGATTTTTCTCTGGAAGCAATTTAAATGGTAGTAAAACCAACATAAACATACAACAGCTTGATACTTTATCCGAAACACGTACGCGCTTTTAGAGATAATACGAGAGATTAAATGTTGAATTTTCTGCCTACGTTTTGATAGTCATAATTCAACAAACAACTAGAACAGTAGCCGGCTTTTGTGACTCATTCCATTTCAAAACTCGCATGTCCCTTTGAAGTACCTTAACAGAACAACGACCTCGATTCAATGTTACAATTCACTAAATAGTTCAACTCAATGCTTTGCTTTAATATGGTTTTTACTTGTGTTCAATACCTAACTTTCTCGTCTAATCATTAATGAGCAATAATGAGAAAAGCAGGTTAAATACCAAATGGTTTAATACTTTGTGCCTTAACCTCCTTTTCGGTGTGAAGGAAAAAGTTAAGAAGCGTTCATCTGTACTAATATTATAATCTATATTAATATTATAATGCTGAAGAATTTGTTTATTTGGATAGTTTAACACGCTAATGTTTGGAACTACTGATTGGAATTGAAATAATCATGGTTTTTGATAGTCTGTTTATTGGGGAAGGTTATACGCTATATAAGAGTTGTGACAGCATCAGGATTAACAGCACAGGGCGCAGCCGCGAACCGAATCTAGTAATTTTTATAAACTAGAGAGGTAATTGCTTAAAAATGTCTGATACATTATATACTCTTATAATGTAATAGATTATTTTATTAAAATGGAATTTACAGCAGCATAAATCAAATTTTGGTAAACACAATCGCCATATACGTACAGCTGTCATTCCCATAATCTCTTCGCTGTTTCTAAACTCAGCGCATAAATCTCTCGGCACATCAAAATTATTTACTTCTCGCACTTATTCAGGCACTATATCACTTGCATTGTGAAAGACGACACACAATATCAGCGCAAACGAGATCTGGCGATGCCATAAATCTTTTTGCTGACGCTCCGGGCGCGGTAACCGATTAGTAGGTGCGCCGCTATACGAGAAACAATTTCCAATGCGTTGTATAATTTATGACTTCATCGGCCGATCACTGCGTCACGATTTGCTAGTCGGTTGCCGTATTTTCACGATTGCTTCCCGTTTTGAAACATTGTAACCTCTTCTTTTCTTGATGACGATTCCCACGAAGGAAAATATCTATGCAAATATCTTTATTTTAGATTTGTACTCTCTTCATTAATATTATGTTCATTCTTGGCTTATTTTACTTGATGGTTTCCTCAAGCGATAGTAGATCCATCTGCAGAGTCATACCCATCATCAGGCTAGATAGAATGTTTGATGTTTTAGTGTACAGGCTGGTTCCTTTGAACAGATTTGTTCGGGTGTAGCCAGTATAATTATATGGAATGGGAAGCATTATATTAAAGCAAGCATAAAAGCCCAAAGTAAGCATAAAAAATTAAGAGCTTATGTTTTGGGTGATAGATTACGGAGAAATATGGAAAGTAATATGTATAAATATCAGAAATATATATTATGAAATTAACATACAAACATATATGACTCGTGAACAAATATTCGTACTCATCATACATATATGTATTGGCTGCGTTATAACGCTACATAAATGAATTGATATCGACCAACCGAGAAATGGTTGATCAGCGAAAAATGCTCGAAAATAAACACTGAGCCGAGACACGATATTGAAACGTCACAATACATTATGCGAAGCCTGAATCACGCTTACAAAGTTCTAAAGTCCGACATTGACTGAGCTAACACAAGATCGGCGGAAGCTATCTTGCTACTGATGATGTGACAAATCCAGCCACATCCCAACAAATACTTGCCCCAATCCCAAACCCAACACATGGGTGCTGACCACTTGAACAGACGGCCGTTAAATATATAGACGAACAAATATATAAACAAATATTCCCTATTTCGCCGTAAAAGTGTATTATATCAACACTACAGCGGGAGCCACAGTGACCCCAGTACTGTTCGACGTACCAAATTACTGAACCACTGCCGAATACATTGTTATGTTTTACCACGGTTTTAATAAATCGTGACTTTACGACCAGCCGAGATTTGTTGAGACCTAAGAGATTATATAATAAGATAAATTATATACAAGGTTAAAGTAATTGGTTTTAGAAAATTATAACATTGTATTGAAAACAGAACATATTTTCTTGTAGTCGCTGAGCTAGAAGTATATTTTATGTCCTAATACGAGTCCTAAATCCTTTTAATGACAGGTATGGTACTAATGCCTGCAGGTGTCTCCTGGAATGTCACTCACATAAGACGGTGGCTTTCACTGGCAATTTAGATTAAATTTCTTTAAAAAACATTTCTCTTGCAAAAACAACATTTGGCAATTCAAAAGGGGTACTTTTTAATTTGATTAGTGCGAAACTTTTAATTTGATGGGTTAATTATTCCTTTAATTATATCGTCATGCTTTAAATTGGTATATATTGGAAAATGGGTTATGAAAATAACAGACAACTTGCTGTTTCAATGTTCTGTATTCGAATTAATATTTTACAGAGGTACAGATTAAAAGATCCGAGTAAACATCGAATGAAATGACGTTAGTATCGACTTGAATATTTGTCCATTATACCAACAGTATATATACCACATGTGTATCATAAACATCCCATATTTGCAAACATACACAAAATTCATCCTATTTAATTTGTCTCATATCTCACACTTATCAGTTATATTAATTTAATATATATGCAGATGTAAATATACAACTTACATATTTATAATATTTTTATTTTACCATATAATAAAATTTCTTAAAACATTCATGTAATATTTCATGATATTGTTTATTTTTCTATAATAATTAAATCATTAAAAAGTCCTCCGGTTGTAGTAGAATACCAGAGCATTGTTCACATCTCGATATGAACAAAAATCAGTCACTGAGTTACGACCCTTTTGCATTTCCAATGTAGTTTGATTTTATCTATTATAAAAATGTTATCTTTAAATAATATTCTGTTTAGAATAACTATTTCTGTGTGTGATGAAGAAATGAAAATAAAGTCATTATCTATCAATCCGCTTGTATATAATAATTTAGTGATACCAGATCCCTAGCTTTAAAGTGAGATGTTACTATAGTATTACTCTGTGCTAAAGATAATTCTATTATATCTTGTCATTCTAACTACATTTAGTTTGACCAACATAGAATTATTAGGCATTTCCTTACCACAAAAACTTACACTAACAGAAATGCAATTGGAAACAATCTTAGTTATTTATAGAAGCAATTTGCAAGGGTGAAGAGCCTGCGTCCGACTGTGAAGGACTATGATTGGTTTTAATAAGGCAAAAACTGACGCGGCGTCCTCTTCAACTGGTTTAAATGTTGCTAATATGGTCGTAGAATTCTAGTTGAGACTCAAAGGCTCTCGGGTTATGCCAAAAATGCTGTGGCCGTAGCTGTAGTCTGCGATTCCGCTACTGATTTTATGGACCTTAATTGCACGATAAAACTGAATGGTACATAGATTGTGAGCAGAAAACGTGTAAGAGGGTAATTGATGCTAAGGTGCAGCTCTGTACATTTTGGGAGTATGGCAGACTGTTATATGAATGGGTTTATAAAATAAGGACGATCAAATTAATTACTAAGAGCTTAATAAGAATCTATCAGCACTACAATAAATATTATTTACATACATATTTGCAGCACGTATTTTAATTCTGCTGCGTTTACACTTATGGCTTCGGTTTCTGGAACCCTTTTTATATTCAGGCAATATAATTACTTGAATTTTTATCAATTTGTAAAACTGATTAAGAAAATAAGTCAACTGAATAAAACAATCGGTCAAGTGCATGACGGACTCGCAAACGAAGAGTTCCGTACCGACGTACCAAGACGAAATTGTGGCGGTAGAGCAAAATACGTCGACAAGTAACTTTTTTGTATGGTCCTTATTAATGACGCCATACTTTTTATTAAGAAATGTATCTGAAAACTACTCGGTGGCTATTATTTCATCTATCAATGAACTCGCGATTTTACCCTCTGGTATTATTATAACAATTTCCCTCAAGATTTCATTATGATGCCAACAAAATTGTTAAATAAGTCAATTCTTATTATTAAGCTGTTTATATTACAAAGTAATTCACACTAATAAGTGGCTGCTGTAGTTAAATAGCCTTATGTTTCGAGTTTTAGTAGAATTGGCCCCGTGGTATAATTAACCTTTCTAACAACTAACTTGTTAGTTGCTAAAACGAATGGAGAAACCCGTGTATAATATGGATTTGACTTCAATTGGTTATTTCGTTAAAAATACTATATGGCTAAGATAAGAACAAATCCTCTTGCTAACTTCACACCGCAAACCAGAAGGTCAATAAACATCCTTGGAGAAAACTTTAGAGACCGTTTTTAATATGAATAAACTTATTATGTTTTTGAAATTCGATACGCAAAGTCAACAACAGTTAGTCTACAAGAATTCACAATTTTCTAACAACTACATTAAGTTTAAATTATGTATAAATTTAAATCTCCGTTCTAATTTTAAAAGTTTTAAATCTCCGTTCTAATTTTAAAAGTGCAGTAAAAAATTTTTCGTTCTCCAACTGTAACATATTATGCAGACATCCTGCAAATCTAAATTATTCAATTCACGGACCATTTATTGAGAAATTAATTACGTAATGTTACAGTCGTAATATAATACAGTATTAGAAACCATGACGAATGAAGCTATTAATTATGTGAAGTTACTATTTTAGTTTTTTATCCACGTTGGTTGTTGGTAACATGATGCAAGACTTCCCTGATTGAAAAAACTATTTTGTATAATAAATAAAAGATTTTATAAGGACACTTTTAAGTATCGTGTTTAAAATAGGATTGAATTAGGTGGATATTATTATCTTTTTGTTTTGAATGTAAGATAAATATAACAACAGACATTGATAAAATCGTCGATGAATAATTTAGCTATTTTAACATCCTTAAGAAGCATTTTAATAACAAACTTCTTTGTTATAATTTTTATTTAGTATGTTTTTGAAAGATAGCATGATTATAAAAACTTTGGTAATAATTTTTCCATCCCGTGGAATAGTGACATGCCTTGGATACTATTTCAAGAGAATTACTAGAGCACAATTTGCCGCTCGCTCTAAAACTCTCAAATGAGACGACTGCAGTATGACGTCAATTCGTGGTACTTTTTATGTATTGCGGAGTATCTCTGATCGACAGCTTTATTAAATAATATGTCAATATAAATAGTTTCATAATGAAAGATAAAAGATATTATACGGGATATCCTTTACTGGATAACTGTCAAACAAATTACACGTAAGCAATTGTTGTAGCATAGTTATATTAATTTTTTATCTATATTTTATTATTACAGTCCGAAAGCCAGTCAACATCCCTTTTAAAGACATTTTAATATTATTGGACGACTTATAAATAATTTAAAAGCAACCTCCAATCGTAATAAAAGACAAATAAACAAGTTCACTCTATTGTACATTCATTGTGTACAATTACGTACAAAATTATTAACGGTGAATTTGTATAAGTCGTCATTACCCCATCCATTAGACACGAACCAACGAAACGAGTAACAAACCCTTCTATTCGGGTGTGCCGGAATTCGTTCGTTTCCAGAATAACCCTTTTTAATTCCCCGCTGATGAAGTAATTATATCAATTGTCGGCATCATAAAATTTAATAGTCCATTCCTGTTACTGGAGCAAATGTGGCCGGAAAGCGGGTACCGTGGGACCGTTCGGGAGAATCGCTTCCTTCAAGTGTCTTACTTGAGAGATTTATTGGAGATTGGAGGAAAAAGTGGCTAAATGCCTGTAATTGTTCCTCTAACTGTGCGTAATGGGTGGCTATACTTTTTTCTGAGATATATAATTCTTTTAACTAAACACTGCAGAAAAGGAAGTCCACTATTTATATTCATACATTATTGTATGAAAAAATTATTTATATATAATGAATACTAATTATATTTTCAATTGTAGCAAACCTGTAAAAAGTATATTATTTAATAATGACGTAATAAGAAAAATATAAAACAAAAGTTTGTAATTTCTTGTAAGAACATTGAAGCATTTCATTAATATGAGCAAATAAAGCTAAAAAGACTAAAAACGACTAAATTACGACAAGTGCTCATAAAATTAGTTTTACGCCAATGTACTTTGATAATTAAAATTCTTTGCACCACTTTAAGCCCCGTCGCGAATTATTATTTCGCCGCGACTCTAATGAAACTGACTACCTCACTAATTGATATCAATTATGCCTCACATTTAAAAAGTAACAAACGACCGAAAGAAATTGAAAAATCATTTTGCCTCATTGTAAATAAAATGCACAGGAATTTTCATAAATGTACTTAACACTTTTAATGAGGACTGTACTCTTGTAAGGAGTAGAATGGCGTAGTGGACATTATGAGATGAAATGAGTCGCCGTTATTTTTATAGGAAATATTTTTGTTCTTTAACAGATATTTTCGAATCGTTCGATTGTGGCATAAAACTTTTGTTCATTACCAAATGAAAACATCAACGTTTCTGCGTCAATGTCTGATAAAAAAATTACACCCTCCCCCATTACTTGGCAATAAATTCAAGAAAAAAGCATTATTACTGATGACACAGTACTGAAAAATAAAAAAATTCTAGTCAATAGTTAGTATCATGTTCGACACTATATACAAAAATATTCAAATTTTAAAATAAAAACCTAAAAATAATTAATTGTCTTCATTTCTCTTATTGACCGACTTAAAAAAGGAGGAAGTTTTCAATTCGAGTATATGTTTTTTTATATAAATTGTGAAGTAGAGATGTCAGTACGAATTTAAATCAGAAAATTGACTTCATTATATAATTGAATTGATAAACGCGAATTTATAATTTATATAAACGCATGTTTTAATTCTGTATCCTACTGTCATCTTGACACTGCAAATGACGTTACAACCAGGATTTATGACAACCAATGTAATGCTGACAACTAAGGGTACTACCCACCGCAAATCAAAGATTCAGAAAATATCATTCATAACAGTTGTGTTTCAAACAAATTAAATACTTTCGTTCTGGAGAAAGTCCCCTTTAGCGGGAAAAGTTATACATTTTTTGCATTAACAAACATTTATGCATATTTTTGTTGCGGTACATCAATTGAGCATTTCTCTTGGTCCAATGTGCTAAGGTCATCGTATTATCAGCGTTCCAGCTCGAGTGCTACACTTCGTGCCGAGCGACAATCGCTTCGACACGATACTATCGGCGACACGACGCGACAATCACGCCGCGCCGGAACATCCCCTACTATTTGTTTTGTAATAATCATTTAAATTTATCTTTGCACGCTTGACAAAAAGCATATTTCGCAACAAAATGTCTTCTAGCAGAGCCGCAGTTGAATAAGTAGCCACATCTTTTGTGGTCTTTTTCTTCTTTTGATAAATCTTATGTCATTGTTTATGTGTACACAATAAATTATTCAATAATAATAAATAAATTGGTTTTCATGGGTTCCTTTAAAAGAGGCGTGAAAAGGCACTTTTTGGGCCGGCAAGGTGAGGGCAGTATGTCGCATGCTTCACTAGCTATCTACATATATGGACTCCTCTACTGCTTATCATCAGGTGGTGTCGTGTCATTTGCTGAGGTTAATATAAAAAAAAAGTTGCGACAGGCAGACTGAGTGTAACAATCGAAATAAAATAATTCACTTATTATATATGCAATTACATAAATTAAAATCAATAACAAGAAGATAAATAAGCTTCTTTGCTTTAAAATAAGAAGAGTCACAGATGTTCACTAGCAGATTTAAAACAAATCCATCTCTTTGACAAAAATGCAACACAAGGCTCGAAATGCAATTTTGGTGTTAGTTTTTTTTTTCATCTTCATTATCATGAAAAGAATACCTTTATAAAAAACGACTTCAAAACACTAGAAAGTCAAAATAATCAAATCATATCCGAGTCAGAGCTTTACGCTCTAGTGATACCCGAAACATTTAGCATCGATTCAAAAAAAAATATATTTGCATAACTTCTTAAATTGAATTATTTTGCCTTTTTAATGCAAAATAATGAAGTCGGTTTATAGATTTATTTAAAACTATTTTTTACAATTTTGAGTGTTTAGTTTCTAAATTTATTGTCCTCACGTACAATAAATTTCTATAATCTTGGAAAAATGCCCGTGCGTTGTCTTCGATGAAACTATAATAATTAAAAACCACTATAAAAATCTCAATTTATTGAAAAAACACATCACGTCATCGTTTAATTTACGGGATACTTATTTTTTTTTACTTCTCTAAGCTATACAAATTACAATGATAACTAAATTTTTAATGTGCTCATATTGTATGAGCCATATTATGAACCCATTCGTAAATTCAATTGAAGTAATTTGAGGTTCATAAAGTTGTTTTCTCTCACTAACCCATGTTGGTCACCCAGCCGCCACGTTTGGGTTTGCCCAAGTAATTGCTTCGGCAGAACCCAATAACCTGATTCGGCGAACCCTGAAGGGCAATAGAGTTACCGGGGAGTTTTAATGGGTATTATTCCCAATGCTCTGAAAAGGCATTGGGTGAGCCCCACACACGCCCGCCGCTTAACGTGTGGCGGGTGGAACCGTAAACGGATTCCTCCGCAAAAAAAATGGTGTACTAAATATGAAAATTAATCAATTAATTATTTATTTAATTATATTAGTATTGGTACACGCCCCTTTACCTTTCGATGTCACTTTTCCAATATATGGGGCTGCTGGAAGAGATTTCTTATAGAAATAAGCAGTAAATTTGTACAATTCTCTAATATTCTGTTGTGTGTACATAATTTGTTAAATAAATAAATGAAACAATTCCAAAATGCTATATTACTTTATAAATATTACCGTATTATTAAACTTCATAAACAAGGCCATATGGGCGACATTTTTATTTAAAGTGTTAATTTCACTCGTATGGATCCAAATACACCTGGAAAATGCTGCTTTGTTTATATCTTAATATATCTTAATGTCATATATCTGCGTTACACGTAGATTTTTAAAAGGATTAAATTAATAAATAGTTACTCGCGTCGGTAGTGGAAAAACGATAATAAATGATTATTTGATGTTATTGAGCTTGCTTAACAATAAAACAGTTATGTCTGACACTTTAATCCTATTCGCATATTCACTGCTATCCCGTTACCACAGCACGAAAACAACTCTTAAAATCAATATAATAGTTATTTATTTTGTGATGAATAAATATTTACCAAACAAAATGTCTTAAGGTTACACAATTTCATTCCCCAAATTATAAAAAAAGAGATAGCTTTAATTATCAAAGCTTAGACTTTTCTTATGTCAATATAACAGTAATATAATAGTGCAATAAAATTTTATAAATATAATGTTATATCAAAGAATTTGTAGCCTAAAGTTAACATGGTGCACACAGTTAATGTGCAAAATAAATTATTTCATCGTATCCATATAGGATATGCATTATGGTCACACTACATTTTAGACTCCCTTAAAATCATTGGAACAGTCCGTGTAAACGAAATAATTCAATTTATCTGTAGAGCCGTATGATACTGCCGAGTGTATACAGATAAATTATAAACCAATTTCAACTGGTTTTTGCGGTATTTCTTCAAATTAATCTCCGATCAGTTGATTGTTCACTCACAGATAAAATATTGGTACACATGCTTTTCCGTTTGAAGTAGTTTAAATGTTTCATAAATGATTTGTTCTGCGCCGGAAATCGAATCTTCGATCGAAGTATTAAATGTGCCTCTTTCACAACTAGAACTGGCTACCAAACGAATGATTTCCATAGTGCGATGACCGCTTTACGGTGTTAGTAAAAAATAATTTCATAATTTAAGAATACGATTATCATCGCACCGGGCATGAATGCATTTCGACATTTCGTAACTGAATACTGAGTAATAAATAACGTACTTACATTTTTTAATTCTGCGTTGATTTTATTAGTATCGACTTGGACTGGCCGAGTTTGGTGAACAGTGAGGTAATTGGTTAGTCGCCTTATATAGAGTTTCCCAGTTTTACCAAAGTTGATTTACGTAAGGTCCTAGTCACTGCCAAAATTAAAAATTACCTTATTTTCTATGCTACATTAATTATGTTCCTATTATTTTTTTAGTTTTATCTAAGGTAACATGGAAGTTTTAATAAAATTTTAGTGTACGCTAAGCACGCATACAAGAGTTAATGTTATTTTATACCATTTGTCCATTTACGTCATAACTTTTGAAATACAAATGTAACCTACCCATGGTAGTGGTATTTGTTTTGTCTTAGTGACCGCACGAAACATTGAAGGGTTAACGAGATGCCCATAGAGGTCGCTTTCTGTAGCGTTTCATAAGAACAGATATTACAACGAACAGTAGAGCTCGACACTGCCAGATTGGCTGGGGTCGTGTAGGCTAGGTGGGTATAAAAATTTATAGTAGTGATTGTTAACGATAAATGGACACGGAAGGGTTAACGTGGGACCTAAATGGCTAATTTTCAACCAATTATGAGGGAGGAGCTTGCTAAAGTAACACTTAAATTTGGTTTCGATGATAAAATAAAAAGACTGTCACAATGATTCATGGTACGATCTCACCAACCTTGGGGAGGTTGGTGAGATATGGTTGGTGACATTATACAGGGCGAATGATGAGCGATTGCTCCCCTACTTTCTGCTCAGGGACTCTTTCATAGCGGACCTTCATGACGCTCATCACGAAAAGCTCTTTTCTAGTCCTAACTGATCGCACCAATATCTCTCTCCACCAAATCCAAAACCTAATGTAACGTGTACTAAAGTATGGCCACGTAAACCAAAACAAAATAAACATAAATCATTCAATCCGCCCATCTTATTCCGAGAATGAATTTACAAATGACTTGGACTCATTAAACCTGATTTTCACTAAAACAATGCTACCTTATACAAGAATATTCCACCCACAGACCACTAGTTTACCAACGTAACAGGCTACAGAGCCACTGTTGCGGCAACACTTGTCGCCTTCCACTTTAAGTTGACACTAAAATAAAACATACAGCTTAAAAATACGTAAGATAACGACACCGATCAGATATAATATACAATATATACACAATAAAGTAAAATTCTCGTTAATAGCAGATAAAGGTACAATTAACTTCAATTAAATAAGTCCAAATTAAAACGAGTATGTAAAGATATTTTTAAGCTCACTCTTACAAATCTCTTTAAAATGTTTAACGCATAGATAACGATATTTCTTAGTAGTCTGTGCTACTAAGAGATACTTACTTGTAAGTTAATAAGTTATTTTGGTTAATGAAAAAAGAACAGTATTTAGTGGAGTAAAGAGTACAGTAAATATTTAGGTTATATCCTACTATTCTAGTAAATCACTTAATATACGGGATGTCACTTTAAATTTCTGTGATATAACCATGTACGCTCGTACAAGAATCATTTTGCAACTACCGCCTGCTTTGAATATGGACTGAATAATTCCTTACCTCTTCTCCCTTTTTACTTAACCATTTTATTATGTTGAATTGAAAGGCCTTTTATCTTTTTGTAAAATAAATGTATATATGTATAAAAATGAATGACTTTAATCTTTAACATAAAAATACCAAAATATTTAAGCAAATGCAGTTATCTGAAACGATTTACGAAAATACTATTCGAATCAAAATATAATATTGCATTGAAAACAATATTTATTAAATTTGAGAAGTATATCCAAATATTTTCGCCAATAGGTAGTTGTCGCCTACGACATTTGGCCGACATCGGTTCCTATAAATTCATTCATTATTTTGACAGTAAACCATAACAAGTCGATACTAATCGCTAGCAAGTTCGTGAACAGCTTGATTTATCAGGTGGGTTTTCAAAACAGATGTGTCCAGAGGTATTCAATTCAGATTTATTTAGTGAGCAATTAATTTAAGAAAGATAAGAAAAATCTGTCAAGCCTACATTTGATAAGCCATAATGTAAATAAATAAATTGTTTTCTTTTTGAATAACTTACTACGGAGTTCAAGAACCTACTATGTCAAATTGCACAGTCAGCTAAACGATTTCATTAAAGAGCGACGAACGTAGCGAGAAACAGACGTTTATACTTATTTACTATTTTTTTGCAGATGCTCAACCTATAATTTCCTCTACATAAAGAGAGGAGAGAAAAATTGTTATAATACTACACAAGAGAGGCGCTTGTGTTGTTTACAATTCAACTGAAACTCGCACAAGGGGTACAGATACACTTACTATTTTTTTCCACTCAACATCGAAACAGCGAAATGTTTCACAGCCGAAACAGTAAGAGCTGAGCTACTAACTAGATGAACCTATAAGCGGGTCTATCGAAAACACTTACTTTTAAAATTGCTTTTATATACTAAGAAGGTAATCATTATATTTTATTAGTGACTTGGATTTAAACATTTTACAAAAAAATTAGGGAAGATGTATGAAAAGGGATCTGAGATTCTTAAATGCTGGGTTTCAATACTCTATACTTTCAGAAGTGTAGATAAAATTATGTACTTTACGGATTTTGACATTGAATCCCATTGAAATTTAGTAATGATCTGATAATGGACTTATATTTGAATCACACTTACAAAATTACTACACTCTCCAGCAAGTTCTGTGAATGTTTAGAGGTCGCTCTGACATCTTTATGTTTCCGAAATATCACCGTCACCATTACATTCTTTATTGAATTATTCGGCTTCCTCATCCCACGCCCTGTTCACTGTCAGTTTATTGAGAATGTATTTATTCCACAATTTAATAACAAATCTTATATCTGTCACCAAGAGGTAAACACCGCCTAATCAACATTAATCATTCGTGTCACCTGTCGCCAGCCGTTCACTCCGACACACTTAGTATTAATGAGACCAACAGCATTGTGATCGCATGCGTCAGGTTGTTCGCTTCAATCCTCATTCCTTGGATTATTTTCTTATTGAACTGTTACGTCATACCAACACCTCATGTTGTTACCTTATGCCTTCGTTGTCGGGTTTCGCTTTTTATCAAACATCTGAAAACGAGAAAATTATGGACCTGCCTTATGATTTAGGGGTATTCTGAACAAAATAATCAGTAATTAGAGAATCATAATTCTTCATTGGAAAAATCTCGTATTTTTTAATCTTTCAACAGCTCAGGTATGTTTTTTATAATAATTACAATTAGTATTGTTGTTACCAACAGTACAATTATTCATTAATATTAATCTTTGTGAACTAAAATAACAGCACGTAATTACAAGAACAGCTCAATGAAAACCTGAACATCTTAAAATAAGCATTAAAAATCACTTTGTCCGTCAAAGTAATATAACTTGCTAATGTATTCTTGTCTTGATCGATGAACAAACGTAGCGTGACCCCATCTTTACCTCAACCAGCTCATTGCACTTCAATCCCCGCTTATGGTAATTAGGCGGAGATAAGCACTCCGATAGCACACCATATCTCGACCGTCCCAATGTACCGACCACATAAAAATAACCTAATAATTGAAATAATCCAGTGAATTATTAAATAAAAACATTACGACCACTATGAATCATTTTTATTTATATTCTAGTAAGGCAAGTTTGTTGTTTTATTTGTTTACGTTCTACATGTTCAACAAACTCCGCAGTAGTTCACACCGACATTCTTGGATTCAAAATTTGAATTTTAGACGAATATAATAAAAGCAAACAGGTGCCCTTAAATATTCAAAAGTAGGCAGTGGAGACATAATTAAATGCTTTTGTATAGATGACACTTAATGTTAACTTAAACAATTAAGTTCAACCATTCATACGCAACCAAAATGTTAATCGCCACGTTTCCAAGATTAATTTCAAATAAAGACCTATTTGTAACAGTAATATCATAAATACAGAACTAAGATTATATTGCTGCACGCATAACACGAGACGATAAATTTATTTGATTTGAACAAATCTAAACGATATTAAAAGCGAGGCATTCCGACTGTACATATAATAATATGAAACATTAGCCGTGCAGACCGCAGA
Organism: Acentria ephemerella; assembly: GCA_943193645.1. Taxonomy (NCBI): domain Eukaryota; kingdom Metazoa; phylum Arthropoda; class Insecta; order Lepidoptera; family Crambidae; genus Acentria; species Acentria ephemerella. The sequence goes on from OW971887.1 coordinate 2,849,372, forward strand.
TATTAAAAACGTGGGCGGGGTTTAATTAGAAATTTAACCTGCTAATAAATTACAGATGACTCGCGCCACCCAAGGTGTGGCAACACTCACTCAGCTGATTTCCCCAGAGAAATGAGCGTGTCGTGTTACCAGCGAACCATTTATTTTTGGATATTTTCGGAAAGAGTAAACTACATTTATAATGTTATTTATAACTAAAAATGGTTGTTAACTATTAGAGACGAATCGCTAGCCGCAGACACATTTATATTCGTCTTCCAAAAACAAATTTCTTAAAGGAAGTAGTTCTTTGATCTAAGTACTCAATGGTTCTTTAAAACGACCCTAATAAAGTGTGTGATGTTTTGCACAATACTTTTCTCGCGCGTTATTTATGTGAGAATTATAAAAGATTAACGGCAGTGTTTTTGATTTTTTATTAATTTTAGTGCTAACTAAGGCAACGCATTTAAGGTCGGCTTTTATTATCATCATAAATCACGTCGAGTTTCGAAGCCGATGATATTCTAATTGTTTTTAATGAATGATATTTCATTGAGATTTCCCTTCCTGATTGTCAGTGCTGACATGAGCATCTACACTCGAAACCTGCCAACTCTTTAATGGGTCCAGGGAATAACAGTAATAGCTATATCATTAGGCTCATGGTACAGTTATTAAATAAATTAATTTTTTCACAGTACTGCAAGGGAACGTTCCTTATTATACTCTAAAAATGTAACTAGAGTATTTTACAAAATATTAAAAGTTTTCATCATTAGTTATTTTAGTTAGTATTTGATTTAGATGTAACCCATAGCAACTGCAAATATTTGTACTAATAATCCTTGATTATATGTTACTAGTTGAAGCAGCTAGGTCTCAATAACAAGGCGTGTATGCTATTCTTAATAAGTTATTATCATTGATACCTTACGATGATATCAGGAATCGATTTACGTGTTTCAATAAATTATTTTAGTTAAATATTTGATATCTATACCTAATAGATGGGATAAGGGGGGTAATACTCCCGAAATTCAATCATCAACATCAATAACTTTTCAGTAATACGAATATTACTATGTTTATTGCATTTAAATTAAAATATAAAACATATGATGTGCTGCAAGCTTCTTTATATGAAATAAACATTGAGATTCTAGCTTGTATTACATGTAATTGATTATCCCACTATTCATTGTAACTATTTCATAAGAAAAATGATCAAAACATCATTATCAATCCCAATGTGATACAGAGCAAAGTAATATATAATATTGCTTTAACAACGTACTCCGTCTCAATGTTATTGTAATTATTTTAAAACACTTCAATGTATCGACCACTATGATTAATGTTTAGGTACTCCCACGTCGATTCTACTGACTACTTGTTACTCCAGTTTGTGTGCCTTGTATTGTATCACTTCCACGTTGATGCAATTCCTTTAGTACCCACACTTTTATTGATATGGCTTGTTGAAGACTCTTTTATACTATCTATGTTTTTATACTTTTTATAACTTTTATTGTCACTCAAATTTGATTACATTCGTATTTTTCTCTGTATCAAACGCTAGTTTTAATTTTCTCTCCACCTTTTACTATCATTCTGCTTCATGGCTCAAAGAGAATTAACTTGATTTACCCCATACTTATTAAGTAGGTGTGTGAAAATATTAAAAAAAATATCTAAATAAGAAATAGGCAAATTTTCCAAGCAAAAGTTTTATTGACAGTGAAAAATCAAATTACTTTCACAGATGTCATTTCAAATTTTTGTAAAGATTAGTATAAAAAAGGGTTGCAAGTCCGCGACAAGGTGCTTCAAGTTTTTTTTTCATTTTCACGAAAGCTAGCTGAACTACACTAACCATAGGACTTGCCTTACCTATGTTAATATTGAATTTACTATATATACACTTTAGTAAAAGCTACATTAAGACAAGTAAATGTTTATGAGTTGATTCCCAGAATTCAAGAATCATATATCTAAGAAATAACGGAGAGATGTTATGGGCAGAAATATTGATCTACCCTCTTTCGTTCGGTGTATTATTATGTTAAGAGGTCGCTTTGACATCTTTATGTTTTCAAAACGTCACCGTCACCATTTCATTCTTTATTGAATTATTCGGTTTCCTCGTCCCACGCCCTGTTCAATGTCAGTTTATTGAGAATATATTTATTCCACAATTTAATTTGTACAAGAATAGAGTTAATAATGTAGCGAAAAATTAAGCCAAATAGATCAACAGTGTATAACACATCCCCAGAGTAGTTTAACAGATAAGTGCCTAGTTATTTTCTAGTTTCGTAAAACCGACTTTCATGACATGACATTTTGGACTTGTTTGAAGTGACAAAACAGCATTGCCCATGCATGATGGAACACATGTGATGTGTCGTAAAGAGCAGACAAACAATATAAAAAGACGAACTACAAAAATACAATCTAGAATAATGACCGCGATCCGCCACCATAACAGAAGAAACTGGCTCTCAATACTCGTTGAGTCGAACCATTTGTAGCTGAAGCTGGCCGATTTACCAGGAGGTAGATATTTTTAAACTATAAAGACTTTTTTGTACATGTTCGTGGATATTAGGCTGTAAATACACAGTAATAAGACATAATCAAATTTAATTTCATAAGACATAACATATTAGAGATTATTATATACTTGATTAAGAACTTATTACCTTCTCTATCTTTATCATTAATTATTAAAAACAAAAACAATAAAAATCTTATTTACCATTACAAATTAAATTTATTTATAATGTTATCAGTCATTTTTTAAATCGCTTAAAAGAATCTTTATGTTTAAATAGTATGTGTTGATGTTAAATTTAAATATGTTAAACTTTGACCATTGTTTAAATATAAATAGTGCCACAATTTTATTTTCAAAATGGTGAAATATTTTAACGTCGATCATTGTGCATACTTTTGGAAACAAAATAACTTTGTAATAGCTTGGTTAAAAATAATTTCAAAATATAATGTGATAATTAAAACAAAGTATTTTTAAAATTTCACATATCTTTTTATGAAGGAATTAAGGAATAATTTATTTACTTTCATTTTTGTATTTCCATTGCACTTTTTAAGCATTTAAATAACCAAAATTAAGTAAAATATTGCATTACATTTCTGCAAATACACATAAATATAAAAATTGTAAATCTATTACAATAATTAAAAAAGTGGTGTGTGAAATGCAAATAGTTGAAATTGAAAAGTTTTATCGAAGATTTTAATACATATAAATTTAAATTAACGTTTATTTATTTTTTATATATTCTTTGTAAAAACATGTTCAAAACCTAAGGTTTCATTGGTTTATATTCCGAAAGACAAATGCGAAAAAAATATAGACAATCCTAAGGCATATTTAGCTTTTCGGAGTAAACTTTCTATTTTCCTCTACATTCACATAAAAACCACTGCATCATGAATGAACCTCTGAATGAATAATTTGCTCAATATATTGTCTTAACGCTGAATAGGTGAGCCAATGGTTATTTTGTAGTGAAATGAGAAAGCTGATCAAATGTAATATTTAAATTTTAAAAGTAAAAGTACAACGACAGTAACTAATGAAACAACAACAGCAGAATTAATACAAAAAGAATTAGTATACTGCAGAGGTGCGCAAGAGTTGTTAAAGAAAAGCTCTTTGCTCTTTGTTAGTAACAAACGATAGTACAGTTGATGTATTAACTCTCATAGAGACAACCCTCTCAACATAGTCCCACGTTTCCACGATATTCCTAAGTTCCTGGATGTGGAAACGATAAAAAGTCCAATGTTGCATTTGCCGTGTCGAGTGTAACCCGGCCTTTCGTCTCGGCGGCGCACCGAAAGGCGGCGGCGTCTTTGATGAAAGATAGCGGCCCCTCTGAACTCGGCGCACGCTCGGCCTAGCGATGCATAGTAGTCTATGTTAATGTACTCTGGTGTAGTGCCAAGACATCGTTACCACTTCATAGCATAACGGTTATGATAGTGCCGTTGAATTGGCAGCGAGAATTCATATGTGGAATTAACATAGTCAAACATCAATAGTAGGTTAATGGACAGCTTGCCTCTAATTACCTAAGCGCTAATTATCATCACCATATTTACTTGCCTTAAAATTTTCCATCTATGTTATGCCTACTTGGTAACCTGGGTATTCAAGACTGTTTAGTTATTACAAAACATGAATTCTTTACCAGTTATACAGCACTCGTTTATAGATAAAAGTTGTTTGATGTTGCCTCTTTTAAGATTTAACCATATTAAGTTTTTGGCAACGTGATTGGAATTTATAATTATCGCATATCTTAAGCTGGTACTCAATTTCGGTCGGACTACACACATTGACAAAGAAACTGAATCGTACAAAAGTATATTCAATGTGCTAACAACAATGAAGATAAAACTTAAGGTATTCGAACGAAAGCTACAGTTAATAATTTTACACTTACACTACTAAAACTATCTATTAATGAAAAACTATAAAAATTAAGCGGCAGCAGCTCGTACGCTCGTCGTGTTTTCAAGATCTGCAATTACTTAGCCAATAAGGTTTCACCTAAATTGCCAATAAATAAGCCAAGAAGGGTTGGTATCGATTGGAATCAGCAAGAAAAATATCCAATGAATCTTATCTAGAGAATTCGCCTTTGGGATGTCCTACAATAAATACTGGTAGCCTCAATTTGTCGGCCATAAAATTCTTTAAAGTGCAATTTGTCAAAGTCAGATGGCATGCGTATCGATGCATCGAAGCGGTGCGATCAAGATCGATATCTCGAATCTTTGTATCAATGCTGCCGATTATCGATTGTGTAGCCGATTCGTTACGATTGCATGCACCCTGAATGGTAAATCGAGAATGCTATATCGAATGCAAAGCCGATAGCATTGTTTATTCTGATTTAGAATATCAATATCTGCGTTAAGCCGCTTTTGAATACAGATATCTTAATAATATCTGAATTACAGTCATGGCTATGTGCGTGATTATATTTTTGCTAGCAAGTACTCTATTGAAATTTAAATGTGCATCAGAGGTATTGCGTAAGGCGAGGGTGTGAATAATTATGTAGATGTCTTTATTATCAGTCAATATTAGACTTCCCAACCTGCCATTCTCACAGCGAACACATTCAAGTATACAACAAATAAGACATTATCATCATTAATTATTTTGTTGTATTGACTAATTTTACCTCACTGATTCAAAATCAGAATAAAAAAACAAAAGTACTAAGTAACAGTGATAAGTTATCCTACACATGAGTGAGCGTCGATTAATAAGATATACAGCGGCAGATCAAAAAGCGACGAATTATCTGAACGGTTTGCGAAGCCGAGCCGTCTTTGTAGTCGATTAAATTATCTTAAGCGGGCGTTTAAGACCACTTCAAAGAGTTTAAATTCATACGAAGAGACCAGGCAGGTAGTTGTTACTTTGTCTCTACTGGGATCTAGAAAGCTAATTCTGAAAAGCTATTTTTAGCTTGGATTATTTCATAAGCACAATGTGCAACAAATTTCTGTAATGTTAAGAAACGACAGACGGTTATTTTAAAGATATTTGGCAAAAGTATTCTACCATAATTTTACTCATAGTTCTACATCACGTTGGGGACACCACTTTACCTATGTTATATTAATGTATACTTAAATTTGACTCCATGGGTAATGTAGTGGTTAATGAAAATCAGAAACTTGATTAATTAATTTATTGGATGCGAGGTGCGCTTACAAAGGACCGGGAGCACTCTCCCGTAATATGACATAAAACAATGCTGATATAATACATTTTATGTCATGTGTCGCTACAGAATAAAGCGCTCCAACCACGCTTGGTTTCGGTAACGGAAACAAAACAAATTTCGTCATGGTTAGTCCTTGGATGGTCAACAAAATCAACACGAGATCCTCCGTACTTTGGATCGCAAGTTAAGCCGTTGGTCCAGCTTGTTACAGCAACGGCTTTCAGCCACCAACTCCCAGTAGCCTGGCGTTGTGGAGTTACGGGCCAAATTCCTGATGTGTTTCTTTCGTATAGCAAGGTTTGTATCCAAAATGAGGACGCACATAGACTTTTGATTAATTAATTATGATCAATAAAACAATAACGACTAAAATAATTCCATATCAATTGAAATCAAACTCGTACCCAAACCTATTCATCAATAAAGGAATGTGTTTAGTTAAAATGATGGTTTTAAAATTGATATTACATTTTGAAATCATATGATCCGAGATTTATACAATAGCATTTAATATTGAGTGAGTTGATACAAAAGACAAAAATACTCATTTTAGCATCAAATTAAGTGCGTTTACACTTTCTATGCATACATTTAATTACTGCCGCTGCCACACAAGTCACATAATTTATTTTAGTTTTATTTATTATAGTTACAAAATTATATCAGTTTGGAATTATTAAGATTCATCCAAATTATAAATAACTTATTACAAGTTTGTTTAATACCTATTCTCTATCTTGAAAATTACTTTTATACTCTATGCTCATATGTTTATAAAATGTTATCTGCGTGGTCATGTCGCTGAATGGTTCCTTCTTAATGATAATTTCTATAATTTATGTACTCACTACAAAGTAACAAGTTACTGACTTCGAAAATATGTAGCTCTCGTGTAAAACGTGCGTTTTATTTGATCACACATCTACGCGTGTAATCAGGATATCAAGGGAACGTAGCCATCTTCGTAGAAGCTATAAATCTCTCAATTTAGATGTCAGTCCCGCGTCAAGATAAACTTCATTCAAATTATGTTGATTTTATTGCTGAGTTCGCGCAGCGCATCTAGCTTATTTCTTGAAAACAATTATTTGTATTGGAACAGAGCGCGAGACCAGTGTGTCATATATTTTGATTTCTTTCTTAACAAATCGTTAAATTTAAAAATTTTAGAATAAGACCTCATTCTATTAATAAAAGATTGCATCCAGGTATATTTATTAATTAACTATTATATCAAGCTTCCTCCTTCCTAAAGCTATTTGAGTAATGCGTTGACATGATTTTGAATAGTTTATTTTCTATTTAGAAACTTTACATTAGTGAAAACTGATTGTAACGAAACTGCTAACCACATCCGCTGATAGCGTGCTCGGTCATCGCTAACATGTTGAAACAATGATAATAGATAGGTAGCGTTTAAAATTTCTACCCATTAAAATAAACACTGGAATTCTAATCAATTGTACAAGTATTTTTAATCAATATATATACTTAATCTTTTAATGGTCTAAAAACTACACGGGTAATACGGAATATGTGTGGGTGTGGGTGTACATACATATAAATAACATCAAGTATAAATTGCTTACACAGTTGTTAGTTGTCTTTTTTTTTCTTTTTTCTTTTTTCTAACATTTTTCTTTTTTTAAACAGTTTTAGAGTTCCGTACCTTGAAAAGTAAAAAGCAACGCTTATATAATCACTAGAAGTCGATTTCCCTGCCTGTCTGTTTATCTGCCACTATATAACATCCTTAGAAACGTGTAGAGTTATCATGATGAAATTATTATCAATTTAACATAACAGCCAATGGGGTATGAGTTTTTTCCATTTCATCCGTGAAGTAATTCCTGTGTTTTAGTGTTCTTCACGCGTAGTAAAATTTGTTAGTGTAATTGCAAAAAGTAAGTATCAACTATTTACACGCCTAGAAGTTGGCACGGTACTCTGTGAACGAGTGCCACTCGCGCTTTACCGATTATTTATTGTAAATATGTTTTATTGAATTAAAAACAATATATATAATAGTCAGAATATCCCAAAAAACACTGATTGTTTGATAATTTTATTATTAAAATTGTAAAATAATAAAACATGGGAAAATTCTATATAATTCGTTGCTAGGCTACTACACAAGATCGCGATGCCAGCTTCCGCGCAAGCGTGCAAAACTAAGGATGGCAACCATGAGAGTTGCAACAAGGGCTGTCGAATCAGCTGTGTTACATATATCAAAAAAAACTTAACAAATTCAAAACAATATTACATACGAGGCTTTTAAACGGGCTAATAAGTAACTGGATCGTGTTTTAGATGAAATCCAAGTAGGAATAAGTGGATGGTTGTTACATTTAAATTTCAGTAATTATATTACGTGAATAACTGTTTGTATTAATCAGTTTTATTATTTATCACTGTGTTTTTTTAACTTATTTATAACTTGAAATGAAAGTTTCTCCATTCTAATGATGTCTGTTATCCATTACTTAGTCTTAATTGAAAATATGTCGATATATGTCGTTTTTTTTTGACTAATCAACTAAAAAAATTAAAAATACACTCATCTCTTCAGTTGTAATATTGCATTATATAGCAAAGAAACAGATAAAGAACTTTCAATAGGGTAAGCTTCAAATATATTATATAAAGACAGCTAACTTATAACTTTAAAAGAAACAATAAACAACTTTAGAAGTCTTTTGTAACTGCACGTATAACAAACACACCGTTCTGAGTGTCAAATTATATCACAGCAATCCTTTCGCGTTGATATTGATAGAACGGGATAAATTGCACTTAAATTTACCGTGTGTGGTTGATAAGCTTCTTTCATATCGTAATTTGTTTCGTGCAATGTTTTAAAGTTATTATCTACATTATATGTGTCTATCATCTTTAAATTACAAACTACTTTGACTGTTTTATTGCTTTCTCGATTACACTGGAAAGTAAAAAGTAAGTGGTAGAAGAAACTAGTATCGATATGTCCAGATTACTCGGATTCTAGATATTCTAGATACGTTTAATGTAAATTGCAAAAATACGCTGTGGTATTCGCTAGATCTGCGGTCGGATACGGTGCGTGCGCATGGATCGAGGGCTGAAGCGGTGGCCAATAATTTATTATTAGCAATGAGCTTTTGCTTGTTTGGACTTCACAATTAAACAAAAGACGAAAAACTAAAGATCAGTCAAACTAACTGTTATGACAACAAGATATCTTTGTTACTACAAGTATATGAGTCTTAAGTTTTGTCTTTATGCACAACGAGATTTGGTAACTCCTTGTCACACAGTTAGAGCTCAGAATTCCTTACTGGCACTCGTATTTCCCCTTTTATACAACATGAGTAAGAAGAATGGCGTCAAATCGGCAAGGTGGAGGTGGCTAGGGCAGTGAGTAGCGTGCTGCACTTGCTAGCTTCCTGCTGCTTACCATCAGACGGTGTCGAGTCATTTGCTGTATTTTATAATTTAAAAAAAGGAATATTTGCAATTCGTCCTCTAGTTAAAATAATATTATTTTTGTGTGCCGATATTCAACTTCCTTGATAGTATTGAATAACGCCCATAAAAACTTTCACATTTGAAATAATTGAGTTATCTGCATTTGTCGCTATATAAAAATAAAACAATATCTAACCTAGCATATACCTGTTCATTAAAAATAGTCGGTTAAATTCAAGTCAAGTCAAGTTCGAGATTTTTATTGTATTAAAATTATTATTTTTTTATTTCGACTCAAAGACTCCTTGCTTCAAAAGCAATATCGTTATTTTTTACCACTTTTTATAATGATAAATCGTATAATAAGATGAATAATTATTTAAATGATTTTAAACACTATTTGTCTATTCTACTTAAAGGTTTTGCGTTACTACTTTATTGTTTTTAGTGTGAAACTATACTCATACCAGAAATTGCAAAGCATATCGAAGGTTTGAACTCCAAGTGAGGGTAGAATATTTCTACTCGACTTCTTTGGGGGCTTTTTTTTGTCAATCAATCACAACTTCAAGCCCATATTATAATCATGACAATAATGTTATTAGCATTTTGATTAGAGAATCCTGGTGTAGCTCACTTCCATCTCCAGCCTTATTGTCACTCACTGTAAGAAAAGTTAAAATTAATACCTCTACACTATTAAGAACCATCACATAAAAACAAATTGATATTTATCATTCCAAGAAATATTTTATCACATAACGTTTTTAATATTTTATGAAAGACAGTTCTTTTTCTGAAACTAATATTTTTATTTCACGTCCATTTATAAAGAACAAATAAATCTCCTAAACGAATCCGTCTCTGGCTTCGCATCAACATTGGACATCGCGTCGTTTAAGCTGAGCTGAGCTTGCCAACATAGCTTTCAAGTATTAAACTTTCGAAGTTGCAAAATCAATCCTGTTCCGCTAAAGATAACGCACACGTTAATATTTATGAAACGAAACACAATTGTTTGCAAGACATTTTCAATATCAGAATGATATGTCTGGCGTGGTAGCCGCATCTGATAAAAGCTAAGCGAAGACACGGGAACAAACTATGCGAATAACGAGTGACTTTGATAAAGAAATATGATTAAATTATGCTAACAAATGGTTTTAACTTTGTAAATGCAACTTATTTAATAACAAAACCAAAGTTTGGGATTATTTATAAATAATTCTTGTTCTTGATCTTCAACTCAAGTGATGGTCAGTTAAGATAAGGTCGAATGGAAGCGACTTATTCCCGAACTCCTCAATCATAGTGGAATTGACTATGTTACCTCCAACTGCTGGAACACAACAATGCTGTTAAAATTATTATATAATATAATGGCGGCAGTTTAGGTAAGATGGTGGTAGCCTTACTTAGAAAGCCGGACTTCGAAAAGCCCTACCACCAAACAAGTAGGTAAATAATTTGTTTGAAACATTATCACACACACACACCTTTCGACCCATACCAGCCTACCTACGGGTACAACAGACTAACTCAAGAGACTTTGATAGACTTATCCGGGACCAACCGTGGTACCTATCTTTTCGTAACCAAAACCTGCGGGCTTGTACCATTTCACTCTTTAGCCTTTCACATCGAGCTCAAGATTTTAAATTTAATCAAATAGATAATTGTTAGATAAGTATTATAATTGGGAAACGCAGCGTTGCTAGGCCTCCCACAAGGTGTTTTGTTGGATCCGGACAGCTTAGAACCGTTTGGAGATCTTTGGGGAGTTATGTGCCGAAGTTAGCGTCTCCATGTGATATGGTAATGATGACGACATCATCCAAATTAATCCTGACATAAATAAATAACATTTCATTTTTCTTACTTACTCTCACGTATTATTCTAAATAATTAAAATGTATGTATTTTTCTTCAAAGCAATTCTACTTTGTCAGTTAATTTTTAAGTTTAAAAGTTGTTTGGATTAAAAGGGCTTAAGTACAGATATTGGTTCACATAAGTTGATTGTTTGCCGGTTAATAAAATTTTAAAATGTTAATTCAAAAAATTGTTTATCAAGAACAGCAGCTTTCTAATGGAAATATCTACCCACAAACGCAGAAATGAAGATACGGAGAATGTGATTTATGCTTGAAACAACAATGCTTAATGAAGAAATAATGAACGTCTTATGAATATTTATATCCATGAAATTTCTTATGAAGAAATTACATGACAGTAATAAGACAGATATTGCTTTTTTCCAATAATGAAAGATTACTACATGAAATTCCAAGCGGAATTAATGCAGTAATCTTTAGTTATCGTTAATTCTTAAAGTAAGTTCTTCAGAAAATAATAAACTGAGTGTCCTGTTGTGTGATTCGCCTGTTTTTGTTTAAATTTTTAAACCCACTACTCTAAATTAAGGATACGAAACAGTTACTAAATACTTAATCGTAGCAGCCTACCGCTGAAGAAAACATTTAAATTTATACCTCTTTATGTAAATGAAGGCTCACAAATATATATTGTAAGAAAAGCTAAATATCTCCATATATTTTTATTTACCATATTTTTCAATATGGTTAAACTTAAATTGTCATTTTCCTTAAATATTTTTTTCTAAACAATTTCCAACAAGTTACCTAGAGCAATGGATCGCTAATGTTTGCTGTAGAGACAACCACGTACATTATAATTGGAAGTGCTTGTAAAGCTTACTCTACGTCAAAGATGATAAGTGACCTATCGCCTTAAAACGGCACGCTTGAATAACAAGGGATTATACTGGCACCTACCCAAGTAATCCAAGTGCCAAATGCACATTTATTATTAAAACAATGTGGGTGACGCATCCTTGGGCTTCCTTGTTTATGATCAAGCTAATTTATGATTCAACATGTGTCAGTGCGTTAGACTTAGGTTACACATGGAGCAGACTTAATTGGACATTCGACAACTTGCAAGTAATCTTAATATTATTTAAAACTCTCTTGCTACTATCAGCTAAACAACAATTTGAACATCTAATAAATAATAATGCACGAATTAAACGTGTGGGCACAGTGTATTCGCAACAAGTTTACAGATTATATCAACATCTACAGCCTATATACATCCCTATATACATCTCACAGCATATAATGTGGCAAGGAGTTGAATAATAAAACAATAGAAAACCAAAAGGTAAGTGTATTGCAATCGTCAGTAGTCAGTATCAATATGCAGCGTCACAAATACTTTATGTAGGTCGCCGCAAGTTACTAAGTAACTCAGTCACACTGTTTTGAAGCTTACTATAGTACACATAAAAACGCCTGGGTTTTATACAACAGACATAACTGGTCAGGAAATAAATACGTACTATATACCTGATACAGGAAAAAAACCGTGCATGTAGGAGAAGTACCCTTAATATTAATAATATCAATTTATTTTGAAATAAAACATTCCTTTATTTATAAATATTATTGATTCGAAAGATCACCTGCTTAAGGATAAACAACGATTTAGTACATTTAGTGGATTTATATTAGTATTTTTTATTTTATATTATATTATATATATGAGATGTATATAAATTATATATGCCATCACTGGTAAAGATTTACGTGTGTCCAGCCTTTACCTTACAACGTTTCACTTGCCACAAATATGCGCATCAAATAATTATATTGTGATCAAATAAAGATCTGAAAGTACATCATACATAATCTTGAAGGATTAAATATTTCACTCTCAGATGTAGGTTACATAATACACCAAAGTAAAATTATCAATTTGAAACAATGTTTTTGATTAATTAATAACGTATCCAATATGAACTGTACATTTGAAAATCCTCCTGCGCACATATTAGCACCTAATACTTTTTAAAATTTTTGAAGAAACTTTAAAGTGAGTTTAAAAAGGGTGAAAATATAAAATAACTTAATAATTGAGTCTTATAAAATAAAAAGCTTTGTATTTTATTCATTTTATATTTAGAATGATATAAAATGGATGTCGTAGTAAACTCGCCACAAATTTAATTCACAATTGGGACTAATGTATTTTTAAATCATATAGGGTCATTTAATAAAATTAGTTAGTTTTTTTATTGTTACTGACTTAAACCACTTCTAAAGAAGCCACCGCTTCTTCCTCATATCCGGATAGGATATGAATAGTGTACGTCCAGATGGCAGGGTTTATTATACCACATTAGAGCTCGATGCGATGATGTTCTGAAGGTCACGTCATACCGGATGTGGACGCGGATGGTGTTCACACAAGTCGGTTAGGGCACCATTCCACATGCTTAGAGCTTCTTCAACTTACTAGTTTCACTCACTGAGGGCTCTGCCGACTGGTTTCGCGTTACCTGCGGGCACGCCTGTTGTCACGGGGGAACCGCAGGACACTGGAAAAATAAGTAAGGTTAGAAATGTGACCAGCAAGATAAAAAAGTATATAGTGATTCACTGTCTACACCCGGCAATAGGAGAAAACATAAAACACCGTGTCCAATTCGAAGACAAATTTAATCGAATTTTCTTAACCTTTATCAAACCGTGAACAACAAATGATACCGTGATTCACAAGCTAACGTCATCTATTGACAAATTTTATAACTTAATAAACTTACTTACTTAACTTTACTTTTCCTCTCCTTCTTATAACATGGGTTCCTTTAAAAGAGGCGTGAAAAAGCACTTTTTGGGCTGGCAAGGTGAGGGTGGCTAGGGTAGTATGTCGCATGCTTCACTAGCTATCTTCACATATGGACTCCTCTACTGTTTATCATCAGGTGGTGTCAAGTCATTTGCTGAGCTTTATGTAAAAAAGACACTTTTGTTAACATTTTCTACATTGACAATGAACGACTTTAAGACTACCTTAAGTAAAATCATTCCAGCTAGTTTGACTTAACTGTATTAAATGAATTGCAGTACAAAATCGGCTCCGAAATCGCATTAACATTAAACAAATGCATCAACACTCTAATATATTTTAACATGCCTGAACAGATTTAATAGCTACTCCTAAATATCTGTCTTTCGAACTAACTGGTTGGAATGTTTCAAATACATTGCGAACTTACTAGAAGTAATCTTGGTAAATTTAAATAGTCACATAATTTACTGTATTTGCTTTTAATAGCTTTCATACAACTTTGAAATTTACTGTCGAGGTTTCCAATATGCCTAATTAAATTTTAGTTATTATATCAATTAGACTAATCGAGTAATTTGCAAAGAATATTTTATTTTCATGCAGTTCGAATTTAGATTAATCTACAACATACAAACGTTCTAAGGGCACGGGCCTTCCTTATGGGAGAAAAGCTTGAGGAGATTGAGCCATTACACCAATACGCTGCTCACTAGGGTTGGATGCCGTAAGAACCAAAATCTAACGGCTTTACCTGCATTCCGAAGCACGAAGGAGGTCGAGATAATAAATTTGATGGACTCTTCCAGGGAAATCCCATGCTTGCTCTGTTTTTCTAATCGAAACCATAGCCAATAGGCCAACGAGCTCCTCCTTGGATTTATATGCCCACAGTTCAATATCGCTAACGATACAATATGTGTATTTTTTCCATGTTTCACGCTTCATTAATAAATATTTAATTAATTAATAATTTGATCGTAAAGATATTTAACAAATTCAACGGAGCTACTTTTATAGGAGAATGATAGCTACTTAGCTGATGAGAAATTAATACAAATTTTTACTCAGTGAACAACCGAATGTAATAATTTCCAATTGACAATTTAAGTTATAAAAAGCTATAAAAAGATCTTGAACAACTATTCCTCTCAATTCCCTTCAATATTTATACCTAGTAGAAAATACTTAAGTAAATCGCAGTAAAGCTGCAAGTTTGCTTTGAACTTATATTTGGCATATTACTCCTTGCTATAAAAACATTTGCCCTTATTGCTATTGAATAGGATCCCTTAAATATGTTATCAGCTATTTCCAATACAAAATACTAAAAGACGAAGCCTCTGACATTCGCTGATGCCTACATCGCTGCACACGGAACCACAGTCCGTAACATCCTCTCGAAAATCTATGTTATCTCCACTCTTATCTGTATGTCTACAAAAGCGTAACCGTGGGCGCAACATATTGCATACATATTCAAATTCGATGTTATTCTAACAGAGCACACCTACTCTCCGCCCTACGCTGCAGCCGCTCGTATGAGTGCATTCTCTTGTTCGACGACTGTTCGACACGTTCGATCAGTGTTTAGATGGCACTGGTCTGCACGAGACTAAAATTAATAGCGGACAAATGGCCCTGCGCTCTCCCAGCACGATCGGACCTTGCTTATTTATATCGGCTCGAGCAATATCCGAGCCGCTGGCCTAAATGTATAAACCTTAAAAGGCTAAGAAATACTGGAAGTAAAACGCCATATTGTTAAAGCAAATTGGTATTTTACAACACGAAGTTTCGTGTGGCATTCCCTTGTAAGGCGGGTCGAGCCATATTCTCTTTGCCATTGTTACTAAATAGTTGCACCTATTCTGAGTCTTAAGGCATGCGTGATAAGAGACGCGAAGATAAAATATCAAAGTGATAACATTCCCGGAGTAGCGGAAGGATAGTTGGTAAAATTAAATGTCATCCGCGATGACAGTTGTTATGGCGGCATCTTGTGGTTGGGTCGTAAACGAGGCGCGCAGCCATTACCTGAATCGAAAATAACAGCATAGTGGGTGCGCCTTCTGCAAGTGCGTCGTTAAATAATACGATTTTATTCTAATCGCTATAGCATCTCAGATTCTGTTCGTTAGCTCGCCGTTAACACGTTGTAGTAGTACTAAACATCTTTAATTATACCACCGGAATATAGTCGTGGAGTATACGCCATAATTCACGTTACCACCTGCGAATGCGCGGCTAACGGCACTTCCTCTGTACCAGCGGTGCATGCGCCGCACAAAAACGAGTTTTATTTTGACGCCTTATTATATATTTAAATTATTGCACGACGCATCCGCTGCGTTAATGTCTAAAATTTATAGATAGATCGCACAGAAAATATTGTAAATCGTCCAGCAAATCATGTGAACGACTCTCATAAATACAATGTAGCATCTATGGTACAAGCAATGTAAATTTTGCGCGTCCAATATCAAAAATACGAACTAGCGTCTACTAGTAACTTGGGTGCCTTGTGAGTGATAATTTAAAACAATAAAAATAATTTAAACACCATCTAATGGTATACTACATATACGCATTCCAAGAGATTCAGTGATCCAGGATCTTTCGGAATTCGTTAAAGTAGGACCATTAGTTGGCATTTCAATTATCGAAATCCAACCACCAACATTCTTCACTGATTTCGAACACCTGGTCGGCCCGATAATTTTGCTCGGACCACTATTCCATTTTACTGGTCATTAGAGTTACTTCCGTATGAACGTAACAGTGGTCACTGTTCGCAGCACACGCAAGCGCAGATTTAGTCAGGAATGCGTTGTTCACCAATGACTATACTAGATGATCTGTTTCGAATGAAAGTCATTCCAAATGCGAAACAATTTGATCGTTAAACACCGCCACTGACTCTAATAAGGTGCTTTTAAGCGAAAACTCTACATCTGGCTAACAACAATATAACAGATTAGGAAATAACATTGAAAATCGATATTGAAGTTTTTCGACTATATAACGAAAATATTGGACATGAAGATTTTATGAATTAATAAGTACATTACCATATTTTGTTAAGTTATATGGTTTAATATAAAGTAAACTTTCACATAAACAACGCATTTACACTTTTATTTAAAATCTTTGTACATAATGTATTAAAAGGATTTAACCATAACTTAAAATAAGCAAATGAAGTCTTTGTTTAAATTACACATTAACCACAGCAAGCAATATTTACCATGACGTAATACCTTCAATAAAATCAGCCATTTACCCATCACATTAAGATAACTGCATCTCGAGAATTGTGTGTGGCATTTATGTAAACAACTATTCCCTAATACCCCATCATTGGTGACCTCCTGGTCAATGATGGGTTAAGATAGGTCTATACGAATAAACCAGTGTCGCAGAGCTAGCCTGAGGGCTCAGAGGACCAGAGGTCACGATTTCGCCGTCTAAGTATTAAGTGTTCCTTTCACTTCTTAGAACAATGACAAAAGTAGCAAAGAAATCTGATAATTACTTTCGATCAGAAAAGGTATTCTTAAAGTAAGAACCATAAAAGCTATACTGGTATTTTTAGGACTCTTACGCTTAATGGAAGATTCATTGCACGTATTATTACAGCCCGCGGTGATATTTGCAGGCAATCGCTTTGATATTTACTTTTAAAGGTTGTAGATCAAAATGATTGAAGTATTTACGACCTGTAACAGGGCTGATATGCGTCAAAATACAATAAGCACGTAATACGTTTGGCATACTAAGAGTATAATCGAATAAACTTGCAATCATAGTTCTCTTTCATACAAATAAAATATAAATAATTATGTATTGCTTTAAAGTCGATATCGTTAAAATTCGATTAAGGACAGCGTACTTCAAAACTTTTTTAAAGTGGTCGAATGGAATAATATAGAAAAAATATATTTTTTGCCATAAATATTTTTGGCCTTAACCAGCCCACCGGTATTGTCAAGTATATAGTGTTTAGTTTGGGATAGGTTCTTTAAGAGTTACTGAGTACTTCTGCTAGTTTATTATTAAAAAACCACAGAAATTACTTCTTACCCTCAGCTTATTCTTACCAACGCTCCGATTCATTAGATTGATAGTACAGAATTTTCACATCAAAGATTATATCTTCACACTCACGTCTCAGATTTATTAGGCTTGAATTCGGAGAAAATTTTATTAGTAGAAAATATTCTTAGTTTTGAACTCCTCAAACTGATAATCACATAGTATTTAACACCAATAGAAGAATTTTATATAGACAACCTAAATGGTTGTAAAATTAGTAAATATTTATAAAATACCTTTTATAAATATACAGAGAATTCTGATACTTTTATTGCACTAGGCAAAAGCATATTCGAGTATTGTTTGATTCAGTAATATGATCGCCATTTTATTATTTCCACATACAATACACTCTAATAAAGGCGTTTGCTTCGGTATATCAGTGACAAATTAAGTTATTGCGCATTATATGAGGATAAATAATCTTAAATAATGTTAATACCCTCCGTTCGAGATGAAATGTAGCCAATTATTGTATGCTTCATAAAGCCGTAAGCTGTTACTGGGACAGAAGAAAGTTTTCGAGACGAAAAAAACGAGAACCCTTTTCTGTCTACCACCAAATGCTAGGAATTTGTACCTAACCTGTCTTTAGAATATGCAGAGCATATGTATATATGCGTCAATAAGGAGTGTTATATCTTCTCACTCCCGTTCATCGTACCTAAAGATATGCAAAAGTCAAAGCTAAAATCAAAGTCAAAATATTTTTATTTTAAGAGACTCATTTACTAATTTCTTTTAAATCGTCATAATCGGGAATATGTATGAGAAAAAATAAATTAAACAAATTATTGCAAAAGTAAACTGTGATACCACATAAATATATCTTCGATGTTTTTTATTTTGACTAAACTTAGAAATTCATATAAGCTATGTACCGGAGTGCACATTTAACTTTTTTCTTTTTAATTATTTTTTACTAATGTGTCAAATAAGCTGTTGCTGTACCATGAATAAACGAAATGAAATTGGACTGCATACTATATTGTTAATAAATAGCGTACCACGGGATGTCAACCTAGGCCTAAGTGATCTTTGACCTGGTGAATTGCTCGTGCAGAACCCAGGTTACCCCCGTGAAGGGCAATGGAGTTACCGGGGAGTTTTAGTGGGTATTCTCAGTGCCGCTCTATTGAGGTACTGCCACACACGCCCGATGCTTAGCCAGTGGCGGGTAGGTCCGTAAATGGATTCCTCCTCGTAAAAAAAAAGGTCTAAGTGATCTTAAACGCAGCCAATATAGCTCCAGGTAGTAACCTATAACGTTGAGTAGAGAGGGTAATGATTATCGCGGTACCACCACGGGCGGCGCGAGCGCAAAAAGATCATGAAGCCAACGCGTCACCTCGCTATTGAATAATGCCAACTGTTTTTAATTAAACCCAATGACTGTACAACGATATGTTAAGTTCTAGCTACAATCATATATTTGATTTACTTATATAGAATTAAAACACCAGTTTATTTATAAGAACACAAAAATGTGCAAACCCTTTTTTGAAAAACACTGCAACAAAGTCGCGCTGAAGCTTAAATATAACAATACAAAGGTAACTGCTGTGACTTATGGTGTATAATAAAACATATTCTATCTATTTATCTGAAATAGACAGAATATGTTTTATTGTACACAATAAATTATAAATACAGATGCTACATTATCCGCTAATCTGCTTACCTAACTAACTTACTAACTTGCTAACTTTTAGCAATAGAAATGATGTGAATATAAAGTATCTTAGCCAGTCCCTTTTCTGTGTTTGCATACTTTTTAACATGGTACTAAATATATTATTAAGATTGCTTAATTTTCGGTTTATATGTATTGTAGTTTATTACTATGTACCTAAAGGTCTAACATGAACTATAAAGATAAAAAGTCCTTACGTTTAAGCATACAAGATTTCTAACAATCAACACAACCACCACGCAGTTACTAATCTAAACTTAGTGTAAAGGAATCCAACGTACAGGAGTACCTTTTGTTCCTCGCCATCATATTCACATCTCTTAAATGGATGGCCCAAGAAATGCAGTCTAGTATACTGATAGTCTGTCGCAACATGATACAAGCCTTTACTAACGACCGAAGCAATTAACACGGCCTAAAACAAGACAATGGGTGAAAACCGAAGGGACTTACGATTGCGCAACCGGCATCGGCAAAGCGAGATGCAATAGGTAGGCCAAAGTGTTGACCTGAGACTATTTAAAGACTATTCAATATATTTACTGATAACTTTGTAAAATTTGCTAATCTTGAATGAATTTTAAATCATATAAGAGGGAAATTATAGTGATAGTTAAATGAATGAATAAAAATGTACTTTTTCGCGATTTAAAACTTGCTTTATACTTGCTTAGATGGGCTATTTGCATGGTTCCGATCAACTCAACTCAACAAACATGTTTCTGTAAAAAAAAATCGTAAATAATAACATAAGAATACATACAATACAAAACTTTTAATGCAAATAAGAAAATTATAATGATGAAATTCGCCACCCGTCGATAAAAAATAAGCATAATATTAATTAATATCGACATTTCATGATTTGAAACACGAATTCAATGTTCACAAACTCACGAAAGTCCGGAGCTAAGAACTAAAACAAAACAATTTAGCCAGCTACCTAGAACGTTATTATATTCTCGTCATAAATCTTCTGCGAGTCAAATTGTTCTCATTTCACACCAAATAAGTTACGGGGAAGACGATCGGCGCGGGCGCACGCGGCCACCGCAATTACGCATGGTAATGGCGACTAGCGCGCACGCACCGTTCGCTCGCTGAAAAACAATAATTTATCGTATCGATGTCGGTGAACTGTATTTTCCTCTGTACATCTATTATAGTTATAACTATTAGTCACGGTACTCACATTAAAACACGTTAGATCCTCGTTTTTTCTGATATAAGTTCCTCAAAGATCGTCTAAGCAACTGATGGATTGATGAGATATCTGATTGGTATTTCAGTTACTATATTTTAAAATAAAATATAGTCTATAATTGACTCTCCAATCTTATCTTCATAGTAATGTAGATATATAGTCATAATAGAGGTAATCTATTTCACCCTTATATATATGGTTTAACAGGTTTAACAAACTGTCTAACTTATTATAGTAAAATTGCGTAGAGTGCAGCTTTCTTTGATATTATCTTTACAGATACGTACCAACAACAAAGAAACCGACTGCCATCGATTACCTTCATAAAAGCTAAGTAATCCTAGTCACCTCCTAGGAACCTTCAATTATTGAGTGGCTTGCTGTTGCACTGTTCTTACCATATGTTAATATTATCCACATAATGATGCAGGTAACCCCGTATTAAATTGTAAGCGCGATGCAACAACAAATTAATAAGCCTTATGCATAAAGATGGAGTCGGAGGAGCCGTCGTACCGATGCAGCCTGATACTTTCTTTTTATGTACCAAATTACACGCAAGGTGTAACTTTGAAATTATAAAACTTTACGCAAATTCTTGCTACATTATTTCTACTGTACCTTTGAAAACCATTTTTTGTATATATCTGAACGGTTGTTTTAAATATCTTCCTTGGAATATTGCTTATACATCGTTGTACATTTTATAAGAAAGTTACCTATTTTAAATTCATTTATCTATAAAGCAAAAACTTTATGAGATTTAAAGCCTATTTACTGATAATGCTGACAGGTATTTTTATTTCTGCAAATCAGTTCACGCAAATACAGTAGAAACGTTGTTGTTCTTGTGAATTATTTTCTTCAAAAAATTTTAGGTATTGAAATTCAATTAATAAAGGGAAACGTTATTAGTAATAAAATTGCGAAACGATCATCTAAACTACAAAAATATTTAGTGAAGTTCTACCTAGACAGATAGGAACATAGTGCAGAGCATCCTCTGTGATGTATAAGTTTCCGCACGTCCCGATGATCACTCAAGCAACGCAGGTGCGCGCGCGCACCGAGCGCTGCAGGCTGCGGCCGCGCATACAAAACATCCTATAGTTATATCAGCCACGTAAAACAAAACTCTAATTACTTACCTATTAAAATTAAAACTGACTAACATGGAACTGGTACTTTAACTATTACGAATACTGAAACGATATATTTTATCAACGTATAGTCACTAGC
This sequence comes from Acentria ephemerella, assembly GCA_943193645.1. NCBI lineage: Eukaryota > Metazoa > Arthropoda > Insecta > Lepidoptera > Crambidae > Acentria > Acentria ephemerella. The sequence continues at coordinate 2,871,456 of OW971887.1, forward strand.
GATTGCGGTAGCGACTACCGTAGCTATATGCGTGAAGAATAACAAAATGAACAATATTTTATATGTATAATTAACCGCTAAAGAGTTGAGACTAAGTTAAAGTAGACAGTAGCGTATCCTGTCGAGCCTTATGAATACTTTATTGGCAACCGTTTGATCCTATCGCCTTTGAATAACTAATGGAAGCCCGCGGCGCACACGCATTGACGATCTGCTTATATTTGATATGAGACATTCAATGATGTTGTTAAAAGTGAATAACACAGTGAATATTATGATATATTAAGACGTGATATTAAATGTATGAAAACAGGTATTGTAACTTTATAGTGACTTGCAATTCATACGATCCCTTAAAGAAAAATATACTAAGTATATCATAACCATAATCAAGGAACATAGAAAAATATTGCTTTCATGAAACAGAACCAGATCATAAAGTGAATTTATATTTATGCGCTGGTTTTGTGACTTCTATCGAAAGAACTATACGAAGCAGAAAAAAGGAAATTTAAACAGTGAACGTATCTTGTACTGCAGTCGTCAATGACATTCTTAATGTTTCTAGATATGGTCTTTACCATATAGATTTCAACGCTACAGCTCGAAAACTAGTTCTTATCGACTTTGTTATTGTAGATGATAATCAAGTTACAGACGCAAAACTGGTTATGTATTATGTGTCATAAAGTAGAAGTTTCGTGCCATCAACAAGAGTCGAATTAGCATACATAAAAACACTGTCGTAATTTACTGATCGTATCTATGTTGGTGCAACGCCAGGGTGCTAATTTTAATATTTATCTAAAACATGCAACGACCCAAAGGTGTGTGCTGTAATAAGTTTTATTGTATAAGAAATATTGTTGATAATATTAAAGTCACGGATGCCGGAATCAGTGTAATAACAGATTATTCTAGATTTAGCGAGAAATATTGGAGTTGTACTGTGCACTTATAAGGTAGGATAGGTTATCGATTGGGCACGGTCCAGAGGGTTCTGAATTAAGTGTCTCAGTGACAATAAATAAGTGAGGGAAATTATTGCTTTTGAAAGCCGCAGGTGGAAGCGACAAGGCGTAAAATGTGGAAGCGGCAAGATCGTAATTTTCGGAGAATAGATAATGAAACTTTTCATAGTAGAGAAACGTACGGAATACTGTTTTAATTGTTTTTGCTGAAGAGTTATTACTCCGTTATTGAGTTATTACCTGCTTCGTGTGCGATTACAGTAGAAAAAGGTCTACGAATACGTTTCAATTGCCACATTACGTGAACATAAAATCTACAGTTATAAAGGTTATATATTGAACAAAATTATATTTTTCATTAACTGCATCTTGACAAAGTTATTCTCTGAATAAAAGATGACTAGTTATTTAAAAAAAACTAAGAGTAATAAATGTTCATGCACGTTGAAGCTATGATTTATAGCTTCAACGTGCATAAATAGAACCAAACCAATGATATACAGTAATAAGGCTTAAAATACATTTGAACGTTTTGCCATCCTGAATTTAATTAAGGAAAACAATTCCAATTATATTCTAGCATTTCATACCGCGCACATAAACCATGGTAGAGAATGAATCTCCAAGTGATGTTGTGCAAGTTCATTTGTATCGGGTGTTTTATGAGACGTAGAGTAAAACCTGCAACCCTGCGGTCAGAGGCCACAACTTTACGACTCGGACCGTCAATGAGCTACACGATTACGGTTATTGAAGATTACGCGTATGGAAGTGAGATATAGCGGTGAAACTCTAATGGCCGATTGAAACCAATTCAATGGTGGTTATTTATTTTATCACGAGGAATAGAGCCTAAGTCAATAAACCACATTGAATAGCAAATTGAATAGATGCAATACATCATTCAGAATAAGCAAATTGTATTCTTGATAAAATTACACACGCCCATACAGATAATTTTAAAAGAATAATTTTACAAATGAAATTCCTTATTAGATCGGGGAAAAAGTCTTTTCGCATATAGTATGTATAAACTTGTAATTAAATATCTTAGGCTATACTATTTGTATCTGGCTGGTTTTTCATGACATTAAAAAGGTGATATTTCAAAAAAACAATCAAATGAGGAAAATGTTGTTTCCTACTATTTCTACTTTTTTTTTCAATCAGGGAATTTCGATGTCAAAGATGCATCTCGCTCTGTTCGCCCTGTTGTGGATAAAATGTGGAGTAAAAAACTTTTGATTGACCACAAAACAGTTTTGACCCATTTGAAAAAAGCTGGGTACACAAAAAGCTCCATATTTGGATGCCACAAGAGTTCACTGAAAATAACCTAATGAACCGTGTGCTACATTGAGAATCTTTATTGAGTCATAGTGAAACCGAACCGTTGTGAAGAGATTGATAACTGGTGATGAAAGGGGATCATGTATGACAAGAACGTGGGAAAAGGTCGTGGTCAAAGATCGGTCAGGTTTCAGAGACTGTGGGATAAGCTGGGTTAACTCGCAATAAGGCGATGCTGTGTCTATGGTGGGATTCAATTCAATTCAATTCAATTCTTTATTTTGCGTTCCATAGTTACATAATATAAATCTTAAGACTATAAATGACACTATGGACCCTGTCGGGCACAACAAAATTTTAGGTTATACAGGAGAAAGGTAGATTTCAAGGTAGGTTTAAGTTAAGTGTTTAAATTTGTATAATGGTCCAATTCAAATATATGCATTCAAAATGCTATTATAATTATCTAGAGATTGTTTGAAATTGTAAGTCAGTGAGTTTTTAAATGTAAAAAATAGATTTTATAGTATTTTTGTATTACAATTGTTTGGATGTCAGTAATATTAATATTAAATAATTAGAAATCATTATATTGTATTGTTTTTTTTTTTTTTTTTTTTTAATTCTAATATGTCAATTGGGTAAAATGTCAAGTAGGTAATGTCAATAGTTTAAAATTTCTAGTGTTTATAAAGTGTAATGTATAATGTCTAAATGTCAATGGTCTGTTAATTATTATTATTTTAGATATTGTTGAAGAAATCCGATAGCTTGTCTTCAAAGTACTCGTTAATGTTGTAATATGCTTTTTTGACCAATAACATCTTTAAGTTGTTCTTGAATTTTTTGAAATTTCTTTCTTTCTTCAATATCTCCGGAAGACGATTATAAACTTTGATTGCCATTGCATAGGGGCTTGTTGAGTGTAGTTTTAATTTTGATTGTGGTAACACCAAGTTGTTAGGATATCTTTGTGGATATCGTCTCGGCACGTCGGATTTTTTTACGAAAAAATCTGAATACTTTTTTACTAACATAATAAGTTCGAGTATATATATAGATGTTAATGTTAAAATATTATAATAAATAAAGTATTGTTTACAACTACAGGTAATATCAATATTAGCAATGATACGTATACACTTTTTTTGTTTTAAAAAAATACTTTGTATATCTGTACTATTGCCCCAAAGTACAACCCCATACGTGAGCCAAGCGTGCGCATAAGCATAATATGCAGTCAGAGTTGATTTACTGTCTGTATTTTTTTGTAGTTCTTTTAATGCATACGTAAAAGACGACAGTTTTGAACTAAGTTTTTGTAAATGATCTTTCCAGTTTACATTGGTATCTATATTTAAACCAAGCAATGTGAACGTATTGACGGTTTCCAATAAATTATGTTCATAGTTAAAGCTTATTTTTAGTGGTTGTTTTTGAAACGGTCTAAATTGCATTATTTTTGTTTTAGAATAATTGATTTCTAAGTTGTGGTCTGTCATCCAATCTGTTATATTATTTAGTATTCCTGTAAGTTCTTTGTTAAGATTTTTATCATCTGAACAAGAAGTTAAAATAGATATATCATCAGCAAATAAAATACATGATTCATCTTGGAAAATTTTTGGAAGGTCGTTTATATAAATGAGAAATAGTATACATCCTAGAACACTTCCCTGTGGTATTGAATTTTCAACGTTTTGTAGGATTGGAAGGGCATTGTTCATTAGGAGCTTTTACCGCCGGGTGCGGTAAAAGCTCCTAATGAACAATAGCAATACTGCCACCGACTGATGATATTAAAGCAAGATGTTGAGAGAAATTGACTAATAGAAAGGGTGTGGTCTTTCATAACGATAACGCAAAACCACAAACATTTTTAGCCACTTAGCAAAAATTAAGAGTGTTTGGTGGTGTTAATGTATCCGCCATATAGCAGCCTATTATTGTTGGTACCTTGCACCTTCAGATTTCCTCCTGTTTCAGTCTCTTCGAATTCTGTAGGCAGTGCCAGGTTAACATCAAGAGAAGACTGCCAAAGTTACTTGTTGGGTTTTTTGATCAGAAGTCCCAAAATTTCTACAGCAACGAGATTATGTCTCTGCCTACAAGATGGTAGAAAGTCTACGAACAAAATGGCACATATATACTGTAATTAAATGTATATTAACTTTGAAAAAAATATCTTAAATTTTCATATAAAATGCGAAGAAACTTTTTCCCCAACCTTTTATAAAATACATGCTTTGTATAAAGGAATTCGACAAATACAGTTCATATTTCTAAATTTCTACATTAAAGAAGACATATAACATCACAGACACGTCGAAAATATTAATTAAAATAAATTTTAATTGCAGAACTACTGAAATTGGCGAAAATCATCAAACTGCATTAAAAGCTAATTATATTTATTTTTAAGTGAGATTAAGTTTTTATTGATGAGTTCTAGCAACCTTAACTACATACCGCAGCACATAATACGACAAGGTACCAATTGCTATTTAGAGGCAGCGGTTTGAACTCCGCCATGTACTAGTATGATTTCAAATTTATAATTGATATGTACGTTTGTTACGGTTAAGGAAAACATCGCGAGGAAACAGCACACGTTTGTGAATTCTTGATAAAAAATTAGTCAGCGTGGTTGACTAAACCCTTACTGCCTTAATTTAGGGTAGTCTCAAGCCCCTTTGGTGGAGACATATATGTGCCATTGAAGATGATAAAGTTCTTGAAATCATATTTGTAAAATTTTATTATTTCGCCTTTTCACAATCACAAAATACGTAGTCTTAGTTATACAGTTTGCTAATAGTTGATAACAATTTATTGTTCGCAATTTACATATTTTATGACGTTTGTATTATTGCGAAGGCTCATTGTGATGAAGAGAGCGTGATGAATTATTATTGTTAAAGTGTTGACCTTTAACTAATTCCAGCCCGCTTCTCTGTCGACAGTAAAATGAACGTGATTAAGACAGTATAAATATTAGTCTTGATCATTGATAAGCTCCCCGTGAATACGCATCATGATTTTGTTTTTAATTATTGTTGGCGTTTCATGCTTAGCGATTTAGAATCTTGTAAAATGTTTGTGTTTATTTTTGTAAAGATTGTAAGGATTAAATTTGTTGGTCCAATGATCTAATTTTTTTATTTGCATCCTCGGACTCTACGTAGTTAAGAAATAACAACGTTGAGTATCCAAGACTCACTATCAAAAAATTGATTTATGGTTACAGTTAAATGTCAATCTAACAATATAAAACATATGGCGTACTTCATGTTGCAACCAGCCTCGTACAGTACTGAATAAATAAAAGTAATAAACAATTTATTAAAAATTAAAATTACTAATTTTTAAAATATCAATTTAAAATAACCTATAGCTCCGCTACCTTCTAAATCTTATGAAAAGTAGGTACTGTTTTTTGTTAAAACATTGATTTGTCGGTATGCTCATTAAATGTATATTTGAAGAGTAATAATATGAAGTGGAGATCACAGAGATAAAGTGCCAATCGATTGCTGCTTTTCTTTTGTATGGCTGACTTGACTGATAATGAAGAAGAAGTTAAACGTCAGTGGACTCTTACCTGAATGATCATTTACTTTATTTTCAAACTCACAGCTATTAACTGGCCCAAATTTAGTCTCATTAAGAGCTGGTGCTAGGAATACAAAACAAAGGAGAAATATATTTAGTAACTAATAGATCTGCAGAACTGTGTATTTACAAAACATAACCGGCAACGAACGCCATCTAACAAAAGTAGGTAACCCGAAACAGTAGTAAGAAAATAACAGCTTTGAACACGTCAAACGATTTTCTTTAGGATTTTTCTGTTATATTTGAACTACAGCTGAATTAAAGAGAAGAAGACACAATGAGAAATATGCTAATTGGTAAAGCGATTTTTGAGATATAGCGAGACTAACAAGCCGTTTTTAATTTCTATATATAAGAAGATATAAGCGGATGAAGAATTATGTATATTAATGTCCTAAATAAACATACAAACATTCTTGAGTTGTGAAGCAATATTCGTACTCATCATGCAGATATCTACACCTACCGAGATCGAACCTGGAACCTCTAACTAAATAAACTTTAAACTGTTCAAAATGAGTAAGCAGTATCGTATATTCGCGATAAGAATACAATTGTTCAATAAATACATTATTTTAATAGACTTTATCAAGCGCTTATTAAACTCTAACGATGTTATAAGTAATCCGGCCATAGTCTTGTCTCGGCTCGATGCGAGCCAAAATGCTAACTCGACTAATAAAAGCTGCACTGCAACCAAATTTAGAAACCAAAGCACGTCCCTACGTAAAGTATTTTACATTTCATTTCCCACAGCTCATAGTGAAAGCAATATTCACGTCATCCGAGATAATTTCCCTTCACATTCTTAGACGCACCCAGTCTGCCTAATGAACTGGCTTATCACACATCTCCTGACCACATCATGGTTACTTTTCAATGCAAAAGGTAAGCGAATAATTTACCCACATCAAGACGGTACGCCATAGTCAATAATTGCATGCTGACCATTACTTTACCGTTAAAATACTCCAAGGGCGCGATCCCACTGTATCGTAACGATATATAGTCGTGTGTAAATACTCGTTTATCTGTTGTTTGTTGTCTCGTTTGTTTGTCTGTTGTGTTCCTTTTTGGAGACCGGTTGCACATCGGCATCTCTCCAAATCGCAGCACACAGTCAGTAGAGAGTGAGAGACGGTATAATCGTGTTAAGACAGGGGACAACTCCGCTGCGCATTTATTTAATATTATTGCAAGTATGCCACTATCATGCTTTCTGAACGTTAATCAACTAATTCCGGACGTACACTGTGCCTGATACTAATATCAGGCATTGTGTGGCCACAGTGATTGAGCTTTGGTGGCTGTGCATTACAGTCGTCGATTCGGGATTGAGCCGCAAGAAGTTTCACCAAGAGATCAGCTTTCTATTGAGGGTTATGAGCCACTGTTCCATCAGAGCATCTCAACAGGGGTAGCGAGGGTTGGCAGAAGTACCAACTCTAAGCTCTCTTGAAAGTCTTGTTGGTAATATTATAGGCTGCTTTCAGTGAGTCTGTTCCTGGATCCCCAAATGCGCCACCTCAAATCCAAGCACGGTATGCCGATCGTACTGATATGATTTCGTCAGCAATAGCAGAAGCGGTGGCGTTCGGATTCTTCTCACTCACGCTACTTCTAAGACGGATATGAAGTAATCTCACATACCATCCCAATCCGCTGACTCGTAGTGCCAGATGCGATGTTTAGCCACCACAGGAACCGGCGGTGACGTTACTGACACTTTGGCAGATAATCCTATTATAGATTAATGTAATTTTCAAATATTAATAAACAATAGAACGTCCTCGCGTTAATTGTTGGTTTGCTAGAAGATATCATTGGTTAGAGATAAGCGCACCTTTGTACGTTTTTCTAGTAAAATTCGTTTGTTTTATTATTTGTCTACAATAAACTCTATCAGTTAGGTAATGGAACTTATGTAGACGCAAAAATAAATAAACCTTAAACTGAATAGAATGAAATATTTTAAAATATATTTTCAGAGTACCAAGGTACAACAAATTATATATTCACACTCCTATTATACTTACCCCAGGTAGGAGTGTGAATATATAATTTGTTTCAAAAACTCAATTCCAGTTATTGCTATATGAGCAGTATATATTATTTATCAGATACACATTTAATAGGCAAGTCTAGTGTATTTAATTTACTTTATTACTTCAGTATAACTTCGCCTAACTACCATCATAATAGCAACGGGACAGTCCTATCACACATCTCACATATTTCCACGTCACGCGCATTGTTCGGGCGCAGCACCTTTGCAAGTTTACATTTTCTGTTGCACGCGTCATGATATTAAAATACGTATGTTTATTCAATGTACTTATACCGTAAGTGGGAGACATAAAATCAGATATATAATAAATTTATAACCCTTAAGAATATATTATACGTAAATAAGAACCATGAAAGCTTAATAAAACATTAAATCGTAAATAAATTATGACACTATGTATATGTATTAGTAAAACTTTTCTTAAGTAAAGTTTCAAAGACACGTTCGTTCTTGTAACTCTAAAGTACTGGGTTCTCTTTTTACCAGCGTTCCTATTGAAATTTAATAAGTAAATAAATTACTCACTTTATTAAAATATCACTTCTAATATAGTTCGTCTAGGAACTATAATATACTTACTACCTACACATATAAAACTAGTTAATTGTGCATAGTACAATCAATACAAGCAAATACGTGACCTCTTGAAGTATAAAATAATTATAAGACTTTTACTATCTATAAAGTCAAATAATCAAAAATATTATTATCATATAAAGACCATTAACTCGTGAGAAAAACTTACACATTTTCTACTGAAATAAATTCTTAATTGGTGTTTTAAATTTGAATTTAAAAATACACAATCTTATGAAGTTTATATATAGATTCTGATCAAAAGCATCCTCACATAAGAGCGTCACCCATCAATTATGAGAAACATCGTCACGCAGGCGTCTGTAAAAGCTTAACAGAAAACAATTACTGGAATGACCAAACAAATACCGCTAATTGAACAAAAAGACTACCGCACATCGCAATCAACCCGTGAATGCTGCAGTATCAACCGCCAGTCAAACCTTCGTCAAGTGACCAATTACAGACACCTGTACGGTCCGATCCGTACCCGGCACTTTGCCAGTTGCCAACAGTGTGCGAGGCAGGTACGGTACAATTATGCTTGTTTATGTGGTTTTTGTATGTGGCTGTAATTACTCTGTTATTGCTATAGGCTAAAATTTAATCGTGATTCAAAAAGTATTATTTATTTTCCAGTTATTTACAAAATCGCTTTCGAAATACTCTATTGTACGTTAAATGAAATCACGGCTTAAATCCATACTCCAGATTTTGGTCCTGGTGCCAAAAATGCCCTGGAGGCCTGTATAATAAGCGACGACAGCGGGAAAATACATCTTTTGTAAATAATGGCTGTCAATGTTGATATTAAAGAAATCCTCCAAATGAGAATCATCTCTAAAGCTTCAAGAATAAGTAAATAACTCCACATTCTTTAGTTAGTACTAATAACTCATCAATGGAAGATTTTAATGAGTTATATTCTCGAGAACACCTCTGCCATCACTTGACCGCTTACGTTACACAATATCCCACCAACGCACTGTTATGCGGATCTCGGTCATTCAATAACTGTTGTTCAAGTGAGAATATAATACTACTTTCATTTTATTTTATGTTAAAATTAATGATTGATTAAGAACACAATCAAAGGGTTCGAATTTGCCTCAAAGGTCGCACTCACCGCTCATAATCTTTCTATTTGATCAGTCAATTGACTCGTAACTTGACTGTAAACAGACAAATCATAATATAGTACAATTTTAAGAAATACTTCTTTGTATAGAAATTGAAATCGTATTTATTAAAGTATACGGCACAGCGAAGTGCATCATATCATTTGTCCAGGCAAGAGAGTTAATGCCCGTAACGCGTGAAGCGGTTCTTTCATTAACCAGGCAAACGAACAAACACACACGCAACGGCACATGCTATTTGTTTACAGTCCACTTTTATTTTGTTGGTGTTAGAAATCTCTGTTTCTCTTTTGTTTTCTTTTTTTTCCTTTTTGTTGAAATGGTATATGCAAATAGTTTACAAATATAAATGTTAAGTTCCTTCCTTCTTAGAAGTTGTTGAGTGTGGTGACTCGCAGGAACACACGAGTTGCAATACGCCTTTGTTTTATTTCCAAGAAAGTAGCCGGTGGGACGAAATAAAAGATAAGATGTGCGGTCCATAAAGATGACGCTTTGTACAGTCACGCACATTAATACGTGTACACATAAACAGTTTGAAGAGCTATTAGTTGGACCAATTAGATTCAAGTTTATCGCTTTCCACGAGTTTGATTCCCGCGTTGTTGATGTAACTGTAGATAATATGGTTCGTATAAAAATTAAATTCCGGTTTTACTAGAAAAGAGGTACTGGTGTATTTTTGGCATTCTGTACTGTTTTCATTCTGTTCTGATAAGAAAACTACATGAACTATATAAAAAGAACTGAAGGATATTCAATGGAACTTTATACACTGATATCAATATAATTAACATAGATAACATTATTGACAATTTAAACATTTCTTTTATAATATTTAAATATAAATACTAACCAATACCAACTTCTCGTACATTTCAATTTTAATTATTTATCAAAATCCTTTAAGTTTCCATGAAAAACGAATATGTTTTCATATATTTTTTAATAATAACAATTGTACAATATAAAATAGTTTATTTTCTGCGTTCATGAGTTCATTGATTTCATTCTGGTTTAAAAAAAACTGATGAATTAATATACGGGGAATTCCCTGAATCATAATCATATAATTCATATAATATAATTTGAAGAAAACTAATTACTATATACATCCCACTACTGGGCCCTAGACTTACTATAATGCATAAACACATGAGGAGTTTTGAGCTGTTATGCCACTACGCTCGACAATACTGGTTTGAATTGCAGTAACTACCAACTGATTAACTTCTCGTGACAAGTGGGAAGGTGGTGGATACTTATTTTTAATATAATTTATGATTTCAGTAAACGACTTTAATAACAAAAAATCAACTTGTAAAAGTCAGTTTCGTTCCTTAGCTCATTATGTGTCAAACGAAAGAATAACCATGTCCAACAGTTATTTAACTAAGGTCTGATGAGGATAGAAATAAATAACACGAAAAAAATGCTAATTCAATTCAAACTCTAAAGTACCTAATTATTTATTTGTAAAAGTGTGTCAAACTCAAGACCACCTACACATCAATTTGCAATGCGATAAAGTGTCAATTTCTCGCGGAGAAAGCTAATTATCACATACACTTATGAATTACGGAGCTTAACTTGAGGCTCTTCCGTGTTTATGTTTATTCCGTTAAATACTTTGAAACTTCAATAAATGTATGAAAACATATCGACTAAATATATAAACTAGATAGAAATTGGGGAGGAACAGGAATACGAGGAATCTCGCTCAGGATATCTCTTTGATTCTTCTTCATGAAATTAGGAATTCGGTAATTGTTGTACGGCTACTACAAAAATGTATATGGAAACGACACAGTAAGACAATTGTAACTCTTAGTCACGGTAAAAAAGTTCTTTTTGCAATTTACAACAAAACTGAATACTTTAATAAGCCATCTCAAGTTGATCATTATTAATATGTCGCAGAATCATCATTTATCAACAACTTCTACCTCATCATTATGAGCCATGAATAAATAAAATCACTTTAAATAATTTATTACAACCATTTAGAAGCTACGTGTGATTATTTCCATTAATCGACGCAGATATAGGCAGTCGCGGAGCAGAAAATTTCCTATTTCTTCCCACATAAGTATTATATTTGCACTTGGAAAATTCTACTGAGTATATTACAATTAAGCATGATCTCTTCTTAGAACTGCCGAATGATTTATTATCAGTAATTATTGGAAACGCTTAGTACCTGTCTACGGTATTCGCTGAATGATATACCAAGTCATACGTTGATCCATCGCTCCTCGAAAGTGGGCACGCCTCCTGATGGATGAGTGAAGACAGGTCTATAGTCCATAGAGCGAACCGCTCTGTACCAATTACGTTAGACTAATAACCATATGCTTAAAATGTCGAAGAAGTCTTGCCGTAGTTTATATAATCGACCGAGCAGTGTAATGGAAATAGATTCCTTACAGATTCAACTCCATTCTGAATAGATTGCTCGCATAAAGAATGGTTCACAGATTCGAAATAAGTACATACTACTAAAACCAGAAACAAACATGTTTCTAGAATGTCCTAATAGCTCTATTAGAAGATAAAGTGAGGCTTAATAGTATAGTACATAAAGACACATTTAGATTTAAAAAATTTCATCCTTGTTTGTGAACTCAACGAGGGTCTAATGTTCGATAAAGATGCAAATATTATTATACTACCCCAACTGTATTATAAATGAGTTAGTTAGTATAAATATTCTAATTAAAAACAGGTATAGAAGCACTTGAATATACCTGAGTATAATTCTCTCAATGAGTATTGAACAAAATGATTAATGACCTCGTGCATTTCACCATCCCTCAATCCAGTATTCCATCTACTCGTGTTATGGAATCCAGCACCTTATATAGGACTCAAATAACAATGCTGCTTCTGCTGATGTAGTTTTATTGGAAATCCACAGAACTTCCATAAAAGAGATTTTATTGAATTCTAGGAGTGGAAAGTTTCTACAAATCGAAAAGTGTCAGCCTTTTTCTAATATTCTGAAAAAAGTCGACGATATATTTAGTAATACAACTACTGCTTTATAAAAGCTCATATTTTTTCAAGTAACTGCAACAACGTTAACCTATATAATAAAATAAGTGTTAACTTATTGGAAATCAGCAAAGCAGTCATGATTGCTTTTTAATTCAAGTGTTTTACGCAACCTGTCGTTTGCTTTAGTGATCAGGCACAGGAATTTCCTGCGAACACGTCTCAAAAGTCACTGTAATGGATTTCTGAAGACACGATGCGCCTGCGCTTACTGTTTATAGGGTTGTTGTTACATTTTCACTAGTTTTTTGTTAAATTTTAAAAAAATTCCATCTACAATAATTTGATTTATTATATCTATATCCCTATCAATCTTAATATTACCTAATCAACCTCTTTAGACTATATCTAAAACCAAGGTAAGACTCACTTATGTGGCTTTATATAATATTTTATATAATAAAAATTACTAACATTTTAGCACAAACATTAGACATAAACGCTCGTTATCGTAATTTTTAGATTGATGAATACATCACAAACACGCCTGCTCAACAAGTGTCCTTAATTTTTATTCAGACCAGATGCAGTATCACAAGACGTAATTATTAATTTAAAATAAAAAAAATCATGTTTTTTTTGAATCTCCATATAATCGATCTAATAATACAGTAGTTAGGTAGCAACTGTACTTTCTGCATCAACATCCAACGAAACAAAAGAATTTAATAAGCACCTATATTAGTGTGTCAACCCTAACAAAACCGCATTCGGTTCACTGTGAACCGTTCACAGCAATTAAGGCGGGAAATCTTAAGGCCTAATGAATGCTACCGCGCTTTTTACGCGGTGACTTATCACGTACTTCAAGTATATGTGTTGAGCTTTGAAGACACGAGCAGTTAGCACTTCAAGGTAAGGACAGAACACTTTGGAATGTTTTATCACATGGTACTGTCTGTTTTCAACACTCGCAAAGATATTTCGAAACAATTTATGGCACTTATAAATTTTGACTGGAATATAATTCAAACCTTCACAGCCGTTAATTGTGAATGAGGCAACTTTCTGATTTCAAACTCATCTGTGCTTGGGAAGGCCCATTTAACATTCCGTTTTGGTTACTTTAACATGAATTTAGTTGCAAATACCGTTTTTTCTTATTGCTATCTAAAAAATGTAGTTTCGTTCAAGTTCCTTTAATATCTTTATCAATGAAGATATTAGCATCTTTAACTGCTGTCATGGGATAATGTTATTATTACCATCACATGAGCTGTCCTCGAGATATAATATATCCATGTGTAATATTTCAATAATCAATAATCATACTTCTAATAATCATCCACCCATCTCAAGCACGAATCGCAACTTATATGATCAAGATAACGCAATTCCTAACGAAGACATTTGCTTAAATTTTACGGTCTATAAACAAATGATGGCCCTAAAAGCAACCGACACTTTCAAATTGAGTGCGAAAAACAACACCTCTCGAACCCAACAAATGACTTAATTGTCGAACAGCTGTGAAAACCACAATTATTTGTCAACAGTTAATGGTTGTTCTGCTAGTAACGCCGCGCCTTCGGACAACAAATGACGTTGCCTGAAGCTATCTGTTTTTAATCACCGGCAGCAAGGAAGTTAACGTTGGTAACGTTTGCCAGTGATTACAAAGCCTTAGGCCACGGAGTTAATTTCTTACTATATTCCAATGATGGATGCAACTTCTTAGCCAGAGCCCACTAGGCTTACACCCAAAAGCCTATTAAAGTTTTCATGACATGTTTATTAGACTTTTTCCAGTTAATATTCTCAGGAAACATCTAGTCATGACTGTTTGGCTGGTAGAAGTAAAATAGTTAATTAGAAATCAGTATTCATTTTAATAGCCGTTTTATATATAAGCAATTTTACTCCGTAATTAAACTCGCGAACTCGGAGAATCTTAAAGAGAACAACTTTAAAATAAAATGATTACGCAGTTTATTCTGAACAACTCAGCCTCAAGGAAGAGGCAAATTGAAATACTGACAAAAAGGAAATTGCACTATGCAATATCTATTATTTAGATTCTCCATACAGACGAAGAGACCATTAAAAATAATGAAAGAACTTTGTTGATGTCATTACGGAGACGTAAGTAGACACAGTCGCACGCCCCGAGGGTCCTAGCCTGCTTCTTATTACTAGCCACAAACAGCACAAAACTAATATGTTTTCCGGCATGACACACGTCCTTGCTTATTTACTTGAAGCCACAAATCATCAGTCTCGAGTCTTACAAATTAACAAGAACCCCACCCCATAAATTAATACTTACTTAAAGCACCTTTGCTAACGGGCGAAACATTCAAATCAGAAGACTTCACAGGTCTACCAAGAAAATACTGGATTGGCTACCTTCCCCAATTGATGGTCATATACTATCTGTTGTGAAACTTGCGAACTAACAAGATCGGCAAAAACCTTATTAAATTTATCGCCGACATCAGCAAATGTAAATTTATTAAGAGGAATGTTGCATTCGGATAATTACATACCGGGAACTGTGCAATGATCCTCTTCGACTTTATGAACCTATACGATTACTACTTCGTATTTAGTTACTTACCACATATCTCGAGGTGACTTTTGACCCTCACCGCCGACTCGAGCCGACAGATCATAAAATGTAACAATAACTATTCTATCTCGGAATCTAATCCGTCCCGAGCTTCGGCAACTTCATTCTCTGAAAGCTTTCTCTAAAGTTCAACTTTCCTGTGTGAACGCTATCAGGCCTACAGCGTTATTCCCATATAGCATTCTGTATCAGCAATTAACTAATACGAACACATTGTCTCCTCTGGGTTCATTTAAGTCTATCTTGTAAAATCAGGAAAGAAATACGATTTAACACTTAGCCTCAGCTTTCGTAACAAGAAATATTATGACTAACAGGCCTTTTAGTAACAAACGACTCGGCCAATTGTTTATTTGTGCTGAGATAACAATATTTATTGCAGTTTTGATCTTTTATCATGGCAGCAGAAGTTGCCCAACACTCTTCTTGTAAATAAGCCCAAGTTTTCCGTTATAAACTAGGTTCGATGGGCCCATCTTTGAGGTGGGCTCTAAGGTCTACACGTACACAACGTCCGTACCAGTTGATGATAAAGTATCTATTGTTAATACCTCCAATGGTCATAGACTACGCATGCCATTGCGACCTGCTAGAATGCCAATTTCTACAACCAATTGCCGGTTGCTGTGATTATTAATGACTCGCGTTAATATCTCCGCTCCTGTAATAATTTGTTATTTCCTTTTGACTTGTTAATTATTATTTATTTATCCTGCGGCATCGGCCACGACAATAACAAGGACATGCAGCTTACGATTACAAATAAATTGAAGTTAAATATTGTAACTCAATTCTATTATATATTACTTTTGAATTTCAATCAACAAGTATGTTCGTAGAGTTTTGTTGCTTACAATTTCTATATTGTAAATAGCATCTTAATTTATAGCAGCAATAAATTTTCATAATTTAATACTATCAATCAAAAATTTCAAGAGTCATTATAATTTACGGAAATTTTGTATAATTAAAGGACACAATCTAAAGCTTGCAAAATTTAATCTGAATAAACTTCCTAGAACTAAATGCTAAAATAGCATCTAATTGAATAGTTTACAATATTAGTTGCTAGCTTTGACAGCGTAATACAGATAATTACAACATAAATCTGTACGTGGCTCAAGAAATCTCTAAGATCGTTAGCAATTCTGCAAAAGCAATATCTTCAATATTTATCTTACAGTTTTATAGTTTATATATAGTCACATATTCAGCTCACGTACCAGATTAGAATTAATAGCAAGTGTTAGTATCAAACGTACCAATGAAAAAATATTTTAATATCGTTTAAAATATGATCTATTTTTCTTTTTCGGATGTTGTAATATGTAATAGCAATCACGACCATGTTATTCACAAACTGCTACCGAAGTATGGACTATTTAGATCATATTCATTTGACTAACGATGTCGGTCTCGACTCAAATAACTTTTGGTTATCTTATAAAAGTTCAAGACCTATTAAAATCGGCTTTCGTAACAATTTTCTATGCCTTTCAAATACACCATCCACCGTATTACAAAACATTGCTTTATTTGGCTTCAGCCTGGTGAATCCTGTCTACTTGACTACTTTACTTTGGTGTGTTAAACCAAGGCTTACTTTGAATTATGTTTTACAATTTTCGAACTTAAAGGACAGCTTCATTTTTCACTAACACTTATCGCTTTAAAAATACATTTATATTTACAACTGGTAAACTAACATCTTTATGGCGACTTATCTTATCAATTCCTATAATAATGTTTGGGCCATGACAATTTTGCTGGTCCAATGTGGTTTGGTGGCTGGAAGCGATTGTTTGAATCACGAAGGAGGTCAAGATAAAAAATTTTGAGTAGCCCACCCAGGGTCCCACTATAGCAAAAATCGTTTGTTTTCGTAATCGAAAACAAAGCGCTAAAACACTAAACCAACGAGCTTCTCTACCTTCTACAAACTGAAATATAATAAATGTAACTGTGACATTTTAAATTTGATTTGTGTTTATTACAGATTACATCCTGGTTACTCTGACAGCAGATAGCAAGCTGACCTTTAGCCAGGTACATATAACTAAGCTTTAATCGCATTGAAATATTGATATTAGACCGTAAATTTCATTCTAATGAGACAAGCCACGCCGCGTGAACATTATCAAACCTCAACCGTCGTGTCTTGACGGCAGATTATTGAGACTGAACTAACAAGATAGTCGGTGTTGCAATCACTTAAAGAGCTATCAATTTGTAGTATTTACAAAGTTTTTGTGTAACACAATGTGACTAACGAGACGTTGAGTGCCAGTGCCAACTGTAGTCATCTCGAAATACTCGAAAAAATATGTTTGCGTCTGTCATTTGAATAACTTTTTATACGCATTTTGGTACTAAAATTGACGCAACTTATTGTTAAAGGTATATGTAATTTAAACAGATTAAAAATTAACGATTCCAATTTTGGCAGTTTTTTGAATAGATAAATTTAAAAAAACACTCTTGCTATGTCAAGTAGTGTTCGCTAATTATTGAATAATTACTACAAAACATTTTTTTATATAGGTGGCACCTTTTAACTGAGATATTGTTAATCTACTAACAATGTGATGTCAGTATTTAAATTACATTGTTAAGAATGTTTGCAATATACTTTTTAGGTAAGTATTTATTAATATGTTTAATGTTAACAACTTGCTTTGCAAGGAAGAGGTATGTGAAATAAGGAACAGAAGCTCACACCAAAACGCCACAAACCGAACAGCACCTCTCTCTTCAACCCGAACAATAAATTAAGATGAAACTAGAAATATCAAGATACGAATATAAGCCACACCCAAAAGCGTAACACATTACTAAAGTTTAAAATAAGTTAACTGTTTGCCGTCGTTCAAGCCGTCGATTAGCATCAAATCACACTCACAGTCGGTGTAAAGTGGTCTCAACTGAATCAACATACTTTCCGTCGTTAAAACACGAACATATGGAATCTCGGTTCGAATTTATGAAGAATTCACACAATACGCTAACTAATATGTTCCGTATCGTGTAATAAAGCCAAGACTCCACATGTGCAGCATCAATAGAACCTGTGTCATTCATTCTTCGCGAGCCTCTTAAAGACTGCAATACACGTAAAGTCGCAAAAATTTGGTAACCACTTATTTATTTCCCGTGCAGCAGTGATTGACTTAGAAGCTTGGTTGCGTAGATGTTCAAATGCTTTTGTTTCGATAACTAATACAAAGCAATTTTTGCCCTGGATGGGTCAATCAAAACATGTTGTATCAATCTCCTTCGTTTGATACGACAAACACGAAAAGACACGTAAAGCTTTGGTCCCGGTTGATACGGAAGCCGTAGACTCCGGATACACCAAGCCGTATTAGGCCAGCGTGTTGGTGGACTCTTCGTGATTCTCCTATGACAAAGGTCCTTGCCCAGCATTAGGACGTATATACACGGTTCATGATGATTGTAATTTTTATTACCGTTATATAGTCAGATTATTAAAAACTCGGTGGCTTGTTTATTATATTTATTTTTAGTTATACTTTACGCACGTATCAAGCACGTCACTGCTATGCCCAGATGCCTCATTTGTCTCTGTAAAGTTGCAACATACCTTGACCAGCGACAGAGCATCCACACTTTAGTTATGCTGCGGACCGAGGCAGCTACTAGCATTTTACCTCTAATAGGGCCCCGCCTTAAGGAAACAATTTTAATACCCAGCTTTAGACTTGCAAGTGGTTTTGAATTATCAACAACAATAGGTTTTTTATTAACAACGTGTCACAGATCACATTACAAACTAACCTTTAAATATTCTTTAATAAGATTGCCAACAGTGTCAGCATTCAGGTAATCCATGCTAACCTTTGTCGTTGCCTAGGGCGTACTTACCTTATTCTATCTTTGAGATAATAAATTGAATATCTAGCCAATAGCCGGAGGCAGTGTTTAGCAACGCCATGGAACGTCACCTATATTATATCTAAAGCACTGACACACTATCCGAGATCGGACGTCCGATACAAACTTCAGTCTTCATCAACTTTAGCTTACTTTAGAAAAGTGAATGTAATTTATATTGTGTTTGAACCAGATTGATTAAACAGCGTCTTTCTGTCTATCTGTTCGCGATAAACTCTGTAACTACTGCATAGATTTTCATGCAGTTTACAACAATAGATATATTAATTCATACGGAAGGTTTGGATATAAATTATGTTATGCCAGTATGTTATAAAACATGTAACTATTAATCTTAGTAAGTTACACTTACTAGAAAGCTTTTCAATTGATTACCTATTTACATGAAACACGACAGGAAATATAAAAACAGGTGTACAACTTTGGTGGAATATAAAACATAAAATAAGTCTCTGGACGCACGCCTTATAAGACAAACATAATATTTTGAAAAAATAAATATCGTTACACACCAAAATTCTACAAGTTACTTAAACACAAATACAGAATTGGTCCGATACCTCTCAAAAAGTTTAGGACTTGTGAAATATATCTGTGGGTATGCACAACGCTTTACTTATGTTCTGATGGTACGAGTACGATTGGAATCGTGTTTAACGGGTTCCATTTTATAGTGCTTAAGTATTACGTGTGTTCATACTTCATAATAAATCGTGATTGCTTTCTAAATGTGATCAAAGTAATCAATGATTCCGGTAATAACGAACAAATCGAACGTGGACGTGCACCGGGTGCTTTTAAATGGATACGGTTATACACGGTACATTAGTGTTGTTTTACAATTGTGTCAAATAGCTGCCAATAAAATATTCCTTTATATTAAAAGGTTGGGGAAAAAGGTTCTTCGCATTTTAGATAAAAGTTCTAGACTTTTTTTAAAAAAAAATTACATTGAATTACAGTATACATGTGCCATTTTGTTCGTAGACTTTCTGCCATCTTGTAGATAGATGATCCCGTTGCTATGGAAATTTTGACATTTTTATCAAAAAAACGCAACAAGTAGTTTTGGCAGTCCTCTATTGATTTTAACCTGACACTGCCTAAAGAATTCTGAAGAGACCGAAACAGGTGGAAATCTGAAGGTGCAGTCAGGGCTATATGGTGGATGCATTAACACCTTCCAGCCAAACTCTCTTAATTTTTGCTGAGTGGCTAAATATGAATGGGGTCTAGCGTTATCGTGATGAAAGACCACCCTCATTCTATTAATCTATTTCGACCGCTTTCTCAACTTCTTGCTTTAATCCCATCACTTGTTGGCAGTAAAGATCCGAATCGATGGTTCAGCCCGGCGGTAACAGCTCATAACTTCCAATTTAAAATGTATCTAATTTCTTCATTCTATTCGCTCATTTTGACAGAAAGAAAAACAAATGAAAAATAATGGGAAACAAATTTTCCTAATTGGATTCTTTTTTTGAAATGTTACCTTTTTAATGTCATGAAAACCAGCCAGATAGAAATAGGACAGCCAAAGATATTTTTTAACAAATTTTTAAATACTATATGCAAACAGAATTATTCCCCGACCTAAAATTTTGTTGTCAGTGTTAGGAACTACATACAATTGCCTACGTTTTCTTTTACAACAGCTACTTTCATAAAGCCTTATTCGATAGATTATTGAACAATTATAAGGATTTATTTATGCATTGTATTATTATTTTATTTATACATTTACAAAGCAGATAGATCAAAAAAAGTCCATATCAAATATACACGTGGTATATGGAGCGTGTAGCTCATTTCGATTTTATCTGTGGTCTTGTCACATTTCTTTTTATTGATTGTTTTTGTGGCTACTTTTCCCATAGTATTATACAATTTCAGAATTTTGATTACTTCCGCCAACTTCAAAAACGAGCCATTCTTGTGTATTTACTTGTTTGTTTTACCACAATCAGTTAGTTTTACGAAAAGAAATTTAAAATATATGAAAACATTTTGGTCATGATAGTTAAAAACATCTTAAAGAACCAACTTTATAAGAATTTCAATTTTTTTGTAATTTCCAATATTATTCATTTTTTTATATTTTGTTTCAAGTAGTCATAGGTAGATTAATTTAGGGCACGCGGTAAATTAGAGCACTTGTGAACGCTAAATATTGTAAATAGTATCAGTATGATTATACAGAAAATCAGTAATAAAGTCTACAACTTTATCGTTACTGCTCGCAGATTATCTGATGTGATTGAATTAGTTGCCTAGTACAAAGTTATACGAACTTACGACACCAAAATATTAATACGAACGAAACAAAAGGTCAATCGATTCAACTAATAACGGCATTTAGCCGCACCTAATAGAGGTAATATCTCGATAAAATCGTCTTGGTAAAATTTTACGACGATTATAACTAACACACCGTGAAGTTTATATTTAACGATCAAAATAATTCTCGCTGCTTCATTATCGCCGGGAGAGTTTATTTCTTTTTAGATTACTGAAGCCGAATCAAACCAAGGTAATAATTGCTGACGTCAAATAAATTTATAGACATAACGAAAATAAACAGTCCCTTCGAATCTGGGTATCTGAGTATTCTTAAAATGTACTGCAAAATAATTATTGTACAATAGATACGTGTGTGATAGATACTCCTCAAATACTTAACTTCTTTTAATGGCGCTATCGGTGCTAAATGTTACGTTAATATAAAAAAGAATCAATTCATTATCTCTCCGTCTGTCAAGCAAGCGTTTAATGCTATTAATACATTCCATTCAACTAGTGCGTAAAAGACTGCGTGAACTAAATATACTGCAGATTAGATTTAGACCGGTCATTACAGTGTCTATAACACAACAGTGACTAGGAACACATCTAGTCCTATCAGAGCCGGTGAGTTAGCTTAATCTGGGGATCAGGGACAACAGATTAACTCAGAACAATTCTGTGGAATCCCAAAGAACATGACGCATGGTCATGTTCTTTGGGATTCAAAAGTAAACTACTGCAAGAATTCTTTGAACAGCGGCTAAGGACGCCTGGTTGAATCATTTAAAGTGGAATACAAGGCTACTATAGCAAACGCTCTGAAGAACAAATAAAGCTCAGCAGAAGCATGAGTGCATTGATTAGACCTTTGACACGACACTGAAAACTAAACTACACTTATTCAATATGAGATTAAACGATTCTGATGTTTGTAGGTACTGTGAATAGAACCTCTCATCCATAAACGAAACCTTCATCTGGAGAGACACATAATTTAAAATGAAATTAAATCCCTTGTGGCAGGAAAGCTAAATGATTCATGCTACTCATAATATAATATAACAACAGGGGTTATCCTGATAAAGGTGACTATAGTCATTAATTCATTTGTTTCGAATAATTATGTTGATGTGATTTTGGTAACTATTTCACTAAATGTAATTTTTTTAATTAAAAATTATTTAGAAGTTGGTTCATTTATGATACGGTATTTGAATGAATTTTTACGAATCGATTGCCTTTCCTTCATATTGTTACAACCACAGATTAATAACTAAAACTAAAACTACCATTTTACGGTGAAGTCAAATTAACATTTTGCTAAATAGCTGTTTCTTATCTACAATTGAGTAAATAAAATATAACTTAAAAATACTCTTAACGGTTGGTTCATACATAAACCTTTTAGAAATTATATTTTAAGTAATTACTATACGTTATCATCATTACCTCTTACCCATTGTCTTTATTGCAGACAATTAGTATTTTCGATTACATTGCCGTCATGGAAGTAAATAGTTGATCAATGAGTCGCGTCAAGGTGTAGCAAGTATTGGTATGTTCCGAACCTACCAGTCTTCTCATAGCCAACCAGTATAATATGTTACTCGAATCAGCTGCATCTAAATTTTATTGACTTTCCATTGCTGCGTGACAAGAGTAAATATCACAATGAGGTTTCAATAAGCAAATATGTTGTAGAGAGAGAGAAAGGTAGATGATGTCTATGATTTTAGATTTCGTTTTTGTTGTAGAGGTTCGAAATATACTTATAATACCGTTTAGTGTTCCACCAAGTCGTCGCGATGCCGCACTCCTGCACTTCAAGCGCTTGCATTATTCAAAACCACTCACGAGGCAATGTCACATTATACAGTACAGTCCTTAACGCCTCCTCCACCGTATTAGGAATACCGGAGAACTAACAATGTCGTACCTATTACATGACAAATTGCAACTATTAACGGACAGCCGCTGCATTTGGTTTGTGCCCGCTCATAATTATGGATTCTTAATTTGCGTCGCGGAAACATGGCTGGCTTTTCACTGTTTAGGAAGCCAAAGTTGAGTTAAGCAGCTATGGTATGTCGGAGCCCGTGGAGAGGCTCGCGTGACGTTTGTTAAGTAATGGCAGAAGAGCCGAAGACCGTTATTGCTTTGTTTAGCGGACTGGCTAGGAACCTTTGAATAAAGTATGTGTACTTTATATGGTAACAGTAAATTATCTGCCCTTCTTTCATTTTATTTAAATAAAAAAAAGGATAGAAGAACGACATTCTGACGTTATTTTATCCTTTTTAATACATACACTTTGACCATTATAAGCGGCATGTTTCAGACGATGTACAGGCGTCAACCGACCGCTTTTATCACCCACTCTTGTAGATCACGTACCTGTTTCAACAAAAATCGTCCGCTGGTGTCAGTTTTCGAGCACTAAGTCATTTGTAAGCCTAAACAAGCCTAGTCTATCTCTGCACCTACTTTTACACTCATCATATATATATACAGTGTGTTTTGACAATGGCTAATGTAGTTGAAATAAGCAATCTTTAGAACTCGGCTCTTGACTCTACTAAGTTTAAAATTGTCCCTACTCAATCTTACTTTGTTTTTTTGTTTATATGCTATACCTATATAACTATAACAAAAACATGACTTGTTTATCTGACGATTCAAGTTTGGTAAGCCCTTACGGTGTAGACAAAAGGACACAAAGTGCTAAAAGGGACACAAATTCGCGTTCATCAAACTCTACAATGGGTGGGCTTAATGGACCATTACAACTAGGGGAATGTCACAGAGAAACGGGTTGAAGTGGACACGGCATGCATTTCCTTATTCGACGAATGTTTTGCGATTGCCACAATGTATAGGCTGTAGGTAGTCTTACTTACTTACTTTTATGGAACAGAAAAAGTACTTACTCATTTTTATATGTATCTACTTAACGAACATGACATTGTCATCAAGTAAAATAAGGTTCTTCGTAATATTTACAAAAAAGAAACTAAATTATATTTTATGGAAACTGCACAGAAAACGCCCATTTTTTATAAACTCTTTTAACACGTTATCAGACAGTCCTGAGAAGAAGAGTAGTGCGAAATGAGATAATAATTCCGATACATTGTGAAGTATTTGTTGGTTTTAAAGACTACAGTGACATGAGATTCGTATTCTACTCGTCTGTTAGGCTACTGTTTTTTTTAAATCCATATATTTTACAGTCAGTCGATATTTTAGCTTTATTAGTTTATATACTAAGTTCATGTTTCTGTTGACTAAATTATTTGATTGTACCAAAATGGTAATTAATACTCTGGTATGATTTCAATTGGATATTAATTCTTTTCGAATATTTATGGTTTATGCATGGTGGATTAAAACAATACTATTTTATTCTTAAAACAATAAACGACTCTTCGAGATGGCTGATATCTAGCAGTTGGTACAATCGCGGCGACAAAATATTACCTATTACAATTATTTTAAAATATTATATTAATTATTATTATTATATTTTTTAAATTTATATTTCAATTGATATTGATATACAAACTTTGCAGAGACAACAATACGAGTTAAATTTACAACATTTACAATCATAGTTCATCAAAATATTTGAAATTATAAAATACCTAATATTGGATTTTATCGTTTCATAATATTTCTATATATCAATACAGCCGATATTTATATGCTGTATTGATTTAACAAAGCATCGTTGGTCGCCTCAAAACTGTATATGTTTATAACACATATACATTTAAATTGGTATTTACTTCACAGTTTACACCGTAAGACGTAAGAGGTACAGTATGTTGCAGCTACCGACTTTCAAGTTCCATTCAACAATCAGTCACACCTTCGTATGAATTTATCAACTCATAAACAGTCAGCTGTCTGATAAATTTTTGATCGAGATAAATCGCCAATTCTTATCTTACAGTACAGTTCGGACCAGCGATCGCTTTACTGATTTTCTAATAGGCCATAAATAATTAATTAATCGTGTGAGCCGCATTAGCGAGTGGTTAATGAGCAGTTGCGTGAAGTGGCCTATAAAAACACCGTTTCCAACTACGACTATGGAATTACAAAGCCGACATTATGAGTTTTTCGTACTGTGCAGCGGTAGGTGGCACTGTCACGTCGCATACAAGTGTTACAGCCCTCTAGTGTGCGGAATGTTTTCCTAGTATCTATACAGATAGCTTAAAACTCATGTTAATCTCCACATCTAGATAAACACTAAAAGGAAATAGAAAGAAATTCATCGACGTAAACAGTTAACCGGGCGATGTTACCTTAGGCTCTGGCATGCCTATTACAGTAAATGCCACGACTGTTTCCAAAGCACTGTCTACGTAAATGATTTACACGTTTGTTGTACCTATACATAAGTGTCGTTAATACTGCTAAATAACGTTAATGCGTTCTTTTTATTCGGAAGCACGTTTTGTAAACGAAAAGAAAATTTGCAGATGAAGTTACACTTCTTAGAATATATTAAATATCTGCATGGTAAAACAATACAGATATTACGTGCAGTAAAGGTACAGTACGAGAACACAAAAAAGGAATTTTTACATTACTTTTCTGTCTGTCTCTACGCGATAATCTCCGAAACTGCTGCACAGATATTACGGCAGTTTTGTCTTTAAGGTGCAGCTTTTCCCGAAGTAGAATTAAGGCTTACTTTCATAAAACTATGATATAGGGGCAAAAGGTTATATTGTGTTAAGTAATTTAAGTAGTCATCATTTTCATCACAGCTATGCTATATATGGTTTTTTAGCCGTAAAATCCTTTTTGAGTATCGCGCTCAGAAAAACTGTTTGGGAAAAAAATATAACTGATAATAAACTTTTTGTCAACACAATATAATACTGAATTTCATTTAATTGTTCGTGGCATGCTCCAGAGTAAACTCACGCAGCATCAATCTGGTCTAGGACATCTTTTCTTTCGCGCTTTCAGTTCTGTAAAGACTATACTACCATCTCTCATTTCAGATATTAGTTTTATAGACATATTTGAACTAATTACTTATTATTTACTTATTTTATTGATTTATTTTTTTATATTTGAACTTCTAACGTTTAAAGAACTTGGGTCACTGGAAAGAACTGCGGGACTGATGTGGCAGTACACAGAGCACATTCGCATGAGGACTGACGTCAGTAACGACATATAGGTTCGTGTTGAAGACGTAACATTCCGCCTATCTCATTGTCGCGGGAAGACACTGGATGCAGACACCGCAGTTCCTATAGATTTGGAGAATCATGGGGGTAAGATAAAGATGATAATTTATATTAGTATATTCCATCGAGAGTGAGTGAAAAGGCTGATAATGAAAAGGTGTAGTCCACGCGAGCGAAACCTCGGGCAGAATCTACTAGTCCAGTATATCTACCTATTATTCGCCCTTCTCTGCCTTCGTAGAGCACGCATCTCGCTGCATAATTTCAGAAGTTGTATCCTACGATCGCCGATGGGCTAATAAATGTTCGTACTTCAAACTAGTTCTAAAAATCCACTTTATTATCATTTACCTTTGGAGTTATTTAATGAGCTATATTATGACTTAAGTTAGGGTAAAATGGCTAAATTTCCAAATAAACTTCTGAATGGAGTTGCATACCTCTATACCTACATGAAGCAGTGACGCTTAATTTGGGCTAGTTAATACTGAGTATTTTTAATAAGTATCTAAAGACGTTAACCGTATAAGATTATTTAATTCATACAAAATGTAATTCATATCTGTCTTCTTTATTGACATGATCCAGTTACTCTAACGTATGAAACATTTGTATTAATATTTTTCTGTGGGACATACATGACTCTCGTGTGTACCTTTACAAAGATTCTTAACATTATTAAGCGCCTATCAAGAACTTAAATATCTAGGTTTAAAATTTTTTTGTTTGGAAGAATAACTATCGCGTTAAAACTACTTAAACCAGTTCTGCACCAATGTTGTTATAATGATAAGATTTCTTTATAAGTATCTCTGAAATAACAAACGAATAAGCTTTTTTAAAGACCAGGAGTGGCGATTGATTGCATCTGTCCATTATTATATCCCTTTCACAGGGAACTACGAAATGTTATTCTTGTATATTTTTTGTAGGAATTATCGGTCCAAGCTGCACTTGACTTTATCACGGGACAGCAATACCGTTAAAAATATCAATTTTGCTTCCAAAACAACAATTACTTAGTACTCCCGAACTTACAAGCTTTTAAATATTTTTTGGAACATTTATTTTTCAAAGGGTGTTACGGAGTCTAATTATGTGCACACACACATATAAGGAAGTATAACTCATAATTACTCTCACTCTTTTCATAATTAAATTAAAATAAAATTCTTTATTTTATGGCTCTATCTTCATAACCCTTATCCTTTTTCTATTATATTTTAAAGCGCCGATACCTACCATATTTATATACTAAAAAATTATGTTTAACCCTTTCATGGCCGGATGCCCATTTTTGGTCTTTTTATTAATAAGTCGAGAAATATCCAAAGCATTTCAATAAAGTTGATATCGTTGGATAGATCTTAAAAAAAGAAATTTTTTGATATATAATACACCCCCTCCCTAAAATTTCTTCCCCCCTATTTTTTTTTCAAAATATCCAAAATATGCATTTTTTGTTTATATTATAATATTTTTGTTATTTTTCATCCCTTTACTATTTATGGTATAGTTTTGAAAAAAACATAAGCATTTCATATAAACAAACGTCACCAACGTACAATATTTTTTTATTAATAAATAATATATTATCTTATATAATAAAGTTTTTTGAAGTCATTTTCTTTATTAAAAAAAACACGGCCCCGAAAGGGTTAAGAAAAGACCTTTAATATATTTTCGAATATTTTCAATTCGATGGGCTCACTTAACATAAAAATTCTAATGTGTAATAACTTACTAACTTAAGGCAATTCGTATTTATGGAATGTCTACTACGC
This sequence comes from Acentria ephemerella, assembly GCA_943193645.1. Lineage (NCBI taxonomy): Eukaryota > Metazoa > Arthropoda > Insecta > Lepidoptera > Crambidae > Acentria > Acentria ephemerella. The sequence continues at coordinate 2,899,927 of OW971887.1, forward strand.
CAAAACGCACTGAAAGTGCTTAGAATTAAAAAGAGACCACATTAGTCGATATGTATGTACAATTTAATTATATTAATTAATTAATTGATCAACAAGTTCACATCCACGTTGAACTGCCCGTGGTCCAGGTCACAAGCTACCTGATAGTTCCATTTATCACCAGCTGATGCCATGTGTGTCTTTTTCTGAAAGAAAAATATCTTTATCCAACAGAACCGCTAAACGATAAGCTTCGATTTTATTTATCAATCACTTTCTCCTTGCGATAATTATCATAGACAGACAGGAGACATTTTAAGCTTAACAATGGTTGGGTAAAATTAGTATACACTAGCTTCCTGAAAATATTGTGTGGGTAACACTAGCCACCAACTTATATTATCCCATTTGAAAACTTTAAAAAATATACCTAGAATTGCATATGTGTACATTTTAAATAATTGAGATTAACCGCAAAAGCGTAAATCTCAATTTTAAAATATGATACTCATATTTTTTTGAAAATTGATGACAGTGGTTGACAAACTTACAGTACTTACATTTTTTTAAGACCATATTCACCTTTAATAACTTAATTTAATATTCATTTATTAATTGTACGAAGAATAGTTAACGCATAGCTAAATATCAATAATATACTCACTAATATCTTAACCGCTTGTCTGGTATGTGTATCCCAGCCCACTCTCTCGCCAACAGTAGGTGGATCTATTGGTCCAGAGCTGATTGCCTTTCCCCCCACCTTCCACACAGCCCATAACGCGAAACCGTTAACTGGGCCTATATCTACCTCAGGATCCCTACAGAAATACCACAGGTGAATTATATTTTTATTAAACATAAAAAGACCTTAAATTAAATACTAAACTGGGTTCTTCTGCAAATAAATAAGAAATGTATTATTGCACACATAACTATGCAGCTGAAAAAGGATTCTTATTTCAACGAAATACGTAACGAAATAGAACGCTAGCATTCAATTAACAAAAACATTATTTTTCTTTAACATTGGGAACGAAAAAAATTAATGAGTTACTTTGATTTTACTCGATAAATAGAATTTTCAACAACAACTAAATAGAATTTTCAAATAATCTATTTATTTCAATAGACAATTGTTGGTTTACCATTTTCTGCCATAAATAATAAGTTTTAATAATGTAGTACTGACTGACATAACTTAAAAAATCAAATATTTAAATCAAACCAGAAATTATGTAAAGTGCGAAAATAAATTGATTAAATACTCACGCTAAGTCGCATGTGTCATTAATAGCATAGGTGGCCTTCAAGTCCCTCAAGTCAATATCCAATATCTTCCTGGGCACTCCGCGGCACTTGCACGGGTACTCCCACAATGGCTGAGCTTCGACTTCCATATCGCTTATTATACGGGAACTCTGCAACAAGCAGTCATTTTAACAATTTGCTCAAAGATTAGCCGAGTTATACTTTATATATATACCACTAAATAGATTGGCGAGTGAATATGACAGCCAGATATCGGGTGTATGGCTGGAACTCTTTTACGTCGCTAAATTCGATACATGCGGAGCCGTCCTTATGGACTCCGCCAGTATTGAATTTTTAATCAAAAAACCAAGTAGAATAAGAAACACTTAATTTGTAAAGAAAACTCTGTCCAAACAAGATCAGTATTTTTTTATAAAACCGCGGAAATACGGTTTGTAATACATTACCTTCTTTTTTGATGTTGGTTTAAAATAAAAGTTAATGCCTTAAGATAATATATGATAAAATTTAAGCAAATTTAAGCCTTAAGCTCATAGTGGGTTTTTTGAAATATACAATAGTATAAAACCTACATTTTTACCTTTATATTTATACCTGTAAGATACATGCCTGTTGTAAAATATAACAGTGTGAAAAAAATAGCTTGACTAATCATATATATATACCTCTACAAGATTATCGAAAACTGCCATATCGACGCCTTCACATATTCCCAAAGGAATTCTTATTTTGTGCAAATCTTGAAACTCCACAGGCATCGCCCAAAACTCGCAAGCTTCCGGCGTGATGGATACGTCACTACGGAGTTTGTTTTTAAGTGAATAAATAACATAAGCCAACTTCAAATTCTCCCAGGGAAGTATTGCACTACTAAAATTAGGATCACAAATTATATTTGTGATTTTATTCAATATTTCATCATCAATCACTGATATGGTTTTCACATTAACAATATTATTCTCTTTTATATAATCTTCTAATATCCTTAGATTCATGTTCATGGTTTCAAGAATATAAACTTCCTTCGCACCTTTCTTTGCAGCAGCTAAGCCCAGGAAACTACTTCCATTCAAGTCTAAAACTACAGCATCTTGTGCCATTTCTTCTGCAATTTGATTTAATAACCTTTTGCTCCTTTTTCCATCATTCAAGTAGGACACATGGGTTCTTGACAACACCATATGAACACCACATTCACATACCGGTCGTTGATAGTGTGAGTTCTTTAAATTTTCATCTTCTATATAGAACCATAAAGAGTATTCATCTTGACATGATACCAATGTTACTTCAGAATCTTTGTTTAATAGTGCTTCATGAGGTAAGTAGTAAACGGCTTGCATCCAGTGGTCACGCCATGGTATGCTGTCTTGAGGACGTTCAACTGACATGTCAACATCAGGATGGGACCACCAAGGAGCACAACTTAGGACTATTTTACCTGCAATAATTATAAATGTTTATTAATCGTGATAAAAATATTCTATAGTAATCAAATAAATAACTTAGGTATGTGAAAATTTCAAACTCAGTACAATTGGACTGGCTCATTCGGTTGTACCGTGCCTTAAACATGACCTTTTATTGATATTTTACATTATTGATTATATTTTATAAAGAACAAAAAACAAACCAACTCCAAACATGTAACTGGTTACATTTAACATTACATTTTAGTCCAGCCGTACTCCCTAGACCAGATCAGTAGACCAGGGGTACTCCACTGTCTACATAGCCAGTCGTCCCGAGTTCTAATCCCAGTACGGGCAGATATTGGTAAAACTATTTTTAATATACTAATATATTTCTTATATTTATAAATATATTTCACCAAGCTCTTAATGATATATAAATATATATATGCAAAATCAAATTATTTATATGTGTACCCTAATGTTACATATCGGTCTTAATGTTAAACAATTGATCATTATGGACCCTGTTGGGCACAGATAAATATTTTAGATATGTCTTAGAACGTGGGAAAGGATTTATATAGTGTAAAATAATATGCATGCAAATGTGTATAAATGTTAGCTGAATATGCAAAATTAAATTAAATGTAAAGTTTTAGGAACCCAAAAAAGAAGTAAATTATCTATTACTCTTACTTACTAGATAGACAATAAAAGGTAATTACACAACATTATAAGTCTTGAATATTTTGATATCTGAATTCAGATATTCATGTTTATCACAATAATATATATGTTATAGGGTATACCCTAGCTGGGTTTGGCGCCCGGTACCCCTAGGCTGAATAGCCCATAGCTAGGTGTACTGACCACTCGGCCAGTAGGTAGATAATTATTTTAGTTTGAATAAATAACTACAACTTAATATTGAATTACCTTCAGTATCCATGTTAAGTTCCCACCACATAAATACCATTTGAGCTTGACCTGTGTTAGATACAATAAACTGCTGTTTGACAGTTTTCTTAAAATCTATAGCTGTTTTCCCAGACCAATCATAATAGAACACTGGAATCTGATCAGAGAGCTCCCGAAATGACTGTCGGGGCAATTGGGATAATTGAATGTCATGGACAGCCGCAGAACCAGGGCATTTTTTCATCTAAAAATATTAGTATCTATAAAAAATATTCAGTATATTTTCAATAACTAAATTATAGTATCTAAAAAATTAAGAATTTAATATTATCTATACAGTATTACTTTGAAATGTTGCACAATTTCTAGTGAAAGAGGAACAACTTTATCTATATTATTTTTAATTTTGATATTTTTAGCATTGCATTCACTACTGTATTTTCCTACTTGAACTCAATACTCAATACAATACGAAGTGGTCAATTATTCATAAAATTTTAATGGTGAATGTGAAGCCTAATGAACACCCTTTTGTAAACCCCGCCCAGCTTGTGTTGGTGTCCATATGTTGAAAATGTACCACTACCACATTGTAGTCTATTGGTCTTATATTGGGGGGCGAAATAAGCTTATTACATTTCACTTTATAGTTTTATGTAGTTTTCTTATAGTTAATGTGCATAATTTTCTATGAATGAGATTTAATCATCCACATGCAATATTTTTTATCAAAAATAATAAAAAGTAAATAATAAAAATTTCATTTTATCTGAGATAAATTGAATTCCTTAGTCTGGGTAAATTCAGAAAATTTTGCAACTACACTTATCCCTCGATTTACGCGGTACTCGTTTTACGCGGTACTCGTTTTACGCGGTTTCACTTTTACGCGGTCGGGACACGCGAAAGAACAACCAACGAAAAAGAAAAAACTGATTGAATTAGAATTTAGCAGTGATGAAACGGAATAATAAAATTACAAATTATAATTATGCTTTTAATTATAAACATGTTATAAATTTATGTCGAGCCAATAAAAATTTCTTTCTTAATATATATTTTTTTTTATGCAAATATAAATACATATGTGTACATACAATGTACTCGTTTTACGCGGGTTTCTGGAACCTATCCCCCTACTTTATATAAACTTCAAGTCTCGGTTTACGCGGATTTTTTTTTTCTGGAACCTATCTACCGTTTTTGTATGAACTTGGAGTCTCGATTTACGCGGTTTCGATTTACGCGCTTTCTCTCGGAACGTATCTACCGCGTAAATCGAGGGATGAGTGTAGTTGCAAAGTAACCCACTGGGTATACATGGGACAAGTGAGTTCAACAGCTTAGGCCATAATCTATTTATTACCTTATGTGGACTCTTTAATACAATTTGAAGGTCCTCATCTGCTAAATCATTAAGTTTATTCCACTTTTGTAATGTTGGACATTCTATTACTTGTGCGTAAATAACAGCAGAATCAGGAACTACAATACAATCTTCCACTAGGAGGTGCTTGTGAGCATGGGAGAAGGTTGATAATGCACCTGCAAACACAAAATGATAATGAAAGAATATCTTCTAGAATTATTAACTTACAAATGAAAGCTTGGTACATAATGTGTGAAATTTGCTTGCCTTTACCTGGCAGTACATAGTATTTCTTTTTTTGCTATAATTAATAAACTATTTTTATTTCTGTGATATATGTGAAAGAAATAATTAAGTACCATATTTTGTATACCTTATATCTATTTTGTTTCTATCTATTATCCGTTTATATCTATTCTCTTACCTTCTCCTATTAACTCAGTGTCAAAAACCTCAGTTACCAAAATATTTGCCCTTTGTTTCATATCTCCATCCTCTCCTACAGTGAGCTCTGTAGACCTCTTTGGAATAAGTGTTATTTTATCTGCCACACCATTACGTTCTAATATTTTAAGACAACATTCTGCCATAGGTTTGAATGCTTCACATGCTACAATGGAATCTGCTCCACATTTGGCTGCCATTATTGACAATAATCCTGTTCCTGTGCCTGGAATAAATCAATGAAAAATATTTATTTACACATTAATGATGTAATAATTATTAATGTTATTCACTTTATATTATTTTTTAAATTTATATTTTATAGTGTTATTTTCAGTCTTGTTTACAAAAACCCAAACACATTTAAGTTTCAATACTGTATCTTCAAAGATCTATTGTGACTTCCCACTAAGTAGATCCTTGATTTGGACACTATAAATTTTAAGATCTTCCCAAAATGCTGTGTTAAATAGCTTCACTATGTTATCAGCTCTTCTGTTTGTTTACTAATTCATCTGCTTGTACATTTCTTATGCCACTGGGAGTGATCACACCTCTGAATTAATGTGTTGTTGAGTCCCAGTATATTTAACTAGATATGAAGACTTTGTAAAACTATAAAAACTAATAAAGTGCTCTAGTATACATAATATTATTTTACATGTCTACAATACCATTCTGGTTTCAAAATTTATGAAACTTTACTTGTCTGAGATAGAAAAATTTAATTATTTGGTATTTTTTGAGCCACTATACAATCCTGGGAATTTAAATACACTAACATAATAGTTTTTGTTAAGAGTTGATCAAGAGTGCTCAAACTATAGCAAAACACAATCATAGCTTTATATTTACCTATATCTAAAACATTTGCTTGCTTCCCTTCACTGTGCATCTTTTCGATGGCCAACTGCAAAGCCCTGTAATACTTTTTGTTGCGTTCTGTATCATGTAGCATGTCTGCAAACGCCGACCGAGCGATTTCTTGGTGATAATCGTAGTCTTCATGCTGGACGTCCCACTCAGTACCACCCGTAATAGGGTTACGTTTTTGTGTAAAAACCTGCATTTTCTCTGGCGTTACGGCAAACGAATATTTTAATCTGAAAATATGGCATAACTATTTTATTACTATTTGTCTCTGAAACACCAAATATTAAAACCATAAAAACACCGGCCACAATATTAAATAAATAAAACGTACCTTTTAATTGAAGTGACTACAAGATCACTGAAAAGTTTTATCGTCACGCTAACTTTCATAAGTTCTTAATGATAAAACGCAAAAGTTGTGGTAAAAGAGTATTGAAAATATAAATAACTAAAATAAAAATTTATTCCTGCAGCCAGAACTAACCTTATTTATTAATGTTCTTTTTTTCCAATTATTTGGCCTGGTAACTAAGACTTTTAAGCCATATCTTCATTAATGTAGTTTTTATCTTTATTTATGGCTTCAGGATACTGGTGCAATGTAGCCCTTTGCCCCATGGGGTTTTTGGCGACTACTGGTAGGCCCCGCTATTTTGTTAATGACTTGAGAAAAAAAATGTTGATTAGGAAAAGCGATGTAAGCGATTCTGTTAAAATGTTTTCATAATGATAACGATAAAATGATAAGTAAATAAGAATGAAATCATAAAATGTGGTTAAATAAACGAACTTACCCTACAAATTAAGGAATGGAAATGCAACACTGAAAAATCTCGTACACATACACATACATTATTCATTATATTATACCTTTTTGACATAAAACTACACGAATTTCATGACAAAAACTGCACCATAACACAATATATGAATATTAATTGAATATTTTTAATTTTTTTACAGGATTTTATTCCATTTAGCACGATTTGAAATTATATAATATTCAATTTTCAAACCGTGTTATATCAAAACCGTGTACAAAAAGACCGTGTACAAAAAGACCGTGTAAAAACAGACTTAGGTGTACAGCACCTAACTGACCCCGCCATTACGCGCCAAAAACTCTTTTTCTGTTTAATTCTCCCTATTGTAGGGAAGGCAACGGAAACTAAAGCCCATATAGCCATATCTTATGTGATTATTTCTGGCTCCGGGATACCGGTGTAATGTATCCCTTTGCCCCAAGGAGTTTTTGATTATGATAAAATGATACGAAAATAGAATGTTATGTTACAATGAAATGACGGTGATCATAATAAATGAACTTACCCGATAAATGAATGAATGGAAATGAAATACTGAATAATCTCACGCTAATCACCAATGAACGCTGAATGATGTTTTTCATATATCATCGTCGTTAAGTTTCGGTCAATTTGTACATTTTTGCATTTCTCAGTGTTTTAACTTCACCTGAACGATAAGTTGAGATATTCGTCTTAGTGAGTAATAACACTGAAATTACGATACGAACGCTATTTTAATGTTACTATGGTTTATTTGAGCAACAGTTAAGAAAATTGCCACAATGGTTATGGTTGCGTTCTCGAGCCATTGTATACATTAACAATTGAATAATAAAAGTAAATATAGAATAGTCATGCTAAATGTAATGATCGTGATAGGTTAATACGATTTTGAAAATGGAATGCAATGTTAACGATAACGATGGGATGATACGAAAATAGAATATTATGCTAATAATAACAATGTAATGGAAAATGAGAATGAAAATTACAATTTACAACAAAAAATTGCACTACAATACAATATATGAAATAACTTAAAACGCCCAACCGACTCGCCATTACGCGCCTTTTGTTGGTTTCTTTTTTTAAAAAAAATCCCCTTTACAGGAAAAACAAAAGAAACTGCAGCCCGTACAGCCATTTCTTATGATGTTATTACATTATGATCCGACAGGTCCAATGGCACCGATTGTGGCTTGTTCACACGTAAAACTTAAACCGTACAATTACATCGAAACTGTGCCTCACGAAGCTGGTGGCCCGGTTTCAACACGGATGCCAGCTCCTAGTGCCGGGCTTTATGAATACTCTATGGTGTTAATGATAACGACGAAATTATCCAGAAATAAGAGTGAAATGGTATGGTCTTCATAAAAAAACAAATCCCACAAAATCAAATGTGGAAAATGGAACATTGAAAGATCTCACCAAACGAAAAAATTACTCATTGTAATTTCATCAACGGTACTGAAGCTGAAATGTGTAAAGAGTAAAACATCTACAATGCTTTTATTTGAAATTAGCCACATCGCTTTTGCTTTGTATAATTGTTTCATGATAAATGCTAGGAACAAAGTTAAATCTAAGAAGAAAATTTTTCTAGACACAGATTACTATACATTCTGGTCCTCAGGGTTAAATGTCCTATATTCTTTTTCTTCTTCTTGATTGAAGGATGACGGTCGGTGACTTTTGGAGTTTTGGGAATTGACGTAAAATATATTATTTATGTCCATATCATAAAATTAAGAAATATAAATTTAATATAAATTAATCGAATCAAAACTTACTTATTTTATCAGTTTTAAATCTGTTTGAGAATAAAAATATTATTTTTGAAATGGCAGCTATTTCGTAGATGTCACCAGTTTCGTCTTTCATTACGACGTTTTACTATCATGGCGGCCGCCGTCGGTAGGATTTGTGGGGCACGTCTTTTGAGAAATTCTGGCATAGTTGGTCCCCAGGTACTGAAAAAATGATAAACTGTTAATTGAGTTCTATATATTATTCATTACTGTCATATGTGTTATCCTCAAGTTATCCTAAACTAAGTTTAGGAGTAAGAAGGTTGATCAGTCAGCGAGTGTATTTTATAGCTTTTCACGCGTTTCTGGTAGTCTGAACTAATATATACTATAAAGTGAAGATGTGTCATACCTGATATGTCTTAATAATGTTCCAAGTGTAGAAAAAATAATCATGGGCAAGTGATAACCTATCCTGCATTATGTAACAAGTTCAGAAATTTAACGAAGAACGTCCATTGCAGGTATGTCAGCTGTCCACCAGTGCTCAGGGATGGACTAGGAGTAGGAAATTGGTGAGTGAACTTGAATTTAAATATATTGTAGAAAAATCTCACCCTGTCATTGTTAAAAAGAATTAAAATATTACAAATATATTTTTTGCATTTTGGAGGTTGTTATTTATTTGAATTATATGACAAATTAAACATACATATAACATACATACAGGAGACTATCGAACAAAGAAATTAAAAATCGGCTGCTGAAAAACTTTTAAATTATAGTTTTAAATACTTGTCATCAATACATGAAACCTGTCTGTTACATAAAAAAATATTTTGTGTATTTTCATATTTCTAGTTACTCTCCACCTTAGGAGTGGTGGGAGGAGGTGTGGGTGCACTGCTGTTTGCATTGGAACAGTCTGTACAGGCATCAGGCAGTGAAGCGCATGCCCCACATCAGCCATGGAATCATGATGGCTGGTTCAAATCTTATGACCATGCTAGGTGAGATGTAATACATTAGGCTCAATGAAGTAGCTGACAGAATTGACAATTTCTCTTTTCTAAGAGTGAGTTCATAAGTATAACTCAGTAATTGTTTTGCTATATCATATGTCAATAAGGATGTCTGAAAAAATATATCAATTTAATTATATTAACAAATGTTAAGCACCTTTTATGTTACTATGATACTTAATTGCATTATAATTGAGTAGTTTATTACCAATTTAAATATATTGAAAAAAAATTATCAAAAAATCCTATTTTAAATTATTTTACAAAAAATGGTTAGTTTATAATTACTTTTCAAGATGCATAACTACTACCCAAAATTACACAAATTATAATATTAAATAAATCCAACAATTAGCCAGTGAATGATTATATACTGTAGGCATTAGTAATAATCATTATATAAAGCCTAGTTGTTTTGTAACATTAATTGGAATGACATTTTAAATTTTCAAAAAGAGACAAATCATTCTGCAAATAACTATAATATACAAGGTTCATATAATGATTATGATTATATTTATTATTATTATTTATTTTTCTGTTATTTACTCTACTCTTTCCATTCTTAGTGTACGTCGTGGATATGAAGTTTACAAACAGGTGTGCAAGGCATGTCACTCATTGCAGTACATCGCATTTAGAAACTTGGTGAACGTGACCCACACTGAAGAAGAGGCCAAAGCAGAAGCAGCAGAGGTTGGTAGTAGAGATTTCTTGGTTATAAATCCATCTCACTCACTTAAAATCCCAAAAATTTGTATATAATTTTCTATATATGATAGTATATTTGAATAATGATTTGTCAAGTCAAAGACTAAATATAGATTAATTTAAATTTTTATTAAATACATAATTTTTCATTCAACATTGTAGGTTATGGTTAAAGATGGCCCAGATGAGGAAGGAAATTATTTTGAAAGGCCCGGAAAACTCTCCGACTACTTCCCATCACCATACCCTAATGAAAATGCTGCCCGAGCTGCTAATAATGGTAACATTACATTAATAGTTATTTTTAATGCAGGATTGCAATCCTTATTTTATTATGCAAAACTTTTATTGTGTAAATTATAATAAAATCTCATAAACATTATTGAAGTAAGAGAACAGGAAAGATCATAAATTGTATGTTCTTATTATAAAAGAAATTTCTACAAACTCCAATTTTCGGTGAATGATAAATATGAAATCTATTTACATGTTATATCATTTTAAATTAGCAATTTATAAATGTTAAATAAATATTAGTCTCTCATCTCTGGTTGACTAGTATAAATTGGCTTTAAGTACCTTTATTATATACAATAAAGTATATATAAATTAGATGGCTGATAGTTTTAGTATAGTAAAAAAAAATAACGCACTACTAGCCTCTGCCTGCTGATGGCCCATGATTTTCAAAGATTCATTTGAAACAAACAAGTACTTTCACTCCCTAAATCAAATAAGAGCATTTCACTGCAGGACTTCTGTTGCTTGCAACCAGATACCAGATCGTAATTCCTCCTATTTAAAGGCCCATCAACGCTGTATCTCCCAATATAAGGCTGCAATGGCATTACCTTTTTGCACCTACAGCTTTTAGTCCTCTTGCAATGTGATTTGCCACTTAATAAATAACACTTGTACAACATAAGTAATAACCTCTTGCACAGCTTTATTTATACATGATAGAGACTGGTAATCTTCGAAATCCAGTATAATGTACTTGTGATTTCTTATTGACAAGCAATTTTTATTGATTATTCTTTTTTAACTTCTTCCTACAGCACGAGACACAAAATTGTTTTGCTTTTAACATAACCATTTAGCATTGCTGTTAAAGAAAAATTACTTTTCTAACTGACAATCTAATTTTGATGAAACAAAGCCTAGATGTTGTTTCCATGACCTATTCGGTTGATCTCCGAATGGGTCATAGGATGGTATGGCGAAAGTTTCTTTGTTTTCGTTATCGAAAACATCGTACTTGATCCACTACGCCAACATCGGATGTCGATCCTAAAATATAGGCTATGACATATATTTGTTAGCCATCATTTCATTACCTTTTGAATTTGTATTACAGATCATTACACAACAACCTTTGACAACAATATTTATTTACTAGTAAATCTTTACATCAAAAATTTGAAGTAATATAATAATGAAATCAATTCATTAAAGTTCTCTTCAATTTTAATTGCCATTAATAATTAATTGTCCTATTTTTATTAATTGTTATTTGATTTGTTTTTTTTCCAATCCATACAAATGTCACTTTAAGTGAAGTGACTGACGTCTATGCCATCACAATACAATTATTATTAACATTGCCTATCCTATATTTATTTTAATCTAATACTATGTTAACATGTGCTTCTGTAAACAGATTTGTTGCAAGTTTTGTCTAAATTGTGCTTTAATAATATTTTTTTATATTAGTATATACTTCCAAACTTTTCGCGTCGTTATATAGGCCTCCTCCATTTGTACAATGCACTCTGTCCTCTGGAACCCTTGACCAATAGTGACTTAAATTTAGAAGTATTTGTCTTCCCATTTTTTTTTAGAGCGCCTTTGTTTTCTTTGCCATCTTGGAGTTATAATAGAGAAACTTGCTTGCTCCAATTGTTACTTATACATTGCAACATGTATCCTGTTTAGCTCTATTTTTGATGGTAAATATGGGTCATGTAGGATTGTGTTTATCTCCACACTATTGATAACATTGTGCCATTATTTGAATATAATTTGTAAGTGATAATATTCAAAAATGCAAGTTTATCACAATGACCTTTGCATTGGTAGCATTATAGAATTTTTTGAATTTAAAATTTATTGCACAATAATAATGTTAGTTGGGCGGTCTTATTTGAATTTCTGGAAGAGATCGCTAATTAACTGTAAGACTGCCTGTGTAAAATGTCTGTAAAATTGTCTGTATTTATAATTCATGGTGGAAAATAATGCATATTCATTAGCTGTTTTTCTAATACCTATCCAAAGGGTTGAAATCAGAAAAAGTAAGTGTGTCAGCACACAATCGATTTTGTGACCAAATCTAGTAGTTTGTGTACTGTTACAGTCTTGTTGCAGCAGTTTATTATTATCATGTTACAGTTATAAAAATGCATTGTGGAACATTTTGTACATGTCAAGCCTTTCCAAGACACGTTTTCAATAAAACATGCCATGAAGAAAATAAATTCATATGAATCATTATTGATACATTCATATTAATTATTTTATTACTATTTAACGAACCACTTGCCCTGCATGTTTGACTAAGGCCTATTCGGCCTAATTTAGGGTAGTCTCAAGATCCTCGCTAGGGACGTATATCAGCTGCTGATGATTTTTAATATAAACATTTCTAAATACAATAAAAGCACAAATGTTTATTGTATTTTAATACGATAAAGCATCAAAAAAATAAACTTGATTATGTTTGTAAGGTGCCTATCCCCCGGATCTGTCGCTGATCTGCGCGGCGCGTAAGGGCGGCGAAGACTACCTGTTCTCACTACTCACTGGCTACATGGACCCGCCTGCCGGCATTGCACTTAGAGAGGGACAAAACTACAACCCCTACTTCCCTGGTGGAGCCATCTCTATGGCTCAAGCTTTGTATGACGAGGTCAGTTCACTTGAAATAAAAATGCTTTGTAACCCAATTGCCATAATAATCAATAAAAAATTAAATTGATGAGATGAAACTCAGCTGCGATCATAATCGTTTTTCGTATCGACAAAACAGCTTAAAAATAATGAATTCTACAAAACATAATCTGTTAAATTTGTTCAAGAAACTGCCTTATCCAATTATAAGGTAGAATTTTGTTCATCAATAGATCAATGCTCGGACGGCTAAATTATGAATGAATTATAAAATCTGATATTGTATACTTTTTGACTCTGAAGCTCATATTTTTCGTGTTCAAGAATGTCCTTATTAATGTCAATAATTGTTATTGGGGTTGACATCAGACTGATATTGTATTAAACTGCATCTTTATCACGATAATTAGGTAACAAATGTGAAAAAGTTTCTACCTGGAAAAAGTTGACTAATGCATGTATTATCGTGGTGGCTCTATGTAAAACCAAAATCTAGACAAAACCATATGGTTCTTCTAACTGTAAAAGGTTAAAAAATAAGCTTCGTGTGTGTTTATGTAAGTTTTTTAAATTTTAACGGGGCAGTTCTTGGCCTTCATCTCACCAGATGGTTAGTTATGATAAGGCCAAAGACGGAAGCAAACTACACCTGGATTCCTCTACCACAGAGGAACTGGCTATCTTACCTCCAACTGCCAGAGCACAATATTGTTATGGTTCATTATTGTTATGGTAGCAGACTTAAGTAAGATAGTGGTAGCCAGGCGAAATATAATAAATCCCTATCACCAACCAAACCAAGCAGAAAATATGTGCCTCCTCTAAGAATTGAACCTCGAACGTCCAGATCTGTAGTAGGTGTTCAAAGCCCCTATACCACAGAGGTGGTGGCGGTTTTTTGCTACAATATGTAATTTTAGCTTTTTTTTATAATATGTAATCTATATCGACATCCTTGCTAATAATGTTAATTTAATGTAACAGAATTAAATGTTTTCCCTAATTTGTTCACGATACACTGTTCACTCACAGATAAAATCGACCCTTTTTGATAAATATTTAATTACTACAAATATGATTTGCTACAAAGTCTAAATAAAAATATAGGGACTGACCACTAGACCAGCTAGGCGTTATTGACAAGATTAACGGATAATATGAAATTAAATTTCAATGCTGCTATGGACGTTTCTTACTTCTAAAATGTAACATCAATGTCACCAATGTCTGCAAATAAACGATTTTGATTTGTGGTATAGGCGGCAGAGTACAGCGATGGCACGCCCGCGACTGCTTCTCAAATGTCCAAGGATGTGGCGACGTTCCTGCGATGGTGTTCGGAGCCAGAGCTAGATGATCGCCGCCTTATGACCATCAAGGCCATCGGCATGTTCTCCATGCTCGCCGTCGTCGTCTACTACTTCAAGCGGCATAAGTGGTCCACCCTCAAGTCCAGAAAACTAGCCTACAAACCCGTCTCTAAGAAATAAACCGATGCAACAACCGTAGTTTAAACAAATAAAACAATTTTAGACACTTTTTCTTTCGATAGGCACAGTATGTTATTTGTTTATAATTAAATTAATTTATTTTATATATCAGCGTTTATTTCTGACCTCGAGTTTCGGAATCGTATTAATGTGACCTATTACAATATTGTAAGGTCGTGTGTCGCGTGGCTGTCACCGGTGCGATGCTTATTTGAAATGTAATGTACTATAATAGCGCAATTGTTCGCTTTCAACGTATGATAATATGCACAGAAAAATTATTAATAACTTAGGTAATCTAATGTTACCTGTGCTGTGATGTTCCATGAAAGATAACTGTGAATCAGTGTACAGTTGAATAAATGAGTTATCGAAAATGAGCCTTTAATTTTTTGTTTCAATTTTAACACATCCCATCTGTTATATCTGGAGACAAAGTATACCGAAGACTTATTAATTTTAAGTGCCCTGTATGAATTCAATGTTATTTAGTTAAAAGAGTAAAGTGTATATGTGAAAGTACTTATGTATTGATTTTTGCTTTTTCAACCCAGACTAAATGGAAAATTTGACTTCTCAAAATTTTGTTATACGTTTAATTAGATACTTAGTAATGATTTGCCATATGTGTATTTAAATATAGAGATGGACCCTGTTATCACCAATAACCTATGTAGGAGAAACAGCTGAGTTTGAGCCATACCACCACGAAGGCCCAATGCGGATTTGTGTGAAAGCGGTTGCCGTAAAAACAAACCAACGGCTTATCGAACGAATCTTATCAGCGGCTTTCGAAGCATTGACGAGCTCAAGATAATACATGTTTATTTACCTATCCACGTAACTATAGAGAAAGTTGCTTTGTTTTCTAACACTAACGAGCTCCTCGAAGCTGATTCTAATAGGGTCAGCAAACATATCACACGTAAAAATTTTCCGTTAGTATCTTATTGAAATCCATTAAAAGTGTAGGTATTTCACAGATTAATCAAATATGTATGGGTATTTTGATGTGAAATGCTTAAGATACTGAATTCTAATTAAAATAGTGTATTTGACGTCATAAATGACAGTAACATGTAATATGGAATACATAATCTAGCTTTCTAGTTTCCGTAGTATTATGAGTTTTGGTGCCAGTAAGATTTTTCTGTGTTCTATTCATTACGATTCGTATCATTCTCATTTCTTCATTAATGTTCCAACTAAGTTTTATTTAATTTTTATCATATGTCATGTACATAAAAACCCCAAAATTAGACCTAGACAATTTTTTTCTATGCCTTCTAAGCAGATACTAAATTAAATCTTGCATGTATCACCGGGTAAAGCTCCAAAGGGGGCGCTTCGGTCCTGACGTTTGTAACGTATCTAGAGAAAACCTTGAAATTTGCCTGTGGTTGTCAAATACACTGTTTGGTGAAGGGATATGTTACACCGATAACCCAAAGCTCAAGGAGGAAATAGCTACATAAGACATGGCTTTGTGGGGCTAAGTTTCACATGCCTTTCATATAAAGGGGCATTTCAAAAAATGTCAAGAATTTTAGCGCGTAATGGTGGGGTCGGTTGGCTGCTGTATATTTTATTTCGTAAATTGTGTTGTAGTGAAGTTTTTGTTGTGAAATTGGCGTGGTTTTATGCCAAAAAGGATCATTATATCTTGCAATATATGGAATATACCATTTAGCGTTGATTAGTGACTTACGTGAGTTTTTTTAGTTTTATTTTCAATTATTAATTTGTAAGGTAAGTAAGTTGATTATGGCAATGGTTTTCTTAAAAAAAAACATTTTGCCTGCGTCACGTCAGCTCAGATAAAAAGAAAATAACGAAAGATAAAAAATAAAGAAACAAGTAACCAGACGCCCTTGCCTGCCACAAAGGTAAAATATTGTTACAATCTAAACTACAGCTAAATAGGATAAATACACGTGAGAAATATAAATTATATAGTAACAAAAGCAGTAATCAAATTAATAAAAGATAAATCTATCCTAGATAATATAGCTTCAATACTAGGAGGTAATGGGAAGTTACGCCTATTTAGAGTTTCAAAAAACTTATCATGGTTAAATTTTAGACAGGAAAAGAAAACGTGATTGACATCTGCCTACCCTAGCGCGCACTCACAAAGCGATGTGTTCAAAATTCGCAGCATTTTAAGATGAAATAGAAAGCAACAATTACACAAATTTTCCACTTGATTCCAATCCGTTGGGATACCTTTAACCAACTCAAGTCGGATTGTACTGTACGCAGGAATAAAAGCCTTACACTCACTATCCTTTAAAAACTGGCTTGTTACGAACTCATTGGCAAATTTAATCTAGATTAAATTATCTTGAAAACGCTAGGATCACTCTATTTCTACCTATGATTTTAATACTACCATTTAAATACCCTTAAAATGATTTCTTGTTAAAAAATTTCTGTATGTGGACTAAATAAGGGCCCTTATCATTCCAAATACGTCTGCCTCCCAGATGGAGAGTGCAAAGCTATTGTAGCTGTTTGGGGCAAGGAGCGGTCAGGGGAAACTAATGAGTCAGTCAGTTCCGAGGTGACTGCAATCTGTGATTCGACTGCCTGTCCTCGTGGTATTGGTGCTGTCGATTGAGACAAAACAAGGATATCCGAAATGTCATTATTAAGAGAAGACAGTTGAGCTCTCTTACCTTGTCTCTTACGCTTCGCGGATGACTTGCGTTTTTTAGGTTAATCTATAGAAAAATCATGATAGGACACGAGGACTTGGCTGTAACCGCTACCAGAGGACAGGGACTCGTCATCCTCAACAGAAACAAATCCACAGGGCATGGGACCGCTTCATTTCCATCTAGCTAACAGCGCATATCTCCGAAGGGTTCTTACCGCCAGAATCAGCCGCCATTACAAATTAAAATATCACATAGAATAAACTAAAACGGTCTGATACTACTAATTACTAATATTCTTTAAAATATTTTCCGTTCCCAAAATAAAAACAAACGCGCAAGCTGACGATCAACCGGAAGTCCGTTAGTATAAAGTTCATTTATTTAACAACATTGTATCATTTCAGTCACATTTGCATATCGTAATCATATAACATTGCATTTTCGTATAATCGCTTTCTTTGATTCATTTTCCAAAGGTAATTATCTTAATGGCGGGCCTGCCATTAATCGTTAAAATATCCACGGGGAAAAGGGATACGTTACACTGGTATCCCGGAGCCATAAATAAAGAATAAACTACGTACTATATGGCTTCACTTGCCTTTGCTTTTTATTGGAAAACTAATATGGAGAAAATTAACAAGATGATTTTGGCTAGTAATGGTGGACGCGGTTCGTTGCTGTATATTTTATTTCGTATATGGTGCTGTAGTGAAGTTTTTGTCACGAAATTGGTGTAGTGATTAAAAAATATTATATCGTACAATATATGAGATTATTTCGTGTAACATTCCTATTCATTTATTTATAGAGTAAGTTCATTTTTTTATGATCATCGTATCAATCCGTTCTTACATTACATTAGTATCCCGGAGCCAGAAATAATCACATATGTGGCTGCGTAGGCTTCAGTTTCCTTAGCCTTCCCAATAATAGGGAGAATTAAAAATTAACAAAAATATCAATGTCATGAACTATGTTGTCACGATACACGAGTGACATTGACAGAGGTTGATTGTGAGTTATTTTATTTCTATGAAAATAAACTCATTTTGATTCCTAAAAAACTACAAAGTAATCAAGTTTTTAGTCCATAATAAAAACAAATGAATGCAGTGATCGGATTATGCCATTTTTGTGAGGCGCATGGACCACGACCACTTTTTTGTACGTTTACAACAGATGATGAAAGTCATACAAAGGAATCATCAAATTGTGGAGTAGAATGCTCGGGCTGCACCTCACTCGGCCCAGAGACTATTTTTGTATCAAGGG
Source organism: Acentria ephemerella (assembly GCA_943193645.1). Classification (NCBI taxonomy): domain Eukaryota; kingdom Metazoa; phylum Arthropoda; class Insecta; order Lepidoptera; family Crambidae; genus Acentria; species Acentria ephemerella. The sequence goes on from OW971887.1 coordinate 2,918,804, forward strand.
ATGATGATGGAACCATATTTTGTAGTAGAGAGTCAGTTATAAATGCAGATGTTACTGCGTTTCTACGACAAGCAGCTATAAGAAGTATTACTTGTGAGGTAAAACCCCCTATTAGTTTAAGTTTCCTTTTTGCGCTTTATCAAGACAAAAACAGAAGTAGAATTAATCGTATAAATAGTTATAATATGTTATGACTAAAATATAAAAAGAAGACTTAACTAAAATTAATAAATAGTAATAACTTGTAGCATGTTTATGATTTTTATCTCACCATGCTGCCCCTATATGGGTTGATGAAAAAATGCAGTAGTACCAGTGGATAAATTTTCCTTCTAAAGTACACAGGAAAGCATATAGTATGAAAACTGTGGAAAAAGTATGACGTCAGTACTGTTGAGTCCCAGTTGACTTTTTTTTTAAACCTTTGATATACTATAATACACCCGCTGACCTTTTTTCCTTTTATAAAATTTTGAATGAAAAAATTACTTCCCACTTATTTCTATTATAGTTATAGACATAACACATAAAATATTTCAGGTAAGCTGGAGCAAAGATGGTGGAGTGGTGTACTTTAGTGATACTCAAGGACATGTGCTTAGCCTAAACTTCCAAATAAAAGACACAAGGGCTAGGGGCCTCAAAAGATGGTTCTCCATTGTGGTCCTCATGAAGGATAAGATGTTGCTATTGAACATTACTCCAGTAATATCTGAACATATGCAGGTGTAAATAATTTAGATGTTCTTTGCAATTAAAATACAAATATGAAGGTATCCTAATATAGTATTTATTTTAGAAAATTGCAAAAGAACTACAAGAATCTGGAGAGGTTGTATTCAACAATGAACAGAAAGTTTGCACACAAAGAGCACTGAGACTAAGAACTGGTCGTAATGATTTTGGACCATCAAGGTCACTTATTCAACTAACAGGTAAAAATTTAACATTTATAAGATGTTTGGTGTTTGTTATTCATATATTTATGACCAAAATTTATTTATAGGAGATGAAGATGTCTTTAAAAGATTACATTCACATTTCACTTGGATTTTGAAAGCAGGAGCTCTAACTTATTCTGAAACTCTGCACACAAGCAATAATATGCTCAAAAAAATCTGTTCACATAGCATAAGTAATTCAATTTTTGATAGCAATGCCTGTGAAATACCCAGTGATAGTAATTGCTTGGCTTTAAGAGCACTAGAAAATATGCTATCGAAAACTGTTTTTAGAATAATGTTGTATTGTTTACTAAGTGGAATAAAAGTGAGTTGAGGATAGTGTTCTAAATAATTTATAATTCATATTTTAGAAGTAGCCTTTTCGTTATAGTAACTAGGAACTTACTTAATATATTTTTCAGGTATTTATTAAATCAAGTCTTCTAGAATCAGACATTATAGCTAAAGCAATAACAAGATTAATACCAACAAACCAAAATAATATGATTATAAGTCTAATTCATGACAATGAACAACCAACCCCTACTCACAATATCTGTATAATAGAAAAATCAGATAAAACATACTATTGTAATTGGACTGGTATATTACCTAACAAATGTAAGAACTATAATTCATATAAACTGTTTTTATTAAAATAAATTAAGAACTGAATATTAAATGTTTCCTCTTTTTAGTTCCTATATTGATGACTAAGATTGAGAATGCTATGAATAATCCAAGTTTTAATGATGCTGTACTACATCAACATATCAAGTCATTGTTATTGGAATGGCATGGGTATTGTTATTGTTGTCAATTTTATTTGCTATAGCTATGGTTGATTAGTCCATTTGAACTGTTTCTTTAATACTTATTGACATAATATAAGAAATATCTGGTACTGACACTTAAAAAAAATATTATTCATTTTTACTAATAATATACTTAATTCAATTGCATGTTTTTGTAATTTTAGGAAAGCAAAAATTCTAAAGTGTGCCATAGAATCGTCAGGACAGAAATCAGAAGCTGTGAAGAACTTAAAAACAACTTTAGGTGTTTCACCTCATGATGAACAACTAATCAATTACTGGATCTGTGCTTATTGTAATGAATAATGTTGTACCACTTCCTTTTAAAAAAATATATGTCTGTGATATTTTGATAATGTAGTTTAATTAAACAATTAATTAGGTAAGTAGTCCTTATATTTAAAGATTACACATTGGAGCGACGACTGGGGCGAGCACGCTCATGTCCCTTTGACCGGACATAGGGCTTTGTATGAGAGCGCGGGGCTCCAGGTGCAGGGCCGAAGTGGCGGACAGCCTCACGAGCGTTGCGGCGTCCTTGCACAAGCACAGTCTTGCGGCCAGTGGGGGCACGGAGTGCAAGCTGATCGAATGTCAAGATCTCTCCTAGAAAAAAAAGTAATTACAGAATATCTCTTTGAGAGCAATGAACTATTTTCAAATCATATACCTTAATATATATAACCTCTCAAAAGTGAAGAAATTTTGCAGAATTTTACAGTATATCTTAGTATAGTTTTAAGACAGGGTGAAAAACACTAATAAATTGATATTAGATAAGGATAACTATTTTGCATTTCTGTCCAATATGTATGACCCCAAAAATTATTGTATATTTTATTTTTATTTTAAAGTTACAAGATTTGCATAATAAGTTGTTTAATATGAGAAAAGTAATAGTCTGAAAGTTTTATTTTCTGAGCTGTGAACTTTAAGCTAATTAAAATTTAACTGTACCAAGAATTATAATGAAAGAAATATATTTTACAAAGATTTTTTAATTTTCAATGTCTAATATTATTAAAATATTGGAATCCCACATTTTCACTTATGGATATCATAAGCCCAAAATAATATCATTATTTCTAACAAAATAATACAACATAATAAAACAATGATATTCAGTGAAAAATTATAGCATCATCTAACTTGCAATAATTTTTAAAAACCACTAAATCGGTTCACTAACCTCCAGCAGCCAAGATACGAGCACGCGCTTTTTCTGTTACGTGGAGGGCAGCAACAGTCATCTTAGGTACTGTGTAGAGTCTCACATCGTTGGTCACAGAACCAACAACCACCGCAATCAGACCTTCACGAGTAGGCTTCTTCATGTGACGCGCCAGCCTCGAAAGAGAAATTGGGGGCCGATTGATGCGGCTCATGAACAGCCGTCGCAGAATAATCTGGTTGAACTTGGCATTTGTTCGCCTGGCCAAGTATCTGTAAAGCTATCAAAAAAAAACAAATAACATTTAGGTTATGATTGTCAAAACTATTCATACATCAAAACAAAGTTACTTTAGAAATTTTTCGACTGTTACTACAATACTCATTCATAGTATCAAATATTTCTTACTTTTACAAGTAATCTCAGATAAACATCCTGAGATTTTACTTCGGTGCGCCGAACTTTTCTGTCGTGTTTATGGTTGATGTCGATACCCTGAAATATATAAAGCAACACATTCTGTATCTAAACTCCATAAAGAGAAAAAATTTAAAGCTTCACTACACATTGTTTTCACTTTGATTTCTGTGGATTTATTTCGACTTTTATTTTCACAAAACTCACCATCTTGACAACCAGAAGAAGAAGAAACTATAGACAATAATAAACTTTGACAGCTTCAATTAATGCTGCCACCTATAAATTAAAATTCATTAAAAGCAGTCTATGGTTGAGTTCATTGGGTATGCAAATAGTAAAAGAACCTGAATATGGACCACCTTATTTTTTTCTTATATTTTATAATATATAGTAGAGATTTTTGGTGCGTAATGGTCAGGTCGATAAGGTGCTGTGTATTTTATTTCATATATTGTGTTGTAGTGTTGTTTTGTAGATACCATTTTATCATAATCACTTACATTGCATTCCATTTTCAAAATTTTTCTCGTAAGTTATTAACAAAATAGCGGGGTCTACCATTCGTCGCAGAAAACTCCATGGGGTAAAGGGCTACATTGCACTAGTATCCTGGAGCCATAAATAAAGATAAAATATACATTAATGAAGATTTGGCTTAAAGGTCTTAGTTACCAGGCCAAATAAATGAAAATAAATGTGGAATATATATATGATAATATGGATTGTCTGGATCATAAGTTTTATTATCTTAGTTTGTTACTCATGCCAGAGGAAAAGTTTATAGTTTCTAGCATCTACCTAAATATGTTGCGGTACCCTTATAGAGCTTATGTTTCATACCATTAATTATTATGACTACCTATGTGAACAACATGATGGCGTAAAAAATTATTAAATGAATAAATAAAGTATATTGTATTTCATAAAACATAGATGTATGGGCTTTTGTTCCCTTGCCTTCCCTGTAATTGAGAGATCTTACAAATATAAATAAATAAAGAAGTTCAATAAACGGGGGCGCGGCTGAGTGTGGCTTTGATTTTGAACTAAGGATGTTCAGGAAAAAATATCGATTTTGTAATATTAAACAATAATTCGGGGCTTTACGTTTGAGTATAAAACTCAGATTGACAATGTTGCATTTGAATCAGATTTAAAGGAATCTGTAAATATAAAGAAACAAATGGAATTTGATACGATATTTGGTATATCGAATGAAATATATCGATTCTACTGAAATAGTTGATACTAGATGATTAAATAATAACGGATTGAAGCGATGTACTTCTATTTTGAACATATTCTTTATATTAGACAAAACTTTTGGCGAATCAGTAGAGAAAAGTAATAAAAGTAAAAATTTTATTAGTGCAATAAGTTAAAATATACACCAATTTAAATTAGTATATTAAATCTATTGTAGTAGTAGGAGTATTATTATTGCATTGTGATGCTGGAAGACAACACATTTCTGGAGAGTGTCACGCCAAATAAACTGCTTCGATTAAAAGGAGAAGAGATGAAATTCTTAACTTTATTCACAATTTATTACAGTTCGTCAACACAGACAATGGCCCCGATTTCGTTGTGCACATTGAGCATATAAATACTACGTTTTGCACGAACTAAAGTAAATTTTAGTTCAGTGCTACTCTTTCATTACGATACAACCAAAAAAAGGCAGATGACTGGTGACGGCATTTGTCATTTCTAAAAGGGCGTCTTTTCAACTATTTTACTTTATTTTAATCCGCAGCATTAAACATGCTGTTTAATCGGCATATTTTATGATGCATCGTTTAAGTGTCAACTAACTCGACATTTCTTCGTCATTCTATCCCTTGTTATTGAATTAGAATGAAAGAGATGCGCATAACTTAAATTTAATTAAATCCGTGCACAACGGAATTGGGGCCATTGTCATGTTTCGCAAAATTTTGAACGATGCAGTGGCGTCGCATATGCCAGATACCCTTAACTTCTTACAATACTCTTTGCAGAATACCGTCAGTGTAGTGTGATGTGGATTACCACATTACACTACAGTATAGGTTTGGAGGAGATACATTTATAGGTGTATCTAACCTATAAATGTATCTCCTCCAAACCTATATATACTCTAGTGCAAATTAAGGAAGAGGAGTTGTTAAAGACACTAGATAACGGGGGGCAAGTAGTTATCTGTAGTTATACAGATATTGATATGTTACTCAAAAAGTATTATGAATGTACTAAATTTACTTATAAGTATCGTTGGTAGTCAACATAAAACACCCACGGGTGTGTCAATCGAGTTCGAACCCGGGAGCTCTGGTTTGGTAGACAGGGGCAGGCGACCTCTTTAAAGGCACATATTTTTATATTTTACATGACAAAGAAACAAATGAAAGTTTCTGTCGTTAAATCTGTCAACGCGACAGATAACAAGTTTCGACCGCCGTTTTTCGAAAGGCATGGAATTTAATACGAGACATCGAAAATTATCCAAAACTAAAAATTCCGTTCGTACGCCTTCATCCGCGAAACCTCGTTTGAACAAAAAGAAGACTGTCATTCGAAAACGAAAATGCGTGTGTTTCCCTGAAAATTACTCGGTAGTAGAGTTTCCAGCAATCTGGAATGAACTGCGTCTAAATGGTCAACTTTGCGATGGTACGATTGTTTGTAGGGATGTAAAATCTATTCGTGTTCATCGGGCTATACTGTCTGCCGTTAGTCCATATTTTAAGGCAATTTTTATAAATTCCTTGAAGAAGGGGGAACCAGAAGAGACAGAGATTTATGTTGATGTTCCCAGTTGCTACATGAATCTGATCCTTGACTATGCTTATACGGGGACATGTATTGTAACTGCGGAAAATGTAGAATGTTTGTTGCCGTACGCGGATCAATTCGATGTTGTCGGAGTTATCCAGTTGTGTTGTCAATACCTTTTACACGAATTGAGACCGCATAACTGCCTTGGAATATTCAAATTCGCTAGATATTATTTTTGTGGAGAATTAGAAAAGAAGGGAAAACTATATATAAGACAGAATTTTAACAGGATTCTTAAGGAATGCAATGAATTCAGATCACTAGGGTATGATGAACTAGAGGATATATTGCGAGACGACGAACTTAATGTCCGAAATGAAGAAATAGTGTTCCAAGCAGTTAAAACGTGGGTAGAATATGATTTGGAAAGCAGGAGAAAGTTCATTCCCTCCTTACTATCTTGCGTACGGTTTGGCCATATTAGTTACAAATATTTTAAATCAAAAATATTGCAATGGCAACCGGTTATCGACGACGCGGTAAGCATTATGTAAAATATAATTTTTTAATTGATTCATACAAATTTGCTATTAAGTAAGTCTGAAATAAATTGTACTAAAATTTAAAATACTTAGTAATTTTAATACAATAAAAAATCAAATATATTCCAGAAAAATCAAGAAGCGTTATATCCAGCCGTAGTATTCCATACGTTATTGGACTCGAGACCTGGTACAGAGGCAGATCTAAATGATCCTTTAGCAAGACCTCGAATACCATACGAAATTCTTTTCGCGGTTGGAGGGTGGAGCGCAGGAAGTCCAACAAGTTTTGTGGAAACTTATGACACAAGGTTTTTGTTTTACAATATATAATTGCATTAATCATTTATACATTATAGGATCATATTCTGAAAAACCCATTCTAAAATAAAGTTCATCATCTTTTAAAATGTAAAAAGGACATCTATATAATATCACATTTAGGTTTAAAAAATTATCTCCTTTAATGACTGTATTAAAATTTTTGAAGCTTATCCTTAATAAATAAACAAAGTTTTCCTAAAGTTCCTTTCTTAGACATAGTGAAAAAATGGATATAGATATAGTAATTTTAACGTCGGTACGTTAAATTTATATTTAGAGTATCTTCGAAGTCAGGCCCTGAATATGATATTCGTTTAAAATATTAAATAACATAAATAAACTTATATTTTTTATCACACGCCTAGGGCTGACCGTTGGTTTCTCTCAATCCACATGGACTTGACACCTCGTGCATATCATGGACTATGCACCCTCAATAATCTGATTTACATGATCGGTGGCTTTGATGGCAGTGATCACTTCAACACCGTGCGATGCTACAACCCAGTTTCCAATACTTGGCATGAAAGAGCTTGTATGTATCAAGCGAGATGCTACGTAAGCGTCGTTGTCCATGGTATGAAACACTTAAAATTATAAAAGTCAAACTATTAATTATAGTGGTAAGAAAATTAGCTTTATTACGGAATTTGTATAATAAAATTGTTGCAGTTAGGCAAAGAAAGTCTGTGCTGACAAACAATGTGTAGAATCATTTTAATAGCGATTCTCGGCGATTCAACTTTGAGCATTTTATCGTGGTTACTGGTCTCTTAGAAGTAACCTCATGTAAAATTTCATTATGCACTTGGCTAAAACCTAGCGTGATGCATTGAAATGGAGTTCAGAAATAGGAATTATATCATAAGTGGCTGTATAGGGAGAATCACTCTGCTTTATTTTTAACAAGACGTATTCAACAAAAAAATCAAAAATACGCGTGAATAATTTCAAATTATTATAATTTATTATTTCAAAATCAATGTTTGATTTAATTTATTTATTGATTTGCTGCTCGTTATTGATTACATTATTGTAATTTTACTATAGAGGGGTTAATATACGCACTGGGTGGGTATAACGGGCGTACTCGAATGTCGTCTGTGGAGCGGTATTACCCTGACAAGAACCAGTGGGAGATGACTACGCCTATGAATAAGCAACGTTCAGACGCTAGTGCTGCTTCTATGTGTGGGAAGGTAATCGTACTAAACAGCATTTCATTTAATTCTTGTTAGGGAGAGCTAATTAGCCAGACTTAAAGTTAATTAGTTATAAAGTTGTGTAAAGTTCGTTTTTATTAATTTTAAAGTGTTGTAAACAAACGCAATGTCAGGTGCAACATTTGGTACAGGTTGGGTGACCTAATCTAGGCCGCATTGAATACTTACAGTTTACTCGGTGCTTCGTGCAAGGAAAGTAATTAATGATTCGTATATATATTTTTATATTTGGATAACAGATATACATAGTTGGCGGCTTCAACGGTCAAGAAGTACTTAGTTCAGCAGAAGTGTTCGATGCAGAAACTCGCCAGTGGAGCTTCATCCGGTCCATGCTGAGTCCGCGTTCCGGGGTCAGCCTCGTAGCGTACAGGGATTGTTTGTACGCACTCGGGGGCTTCAACGGGTACAGCCGGCTTAACACTGGTAATATTCAGTAACAGCATAGTGTATGTTTTGCATATCACTTTGTCAAAAGTATCCCCTCCAAATTTCGTTGCATTTACTTCCTTTTCAAGAGTAACAACTTCGACCACCTTTTGCTTGCTAGGCATATACAAAATAATGTTTCAAAAAATGACTACAGGAGGTGACTTAATGTCGCTTAATACTTTAAACATTAAATTAACTAAACAAAGCTACCACGTTAAGAGTAATACCGTAATCTCGAGATGGGTCCTCAGTCTTATAGGAATTGTTGTTACCGCATAAAGGTGAAAGATTCAACCCCCACCGCGGCGGGGAGTGGCAGGAAGTGACAGAAATGTTCAGCGCCCGCAGTAACTTCGCCACAGCATTACTGGATGATATGATATTCGTCATCGGCGGTTTTAATGGTAAGGTATTGGAGACTACAATGTTGTATATGATCTCAGAGTATGATTGTTGAAACAGCAACCGCATTGAACCGGCATTGTGGTGTTATGTTTCTTTCATTTAGGAAGGCTTTTACTCATCAGTGGGAAGTACGTAATTTTATTCATCTCGCCTACGGCTGTATTATGATCTATTATTTCCGTTGAGATTGCCAAAAATAACCAGTTTTGGTCACATCATTAACTTATATGCATTGGTAATAAAGTTTATTTTAAAACAAAATTAGATGTAGGGTATAAACTGAGTAGAATTGAGTTAAATTAAAAGGACCTCTGGTGACCTTACATACCACAGAAAGAACTAAACAAAGTATTAATATTGTCTACGATCATCTGTAAGTTTGCTTTACCTGGTGTGTATTAAAATAGATAGATAGATAGATAGATAGGTAGATAGGTTTAAAAACCTATCTTTGAAATCTACTTTCGTTGTCCATACCGCTCATTATTCCAGGGTCCACGACTATCCCCCATGTGGAATGCTACGATGGCGATACATTGGAATGGTACGATGCCGCCCCTATGAACTTAAACCGTTCAGCTCTGAGCGCTTGCGTATTGACAGGCCTACCCAACGCTCGTTCGTTCTCTTACCTGGCAAAAGCGGTACCAGCGGCGGGGGCTGACCAGGCGCACCATTCTTAAAAACAAAACGGACTTCGCATACTATATGATATGATTACTACTCACACCATTTCAGTTAAAAAAGTCAGTTTTAGATCCAGATTTAATAAAATCCTTTTGAAATAACTTTATTAATATATTGCAATATAATATTCTTTTTGTAATCTGCGAGAAATTTATATATATCATTTTTGTGTTTAGTGATAATTCTAAAAAATAATGCCTGATAGACAAATACCGATTATAAGGCTGAAACTATCTCTGTAATTTTAGCCGAAGTATATTTCCGGCTCAAGCAAGCAAAAAAGATATAAATAGTCAGAGATAATAATAAATCATCAAGTGTCGACTCATTTGCTGAGCTTTTTATCAAAAAAAAGATTTTCAAATGATGATTTGTCATGCAGTATGCATAGTTCCAAAATATACTGTAACTTACATATTCTTTCAAAATTTACTCTTCACTGCTGCTGATGCTTTCATCAGCAGCAGCTAAGACAATAATAATTTTATATTTTTATAAAATTGGCGGCAGATGGTAGCCGTATGCGTTGCTTAATGTGGCGTCATTCTGTGATATTATCATTGTACATAGAGTTTGTTTAATCTATTTTTTAAATAACATAAATCATGTTTAAAATAATGTACAAATCATGTCGTTAAAATATTTGTGTACATTTTATTTTGTATAGGCCATCTAATAAGGCATTAAATCATACTAATTATACTTTTAAAACGGGGAATTTGTAAATTTTCAAGTCTTTTTTTATGTATAGTGTAGTTTATGACAAATTTATTTTGGTACTTTTGTGTATAGTTCGCGTCCATTACAAATCAAAGTGGTCGCGTTTTGGATGTGTATACGATATTGCAGTGTTGAGGCATACGCGACGCTGTTGACTGCTTGTTGTACCTCCCATCTGTGATATTGCGATGTCGAAGCAGCCGCGACATTGTTGATCTGTGATATTTTCAATGATATTGTCGATAAAAATTGCAAAAATGTAAATTCATTTATAATAAGAAAAATTTATTGTACCAGACAGAAATATAGCTAAATTCACAAATAAAGAAAAAGAATACCAGTACTGACACAATGACTTTTATTTTAATACTAATTGATATGATTGTTGTGTTCACAATAAAACCATTTATTGTACTTTATAATGATTACTTTAATTAGTTAATAACGGTCAGGAACATACATGATAACCAAGCTATTAATACAGATTAATATATTCACAGATTAATACCACTCACATAAACTATTGACATCTCTCCCTTTTTAAAACAGTTATAGAAATTACTGTGAATGTAACCTTACATTATATTATTTAACAAACATTAAAAATTAATATGTAACATAATCTGCCGTGTATACTGGTTGTTTAACAAGTCTTCCACTTCTAATTATTAGGCTATTATCTAAACCAATGTTAGGTGTTTTTTCTATTAATAATACCAATTGGAGAATCTGAATTTATACTATTCCTATTCTAACCCACATCTTTATTTCTAAACATTTACTCGCACTCTAATGGTACATCATATTCCTTATTTTCACTATATGTCTCTCCTTTAATTAACAATTTCCTATTACTAACAATAAAAACATTATTTAGAATATATCTTTAACATTTCTATTAAATAACAGTTCAGATGGAATGGAATACTAGATTTTATCCCAAAAGTACACATTTATTGACAGACAATAATTGCGTACATCTTTATTATTTACTAGAATTAAATGGTACATCGACGACTTCACTCATCTATATTATTCTTGTGTATCCTGTCCATAAAGGTTGCCTGGAAGAGATTGCTTATTAGCAATAAGACCGCCCTTGTACAATGTAGCATCTGTAAAATAGTCTGTATTTGTAAATTATGATGTACAATAAAGCATAACTATCGTTCTATCATTATATGTCATTAAAATTGATGTTTTTAAATGGTGATATGAAAACATTAGCATAATAAGCCATAAGCCGCCAATACAATGGTGGTAAGTAAGTATATGTGGATAAATATCAAACGGCTCCGTCTTAAATAATTGTAATGAGTCATAAGGGGACGATACTTGACAGGAATGCCATGCAGTACAGCAGCTATTTATATGCAGTACTTCTGTACTGTACAAAGCCGACAACCACACAGGCTTGAATCAACGTGGAGTGAGAGTGGCGTGCAACTGAGCGTACATTTACTACGGGAGGGTGACGGGGTGTAAAAGGGGGAGCCACCCGGAGTCCGTCGCGATCGAACGGCAACCGGGCGTAGTGATTCCATAGCCGCACACGGGCGCGGTTACCTTAAAAATAGAAAAAACTGTCATGGAACTAAAGGGGAAGGTTGCCTTGATCACCGGTGCCGCTACCGGCATCGGGCTTGCTTATACCGAGGAATTACTAAAACAAGGAGCGAAGGTAAGCTTTTTTATTGAATAAATAGCACATAAGGCTTCCTATGTTAGGAAGGTAACTCCTAAGTTTAAAGAAAAACAAAGCTGAATGAAGTTGCCTGTAAACAATAAAGATCTTTATTTATAATCATTTTGTATGTAAAATAGACAAATTTTCTTGCACATGGTACCTATCCATTGGTAAATGTATTGATTTTTATCGCCGGCGCGCGGGTTTTTGATGTGATTGTTTTTCCTTGTACATGGTTTCTTTGTTTAAAACTATATACATTGCTAAACTATATTGCTTTGAAACTAAAGAAACTAATTTAAACTATTATTTCAATTAGATTTCTTCATCATTAAATATATAATATACCTGTGGAAGAATATGATAGATACTTAATTAGATACTTGACCTTTGTATTAAACCAAATTTATTATGAAACCCCAACTAAGCTTCATTTTATAGTCTCTAATTATTTATAATTCCAATTATCTTTAAATACTGCATAATTTATGCAAAAGAAAGCTAAATGATTAAGTGTACGAATATAAGCAAAGCAACCCCACGTGAACTAAAATAAGCTAATTCCAGCAAACTTGTCAGGTTTCTATATGTGATATCGACTCTGAGAACGGTGAGCAAGTGTCCGATGAGCTGGGAGCCAAATATGGCCGGAAGAACGTGCTATTCTGCCAGTGTGACGTCACAGACTACCCACAATATGAGGGTGAGAAATACATTTTTTATTGTTTCAGTTTTAATAATTTTTTGTTCATTTATTGAGCCACGATATATATACTCTTGGAAACCTTCAAACAATTAACAAACAATAGTCTCTCGATAATCTCGACTACGACTCTTGGCGGGTACTATACCTACATTAGTGCTTACTTAATTTATTACAAATTATAATTTTTGCTTTCGTATCAATATTTTATGAAATAAACTGAATTTATAAGATTATACTTTTATGTTTTCAGAGGCCTTTGAAATGACTTTGAAAGTGTTTAACCGACTTGATATAGTTATCAACAACGCTGGTGTCATGAACGACAGGTTTTGGGAGCTTGAAGTGGATGTTAATTTGGTAAGCTCACTCAAATTTTACCTCATTCTATTGAATTTCACTCAAATAAATTATTAATAATTAATATGATTAAATATGTCTTTAAGCTACCATTCTCAATTCAATAACATCCTTATCGCGATGAAATTACAGTATATCATGGGATTTAACCCATGATATACTTACTACAAATAAGTCAATTCTTGAATTGTACCAAGTTCAATTTCTCTTGGATTCGAAGGACCAAAGACGTACTTGGAGCTTTTTGAACGGAACTATATTGGTGTATATGTGTCTTTAACAAAAGGAATATATGAATGTTTAGGGATATTTGTCTTTTAGGAAAATAAATTTGTCAGTAGTTATAGCATAATGTTATACAGACTTATATAGACTTCAATATATATGTATGTACCCAGCCTTATAAAAAAAATATAAAATTCAAATCGTATATAAATGTTGCTATTTTTTGTTATTCGAACAAGGGATAGTAAGTAGTAGCTATAAATAGATATTGGGAGGGGAAGGGTTGTCACGTGTAGGTAGGCGCTAAAAATAATTCATTGGTGTAGATTCTCTCTTCAGTATTTTGTCGCATTTTACGAACATATTTATATAGCAAAACTAATTATTACCTAAGAATAACTTCATCATCATCTACAGCTTTTATATATCCCACTGTTGGGCACATACCTCCCTACATGGGGAATACACATGAAGAAATTGAGCCGTAACAACACCACGCTGACCAAATGCGGTTTGGTGACGGCTTAACGTGCAAGCACGGAGAAGCTTGAGATAACATATTATTTATTTATTTAACAATTTATGTACACACAAAGACAATTAAAGGACACTACAAAATATTAGAGAATTGTACAAAGGTACTGCTTCTTTCTATAAGAAATCTCTATTACTACTATCTATATCTATATTACTACTTACTTTATTATAACATACTGTTCAACTACTTAGTAGTAACATTTTCGGCTTGTGCATAACTACGGGGTAAAAAGTAGGAAAACGAAATACCAGAAATATTAAACGTTATTTGTAGTCTTTCTTTTTCATATTAGATTTTTATGAAAGAGAGGACCTGAAGTTAAATTTTAGATGCACAAAGGACATTAGAATCACATCTCAATTTAATAATATTTCAAACCGATGATTTTTATGTTATTCGCCATAAAATATACCTAAGAATATTATATATAATGTTGCAATCAAACCGGATAGTTGTTGTGTAATATTAAATCTTGATCTGCTTCTAAGACCGACCGTACATATTGTCTTAAATCTGGTGAGCCGTGATTAGTTTCTCAATTATCTTAGCTGTTTAACAAAATATATCTTTTCTCAGAACGGTGTGATCCGTGGCACTCTCCTGGCGTATCGTTTCATGGGCAAGGATCGCGGCGGTCAGGGCGGCACCATTGTCAATACCGCCTCCACGGCCTTCGCCCGCCCGCAAGTTTCCACGCCTATCTATACAGCTACCAACTATGCTGTTGTAGGACTCACTAGGGCTTATGGGGTAAGTTTTGTAATAATAGTATCACAATACTAAAATTTGAAAATAAAGCTCTTGCGAGTAGAAAAAACCTTCTTATTCAAATATTTAGAACCATACTACTTTCTCAAAAAAAAATTTCTTTTTAACATTATGATACTTTTTTGCTTCAGATAAGCTAGTAGGGAGTGATAAGAAGGTATTCAACAACCTAGTTTCATTATTAGGTTCTTTTAAACTTTAAATAAAACGATACCAATGGACAAAACGATTGTTGGTGGAAAGCTCCTTTTCTTCAATGCTGCATTGAAAATTTAAAAAACATGATATGGTCAAATAGACCTACTGTAAAAAAATATTTTGACATAAGTGTGTGTCACAGTGACGTACAGTCTAAAGTTCAGCTATGTATTTTCCTTTCCCCGAACCATTACTTAGATTAAAGTACAAGATCCTCAAGTTGTTTGAGTGATGTTGATATTCAATGCAAGTATTTTATATATATTTTCTCTTTCTTGTTTTGATATTTTCTGCTTTACCACTGACATACGATAACTACTTTATTTGTGTACGTCTGTTTATAGCACATAATTTCTTGGTTCTTGACCCTTAGGATCTTTTGTAATTTGTTATATTATAGTTCATCATAGTTATTCATTTCAAATTTGACATTTATAATTGTTTCATGCTTAATAATCGATAATCATTAGAATATTATCTCTATGAATGTAATGATGCTAAGTAATAAATTATAGTGTTCCTTAAACCCCCCAGGACCAGTATCACGTGGGCCTCACTGGCGTCCGCAGCTTGGTGCTGTGTCCGGGGCTCACGGACACGGGACTAGTCAAGGAGATTCGCAAGCAACTCATGTCTTCCGAATACGAGGCCGCTTGGCAACGGGACAACGCTAACACCAAAACACAGAGGTGAATTTATCACTAAAGTTTTAGTACTACCCCCAGCTAGTTATTCTGATTTTAATAAATGAAAATCAAGTTGTTTACACCTTTAAGATGAGAATAATAAAAGATGGATAGATGGTAATTTGTATAGGAAAACTGAGTTTCATGATATAGTTAACAATAAGTTGGAATTCATAGTTTCATTTAACTGACCAAAAAATTGTACACGGTCAAAAAATATCGCAACTTCGATTTTGATTTAATTTGTCAATAGGTACCTAAAATTTTATTCTTATTAATGTACAATGATGTCAAATTATCAACATGAGAATATATTGACTATACATTGCAGAATTACTAAGCTTACATCTTAACGTGTCATCTTAAATCTAGTTAATTTAACCTAATATAAATTACATTGCAGCGCGGATCATGTTG
Source organism: Acentria ephemerella (assembly GCA_943193645.1). Taxonomy (NCBI): domain Eukaryota; kingdom Metazoa; phylum Arthropoda; class Insecta; order Lepidoptera; family Crambidae; genus Acentria; species Acentria ephemerella. The sequence continues at coordinate 2,934,826 of OW971887.1, forward strand.
GCAGAGCTCTGATCGAGATCCTCACCAAGGCACAAAGTGGCTCCGTGTGGATTGTGGAGAACAGCCAACCGCCTAGGGAGTGGCGCGGCTAACTCTCACGCATGGTACCTCTCAAGGTAGAAGTTCTCAAACTTCTACAAAACACTTGTCACAAAAATAATTGAGGATTTCAATTTTGGGTTATTCCCCGATCAAATAATTAATACTATTGGAGAAGGCATCTAAATAAAAACATCCAATAACAGATTAAAGATTTATCCCTTAGTTCCGGGATTTATCTCTTATAGTGATTCAAAATGATTTATGTTAAAATTATCTGGACAAGGATTGGGACAGCATACTGCTCTGCAAATTTATTTCTATGATTTTGAGGGTGTACTATAGGGTGTAATTTCGCCTAATTCCCACACTAAATAATGTTTAAAATAATATTTCGTATTCATGTGATTATTACTATTAGGTGTTTTTAATCATAATATTTTTACTCCTTGGATGATCTTTAATATCTTAATCTTTGTATTGTCATATTTATATATTTTACATTAGTGACAACAATAAAAGGGCACGGAATAGCCACTCCGAAGATAAAAGATTATTCAAGGACTAATGTTTTTTTTAGTTAAGTTACAGAGTTATATAACTACCAAATCAAGGGCTGTATTGAGGTAGGATATGGCAAGGAGTGACTGTCAACCAACAGACAGTGACAAGTCATCTTATGATCTATCCAATGATATTTTAACTTCAGCTGTGCATTATACGAATTTAATAATTAGCTCAAAAGACAATTTGCCCCGCCTAATTAACAAAACAATATAAACATTTCGTACATGGTGTTGAACTGAGAGCAATAAAAGCGCAACTCGAATAATAATTCCTTCATTACCACCTCAGTAATGACGTGGTTATGTAAATATTCTTTTTAGTAGGAATAGTCGTCTCGTATATAAGAAGCAGCATTTATATTTTTTAAAGTATATTTTATAAATATTAACATTGTAATGTAATATATACGATAAACTGATGATATAGTATTAAGCGCTTGTATTGTGTACCTTCCTATCTTAATATGAAAGAAATTGTATACGTGAGTATGAATTTGAACTGCTGCGAAATTGTTAGTTACGGATGTGAAACATTTTGTTTAATTAGTGTAGTAGTGTGAATGAATTTGTTACCTCTGTTGTTTTCTACTTTCGTATGTTTTTATACATTTTGTATGAAGTTTGTTGAATGTTTGTAACATTACAAAGCTATTTATTGCCAAGTACATTGTGTACAAGCTTTATATTAATTTGCAATATAAATATAAAAGAAAGGTGCGTGTTTTATATCAAAAATCCCATTTTGGAAGATTTGTAGTAAATGTATATTTCCATATCAATACAATCACCAGGTACAGTTTTTGAGTTACAGATTTTTACAAATATAATGCATCTTGTCAAAAGTTTATTTCAATTTTTCACAAGAAAAGGACTTTTTCCAACGTAGCTAATAGCAGAATATATTTTACGACAAACGATTCCAATTTAAAAAGAATTATTAAACTAAGTCCTTTTCCAGAACATTTATACATACTAAAATTTGTGTGATAAAACAGTGGATTACTTTCGTAGTTCGAATAAATCTGGCCGGGCCGCGGCGGCGACGTCACTAGCGGTAGCTACACATTTACTCAGATTACATACTAAATAAACTCCAACTGAATACACATCTTAATATCGCTCAAAACTTTACAATTACAGAGCGCTACTTCAGCGCTCAGCTCTTTACATCTAGAGGCTCAATGGCACCGCCGCCTGGTCTAGCCAGCAGTCCTACTATCACATTTTATTTATCTATTACTAACAATAAAACGACAGTCAATAAAACAATGTCATCCATATTTTATTAAACACAGGGCCAATTGCAATAAAGCCCGTCTATCGAGCACATAGACAGACCACGACACTAACATTTAAGGCCCGTATAATACAAGTGTGTTTTAATAACACAGCTTATGATCGGCGCAACAGACGCAGCAACGATGCTTTAAGACATACGAACAGCCACTTTAGAACCAATCATATAAATCTGATATTCTTTTAACACTGTACGGCGCCTGCGCTAGTTTTATAATCAGATTTATACCACTAATTTTTGATACAATTTGTCATTAAATATGTTCGCCACTACGCCCCGGCCTTTAGTAGGACTGCTGTTAATAAATACAACTGGTCATTGCTATTGTTAAAAAAAATTGGAAATGCAATGACCCTTTAAAAATAATAAAACATGTTCGATCACAGTCGTAAAATGTATACCGGTTATCCTAATTTTATTTCTTCTTCCACTTTAAGGTCGTATTTAAAAAAATATGTGAACTTGAATAAAAGCATTTAAAATTAAAATATTGAGTTATACCGAGATTCTAGTGTCTATCTAGTGCTTTATTTTTGCTTATTGTTTAAACTTCCCTTTACAATGTAACACATTGTATTAGTCAATTTTGCTCAATTTTGTAGGATAACTTTATAAAACAATATGCACCGGTATGCATTTTCTGACCACGATTGTACAAGTACTCTTACCAATATGTAAACATTTTATTATTTTCACACATTTCTCTTAAGTGTTGTAATAAAATTATAAAGACAGGTTAAAATGTGTACATAATGACAAGAGTCCGCACTTGTATTATCTACCATTCGTTACATCTTTAAATAGGCACAAACGCGCATAATAGGTGAGAAAGCTTTAGGAAAATATAATTCATTGGGCATGACATAAATAAACATTTCAATTACACTATGCCGGACGCATTTCTACATAGCCTCAGTAAATTTACAGTAAGAGGCATATCTTTTTAAGTTTCTCACTTTTTATAACGACATCGACATTAATTAATTCAGCCTAACATCGTTATCGGTCGACAGCGACACTTTGCAGTTTCACTCATGCCAATATACAACTGCCCGAACCATTAACGCCGCTCACTGCACTCCTATAATACATTATACTAACGTGAGCGCGCCTCCTGGCAAAGACTTGTTCTTGCACAGGCTTACGGGAATATCCGTCTATCTCCTTCCATTATATTGGATACAACACTATCACACCAAAACAATGTCCATCTGCTTGAATCCATACCACATAATTATTTCCCGCAAGATAAAAATTAATAAACTGATTACATTATTTAACATTTCAATCACCAACTTACACTTTTCCGTTACGTTTTCATTCCTGATTAGTCCTTGCGATAATAAATTAAGATTCATTGTATATTCAGTGTCGCACTTCGTTTCTACTTTGCTGTGAACAAATAAAACATTTTTTTAATCTAACAGTTTTAATGAGGCTTTAGTACGCTCTAGGCGACTATCTCAGCCGAAAAAACATTTAATTAAATTGAATAATAGAAAGTGTTGATTGTAAAAAATCATGAGAGTAATTAGAGTAGACTTAATTAAACTTAACTGTAATTACTCTCACGTTTTAAGCTTTTCATAATGTGATAATGAAACTGTAAATTAGAATACATCAACAAGGTATCATATAATTTATTAACAATCATACTCATATGTTCTACCCCTAGGAGGAGAGAAACATAGTGATTGGAGTATCACCATGCTGGCTATGGTGTGTTGATTGGCAGGTAATTACATTGGTCTACACATACTCAAACTAATAAATCTATTTGATTAATCTATTTATCTAAAACTTGAGACTAGTAAAGTAATATATCTGAACCATAAATGAATAAGTTGAAGTTAATTTTAAGTCTGTGTGTACTGACCCGTGGCTGCGGGCGGCGCGGGCGCTGGCTGTAGAGCGGGGGCGGGGCGCGGGGTGGGGCGCCCATTGCCGGTGCTCATGCCAGCGCGGCCTCGCCCTCCCCGCATCGGCCTCCACCTAAGACAACACATCAAATATTATTTTCTGCAGTTTAGTACCCCACTAAGGTTGTGAATAGAATTGGAGATTTCTTTGAGTATGAAAACAGGGAATTGCAGTCGGATGAGTATGACAACAGGAAAATGCAGCAGGACGTCGTGACAAACATGGCAGAACCTAAAAGCACGATAGAAACATGACATCAGATAATGTATAGACGTGCGGCCGTCACTAGTGTGTGTGTAAGTGTGTGGGCACTTACTGCTGGTGCTGCATGGCATGCTGCGGCCCGTGGTGGCGCCAGGCGGGGCGGCCGCGCCAAGCTCCGCGCCGTGCCGACGCCACGCCGAACGTCTCAGAGTTCAGCTTGCGCTCCGTCCGCCAGTCTGTACGCTGACTGCGCCCCTTCAGCCTAAAATACGAGAAATACGTGAATTGATACTTTTTGTCAGCAACAGAAGAGTAAAATATATACAAATATTTATGCGATTTAATGGTATGCCACCCAGTGTAACCAAACTCACACATTGTTAACATGACAAGCACTGAGAATATCCTGTCTCAATTGGTCAAACGCTGACATTATGAATGAGTGTTCATATCAAAAATTTAATAATAAAATCCTTAAAACCTTATGATAAGGGAATAAGTTAATAAACAAAAAACTATTTAGATGATAACATGAATAAATATCTAATATGTATTAAAGACCACATTTGTAAATCAGTTATTATTAAAAACTATTACCCTGCCCTGCCATTTAATTTAAAAATACAATATATGAGTACAATATTGATTACAACATATCAATCTAAACTATGATAAATGAATTGCTTCTCTATTTCCATATGATTAAGGTTCACAATTTAAGCCAGTCTGTGTTAAAACGAATGTTGGAATACATATAAAACGTGGTGGTTACAGTAAATTTTCTCATAATCATGTAAATATTTCTCATTACAGGTTTGTTTAATGTGGCATAGTCTTCTCTATGCTTTAAGATAAACTTATTAAGAGTAGGAATACAAATTTAAGGTTCAAAACATCAGCTTATCATTAAAAGCGTAGTTTTCACGCTTATTAATAAGCAATTTCCATTTAAAAAATTGTTGAAATATATAAAACAAAAATCGCTTCTTATCCTGCTAAAATTTTTTAGTTATTGAATCTAAGGTTATTTTGGTTCACATAGTGAATAGAGTTTTTCGTGAATACAGTCTGTGATGTGGGTCTCCCGGTTTCACATAGTGTGCTGTATTCGGCTTTCTTTTGATATAGTAAAATCTATACAAGTATAGAAGTAGTGAGATTATTTACTTGTATGAATGTTAAAAAAGGTCTTTTACTACTACTATGATCTCATAATAAATAATATATAATATGAATGAATCTCATTATTACATACCTCTCTACAGCTTCACAGGAAATGTTATCAAAGAAACTCTTATTCTTATCATAACCAGGGAAACCATTGGCGTCCTCGTCCAATTCTGCCTCGCCTGCACCAGTCTCATTGCCAGAGTCATCTTTCTTATCCACTTCAACACCCTGATAAAAACAAAATAATGTATGCAATGGCATCTGAATTCTGAATTGAGACTAATAAATAATAAGAAATTAAGAATAATGTGCCTCTTTTTGAAATGAGAATAGAATATTTGTATATCAACTTGAATATTTAAACCAGTTTTTGTGAATAAGTTTGGCATAATTTGGGTGGTGTATATTTTTATTTGTATATTGTATCATAGTGTATTTTTTTGATATGAACATGTGTAGTTTCATGCCAAAAAGGATTCTTACATCATGCAATAAATGGATTACATAATTTTAATCAAATTGGTGACTTGTGTAATCCAGTATTCTTTTTTTGAATTGAATTTGAATTCCTTTTCTTATGCATTAATTATGTAATATTAATGCATAAGAAAAGGAATAGCTGTGTGGACTTTATTTAACCTTTCCTTCGTGTAATAGGGAGAACGTAACAAAAAAAAGAATAGAACTATTGTAAAGTAATCTAGAGCTACAAAGAGTAGTGGATTCATTGGAGACTAAGTTGTAATTACTTTCTTTACCTCAACTTTGACTTCAGGTTCGGAGATCTTTGTCTTAGCAAGCTGGGTTCGCAGCTCTTCAAATTCTGTGTTGGCCTGCTCGAAGTCATAATCATTGTCGAACTTGAGCGTGTTCTTGTTGCGTGGCACGAAACCGCGTCCGCGGCCGCGCGACCGTCCCCTCCACCCGCCGCGAATATAGCCTTGCCCTGGGTAAACATAACACAGTTTTCATAAATTCAATATCACATAATCAATTCCTATATAAAAACCACTTTAGAGTAATAGACTATCACACATTTGTTAAACTTTTAAATATATAGGCTGCTATATATACCATAATAATTTGGTATATATAAGTTCCGCAAATACACTGGGAAAGATTTGATTGACAAATAAATGAGGAAAACAATTTTAATAAAAAGGCGAAAACAAACACTGTAGCAGAGACTTTGTAGGAACATAGGCATATTTGGAGGACTTTAAAAGAGGCCTATGTTGCAAGATAAGTGTTTAATAAATCCAGTTTCTATTGGTGAATTAAATGGGAAACAGGGAAAATTGGTTATAGGTACAAAAAAATGTATTAAATTATATGTAAAATAATAACAATCAGAACAGAGAATGTTGTATCAAAAATCTATGACAGTAGTTATTATATTCACTTTGTTACAAAAGCTATAATAATAATAAACAATAGAACATTAATAAAATAAATTTTACCAGTGTATTGACCAGCCTGATGATGGTGGTGCTGCTGGGTGGAGCTCTGTGGTTGCTGGTGGTGTTGTTGCTGTTGATGTTGCTGTTGTTGATGTGGCTGGTGTTGCTGGTGAGTCTGCTGCGGGTGGTGCTGAGGTTGGGTTCCACCACTGGGGTAACGCTGTCTGTTGCGAGAGTTAGTGCGATTCCTGTTGCCTTGCTTCTGCGCCATGCCACTGTTGCTACCACGGCGGCTGTCACGCTGTTGTCCCGACCCACTAGCAATTGAGCCCACCTGCTTCAACCATATTTTAATTTATAATCAACACATTAGTTCACATACCAAGAATGTTAATATTAATAATTATTTAATTTATTATATGGAAAAAACTGCTTGATGGAATAAAAATTGCAACCATTAAGAAGCAAACAAGAATAAAAGATATCCTAAAAACCATAAAAAATGTAAAGTGGAAGTGGTCAAGCCAAACAATCAGAGGATATGAAAAATGGTCAAAATTAGTCATGAATTGGATCACAGGGTACAAGAAAAAAGCAAGGTGGTGCATGGACGAGTGGCTAATGATAGTGAAAATGGCAACAGTTGCCTTTGTCAACCAATGATATACAGAGAGGGAGTTGTTGCATGATAAAAGTTGGATTCATAATAAATAATGTTATGTAATTTACCCTCTGAAACTTAGGTCTATTATTATTATTATTAAATTTCTTTTAGGTTCTTTTTAAATATCATTTCTAAATAGCTATTCTTAGAAAAAAAAATGTAAAGAAATAAACAGACACTTGTTATTTTACCTGAGTTCCTTGGTCTGCAGTAGGGCTCTTCCTGTGTCCTCCAACTGCAGGAGTTCCAGATCTTGAGGCACTTTGTTGAGAACCACCTCCAATAAGATCAAGCATGGAACCTAAAAAGTACAGTGATAAATACAAATTGTAAAAGTTGTTCTATAGGTGGAATAAAGTAATAATTATTTAAAAAGTTAGGACTAAAAGATTTTATTCAAATGAAAGTTATAATTTAAGTATTAAACAAACAATTATTAAGTAACCCAAATATTAACACAATGAAACTTATCTCAAATTTATTAAAAGACCTTAGAGCAACTTACTATACTGGTAGATATTAAATTAATGAATTTAGCTACTATGATATATTATGAAAAAGAAACACTGATTTGTAAATTGGCAGGGCTTGATTATATACTAGATAAAATGGTAAAAAGTAAGAATGAAAAATGGGTATAGTAAGGCAAATGTTTAATTACAAGCAACAGACCAAGGAGTATATGATGATATGTGGATTGCGATTTTTGTACCTTGCATTAGTTAGAAATTAATTATAAGGTTGGCATAGTAGCACTTGTTATGAGTTTTGTAAAACTATTTTGATTACTTTCCTCATCATATTATGGGGTGATTTTTCTATATAATATTTACTAATTATTTTGAAATTTTGGTACATTTTGTATACAATGAATGCCAACTTGACAAAGCTAATTCCTTGTTAATGTTATCGAATAGTTTGAAAAATAGGCCCCAAATGGTGTAATAATACATGATGATGAATATTATTAATGGTTATTATTAAAAATATCATATTTATGAAATGTAATATAATAACTATTGAAATGACATGCATAAGTTATTTATTTACAAAGCTATAACATAAATTATCTAGAACTTAGTGAAAAATAGATTTTTATGAAGGTAGGTATATACTAGTTCTAGGAGTTATATGAAATAAAAATCGCAAGGCAGCATATGAAAGCTTAAAGCAAATTATTCAAAGTAGAAAACCTTGGTCTTTCACTTGGTTGGAATGATGTGAAACTCCTGATCCAATTGGGCCAGTTGTGGGTTGAGGCTGATTAGCAAGTTCCACAGATGTTTGAGGAGACAACTCACTCGTCTTGTTGAGTTGGGCATGGAAGCCAGCCATGGGATGGTATTGAGGATACTGTGTTTGGCCCACCACAGGATGGCTGAATTGTCCCGTATACTGCCCCAACGTCGAGTTTCCACCATCAAGAGATGGTGGTGCCGACATCTGCATAATCGCAGGATCATTTGGCAAAGAGGGTACATTGTTAAGAACCCGAATATCCTTGATATCAGAGCCACGGAACAAGATGTAGTCATACACCTGGCTCTGAGGAGCCACTGGAAATTGGGTTTCACGATCCTCTGTACCAAATGATCGCACTGTAGAAGAAAAGAAAATTTGTGAAATGTAAGGTATATTTAAATTTTTAATAATTAATATTGAAATAGTCTCTGTAAGCATTTATAGGTTTACAAAGCTATTTCACACACTTCGTTTAACAAAAAGTATCGTATATTTTTTAACTTGTGCATTTATGCGTAGAAAGAATCACGAGCACAGTGATTGTTTACAGGAACGAAATCGTTATCAACGTCATCAAGTTCAATTTTGTACACTACAGCAAGTATAACAATTAAAATGAGGGTAGAATATAAACAACGTGCTTCGTTTAGAATAACAGCAGCAAATTAAATCTAAAATTGAATAATTAATTTTGGAATGAGAAGCGTTTTCAAGATCAACAAACAAAGTTAAACTTGAATCTGAAGGAAGACTACACATAAACACTATAAATCTAAAACACAATATTTTTTGGTACCTTATTTTGTTTTATTAGTGTAGGAGATTGAAGGACAGCAACGTTATAAATAGGTTTGAAATGTATTATAATAGGATGCAAATAGAATCCATTTGTCAACTTACCGCTAGCTAAAGCGATGGTACATTGTTGAGGATCAACGGTGAAAAGCCGCCCTTCATAACGAATATCAGCTTTCGATATTAGGCTTATTTTGGAGCCCAATTCAGGCATTCCAGAACTCATAGTGACAATTTAAATATACAACTCCGATGACAAAGATTTTTCCCGATATTGTCGACCGTGAAATTTCAGCCACCGAACAAAATGACTGACGGGAAGTTGGCAGCAAGCGTAGCGTTTAGTTTTTACCCACAGAATATTTTACATCGTTTACCACCAACCATAAACAATTTCTGTCAGTTATAGTTGAGTTATATATGAAACTTTTTTAAGCGTTTTAATTAATAATTTTACAACATTTTTTTTAAATAGGACAACAATCTATTTCAATCTATTCGTTAGTATTTTGCTACGTGTATACCTAGTGATTCAACATGAGCCCAACGAACGCTATCATATGAGATCAATATAGAGTACATTACTTAATAACTATAATAAATTAACGTCAGCGAATAGGGGCCGATATAGAAGAAATAACTACATAAGGCGTGGATGTATGGATTTCAGTTTTCTTTATTTTTCCTGTAAACGGGAGAACATATAAAACAAGAAGTTTTCGGCCCTTTCGGAAATGGCGGGATCAGTGGAGTGCTGTTTAATTTATTTCGTATACTGAGTTTCAGTTAAATTCTGATATGAAAATTGTGTGGTTTCGTGACAAAAAGGAACACCGTGCCATATATGGAATACATCATTCAGTGTTGATTAGTATTGCATTTCCATTCATTCATTTGTAGTGTAAGTTCATTTATTTAACTATATTGTATGATTTCATTCTCATTTATTAGTACTCATTATCATAACATTCCATTTTCGAATTATTAAATCATAATCGCTTACATTGCATTCGTTTTTTTTAAAAAAAATCTCGTAATTTATTAACAAAACGACGCGGCTACCATTAGTCACCAAAAACTCCATGAGACAAAAGGATACATGGCACCAATATCCTGGAGCCATAAATAAAGAAAAAAACTACATAAGATATGTCTGTATGGGAATCAATTTTCTTTGCTTTCCCGTTATTAAGGAGAAATTTAACAAAAAGAGATTTTGGCGCGTAATGGCGGGGGGCGGTCCTGTGCTGTATATTTTATTTCGTGTATTGTGTTGTAGTGAAGTTTTTGGTATGAAATTGGTATAGTTTCATGGCAAAAACTATCGTTATATGGTGCAATATATGAAAACAATCATTCAGCGTTAATTGGTGACTTACGAAACACTGAATAATCTTATTAAGTGTTTCATTTGCATTTATTCATTTATAGGGTAAGTTCGTTTATTTATCACCATCGTAGCATTCCATTATCATTTGGGTATTATTTCATCGTAATTTTTAACCTAACATTCTATTTTTGTACCATTTTATCGTAATTATTAAAATTGCATTCCATTTTCAAAAATTTCTCTTAAGTCATTAACAAAATTGCGGTGCCTACCACCTTGTCGCCGAAATCTCCTTGAGGCAAAAGATACATTACATCGGTATCACGGAGCCAGAAATAAAGAAATAATTACATAAGAATTGGTTGTATTAGCTTTAGTTCCCTTTGCCTTCCCTACAATAGTGAGAATAAAACAAACAAATAGATTACAATGTCAACGGTTATTTGAAAATATTTAATTTCAATCCTAGACGTTTGTGTTTCACGTTAATTAAAAGTAATACTTTTGTATTCTATTAAATATAGTTAATAGTTAATTAACATAAAGTAGATGATATATTAGATATATATAACCCTATAGAAATGGTGTTAGAAACTCCAATTTCTACTAAAGCGGGATTTCCTCGCCTCAGCAGTGGCGGAGGCTGCAATAGTTCTATCCGTCGGCGAAGTCTGATTCCAAATCGAGTAACACAGAGATCTGAGGTTAGTAAAGTAGCCAAGTATAAGTAATGTTTATTAGTAGTAAAATAAATGGTGAATAAATGATGAGCAAAAAATACTATTGTGATCATTGACCAGCTAATAGAATCCTTATAAAACGACCCTCTTGGTACAAGCTGTACTCTGTTGAACTAGCTGGACAATGATAAAAAGACAGTTTTGTTATATTCTTTTTGTTATTTTACAGAACTATATATATATTGTACTTTTCGAATTTTATAATGTAATGACAAATTGAGTACTGTGAATTAGAAAACTGTGAAGTTCATAAGTAACAAATTTAATCTAATCGTTATAGGATACAAATGATGATGATGCAGAACGTTCATCTCTTATTGCTTCTGAGCGTGCTGTGGCCACTTCAACACCACATGCATCACCTCGTTGCAACAGGGACACCATGTCTTCATCACCACAGAAAGAACATTTTCAAGGATGTCTTAAACTCTACGCTGAGAATGTGAGTTGATTTGTTACATAGTTTAATTAGTGAAGTACCAAACAATAAATTATATTATATTTACTGGTAATTACAGTGTAATATTCTATTAAATATAGGTTAAGCTGTTTAATAAATGTAATTAAAATAGTTTATTGTAATTTTAGAGATAAAGGATAAAATATTTATTAAACCATGCTTTTATTTAAATGCACTAAAAAGGAGATTTTTTTTCTGGTCTACCAAAAATAGTGGAGCACCAGGACCTGTACATTTTACAATGACGATTAAGCACTGCCCAACTTTTAATAAAACAATTTTATTTTATTTTATTTCAAATCAAACTTATGTCATTTCCAAATAGAAATATCACAAAAGATTGATGCTCATGTCCAATTTATGGTGATCTCTTAAATTTTGAAGAATATTAAGAATTAATTATTTAAATGAATTTTGAATTATGAGAAATAAACATTTTCTCCTTAGTGCATTTGAACTGACTGCAAAAAGATAGACTATGCAATGATAAGCTGTATGGACGTTTCCTTTTGCATGTGATCCTAGAGCTCTATGACAAGTTTATAAAGGTCATGTTATTTTGGCCTTTGATAATCGGTCGAAGTCGCTTAGTCATGTGGACTTATCTTTGTCTGTCCATTTCTGCTAATGCTTTGTTGTTACAAGGCTTCCAATAACGCTGGTCGTAGATAAATCACTGCATAATCTTCCATGCTCTCTTGCATGTTAAAACAATTGTTTTCTAATTTTTTACTTGCAAATAAATAATCAATGAAAATATATACACACACACTCACTCACAAAATTATTAGATTGAATATTCATGCATTGAATACAATTTTGTGTCATCAAGTATTTTAATGATTATTATATTCAATTTAAATTTCATCATGGTAAACAAATATTAATTCTTGAAAAAAACTGATTATTGCTTCCATATAAAGTTATATTTTTTAATTATACTTTAATTAAGTATCATATACATTAAAATATTTTATTGTCCCCATGATAAAATAGTATGCAAAATTTCAGTGTGATTGAAGTGGTCCAAATATCGATTACAAACTATAACACATACAAATAGAGTGAGTTAATATAAAATTAAATTATAATTTCAGAAAATAAACAAAGATAATGCTTGGAATCTGCAACTGATAGACTTTATGACATCTATGTTGAGGAAACATGACTCACGTATGGAGAACTTGCAAACTGCGTCCACTGTTGTCGATGCATCAGCCAGGATCTACTCATTCAGAGTGGATGCTGTGCATTATGATGTGCTAAAGATGGCTGGTGGATTAAGCAAAGCAGCACAGGTAAGATGTATAATAAGAAAATATATTTAGTAACTTTTAAATTATTGTTTGTATGATATTGATATTTAGCGGCTCTCTTTTATTTTACCAAACTTTTATGAGTTTTTTTAATTTAATCCAGTAAAAATTTTCACTGCCTATAATAATAGTAATTTTTTTCTATATTTATTAGACAAAACGAGGAAAAAAAGACGACGATGGTCTCACACAAGATGAAGGAACAGCAGATGGAGATGTGGCACCACAGGTCAAGAAGAAGAAAAAACGCTCAAAGGGTGCTATAGCGACGAATCCAGAGGTTTTTAATGGAGAATTTGATGCCAATGAATGTATAGGTTAGTAAGCTTACAATTTAGTAATTTTTCTGACAATTTACCTGTATTTTAGGTAATCATGCATTAGATAATATTAAATAATGATTTTTCAACAGATCCATTTTTTGAGAGGCTTGCAGCAACCACAGGTGATGTTACATCATCTAACCGAGCATTCAATGCAACACTACCTATCCATGACAAGACTCTAGCTTTGATTTTGCGGTGAGTAGTAAATTGCTAAAAGTATTAACTTGGTATAGATTTGATACCCCAAATTGATGTAGGCATTTGAGATAGACCGCTTTTTTATATCCATGGATATGTTAAACAATATGGTAGTCTAATGACAAGTCATTTCCTAAAAATTAATATTATACTATAATATAATTAAATGTACTTAAAACGTTTTTGAATCTCTTTTAGTTGGTAGTAAATATCAAAATAAAATAATTTTAAAAGCTTTTTTTTAGAACAAAAGCGCCACTATTGTATCTTTTGTTCCTGTAGCCATAATTATGCAATAAAAATATTTAATCGATAAATATGAAAGAACTAAATAAAAATAATAGTTCTTCCTCTAAGACATATACAATCAAGTAATCCTTTACAAATTCATTTAAAGTTTACCATTAATTAACAGAACACGATGTTTATTCCTGTATCAATTTTATTTCCTATTTTTATATGACAAACAATTTCCTGTCAACAACAACCTTTTTAACCATAAATATAAAAATAAATAATCTTCCATTCTCACAATTCACTGTATACCATTTACAGTGAATTGATTATGAGAAATATTATTATTATTTTATTTAGCTATTTTTTGTATTATTATTATTATATAGCTTGAAACAAGTGAGATCTTACTATGGGGAATAGAAATAATGATGGTTCTTTTACCATAGATGTATGTGCGAAGAGAGCCAGCAACTTCTTAAATTACCATTAATAATCAACTGCACATTATTAAAAGGAATAATTAAAAGCATATATATTGTATATAATTATACAAGATTGTACAATAATACAGGGCAGATCTATAATACAATATTATTGTAATTGCCTTGTAGGATAAAGAATGGTGGGTTGCTGTGCTCATATAATGATCATTATATAGTTAATAACCATAAATGGACAAGACACGAAAATAATATTAGGTCACCAGTCCAATTTTTAGAGAATATTATATTTAGTTATTATGAATCAGAATAAAATAATAAACATAACTGTTATTTATTTTCATATTCATTTCTATTATAGCATTACCTCAAAAATAAGAAAGTGTATATTAAAAAGTATTGGTGGTCTCATAATTACATATTTTCTGCAATAATAATGTTGTTCTAAATCAATACAGAAATAAATTGAGAAAGATATGTTATTACATTATTAGTTAATGTCCATTTTAAGCCAAGTAAACTGAACAATTCCTATGTGGGCTATAAGTAATAGTTTTATTCTACACAAATATTATTTTACATTTCAGAACTGACAATCTGTTTCTTGAGCCTATACATGAAAATGCTACTGAAGATATAGATCTGACTGAACAGATTTGCTTAGCTATAAAAATGCTTCCTTCTTTCAATGAAACGGACCACATATGTGAACCATTTACTGGTTTCTCTATTAGCAACTGGGACCCGGATACAGAGAATATGTAAGTAAATAAAAAGACAACCTAAATGTTTAATGATTTGACTTATAAAGAGAGAAAATACGAAAACTACTTACTACTTATATTGAAATACGAAGTACTGATTAATCCTCATCAGCTGAAGTAAAAATTTATGCATATGATAAATGATTTTTCATATTAGAATCTAAAGATTATAGTTAGATTTAATGTTTGCACACTGTAATCAGAGTATATTTAACTTTAATAGCACTCTGTAATTTAAAATATTATATTCTTTTAATTATTATACTTCTATATACAATAATATCAAATATCATTATTTCTAAAATAGGGACAGTCGCGTTAACAACTGGGTGGAGGACAATCGCCTAAATTTATCACAACAAGCGCTGGCTTTCGATGTAAACGCTGAAGTGGAACCCATACCCCAAGATGATGTACAAAATGATCTATTTGGTAAGATATTAAAAATTCACACACTTATAATTTTGAAATTATGAGCTATTTTTGAGAGCTAAAGTGGTGAAATATATTTATTACAATATTCATTAACAACACATACAACTTTCTCACATTAAACACATCCAAGCTTGTACCGGTTACTCATTAGTTCCTCAAACATTGATAACCATAGTATATATGGTTACAATATATAACCACAATATAAATATTGGTAATAATGTTGGTAAATTAATTTAGAATTTTTGCGTTTCCACGTGCAATTGAGATAATACAATTTGTTACGTTTAATGCGGGTAAACTATTAGTTTAAATGTTATTTTCGCCTTCTTTAAAATAAATGCGAAAACCTAAGTAGGCAACATCCCTTCATACTGTCGTAGAAGAGGAACCGCTGGGCGGTATAGAGAGCGAGGAGGAGGCGGAGGCGGCGCTGGCGATGTGCGCCGTGCGGGCGGCGGGCGCGGGCGGCGGGGCGGGCGGGGCGGCGGGCGGCGCGCGGCTCACCGACATGCGGCCGAGCGCGCCGCACGACACGCGCCTCGAGTACTCCTACTGCGGCTCCATCGTGGCCGCCTGGGCCGGGCCCAGCCACTGGCGGCTCAAGAACAACAGAGGTACACTCGCGCTCCATATTAGTAATCTACCAAACTATTTTGACATATTATACATACGAAATATGTCATAATGCAACGCCTCGTAAGCGAAACCATCTGTATATACGTTATTAAAATCTATTTGTGAAAATTGGCATTTTCAATATAAATTTTAATGTTTTTTTGTTTTATTAAAATATTTTTGGTTTTGCATATATTAAAATCTTTAAGTAAAAGCCGTCCCGATAGTTTCGCATGTTTCTATTGCCGTTCTATTTTGAATGTTAAATAATGACACATTTTTCAAGTGTTTTTCAATAAATTATATAACGGTTTAAATCTTTGGATTTTTGACTTTGCCTATCGTTCCACTAGAGCAGCGTCATTTCCTATAGTTATAGTTCTAACTCAACTGGTAACCAAAACACAAAAATCTGTATTTACTTTGTTTTGGTATTTGCGTAACTTTTTATAGTTGTCTTCCCCATTGGCTTAATTTCCTAATGTTCAATATAAACAAATAAATAAATGTTAGTAGAAACAAATTACTTTTTATTGTATATTCTCGACTAATATCAATATTATATATATGTAGGATTGGGGTGATAATAAAAACGCGGAAAGAGATTTTTTTACATTAAAGCCCAATCCTTTTGCTTAACTTAATTGATATTTTTCTTAACTAGCAAATTAAATTTTATTATCTTTATTCTTGTCTTTGAAATAGGGGTCGCAAACTATCAACACAGTTCATCCTTGTTATCATTTCAATTATCAGGTAAATTACAAGTAACCTATGCGTTTCAGCATCCAAACAAACTGAACGCACACAATCAACTGGCGGCCGATTAACAGTGGAAGGCAAAAAGCCTCCGCGGACGAAACGGCAACTCGATTTCCTTGGTGCCGGTTTGGCGTTCGACTCCTGCGCGGAACCGACGGGAGAGTACGAACCTACACAGCCCGCCAAGATCATGATCAGTAGGAAGACATTGGCTACAGGACACACGTGGAATGAGACTAACTTTAAAACGCCCATAGACAGGTCAGTAATTCAGTGTCTTCGGTGTATTGATCAGAGAGATTATTTTTTATATAATACAGGTAGATTATTATCCTGTTTATAGCTTTTCGAAAAAGTAACTATCTTAGTTGTTTTGCTGAGAAATGCATATATAAAAACTAGCTTCCAGTGGGGCGCGTTTTGTTTACGCACCCATACATTAATATATATAAATAAGTATTGAGTTACCGATTGTTAAAAATCCGAATGTTAAAAAGTAATCCTATATAATAATTGAATTATGGCTTGCTATATTCATTTACGCATTAGTTAGAAAAAATGTAAAATTGTGTAAATAACACATTTCGGAAAGGTAGATAATTATTTTTCTTAACAATTTCCAGAGGGCTGGATGAGTCTCATTTCCGCAAGTTGTTCCTTCGGCGGAATGTAGTGATGACACGCAAGCGGGACCGCGACCGCGAGCGCTGTCGGCCGGCCGCGCCCGAGCCGCTCACCGTCGACGCCGCCAGGGACTACGACTACGACAACGAGAACGACGCCTCCTACTGCCCCAATATTGTTCCGGTATGATATGCCCTCGTCGTAGATCCACATCTTACATATGTGTACACTACTTATGGACAAAAAAAATAGGTAATACGTTTGTATTTCGTTGTAATCATTGAAAAAGTCCACCAAACATTCTGTGAACACCCAGCCAAAGTTGTTAAATTTTAACTGTAAGTACAAATAAAGTCGGATAAAAGTATTCCTTTATTTTTGTCTGTGATTACATAGAGAATGGAGTTTTTTTACTTTTCATCACTTCACGAAACAATCTGTGAAAATGCTCGTGCTTCATCTCAACATTTTTGAAGTATCTTTTACAGTTATTATGAATATTTTTGAAAATGTAAACTTTATGAATTTGATATTTGTGAGTTTGTTAAGCAAAACCTAAAACGTTCAGTTCGAATGGTAAAGCAGTTAAAAATAGCTTGATCCAGTGTCCTGTACGCCTCCATGAAAAGGGTTTTGCAACACATACAAATATAGAACTACTGACCTATAATTATAATTTAAAATTGCGAAACAATCAGATCTTTTAAAAAAGTGTGTTTTACCTAACGAAATTGACGGTTTGTTTATAACTATTTTATAAATCAGTCTCAAAATTTTATCAAAGTACTTTACAATTTCTGATTTTACAAGTCGCAAAAATTTAAAATGATTATTAAAATTAGCTACTATCAGGACTTCTAATTGTTTTAAATGTTAATGAACAAGGAGAATTTTCGAATAAAACCTAAAAATAGCTTTTTTTCATAGGATGGCGATGAATGGGGCAACGAGGATGCGACTGCGGCGGGAGAGTTGCATGAACAAGTGAAGACGGCTGAACCGGAAGAAATTGGCGACATGTTGGAACCACCTACCAAAGTAAATATTTGATATATTTTTAGTAATAATAAATTAAAACATTAAGTAGTTTTTAGTCTTCGCCATTTCTAACAAGGATGTGAGTAGAGAAAATGTATTCTTTCTTTTTTATTATCTTGTCTCGCTTCGCCTAGCCGGTGGAAAGTAGCTATAATGTCATCATCATCATCATCATTAACTGCTTATATGCTTCCCACTACTCTGCACAGGCCTTCCTACATAGGAGAAACACATGAGGACTTTAGGCTATAACATCACCACGCTGGCCTATCACGGTTTGGTGTGTGAAAGCGGTTGTCGGAAGTACCGGGTCCAAGGACCTTTACATACCTTCTGAAGCACGGTGGTGGGTCGGTCAAAGTGCGACAGTTGCATTTTTCCAATGAAGTTGTAAATATTTATAAATTATTTAAAGGTGGCGAAAATCTTCATACCCTACGCGATGAGAGCGAAAAAAGTGGATATGAAACAACTGAAACATTGCACGTGGAAGATGTTGACAGAGAAAACTCCTGATGGGGAGAAAGAAGACGTGGCACAAACGACATTCTTCTCGGTTTACTCACAACTGCCATATAAATTATCGACGAATATGCGGGAGTCATTGAGTGTGCCTTTGGCGCTCCTATCTGTGTTACATTTAGCTAATGAAAAGGGTCTGATTTTAGAAAAGAGAGACGAATTGAATGATATTGGCATTTTAGGTCTTATCAAATAGGAATAACATAGAATAAAATAGATAGATAGATAGTTAATAATGTTAATGACACATTACAACGTTGGTACAAAAACCAGTTGATTGTATGTGCTTTCGCTGAATAGTATGTGTTCTCGGAAAGTTTGTCTGACCAAGTAATCTGTGTTCATAATGCCATATTGAATGAATGAATTTTAATGCAGGGCATTAATTAATGTACATAGTGAAGTACAATATCAAATTTTGATTCTTTTGTAAACTCTACAGTTTCTCATTTGTACAGCCGTTTTATAAGACTAATATTTTTACTGTTTTGTTTATTGTAATTAAAGATAAGAAAAGGAACAAAATATAATTTAAAAAATACACTTCTTTATACTTTCCCCTTGTGTTGTTGAAACGTACTGCTACAAAATACTGCAGTAAAATGTCAAGACATTCATTTTTGTTTACAAATACGTATGCACATTCTTACCAGAGCGTATACACTCGGGAGGCTGACTGACACCCAACGCAAGAGCATTTCACTTTTTTCCATAGCGATAGTCTATATAAACAAATCTTACCCTAAGCAAAGCACAGAATGCAAAAATTGGAATGAAATAAGTTTCTTTCTATTCGTAACTTATCCAAGGACTGGAGGAATTGCCCAATAGTAAAAAGTACTCTCGCCATCTTACCAGTGGTCTCCGCTGCTGGTAAGATATTTTATGTAAATAACATAAAATTAGGAAAGCTAATACAACAGCCTAATTCACCATATATAATGTTTATTATAAGCTAATTACAACTTCCATATGTAGAAATGATCTATTATATATCAATAATAAAGATCATAAGCAGAATGTCCATGGACTAAATAAGTGTGAGTTAAAAATAAAAATTGTTTTTCTTTATACAGTACTTACTTTATTTTCTCGAACAAATAAACTTTTCGCAAACATAACTTTTATGTGAAAGAGTAATCAATGAACATATAACAAATTACAAAATCACTGAGAAATGATGAAATAATAGATAGAATATTCACTTGTTTTCTATAATTAAGTTTTTATTGCCAAGTACGTACAATACACGTAATATAGCACAGACTTTTCACAAAAACAATAAAAATTAAAACTGGTAACAGTTTTGAAAATTTTCATAATGCTTAAAAGATAAACGTTACATAAATGAGTATTTATGAAATTAGATAACATTACGTTTCATCACGAACTATTTTCGATCAATTTCCACGTTTAGAAAAGCACTGATAAAACCAGTGATTAAAAAAATAGTTAACAACACAGTCATACCTAAATTTAATCAGCTGTACTTTCGCGTTCATATA
This sequence comes from Acentria ephemerella, assembly GCA_943193645.1. Lineage (NCBI taxonomy): Eukaryota > Metazoa > Arthropoda > Insecta > Lepidoptera > Crambidae > Acentria > Acentria ephemerella. The sequence goes on from OW971887.1 coordinate 2,955,438, forward strand.
TTCACGGAAATCTATAAATGTACAAAAGAACAACATAGATCTTTATAAAAATGTCACAATAAAACACAAGAAACAGTCAATCATTTGTCAAAACTGTACCATTCATATAATTTTAAACGGCCTAGCTATGCTACATACAGTAGTGACTATATAAAGTTAAACTAAAATATAAATAAGCAATAAGAGGTACTCTATCACAAAGAATTCGCTTTGTTATAGTTAAATTATAATACAAAGCTGTATTGCAACACCTTAGTTTTGTGTAATTGTTTTTAATTTACATCATTTTCATCTTTGTTCATTTTAACGTCAGCACTTTCTTCATTCTTGTCTTCTTGCCTATGAAGTGATTCATTAATGGAGGGTAACATAGTTTTTGCTGGCGATTGTACGTTTTTTACTTTATCGGTGAGTGATTCTTTCACTGGCGATTTGTTTACTTCGTCACTAGTGTAACCAGTATCCGTATTAATAGATTCCTTTGATTCTTCCCTTTCAGGTGATTTAATAGCTTCATTTAAATTTTCTAATGTGTCAGAAGAGATATTCACAGTCTCTTCTTTTTCTGACTTAATTGTATCGTTTGAATTTTCAAGTGAGTCCTTAGAGAGATTTTTGTCAGATGTTTCTATGTTTACTTCATCTGATAAAAGCGCCATGTCGTCACATAAATTGTCAGCTTTAGCAGCATATTCCTTATTTTCAACTACAGTATGATTGCTCTCTAAACTTTCGTCGAGATCGGGCTGTGATGTGTTCAATACATTTTCTTCCTCTAAACATAACACTTTGCTGGATGTTTCAGGTTCCCTTTCGTCAAAATTATCAACGTTTTCTTCTGTTTCTATTGACGATTGAGGAAGATTCTCTTCAATTTGATCACCACTTTCTTTTGTCTCTGTTGACAATTCATAATTTGATGTTAGTGTGAGGTTTTTTTCGACTTCGTCAATTTTTTCTATCTCTTTTGGAGATTGTTTTTCTTCAATTTTATCCACACTTTTTTCAGTTTCCAAAGACTGGGTACTTAATGTTACTGAAGGGATTTTTTCCAATTCATCAACATTTTCTTGACATAATATATCTGAAACTTTTTCTTCACCTATATCAATTTTTTTTTCTACCTCTCTTTTTTCAACTGGTATATCACATCGTTTTGTTTCTGATATTGAATCTTCAGAGATTTCTTTTTGGGAAATTAACAATGTTACGTCTTCACCATTCAAAAATAGTTTTACTAGTGTAGGTTCCTTTGTACTATCTAAAAATTCAATTTGGAATGAGGCCGTATCGTCTGCAAGTTCATCCAGTTTTTCTTTCGACAGCACTTTTGAAGAATTTTCGTCAGTAGTTAATCTACAGCATTTCGCCAAGGGTTCAATGAGGGCTACGTCTTCTGGGAGCTGCCTGAATTCTTCACATTTCGATTTATTTCCATAATCTATGAATTGAACATGATAGCCGCCGTCACAAAATTCTAGAATTTTAGCTCTATACCACTGTTCGTCTTCATCCCAAAATGCTGCACATAATGATCCAACTTTAAGTTCTGATATAGCTTCAAAATCTGGAGCACCTACTAGTCTATCTGTAATTTTATCGAGATCGGATGAAGTATTATCAAGATGAACGTAAAAGTCGTCAACAGAATGAATATGGGATAATTTTCCATTACTATACAAGTCCTGTCCAACAGGTGTAGGTCTTTCACTAACCGGTTGTTCTTCACAAAGACCTACTAATTCTTCTGTTACGGATTTTCCTTCAAGATACAGCTCTACAATTGATATATCACCAGAGGCTATGAATTGAACGTTAAATATGGTTGCACCCTCTGCAGCGAGCTCATTGAATTTTACTTCCGATTTGCGAGACCAAGATTTTATATCACGCGGTTTCTGTAGAGCACACTTTCTCGACAACGCTGGTTTCACTTTAAGTTCATCTGGAAGGCTGCGTAGCTCGTTAGCTATAGACGCGTTGCCGTAATCCATAAACAATACTTCAGTACCTTCAGAACCATCAACTATTACTTGTGCTCTATACCATGCACCATCTTCGGGATATTTAGCTGCACATAGTACTCCTTCTTCTTTGTCCGCAAGTTCAGGGAAATTTTCAGCATTGACCATAGCCAATTCCATTGCTTGTAATTCAGGTGTTGCGGTCTCTAGTTGAATCCAAAATTCCGAGGGCGAGTTAACATGGCTTGCAAAGCAAGACGGGAGGTCCCCTCCACATTCTGTTGTATCTGATCTTGCTGCGTAACCTTCCAAAACAAGCTTGTCTGTCAAATTTTGACCGTTAATAAATATGTCTATATAAGTGGTGATGTCTTTTAGCACTATTTGAGCATCGACTGGCGTAGAGAAATCTCCAACAAGCTGGGTGAAAAAATCAGATGCTGGTTCAGACCATTGTCCTGTGCCCGTGGGAACTGCGTTCACACTAGATTTAACCCCGTAGCGTTCGATTTCTTTCATAGCTTCTGGCATTGCTTTGATTAAATTTGGCTGATTATCTAGAACATCAGTATTCCCATAATCGATAAAACGCACCGTTGTTATGTCAGAATCAGAATCCAAAATTTCTGCTCGATACCATTGGTCGTCTGCCAAATATTTAGCGATACACAAAGTTCCCATCTCACGACATTCAATCTCTGGGTAGTTTTCAGCATTGGTTTGAAGCTCGGCTTGAATCTCTTCAATTTTTTCGAGTTTATCTGCCATTTGAAGCCAAAAGTGTCCAGGAGTATCGATGTGACTGATATAAACTTGCGTGCAGCCTACCGGTAAAGAAATAGGTTCTTCTATAGGAGCGTCTGTATTTGGTTCTTCATTGGATACTATTTGTGGAGTTGCGAGTTTTTCGTTAACAAGTTTCATGGCAAGATCAACACCATCTAAATGGAGACTAGCAAGCCATCCGTCGCTGCCGAAAGCTAATGTGACTTGCACTTCCTTTTCAGTGGTCCATTCAGTGAGTTTAGTTAATGCATCATCATGCAAGGCTACTAGACCTAAACTGGCTACAAGAGCCAAGGCACAAGGTTCAAAGAACTTAGAATCGAGGACTCTGAGATTTTCTTTTGCAATAACTTCAGTGTTGCCGTAGTCTGAGAATTGTACTTTTATTTGTCCTTCTTCCTCACTTAAGATAGAAGCTCGGTACCAGTTGCCATCGGTAGATTTAGCTGCGCACAATTCATCTATATCGAAACTAATTAAGGCTTCGGGTCTTCCTGAAAAGTATAACATAGTATGTTTATATATAAATGAAATTTTTTATTTATTTACTAAGATAACCAACAAACTTAGCACTTCAGTAATATTCTTGAATTTATTTGTATATTTATCATTTATAAATATCATTTATTTGTTTAAATACTGGTTAAATTTATAATCCATATTAATTGTATTGTATCTGTAACGTACGATTTAAGAGGTGATTATAACTATAATAGCTAACCTTCTTCATAAAACTTGTATAAGTCACCCAATAACTGCGCGATTCTGTCTACATCATCCGCCTTTTGCAGGTAGATCTCATTGAGGTTCTCAGAGTGGGACACATAGGCGAGTCCAAAGTTGTAGTTAAATACTGCGCGCGTGCACAACTGTACCACTTCGTCGTAGGCGCCTTCGTCGGGCTCAAAGATGGACACTTTCTTGCCAGTTACACAGTCGTATAGTGTTGTTACCAGGCTGAAAATAAACATTAACTTACATTATATTCGGGCTTCAAATACCTCCTTATACTATTGTGAGTTTTATATCAGTAGTTTATTTCGTTTTTATAAAAAAAAAACCTTAATATGGCACCACTAATGTAAAAATAGTTACCGCAACCTATATCTTTAGATATTATAAGATATTTGGTTTAGCAACGTAAAAATAGTTGTAAGATAGTGTTATAGGGTGATATATTTGCTGGTTAGCTATATTCGTTGTTTGAACACAAACTTTATTCTTCATTTCTATCGCAAATGAAAAATAAAAGACATCTTTAAAAATGTATATACATTTTTACCTTCTAGTTAAAAATATACCATTATTAGCTTAAAATCAGGTTGTGGTCAAATGTTCACCAATGTAATTTAAAAGAAGATGGTCGCCAAAAATTATTTGCCTAATTATTTGGTTATACCTGATGCCTTCAACACTATTGATGTAAACAATGAACTTATTTCCTGTGAGTTGTTGCTTCATCTCTTCCAGTGAGAAGAGCATTTTGGAATCTGATGTGTAATTGTTGAGGCAACATTCTAGAGATTGGTAGTAGTAAACACTCAGCTCCGTCGGCAGAATCATCAACTGTAAATAAAAATATTCTTATTTGTCAATAAATGGACAATTATTATTTAACATCAAGAGTTATAAAATGACTTAGTATTGCTTAATTATATTAAATAAAGAAAAGGTTTAATTCTTATAATCATGATGCCAGACTAAATATTCTATCCGTAAAAGTAATCTTACTTAAATTTTGAACAGAATATACAAACTCCAAATAAATAACCAACCTTGTCAATACTCGTAGTGATGGTGTTCCCGTAGTCGGGCAGCGCTGCCGTGATGTTATTAGTGTCAGACACATTGTTCAGTATAGCGCGGTAGATCTTGTCTTCATGTTTCACTGTGCAATGAATACCCTCGGCGAGGCTTTCAGTAGCCAGTGGCGTCAGCTAAACGTAGATAATAAAATTTATGCACTTACTATTACAGTAAGGAATTCAATAATTATATTCCATTAAGTTTATTAATGCTATATTAAATTCTTATATCTTGACTGATTGTTCATTACACACTTTAAAAAGATATGTGTATACCGTATAATTTATGGAATATGACTACCTTGCTAAAATTTATCAATTTTAAACGATATTGCGATTATATTAATATTAATCATTGAAATATTTCAACCATTAACAGCGTATAAACGTGTCACTGCTAGGCACAGGCCTTTTGACATGGGAAAAACGAGGAGCTTATGCCATAACACCCCCACACTGGCCCAATGCCGGTTATATAAGAACCACCCACGGCAAGCAACGGGACCAATATTTTAATGACAGCACCAAATAGTATTCTTTTGAATTCTTAATAATCTGGTGTCTAGCATTTTTCAAACCAATTACCTTGTTTGTATCAAAGTTGGCGATAGCATTTTCAACCAGTGTTGCCTTATCCAAATCCAGTTGCACGTAAAATTTCTCCGCCGAGTCGATGTGCGTTATGCGGCATAATATCTGCTGTCCCACGATAATCGTTAGATCGATGGCTTCATCTGGAAAGAATATATTTATCTGTGAGGCTCCTTATAATGAAATTAATAAGTAACTAATTGTCGATAAGATAATACATACTAGAGATGCACCAAATTTCATCAAAATATTACAATCGATTTTATCGGGTTTTTAAGTATAATAAATAAGTTTAAATTGAAGAAATTGAGATTTAATGGCAAGAATTTGCCGAATATTTAGTTACCTAACTTAAATACTTTATTCAAAATTCTATAAAACGTTATATTCTAGTATTTATAAATAAAACTATCAATACGAAACGGTACTTCGAGAAGCTCGAGAAGAGCTTCGAGAAGCTCGTTGGTGTAGTGGCTTATGATTACAAAATCTAAGTCACTTTCGTAATGGCTAGTCCCAGGGCGGGTCAATCAATATTTGTTCCTTCGAGCTCCTCCGTGCCGTGGAAAGCATGTTAAGCTGTTGATCCCGGTTGTTACGGCAACCATTTTTACCCAGTCATATAATAGTAAAACGTTAAATTATTAGAATGTCACATGCAACTTCTGATATTCCAATTAATAAAATCTTGTTCCATCATCGTCATTCATCATAATGGTCATCAGCGACGACAAAATAATATACCACACACCTTTCAAAGTAACCGACGAATGATGTTCAGAGAGAACAGCTAGTTGTTTCTCGACGAGTGTATCAGCGACACTCACTCCGTTGTTCCACAATGACACCTTGTACTGCTCCTCACCGTTCTCTTGGAACACGCACTGGTAGCGCGGCGCGTTGAAACACAAATCTATCTCCGGGTCCGCCTTCCATTCACCTTCTTTAGGCGCAACCCCTACTAAGGAACAATGGATTGCCATTTTGGGAAGCTCCAAAAGCTCGCTTTCTAACTGCCAAATATCCTTCGCATCCACGAGCTGCTTATTGCCAAAATCAACGTACCGTACAATGAATTTAGAGAATGGCTGTATAGATACCACTGTTGCTCGATACAACACTCCATCATCAGGGTACCTAGCCAGCACTGATGCGCCTACTGAGATCTGGCCAGAGAATGATTTGACACCTTTGTAGAGCTCTGGTATTTTGTGCATCATATCAAGGAATTTAGGCTGCAATGATAAGATCTGTGTATAGAAACTCTCCGGGGATATGATCCAGGTGACCGATACTTCATGTTGGGCGCCAACTTCGATTGTAGAATCCGAAAATGGAGTCACAAAATCAACTGGGTTAGAGAGCTCCTTGTATTTGACTTGTGTGAATTTGCCCCGGGGCTTGTATGGCGGGGCGCGGCCGGTGTGCTCCTTACCACTGTCTTGTGAGCGGAAGCTTCGCTCAGAACGTTTATCGCTGGTGTCAGAACCATATTTATCTGCTCTGTCCGCACGGTCTCTTGGAGTAAAGTTGCTCCGTGGCCTATCTCCCCTATTGTCCCTGATGTCTCGTTTCTGGTTCCAGTTCTCTTTTTTATCCCCCCAGTTGTCCCGTCTATCGCCTCGGTTATCTCGTCTGTCTGGACGACTGTCTCGGTTTCTGATAACCCGTTCGTCATTTTCAGATTGTTGTTCATGTTGATTGAATTTATTGTCCCTGTAAACATAATGCTATTAGACAGTTTATTAACAAGTGATAAACTCGATTCAGATTTAAAAGTACAACCTCTAAATGATTTTAGTCTCAATATCTGTAAAATACACACAGGACATCTGTAAATAAACATGTAGTCTATTTCGAACTTACATAGTTTTATTAAGAACATGAAAAAAAACACATGTTTGCAAGCATGTATAATTCTTCATTGTACATTAAAATAACGAACAATTAACGAAGTTGTAACAATAATTATTATAACAAGTACCACTACCAAGTTACATTTAATAATAATGTAATAAAGAAAATATGTATAACGCAATCAACACCAAGTACAAAACCAAGCATAAACGAAAAACAATCAAATCAAATGATATTAGGCGATTCATAAACTAAAACTTTGTACTGAAAATTAAAATTCAATCGGACGCACGGTGCAATTGGAATGTAATAAAAACGAAAGCAGCAGTATGTAACGTGTGGATATCACAGAGTACGTGTGTTTCAACCAAGCGTGAACAAGCATATAGGGCGAGGAAACGAGAACACAAATCCAACTATTAATGCCTCGCATAATGCCTTCACCAATTGCTGCTATAACTTTAAATTTTATTGAGCAAAGATCATAAGCATTTGATAGACACTATAAACCCGCTGATAATTTGTCGCATTAGAAATACTTAGCGATCTGTCTTAAGACTGATAAGTAAATATGTACAGATAGTTATGAACGAGATTTTTACCATTATTATACGTGTTTTTATTAAATGGTATAAATCCCGTTAATCTATTTGATAATGATCAGGAAAGTTTAAAACAATGTATAAGTAAATATCTAGTTGGCGTGCGCTAAAAAGTGGTCCAGTCATCAATCACTTTATTTATGAACAAATATGTTTCTAAAATAATCTAGCATATTTATATGACTAAACACATTATGGTTACTTCCTAACCAATAAATAATTCTTTTTAACTCGTTAACTGTCTTAAAATGAAATAAAAAGTGAAATAATCAGTTTTTGCTGAATCGCCAACCGTTTCATTTGTTTTCGTGTTCAAATTGAAATCTTCATTAATCGATATGTATGAAATTATGCTGCACTCAAGCATAAAATAATAAGCAACTGGGAGTTACATTAATTAATAAATTTAGTTGTAACATACAACTACCTTAATTAAAAGCTATTATTTATATCTTAAACTCTTATGTAATCAGTCTGTAATACTTATTTTTGTTTATTTTGGCATCAAACAATAATTTATGATAACAGGATATAAACAAACAGTTTTTAGTAATACGGTCCAATAGTGCCTAAACTTTATTTAGTTGATTAGTACTAATGAAGCTAATACGGTCGGACATGATTGACTTTCCGGTTGTGTGATAGCAATTTTAATTGTTGATACAAAAATTAATAATAAAAAAAATATACTTTAAAACATAATCAAGTTAATATAATGCTTTTTAATCTTTGCTTTAACTTATTGTGGTTAATACTAAATAGGTCAATATCAGAGAACTCTTTATTGTAAATATTGGCGGAACCGTAGAAGGATGATTTACGAGTATAATAATATTAGTTATTAGCAGCACTAATGAGTGAAGCATTAATATATTGAATTTAGTTAACATAGCACTATTTTAGTGTGAAGACCTTTTTTTGTGACACAGGCATACGGCAAGCGCAAATATTGTCGATTCTTCTGAACCAACGGTACCGTTTGAGTCTGTCCTGTATGGAAGGCCTGTGTGAACTCTGAGCGTCAGCTGACGCGGCTTCCGCGGCTTGCCTGAGCCGTTTGCCCACCCCCGTCGAGTCTTTCTTCCACCCAGGCCTTTGCTTGTCTTGATCGGTTCTAGGTTTTCTTCTGTTAAATTCATTATTCCGTATCATCTTTTAAAGTAGTATTTCAAAGAAAATTGCAAACATACAGTTTACTCTCGTGTAAAGATTCATTAATCATATCAAAAATATTAATTAAAATTGTATACGCGGTTTTCTAAGCAATTAACTACACACTGTATCTTTTTTAACTAACTCACCTGTTATTTGCTATCAAATTTTACATGTTAACATTATCATAACAATTATGTCTATGAAATTATAACCTAAATGACAAAATATTGAATTATTAATAACAAAACTAAATAATGTGTTTATTTGACTTTTTTACTTAATTTTGCAAATGAATTGACATGAATGGTAATTTTAAGAAATATTCATATTATTTGACAGCCGTTTGGTTGAGTGGTCAGAACCCCTGTCTACTTAGACAGTGGTTCTGAGGCAGATATTTGTGGCAGGAGTACAAATATATGCAAATTGGTCATGGATTTTTATTTAGTATATTTCTGATATTTATACACATTAAAAAACCATGACACAAGCTCTTGATGATGCTTAGGCTAGATAATAGGTGGACAGTTAAAAATATCATTATTATTTTGGTGTAATTGAACAGTACTTTTTTAAATTATCTTATCATAAAAAGAATGCCTATTTCTATTATTATACTGACCTGTCTCTATTATTATCTCTGCCTTCCCTGTTCTGGTCCCTGTTGTCCCTACTGAAATCTTTATTTTCCCTATTAAAGTCTTTGTTTTCCTTCTTAAAGTCTCTGTGTTCCCTATTGAAGTCTCTATTATCTCTATTGGAGTCTCTGTTGTCTCTATTGAAGTCTCTGTTGTCCCTAGTTTGTCGCTGTGGCGGGGGTTGGAGTGAGGGCTGGGCGACGGCAGCACCTTCGTCCCATTCGTCGTTCACAGTGGTAGTGGATGCCGGGGGTGGAGCGTTAGTTTCCCAAGGCTTTGGACCTCCACGTCTAAGGGGTTATCAGATAAAATTAAATCATTAGGTGCCTTAAATTTAAAAATATTTTTAAAAATAAGTCTCGTTTCTAACAAATGAATGGCAAAAGTAAATCAAATTGGAATCAGTGATTGATTGTAAGCACAGAAAGTTCAAAATATAAATAGATAGATTCGTTTTGTAGCCTTTTGTTTTTAAGTGGTCACAAAACAAATTGTCCTTTATTTATTCCTTTAATGATAAAAGTTTAAATTATCGCTGAATTTACGCAAATATAGTATGGTGACATACAAGTACAAGCCTTATTTTATTGCAAAAAAATATATTATTAAATATTGTTATTAGGCCGAATGGAAGACTTCATAACACAATAATTTATTTTTTCTTCTAATCGTGATTACCGAATTGTAGTCATGCTGAGCAAATCGCTTACAATTAACCTTACCCTAAGACGCACGCACTAAGAGATTTTGTGATTCTCTGTCGCACAGGTAGAGCATGGAATTCCTTACCAGCACACGTATTTCCCCCTTCTTACAACATGGGTTCCTTTAAAAGAGGCGTGAAAAAGCACTTTTTGGGCCGGCAAGGTGAGAGTGGCTAGGGTAGTATGTCGCATGCTTCACTAGCTATCTTCACATATGGACTCCTCTACTGCTAATCATCAGGTGGTGTCGAGTCATTTGCTGTGCTTTATATAAAAAATAACCCTTCTCTGTAGTACCATTAGCTTACGAAATATACACTCAAATTACTATAAAATTGAGTAAAAAAAATTGATTAAAATATTTGATCTTTTTTTGAAAGAGAACTCAGTAATTGGAGATCGTCTTGCTGACGAGAATTAAGAAAAGAAAACACCATGGACAATACTAATTTCACGGAGCTGCAGTGACTTCATCATTTTTATCATGTCGTCGTTTTATAGTTTTTAATCTATATTCAAGCCAGGTAAAAAATGATTAAGAATATATTTTCTATATTTATATATTTCAAAAATACTTTTAGTAACCAAACACTGACAACCCAAAAATATTTTTTTCTTTTAATAATTAAAGTGCATTTAATTCTTTTAATAATTGAAGACATTAAAAGCTGTCACTCTGTTAAAGAAACATCGAGAATAAAAATCAGAAATGATATAAATTACTATACTGTGCATAATCATAAATAAAAATGTACTAAGCATACTTTTATTTGTTCTTCTTCTTATTTCTTACCTGCAATATTATGGTATTGTCATGGAATTTATAAAAAAAAATCACATCACAGTGACATTCGAAATAAATAAAAACCAATTTATAACAGTATTTTTGTTTAAACAGGTTCTTTAACCTTTTATCAGTAGTAAAGCCACTGGTGTCAAATAATATTTCTGAAGCTAAGTCAAAGTCAAACTATTTTTATTTGAATTGAATCAATTACTAAGTTCTTTATGTTTTATGTAGACTGTTGTAACAAAATGTAAATAACTCTGATTTTCATTCGGCTTAGGGTGTGCCACTTATAGTTATATACAAGGCATTATAAAATTTTATATAAATCTGAGGACAGTGGAGATATTGGACGATAGCTCAGAACTCCTTTGATCTGTGTCAAAATCGTACTAAACGAAGGAACCCATACTCGAAGACGCTGTATGCGACATACTGCCCTAGCCACCTCCATCTTGCCATCCTAAAAAGTGCCTTTTTACGTCTCTTTAAGGTAAAGGGAGCCTTAAAAGAATACACACACAACCAAAATTAATCAATCAAAAATTCACAGATCTCTTAAGTATGCATTATCACACTGTGAGCATTAACGTTGTCCAAGGCATAAAGACTGTTTCTTTAGACATTATGACCCATGCATTTCTGTATGTTTGCTTATAAAATGTAGGTTACATAATAGCACTGGAATTATTATGGTTATCATATAAAGAAAAATTAATGATATTTGCCTACCTGTCACCCCTGTCCGGTCTCGCGGCAAACTTATCGCTATGTCTGCCGGGTCCGGATCTCTCAAAGCCTTCTTTATTTTCCCTGTTTAAACACAACAAATATTATACTTCACACAGTCACTTACGAATAAAAATAACTAATTTAAGCTGTCTTTATTTATTCATTAATATAAATGACAAGATTACCTATACATTTTATGTGATAGTACCGAATTCACACTTCGAACTGACAAAAGGTTCAAAGAACCGAGACCAAGGCCAAAGCAAGCATGACTCAGGGTACTATTACCATTTTTTATAAGAATGCAAAAACTTCGATAATATTGTACCATTTTTTTATTTACAGCTTAGCAGCATGGGTATTCTTTTTATACGTCTCTTTATTTACTGTATTGGTTAGTGAAAATTCGCGTAACCAGCAATTGGCTACATTTTGTCATATACGCGGAATAATCAATATTCCGCGTAAATGACAAAATGTAGCCAATTCTAAAAAAATATCCCAAAAGCAGTTGAAATAAGAAAATTGTCTAGTACTATAGTACTCGTATTAGTCTCTAATAGTAATTGTCTAGTAGTAAATTATCTACCTTCCGCTTTAAAACTAAATTTAGTACCGAGGTCTTTACTCTACGGTTTTATTCTCATTATGTCACTTCGCTTACATATACTGTTAGTTTAGAATTTCTTTTTATTCAACCAATTAAATAATAATATTGCCCATATTATTTATCTGGTTCTGGCTACCATGAACAGTTTGTCGTGTTATCGTATTGTAACCGTCGTAAGCAACAGAATACGGGCATATAACTGCTGACTGGTGTGATAATTATTGTAGTTTATAATAATTCTATAAACATAGGTAACACACTATGTTGCTTTTCATTTAGGGCTCGTACCACAATGTCACGATTCGTTGCCAGTTGTCAGTTTTGAAACAATGTAAAGGTCTTTATTTTGAAAATTTAGATATTATTTGTTTAATATAAAAAAAATAGAAAGTAGACGCGATAATAATAAATTAATTTATTAAAATATCAAGTTTTATTAACTTATAGGAGAATAAAATCTTTAAATGCATTTTTTGGGTAAGTAACACTGTTGCAATGGGTAAAGGTTGTATGATTTTAGTTTTGTTATAGTTTGTTAACCACAAGACCGGTACACAACTTGTAAATGTCAATCGACAGACAATCGTGCAATAAGACATTCTGTATCTTTCACTTGTTATCATTATACTTGTAGCATTTCTATAAAAATTTTGATCAGTCGCTATCTTTGAGTGACAAGATTATCAATTTTAATTTTTTGTTGCTCTATTTCAATGCTAAGAATGTTAATGCGGATACAGAACCGATTGCGTCTAATATTTTGAATTTGTATGAGTATTGTAAATAAAGCATAACATTTATTTTATATAAAACAAATATATCAAAGCCTTATAAAATACTAAAACAATTTTGATTAATGGATATTTCAGATTGTAAAATCTTAATACTTAAATGAAATTTCACGGCTGACATACGATGGAAAGTATCTTAAATATTGATAACTAATATAATACATATACACTGGACATATATTTAGAGATAGTTTACAGTGTAAGACGAGAAATTAATAATCTTCCCCATGCAGTATGGGGCTCCAGGTCATAACAGTCAAGAACAAAGAAATCCTACCAAGATCGGTATCGGTATCGGATATGGACCACTCAATGGCCGCCGAGATGTCAGGACCTAACCACTCTAACTTTTTATGGGGTTATATAAACATTTAGTACAGTTACATGCAGCAGTATGAAATTTACACCAGTTTCAAAGAGTACTTAGTTATATTATATGAGACATTCACCATAAAAAGAAAAATAAACCAACAGGGAGTCTAATTGTCAAAGGAATGAGAATTTGTATACTACACAATGAATTACATATTGAATATTTGATAAATTAAATTAATTGTAAGCAAAATGTAATTAATTAAGATGCTTTGTTATCTGCTTTTTTACTATTAGGCAGTTCCCAATTCATACAGCAATTATTGAAAAATATTTGAGTGCTGTTTATTTTTAAAATCAAAATGAAGCCTCTTTTCTTTAAAATTGGCTATCTACATTAAAACATTTTCCCTCCATGTCGCATAGCAGTGGGATACCTTATAAAATTTATAATTTAATTTAATATTATTTAAAATGAAATTGATAACTATATATTATGTATATAATATACCTTCCACGAAAACTCCCAGCCCTGTTACCAAAATCTTCATTATCTTTTGGTAGCCGTCTGTCATCTTTGAAGCTCTTCTCACGCCTGAAGCTCTTTTTCCTTCCATCATCTTGACTCTCTTCTGGTGAACTGAAAGTCTCTGGTGCATCTTTCCGAATTGGTGTTGACGCTTTAGCCTTATTAAAAATATGACAAACTACTTTAAAATTATTAATATTTTCTTATTTTTAATGGAAAAAAAGCAGTTGTCACATATCAACAATTTTAAATATTTCATAGTTGGGTTCATTTTGATTTTGTCTTTGTGCCATTTGTATTGTTGCTCCTTGAAATTCGTGCATATGGCATTTACTTGTAATTTATTTTGCTCTTTTTGCCACTATGTGACTAAAGAGTTTAGAAAGGATAATTGTTGGTTAACCAAAAAAAAATTGGGTGACTAATAAAGTATAGTGATTTTTTTATCATTGAGTATGTCACTATAACTGAGCCTACATACTACACTGTTTAAAAATTTTTTATTATAACACAGGTAGCAGTAGCAATATTTATGGTAGATTGTTTTGTTTTTTCATTAGTGAAATTGATTAAAGTTGTTACCTCATGGTTGCTCCTTGGTTGTGAGAGTTGGTTCATCTTTCTAGCAATATCTAGTGGAGGACTAACGGTGTCATCCACAAGGGTGACCAACATGGTATCATTTGACAACATGCCAACAGTATGTGCCATCAAAGTCTTCTCCAGGGCAAGCATTTCTAGTTGGTTTGAGGTCTTGGTTTCTACAGGTTTATTCTCAAAACCCTAGCAATCAAATTACATATTGTAGGCTCATAAATAATTATTTATTATAACAATCAAATAATTTTATAGTATAACCAGATCAAAATTTGGCCTGCTTCAGATTTCATTTCCTTTCTATGAATATGGACATTTTTATTGGTAATGAATAGGTTTTATTTGTTTATCGATAATAATAGAAAAAAATAGTAATAAAATTGAAGGGCAGGGTTCTTTAGGTAGTTGTATGCCTACATTTAAAACTCTAATTTTTGAATTTATTTTTTTAATAGCTTTTATTAATTATACACCTATATCAATTATAGGCCATATTTATGGACTTGCAGTATGAATTAACTTAATTACAACCTTCCTTATGACTAAGCAATCTACTGTATTCTTATTAAAAATTACATACCTTAAGTGCACACTTCATAGCTTGTGCTGGCAATTTAATAAGCTCTGGAGTAATAGTTCTAAGGTCAGATACTTCAATTTCTTGTTCATTTCCATAATCTACATAAACCACAACAACTTTATTTCCTTTTGTATCTCTTATTCTTGCTCTATACCAATTATCATCATCAGGGAAACGTGCACAGCATGCCGCGCCAAGAGGAAGCTCACCAGGAGATGAACTATTCTCACAATGAGCTTTGACAGCATCCATTACAGCATTCAGCTCATCAATTTTTTTTGATAGTTGGATAAAGAATTTAATACAACTGTCTACATAAGATACCAAAACAGACTCTCTGGTCCCTAAGGGAAGCAAGTCCATCCATTTGAATTGTAGTTTATCTTTCATGTTAGCCATGAGTAGCTCTAAAACATTTTTATTATCTAAAAATAACTCCCCATATTGTATCAATGGGGGCCCTTCAGGAGATACCACTCTCAATGTCATAACTTTACCATTCACAAGCTGTTTAAAAGCTTCATTTAAATGAGGACTTTTCACCAGCTTCTTTACACCTGATAAACAAAATCTCATAGCAAAGACATTTGGTTTAACAAACTCTTCAGGTATATCAAAAATATCATAGTATGATACCATCTCTGTATCACCAAAGTCCACAAAAAAGAGCTTGCACTGAGATCCAGAAAGATTCATAACTATTGCTCTGCAAATGATTCGGTCTCCAGACATACGTCCTAGACAAACAGTTCCAATCATTGGGGGTTCAGCAAGACTACTGTGTGGCCTTCTATTTATGTCATCCATCATATCCTGGAACTTTTTAGCATCTGCTACTAACTGAACTGCAAAAAGTTCTGGTCCCTCTTCAGCAAATGATACAAAAACTTTATGTTGGGTATTAACTTCTAGAAGTCTGCTCTTATAGGTTACTGATTTTTTTGGTGAATGTGGTTTATTATTAGCTTCAGCAGTAATAATGGGCGGTGAAGAAGGAGCGATAGGAGAGGGAACATTTGCTTGTTGAAGTTGTCGGATTGGGGGTCGAAGATTGACAGGATTTCTTGATGCTTTGTTTACAAGTAACCTTTGGCTAATTACAGATGGTGGTGGAATACTTCCATTGAATGGCAAAGTCACATTCTGCTGTACTCTCATTGCTGAAGCAGGGTTTGAAGGGAAATTTTGATTGATTAAAAATGGTATATGTTCTGTGTAGGAAGGTGAATCATTAGCAAAAGCTGGTTGCCATTTTGGTGCTAGTTGACTGTCACCAGACATTTGAAGAAGTAAAACTTCCTGCTTGGTAATTGGAAGTGTAACACCAAATCTATTAGATACAAGATGGGTAGATAAATCATTCCCTTTGAATTGTACTGAAATAAGTGGCAATGGCCTTGTTTGAACATCTATAGTTATTGGATATTCAGTATAACACAATAGACTCTGTAGTTTCAATAATATAGGTTCCTCCCATCTTCCGGAGGGATGCATGATCCTAGATAAATAGTAATCTGTGGCTTGACCACACAATTTTAAAAACATTGGATCATAGTTTTCTAGAAATCTGATAGTACTCAAAGAAATGATATCCTTGTTTCCATAATCAATGAAGTGTACGCCGACTAATCCGGTCGCAAGATTAGCGGTGCTTATAATTTTTGCTCTGTAGTACGTACCGTCTTTGTATTTTGCAGCACAAATAACTCCTTCACGAATGGCCGCTGGAGGTACTGCTCCTATGCCATTTTCTAAGTTATCGCGAGAAGCTTCAAACAAACTTTCTATCATCAGTGAAGATTGCTGATCAAGCTGGCCGCTAATCTTCAGAAAATGGCCTTCTCCATCCACATGGGTCACATAAAGTCGAAAAGCTCTTGGTATTTCAGTTGGTAAAGCCATAATTAATTTTTTTTTATATAGGGCATAAAAGTACGAAGAAATACAGTACTAACTTGCATCACTTTCGAAGAAATGCAACAACGTTTGGCTGTCGTGTTTTGCTAAACTTACACTTAAAAAAATGCCGCTTTCTATTCCGTTTACGTTTTCAATAAACATGGCGGGCGAGCAGACATTCTTTTTTGTTTGTAAATTCTCCTCATTGAAGACCAAGCAAAGGGAGTGGAACCCTATACAGCCATTTTTTTAAAGTTTTATTGGGGGATGGAGTTCACAGATCATTATCATAACATTCAATTTTCGTATCATTTTAGCATAATCGCTTACATTGCATTCCATTTTCAAAAATTTTCTCGTATGTCATTACCTAAATAGTGGGGCCTACCATTAGTCGCCAAAAACTCCATGGGGCAAAGGGCTACATTGCACCAGTATCCTTGAGCCATAAATAAAGATAAAAAGTACTTTAATGAAGATATGGCTTAAAGGTCTTAGTTACCAGGCCAAATAATTGAGAAAAAAATGTAGACATAAATTATTTTGTCTACGATAATTAATCTTAGTTATTTATCTACTAGAAAAGCAATTTCTGTTGTCAGTGACCAATATCCTATTCAATCATACAATAAAATGAATATCTGGAATTCATGCTGTATCTTAAATTAATCCACGTTTGACTTTTTTTTATAGTTTAATCATTTGAGTCAATCATGTTTGAAACATGTTCAAAACGTTGTATGCTGTTGGGAACTGTAGCTATGGGAGTGTGAGTAATGAACATATTGTTTAATCACTTAAAAATGAGTCCAATTTTAGTAAGTACAACTACATCATTCTCTATTTTATTACAGAGTAACCATAGTTGTGCTTATTTTAGAATCCCACTTAGCTGATTCATGGTCTGGAAGTCAGAGAATGAAAAATAAAACATTTCCTACTGAAAATAATTCTACTTGTTGGATTCATCAACCATACAAAATCATAAGTGAATGTCACCCTTGCTCTGGTAATAATTAATATAATTCAAATAGAATAATCTAAAACAAAGAAACAGAATGCTTAAGTGTAAAATTAACTTTAACTTCAACATTACTTTATATTTTTTGCATATGTTGTGTATCTGGTTGAATGGTCAGTATCTTTAAACAGGCTACTTAGGGTTCCTACTTTCTAAATCTGGCTGGAATAGATGTTCAAACACACAAATATAATTCTTGGGTCATTGTTGTTCATAATTATATGATAATAATAGCAAAGTAGTAATACACATGGTTTTTATAAAAGAGAAATATATTATAATGTTTAAATCAAATATATTTTTTCTGTCAACTAGCTTCAATAATAAAAACCCTTAATTTTTATATTGGAATAGATAATATGTGTGAATGTTAATGGAGACTTATTTATTGTGAGTTTAGGTAATCATACCTAAATATTTTAAATATTAGAAGCCTATATACTTCTATCATCCATTTGTTTCTGTTTGTTTTTTTTTTCAGATTTTGAAATTCGTAGCAAGAGTATAGGAGTATGTATACATACAAGTTTTAAAGAGATATTGAAATGTGAAAATGGAGAAACAGTAACTCGAAGGTAACGGTAGTTTAACTTGACTAGGTGTGTATAAAATGTATACCTATAATTGAAAATTATATCTTTGTTTTCTAGTTGTGACAGAGTTGCATATTTAGAAGAACGAGCTTATTGGAAATTTTCAATATGGACATTTGTCATAGGCACAATGTCTTCAATTGCAGTAATGTTAAGAATGAGAGTACTTAACCACCGAGCAAAGAGAAGAGCAAGACAAGTTCTTAGCAATGGTGCTATTTAATTCTATTATATTTGGTAATTTCATATTTCTGTAATTTGGGAAAGTTATAGAAATAAAAGTATTATAGAAAAAATTTAATCAAATAGTATTTTAAGTAATTCACTAATAACTTTGACATTGACACTATTTCCCAGTAGTCTGTAACATTGCTTTGTAGTTATAGTATCAGGAAAAGCAAAGTGTTTTTGGAATGACATTAGCAACAGTATTTCTTTAGGTGTAAAAAATCTCAGATTCAACTCTTTTAAAATTGCTACAAATTCATCACTACCCACTTTAAACGAATTCGCTTTTTTATAACAAACATCAACAACTTCGTTGCTTGCTTCAGTAAAAACAGATCCTGTTCCTTCAATGTAATGTGAATAAGCTTTAGTGAAACAACATGACCTTTTTGATTCTGGTTGACAGATATCTAGAATGTTTCCTCTTTTCAAGTGTTTGTCATGGACTAGAAAACTATCGGGCACTGAAGATTCCAAAATATCTTTTATGCAGTAGGGTTCTTCATACTTTCCAGGTAAACATTGCATCTATAAATAATTTAATTATGTAAAAAACTACTGAAAATTGAAAAAAAAAAAGAAAACAAATAAAAAACACTTACAATTACATCTTGTCTTTTGAATTTCCAAGTAGATGAATTTTTTCTTGCTATACAATAATACCTACACCTAGAATTCGGGACACCAACAGTAGAGGGGCATAAAAGAAATTCTTGATATGTAAAACCACATTCATTCAGTTTAGTTATGAATAAGTTTCTCACAACAGAACACTCAAACCCTTTCACATTCTCCATAAGAATAAAATTAATGTTTGTAAGCTGATCGAGTATTTTAATTATATATAAGAAGGAATCAGTTCTTGAGTCACTATTGTCTAAATATTTTCCATTTCGTGTGAAAGGTTGGCATGGTGGTGACATTAATATAGTATTCACATTCAGTAGCATTATCTGCCTAGGTGTTAATGACTGTATATTCTTATTTAATAAATTTGTTTCAGGAAAATTAAATCTGTATACATCATTAGCAACTGTATTTATATCTACTGCAGCAACCACTTCACCATTAATGCTGGATGCTGAAATATTCAAGTGGATAATAAAATCGAAGTTTTAGATTATAATATTCTATAGTGTTAAGTTAACAATAATGTTGCGAAGTAAATTCAAACAAGCAATGTTGTGTAAATTCTTTATACGAAATAAAATAATGCCATTGAAATACGTTAAATACATACCATTCCAGGCACAGTGCATACCTCCAATTCCGCTGTACAATTCTAATATTTTGAAATACATATCGCTCGAATTTTATGGGTACATTAAAATAGTTAAATAATTTCAAATTACTAATTAATTATGTTTGTTATGGCAAAGGTTTTTATAAAAACAATTTTTGCCACCATCACGTCAGCTTATTTATATCAAAAAAATACGAGAAACTAAAAGAAAAATTATAAAGGCCCGCAGTCTGAAACAGAGGAAAAATATTGTTATGCACTACCTAAAACTACTAACAGATATACAGAACTATTCATATCCCAATAACACATGGACAACCGAAGAAAGTGAAACAGTCTATACATGGTAGTAACCAACTAAATATTTATAACATTACTATTAACAAAAGAAGCAACTAAATTTATGGAGGATGAGTCTATACAGAATTACTTTAATATTGGTAGGCAGGATATTTACACTTGACTAAAGTTTAAAAATAAATCATAATTATACTTGTACATAAAAAGAATACGTGGTTAGTATCTTTAGACATACGCTTTCTAATCTGTACGCGTACAGATTAGAAAAAGTGTAAAGAACAATGTAATTATTTAATGGCTTTATGTTGTTGTTTAATTCTCCCTTACAATAAAAGTTTTTGAAAATGGAATGTAATGTTAGTAATTACGATAAAATGATATGAAAATAGAATATTATATTAATGATACCAAATGAGAACAGAATGATACATAATGGCCATATAACGAAATCTTAGTAATTTGTGATTTTTTTGATTAAATTAATCTTACAGGGAAAGCAAAGGCAATTGAATATCATGCATTCACGTCTTATGTAGTTATTTCTTCTATATTGGTGACAAGATCCCAATGTAACCTTTCCCTTTACCCTATAGTTTTTGATGATCAACAAGTACCGCCATTTCATTAATGACTTTATAGTATATATATTAAAAAAAGAATGTAAATAATGAAATTTTTACAATTACGATAAAATGATATGATAATGTTAAATAATTGACTGACAATGAAACTCAAAAATTTCATTCAAGTCAAAAATCCATACTAAATTATGTTTCTTTATATTTTACTATATATCAATCCTTTTTTGAAATAAAGCTACACTATTTTCAAACAAAAAGTTCACTTCAACACATTATACCTAACCAATAAAATGTACTGGGAGCCAAAGACTTCCAGTACATTTTATTTCCATTTTCCAGTTTTTTTTTTAAATTCTACCTATTATATTGAAGGCATAGGATGCTGAAGCCCACACAGCCACAATAATCTTTACAAATAAATTAGGAAAATGGAATGCAGTTGTAATGATTACAATGAAACGATAGATAATGTTAAAAAGTTACCTTGCCCTATAAATGAATCAATGGAAATAGCAGACTGAAAAATTTCACGAATGTTATCAATCAATACTGAATGATTATCTAACTTTCTTTCATTCCAATAAAATTAGAAATAGATAGAATGACTTTTAGCAATACTAAGCTTTTGAATTCTAGTCAATCTATACATATTTGACTTATTTAATGCTGATTGATTTGATTGCATTTTAGAAACTTCAAATGACGTAACGACGTTGATATAACCTTTTGTGGCTTGATTATAATGAAAGAGTTTAAATTTAACTTAATACATGCATAAATGAATTGGGACTATTATAATTGTTTGCTTATTGTTTATAAGGAAAATCAAAGTTACTTGTTTGGGATACCAAATAATCAGAGAACTATTGAATGGAACAGTTTGGGTCACACAGCTTATTTTATTGTTTTTTGAGTTCTACTAGTGTTAGGGAATGCAAAGAAATTGTGGATAATTTCGGAAAACCTGTATCAGTTTCACTTTTTTTCATTCAGTTTGGAGACAAATTCAATTTTGTTCATTATATGATGAAACGATTGTATAATACAAATGCATAAATGAAAATGCAGGACCTAAAATCTCGCCGATGGTATCAAACTGATAAGGGCTTGTGTTCCATATATTTTAACATGAAACCGTTTTCACGTCAAACTTTGTCATAACATTTTATTAATATGCAGGAAATTGAAAGAATATGAAATGTTTAGTTTGTTTTAATGATATTACAATAAAAATGAACTTAGTCGATATAACTTATGCATCTGTTAAAAAGTTTTGGAATATCGTATTGCTTTAATAATGGTTGAAATATCGTGATGTGGCGATATATCATATAGCAATAAGCCACATCCCTATATCGAAATTAAAATATTTTAAAAAATAAACAGTCATGGCGGAAACGCAGCACGGTAAGGACGTGTCTGTTATCATAAGAGATGGGCATTCCGATTCGAAAGAACATGTTTATTTGGAAGAAACATTTTATATTTTGTCAAAAAAAAATTCAGTGTTTCGTGTGCGATTGACTTCAAAAGGATTATGTTTAACTAAAGAAACAGAGGGTACTTCAAAGGAACAGACGATACTTTTGAGGGATATCATAGGCAGCAAGTGCATGAGGAGCAAGAGACGTCGCCAGGGAGCAAGTTCTTGTGTATGTAGTTCTCTAGTCGGCCACCAGCAGCTTAAAGTCGTAGATGAGAACAGCGGTGATCTTGATGAAAATGATATCAGTGCTTATCTCTATATATACGCGTATATAATGAAGCAGAATCGTCGTACAATGAAAAGAGAGAGGACAACGATAACATTGCGATTTAGATCTTTCGACAAATATGAAGATAACAACAAGGAAGCACAAAAATGGAGAACAACTCTAAAATGTTTGATAGCCGGTCAGTCCATAATGAATGTGCCCCCACAAAATGATAAAAAGTTACTTATTCTTTTAAATCCAAAATCGGGTCCAGGGAAGGCTAGGGAGATATTTCAGACCAAAGTAGCACCTCTCTTGCAGGAGGCGGAGATACCTTACGACCTTCAAGTGACTAAATATGCTCAGTATGCTCGTGAATTTGTGCGTACGAGAAATGTGTACTCATGGAGAGGTATAGTGGCTGTGGGTGGTGATGGGGTGCTGTTTGAAATATTGAATGGTATGTTCGAGCGGCTTGACTGGCAGCAGGCATTGGCTGAGGTGCCACTGGCTATATTGCCATGTGGCTCTGGGAATGGCTTGGCCAGAACTATATGCCACTTGTACAAGTAAGTGTATATTTTAACTTTATAATATATTTTCTGTTGACTATTATGTGTAGTATGATTCTTTTATTTTCCACATAAATAATAAAACTTATAAATTTGGTAAAGTAACTTTAAAAAGAGTATAGTAAGTATTTTGTATTTAATAATCTCATATTGGTTTACATTTGAATGAAAAACTACATATATAAATTCACTACAGTGTTTGAGAATTCAGAATTATTTAATTTCGATATTTAAATATAAATACTACCTAATAATAGTATTCGATGATAATAAGCACTGCAACTCAACAATAAGAGAGTATTGGCTATTGTTTGAAAGCTTCCAAGATAATATAGGTAAGGTTAGATTAGATAGTGAACAAATTTTGGGTCTTGGATCCAAATAAGTGTTTTGTGGATCCGAGACGTAATATTTGGTTTTATAACAGATTTTTTACCTTTAGGTATTCTATTACTATCCTTTACATCGTGCAATGCAAGCATCAACATATTTTCATAAGACTTATTCATTTTTAATTGTGTGTGTAACGACAAAGAAAAGTACAATTTTTTTTATTCAGAAACTATGTATTACTAAGGGGTTTTGTTATAATGGGCTTGATCCTGAAATATTTTCAATGTAGAACATGGGAATATGTAATAAAATGAACATGTTTTATTAGGTTCCCTAATTTCTTTCGGCCAGCTAAATTTACTAGCTGCCCCTTTAGATAAAGCTAAATTATTTATTATTATAGTAATTTCATGGCCAGTATTATATTTAATCTAAAATGTTATGCAATATGATACTGTCTTATCCTTTTTAATGCTTTGTGGTAAATTTGGACAGTTACAGAAATGGGTGTGTCAAAAAAATTGGATGACCGATATATAACTTCAAAGTCCTGGGTAGCTCAGCAGTGTTACCAACACCCTTAAAGAATGTTACTAAAGCTACTTTAAATCGATAATGTAAAAATTACCTGTCTAAGTAGATATATTTCCTTATGATAAGATTGAGACTAAAGAAAAAGTAATATTGATAAAACTGATAAAATTTTTGTTTTTATTGATGTTCACATGACATAATATTTAAGTTTCACCAAATATAGTTGATATTAAATAAAAAACTGACTAATTGTTGACGTTAAGCATTAAGATAATCAGATGTATTAAAAAGAGGAATTTTTGTACATGTTATTTATATTTACATTATGATATATAATTATTCAAAAATCTATGTTTATTAGCTATTCTTCATTGAAGATGCTTTTTTCTTAAATATGTATGATACCTATACATATGTACTATTTTAATTTTTTAACAATATTTGTTAATTTTCAATGAGCAATTAAAATGTAAAATATTATGAATATTGGTCAGTAAATATGCATGGATTCGAATTGAAGGTATAAAGATATTTGATCGCGATTGGTAGTCAGGATAATCTTGAATCCGTTAAATGAACGCCAAACATATTTGTACAACAATTTTACTCAACTATCAATAATTTATCATCACTGAAGGTCCGAAATCTGAGTTTGTTAATTATACCGAAACATTCTATTAAATTGTGCGAAATAACACAATTAGAAATCCACGTTTCTTTATCATTATAGATTGAAAAATTGTTTATGAACCAGATTAATTACGATTATAGAAGAGATAAGCAGTGATAAAAACTATATTAATAAACACAGTTTAACAACACGCACAATCTCATTTAAAGTTTCGAAATGGTACAAACAAAGTTTCGATTATAAAACAGTTAACAATTTTAATATTAATAAAAATCAAAATTTTGTGTAAAATAATATACTGGGTCAGATCCTGACGGCATACCGTATTTCTAAAGTTTTTAGTTCAATATAGTAATTTCTCTCATTATGTAAAAATTGGAAAGGGTAGCAAAAATTTAGAACTGTCAAATAACTTAAATTTAGAAATCTATAAAGTAACCAAGGTTTTCCTACTTGTCAATTAAAATAGTCTATATTTTAATTGACAAGTAGGAAAACCTTCCTTATTTCTTTAAACTTACATTTGAAGACGTTCAGTAAGATCGACAATTATACACACATTTCTAAATGTCACGTATTAAAACAGCTGTCCTTTTTTGCAAACATATTGAGAGAACGAGATACAATACATTTAAGTTGATTAGATTTAGAGTGTTGAAGTGCAATTTCTAAACTTTACTTGTAAAGGTCATGAACGGATGAGTAATTTATTATAAAATAATTATATAATAATTTAGGTAGCCGCCTCTTAATGTAGTTATTTTGTTTCTAGTATTGCTAATTATGTAATTATTAGCTATCTTAACGACACCCTTAAACTTTTAATGTTGCATAAAATTATATATTATAAGTAAAGTTTGTAATGATTGGCAGTAAAATTTAAATACTATGCTTATTAGTGTGTCACGCATATATAATAGGTACTTATAATTTATTTTGAATATTTTTTTTTGGTTTTGTATGTCTGTAAAATTTTTTCACTTGGAAAGTGGTGTTTGAGTCATGGACGTGTCACAGATACCTATAACGAGCAAAATGATCGAAGCAACGGGGATGTGATGTTTAGTGAAAATTGCAACCACACGTAGCAAAGTAGTTGTATTTACATATTTCATATTATTGTCCTTGTATGCAATATCGTAGTATATGTGTACAACGCTAGAAATATCACAGTATGACTGCTTTTCAAGATCTTCCGACCTCCTTTGGTGCGTATAAAGCTGCGCATTCACTATACAGGTTTACCGCTAACGGGCTCTGTGCTCGGACCGCATCTCTGTTGGGATGTATCTGGATCTCCCACTTCGTCAGCGAAAAGGGAAGACCTTCCGCCGAGCTGTTGTTCTGTGAAGTTTGTTTTTCTATGTTTACGATGTTGTTTGGTAGATAAGTTACTTTATTATTCTCAACACTAAAATTGCAGCTACCAGAACTCACTGGGTCGCAGTAGACGATTGATACTCAGAAAATGAAATACCTACATTTGAAAAAAATATTAGTCTCCGCCATATTTAAAAAAAATCTAAGACTTATGGTTTTAAAAATAACAACGTTGCATTAGTTATTCAAAAAGGTATAACAAGTTAGGGTATTATCAGATTGTTACAAAAATCTTTGATGAAAGGCTCTCAGGTAGAAGTAAAGGTAACAGGAACAGTAAGTTACTGCGTCTATTGTCCTTCATGGTGGCATTGCGATGCGCGCGATCAGGATATCATACGATGAAAGCAGGTGTGACAGACGATTTAGTTTGAATGTATGGATGGGAATCATATCGAACCATTTGATTGGCCGTTACTTTCTTCGTTCTTTAAACGGAGATCATTATGATTTTTTTAAGAGAAGATTAATATTGGATTTACTACTCGATGTACCACTCAACCTCATTCGTGTCATATGGTTTCAGCATAATGGTTGCCTTGCACAATATAGGAGAAGTGTTAGACTACGCCTAGACACTAATTATCCGAATAAGTACATCGGAAGAGGAATCGGAAGTGGATCCATAGCGTGGCTAGCTAGAAATCCGCTGCTAGCTGCAATTTTAGTATAGACCGCGATAAAGCAACTTGTCTACTATAAAAAAGTCGCAAACATAAATAAATTAGAGATAAATAACCAAAAAAAATATGGCAAATAAACAAGAAAAAGTCATATATCTTGAAAACTATTAAGCTTGGGATGTGATGTTTTATAGTCAAATCAGTCTAGAATGATGGAAACTATAACATCTTAAAGAATATAGTTCGACTTAACCTGTAATCCTGTATATCTGACTTTGTAAGCGTGATTAATGCTTTGCATTACGTAATGTGACGTTTTAATTTCGTGTCTCGGCTCAGTGTTTACAGTGTACTACTTTTCACTGATCAACCATTTCTTGGTTACTCAATATCAATTTGTCTATGTGGTAGCTATGTCGTGGCCGCTACACTTTGCCTCTAAATAATGATGTTGGTCATACACGTGACGTTGTAGGTCAGGCGTAACTTACTAACTTTCACCATGGTTTTTTTTTGCCGCAACTCCTCATGATGACGAATATTTACTGTAATACTGAATTCACTTGTTCTTAGAAAACATATGCTACTAATTTTCGGGAAGTTTCTAGTTACTTTGATTTTACGTTTATAAGATTTTATTTTGGCCAATAGTGAATACTTACTACAATGCCAGTATAGAAATTACAATCAATCATTCTTACAATAACATTCTTCTTAGAACAACCTTTGATTGAAGATAATTATTTGATAGAAAAACTATAGAGCTATTAATAACCAAGTAGTAGTTTAAAAATATATATATACACATATATATGTGTAAATCATATGATTTATATATAAATATGTATATTTAAAGAAACATATCAAAGACACACATGCAAATGCGCGCATAACACCCCTTATCACAGATTTTTGTATGTACACTAAATCTTAATATAATAAATAATAATCAATCAATGTATTGTAAAAAGGACTTTATCATTATTATTATAGTGACACTGATAACAAAGTGAACCTTAATTAAAAGTTAGGTTATGAGATTTAATATTCATTATGTTACCTAACTTACCACGATTATGAAAATGATATGGTGAAAGTATAGAGCATAATATTTTTCCCGTGTTTGTTGCAGTGAACCATACATACCTCAAAATCTGACAGGACTCACGATGGCACTGGCGCGAGGCAAAGTAACACCGATGGACGTCGTCAGGATCGAAACTAAATCAAAGGTAACAGGCACTAAAATTCAAATTAAAAAAATGATGACTATTGAAAGCTGTGTGATATGAACTCCTTGCTTGTAGATATTAGGAAAGCTCGTAGACACATTGATCCTGCCTCCGTCCAGGCAGTAAGTGATGACGAAAATATTCTGATAATTTACGAAGTAATCTGGAAAGGTCTTTCATGATCAAAAGAGTACCTTATTTTTCGTTTCGAAATTACTTAATTTTACAGTTATAGTGATAAGATAACCACCAATTGCCTTATCAATTTCTGCATTTAACGTTAAACGAAAACGTAGTAAAAGGAAATTTCGAACACGGTTACTATAAATCTACAAATAAAAGTACTGTAATATGCTATTGTACTTTAACATAATTGTTGTCCTTGTCCTTGTCTTAGTTCAAAGGCAAAATTATATTGTTCTAGAACATAATGTCCAAAGCAGAAAAAAATGGTATTTTCCTACTTGATTTTTATTCAAACGTAAAATGAAAAACAGTGCAGTGCAATATAGTACATAATTTACAATATTTCTATAGAGCGGTCGTGAAATAGGTGATCTCCTGGTACGCGGGTACGCTAACGCTTCTAAGATGTTTCAAGAGTATAAATTACAATAACTGGTAATTCTATCGACCTACGTAATCGTGTTAGTCAGTTATGATTGTGCTATGCATTAATTAAAGGAAGAATAACAATAAAATCAGT
The DNA here is from genome assembly GCA_943193645.1 of Acentria ephemerella. Lineage (NCBI taxonomy): Eukaryota > Metazoa > Arthropoda > Insecta > Lepidoptera > Crambidae > Acentria > Acentria ephemerella. The sequence continues at coordinate 2,984,048 of OW971887.1, forward strand.
GTTTGTTTATCGTTTAGGCAGTAAGATGGTGTTATATTTATTATTCAAATCTTTTTGTTGAAGTTCATTGACTGGTGTTTTCAATAGATATGCTGTAGGAATCTCGCAATTATTACAACATAAGATAAATTTGATAGCATGCTTTGTCATCATGTATTGAAAATGATTCATTTGTCACATTCTATCTCCCTTGTCTATGGTAGTGAGGTGACTATAATAATATGTGGATTACACTAATTATTTCGCAGCATATTAAGAATTGCACCTAACACAATTGCACTTTATAATAAATAATACGCGGCCAATAAAATATAGAAATGTAACTTAATGTTATCTAAATTGAAAGTAGAACGAACAGCATATAAACCGCAGCAGCTTAACCTATTATTCAACTGATCTAGTGAGTGTCGTTAACAAATATATGAATCATCTCCACATAACGTAAAGTCACTTTAACCTTTGTAATCCACGTCTGTTTGCAATGAGATATTTGCAAAATTAGTCTTAAAACAAAATAAGACCTGTTTTCAATTGACCATAATACCTATAGGTGTTCAGTTTTCAAGTAACCTGTTAAATAATTATAAATATAAGTAGTTCAAATAGCTTTCAATAAATATCACGACTTTTAGAATGAAACTAATTTCTTATAAGTTTTAGGCCACACCAGTGTAATATCAGAGATGACTTGTGGCATAGAAGCGTGGTATACTTACTGAGTATAAGCAGAAACGTAGTAAAGCTTGCTCACTGTGAGCAGAAATGTAGTATACTTTACGCACTATGAGCGTGATATAGTAGCTTCCTAGGGGTTACTTAAAAAGTGCGTGAATATTTTTTGCTAAAGTTAACATATATTTTATCTTGGAGTAAGTAGTACTCAGTAGCTAAGTAGGTATACTTTAGATATCCACAATGTTTTCAGATAACAATTTATATTTCGTCTGGCAAGCAGGACTAGTCTAATACAATAACAGACATAAAATATGCGTGAAACCAAACCGGATTTATTATAAGTTACCTACTTATATTTATTTTTATATTGTACTAGTTGAGTACAATACAAACTTCTACAGGTGTCATTATTTTTATAAATCAATATTTTATCTTGTCATGCTATTGTACATCCACGAGATTCTCTGGAGTATATCGCGGCTATACATAACAATGCATACGGATTTGGGATAGATTCGAAGGATCTACTGTTACGGACGGATAAATACAGGGGCAGGGTGAAGAGTGGTTATTTCATGCGCTGATATTGTCTATGTTCTGTCAACTTCAGTCCAACGCTTCACTTTGCAAGTCTCTAAAGAAACTCTAATGATAAAAACAGTAATGGGTTTAGCTGATGTAAATTAATCTAGTAAGGAAGGAAAAGATATAATTATAAATAAACATATTAATAAATAAATATAATAATAATTATTATCTTTTCAATCAGATACAAATTTATTTTATAATGTGCCATTAACATTGAAGTTAATAAGTGTCGTAATGCATTAAAAAATATAGTATCATGTCATTATTCACAACAAATTTGATAGGTTATTGCCCACTGAAAAATTGAATCATTATTATATGATGAGTAAGATAAAGTAGTGTATGATTTATTGATATTTAAGTAGATAAATATTTGATAAAAAAACTATCCGTAGCTTGAGTTTTAAGCTGCAATATACCTAACTAGTATAGCCATTGTATTTAAATAACAAAACCTAATCGGAACATCTCGAAAATACCTCATTAAAATAGGCGTGACGTCAATCATATATAAACTCGCTAAACTTTTTGTGCTTTCGTTAATATTGGAATAGAGTAAATAAGGTAAAGTTATCCGAATACGTATAGGTGTAGGCAAATAAGCAAATAAGTAGGTAACTTATGCAAATGATGGCGGACATTTTAAAATCCCACGTTTAACCTTTTGTGTAGGTCTTTCTCTACTGACAGCCCTAATATTTACTTGGTCCTCTAAATTACAAGCGTGGTTCTTCGTCTATCGTAGGTATTTCACTGTAACGTCTGTTCTGTCAAGTCATTTAAGTATAAATAATGCAATATAGGCACGGAGGGTGCTAAAATCTGCTAAAACTGATAATTGATAGGTTTGTGAGGTTGTATGTAAGCCTTCCTTCTTCAACAGTAAAATAAGTTGATGAGGAAATTAGTGTAAATTTTTCAAACCAAGGTCTTGAAATATGGGGATTTTTATATGAAGTAGTCACTATAGACAATGGCCTGATTCCGTAGTGCACGAACTCAATTAAATTTAAGTTCAGTACTAAAAAAAAACAGATGACCAGTGACGTCATTTGATGTTTCTAAAATGGGGACTTTGGGGAAGTGTCAACTAACTTGACATTCCTTAAAGTCATTCTATCCTTTCTTAATGATTTGGTTTGAAAGAGATCCGAATAACTTACATTTAATTTAGTCCGTGTACAATGGAATTGGGGTCATTTGGGGGCATTTTTGATTTAAGTTTTCATTCGATCGCCTAATTTTGCCTAACGACACTTCTTAATAACGATAAAAATAGAAAATGAAATAATTTAAATATTTATGTTATGTTCACTTTTATACTTTGCAGCAGATTTAAATACGAACGAAATCTTAGTAAGTTCTTACCTAAACTTAAGATACCGATCGGATTTGTATCTGGCAGTATCCAGAGCATTTCAATAAAACTACCTCAAGTGTCTTGATTTTATTTAATCTATTGTATTTTTAAAAAATACTCTTTTTGTACCTAAAGCTAATTCTGCACTCATTTGGGTTGTTAGTTGAGTCATTATGACTGGTTATGTGGATGTAACTATTAACTACAACTTTGACTTTGTATGCTACGAATATCTGTAATGAGTCCGCCACCAATTCATGAAGGCATCGGAAATTTGGATCTTATATTTTCGCACCTAATGTTGTGACCGTGACAATTTTGTGATTTAACTGTCTGAGATAACGACACAGTAGCTTTTGATTTAAATTCTTGATCTAAAATCTAAGCTAAATAAGTAAACAAAAGTCAAAAGGCTTCCTTGGTTTGGCTTCAAAACTTTTTAGACGTGACTACCCTCTTACTAGCTGACCCGTCGAATGTTGTTTAAATAAATATTTCTAAGAATCTCTAAAATTTGGAAAGACCTACCATAAATATACATAAAAATATACATTAAAAAGACGTTTCGGTTGAAGGAGTTCGATAACAAACACCGTGACACAAGATTGTATATTAGTTTATTATTGTTATGGTAGGTATTTATATTTTGATTTACGATGAGTTTAAAACCCGTTTTTACAAAGATTTTCAAGGAAAGTTATAATTTTAAATAAAATCAGCATTCTTAGAAAAAAAATTAAGTTATATACTAAGTTTCATCATCGTCATTAAATTATACAAATTTAATTTAATTATTATTCAATCCCCGATTTATTAATATCTCTAAGAAGTTAAATTTGGTAGACATGGTAGGCATCTAATCTACTAAATAATTTAACTAAATAGTTGCTAATAAATTCGAACTATGATAATTATTCCTTGCTCTTCATCACCTGTCATTTCATTTGTACAGACAATGTCAAGTAATAACGATATATAGGTATGTAAACTGATTTGTGTTACCCCATTCAATTGAGTGCGACCGTCAATAAAGATGTGAATGGAGCTCGAGTTCCGGTTATAATACAATTTACGTAAGGTTCTCCGTTGATTTCGTGCTATATAGATCGATATAGGCGATGATAGCATCTAATAATAATAACTGAAAATATTAAAACACATTTATTCTTCACTTCAATATTAAGTTAGTATTACTTATCTCCCTAGTAAATAATACATTTAAAAATTAAATGAATGAAAACCGAAATACATACTTAACAATAATATTGTTCTAATTTCAGATCATGTTTTCGTTTCTCTCCATCGGCTGGGGTCTGCTGTCGGACATTGATATAGAGAGTGAACGATTACGTGCCATCGGTGGCCAGAGGTTTGCGGTGTGGGCGGTGGCTAGATTAGTCGGACTCAGGAGGTACAAAGGTATTCTGAGCTACGCGAAAATAAAGGATGTGAGCAATCTTCCCAAGCCAAAACTACCGCTCACCCTCAGTCATAGTATAAGTCAGGACGGCGCCCTCGACTCCCCCGATGCGGAAGCGTTTATTGATTGCGACGAGCATGCGGATGTATTTACTAGCATCGCCAATGGTAAACATCAACGAGTTGACTCCTGGTATTCAGTGAATTCACGACGTAGCGCGTTCTTTAGTACGCGCGGCTCCGAGTATCATAGTGTGACAAGCGGGGGTTCCGAAATGAGATCGCCTGTTCACGCATGTATGCACGGGCCTGCCTCCCACTTACCCTCGCTTATGTCACAGTTACCTTCACACTGGGTTCACGAAGAAGGCGAGTTCATCTTGGTACACGCGTCGTATCTCCCGTATATTGGAGAAGACTTCCTATTTGCCCCACGTTCACAACTTTCCGATGGTGTAATATGGATGCTTATCATAAAAGCTGGCATATCCAGATCACAGCTTCTTTCATTCCTACTTAACACGGGTCAGGCAGTTCACACAGAAATGAATAATGAATACGTTAAAATGATACCCGTGAGTGCATTTAGAATTTTACCAGAAGGGCCAGAGGGATATATCACTGTTGACGGTGAACAGGTCGAGTACGGCCCGATCCAAGCTGAAATATTCCCAAATATAGTTAATATCTCGGTGCCAGACACTAAGTAACAAATAAATTGGTTACTTTTTAGTAAATATATGAATTACTATCGAAACGACTGAAGTAGTTATCAAAACCAAACCGAGCCGTTTTCGTGCATAACCAACAATGTAGTTGTAATTAATATTAATGTGAGTGTTTTATTAATGGTTGTGGCAGAAAATATCTAAATCTGACTACCGAAGTATTTGCATTATCAAAGTGAATTGGACATTCCAGCAATACTTTTTGTGATTTCTCTATAAATGTAAAAACTTAAACTTATCAATATCTAATTAGGAATGCTTCCGATATCGATATATTAAGGAAAATTATTTTATAACTATTACCTCTGGATAGGTATTCACAGCGTTGACAGACTTATTTAAATTTGCAGTTAGATAAGTATCTATTCCTGCTTAACAAATGTGGGTTAAATACTTTATTTATGTTTTTAAATTATTTATATTAGTAAATATATCAGTTTATTTTTATAAATTAAATTTACGTAAACAACATTATTTGCTCTTTTGCATGATAAAAGTTTTATGTACTAATTTTTAAAGATACTAGCTGTATTTGCCGGCAATTTAAATTATGCATCTTAATATCGTATCGTCAACAGCGCGTAACGATGCATCCAAATAATAATTAATAAATATTTGTTAATTGGTTCTATAATAAAATTGTGATAATATTTGTAAGTGAATTGCTACATGAAATTGTGTTTTGTAGACTAGTCAAACATTTGAAAATTATTAAAAAGTGCCAAATAGCTCGCACTCTATGTTCACTTATAAAATGTATTGACAATTAATTAGGATGTTGAAATATTACTTGTCAAGTACTGAAGTTTCAGCTGTATGTTTCTATTCCTATTTATAATAAGTTTATTTGTATGCATGATGCACATGAAGCAGTTTATAATTTTATAATGCAATAAAGTATTATTTGTTTGTTATACATACATTACCAGTAAGACTCACTTGATAGAAAAACTTCCCTTATATTAATTTTGTTGTATGCCACACAAAGGTCTAATTAATATTCAATATTTTAATTTTCTATTTGTGATTCTTTAACTTGCCTCGTTATGATATTGTTTATTATGTTATAAATTTGAATTTATGATATAAATTTGAAGTGTATTAGGTTAACTAATTGAGAGTGGGTTGGGTCCATTTATTTATAGTAGATAATTAGAGTTAATGTTTGTTTGTGCAACAAAATAAGTAGTGATTACTTTAACTGGAGTGGTGATTGTTGATCAGGCAGTATTAATGATAGGCTTTTTTTATAAATCCTACTGTGATAATTATTAATTCTGCCATATTAAATTACCGTCGCTTTATTAATTGAGTCTAAAATAGAAACCCCAATTATTGCCTAATAATTTTTATAATGATTTTCCTAAAATGTGATAATTTATTTTGATTACAAACTTGAAATTAATTATAATATAGATAAATTGTAAGTTTAGTAATGATATGTAATTGTGTAAAGTGTGTAGGTAAATATCAAGGAAAAGTATGTCCATTGTCAAAGAGAAGTAATCGTAATTAAAAATTGAATTTAAGCAGTATAATTAATCATCTGCATAGATGACCAATTGTTACAAGTTTGTACAAAAACATACAGCAAAGGTTGATGGTAGATTTAAACTTTATAATAAGTTAATCAAGAAGTCACTTAATAAAGAGGCCATCTTTATAAAGTCCGCCTTACAACAGATCCGCTCATAGTGAGCTAAAATCTTGTAGATGGTCTTAAAATAAGAAAAAAATGATCATCACAAACTGCAAAGAACAAATTAAGTTTATATAAGGCATCTTATTTTTATTGAAGAGATTATTATTATGATTAATCCTATTTTCTTACCCCTACAAGATTAATTATTCGATATTTTTATTGCATCAATTTCTATATTATTTACAGTTTACCTTTTCAATGAATCAGCAATTCAATCATTGTTATTGCAAGTTGTTCCTTATTGTGAGTAATAATTATACTACTTTAAGAATTTGATTTAATACTTTCTATATTTAATTGCAATGAGCAAATGTCTTGGGGATTATGGAAGTTGTTAGCTCAACCTATACATTCTGTACATGAGTCTTTTATTGTACATTTCTTGCTCATATTTAATTGTATTGTTTAAGTCGCTATTCCAAGTTTAATCCAAGTTTGAATCAGGTATTTATAATTAAAGAAAAAGGAATAAATCATTCTTATAAAAAATGTCATAAAAGTTTATGAAAATGTTAATAAAATGCTATTAATTATGAATTTGTATTTTCATTTTAAATAAAATTTGTACATGTTCAATAACTCTTTATTATATAATCCATAAAACAAAAAGTAAACATGTTACAATGTAACTATTATATTTGTAGTTAGATGCCAATACACAAAAAACTAATTAGTTTTATAATATGCTTTTGAATCAGACTCATAATATTTTCTAAAGATAAATTTCAATGCTTATTAGTGCAATAAGCAAATAATTTGAATCTTAATACCTAAAATAAATTTCTTTTAAATATAATGTAAGAAAACACTACTATCTTAATCATGCTTACATACAAACTAAATTGTGAACTCTCATTAGTAGGTAAATATATTTTACAGTCTTTGTAAATAGTAAAGTCACTTATAATAATTATCTCAATTTAAGTGAATCCAGGCTGTCTAGCAAATTTTGTACTTCAGAATCTACTTGTTCCCGGGTGCTAACATGTTCCAACCGTTCACGGACTGATTCCAAGTCTGCTGCATCTGCTTTCTGAATTTTCATGTACTTCACCATCATTTCAACCACCAGGCATATTTCGCCTATCAGTTGCTTAGTTTCTTCAAAATTACCTGCTCCACTGGGCCGCATTTGGATCAATTTCAATTTACTTTGGGCTAATTGTAGAGGGTTGCGGCCATTCTTGTCATGGGAACTAACATCTGTACCAGCATCAAGTAGTTCTATGACAACTGGGACATGATTAGTACAAGCAGCAAGATGCAGTGGTGTGTTTCCTAACGTATCTTTTATGTTAGGATTTGCTCCATGTCTCAAAAGGGTCTTGACAACACTAGCATATCCACGGCAAGCTGCCAGGTGAAGTGGACTGCGTTTATGTTCATCTGAAGAATTAGGGTCGGCTCCAGACAGTAGAAGTTTCTCTACTAACTCTGTGTTGTTAATTGATGCTGCAAATCGCAACTTTTGATTTCTAGATGAGCAAATGGTTCCTCCATATCTATATTTTAATCGGCAGTGTCTTGCTTTCGTAGAACACTTAATCTTACCAATATGATCATGAGGTTCACCAAAAAATTCCACTGGCATAGGTTGCCCCATTTGGTTGATAGGTATAGCTGGAGGATTGAATTCTAAAATACATTGCGAGTGGTCAAATATAGGGTTGTCACTGCTTTCATTGCTGGTGTCTACTCCGGAATCAGCCATATTTTTGACTTTATTACACTTGCATAACTGAATTGACTTACAACTTTGCCTTTTACAACAATTGTTATTTGGAAAAAAACTGCGATTGCGAGATTGATTGATTTGATTCACAGATTAGAAAGAGTATTTCTAAAAAGCTACAAGCAATCGTCACTGTCAACTCGTGTTATTTTTTAATAAGAATTGTAGCTTGATTTCTTAGACTTTTTAGCCATACCTTCATTTAGTAATTCTGCTAGCAGTCTGTCAAATGAAATTTTCGTTTATTATTTTTATTATGATTGGTAACAAAGCATATTGTATCTATTTTAATAATGTTCTCTCTATTTTATATAGGAAAAGGATAGTTCAAAAAATAATTGTCAAAAAACGTAAATTAGTGAAGCTTAGAGAAACCATAGACATGTAGGGAAGCGAATGTTTCGGATCCATAAATAAAAAAATAAATATGTAAGACATGGCTGTATGCACTTTCCTTTGCCGTCCTCAGGGAGAATTTATAATAAAAAATGAGAGGTTTTGGCACGTAATGGCAGGTTCGATGGAGTTCTATATATTTTATTTTGTATTTAACCGCCCTACCTCTTTGATCGAGCGTGACTTGTCGTCAAAAAACTTCCCCGGTCGCAATAAACCGAGTGACGCTCGTTCATACAACAAAAGATATTCCCTAGATCCACAAAACGAGAGTTACTCGTTCCTTGCAGTTATCTATGTACCTAGTATGTTACATTGATATATGCGTATTAGATCTTCAAGGACTGTCGAAGTAAACGGATGTTTTAGACAAATATCTATCTCTCCATACTACGCGAGTACGTTAGTCAGGGGTTCCCAGTGCCTAGACTCTTATAAAAATATAAAAGGGTTTTACGATCTATTATTGTCAAAAATGACCATAAGAAACGTTATTATCTAGTTTACAACAAAAAAACCTGATGATTTATTTACCTACCTAGTGGAAAAAATCCAAAGGCAGGACAGTTAAGTGAAATATCATACTAAAAGGTATAATTTCCTCATTAACTCATTAACAAAATGGTGGGCCTACTATTTGGTTTATGTACTATAATAATAACTATATAAGACATGGCTGTATGAGCTTTGATTTCCTTTGCTTCCCTGTAATAGGATAAATTTGACTGCCAAAATGACACTTGACACAAATTCTTTCTAATCTGTGCACTTGACAGTTGTCGTTGTCGAAGTGACAGAGTATTCGGCCTCGAAGTTAATTTTTCAAGATATTTTTATCAGTACTCTGCTGCGTAAATTTTAATAATAACAATGCAGCAGTTAACAGTTTTCATGGTTAGTGGAAGAAAATAGTTTTCAGTTTGAAAACAGTTGAAATACGTTTAATATTTAAAGATGTTGTCGGATCAGCTAACCTCTAACCTTTTTATTTGCAAGGATATCGAAAGTTCACGCACATATATCGATGAGTTATATTCATCAGATACAAGTAAGATTGTGGAAGCACTGGTGACGCTCAAAAATTCCGTGATTGGTAGCAATCGGCAGAAAAGTTCAGTGATTCAGCAAGGGGTCGTGCCGCGACTGCTTCAGCTGATGTCAGACGAATCACTAGATCCTAATATACGGCTTGAAGCTACGATTACAATAGGTAACTTTTATTAATAATTTTATTCATTTTAATTTTGTTAAAGTAGAGTATATTGTATATTGTATCTAATTGAACTATAAACATTTAAGGTGCAAAATGAATAATATTTTTTATATATTATTCTTTGTAAAAATGATGTTAAGAATAAAAATATGCAAATTTTCTGAACAAAAAGGTGGTAGTAAATAAATTAATCAGTTGAACTGCAAAATAGTAGGAGGCGTCAAGTGTTTGGATGTAAGGTTCATCAGGTTATAGCATTCATCCTAGCATTAATCTTATTTCTGACAGTTTTTAATTGTGACTGAGGATTTTATAATAAGATGATCTTGTAACTTATCTCTTATTATCCTTTGGTATAAATATTTAAAGGTTATAAGTTACAATTCAGAGTAGTGTTACCTAGTTATCTGATTCTTGTCAGATCTAATGGATTTGAAAAGATGAACAAAGAATAAACTATGTTTTAACAGCTGATAGTTCTTAGCTGATTGATTAGATCCATTATTATATTTACCTATAATTTTTTATTTGCCTAGAGACTTCCATGTAATCATATGTCTAAATTTTGTAATGAGAATAGTGTGTGATGGATTTGTTATAGAATCTTACTTAAGTAAGATTTCATAAAAGAAAAAAAGTAAATGAACTGTAATTTGTAAATCACAATTTGCATTCCCTTAGCCCTTGCTGGTGATATGTTGTTCTAATTGGCAGTGTTGTTCTAATGACCTGAGTTTATGTTAAATATACTTAAATTAAATATGTTGGATTTGAGTTGTTTAGTTGGTGCTATGAAAGGGTATGTGGTATTAGAATCATAATTGCAACTTATATTAAGATAAATCTTAATATTAAATAAAAAAAGTAAATAATTTTAATATCAAATTATATTAGATTTGTAAAGATGTACATTGGAATCGTAAGACGCTGTTTTACATTTTTTGACAAAAATTAATATATTGATACATTGATAGCCATAATACACCTAAAATAATGAAGATTTTAATATGTTATCAACAGGATCATTAGCTAAAGGAACAACAGACAATGTCAACTCCCTGGTGGAGCAAGGTGTAGCAACAACACTAGTAGAACTCCTTAAAACAGTTCCAGTTGAAACAAAGCTTGCAGAAGCAGGACTATGTGCTTTAAGAAGTGTATTCCTGCATCCACCTGCTCCGATATCAGCACTCCCAGCAGATATGAGGTTGTTGACACGACTCACACGTGAGTGGTTTGTTGTAATATATTGCAAGATACTATAATTGAATATAACTTGCTCCTTTATTCTAATTACTTAATTGTATGTTAAAGTCATGCAAACTATCAATCTTAAAACTACTCTCAAAGCTGAATTTAGATCAAGGTTTCAACACATCCTAATAATAAATAATAATGCTGTTAATACTTAAGTATTCTTAAAAAAACATAAAAAAAAAAATTTTTACTTGTAAATGACGTTAGATAGCACTTTACAGAAAGATTAATGGTCAGGTCAGGGATAAATGATAATTTAATATTATCAAAAGGTCCATGAATAAAAATTGTGATTGTAGCATAGTATAGATAATAAACATATAATTGATATATAAATAATTTAGGAATTAATTAATTTAAATATACTTGAATTAAGGTAATTTATATTTTATCTTAATTAACAAAAATAAGTGCCTCGCAATGGGTACTGGCCTACCCAGCCGGTAATAATTATATATTTGATGAATTATTTTGTTATGGTACAAAACAACACAATAAAATACTATTTAAAATCTATAAAATTGGGTTGAACCAAGGTTCAAACCTAAAAACATACACAACATGACAATCAAAAGAAAATTTTGTTTATTAATTAACATTAAAATTCACATACTAAATAAAATCATGTCATTATTATGGTATTAAGATTAATTCAAATTTAAATAGGTTTATTTAAGTTAATTACGTTACGATATTTCGAGACTGAATTCTTTGTCTCTTTAATTTGTAAGGCCTCGGGCACGAGTAAGCGGCGCGCTCCAGTTAAGTGGTGCCACTTGACTAGAGTGCGTTTCGTCTTGGACCAAATAAATTCGGCATTTTTCGGTAGGCTTTTGCACAAAGGAATAAAACACTGAAGCCACACAGATGCCGCTTGAATTGTCTGTTGAATTCGAGATCGGGTCTGTGTAGCCGTGCCATAACTACCACGCTCGCCGCTGTCATCGTACGCGAGGCATAACTAGCACTAGTATTCTTTCATTAAGCACTGGCCTACAAAAGAGGTGTTTGTGCCGGCAAGGAGGGGGTGACTTAAATAGTATATTGCATGTTGCACTACACAATCTATTTTCGCATACGGACTCCCCATACTACTTATCATCAGGTGGTGACGAGTAATTTGCTGTGCAGTTTGGAAAAAAATGTTGCCTGTATATATAATTAACTTTTTACGTTATGTAGAAATCGCTCGAGAAGGTTCAGGCATGGCTCGTGCGTGTGTCGTGCGTATCCTGTCCGTATGGTGCGGCGGCGCCCGCGAGCAGGAGGCTCTGTGCTCGGCGGGCGCGTGCGCAGCCTTAGCAGCCGCGCTGGCGCCTTCGTCCCGCGCTGCGCCTCCGCCCACCGCGCGCGTACTGCCAGCACTTGACTTGCTAGCTGCTATGTGTTTTGAAAACGCGAATGTTTCACAAGTCGCTCTGAATACTAAGTGAGTGTTAAATTGGGCCTGTTAATCAAAAAGTAAAATCATCATAATAGTGTCGCTTATGATTATGGTATCATCGAAAGAGGTGAATAAGAAATTTAAAATTGATTATATTCGTTTGGGCCAAGATAGTGTTGTCATTATATACGAAATACCGAATACCGGTGTATTTTAAGAAAATATTACACCACCATATCACGTAGTAGTTGCACGTTTAGACTATGTCGTTAAAGTCCGATCATTCATTGGCATTGCTATACCATATCATGATATGGCCAGTGGTTCCTATCATATTGGTAGGACAAATGATGAAGTGATCAATTCTGAGATACGGCCACCACATTTGTAGCTAGTTTAAAAAGTGGCAGTTTGTTTGTTTATCTTATATCTTTTTTTATTTCTATTCTATTTTGAGATGCTATGTATCGTATATGTCAGTTAGTGTCATTTAATTTTCATAATGTAAATCACTTAAAATTTATTATGATAGGTATGAAGAAAATAACTGAACTGGCGACGAGTAAACGAAAAACAACTGGGAACACATACGTAGACGAATTTGATTTTAATGAGATTAAAAAATATTGAATCATACGAAAATAATTTTAATTGCGTACAGTCTGAAATTGACAGCTTGATATCTGAAAATGAATTAGAAAATGAAATTAATGAACGTAACATTACAGAAGAATTTTACGCATGAAACTTAGACTGAATTCATTGCGTACACGAACTTAAACTAGTAACAGAAACAGTACTTGTGAACTCAATTCCAATTTTTCAATGCCTAAGTTAAATTTTCAACAATTACACGAAAAAGAAAATTTTTAAAATTTAAGTTCGGCGGCTCGAGATGTTCTTGAAATTAAATAATTGCCTTGAAAACGAGACCCGTACGTATACTTTACTTACCGCTTTATCACCTGAACTTTACCAGAAAGCTTACGACCTCTGTACTACTCAAGATTCTTGTGAATTAGTTAAAATTTTGAGTGAATATATTGACTCTAAACCGAGTATATGGGCGAGACAGCATATATTAATTTCTCGCATTCAACTCGATAATGAAGCCGTAACAAATTATTCATCGGAATTGAAAAATTTAGCACAAGAATGTGATTTTATATGCACAAATTGCTTTAAGTCGATTGCAAATAACTTTCTAAGTCTACAATTTATTAGAGGTTTACGCGATGGAGATATCCGCACAAAAATTGTACAAGATCATAACACTATTAAATATTCTGAATTAGTACTTTCGGCACCTTTAATGGAAATAGCGAAAAACGATAACAATGCTCTGAAATTGCAACATACTTCGGTTGTTAATGCTGTACATTACAAACAACAAAGTAAAAAAGTAGTTCCAGATAAAAGGAAATCATTTGATGATTTAAAAAGAAAATGTTTTCATTGTGGAGGAAATAATCATCGAGCCAACACATGTAGATTTTTTAATGAAAATTGTTCTTAATACAAGAAACGCAGCACATAGCAAAAGTTTGCTTACAAAACCAAAATTTTAAACCTATTAACCAAATTGAAGAAGATTATACAGTACACGATGCCATATGTGACATGAATATAATAAGGACATTTATTAAATAAATAAATAGCAAAATTATTAATATCGCAGGTGCGGTGAGAAAAGTATACCTGAACTCCTGACGGCATTGGTGTCCCGTGACAAACCCTTGCCGGTAGCGATGGGCGCCGCGCGATGTCTTACCTTTTTACATAGAGCGGGAGCTTTGACAGCTGATGATAATAGGTGAATAGTCATTATTAATTTTTATATTAAGAATACAGTTCTTAAATGTATATAGAAGTTTAAGACATGTGCCTTCTTAAAAAAAAAAATATTTTAGAGTAATAGAACTTTTCCACATATGTGTCCTCAATTTTATTTATCAAGTATATTAGCTACCTAATTATTTACAGAGTGGTTTTTGGGGCTTTGCCATGTCTCGCGCGTCTATGTACTAAAGAAATACCAGAGGACATCAGGGCATCGGCAGCTGAAACACTAGCGTATTTAGCAGAGGTGCGATCTCAGATTTTGTGCAATATTAAATTTAAAAAAAATTAAGAACGTCTACTTTATGGTTAGTATTACAATGACTTAAATGACGGTAGGTGTAGAAGGCCGATAATCCGGTGGGATTACCAGCTTCTATATTTGTGATTTAGAAGCTTAAGGAGTTATTGTGATCTCAATCTAAGAGCAGTCTAAATAGAAGTGAAAATAATAATTAACTTAAAAGATTGCGATAGAAATACTAGATACGTGATACCATAAATAAGCAATGAATAAGAACTGTGCAAATATATACACAAGTTGAATATAATCATTAGACTCAAAGCTCCTCTACTGGGATTCGAACACTTCGAACTTCCCGGGTTCCCTTTATTTATGTTCAACGTGAATATTATTAATGTTAAGTTAAATTTTACCAAAATTTTATTCACAGTTTTTTAATTATAAGTATTAGAATATAATATATAGTCTTTTATTGCCAAAACTGTTTAAAAATTATGAAATACATTTGTGAAGATACAAACAGGTAAAATAATTTTATATTCTATGTAACTTACAAAATGAGTTTAAATGCTGGAGATTTAAATTCATTTTTTAAGTCAAAGCTAATCATAATTTTAATTTCTGTAATGAAAATTTCATACAATGTTTGATTTGGTTATGTGATCATTTTTTCCGGACTTCTTACGGTATATTATTTACTCTACGATCCTGGCAATAGAGTTCATTTTATAGCAAAATTAGAAGTAGGCTTGTTCACTTAATGTTAATAAAGAGTTCTTTATGTCTATGATTGAAAATTATGGTATATTAAGATGAGGGTCTTCCTATCTTAATATACCACAATGCCCTCCCTTTCTTCAGCTCTCTTGGCTTGTACTAGGAGATTATATAAACCTAACACAAATCTGCTTATATTGCTTCGCTTCTCGCGATCAACCCATAGCTTGTTTACTATTTCACATTAATTGGAGCATAATTTTATCAGTACTAATTTTTAATTTCCTGTTTCACAGGTTGACACATCACTCCAAAGATTAGCAGCTATATCAAACCATCTGATGAGTTCGTTGGCAGACATTGTGAACTGCCCGTCCTCTGCGGCAAAGCAAGGTGCCTTCAAGTGTTTCGCTTCGCTCGGGGCTAACGACGAAGATATCAGGAAGAGGATCATTGAGACACACGGCTTGATGGTGCACGTGGTTAATGGAATGAATAATCCAGAACCTTCGGTGAGTTTGCTTAAGTGGCGCTAAAGCTTTTTCAGTAAAAACAATGGGCAAACAGGAGCTAATTAGCTCCACACCATCTAACGCAAAACAGGCGCTACAGACGTCGCAATGTGCACATAAAATAGCTGCCTGGTTGTACTTATAAACATGATTCTAAAAATAAGCACGATATTTAAATATAATCTTGATTGACATTAATATCTGTGTGTATAATCGGGTTCTTATATGTGTTCTAGAGCTAAAACTCAGAGAAAAGTACTGCAATAAATATACTAAGACTTTAATTCAAAAGAATTTCTTAATATTTTAAATATATTATTATAACACCATTTAAACTAAGTTTTTCACTTTTTCCCTCGAAGTAATGGAATGACAATTCAAAATTTAAGTTATTTAAAGCCCATCTGCCCATCCAAAGGCTCTATACATTTAGTCGGTTGTAGGGTTTTTTCTCAACCCACTTGGCTAGCTACCACGATCTTACCTAATTCTGCTGCCATAACTATAGTGTTAGCAGCATTGTAAGATAGCCAGTTCCTCTATGGTTGATTTTTTTGTTCAATGTTCCCTATTACAGGGAAGGCAAAGGGAGGTGAAGTTCATGCAGCTGTCTTATGTAGTTTTTTTTACTTATGACTCCGGGATATCGATATAACGTGCCCCTTTGCTCAGTGGAGTTTATTGGCGACTAATGGTAGGCCCCGTTATCTTGTTCATCAGTGGTTGAGGAACTTGGGTGTTGCTCGCAATAATCTCTGGCCTTATCATCACTAAATATTAGGTAAGATGAAGGCAACCCCTAAAAATCAAATTAAAAAAACACTGTAGACTTCTACGTTTTTCAGGTCAGATTGTCAGCTGTGAGATGTTTACATTCATTATCGAGATCGGTGCAACAGCTGCGGACGACATTTCAGGTACTTTTGATTATACAAGGCTGCAAAGACACCATAATTCGTAGATACTCAATAGTTACATTTCCTTTCTTTTGATATTAGCTCTGGCTATATTAGATTCTGGCAACCTTACTAATTTCAGGAATATAACAATAAAAAGCATTTTATTTTCAGCGCAACCTTTTAAATGGGCTAAGTTCAAGAAGATACAGTTCTCTAAAAAATATAATTTTAAATTATTTTCTAATGCTGGGTTTTTCATTAATCATATATGTATAATTAACGCCCCGTTAGAAAAACTATCTGTTTTTGTATTGAAACCCAGCATAAGACTATAACGAGGTTGGATGCTAGCTTTACCTAATTTTAAAATGTTTTCCACGTATAGGACCATGCAGTTTGGAGGCCTCTAATGCAGCTGTTGGGTGACTCGCCCGGCACCGAACTCCTTACGGTCGGCTCCTCCACTCTCTGCAATCTATTACTGGAGTTTTCTCCTGCCAAAGAACCAATGTTGGACCAAGGTTCGATAATCCAATTGTTTTTAATTGATTACTCATAACATGGTCATATTACTTAATTAACTAGCTTTTAAAATATTGGTGGAATAATTATTGAAATCAGATAAGTCGATTTGAAGTTTAGAGATCTATAATACTACACTTTTAAAATAAAAGAGAGACTGCGCCATTGAAAAACTACACTCTGAAAAGGAAGGTCAACAAAAAATTCATCAACTTTTTTGATGAATTTTTTACTGAGATTTTTGCAATCTATAGTTAAAGTCATAGAAATAATATTAGTTTCACATGTTTGTCACAAAATTTTACTGTATCCATCCTATTCTTGTTTTCAAGAATCCCTGTTATGACCATTTAAAAGAACTTAGTATTTGAGTCTATTTAAATAAAGATATTTTGCCTACGACTTTGACACATTACAGTACTAACAGACTAACTAATAAGACCCCTCTTGGGCCATTTTTATATTATTAGCGCATCAGAATAATGAACTCTCATATTTAATATGCATTTTAAAGATAAGCGATTAACGAACACTGATTTGAACTAGTTGTTTTTAGGTGCAGTGGAAATGCTATGCAATTTGACGAAGAAACCTGAAGCTGCTTTGAGACTGAACGGAATATGGGCACTCATGAATATGGCTTTCCAGGTAGCTACCAAGATTTATTTTAACATTTCCATATATTAATTTCATTTCTGTATAATTAAAAAAATAGTCTTCCGGTTAAGTCGCTAATATGAAAGAATAGCACAGAACAGAAAGAATACAATTATGACACATTCCACAAAAATACTTATAGTATAGTACTATAATAATAACATCACGCGTAGTAGTATAATATTTCATCACGAATGATTTGATTGTGAGCTAGAAATTAAAGTTTTGGAAAAGTATGCGCCTGCGCCGATTCCTTAAGGTAGCAAATAAAATTCAAGTTCATCATAGAACTACTTAGGTAGTTTATGGAAAAATTTGACTTTAAATTTCAAATACCAATGCTTTTATTGTAGGCCGAACAGAAAGTGAAGCAACGTATCCTATGTTGCTTAGGAACTGAGCAGATGTTCCGATTACTTGGCGACAGTGACACGCGTGTCATCATGAAGACTTTGGGCTTGTTGCGCAACTTGCTATCGACAAGGCAGCATATTGATACAATTATGAACGAATATTCTTCACAGGTTATGCAGGTGAGGTCACATACGGCGCTTTGTGTATAAAAAAGAAAGGACTGGTTTTAAAGCGGGATTAAATGTTAACTATGTTTGGTATTTAATTCCAAGCCTTATTTGTTTTAATCAAATTAATTTATTTAATAAGTTTCTCATTACATGTTCAAAAATTGGGTGTACTAATCTACACCCAATTTTTTAACACATTTGCGCGAGACTAGAATTAAAAAAATCCTTTAAATTCTTGAGGTATCTGACATGGCTGCCGACAATAATGACCTGCGTCGTCGAAGGATTGACCTTAAGTTCGTAAGAGTTGCTCCATTTGCAAAGCCGGGCTAGATCCAAGTTAATCTTGCTTATAACGATGGTGGCTTATAGTTGGTCTAATGGAACCTGAAAGTAAATTTGCATATAATCTGCATGAACGTGGTAGGATAAAAATAAAGAAAAATTCGATATTGAATTTATATTTTTTTTTATAAATTCAATATCTTATATATTTATATCGAATAAATTAAAGAATTTATCTTTAATTTATTCGATAAATCGTCACCCAGCGTTACTACGTAATTTATTTACTTATATTCATATTTAAGTAAAGTTAGTTTTATAATTATTATTTTTAATATTTATTCTGAATTCTATGCGGTCAAAATAATTATAGTAGAATATAGGACCTTTGGTTAAGTTCACATCACAAAGGCAGGACTATATTATTACTGACAGTATTTGTATTATCTATAATCAAACATTTTCAATGTCTTCAAAGTGCTTTTGTTTTAAATTAAATTTAATTCATTGCCACGTTTTTAGCAAACCATATTAATTCAAGTGAAGGGAATATCATCTCTATAACAGGACTATTTAGTGATAACTAGATATTTTCTTGTTTTGACTTCTAGTTTTGTAATAACGATTTGTATTTGCAGGCTGTGATAGTAGTGTTAGAAGGGTCTTATCCCGCGGAAGTGAAGGAGCAGGCGCTATGCATTCTTGGTAACATCGGCGACGGGGAGAAGTCCAAGGATTTCATCATGGCCAATGAAGATGTGCTCAGGAAATTGGTCGACTATTTGGTGAGTGACTTTCGATTATATTCCGTTTATATAATCTAGGGGCTAATTATTTTCATTCCGTTTATTTTTTTAGTTTACTATAATATCTATTAGAAACGTACGGAGCTCAAAATGTAGCGAAAAATAAAAAAAAATTAAACACTTTCTGAGTTAATGTTTGATTGAAATGGTGATAATAAAAATGTAAATGCGAATGAAAAAAATGATGTCGATGATGCGTAATATGTGTGTAAAGAAAATTATACATAATTTTGAAAATATATACCGTATATAGTATAAATTCTGAAATTATGTGACTAAGAAATTTTCAAAAATTGATGAAATTATTTATTTTGTATTAATGCAACAGTTGTATACTATTGATAGACCGTTAATATAGGAAATTAGAATTATAAACGAATTGTAATGTATACTGGTATGATCCGCCAGGCGCACCCCGAAAGCAAGTTGCAAGAAGCGGCGTTGTTCGTGGCGGGCAACCTGGTGTGGCGCGGGGAGCCCGGCTCGGCCGCGCGGCAGGCGCGCCTCGCCGACGTCGGCGTGCTGCGCGCGCTCAAGCTGCTGCGCGCCAGGCACGACGCCGCGCACCTGCACGACAAGTAATACTGACGGGGTCAGGGGACAGGGGTCAGGGGACGCTTGGCCCGGTGTCGCGGTACTGTGCCACTAGTTATACTGCCGGGGACTAGTAATGTGGCTTGGGTCAGGGCTGATGCTACAAGTAATACTGTGTTGTTGCCGCCATTTTAGGTGAGCTCTACCTATGTTTACTGTAACGATGATGTCACGCACCCATGTAGCACGGTGGATAACTTATTCGGCAATCGATAGAAATTTAGACCATATAAAATAGGTAAAATTCTGTTTTTTCTGCATATTTGGGTAACTGAGTTTACTAACCAACTAAATATGAAGTAACTTGTACAGTATAAGTCTTACAGACGGACCTTAGAGGGAAAGTACTTAAATAGAAAAGCTAATTTAACTTAAAGGAAACTTATTTACATCTAATCGCTCATGGTTGGTAAAACGTCCTCGATAATATTATTTTTACAGGCTTTTTGATATATTTACTACATTGATTCATATTGTAAAACTACAGACAACTCGTTTTCTGTTGATTTAATAGCACAAGTGACTTTATTAGCTATGAATGCAGTAATTTTTGTATCTGCAATAGTAAAATAAAGTTTCCTTAAAGTGAAATTTGGTATTTTTATTGTTTAAGACAAGTACTTTTCTTCCAGGGCCCTAACATGCAAATCATTCTGTATAACGTGCGTTTTGTTGGACGAAAAATAAACAGCTATATACGAAGTAGTGCAGGTAATATAGTTTTAACTCTCCCTTTACTATATGTCCCCAAATAGTGACTTATTCAATTATTCCCTTAGACTCAGTTAATAAATATTTTCTATTAATCATATTGTTGCAATCTAACTGAATTTCTCACATTTATTCCATCTAGAATAATATTTAATTGTATTTTTAAAATTATACTTAATTACTATTAAATATAAAGTGTATTTAAAACAATTTATCTTTGTTTCTTGAAAATAGTATGAGTAAATCTGAGGTGTCACCGAATTAGATGTGAAAAAGAGTAAGGTTTTATTATGTCAAATAATGTATTACGTTACGTCCGCCATTTATATGCTTTTTTTTTAGCAATAAAGTATAAATAAATAATGAACCAATCAAATTGCTTGTGGTCTATGTTTACGTACGTTTTGTACTTCGCTCTGATCCTTCTCATAATGTCATTGTGATAGAACATATTTTATACTTCATTTATTTTCAGATAGATAGTATTAATTTCTATAATAACATGGATAGCGAACAATTCTTGAACATTCTGTTGAATAAATTATA
Source organism: Acentria ephemerella (assembly GCA_943193645.1). NCBI lineage: Eukaryota > Metazoa > Arthropoda > Insecta > Lepidoptera > Crambidae > Acentria > Acentria ephemerella. Next base: position 3,005,358 of record OW971887.1, read on the forward strand.
TCGTCAAAATAAGTAGTCTAAAAGTTAAAATGGTGGTAAGAGCCAGTATTCTGGAGTTTTGTTCCATTAAATTAGAGTTCGTCTACTTCAATTATGAATAAATAGTTACCTATTTTATCATCGATATGTAACACAGTATAAAATAAATAAAGATTCTATTCTATTTTTACATAAAGGATAGCTGGAAAATAATTTAACGTTTAGAAAGGAATGTTTAATTTTCGTCTTTAAGGAGAGTGACAAAGCAACTATCAGAGTATGTTTTGGTGACATGTAGTCACTTACTATTTAGTGCACCAAACACATATAATTGTAATGTGTATGTGAAGGAGGTTTTGTCTATTGCTTCCCAAATTTCATTGATTTGAAATTTTGTGTCACTTTTTCTATTATCAAAATAAACAGATAATCTCATCTTATTTCTATTTACTCTGTCTCTGCAGCTCCTCTTGACTTACGCTAATCGCTATTGCAGCCACTAATTGATAAATGTATATAAATTGACATATACACACGATAGCCTTGGTGTTTTGGGTTATGTCTAATCCTTAATATTTTTTTCGTTTAGTGATGTTTTTTGGGCGGCGAAGTTGTTTACTTTGTTGTTTTTTTTTGTTTGTTGTTTTGACCCATTGTTTACTTTGCAAGTCACCAAATCCTTTTGACTCTTTTTTTGATGCAAAGATAGGGTAGAATATATATAATTTTGTAATTAGTTCTAAACTGATTTCTTGTGTTTACAGAGTGAAGACGGCGTTGGCACAATTTAATGAATTTACATAATACCATCGGGGGCCGAAACGTAAGCGCGTGAAGCGAGACTGAGTGCTGAGACGCTTGTGATTTAGTCAGTGAGTCATTTAATGCTAAGTGATGTACATAGTTAAGCTCGTAGCCGACCACCATCGCAGCAGTTGTGTTGACGTAATTTATTTTAATTTATCATGTCTTAGCGTAATATAAAATTCTTAGGAATTTAAGATTGTAAAATATTTTGTGATCCTGTTTCTCGAGCTTGGGATTCCAATAGAAATATAAAAGAGTGTTTTTACGGCCGCTTACTGAAATTCGAGGCCCATTAAAATATTTTATTTGCATTGACAAACTCTGCTTCCTGAATATTTAAGTAACGTTTCAGTTGTCGGTTGTAAGTACCTATATAAAGATCTCAGTAACAGGTTTAACGATGTTTAGTTAATATTAATGTTTAATAATAAAATACACGGTCTATGGACAAGCAATATTACTATGACCTCGGGCTACAGACCTATTTGTATCGACCTTGGAAAACAGTCACAAAATATCCACAAAAAACGCTTACGATATTTTCTTATATCTCAATATCACTGTCATTTTAGATGTAAATAATGATTAGGATCCTTTGGATAAATCCAAAGATGTGCACGTAGACTGTGCCACGCCAGAGGTGCTAGCTTTCCTCGCAAAATGATAGTTTCGTGGAACTGGCGGCAGTAGTAAAACTACACCTAGTATAATGTAGCTAGTAGTTGGCTCATGAGCAGTGAGCGGAACACTTAGGAATTATTCATTAATTGACAATAATAACTTAAATTTGTTGTAACCACGAAGTTTTAGATACAATACATATTGGCTTCGAAACACACTCTTTAATAATGTCTTTCTATAATCTATCTATGTATGACATATGATATATGACATATATCATACGTATAAGCGAGTATATGTCGAAATTTAGCGCCACGGGAGCAAAATCATCCCTAGTTAGGTTATCATTAGTATATATCTAAATTTAAGGAAAAAATTCATTCTCATCAGCTTATCTAAAGCTACCGCCATAACTATAATGTGAATAGCATTGTTATGATACGGCACTTGGAGGTCAGATAGCCAGTACCTCTGTGTGTGAGGTATCCGGTAGTTCGCTTCTATCTTCGGCCTTATCTTTACTTACCATCTGATGAAATGACGGTCAAGGCCCAATCGGGGTAGCCGTTAAGAATTTAAAAAATTATCTATGCGCTTCTGTACTATATAGTACTATTTATGTACTATATATACAAATGTTTATTGCTTTTATAAATACAATAGTAGGTCACTTTTAAAAAACGATCACTGGCACCGCAAACGGGGGAACACAAATTTATCCGAAACATGTATTTACAAATTTGAAGTTAATTTAGAACAGTCCAATTTTTTTTATCTCTATGGTAGAGTATACCAGATATCTCTCTATAGATGATACCAGAGATACTAAATGTCACTTTTATTGAAGAATGTTTTCACAAAATTTGTTATGTCGTGCTCCTCCTGCGCACAATATCAATTTGAACATTTATTTCATGTTAAGCTTTGGTCCCGGTGTATACGGCCACCGATTTTGACACATCAAAACTTGCATTAGGCCAGCGTGGCGGTGTTATAGCCCAAACATGAGTTGCTCCCATGTATGCACGTGTCTGTGCCCAGCAGTGGGATGTTCATAGGTTGACTATGAATGACTTATAAAGAGAAAGAGATTCGTTTCGCTTAAATTTAAATATGGCGTGAAAGATATATACCAGAATTAGGTTTGAATGTTGAAGGCGGGTCGTAGAATCTTTCTAGTTCTAGTTTATTTGTTTGGTTGACGAGTCAAATGTTATTTTTAATTGACTTCAAGGCCACTAAAATGGTATGCTCAATTTTGCAATCAATCTTCAACGTTGACAAGTCTAAACAATTTTGGTGAATATCAACTACTTATTCCGCTCATTGCTTATAAGTGACAAATATGGTTCATTTCATTTAAAGTAACGCTAGGTATGAGAAAACATGTGAACAAAAAATAATTGTAGTACAATTTTTAATTACATTTATTGGCAGTGCAATATTTAAATTTGTGCATGACTAAGCTTGCGATTGGTAATGAAAATAATGACTTAAATATAAAAATTACTGGTTAAGATTGAAAGAACTGGGAAGGTAGCTTTTGATAAGAACTAAATTATATTTTGTACGATGTGCCCAATTTCTCTTCAATAATCTTAATCGAAGTGTATGTATATACTCCAATAATTTTTAATCAAATACGACAATTGTCAAACAATGTTATAATAACCGGGCAAGCTAAATATAAAAGTTAAGTTTAATTAATTAATACTCAGTTTTTATGTACTTCAATTGTATGTATTGTCTTATTTATAATGACAACTTCTCATAAGGATATTTGTATAAATCGATTAAAAATCCAAATATATTTATACTGATAACGCGCGTTAAAAGAGTAACACCATATATATACAATGGTAATTCTCTATCATACTTTAAAGATATATAATACTATGAAAACCATCGAGATTTAAGTAGCATCGGAAATAAATTTTTTATCTTGTTACCTCTAGGCTGTAATAGGTTATTATCGTTATATCAATATGGTTTTAAAGCTTCATAGCTTGTTGTTATCGACAAGGATTCAACAATTTACGTAATCTTCTAATGATGGCAATCATATAATTATGTTTGATATATATACAATACAGCATTATCTTTGAAGCGTGATTCTCTGCAGACTAAATATCTTTACGACATTTGGAATGTAATAACTACATTGATCATGAATCTGAAATCACCTATAAATTTAAAACTAATTTTAAAGTGATGCTGTCGCTTTTCTTCTTGGTAGAAGAAAAAAGAGAAAGCTTATGTTTAAAATAAGTCTTTAGTTTATAAAATTGATAGAGTAATCATCTTTAGAAAAAAATGTCGTTAGTACCTACTATTCTTTCAGATATGGTTTATAGATATTCTGTTCAAACTGTCAATAACAAAATTGAAATATAATTATATTTAGACTTCATGTAAACTCATGTAATTATGTACATTCTTTATTTGTAAATATTATTTAGATTTTGTATTTCATTTCTATTTCTCCTGTTATTTCGTTATGGTAAAATTGACAAGTTCTATTTTCTCTGATCTTACTTTCTCAAAATGATGTATGTATTGTGTTATTTGTGATGGATGAATAATTTACATGTTGATTAAAAATGAATTACTGACAATAAAATCTTTCAATAGCAGCCTACAGAATGCCTCCTATACAAATTCCTTAATGGTAATTTATATTAGGTAATTTGAGTTGGTAGATCTAATATCTTGTTTTAGAATTTCACCAATTATAGATCAATGTAGGTACCACAGGAGGTCCTGTGTACCTGTTCATACAAAATTAATGAAAAATATGTGTAACTAAATGTATATAAAAAAGGGACAAAAGCTGCAGATCTTAAAGAAGAAATAAAAACAAACAAAACTAAACATCATCTTCAAAGGAAAGAAAGCAAAAATAATTTAATTTTAGTTTTTTTTTGGAGTTGTTGCTTTACTTTCTGGAAACAATTTAACTCCAAAAAATAATTTAATATTAGAGAACTTCTCATAATTGACTTATTTATTTTTTTGTGTTTGAAGATGGTTTAGTTAATTTTGTTTATAACTTTTTTGTTCATAATTCGTATTAATTTTCTAATTTCAGAGTTGCTGTCAGTTTTGTCGACTTGCCTGTCGGTTATAAATACTCGAATAGCTTTAGAAAAAAGTATGTAAAAATATGCACTTAATACGTGCCTTAACAATTTCTCTCTCCGTAAAAAAATCCTCTATCTTTAAAAGCCTTCGCCTTCCTTGGGATCCCATCATCAGATCCTGACTTGGTACCAATGAAGCCACCTCAAATTTTGAAAATCAGTTCAAAATTTCCGAAGAACAGAACCTTTTCCTTTTTTGCAGTCATTTAAAAGAGTGCTTCTTTTTTAAAATTTAATACATATACAGCTAATATACATAATAAATACAGCTACGTACGTAATACGTTAACACGAGCATGGCCGTCTCTTCTTCTTTTCTGAGATTGACATCCTCTTTGTAACTCGGATAAAACTTATTTGGGTTGGGGCGAAGATCAATACCAATGCCACACGTCCTTCAGCTTGGCTCTATCCAGCAATCAGTGGAATGGGATCGTGTGCTAAATGCTGAGCATACTGACGTATTCATTGTCAAACACCGAGGCTGCGGTGGGTATAGCCAGATAGTAGTGAATCTCGTCATTCCTAGTGTACCATCGAGTATTAATGAGTTATATGATAATAATTTTAAAAACAGTTTGCGTGCTTGTCTTAGACTTTAGAGTGTATGTAAATGTTGTGTATTTAGGACAGAAACGGCACACAGGATAAAAGGCTATTAAAAGCTAGGTACTCGGAAAATTGAAAGGGTATTCAATTTATTACCAGTCGGTCACATAAATAATGCGGTGCTTCCCATGTATCTGCGGCCGTTTAACCGAAAAGGTTCAAATATTGTACGCTTGGAGTCCTTAAAATTTGTCCCACTCGTCCTGTATCTCTTGGTATTTATGGCTTATTGTGTCCACACTTTAAGGGCCAGCTTTGAAATCGCGAAAAAATCAGCTCTTGGAAAACTGATACATAACCGATTATTAACCGATATTAAGATTACATATACTATATGAAACAGATGATTATCGTGGTGAAAGATCATTGCAACAAGAAAATAGCCTTTAAATGTCCTTAGTTAATCCACCTAGTTTAGGCGGTATTTAAGAACCATTTCCATTTTTTAGTTATTGGTCGTTTACTTATTGTTAAACTCTATAATAGTATAAATTTATTAGTGTTTTTTATATAATACTCATATTAGATATTTAATAATGATAAAATAAGTAAGTAAAGGTCTCTGCATCAGATCGAACTGTGACCTTAAGACCTTGCACTAAGCAGCCTTCGGTTTTATATCTATGTATCATATATTTAATGCCGAACCACTTTTTAGTCTGGTTCTCGACTTCCCAATGCAGCCCCTTACTTAATTTTTTTGAGTACATCATATCAGCCGAAATACACCTACTACTTGAAATAAGCTCCCCAAATAACTCCAAATCGATCGGTCCATCCAGAGCTTACTGCGCCTTATCTTGATCGTGGGAGGTCTATCAACGCTGCGTCGCCCGGTGGTAGTTCAAGGACCTTTCCGCCACACGGCTGTCAGTCCTCCTTGCATTGCGCTTCGCCCACTGCCACTTCAAGCTCACAATTCTTGGGTTTTGTCAGTGACGTAATAGAGTAATAGATGTAGTGTTTTTGTTACATGTGGAGGCCAATGTCAGTGTAATTTGTTTTAAACAAAACGCTACGTCTATATACTTTCAAAGCTACCTCATACTCAGTCCAGATTTTGCTACGTCAATAGATAGTACTCAGTTAAACCGTGTGCTTCAACTCAACAAAACTCTTATTCAACGAGCTTTGACTAATTACCACAGGAACACAACACTTCCAAGTAATGTTATCTGTCTGTGATCTGTAAGGTGGATTGAAAATAATAATTTTCAGCCCGATTGTTTTGAACTGACAACTGTCAAATCATAAAAGACTAGTTAGTTTCTTTTGTTCCAACTTTTTATACGTAACTCAATTACAGCGCGATGTAAAATTGTAATAATATATATTTAAGTATTAATTAAAGAATTTATTTTTTAAATGATCTTATTAAAACTTACTTTCAATTATTTCTTTAAAATAAAATAGATTTGCGCTTACGATCTGTGAATTTCCATAGAAAAAAAACCTAAATACGCGGGAAAGCTGCAATCCCATCTTCATTTGTTCTAGAGTTTTGTTTATTCGTCCCGTATAGTTTCTCCCATTACCTCGAACTATTGGCAAACCCCGTCTCGGTGCTAAATAAGTTGCTTTTGCCCCAACAATGTACTATTACATTTGATGTGGCCTACCTCTCTGGTCTCTTAAATACACTTAAAGTTTATAGGGGCATATGCCCTCAATAAAAACCTAACTAGAAGAAATTCCCATCGGTTTCTCAAGTTAGTAGTTTCCGATAGTTCATTCGTAGTTATAAGACACTCCTATATATAAATATAGTTTGCAGAAATTTACATAAAAGTTTTAAATTTTGCAAACGTTTTGGACCTTATACACGCCTAGGTAAGATACATGTTCTTGCTAAAGCAGAAACCATCCACTGTTAAAAATCAATTAATGTCGTATATTAATACGACATTATCGCGTCATACCAGTGTTCACACTTCATTACAGAAGTAAGTATTGTCATTTCAACTGTTACAAACGAAAGCGGCGTAAGCTGCAGGCGCTAATGGAGAATCTCTCGAGGACAAAGTAGACTGTCTGTGTTACACATTTGCCGAGTGCGCTTTGCGGAAACCGACGGTCGTTAATGACATACAACAGCGTTTTTCTCTATTTTCAAATTTTTCAACGCTTTACAACATCGCCTGAAAAAAGTGCTATTATGGCAACGAGGAATAGCTAGCTATTTAAAACAACAAAATAACCTGTCGATAGCGTGATATCAGTTTTGATTTGTTTTACAATTTATGTACCTACATTTACACTTTTACATTTAATTTGTAAGGAGTTGTCTGAAATCTCTTCCCATAGATCTGCTAAAGGAGAGCTTGTAAATAAGAGCAGCCTCAGTGTTGACACCTAGTATTTACACCTAAGCTTATTACATTACTAAGTAGTTAACCCGGTGGAGTTTTTATCACTTACAACTACCAATAACGCCATCTATTACATGAAGTTCAAAGTAGCGATGAAAAAAGACAGTTTTAATGTTTAGCAAGTCAGTTAGACTATTATCCATATCCATTATCTTTTATTACTTTCATTTAGACATTTTTTTCACTTTTCTTGCAGGTTTTCCTTTTCCATTTTTTTTAAATCACTACTAAAATAAAGCAAACAAAACTGTAAAATCTAAATGTATCAAAAAATAAATATATATTTGAATGTATATTTTCAATATACATATTTATATGAAGTAAACATTTCTGTTTTTATTTTATTGATACATTTAGATTTTATTCTTTAAGTCCTTTGTTTGATATCCATATTAAGTGGTTTTGAAAATATATGTAACCCGCCATCTTGCAGAGGCGGCCATATTTAATTAAGTTATTAACTTAATAGTTTTCTACTCTTCAAGCGCTATCATGTGATAGCCATATTAAGGGGGTTCAGAAAACATATGTAACACATAATTTGCCATCTTGGAGCGGCAATATTGAATCACCAAAACTAAGGAAGTATCCAAAATATTTTTGGTACCAATAAACGTTTCTAAGACGAATAGTGAAAGTTTAACAAAAGCTTGTAAAAACAAATTTATTCGTGAGACTTACTCAGAAGAGTAAATCTAAATTCTAAAATTGTTTCCTTTCTATAGGCACAAACAACCAAAATGGCGTACAATTGACTAAACAGAAAGTATATAATATTATTAAAAATAAATTGTCGATTTTTAAATAACACACATACATCAAAAATTATCTCATCGTAAAAATTTAGCCAAGAAAATGTTTTTGAATGTTGAAGAACGGAGTGATTACTTTTCTTTGGTGGCGGCTGCCTTTTATTCTCCTTTCAGACTGCGTCAGCGGTTATAATAACGTTACATCATTGCTCGAGAAATTTTAACGAGTTTTAATATTACGCCAATAATGGAGGAAGTTGCTAAACGCTTGAACTTTCATGATGCCTCTTTTTCCGCTGCCCCACTTTTTATTTTCGCCAAATTGTTCCGCCGTTATTCTTCAATGCTTCAACGTTTTCCTCCCTATGCGTTTTACTTTTGCAACTTTCATATTAATTAGAAAACTCGCCCTCTGACTCCGTCCTTTTCAGTTAAACTTTTAGTTTTTGAAGTGTTATATAACGACCAGCTGTAAAAATTATTTCAATGTACAAGAAATACCAACAATTTGGTTATCCCAAAGCTTCAATTATACAATAAAAATAAAGAAAATATAAATTGTGCATCAAATAAATTCTCCCTATAGTTTTAACACTGGTCAGAAAATACCGGCTTTAGAAATTACCGGAAGAGAGGGTCTTATGAGAGGGACAAAAGTAAGAGTCGTTAGGAGATTAGGTGCAATCAAACAGTTACTTCTTATTTTAACAATCTAATTTTGCTTTATCCTAGACTAGTAAATATATATAAGAAATATCCATTTCAAATAGTTTATTTTTACTGTTCTTTCAGATTTTTTAATAAATTGCGAAAGTATTAATTAATATGAATATATGGGATAAAAAATGATAAAAAATAAATTCTTACTCAAAATTCTTTATAAATTCACAAATAACATTGTTTAAAAGGTTCTGTAACAACAGTCTTTAGGTCTATGTCACAGTTGTTATAAACTTACTCGTGTTTGTCGAGTAGAGGTAGGTTTTTGCTATGAACGAAGTTGTATAATAGCTTTGCTAAGTTTATTATTGGAATAGGTACTAAAATTTTATTGCAAGAGTTCTAAGGTATTGATAATATTGATAAATGACTTAACGTTGTTTTCTCAGATATCGTGTAGATAGCGTTAGCTGCAGCTTCCGACACAGTGCTTAATATTTCACATAAGGGCTTACACTATATCTGATAACAATATTGAATATATTTGCTGATTTATCAATATTATTATAAAAAAGGAAGAGTATTTTTTTAATTTAATATGTACTATTACATCAAATGATACAGAAACCTTTGTGAGTGTCTGATATCCTTTTGGCCGATATTTACGTCCTGATGATTTCTGTCATGATTGTGTTTGTATAATTGAATATTTTCTCACCTGTCGCCACAGCAGTTTATTTATGGTGTCAAGAGGAATCCAGAGGGAAAACGCAATGTGAGATTTATTTTTGTGTCTCTAGGACCCCAGCCCGACCTGAGACACGTAAAGAATTGAAGTCGGTGTTGTAGGGTTACTGGAAGCTTAGCGAAAATTATAAAATATCACTGGTTTGTTTATCTTACCCGTAATAAGTTTGGAGAGATTTTTTTGTAAAAGGGCAACTGAACTGATTAAGGACCGGTCAGTATTTCTAGTCAAATTTAATATTGTCTTACGCCGGTCCTAATATTCAAATAGCTTCAATCGATTATAATTTTAGTGCCGCATCTAGAAGATTACCTCATTTTATATATTGTATTAACATTTTACTACATAATTAAAATAAAACATCTGTATAACAAAATCAAATTGCCAAAATCAAATGTGTAAAAATATTAAATTTGGAGTTAAGTATCGTTTTGTTATATTAGAGTTCGTGGCAGCCCTAGCCAAGCCACCAGTTGTGGGACGCAATATTAAATAATGCAATGACATGGCAATGTTTGTAGGCAGAGCATGGGGTAATTCAGGTGAAGTGGTCTCCAAGGTAAATGGGTTGTTTCTTTTCTTTCATGGTGGAACTAACTAGTTAAGTGAGGGACGACAAGAGAGTGTAACATTGTAGTGTTGTAACACTTTGATTTATAGTTTGTTGTCCCTTACCAGCCCTCCTTGAAACAATAGAAAAAGAAGATAGATCTATTGTTTCTGGTTTACGGATATATTTATGATTACTGTTAGGATTCCTGTATGATTTAGGATTGGATTATGTTCCGGATAGGATTTGTTGTTGGATTAGATATTAATTTCTTCTTTGAAGTTAAAAATATGCTTTTTCTAGTTTGGATAAGTTTCACAATATAAACTATTGTATGGGCTACAAACATTTATAACTTTGACGTGACAACCCTAGCCCAAACCTTTGTAGGTCAGAATATTAAATAATGCAGCGCTAAGACGGTGTCCGATGCCATCCCGCGAGCGAAGTAACTCAGGCAGGAGCTCTCGAGAAATTGTAGCCTCCCGGGACTCGGGCTGTTCCGTGAGGACTCCCACCTTTATTCACAACTCCAACCAAAAACGCAGATAAACTTGATTTTGTCATTCATTACCTTGTGAGTATGTGAAACTTTGCGAGTCTTCAGTTTGTACGCAACTGTGTACTAGAACACAGCAAAAATTTGATTGTAGTTTACTGTTTTAGGTTCCTGCAGTTATTTTCTCGGTGAATTTATTCCTTTTCTAGTACATGACAAATTTTGGTTATTTTGTACATAAGGGTCTCTCCGATACAAATTATTATATTATTTATTGCTAAAACAAATTATTGTTTTATTATGTTGGGTTTTATTGAATTTTGTCAAAGCATTTGTAACAGGTTATATATAATTATAAAAACTTATACACCAAAAATCAATGACTGCCGAATAATTGGCCTGATTGTCGTATAACTCTTAATAAGGCACTTGACATGCAGCCCTAAACCGTATTTCTAGTCTGTTAGATACCGAAATGCCATCTGTTACGGCAATCGCCGTATTAAGAACAACATTGGCCTTATGACATAAATTCTACCTTTATTGTGCTTAATAAGTATAAATCAAAGATCAAATAAATATTGTTTAACACATATAAAAATGTATAGTGTCTTTCTCGTTACGTGTCTTATATTAAAACGTTCTAACTTACCTATATTTACACATTTTTTTTGGAATTTGTACAATATTTCGATAGCATATGAAATGTTTGTGAAAGTGCGGCCACGTAGCTGTCGGTATAAATCAAGAACAATGTCCGTAAATTTTGTTGATATCGCGCAAAAAATAATATTTTTGACATACAGCTTTTTAGAGCGACTTGATTGAAAATAACTATTTTAAATATTATAAAAATGCCACCGAAACTTTATGATTTAGTATCTGATGATACTAAATTTGGGTTTCAACATTCACCAGTTTGACGTATTTTCCAAAGCACGGAAGAAATCGAGATTAAAAGACAAGTGCTTATTCACCCCTTCTGGATTGACAAAAGCAAAAGTTGCGTTACCTTATCAAGTAGAAATCATATTAATAAATAGCTAACTCCCCGCGGCTGTGTGCTGTTCAATCTCATGTTATATAGCCTATAAAATTTCCCGATAAATGAACTATCAAACTCAAGATCTTTCAATTCCAACCAGTAGTTTCAGGGATCCCCGTACAACCTCGCAAACTATAGATGGGACCAAAAATTTTTAATCAAGTTTGAAATTTCCCTTTCATTTATTTTAATTAACAATTTGCATGGAGAAATTTGAAATTTATTTTACAATTTTGATTAATTATTAAGTATACATGTCCGTGTTAATATGGGTAGATTTCGGCTTGATAAACTATGTCCCAAACTACATTAGCTCTCAGAGAGTACTGACTCAGCCAAGTTCTCCAAAACAATTTGCATGCGAAATAAGGTCTGCGAATTTGTAGTAATTTGAACAAACAGTTCCCTTTTTAGCAGCTGTAGCTAAATGATATTACCTTGTAGTGTCGTTAACGACACTACAAGGGGAACAGTAAGTTCGCGAGAGCTCACTGAGAAAGCTTTATAGAATAAAGTACAATATATCTTTATTGTACATCAGCCAATACAAAAAAGAGGATAGGGAACAGTTAACTTATAGCTATCTCTAGTTTTATGTTGGATACAGAGGAACTCGTCATTTATTTTGTTCGTATAACGCATTCATTTGATTCTTACAGGATTGGAAACGCGTTATTATGCCTAAGGTACTTACTACAAGCGTTTGTCTATTTGTAGTGGGTTTCAATAATGGATGTACGGATAGTTTTGCCTACGTATATATTATGTCAAAATTCAACGCATTTAAAGCAAAATCATCCGTAGATTGATTATTGAAACCCAGCTTTAATGTATGAACGGTTCTTACTCTAAGTATTGAATATAACTCTTTTTGTTTAAGAATAAAACTTATTCCAGTAAGCGCGATAAGATTCTATATTTGATTTTCTTCCCCAAGTTTTCCAGAGCTTATTTCCCTCGAGGCAGTATGAGGGCTCAAGTAAATATTTAAATACAAAATTTATTACGTATTGGCATAACTATATATAATTATGTTACTTAAAGTTATAATTAAATTAATTATATATCAAAATATATCAAAATAACAAAGCCGGAATTAAGGCATCTTAGGATAGCTTACTATGGACACAGATAATGGAAAAAATTATAATGGTTAGTGTATTTAAAAATATAGCAGCAAAACATGCGCATGCGCAGTATCCTAGTGCAGCATGGGACATTAACGCTCTTCACGCAGTAAATATTTACTAAACTATGCTTTCGACTCGTTTTAATAAGCAGGTAATATGTTTGCATGTAATAAGTACCACGCTTCGGATTTGCGACAAAGAAACAATTGTCACAAAATCGTATTCTGTTATATAAATAAATTATAGGTTCTGATAGAATATAAATAAATAATTTACTTCCCCAACACATAGTTCGTTAGTTGTTTTCAACATAAATTGGAAGAAACGATCTTATCTCTATTAAAACTGCACTTTATTGTTGTATAGTAAAATTAAAATTAAGTTACTTTCGATTTATCATACTTCAAAGTTTGTATGCAATCCGCGTATACAGCTACTGAGTTTTAGAAAACTCGAAAATTTCTACGTTTATATTGCAAGTTTGCGAAGGAAGGAGTTGACAAGCTTTTAAAAGTTATGTATTTACCTTGTTGGTACGATATCAATATAGGTGCTAAGTATATCGTTTTCTAAGAAGATGTTCTGAAGCTAGAATGTATACACCTAAGTCTGTTTTTACACGGTAGATTGGTTCCAGAAGAAGCCGTGTAAAAAAAGACATTGATCTTATACAAAAATGGGTGATTTGTTCCTAATCTCTAAAACCTAATAAAATTAGAGAAAAACAAGAATTTTTAAGAACAAGAATTCATGTTTATTTTATTAAATCAAATATATAATGCTTATTTTCACAAGCATAGTAATTAATGATAAAAAAGATATGCACTCTAATCTTAAAAGTACATAATATAAATTAAATGTATGGCAAGTTCAGGAACTAAAAAACTATGTTGTGAACGAAAAGAATAGGTTATTCAATTTTTAAGGTAAAAAATAAAATAAAATAGAATAAGTGATAATCATAAATACAACAACATAAATTTAATTGCTGTCGTCATCAGTTACATATTCAATTTTCAAACCGTGTTATATCAAAACTGTGTACAAAAAGACCGTGTAAAAACAGACTTAGGTGTATATAAAATTAGTTATATCGAAAGATTTGTACGTATTTGTTGTAAAATTACGCGAATACCCTAAACTATTTATAGTAATAGAATTGATACTCAACCAAAGAATTTAATACTGGTCATTCCGAAGGATGGTTTTAAATACAAACGAAATTTAACTTCGTTCAAAGATATAGAGTACTAAACAATATGCACTAATTCGATTAACAAAAATATTTAGACGATTGGATCTTTCTGTAATGGCAATCGCAAAGCAACCTTATTAAATAGAGCTTTCAATTTTGAGCAATTTTAAAAGCTAAAAGTTTAAAAAAACCCTATACTAAGTAGAAGGTTCACTAAACATCTAGGCAAAGCCCTAACAACAATCGTTTGTTACGATATATTCGAGGTGGCCGACCAAAGATTCACCTTAGTAGGGTATCCACCCGTATAGTCTTGAAAAATGCTGCCTTGTTTTTTTTTTATTTTTCGATGGACAGTAATTTTTAAGGAAGTCGTATCCTCAATAACGTTACCTATTTAGTCTTTTTGTGTAGTTTTCAATTTAGGTTTTTAACTAGTAAAATTTCCTTGCAAATATCCGGTTTCTTGTTAAAAGCCTTAAGTTGTGTGGTTACCCACCGGGTGCCCTTTATCTTGCTGATGGACCATTACAACGGACATTAGGAGACGATGTTTTTGCTCCTCTCTGACTTATTGCTAGCGAAAACATTGGTTGGCTCACAAATAGAGGAAATGATCTCATTCTTGTTGTGTTAATGAAGGGATTTTGAAAAGGTTTCGAATGAACGGTGGTTAGTTTTATGGGAGTGAACATAACAGTGAAACGTATTGTTATCTCCCTCTAAGGAAAAATAATTTGTATTAGTTGTATGTAACTGTTTATTATTAGTTTTAATGTATGAGCGAAAGATTTTTAAATATCATTAACACTATTTATATAGACATTGGTAGCGATTCTTTTGGAATTAAATTAAAGTAAGTTATTTGCCTCCCTTTCATTCCAATTGAATATGAAAAGTATAGAATGTCTTTTAGAAGCTTCAAGTTAAATTGACTTTTATCTCTTAAGGTATCTCTATTCTATATAACAAATTATTTAGCAAATCCGTAAAATAAGGCTAAAATAACTGTTATACTGGTCTCAAATTTAAATACTTATTAATATAACTTTATTTTCTATGTTCAATACTAGACTAATTGAAAATCAATAGTTTTATTAATTTTTGTTACCTTAATTTATTATATCTGGTTATTAAATTTTAATTATTATCGAATACATTGAATGAATGACTGTAAGAATACGTATAATTTATTACATTAAAATAATGTGTATAATACGTATTCTAAATAGTTATGCTTAAAGGCCATATTGTTAACGTTCGTAAGTTACGGGTAGGTGTATCCGTAAGTATATGTAGGTAAAATCACCGGTAATAATGGCAAAACCCAGGTCCCCAAAGACCGCTGTCTAGTGACGGTTTGCATTTGCTTGTTGATTCAACCCGGCCTTATATTGTTTCTGTACAGTTTTAAATCTGCTCGAAATAATATTGAAACAGCTCACTGCTTTTGTTCGTTTTAAAATTGTATTTGAAGTAATAAAATTGATGTTCAAAATACTTTGTCAATTATGTTCCGTAATCTAAATATAAAAAAGGCAAAGTTGACTGACTGACTGATCTATCAACGCACATCTCAAACTACTGCACAGGTTGAGCTAAAATTTGGCACATTAAACTTATTTTGATTTAAACACGGTGTTTAAAACACCCGCAAAATATTGGAAAATTCAACCCCTGAGTAAAATAGGTGTTTGAAATGTATATAAAAATCTATATGAATATATATGAAATGTATATTTTTAATTTATAATCAACGCACAGCCTAATTACGGACTTACACGTGACGGATTAACAGATCAAGCTATAATTTGGCACACTACTGGTTATTATGACAGATATAATATATACCCGCTAAGGAAGAAATTTCTTAAATTCATCTCCTAAATAGGTGAAATAAGGGTTTGAAATTAATATATAATGGATTTACTTTTATCCTACTTTTACTTTTATTTATAATTAGATTTCCAATCGAATCCTTAAGGGGCGAAAAAAGGGATTTTTGAAGCTGGAATCATGAATTTTGTCAACTTTTATGTTCTTATGACGATGTAAATGTTCACTAAGATATTTTGTAAATTTAACCCTTAAGAAGACGAAACAAGTATTGAAATGCAAATAATAGAAATACATAATAAATTTAGATATTCTACGGGCAAAGGCGCGGGTGGAAAGCTAGTTGTAAATAAAGCACTGGGATGTAAATATATACAACAAACATTACGAAAGCAAGACAGACAGAGTACTACCTGCTTGATTTCGGATAAGTAATCTTCAGTTCCTGAAAGACTTTTCCGAAAATCATTGTTTTTAAGAACTTTTGTTTCACCCCATATCAGGTTTCATTTTTATATCTTTTAAACTTGCAAATAAACACAATTATTTCTTTCCTACATGAGCTAGCGGAACAAGTGCATAAATTTGTCAGCTGTGACATGAACTTAGTGTCAACAACATCAGAGAGGTTGCGGCGTCACGCACGCGGCAGCTCGAGGTACGCCGGGCATTTGCATGGAGATTCGGCTGAATATTCAACAGACACGCCGCCATATACCGGCTGCATGAAACGCATCTTTGTACTAACGCTGATAAGTGTTAGAACATATTCAGAATTCTTAATTTTTTATTGAGATGATAATAATTATTGAGGACTGACTGATCGAGTAATTTGAATCCATTGCTACTCTACAAGCTACTCGTTATTCGACTTCGTCTGTAGTTATTATAAAGCCGCTGTTTTATTGCCACGATATTGCAATAGCTAGCCTTGCCACGCGGCAATGGATTTTCAATGGGCTTCAGATGAAATGTGTTAACTTTTAATTTTACGGTCGAGTCACGTTTGTGTTTCCTTAGAGTTAGAGAGATTTCGTGTGCATTTTGATAAGTTATAACCAGTGCTTTCTGTGCATCAAATGTTTAATAATAATATTAGGACCGAATTGATATAATTCACTTTATCCTTTAGCTGCCCGTTTACTATTATCAGCCAATGATCATGTTAATCCCACTAGTAAACTCAATTTAAAATAAACTGCTTTTGAGATGCACACGATGTATTTCGATAGCCTTTACATGCGAAAATAAAAAATGAGCCAACTATAATTTTCAACGTTACGACGTCGCAAGGGTCTCCAGTCCCGTGTCATGGCTATCTATAAATTTTATCATTCAAAGTCAAAGTCAAAATATCTTTATTTAAATAGACTCATTTAATAAGTTCTTTTAAATGGCCAAACAGGTAAAATGCATCAGAAAAAAAATAATATTAAAGGTAATAGTGGTAACTTTAAGTGGTTATTAACCGGGTAATTACAAAATGTCCCATTTATAGTATTAAATTATTTTAAAATTAAAACTAACACTAGTATGCATATTCCCAATTAAACCTACCACCGCTTCGAAAAATTAGTAGCTGCAGAGAAGAAGCGACGCAAGAAACTCCTCGCCTTTAGTTTTTATATTTATATTAAGAATACATTAAATTGACAATGTAATTAACAAAGTTAATATGTCTAAGAACTTGAAGTAGGTACTGCATTTCATAAAGCTTCAAATAAGTCAGGTGTTTGATATAAATTAAAGGTGTCACATTAAGAGCAAGCGAATGCCGCAGTATTACAGTGTCAAACCCTCGTCGGACGGGCTCCGTACCTGCTGCGATCGATTCATGCGAGCCTAATGTGATTTTGGACATATTGCTAGTTAATATGCTGTACTAATGGAAGGTCAAATTACATCTAGAATGCTTAACAAGCTTCTATAACGTAGGTTATTGACTACTAAGGAAACCACTTTGGCGTAACGACAAAGCTCTTGTAACAATGTTCAATTGAATTCAATTACGCTTGGATGGAATAACGACTTACTTTTTAGCCAAAATAAGGCTTCTGTTATTCGAAATTCGCCAACTTTACTTTACAATGTCTGAGTATCTCTTACAATTTAATATATTAATATTTTCTCACACTCACACTTATTATCTATTCCAAATTAAGCATCACTAAGAGCTTGTGTAGATAAAGGAGAAATAGAATGACTAAAATAATATACTAGATAAACATACAAATATCCATGACTCGTGAACAAATATTGATCATACAAATATAGTAGGGGTACTAGGATTCGAACCCGGGCCCTCTGACTAGGTTATACATCTCGACTAGACAGCCGTGTTATATACGGCCGTCATATATAAGACGTAGCATAGCTTAAGTATTATATATTGCTTGTTGCTTGTTGACGTTTGACAGATCGATTGATATGATCTATATATTAACTCTATTCTTCTACCTTTAAGGTGTAATTATTGTAGCTGTGTCAATGGTACTCGCTATAAAGACTGATTAGGATCTCTTGATATAAATTAGCACAAATGATAATGAATTAATAACTTAGATTCATCCTTCAGAAGAAGCCATCAGAAGCTGTCAAAAGTCTTTATTTTTGCGACTGTAATTTAAAATCAGATACATCTAAATTTGAAAAAAAGCAAGCGGTTTGTTTGAAAGTTGTGACTAGTTACCCCACTTGGGATTTTTCTATAAAGAAAATCTATCCCTAAGCCTATCTGTAACCATAAATAATCAAAGTAAAGTTCTAAATAAAGGATCAAAAAACTCCGTCTAGAAACGAACGAAGAGTATAATATTTTATACTATAAGAGTATAAAATTTGCATGAAGTTAGGTGCATTTTGGGAATAATTTAGCGTCGAGTGAATACTGCATATGAAAGTATATTTAATCCTAGTCATATGAGTAGTAGTAACATTCTACAACTTTATTAATACTAAAGTTTCAACTAAAATATTTGATGTTCCACGTGAAGCGGAGTGAGCGTACCTCGATTGTTTGTTACCAAGTTAAGTTACTTTCTTCTGTTTCGAATGCTATATTATGAATTTATCTTATTCGAAGACTTCGTTTTGTGTTTAGACACCTATTTATTTAATTTCTTCATGGCCCGCTATCATAGTCAAAGTTAAGTCAATATATTTTATTCAACATTGGTTCATATATGTGAGTTATGTCATGGAATCTACCGGGAGGTCTTAACCTGTGAAGGACAGGCAAGAAACTTAAAAAAAAATTGTTCCTCCCTTTTACGTCATTATGAATTGTTAAAACAATTTTAAAATCCATAATCAATAAATTAGTATATATCTATACAAGTGCGGAAAGTCATTTCTTCACGGAGGCAGTTGGAACAATCGTGCATGTTTTCTATTAATTATGACATTATATCATAACTGTTGTCATAATAACCCATCTTGGGCTAATAAGAGGAGTGTAATAATAATAACGATATAATTGCGCTTAAGATATAAATGATTATCTACTGGATTGTAAGGGCGAAAAGGTTTATAGCAAAACAAAAGCTTCGTTTTGTATTATACGTTATATATAAAACTAGCTAAGAGTTAAGTGAACATACGTAGCAAGTCTGCGCTCGGCTTTAAGTAAATTAAGAAAATTCTAATCACGTTGGAGCGTTGAAGCTCACTTCTCAGACGCTTCTTGTTTCGCCATTAGAGCAAATGTTGTGCCACAGAGAAGCTTGATCTAATTGAAGATTTTCTAAAGTAGGTATAGACGTTTATAGAATCATGGAGTAGGTATAAATGTACATACCTACTATTTACTAGATTAGAGACGTCTTGTAGATAACTGTTATATTCGATTAACCGATTCGCACCTTGTAAATATAGATAAAAATTTTAATTTATAATTACTTAATTAAATTAAATTATGAACATATGATTTGTGTATAGTCTCTTCATATAGGCTAAAAGTAAACATTTTTACTATCAAGTACTTAAAATTATGAATGTACCTACATATATTCTGAAGCATTAAAACTATATTTTTTAAAATAATATCTATGGAGGGGCGGCGCGATGGAAAGTCTTTAAACTTTAAAAATATATAAAAAAACATCGTCGTCGCGAAACTGAGACCAGTATTTCATGTTGCAAAAAAATGACACTGATAATAATACATTAAAGAAATAAGTACTTGTTAAATGAAAAAAAAATGGAATCATATAAAAAGCTTGACCTAGTTCGTGAACATTTGGACAATAATGGGCGAAGGTTCGGTCGTTGTTACAATACAGTTCTTCATAAATCGTATTCTCGATAATCGTGACATATGTTTTAAGTTCCAAAACTTTCTGATTTTCCCGAGGAAAGTTTTGGCGTTTTATTTTGTTTTTAAAAACATATGCCGAAATATTCTGTAGATAAGTTTGCCCGTGTTTTCCTGAAATTCAATAAAGAATTGCTTTTTTCAGAAGTAAACATGTACACGAGGAAATTGCATTTCGCACTGAAAAAAGTGGCTGTAATAAAAGTGCCGAGAAAGCACTCTCAGGTACAAATATTGCGTGAGAGTTCTCGGGTCACGTTGGAGCCATATTCGTTGTCGTAGAGCCGCGATTGACCCAGTTTCTGGCGTACGGACGCCGGTGATAAGAGCAAAAGTCGTGAGAGCTTACAACTCAGAATGCACTGAGTAATCCCCACGTTTGCTGCATTTTTCAAGACTTAACTGCTTCGCTTCGTACGACCAACAAGAGTAAATTAAATGAAAACGTCATATTAAATGTTAAATATTAAACGTCAAATTAAATGAAAGATTCATACCTGGAGCCTTTAAAGTAGCCTCTTTGTTTATTTTGTCCTACAGCACCAAGGTAAATAGCTTTTCCTTTCTCTCTCTCATTTTTTTTGTTTTTTACTGTATCATAGATGTTGCTACTGCTGGCACATAATTAGACAATTTACTTATGTAAACGTGTACTTGTACTACGTCAGGCAGTGCCTAGTTTGGGGTCAAAAGCAATCGTAGCCTCATGGAATTGAACGAAATATTTAAAACTTTTTTTTTATTTTTCTTTTCTGTATCTGTGTTATAAGCGTTATGAAATAAACCTATTCGTATTTGAAATATAAAGTTGTATTCGAAATAAAGAAAAGGAAAAGTCTATTTTATGAGCAAAGATACTAATAATTTTTTTTAAAATAAATTTGCTCAAAATGTAGATTTTTCCATTTTTCTATTTGAGAACACTGTGTAAAGAGACGTTGAAACTACGCTTCTTTCAAATTTGGCTACAAACTCCAATAAATGTCAGTAAGTAGTGTTGACAAGACATTGCTTCAGACGATTTTGGACTCCAATGCAAGTAGCAGCGTTACTGAAAACACGGAACTCGCTTTTGGGGTCAGCTACTCTTCAGTGAACAGAAAATTGTTACTAATGAATGTAGTTGAGTGGGCCATTCAGAACTTTGACGTTGAGGACTTAACAGTGAGCACTGTAAGCTTTTAGCTAGCAAGGATGGGTTGATTAATATTATGAAATCAGATCGACTGAAATGTTTATTTGGTATTGTTAGCGTTTTTTTTTTTTCAATATTCGGGCGTCTGACCACTTGCACTTTAAGATAAAAGATATAATTAGAGCAAATAATTAAATAAGATTAAGCAAAGGTACCTGTATAAAATACCAATAAGCATAAATAATACAATTGAATCGACGCTGAAGTCGCTGAAGCCAAAAATATAACAACAAAATAATACTATCTATTTCCATATAAATATTGTGTAATTGAATACTGTTTTTCCCAATCACAGTAATTTCGGTAAATATTTTGCGCTTGCGCATAGTTCCTAAAACCTGCTAAATATGTCGAAAATTTAATATGTTAAAAACATAAAAATTTGTTATTATTGTTATACTTCCAACTAAGTAGGGTCAAATTAGCATTCAGTCCATGATACCATCACGTACTTAAAATACCTTCTCCCTAATTAAAATGTACGATTTATTAACACAAATGAGTCTTAAGCATAAAAGAGGTTAATTAATTAAACCTCTTTTATCCGTGTCCTGCGAAATATAGGAAGTGCTTTCAAAAATGGATAGAGCTTTATTTAAATTGGGAAAAAACGTCAGTTGAAGATTAATACACCTAAATAGCCTTTAGTATACACTTGAATAATTTAAATTAATGTTAAGTAAGTACAAAATTATCTGTCCATTTCATTATTCTATGTTCGTTTCTGTCTGAATATCCCAATTGATATTGCATGGTGCAGAGAAAACTTTTACGAATAATTTTTATCTATAGAATATCTTGGAAAAGTTAATAGCCGATCTGGATAACGTATTCGTTAAAATTATTCACTAGATAAATAAATAAAATAAAGTCTGTCGATCCAAAAATCAACTTAGTGACTTATTCATTAACACAGCTCTCATACATATATCTCTACTCAATATCTTTAATAGTAAATAAAGGTTCTCAGCTAATCTCGTTGCACGTGAATGAGACAAATCAAGCAACTTTAATTTTAATTGCATTCTTAACTAGAAACATGATATTTTAAAAGATAATAAACATATGTAAAAACTAAGAGTGGAATCGCTTGTTTAGTATATATTAGCGACCATGGTAAACGAATCGTACTATAAATAAGTAACTGAATTAAAAATTGAATGAATTTGTGTCGGACGATGCTATCTGCAGTGAGTTTGTTAAACGTAAAAAGTGAAATAGCTAATCGACATCTGCCATTTAAAAAAAATTAGGTCGCATCTGAATTTAATAAGGTTGCAAATTAGCGACGTAGCTTAGTACGAAATTTCATTAAAAAATTTATTTGGTTTCGTCCACCGTTGCGCGGAGCCACCCGCCGCTTCGTAAATTTTTCAGGAAATCTAGGACCCTACTATATGTACGGGATCTCGATGTTTCGATTTTTAACCGAGTAAATTTTTGAAGAAGCGAATATTGTTATAAAGCGTTATTATTTTAGTATAGTTACAAATTAAGATTGAGTTATTACTGTGCGAGTATTAAAAACAAAGAACTGGTGGTAAGCAAGCGTATAATTAACCTGTAAAAAGTAAAAAAGTACAGAGACTAATCCTGCTCCAAAAACGATGGTTTTTGGCGACGATCTTCGGTGGAGATAATACTACTAAATACTTAAGAACCTTTAAGTTGTACGCAGTAAAGAATATTTTTTAATGCATTGTATTGTTTATAATTGTGAAAGACTCGGAAAATAAGGTGTTGAAACTGATTCAACAACTTAGTAGGTATTTTAAAATTTTGATTCTTAATATATCTTTAACTTAACTGTAATTGACTTATAATCATTGAATCGACGCAAAGTAATGTTACTAGTTGCACGTGATAAATTTCTATAAAACACCATAAAATTGTTTTAATTTTTTAAATATCTTTTTTATTTATACTCGACAATTTATTTGCTATTCCACAATGGTTAAATATCTAAACAATGTGACACAAATGAATGTTTTGTTTGTGCAGATTTTTTCACTTAAGTTAGTTTGGTTACAACGATAATAAAGCACCCACAACGGGCAACTAACCGGTAACTGCCCCTATAAGATATTAAACTTTTAAGTGGTACTTTCGACGTAAGTCGAATTTATGTTTTTATAAGGGTGCCTTATAAAAACATGAGTTTAATATTTATTTAAAGTCCGTAATATTACGTAGAAAATAAGAGAAGAGATCTCTTGCTAGAGATAAGCCCACCTTTGTATGTGACTTTCATGTTTTAGGTTAGGTTAGTAGTTAAGTTGGAACCGTGAAAAATATCAGATCTATTAATGTACGTCTGCTAAAGTTTTTACTCGATAGGAATTATGACCGCGATACATATCATACTGGATTTAAAATTCCTGCTAACTAACTAGAAGATAAAAATTATCATGCCATGAATTTCATGAAACCTCTGATTATCTGAATGGATCAATTAGCTGGTGTCCGTAAAGCCCTTTATGTATGCTACATTTCATTTGACGCCTCCATCACATCTCCCTTGCTGCTTGGGCCATCACTCGCTGTACGGCGGCTTAGGTCAATTGACACTTGAATATTTCTCATTAATTTGCCACTCGTAAGCTACACATTTGTTTTTGATGAAACTTTGGTTAGTTACTTATTGTAGTAAGCGATCAGTCGCGACAGTCACAAAAATACGATTTTATGATAAAAACTTTTCTTTTAGGACCTCAATCGTAGAGTAAGCGGACGTGCGTAAACTTAGGGGTACAGCGTACAAGCTTATTTATATTGAAATGCTTATTGCAGTACTTTGTATATTATTTACTCTCAGTCTAGGGTGTACTCTAGGGCAATAATTTCAAGGAAAAAATAAATTTTAAAATATTTTTGTATCTTTTTCTTTTGTATGTGATGTGATTTTATATATGCAATTAAGTAAGGATTTTTAAGGAATGTGCTATATAATTAAGAGTTGTAAAAATTTTTTGTAATAAAGTATGAATTTATCAAATTAAATAAGAGATATACTAGTCATATTATTTATATTAGTAATCACGAGTAGGTCCTCGTATTGGTGTTCGCTTATGAATAAATTTTGTGACACATTTGCAGAAAAAGATTCTTCGCATTTTATATGAAAATTTAAGATTTTTTTTCAAAATTACTTTACATTTAATTATAGTATATATTCGTCATTTTGTTCGTAGACTTTCTGCCATCTTGTAAGTAGGTAGTTGTAATAAAAATTTAAAATGTATCTTTATTTCTTCATTAGATTCGCTCATTTTGACAGAAAGATATACAAATAAAAAATAGTGGGAAACAAAATTTTCCCAATTTGATTCTTTTTTGATGCAATGAAAACCAGCCAGACACAAATAGTACAGCTAACATATTTTGTTACAAGTTAATACATACTATATGCGAAAAGACTTTTTCTCCTTCCGAATATATAAATTTATTTTCTTCATGTGACATGTTCTACATTCTGTCATGTTATTTTACTTATTAAATTACCGTTTCTTTCACTCAATTTCAAATGAAAAGGACTCACCTTTGATTATACTGTAAAGTAATTAAAATCGTT
Source organism: Acentria ephemerella (assembly GCA_943193645.1). Taxonomy (NCBI): domain Eukaryota; kingdom Metazoa; phylum Arthropoda; class Insecta; order Lepidoptera; family Crambidae; genus Acentria; species Acentria ephemerella. Next base: position 3,030,376 of record OW971887.1, read on the forward strand.
AACAGTAATTAAAAGGATTCATACACGTACAACGAACTCATTCAGGGTTCCCAGCTGTGTTGATACAGAATATAACGAAATTAAATTATCCGTGGGGAACTGGCGGATCACAAATTGAATCAATACGAATCGTTTCAATAACCAAGTACAATGGACGTTAAATTAATTATTCAATGGTTATTAATTTGCCGCCCACGTAGCTTGCCCTCACTGCGGGCACTTATGAGGTACCTCACCTCCTACAAAATCTAATTTATTCCTATCAAGCTTCAAATTCAGAAAAAATCCAATTTTAATTGTTTCGTGGTTCCTGTGAGTAAGCAGGTTATAGCTTAAGTAAAATAATTATTGTTATTTGTTTAAAAGATGTATATGTTTTTTAATAGAACAGTATAAAAGAATATGAAAGATATAATGAATAGATATAATAAAACCATTTGATATTTTTTGTGAAACTCAATTTGTTATAGTAAAATTTTTATCAAGCAAGATTTTTACATAAAAATAGGTCATTATGATTTTAAAAATGTAATACATTAAGCAATAGTTATGTTTTATTATGCACGAAGCTAGTGCAAAGTAATTACAGATTGAACCTTTGTACATAAACAAAAAAACGTACACACGCAATGTGATCCATTTTTAAAAACGAAGATACTTTTATAAAGACATTTGATCCCGTCTTATTGAATACATTATGAAGTACATTTAGGAACAAGAATTAGTGAGCCCCATAAAATTTGCATCAGAACCACCACGTTCACATCAGAACCACAAAACTTCACATCATAACCACGAAGTTCCTAATCGTACTATTAATTAAAGTTCGCATGTGACGTTTTACCCTATTTGTATACTTTGGTAGGTGTATAAAACGAATCGGCTGGAAGTGTTATGCACTCTAAAGGAAGCATACAAGCATGACATGCTTCTTCGCCAGCTGTCGTCACCTTACTCATATTAACAATACAATCTTATGTTATCGATTGCGATAGGAACTTCCTTAACTTCAAAGAGTGGAAAATAGTGACTTTATCTACGGTTTACTCGTTTTAAACTAATATTATTTGTCAATCCTGCTTGTATGGCGTAATTATATAGATCATATTATATCTCTATGATTGGTATGGATAGTCACAGTTATCTCTTTTAAAGGATCATAATACTTTTAAATATAAAGAAAGTTCATTGGAGATCAAAGTTTTAGGCAGATTTTTAAAATTATTATAGTAAAATAAATACGCTTGAATTTATAATAATGCAAGTATCAACATTTTCCAACACGGTATCTTGCATGTATTTCCGATTACAGGATTCGAGTCCAGATTGATTATTCGAATTCCCGGAGGATGCATTCGGTTTGCCGTTCTATATTTACTGTTTTTAATAGAATCAGAGTGAATAGAATGAAATGTGACGCATGGCACACACATAAGTCTATCAATGCTTAGTTGTGGCCAAGGCTTGAATAGTAAGTACTGTTCTCAAATAATGCGCGGAAACGAATTCAAATATTATTTAATATCAATGACAAGCAACGAACAACAATAATTGTTTTATTTATAATTTTTCATGCGTGAAAGTATTCCGTTTGTTTTTTTTAAAATAAAAAGCTTTCGAATTGTAAGCCAGTTCAAAATTTAATTTAAACCGTTGTTTTGGAGAATTAGACTGTTCTATTTTTAAATTATACGGCAAATATGATTTTATATAGCAATTTGTTTGGCCGTTAAAACACGACAGATATGGATTTACATACAAATTTTGCAGGCAGCTGCTCGCATGTATTTGGCCAATACAACAATTTCAATTTATCTCGAAGAAGGTTGTAACAAATTTTTCAAGCTTGTTTGAGAAAAGGATAGCAATAAATATATCATTATTTTGTGTAGCAATTCATATAGTTTACGAGTGATTCATGAAAACCAACATTAAAGGGTCTAATGAATTCTTTCACATAATTATATTTATCTTTCAAGACATGAACTCTATGCATACGTATTAATCAAAACATAGCCGAGAAAGTTATTTATCTTTGTGATATTTCCAGCGAGGCAGTGTGTCGGTGGCAGCCGACGGCAATGCCTAATTAAACAAACTCGAGACATCCGTTTACAACTTTGAAACACAAGAATATTCCGTAGAAAATGAGTACCATCTCACATTAACAAAATAATGTTAACATAATAAATAATATCATTTCAATTTTTTATTTTAAATTTGAGTTGGAGTCAAGGTAACGTCGACAAAAAAAATGTTTTAATACGTAGGTATTATTTGTAGAAATACAAAGACTGTGAAAATTAAAACTGTAGCATTTATTAGTTGAAGGACTAACCAAGCGCACTACAATGTAGTAAATTCAATTGACGTACTTGTCTAGACCAATAAGTTAGAGTGCTCCGATTGTGTGGTTATATTATAAACACACAGTGTTGACGGTGATGCAGACTTTGTATAAGTTTTATAGGTAGCCGTTCAAAAATATACCATATTATGACCGCACATGGCTCTTATAGTGTTCGTTAAATTATGAACCTGAACATATAATATTTTGTAAGAATCTTATTAATTTAGAAATAAGTAATTTTTTTGATATCAACTTACATTTTTGATTCTTAAACGTCAAGGGTCATTCGCATTTATTCGACACCCTTGTTTAAGTTGGAGGTTGTATATGTATTATACTAATAATACAGGCTTGTAATCGTGTTACGACGCATGTCATTTTTACTTGTCTTGAATCGTATAGTAGTTTGAATCTACTGTCAGTATACAAAAATGAAAACATTGTTTAAATAGACTTCGCTTATGATATCTTCTGGATGGTGATTTCCAACAATTTAAAACTCCTTGAGTATTTTGACCCAATTCTGTATGTCTTATGAAAAATCTTTTATTTTTCCTTACATAAATCGGTAATCGCCTGATATCAAGTATCCCATATATTTGTAAGACACACATTAGGTTTTTGTCTATGGTACTACGGTTGTAAATAGGCCAAACCATTACCATTGGGCGGGCCAAATGTTAGTATGCCATATGACAGTTGTTTAAAGAAATCATGATCAATTCATCATATTATACATCTAACTGTGGAGAGTGAACAGTCCTTCCTACACGGCCATAGAGGCGTTCTGAACAAAGCGTTCTGCACACGTTGTATTAGACATTGAGGTTTATGCAGCAGATGTGGTTCATACATAAGATCCACGTTGTTTAACTTTGATAGAAGTCAACGAAATCATAAATACGTACATCAACGTGAACAAAACCCTTGAAAAAACATTGCCTAATTAGGTCTTCAATATGGCATACAAAACCCAACTCACGGTCAAGATGTCTTCCGAATTTTTTTAAATTGCCAACTCGTTCAATATTATGACGGACTAGTATCGTATACTTAAGTAAGTACCTTTCAAACCACCCCAAGGATCGACGATCCAACCCGTAATAAGCTGATTCGCCAAGCAAAAGATCAGTACTGATACAGTCGAACGCATGTGAAAAAACAAGGGTTTTAAAAAGGCTATTTATTCCGCTATCTGAACTCCTTTCATCATATAAAAGGTTGTAAATCTAACTTTGATATTCATTTAAATGTGTCTGAATGATAATATAATAAAACAAAAAAAAAACAAAACAAACCGTCGACAACGAGGACTTTTTGAAAATATCGTGCGTTTATCATCTGTGAACAATAGGTGAACGAACTTCGCTACCTTTTATTGTAAAAATATTTTAACTTTGATAAAACATACATCCGAGGTTGGCTTTTTGTGTGCGAGTCACTTTTGAGGCTTAAGCTGGCAGTTCGACACAAACGCGACCTAAAATTTACGAGTAATAAGCCTAAATGGTTGAAGTTACCCCTTACGCAAATAAGCCATTGTTGTACGTTTGAGTTATGGCCAGTCTCCTACAAACGTAGAGATACTCCAGAAACACTTTTTTATTTTATAAATAATTTTATAAACTAATTACAAAGTCATATTGCAGGACTACCAGTATATTCAAAATTAATAGTGCTTAGTGCCTATCGATATGTTTGAGAAGCTGCTACAAAAAGTTTCTTATATCAAACCAGTGATGTCCCGGTTATGGCTACAAAATGTATGGCCGCATGAAATGGGGAAATTGGTGGTACCTTTGTAATTTATGAGTTGAAATGCTTGGATTATTAAAAGTTGTTACGTTTGTAATGTGTGCAAACAGATAAAACAAATGCTTTTAACGATAGTAATTTTAATTTAAGTTTCATAATTATTATGACGTTTTTTCAATTTCAAGAAAATTGATAAAAATTTCGAATGAATAATTTGAAATATCTAAATTATTGATTGCAAGCAAATTTTTACATTAAAACTAAGGAAAAGTTTTAAAACGTATAATCCTCTTACCATGTCTTCCCTTGTATATAGTTTCTACTAGAACGTAATACGTTATTTGTATATGTTTAATGCTTCAGTTCACCTCATATAACAAAAATATCAAGATTCACGTTCAAAGGGAACCGCGGAAAAATCATTCAGACGTAAATCCTATTACGCCTTTCTGTATCTTTTCGTGCCCTAAATCAAATTGAGATTTATAGAAAATTAGTTATAAATACGTAAAACTGAAAGGAATCGGTTAAAAATGACTTAAAATTAAAACTGTTAAGACCAAATGATTTGAACCTTCAGTCCAACCGAAAGCTATTCACAAATCACTGAAAATACTATATCTGTGTTAATAACTAATAACTAAATACCAATTTAGGCAGGATTTACTTAAATCTTATAAGAAATTTATAACCCGCTAGAATGATATACGGCGGTTTAACGTAAGCCCTCGGTTCATACATATCGGTACTTAGTGATCTATACTTGAATGCCTTAGATATGTTGAACTCATTTGTGTATTAGATAAAAAGAAATACTGATGAAAAACTGTTTTCAGTAACGCCTTTATTATCTGATTTAGTAAATATTAAAACCTAAGTATTACATCTACATGATTGGGACAAATACTTTAATTGCCAGTTACAATATTCTATTTTCAAATAGAAGTAATTTACTAATGTTTTGTTGCTTAGCATTTTTAATAAATTTCTATAATGATCATATACTTAGTTATCATAAATACTTATTATTATTACTATAATTATGATAAGCAAAATAAAAGGCCGGGCTTCGTTTGAGTTCGTCCGAACGATTATCCCTGTATACCCGCGTGTGCAGATATACTCGCTCAAACAAAAGACGACCTTTACAAAGACTATTGTTACCACAGAAAGAGGAACAAAACCCTGGTGGGCCGCAACCCCATGACGACGAGTGTAAACACACTACAAACCTATCCGTTTGCTGGTAAAAGTTATAATTTTGTCTTTGACATTGGACATAACTTCTTGCAAACTTATAAAAATGTAATCTTAATCTTAGTTGTACCATTATAAAAAGAATACTAATGTAAGTACTTCAATTACAACTTTTAAGAACTGCTCTAAGTATACGGAATAATAAATTGAAAGAATGCATAAAATTTATGAAGTTCCTGAGTATTTAGCCGTAATTGTTTCAATGATAAAATTGTTATAAAGATAAAACTCAATAAAAATGGCTTAAAAGAAACCCAGAAAAAGTTTAGTTTAGAGCCTTCATTATTCATTATTCTGTACATATATGTTTGGTTATAACCAAACATATATGTAGATGCATGTAAATATTATAACGTTATAACGTTATAATATTTCCTCATTTAAAATCTATTATTCAAATATTTACAATATCTCACTTCACGTTAAGAAGTTTTACACTAGCTCAATGTATATTATATGTATAAGCAACAATTAGTAATTGCTAAAAAGCTTCAACGCTTAAAACCAGATATAAATTTATTTTAACTATCTTATCATCTTGTCTATCTAAATTAAGCGAGAGAGAAAACTTAATTATTCAATCGTAAGTGAATTTTAAATAAAAACAAATGATTAGGTATGAAATACATCGACGTATAACTTAGCTTACAGGCTACGTAATGCTACACCTCCTTTAAGTATAATAAATAAGCTTCATCCGGGAACATGATAAATCATTTTTTCCCGCACGGCTTTGAAAGCCTAATTCTCTTGGATACTTTCTGCTATGTGTACTAGACAACACAAAACAGAGTATTCTGCACATTAGTCAGTGAAGTTGTACGTAAGCACTTTAGAAGTAACAATAATGTGATTGGTTAAATACATTCAGTTGCTGACGTTGATGAGTAGTTAACAAAGTTATTATGTGCTTTGAAAGGTAGATAGATTTTATTTATTTAGAAATTAAATGTTGTCAAATTTTAAAAACAAAAAATGAAGTCGAAATTTTTTGGAACAAATGAAAGAAGTCGAATTTATGGAACGCTTCATAAATAAATAGCGTGGAGCGTGAAGCGTTCCGTAAATTTCTACGAGTAAGACGGGAATTCACATTGATTTTAATTATTTTTAAGCCGCAAAATAGACTCGGGTGCTGACAGCTTAAGATTTACAGAATAAAAATAAATAAAATGGATAAATAAAGAAACGTAATAGCGCCTCGCGCCTCGCGGCAATGGCAGCCAGTAGAGCCAAGGCACGCTATGAGTAAAATTTTAAATATGTTGGATCTCCAACGAACTTTCTCAGCGTTTTCAAAGTTGGCGGACTAAATGTGTCACATGAACTAAATCGGTCGTCGAGCTACAAGTTCGTGTAACTCGCTCGTCATCATCCACTAAAGAGGAAGAAATCAGACATATGGGGTTTTACCTTTATTCTATATAGGTGTCACGTATTTTAATGTATTTTGATGGAGTTTGGCTTGAAATATATGATACAACTTCCATAATACTACTTCGACAAATGCAATAATAACAATCTGTCTGGTGTGAACACCACGTAAATCTAAAATTTAGATCTAAATTTGTAATATTATTATAAAAATCTTAGCTGTCAGTACTGAATAAATGGCGGGAAATGTTTTGGTTTGTCAGGAAAGGCAAAGGATTAAAGATATTACAACCATAAAAATGTTCAATAACTTTCTTTTAAAAGAATCCGAGGTTCCAGTTAAGACAGCAGAGCTATCTTAAATATTAATATAAAACTTTTATACCGATAAATATTTCGCAAGACCGCGTCAGCGCCAAACAAGTTAAACTAGTTTCACGAACTTCTCGATACGGCTGTTAGTGTTTTGTGACCGCCTGTACAACTTTGTTTTGATATATTTATTAGGAACAAGGTCTGTCACAAGAATTTGGGGGTGGGGACAGAGTGGGCGATTGACCGAAGGGGGAATTGATGGGAATACTTGGGATTACACAAATAAAATGGTTCCTTCCGTTCCCTATGAAATACGAGTGGAAATACTTCGTGGAGTTTCGTAGCAAAAATGAAATCCTTTTAATTTTGTAGTAAATACTCTAATGCTGGGTTCCATTAACCTATCTATGGATGATTAAGAGTCGTAAGCTAAAATTTAATGCCTCGTAAGCAAAACCTTTTACTGACTTTACTTTAGAAGCTTATCATCTTAATCTAAACTGATTTCAAGGTAATCTATGCCGTTCTCTCAATATTATTGTATAAAGGACAGGTAAAAGTCCTATCACGATTTTAAACCCTCACGGACAATATAAAATGTAGTTTTCAAGAAGAATTTCTGTACAAACTTTATAAAATTGTTTGACAGTTCTAATTTATTTCTAACATTTTCCGTTATATGTAACGAGACCCGATGAGATAAGTTTGTTATTAGTTCTTATTACATCGCAGACTTGTTTATCAATTTTTTTCTTTTGAGTACATGTGATAGTTTTTGGAGTCATCAATTTACTGTATCCAGTTCAACATCACACGCAAACTAATGGCCCTTATTTGAGGGCACAAAGGGAATCTTCCATGCAAAATTTGAGGTAAATCTATAGTTTGTTGAGTGATGAGCTTCAATCAAATAAAAAATCTATAATATTTACTTATTTATCGAGGTAAAACTATTATTTGTATAGAATAGTTTCTGTTGAAGTTTCTTTCTAGTAATAGATAATGTGGCATTTAACTTAAACTGAATAATTATTGAGTCTTCAATTATATAAGTTGCACTTCGCTTTTTGTATAATTTCTTTGTATGTACACTTATTTTACGTAAAATCTTATTGTCATGTCAAGAGCCTAATGGTCTCAGGTAAAACACTGACAGCTAGTTCCTTAATTGATAATTTGTAGTTAAGCATGTCTCAATCTATAGGTAGTCAGTGAATATATTTCATACAAAATGTCACATAAAGTATAGCTTGAGACGAGCTCAGTTTCTAATCGCTGCTCAGAAACTGGCCGTGAGTAATTAATAATTATCTAGATTACTCTACTCTTACACAAATACATCTAGATGTATTTATTTTTGCCTTTAGTACTAACTAGTTAGTACTAACTAGTTAGTACTACAGGCAAAAATAATTAGGGCTGATTAGAGCTAAAATATATCCATAGCAGCAAATCTAGCAGAAACGTTTTATTTATTAGAAAAGATTGGAAAAGTAATCTTAGTATATTTCATTGGACTTGATTTTTTTAAGCTAAAATTTCTTGTTAAGTAATTACAAGCTTATAAGACCTCTAAACTTTTTATAAATACGGCTATTACTATATAAAAGCTTGTATAATAGAAAAAAATCAAAATAATTCGTTTTATACCAGAAGTACTGTCAGCCAAAAAAGTTGTTTCCCAATTCATAATAAGAGTCCTAGATTTAAATTCTGCCCATTCTTCTTTCTTTCCTTCGATTCTTAAAAGAGACTGAGACATATATTGACCTGAACTCAATATGCGAGTCTTCTAAAGTGACTCATAATTTTCTTTTAAAAATCCTAGTATCAAAAATAGTGTTGGAGTCCTTTATTTCGTGAACAATTTTTATACCTACTTTTAATTAGGTAGTCCAACCCAGAAAGAACTCAGAACTTCTAAAATCAATAATAGCTTTAAAATCGAGCCATTGATATCAATAGATCCTATATCCAGTCACAATAACATTAACATGGATGTTGTGATGATGTTGTTAAAGATCATCATCATAGAAATTGCTTTATTCCGAAAAATGGAACTTTAAACCTTAATCTCGCGTCGCTGCCTAAAGCGTTAACAGTGTCATTTATTAAAATTGTGTCGAGTCATTTATAATATCTTACCTTCATGTAGGTATTCTTTCAAGTTCCCTTTTTCGGAAACCTCTTTGTACCTTTTGTTCTCACTTTATTTCATGTAACTAATAAAACTAATGCAAAAAAAATCTCATGAATACTACGATTTAATATGTTAGAGGACAGGAGAACTAAAATTAATAAACTTAAATCCCATTTCTTCTATTGAAAGAACATTGGGATTTTCGTTCTTGACAGTCTTATGTTTTAATAGGTTCTAATACGTACAACAAAAGTTTTTTTTATTAGTTCTACCGTAGAACTGCTTAGAAAAACTAGTGAGAACAAAGGCCTTTTACAAATGACATCACTAAACATTAACATTCTTATGTAATAGCATTGTCGAGAGTGAAAAGTATGATTTGGTAAACGTATAAACCTATTTCTTGATTGTGATCAATCAAGAAATAAGTATGTTTGTTACAGGAATAGCTACTGATCGATGTACAGGCGAAAATAATCTTTGTCGTACTATTATTCGCCCCTTACATTCAAACATAGAATATAAATCAATTTTCTGTCTGACTGTACTACATGTAAGAGAGAAAATAACAGATGATCGCATGAATAAAATACCATTGGCCGCAGTGAATGTTTCAGGGAGGCCTAGTACAGAATTATTTAATGTTTACCTACTTCACGATGTATAATAAATAATAAAAGTGAGGCAAAATTACACCGATGACGTGAATAATAAATACTAAAAACAGGATAATTAAATAAGGGGTCAGTAACAATTGGTGGTGACAACAAAAGCTCTCTAGAGTTACTGGTAAACTCGTCCATTGCCAAATTCGTAATACTTTTTCATAAATAATATTATCTAATTTAAGCCACTTATCCTAATTTGTTAGGTTTGGTTATAACTGTCATGAGTAATTTAAAAATGAATAATTTAAGTTGTTACGAGGTTGACACATGGCAACTTTACCATTATTCGCTCTGTCCGTAAGCAGATAGCCGTTTTCTTACGTAATTTGTGAATTTACTTGAGACGTTACATGTATTTGAACATGTACATGTACTTAAAATGAACATTTAAGTTTAATCGTGTGCTCTTAATGGAAATGAAAGAGCGATTTTGTTCCAAAGAGGTGGTCTTGCAAAGGTAACATTTATTTGAAGGCAAACGTGAATGAATGTTTTTTTGCTTATTTCTAAAAATATGCGGGTTAGACTAAGCTTAGATAAATAAAATATGAGATAAAAAGATTTATGTTTATCAATGAAATATGGATTTGAATTTTATATTTAGATAAACCGTGTAGAGATGCTATATGCTACGCTGTCCTTTTTAATTTGTTTATTACGTGATTTTAAATTGAAGCAGTAAGTAACATACTTTAAACTATCGATCACTCACAAAATACATACATAAATATTTAAACATCTTCAATCTTTTGAACTTAAAAGTACTATCTTTTCATTTTGACTTCATTTTCTAAAACCCACCACGTCTCTAGCCGTGGAAAGCAAATAGTTAAAGATAATTTATTTTGTTGTATGTAATCCAATAAATTTCAAAGGTATTTGATCACTCTCCTGGTATAACATTTTGAAAATAGATCGCCAACTTCTCTAACTTCCTCTAATTCGTAAATCTTATGAAACCCTAATGTTTCCTAGATGAGATCGCCGATAGCGATAAGATCACTCAATGTGGAAATATTTCAGTATGTTACTTATATGTAACAGTTTTATGGGGGTTGTGTTACAGTACAGTAATGTTTAAATAAATAAATCAAATTATTCAAATCAAATCAATTCGAATATATTTATTTTGTGAATATAGGTACGTACCCATTTTCACATAATAACTTTATTTTTTTCCCATCTTGTATGTACAAAATAGGAAAATATATTGCTTAGAGTTTGCTCGAAAAAGGCACTCGTATACATCGACAAGTAATTTTCAGTTGAAGAGTTGTACCCTCACCATGAGGAAAATAACGTTGAATGTTGTTAAATGTTGAATAGACAATGTCATTCTTCATTTAACCAATGAGACACGGATCAGACATTTCATAATATGGTCTTATTCGTTAAAATTAAGAGGAGACATGTCAGTAAGATTGAAAATTTATATTGCTTGCAAATTTATCGAGCATTTGCTGTATCTATGGGCCACCCCTTATATGAAATAAGTACACATTAAAACTCAGTTTTCAAACTATGTATTTATTTTAGGAGAAAGGATTATTGATTGAGTGGTCAGTATTAGCCAATACTTCATAGCCCGAAGTCTTGAGTTCGAATCCGGGTAGGCCGGTGAGTGATTGATGTTTTATATGTTAATTTAGTATATTTCTGATACTTATATAAATATAATTTTCTTAATTATATGTAGTATTTATAACAAAAAGTCTCAATAACATACTATGAGCTAGATAAAGGATGCGAGTTTGAAAAATATTTTTATTATTAATCTGCTGAGAGCAATGGATATTTAAAAATGTTGAATACTGCAGTGAAAAATCACTGCAGTATATTTAAATTTTTGAATAAGTAAGTACGTTTGTATATAACTCATATGGCAGTTTTAATGCACAATAGGAATTTCTACAAGTAATAAAATAAAAAAATAAATAAATAAAAAATACATAAATTAATGTTCTATTTTATTTTTAGAGAGTATTTATATATAATACTCCTCTAACCAGAACAAAACAATAGTTTTGAAAAAGAAAAATCGGTTAAGGTTTTGCGATCTATGCGTTCTCGATTTCACGCTACAGCCGCCAGCGACATCAGAAAGCCGTCATGCATTTTGCAGCGGGCATGCCGCTGCTGGTCCTCTCGCCTGTGACTGAGTCGTGCGCGCTTTTCAAATAAAGCTTGTTCATAACAACGCTCAGACAGTGGAACATAAATAAAAATTTGAATGTTAAAGCCGCCATGCTCAATTGCCTTTCTCATCAAAACTACAAGTTTGTAAACGACTGTTGTCTGTTCTTAAGTGAAACTATTGATTTAGTATGTAAACTTTGTGATTATAAATTTCAATAGCGTTAAATTCAATCGGTTATGTATTTAAGATTTTTTAATGACTTAAAAAGTCTTATATAAACTGTAATAAAAACTAGCTGTAATATTCAAAGGTTAAATCAAACCTAAACTGAACAACTTTCTTTATGGTATGAATATAGAATCGCATAAAAATCTCAAACGTATGGGGCAGCATACTTTTTTCTTGATTTCAATGTGAGGACCATAGAGATTGTTATTCAATTGATGGTTAATTCAAATTTTTAAATGTTACTGGTAGATTTTTTTAACGCTGTGTATAATAGTAATATTTAAAAAAAATGGTTTGGGCTTGGTATCTATGTCCTTTGACCTTTATTTTAAAATAATTAATTTTCTTTCTAGAGGACGCTTTAGGATTCCGAAGTAACGTACCCCATTGCCTCGCAAAGTAATCCAACAGTTCTGTATTCTATTATTCCATGCACGATGTTGTGGTACTTAATACATGAAATAACACTATTTTTACATAAAAAAATACACTTCAATTTACGAAATAAAATATACAGCACCCAGCCGAAACCGAACCGGACCGAGGTCAAAAAATACCCGACAATAACTCAGTATTAAGATTATATTAAAGTGTGTTAATCATCCTAAGTCAAATAAAACAAAGATTTATTGTTCATGAATAATCAGAGCTGAAATTAAGAAAGCGCTTTTGTTGGTGACGTTCGCCTTCCGCATGGCAACAAAAGGAAAATAAACAAAAAGCAAGCATAATAACATTCTATCGCGGGTGAGCGTGTATCTACAGTTTAATGTGTCTTCTTATGCGCGCTTGTATTAAATGTTATTGATTTTTGTTTATGTAGACATACAATGTTAAATGGTTTCAATGAAACTTACTTTAAAACTTTTGTGTACAAAGGTACTGCTGCGAACGAAATTTCTATCAGCAAACCTGCGATAGGAACATGTGAAATAAATAGTGGATTCAGTGTATATAAATTAAATCTACATAGATATATACGATACTAAAACTTGAAATTCAAAGAATTGACGTTATTTTGCCTAGTAACTTACAGATAACAACAGCCTGGTTCAATTTAATTTAAAGGCTTATATTGTATTTTACATATAATCCGATTTTTGCATAAATATAATGGTAGCAAGAAATTATATCTACACTACGTTTTTAATTACTAACTGAAGAAACATTTTAAAAAACAGTATTTTTTACTGTCAGTAAAACTATCATAACATGACCACAAGAACTGTAAAAGCAATGAAAGCAATGGCGCGTGCTTTGTTTATTCATTTCAACATTATTCCGGCTATCATTTCTGTACTTTTGGACACAAAACCATCCAGTGAATCATTTTAATATTCCCGTAGCTTTCAGACAATCCTGCGTGTTAGTCTTCTGTCCTTTTCTTTCATGAGATTTATTAATTTGCCTTTTTCTGTCTTTTAGCATGTTTTGAAACGACAAATGCCTTGTATTATTGACAGGTAACATTTAGTTTTGTTTATATTTTTAAGTAGGATATCGATGATCGCGATCGGTATTTTTCACTGAGTCACATTATTTTTTCACTTTTGCGGATAATATTACTTGTTATAATAATATATACAAACCTTGAAACCTCTGAAATGAAAGAGAATGTCAAAAATTGTTAATATTAATAGTAATATTGCTAACCAAAATTAAGCTAGTGTTATGAATAAATACCAATATACCTACTAAATAACATGAAATGTACTAAATACACATACAAACATTTATGACTCGTGAACAAACGTTCGTAATCATCATACAAATATTTGCCTCTACCGGGATTCGAACCCGGGACATGTTGTCTGTTTTCTGTATTTTTTTATAGAACACTAGATGTAGTATTTTCAGAGGAATTAAAAAATAAAGAATTATCAAAAACGAAAAAACGTTCTTTCCTTATATTTGAATGACTAAGAAAAAACAGAAGCGAAAAACAAAACGTCAAAAAATCAAGAACATAAAAAAGAGGCTATATCTGACCATGTTTCCCAACAATAGACGATTTACTAGAAATGGAATCATAGTTTAATGTCTTAAAAACATCATACGTGTACATAATTTGGCTAAAAATAAAAATCATAAATGTCTTAAATAGATAATATTCTTTTACTAGTAAAAAGTCGATTGTTTTTTTAGTAGAAGGGTCCTAGCAGTGTTATAATCAAAAAGTCTTTTCTGGTTACTATTCGAAACAGAGGTTTAAGTAAAAATTTGACCTGAAACAAATACCTACACATGTATATTAATTCATGTATATTTATTCATTTCAATAAACATGTCTAACAAGTTTTTTCTACCCCAAGAGCTAAGAGATATCTTCTAAGAGACTAAATTAAGTACTTTAAGAACTTTCACTGAGCTGAATATCTGGAGGGTTCGTTTATTGTGAACGTGACAGAGATGAATTAAAGGACTAAATTTTTACAAATTCAGGTCAACTTTTTAACAGTTTTTGCGTCTAAATATAGAATATTTGTTTAGTAAATCTAATTAATACTAAATTAATACTCTATCCATTTTTGGCAGGCACACTGAGGTATAGACACGCGCCGGGTCCATACGAGTTAATGGCACACGAAAACATAGTCAAATGCTTCACGTTATGAAATTTCAAATTAAAGCAAAGGATTAAGATATCTGTTCGACTTGATGGCTGTTCGTGCGAACAATAATACAAGAGATTAAAGTAGGATATAATATAATATTAAAATATGGTAATTTACAATCTCTTGTAAAAATAAAAGAAATAGTAGATAACAGAAAAAAAAGAAAAAAAGACAATCGCCGAACTCGGCTTTCTTCTAAAAAGATTCACACGCCGCTCATCCATACTTCAAGGAGGCGGCATGTCATGTCGCTACGAAGCCTCCTTGCGAGCTTGCGCGTGAACAATGGCCTTTCGTATATTGTGACAAAAATTAGAAAAGTGAACACGCCTTTAAAAATTCATGAATTTTAAAATTATTATATCTTTGATATAACTTATTTAGTAGATTATGTAGTTAAGTGCATCGTTAATAATAAACACATCGTACCTAACTATAGACATTCTTCCACTTCCTCTCTTTTTCATATTATTAAACAACAATAATTGCTTTACGAAAAGAAAAAAAATGTATTAAAAGTTTGGTTTTCTTGTTTTCTTTTTTGTTAAGTGATATTGTCTATTGTTTTTATTTTATTTCTTAAAAATTTTTTAATCTCCGACTCCGCATCAATTTGAAACACAACTTTACGCACAACAGTTGATCCGTTGAATTAATGACGTATTAACGAAAGTAATTTTATTGGGTTCTTAAGTGTTCAAATCCAATCATACATTTCAATATCTGATCATACAATCAAATAAATATTTCGATTGAATATCGAATTACGTCAATTACGAACTAAATGTATGAGCCATACATACTCCACATTCTCTTATCAGCGTGTGTCAAATTGTGATGTTTGATGTAGAGCTTACATTCTAAGCCAATTGGTATACAAATATTTACACAAAAATAAAATCAAACAATCACCGTGACACTTTAACTCACTCTCAGGGGAAAATACGACCATTATGTTTTTTAATAATGTGTTTGTATTACTGTGGTCTACAATCCAATATTAATTTGTTTTACTACGAGAGAGTAATAAAATCTCTTAGCCATAACGTTTATAAAGATTTACAGTGAAATTCCATAATGTTATTTTAATATTTATAAATATCAATCTTTATCGAATTACAAAAACTATTCATTGTAGCATCTCTAAGTTACTTCGTACGTCAAATTAAATCTATCATATCTCATAAGTTTAATGAACAAGCTGTTTTAACTATACCCAAACGGATTAAATTCATCAAAACTTTATTAACACCTTAATCAAGCCCTTATGTCGTCATAAATAAGGTTGCAATTCGTTCACCAAATTTAACGTGTGATGTATAAGTACGATGGAAGGTTTAATGAATAAACCTGTCGTATGCAGAAAATTACAAGCAGTTGAAATTTTAATGAGACCGCATGTATTGCGGTCTAGGCGTATTGTGTGTTTGTGGAATATTCTTCTGATTTAAAATTAACTATACGGTAAGTTTTTATAAAGATAATTAAAAAATATACGTATTGTGCCGGTGATAAAAACATTTTACATTTTTTGTGTGAGGGTTGTGTGTGTGGCGGTGGAATGTCCAGGAAAAGACGGGATAAAACAATTATAGAATTTAATATAAAAACACAAGCATCTTAGCAAAACGAATATTCTGACAAGAGTGTTATTTTCATTGTTGTCATGGTTACCAAAAACAGACTTCAATACGCTCCCTTTTTAGGTAACCATTAAACCTCATACAATTCAATAAAAGTCATCTACACAATAAATCTAACCCAGCTACACACATACTGTGTTTAGCTTTCGGCAAACATTTGGTAAGAACGTCTGCCACCATACAATCAGTTAGAATATGCTTTAAACGAATGAAACCCCTATACAGTACATCCTTTATGTAATGATAACGTATATCTACATGCTTGCTACGAGAGTGAAAGATACGCATTATCTTCGGCTAGAAATATCGCCTCCCCTGTTATCAGCATACAATTCAACTGACAACAACTTTTCGAAGCCCATTTCACAAAGCACACTATGCAAACAAACTGCTCCTTTCACACTCTCTTATATTAAAGCCACTCCTCAACCTGCTTCACATCAACTGCTTGTCTTTTGTTTTTCACCATCAACGCTCCCTCATCACCATATTCATGAACCGTACTCATATACATATGTCTCCTGGAGCTCTGTTCTTCCATAATCTTAATTTTAAGAATTTCGACGCTCGGCAACTCATCTCGCGTTTCAATCGCGCACCTAAAATTCTCGAAACTTGCCGGCAAACTATAAAGCAATATAATCGACAAAAGATCGCCGTTAATATCGACTCCCATGTCCCCTAGTTTGTCCACCGCATCGAAGAACTCTGCCATGTGCACACGAATATCGCTACCTTCGTCCATTCGCTTCAATGTCAGTTGCTTCAATAGGGTCGCCTTTTTCGCAGGTCCTTTAGAAGCATAAATCGACTCAAGTTTGAGCCAGAGATCTCGTGCCGTAGCGCACCCCCTCGTATGCCTCAACTCGCCAGGACTAATCGCGAGTATCAACTCTGCTTTCGCCTTCTCATCGCTCTTATCCCAATCCTTACTTTCATTGGGGTCCGAAGGCCTAGGTCGACTGCCATTAACAAAACACCATACATCGTTCTTTACTAGCAATGCCTGTACTTGGATTCTCCAACTATCATAGTTATCCCGACTCAGCAACTCAATCCGTACGCTACTCAGACTAGACATCTTTATTCACATACCTTTGTTGCCGGCCCTCGATACTATTCAGTTTTTCCAAACAAAATTTTCAAAACAATGTTTTACCTATACATTTCTGGACTGCGCACATCTGGGCCCATAACCTCTGTGAGGGTTGTGTGTGTGGCGGTGGAATGTCCAGGAAAAGACGGGATAAAACAATTATAGAATTTAATATAAAAACACAAGCATCTTAGCAAAACGAATATTCTGACAAGAGTGTTATTTTCATTGTTGTCATGGTTACCAAAAACAGACTTCAATATTTTGCACAACTATCGTTTTGAAATTGTCCTTTAGGCCTTGGGCCTGAGTTATCTCTTCGAAGAGAACAAGAGAGTCAGAAAGTGTCAATTCGAATCTCGCCCAAGGCGGTTTGAAAAGTTTTTAAAGGTATGCAGGATAAAGGAAAATCGGAAACCATAGGGAATGGTGAACATGATTGTATGCACTTAGTGCCTGATTTAGAACTGGCATAACTTTTCCTATATGAGGGAAATATATGAAAAGTTTGGATTATTAGAACAACATGCTGGCTTAATGCACATAACACACACTTCCGGTGTAGAAGCACCAAAGGTCAGATACCAAGGAGCATCGTTAACAGAAGTCACGTACGAGACAGTCTCAAAATAAAGAACTTATCTAAACCAAAATATACTTGCTGTTTCCTTCTCACTAATTCATGCAAATATAGATTTTTATTGTTTATTTATAAATAGCACAATCACAACACCTTTAGATTATCTAGACGACAATGAATGGTAAATGCTTGAAAAATCTATTATTTTTTAATAAAACTGAACTCAATAGGAAATCGACGAATATATTTTGCCTGTCCTACAACAAATACACGTCTACGACTTTCGTAGCAACTTATTTCGTAGACAGTAACACTAAACGTAGTCATTATCGTAGTGTATTAACAGTATTCCTTATTATTATAATACCTTTTGCTTATTGCAATAGAAATAAGAATTGTAAATATCATACAAATCTTTTATTTTTAAAATTTTTAGGTATGATTCGGTAAAATCGGGTGTTATAAAAAATTACGTAGCCTAAACCAATAAAAGTATTTTATCCAAAAAAATAAAACTTCGGCCGTAAAATCTGCTGAGGAAGCGAGCGAGTGACTGGCAAATCTGCTCTTAATTTGGATTAACTAGGGCGTCCAGTAATTTCTGCTTAGCTACATCACTCCCCTTATTATTAACGCGTTAGGAGAACTGGAACGAGGATGAGATATTTCAGATGAATAGAAGCTTAAAAAACCTTTTTAATAATTGGAATTTTAGCCTTAGGGGGGATTTTAGTAACCGCTAGTTTTTATGAATTTTATGTATATAGAATTCAACGTAAGTTATTCTATTTAACTTCGAGAAAATAGGCTAATGAAATCTATAAAATGAAACAATTATAAGAACGACATGTTACGGAAATGACAAAAACATGATCTAATGAAAAATTGAAAATGAAGAACCTTACCGCAAGTCACCAAGCATGCTGGGATATGTTTTCCATATGGTGAACGATATGATAATCCTTTTGACATGAAACTAAACCATTTTTTCACATTTAGACACAAAATACTTATTCAAATATATACAGCACAAAACCACCGCCGCCATTACGCGCCAAACACTCCAATAAAGACGTGCAAAAACATTCCATAGACTCGTTATACATGATTCCAATATTATTTTATTACAAGTATCCTATTTGCCTCATTGTTGAGTTAGAATCATTATTGATATGATAGTTTTGACTCTTAAGGCTCTCAGTCAGTTCATACACAGTATTGAAATAGAAAATTAAATCTGACTACAAAACACTAAAAAAACTATTCAATTTAAGGTTATTCAATATCAGAATTTATCCAATTTAAAATAAGTTTTTGGAGAAGGTGCTACAACACCAGAAATAAAAAAAAATTGAAGCAAGATTTAAGTTTGGTTTCATAAACAAAAAGTATTTTATAACAGTTTTAGTTTAACACCGCCTGATAGGCAGTAGGAAATATGCGGAAAGTCCATATGCGAAGATAACTAGTGCAGGATGCGACATAATGATACTACATAGTGTATATGATACACGAAGAGTAACTAACGTGATCACTCCTTGAAATAGTAATTTCAAAATGTTATAATCGCTAAACATTTACGTGAAGGCAAGGAGATAAAAATTTCACCATTTATTTTGATGGAGAACCTAGTTGTTTTGCATTAATTTTACATATATTATATATATTGATACATATATACATATATACATATATACATATATATTATATTTACATATATTATATATATTATATATACTGATTTGTCACTGCAATCTATTGTGATTGTAATATACTATTCAAATAGGTATATTTGAATTCTGGATTCCACTTGCCAAGATGGTAATCATATTAGGAATTTCTAGATCCAATTTGTATTTCTTACATGGTTATGTTGTTTCGAAAATCATATTATTTCATTATGTTAACACAGTGAAGGTTCATGAGAAATTAGAAATGTTAGCGGTTCATTATTTTCGTTTAATTATCTCAAATATAGCGAATATTTTTGATGTATACCTTCCTCGTATTCGTACTTCTATCGTGTTGTAATTAATAGTTCACACTATACTTATTTCTATATTATTTATACTTAGACTTCAGTAAGCAAGTTACATTTTGTATCATCCATTTTTGTTTCATTTTCGTTTTCGTTAGCTGAGCTACCATATTTTACCGAACATATTTATATATAAGTGTTTTGCTTTTGACTTTTCTTTTTTATTTATTAGCCAGCCACGCCGCAGATCAGTATAAATAATGTGGAAAGCGGGCTCCCACAAATCCAACATAAGCCCATTTATCATAACGTCAAAAGATGCAACACCTGTGTAGGATCGACCTAATTCTAGATTCAGCGGTGGCTTTATCAGTTGGCTTTTGATATTGGAAAAGGAACTTTAACCTTCTAAACTTGAAGTATACACTTGGTTGTCTTATTTTATTAGGCTCGCTTTGTGCTAATCCCCAGAGATAAGTACAGTCATCATATTTTGCGTGTTTTGGTGTAAGTTTCGGGGGTATCTGAGGCACATTAAAGATTTTTTGACGCAGAAGCATTAGGAAATTGGATTCAGGTGCCAAAGTTGCTTCAGATATTCGGGCCGAATATACGTTTGATTTATATCCTGGAGATTCATTCTTTATTAGATTTGTTTATGTTTTTTGTCAGAGTTTGAGGGATGAACATTAAAACAAAAATGATCTAGATTTATTCCCTATTGTAGGGGAAATATACTGTATATATGTCCCCTACCTCTTTAAACATAATTGTTTCTCTTCACCCGTGTTTTCGTTAACATTTCTTATAGGCCATTTAGTGTTCCTGGGACTAGCACCAGCTTAAGTCAGAATATTTTCTAGCTAAGAGGTGCAACTAAATTTACTTACTTGGAAATTGATATCAATTTGGACATATAATGTTATATGACAGCATTGATAGAATTAGAAGTGTACTTTTTTAGTACTTAAAAGACTTATATCACTCGTAACTCGTTGAATTTTGCAATAGGTGTAAAATTTGTATATTTATATTTTAGTCCATGGTTCTAAGCGCATACAAAACTAATGTGCAAGTATAGTTATGATAAACAGAGTTTTACAAATACACCCAATAATGATGTATTGGGTGTATTTGTAAAACTCTGTTTATTATAACTAGAAGTATTATAGCGGGTCACCGCTGTAATACTTCTAGTTCTAGATCTCTGATATACATTGACGAGACGCACCGACATTACCGAGTGACTTTATGATTTGGAATAAATCTTGTATAATGTTATGACTTTTCTTCTTCTGAATATTTCAAGTAAGTTATGTGAAGGGTCTCGCAAACTTCTATATTAAGTTAACCCTTTCCATGATTAACTTACAAATACTAACCCTTCTTTTTATCATTCAATTTTAAACGGAATTATATACCTATTCCACACATCAAAGAAAGTGTATTTCAGTTTTATTTCTCGCTAATCTAAAGGGTTTATCTGCACCAAAGGGTTAATTTTCAAAGTGTACATAGCAGCGGTACTGTGTGCGGCGTCTGGAGGGTTATTTGGGTCTCAAGAGTACGTTCGTTCAGGATTCTATATTTTATTACGAGTATGAATTTAAAAGTTTTTGATAAATGAATTATTTTAGTGGTTTTAAAATCTCTAGGTGTATACTCTTTTACTAAAAGTGGTTACTCTTTTACGAATTCAATTGCCGGGTTAATTTATGGAATAATATTTAAAAAAACTTTTTATCGTAATGCTTAATTAAAATGCTGCAATAATCTTTTATTTATTATATTTTCTTTTTATACTAGAAATAGAGACCAAAACATATTCACCATAGTATTAGGTAGTATTTTAGACTAAATGTTTGTAGGGAGTACTATAATAGCTTTTTATTTATTTTATATTTATGCCTATAATAAGAAATTTAATTTCTTTTCATTACATTTACACTTGAGAAAAATATTGAAAATACTAATAATATAATATTTTTAATACTTTTCATTGCTCTGCCATAATTTTTTTAATGTGTACATAATGATTTATTTCCTATCACTGTTGGGATATTGTTTACTGAGCATATGCTAAGGTAGACCATGTATGATTATCATGAATAAATATTTTGTGAACTCTTGTAGACGTGTACCTACGTTAAATCAATAAACAACAGTAGTTTTCACTCTTTTTGCTTCTCTTCCCTGCATTATCAATGATGTAGAAAAGTTTATGAATATTGTAAAATCTTGTTTTTTATTATCTCAAAGACACTATGATAACTAAATCATTTGGCTGAATTTAAAACTTATTCAAGTGTAAAATAGAGAAGGGAGGAATGCGTTAAAGCGAATATTACTTTAGAGAGGTCGGTATGAAGGGCGCGGAGTGATTGGAAAACTGATTGGAATGATTGGCGCGGCTGATTGGCGCAGCAGACCGTCAGGACAGACATAGACTGAGCTCAGAACTAGTGGGTGTTTAAGCTATGGAATGATTTAGTCATGATATAGCTACAGCCGACCATTAGGGCAGTGATCAAATTCGCCACTCTAGTACTCGAATGAAGGATACAAAACTGATTGGATGGATTGATGCGGTCAATTCCCGTAGCAGATTATTAAGGATGACGTTATTAACTAGAGTTAATAGTAAATAAACTTGCACAAAAGTAGAAGGAAAATTATTTACATGACTAAACTAATCTCTAATTAAACCAGCAATAAGTATTGGGATACAAAAATCTGGGAGGTTAGTAAGAAATAAAATGAATATTTTAGTACACCCAGAAAAATACCTACTCTAATTCTACGATTCTATTGTAACTTCTCTGTGGTAGGATTATAGAAAGAGATTTTATTTGTCCTGTGATTATATTAATGGTTATACACTTTAGTCTTTAAAAAATAAAAAATTAAACACGATAAACGAATGCAAACAACAAGTTAAAAACATGGACAAATTAAACTTTAATTACATATTATTAAATTAATTTAAGTATTAGAAATGGATACTAACAACTAAAACCTGCCTAACTAAATTCTAAAAATCTCGTAGTATGTTATTGTTGAACATACAATTTATTTTATAAATTTGTTATTGCCATCTCTTATTGAATTTTACGATCGCCAAGTAACTTCAATCATGATAAAAAGTATAACGTGTTTCCGAGGTCTGCCATTACCCAGTAGACACATAATTCTCGTACTTAAGTCTTACCAAGACTTCTCAGCTAGCACAATCCACTAAGGTATTAGAAGAGAAAATAAATTTACAACTAGAGAAACAATTGAATGAAGCAAAAAGAATTGTAATCATGTAAGACGATAAGAATTACTTCTAAAGTATCCACCCATTTATTACATACAATTACTTAATAATGTGCTTAAATTGTCCGGTTAATAACTATTTGTTTTAACTTCCCTTGAGTAATTTTAATAAAAGAGTTATATATACATTTATTTTGTGATCAGGTTTACGTAGAATGTAATCTGTGGAATCGTCGTATTTGGAATAAAAATAATAATTATAAACATCGTGATTCTATTTGATAATTTGCTGTGTACTTTTCCCAATAATTAAACGTGTGTGAGCACCGGGAGGCTGATCAGGAACAAGTAAAATACTTGTATCAATGAAAAGATTTTTAAATATTTGTTATGGCAAAAAACCATAAAAGAGTAGGTTAGGTTAGAGTGGCTGCCTGGGGATGATGCGCTCGCCGCTTAGCCAGTGGGGGGCAGGTCCGTAAATGGATTCCTCCTCGACAAAAAAGGTAAGGTTAGAGTACTAACCATAATAATAGTAGTATATACCATTGTAGGGTAGTACATAGATTAAAACTTATAACATTCATTTTATGTAATGGTGGTAACAATCTGTATCTGTTGCAATAAATTAATAAATCATCATTATATTCGGTCTATGATGTCGAGTACTGAAAAAGCGTAAAACTATTCTAAGGCATCAAAAAATAACGAACTAAAACATTACATGTTAGCTTGACTTTTGACGCAATCGTATAATAAAGCGCTAAATGCGATATAGATTACAGAACAGATTCTGTTATCTATATCTCATTTAAGCGTGTGAACTCCAAGTTTTTTTAGCCAATTCTAACTTGTTAAATTTAAATAAACATAATAATACTAACCTCTTAGCAATTAATTAAACAATTTACGAAAGGCTTAATCAAAGTCTGTTACGAAACAAAGTGTTCAAGCGGGTTGGAATAAATGGTCGCTTATACTTATTGTGCATTGCTTCACAGCTTAGAGTGTTTCTCCCATGAATTATGAATTGAGTGGTTGACATGAGTTTGTCAGTACTTTTATAATGATCTCCGTGAATCCACGGCTCTCGAATAACGCGGCGAGAGGGTTGAAAAAGACCCATTGTAGTGCGTTCCTCGTTCAACCTGAGAATTGTCGACGCCAGTTGAAGGGTTAAGGTCCTTTGAGCAATTAGACGTTTTAATAAATGTAAACAATGTGTTGTATTATTCACTTGATTGTGTCTTGATAACAATAATGTAATATAAATATAGATTAAATACAAAATGTATCCATTAAGGAAACAAGATTATCTTATTTCAACATTATTTATCATACAATTCCAAATACATATGCATTCGAAAGCAAGAACCCTTATTTATGAGTAATAGGCTCATTTTGAACGAATTGCTCTCGTGCCTTTGAAGAAAACTCATAATTTGTTGGTACGTCACTAAGCTAATAAATAGCCACGTAGATTTGTTAAGAGAGAAAGGTTAAGTAAAAAGTAATTATTATTGTCACCAGATCAAGTGTAACAAGTCACTTCAAAATTGGTTGTTATTACAAAAGACTACGGCTTACAATTAATACATAGAAACAACTTAAAAACTATAGAGAATAATGTAGGTGAGGTCCACAATACAATATGTTAAATTGGGCCGTTTGTCAAATGTCAACCGTGAACAAGGGTGAGGAAGGGTGTATTTAATTAACCTGCCAGGGAAATACGTCATTGTCAACGTGTGACGTCTTACTTGCTAATTGGTGCGGTGATTGATAAGGAATTATATTGAGCACGCCTATTTATTTATTTACAAAATACTTGCTGATGGGAAAAATCGTGGGACAGACTGACTGACAGTCGGGCGTCCTGTGCGCCTTCGTTCTACACAATACTTTAGATTTGCGCTGTGCAAAACCGTATAGTTTTAATTTGGAACATTCCGAAATGGATGCGATTCTTGGGAATCGACGTGGAGACGGGATACTAAGTCCGCTGTTGCAGCGTCAGAGAGAGATGGACCGGCAACTACTAGTATTTAAGGTTAACTATAGGAATTATAGTATGACAAGACGTACATTCTATTACAGATTCTTTTATCTTATTTATTGAAGTGGCAATAAAATAGCTATATTTTGTAATAATTACCTGCTGGCAATAATCGTGTTTCCATTTTGTCTGATTTGTGGGTAATGACGTCACAAATGAAAACGAATAATAATAATATTTTGCGCACTCACGCCTATTATCTAACCCAAATTAAACATAATTGAGAGCTTGTCTTATGGATGCTACAAACAGAAATATAGTTAGTAATATGTATATGAATATCAGAAATATACTAAATAAACGTGCAAACATCCAGGACATGTGAACAAATATTCGTACTCATCAAACAAATATCTGCTCTGCTAAGTTGACAGGGTTAATGACCACTCGATCAGACGGTTGTCATAACTGCTTATTAAGTATTTTGTTCCATAATTACAAAGCTTGATATTCGTATATATTTGAAACTTTATTGATTTCTTAAAAGTAACAATTTAGTGTTTTGAACTCGATTGTCAGCTTGATTTTGTGTATATGTTTCATTGCAGGGAAATTCGGTTACAATTTTTGGTCGCCCAAACCTATTATTACTCACTTATCGAGTCAATTAAGGTTAGGGTTCCATTCATTTTAAACCGGCTTGAACTTAGTATTTTCAACGAACTTTGTCTTTTAGCAGCAATAAAAACATATAAGACAGTAACATATAGTTAGCTAACTTGGCTAAGTAATAATTATCTTATATTAGGTTTTAACAACTTAATATAAACTTAGTGTTTTAAAGAAGAAAGAAATTCACAAAAACGTCAAAATTTACACTTGCTAAGGCAATTAGCACCGTAAGAACAAAGGATTATTCTACGTTTATTTTATATGCACACAAACCGCATTCAGTTGTCATAAATGTTCCGTGCTTATTAAAGTTTGAGAACAAAATTCACTGTTCTTGTTTTGACGTGAATGAAACAATAAAATATATTTTAGCTGTTTTTGAACTTACCATGCTGTAGTTCAAATAATAGTTTATTTATTCCTGAAACACTAGGATTAGTATAGAGCGAGATCACCGAGATTCAAGAATACCATACGATACTAGGCACGTATATTTGATTAACAGATTGATAAATTGCAAGGGAATTTGGCTTAATGTTCGCTAGAATTTATATTGACGAAAGAAAAAGTCACATATTTTCGTCTTTTGTGTACAGATAATACCCCTGCAATGCCTTGATATACATAGCTGGTGTATACTAGGTGTTTAGTACATACTCTATCAAGCCGAAACCTACCTATGTTAATAACATCATATAAATACTACGGTGATATAATAAATTCAAAATTGTAAAATTATTTTCAAATGTTGGAAATTTCAAAATAAATTATACAATTTGAAATTTTTGATATAATTTTTAGCCTTTAAAGTTTGTTTTATTTAGATAATTAGAAAGGCTTTCTAAATTCTATTTTTTTAGTCTGTTCTATCATAATGCGGGTGGGCGCGCCGTTGTTTGCTCGACGGGTTCGCTCGTTCCGTAGGACAATTCAGCTATGTTAGGCGATCCTGAAAACACTCCAATTTAAAAATATACGGTATGATATAACGTGTAGAAACGTGGCGTTAATTTGTTTTTTGTATAAAAGTTGATTACTTATGTATTTAGTTATATGTTTGATTGAGTAGATACCTCTACCTTAGTGCTTGTATGTAATGAAATATTGTGTACTTACGATGAGTTAGGCCGCCAGACATTCAATTGAGAACAATAATTGGACCGGTCGAAAGCTTGATTGCCAACCTATTCAGACAAGCGGCAGGTCGATTTGTTAGTACCCAGCTACATGTCGCTTGCTGAGGACTCAGCAAGCGAATGTTAGTGTGATTAATGTATAATATATAATATTGAGGTTTGATAAATGCCCCAAAAAGAACATAGTGCAATGAAAAAAAAATTAGCAATGTATAAAAAGTTGATCGTTAGTTTTTAGCATTTTTTCCATACGGTAAATGTATATATAATATTAAATGAAACCGAAACAATACAGAACAATCAATGATAAACTTATGACATACGTAAATAAAATACAAAAAAACTTTTGCTTGGAAACTCGTCTGATGGCCAGAAAGTAACAGGTGGGATTGATGTGAGTTTAAGAATATTATTGTTATGAATGCTAGTTTAGTACTAATTCATTCGAGATAATCTAAGTTTGATCTCAGTGACCATTAAATAAGAGTGTCTTTATCTTATCATATAAATAAAACTGAATTATAATATACTTCATTTATGATCTATTTATTATATTTATACTACTTATCACAAAGCATTCATTATGTGATTCCACAGAGTATTTATTGGATTTAATATAATCATAATCAATATAACATAAACAGATATCGTGCGTGTAATATCAGATTAAAGTACCATGTTTTTCTACGTACAGGTAACCCGAGCAATGGGAGCGTCGACGATTTGGTAAATAACATCTCGAGACGGTCGTGCTCCGGTGACTATATTTTCGGATAAAAAATATTTTAATAAGTAATCAAAACGTGCTGAAGCTAAAGACATTATATTTTGAAGGAAATGTTGATTACTGTGCCATAATTTCTTTCAAACAAGAAATAGTCGTTGAATCATATTTATTCCACTGAATTCATTCGTATTAATGGCGCACATTAAGCAAACTGTTAGTTTAATTCATCATAAAAATAATCATTTTATAGTTTTAGGGAATACCTTAATTTTAGTTCAAAACATTAATTAAAGTTTTGTCCTGTCATTTTGACACAGCTCAATTAATGAGTCTATGTTTTTGACGGGCGTACGAATGCTTAATATACATTATTTCGTCGGCACTCGCACTTCGGATATTATAATACGATTAAGTAGTAGCTTTCATATTAATAAGATCTCGTATTAAGCGGGCCTAAAATGCTAGCCCAATCAATCTTGCTCAGACACATTCCCTGAGATGGGCCGTTTAGAAAGCGCCGTTACGGTGCTACGCAACTACATTCTACGGATTGTAGCTTCGTAGCTGTTTTGTATTGGATGAAGGTTATTTGTATCGGTATAAGTAAGAGGGGATCTGGCGTCGGTTGACATGAGTTTCCTTTCTCAGAGATGTCATGCCTAATGAATTTTATTAAACTATTTGTTTAGGTAGTAAAATTCAACTTAGTTAAAAAAATAAAGTTAATAATACAAGTCAAAAACGAAAGAAATAATTTTGGGCCACGAAAGATGTACAAGTGCTTATACAACGCTACCAACTTATCGTAGTTAAATAATATCTTATTTATGCATAAAATACAAGCTTTGTAAGAAAACCTTGTGGCCAACCTACGGGGCTCGTCAGGCACTCATCTCATTCGCTGGGTCGCAGCCAGGACTGCATTGCCGGGCCGAATTACGTGGTGATCTAACTAACGTTTTCCTGCTACAAATGAAAAAATATAGCCACCCTACATAGGAGCATCGGCAAATATTTTTCTTGTGGGTCTCGACTGCAGTGGAGGCGTCCGATGGTATTATGTGCTCATTCAAGTGTTCCTGTCTGCCTATGTGGGTGCTATTTTATTCAATACGAATCATTATAATTCAGGAATGGAATCATTGAAAAATTTTACGTTGTCTATGAGGCAATATAAAGGAAAATTGTTAGATTTAGTTATAAATATTAAATTTTATTAAATACTTAGTATTTTTTAATCGTTAGTTATTTGATTTACTTTTTTAACTCTTTTATTTTTATGTTTTAGTCGTTACACTTTTAATCAATCTTTAAATCCGTAAATTGAAGCTATAATTCTCCCATAAAATTTTCCATTAAAAAGTAGTTAGAACATAGTGAAATGACAAAAAAGTCCTGAGATCGCCAACTCGTAAAACAAGCAATTAAAAGTTGACCGTTAAGTTTTTTATGAAATTTATTTCTTTTTCTCCTGTTATTTCAATACCTACATATCATCTTAGTAATTTATTCCTCGTTTACATCCATAAGCCTTCGATGTATATTTGATTATTTTCTCCCACGAGAGTTCTTAATATCTTCTGTAACGGTATTAAAAGAAATAAGGAGAAGTAATTGATTGTTATAGGTGTTTTATTGCGACCCTCGAACGATGTTGTATGTTTATCGTAAAACACGTACCGCGCACGGTTTATGGACGCCTATAACAGTAATTTTATTGTTTCTTGGGGACTGAAAGAGTAAATACTCTCTGTTGTATTATATGAGTTATATGAATTACGGGTGGATATAAAAAGATTTATTCAAAAGGTACTTTTAATTATTTATAAAGAATAATACCTTTTTTAAAAGTATAATGTGTTTCTTTAATTGGCTTATGTCTGGGTAATTCCATTATATTCTGTATATATAAAAAATGCATGTTGAAACAATGCTATTAACGTTTACTATAAATTACCAAAAATATTAGAAAAAGGGGGTAGTCAGACGAAGACAGACAGAAGAAGATATTCTGCATCAGTTCCAATAAGCTTATTTTAAAAGTACTGTGAATTGAAGTTTTTATGGCCTGTTTTGGCCATTTTTGTATCGGCGATCGTTTACCTGTATTAGTCGACCTATAGCAAATAACTTACAAGCTTGACGGTAATGCGTTCTCTTAGGAATACACAAGATTAATTTATTTGTGAGCGAGTCATATCGGATGTGACATATATAGGTATGTTCCATCTTTGTGCAGTTAAATTTACAACGAAAATGCTCATTTAACAAATTGTTACGGTAGCACTGTTGATGCATTATTTATATATTTTATGTAAAAAGCGGTCCAAATGGGGGACTCTAGTTGAGAGTAGACTTGGCTCTTAAACACATAAAGATATGTGTAATCACGTTAAAGTTGGTACTGGAGCACAATATGAACCCAATCATTTTATATGCCTTATTTACAATACAACACCAAAAAACAACTTTAATGTTCAATTTAATTACTAAATCTATTACAAATTATAATTAAAGTTGCTTATCCTTTCTTTTTGGAAAACTAATAGACAAGGTAAATACATTTTTTTTAGTTTAGAAAATGATTGTTTAGTTTTCATATGCATGAAATATGAAAACTTAAAAAAGACCTTCAATAGTATTAAAAGTTTACGTCATCTACATATTGGAGAAAGTTACAAAACTCAAAACAGCTACCTCATTTATGGAAATTATGTGTAACAAAGGGCCAAGGATTAAACCCTGTGGTACGCCGGACCTCATTGGTGCTTAAATCAGAACTACAGTTTCTCATCTTGTTTGCTAAAAAGGAGTATTATCAATTAACTAGCGGAAAAATCCATAAGTTATGCGTTGCTAGATGATAATATTTTCATTATTTACTAGCCTTTTCTGTTAGCTAAACTGGTGTAGTTTACATAATTTATTTAATTTATTATCAAAAGCCCAAGCCTCACGCAGGTGGGGACCCCAACATGAGCGTAAGAGTACCAGCATCTAGCATTGTCACGGCTGCGTTTCCCCCCTTGAGACCAACAAAATTCCAATAGTGCCACATTCAGTTATTGACTTAGAAGGCCCGAAATTCCCGTCTAAAAAAGGATCCACTTGGCCTATAAGGCCCCACCAACCATGGCTTTAAAACTAACTCGACCAAACGGTCGTCAATAAATCAATCAAAATTATTGAAAAATACTGTTCTATTAAAGAATACTTTACCTAAGAAGGAAAATCACATGCAATTATAGGCAGGTAGCAGCAAAATGAGAAGTGAGCACTTCTTCTTGGCGCATGGCCTTGTTGTTATTCCGTTTACTGGCAGATCAAAAAATTGGGTCTGATCATGGATTGAGTCCTCTCTTGGAATTCACAGCAAACGAAATTACTGTACTTTTAACTCAATACTTGCTATAATATTTCCTAACCTTGATAACAAAAATACTCCTTACCCAAAATTTGCAGCTGCCTATATTGGATTATGCTGACGTTTATTTTCTCGACTCCACAGCTTCTCAACAAGCTTGAGCGTTTACAGAATTTAGCAATCCGTTTTATATCTAATGTGAGGAAGCTTGAGCATAGCGCTCCTCTTTCGTCGTGGACGCTGTCGTGAGTGGACGTGTTTTTGTAATTTTTATTAAATAAATAAATAAATGTTTTTGTGAGTGCCCGGGCTTCGCCCCCATACATCGGAGAACGCTGAGGTCCTGCAACGGCTAAATAAATTGAAAAAGCGAATGAAAAAGTTTCGACTGCCTGTGGGCCCGAACCGTGATCGGTGGGTTTTGTGTCGGGTGCCTTGGTCGCTCAGCTGCGAAAGCTTGTGCGCCGCGGCCGAAACAGGCGACTCGTTGTGTACTAAGTAACCTCTGTACCTCTGTATTCAGCGATAAACGATACGACCGGTGTCGCATTGTGACGAGTCTCATAGTACAAGTCACCACCAGCAAGCAAACCAAACATGATCTGTGCCGCATGCCGTAATGCCGTCGAAGGGGGTGACAAAATTAACGTTTTGGACTGCACGCGATGTAATGCTACTTACCATACACTGTGTATTAACGTTCCTTCAGGAAACCTATCGAAGGCTTTTAAGGAGAGTTGGGTCTGTCCAGATTGTTTAAGAAAGCAACCAAAGTCTGGGAATTCTAATACCCCGGTCAGATCAACGGTTGCATCGGCTCAACCTACCAACGTCACTCTTCGTAGCAAACAAAGCCACAAAAAAGAACAGAGTGTAAAGTCACCTATTACAAGCGGGGTAACTGCCTCTGTCCCGGATGATGCCACGGATATCAGAGTGTTGATACGCGATGAAATTCAACGTGCGATAAAGGATAGCATGAAGGAAATGAGCTCTAAAGTGGATTCTAGGCTACAAGCCTTGAGTGACCAAATCATTGATTTTAAGGAATCCCTTTCATTTTTTAATGACCGGCTCGAAACTGTTACATCTGAGTTGCTGGGATACAGGTCCGATATAAGGGTCCTAAAAAAGGAAAATGAGTCACTGCGAGCACAGGTCTCATCACTGACAGCTAATCACAATAAGCTGGACCTTATTTCTCGTGCGAACAATTTGGAGCTACAGTGTGTACCAGAGAGAAGAACTGAAAATGTGGTCGATTTGGTGAAAAAGTTGGGAAAGGCTATTAATCATCCAATAGTCGACAAAGATATCTTTTATTGCTCCCGCATCGCCAAAATGAACTCCCAATCATCCAGGCCTCGTTCAATTCTAGTCAAATTCAGCCACCCTCGCATAAGGGATTCCGTTTTGGCTGCCACCATAAAATATAATAAAAGCCACGTAGATGATAAGTTGAACATTGCTCACCTCGGTATAGCTGGCAATAATAAGTCACCTATATACATAGTCGAAAACCTGTCACCCGAAAACAAAGCTCTACATGCAGCAGCCCGCACACGTGCTAAAGAGCTTCAATACAAATTTGTATGGATAAGAAATGGACACATATTTATGAGGAAAACAGAATCATCAGAATATATTTACATCCGCGACAAAGACACTTTAAATCGCCTCAAATAATTTAGTAATAATTAGAAAGTAACCTTATTTTTATTATTGTAATTTTAAGTACTTCATATATCTTGATTCCACATTCATTGATTTGTAAAATACGATTCAAACATTAACATATATTTTCAAAATGTTAGGGGTTTACGTACAAAAACTAATGATGTTTTTAAAAGAATAGCTTCATGTGATTTTGATGTGATAATTTTTGTTGAAACTTGGCTTAATAGCAGTGTGCATGATAGTGAATTGTTCATGGATAATTATGCCGTCTATAGAAGAGACCGAGAAAGTAGCGGTTTTCATAACAAAAAAGAGGGCGGAGGAGTCTTAATTGCTGTAAACAGAGGACTTGTCTCTGAGAGAATATTTAGTTTTGAAAGCAAATGCGAGGATCTATGGATATCTGTCGATATCGTTCAAAATAATAAAAAAGATAAAATATACATTTGTGCAGCTTATCTGCCGCCACCAGTCCAAATAAACATATTAGAGCACTTCACTAATAATGTAAGCCGTATATTACATCTTCAAATTCTAATTACTAAATCTATTACAAATTATAATTAAAGTTGCTTATCCTTTCTTTTTGGAAAACTAATAGACAAGGTAAATACATTTTTTTTAGTTTAGAAAATGATTGTTTAGTTTTCATATGCATGGAATATGAAAACTTAAAAAAGACCTTCAATAGTATTAAAAGTTTACGTCATCTACATATTGGAGAAAGTTACAAAACTCAAAACAGCTACCTCATTTATGGAAATTATGTGTAACAAAGGGCCAAGGATTAAACCCTGTGGTACGCCGGACCTCATTGGTGCTTAAATCAGAACTACAGTTTCTCATCTTGTTTGCTAAAAAGGAGTATTATCAATTAACTAGCGGAAAAATCCATAAGTTATGCGTTGCTAGATGATAATATTTTCATTATTTACTAGCCTTTTCTGTTAGCTAAACTGGTGTAGTTTACATAATTTATTTAATTTATTATCAAAAGCCCAAGCCTCACGCAGGTGGGGACCCCAACATGAGCGTAAGAGTACCAGCATCTAGCATTGTCACGGCTGCGTTTCCCCCCTTGAGACCAACAAAATTCCAATAGTGCCACATTCAGTTATTGACTTAGAAGGCCCGAAATTCCCGTCTAAAAAAGGATCCACTTGGCCTATAAGGCCCCACCAACCATGGCTTTAAAACTAACTCGACCAAACGGTCGTCAATAAATCAATCAAAATTATTGAAAAATACTGTTCTATTAAAGAATACTTTACCTAAGAAGGAAAATCACATGCAATTATAGGCAGGTAGCAGCAAAATGAGAAGTGAGCACTTCTTCTTGGCGCATGGCCTTGTTGTTATTCCGTTTACTGGCAGATCAAAAAATTGGGTCTGATCATGGATTGAGTCCTCTCTTGGAATTCACAGCAAACGAAATTACTGTACTTTTAACTCAATACTTGCTATAATATTTCCTAACCTTGATAACAAAAATACTCCTTACCCAAAATTTGCAGCTGCCTATATTGGATTATGCTGACGTTTATTTTCTCGACTCCACAGCTTCTCAACAAGCTTGAGCGTTTACAGAATTTAGCAATCCGTTTTATATCTAATGTGAGGAAGCTTGAGCATAGCGCTCCTCTTTCGTCGTGGACGCTGTCGTGAGTGGACGTGTTTTTGTAATTTTTATTAAATAAATAAATAAATGTTTTTGTGAGTGCCCGGGCTTCGCCCCCATACATCGGAGAACGCTGAGGTCCTGCAACGGCTAAATAAATTGAAAAAGCGAATGAAAAAGTTTCGACTGCCTGTGGGGCCCGAACCGTGATCGGTGGGTTTTGTGTCGGGTGCCTTGGTCGCTCAGCTGCGAAAGCTTGTGCGCCGCGGCCGAAACAGGCGACTCGTTGTGTACTAAGTAACCTCTGTACCTCTGTATTCAGCGATAAACGATACGACCGGTGTCGCATTGTGACGAGTCTCATAGTACAAGTCACCACCAGCAAGCAAACCAAACATGATCTGTGCCGCATGCCGTAATGCCGTCGAAGGGGGTGACAAAATTAACGTTTTGGACTGCACGCGATGTAATGCTACTTACCATACACTGTGTATTAACGTTCCTTCAGGAAACCTATCGAAGGCTTTTAAGGAGAGTTGGGTCTGTCCAGATTGTTTAAGAAAGCAACCAAAGTCTGGGAATTCTAATACCCCGGTCAGATCAACGGTTGCATCGGCTCAACCTACCAACGTCACTCTTCGTAGCAAACAAAGCCACAAAAAAGAACAGAGTGTAAAGTCACCTATTACAAGCGGGGTAACTGCCTCTGTCCCGGATGATGCCACGGATATCAGAGTGTTGATACGCGATGAAATTCAACGTGCGATAAAGGATAGCATGAAGGAAATGAGCTCTAAAGTGGATTCTAGGCTACAAGCCTTGAGTGACCAAATCATTGATTTTAAGGAATCCCTTTCATTTTTTAATGACCGGCTCGAAACTGTTACATCTGAGTTGCTGGGATACAGGTCCGATATAAGGGTCCTAAAAAAGGAAAATGAGTCACTGCGAGCACAGGTCTCATCACTGACAGCTAATCACAATAAGCTGGACCTTATTTCTCGTGCGAACAATTTGGAGCTACAGTGTGTACCAGAGAGAAGAACTGAAAATGTGGTCGATTTGGTGAAAAAGTTGGGAAAGGCTATTAATCATCCAATAGTCGACAAAGATATCTTTTATTGCTCCCGCATCGCCAAAATGAACTCCCAATCATCCAGGCCTCGTTCAATTCTAGTCAAATTCAGCCACCCTCGCATAAGGGATTCCGTTTTGGCTGCCACCATAAAATATAATAAAAGCCACGTAGATGATAAGTTGAACATTGCTCACCTCGGTATAGCTGGCAATAATAAGTCACCTATATACATAGTCGAAAACCTGTCACCCGAAAACAAAGCTCTACATGCAGCAGCCCGCACACGTGCTAAAGAGCTTCAATACAAATTTGTATGGATAAGAAATGGACACATATTTATGAGGAAAACAGAATCATCAGAATATATTTACATCCGCGACAAAGACACTTTAAATCGCCTCAAATAATTTAGTAATAATTAGAAAGTAACCTTATTTTTATTATTGTAATTTTAAGTACTTCATATATCTTGATTCCACATTCATTGATTTGTAAAATACGATTCAAACATTAACATATATTTTCAAAATGTTAGGGGTTTACGTACAAAAACTAATGATGTTTTTAAAAGAATAGCTTCATGTGATTTTGATGTGATAATTTTTGTTGAAACTTGGCTTAATAGCAGTGTGCATGATAGTGAATTGTTCATGGATAATTATGCCGTCTATAGAAGAGACCGAGAAAGTAGCGGTTTTCATAACAAAAAAGAGGGCGGAGGAGTCTTAATTGCTGTAAACAGAGGACTTGTCTCTGAGAGAATATTTAGTTTTGAAAGCAAATGCGAGGATCTATGGATATCTGTCGATACCGTTCAAAATAATAAAAAAGATAAAATATACATTTGTGCAGCTTATCTGCCGCCACCAGTCCAAATAAACATATTAGAGCACTTCACTAATAATGTAAGCCGTATATTACATCTTCAAAAATTAACAGTAATAACAGGAGATTTTAATCAAAGTTGTATAGAATGGGATACAAAGCTCGAATCACCACCGAGATCAAGTACCACATTAGGAAATAGTTTTCTTGATTTCTTGTCGTTTAATAGCCTTACTCAGTGGAATAGTGTTAGAAATAATTCAAACAAAATTTTGGATCTCATTCTTACTACTAAAGCGTCTGTCAGCGATTTATCTAAAAGCTCCTTGCCATTGTGTAGTATAGATCCTTACCACCCACCTTTAGAGTTTTCATTAGCGGTACCTGTCAAGTGCAAAAGCTTGCCTGAAAATAGAACTAGAACTAGATATAACTTCTTTAAAGCAGATTATGACACCATTAATAATGATTTAAACTCGATTTGTTGGGAGGATAAATTTAAAATTAGCCACACAGTTGATGAAATGGTTGAGGTTTTTTATGAAATTCTGAGACTTCTCATCCAAAAGTATGTTCCTCAAACCTGGCCCAAATCAAATAATTATCCATCGTGGTACAGCAAGGAACTTAAACGTCTTCTACGAGAAAAACAAAAAATTAGGATACGCTATCAGAAATATAAGAACCCATTAGATGGAATTACCTTTGCTATGTTAAGACACAGATGTGATACTCAAATAAAGCTATGTTATAATAACTATATAACTCACGTCGAGCAGTCTATCTCGTCAGATCCCAGGTTCTTTTGGACTTACATCAAACAAAAAAGTCAAAGTTGCAATGGTTATCCGTCTACGATGACACACCTGTCTAAATCAGCAGATAATGGCACTGATGTAACTAATCTGTTTGCGGATTACTTTTCCTCAGTTTACGATGATCATCACACTATCTGCACCCCTGACTTTACAGACACTAGCGGTGACATAGCATCCAATGTCATAGCATCTCCCGGTTTTACCTCCACAGAGATATTTAATAAACTTAAGATTCTATCACAGCACAAGGGCGCGGGTGCAGATGGAATACCACCTAAGTTCGTTGTGAAGTGCGCTAAGAGTCTGTCTTACCCTCTCTCAATAATTTTCAATAAATCTTTCTCTAGTGGTATATTTCCCGAACTTTGGAAAGAGGCTCGCATTGTTCCCATTCATAAATCAGGTGATAAATCCATGGTCTCAAACTACAGACCAATCTCAATATTGCCAGTGTTTGGAAAAGTTCTGGAATCTCTTTTCTGTCATTCACTAACCTGGCACGTGAAAAATATTATAACTAAGGACCAGCATGGCTTTTTATCTGGCCGTTCTACATATACAAACTTGGTGTCATTCTTGTCAGATGCTATTGATGCTGTGGATTCTGGGACCTGTGTTGACGTCGTATATACAGATTTCAGTAAAGCCTTTGATAAGGTGGACCATCGTATTTTGTTGCATAAGCTTTCTCGCTGCGGTTTCGCTACAAATCTACTATCATGGTGTGAATCTTACCTCAAAGGACGTTCTTCACGGGTGGTGCTTAATGGTTTCAGCTCAGAACCGTTTAGCGTAAAGTCCGGAGTACCCCAGGGATCACACATTGGCCCCATATTTTTTAATATTTTCATTAATGATATTGTGACCTCCTTTAAACATTCAAAAATATACCTTTATGCTGATGATTTAAAAATAATGAAAACTATTAAGAATGCCAAAGATGCAGCATTGCTGCAGGAGGATTTGGATGGATTATCAGAGTGGTGTTCGAGTAACCTTATGACACTTAACATTGGTAAATGCTGTCACATGAGGTTCACAAGAAAAAAATCTAAAACTAATACTTCGTATAAAATAAATAACATCACTCTCGAACAGGTAACTGTCATTAAAGACCTCGGGGTCTTTTTAGATACCAAGCTTCAATTTAATGTACACATCGACAAAATAGTCACCAAAGGTTTCAGGCTCCTTGGTTTCGTACTTAGAAATACGAAAGACTTTAAAAATCCTGCTGCCGTTATAAAGATATATAATAGTCTAGTCAGATCTGTACTCGAATATTGTAGTATTATATGGTCTCCTCAATATGATGTTCATGTTAAACGGCTTGAGAGCGTGCAAAAGAGGTTTCTATGGCACCTGAGCTTTCGAAACTTCCTCGCGAAGACTTTAACATCATATGAGAGCCGACTTGAATATTTTAAAATTGAAAGTCTCAGGGATAGACGACTTCTTTTCGATGGCATGTTTTTATACAAACTGTTGAGCGGTAGCCTGGATTGTTCTTGTCTGCTCGAGCTAATTGATTTTAATGCACCGAGGAAATTGTCACGTGTCAGTAGGTTTAACATGTTTGTACCCAAAGTAGCAAGGAGCAATCTAGGCTCCCATTCCACATTAAACAGGATCCAGAAATACTATAACCTTCTTTCTCGGAACAATAAAGTAGGAGAGTTGGACATATTCAACCTTAGTGCACGTAAATACAAGTCTAACTTCAAAATCATTAGCAGAAAGGTAAACCCCCTGTAATCAGTGTTTCAATATTAACGTTAAAAAAAATATAAACTTAAGATATCATAACTATAACTGTTAGTCCACATTGCATGCCGTGGCTGTCTGTAATTAAAAACTATACTTAATTTAATGTCAACGCTACTGTTTAATATTTTTGTTAGTATGTGTTTTTGTTGGCTGCCCTTAAAATAAATAAATAAATAAATAAATAAATATGTCAGAGCTTCGGGCCCAGCTTATCAATACGGTCTTGTCTTGAAGTGCAAATACTGACTCATTTATTTAAAATCGATTCCTTTCCTTCCACTCCTGAATACTTTCGTTCCTATTTCTAAGATCTTCCCACTACCAATCAGACACAGCGTTCTTGCATCTCGCACCCATTTTTGTCATAACTCTTTCACTGATAAAGCCACTTGCCTGTGGAATAAGTTACAGCCAAGCATTCGCGAAATACTATATACCCCACTGCTTGTACTACACATTCAAAAATAATTTCAAGTCGCATTTAATTTTTCAACAGTAGTGAGCATCGATCACATTTTCATAATGAGCTTTGTATTGTTAATGTTATATATTTATATATTTATGATTATATATTTGTATCTAGATTTAAATAAAATTATTATACAGTAGTAGTGTAAATTGATATACGTATGTTAAGCACATACTCAATTAGTTACCACGCAAATTCCGTCTTGACATTAATTGTTGGTTAGCTGGCTAAAGATAAGCCCACCTTTGTATGTGTCTTATTTGTTTAATTTACTCTTGTGTTTATGTGTACAACAAAGGATATAATAGATTCTTTAAAATAGTTGGAATGTCTCAATTTCGTTACTTCATTAAATGTGCAAATATTCGTACTGAAACAAATAGCTATACTATTTGTTTCAGTACGAATATTTGTAAGCTTATTTTTAAACTACGTATTTTAAATCAGATTTTATAATCTTTCTTTGAAATTTATGACGATAGTGTCAAATACCTCTACTTAATGAAATTGAAAAAAAAGCTATAATTTGTAAATATTTTAGATTTGAATGAATCTCCAAACACTAGAAAATATAATAAAAGTCATGACAATGTTTCTATTGTGTCTAAAATCAGAGAATTAATAAGAAGAGATTTAATACTCTCCACTCAATTCATTCGTTGAATGGTTCTATCAATGTCTCTTTTTTCAGTGTTACCAAAATTTATTCCTTCCAAATCTATTTTCGCAGTCCATAACAAACGAAGTTCGAATTTTTTAATTAAAACAGAACTGGGGCGATTTTTGTGGCACCTCAATCGTTATTAAAAACTGGACAGAAATAAATAACTTTTAATAATGCCTTTGCAACGATTTTCACTAAAGTATTGTTTGAAGTCCTACTTTTTACGGAGTATTGTTAAAAAACATTTGTAAAATTTTTAATTAAAGAAGATTCAGAGAAGTTTTTCCTTTTAAATAAGAACATAATTAGCCAATAAAATTATATATTTAATCTTAGGACCTAATAGTGCTTTCAAATCGTGAAAGAATGATTGTACCTATTGGATTAAGAATTAATTAAGGTATATTTTCTAGGTACTTTGTTTAATAAAATTATCCATTGGTCTATAAAGAAATTTAAATGTGACACAAGCATGACAAATTACTGGGGCATGACATAAGCTATCAGAGATAATAACGGTGCATCGCGCTCCAATGTCAACACTCGTAAATTATAATACACAGAGGAGAGCGAGTGTTTCGAGAAGTTTCTTCATTAAAACGGGCTCAAGACTTGCCCGGGCGCACTACCGGAAGGATAAGGATGGAGAACATATGATCTATACTTTGTCTCTAATTCGAAGATTGTTGTGGCTTTGACCAACTAGGCGTATGCTTATTCTAAATTTAAAATTATAATATTACGTACAAACACTGTTGATCGTGGGAGGGCAATTTTATGATAGAAAATATAATAACAGCAAAAAGTCAAAATATATAGAAAAGTTAAGTAAAGAAAAGTATCAAAAGGCTTTTCATGTACTTTCGTACAGAACGGTCGATGAAAACTTTCGAAATACTCGTAAATGTCTACGAACTGCATTCAAATAAATTTGGTTTGAGATTTTCGTTATCCTGTATGACACAGATCAGTCTCCATTCATAAGAGGGGATAAGAAAGAATCTTTGAAGCTTTGATTTTATCTTATATTTGGGTTGGTACTACTAATATTTTAACCAACTTAAAAAAGGAGGAGTTTTTAATTTGATTGCACTTTTGTGTGTATCTCATAACTTATTACTGGGAGTACCGATTTTGATGATTCCTTTATCTTATATTCGAAAGCTTGTGCTTGTCATGTAGTTATTTATTGTAGCCATTGAAATTTGAGGGAGATATGGCGAATAGTTTTTGTGGTATCTCTAATAATGCATTTTTAATCAACTTCGACTAGATTAATGATGTTATAATATTATAACTTTTTAAAGTAAAAACAATAAAAGAGGGTTTGGAAGAGCGTAGTAGTATTTCGAGGTTGTCATTTCCTAGTATGATGATGTTTTGATGAAGATATTCAATGAAATACAACTGAATTCTTCAAAGAATGTGCGAAAACAGATGCGAATCGTAGGTATTACACATGTTGAAAGATAAAAATAAACTAGAAGCTTTTGAGATGTGGTGTTGGAGGATGATAGAAATGACTGTTTACACGGAATCCATGAGTAATGAGAATGTGCTCAAAGAGTTAGTGAAAGATTTTTGATTTCAATTATAGAGAAATAGGAGAGGGAAAATGGTAGTTGCCTGGTTCGATAAGTCTTATTTCATTAAAGGTGAAAACCTTGGCCAAAGATAACAAATGCTGGCATTTACTCCACCGACAAAGACACGAAGTATAAGACAGCTTACTTTGTAGAATGGTCAGTCGAGCTTATTTAGAAAGAACTAGGTCAGGAATCGAGGAGTCTTTGATATTGTCAATATAATACTATTTCTTGATTTTACCGGGTAAGTTTCCAATATGCTACGAGCATTAGTAACGATAATCGATTCCCTTTAGGTCGATTGTATAAAAAAATTGTTCCGTTTCTTAGTTCATCCCATTAAAAAAGTACAAGTGTTATAAATTATCAACGTCTTATTTTTCGACGAAATAACAAGACAGGTATAATAGGATATTTTGTTCAAATTGTTTTATCG
Source organism: Acentria ephemerella (assembly GCA_943193645.1). NCBI lineage: Eukaryota > Metazoa > Arthropoda > Insecta > Lepidoptera > Crambidae > Acentria > Acentria ephemerella. The sequence continues at coordinate 3,072,603 of OW971887.1, forward strand.
ATGAGAAGGGTAAGAAAGGTCTGTCAATTATTTACCAAATCTTTGGGTTTACAGATTGTGATAACCACTTATCACCAGGTTATCTGTTCTGACAGGTCAGTAACATAAAAAATATTTTTTCTAGAAGGACAGGACGTAATGAAAATAAGAATAATATTTCTCTCCCTCACACCTATTATCTAGTCCAAAGTAAGCATAATTAAGAGCTTGTGTTATGAATGTTAGTTAAAGGAGAGATATATATAGTATTATGTATATCAATATCAGAAATATACTACAGGGTTCATGAATATTTGTACTCATCTGCCCCTGCCGGGATTCTAGCCCATGATCTCTAGCTAAGCAGACAGGGGTAGTAACCACTCGACCAGATTTGATTTTGGCATGATTAGGTTTTGATTTCAAAAACGACTAGGTGTTAGACCTCCTTGCTTTTTAACGTCTGGGTGTATACCGTCGCCTTTTCTTCACCGTGAAGTACATAGTTCGCTGTGTTTCGGTGTAAAGGGTAAAGATAACTAGAAATAAATAAAGGGCATGCGAGTAATTAACACTTCGGAATATCAATGATGACGTCATTTAACGTTTTTAAATAATATAAATGACTGAAGCTTTTTTGCCTTTTAACGCACATCACAAAAAATGCCGATTAAAGTAAGTAAAAATTGTCCAAGTATTAACTTCTTTAACGTATCTAAATGTCATTATCCCTTTATATTGAATTGGAATGAAAGAGATGCGAATAAATTCATTTAATTTAGTCCGTGCATCGTTATATCTCTACGATGTTGTAAATTGAGTTTAGTTAAATAAAATAAGTTTAGTAAAATAAAATAAAAAATAAAATTTTTGAAACCCCGTTGAGTTTGTTTACGTTTCAAAAGTAAGATTTAATGCAAGGTATTGTTGTTTGTGTTAGACACATCTCGTACCTACACCAATAATGTGCATTTATTTAGTTACTTTTATAACGCGCGGTGGTTGACCGACAGCTGTCGAGGGATTTTTAAATGCCCGAATTTATTTACATTATTAATGATTTTTGCTAAAATATTACCTGCTTTAAATTTATTAAACGACTTCAAAAATGGAGGAGGTTCTCTAATCGTGGTAATATTTACCACATATTGATAAAGGTTTTGGATATATTACATAAGTACCTGAAATGTCTCTGTGTATACTTAAAAAAAAAAACTATAATTTATACATCAACAGGCTGTTTTACATGGGAAATACAAATGAAGAACTTGAGCCATAACACTACCTCGCTGGCCCAATGGACCCCCATGTTGGGTGTAAAAGGTTACCATAGTAACCGGGGCCAACGGCTTAACGTATCTTCCACAGCACGGAAGAACTCGATTTAACAAATTTTATATCTTTTAATATACTCATATAGGGACCAACTATGGCTGAAGTTGCTTTATTTAATAATCGAATCCAGAGCGCTCGAACCCCTACTCCAAACAGCTCTTCAAACTGTAGTTTACATACTAGATATTTCAAAGTACTCCACTTTGAATAAATCTGACAGTCAGTAGGTGAGTCTCTCTTAGGTACAGGTAAATTATAGGTACAGTGATGTTTATTTTAAGCCGTCAGTAATTTAAATCTCTTTATAGAACTTTGAACAAAACTTTTATATAAAATACGTTTACAGTCGTTAATCGAGTTTATTATTTTCACAGATCTAATTTAATATTACGGGTAATCTGTAGATTAGACCCTCAGAATTATCTGAGGGTCATATCCCCCCTGGGCATGACACGATATTAATCGTAGTATATTGTTACATAGAATTATAAAATTAAAGGCGCCCTGCTACAGTACGAAACAACATATTATTAATAGTTTGATGACATCATTTCATTTTAGACGGGCTAATCAGATATTTCAGTCTCCAAAGGTCTCAAAGTAAATCATAATTACACTTTGATCTTGTTATTATTTAAATAGTCCTTTCAATGTCTAAGTTCGAATGTGTTCGAAGTTCAAATTAACCTTTTGATCGATACGAAACCTATACATGTTTTCCGTAAACAAAGCTTTCCTATTTGGGTGATTTTTCTCATTACCTGCGCAAATTGCGGGGGTTACCACGGACCGGTGATTGCATACATGGTTAACGAACCCTAACAACGCATTATCACTTGGGAACGAAATTATTGCAGGCAATGAAACGATTTTGCTGGTCGAATGGCGATTTTGGTAACAGAAGGTTGTTTTGATACTTAAGATGATTTGCTTAAATCGATTTTTAAAGTATAATTGGGACTTTATTATAACATATTAAAGTCGGGAAATGTTTTAAAAGTCACTTGCTTCAATTGCTTATGATATATTTTTATTGAATAACAAAATGTAATAATTGTAAGCAATCGTATGAAGTGATATCTGGTCATTTTAGTTTGACATATTTTAAATAAACAGCAAGATGGCTGCAAAATTTTAATTCGATTATTATAAAATTACATTTGAAAAAAGGTCGTGGAGTAAAATAAAGAAAGTGTAGACGATAAAACTGTCGTTCTACGAGGTAAAGCGTGGTTTTAGAATTAATATGTAGCCATCAGCTACAGGCCGCCATGACAGTGACGTATGGGCGGACATGTTGAACAATGACCGCCACACCTAGGTAACGTGTTACTGAAAACGCATAATTTTCATCATTATATAGCAATTTATTTTATGAAGGTTTTGTACATTGAACATGTTAGTAGTAACTTGTAGATTTTCCCTACCACTATTTTTAAATAAAAACTACACTAAGAAATTAAAGTCAAACTAGTTTTTTAAAAGGAGGAAAAAATCGAGAAAATAAAAGTTTGATTGCTAGATTACTCTAGCTTACGCTAGCATTTTTTTCAGTTCCTAGGTTCGTTGGTTCCTTTACGACTGAATTGAATTTAAAGTGTTAGACCAAACCTTTTTTATAATATAACTTTATAATATACAACACCCTGGCTGCATAGTTTATGACATATATTTTTTCTAATAATATTGTATTATATTTTTATGTCACATTCTTTTTAGCTTGTCGAATTATATCACTGCGATCTATACTATTGGAATTACATATCTCACGCCGTATCTGTCCTTAGCCAATTTAATGCACATTATGGGGAGGTACACTGGAGAGCTGCTAAACGGGTACTCAGGTATCTTAAGGCAACTAAAACCAAAGAGCTCAAATACACAAAGTCGACAAGCGATATTGTGGGATATGCTGATGCAGACTATGGGTCTAACCTCGTAGACCGCAGATCCTACACTGGCTTTGTGTTTATGCTCAGTGGCTCAGCCATATCCTGGGAATCACGTAAGCAACGCACTGTCGCACTTTCTACCACCGAAGCAGAATATATGGCACTCAGCGAAGCTTGCAAAGAGGCCATATATCTGAAATATTTGGTAAAGGATATTTTTCAATACAGCAAACCAATTACGCTGTACTGCGACAATCAAAGCGCACTTCAACTCACCAAAAACAACACTCATCATTCGCGCACCAAACACATTGACGTTAGGCATCATTTCATTCGAAATTCTATCACCAGTAATGAAATAATTGCTGAGTACATTCCTACTGGTAATATGATCGCCGATGTCCTTACTAAGAGTTTACCAAATATTAAACATGTAAAATTTGTAAAATGTTTAGGTTTAGTTTAAACTTACTCTAGGACGCGGACGTTTTATTTTTGAGTGATTTGAGTTGTGTATAAATAGTGTTAAAGTGTGTGTTTATATAGATGTAAGTTTTGTGGTTGTTAGTGTACTTTTGATAATGCATTTACTGTATATAGTGGTGTATATATACAGGGTGTTTATATTACGGGGAGGTGTTAGACCAAACCTTTTTTATAATATAACTTTATAATATACAACACCCTGGCTGCATAGTTTATGACATATATTTTTTCTAATAATATTGTATTATATTTTTATGTCACATTCTTTTTAGCTTGTCGAATTATATCACTGCGATCTATACTATTGGAATTTTCATTCCTTATTTTAGAATAAAGCTAGTACGATTATAGCTAAAGGTGTTACATTTTTAAAACTTACCTAGTTCATTTGTATTTGTACTTCTTCTCCTGAATATTTTAGTTCCCGTTTCCAAAAATCTCCACTCCCGATCGGTCACAGCGTTCTTGCATCGCAAGAAATCTCGTTTGTCCCGCAAATCGCACCCATTTTTGTCATAACTCTTTCACTGCCAAAGCCACTCGCCTGTGGAATAAGTTCCCGGCAAACGTTCGCGAAAGCCCCACTTACACATTCATAAATTATTTGAAGGCGCATTTAATTTTTCAACAAACGTAAGCTTCGCTCAATATCATAATGACCTTTGTTTTTTTTTATTTTACATATGATTATAATTTGTATAATGATTTAAATAAAATAATGTTAAACAGTAGTAGTGTAAATTGATACACGTATGTTAAGACCTCCTTAGACCACAGAGAATAGTTGTCATTTTGTAAATAAAAAATAATAATATACGTCAGAAGGTCACCAGAGAAAACTATTGTTTTATTTTTTCATAGTTCAAATTATATTAAATTAATAGTTATTTAGAACAATTAGTCCACCTTTTAACATGGTCCTTTGGAGCCGGATACAATAAGGTCAGAAAAGGAGTTAAAGTTCGAACGAAATCAACATTCGATCTAGTCGTCGGAGCATTGTTGTAGACTATTATATATTGCTGAAGATGGTCTATGAAGAATAGCGTTTTAAAACAACGGAAACCATAACACATATATCACCAGCTAGTTCAGAGCCACAGTGTCTGCGATATCGGCATATTGCTTGCCGCAACATATACCGCGTCCGAAACAAGAAGCGTGACGTCATACTGGTAGTTGTATACATAACGATTGTCGTCTATGATAAGTGATTACATCTCATAGTAAGTAATATTAAAAGTAAGATTATTATAGATAGATAGATTAAATATGGATAGCCTAATAAATGTACAGAAAGATATTCTAAGAAATATAGAAAAGGGTTTAATAAATTTTAATAAAAGTTCGAAAGAAAGTTTGAGGGTTGAGTACATAGAAACGAAAATAGAGATTTTAGATAGGAGTTGGATATTGTTCAATAACTATAATACTGAATTGTATCAAACGTTTCAAGCTTCTGAATTAGAGTCGTCTGTTTATGTGATTGATGAGATCTACGATAAAACTGAAAATGCATATTTACTGTATAAGTCTTGTATGAAGGCAGAGCTGAATAAATTATTTCCGGCATGCAATTCACCAAAGAAAGGTGGTGAGGCGTCCTCCTGCACTTTTGTCAAATTACCTGAAATCTCTATTCCTATCTTTTCTGGTCAATATTCAGAATGGCCAACCTTTAGAAGTTTATTTATATCACTTATTCATAAAAATAATTCATTAGATAATGTACAAAAACTACATTATTTAAAAAGTCATATAACGGGTGAAGCAGAGCAACTCTTAAGGTATACTCCTATTACTGAGGCTAATTATAATCAATGTTGGGAATTGTTAGAGAATAGTTATAACAATAAGCGGTATCTGGCCAATTGTATTTTGAAAAGATTGTTCAGTCAGAAACGCATGAGTTTTGAATCTTCTTTGGCTTTAAAACAACTATTAGATAACACTATTGATTGTTTGAATGCATTAAATAACCTGGATGTCGATGTTAGTACATGGGACATTATGATTGTACATATAGTTAGTTTTAAATTTGACATGGAAACGCGTAAACAATGGGAGATAGCTCTTGCAAGTTGCGACACAAATGAATTACCGAATTTAGAACAGTTCAAAACTTTTATAGAACGACGTTTTAGAGCATTAGAATGTATAGAATATAAGCAACCATCAGTGCACGAAACGAGTAATTCTGGTATTAGAACAAAGGCATTTTTATCAACTAATTCAGCAAAGTTTAGTATTAAGTGTGAATATTGCTCAGAGATTCACAAACTGTGTTTTTGTAAACAGTTTTCGGGTTTAACCCATGCAAAGAGACGTGATTTTGTTGTGAAAAACAAAATTTGTTTCAATTGTCTGGGCAGTAACCATACTATACATAGTTGCAGGAAGATCACTAATTGTAATATTTGTAATGGTAGGCATCATTCATTACTTCATACCGACTCAACTTTAAAGGGTACCATGGATAATTCTATCGTTAGGTCTAGGAATTACTATGATAAATCTACGTCAGAAACTGATCCTATTGTATCATGTGTATCAGCTGGCAATATTAAGACGGCAAGTGAAGTTTTACTACCAACTGCTACAATAAATGTCAAAGCTAATGATGGTAGTTGTCAGGCAGTGCGAGCTTTATTGGACCAGGGTTCACAGGCTTGTTTTATTACTGAAAAGTCAGTAGAACTCTTGGGATTAAAGAAAATACCCACTCAACGATTTATATATGGATTAGCTTCAAATAAGTCTGTCTTATCGAGATATTTTGTTAATTTCTGTATACATTCGAGAATCGATCCTAATTTCAAGTTACGTATCAAAGCTCATGTCCTAAACAATATTACGTCTTACGTACCCGAGTCTAACAAATATTTAATTAATTGGGATGGTATGAATAACGTACATTTAGCGAATCCCGCGTGTTGTTCGACTAACAAAATTGACATTTTGTTAGGAGCAGAAGTGTATCCATTTATATTGCGCGAGGGTGTAAAAACTAATCCGTCAAACACATTGGTAGCTCAGAATACCACGTTAGGTTGGATTATATCAGGTACTCCTGATATATGTTGTCAATAATAGTGCATATAAAGAGATAAAGTTTAAAGTTTAATACCAAATCAACGCATTAATGTGTGTTCTCTGATATTGTGAATGTTAGGTAATATGTAAATATACTGTAGCTAGTGATAATTAATTTGTCAATGAAAATATTTGTTATTTTTCTTTATTCAATTTAAGTACAACTTGAAATATTGAGAACTTGTATTGTATCTTATTTAGTGATTAAGTTAAGGCCAAGCGTTATAAAGTTTAGTACATGTGATTTCAGTAGCAAACCGAAATGAAAAGGATATTAGTTTTATGTTGTATTGTTTTTAAGTTAAGGACATTTCACAAATTGTCCTTGGTGGGCGGCATGTTAAGACCTCCTTAGACCACAGAGAATAGTTGTCATTTTGTAAATAAAAAATAATAATATACGTCAGAAGGTCACCAGAGAAAACTATTGTTTTATTTTTTCATAGTTCAAATTATATTAAATTAATAGTTATTTAGAACAATTAGTCCACCTTTTAACAACGTATGTACTCACCCAATTAGTCACCACGCAAATGCCGTCTCGAGATCTCATGCTAACATAAGCCCACTATTTAATGTTATTTCTTGTTAATTTTACTGTTAAGTTTTATATGTATAATAAAGTATAAAATAATAATAATATAACAGTCAAAGTTAAAATATTATAAAGGAAACGTTATCTTTCCACGATTTTTTCATGTTTTTTTATAAGAATAAATACAAGTTTATTTTTCCTCTTTTGTACTCTATTTAATTGTGCTACAGTTTCAATAAATACAAATTAATCGTAATAATAAAGACAGATTGATAATTGATATTAATTTTATATAAACTAAGCGAACCAACCATCTATTTGGTTACTCCGCACACAACCACGTCAATATTTTATAAGCTTTTTAAAAGATTACACTTTTAATTTATATGTACTTCTTGCTAAAGGCGACTATTGATACAGTCTCATTTTCACGCTACGATAATGTACACATACTCTTTACCAGAAATTAACGCAGAAAAACTACGTGTCAAATACAGACTCGATTTTCCTTCACTTCTATACCAAATCAATTATGTATACGTTGTTTAATTTTCCGTTTAGTTCACTGTAAGCCCACAAATTTCGTGGCTTAAACAAAGGACATTTAGGTCAGAGCTCTATTTCTTGAATCAACTGGTAGCTATATAAATCTGTGTATTGGGAATTAGGGAACGAATGTCAAACGGAGGCTCACAACACCCCTATATTAAGGTAAACCACTTTAACAACGCACATTTGGAAATTACATTTATGTTCTTGTACTTAAAGTTTATATTTCGATGCGTTTTTAGTACAGTGTTTCACATGACATGACATGTTTGTAGAGTTTAAGAAAATTATGTTCACTAAATGTGATTAGGAGTCGGATTACGTTGTTTTTTGCGTTTCAACGTTAACAAGATATTTTAGTTATAATATTGTTAAGGACAGTCGCCTCTAAAATATGTATTCAATGTATAAAATGCCTTCAAAAATATTTGTTTAAATTTATTGCAAATACAATACAGTCTATATTTTTCACTTTTGATTATATTAACTTTTACAATAATCGATGGGATTTGAAATAATTTTACCCTTTTCTCTCTCTGATCGTAGATCTCAGCTCTTCCAGCGCTTCAACACATAAAAATTGTATAAAAATCAACAAAGAATCAAACCAAACCAAGACAAGACATGACAAGACAGTATGAACAAAATTATGCAAAAATAATCAAAAGTACGTCAAAACTCTACGGGAATATACGTTCCTGTCGGAATATGTAATGGGATCTTTGTTATTGTCATTGATTTGGTCCTCCGATTTGGAATACTTTAAAATTGTTAAAAATACAAAAGAGGAAATTTTTAGAATTTAATTTTTTAAATTTTTAGAATTTTATTAAATCGATGATATAGGTTCTTATATGTAGACGAAAAATTCTAAAAATATTCGATTTATCGTAGAAAGAAACAAAACTATTATATTTATCGCAGCTATTCAATATGTTGAATACATATTATTGCGATATTTACTTTCGCTATAAAAATTGACATATTTTAGTCATTGGCAATAATTTATTATTATATAAATATGCCCAAATTTGCTTATGCTTTTTGTATTAATGTACAAATCTGTCATTTTATGATTTCCACATTTCGCCAATCGTGTAGTTATTCATGTTTTTAATGAACCTACTCTCAAGAATTATCAAAGTATTTAGTAAAATATTAAATACATTTACGTATTAATTAGCTATTAAAACTAGCAATATAAAGCATCTTTACGTCTTCCACAAGAATAAGAAAAGTCTAAAATATAATCTATAATATAAGAAACGTTTTTTGTACGAATAATAATATTATTTGGCTTTACTAGAAAAAATATTGCATAAATAAGATACTTTTGATTAAGCGGGGTATGCGATATTGTACTTTAAAGCTGATGTGATTGAGTTCTATAGATATATATCTTTAGGAAGTGAGCATCTCAGATAGCCGAATTGTATTTTGGGAGTCGCCTTCTAATACGATATAAAACGAATATAATATAAAGCGCCGAATCTACTGGGCGGTAGCGGGAGTGGTCTTTGAGCAGGAATTATGTTCCATTTATGAACTTAAGCCACGTGAATCACTCAGGGATTTATTTAAAGAAATTAATATATTGACTGTAGCTTCTCAATATATATATATGATAATATCTTGTATGTCCAGAAATTCGCCAGAGTTTCGCATTGCTTAAATATTAGATATAGAAATAAACTTGCTGTTCCACTCTTTAGACTTCATAAAGCAAGTCACTTATTTATGGGGTTATGTATGCACATTTATAAAAAAATCCCGCCAAATATAACTGAACTGCCTATGCACAAATTTAAAGACTACATCAAACAAAATTTAATAAAAAGGCTATTACAAAGTTTAGGAATATTTAGGCGATAAGAATGCATGGACTATTTAAAAATGCAATTTAAATAAACTTAAGATGTAATCAAACTGAATTGAAACTTAATCAAACCAGAAATGACGATACGTATCGATGTATAAAATATTGCACTGTAAAACAAAAACTTATGTTTCTAATACTAAAACATCATAACATAGGTAAGCTGTAAATGTTAAATAAATACTAAAGGCTGAGAATTTCTTGCGCCGCTTCTTCTCTGCAGCTACTAATTTGTCGAAGAGGCGGTAGGGTAAATTGGGAATATGCATACTAGTGTTAATTTTAATTCTTCCAACTGGGACAATTTGTAAATACCCGGTTAATAACCACTTAAAGTTATCACTATTACCTTTAATTGCGTTTTTTTCTGATGCATATTCCCTGTTATTACGATTTAAAAGAACTTAGTAAATGAGTCTATTTTAATAAAGATATTTTGACGTTGACTTCGATTGTTCGAGTTCTTATTGACCATGCCAAACAGAAATATATTTCGATCGCGAAATATATTTTTATTAAATATTTGATTTAACATTTAAAAAATAACCCAACACTGATTTATTATAGGGCTGATTTTCAATATTCAGATAACTTTTGACAAAAGTATAACTTTGACAAGTTGAGTGACAGATTTACAATCTAAAATATGTCAAAACGACCAAATCATTCTGTAGATAGTTGTTATAACTTTAATACCAATGCATAAAGTAGAAATTGGTCTGAGTCTGGCTTTACATAACTTAGCTGTTAATTTAGAGGAGAGAATTACCCATCGGTTTGTAATTATGGGTATTGTTTCGTGCCATACTTCAAATTGTTTGTGGCTGCTGTGGTAGGCCGTATTTACACCTACCAGCCAAACTCTTAATTTTTGACGAGTGCTAAATATGTATGTGGTCTAGCGTTATCGTGATGAAAGACCACATTCTTTCTATTAATCAATTACAGTCACTTTCTTTCAACTTTTTGCTTTAATCCCATCAGTTATTGGCAGTTATTTTATTATAAGTTTATACATACTATATTCGAAAAGACTTTTCCCCGACCACTTAGAAAAATATGAATTTTTGCAAGTTCTGCCAAATTTTGATTAGATTTTGCAATCTAATCATAGATCAGGATATATTTCAGGATTTAAGCTAATCGATATTTAAATTAATTAATTCCAAAATTAACCATACATACTACATCAGGAGTAGATAAGTAACTAATAAACGGAAGAAAAAGCATAAAAAAATATTTTTTTAATGGTGAAAATGACGGAATTAACGGAAGTATCTAGCCTTTGATTGATTGGTTTGAAATAATTTAACCAGAGGCTAAATAGAAAACTCTAGAAACGGCGTACAACAATGAAACATACATAAAAATAAAATTATGTGAATTTTGCTACGCCCGTAAATGTTACTTATTTTAGAAAATATCAAAAATATTTAACAATCCAATAATACTTTTTAATTCCTTGTCTTATGCGGGTGAGTAATAATGGGTAGGTATTTTAAAACTACAACTTGCAAGTTACGTTCTCTGTAAACGTGTGAACTATCACACGTTATCAAGGAGGACTACCTCCTTGATACAATTGAAACCGCATGCAGGTAATACAGAGTAACTACTTGAATGTACTGCGTGAATTTTGCAGCCTTTTTTATTTTATTTTATGTTAAGATTTATCTAATTATACTATGTTTTTTTGTTTCAAATTAACTTATACAACCAAGATTTACCCCGCTCCGAAGTTAATGATAATTATTTTGTTTCAAATTCCACTAAATGGTAAAAGATTGTCATTAAAGATTCTGTTACTAATAGAAAAGGGTCCCCTTCTGAACTTTTGTCCATATCATCGCAGTTCTTATCAAACGGTAAACTTGTATTTGATGCCATGCCATGATATTTTGATATCATTCGACAAGCATTGTCGCTAATTGTTCGTAATTGTCAAAGCTTCGTCTTTTATATAGATCTCGGTTATTCGTATACGTTACTGTGTTCCTGTACATAACCGATTTGAGTACGAGAAATTTCTTCATCGATATTGTTTACGTTGTATATCTAATATAGCTTGATTAAAGTGCCAGTCTTTAATTAATACTTGATAATACCGTTTGACTTTGATGTTTAATATATTTTCTATCATTGATAATATTGAATTACAAACTAATATTTGGGTATTTATTATTAAATATAAAAGGCTCTTGTAACTAAGTTACCACAAGTTACTATTATAATAACCCAATTTTACGTAAACATAATGAGTTTATGTATGATCTGGTGAATTTCTTCTGCAGAAACCAGTTCACCCGGGAGCAAACGGCGAGTTTTAATACGTAGTATCGGTAAGCATAACAGGGTAAGCCTCATTTGGGTGCCTGGACACACCGGTGTCCCAGGCAACGACGAGCTTGCAAGGAAGGGGTCCGGGGAAAACATCGTTGGGCCCGAGCCCTGCGTTGGAATCTCGTACAGTACGGTGCGAATGGCATTTAGGAAGTATGCAGAGAGGATGCAATCAGAAGAATGGGATAAGATTGCCTCTCTCGCACACTCCAAGCGATTTATGTATCCACTTGGAGGTCCGAAGAAGGCGATATGGAACTTACAACGTAACAGACTACGGGGCTTAAGTGGCGCTATTACTGGCCACTTTGGTACCAATAGCATGTTGTTCAAGATGAAACTTGTTGGATCGCCTCTATGTAGGGTCTGTGGTGAGCACACCGAACAAATGGAACACATCCTATGTAATTGTGATGCTCTTGCTAGGAAGAGAATGGGTCTCTTTGGACTGGGCTATCCCAGTCCTGAAGATATAAGGCTGCTGTCTCCGAGTGTACTTAGTAAGTACATCTTGGAGGTATTCCAGGACAGCAGTCAGTAGGATTAGGGAAGCACAAAAGATCCCATTGGGTCGACGTGCACCGGGAGTAAATCCTGACCCTACATAAAGATAAGATAAGATACGTAGTACCAATGCCACAATGATCAGGCGCTGCGAGAGCTTAACATCCGCCCGTTACTAAGCCAGCGGCAGGAGAGCTTGTTATATATCGGATGTAACATACGAGCCACGTCCTAAATACTCTCACTCATTTGTATTGTAAAGGTACTTAGCGGTAAATCCTTGAACTCGCAGTTATATTGCGAAAATTAAAAAATTGGGATATAGCTTTAAAATCAGGGTTGCCCTTTACGTTATGACAGACAACACGCGGGAAGTGATTGTTTTTCTAGAGATGGACGGTAATTTTTTAATTTTTGAGTAATTATGAAGCTACTAATATTAGTATAGTATGATTAGTTACTGTTTTGAGAGATTTACGGCTGAACATTGGAACACTACTTAAATTTAAAGTATTCTAAAGAATACTTAAACTTTTATAAAACTTACTGATCATATTTTCGTTTCATCTTTCGGACGTTAATGGTTATTCTTAATAATATAAATGGCTTTTTCTCAGTAATCACTCAGTTGATTAATGACTTTACTTACTTTGATTAAAAATGAAATAAATTGATTACAATTAAGTACCTACCGAGGCACAAGATTTTGAACTTCAAAGCGAAAATAAAACTGGTTCAGAAAATAAGGAAAAGAAGATATTAGAAAATAATAAAGGATGAATTAAATTTTTTTACAAGGCAAAAAAACGTTTCAATAATAAGTTCTCTAAGCAAATAATTCTCTTAATACATTTAACGTGGACTACTTTGGTCAAGAAACTAACAGAATCTAAGATTAACCTACAAAAATCCAAAACCTTTTGGATTTCTAAGTAACTAACAGATATGAGTTTATGCATCGTCAGTCAAAGAGGAGATAGGACGGATGCTGTTTAATTATAGTCATCTATTTAAAACCTAAGAATAGACAAATTCGATAGATATTAATCTTGAAGGCTAGTAAAAGGAGTAAATAAAGCTCTAGACCCCTACTGTGAGTTTCATTCGATTTGAACCGCCTCGATCGTGTTTATCATCAGCCGCCATATTGTATGCAAACGACAGCAGCGCCTCTTTTGTGAAGTATTGGAACTTTTTGTATATCGTCGGGGATAGTGCAAATCCGAGAATCTACTATGGGTAATGTATCTGCTTTAAATCGAGTCTCACTAGGTGAGGTTTTTATTTTTAAGTCTTAATCTTTTATGATAGATAATATTGCTAGATACGCTGAATTTTCCAATTCTAGTTACGTGGATTTGCACTTTCCTCGATGATATGCTATAATCAGCTATTAAACATCTCGATACGATTGAAGCTTACTCTAGGGACACAGGACTAAGTATTCGTAATTGCCTTTTTTCTTTATTATTCTAAACGGGGTTGCTCGTCGCCTTCATATGGTGATTTGAAGGTGATGAGGTAGATGATAAGTAAGTATAAGGCCTAAGATGTAAGCGAACTTCACCCAGCTTCCTCTGCTACAGAGAAATCTTACCTATAACTGATGAAACACAATAAATTTGTTAACCCTATTGTTAAATACCTTGGTAGCAGATTGGTCATAGCTAGCTAAGCTAACTTAGAAGGAGCCCTACTGGTGGTTGGCCAAGTTAGATATTTGCTGCTTGGTGGCAGCAGCAAATATCTCATTAGAAATTGAATCCTAGACTTTCAAATGTAGTTGGTCTCAGCCACTACCGCAGAAACTGTCACTGTCTACTTTACATTCATATTTGAAAGATTACAAATTTTAGATATTCTGAATTCAGATTTTGACTTTTAAATAACAGAAAGATAGTAAATACTATAAAACACTTAATACTATTAAAGCTCTTCTTGAAATACTCGTATTTTTCCTCGGATGTGCGAAAATTTTAAAAGAGATACTGTGAGAAAAGTGTACAATTTAGAAATTAGCGGCGAGTGGTAAACGGCGCCGCTCTCCAACTTCTTAAACTTCAGCCAATTTTAACTTGATTTAAGGTTAAACTAGCCATAGACTGTGCTGGAACTGTGAGTTAAAAAAATTTTGGGCAATTTTTATGGGTAGGATTTGGTACTACAATGTAAACACAACGCCGACACGTGACATTGAAACGTTACAACGTTAAAACGTTACGTTATGCGAAGCCGAATCACGCTTAGAAAGTTTACAAGTAACATCAGTATATATACAAAGTCGGGCTGCAGTCCCCAAACGAATACAGCTCGGTGGAAGATCTTCCCTGTTCGCTGATAATTCGGCAAACACAGCCACATCCCAAATCATTACTTTAACGATTTCTCATAATATGATATCAAATTCTTATTGTGTTTTTCAGCTTTTTTTAAGATTTTCCTTTTTATTTTACTTTTAAAATATCACTTGTAGCAAACTAGAAAAGAAACGAATGACAGTTATTTTCAGCTAATTTCAGATACATGTAAACAAAAGAAGTCTAATCATCGAAAAAAGATCTTTTTGTAAATGGACGATTTTTTATTAGCGAGACACAAACAGCAACTCGGGCCAACCAGCGTGAAGGGTTGCTTACCGAACCTAAAAAAAAATCTGTCTTACACTTTACTTTTTACTGTCGCTTCCTATCTTGCGACTGTGTTCAATTCCGATACTATTGGTACAAATCAGAGCGTGGGGTTTCACTCCGATCCGTACAGGGACGTGCCTTGCTCAAGGAATTGTTCAAATATACCATTTAGTTTTAGTTTTTCTTTTGAATTTGTGGTACACGAACCAGAAGTTTCTATACTTTCACTTTGTCTTGTATGCCAGTTTCTTAGTTAAGATCTATAATAATGAAATTCATATAATTCGTGCCGTATTGAAAAACAATAAATTAAATTATTTTGTATAAAATTTTTTTATATTTATGTTTGAAACGAAATATAAGATAAGAATAAAATAAATGAATATTTTTACTATAGAAATAAATCATACTATATAAAAATAGTGAGTTCATAACTAAAATTTCTGTTAAATTCATAATAAGTATCATTTTAAGAGATTTATTACTATAATCGTAGTTACCTTCGTTACTTTTGTGGCAGCTCTTTAGAGTTCACTACTTAGCCCGGTTAATTCCAGAAATTTCGTGATCTTATGTTTAGCGTATGCTCAGGAGTCGAGAAAGAGGTGACGTATGATTGGTTTGTTTAGATTCTGTAAAATTGTGATTCTGTGAGTGTTTTGGGATTTAAATAAAACTAGTAGGGACAACATAACAGGCTTTAAGTACAAATAAACATCAAATATTAATTATAATACAATATTCATCTAATTATTTGGTAATTAGCTCAAGAATTCTGATATACATACAGTTTTACAGAAACAGACTCCGGCCCTATGAAACAATTGCTACGACAAAAATCTCTCTCCTTGAGAACTCAATACAAATGTTGATTCGAAGCAACAATTAAACCAGTCAAGGTAAAATTGCTTCCTTTTTATACCGTTTTTCATTAACCGAAATTGCCGTAAAAGTTTTTATTGACAGTGCTTTAAAGCTGAAAATTGTGCGGCAGACTTGATTAGAATCACCTTTATTACTTTGGTGTTAAACAATGGCACAATAAATACTATGAAATAGCAGATATAACTGTTACGGATATATTTAACAAATAAATTACTTTCGATTGCTGTAAATCGGAATGTCGTGGTCAAATAAGATAACTTGATCTATAGAGGTTGATGAGTTTTTTGTTCAACAAATGCAAATCTTAATCTAAAGTTAATACATAATTCGAAATATTTACCTAAGTATAAAGCTGTCATTTATTTCATAGTTATTTCGAAACACTTTTAATAGATGGTATTCCTGTCATACAGAAATATTACTTATTTACATTATTAGCGAGACTTTTTTTTATTTGTAAACAGATAAAAACTATACTTTAGATAATATTTTATGCACAGGTAGATATAGTATAAATTATTGTCGCTTTTAATAACTTACTCTACTACCGACTAACTTGTCTATGCCTGTGGGCCAAAATAAACAGTAGTCATTAACTAAGCTCAAATTTGAATCTGGAAACTTTACGAATTTGAATTTTACGGCTGGAGGTCTATTGTCTATAGCGATTGTCGGCGGAAACTTTCATTGGCCTCGTAATCACTTTGAAATGGTGCCTATTTCAATTAGCACACGATTCGGTAAAATTAATAAAAACTTTATCGAGAACATTTGGACAACAGACATAGACGCTGCTGTTACATTATTTTTTTTATCAACGAAAATGCTTCATCTATTTTTCCTTATGACAATGCTGTCTTATAATTCAAGTAAAAACAAATCCAAATACCGCAATTGCGTAGTTACATCACTATACATTTTGATTTAACATTATGTATTAATGAATTTGAAAAAATAAAACAATTTAATGGAAACTTAAATTTTTACCACATAATGCTAATTTTTTATTTTTTATTTTTTTACACGATTTTATTCCATTTAGCACGATTTGAAATTATATAATATTCAATTTTCAAACCGTGTTATATCAAAACCGTGTACAAAAAGACCGTGTAAAAACAGACTTAGGTGTATTGTTCTCAGAAAAGTCGCAATCAGTTAATATTTAAAAGTCTTAGATCCAGCGCTCCCACGATCAACAGACTAGGCGGAGTTGAGGAGCAGCTGTATAAGCGACACGCCGTAACTATTAATCACCTATCAGTCATAGTATTTAACAGGGGATTTACAATAAACCGGACTTACCTATGCTGTTGATATTTCATTTTTGCATTTACGCCCACAAGCGCATTCAGTTCTATCCTGACCGTCCTCTCTCTGCTACCCGCCAAGTACCTCTTTTCTTTCTGTTCTCTGCCTTTCATCGACAATCATCAATTATTCGCAATATTGTCATTTTAACAGGCAAAGGGGGAAAGTATCTAAGATAATAGAAAAACTCACTTTTATTTAATATTATTACTTTATTAATAGTTTATTTAAGTAATTTTTATGGTGACAGGAACATTCAGATCAAGCGAGGCACTACACTTCATTTAGTCGTTTTACTCATCTCATCAAATGTCATATTTGTACTAGAATTTCAAACGTATTGCCGAATTTTAGTAGGTACGCCTCGCTTTATTTAAAGTGGGACGTTATAACGTCCCACTTTAAATAAAGCCTAAAGAGTAGCCTATATATAGGCTACTCTTACAAACTCTTTTTCAAGTTGTATCTATGTACAGTTAACACTAGGCAGTAAGCTCATATATACTAGAGTCACGGCGGGGGCGATGTGCAGGCTCAGGAGGGGCGCTCTAGTGTGCCGTGGGCCACGACTCCATTGCCATTTTGTCAGCTATATTTCCTTCTTCAGAAAAGTTAAATGAATTGAATGTGAAGAAACCATTGCCTCCTGCGCCTCGATTCAACCTAGAGACCAAACATCGATCGTTCTGCTACGCCGCGCCACCGTCACTGCGACGTCACCTCTACTTAACAGCAAACGAAACATCTTAAGATGCCGAAATAGAGGTCATTAATCTTATTACATGAAATTACTTTAAGACTAAAAAACAGTATCTAAAGTCACTTATTAAAGTTGGAATTCACACCTGCCAAGTGTAGAATATAAATATCCTGTATTTTAATGATACTGATCGAAATGGTTCATTTATCTTTATCAAATACAGCTCATTTAGTACTCGTAGCTACAATTCATCTATTACTCAGTTAGATATTTAAATTGAGAAACCATCCTTTCCGTTGATGTTACTTGTGATTTGCGGCAAAATCTAGAATCTGTACTGCTAAATTTTCTGATTAGTTGCTAAATAAGGATGCGGCGTGCCTTTTAACATTTGGTGTGGCTCCTTAATCTATACGTACAAGACGAACCTGCCCATTTTATTTCTTACTTTCGTGAAATTCCACCTCGATTAGATTATACTACCTTTTGGAAGCAATAACAACTCTGGAGACACGGACTATCGCAGGAACTTGGCAAGAGTTTTAATTAGTTACATAAATACAAATACAGCTTGTGTTTAATACAGAAACTCGTAGTAAGTGCGTAAGTCTACATACACTTGTTTTCTTACAACTCTCGCTATATATGGTGTCAACAATGTATAGTCTGTTTTGGCGTGGGATGTGTTCTTGCTATTTCATAACAAAAATACTGGAATATCAAGTTTTACTGCATAACGGTTTTGTTAAGATACTATATCTATACCAAAAAAGGTAAAGATATCCAGTTAACAATGAGATCAAAATCTTCGAATTTCAAAGGGTGGTGTCGAATTTTATTAAAAATCCACTGATATTGGAGATTTCTCTTTCATAACCATTTTGTTTGTTATTATAAAAAGAAAATATATATGCTTTGTAATAATTCTAATCAAGCTGTTCACATTACAACGTGTTACGATCTAACTTCACTTGGTAGTTAACAGGGTTTGATCTTTAGGTAACCTAATTATAATGGTTTTTTTTCTTTGGTTGTTAGTGTGCTGACTTAATTATGCGAATAAATTACTAAATTTAAAAAAATGTTGTTCCATTGGTTTAAACAACAACCTATTTTATTACTACCTTCGTACTTGCTTCACGTATAAGTTCCTCGTTGCTAAGATGCTCTCAGAATAAGAAAAGGATGGAATTATCATCAAATTGTAACATTATAGATATGAAACTAACTTCAGTTAGTTTGCGTATAAAAATTTTGAAATAACTAATTTGATTGAAAACCTTAAATGTAAATTATGTTTAATTATTCATAATACTAGTACAGTAAATATTAATGGACTGTTTGTTGAACGTCCATTTTGGGGGGAAATATCGACCTCATATTAATTATTTAAAAGAATCTTAATGAGATTGTTTCCATAAGAAACTGGCAACCTACAACGCACGCGACTACTTCTATTGGTTTTGGTATGACGACTTGGAGCTGTATAAATTGTGGAAGCGGAGCAAGATGAAGCGAGACGTATCTATTACACAAAGCACAAAGTTACCTACAGAATGGTTCCTAAAAAACTGCCGTGACAATTAAAATTAATCTAATTTGACTTAGTAGATGGTAACAATTGTCCAATTTAAAGATTGAGAAATGATAGATGTAGCCCAGAACTGAAGTCATTTTTTATTATTCAGTTTATCCTTATAAATTTTGTAATTTTAGTGGAACTTTTAGCTTCTCTGGATTACTGGTGTTTTGTTCTATAGCACATTTTCATAGTTTTATCTAAAGACTAAACGAACAAACTTGTATCTATCTGCTTCTTTCAAATGATTTTCACTTTTTCATGCAAATCATTTATTTGATGAAAAATTCATAATATAAACTAACGGTGTTTAGAATTTAAGTGTGATACGCAATAAAATTGAGAATAGTCCACAGTGTACGAAAAGAACTATTGCTTTTTGAGATTGGGTTACTTAAGAAACATTTCCTGAATTAATTTTAATATTATAAAAGTAGCAAAAAATCTGAATACAGCAACTTGCCTGGACAAAAGACCATTGTCTCGGCAAATTGGATGGGCGCCGGAACACGGCAGTCAGCAGCCGATAGTTACGGTAGCGTACAAAGGCCACGTCTGCGGCCAGCTAACCCACCGGCTATTGACTACTTTATATTGCTTGCATTGAAAAGATATTGCTCACAAATTTAGTTTCAAACCTTCAAAAGTACCTTCTTTTGAAGCTATCTCTGTACGAGTAAGGTGGAGGAAAAGGTGACAGATCATAAAACACAAAAGACTCTCCCTCCTTGTAAGTATTTTGGTAATTTGGTTTATAATTATCTTAATGCCCCCTGAGGGCTTTAAACGGCTCCACATATGAAAAAACTTGTGAAAATGATAAACTACTCCTTTTAATCTTCAACAAAAAAGGAGGTTCTTTCAAATTGTTTCGGCGAGCACCACTTGCAACCAGATGGTTGTCCTTTGTTTATCCTTTGACCTTATAAATTTACCACTCAATATTGTGAACAAAAAAAATTTAAAACGAAAATTAAAGTAGTTTTTTAAAAATAAAGATACAATATTATTAAAGAGAATATGTGAATTGTATGTTTTTTATAAATAAAAAAACGTAAATATGACACTTGGTACATATGTATGATATGATTATTATCCAAGATAGATAGAAGACTGACTAACAGACCAATATTAATCAGAAGAAGATCCTGACAATGATTTAAATGTGTTTACTGAACAGAAGAAATTTTTCTAACAAATAAATGCTTTGGTTATAGAGATATAATACAAGAATAAATATTTAAATAAGGTTCAATGGCTAAACAAAGAGTTCTCTGAGTTTATCCATATATTAAACTTTTTTAAACATGTTTTTCAATAATGCTTACCAGGGTATATCAATATACTTATTGTTAGCGACTGGCTGGCATCCATAAAAACGTTAGCTATCACTGATAACTTCATTCAACTCGTTACGTTAATCAAATTTCTTTTAAAATATTACTAATTTCAATAAACGACAATACAGGTTGTGTCTGTGATTTTTACTTTTCTTGTTATTCGTTTAACAATAGGTAACTGAATATAAAAATTACAAAAACATCAACCACTGCTACCACAGCAGATGGATGGCGTATGGAGGAACTGGGACAAATTGATGGCGGTTTATTTAATATAAGACAAATTTTTCAAATGAGAATCCTGACGTAATGCTTGTAAACTATGTATATATATAAAAAAATCATTTATTAACATGAATAAGTAACACAACTATGCGATTACTGGTACAAGTAGGCTATCGTGTCTTATAAGCACTGCAACTAAAATTTTAGATACCTTGTAGCGCTGGGCTTATAAAAAAAAAAGAAAACATACGCATTCTAAATAAGAAGATAAGCAAGTAGTTCTTGTTTAAAGATAAACATAAAAGCAAAAATATAGATATAATGGCAATCAAGCGTGAAAATGATTAATATATATGTGTGTCTGTGTATGTAAATAACACAGTAGTGGTAAAATATTAAATGAGCCCTGCTTAAGTATTAAGAACTTTAATGATTTTTAAGCTACACAGAGCGGATGCTATCATCTTTGAGCTCAATATCAAAATTTCATTATACGTAGCCACTTTTTGTTCCAAAATTGATTACATCGGATTATTTGAAATTCAGAACTCAATTTTGTGAACATAATACTGGGTTTAGCCGTAAGTCGTCCTATAACGTGCGATCACGTCGCTCGACCTGCGGGATGCCATCCAATTTGCTTGCTATTGCGGAATGGACCCATTCCGTGGACCCAAACATTTTCCAACCCTCTCCATGGGCATTCCTACGGCTTTATAAGCCTATAAACGTCTTTGTACACAGATCTTACCCTAGTCTGACCCCTTATAGATACCATCAGATCTTTAGATCATTTATTGTTTTACTGTATTGTCCAGAATAGTGAATGAAAGTGGAATATTCAAGTTCTCTTCATTTAATATCGAAAATCTGCAATAGATTATCCATTTTGTTTTATGCTTGTGAAGTGCCCAGCTGTTTCGCACAAAAGAAGGTAGCGCATAGGTAGTGGTAAGAGTGTCCTCGAGCCACCACTGCACGGCATAGACGGGTAGGATGTCGACTTCCTACGCCCTAAGCGCAGCCGCGTACGTGGATGACTCCCACGCACGTATTGCAAGGGCCGCCACGTCTGGAATTGTCGAAGTTACTCTGGACAATCTCCATCAAGAAGGGCAATGAAATTTTAGTGGGTATTCCTAATAGTACTTTATCGAGCACTGGGCTTGCGGTACACACGCCTGCCGCTTTGCCAGTGGTGGGTAAATCCGTAACCTCGATAAATAAGTAAACAATTTGTCCCCTGGAATACCATACTAATAATACATCTAAAAAGCTATTTTTTTACCTGAAATTAAATTTATTGGGTTGGAAAAAAGCTTCAATATATTGAGTCCACTTAAAGGTAAATTGATTAAGTGAAATCAAATAACACGGTGTGCCTATAAAACAAAGTTAAACCTTCGACTGACTTATCAAGGTAGGTTCAATGTAGGGAGGCTTATTGAAATGCAGTCTGTATAAATGATTGCATCATTATCATAGAATAACGGGAGCTTTAGGAAGATAATAATAATAGAATGTTGGCTTCATGAACATTACTGGAAGTTTCTTAATAAATGTAATATTATTTTTATTCTTCGTCTTGATAAATTAACTGACGATCTGTGAAAGGTAGCAGGAAGCCGCTAAATGCGGGCAGGACTTAAGATCTTTGGGGGACTAAACCCAATAGTGATTGTCTCTCGTCTTATATGACGAATTATTCTCCTCGTTTATCAAGATTTTCTATCTTCAGTGTATTAACTCCTGCGGGGATATACGGTACAAATAGCCAAAGTAATATTCTGAAGATACAAGTTAAATAAAAGCCTGGAATTTATTACTACATGTATAATTTTTGAGCCTTTAGTTTTTATATATTGTATACAGCCGCAGGAAATGCCTTTAGCGAATGCTACACTTAACTCTAACATGGCTTGTTTCACGTTATTCTTGTACATAAACCCACTTTGTTATGCCCTGAGGCTACTAGGAAATCATCTTTCATGAATAGATAGAATACATAGGTACTTGTAAAAGGCAGTCCATAAACAAAATATACGTTGCTTCCTCAGCCTGTGGCTCAAAGATAACAGAAAATGAAATGCTGGTTGCTTCTTGCACGTCGGAATATTCATTAATCCAAATATTATTAGATGGTAGAATTTTTCATTATTGAAGTATTAGTAGTCCACAGCATATAGATAGGGCTATATTTTGATGTCAAATCTTTATAGCTTAGGCAAGGAATAATAAAGGTGCTAGTGTTCTTTATACGTCACATTTGTTATGTTATACGCTATTTAATAATAATCCAAGATATAAAATATAAAGGACATAAGTAGTAGTAACCAGGGAAAAGGTCTCTATGCTTTCTTTAAAGTATTATTATTGTCAATTATATATAATTGGCGCCTGGTTGAGTATTCAGTATATCTGTCTAGATTCCGCTAGAGGCAGATATTTGTATTTAGTATATTTTGATTTTTATGTACATATGTAGTATTAATTAAATATGATCATAATGATGCTTAATTAGAGAAAGATAATAGGTGTGAGTGAGAAATATAATGATATTATTATTATTATCAATGGAAGCTTAAGGATGTAAAGCGTCATATGGAAACGCAATTGCAGAGGCCTTAAGGATGAACGTGTAAAAGTAGGTACTTACTTAACGAGGCCATTCCATGAGGGCAAGCAGTCTTTATTGTATATGTAGGATGTGGGTTAGTCGCACTATAACTGGTATAAAATTACTTGATAATTTATATGTATAAAGTTGCGAGTCTAAAAACATAAAACTAGTAACTTCACTGTACGCATGCCAAATTTCTCAATGACATCTCTGATCACAGAGTAAAAATCACATTAATGTATAGAAACCCGAAAAAGAACTGGAAGAACAGAACCCTTCGGTTACTATTACCATAAAAGGGTAACAAAGGAAACTTTTCACTCGAGTTAAGATGTCGCAACAGTTTGAATGCATAATACTATAGTTTGAGCAAACGATGACACTGGAACACACATTAAACACGTGAATTACTTATATACATTTACATAGAACGATGCTTAGTATAAATGCTTCTCTGTTTCATTGATGTTACTTGCAAATGAGGCATTTTAAGTAACGGCATGTATATTTTGGACTTTAACCCCGCTTCAGAAAGAACAGTTTCTACGTGTTACTTATTGTTTTATGGCAATGACTTATGTCATAATTTTTTCATGAAAGTCGGGTTGACTTTGCCCTGACTTGTTCAGCTACTTATTGGTTAACTTAATTTGACATCACAAACGACGTAGGCCCTTTTTACCACGTTACCACGTCTTCTTAGCTTGCTTTCTTGTATGTCTGTCTGTATGTATGTGGCGGTCAAATCTTGTGATCCGCTTTTAGCTTGATTTATGTGTATTCACTGATCAATCTTCAAAGCCCAGAGAAAAAGTTATTTTCTTCTTTTTAGTCCAATTTGTACTCGAGAAAAACGTGGATTGATGGTAGAAAGGTACTAAGTAAGTTAGTCATTTTATAACAATAAAAATTAATATCTTTTATTACCTACATAAAAAACAATACAAAGCTACAAAAACAAAATAAAATCAATGTTTTAATGATCTGCCCATTTAATATGACTGTAAAAAAGGTTAAATAACTTAAATGAAGGTTTGCACTGCCTAGTTATGGTAGAGATATTCGAAGCTGACCACTTGACATTCCATAATATTATCATAGTATAGTGCCTAGCAACCCAGAGGGACTAGGGATTAAAGATGCATTTTGATAATCGCAGTAAAATAGCTAAATGTAAAAATGTATGAGACTTGGCATAATCTTATTAGCTACTAGGTCTAATATTAGTCTAGGCCCTCGGGGCTTTCAATAGGTAAACGAAAGCGCCGTTACCACTAAGCTATATGTAGATCGCTTTTTACCTTATTATAACGTGATTGTGTTCCGTTGGTTTCACTCACCTTCATGTCACAAAAATATTCGTAAGTGTTTAAAATATTACTTTCTCAAAAACTTTTCTAGAGTATAGGGTCCATACGTTACTATCTAAAGTTTCACTTACTCTTAGCTCGTAATTTATATTTGTCACATATTCCCACAACACAGCCACCACAGTGCGTCGCGAGCATACCACGCGCGTAATAAAACGCAATAAAAACGATTTACTGCAGCGTACAGTGGGACTGTCGAACGCCAGTATTTGCGCCCTCGCTTCAGTTCGGGAGCCCGCTGTTTTTTATACCCTATTCTATGAGAATTTTATTCGCATATAAAATGATTGTGCGGTACCGAAAGTCTAATAAATAACTTTGTTTTCAAGTGTTCAAATTCAAACGGACTTTTTCCACAGATTTCAAACAGAGTAAATTTTGTTTTATCGTTCTATAATTCACAATTTTGTCTCAAAGATACAATAATATAAGATACTTTTTATTAGTTTTCTTAACAATCAGCGATTTTTCTATTTCATGTTTTATATAAAATCCAGGCAAAAATCCAATTTCCGATCTGCCAAGAAAACTGTCCTCCGAAACTTCGGTTTAGATTAGATATTAAATGTGAAAAATTTTTGGCGAATCACCAAGAAAAACTTGAGTTGACAATTACATACTTTTCTTAAAATAATTTCTTTAAAGAAAAAACTTAGTTTTTATAACTACATCGTGGAAGTTTATTGATCAATATTATTGTCGGTCTAGCTACTCCTTTGTCCAATTTTATCAAAATTATTTATTTAACAAAACTTGTTTATATAATTTATTTACGTACATATAAGAAAAAAATAAGTTATAGAAGTTGAGGTATAAATAAGTAATTAATTATAATATAACAATTTAGTAATAGATAGTAAGTTACATTTTGAAGTCTTTAAAATATATTGCAATTTCACTATCATATAATATACCCACATACCAAAAATTTTAAATAGAATAATAAAAGTAAAGGCAGAATAAGAATTTATTATTGTCCGTCTAAATTTACAAACCATTTTACGACCATGTTTTTAATACTCTTACACGGCAATCCAATTTATTGATTTTGATTCGCGATTGTAATCAAGACATGCTAAAAATCAATTACAAAGTCGTGAAACACATTTCAATCTTCTAAGCAGCGCTGTCATTTATCCGACGACAGCTGAGTCAAGGATCGAAAATTCAATCGAGATGCTAAACGGATTTTTGAGATTTGCATCAAATATCCGATCATCGTAGTCTCGTATCCACAAGGCGCTATGCTCGCACCGCTCTTTTTTTGACTTGAGACGGATTTATTTATAATTGTCTCACAAATTAAGTAAGAATAAACTGGTTATGACTGCTTAATAAGGAGTCATTTGAATTTTCTAACCAAATAATTTCACTGGACACATTATATCCGTCAAAATTATGGAATTGTTATGGTTAGCTCATATGTGCATTAATAAATATAATAAATGTTAGTAAGAATAAAATAAAATTTATTTATTTATTAACACCAACAAGATTTACATTTTTACACAAAAAAATATAAAGAATGAGATTTGATATGAATGCAATCTTATTTATAGCTGTTACCCAATGACTATTTTGTTTAAAAATTAAGTTTAATTAAATAATTAATTAGAGTACTAATACTAATATTTCGATCATTCGATCAATTAAAATTTATAAAATAGCAAACAAACACCAATAGCAAGTTGAAAATAGAATAAAATCTGGCGTTTCAACATAAAACCATATTACAAGGCCCTATAGGTAAGCCTGCTACGGCGCAGTCACTATTTCACGTTTGCTTTGCGAGCGCGAATCGCATTCGCAAGAGTGCGGGTGCAGCAGGCGTGTTCATAAAATTCAATTTTACATCATTATTTTCGAGTGGGTGGGTATTTGAGCGCCGTTCCGCGGTTAAGGGCCTGTTTTGGAAAGGTTTTCATACAGTAAGTATAAACTTATTAATATGAAATGAATAATTGCTAAGATATCATCATCAGTTTATTGGATGTCTAAATGGAAATCAACGAAAGTTAAGCAGTGTTAATCAACAACCAATTCTTTTAACATATCTCTTTGGACTTTTGTTAGAAACTTGGAGAATATGCTTAAGGACCTACCCACCACTAACTTAGTGACACTAGGTGAGGCCAATACACACGTATTGCACTCGCCAAGTGCCTGATCAAACTCTGCGTTGTGAATTCCCCATGAAACTCCCCGATTACTCCATTGCCCTTTGCAGGGATTACCTTTGTTCAGCTGAAGATAAACCTCCTTGTAGATAGTGCTGGTTGTAATTGTGGTTTATGCAACTGTTGAATGATGAAGCTTGCTGAAGCGCGATTGTGTGTATATTTGGTAGAAGATGCAGTAACATACATTGTTTGATTTTGAAGACATTTTGATTTTTACGATTAAAAATTTTTTTGTTTATATATACTTTGATGTGTAATTACTATTTCAATCCAAGGGAACTAAGACAAACTGTATGATAGATTGGCAGATTATTTTAAATTGGTCAAAATAAATACTATAAATAAAGACTACCCGAGACAGCCTGGGTGGTCTGGTCTTCAATTGGATCGAAATTACCCAGATGTGGTGGCCTGTGCAATGTCTGTGATCTGGGCTTAAAATTTCAAAGCTACTATCTGGCGTGCAGCGAGGAAAACATGCAAGTAACTTATTTTATCTTGGGGTCCTGACAAAGGTCACAGTGCACTTCAACTCCTTACACGTTTTTTAGGCTTATTAAGAATGGAAATGTAGGTAGTAAAATTTTACTTTGATATTCTAATAAATGATTGAAAAATAGAGAGAAAAATATCTAACTAGAACTAGAAACAAATTCTTGAGGCGAGATTTGAAACAGGTAACCTGTTTTTGTAAGCCATATTTAATTAATTATTTGTTTAACCATAATTTAATGTATCAGAATCAACATCTTCGGAGGGCAGATGTGCCCGCGAGTAATTATTTTACTTCGGATTAGGACCGTGACCTAATTCACCAGCAACAAGCTATACCCGACTCTACCTAAGTGCCGCTTAGAATTAATCGGCCGATTTGCAATAAACCAGTCAATTACCAGGCAAACCGCACTCTCGAGCCATTTTCGATGAAGGGAGAAACTCACTAAATTCACATTGGTAACCAGATGAGCCATTAAAGGCAATATTTTTAGTACAAAACCGAAACAAGGAATTTTCATAGAGTCCTCTTTGACATATTATATCGTCATTTAAAATTCTTGCGGCGATTTAGCAAAGCAATGATATTACTAAGTACTATAGAGAGATTTTATATAACTTAAGGGGTAACAAACAGACATACAGCTCGCTTTATGGCACCATCGTAGCATGTAGACGTCATATTCTCGAATATTCTTGGAGACTCCAAGTCAAAACTTATCTTTTTTTGCAAATTTAACGTGGTAGGAGGCTTCCTCTCACCTGATGTATTCCACAACCATAAAGAATCTGGCTGTCACTTCCAACTTCGGGAGCACAATAATACTGTCAATATAATTTTTACAATGCCACAGATACAGGTAAGGTATTAGTAGACCACAAGGCGGCCTTAGAAAAAGTCCTAATACCAACGAAAAATACTAATCACTTACGATATTAAACCCACCTGTTTGCCTAAAAATTCTATACTTTTAAACAGCGGGACGATATATCATCATATAAGTATATGACATCTTAACATGCCACTTTTGAATGACGTCATTACTTACAACATAAATGTGCAGGTTTACCTCCTCGTAAGGTCTCGACTCATTACCCCACGAGTGCACAAAACGTCCCATAAGCGGGTAATTTTTCCCCGAGCGGATTAGGAGCGTGACCTAGTTAGCGCACCCCGGACATAGCGAATGTGTTTGGACAGAAAACTTTATGAAGAAGTCTTGAGTGTACGATAAGGTTTAAGCGATATTAGTCTAGTTCTGGTTGAGATATTTTCATCAGTAAAAATGGTCATTCACTAATCGACTAGAAAAATATCGAAGTCTAACAGGCATTAAAAATTACGACAATAGACAATGAATGTTCTGTAGTTTATACATTCACTATTGGTATATTGGCGATATATTTAGCTTAAAGTATGAAATTACATAGTTATAGTTAGAGATCTACAGCGTACTACGATACTTTTAGTGAAGATTCGAAAAATAGGAACGGGTCATAATAACAGGAAATAAGTATTTTTCATATTGGTATTTCTTACTAGAATAGCTCATGTCTGAGCAAAACAGAAGGTTTCCGTGACCGTCATGGTCCGGTGATCATAGAAACTTTCATGAAAGGTTAAAGTGTGTCGCAGAAGTATAATTTCCTGCTATAAATACATAAGCGAGTGAAGGCACTATATAAATAAAAGGAACATTATTTGATCCTTTAAACGTCAGTAGTTAATTAAATTCCTCTCCCGGGTTTCCCTTCCTGGAAACAAAACGGAAATTATTTTTCAGGAGCATCAAAACTCGTTTCCCGCCCCATCAAATTGTATTCAGTACGCCACTTATTCTGACATTAATAATTACATGTCTAAAGTTTCTCAGGCTTCATCTCAAAATAATATTTTGATTATATTCATGTTCTCGTCACAGAAAAACTCTGCCACATACTTCACGTACACAAAAGAAACAACGTCGCTTAGTAAGTTAATAGGTCTCTTAAATACGATTTGATTTAACGAAGTGTACTTGATCACATAGAAATTTAAGTAAACTGTTGTTTGTATATAACTGTAATTTTTCATAAACATAAACATAAATTTTTGACTACGTTCTTTTCCAAAAGTGACCATTTTTGTGGGATTTTTACGTATTTCCACTACTTTTCGAGCTATATGAATAAAAATACTAACTATAAACCAAATCAATCTAAATAACCAAAGTATAAACGATAATAAGTTTTGGCGCTTACGTCATTGACTTCTGTGCTATAATGGATGATTAAGCCGAAGTTTTAAAGGAAGTAGCTCAGTCAAATAACCACCTCTTAATAAAATATGATTTATACATCATCGTATACATACTTACTGTAATTCATAAATGTGGCTATTCTTTTGTCACATACCTTCAAGGCCCCTTGATCTTGAACTTGCCGGCCATTTGTGAAGCCATAAAACTATAAGGACCTGGAATATGACGCTAAAGTAAACTTTTAAAAGTAACTCTTATATGTATTCAAATCTGTTTCCTGGAACAACAGATTCATTATGATAACCTGTCATTATATATTTTGTAACTTATTTATTTATTATTCCGTGCACTTAAGAATAATTGGCAGACTTAATGCCTAAGGCATTCTCTACCATTCAACCAGTAGAAAGTAAAAAAGGCATGTATGGTGAAAGTAAAGGTAAGAGAGAAAAATAATATTATATATAAATACACAAATATAATAAATATATAATTACTTCACAATGAAAGTAAAATTACTTTAGTACATGCAACTACGTCGTCTAACTTACGTTAGAATAAACTATAAGTTACATTGAAACTCATTGCATTGTAATCACAAAAGAAGTTTTCGAAGCCAGAATAGGTGAGTATTTGCGAAATTAAATCCTGCATCTGATTTTCACGCCTCGATAGTTCCATAAAGGATTCCATACCTATCCTTCGGGAGCACAATTTTATTCAATATCGCACGAGAAACTTCTCAGTTGAATTCCAATAAGCCATGTTTATAACTCCTTATACATGTAATAAGCGAACCTTTCATATCCTTGAGCATATTTCACGGGAAAATAAATAATAATTTACCATTGGTAATGTTATATCTATTGGCTTTTCGATTTGAATATTCCTCAAGAATAGTATGTATTTTTGAATGGGTAATGGGATAAGGTATTCCTTCACTGCTTTAACAATAATAAATAAGTACGGTATACGAAAGTATTTTTGATGGGAAATGTATCAATGAATGAATCTAGTGTGTGTTAGTGTGCTTCGATTGTAACTAACACAATCGAATTGACCCGTCTCGTTTATGTTTGCCGCCAAATGTCAGTCTGAGAAAACAAGAACAGTAGTAATAGTGTGAGTTTCAATCGTATCGAGACATTTGCGATCGTAGTTGCGTTCTGCTGATTATTGCATATATAAAAATATTTCACAATAGAGACGCTGCTGTCGCTTCCTTACAATTTGACAACCGATGATAAACACGATGGAAAGGTTTCGATTAGATTGACACTGACACTATTGTTAGTGTCACACTAACAACACTTCAATACAGTACTTCAACTTTGTTGTGAAGTATTGGAAACTAATTTATATATATTCATTTTATAACGCAACACAACTAAGATCGTAACGGCTCAATACGCTTGAAAATTTTTTAATTTTAAATCAATGAGGAATTATTAATATTACATATCTCTTTCATCATTATAACTAAGTTTTAATTTTTTCTTCAAAAAGCTCAGCAAATGACTCAACACCACCATGGTAAGTAGTAGTGGAGTCCAAAAGTGAAAATAGATTGCAACAATCGACATGCTGCCCTGGCCACCTTCACCTTTCCGCCCAAAAAGTGCTTTTTGAAGCCTCTTTTGCAGAAGGGTATGAAGGAAGGAATACGTGTGCCGGTAAGAATTCCACCCTCTATAGCTGTGCGATAGAGAAAGGATTCACGAAATCACAATGAAAATCAAATTTATTGAGAAATCTAAGTAAAAATGTCGTATAATATGTATATAGTAATATATTTTATATAATATAATGTAAAAATATTTCTTAAAAACATAAAATACCAGATACTTATACATTTTGTGACTTCCTCTACAGAAAAAATACGAGCCATCTATCCTTTTTTAATCGCTACATATATCATCTACACAGTCTCTAAATTCCTCGCTATGAAGCAGGAATTTTATTTTCTTTCAAACTCCAGCGGACAAACCGAACAATAGCTGTCTTTATCAATTTCCTGAGGTCAGAACGGGACTGATAGCTAAAAATAGCTTAGGAAAATATTTTTATAGACGTTCTAGTTATTTTAATATCGAGACCCGTCAGATATTATCTTTCTTAAGTAGGTAGGTATTTGTTTATGCCTTAGTTTTTATGTGTAATTTCTTATAAATTGTAGATTCGTATGAAACAAATTAATAAGAAAGAATTATATTATTATTATTAATTCAAATCATTAAATTTTATATTTAGTTCCTGTTTTTGTGTTAGATGTATATAAATGCATATTTACCCTTGTCCTTGAAAATGACGCAGTCTCTTACTAAGGAAATGCAGTTCGAGAACGTTTCCCATGTAACACGTACATGTCTTAATTAACTAACTGCTCCGTGTCGCCATTCACCCCAATCACTTCGCCAGCGTTAGCCCCAGCATTTCTGGGTGACTAATTAAAATTTTATTGCGATTCAGGCATGTGAAGTTAGAGTGGATTGCTTTATAACCGTGTTGAACATCAGTAAGTACTGAGTTATTGCATGATTACAATGGCTCAGATATTTTAGTGTTCCAAATTGATGGATAAGAATATATATAAACATGTATATATACAAAATATTTCGATGTGGGCTACATCGAAATATTATGTTAGTCAAAGACAGCAGGGGAGATAAGGCGGATATGAGAAGGAAATCGAAGTCGATAAAAAAGAGGTGACAATAATAAAATTGAGGTGAAGTTAATAAAGTAACAAGTACGTAAAAAGGGAAGAAAAAGACAATTATAAAATTTATACTTAAACCTGGAAACTATCATTACCATCCACAGGTAATTTTACAGTACTTTTTGGCACGGCAAGGTGTGGGTGGCTAGGGCAGTATGTCGCATGCTTCAATCGCTATCTTCACACATGGATTTCTCTACTGCTTATCATCAGGTAATGTCGAGTCATTTGCTGAATTTAATATTAAAAAAATATACGTTCTAGTATTGAGCACAAGCCTTCCTACACGGGCCTTCCAGTAATGTGAAACACCAGTTTGATGGGTGAAAGACTATTTGCAGTGTCAACCAGAAGGCTTATTCATAACACGGAGGAGCTCGACGTAAATAAATATAATTTAGCCATCTGGGACTTGAAATGACTGAATGAACTTTGTTTTCATAATTGAAACTTTTCTAGTTTCAATTACTACGACAGCGAGCTCTTCCCAGCTCCCCATGAAACCACACCAATTATTTTTATTTTTCCTGTAAAAGGTAAGGCAAAGGGAACGAAAGAACAAATAGACACGTCTTTTGTAGATATTTCTTTATTTCGGCTTGGATTCTATTAACTTATTTATGGTCGGTGCCATAAGTAAGTTAACGTAAAAAAGATAGAAGTCTGTCCTTGACACAGTATATGATAGAGTTTGTTTCTTGACGGCCGGATTGGTGCAGTACACAGATTTATGATATACCTATGAACTACAGTAGTGCAGTCTACTGCATTGTTAATATGAAAGTGGGTATACGTATATATACACTGTGATTCTATTTAACTTTTATAAAACACCAGCAAATCTAGTTGACGGGTTCATTAGAATGTTATTATTTATAGTGTTCTCTCTTAAGAAGAACCGAATATT
The DNA here is from genome assembly GCA_943193645.1 of Acentria ephemerella. Classification (NCBI taxonomy): domain Eukaryota; kingdom Metazoa; phylum Arthropoda; class Insecta; order Lepidoptera; family Crambidae; genus Acentria; species Acentria ephemerella. The sequence continues at coordinate 3,106,393 of OW971887.1, forward strand.
TTGTGTGTAGAAATATACATTGATTATGTATTTAAGACTTTTCTTAACAGTAATAATATACAATGGGACGAAGACACACTCAGAAGGCAACTGTGAGACTAGTTGAAAATCCAATAATATTACTAAGTAAGTAAGTATTAGTAAGTTCCAAGTTTTTCAGTATATTCAAAGTTTTATTTCTAATAAATCGTTATTGTTACAGCTACTATCTTTACTGAAAGTCGTATGGATATTATACTAATATTGTTATCAACAGTCCAAGCTAACGGACAATGTGAAGTGCTAAAATTACTCACTTCAAGCAACAATTTCTCGATCAACGGTAGTATGGCCTATAAAAGTTAGCAAACTACGAGGCTAAGGTGCTACGAGTCGTAGCAAATAAGACACTACTCACGCGTTGTCTACTCTGTATAAATCAAAGGAGACTTACGTTGATAGCATAGAGGTCCACTATTCATGCTACAAGAGGCTTTCTCAATGAATTCTGACGACCTTACTCACCGCAGAAATTCAACAGTACAAACAAAAAATTGTGTTATATAAAGGAAAATTCAGTATTATATAGGAAGCTACCTCATGGAGTGAATAATCGTAACTTGGTCAGCTCCAATTTGATATTATTGCTATTTGATAAGTTTTTCGATTTGCACTGTTAAGTTATGAAAATTAAAAAGAAACGTTTTTTCGTTAAATTTTAACGTTCAATACTAAAAAATAACTTAAAACCAATTAAGTCTAAAGCATCACATACGAAAAGATTCACAATAAGTTAGAATTTAAGACAATTCATTTTCTAATTATTTATTTATTTTATTTAATAATTAATGTACATAGAGTAAAGTTTGAGGAAAACAGGCGTTCCAGGACAAAAAATATTAATAAAAGGTACTGTGTGGTATTTTTCTTTTATGTCCGATCTTATCTCTAAGCCACGAATGTCTAGCATGTGACACATTTGACTTCTATAGTTGCTTCAACCTTAATTCGCTTTAATTTCCTATATTCGTTAAATTCCTTTTTGTTTCTAGAATATAGATTTTCTTAGTAATATAAGATTTGCGTGTTAGACAGCTATAGAAATGGCGCTATTATTTTGAACGCTTATACATCATGTCGTCCTATTATTTTTGTCAACATATATTATCTTTATGGTCTTGGGTATCTCTATATCTTTTATATTTAATTGATCAAGTTTCGCAATTGATCAAGTTAAGTAGATTTTTTTCTATCTAGTAATTTAACAAACATTCGTAGGACTAAATCAATGCTATCTAATTAATTTATCTAGTGAAAATTAATCCTATCTACCTACGTAGTCAGTAATTTTTTTACTTCATTTATTTTCACTATGTGTATCTGATTTAATCAATCTAGCAAAATGTTCACCATAGCAAAGACACGAGCTTCTCTAGACTGAGCCCATCAAGTGGTGTATCAAATGAAGGTTTTTGGTAATTTCTTGTAATTATAGCATTTCTAAATTTATCAAGCGTATGTAAAATTAAGATAAATATACTGTCTGTATAAATATACTATCTATATGAAATATTATACTTATACATAAAAAGCACCGTGGTGCCGGTTTCCTTTATGCAATCATAATGGTATGCAGTTAAGTTGGTTCATAGGTAATCCAAAAGTTGTGCTAGCGTAGCTAAAACTTTACTAGAGCGAACTATTTAGTTCTCTTTGAGAGAAACTATGAAACCTAGATTCGAGGCAGATGCGGACGAAATAACAAGAAGCGTCAGACAGTTCGGGCAATACGAATTACAGTTATGAGGATATGGACATAAATACTATAAAGGGGCTAACATATGAGAAAAAACTACACTTTAGGGTAGTTTTCATTATGTTTATAACCTTTTCTTTCTCGCCAGCAGCATTCAAACATACGATACTTTTTAAATCTTATTATTCAAAAATATACCGAACAATCAAGCCTTAAATACTTTTGAATAGAATAAGATTTCCAGTTTTCAAGTGAAGGTAGTCGAGTGGGGGAAAAGTTCTCACTTCCAACAGACATTCTGTTTCCTATACAGCCTTGATTGAGGGGTGTAACCCCACCCCACTCTCCCAAATAACACTACTACCTACCACCACCTCTAGTAGATATATTTTGCGTGTACATCATTCATTATACAACAAATTTAGCGAACAAGCTAACGTTAATGATGTATCTGAGCAAGGTCTGAGCTTGTGATATAGTCCTTTGTATATTTTATCTCAAAAACAGCCGGTTCTTTGGGACACTTCAAACTTAATAGCAATCGATTTTGAACGGAATTTAATTGCATATCAAATGACAAGGATAATTATAATTACTATCAGAAAGTTTCTAATAAACTTCAAATGAAAACCATTTGAGTTATCATATAACAACAGATATAAATTGATTAAATTTTTTTACAATAGAATCCTGATCTAAGTACCTACTTATTACCTATACTCTGTTCGTCAGCTATATTACATATTAAGTTTAATGTTAAAGTTTTTAGAAATTATTTGTATTATCTAATGATATTGGTTTTTTAATGAAATGGACTTGCTCACCGTACTTTCAATTTTCAGTGGCGATTCTCAACATTGACTCACTTTTTTCCAATGTCCGCCACAAATGTTGAGGGGAATATACCGTTTTAGCGTTCAAATCACGCATACGATGGTCTATGTTCTACAAGTAGTGGCAGAACTTACAAATGTTGATGTATAGTCGAATACCCAATACATGAAACACGCATAATAATATAATAAAATATTTATCACACTCACACCTATTATCTAGCCCAAATTAAAGCTTGTGTTATGGACACAAAATAACGGAGAAATATAGATAGTTATATAAACATAAGATATATAATAAATAAACATACATCGTGAACTAATATTCGTACACATCACACAAATATCTCCCCCTATTCGAAACCGGTACCTCTGGCTAAGTATACAGGGGCACTGACCATTCGACCAGGCGGCCGTGAAAATAACTACATATATTTAAAAAGCTTGAGGATTTCTATATTTAATTATATAGTAAAATAATAACAAAAAAGCAACACTCCTTGCTTGCTTACTTCATCAATTCACCAAGAATCTCGTTAACGGCCGAGTTCCGCCACTTTTGTGGTAAACAGCCGAACGTCTGTTATTCTTGTTATTAATCGGTGCGTGTCAAGCGTGGCGTCTCAGGCGATTCATATTTGTTGGCGCGCGGCCAAAGGCGTCCGCTGAATTTCACGGTTTTCTTCACATATCAAATGAATGTCATGAAAACTTGTTTAGATATAGCCTTCGTTTATTTGTAAGTATATTTCCTATTGTAAAAAGCCAATGTTTCTATCTTTTTTCTTAGCTATTTTCCATTTCTTAACATTACGCCATTACTGTAGTAACGTTCAGTTCTGATATTTCTCCAGTATTCATAAAATTTTTAAATTATTTTAGATTCGAGATGTTTTTAACTATAATGTCTAATATTGACTCAAGAGATAAACTATTAAATGAGATACGCTGTGTATATTTATCGAAAGTCTGGAAAATCTTCAAATTGATAATAAAAAGTAATTGTCGACGTTATTTTCCTTATTCTTGTGTGGAGTAAGTAATGGAAGTAAAAAGAGTCTTTTTTCAAGAATAAATATCAACTGCTATTGCCGTTCAGTTAATATTGACTCAAGTGGCATACAATTAAACGAGATCTGCTTTGTATATTTGACGAAAGTCCGGAAAATTTTCAATGTTATTATTAATAATATAAAAATCGATTTATCGTTTTCTATACATTTTTACATGCTACATTTTTACAATTGCCGAATTTATTTTCCTTATCGTGAAGTAATCAGAGGGAGTAAAAAGACATTTTTCAATAAGAAATAAAAACTTTTATTATTATCAGTTCAAATATCGTATTTACATTCTTTTGAACGAGTAAAAGCACATTGTTTATACATTTAAAATAATAAAAAATCATCATAATTAATTATAATCAGTAGCAGGACAATTTCGTGATATCTAAAATAATTAAATGTAAGTAATACATCTTAATAGTTATTTAGTCGATAAAAATAAATCTCGCGTATACTTCCGTGCTCGGAACAGATACGAACAGCAATGGCAACTCGCAGACTCAACTAACAAGTAATTACTAGTTAATAATAACTATGTACAGAATTCGTTCATTCGTTATACTAATGTAGCAAACGGCGATTTAACATCAGTTCTTCATTATAGAAATGCAAATTATGTATACAATTACCGGTATGTTTTTCTGGACTTGTCAACCCGAGGATGTGAACAAAAGTGGATACGATAAAATAATACTAAATAAGTGCTGAAATCGAATTAAAAGCGCTTATACTAATTTCTTTAAATGCAATCATAATTATTACTCAGCTTTTCATTCATAAAATAATTTTTAACCCACCGCACACCACGTGGGGTCATATAAGAACCCAGCAAACCAATACCATTTTAACTCTTATTCTTCCCGTGTTTGCTGCTTCAAGCGTCAGCACTTGCTGAATTACGTAGTTGCTAAACTGTTTCGCGACAGTGGTCTAGTTGAGGCGATGCTTGCACAGCAAATGGACCAATTTAATTAAGTTATGGTCCGCTAAGCTTACGATATCAGGACACCGTCTATTACATTCTGTTTAACTAACCGAGATTACAAAACTTATATTAATAAGAATTATAGCTTCTTTATGATCCTTTATCGAATATTCATATTTTTTCAAAACTAAACCAATAGAAAATATATTAGTAGCGACTGGTAGCTAGTAGCTCTCTCAGCTTAAGATCAATCTATTTACTTACAATATCGTTCAACTACGACTCGTGTACGAAGACCTTTGGAAATAAATTAATTTTCATTCACGTCCACGTGTTGACAAATCGGAACAAACTGTACAATAGAATTTCCACTATTCTCAAATTATATAAATGCTCAATTTAATCTCCTAACACTTATATATGTTACAATTCGCACGATGTGCGTTCGGTGCCTCACTCAACGGGTGATTTATTTACTTTCCACACTCCCTCGGGGTAGGGCCACGAAACCGTCGCTTCAACTAGGCGTAACTCTAACAAAGTTTAGGGAATTACTGTCGATGTTAATTATTACATTATTCTCAGCCTATCGTGAACTGTTGCTGTCTCAAGAGAAAAGACTGTGCGATAGAAATTAAATAATTAAAACCGTAACATATTCTGTACTACACATAAACTATAGTACTACACACATAAATAAAGGCTCGAATGTGCGTTTTTACGTCAAACTACAGAATTAACTGCATGACTGTAAAATTAATAATGGAAACCAATATTAAAATATGATTATATGATATCAGAGCAGAGGCGCTGCTGTAGTTTTGATAAGATTTGATACCTGAACACAAACAAAACGTCATGTTTTACGAACATCTTAAAACTCACACTAGGGGCCTTTAATAGATTTTAACAATTATGTTCCAGTTTTAGAAACTACTATTTCGTGGCCCTAACCAAAAATTATACACTAGATAAAAACTCAACAAATCATGTACACAGAAACGGCATTCCACAGACTATACAATTTACTTACTATTTTGGTGTTCGGAACCGAAATGTTACGTGACGTGCGGGAGAGTCAAGAGAATGAAACGCCATGTAATCACATAACTACGATCAATATGTAACTAAGCCGATTAAAATGTATTCTTTTATACCAGCAATAAGGCTGTTTCGTTTACTTATAAACATTTAATTTGCATTTAGAGTTCTAGGACCATATTCAGAGGAAATACGGTTATTTTGAACCAGCTTAAGCTTCAATAGCGAAAAGCGATAGTTTCATGCTTTTTAAATGCTCCCGCTCGTCACAAACGTATCTAAAGCTCGGTACACGTTCTACACTAATTCGATCTACGCTCACTAGTACCCCGGCGCACACAGACAACAACGGCTATTGTAGCATCCTTAAAAAACTCCTAAGTGGCAGTGCATTTCGTGTGGTACGATTGCTTTAAGGCTTCCCAGTGTATAAGTTGCCTCTTATAAACCATCCACGATTTGAAACTTTTTATTATTTTGTACAGCTATCGAAAATTGTTAAACACCCTTTATAGCTGCTAGGCAAAAAGTTGTATAATTTATGTAGTATTTTTTAGTTCATTCTATAGCAGAATATGTATTTTTGGTAGTATGTTTTAGCTACAGGTAAGGTTACCAAAAGAGAACAAAAATTGTCTTATGTTAAATAAAGTATAATGCGTTACTTGAGAGTAGTCAAAGAAAATGTAAAATTCATGTAAAGCTTTTCATAATTTTATTTTATACTGATAACCTTACCTCAATAATCTATAGACTTACAATAAATATTGCTTATCAACATTATATAACTTTAAAAAGTATCAATTCTATAATATTAAAGCATAATCTTATACGTTTAGAAGAACATGTTTCCAATTGACTAAAGACTAGATGATGGAAACACGTTTTTTGTAAACGTACAAAACTTAAAACCAAATGCGATTCCACATACGTCCTACAATGATAACTGTACGATTGAAGCGATTACTTTAAAATGTTGGCACAAATTGGTGTTTACGTTTCAAGAGGACTAAACACTATTATCAAATCACAGATCATAATTATTTTAGATAGAATCTATACTAGAGACGATAGAAAAAATCGCTTTAGTTCGCTAACGTTCGTCAAGTTGCCGATGCGCCGGTACTCTACTATACATTGCACTCTTAAACTTACGCCGTGGGGACCACTAAAATTTGACTAAACAGATTAATTTCACTAATCTTTAGTCTAGACGGAATCTAAATCCCATCTACGCTAATCGTCTCTCATACACCACGAAGAGTTATATAATAGTCGAATCGAATTCCTCTTATACGTTAAAATTTACAGTAGGACGGTCCCACACTTCATATAATTTGAGATCTGACTTCATAAAATAATTTTGGTAATAGATATCTCGGGTCAATTCACGTGGTATCACTGAAGCAGTCCATCGCAGGTGTCGGCGGTGCGCGCGCGCCGCTCCGTGCGCAACACTCGAAGCTAACAAACTTGTGATGACACTTACCGTGGGTTGTGTACGCATCCTTTAATCACAACACAACACTCCAATGTCCTAAACAGCCACACACACACACCCCTTTCAAACCCACAGTAAGAGCCCCAATAAAAAACAGTATAACTTTCATAAGACTGCATTAGAGTATAGTTCGACAATTATTCCTTAATATAAATAAACATCTTCAAAATTCTTACCAAATTATGAGCATATATCCAGCATAAAAATTCTTTTAAAATAACACATACTCTTCTCGTTATAGATATACATGGCACACTGCTCTGTTATATATTTACATATATATAATTCGTACACTCGATACCTATCAGTTTACCTTGTCACCATAGAATAATTGAATTATATGGATGGATATTCCGTTAGAAGCTTAACAAGCGCTTAACATTCAAGTCGACCGAGCGACCGACGGATGGACAAACACGTGGGGGGAGAAACGAATACTGTCGCCGGCATTCGATGCCCGTTCGAACGTTTTTTAAACTAGACGAGAGAACTATCACGAAATTTTGGTCCACAAAAAACGAGTCAACCAGATTTCGACTTTTATTAAAACTATAGGAATTGAAACGTACTAACTAACGCACGCGTCCGACGACCGAGCGCGCGCACGTCGACCGGAGCGGGCGCACGTTGGTCAACGTGTACCAGATTCATCTAAACGGCGCGCGGCTCAGGCAGCTCACTTGATCGCGGCGTGCCTCGACTCTTGATGCAGACAAACGCCCTCCACTGTGAAGATTGACACCTCTGCAACAATTATTTACCTCGTTAACACGCTATTACCATCCAGTTCCTTAATTAGCTGGACCAGGTACATGTTTTCAGAGAAAACGCTGTGAAGTTTTTATAGGAGACAGTAATTAATGGAGCCCATAATTTATACACGCCTCAAACTGCTCCTGTTGCGCAGTATTGGCTATTTATAGTAAGGAACGTGACATTTTATAGCTGAAGTGATTTTTCGTGCTTAACTTTATATTATTTATTATCAAGACACATATTTTTTGAATAGTACAGCTATTCATAACTGCCGACGTCAAGTTCAATGGAGAAGACAAGTTTCGGCGCGAAATTACATTTTGCTTTATACTGTTTTGAAACTTACATATATAATTTTAATAAACCGGCTTACTGCAATGTTACGGTTACCGCTCACAACTCGGAGGAATAAGGCGAAAATAAGTAAAGAAAAAAAAACTGTACAAGCATCTTTTGGACAATGTAATGATTTTTAAATATTGAGTAGAACATAACCGTCGTAAAATATCGCCCCAGATTATGCTCAAGAAATAAATAACTTTAATTTAAGAGGAGAATCCTTCCAATTACTTACCATCAGGCAAATCCCTGAGCCGCGGTGGCAAAGACGCGAAGTACGAATGCAGCAAGGCCCCATGCGCCGCTAATCTTCGCGATGGGTCTGGCTGCAGTAACGCCGCCGCTAGTCTCTCAGCTTCTCTCCCAGCGTCCCTTAGTCTAGGGAATGCGCCCCCCAACGACCGTCCGGGGCAGTTTCCCCACCGGCTTACGTGGGCTCGTAAACCAGGTAGCCGGCTTACGCCAGACCAGCTCTCTTCTGTAGGTGTACCTACCACCTAAGTCAGATGAAATATTTGAGATTCTCGATATTTTTTGCATTTTATTGCTTAGATAATTATATTGCTTATATAATATACGATAAAGAATACGATTTGTAGGTGGATATTACTTCAGAACCCAGTTTTCATTATACAAAGACTTTCAGAAATACATCTTCCTTTAATGAAATGAAACTGTAATTATGTCAACTGAGAGAAAGCTAATAATTTAAAACTTCTTCCAATGCATCACTATTATAGTCTCTTACCTTGAATATCTTATCAAGCTGATCGTGCGTATCCCTGACGCCAGGGAAGGTGGGTACGCCGCAGAGCATCTCCACGAATATACAACCAACGCCCCACATATCCAAAGACGTCGAGTACTCCGTACTGCCCAGCAACACGTCTAGACCAAACATACAAATAAATACTGGCTCATGTAATCCTGACTAAAAATACTTTTAAAGGATCAGTTTCTTATTTATGAGCTCAGCCGCGTGACCACCGAACTTACTCTATATAAAATTTAACTATAGCTTCTCCCTCCTTCGGAAGACGTTAAGCTGCTGATGTTAAATTGTCAAATTGGAATAATTAAAATTTCAAGCAGCCAAGAAAATATCTAAGTCAATAAACTAACGACATGTTTGGATAATATCAAGGTTATGCAAGTGACTAATAACAGGCCACTATAGATTAATAACTAATCGATTGGAATACGAACAGTATTGTCCGCTAGCAGACATGGAATAAATATATTCCTATAATCAAGAACTCATTAGCCGATAAAAAGCTCACGTAGGCTCATTATTGGAAATTGTTCTATTTACGAGATTGTAACCATCCGAACTGTCCAATTTACACCGTATCATAATTGTGGTTCGCAACGAAAGAGATTGCCCTAAATAAATTTTATTAAAATTAAATCTAATTTCATTTCATTTCAAATATTTCTTACTCAACTGTTTTAGGAAAATTACGACATGAATATCCACTTTACTAGCAGATTAATTAAGGTTTCCAAAAATGTGTAGTACATAATATTTGAATTAAAATATCTCTAAGACTTTCTTGAGTAATAAATTACCTAATGTTGAAATAATATTATTCTGGGAATAAGATTCGCGAAAACGTCGCTGATACTAGATATTTAAAGTCATCCACCGTATATTGATATTTCATGCAATTCTATTTTGAGAAAGCTTTTTTTAGTATAAGATCATAAGACATAATCCCAAGAAAAATATCTTATATTTTGTAATTAAAAAAGTTTAATAAATTTGATATACTTGAAGTTAGTAATGAAATCAACATACAAACTAGGTCTGATGAACTTCCATTAATAGGTATTTAGGACATTTTTCACAGTTCCAATACTTAATTTTTTAGTAGAATAATAGTCGATTGGAAATTTATTCAAAAATCGGAAGTCAGAGAGAAGTCGCGGTCTTTTTAAGTAATATCTATGTAACAGAACTAAATTATTGTTAAAAAAAACCAACAACAAGCAATTTTGATTTCGATCAATGAGCGGGTTTATAAAATAGTAGTAATAGTGATTTTCTCAATTTTCCCAACATTTAAATTAGAGACAGCCCAGCGTAATGGTGCAAACTCCTCATGAGTTTGGGGCCATATAAATAGTTATTCCTGTGCCCTGTTGAACGTATATTGCGGATATGCTCGCCGGTCACCTTCTTACATCAAAGATAATAAGCAACTCACCCGGCGGCCTGTACCAGAGCGTGACAACTTCATGCGAGTACGTATGGCTGGGCACCGACTTAGCGCGCGCCAGACCAAAGTCAGCCAACTTCAGTTCTCCGTGCGAGCTTATTAGTAGGTTCTGCGGTTTCACGTCCCTATTTGAGACAATGGAATGGGATGTAAAACACTTTGTAGTTTTATGGTCGGTAGTAAAGGATTTAGAATGTTGTTTGGGATTATAAGGTTATTGGTTAATTTGCTAATTAACATAGGTTAATTTAAAACTTCATTCAACCATCACTCTTAGATTACTTATCTCACTTCTTAGACTATTTGTTTTTACAAAAAAAATTAATAGGATTGTTGACAAAAAGTAAAAATAAATTATTTCACATTTATTTCTAAAATAAGGTATTCAATATAAAATAAAGCAAAGTTCATTTCTCTTGTTTGGTCACAAATTATGGTGTGCTGAAATTTTCAAAAAACACTAAACAATGCAAATATGTAATTTTAATGAACACAATATTCATTTTATTTACGAAAGAGCCATTACTTCATGAAACCAATTTTTATTAAAACACCAATTACAAAGATTTTATCCATGCGCATATAAATTTGGTAGCTTCCTTGCTTGTCATGTCACATGCAAAGACCATTTCCTATAAAGAAATTTTTACCGACTTGTAAAACAGATATATTTAAGAAAATAATGATCGGAGATAAACCATCGCTCCTGCAGTATTACATTATTATAGACATATTATGCATTTATGAAATTTAAAAAGTAATCGAATACTTTATTCTTAGCTTATGGCTAAGATCGATCTGTGTCTCGAAGTGTAACTCGTAGGCAATTAGTGACTTTTCCTTATACCTAAATCAAGTCAAGTAATATCAAAGCTACCAATAAAAAGTATCGAGTGGTTTTGAAAAACACTAGTGAATCGCCACACGCGGAACTTTCTCTATCGACAATAAGAAAACAATTTCCCACAACACGGAGCAATAAAAGCCGGTGCAATTATCAACGTATCGGCAACGGGATTCGGTAAACATGGTCCAAATGGTCCTGAGCAATAGAACTCTGACGATACAAATGCAGAGCACGTACGACTAACTTACGTAACTCGTGGATAGCGCGTGCTTATAATAAGGTTATTGGTCTACTGCGCTATTCTCTAGTCTTTAGGGAGGAGAATTGTGTTGTAAACAATGGTTTGTTACCCTTAAGCGTTGAATCTATATATCCTAAATAAAAGTTAAGTTAAAATTAAGTTACAGTTTCACTTGCAACATCAACTTAATGCCATGTAAATGACTTATGTAGTCAAAGTTCCTTTAGCGTCATAAATTTGGAAGTAGTTGAAGTGGACATTAAATACAACTTTTGTCATTATAAAGTTAGCTAACAACTTTTGGATTTATATAACATTAAAAACTTTAACGACGTTCTTTCATCAAAAACTGTACAGTACTAGAAAAAAATATCTACTTCTATTTTATTACTATTAATAATAGTAGAAACAAAAATATGACATCTAAAATAAGTCACTTATAATATTACACAACTAATGCCTGAATTTAATTTCAGTGTTCTATTCTCAAATTATCACAATATAAATAGCTACGAACAAGCTTAGAACATATACAATGTTATGTGACAGCACTCAACCAAAACTAAAGTAACCTTTTATATCTAAATTGAAAAAAGCAACGTTAAATATACATAATTTAGTTATAAACAAATAAATCCAAATCATACGAAGGTAATGAAAAATTGAGTGATAGAGGTCACTTTATTATGACGCAATTTAAATCTTACTGATATTCTCTATTCTAGGAAGTTGAATCAAAATATATTGATAGTACCGTACCTGTGTAGGACTCTTCTCCTATGGCAGTAGGAGAGGCCCCGTAGTAGTTGGAACATGAACAATCTGACATTGTGGTGGTTGAGGCCGCCGGGATGCCTCTCCATATACTGTGATAAGTCCGTGTCCTACGACAGAACAATACAAGTCACATTAATAATACATATGCTTATAGGTTCTTCCAATGTGATAACCTTCGCCCCATGGAATGGCTTCATATCACCGACAGAGTCTGATAACGGTACTACGAAGGTAAGTTATTACGCTGACTTTCACAGTTCGCAAGCGCCGAAAATACCGTTATTGCAAGGGTTATTAAAATGGTTAATTCTGGAATGCTACTATTATGTAACACTACTTTTATATAATGAAATATAGATACTAAATATTTTAAAGGTTTATTTTGAAACCGTTATTTTTAGGTGTCCTTACAAAAATATCGGTATTGCAATCCCTAATTACTGTTGCGTTGACATTATGGAAACAGAAGAATTTTGCCTCTCACTCCCTGTTATAACACTACTAAAACACTAGTCAAAGAAATTACTATCAGGGACTCAGGATCTAAATGCATACTTAACTGAAGTCGAGTACAGAGTGCGATATGAACCTTGCCTTGACTTTTAGCTGGCTTTATGGAATGTAGTGTTTGTTCTGTTTGTAATGTGTAAAGTTAAATGTAGAGTTGTGTTTCTACTCTTTTTAAATATTATTCGGGACCCCTCAATTTGTTTATATAGAAAATTTAATAACGATCACAAAATTTTTGAAGATAATTTTGAATCATGAATTTTTAACTTAAACTTAATAAATTAAACTTTGATGATCTAAAACAAGCACTTTTATTGTTTATAGAATAAAGTGCTTCTGAATAGCAATTTTATAATCCAACCGTTCCTGAAAGCATTCACGCATAATTAGAAGCTTCGTAAGTGGGAGTCAATATCCATACTGATAGACTGTTTAAAATTAACTCATTCATTTGGATTATCTCGTAATTCAACACTGCAGACGAAGAATTTATATTTAAAATTTTTGTTTTACGTACTTAAAAGCTCATTTAATCTTTTTTATTGACACTCCGGCTATAGCTGCACGTATGTAAGTAAAGCCGCTTGTCATGTACGACATCAAAGATACATACGGACAGATATATAATTCGGAAACTAAGGCATTTGGAAGTATTCAATTGATCAACTCTGAATCCAATTTTGTTATCTCTTCAAACATCGTTATATTTAAATTAAATCACAAGCACGCAGTAACATAAAGGGGATCGTAAACAAGCTATTCTCCTGTTGGTGATGATGATCCTCGTTCATTCTAAAGTCGGAAATAATGACAGCCTATGGTAAATTACTCGCTATGTCCGCGGGCGATTTCCGAGGAATCGGTTATTCGAAATCGTGCAGGCGCGAGAAGCACCTGATTGCTGGAGAATTTATGACTTGAATGATGGAGTAGTCAGCGCTAGAGACACGACGGAGAGAGACAGATTTGTTGTCAATTCGCATCATACGTCTATACGTATAAATCGAATAAATCGCAGTCTAATTTCCATAAAAATTACATTTCAATTTCAGTTTAAACAAAACTTACCACAAACTCGAACACGAATGTTAGAGTCTCCCGCGTGTGCACAATGTCGTGCAGCGTGACGATGTTGGCGTGCTTCAACTCCTTGAGCAGAGACGCCTCGCGGATGGCTGTGAATGGCGCACCCTCTTCCTCCTGCAGTCTGATCTCTTTTAACGCTACTACTTGTTGTGTTAAACTGTTTGACAAAAGTTAAGAATTAAAAACATGACTTTTCACTTTACTGTGGGCTGGTTGTTCATGCCGTCACTGAATGGTCTGAATGGTCAAAAATCTGGTAAAGGCATTAAAAGCCGTTGGGTGCTTGCACCGCAAGGCTGATTGGTCTGAATATCCTTAGGCCTTCCCTACGCCCATCGTAGGCAACTCTCGGCTAATATGATGATGATGGTGAAGTAGAATTTGTGTTTACAAAAATGGTGTAGTTTTGTAAAACGAATGAACTGATTAGGTATATCGCGTTACAAATGAAGAATTTACCGTTTTTATACATTTTATCAAATTTACATTATGTAGAATGAGAAACATTTGATATCATCATAAAATAAAATCAAAATTTATCATTTAAATAAATAAATTCAAATTAATCAAAAATTCGCAATAATAGGGGTTTGTAAATAGCTTACTTTCCGTACGTTTCCCCCTTACGTAAATAAGTGTGTAAACGAGTGTGTGTACGCGTAGTAAACGTAACATTGCTCTCGTAACCTTCCGATCCGCTCGTTATAAACAAAACTCAACGGCAGACGAACAACCGTAAACAAACGAACAAACTTTCCTTTTAACATCAACTTAACAAATATCAGGTATTAATGTCTCAATTTTGAGAATTTCCAAAGTAATTAAAAGCGTGTAGAGATGCGCCAACACATCGCCAAACTCTGGAGCCACCAATTTACATGCTAGTTAAGAATGATGGAACTTTCTGAACAAATAATGCTTTATCAGTATTGTGTTGTACGAAGTTTTTTACAACAATAACGGTGGTATTATAACACATATTTGTATATATTTGGACTTCTACTGCACCCTAATTACGGTTTTTGTTACAAAGTTAGATATTTAAATATTATATAAGAATTTAAAAAGGCTCTATATGCTATGGCCTGGAAATGTTTTGTGCGTATATATTTATAAAACTACCTACAGTAATTTTAAAGATTAACTTCCGAATACTTCCGCTTAAACTTCTTCATTGCCAATATTTGCCAACAATTACAATTGTTACGAACAATGATTTTGGATAATATTAATACCTGGGGCGGAATGTGGTGCTATTGCCCAAGCTCCTCATGTTTCTATAATGTAGAAAGGCATGGGCCCGGCAGTGGAACGTATATAAGCGGTAGGTGATAATGATAATTACCTATTAGGCCGATTATTCAATCCTCAGATAAAATTTATCCGGATAATATAGTTATTGTCTAGTGACAAGCCTCTCAAAACTGTTTAGTAAAATTGTTTAGTAAAATTATCAACAGACGTTGTTAGGCACTAATGAACACTACATTGTATGCGTCCGAACATGGCCTAACTCAAATATAACACAAAGTAACCGCGGAATTATTAAAGAGCAACTTGTGTAGATAGTCATAAAACTTCGACAATTTGCAAGTAGAGTAAAGAACGAACACTCACTCCCGCCCATAATATTATTTATATGACATGACATGTTATATAAATAATATAAACATATAAATAATATAACCAATAATAAAAAATATAATCAAATTTTGTTGTTGTTCAAAGTGAACTAAATATAGTTTTTAGTTACATAAATCAGATCAGTGCTATTTGGACCAATATTTCTTTATTTTGTTAGAAGTTAAGTTATGAAATCACTAATGATATTAAACTTTATTTGAAACAATGCCCCGTAGATCAGAACCTAGCACTTAAGAGCGAGGAAACTAGGAGCACCAAGTTGAGTTTAACTTGCCGCTCTCGACTTGCCCCGTTTGGAAAACTTCGTTGAATTGCGGCGCGGTTAGTTCTTGACTCGTTACTAAATGCAAATTAACGTTAATTGATCTAATTGGTAATAATCACGTTATCATTACAAAAATCGTTTTGGGAAATCTTTCTAGTTTCACCAACTTAACGGTATCAGCTATTTAAGGCAATTTTAAAATGAGCTAACGTTAATTATTTTCTTATTTCATTGATTATTAGCTACTAATAATCTTAACTCCTATCTGTCTGTCTGAGATTTGTGGTTTGCATAGCGGTATAATCTATTTTATACTATTTTAAAGGTCTCAAATGCATGTTCAAATAATTTTCATCATGAAACATGCATTACAAATATGCTTTTTTATTTACCTTGATTATGGCTAATGTGACTGACGACTTCTGGTGACCCGGCCATTTTTTATTAATAAACGATTATTTTATGTACAAATTACGGTAACATGTTTATTTATGTTTTATCCTTGAGTACACACCGTTCTTAATTAATCTGATTCGATAATTTTATTACATACTAGTTGATCACATGAGTACCAAGAACGCCATCTATGAAAAGTAATTCGAAGTTAGGTTGAAGAAATGTCAAATTTGAATAGCACGTCATTTAAATTAGACGATTTTTCGTAGTAAATTACAAATCATCAATGATAGATGTTTAAACATTTCCTTAGGATTTCCCTTATTTTTATATTTTTGAACCACACCTTTAGCGCAAACTGAACAAAACGCAATAAAATTGTACCCGTATTTTCCGGACACTTATTCAGGCGTCAATAAAGAACTGGCAACAATGCTATCATTACACATTCAAAATACTTATATAAGAGACAATTCTCCACTGTCACATATCTAAAAAGTATTTCGATTTAAAACCATGTAGTGCAATATGATTAGACAATGTGCATTAATCGTTTATTTAAACAGTCAACATTTAACTGCGTATATTAATTATCACAGGAATCTTTAATATTTAATCAAATTCAAAACAAATACCGTTGTTATGATTGATGTACTTACTTGCTATATCCCCTATATACTGTGGCGTAGGAACCCTCACCGAGCTGCTCTAGTTTAATGTAAGCTTCGGATTTCCCGAACGGAGAGTCTCCCTGCGGACAAAAATTGAAAATGTTAATTTGTCAAAACTCTGCACGGTAACTTGTGCATAGTAAAAGAAAAAGAGTAAGCCGATTCAGACCGGAATGCGAGCGTAAATAGCCCACTCCTGTAGGGATGTCGCTTTTTTGTCGGTGTATATTATTACAATTGGAAATAACTAGTTTTTGTTTTTTTATTGATATGATCATACACTACATTCATTTCGTGGAATTTATCTAGAGACAAAAAGCAAAAACTTTGTTCTCTATGCGTCCTTGGTGCATTTGTATGAAGTCTTGTACTTATTCTTTCATTATGCTTATTGTTTTCATGCAAACAAAAAAAATCAACGAAAAGACAAAATCAAAAAGACGAAAAGACAAAATCAAAAAGACGAAAAGACAAAATCAGCTTTGTGCTGTGTCAAGTTTAGCCAAATTTTAATTATTATTTAAATTTTTTTATTCATGGACTTATCTAGTATATGGGCCGGATCATCGTTGAATTTTCGCCTTATTAACTATTCGCTACTATTGTTTTTACATAATTTTAGTTTTCAGTTATTCTGCTATATATAATGCCTATGGAAACTATGTAAGTTGGGGCGTTAGATCACTTTGGCATCTTTCCTATTCTAGGTTCGCTATTATAATAAATATCCGGTACTCCAGCGCCTGACACACAAATGTACCATGTCCGATAAACACTCCACTCTAAAAAAAATTCAGTGTAGACGAATGCACAATACAAAATATATTTATGTTGGTTTCTCCCCAAGCAAATATTTATTTAGGTTTAAATCACATTCCAGATTCAAGTACATAACCTTGCGCAAATCACTGTCAGAGTGTTACATAATTAAGATAAATATTAACAACGCAAGTGATGTATGTCTAATATTTGTTCGTTAGTTAGATATGCAACATATTAACGTAAGAGTTAATAAAAGGTTTTATATCAGGATGCACGAACCATTTCCTACAAATTTGAGTATTTATTTGACTCCATTTTTGAGTTCTTTGATATTCGAGTAATTGTTTATTACAAGTCTGTAAAAATTCTACTTCTAATAACAGATGGTCAGCGTTCACCGTCTACAGAACCCGAGACCCGTATTACAAGATTTGATAAAAATTTGATAACATAAATGACGAATGCGAGACTTATTATACCAAACGGTTAATAAAACTGGTTGAGTGGAAAAAGATTTTTTCATTTTCACCTACTTACAATTGCTCATTGCAATTCATTTGATACACAATCTAATACTTATTTGTTGGTGCCTATTTAGGGCTAAATGAGTACCAAGTGATATTAATTTTACTGAAAGAAATAGGAGTATACTCCACTATCAATCCTGTTACAAACATCAGTGTTAAAGCAGTGTTTCATAATACTGGCTTAATGATTGGTTTCAAAACATAAAACACGTTAAAGAGCGTGTCTCCTATTCAGCGAGTGGTTTGTCTGTAAATCTGACGGCGTTCATAAAACTTTTAATTAAGCATGTATTTAGTTTGCAACGGGAAAAATCTCTCAATGTACCTGTCATATACCAGGAACTATCTTATTAAAAGCTTCTTTAATTTGAAGGCAACTTAAGAATTTTAAGGCATTGTCAAAGTAAAAAATGTCTGGGCAAACGGCAAACTCCATAAATTTGACTAGCTCTTGACATTTAACAAACGACGATATGCAGCCATACTGGATCACATAGACGGGTTAAGAAGGTCTTTAATTTAAAACCGCTCACTACTTATCTTTTTAACTCCTGCAATATGAACAGAAACTCAAATACATAATAAACTTCTATTTATTTAAATTTCTTAGATCCAACGGAAGCAAAACAAAGAACATATTTATATACCATTGAAAATAATGCGAGATATATTATTTGAACAGAACACGACTTCTTTACGTTAGGTGCAACGAGTCCGAGCTACAGGCGTATTAACTAGAGCGAGTATTAAGAGAACTCGCGATTTTTTTTTTATTTGGGATAAGAAACAGTTTCATCATAAATATTGTAAGAGTTTTAGTATCATAAATATTATAAGAATTTTGTAAATTTGTGATCAACACCATTATCCGCTAAATGTTTTTTTTACATTAGTACCGCTGATTATAAACGAAAGATTGGTACAAATTGGCTACACAATTGTGCTTCGAAATGCGACTAAAAGGGCTTATGTTAGAGTCACAGTACCGAATGTTTTAAAACTCAAATAAAAACCTTATTAACACTTATATACACATAAAAAAAACTAATAAAATATTATAATTCCATACTGCTTATGTGCAAATAAAAGGTTATAACAATTGTACTACGTGGGTTCCAATCATTACCCAGAGATGGAATGGAAGTTGGAGTTCTACTCAATCAATTGTTTATAACATATAGCTACCTCGTCAAGTATCGTTTGGCTAACGTAGAGAATACTCTCCGTACATTTGAAGAGCTACGGTTACTAACGTCTCGTATCTCGCATCGCAAAATTCCTGGAGATTAGTTACTTTATCCGTTTACAAGTCACGTTTTTTTAAACAAATATCTCAAGAATAATAACATAAATCTTGAGATGGGCCAACGCTGGTCCACTAGTCAGTTCATTGAAAAAGACAATCATTGCTTTCGGCGAGGTTTGGGTGGCATCGACCAACTAACTATTTACCAAAGGAAAACCTTATCACAAATTACATATAAAGATTTAATTACGCTAGATAAAAATAATAGGATCAAGTTTAAACTAAAAATATTTAATAACGAACATAACGTTAAATTTGTCCGACAAGTTAATTATAAAATAATACAAGGCGACTACCTATTCGGCGCTTTTTGCCGAAATTTAACCGATTACAAATATGGTCATGCCAATATGGTAACCCTTTTCAACTACAAGTCTAATACTAATAACCTCTTGTGTATTAAATATACAGACATGGAGATAAATGTTGTAGTAAAAAATACTCACACTGAACATCATTTACTTCCCATTTCAATGATCAAAGATAATGAACCTTCCGTTCTCTTCCTTGTGTAACAAGTACCAAGTAATAGTGGTTTAGACAGATGATTCGCTTTCTTCGCCCGCTCTTTACCTGTCTAAATATTTAACTTGGCTAATGCGTGGGACGACAAAGATGCATGCGGGCTGCGTCTTTTATTATTCTAAAGTTGTATAGTAACGATTGTCTTATTTACAATTACTTCTACAGATAATAGCAAAAATGTGCAGCATTTAAGATTTTCACCAATTTCGTGCCTATTCAAAACTTGTAACGCTGTTGCGCTTATTCTAAGAATAACATTACTTTTGTTAGTTCGCTACCAAACTGATAAAATTAATTAACCAAACTTTGTACACGAGACATTTGATCTCGCTTAACACCATTAATCGTGATGACATCCACTCTGATTGAAGTTTAGGAAGTCAATAGCTCATCTGGGAACGGGAATTAGCGAGCCTCCAAAAATTCGGGACCACAAAAGTTTCAAAGTTCCTAATCGTACAATTTATCAAAGTCCGCATGTGACTGTTTGCCCTATTTGTACACTGTGTGGTTCGTATATAAAACGAACCCAGCACAAAGTCTGGTAGTCATTTATTACTTTTTTGTACACCGCCTCTACATGAAAAAGCACAGGCTAATGTAGGTCACTTAATGGCATTACAGAGGTTAAAAGATTTGAGGTCACTGAAAATAAGTATTTTTTGTGCTTTAACAAATCTGAGTCCGTATAACTTTATATCTTGACTATTGTGTATTCAGCAGCTGTGATAGAGGGCTCCATCGTGGATAGGTTTGAAATCGCACTGATTCCATCTTAAATCCTAATCGTACAATCCATCAACGTCACCGAAATGCTCACTTGCCCTATTTAAACACTAAACTTAAAATGTGGGACCGTGAAATGTAAATTATTTTTAACAATTTAATCTAATGTAGATATCAGAATTTGAATATTTTTACAATGCAACAGACGACAAATAAATTTCCTCTCCCAAAAAATAACATTAAATCTTAATCTTGCGATATATCAATGTCATCAAAGTGCCCAGTCGTATACGATACTACGCTACAGACTCGATAGGAGGTCCAAGCATAGCCATTCATCACTGTTCCGTTTCATATTCGGGATTACGGATATACAGGCAGAGAGTAGCATGTTGACAATCGGTACCCTTAAAAAGTTATATATATTTTAGAAAAAGGTACAATTCCATAATTTTATATAGGTATGCTCTAAGCCTATATATTATATACTCAATATCATAGCACGGGAAAAAAAATCATACCATTTGTAATATAAATGTTATTGTCTTATCCAGACCAAAAGTGCTCTACTAGGTGACTCTTCAGGCCTCGCTTAAAGAAACTAATTAGGAACGTGAGATTTCATGTACTGGAAGAGAAGTCACATATATATACAATATACGGAGTATAGACAATCGCTCTGAGAGGACGTATAAATGAAATAAAAGTGAGCTCACTCCAAAGGCACTAAATCTCTTGGTGCGGCGGTTGGAGTGATCGTGAGGCCCCAGGAAGGCCTCGGACTTAGGCCTGGGCGGCCTTTTAGGCCTCATCACCACTCTGGCGTCTTCCCGCACGCCTTCGTCGAGAAGTTTAGAGTCTGACGAAACGGACAACTGTCTCCGGACACGGTATTCACCATTGCCGGCACCTCCACTCCAATCTGAAAACAAAACATTTGCTTTATAAAAGTTGAAACCATCTAAGACGCAGTTTGAATACACAAGTAATCCCTATGACAATAACACAGACATTCTTTCTGTTTAAATAATAGGATCTTGCGAACATTGCAACCAACATATTTTCATAACGGCGAAAGTAATAAGTAAATATGAAATATTATTACTCGCTTTTCACGACACATTTTTCCCTATCGCTAACTTCTGCCGCAAACCGAGTTCAGCCGCAAATTCGCCGTGTCGCGTCAATACAAATTATCAAAGCACTCGGTAACACAAACATTTCCATCGGAGGACAGCAATTGACAGACTGAAAATACTGGCACAATTTCCTCAGAGCACTTAGTAAGCAAATTAATTCACGAGCAGCGGAAAAGCAAAAAGAAATGCGTTGTCGTATCGAGTCGTTTTTTAAGGAAGCTATTTTTCTTCGGCGCCTGGTATTCGAGGGTTCTCTTCACTGGAGGCGTTTGCGCGACAAAGACGCAATATTGATGCGACGTGAAATGTATAAATCATCGGCGGGGGGCAAAATAGCTTGTCATCTGGTAGAAGAGACAATCACTAAGAAACGGGCCAGCCTGGTCAGATAAACTACCTTTTGTTAACATACTGGTATTATATAGTAATATAATAATTAATATATAGTAACTTACATAATGACTGTGAACGGTTATCAAAATTGACTAAGTTAAAGTTAGTTTCAACTATAAAGAAACTAAATATTGTTCAATATGTCTTTATTTACGTTTATTATGTATGTAGATACTACTGAAAATATACGTGCGGTCATAAATAGCCTAACATTACCTTTACACGCAGTCGTTTGTATCATAACGGCGGTAATTTTAGTAAGGGCAGACCATACATGTAACATTAACGTTTAGGTGTTACTGCTATACTTTAGAATAATACCTTTATAGATTCCGGAAAAGGATTCTTATGATTTCTTGCTCGGTTTAGCATAAAGTGAACAAATAATTTTATTGTTCCCCCACAATTAGTAAAATATTAGATCGGGGAAAAAGTCTTTTCGCATATAGTAAGTATAAACTTGTAATAAAATATCTTTGCCTGTAGTACTTGTATCTGGCTAGTTTTCATGACATTAAAAAGACATTTCAAAAAAATAATCAAATTAGGAAAATTTTGTTTCCTACTATTTTTAATTGTTTTCTTTCAAAATTAGAAAATCTAATGAAGAAATTCGATACATTTTAAAATGAGAAAAGTAAACGCAAGCCGGGAAAAAATTGTGACGTTTATGGACCTAATGCAGTATCAGTAAGAATAGCACAATGGTTTAAGGGTTTTTAAGTCGAGAATTTTAATGTCAAAGATGAGCCTCGCTCAGGTAGCTCTGTTGCGGATAAATAGGGTGCTATTTTTGACAAAGTAGAGCAAGATCGGCATATCAGCAGTAACGACTTAACCAAAGAAGTGGGAATTGACCACTAAACAGTTTTGACGAATTTGTAAAATGCTGGGTCACAACAAATCTCGATATTTGGATGCGACACGAAATCACGGAAAGAAACCTAATTAATCGTGTACTCATTTGCGATTCTTTATTGAGACCATTACGTCTACGACCAAGCCGTTTTTGCAGAGATTGATAACTGGTGATGAAAAGTGGATCACGTATAACAAGAAAGTGCAAAAAAGGCCGTGGTCAAAGGTTCGTCAGGCTTCACAGACTGTGGCAAAACCTGGTTTAATTCGCAACAAGGTGATGCTTTGTCTATGGTGGGATTGGAAGGGCATTGTTCATTGTGAGCTTTTACCTCCAGGCAGGACCATCGCTTCGGATCTCTACTGCCAACAACTGATGAGATTAAAGCAAGAAGTTGAGAAAAAACCGCCGGAATTGATTAATAGAAAGGGTGTGATCTTTCATCACGATAACGCTAGACCACATACGTCTTTAGTCACTCATCAAAAATTAATAGTTTGGCTGGTAGGTGTAAATGCATCCGCCGAATTGCCCTGACCTTCTGATTTCCAACTGTTTCGCATCTGTCTTCAGAATTCTTTAGGCAGTGTCAGGTTAATATCAAGAGAGGACTGCCAAAACTACTTGTTTCGTTTTTAGATCAGAAGTCCCAAAATTTCTAGAGCAACGGAATCATGTCACTACCTACAAGATGGCAGAAAGTCTATGCATTAAATGTCAATTAACTTTGAAAAAAAAAGTATTGAATTTTCATATAAAATACGAAAAAACTTTTTCCCCGACCTACACCAGAACGAGTCAGACAACACGAAAAAATCTTAGTATTAAATATATCAAAATGAGTTTAAACTGAAGAATAATGCGTGATATTATGCCTTATGTTTTTCGTAAAAATTACAATTTGTAGTAGTAACTGAAGGCATCGCTGTTTTGCCAGCGTAAGACCGAAAGTAGGTCAGTGGGTAAGGGATAGGTCCAACCAACCCCCTACACAGTGGCGTGCCAGCGGCTATGATAATTTTATTGATAACTGTCCCTTTTTAATCCCTCCAAAGCGTGAAAGAGAAATATGTAGTGATATATGTATATATATATTAACTTGTATATAAAACTTTAACTTGTCAAATGAGCCACAATTGTTTTTTTTTATTTGTATCGAGACATCCAAGTATTCTTTATCGGTCAAAAAATGTATATAAAATAAGTCTGTTCAAATGACTAAAAACTTTGGCTCGCCTAATGCTATCGAAATAGATTTCATCAAGATAATCTTGCATCTAACATTTTAATTTTAATAACTGTAATACGATGTCTGCTAAGTCAATAAAAAATAACACACAAATTGTTATTATATATTCATTTAACTGGATAAAAGAAACTTTTAGCGTTCATAAAATTTATTTACGTAAACATGCTAATAACATTTCACTGTATC
This sequence comes from Acentria ephemerella, assembly GCA_943193645.1. Taxonomy (NCBI): domain Eukaryota; kingdom Metazoa; phylum Arthropoda; class Insecta; order Lepidoptera; family Crambidae; genus Acentria; species Acentria ephemerella. The sequence goes on from OW971887.1 coordinate 3,130,915, forward strand.
AAAATACTAACATCACCATTACATAAACATATAAGGTAAACATCAGTTCTGTACGTCATTCTGCGCATTTTATTGCTATAGCCTTTGACATTGGTCTGTATTTTCGTTTTTTACTGAGTTTTTTATTACAATTTCGTGACGAATAATAAAAAAAGTTGTGAATATACCCTGGAGTTCTGTCACTCCTGCCCATCCCGAGAAAATTACCGCTATTTCCGTAATTAAAATAGACAGGAATCTTTGACATTATTATGGGAATGAAAGACAATTAGCCTAATTAAGTGTAGCCTGCCGCAGTGCGTCAGAACGCCGTGACGTCCAAACCGGGACTAGACACGAGAAGACAGAAACAAATTAGCATCAAATGGTAGACGGGTAATGGCGGCTCAAGTCAAAGCTAACTTTTCAAATTAGGAAACCAGTAGAAAATTTATTGTTCGTGATGTTCTAATATACCTCAGAAACATTATATGAACTGTACATCTCTCTGTTGCTCTTCTCATATTTTGCAACGTTTCCTCTCTTACCTAACAGGCCGCTAGTATCGATACACAATAGAAAAAGAAACTTTTAACGTTCATATATATAGTATATAATTCAAAAATATAATACGAGGGTACTAATAAGTTAATTAACTGTTCAGACAAGAAGTAAAAGAATACCAAATAGCCTTTTACTTTAGATTAAGCTGTTAAAAAAAGGTGCGTATTAGATTTAAGACAATAAATTATTCTTGAATCTAAGTTACTGAATTGAAAACTTATCTAAAATCACATCATTAAGACCACAAAGCTTCCAACCAACTCCAACATCCTTATCAGACATTAAGACACTTTGAAGTGAAAAAGGTAGGAAAGAAACAAAGACAGTACGAGCCCCTCTGTAATTACTTCCGACTTTAATGAGTATAAAATACCAAAACGAGCCGACCCGACGTAAAAATAGCAAAGTAATTTTAAGATAATGTAAAACAGAATAAACATGATTAGAAAGATTTCTAAGGGAAAACGCTTGTTTATTTTAAAAAAAAATATTTTTCTATGGTTTTTCTGGAAGCAACCGAAGTACAAAACGTAATTATTTTCGATAATTATTACGATTAATTAAGATTTATGGAATTATATTTTTACTTAAATCTGAATGCAAAGAAAGCAGTAATCTGCTGTAAAATACCAACAGAATAACATCTATTTTAACAGGTATAAAAACACCTAATAACCTTCGCTGCTATTCAGAAAATTATCCAACATAATAACAAGGTCTATATCATACAACTTCTAGCTCCGTAGTACAGACAGAATGATCTGCCAGACTCCCATGGGTGAACACACTGAGCACAAAAAAAGAGTCCGAGCAAAAATAAACAACCCTTTATTAAACGTTTATTTATTCAAGCTTTAATAAAGATTCCCCTCAATATTGAGTCAATTAGGTACACACATGTCTGCATATTAAAGGCAAAAACCCTCACAAGTATCAAGCATACGTCAATTTTCATATATTACTGATTATGTAATCCATACAAGTACACAAACTGATTCAGTAATAATATCAAGAAAAGAAGAGAAATAATAGATTCATAAAACGCTAAATTTTAGTTTAGGTTCAGCACATCTTATCTCCTGATAAGTATTGGAAAGGTCAAACCATTATCTTAAAACCTAGCGAGCAAATTGTTACTTAAATTAATTACGTAACAACATTAATTAAGTTCACTCCGCTCGAAATAACACACCATTCTATATGTCAAAATATTTGACAGAGAGCTGTTCTTTTTGCATTCATATGACAACAAGATCCAGAGAACGCGTACTACAAGACTTAAATTTCACGTATTTATCTACTAGAGAATGAAAAGTGTATAATTAATATATTTGAACTCCATTTCTTAAAAAATGAATCCATATGTCACATACAGAGTTTTTTTATTTTAAACACACTTCCATTTATTTACAAAACGCCAAATGCCTTCTACAAAAGACATAAAATTGTTTTGACTACCATCCTGATCAGATGTTAACATACTGAATGTTATAAACATCTTCTTACGTAATACTAGGGTGATCGACTAATTTGAAATGAAAAAACAATTGGAACGTTTATTTATTTGCTTGTCAGAATGAAATAATCCATGTTGAGGCTGGTATGGTACTTTTACCTTATTTTTCCAAGTTTATCATCAAAAATATTTAAACAGATGATTTTTTATTTATGGTTATCAAACATACATTTGAAACTGTTTCGCTATCTACTACCAACCGTAAATATTGTTGAAACGTTACGCAACGCGGCGAATTGCTTTGTAAATGTTACAATCGTGCGTTTACATTGTGTCGAAGCGTGCGGTTGACTTTATCTCGAGACAGCATTTATCACGCCAATATTTACGGAACAAAATCTGTAAAATGTTTTTTAACTTTAACATATTCAAAGCGTACTTATCAGAACTTGAAAATATACTATACTATATTTATAAACTTTTGAAATTTCTCGAAATCCCAAAAAATTTCACTATTGTATTAGCATTTCTTTTCGTTCAGAAATCTGCCTGCATGTTTTCAAAACTGGTTCCTCCAAACTACAAAACGGCACAGTCATATGAGATCGTTTTATTAAAACTTGAACACATAGTATATTTCTTGCAATCGGAATGTCTAATAATATGGGTATTGCTAGAGGTAAAATGAGTTTCTTGAAGAAATATGATAATGTGCAATGATACTGCTATTGTGTTCGCAATTGAGGAGCAAATTTTCAAGGATCTATAATGCAGACAACCACGTGTAAACATGGTTTGCAGGAGCCTTTATATTATATTTAACATTCACAAAATGAGATACGTGATTATTCCAATGAATAAAGAAACTAGTATTATAAGTAAAATGTTATTTTTTTCGAACCATACTCGCAGTACAGAGATACGTAGGCCGGTTATAAGAGAAATGAGAGAAACTCTTATCCCATAAATAAGTGCTTACCTTTAAAAAAAGATTAACCATCTTACACAGACATATCGTCTCAAGTGATTTCCATACCACAATCAATTAGTTAACATATTTGTAGCTCGCCAGCCATCCAAGCAAATCGTATGCGAGATGCAAATCGATGTTTAATGTTGTATATGTGTCAATTATTATGTATGGGACGGCTATTTAACTCAATTACGTCCTTATGTTGAGCCGCACTGCGACATGTGTGTACTAACATGACGCGACTGAATTAATGCGGAATTGTTCACCGATTAAGGCTTTTGCTACAAATGGAAGGATCACTAGAAACGTGTTTCTATTTTTGGGCCTAATTAGAAGGAAGTTAGTTTGAAACGTCAAAGGTTGCGGCAGATCTTATAAAAGCAATTAATTAACTAACAACAAACATTTGAAATGGTATAGATTAAGATAAGTATTTAATAAATAGATACATGAATAATTTTTATGCAATAAAAGTTGGTAAATAACATATGGCCCACCGCCGGCTGGTGGTACAAAGTCACTGTAGAACCGTAACCTGCAAGAGTCAAGAGGAAGCGGTTCTTGCGACAGCATTCGACATATGGCTCTCTACTCGCAACACAATGTTTGACGAGCTCTGGCAAAGAAGAGACATCCCCACAGAAGCAAATTTAATAGCGTTTTTCAATAAGGTGGAGATCGGTTATCCTTAACTAAAAATACCACTAATAATATAAAAGAATCTTTATTAAACATTTTTTTGTACGATAATAACTGCAGTAGTCATTGACTCTATTTCAGTTATTAGTGCCAAACTAGAAAAGAACAAGCATTCAGATTTTTTTTAAATAGGTATGTATGGACAAGCGTGTCTGTATGAGTATGTGTGGATAAGTGTGTATGTATGTTGTTTGAGGTGTGTTAGTGTATAATATCTTGTCTCTCTGTATAACTATGAGTGTAACTAAATTTCATTTAAGAATTAAATTTACTAGGTTTTCTGCGTTGTCGTAATCCAGACCCATTAGCCAATTAGAGAGAGTTAATTTGCATATAGGAGATGGAAATGTTTTTTGTTGATTCTGTTATGTAAGACGGAAGTCATATAAACAAAAAGGCGTTTAACTAACAATAGCCTACACGATCCTGAGCCTTAACTCGTAACGTATATACACAATAATTATAATGAACCATTTACACAGCATTCATAAAATAATTACAGACTATATCAAATTTCCAATAGAGTAGATCTTCACATTCAGCTGGAACGCCCTAAGCACTCTAGGAATTACATCAATTTGATAACTCAAAGCCTTAAACAAGATCGAGCTCCCGATAAATTAGTCAACATTTAGCCGAAATTGCGCTCAACTAGTTCCGTGCAGTTGTTGATACAAAGGTAGGTATGAAGCTTATAATGAGTGCCTCGTTACTCACATCCAGAACCAAATTCTTGCATACTTGATATAGGTTTAGAGTTCGAGAGTACGCCATCCATTCATTGCTTCTGAACGACCACATTTCAAATCATTGTTTTAAGAACCGGAAGCTGTAATGCTAGTTTATAACGTTTTAAATGAAATAAACAGCCTTTATGAATAAGTTATTGAATAGTTGAATATGCAAACCAGTGAACATACTCCTAAATCATGAAATTATTTTTAGTAATAGGAAATAGTTTTTGAAGAATAAGAAATCAGAAATGGTAAACTTTCATACAGAAGTTTTAATGCAGAAAACCCTGTTTCGTAGTCCAATGATTTTCTGCTTTAGGAATTTGCAAAAGTTACTGTCTCGGGAGATATGAAAAAGTGGTTACGGAGTTCCACTGACTTTGGTTTATAAAAGCCTTTGTGAAGGCAGAGTACTTTTAATATTGCGATAATCCTTAACCAGACACAAAATTCCAAACGTGAAATAAACTTTATAAAAATGTTTTGTTCTTTATTGTTTATAACGATCTCTTACTTGAGTACCGAATGTAAGTAAGTAGATATTAAGATATTCGACTTATTGTTCTGATTCCAGTTAAAAATACAGTTAAATAATAGTTTCCTTTCATAATAATAGGGCATGATTTCTTTGCATTGTCATATAATTGTATAAATACTATGATAAATTTGTTTATACAATGCATGATAGTACTTACCATAGTGGGGGTCTTTATCGTGAGGAATATTCCCATTAGGTTCAAGTCGGTCTAAGCATTCCTCTGAGTACCCGTTGTAAGGCAGTTTGCCACGCCCACCGCCGTTTTGCTGTCGCCCGCGACACTCGCCGTTGTCTCCATCCGGTTCGTCTTTTGTTGCTACGACAAAGAGAACAAAATCACTAAAACAGTTTTACCTAATATATAACAATTATCAATAATTTGATATTAATTATGCTTCAGTAGAAAAGTTAAGAAAACATAATGTTTATCTCATTCTCAAATTTTCGATTTCGAAATTGCATGACAACATGGATTTAATAATTGGATCAGAAATATATTTCCTTATTATTTTGGGTGGAAAGCAGTTTCTAAAATTATTATTTTAGAAATTGCATCAATAAATAAATAAAATAAAACAAAATTAAAATAAATAAATTTCATTGCATTTAGATAGGTATATTTATCTATAGGTAGGTATTTCATATATTTACCTACCTAAATGCCATAAAATTTATTGATCTTAGTTTTTAAATCTTATTAAAAACTTTGACCACAGAACTTTTACCCTCTCGAATGAAATACTGGTGTCAGCCTAGTATTTTTCTCCACTAGAAGCCAGAAGTGACAATCGCACAGCGAATTGAAAATATTTAAACGGAAGCGTTTAAAATTACGATGTCAGAGACCATACAACCTTTGTGGTTGGCAGAGACACTCCAATTAAAATTGTAAGGATATTTCACAAACACCGACAGATGACTTTAATGTTCCCGGCATTGTCAATTTAACAATGAGCTGTTAAACGTTGGAAATCTTACAGTACAATAATTACACCCCTTTAGCAAAGACAGTTTGAAAGTAAAAGCAATACCTTTAATGTCGTCTAATGTTAAGAAATTTGTCTAAGTTGAATTGTACTAAAAATAGCTAAGTTCTTTGAAAAGTCTTTGGAACGTCGTCGACGATTGTTTTTATTATTTAGATAGTATATAATATAATAAATCTATATCTGCTTGAATAAATGTTGAGCTAGTGTAGAAAAGGCTTATGCCCCGAAGTGGTACTTTTCTAAAGATAATATGATCATCAAAACAACGTGGAACATTGATTGTTCTCCAAACATCCTCTTTTTCTTTGCATAGTACCTACATTATTATTTACATTGTTACACGGTACTACACAAGTAACATTATATTTTATTGCAAACCAACAAGGTGTAGGAATACTTGAAGGCTACATTCTGAAAAATTGATATAAAAAGCTATAACAAAGTTAATACTTAATAGAAACATAATTAACTGAATGTAGTTATTACACCTGAACAACTGAAATAATAAATTTAACAATAACTATACTGTGGAAGTTATATCCTGAGACGGAATTAGTCCAGCGTAAAAGAGAGGAAATGTAGTGACGACTGCTGCTTTGGGAGACCAACTTTAATGGGCTACTACCCTTTTATTTATTTCTTATATTATTTCCCTTTGTTTCAGGAAGACGTGAAAATTATTAATGATTAATTATCAACATTATGTGGGCTTCCTTTGTATCTCAGCTAGTCAACACCGTCAGAAGCACCAAATGTGTTTGCATGTAAGGTAATAACATTTATCAAATTACACCGACAGTATAATAAGAGATTCTATTGCAAATTAATATATTAAGCGAATACTTTATGGAAATTAATTATACATTCGCATCATCGTGCTTCTCCAAAGAGAGAAGAGACCATCTGGCGCGTCCGTGCTGCTTCGTGGAGTTCACTTACGTTACGCTATCTTTCTCGAGACAATATATTAACTTTAATATATCCGGATCCGGACTTGCAAACCTTACTGCATACGTTATTGTTAAAGTAATCAACAGAACACGTAGTAATTGTACACGGTTTTAATTTCAGTCTCAGTATAATGATATTAACATGAAATATTGCTTTACAAGGGGAAAATTCCTAAACATAGTGAACACACGATGTAAAACTATATACGACACGATACACTCCAGGGACGACAAGATTACCGAGATGAATTTTTTAATACTTAGTATAATTATTGGCGATAATTATTATATACAATTTGGCACTCGAATTCACTCAACATTCCACATACCGCTCATTGTAAAGACTACACTGATATCTGGTCAACTGGGGGTTTTCCTGCGAACTAAATCGGATTATGTTGTTGAAATATTAACGGTGCTGTGTTCACACGTACGATAATTCGTGCAAACATCCCATGAATGCAGTGTAAATAACTTGGCAAAACAATGGTTATTGGTTTTTTCCGGGTTGGATTATCGTAGGATTAGAACGGAGAAGGTGGAAGCACGTGCACGGAGCGGCTGTGATAAGGCTTGCCTCTTATAAATTGTTTTGTAGAGAACAATGAGTTGCACACGTCCGCGTGCCGATACTGGTATTGTAGATGTAGTTTTAGTATAGATACAAATAGATAGAAAAGCATTGTTTCCATGATCTGCCAGATTCAGGCTGTTATCACTATCAATCTTCGTTTCTAGTGTCAGGTTGAAGAATATATCCACTTTGTCAAGAATTACATTTTTATAACTCCTACTGTAGTACTGATCTAGGTGTCCATCTAAATGTAATTAGTGTTGATTACTCATGTTCACATATCATAATCAAAGGGGATATATGAATTTAATACAGCAATAACGGCAGCAACATATAACTTACCAAATTGATGTCGACTCATAAATCATATGAATTAATCAGTAATATTAAATAAATTAGATAGGTCAAACACCTGGGTGATACAGGATTTATATTGTATTGGTTATGATTACAAGCAAAATTATAAGAAATCTATATTTATCTTATATAGTTTTGATTAATACAAAAATTGAATAATATTTTTTATACTTATGATCGGTTTCCTTCAACCACAATATAAATGAAATAACTTTTTAACTATGAAAACTGAAACGGTTTTGTGAAGGTTTTGCTTTAATAAAAAAGTCACTATGGAGTACCAGACAATTATTGGAATATAACATCATTAAAAAATCATATAAACAGTCGATTACAACTAGATAATGTTAATGTTAATGTTTTAACAATTGTACCTAACTAATTTAACTTAATAAATTGAAAATTTTAAAATAAAGAACTAAACATTAATACCTAAGAGTCTGCTTAAATAGGTATTTATAAAAATCTTAAGCGGGTAGGACACGTCACAACTCACAATCTCTAAGATGATTTCTAACAAAGAAAAATTTATGGTGATCTTTATAAAAAACACGGCAAGGTTTCATCAGATCACACTAAATAAACAATTTCTTCAATTTTAGGAATTAAGTAAAGGAGAATTTACAAACTTAGCTTTAGAGGTAACTAAGCTGTTCGAAATCTAAGTTACTGCACCATGTTCTATTCAACATTAATCCAACCGAAAGCTATTCAATGTAAGTTGTACTTTCAGTACTGAGATTGCAACTGGACCGTCAAACTTGACGAGGGTTCCCGGTCATACCCTCTCTGCTAGGGAGGGCTTTATCGGGCAACTTCTGATCGGATTGACGCTAACGAATTTGCAGACTTACCTATACCGTATTAAAGCTTGTCCACTCGATTACATCCTGAAGACAGATTGCTTTTGTTCGCAAATAATTATGATTCGGAGCAACAAGTTTGAATTGGATTTGCGCAAAAGCATGTTACTTGATATTAATGAAAATGAAACCTGATCTCAGAAACTGAATCAGCGGACAACCGCCTGTATGTCACCCTCCTAACCTAGTTGACAATAAAACTAAAAAGGTAGTTTATATTATTATTCCTTTTTATCAAAATTTATTTGAAAACATCTGCTAGATATTTGAGATATCTTTATTACTTCATAAGGCGTCGTATATTTGAAATGGTCAAAAACAAATTAAAATTTAATGAGGTCAATCAAAAGAGCAAATTTTTGGACAAGCTATATCGAAAAAATTACCTTATCTAATTTTCGAGACAATATTTACAATATAAATTAAATTTATATGCCCAAATAATGGGGTCAATGTTTCTATTTTAGGTCATGAGATGGACCAGAAAAGTTGATATTATTATGCAAAATTTAAAGACATCTTGTCGAAATTTGGTCACATAGTACAATCAGCTTAAAATTTTGAGATACTAGAATAGGCCAACATCTGATTCTTATTGCTCAAACTCTGGAACCACCGCTGTCGCACCACACAGCCCTGCTCGATTTAACGTTTCACTGAACGTGAGATAAAAGCGGGTGTAATCGTTTTATACTTCTTTTCAGGCAATAAGGAGGTAGGTACGAACAGTATATATTAAATATATATGCAAAAATAGAAATATAAATAAACTATGTGAATTTTTGTAATTTATTCTCAGTGCAATGTGAATCACACGTCTAGTTAAGTCAAAGTTTTCAATATTACGATTGTATTTAATTTATGTGACAAACCGCAATGTAAGTCATAAACAGTCATTCTTAAATTTAATTAACAATCCTACACTGCATTTCAGTCATTCGTACACAAGTTGGAACTGGGACTGGAAATACCATGCCTTACATAGCCTATTGCTTTTTGACGTCATGTAACAGTTAGTTTACAACTCTACAATTTTCGGTAGCCCTCGTAGGTTATTGGTTCCTCTTTATTACAGTACACCAAAGCAAGACAGAACAAACAGAGCATGAAATCCCGATCAGTTGTATACAAATTTTAGTTATTACGTGTTGTACGCCGAAACCGTACCTAATATGCTCTTGTTCTGAAGGTGCCACTTACTCAAAGCTTGCGTATACATAAATATACATATTAAAGATATGTAATGCCATATGTGCCGGCCCATTTACTTTACGTTTGACGACAAATTAAGCCTCTTATCGGCTTTGCGTTAAGTATTAGTGAGGTAGGTAGATGATTTTCCACACCGAATAATTGCTTAATTAATTTGTGCACGAAAACAAAATCAATGTAAATTAATTTTACAATCTTTATTTAACGGTCATCACTTGTGTTAAAGCTAATATAAGTGAGTAATATTTTCAATGGTAGCCGTCATACTTTATTTCCCTGACAATGACGTAAAAGCAATGCAAATAAATTGTAATACTACAATATGTTTTGTAGTTAGTATAAACAATACCTTTTAACAATACTTCAGGTTCGAATTGACTAATTCTTCTGGCATGTCAATCATATGAGCATGCAGTTAATGTAAGAAAACTAAGAGAAAAATCTCTCCCCCAATCCCCAAATAACTAACATGGCTTTACATAGCTGATTGGATATTATAACTTACCTTTATCTTAACTAATTCGGTCAGAAAGGGCGAGGTCACCAAAATCTAATTGAAAAAAATTTTTGTAAATGAATAAAATATATTTGTTTTGATTTTTTTTGCTATCTTTAGGTTAGGATCCCTGACTATAAACTTGTTCTTGATACATCTATAAGTTCTAGTTTTAGTAGTAATGGTCTCAACAGCTTCCTATTCTCAGCCGACAGGTGAGTTTCCTGACCTAACCATTTGTTACGGGAAAGTGAGCTGTTATTCGAAAGTGTTGCGATCGTTTGTTATTATGTCGTTCAACTTTATACCTCTCGACTCGACTTGCTGCTAGCTACAGATAAACAAGACTCGAAATAATACGATTATATTTCATCGTGATTAAGTAAGGCGCTGCGCTAATTAATCGCTATTATTTTATCCGCTTTGCGTTAATTTCTTTAAAAACGTTTCGTTGATAGGAAACATTTATTTAAACCAATGTTTCATTAAATGGTTAATTTGTATTTTTCACAGACCACATAATTTATATAAATACGTTTATATAATTTATCACTTTATACCCAATTTTTTTTGTTTTTATATAATTCTAGAATTATTGTTATAATAAATATATAATTATAAACCAGATATGTATTACTTGAGTAATTGGTTTTTAGAAAATGTCTCATTTATATTCATTTAATAAGGTCCACAATTTATAAGATATATGCGTTTTAACACACTACGCTAACGACACGGTAGCCGTGTCGAACTACATATATTTTCCTTAGACGCGCACGACCCGGCTCCCGTGTTCACCCTATAATGAACGGTTTCAACTAACAAAATATAGGTAGCGCTGTTGGAAATATTCTTAAATAGATTATAATTTGATGTTTATGAATACTATGCGGTAGGGGAGGAAAAAATATTTAATAATATTATTAAAAATATCGCAAATATTGCGCCACAGTGCAAATATGGTAATTTTTATTCGCATTGAAAGTGCTAACATGTGATTTACCTAGAATAGAAGACCCGTGGAGGACAATCAACAGTGAGATCTTTATATTAATATTTAATTATTTATAATATTATTTTTTGTTTTCACATTCACGACATGGCGCAGAGTGGCAGAGTTAACAAAACTATTCTTGACTGAGTCAACAAGACATTATGCAAGTTAAAAGAACACAGTTTTTTTGTCAAACCGTATAATTATCATAATTATTGTAGGCACACATTTTGTTATAACAGGTAGTGCCCAATTTTGGCATGTAATATACTAAGCTAAGCATACAAATTACGCAACCGCCGTAACCTTATAGAGGCTCACGGTTATACCCAAATTCATTACGTAACCGACCTATTTCTCAGCGGGGACCAAATTCCAAATCGGCCGAAAAGGTTGGACCTCACAAACACACCTCAGAATTGCTCAGAAACTGGCTACTGTCGGTTTATCTAATCTTCACACCTTAGATGGCAATGGACACGAGTTCCATAGATTAACATAATTAACTTTGATGTTGGTGAGTTTTGAAAGGTCCGACATCGAATGAAAGGTTCAATATATATATACTATGCATATGCAATTCAAACTTGGCAGGCACAGAACTAGAGATTTCTATGCTCTGTTCGGTTCAAACAAGTATAAACCAGTTCAAATGTATACATAGTAAAAGTAACCTTTGGAAAGACTAATAAGTGTTCCTTAGTGGATACTGGGCTGAGATAGTATTGTCCAATAAGGTCCAGTATGGCCAAAGGTCAACAATAGGGTCCACCATAAGTTCCAACCAGTAAAGTTAAAATTGTTTATTAAAATAAACTTTTGCCTATGCTTCAAGTAGATAAGACTAAAACTAATTTAAGTATTGTAATTCAAACCTTCAAGTCAAAAGATAATTTAATATGTTTAACTTGAAGCAGGTTTAGACCTATTCTAAACCAATGACATATATTTGGTTTAAAGAAAAATTCGTAAATTATGTATAAAAATACCTTATTTGCATCTCAAAACACTCGAAATGTCTTATCTTATCACTCTTAACCTAAATATTTTCATATTTAACTAGTGCAAGCTTTGGCAGATGTTAAAAATCACCTTGTCATAAATCAAAAAGGATTATTTTTATTTTATACATTCTTTTTATCAACAATTTTTATCTGCATTTACAAATTTAATCCATAATTTTTTTGTACCGATATGATTATATCCATTTTTAATTTGTGTTACACGTGATGACGATCATAATACGGTATTTGTTTTGTCATAGCAACAGGAAACAAATAATTATACCAAATAATAATTCAAAAATATATAAAAAAAAACAAAGCAATGACTAAATACCTATGTACATTGGCTAATATATGTATGTTTGACAACATTATGTGCTGCCTGTTTTTGCTACATAGATAAGAGGATATCGATCCAGGCAAAGGTCACAGTTTAAATACGCCAAACTTATGTACGTCTTCGCACAATCCAGTCCAGGATTGGATGTTACACTCCAGTGGCTCAGAAAAAACCACAACATTTATTTAGCATAGAAAACTTTGCGAAAATAAAGCAAAGTCCACAAATATTAAGCTGTGACTTTATGTAATTTGTACTTCGACCTAAATACACTTTACTATACGTAGTAAAATACTATAGTAAGACTCAAAGCGATTAAAACATCTAATTGAACTACATGTGTATATTTTGATATGAAAAAAACTATCAGAACTATATCTATATCAACCATGAACTTAGTATAAATATTTCAATGGATTTAAAGGCAGCCGTTAAAACAAGAGTGAAGACGCGGGGATCCAAGTCAGGGACAGCCATTAACCCGCGGTTAAACAATTCAGGCCGAGCAATCGACCCATGATGGGAAACAGTTCAAACAAACAGACGCTCAGACACGAGTGAGTCAGCAGGCGACGGGTCAGGCGTTAGTTCAAATGTAAAATACGTCCTGGCCATCAATTGTCTGTTCATGGGAAAAATATTTGTTGAAAAAACAATTCTAATTTTCTAAGAATATTGGAATATTTTATGAATTGAAACATTCTACAGAAAAAAATTACTGTCATTTAATTTATTTAGGTTATCTTAGCTGTACTCACAACATTTAGGAAGAATATCAATGAAAAATTAAATTAGATTCTTAACTAATTTCGAGTGTAGTTTGATTGTTTGCCAAACGAATAGCAAGACTGGTTCATGTATGACAAGGGTTCAACGTACTCATTAAATGTAATTATAAACTACGAATAATATAAACATAAATCTTATTTCCCACTGTAATCAGTCACGAAATGATAACATGATCAACGTCAAAACAATAATAATTGTTTTTCAGAAGTTTTAATCATGATGATGACTCTAGCCATACATAAAATCTCACAGTAATAAATGATGAGTAATGGGCATTGCAGCGTAAGAAGTATGACTGGTAGCTGCGGTATGCGCCTTTTCTTGTAACAGATGACAGCTTGGGTCAACAAAAGTGATGTCAGTGCAACGACCCCACGCACAAGACATTATAAGGTGCTTACGTAATCATCCAACAGTTGAGCAACAGACAATTGAGGCAATAAAGACGAAAACATTTCAAGTGGGCAAGAACCACTATTAATATAACGTTAGGGGCACGGTCTTACCAATGCATCAATTACTCAGAGTTGAAAGCATAGAAATGTAACACAGATTTATACAGCAAGGAAATCAAAACAAAACGAGCTGAACCTCGTGTTACCGGCGTTACCGTATCAAAATTTCATAAAAAGAATATAATAAAATCTCGCCTCTACAAAAATTGTCTGAATAGATGGAAGACAAAAGGGCGGGTCGACAAAAGGTTGTGGCCGCACCAACTTCATGCTTGTGACGCTGTATAACAATACGAATTACGCTACGAATTACGCACGTTCATGTGCGGCCGAGTGACTCAACGTACCAGCATATTGTAAATTTATGATTATAGAATAGAAAGGCTAATAATACATTATATTCTTTTGGTATACACAATGTAAATTAAAATATCAAACACTGTGATAAACTTGTGCATCAATATCTTTCAATGTAAGCAACTTGTGGTGAGATCAAGTTACAAATTCCAAATAAAAGAAATCCGATCCGTCAACCTCAAGGCAACAACGAAGCACAACTGTATCAAGTGTTTATCTAGTATGTGGGTAGTGTAGGGCAAATAGGGCAAACAAGAATTATCTATAAACGACCCGTGCGGAAGTCTGCTATCAATCAGTGACCAGATAATAGACACGTTGAACCCCTATGACGCGTAGCGGAAGATACGGAACAGTATATTTTATGGTATTCATTATATGGAGACAAGATAATAAAATAGCTCCTGGGGCAAAATTAAATCATTAATCATTTGCTAATGATCTATCTAGTTTGGCAAACGTTGTCAAAGGTATCGTAGTCGATATTATCTCCTTGCTATATTATTATATCTACCTACTATTTGCTTATTATGAATCGTTTATTATAAAACCAAAATTAATGATTTTTGTTTGAACAATGCCTTTCTGTTCTGTTCTATGTAATGTGCAAAGACTAAATCATTCATTTCAATATTAATTAATTAATCTTTAGAATGTCAGCAGGTCCATTTATGGCGTAAGCAAGTCTACTATGAGTACTGTGAGCAAGTTGATTCACACTATGAAGGTCGCGCCCACTGATGACTTCCGCTGCGCTTACTCATTGTTTATATTGATTATTTTTGGTTGACCGATTAATCTACTTATGAATAATGACGATATCAAAATTCATAGATAAAATTACGGAGATGCTTACATACGCACTAAATTTATAGAGATAGATAGCCAATCAATTCAATTCAAAAAGAATGATCATGGGCTTACTTTGTTCATAATTGGGTAAATAAAAAATTGAAAATGAGTTTTAATCATTCAAGATGGGCCGGTTAGCTTAAGTGCACCATTATCAATGCGCCACTCCTTTCTTGTAATAGAATAAAAAACAACTGTTATACATGTTAGTTAAATTTTGCAATATAAATAATTACTTAGAGCCGTTACACTTTGTCCAGAGTAGTCTAGACCACTCTAAAAATACCAAAGAATGAATTTAGATCGCTCTAGATTTTAGTGGCAACCTGCTTTTACGCTGTCAGCGTAAACTACAATTCATTCGAAATTTGCTGTGACATTTGTATTAGATGTTAAATTCAGCAATGTTAATGCATATTATGCTACAAACTTGCTTATTATGTTAAATTGTTATATTGTTAAATTTTTCTGCAAAATAAATAAATAAACGTTGAACAATGCTAATATTGAAATAGCATCTATAGCGCGTTCATTTTTTATATTTACTCTAGCTTCCTGATCATATCACTGCAATAT
Source organism: Acentria ephemerella (assembly GCA_943193645.1). Lineage (NCBI taxonomy): Eukaryota > Metazoa > Arthropoda > Insecta > Lepidoptera > Crambidae > Acentria > Acentria ephemerella. The sequence goes on from OW971887.1 coordinate 3,146,666, forward strand.
TTATTTATTCAAGTACACATAAATGTTTAAAATGAAACTGACCTTAATTATCCATAGTTATATCGATAGCAGATTTGGTATAAATGAAATTATACATACATAACTGTCGACATTTCGCATCGTTATCGTTGTGTTCAACGTGGTACTATAATAGATTTAACACCAACAGAAAAATTATATAACAGGTATGGTTCCTGGTTATTTACAATAAAAAATCTATAATTGTAGCACTATAACAATAATTAAACCACAAACTTGAATATAGATATCAAAGTTAACGACAACACACTACGACATAATATCGTCTTAATTGATAATAATATTGCTATGAATATTTTATCATGGAAATTTGGGTATTTTTAATCTGCGATAAAGGTACAGGTTAATACAGGTATAACTTTATTACATCTTTATCGTCTAATGACACGTCTTCATCATGAGAATGAAAAATAAATAGTACGCTTGTGAACATACATAAACACAAAAGAGTTCAAAAATGCTCGTTTGTCGATTCCTTTAAATAAGGTATATCAAAATTAATGTAATAATATCTTATGTTATATAAGTGCATGTTAGTAAAAATGTCTCTAGAGCGATTACAATAATACATAAAAACATAGATATGCTTTATTACATTGCCTGCTCCATACATACGAGCGATCCCGATCGATACAATAAATACCATAAAGCTTCGTATAAAAGTGTTTTGTTATTAAAGGATAAATACAGATATGTTATACTGTTCTAGTTACAGTGCCATGTTGATAAGATATACTGTTTATCAAGAAAAAACATTGAATCATTTCGTTTGAAATTTACACACGTATCTTATATAGATAGACAGGTGCGAGTGATATGTGAAGAGTGCAACGTTGTAAGTTAGCTTGTTTTCAACATCACCTACAGCGTATCAGTAAATAATAACTTAATAAGCATAACAAACGTACCTAAGCAAAACACAAAACATGTAATTCCTTATCAGTCTCCAACGGGCACGATCATACAGTAGAATATTTGTATTTCACAGACTAAATAAGGACACGGTGAGAGATTTAATTTAAACAAACAACAACAAATTTGAAAGTAAAACAGAAGTCATGTTACAAAAATCTAAACCTGTATGAAATTGTTAAGCCTATAAAATTTTATATATTATTATCACTATTCGCATTCAGCTTAGTAATTATCTCTAAGATAATTGAAACGAACTTCAGTAGAGCAGAAACCTTTAGAAAGAATGCAGAAAATATAATACTTGCAATATCAAAGGAGAGACATTTAATCGTAAGTAAAAGTATCATCAGACCCGTTACGTTTCACAGGTGATGTTGCTTAAAAAACATGTAATAATGTAGACGTCTATATCTAAAATTCTATAAAACCAGCCAGTCCGCAACAGGAGACTATAGATGGATTATTGTTTTAATTAAATATTTCGTTTGTCAATATCTTCTTTATATAATAGAATTTTTCCAATCTTGAGTTTCTTTATTTGCTGTGAATCGCAAAACTAACCACTTATCTCCATAGCATAATCACTATGAAAAATTGAAAACATAAACTAGCTAAATTATATTACTTAGAATGCAATACTCATTTCAGTTATCGTTAATTTATTTCACTTATTTATAGCTCAATAAATATATTATTACACTGGAGAGTAACCAGTACGGTTACATGAGAGGGGTCAACATATTGTGGTGTTAAACAAAGATTTGTTTTGGATTGATTTATATGAATAGTTCACTTCCTGCGTACGCATCAAAACGCGATGAGCCGTAAACATGTTGTATTGACTGATAAGGGTCATTGGGTGGCACCAAAGCAGAGCTGACAAATATTGACAATGTTTATTTGAAATTCAAACTGTAAGTGAAATATTGAGATATTCCATTAAGAGCTATGGGGAGAATACTTTTAAAACAGAAAATAAATATTTGACAACCCTGGAGCAGTCACGCGATTCCTAATCGATGACTCAGAGATCTATTCATAGATATATACGTATACACTACACAACACAGCAGTAAATAATCCTAGATCACGTTTGAACTAACTTAATATTAAATCTTAAACAGAATAGTATCACAGATGACTTAAATTCATAAAGTCATGAGTAGTTATTGGCCGTAACATTATGCGATCTTCATAAATTTAAAACTTCAAACACAACTCTCACTTCGAAATGTTGGGAATTGCATCGTTATAGTTTACATCCTTACGTACACACTGCACGTAAATAGGTATTTATGTAAGTAAACATATTCTTCTTCTATAAAGAATATAAATAAGTTCACTTACAATTATTACAAATCTAGTCATAACCTAACATATTTTTTAGAGATGCCGACTTATAGTTGATATGTACCATATAATGTATGGTAAAGTTAGAAAAGAAATGTAGTGAATGGCTGAACATTTCTATTCTGAAAAAAAAAGTCCGCAACAACGTAGCAGTAGTAAATTAAAGATTTGTCTTCACGAGTTCCGCATAAAAAGTAAGATTGCGTGAGGTAGGTAATCTCTATCTAATCCGCCTTTCGAGTGACACGCCACTTATCTCAAGGTAAACAAAATACAATCTCGGTAACAGAGTTATTTTAACAAGAACAAATAAGGATTTCAGGTTTACTGAATTTATTATGTATCGACAGAATTGTTATTTGGGATATTTTTATAAACATTCAAGAAATTACTTACAAACCATGCAATGATTATTAAAGCATTCGACTTTCGTTAGCAATTTAAGACGACTAACTTATACATTAGAAAATGTCCACTTTTTTTACACGTCGATAACTATACTATTTTTATGTACTCTTGTAATCATTTTTAGACCTGTTTAGATTATTCACCTGATAAAGAGCTTTGAGAAAACCAGAAGATATCTGAATTCAAAAAGGAGGATGTTAAACCAATTTATTGGCAGATCAAAATTGGCACTAAATTATAGCTCTCATACTAAACTTGAACTCAATTTCTGTTTGAGAAGAGAAGGATACTAGTTGCCATTTGGTCAACAGAACCCAAAATACAATAAGTATTAAATATAAAACAACAAATATGCAAATTAGTTTCTAATCATATTTTTGTTTAATGAACTAGAATTGTACACCTACTTAAAGAGTTTTCAGCGATTTATTGAATGTGTTTAAACCTCTTAAGGGAAGCGACCCCTTGAGGAAAACGATTTAATCGATTGGGGAGGGTGACTGAAAAGATCTTGCGGACAAAGTGGGCAAATAAACACCGCAAGGAGCGATCATTATTGAGACTTCATAATAAAGTGCGCAAATTGCTAAAGTAAATACGAATCAGCCTGTATTTTAAATATGCAACAGTTTGTTTTATAAAGAATAATGTTTAGACTTAATACTCGTATATATATAGCACACGAGAGCAAAAATTGCAAAGTAGATATAAAATCAAAATGATTTACCACTATGTATTATCACTATGTATTATTATTGATTTAGCCACTATGTATTATATTATTATTTATTTTAGTATGCTTATTTTAGTTTTCACTGACAGAACTAATTAAAAGATTGGTAGATATAAATTACAGATTACATTCACACAATTCAATTGAATATTGTGTTGAGCTAGAACCCTATTAAAATTTTATGCCTAATAATAGTTTTATGTTTAATAATACATACAATAAACAAAACAGACCATATAGGCAGCCATTAATAAATTCATCGGCACTATAGCAAAGGTATTATTATAAGACTATTTATATAATAACAGAGTTCAATAGTCCTCATTCTAATATCGCACGTGTTTGATGCGTACCTACTGTTTCATAACTAACAAGTTTTAATTGAAATATAGTTACAATACAGCATAACAGCGTCAACACATAGGATGCAATTAACTATACCTAGCAACATATACAACAATACGTGGGTGCCGAAATATATATAGTTGTGATCATTGGAGACGTGTATGCGTGTAAGACAAGTCGCCTATGCAATGCAATTCCAGCGTACATCGGGGAGGTCGATTCTCAGGCAATTTCGTAACTACTATTTCGAATACTCAAAACAAAACGAATCATGCAGCCAATCGTGGAAATGTCCGAAACATTAATATTTTAGTTTTCGCATAAAATAAAACCCAACAATATTGTATACCTATGTACGCATGATTGTACGTAACAGTCAACATAGCATTCCGTCGTAACAGCAAAAGATTTAAATTATACCTATAGGAAATGGACATTCTCCCTACCGATTGGTGAGGGCAGGTAGACTCAAATTATGTTACATTTTCCATGTAAACTTATTTAGCTTACTCTCCAAAAGAGACTGAAATATTCGAACCATTTATCACTTTCTTTTGAAATTTTTCGTGACAACATCTATTTCCGCAATGTACTCAAAGAATTTATGAATGAAAAATAATGGTTCCAAATGGACTTTAAATGGTTTTAGTGCTTTTATTATGGATTACTCAAAATTTATTGCTTTGAAGTAAAACATGTAATATGAATAAGAGAATTATTCTCTGTATAGCAAACCAGTATGTGCGTGGGTGTATGATGCTACAGTATCAGAATAAATAGGGTGCGGGCAAATAGAATGCGGCTCCTCCTTCTCCTTGTATTCATTATGATCACTAATTAACCTTGACAACTAGAATATTTAGACCCTGAACCGAAACAAAACCTATTAAGACCCTTAACTAAAAAACCTATTTACATCAGGAAAGCCACATTTGACAAATTTTTCTTTGAGCTAAGTATATGCGAAACAGCTTATTTTTATGGCTTCGAAAAAATTGTGCACGCCATATATATTCTTAAAATTATCAGATCGGCAAAGAGAAACCTTATTTTATAACTTATAAAATCAGCACTCTGAATAATCGATTATTACTAAAAAATATTACCAATTAACTTGTTTGCTGCAAACTAGACTTTATTGAGAACGACTTTAACCAATCTAATATATATTTGTCCAATTTTTTTAAACTTGCGGCCTTGTTACTAATGAAAATAATCACAAGAAATAACAGTCATTTTAGGAAAGTGTCTAAAATGTGCTTTGAATCAAAAAGCGGACAGTCACTTCAACTTGAGACCGAATGACTCGAATAAATGTAAGCAAGTAAATTTAAATTCATAATACAATGATGCGGAGAAATCATTTAAATGTAAGATATTTAAAACAATGTACTTCACAGCCTTGTCAAACCTAAAATAGATTTATAGTTATTGGAACTACGAATTTTGACTTTTCTGGAAAACTACCACACCATTTGCAATCAAAATTAATCTGCGGGATCAATTTGTAACTTTAACCTATTATCGATATCTGCTAAATTTAAAAGTAAGTGCACATCTACCGCTGGTCTAGTAAAGACAGCAACATAATTAAACTTATTGTAAAGACCATGAATGAAACTTATTGAAAGTAATTGCTTTCGCTTTCATTAGTTCGAAAATAACGGGGCTGAGCACAGCCCCTCCATAACGCAATGAACAGTGGCCCACCTGATGACGTTAACTGTAACTCGCTGAAATATACCTGTTTCTACAAAACCTTAAAATTAAAATAGTTAAATTAAACATGAAAATTACCGATCGTAGGTTTTTGACATCGTCAATGTAACGTTCCCGCGTTGTGTTTTAATGAAGTACATGACACTTATATGCGATAGAATGAGGAGATTATTATACATACAAACATCATAACAAATCATACTCACATAATCTACCGAAGCTAAGGGACAGGCGCTTTCTCAACTTTTGCATTTTGCTCATAGCGCCGCCCCTTTTTTCTCTCATTGTCACACCTGTAACAAAAACAACAAGAATTAATGTAGCTTAGTTTCGATACGAACATAAATGGTGAGTGAAGTTCACAATATAACGTTATACGAAGCAATAAGCGTTACGGGGTGTTCAATTAATTACAAAGAGTTATAAGGTGCAGTCACGCCAACGCCTACTACCCTCACTGCTAATAACTCGGTAACAGAGCTATCCAACTTATATCGCATACAGCTAACAGGTGATCGCGTGCGCGCAAATATTAAACTTTTTTGATTAAATTAAGTAGACGAAAATTTGCCAACACAAAAGAGGCGTACTAATTTATTTATAAGGCATAAAAGAAACGGGCGATTACTATTGTCATCTATGCTTCAAAATGTTTGCACAAATTTCTTTATAATATATTTAAGAATAATTGATAAGCATATTGGCATAACTCACTTTCCCTCATCGTGAGGATAGATCCTCTAGGAAACATTTTACAAATACCAGATTTGCAAGTGTTTTCTACAAGCGTTCCGAAAACACTGTGATGACGTGAGTGCCGAATGTAAACATGTAAAACCTGAACGTACACACATTTATGAAATCGAGGCTTTCCGAATCTGTGGCACCCACACAAGCCTCCATGTTTCATTTGAATATTATTTTTCCTCAGGAATCTGAACTTTTTTATGGATTTCATTGTGATTCGTGTCCAATATATAGGATAGGAATATTGTGAACATTGAACAACACAGTAATCATAGATTAAGTGGTAACTTTCCCACTAAAAACACTTCCCGTGCCCCCTTTTTAAAATTTGAAAATCAAAAGATACATTCTCAATCACAAGTCGTAACACGACTAATGTTTTAAACTTTAATATGTGCATATAATTTACTTCGCTCCCCATTATCTATTTCTAAACAGGAACTGCAGAAACATATACAGCTTTATACGTTCAATGCTCTTAGTTTAATGCTGCATCACGGTCGTTTCAAAACCGAATCGAAAGGCTGAACGTCGCTAACGGTCTCATAAGCTAGCGAACTTTTCTACTTTAAATAGGGTTTATGTGGACGTTATTTATCTTGGACTAGACGCGTGCTCCTTGTGAGTATGCCAAATATATCAGAATATGTATGGATACCAGAGCTAGAAAATTTTAAGACATGGCGCTGGATGGGTCACTCAAATTTGTTATCTCGAGCTTCTGCGTACTTCAGAAGGAAAATTAATTCCGGTTGTTATAGCAAACGCTTTCACCCACCAACTGGCATTGGACAAGCGTGCTGGTGTTATAGCCTAAACTTCTTATATATTTTTCCCATGTAGAAGTATCTGATACCACCAATGGGACGTATATAGGGATTTGATGATGATGTTGATGACACGTATTTCACTTTACTGGATTCTGTATGAAACCTCAATATTTCCTATGAATATTGAAACAAAATGCCCACTGCCAGTAATATGATCACCCTAAAACATGATAACATAGATAAATTTCACCTTTTTATAGTTCAATATCGTATTGAATACGATACCGACTTCAATCAACAAACATAGGTTGTTCACACATCACCACCATCACTGACGAGCAAGGCTATCTAATCTGTGATGCGCCAGAGACAATATGCTACGGTCGTGTATGTGTAATATAGATTGATGGCATTCCTGGCATATTACGACAGCTTCAGTTTATACAAATATTATAACAGAGACTTGCGTTGCGATCATAATATTATCATCAGATTTCTTACAATCATTTTTAAATTACCTAACTGTAACATTATACATTGTTATTTATACTATTACATTATGTGCCATCTTTTAACCTTTATTGTTCTATATATTTGTATAAATTGAAAATTATTTGTAACTAATATGAAAAGGTGTCATACTTTATTACCCAATGATCGATCATACTGAAAGTGATTATTTACGATATCGAAAAGCATAAAATACGACATATTCAAATAAGCTAATATATTCTGAAGAGTTATTGCATACGTAACACGAGTGACGGCCGTCATAACACATCAACGAAAAAACACAGTAACCAATACCAATACAGATGTGGTCCCAATAATATAAATAGTCAATGTATATACATAGGGTGCACATAAAGTTTCTGTTAAGGTCGTAAACAAAGTTTATGTCCTCCAAAGCGAGCACGTTACCGAGTAGCCTAATATTTATGAATTAGGTATCCACTGACTTGGGTGAAGATATAAAGGTGCACTTATTATATCCGATCATTATAGCTTGATGATTCTGAGAGATGATATTCTGATATCTCTTACAAAGGATGTGAACAAGAACTTAATGTTATCGATGTCGACTATTAAGAAGCAACAAAATTATCGTAAGTTTTAATTTAAAATATGTAAACAGGTTATGGGCTATAAAAAATATGTAAATTAAAAATGTAGAAAATCATTAATAATGGTACAGTCTATAAACGCTTACCTTATCCCTTTCCATAAAATTACCGCTCACCGATATATTGATCCTTAGCAGCCCACTAGCGTATTATCATTAATTAAATATCGCTATTGTCTGGTTTGTGACTACATGATATACATTTTTTGGATATTGGACAAGCTATATCATGTATTCCTTACTTGTGAATTTGCAATAACACAAATTAAAGCAATGTACCAGCTATTTAGGATATTAAAAAAATTTAAAGAATGACTGAATAACGATGGTAGATGGAGCTGTAAAACTAAAAATCAATATTTGGATTTAGAACATGAATACTTACTGCGTATAAACTAAAAATATATCGTAATTAGATTACTGTCATCTTCAATACAAATAAAGCTGGTATGTCAGTAAAGAGATGGACCAGCTACAGATTTCCGCATGCCAGATTCACAAGATGCGAATGTGCCCACGCATTTCAGCTGTGCTTTGGAAATGTCAGAAACATTAAAATAACTCTCTTATAACAAGTAGATCGTATATGTAAGTCGAAAGAAGACATGAACAGTATATTTTTAATAATACGATGAGCTTTATCAATTTCTTAATGACGTTATTAAGTAAAGAACTAGTGACGAATCCTGTTAAGTATAAGCGAACTATTATTAGATTTCTCCCTAATGGAAATTTCGAGAACTAAGTACAATTACTCATAAGCTAATCATCAAATAGAATAACAGCTCATGTAATTAATTAGGTAATTAACTTGGTCGAATTATTGAAAGGAAATCGTTCGATTTTACGTAAAACCCATTTAACATATTTTACGGGAATTGACTCTTGAGTGAGTTGGTTCTTGTTATTCACCAAAATTTTATTTATATGTCATATATATTTGTCAAATAAGAAATATAGTTACAGCAAGACATAAAAAACATTTAATTTGTAATTAAATTAGACTTATTACAAAGGACCTATTTGCAAGCTTTAATATGAATACACAGCATTCTTAAATAAAATGTTAATACATCCAAGACAATATTGCAAACTGCTTATTAATCAGTCTAATTAATAAAGCTTTCTATTAATGGTAAGGTAGTAAGGCACTTATTTATTAGTTACTTTTGGTTAACATACCTTATAGAAAAATGATATCAAAATTAGTAAAGATAAATATTAAACTGTGATTACATCAAGTGTTCTCATAAAATTAAATAGTAGACTGACGACTTCACTCGTCTATTGTATTCTTGTGTATCCTGTCCATCCTAAGGTTGTCTGCAAGAGATCGCTACTCGAGCGAATAAATAGCTCTTGTACAATTTGTATATTGTCTGTATTTGAAATTAATGGTGTATAATGAAGGATATTGTATAACTTGATACTTGATCCTAATAATGTTTTAATAATGTAACCACCGAATTTGTGATACTGTTAAAATTGAAAAGGAGTATGCCGTTATGCCGTTATCCTTATTACCTATATTTATTAGGCATAAGCATAAGCATGACATATCCTAGCGCAGTGGATAAATTAACGTGGGTGCTGTAATAAAACACCCACAAACTGACTGGTTGATTCGCGATGAATAAAGTAACTATACTTGTTGGATCAAAGAACACAATATGTAAAAGTTATCAGTGGCATGGAAACAATAATTTTATAATTGACTCAATGTAACAAAGTTTACAAAATTCGCTGTTTTAAATAGATGAAACGAACAAGTAATTCATTGCAAAATACGTACAATACAAGAGAATCGTTTGCATATAAATGAGATATTAAAAGATACTTCCACACTCGATGGATTCTACTCTCAAAACAACACTAATCACAACATCGTAGTTTTGACTTTTGAAGCTCATTTGTTTCTGTTGTTTTAGATGTCAGAAACACATTACCGTTTGTTTTCCAAACACACAGCTCGCTATCTCCAGTTTTGCTGGTATTAAAAGACATCCATTTTTAATTTAGGTTAGAAACTCAATTAGTACCATCAAATTAATTTGAGCAAAGGGTAGTAAATGTGAGATAGAACTATCTTTGCAAGTTATATACTTGTTTCTATGATCAATAGATCATAGAAACAAAAAGCTTTGTAGACAAAACCAACTAAGGCGGTACGGAGATAAAAATCGGTATCGGACAGTTACTATGTCACATGGACCATAGTAACTCGAAAATTCAGTTGAAATTGAAAATTAAACTAACTAAATAGTATTTCTGAGTCGAAACGATACTCAGGTAAATGTATTTTACACTCTCAGTCAAAAGAAAGAAAATATTTATTTCAGCATATAGCTTCCTATATATAAGTCCTAAGTTCAAGCAGGCTAAAGCAAAGATTGTGACCAAACCGGGTCCAACAGGCTATAGGATAGTCGAACGTGCGAAAGTCGTTCGTCGACCTTGCTGTGTGCGACGCGAATCGTGCGCCCGCGCATTCGGCCGCGTGCCATTCCACCCACTGCACATGATTGCAGTTTAATAAACTAGTGCATTTAGTGTTCCTCGCTTACCAAACAGCAAGTAACATGTATTACAAAATAGGCTTAACAAATCCTTCACCAAGAGTTTCATTTTAAAGAAAATATAAAAGATGCAAACATAAAACACAACTGGTTTTAATGACGTCATCAATGTATTACTTGGTAGAGAACAAAAGTTATTTACAAAACTTAAAAAAATCTTTAAAATACAATATATATGATTATGATTTACAAGTGCATAAATCAGAAAGAAATATAAATCAAAGGATTATTAATGCAGGGAATGGATCAATACTTTAGTCTAACAGTCCCTCAAAAATCTTTAGCTATTTTCTATATTTATATTCTAAATTCTAATGGTGGAACTATTACGTATATATTAAAATGAAACTGACAATTATTTTTAAAAACATAGAAGACATTGGTTACGATTCTGATTTGCTCAACTTTTCTTAAACTAACTATATCTTTGTTTCGTCATACTTTAAGAACAAGGATAGAAAGACTTTTAGAAAAGTCAATTTAGTTGACACATTTGATCCCAATGAAAGATTTCCTTCTTTAGCCTAAATCAAGGTCCAGTCCATACAACCAAGATGAACAACGTTTTGTTTACGTAATCAAAACCAGAGCGCGCAAACCGCTACGCCTGCAAGCTCTTCTTACTTTTTAGTTTCAAGTAGTTCTAATGGTCACGTTTTTACCATTTCTTAAGTAATAGTCGGTAGTATTTTACATATAACGTCTTGCGTTTTATAATAAATTTACTTTTTAATTTTGTCGCTAACTTCTAAATTTCTAGTTTCAGTAAACTAGGAACTCTCACAAAACGAGGCCGAGAGTAGTAAACGTCAGAGCTAATGGTGTGAAGCAGTTATAATGTTGACAGAATTAGCATTTAGCATGTGTTCAGATGCAGGCTAATGAATTTTGTTGCAATCAGATGATTAAAATTGAAATAAATATTCAGCAGAATAATCTTTATTCTAATCCTGGTACGTAAATAATATTAGCACTGTTTCGTAACTTGATGAATAATAAAAAGTAGGTGTATGTCTCACGTTGGATATGTTTAACTACGTAGTACTACGCATGTAAGTATTACATTTAATCGCATTAACGTAAATTATACTTCGCGACCTACCATTTTTTTTCTTCGGTTTTGGTTCGCTCTTGCTGTATCCTTTATTGCCTTTTGGCATTTGTTATTATAACGCTACATATCTAGTTATCTTCTTTTAGTATAAACTAAATCAGCAAGTTTTATGTTAACTGCAACTTATAAGGTGTAACTAACATACCAACTGATTTCTTATTTCTCCATAATTTACGTTGAGCCTGTTAAGAAGAATAAAATAAATTTTTGTATTTATTATGAGTATCCACAATTAATATTATAATAGTATATAAAAATACATTACATAGTTGCTTATGAATATAAAATAATAAAGAAAAAAACAATGATTATGCAGATTCGTGTTTTATTGGCATAAGGCGTAAATTAATATCAGCTGCGACATGGCAATGACAACTTATTCAAATCTTTCTTATTAATGTTAAGTTTGTTTTAAATTTTGAATGAGTGAATACTTAAAAACAAAATTAGTACACAATTTCATTTTTAATCAATATTCTTAATTCTATACGATATCAACAGAAAATATAAAATTTTTAATCCTAATGAGGTAACAAGAGTATATTTTTAATAAATACAAAATGATTACTAATGTTTTTCCGAGAAACATTCCCAGTTTTATAAAATATTCATATGAATCACGTCGTACGAACGCCATCAAAACGTCATTATTTCTTTCAACTGTTGTTTAGAAGAAACCAGCAAATTGGCAATTTTCGTCAATGAGTGCTTTCCTCAAATCTAAATATATTTTCAACTTGTCTTTTTAATAACGACAATGATATTTACGTAACTGGTAGCAATCGTGAGTCGTGATATAAAAAAGTAATGTCAGCGTGGTTATGTATGAGTAACATTTCCCGAAAAGCCTGACCAATACCCAGTAGTTAGACTGCTGCTTCTTGTAAGATAACTATATATGTAAATAGATTGTTTTGTTATCCCGTTCTAACGAAGATAATTATTTTTAAACGATTATCATACAAATATAAGTTGTAGGTCCAACATCTATCTGTGACTAATATTCTGAAGAAATTTAATTGCTATATATAAACTTTAACAAAACTAAATAGAAAAAGAAACAAATTAGTAAGATACGGATGTCAATCATTCACATAACATATCATAATACTGTCCATAAACATTTGTAGACGAACATGTCGAACAATAGTGGAATACTATGGTATCAATACGTCAAATATTCATTTTTAATAAGGAAAAGAAATTTGTGAAAGTTAAACAATGAAGACTCTTTGTCTTGTGGCGGACGAAGACTGAATACTAATGAAATTCAATTTTAATTTTTGATTACAGTGCAGGTGTTTCAACCAGCTTTTCGTTACATTTAAATCGGCTACAGTAGCAAGACGAAACCAGTCGAGAATAAAAATTGTATGTTAATAACTTCATTCGTTATGCCGATACAGACAGTCGAAGCCCAGTAATCATTCTTCCTCTGATGAAGGGAGGGGGATTTAAGGTACACAGCTTAAGTGAACATAGGAAACACAAACAACCTTAGGACAAAAGTGCTCATTGAGGCAAGGAAGAGTACTGACTGCAATAGACTCTTGGCCTCGACCCTGTGACCCTGTACAGCATACGAACAATTGTAATGTAAATACAGACTCAACCCACTGTGACAGTCAGGGCATGGTACCGTTTATTATTACCACCATATGATAAAACACACATAATATTTAATTTAATCATTTTAAATGGATATTCATTTGTACTAATAAAATTAGTTGCTATGTTTCACTTGTAAATCATATTTCTATACATATAATTTTATTTTAACAAGTAATTAAATTGGTATTGATACATAAATGAATTTGGGCGAATATTTATTGTTTAGTATATTGTTCTCCTAACATGGTCTAATAATAATTATTATTATAAGTGGTCTTTATTAGAGCAACAGCCAAAACAAAAGTTATAAGAAGTTTAATCTATTTGTTTGTACACAAATCACGCAAAAATTACTAAATATATTGTTAGAACTTATTAATTACGAATTTCAAGTACGATGTCACGGGAAAACCCTAGAAATTGATATAATAGAATACATTAAAGTTTGTTTAGTAACTTTCACTCTTAATAACTTTGAAAGATTAACAAGGATTGTAAGTATGCATAAGTACATAGCGAGCAAGCATTGAAGTGCTATTTTTTCAGTTTTCTTTGCCTTATAACACTATTTAATACTTCTTATATGATGATGTTGCACTCTTGATGTTGAACTCTATTAATTTTCATGCTAATACTAGTAAGAAAAACCTCTGTACCTTATCAGGATAGTACCTAATGCAGGATTAGACGCTACGGTATATGAACATCAAGTCCATCGGACGCTGTGTGGACATATTGCTGTCTATCGAATACTATATAAACGCAGTATTACATTCAAACATTTTCGTGTATCGTGGAGATATAATGTTGGAATATTATTGCAAGTGGTACAATAGTTTCCATATCAGAGTAGCCTGCGGCTCATCGAGGCGTGATCAAGAAGCGTGCTCAGCCAAGCATTCTGTTCTCTCCCTATGGGTTCCGGTATGGGATTAATAGATTTAGAAATCGCTTGAGAATATTAAATTTATAACAAGTGAACACTTTCAAGACACGAGACTCGAGACTGATGATTTGAAATTATAACTCGAGGGATAACCTCACATCACAACAAATATAGACATTTTTTTGCTCTTTCGTAAAATTATCTATAGTTAAAGGTAATTTAATATAATTTATACCGTATAATTGCTCTCAACTACTTCCTCACTAATGCGTGTCATTGACAACGATACGACAGGGTAACCATTAAGATGTATTGTAGCATTTGTAGCCTTCCAAGGTCTGCCGTAATTACGGCAAGTAAGTAATTGTAAGAACAAACATTATATCCGCTGAACAACAGAAATGAGTTTTTGAATTCTAAATAGCTTATTCTGTTATGTAGTTTCAAACACAATAGATTACGCTGAGTTTAAAACGAATTGTCTTCTCAGTGAGATGCAAATATATAGCTTTTAAAAGGCGACAAAACAAAAACGGAGACACAAAATGAGTAATTAATTTGTTTTGTAACCTTGTTTCTTGTAACAATGTTCCCAGTGTCCTATATGAGACAAGATACCACACCAACGCAAGTAGAATGCAACTGTTCAACTTCTTATTAACCGCTTGAAATCGTTAACAGTGCAAAAACTAGTAGTCGACATAGAGAACTCGTCCCAAGGTAAAGATAACTGGAATCAGTATGTGGGTATTTCCACATACAGTAAATTACAATCTGTTAGTATCTGAACATTCATCCGCACTTCTTAAGACCTTGGTAATAAAGAGTACAGTTGTATAGTAAATAAAATCTTGTAACATTTTTGTTACAGTGAGGCAAGTGATGATATTGGTGATGCTCTACTTAAATTGTTGTCAATAAAGATAATATAGAGAAATATCTCACTCTCTACATACTTCATCCATTCATAAAAAAACCCTTTTATAAAAAGTCAACCATGCCAAGTTAATGTTCCCAATAAAGAAAATATTAAAATCGGATTGAAACCCCCATTACACATTTAAGGAGATATAAAATTGAATCGTTGGACAAAAAAATTCAATACTTCAGTTCATCGAACCTGGTATCGGCGCCGGCGCACCTGTTCCCGAGCCGAATGTCAACTGAATCGGTAACGACTAACGAATCAGACGGACACCATCAAGGCCAATAGTTATTCGGTTCAACCGATTGTTAAATGGCAAGGTGTGGGCTACTTAAAGAATATTAACCGTACCTGTGTGAATCACTATTAAATGACTACAAGCCTTTAATATTTTGTAGGTAAATGCTATATTTAAAATTGTTTTGAAGTGTCTGTCAAAAATAATAAAAAACAGATCCGAAAGAGTATTTATTGTAACTTATCTTAAGTCAGATGAATAAAGATGGATTTAATAACAAAAGATAAACAATAATCAATAAATAACATATTACAATAACATAGAAATGAAAGAAATACAAATCAAATAAATAAATATTCCCGTTGACAGTAAATGATTTACAGAGATAAGATGTTAATGTATAATGCCATTTTGCGAAAAAAGAAAGTAAACTTTCACAGAGTACTTAAACAAGATTCATCCAAGGTTGGCCAAGTCGAAGTCGAATCATCAATATTAATATTAAATGTATTGAAGATGATAAGTTTGCATAAAAATGTTCGGGTTTATATTATTACATTGGCTTCTCTTTCTACATCCTTATATAAGTAAAACTTGTGTATTACATAAAAAACAATCCTACATCAAATATACATTAATGCTTTTCAATCCGATGCAGTTGGCACACCGACTTTGATACGTAATAGTTGTAATAAAATAATATGTGCATTAATTAAAATCACATTCAGTGCAGTAGTTTATTTGACATGACTCACTTGAGACTTCTTTTGTTTAATACTCACAGATAATTAGGGTAACAATGACCGACATTGAATCATTAACGAATAATAATTTCAAACTAGAAGTCACTAATCACACATAATCGAAAAGTGTATTTCAACTGATTCCACGGATACATAAAATATTCTGATTTACATTAAATATTCTGAGCTATTACCTTCTGATATAGTAGGCAGCACGTTCACAAGGTTAACAATTCCGACGCCTGTTAACTGATTCATTCACTAAAAAACGATAAAGTTTTTCTTCCAAGAAACCTCTACCTACTTACGAAGGAAATCCGTGTATGATCGACAAAATCCGAAACAATAATTGTCACACACTTTACACTTATTATCGTGCAGCCCACTTAAATAATTTTTTGCTAAAATTCAACAGAGTGAATTGTGATGACTTTTCATACTTGGATCCGTTAAACTTTGTGTTGGACGGTCACTGTGTAACAGCATACTTTTTCCGTATCGAGTGCGAGAAATGGTTAACTAACACACGAGAGCGTCCCAGTTAGGCACAAAGACAAGTGCGCATACGCCGTGCGATCACACCGAGACTCCAGAACTGACTGACCAGACGAGTCTGCCAGTGGCAACGCCCGTTCACCAGTTCACCTACTCTTATCTCCCGATGACGGCGTACATGTTCGCTTATTCTAAGTTACGCTTGCTTAACTGGTTATTCGTACAAACAAATGCAGTGCACGTAACTAGTAAATACAATTAATATTGATTTATCTCTAGCAAACAGCTACTGGTTAAGAATTATTAAAAACTATAAAGAAATATTCACGTTTTCGTGGTAGCACCAGATTCTTTTTTATTAATTATGTTTTTCATTCTGTAGAATTTGAATTATAGTAAGATTTCCTTATTGTAACAAAGACCATTTGGAATTATTCAGAAAATTTTAATAACATTTAATACTTGGTTTCCAATTTGAATGGAATTTGGAATATTTACTTTTGACAGAATAGGGATTTTAATATTACGCAAGTAGATTCTATCATATATAGTCGGTGTTTAACCAGAATTGAAACATTCTCGTTGCTTATCCTGTAAACATAAACTGAAAAGATTAACTGAAGGAATTATAAAAACTATGCATCGGGACTAAAATATTACTTGATTGCTTCTGAAAAAGCGATGTTACTTAAGTATAATTACTTTTGTTTACCTGCTGAAACTTTTTTGAAGAAAAGAATTTTGTAACGATATGTGGAACACAATAATGTGCCGTAATTGATGGATCGGAACACTGGATGCATGCTCCTGTTTCTAAAGAAACTTTCCACTTTCTTTATTAACTTTTATTATTTCCCAATAATATTCCATATCTGTGGCTCTATGCGGTTCAGTTCATTTATTAATATAGTGTGTGAGACAGTTTTACGATTTTTCTGGTCATTAAGCGTCACCAGTTTAACAAGAGTAAAAAGCTTAAGGTTGCTACTTAAATTTGCTGTTCAGTGACCAGAATAGCAAGTTGTTACGACACAGCACCCTTCATATGTCGTGACAGGAATCTGTGGCAAACTATATCTTCTAGAATTGGCTTGTTCTAAGCCGGCGGACTACAGGCTCTTTCTGTTTAAAGATATAGGCTTATGGCAGCTGTATCGCTGTATGGGTAATCGAAGAAAAACGGCTGGGGAGACACAAATGATCCCAATGGGTAGAAGTGCACCATGACGAGATCATGACCCCGTGATAAGATAAGAGGCCGGCCTGGCTGGAGAATTTTTCACAAGAAAAGAACAGCGGTAGCAATTCGTTGATTGACCTAATTTTCAAAGTTGGACCTAACAAACTGAATTTTACCATTTTTACGTACGTACTTACTAGTCTGCACGACTTCGAAAACAGTCTTCCTAACGGAAAATTTTATGTTAGTTTAATCTAATCTATTGGTGTTCATATAGATCCACCTCTAGAGAGCTTAGATCTAATTCTTCCAGGGGTTTTGCAGTGTTTCTGTGCCTTATATTATAAAGATTTATGTTTAAATACAGTAACAGTAGATTTATATACTTACACAAAAAGTCAATGATTGACATCATATCTCGTAAATTAGTAATTAATAAAGACACAAAACAATACATGTTGTTTCAACTTTGATAACTTGAGGTCATAGAAACGATCAATAACGTAAGTATAACACAGTGAAATGATAAATCGATATGCGTGCTATAAAGGTCATATTAATTATTTATAGGATTGGTGTGGTATATAGGAATTACGGTTTTATCTTCGCTTGTTATTGAAGCTCTATAGTAATCATCAAGCGATGTTAAATTTTGGTTGGGTTTTGATGATCTATCGATGGTTTTGCGTTGATTTTTTTCATATTTATTATATTTTTAGTGTAGTTTAAAAATTACCGCTTATTAAGCAATATTCTGTGTAGATATATTGTTGAAACCCAGCATTAATAGTCATGAACTAAAAAAAACTGCGAAATAAAAGTTTTGAACTTTAAAATCAAACTCGAATGCACAAACGTTACTCCCTAATGAAAGTGTTGGAAAAAGACATTTTTGATTCCATACATAATTTAAATTTAAAGATATAATCACATAATAGTTACGCGACATTTTGGGGTCGACCAGGGATTGACGCCCGACGATCAAAAAATCCAAGCAAATAGAATTTCAGACTGAAAATTTTATTTCTGATTAACATTGATATTGGAATAGAACGTTATAAACTATTTGAAATGTAATTAAAAATCAAGTTAAACTTTAAAATATCCAATTCAGTTTTGTCAAGAGTCTAATAAGATTTGTAATAAGATCCACCCATTGTCCGATATATGGTATTCAGTTGGGTTTGCAATACTTGTGAATCATACATGCATAGGTACTTTACTACTAAAAACTGATAGCTTCCAATACCCAATAAATAGATACCGTTTCACTACTTGGAAAAACGTTTAAGCCAATCAACGAGACAATTATGTTCGTTCTTCGTGAAAGAATTTTTAATTGCTTAAACCTTTAAATACGCAGTCATGACTGATAGCATTATAGACAACAACAAAGCATCAATCATCTAGCTTTAATTTTGGGGATTTTTCCCAAAAAAATTGCAACAACTTCAAAATAATAATAAAAACATAATCTAATTTGAGACTCGAATAATCCTTGAAATAATAAAATTAAATATTCATTCTGCGCAGTTTTTTATTTCTTGGAATATCTCTACTTCGAAATACTGAAATGAGTTCTGACGACCTCAACATATCGTAAATAACTCAATTAATTGGTTATCTACCAAAATCTAGGCATGCTAACCTACATTAATATCTCAACAGTAATAATATCTTTACACAAAGATAACTTATATATTTGGAAAAACTGAGTACCATCGAAGTCTTTCTTGTAGTCTTAGTAGACATCATTATTGTAGTATTCTACGTTAACGCCGTAAGGTTCATAAGAACACCGATATCGCTTACATAATGAGTCCGAAAGCCTCTTTCAAATAAATTCTGCGGCACCTAGAACACTCAACAAAGATTCAAAACCAATATATTCCAATGCCTTGTTTATTGTTACGTATCCAAACGAATATCAGATTATTATTACGATGATGAGTTTTCTTGAACTTATTTAAAATACTCGGGAGTGTGTCATTTCAAAATAGGATTTTGAAAGAAATATTATCATTTGCTGATATGAATACTTAGTCTCAATCAAAAACAAATTAAGTGTGTAAAAACAAATTCATTTTAACAGCAATATAGATTAGCTTTATCTTAATATAAGCTAATGTTTAATGATTATGAAATAACTAATCTGTGTATACTTAATAAGCAAATTGAGCTATTTATAGTAGTTTATGTCATCCAAATTATTTAATAAACTGTATTATAATTATACAATTCAAACTTACTCCTTTTACTCGCACCGAAGTCATCATCGTGACCATTGTACATTCTGTCTTCATCATACTCATAAACCTTGAAACTTTCGAAGGAATACAGCTTGACGGCTTTAAGGTCGACTGGTCTTAGAAATTAGCTAATTTAGCTTTTGAATCCAATTATCTGTTCCAAGACAATTTAATGGAATTCGTTATATACGTCACTGACTTGTATTCAAATTCGGTTCCCCACAAAATCGTCACTATCGACTACACGACAATTTTCAACAGATACAATCTATATTGTTTACAACCACTCACAAACATGGAAGCGGGATTGCGCACATCGCTATTGTGTTCAAACTAGCTGATGGCGTAAAACGTTTTACAGGAAAGTTCGGATGACGAACGCAACTTCGCGATGTTTCGGATGTTTCCTCAACTGAGCAAGGTAGCGTCCTTGGTAGCGACCGCGTGTCGTCTGGCTGGGTTGCAGTGAGAGCCCGCCGCGCCGGCGCCCGGAACTGTGTCAGGCAGGGTACAGACGCGGCGCCCGGCCCGAAAGCGGTACCCCGACCTTTCATGAACACATCTCTACCTACCTAGCCTATGTACGCATCAATATAGTCATTGTTACGCTACCTACATGCAGGCTTCGATAGCGATTGCAGACAAAACGCATTCGGCAGAAAATCTGAAGGCATAGGTTAAAATGCTGTTCCTAAAGCCAAACAACAGAAGAGGCGTTCGTTTATAAATAATAGTTTTATTCATTACTGCTCAAACGAAGGGCGAATAATAAAAGTGAATAGTAATCACAAGTGCCACCTATTCTGAAAGTATTTATTTACCGTTATATTATATTTATTGTTCTAACGTTTTTGAGAAGCGTTAGATCTAAATTAAACATCTAGATACAATTAATTAATAAATCAAACTTTTAATAGCATTTTATTCTTTAAATTTTTCCAATAAGCCGACACATTTATCGCTTTAGCGTTGAGAGGGAAACCACTTCCATTGATCGGGAGGCGTTAATGCAAAATTGGGAGCCTTTCACGCGAGCCTCCCTCGCCCCAGATCTATTTTTGGAGACTTTCTCAGGAACCATAATTTGAACCTAGCTTTACGTATTGGCATAGATAAGTTTTAATTTAGAAACTGATCCAAAGCCTTCTTTTATGTAGAAAATTTTTATAAATACTAATATTAAATCTTTAAGATATAATAACTTGCAATAAAATTCACAAAACGACGTCATTAGATAAAATAATGATGTTTAAAGAACTTTTAAAGAAATGTCAAAGCCACAAGATAAAATGGTGTAAGAGAAGTTCCTTCTATCTCATTAGTTCTAATAAACTAATGATATAGAAGGAACTTCTCTTACACCATTTTATAAGTATATTGAAAATTATGTGTATTAAAATCTGATCTAGGAACGTTATATTAATGTCTATGAATGATTACATAATCAAACAATAATTGACTATCCATTCTTTGTACCTATTTTTATGCTGTAAAACGTGGTATTTAACGCCACTAGCAAAAATTTATTGTGTTCAGATTAAAACGTTACTAGTTTTCTAATATTTGTTATTATAAATTGGTTTGAAATATTATGTTAAGTGTGAATTACTCAGTTACCCACATATCAGGCAGTATTGTGGTTGTTTAAAATAGTATTTAAAAAACTATACGTAAATTAAGCAAATAATTCTGAAAGAAGAAAGCGCATTAGAGGTATCAGCTAACTAATTATAATTATGAGTCACATCTGCAGAGCAACGTTCTTTGCTCGGTTATCGGTTTTGCATTCGACCTCTGACATTTGGCTAGCTGCATTAACGGCCAGCAACCTAGGAAATGTTTTACATAAGCAGGCACAACCACTATCAAAACACGTTGAAATATTGTCATTGATTGTCCACTTCAGCTATTTATGTAGGCGTTACAGATTTAACTAAAATCGAAAACTTTGATAACTTGTTTCCTAGGAATGAATCAAGAATTTGTCAAACTCGTAATTAGGTACGGAGTTCTACGTACCAACCTACTTACGAGTATTTTAAAATTTGAGTACAATACATATCGAAAGTATGTACCGAGATATGTGGTTTGCTGGTGTTTACGTTACGTGCTGATTAGGAGGCTTTATATGTAACAGTGCAGATGCTTGGAAATGCCTTCTCCGTTATTGCAACAACTGTGACGTGATTAGCTTATTAATGGCATCATAATGAATGTAAGCTTTCAATCATCATCCTGAAATACATTGAACTAGGGGATAAATATGACAATTTTCAAAACTTTTTACGCGAGTAAGCATATTCTTGTCTTGACTTTTCTTATTTTCGTATGAGTTTACCTAGACCCAAATATTCATGGTCGACATACCTACCTACCTACCGACTCTTGGACATAAATATTAATAACCAACTGTTGCCCGAAACTTTTTTCACGTAACACAATTCTACACATGTTTTAATAAATTAAACTGAATCATCCTTCAGAAGACAACTAGCCAGTAAAAACTACTTTTAAGTTATATAAACTACGTATAAGTGTATTAAGAAAAATATTTATGGTTTTCTTTTTGGCTAATAAAAAAATGGTTAACATAAAAATTATATTATAATACAGCAGGCCGAAGGAAAAAACATTAAATTTTAGGCTTTACTACACCGGCTTTAAAGATCTATTGTGTGTATAGACATTGAATATAATTACTAAATATATCAAGTTATATTGATTTTCCCAAATATTTAAACCACCTAATCATCATTATAAACAGACTGGTATAAGATAAAAAAACATGAATTTCATAAAAATGACAATATTTTTAAAAGGAAATCGAAAGTATAATGCTCGCGTTTCCGAAATCGGAAGTCACCGAATACCTTTTATCATATCGAGAAGCTCACGCGAGACACCATCTATGTAAACCTTGACCCGGTTGTTGGTATATGTTGGTGTGACTGTAGGTAGATCATACACCACTTTGATTGAGTGTTTTATATTCAATTACAATAAATAACGAAGTTTGTTTCGCGTCACATTATATTTATCATACCTTCCATTTTATTATCATGCCTTTTTAGGTTTATTTATAATTATGATATTATTATAAGGACAACAGACTGTGGAAACTAAGGGCCAATTCATCATCAATTCATTGTATAAGCCTCTTCCACTTGATTGCATTTGATCATTTTGGGCAAAGTTCTTCCGTAAATTATTATTTATGCCATCTCCCATGTATTAACCGACCTATCCGTCCGGGTCACTTCGCCGCGTGAATAGGCGATCTGCCTATTTAGATGACATTTAGGGAGATGCATCCTAAAACCTATACTACTAATATATAACCTATACTACTAATATACTTTTTAACATTTGTTATGATCGAAATTGTGTCATATTTATTGGCACATGAAGTGACAATTAGAAAACATGGCTTTCAATAAATCACTAAATAAAAATGAGATTACCTAAGCCCTTTTATCTATCTATTGATTGTAAATGTGGAATCCCATATTGTTTTCTTTTATTTTCAGCTGTCTAGGGGTTTGACTTTTTACAATAATATTGAAGCACATGTTAAAATGAAGTTTTTAAATTTAGAGCCAGTAATTCAGAATCAGGCTCAATTTTATAAACAAGTTTTTTTACAGACAAACATTGTAACAGAATTTTTAGTAGAATATGGATAACTGTTGATTAAAACAATAAAATTAATAACAGAGAACATAATGAAATCTCTATAGATATAGTAGATTTGTGTTCTCTGTTATACATATATATAGTCTGAGAATTACATTCTGTCATGAGTTAAAACACAATTTAAAAAAATATAAATTTACCTACTTTATTGCAAAATAATATTGTTATAATGTTAACTAAATGATCTTCATAGTAAATATTTGTAAAATTAGAATAATTTTGAAACTTTTCCAAATTAACAAGTCCACTGTCTCTTTTTCAGTGGCCCCAAATTGATAATTGCATTAAATGATATAAATAGTGCAATCTATGATATTTAATAAACTTGTATTAAAACTTTAAAAATAAATTAGATTAAAATTAAAAATATCAATTAAATAAATATACATATGTATAGTACTAATTGTATAGTACTAAATAAGGAAATTAAAGTAAAATATAATACTATTAAAAAAGGAAAATATAACTTTTTTAGTACTTAAGTGAGCAAATCATTCATTACGTTTATCACATCTTTTAGAGTTCTAGCTTCTTAAGTATGTATGATTTTGTATTCTTTTTTCAAAATGGTATTTCCTGTTGTATTTATCTAGAAATGGCAAAACTGAAAAACTACTCAAGCGACGACCCGGTTTCTAATTTTCAGTACATTCAAATAATTTTTACTTGATTTTTAGTGAAAAAGAAATAACACTGCTTACAAAGATCTACTATCAGAAATAAATTTTATATATATTATGTATTATAATTTTTATATTTTATAAATAAGACATAAAACTTGCAGCCAAATTCAGTTGAAACAAGCTTGTCATTCTGGGCATTTCAATGATTCAACTTTTTACCATCAAATTGGCTGGGTTTAGCAAAAGTTCAATATTATTTGACAGAATTTCATGATTAGAATAAGTTTGAAAAGTATTAATTTATATTGTTTGTACTCCACAACCACAACATCAACAAACACCAATGTAAAAAAATATAGTGTTTTATATATTATATGGAACTAACATGAATTGCTGTATAAATAAGTTTAGTTTCTTGTTGATTTTCATTTTTATATAAGAATAATGTAAGTTTTAATTAATGAGCCGGAACTACGGAAATTGCATAAATAACCAAAAAGTGAAGCGAAATTGTTTATAAGTACGCACCACCTATGATGTCAGCGCATATGAGTATTGTCATTACCACACAAACCAAATTTGCAATAAATATTAAGTCGATTAATTAAAATACCCATAAACACAAAAAAGTAATGAAGTTAAAAAGAAAGTTAATTTGAACTTTTTTTAATGTAATTAATGCATTTAAGACTATAATTTTGTTAGAAATTAATAAATAAGCCGAAATTTATTGAGAGAGTTAGACGAATTTATGTATATCATGATACATAAAAAATTTAGATACGTGACAATCACAAACTTACCATCTTTGACATTCTTTGAAGACTGCGACGATGAAACTCCCGGTATAGTTTTGTCACTAGCACAGTACATCATAAAGTATACCACAGTTGTGTGCTAAGAATTCACTCTCATCTAATAAAACAGTCCATAATTATTTATCAGATCGATTTGATAACCAAATACAACAATTGTACGTAACGCAACACACGGCGGCCATTCCACATCACAGATTAAAAAGAATATGTTTCATGTTTCCACATTTCTGTTGCCGTTGTAAATATCACGTTCACGTCATTGACAATTTATTGTATTTCACTTTATATGTGTTTTTTTATAGGTATTTTATTTCAATCGTATTTAGTAATGAAAATTTTAAGGAGACAATTATGGTTCCAAGCTCGTAAGTAAATAAAACAATTTTATTTTATAACTATATTATGCATTTCAAAACTAAATAACAAAAAGTACCTACAAATATATCTCTATCATTCAATTATTGAAAAGGATAGCATAATTTACCTTCTATCCTACTAAGTTTCTTTTAAGTTTCTGTCTCGAAATCCGCTTCAAAAAATTATGCAGATTTAATTTATGATAGTCAAAAATAACATTACAAAAATCACAATACAACACTAAAACTTGTCGATAAATATAATTCTTCTTGCAACATATTACCAAATTGCAAAAGCAAAAGTAAAGTCATCCTTGACAGTTGCACTCTCATCGAAAATGAATAGGATTTATCATATGCTCACGTTCAGCTATCTTCACTTTGTTAATAAATCAGACTAGACTGTGTGTTTGTAAATGCCGTTGCTATTGAGGAAAACAATTGTTAATGTCAAAGGACGTGTCAACAACTGTCATGTCAATAAAGGTCAAACGTCTGCCGTTTCTGTTTCTATTTAACAAAAATTTTTGTTTTATTGAAACGAAGTACTTTGGCATGAAAACATGATGCAGCATCAATACTGGGTTACTAAAAAGACTGTTTTGAAAAAATTGGGTACTAAAGAAGATGAGTGTATTGTTTCCTCAGACGCTGAACTTGACGCAAAATTAGAGTTATTCCGATCAATATCAGATAGCTGCTTGCAATTACAGCGAGTTTTAGATCAGTATCAAGAAAGATTATGTATTTTATCTCAAGAAGAAAATTCATTAGGAAAATTTCTGCGAGATGCCGGTAAAGGTGGCAATTCCTCGGGGAAGCACATGGTTTCAACTGGAAAAGCAATATCATATTCTGGTCAGCAGCGTTTGTCTGTGAGAGGGCCTCTATTAAGGCTTTATCACGAGGTGGAAACTTTTAGAGGTCGTGCAGTTAGTGATATGCGTGCTACTGTGTCTGCAATGGAAAAGTCACGAATTGAATATCGTGCCGCTTTGAGTTGGATGAAGTCGACAAGCGCCCAACTGGATCCTGATACAGGACGTGGGCTTGATAACTTCCGAAAAGCCCAACGTCAAGTGCGAGAGAGTAAAAAAATATTTGATAAACTTACTCTTGATGTTTTACAAAAGGTATCTTTACCTGACCCATACAAATTTATAACTACTTTTAATAAAACATATTATTGACCTTAAAAAAATTTCAATAAAATGATATACTTTCAGATTGATCTATTAGCTGCAGCACGGTGCAATATGTTCTCTCATGTCTTATCAAATTATCAATCCTCATTCCTAACTTTTGCAACTAAAGTAGCTCAAACTTTACTAGCAACAGCTGACACCATGAGTGGAACACCTCAGTATGAATTTTCTATATTAAAAGAACTTTCCCAAAACTTAGGTGATGGAGATCCAAAACATGATCAAGAAGTATCAAATCAAGACAAAGATCAAATGTTATTTTTCCAGGTAAGATCAAGCTTACATTTTCAATGGTTTATTTTTAACACCTATTTTGTAGTAGGTAGTTAAATGTAATATCAATATGCAGTACAACTATTACAAATATTATCTAAGTATAGATAATTCCCTCTCATGTCTAAGAGCAGCAGAGAAGATAAAATCAAAATTCTTTGGTGGTCCTTTAGAACAAGAAAAAGAGGAAAAAATATTTTAATCAGCTTTATCTGGACAAATAAATCAAAATATCATATACTAAGTACTGACTGTAATTTGCATCTACATTTTTCAGGATGAATATAAAGATGATCAACCGACTGTACACAAACAGGCAAATAATAGTAATATGGGCACAGAAAAAGAAAAAGTACTTACATCTACTGATAGCAAGGAGAATTCTGATACTGTTAACCTGATCGACACTAGTGCACCAGAAACAGACTCCAGTTGTTCACGGGAATGCTCTGGAGGTCTCTCAGATCTGGTTGGACTACAACTAGACTTACCAGCCAACTTTGGATCTTTCATGCCCTCACAATTATTGCAGGTATATTGATCGAGAGGTTATTGCTGTGATTGAAGTATCATTCTTTTCATATTTTCAGTGGAACCAGCATCGCATACTATCTAATAATCAAAATTTGACAACTTTCTAGTATTTAACAAATATGTTCACAATTTTCATATTGCAATATATTTTTTAGAAAAAAAAACTATCAAAAGTAACAGGTTCTTACAAGAGTAACAGATTTTTTAATACAAGAAGGCTAGTAAATATTCATGATAGTCCAAATGATGGTAAGAGGTTACCATAGGGCAAAGGAATTCCACCACCATAAACTTATGGCGGAACAAATTCTTTCCAAAATAGTGGTTTGAGCATTTGGGTTGCGAATGTGCTACTTTCCATATGTAACCATAACAAAAGATGCGAATGTATTCATAGCCCCTGGATGGGTTAATCAAAATCTTGAGCTACTTTTCTGTTTGTTACAACAACCACTTTCAGCATTCAAGCTACATTGGCCCAGTGTGGTGGGGTTATGATCCAAAACTACTCATCTCTTTCTTCTGTATAGAAAGGCATGTGCCCAGCAATAAGACATTAATAGGTTGTAAAGATGAAGATGATTCCAGTACACATTTGTCCCAGATGTTGTATAATTAATTGTGTTTTTCAGAATCTTACTGCTCCAAACCAGATTGCAAATCCTTTGTCACCAGTGACCACAGATAATGATAAAAAACTGAAGTCCCCCAAACAAGTGAACAAGTCTATTATGCCACCAAAGAAAGATGACAAAGCAGCTTGGTTCAAGCTTTTTGCAGAGCTTGATCCTCTGGCCAACCCTGACAGTTTACCTGGCTCAAGCAACAATCAGAGTCATGCAGCTTAATCTCCCTTCACTATAGAAGAATGAGTTTGAGCTTGATACATTTCCTTATATTGTATTAGTATTTTTATTCCTGTAGATATACAAACACCTATACATACTTATACAATATGTGTAGTAGGAAAAGTTAAATAAGGTCTAACATATATTTTGATTCTTATTGTGGATTTGTTCATAATTTACATTTCTGTTGAATATGAATTCCAAACATTTAATAATTCATTATAATCTAGTTAAATATGGGGTCGGAAGTTATACCGTTAGTTATATATATATATATATATATATATATATATAACATATTTCATGATAATGGTGCTCATTCCAATATACATTTTTATTCTATCACATAATCATAGTATAATCAAACTTTTTGATACTTGATAATATGGTATATCTAAATAAGAATTACTTTTCTTATCAATTGTACTAGTTACTTCTGTCTAATGGCTGACTTCAAACACAACAAGGTAAATTGGTCGTGTTTATGTGAATGTTGCATTATCACTATTATAAAAATCATAAAATTGTTATAACGCTAAATTTCAAAAAACCTTCTATATGAGGTTTACTAGCACATTGAACATCATTATTTGTTGTTTTAGAAATACTCCGACCTAATTTTTGTCGTGTATTATCTAGCTAATTAATTATTAAATGTGTATGGATGTTGTGGTAACTTTCAAGTGAATGACATCAAATTTTCAATGATTTTTATAGTAAATATATAATGCTTAGTATAATTATGTTATACATACTTATTCTAGTCCAATAGATCTATATATTTATGATAGTAATATTGCAAAGAATTTTATAGTTATTTAAGTTTTGTTGATTTCATTACCATTATTATTATTGAACCCTATAATTACATGACCACATTATGTCGCCTATTGTTTTAAAATCCACCTTTTCCTGTCGATTTGTTCCTAGGGGGTTTTTAAACATTAAAGCTCAAAAATATAATCTAAATAATATTATTTTTATGCATTAATAGTTCATATGAAAAATCGTCCAAAGAACAAAATATTTTTTAAATAAAATCTTTGGTTATATATTACTGATAATGGGTGATAATTTACTATATTATAGCTGTTATGGTAATTAATACATACTATTGCAAAGAATTAAAAACTAAACATTTTTTGTTAGGATAGAAAATTCGTTTTAAGTACATAAATTAGACAGATACTTGCTTTTAGTTTTAGGACTGATTTGTCAATCGTCAGTATTTAAATGGTGAATAATTTTTTATTTTGACGTATTGGCAAATTTTGTATAGAGTAACTGCCAAATTTGTCATAGTTATTAATCGGCTCAAGGCCGATTTTTCAATATATAAAATATTACTTTCCCAAGAATATCTTTGACAAATTAACAGTTCTATCTACAGAAAATAATACTAGATATATAATAATTGATGCTTATAATAACGATGCCCCTTGTGATAATGATAATGACGCCTGGAAAGTCAAAGCTAAGCTAATGTAATAAAGTAAACCATTATTTCCCTTATTTCCAAGTATATAAAAATTACTGGTTATTTGATGCTACAAAATGAACGCTATAGTCTTCCTAATAAAACTCATTGTATAGCAAAATCAAAACGAGCTCTTAAATCTAGTTTGAGAGTTTCTTGTGATGAGCTTTAATCAACATGAAATGAAAACTGAGATATATTTTAATTGTGTAATTTGGGCGGAAATTAAAGTTAGTTTTGTTATGTTATATCCAATTGGGCATGTGCCTTGCAAAGCCTTGTTTCTAGGCGTTATTATTTCTAAACTATCATTCGATTAATATATCCTCTGTTGTATTCCAAAGACATTGCTTTAATTATTATTATTTTAATCCTATATTATACTTATTTGACTTGAAATAAAATATTATGATTACCTACTGTTTACTTCCTCTATTATAATAATGATTCTGAGGGCACATATTATAACTAAATTTAAGGTCAGTAAAATCCCAATCTTTTAAAGAGGAGCTCGTTGGCCCGCTTTCTAATAGTAGTTTCACCATGGTTAGACCCTGGATGGATCATTCAAAATATGTTCAATCTATCACCCCCATGCTTTACAAGACACGTTAAGCCGTTGGCCCTGGTTGTTACGGCAACCGCTTTCACCCACCACGCCTGTCTCCCGTGCAGGAAGGGATGTGACCAGTAGAGGGGCGTATATAAGCTGTTAATGATTAATTAATTTTAATAATATATATTAAACAGCTGTTTTGAGACTACATATATTGAAAACAAATTAAATAAGTTAATAATTAAAGACACTTCGAAATATGATTATATTTTTTATAGATTTATAATTCCTATTTTATGGAAGGCATAGTTAATTGCTGCCCATGCAGTCTTTACATAAGACTGTATTGATTAATATCTGGCTACAGGATACCGGTATAACTTTTACC
This sequence comes from Acentria ephemerella, assembly GCA_943193645.1. Taxonomy (NCBI): domain Eukaryota; kingdom Metazoa; phylum Arthropoda; class Insecta; order Lepidoptera; family Crambidae; genus Acentria; species Acentria ephemerella. Next base: position 3,177,603 of record OW971887.1, read on the forward strand.
CCATGGCGTTTTTTATTTTCGAGAAAAAATATTGAAAATAGAATGCAAAGATAACGATTAAGATATATCAAAAAATGGTATGTTCTGTTAATGACTTCGTAGAAATGATTGGAAAATGAAATTGAAATGACACGATAATGTAATAAATGAAATAACCCTGAAAATGAATAAATGGAAATGAAAAACTGAAACATCTATCTTAAGTCACTAATACATATTGCATGATATAACCATTCTTTTTGGATGAGTAGTTGTGTTGTATATACGAAATAAAAATACAACACCCAGTCCACCCCGCTAAACGCGACAAAGATACTCATATGTTTTTTTAAGGCAGAAAGGCTTAAATATGGACTTGATGTTGCTATGAATGTCGGATCAGATGGTGTCACTGTCACTACAGTCTGCATTTCTGACACTTATTATGTCATACATCATCACAGATGTTCGTTCGTGTTGATTGGCTCTAAAGACTAATTTTCATGAAATTACTGAATTTCTTTCAACAAATAACAAAATTACAAACCCAACTAATACAAAGTTTTAAAATATAGGTGTGGAGCCTGGGGTGGACTAAAACTTATTCGCAACAAAAATGTTGAATTCAAGTTCGTATACAAATATTTAAAGATTTTAGTAAGGTCGTGGTGAGTAAACACCATAAATGAATTAAATTTTCGACAGTTTTCCGCAGTCTGCTCGGCACCGAAGAATCGCCCACAAAAGTCCTTGAGGTCCGATCGGATAATTATATTTCTCGACCTGTCCGCTACAGAGAAGATTCTATCCTGCTATACGCACCAAAATTTCCGCCCGATACCAAGAACCCAAAAGATAAATACTACGAAATAATTTTGCACAAACCTTTTACAGAGACCCTTCACCAGATTTATAGGTCAGTTTAGTTTATAAATCTTTTCATGATGAAAAACAGTAATGCAGTTGTGTAACATAAGCCTTTTTGTGTTGTCTAGCTTGTTCCGGTCAGAAATTCAAGAAGATGCTGAAGAAAGGTTTATTGTGTATAAAGAGACAATACCAATCTACATTAGGATTACCAAAGATGTGAGTAATATTATATGAACGTAGTACTCCTGTCAAAAGAATTCAATGGTGTTGGTAAAGATTTATTTAATGAATATAAATATTTATTCAGGAAATTGGACATTAATTTTATGTTTCCTAGCAATCGTGTTGTTTAGTTATCTAATGTACAATTACTTATGATTTCCAATTAAACTAATTTTCATGTTCTATACCTACAATTCAGTCTTTTAATTTAAAATTATGGCAACTGTGGCATTACTTTTATAGACAAAAATATAATCACTGAAATATAAAAGAACTCAATTGAGACAGGAGAACACAATGCAGGCAGAAGATCTTGAACAGTTCGAAACATAAGTAAAGCTGTGACAATTTTTGAGACTGAGAATGCTCTGTGCTATGTATGATGCGCTAACAAGAACTTCAATGAAGAAATATTTCATGGAGATGATATGAATAGAATGATGCTGTGATAGAAAAGAGTTCATCAGAAACAAAAGAGGTTTTCAAATATGCTTAAAAATTGGTCATATAAGTAAAAAGTGAAGAAGTTTCCCTAAATGTTTCATTTTGTAAGAAATGACATGTCACACTCATGTGCTATGAACTAGACAAGAAAGATAGATAATACAAAATTGGGAAACATGTTATGCCATGATAAAAGTACAATTGTACAAACATTGTTAGTAAAAATTTAAAATGACATCAACCAGGTTTAGAATTTTATTAGATAGTGGGGCATAAAGGCACAAAGGTTACATCACCAAGGACTAAGTCACAAAATTGCTATTGAAATATTTTAGTAAGGAGTGCATTAGTAATTGTTTATTTGGCAGTTTCAAGACAAAAACCAAAAAACTTATATTTACAATGTATATATCAGTAGCAATAATAATGATATTAAGTTTAATTTGAATGTAGTAACAAGATAGTATTTGTGGCTTGTTATCTAAAATAAAATCAGAATGTTAATTAAATTAGTTCCATGAGATTCCATATACTTTTAGGGGCTAACTTACAGATTTGAATTTTCCTCTGATGGGAAATATCTTTGAAACAAAGTGGATGACCTTCAATTCCAGCTTCATTCATACAACCTTTAGCTGAGATATCGGTTCAGTTTGACCATATAAACAGAGAATTGCTAAATAATCAATGTAAACATAACGTATATTAATATAAAGTAAACATAACCAAAAGTTATGTGTTGTTACTAAAAGCTGCGAATATTTGAGTAACCTTGTGAAGCGAAACTGTCATATTGTTTATTCCTGTTGTCGATATTGTAGGAGATATAGACAGATAGATAATAGAAACTGAATACAAAAGGGTTAATGAGCCCAGATAAAGTTAGTAGAGTAGCTACAGTGCGTTCTGTGTCAGGCTGTAAGTTAAGCCTCCTTAAAGAACTAAAAATTTCTGAACATAACTTGACTGATGTGAACTTAAGGAACACTATGACACGGTCAAGCAGATTCGTGAACTGCCTGATAAGGCTTAATATTTGAATAATTTTGAAAATTATTGTAATTTTTTATGTCACATTATGTTACTTAACAACGGTACTGCTTAGTCATTTAATGTTAAATTACTTATGATTTATTTTTATGTTTTGTACATGCGATTCAGTCTTTTATCCATACAATATAACGTAATAGATACTTTATATTGCATTTATAAAACAGTATAATTGCCCATGTAAACTTCCTAACTTTGTAATAAGTTTGGCATAAACTATTGATTTCATGATATAGGTAGGTAATTTTGTGATTTCTTTATAATAGTGTTCGGTTTAATAAGTTCTAAAGTATTCATTTATAACTTGGCTAAAAAGGTTTTTTAACAATTATTAATATTGCAGTGCTCAGTGGCAAGTCTACAAAAGCTCTGTGACACATTATCTCAACATAGATCATGGAATATAGCTCACTTAGTTGCCCATATCGGCCCTGTTGAGTTGTTCAATGTTCCAGAGGTTCAAAGATATTTGAACAATTCTGATCCATTAACAGGTGCAACTCCTATTATGGTGAGTATAATTAGCATAAATATAAATCTTCTTGGGTTATTGGCGCTGTAAATGTTAATGATCAATAATATTTGTTAATATCTTATTTTTAATCATTCCTGTTTTTTATTCCTTTTATATTCAATACCCATTTATTGAGGATTTCTTTGGTTCAGAATTTGAAAAAAATATTCATATCCCATTATTCAAGAATGATCTGCTAGCTGTTGACTAAAAGCATCTCCCATTTATTTCCATAAGGATTTGTAAAAATAAAGTAAATAATCATAGAATTGGCTAGATGTTCCATTTTACGGAAGGCATGTAAACTGTTGGTCCTTGTATGGTAGTTAATTGCTCCGACTCTTTACACCCGTTGTACATTGCATGTTATGTATTGTTGACAGATATGACTTGGGTTACATTGTTGTTATCTTTATCATACATATAGATATATATAATATGCTTTATTATAGACCAGCCCCACCATATGGTGGTATGGGTTGTTACAACTTGACGCACTTATTACTTGTATTGTATTATATTTCTTTTCTATTGTCTTTTGTCTTATTTTATCACTTATTATTATTTAATTTTAAAGTTAACTAATTTATGTGTACATTATTATGGCTTTAACTGGATGTTTGCAGAATTATGCATTAAATATTTCTAAGAATTCCCTTTTGAATTGACGGTTCAAGTTTTTTTGTATGACCGTTAATTCTTTTCTAGGTTTAATATTTCTATAATTATGGTATTTTATCTATCATTATGTCTTAAAATTTTCTGTTACTTCTCTTTTAAACACTTATTGAGTATGTTAATATAATGTTAAAAATGTTTCTCATTTCCAGGTAGCAGTGAAATCATGTAATTTGCGCACTGTACAGAGCTTGGTGTCATTAAATTGTGCTTTAGACATGGTTGATAACGACGGCAATACTGTGTTCCACTATGCAGCAGCCAGTAATAGGGAGATAATTAATGTGAGAAGCTGTTGTATTTTACTTAAGTAACTACTTTTGATTTACAGGGAATATATTATCGTGCAGTTGTATGGTTTAATAACATGCCTTTTAATTAAGAATATTACTACTAACTGCATAAAAAAATTTTTCTTTTAAAAATGACTTTTAATTAGTGTTGATGAAAAGTTTTTTTATAAAAAGGGTTTTTTTCGATGCAATTACGATTGAACTCTCATAATGATTTATTATACCTTAGGACAAAAGTTAAATAACACAGATATGCTCACTGCAATTTTTCTATTTATTTTCCACAACATTATTATATATAAGCTTAATAATATTTTTATAAACCTCATTGGTTTACCTGGGCCTTATATTTTCCTCTATGTTTTTTTTTTATATAAAGCACAGCAAAAACCTATCACTGTACTTATCTGCTAGTTTAACTGTATTATATCAGTTTTTATGATAGTTCTTAAGTAATTTTAGTATGTGGCCATGCGATCCGTTATTATCAAGCTTCCTAAATAGTATTTCATGTTTTAAAGTATCAAACGCTGGGCAAAAGTCAACAGAAACAACAACAATTTTTATGTTATTTATATTATTATTATTAGTTTTATTGTTAAATAAGGATAGTAATTGAGAGGTCAATCCAAGAGGTCCTTCAGTTTTTTTGGACAGCCAAATGTATTTTTTTTAAGACTATATACTCTCTATATCTATATATGTAATATCTCATTCCAGAGGTATCTTTCAATAATTTGGTCGATGTATCATAAAATAGTAATGGGGCGGTAATTATTTATGTCCATATGAAATATTTTTTTATAGTATATAAAAGTGCGCTGGAGGTGGGCGCTAATGACTGCGACACAGTTTTACTACCTAATGCAGGCATTATCGTACACTATATTTATTGTATCTAACTATATATTTTTGTCAACAATATATTATATATAGGGCGTATAGTTCCTATCTTAAGGGAATCTGCATGGACCTGTTGATTAGATAAGCAATAATAGAAACTATACCTTGAATAGTCCTGTCAGATCTAATATTAATACCGGAGCTTTTCCTTACAATTATTCCGAGTATAATCTTGCTTATCGACTCACTATTGGTTTTATATAATTTCTTACATTTATCTGTCTTAATTTCATATGTATTTGTATTTATAAATGTTTTAACAGTCTCAGATAAGCCTTTTGCAATTTGTTAGTATTTTATTTACATCGTCTGTAAAGAATATAAACATTGTATCATCTATCGTTATTTTCTTATTTCACTTGACCAAAATCAGGTACTGGCTGGTAAAGCGGCCTCTTCACTCAACGTGTACAATAAGCAAGGATACACGCCCCTACACATGGCGTGTCTGGCCAACGCCCCAGATTGTGTACGATCACTTCTATTAGCTGGAGCTGATGTTAATTTGAGTGCTGCGACACGATCCACGAGTACCTTACCAGGTATTTATAATATTTTTATGTAGACACTTGACCTTACAGTACGGGCGCTGAAATAATGCTTTAATATTATTTTTACACTAATATTATTATATTATTACATTAATAATTATATTTTAACATTAATATTATTATTAATATTAACATTAATAATAATAATACCTACCAGTCGTAGTCTCAACCAATGGTCTCGTCTCGTCCCAACTTCTCTTCGCGACCATCTGAAGATATTGGGACTGCGTGATGTTCAATGATTGCGAGGCTCCAGCGGGCAGTCTTGCTCGATAACGCCAGAATTGTCAGCCGATTCCTCTCTCTGTCGTCCTGACCCTCGGCCGTCAGGCCTCCTCTGTCGAGGGGTATTCTCCCATCCCTCGAGCTGTCGAAGGATTGGGAAGACTTAAAATTAATTTCGAAATAATAATATTATATTAATATTAATTTATAATAATATAACATCGAAAATCTAGCTCGCTAGTATCATTAAGAACTTGTGTTATAGGTACTAGATAACAATCACATCCTGAGAAAAATTTTCGTTTCCATTTCTCAATCATTTATCCAGGGCACAGCACCCCTGGCTGTTAACCAGCAGTTATGGGTACAAACCACTCGTTCTTTATTTGAAGTAGCCATGAATTTACCCGTTAGTCCCATCACTTTGTAAAGTATAGTAACTATTCTGTTTTGTAGTGGTGTTTCTAAAACACTACTAGTTATTTCTTATCCCTCTCCCATCATTAGTCATGTCCAAATGTAATCAGGATATATTAATTTATCTGTTGTATAGAATGTATGTACTTATAACATTTGAAATAGTTATTATACTTGTAAACTTTATTTGCAGTAATGAAAATTCTATTTTATCTCTTAGGCATAGTTGGTGAACTGCTTCAAGACAACCAGCCAAAACTCCACCAGCAGGACATGAAACACGGTGGGACACCACTCCACTGGGCGATATCCAGAGAAGTCATTGAACCCTTAGTTGACAGGAACTGTGATATAAACGCACTCAACTTCGACGGTCGTACGGCCTTACATATTATGGTCCTTCGGGGCAGACTCGATTGTACCGTAGCATTGTTGTCTAGAGGAGCCAAGCATTCTATCGGTGACAATGATGGCAATACACCTCTGCATATAGCTGTTAAACAGTCCAGCATACCCATAATACAAGCTTTAGTCGTTTTTGGGGCTAATTTAGAAGCTAAAAATAAGGAAGGACACACGGCAAGGCACTGCATACCAACAGATATGTCGAATAGTAATTACGACCGGTTTCTGTTTGTGTTACACGCAGTAGGAGCTAAGAGGTAAGTCAGATTATGTTTGTATGTTGCTAAAGATATCTACATAGATATTTAGTCATGTTAGAGCAGATACGAAGTGAATCGATGATCTAAAAATTTATAGAAAATTAATACTTAACGATCTTTCGTTAATGTTGGTCTCTGGTAAGATAGCGCCACCGTTCTTCGGATGTCGCTTTCAGCCGTTGCTTTCTGGGGTTAAGGCAACCGCTTTCACCTACCAAGCGGCATCGGATCAGATATATCGGATATGTTGTAGATGATGTTACTAATATACTTCTGAGTACTTTGGAAAACGTCTTATATACTATCAGTTTTCCGCCGCTCTTGGCACAATCAGTATGCAAATTACAAACATCTCTTCACAATTTGTTATCCCAGATGTACTGGTGACATATCCGGTTGCCGGTCAGGGTGTGCCGCCCGCGGGGAGTATAACGGTGTACCTCCTCCGTCAGTCGCCAAAGCTACTATGAGAAAAGTTATAAATGACATGCTCACTGTAGCTGGCATTGAGAAGTCCTCAACCCTTAACGATGATGAGAAAGTTGGCAGGTAAGTGGAGTGTGGGTTTAATATTTTTTCTATTATGTATACAGTTAAATCTGAGACATGAACTTATCAGTACATCATTCGATCGACAGTACCAGCTGAGTTAGTTCTGCTGGCTTCTTACATAACTTGCCTTATCATTCTACCAATAATACCGACTGAGTTTGTCCTACTAGCTTCTCTCGTAACCCTTCCTATCATTCTAAAGACAATACTAATTTTATGTTTTAATATATTAAGGGCGTTTTCATAACTCGTCCTGCTATTCTTATTTAGCATATTTGGGGATTGGTTGCATTTGTATCTATCAATAATTGTTAACTTTCAATTTCCAGCGTAATTCCCAAATTGTATTTACTTATAAAATACGATAGCTATTGTGTAATTATAAGTATGAAAAGCTATCTTTCTTACTTCCCCGCATTAAACTAATACTTTGATATTTCCAATGTTAATTTAATGTATGTAACGATGCTCCTATATTATTGATTGAATTATCCTAAAATATATGATTCATTCACAATCGATCTGTAAAAATTACTTATCTGTATTATTATCTGTATTATATTAACTTATATCAATTGTTAATATCAACTATTTTTATAAGAGTACGTGTTAATTTTCTTGTAATTTCTGTAAAAAACGATCTCCTATAACTTTAATCATTCTTACAGACTTCTGTGTCTGGACGGTGGTGGTATTCGAGGACTAGTGCTCGTACAAGTACTTCTAACCTTAGAAGAAACTCTCGGCAAACCAATAAACGAATGCTTCGACTGGGTCGCCGGGACCAGCACTGGTGCTATTCTGGCTCTAGCTCTAGCTTGTGGCAAGTCTTTAAGGGAGTGCCAGAGGTTATATTTCAGAATGAAGGACTTTGCGTTTGCTGGTATGAGGCCGTATCCATCAGAACCACTGGAAAACATATTGAAGGAATGTTTAGGTTAGTTTTTATTTTATTATAAAAAATAACAATAATAATATATTAATAATTAATGGGATTGGTTCTTACAGGCACAGAAACACGTATGTCAGATATAAAACATCCCAATTTAATGATTCTGGCATTATTAGCGGATAGAAAACCGGTCGATTTACACGTGTTTAGAAATTATAAATCTGCGCAAGAAATACTTGACGAATACAACGGAACTGCTAGTGAGTATTCTAATAATAAAAGCTAATTACAATAGGTTGAATAGTAACTTTTGATTTGACCTTGTTAATTATTAAAATTAGTTTAGAGAGTTTTTTGTTAGATCTTTAAAATTATAGTCGCAAGAGCAACAAAAGAAAATTTAAATTGTCAATTAACTTAAATTTACACCTTTTAAGAAACCTAACCTTTATTTTATTGACCTCTAAGGTCGAATTTTAACACAATATAAAATTTGTTAGCTACGCTTATTTAGTTTTTTTATTTTATTTTATAATTGTTCCTCAGAATCTGCCTTAAAACTGCTCACGAGCTAAATCCATATTATAATTATAACAATATATGCACATGATAGTTTATGCAAAGGTTAAAGAGATAAAAAGGTACATAGGCTCAGCTTATTTCTTTAGAAATTTCAGATATATTGATTATATTTTTTATATAAAGAAGGAAGTTTGTTTTTCATTTTCCTCTCTTTCAAGCGGTGTTTTATATAAAGTATCGTTTCCAGGTCCTCGTGCAGAAGCAGGTGATCAAGTATCAGTGGTGTCTCTTCCAGCGCCTCCACCACCACACGAACAGTTAGTTTGGCAGGCGGCTCGGGCTTCTGGGGCGGCGCCGTCTTATTTTAGGGCTTCGGGCAGGTAACTTGAATCTAAATAATTTAATACAAATTGCCTAGAGAAGTGTTCTGAGATCAGGTATGGAAAACCAGGAATATGGAAAGGAAATGTGAGTACGGAATAATTAAAGATTGTTTCGGAATCAATTTAACAATAACACCCAAATATAAAGCACGCACAGACAAAAAACTTTATCACTCGTATAATAAGGTTGCATTTTATCTTTTCGTAACACTCCAGGAGTAACTTCAATACTTGTCCATCTGTACGTAACCGTGAGCTCTTGCATCATTCTTATATAAAACATACTATTACATTTGGTAAATTGAAGTCTTTATCCAGACAGTAATTAGGCTAATTTTTCACTAGACCATATTTTGACCACCATATCTAAGGTACAACTAATTAAATTTCTGATCATGACGATGCTACAAATAGGTTTGCCAACTTATTAACAAAGGTTCAGATTAATGGCGATCGTCACTTAACAGTCGAACATTTTAGTTGTAGTAAATTAATTGAGCATTAAGAGTTTGTGATGCCCGATTGCTATCAGTCAATCTTTAATTTTGTGTAAGAGTAAGTTTTTGACAACATATTTTTTATTTCATAAATACTGCAGATGTATTGCAACCATAATCTGCAATGAATAAATTCTGTGATTTATCGATATATTTGTGGAGCTGTTACAAGTCGCTAAAACGCTTTACAGAAAATACTCTTTGCATGTGACTTCATGGGATACGATACCGTATGTCCGTTTTGACCCATTAATGGTTTCTTTATAATTTATGGGCGAGCATGCATAGTTGATTTAATAAAATTTGTAACGTTTGATGTAGGTAATGTACTAGTATGAATATTTTAAATATAATCGTTTAATTTATTTATTTGCTTAATCAATTTCCTTTATAGATACCTAGACGGCGGTCTAATGGGCAACAATCCAACGTTAGACGCGCTCACAGAAATAACGGAGCTACGTTTGGCGTTGAATGCAGTTGGAAAGGCAGAAGAAGCCAAGAAGACTAAACTGAAGGTTGTTGTGTCATGTGGGACAGGTAACTAGTTTGATATAATATATATTGATTTTTTTGATAGGCATGATGACAATTTTTTTTATATCATATGTTATTAAAATACAGCGTGATTAAATAAATATTAATATAATAATTGGTTCGATAGCATTGAGACTCCCCTAAATATTACTAGTATTACAAAGGACATTTTTTGACTCGCCCGAATTCGCTACTAAGAAACGGGGTAATGCAGTATGACGTCACGCCGTGGTATTTTGTATGCATCGCGGAGTAACTCTATTTGATACCTAAATCAAATATTATTTTAATATTATTTATTTGATTATAATAATATTATGTTGTAATTGTTTCATAATAAAAATTAAGAAATTGTATGGGTTATCCAATAATATTGGTGTTTTAAATAAGTTTAATTATTTTATAATTAAAACTAACATTAATATGTATATTCCCGATTAACCCTACCACTGTTTGGACGAATTAGTAACTCCATAGAAGAAGCCGCGCAAGAAACTCTCAGCCTTTATTGTTTGTAATTACATTTACAAATTATCTATGTCATTATGTATTAGTATTACAATTTAATATTATATTATTAAATAAGATGCATCGCTTAGAGGCATGAAAAAGCATCTTTTGTCCTATCGTGGTGTGTATATCTATGTTCGCATAAGGACTCCCAGTGTTCATTATCAGTTTGCCTTGCTTTAAAAACATTTATCTAGCCCGACAACAATAATCAGGCAGTCCCCCACAATCTCTGTAAAGAACAATGCAGTATGAAAAGACTTGTTATTACCACTTGTGAAGTCACAGTATCAAATTACTATATTAGTTCATTCTTACATATCGATGATAAGTGTTTATAATACAATTGCTTTTTTATTTACTTTCAAGGTCTTATACCAGTGACAAAGTTAAAAGAGATTGACGTGTTCAAGCCGGAGAGTTTATGGGATACGGCGAAGTTAGCCCTGGGGTTGTCCGCCATCGGCAGTCTGTTGGTTGATCAGGTATAAATAATAATTATTAACTCTATTATTAATCTAACTAGGTGCTAGTAATCATTATACAGGTTTACTTTGCAAGGACTCGCCAAATCTTTGGAGCTTTTCAGAATCAGCCACTCTTTCGGTCTCCGATAAAACGAAGTATACTTATTTTCTAAATTTTTTCTGGCCCTTAACTCGTACGCGTGGATAATTCTTAAAAGAACGCACGTTAGATAACGAGCGTACTTTTTTTTTACCGTAGTAGTGAACTATGAATAAAATATGTAGTAATTTATTTGGGCTCGCAAACATAAGTCTTTTTGCGTAAGGTACATTTGCAATAAATGGTTCGCTAGTGGGGCAACGCTTCAGAAAGAGCGCCAAAGAAAAATTAATATGTATATGTATATGGGACAAACAAATTAAAACAACATTCAAAAAAACGTGTGGTGTGCCACTACACTGGTTTTATGCGTATTTCTTTTCGTGGCATATCCATAGCGTTGGATATACGATAATATAATTTAGATTTCATCTTATTCAAATACTTGCCTTTACGGGCACTGGAACATAGATTAAAAAATAAAAATAGACTATTGCTATTTTCAGGCGACTCAATCCGACGGGCGCGTGGTAGAACGCGCACGCGCATGGTGTAGTTCGCTGGGCATCCCCTACTTCAGGTTCTCGCCTCACATGTCCGCCGACGTGGCCATGGACGAGCGTGCCGACGATAAGCTCGTCACCATGCTTTGGGAAGCGCACGCGCATATGCGCGCGCACCGCGACGAGCTCAACGAATTAGCCGCGCTGCTCAGGCAATAGACACGGTGAATACAATGTATGTCTTAATATTGCAATTCAGCTAAATCATCATTATCACACTATATACATCCCGCTTCTGGGCAGAGGTCTTTTTACGTGGGAGAAACACGAGGATTTTGGGACATAGTACCACCACGTGTTCTCTATTTGACTTGGTGGGTGAAAGCCGTTACTGTATCACCCGGGACAAACGGTTTTACATGCCATCCAAATCACAGAGTTGCTGGGGATAATAAAATTTTGTTGACACATCCAGGTACTAACCATGACGAAAGTTGCTTTGTATTCGTAATCGTTTCAAGGCTTGTGATTATCTACGCCAACAAGCTGCTCTCGTATCATCTTATTCTATTTTAAATCTGTGATTTTAATTACTAAACCAATTTTTTTTAAAATTATAATTATTAGCTTCTTGCTCACAGAAAGTAAAAAATAATGCCAGTTACCATAATAGAAGACAAGGTGAAAACTAGCTGTACTAAAAGAAAAAAGATAGACTGAAATAATTTGACGTAAAAACCTCATTTTCAAATAATCATTTAAAATATAAACCAAACATTCATATTCATCTTTTGTTTCCTTTGTTACAGATATTATAATATAAATGAATTTTACCCGCACACTAAACAAATTAATTCTTAAAGTTTAAGGTAAGTAATATTTTATTGGGCAATTTTAAGTTATAATAGAAATGAGCTCACGTTATTTTAAGTTTAATATCACTGTAATAGAACAAATGCATATATAATTCAATTGTTAATGAGATTATATTTTTGTAAGTAAATTTTTACAGTACATTCACTTCACTAAAAGTCCAAACATAGTTCTTTTTTATATGGTGACAATATTCTCTTCATTGCAACAAGTGATATGTTGTGCATAGTTGATAGCACGTAAAATGTTGCAGATACGTACAAAAACTGACAAAAATACATATAATATTTTGGTAAGAATATTTAGTATAGCTCTGTGTGATTATTAAATATTAGCTTCGCTATATTTTATAATGAAAACTTATGTAACGTCTAAATATCTAACAGCATTAACTATTAAATTAATTTCTCACATAAATACAGTTGGAATGCATATGTATGCATCGGATATTCATAGAGCAGTCAATTTAAATTTCAAATATCGGTTACCTATTCTTAGTTACACACAGCGAAGATTATTAGAAAATATACTTTTCACCTTATTGGATGTTTTTGTATGGTGTGTACATAAATAAATATTTATTTAACAATTTATGTACAACAAGTTACATTAATGTACATATTTATATTAGACATATACTGCCTATAATGTAATGAATATTTTATAGTAGTTGACCCGGTGAACTTCGATCACCTCACTGTAGAGATGGACGTTGGGTATTTTTTCTGCCATTAGCGCCATCTATCAATAGTTATCCGAATTAGAGATGTATGAAATGATAATTTTGAATAAGCACATTGGGTAGAAGATTTTCCATAACTATATTACCAGATTTAAGTTTTGATTTTTTAGCTTTAATTTAGACTTTCCCGGTTTTTTATATTGGTAAAATTGGTTAAAACAGACCCAAACAAATTAAAAATTATTCAAATCAATTTAGCGAATATAGACTTTATATTAGAGTGTAGCCTATTGAAATGTAAGGACAGAAATAAGTCAGGGATATTTTGTAGTCTAAATATTATATCAAGTAAAGGTACATTTTTATAAGAAATGTTAGTGGTCTCTGTTTGCTCTTAGATCTCTCTGCAGTAACTTCAACGCAACTAGAATTTTAAATTATTGTGTTGTATTTAACTAAACGGGTGTAGTATACTTCTTGGGGAGGTGCGGCTAAAACTGTTTTAATAAAACTGGAAAGGGCTCAGAGAGCGGTTCTAAAGGTGTGCACTTCCAAACCCATCCTTTTCCCGACCTACGATCTATATCAATTTTGTCAAGTATTGACCGTTCGCCAACTTTACATTCTGTACACCATCCTTCACCAGCACCGTTTGACCGATACTAATGTTCTCACCACAAGAACTCGATGCAACCAACGAGTAGTCCACCTTCCTTCATTCAAAACTCAATTTTTTCGACGCTTTTTCTGTTTTTCTGGTCCTTATCTCTATAATATATTACATAAAACTCTTAATATCCTATCAGATACAAAACATTCTTGCAAATTAAAAGTTACGAACTACCTCCAATCCCTCAGTTATTTGGAAACTGAAGACATTCTTCACCGAAACCAATAGCATCGACCCTCGTGCAGGCACAGTACTGGCGTACTGAAATACAGGCAAAATAATTGCCTAGTTCAGACTCCAGTCTCCCACTATCTTATGCACCTGTGTCACATGTATATATTGTCAATGTATCTTAAGATAATGAGAGAATAAATAAACGTTATTATTATTATTATTATTATTTATAGATTTTTAATCACTATGATATTACTTCTGTTGTCTTTTTTACTTAGTCTAAACAACGGTAATTTTATTATAATATAAAATAAGGACCGCCCCATGTTTTATTATAATAAAATAATTTTATTTAAGTACATATGTGCAATAGTTTGTTTAATGTGCAAAATACAAAACCAAAAAATTAGTTTATTCATAATGCAATACGTATGACAGTGTACTGAATTGATCTCACTCTTTTATGTTTTAGAAACCTATATTAAAAAGAGATGAGAACTATTAGGCTGTAAAATATCTAATATTTTTTTGACTAATTTTAATAAGATTGTTGAGAATTAAAATTATATTTAAATCGCGCTGTTACTTTAGGTTAAGTGAATTACCAGTGGATTAGTGTAATACCTCCTCGGTTCCTTATGCACAGAATCAGTCGTGGGCACAATAAAAATTTAATGAATGGCAATCGCGAGTGATCACTTCTGTTGAAAGATTGAATACTTATATAATTAGATAATAATTGATTGAGGTAATTCAAAAATAGGTATATGTATATCTAGTGAAGTTTTGGCCATTTGAGAAAGATGCAGCCTAGACAGGAGCGAATAAATAGGACGCGTGACTTTCACGAAAACACGTGCGAATTCTTGAGATTCATGTAAATTATAGTTTGTACTTTAGCGCAGTTGACGTACAGTTTTCATGATATGTATATTTCGTTTGCATCCATTCGGTTTGGCTGTTAAAAAAATGAGCATAATCGTACTTATCCATCTATCCATAATTCTTGCTTATTTTTGGTGTAGACAATAATAGTTAATGAAAGATATTTATAGCGTTTAATTACAATATTTCCTTATATGCATCATGCGTTACTTGAGTAATTTAACGTTATGCACACTATTTTTACAACCTTAGTAATGATTACGTACTGTTTATCTATATACCTACATTAATTTATCGTTGTGATATTTACTTAGAATAATACGTTATAGATACCAATTTTGTTAAAAATGTATACTGGCAAGGAAATGTATATGTATACTTTTAATTTTTTGTTACAAAGGGAGTTGATTGCATGTAATTCCTTATTGTCTACGACAACAATGATGAACAGTGTTATATACTTTATTTTGATCTTGCGACCATAAATTATAAAATAGAGATCTACAAAATGTAATATTTTTAGTTTCTTCAACAATAAAATATTTAAAATTATATATTCAATAGTTGAGTTTGTTATTTATCTTGAATCACTTACATTTTTAAGGTGCATAATGCATGTTTTGATCGACAAATGGAATTAGGGTAAACGACATCTCAAAGATCGGCGATATGTTTATATCAACACTATGATGGTGTCGTAGCAGTCAATGTTGAACCAAAATGTTGTAAAAATGGAAAGCCATATCTCATTATGAGCTCAAATTCTTTATTACGCATATTAGTTCTAGTTGAATAATATGACTAAAATAATTGAGTGAATTATAATTTGAATTCATTTTAAAAAGCTCAAAAGAGAAGCATTTACAATAATTGGGGAGTTTTGTAATTTGTGAGTATAATTATATATTGTATAATGCTTACCAACCTATGGTATATTTCTGTACTCATGTTACGACAGTGAAATAAATTATTATCAACAGACAGATGGGTTTTAATTGAAATACATATTTCATCTCAAAAAGCTCTTTATTTTTCATATTAAATCATGTTTCTTCTATATTAATGCTTATACAAAGACTCAATAATATCACATTTCTGATGTGGATATTATCAATCCACGAATTAATCTAATTCTAATAAAAATATTATCTACAACTAATTTATCTATTATCTAAGTACCACCAATTTTGACTGGCAAGGCTTATAAAAACAAGGCCCAGTCAATTTAAAAAAATTAAATAACTCAGTGAATATTCATAAGTGTCTCCTGGAGTTAAAATAGATATCGTACAAACGTATAAAATGTTTAATCATTTTCACCTAACTATATAAAATTGGTAAGTACCTACATAAATATGCAATAATCGTCGAGATTCTACAAAGGAATTTAAACCAGGTCCAATCAGCATTAGGGTGATTTTCAATTGTTTTTTTTGGATCAATGTAGAATCACCTAAATTGTATTGTAAAAACTAACTTGTTCATTGTTACTTATTTTAAAATATAATTAATAAATAAAAAGTACTTCATTCGAGGTACTAGGTTAGAATTATAGGAACGTAAAATCTTAATTCTAATTACCGGATACGGAAAAAAAATAGTGCTTTGATGAGTTTCTAAGTCGAGACACCGAGTAGAATTAAATACTATAACAACCACACATCACTGAGGATTTAATTTCTCATACTAATAGAAAGTGTTATACCTAAGTACGGAGTCCGAAACCGATTGCTTTTTTAAAACAATTATGTGCGTTCATTTATAAACATCATAATAAGTACAACGTTGTACAAAATATATGTGTTATTTAAATACAGCGCCATTTATTTTTGAAAATTAGATTTTGTAAAAAAAAAATTAAGTAACCTCTTTTGAATAACACTGACAGTGAATTAAATAAATGCACATTTACACAACACAAATATTACATGTTTTTTATCAAAAATTAAAATGAAATTTTCAAATTACCCTTGTAAAAAGAAAAAACGTCAATCAGAAAACTTTGATAGCGCCATAACCTAAAAATTTACATAACAAAAAATTTTTAAATTTTGTATATATTTTTTTAAATTGCAAACTGCAAAATATTTAAATTTATTAATTATACTTTAATGATTAATTCTGAATTTTTATCATTTGCAGTTTACAAAATTAAAAAACCCAAATAAAGTGATTGGCGAAATATAAATTAAATTAAAGATAAGATTGTTTATTAAAGACATTGTTTGTATGAGGCCTAGTGTAAATGAGATGTTAAAGTTAAGTGATTTTCTTTCAAAGTATTTCTTTAAAAATAAGTCAAGATAAGTTTTTAATTAGGCAATAGGAGCCCCCATAAAACATATTATTCGTAACTTTATTTCACAGGATAGTTTATTTAGGATGTTATTGAATTCAACACATTATTTTTCTTATGGACGTTTCTTCTCTTTCATTAGGAACATACCCATTATCTTACATCGATTTATACAATATCTCACTCATATCATAACAGAAAATGTTATAAATAGTCAACAAGTTCATTTAATTGGTTCATTTCTAAAAGAAACAAAAAAAACAGAATCATAAATTAATCAGTGAATTAACACAAACTATGAAATAGGAACTGTAATTGGCCGCCACAAAGATAACACATCTAACTATGCCATTTAGTGTTAGGCTCTCGATATAACTTACAACTACGTATAGTCACAGTTTAAGAGCCTATAGTCACAAAACACAGATGTTTGTCCTCAAAAACTGTTCAAAGAAAATTGTGTCTGAATTAGGAATCTAAAAGTCACTGTTTGTTTGTATAGCAATCATTACTAGTTATTAGAACATATTTCTTGATTGACTATACTGAAGAGTAAGTACAACAGTAAATAAAAGACATTAACATGCCTTTGTTTTGAATAAACTTGGAATATAAGTAATGCTATTTCACAGCACTTTTGAGATATTATTTATCTCGCTGCATCTATTTATATTCCACAAGCATAATGATGTTCAAATTATAGAATTGTGGCAGTTGTATCATCATTTAAATCAAGATGAGTTTAGATAACTTTACTAACAGTTTGTCTATCATAGCCTTATTACATAATAAAATTATAGATTTGATTTGGAACCATAATTAAGTTGCAGAAAAAATAAATCAATTTTATCAATCATTGTCAACATAAAAATTTAATTATGGTAATGCAATTGTTAATAATTTTGTTTCTTTAAAACATAAGTTAGGTACATAGAAACGTTCTTATTAAACGTTATAAATGCCGTAATTTATATTATATTTGGCCTATTTTTCGCTTATATTTTTTTCAATGCAGATTATTATTAAAATACATATCAGATTTCATTTAGTGGTAATACAAAAATAAAATTGGATTGTATATAACTGAACATGATACTAACCTTAACAACAAAAATACTCATGACAACAAAAAAATATTTTTCCTATGTACATTTATTTATTTGCTAGAACATGAGTAATTAAGTATTTTTAGTTGATCATGTAAGAATATGTTCATAATAAAAATTTGGCATTGTTCAACATGGTTTCGCTATCATTTCTAAGTCCATCATTAGTAATTTATTTTAAAATGAACCTTATGAACTCTAGGTCTCTAATTAAACAAAATTATTTACATTTAGGAAGCTGGTTCTTATTGCGTTTACGTTGAAGGCACGTCATTCATATTTGCCAAGCCCATGGAAATTTCAATAGTTATTATTAATATTATTTATCTCGATATGCTTACCTACCGTCTCAGTTTATTGCCCAAAATCTAGTGACATTGCACTCAGATAGAAGACAATAAATACACAGCCTTACGACCTTAGTTTCTCCAAAGTACATACTTAGTCGTTTTAGAATATCACATTTTGGTTACATTTGGCGTAAAAAAATTCAAAGAGTAACCCTGACTCGTTTTCATGTGTCTTTTAATACAAAAAATTTTTTATACACCATTTTTGATTAACATGAAAGTCAGGTTTATTCTCCAATTATATCACCTTGTATTGTCTACATAGCGTAATGATGACCGACTAGTATTCCTCTGGGTACTCCATGTTAGCAATTAGGTTTTTCTTCTCTTCTTTGCCTGGTTTTGTATCACCCAATGTTGGTCTGATTGCCGATCTTGGCTCAAAACAGGGCTGTAACAAAAATATACTTTGCTTAGATATTATTGGTAGTTGAATATTCTAAACTCTCATGTTTTCATGGTTTGAAGTTTTATATCGGTTTTAAATTCTTCCGCTCCATCTTACACACTTCTGCCATACTTATACGTTACGTATGTAATTAAATTTATTTTTCTGTGCATATTTAACCTAAAATTCAAGGTTAAAACAGAGGTTAACAAAATAACACGTGGCGAAGACTACAATATACCAACCTGACATAAATACATACAAATTAAAATCATAGTTAGTATATTTAATTGGCTTCCTAATTAATTCACTGTGGACGTATTTATAACTGTTGCTGAATACAATAATGAACTTGATTGTAAGGGTATTTTCGCATGACGCGATACGATACGAGTAATATCCCAATGATTCTGTAGATCACGCGTCAGAAGTAACGGTGTATTTATTTTAAGTTAAAATATTGAATATTTTATGATATCAACTATCGGCATAAGTCTACGAAGAATAAACGGTTTGAAATTTGAATTAATTCATTGATTAACGGAATGGTGGCTTTAAGGTTAACTTACGGTTTCGCATATATTCATGTTGCAGCAGTTCTCAATGGTGATCTCGCATTGGTCGGGCCGAGCGGTCATCGGAGTTACGTTTTTATTCACTATTATGCGTTTCTTGATCCTGGAATGGAAGATATCAGTATTAAGGGGTGAGTAATGATCTGTATCATCAGGGCATTCATGGCACCTTGGTCTGTTTAAAGAGAGTTTGTTTTTTTGTGTTTTAACTCCAGAGACCGAAATACTGGTAAAATTATGATAATTGTCATCAAATTTATCTAAAATACACTGTTAAAATCTTATCATATCGGTATTTCATAAAATAGTAACGCTACCTATTCTATTATTCTTTACCGATGACCGAATTATTTTTTAAGTATATTATTTTTTTTAACACTGTTTTTCGATTAGTTACACTATTTTATCTATACTTATATTATAAATAAGAAATTAGGAGATTTAATTGTTTGTTTGATTGAATAGGATATGAAACTACTGGACCTATTTGAAAAATTCCTTCACCATTAGAATCCTACATTATCCCTGATGAACATAGGCAATAGAATATTTTCAAAAAGTTTGGGATCAGTATGTTGGTAAATTTACGTAATACTCGGGAGTAAAAGCTTAACGTGCGGAGCACAGAGGAGAGCGAAAAATAATTTGAGCATCCCACTCAAGGAACGACCATGAGGAAGGTTGCTTTTTTCGTGATCAACACCATATCAAAACAAAAGTCTTGTCAGGAAAATGCATTGGAAAAATAAAATAGGAAGCCTTACTTCTTTATGATATTACTTGTTTAGAATATAAGTGTATAAAAAAAATTAAAATCGCACGTTAATGTTACCTTGGCCGTCTCTTCAAGTACAAAACTCTGGTGATGAGGTAAGTACAGCACATACAAAGCAACGCACACAGCACACCCAATGCTATGATCACGTTATCCCTGATGGCATCCCAGGTCTCGTCGCACATGGACGCTTGCACAAAGTTTTCATCAGTCCTAACGCTCTCAGCAAAGTACGATGGTGTTATCGTTGTAGCTTCTTCTTTTTTGCAGCTAAAATAAAGAAAATCCAGTTCAATTACTGTGATATTTAAAAGAAATCAAGCAAAAATTAAAGGTTCGTTTTAATAACCTACCAACGGATGGATTTGCTCAAGAGGCGTTGAACATAATATGTAAAAATGCAACGCTGCGTAAACAAATCCAGCAGTTTATCAAAAGAACGTAAAAACGCACAAAGGTGAAAAAGATATGAGGCGGTAAATTTCTACTGCAAGACTGTTCTTATGCAGAAAGAGGCAGTTAGAAGGGAGCGAGACTAGGAAGCTTTGTAATTGGAAGTGTTAACTCTCTCTGACGTAGTGTTCACACAAACGTTTTTTAAATGTTACAAAAATATATTAAAGTAAAATGATTATATGACATTATTAATGGCCTGTCGAGTACAGCAAAGATGAAGGAGATGATGTATGTGGATTTAAGTAAAAAAAAATCATTAATACGTACTTGCAATCCACTTTTGCAGGACTTGGTAATGCATTCTTAAATACTTTGAGAGTTTCACACCGAAGTCCTTCATAATCCGACATGCAGTGACATCTGGGCTTATCACTATTTAATGTGCAAACACCGTTGTTTAAACAGTAGCCATCGCAAATGTTAGCGTCACATCTGGCACCGGAATAACCGTTTTTACATCTGAAACAAATTATTTGATTAATTTAATTGCATTGGAAACTTTTACTGCATAAATATTGACCAGATGTTAAAAAAATTACTTTACCTGCATTTGGGTTCTCCTTCAGGTGTGAGACTACAGTCTCCTTGGACGCAGTAGTTATAACAGACAGAAATCTCACATCTGTCTCCGGTATAACCAGGCGAGCATTTACATCCTAATTTTCCCTCCGCTTTAACTCCGTGCAGACAAAACAAACCAATGTCTTTTGGTATGTTAAATGAATCATTAATAGTAGACTTATTTTGCTTTAGTGTTTGTAATACTTGACATTCAGAGCTTCCTTCAATTTGATCAGAAATCTGATAATTAGCGACTATACCAAATGGTACTTCGTTGGAGAAATGGAGAAGATCAGTCGGTTCTGTTGTAGGTGTTGCGTCTTTAGAGAGTTTCCACACAGAGCGGAATCCCCAATCAACCCAATATACAGAATCTTTAGAAACGGTCAACGTATTTGGTTGATGATATGTTCCCTGCAATAATGTTTTCCTATCTTTTCCTTCAAGGTCACTACTTTCTATAGAATAATGAATGCCTTCTTTATCATCTGCCCAGTAAATCTTTTTAGTTCTTTGGTCAATCGCTATACTGACAGGCATAAAAATGCCAGTATTTACAACAACTTGTCTTTCAGTACCATCAAATCTGGCTCTCTCGATAGATGGTTTGGTGATGTTAGTGTTAGTCCAGTAAATGTATCTGTAATTAAATTAACATTTATAGTACTTTTATACACATTTGTACGTATTGTTTTTATTTTAGTTGATTTAACAACTTACCCTCTACAACTATCAACTGCAATTGCTCTAGGTAACTCATCGTCCATTTTTATTAGAAGATTTCCATATAAATCATTCTTTGAGCCTGGCAGTAAGGAAATCCAAAATATGCTTCTTTCATATACGTCAGTCCAAAAGAGCAAACTCGTCACCGGATCGAACGCCAACCCTTGGATATTTTCGAACGACCTCCTTCTAACTAACGACTGATATTTCTTTGTGGCTAAGTGGTAACTAAATATAGATGCATTGTCGTTCTGTTTGTCTACGAACAGAAGCATGTTGTGGACGGCATCGTATGCCAGCGCGGTGAGGTCTTTGAAGCGCGCACCTTCGCTAGTTTTTGTATTATTGCTATAAAATTCTAATTGGTCTCCTGTAGTTATGGCGATATCTGAAACAAAAGATGTAAATTAATATCGCACAAAATGTCCCAAACGTTCAAAATTCTATCATCCACATGTCAGTTCGTGATGAATATAAGTTGATTCTATTGTTAGACATGACCTTATGTAATATACCTCGTGCTGCCCGTGAATTATTGCCAAACTAATTTAGTTGTCAGCGTAGGTCAATATATGCAATGAGTTTATGTAAGTTCTGTTCATTATTTTTAAATAATAATATTTCTTAAATATCAAGCGTCAGTGGCTTAGTGCGTAATGTCATGGTCTACCATAAGGGAGGCAGTAGTTTGAACCCCGCTGTGCTCATTTTTTAAAATTTTGAATTCATATAATTTTACTTTTACAGTGAAGGAAAAACGTGAGGGAACCTGCACCTGTCAATAAATTCTTAGGTTGTGTGCTGTCGACCAACCCACACTTGGCCAGCGTGGTTGACAAGGGTCCAATCGCCCTAACTCGAGCCTACCCCTAAGTTAGGGGTGGGGACATATCTCATACCTTGATGATCATCATCGTTATTTTTCCCTTAATGTATGCTTACAAGCATGCATTGTAAGCTAAAAAGTTCGATCGCAAAGGTAATTCTCAGTCTGATATAATACTGTACTATAGAAAAATTATATTAATATTATTTATAACTACCATATACCTTCAAAACTTCTTAATTTTATTTGAATTATTTTGTAGCGAGTGGTTACGTAAACTGTTTGATATATTGCAAAATATTAAGAAACTTTTTAAGAGTGCAAAAAAGAAAAAAAAACTAACTGTTTAAATGATTCACGTATCCTTGTATAGTAAAATTCATTGACCTCAGATCGTAAGTAATCGTGACAGGTTGGTTTATATTACGTAATTGATTCTTTTAATATTTTTTTAATTGAATTTTCAACTTAAATACCATGACTCGAGGTAATTTTCTTTTAGATTACTTAGCTATTAAAATACATATCAGAATTTGAACTTGGTTTTATACTTAAATTTAAGCCATCAACTTAATCAAAATTGCACGAGAAAAAAAAATACGATTATGCAATAGATAAGACAAAAATTATCATTAGCTTGCTTGTGAAAAGAAAAACAGACTCGATAATTTAAGTTTAAGTACATATTACAATTCAAAGTTTTGTTATATAAGAGATAATGATCTATTATGTTTTCGCGGAGATTTTATAATGTAGGTGCTTATTTATGGGGATATAAAGGTATATTTAATCGTTTTTGAATATTGTCATGATGTTTGAGTGTTGTGAAAATACTGTTATATTGTTGTGCAAACTACAATGTTGCGGAGCTAAATCTAGGTACGTAGATAAAGCTAACGTGGTAACTAGGCTAGGCGTGCACAATGCACTATACTGATTAAGAATTTTATTTTATTACATAAACGAATTAATGTAAGACAATTTATGTTACACGAACATTTCTATAAAAAAGTCATTTATTTCTGTAACCGAATTAGTATGAAAATAATAAATATTCATTTATTCTTTATTACACTTTCTGTAATAACTATAAAATGACAAATAACTATTTTGGGGAATATATAGACAGTAAATAGGCTCCACCAAAATTGTCTAGATTTTACTCTTTTATCAGTACACCAACATTGTTAGGGTGGTAATTTAGAGAAAACACAAATGCTCAATATAACTAACCGACAAACTCGTTGGTACCAGTCTAGGTAAATCATTTCCTAAGCGACAATGTATTATGTCTAACTCGACCGTGAATAACATAAGAAAATTATAGGGAAACAGCAAAAAGCGACGTTACAAGGTGTGCGCTGGCGCAGGCGAAGAGACCGCGTGACGTGTGATGCTGGTAGATAATTTGTACAGCGGGAATTTTCGACATTCTGACGATTCTTAATTTTTTGTGCTTTCAATGATTGGATATAATTTATAGAATAAGCTATGAGATCAATGAGGATAAAGTTATCAAACTAATTTAGAAAATATGTTTCAGTTAAGAATGACGTATTTATACATTATGTATCACATAATATATTTTTAAGATTATGACCGGTATTTTATAGAAAATTCAAATCTTTTCATTCTATTCTTATTGAAATCTAGAGAAGCTCATACAGTGTACCAGTGTCATTGTGTTTTATACTGAAGATACTCTTTTGATATAAATTTAGCATATAGTTATGCGAATAAAACCATTTATTAAAAAAGTATAGTCCAGTAATATTTACATTATTAGGTAGGTTGGTACTTGGTGCTCATCATGTTTATACACTGTATTCTTTCACGTATACCTGAAATACAGTACCGTCCTGAAATTATTAACTAAAATTAAATAATCGGACTGTTCTCTCAATTTTTAACAGAAACCATATGAAATCATATAGTTTCTGTTAATCATCACTTAGCGATTACTTTTATCGAGATTTTATTTTTAAAAATAAGAGAGAAAAAAACCCAAGAAAACGAATAAAATAAACTGAAATCAATAAACTTAAAACTAAATTTAACAAATCGCTCGTAACCATAACTATTCCTAGGACTTAGCATCCCAGCTAAGTTAATAATTATTACATACTTCCGACGGACGATTATTTTTCAACCTTTGTTAAATTTAATAGATGAAAGAATACATTTTAACATAAAAACGAATTTCCAACTTATTTATTCCTAGTCCGAAAACTAGCCAGGTATAAATTCTTAGATTTCTTGTCTTGGACCCCTAATTGATGTAAATATCATAGCGCGTTATTATACATAAACGTGTAGTATAAAATGTAAATACCCGTTCCAATATCGAATAAAATTTGACGTCAACAGAAACCTCTAAAATCAAAAGTTGCGTGGGTACTACAGAATGAAATATAAGAAACATATTTACCTGTTTTTGATTACTGTTGATGACTTCAAAGTATGCTATAATAAGATATGAAAAATCACGGTAGCTTTCTCTGATTAATTTTATTTCTTTATTACAATTCTGTTTAAATTAGGTAAACTTACCTATAGCACAGTTTTACAACCCATCATTGCAGAACTGTGGTAATTACTAACTATACCTACCTACAGACATGCAAAACAATTATGTAGTAAACGCAGATTTACGTAGTATCGTTGAGTTATCATAAGAGTTCTTGTTCCATCACGCGAGTAAGCTAGTTTCGAAAATATATGTACAGCTCGCATGGTAAGCAACGCGCATAAGGTACACGCTGTATAAGTAGGTAAGTATTACATTTTAATGCTCAAAATTATTAGAAAATTATAATCATTCCATGATACAGCTCTATATTATTTATTACAAAATAATCATAACATGTATCATTAACGATAATAAAGCTTAGAAACATGATATTTTGCGTAGAAGTTCAACATCACATGAAACCTAATAATTAAATAGATAACGGATAACATTATGTATGGAATCAAAACAATTCAGGTTGCACATTTACGCAAAATGTAAGCGTCTATACAAATATACCAATTTATTCTATTTTGTCTATTCCATGAATTGAATAGGCCCGTTATCTCATGTCATGAATGAAAAGTTGTTGTTTACTGATATTCATTGTCTACTTTACTATTCTAAACTATAAAATTATGTAAATATAGCATATATTTACATGAAAACTATTTAAGAACTTTACTTTTCTTTTGTTTCCACTTTTTAAAGAGTGTTAATGTCCGTCATTAATACCGTTAATTATTTGAACGATAAAAAAGTAACACACGGGAATCGTGTTGGTTAATGTATTGTTCAACAATAGCTAGCTTGCGAGTAATTGAGCTTTGAAGCATTTGTCCGTCACTTGACGACGAAAGAGAAAGATGATACCCAATTATTTACTTTAGTACGCGAGTTTGGTCACGTACGCATGGGGTACCGACATGGGGCACAACGAAACGGAACTGTAACTTATAAATTAGTTTATGACGATAATTTGAAAAGTCATTATACATGATTACCGCTGATAGTAACGAATTTATTCGGCACAGGTAACATAAGGAGAAATCTTTATGAAATCATTTTTCAACCCAAGTATATATACTTAGAAGGAATGTATGCTACTGTGTCTAAGTATTTTCGAGAATTTTAGTACAAAATATTTATTTTATCTTTGTGTTCGTGACGTGCCGTGTAATTACACGATGTAGACAGGTACACTTTCATCAAGTTTTGGCTTCACAATTGACAAGTTGGTTGGTAAGGAACTACCTTGTAGATCTTAATATTAGTAGTGTAATTGAAAAAATTGATTGATTGTGTATTGAAGAAATGATTTTGAAATAAAATATTTTAAAGTTTTATCAGGCATGGCCTTACAAATGTGTAAGTTAGTAGCTAAGTACAATTTACAAAACTTAATTTGCCGTAAAGTAGTTATTTCTGATTTCATCATAACAACACAGTCATTAACGTTAAGCGATGACACTGATGATCTTTCTAAGTGATTCGATTTCTGCTGACGTCTTTCTACTATACCTAACTATACTTTTTTTTACAGTAAAAAGCTAAATTTAAAAAAAAATCTAGTGTAAATGCCAAAATAACAACAGATACTCTATGTATAGTTATTTTTATCAAATAATAATGTACGTAGAGTTTTTCTTTAATATTCACCACAAGATACTTGAAATATATCATAACTTGACTGCTATCTCAGAGGTATACAAAAATGAGCGATAATACAAAACTCCGTAACGTGATTTAACAAGAAAATTATGCTATCAAATTATTCAATACTGTATTCGTTGTTTTGAAGTTCAACATCATTTGTGACCCAAGATAAAAACATTGAATATCTCAAATCCTTGTGCGCCTTAAAAACCCGCTATTTTCAGATAAAACTGGATTATCAATAGAACCTTCTGTTTGCCACGAACACTAAAGGTCTTTAGATTTTACATTGCATTGATAAAACCGATTGAATTCCTATTAATAAAAACTATAATGAATTTTTGTAGAAAAACTTTCTTCTGTAAATGCTACTAGGGATTTCTTATTTATGCATTAATTAATTAATTTAAAACTAGATATTTAAGCAGCTTAATAATCAAGCAACTTTATTATTTCATGCAAATTATTAAAGAATGCTAATGCTATAATATATTGGTAAGCTTACTTCTATCAGTAGAATGTTACAACAATAGGTACTTTGAAAATCGTTATTTTAATGTGCGTTCTTATCTTGCATGTACATTTTCTGTAACAGAACTACTCAAAACTGATCATCTATAACGTTTGTTAACCCTTACAAAGAAAAATAGCAAGAACAAATAAAAATCGTATTTTTGCTATTTTTATTACGTTTCTATAGCACGCGGGTTGTAGACGCCCACTAGTATTGGTAAAGGGAAACTAATAAAATATAAGAATCGTAAAACTGCTAATCAGCTTAGCGTGTCTCCTTTATTTTCACAAGGTTTTAAGCGATTAAAAGATGTTCAATGTTACCCATTACCAACAATTATTCCCCACGCCCTATTTTTCGAAGAAATTTCATTGTAGTGCAATTACAGCGAGTAACCTCTGAATCCCATTGTGATCGAGACAATGACTCCAAAGACAATATTAGATAAAACTAGGGCACGGTCAGTGCATTCAAATCTATATTTCGAATACCTTAAGATTATTTTTCGTACTTGAGCTAATTTTTTTTCTTCTTTTGATACGTGATCTTTTGATGCTGGCGACGATGCATGTGTTCTATAAAATTTCCTCTTTTTATTTGAACGGTCATATTATTGAAACATGCATAATATGTAAAATTTCTAAGATTTCTCAAAAAAGCAATTTTTCTTTTAAACAAATATAATAAATAATTTCTTGTATTTAAACTGCAAATAAGACTAACTTTAAATAAGATATAAGAATAACTTTAAATTCTTTATACCACTGCGACCCTTTAAATTCTTTGTATTATAATTGTGAATAATGATCATTATAGTAGTAAAAAAGTTTATTGACAAAATTGAATATTTATAAAGGTTACTTATTTGACCTTAATTGCGATGACATTTCTAACATTCTATATTGTCAGTTTCAAAGAATCATTGGTAGATTCTTGCAAAGCTAGATAGATAAAACAATTTTGTGAAAGCACAAGATCTTTACTCGTGTGGCACAGAAAGAAATAAACCACTAAATTTATTTACGAGATCTGAATATAATTTATTGAGGTGTCGCGGTTACTATACGTTACCTTTATATGGTCTTTATTGGTTATTAAATTAATCACGATTGGAATTCTATAAGTAATACTTGTATTTTAAATTAAATAAATTCATTCATATCCTCGATATCATAAAATTTCGAGTATAAATTATTATAGTCTACTAGCTAACCTGGCAGTCTTTGAATTGCTATAAAAATTATATTTATAAAAAAATGTTGGAGGGTCATCCCTATCACTTGTGGGCATAAAAAAGATATATAACCATAGATATATAGTCTACGGATTATTTTCAGGCCTGCCAAATATTTGGTTGGTCTGAGAATAAAAAATGAATACATATCGGACAAGCGGTTTCGGAGGAGTTCAATAACAAACATTATGATACGATTTTAATATATTAGGTATATTTACCTCCAATTAGGATACAAGTAATATTTTCATAAAGCAATGTTTATTGGTCCTATTTTATACATATTATCATATTTCCTGTTTAGTCCTGGCAAATTATTTCCTTATGAGGAATAGTATACTATAGATATGAACCTACAAAATAGGTCCTTACACGAAAATATTACTATGCTAATTGGTAATGTGTATATACTTATGTCTACGTAGAATTATTTTATATTGATTTGCTTTTATTATATTATCTGATTACATATAGAACATTCAATAATCAATAATATAACTTTTAAGTATTAATAAACCTATAGTATGAAAATATTAAATTACATGTATATTGAAAATCTCTCACTACATTGCATGATAGTATTTAATTATTGTTTGTAACTGTTATTGTCCGTAAAGTTAAAATAATAAGAATGTACTGTATATATTCATACGTTGACGGTTGTTGTTTTACCAAATAAAATAAATAAACTAAATTATGGAGCTCAACAGTATGCGTGTCCTCATGTTTGCATGACGAAAGGCAGTGTTCCTTTCCATCATATTAAATAATTCAATTACAATTTCCTTACTTTTTGTAGTTTTCTAGATCGCAACCTTTAAAAACCGAGGTTATATTTAATTAGTTACGTTAGTTATTGTTAGT
Source organism: Acentria ephemerella (assembly GCA_943193645.1). Taxonomy (NCBI): domain Eukaryota; kingdom Metazoa; phylum Arthropoda; class Insecta; order Lepidoptera; family Crambidae; genus Acentria; species Acentria ephemerella. The sequence continues at coordinate 3,207,497 of OW971887.1, forward strand.
TACTATTAAAACGTAGGCATGTATAAGTTAGTTAATATGTAGATAAAGATAATAAAACTACACGAACATGTAACCTTAGCGCTGAGCCATCGTGTTATAATAATCAAGATCAGAACATTGTAAGACCTTTGGTACAACACAATTATAAAATATATAAATATAATTCTCATACTCACTGGCACCTATCAACATTCAAACATTCATGACTCGGAACAAATATTCGTACTATCATAGAAATATCTATCCATACCCGGATTCAAATCCGACACCTCTGGTTAATTAATATATATAATTACACCTAAGTCTGTTTTTACACGGTCTTTTTGTACACGGAACCTCGGCAGATAAGTAAATACTTAAAGCTTATAAACATAGTGTGTGTATAGTGAATATTACAATAATCGATGGGTTGTGATTTTATTTTGACTTTTAAAGTCAAATACAAAGCTAACTTTACATACACTTTATTTTGTAATTAAAAGTAATCTAGATTTATTAGTTTATTGACGTTCAATACTACGTTAGCGTTTCAATGTTGAATAAGAATCTTAATATTTTGTTAATATTTTGAGATTAAATTTTATTATAGAAAGTAGAAGACAACATTACCACAACTTTCTCAGCGAAAACACCTTTCTTATTAATAGCGGCAAATGTAGTAAGTATACCTATCACGTTATTTTATATTTATTTAAATATAAAATGTAAATGGGCATTATAATAAAAAAGAGCACTTCAATACATCATAGTCGAGAATCGGCGACAAATTCTTAAAAACGTTCGCTTTTCCCGTAAAAGCTTTCCACGCTTCAGGAAAAAAGCACTGGAAATTTACGGAGGTTGCTTACTTTATATGACTCGCAAGCTTAGGTAGGTAGCTCCTAAACTTAGTCGGTTGCGCTCCGTGGCCTACGTGACTCAGAGATCCCGTGCAATGGCGCCGTGATGCTACACAAATTGCAACCTTATTAACACTAAACGCTGACCCAATGACGACGACGATTCGCTGACAAATTTCAAAGAAAATTCTTTTGATTAATAGAATGCGATTGACATTGTACAGTATTAAAACCAATTATGTAACGTATGAAAAAAAAAACCACGTGTTACTAAGTCAGCTGATTTTACTTACCCCATGAATTGACTACACCGATTGAGACCGCAATCAACGCAAGGAGATACATCATTTTGCACATTTTGTTTCATAAAATTATTTTCCCGATATACACTGAGGATCCTACCGCGAGTTTCAGCCAAAGTGGCGTAGAGGACGCGCGAGCGACCGCGTCACGCGCCGGCTCAGACGAAACTGACTAAAATTGCCGCCTGGCCGCTCGCTACTCCGTTTGATTTGTGACGTGAACAAAATTCCAAATGGGTTCATTGAAGATCTTTTGCGCATGCGGTTGGTATCTTATCATTATCACTGATTATGTATTTTTTCGGCATGGCCTTGGTAATTTAATGCAATATTTAAGGTAAAACTTATTTTATCTCTCTGATTGATTATAGGATTAAGTTATAGGAATTAATAAAAAGAGGTGTGTCGAATACCTATAGCTATCGAAAATTATTAGCAGGAGCAGATAATGATCGATAAGACGAATGATGGGTCTATAGAACTAAAATATTAAATGTTTGAAATTACTTAATACTTTACGGTTGACGACGTGAACAACGCACTGTGTAAAATATTAACCTGGTTTACTATAAATAATTTACAATGTAATACACAGAAAATAAAGTGTATAAAATTTACATTGCCAAATGTAAAATAGACGGAAATGCATATAAAATTAAACATTGAAAAATTTTATTCAATGCAAAGTACTGTGTTTCTCGGAATTAAAATTGATTTGAAGTTGCTATGGAACCTTCAAATTACAGAACTATAGACCAAGCTTAAATTTGCAGCTTTTGGTGTTAGAAGAATTAGGCAATTCACTGATGTTGAAACCGCTAGAATAGTTTATTTTAGTTATTTCCAGTGTCATGTCTTATGGTATTCTCTTGTAGAGCTGCTGATATTGAATCAATATTTATTCTCCAAAAAAAGAGCTGTAAGAGCAATTATTGCTTGGGAGCCAGATCATCTCTTAGAGACTTATTCCAAGAAGTCGGCATATTGACAGCAGCTTCTCAATTTATATATAACTGTATAATTTTTGTGCGAAAGAATATAAGCTTTTACTTTACAAAGCAGTGTGATTCATGTCTTGTAGACTTTACATAATATAACAGACTGGGGAAAAAGTTTCTTCGTATTTTATACGAAAATTCAAGACATTTTTTTTTCAAAGTTCGTTTGTAGTTCGATTTCGTAGACTTCCTGTCATCTTGTAGGTAGAGACATGATCCCGTTGCTGTAGAAATGTAGAAATTTTAGGACTTTTAATCAAAAAAACGCAAGAAGTAGTTTTGGCAGTCATATCTTGATGTTAACCTGACACTGCCTAAAGAAATTTGAAGAGACTGAAACAGATGGAAATCTGAAGTTGCAAGGTTAGGGCTTTATGGCTAAAAAAACATTGGTTTTTTTTATTCAAAAATAATATAAACTTTCATACAATTAATATTTATACGAAATTAAACGGTTCAGATTATATAATAGAGTCGTTTTGAAGCATATGCCAACGACAGTGACTAAGGAATTCACGTTACTTGGCATAATTATAGAGAAACACATTAATTGATTAGCCCCTTGTATAAAAAGTTAAATCCAAACTCAGTAGCTTTTGTTATATACTACGAGAGATAAAAAGAACGAGAGATAAAAGATATCATTCTTCAATGACAAACAATACTTACATTCTACGCTTACGCATATGCTTGGCTGCACGAGCTGGTGTTGCGGGGCAGTACGGACACGCCGGCACCATGCAAAGAAGGTAAATCCTTATCATAGCTAATATCGAGCAGACTGAGCGGACTGCCATGCAAGTTTCTTTGTAAGTATAGTGAACTACTAAATATTCTTTAGGAACAAAAATATCTTAATATTACCAGCTTCCCCACTTAAATTTTTTAAATAACATTTTTTTTTAAATAAATAACCTTTAAATGTATAAAAAAATTAAACCAAATTTTGATTAATAAATGCTACTAGGAAATAAATGAGTCACTAAACAATAAATTCAGAAATAATAATCTAAAATTTTCTCTTAAACATTAGATCGCCATATTTATATTCCTACATGATCGCTGTGTGTTTATATTATACATATACCTAGTAAAATCTAATTTACATATTACATATTCAACAAGGAAAGCGTCCACTACTATTCTACGACAAAATGTCTCTATGTACATTTTGGCTTGCAAGAACGATATAGTACTATTTATAATTTTAACTCACAATTCTATCAAATCTGTGAAGTTATCACATAGTTATCTGTCAATAGATATTCTATTATGTGTATAAACAAACAAACAAAATAAAATAAACAAATGCTACAAATTTCAAAACAAACCATTGATTACAAAGGTAATAAGAAAGATCATTGTTGATTATTCTACTCTCTTTTGTTATATATATATACATATATTTATTTGCTTCTAAGTACGAAAGGGAGCGGTGTCTTTTGATACGAAGTATAATTATGTTCAAAAAGGAAGCTCCAATCATATACAAAGTTCACGTAAAAGCCTAAAATAAATGCTAATATTTCTTTTCATTTAAGTCAAATTAACTCCATTTCAGAACAAAATATACTTTAATATTAATACGTTCTATGTATTTTAAAGTTATATCAATTGTCTTATTAAACAAAATCTTCTGTTAATGATGAAAATTGGTCTAGTTATCGAAGCTTCGACCTTGAGAAGAGTAGCATTTACAGTCGGGTGACTGTAAATGCTACTCTTCTCAAGGCCCCCAGTCCCACATCCCCGTATGGTCAAAAGCATTAAAGGTGGACATTAAATGTGAATATAATAAGCATTAAATATTAGTCTCTGCGAGTTTAACCATTTGACGTTTAATTCTATAGAAAAGCCTGTCAAAGTTAACTAATAAAAGTAATCTGGCTATTGAAGAATGGACTTGAAGTCGTGAATTTTGAAAACGTGTGAAAAGTCTATGTTTTTTTCCCTTTTTTACTTCGGTTAATTGGTTTTTCCTTGCGCTCTTGGTCCTTCTTTATTTTTTCTTTTAATTTGTTTTTAGTATCATGTGCTTAAAGTTCCTTATATCTTTTAATTTACATAAAAAAGCTCTGCATTCTTGGCTACGTCACGTTGAGCTCATCTGTTACCGAGACGTTTAAGTAGATCAGAAAGAAGTCAGTTAAAAAAGTACGTTATCACTATGTTTTTACGTCCATGATAGACTATTATTACATCACAAAAACAGTTTGTCATAGTATTGAATGTCTTATTCAACAAATACGTAATGTTAATTTAAGAAATTATTGTCAATGATGACAATAATTGTAAGCCATTACTACTAAATAGTTATTTAATTTGCCTGACATTCAAAATCATGTTTAATTATACTCATTTAGGAACCCGTGAGTTAAGTTTATAATAGGTATTATATAAAAATTGATAAATAGCTCTGAAAATACGCCGATCTAGAAGAAACATATTCGCAAAGAATTTATCCTTATCACTCTTACAGAAGCATTCCTATTCCTGTTTTATTCGAAATTGAAGGCAGTGCTCATTCATTAGTCAAGTTTGACAAAAAATAACTAATATAATAAAATAAGTAATATAAGCATTAGATAATAATTGAAGGTTACTAAATAAATAGTAGTTATTGATATTTTTAAGTAGATTTTCACTACAGTTGTCTTTTTAGCTTGATTAAAAAATATATAAGAATCAAATATAAAATATATAATAATTTAGAACGTATGTAAGGACTTTTTCACGCGTGTAAAAGCACTTTTTAGGCCGGCAAGGTGGAGGTGGTTAGGGTAGTATGTCGCATGCTGCAGTAGCTATTTTCATGTTCATATATGAAGAACTCTACTGCTTACCATCAGGTGGTTTTGAGTCATTTCCTGAGTTATCTATAAAAAAATTGTTAGTAATAAAGAAAGTTAATAATATGGACAAGTTTAAGTGAGCATTTGTTTCCTCAAGTAAGTTATTTCTAAACACCGTTTAAGTAAGTGGGTCGTACGTATTGAACGAGTGCCGCGTGGTTTAAACAATCGGCACGAGTTAAAACAGTTCAGTTAACAAACTTTAGTGATTCCACGCCAAACAGTTTATTGTTTATTCTAAATGTTTTAAAAATACTACTTTACATTGTTTACTACTTATCAATATCCATTTTTAATTCACACAGTTTTAATTCATGCGATCATTTTAGTTGAAAAAATAACTGTAAAATTTTCGTTCGTCAATAATGTTTCATCGTTTAAGAATGCTTAACTCAAATTAAGAGCTTTTAGATTTGTACATTCTGTGTCACATAGCCTCACAAACTCCATTCGGCGGTGAGCTGTTCTCTAAGGAACTATTGATCTTGATGCCAATAGCTTCACGGTGCTTAAGACGATTGTGTGTGAGGGGATGAGTAGTGGGATTGTTGATGTGGATTCAAAGATTACTTTAAATGATCTTAATATGTCTAATAATTTTTCAATTTCACTATATATATAATATTGTTATAATCTAGTGAATATGTGTTTGTCTTTTTTGCGCTAGTGACAGCTCGGATGTTGCAAGTGTCTGTACCGCATAGTTTACTGTAGTGCTATTTAATAAACTTGTGTTATTAGGCTGCGGTGACTACATTCCATCATGTGGATCGTACGGTTGCTTGCTACCCTAATTTTACAAAAATAATGTATTTATTTTTACTGTAAAGTATGGACATATCAAACTTGTGAGACTATTGGACAATGGACAAAAAACTCATATGACAGGAAGTGATCTCCACTATAGATAAGTCCTGCCTTGCAAGCTACTGTATACATTAATTTTTATTTTGTGGTACAATTAAGAGTTTCATTATCAAAGTTGGTCATTGATTTATTACTGTCATTAATTCTGATAAACTGATTTATGACAAGTTATTAAGGTAAATAGAATTTATAATTCATGTTTTTATATTTTATAAATCAAATTAATAATTTTACTCACTCAATTTAGCCACAATAAAACGACAAATTATTTTATCAATTTTAATCAAATTAAAACGTATTCCTTATGTTTATATTTTTAAACTTTATTATCTTATCTGATGGTGGAGCAGTTAAAAAGAGCTTGTAGTCTAAATTAAATAAAAAAAAAAGTCCAAATTAAATTTAATAATGGTTACATTCGCTTCGACCACGCCTTCCAAATTATTGTTTATATTTAAAACTTATAAAACTAAAATAACAGCTCTGTTCTTCCGCTTTATAGGACTTTACTTCCTAGTACACTTCCCTGTTCAAAGATTTATAATAAACATATTTAATCAATCGTGACGAAGATAAGATATTGATAGTATTTAAATCACGGAAAAGGACTGGAGTTGACCTTACAAAGTGTGCATAATCCGGTTACAGCATAGGCATATCCGGAGATAGTGGAGACTTTGAAGCTTTGGAAAGGACTATGGAATTATGGGTGTTATTTTTATTAAGATTATTTATTTCGTTTGTTAATTATAAAACTAGGTAGATTGAAAATAAAGAGAATGTGAGCGATATAACGGACTAAAATTTTTAATGTAGATTTGATAGTAATCTGGCTAAGATTAATATAGTACGGATTTTAGAAAAGACACAGAAATTTGTAATAATAATAAATCGATTTGCTCGTTTTTTAAAAAGTAACTAAGTTTTTTAATAGTTATCCGTACTCTATACAATGATATATACTGTTATGGATTGTATTTCAAAGAGGATGATTTCCAATCTGCTTTTACTTCGGCCGTAGAATTAATTGCCAATTGTAATCCAATTAATACAAGATAGTGTGAAAATAAATAATTAAAAACTATCCTTACTTACTTATCTTCGAAAATACTAAAATACTTCTAAGATAACGATGTTTTGAATTCATAGATACTTTAGTATCAAGGTACGTATGTGACCGCAGTCACGTTCATCACCACCTTGTTTACAACTTTTGCAACATTAGGTATTCTAATTTGAATGATGAAAAATTTCAATAGATGTAAATTCACACCGAATGTAATTTGCTAAGTATCCAAAACCAGGTACAATATAATATACGTATTTGTAGATGCTTACTTATCCTATTGCTGAACATTAAAAAAAAAAGAAATCAAAGTTTAGAAATTATATAATACCTACATCTTAAAGAGAAGTAATTTTTGGAACAAAACATAATATATTTTTCATAATGTATCTGTTATCTTTAAGAAGAACTTAGTAAAGTTGATCCGCGTGTATTAAATAAAGATTTTTAAATAAAAAGCACAGCAAATGACTCGAAACCCCTTGATGGTAAAAAGTAGAACTCCATATGTGAAGAAAGCTAGTGCAGCATGCGACACACCTTATCACGCCTCTTTTGAAGGAATTCATGTTGTACGAAGGAGTGAATTACGCTGGTAAGGAATTAATATAAAACACGCTATGAAATCAATATTGACATTTTCATTACAAGTACAACAAATAACTATTTGTTTCTAAAATAGAGGTAACCTTGAAAGTTTTTCGATAGTTGATAAATTTTGTACCTTTCCGTATAGGAAGAAATTAAATTAATTAATTTATCAGTCAAAAAGGATAATGTAATATCAATATTCTAATTTCTTTGAGCTAATCTTATTCAGTCAATTTTAAGACCAGCCATACTACTATTTTTGTTAATAAGCCTGGGAACCTCGAGACAATTATAAAAACAAATTATATCTGGATTGTACGGCTTGACAGGTTTAAATATTCAATAATAAATCAAGGAAATTAAGAGTAATCCGATTGTAACAACGCCTCCATTTAAACTAGAAGTATTACTTACCTTTTCATTGGTAATTACTATTTTGATAATGTTATATAATTAATAAAAATAATTCATTGAATTGAAAACATATTTTATTTTAACTCACAAGCCATTGACAAGCTCTTGACAAGCTCTCGGAGAATCACTTTTTAAAAAGAAATAAATAAGTAAGAAGTATTATTACTACATGCCCCTTTTTTAAAGAAAATAAAAACTAAGAAATTCTAACATTCATAAATGTAACGATTTGGTCGTATAACTTTTCTACCACTTCTGGTGTAAACAGAACCGTTTGTATCAGTCTGCAATGAAGATGAAGATGAAACAAGAGATGTTGGAACAGGTGATGATGTTGATGGTGTAAATGATTGGTGATCTGAATTTGGTACCTTCATAAGGTGCTGCCTGTTTCGCCGAAATGAACCATCTGGAGTTTCAACAATAAACGATCTTGGTTCTTGACATTTCATTCCTATGATTCCTGGTGACCAATTACTAAGTGGAGTCTTTTTAAACATCACCTTTTCTCCTTCATTTACATTGGGTAGTACCTTTGTTCCCCTATCGTAATATTCCTTGGTTTTATTAATATTTTTCCGTTTGTTTTGACAATGTTCTTCAAACTTAACAACACTTGGTTTGAGTTTTTTTCGTCACTGTTGGTAATTGTGTTCTTAACGATCTAGACATCAACAATTGTGAAGGTGAGGCTAAATTTCCTCTTGGAGTTGTCCTATATTGCAGCAATGCCAGATATGAATCCATGCCAGATTCTTTGCATTTAGAAAGAATACGCTTTGCAATCTTAACTCCTGACTCTGCTAGACCATTAGATCGAGGCAAATATGGACTAGAAGTTGTGTGTTCAATACCCCATTCAAATATGAAGTTCTTAAATTCTATACTATTAAATGGTGGTCCATTGTCACTTACTAACTCAACTGGTATTCCATGTCTACTAAAAATGCTTTTCAATACAGGTATCACTACTGCGGCTGAAGTTGTACTTATACTTGCTAGCTCAATATAATTAGAATAATAATCAATAGCAACGACATATTTCTTTAGTTCAAATTCAAAAATATCAACTCCTACCTTTTGCCATGGTAGTTTAGGTATCTCATGAGGAATCATTGGTTCACATTTATTTGCACTTCTATGTGATAAACATGTATGACAGGATTCAACCAAATTTTTTATGTGATCGGACATAAATGGCCAATATACAACACCACGAGCAAAACTTTTTGATCTTTGAATACCTAGATGACCGCTATGTATAATTTTAAGAATATCTGGTCGAATTTTTGTAGGAATAATTATCGCATTACCTTTGAAAACAATGTCATTTGCAGTATGAATTTCCTCTTTAATATTCCAGTACTCACGAACCAATGAATTGACTTTTGTTTTACATGACGGCCATCCATTTTGAAAATATGCTTTTAAAATCTTCATACTTTCATCACTATTAGTCGCTTTTTGTAGCCAACGAAGTCGTTCTGAAGAAATAGGTAAAGATTTCAATAATAAATTTACATGAACCATTATTTCATCATCTAAGTCATCAGGTATTGATTCGGGAAGTGCAGCTCTTGATAATGTATCGGCTAAATACATTTGAGATCCTTTTTTATATACTACACGTAGATCATAAGCTTGAATTCTCAGCATCATCCTTTGTAAACGTGTAGGAACGTCTGCTAACGGTTTATGAAACAACGTAACTAAAGGTCGATGATCAGTCTCTACGTGGATTGTCTGACCATAAATGAATTGGTGAAACTTGGTGCAACCAAATACAATGGCATACAACTCTTTTTCGATTTGTGCCATTTTTTGCTGAGAGGAGGTTAAAGTTTTTGACGCGTAATAAATTGGATGATCATTTTGCAAAAGCACTGCACCTACTGCTGTACTACTAGCATCTACTGAGACTGTTATGTTATGATTATTTGGATCAAAATGAAATAAAACTGGAGCTTTGCAAATTAATTCTTTTAAATGACAGAAAATTGATTCATAAGTTGCGTTCCATTGAAAAGATGAATATTTCTTTATTAAATCTCTCAATGGACTGACTTCGGATGCAAGGTTATCGATGAATGGACTTAAATAATTAAGAAGTCCTAAAAATCTTTGAACGTCCTTTGCACATTTTGGAGAAGGCATGTCTTTAATGGCGCGTATTTTTTCTGGATCTGGAATAATTCCATTTGCAGTGAAAATATGACCTAAGTATTTGACTTGTTCCCTAGCAAAATTACATTTTGCCTTATTGAATCGAACATTGAATTGCATGGCTCTTTGAAATACTAAATTTAGGCGCTCATTATGCTCAGTGATTGTGTTGCCACATACTAAAATATCATCAACGTAAACAATTACACCTGGTATATCAGAAAACGTTTCAGTCATGACTCTATGGAAAATTTCAGATGCACAACTGATACCGAATGGAAGTCTCAAAAATCTATATCTGCCGAAAGGTGTGTTGAAAGTAGTTAAGAATGAACTATCATTATCTAGCTTTAACATCCAGAATCCACTACTAGCATCTAACGTTGAGAAATATTTGGCACCTGCAAGCTTTGATCGAACCATGTCTACCGTAGGAATAGGATAATGTTCTCGAAGTATAGCCTTATTTAAGTTTCTTGGATCTAGACAAATACGTAATTTACCATTTTTCTTTTCAACTACAACTAATGAACTTACCCATTTAGTTGGTTCTGTCACTTTTGTGATTACTTTTATGTCTTCCATATCATCCAGTTCTTTTTTCAACCTATTATGGAGTGAAAATGGTACTTTGCGAGGTGGATCTACTTTAGGTGAAATAGTTTTATCAATAGAAATGGAAATGTCAAATGGTAAGCAGCCTAAGCCTTCGAAAGCTTGTTTATGAGTATTAATTATTGAGTTGACATCTTCAGTAATGACATTATGAATATTATAAATTCGCTTAATTAGTCCCAATTCTATACAAGATATACGACCAATTACAGTTGGTGATTTAAGATCTGCAATGATAAAATTTAATTTTGCTTTAAAATTACGAAAATGAACATCTATATCTGCTTCACCGACGACTGGTATCTTGTTGCCATTATATGCCGTAACATTATGATGACAATCATGTAATGACGACTTCACTTGAAGAGATTTAAACACGATCCATGACATCACATTTGCATCGCTTCCTGTATCAAGAATGCAATCAACGTGTTTCATATTGATTATGACAGGAATTGAAAAATCATTTGACGTAGATGATCCGTGAATGCTTCCAACGAAAAAATTTTGTGAAACATCTGATTCATTCTCGTCTTTAATATTTCTAACATTTTTAGTTGTCGTACAGAATTTATCAAAGTGATTTCGTTTACCACATGCTCGACACGTTTTACCGTATGCTGGACATCTAAATCTATGGACCTGTCCACATCTTCCACATACAGGTTTATTTGAAGATCGCTGAACTTGATTTCGAGTGTCGTACTTTGATCTTGAACTTGACCGTGAACGAAAATTGTAATTTTTATTATTAGTCTTAGTGTACATTATCGTATTTTCCTGCTGACCTCTTAATAAGTTTGCTTGGTTCATAGAAATCAAAAGCGTTTTACTCATTGAAATCGCCTTATCGAGACTCAGATCCTGCTCTAATAGAAGTTTTTCTCTAATAAAATGGTATTTCTCATGCATATTACATATAAAAATATCTTTTATGAGTCGATCTTGTAATGTATCAAATTCGCATAATTGACTTTTGTTGCGCAAATTTGTAATAAATTCTTCTAGGCTTTCGTCTTGAGACTGCTTATATGTAAAGAATTTATGACTTTCATATGTAATATTAGTTTTAAGTTGAAAATGTTTTTCGAAATTATTTATTAATGCATCGTATTTAATATTATCTTCATCCAAATTTAATGAATTGAAAATTTCTAACCCTTTCTCGCCGATCATGTGAAGAAAAACTGCTACTTTGCGCTCGTCATCCTCTTGGTTGAGACCAGACGCACGAAGATAAATTTTAAATGTTTGGTACCATTTTTTCCAATTATCCGAAAAATTTCCATGACCTTGTAAGGGTGCAACATTTCCGGAAAAACTTTTTGGCTTGGGCATTGAATTGGGCGCTTTGAACTTGGCCTCCATTATATTTTAATAAATTAAATTGAATTTGTCTTTTACTTCTGACACCATGTTATATAATTAATAAAAATAATTCATTGAATTGAAAACATATTTTATTTTAACTCACAAGCCATTGACAAGCTCTTGACAAGCTCTCGGAGAATCACTTTTTAAAAAGAAATAAATAAGTAAGAAGTATTATTACTACAGATAACAAATTACCACTAACTCCATCTATTAAAATAAACTAGAAGTAGCAATGAAAGAAATGACAGCTTTAATGCTTAGCATGTCAGATAGTCGATTCCAAACTGAAACTTTTCAGTTTTTAAGCTTTTCTTCAGGATTTTGCCAGTTGTCTTTATTTTTAAACCCCCCCTGAATCACACTAAATAAAACTCAATAAAAATAATTCAATTACGTCAAGCCATTTTTCAGTTTTAAAGAGACTAAATATGAGAGAAGAAGTATACGCTGAAAAATTAACTCCAAACATCCTATTCAAAACTTCTTATAATTTAGATAGATATCCCTAAAGATCATTACAAAGGTCAAAAATTGGCATCAATTTTATTACAACCTTTTAACAGAAAAAGAAAAACTTATGCTTTAGTTGAGTTAAATTTTAAAATTCTCTGTATTCTAGTGCCATCTAACAATTGCTTTAAGTACTAAAATAATAGGGTCCTGCTTTTGTAAGAGATCGGAGTACAACAAAGATATGGTTACTGTGCATAGATGACGCTACATGTCTTTACCATTATTTGTGGTTTTTAATTTTGTAGAGACAAATAGAATATTATATCCCTTTCTTCATTGCACGAAAGCAGAATTAGTAATAAAATATTATTCATATCATTATTTGTTAATAATCCTGTATGTAATTGTTAGACAAAAACATTTACATTAATGATAAATGTTAAAGTTAGTATAGAGAAAATAACAGTCCACGTTTTTTCCAAACAATACATCAAAATTACAGTTTTATATCGCCCCAAGATGTGTTTCACACATCTATTATCAATGTGTTGCCCCCTGAGGGCGGGTTCAGACAATGCTTTAGGAACACTTGTTCGACTCGGCATGGACCAAGGGTGCAAAACGCAACACGTGGGATAAAAAATAACAGATTTTCAACACATGTCCACGATTACATTCGGGATTATGTCCATAAGAATAATGCTTTTGATTATGCACGTGTACGATAAATGGTCTTTTAATATCTTTTATATTTAACCAGGACTTAGCTGTTCCCTCGATAAATCATAGTGGTTTTAATTTGATTATAATTAAGTCAGTTGTTATTCCTACAAATGCTTTTTTAATAAATACGTATAAATAAATACAACATTACTAAGGAGTAAGCATTAAATCAAGTAAATTATACCAAAAATGACTTAACCATATTTACAAGGCGTGCGAGATATTAACATCTCTTGTGTCCACAATGAACCTGCATTATCTACTATGCACTTATTTCTGGCGATCCTTGGTGTCTATAAGCCAGGGATTCCCATATTAGTTTGAGCAAGAGAGCCCTCTCTTATCCCTAGTTTTTTTCCAATTGATATAAAACGCTTCTAAATTTAGCGAGTAAACTGGATATCATTTTCTCATCAATCCCTGCTCTAGTCGATGATTACTTTACCACACAGAAGTCTTTTGTAGTAGATTACTAAAATTTGCTTTTTTTTATTCAGTAAATTCTAAAATCCAAACTCTATATCTTGTTTAAATATTTAGACTTCCAGATTTTTAAGTACCGACATAATATTTTTTGTTACTAAATAATTCTTCTAATGTTACACTATGTGTTTCGAATAACAACAAAAAAGGTTTCCCCCAATCATTCTTATATTATAATCCTGTATTGGATCTGTCTTTAAATACCATAACGGAATGTGAACCGATAATCCTGTTTGATAGTATTAACTGTCTTTTGTGCTCTCAATCAAACTGGGAAGCCCTTCCTTAAGACGATTCTAAAAGGGACAAGTTTCGGTAGCTAGTTGTAAATAATTTTTATTTCAAACATACAGTGTACACATAAGTTTCATAGAGTAATTATTTCGTCTATTTTTGTATGCAAGTTGATTTATTTATAATATGAAAGAGAAATGGCAATATCCACACTGAAAATGTACCAATCAATGAAGTACAAATGAAATACCATTTAGTAATTATACAACAAAGACGAAACATATCTGTGTCTCTCCTCGGACTTTTCACACATCGGCATTTATTTGAAAATATTGACAATCAATATATGAAATATTTTATATTTAGGTAAAGAGGGTAAATGTATAAGCAATAAAGCATAACAGGACAACAGGTAATAATAATCTTGTAATTACTTATTAAATACCTATCAGTACACATAAATGCAATCTAGCCATAAATATTTAGTTTCGACACAGAAAGTTTTATCACCTTCGGGAATATTTCATCTTCGCGGGATTAAAAATAGTTATGTCTTTGCTCGGGATGTGTTTTATTTATCAAACTAAATTTCATACAAATCAGTTTGACAGTTGAAACCGACGATGGTATTATCACATTTAAAATATTAATTACCTATCGTGTCGGACGCAGGTATATTAAGCAGGCCATCGGACTGCCTAAATGGGTATAACACATTCACAAAAGTCTACAAATAAAGCTTGGTATTGAAGTCAAACTCCTTTGACTTACTTCTCCTCCTTTGACTTGTATCACTAGGACTGTGGTACGACGCTCTAACCCGGCGGTGTAATGCGGCCTTGGTGTATGAAATCGGATACGCGGAGCATCTGGGGGATAAACATATTTTGGTCCAACCGCTCACCATGAGGTAAGTACTAAGTATTAGTGGAATAGCAGAGAAATAATATAAATTTGCTTTGACTATCACAAAAAACCCACTAAGAATTTGTATAGATACAAAAAACTCAAATATTATACTTTAAACCAAGAAGGAAACTCAGTATTGAGCTATCCTTAAAAAGAAATATTTTTATCAGAAATTCACATGGGTACATAGTACAAGTTTTCATTTCTTCTGCCCTGAGATTTAATGGATAAAGTTTTAAGGCTGAAATGAAGTTCACAGTGGTCTGCCCTCTAGAGGTAAGATAAGGTGACTAAATAAGATCCTATTTTCATATTAAGCAAGTACTGTAAGGTATATCCTAAGATATACTGTTATAGTACTAACGAAGTAGATTAATCTTAAGAAATCTATGCGGTAAAATATAGAATGATATTGAGTTTTCTGATACAAAGTTTTGAATCGTTATATAGGGCTTCGTTGTTCGCCATGTTTTAAATGCGTGCTATAGTTGCAGACATTTTTTTTGTCTATTCAGTTTTGACGCACTAGTTTGTTCAATTTTGTGTTTTTTCGTTTAGTTGTTTGTTTTGTTTTATTTTGTATAAAATTCACAACGTCTTGAGTGGTAAATTTATACAATCATTATAAGACATAAACTACTCTTGTTATATTGTGACAAATTTCGAGTGATTAAATGAGTATTAGATTGATAATTATCATAGTCATCGCACGTGACGTCATTAATTATGTTTCAGAAATTTCACTATCAGCAATATTTCCCCGGCCAATATATCTTGAAAACATAACCCCATTAGTGAAACGGGAGCTCATATCACCGATAGGTTCACTAGGAGCCTAATAACTAACCTTCTCCTGTGAATTTAAACGAGCCCTATTTGGGAATATCGAATTCAATTCCGTTACTCGAGGAAAAGTGTATTTACATTTTGCCACGCAAATGTTGTCCTTAAGGTCCATATTTGCTTAGTAAAATATGAGGTAGTCCAGCAATAACCGGTATTACCTCAAAATTCTGGGTCGGATTTTGTACGTATATTTTTTTAGCGCTCGCAAATTTGATTTAGCTGCGAACACTTATTGCTTACTTGAATATTTGTTTAGTTTTTTTGCGTTCAATCGTTTTTTCTTTTGTTTTTGTGTAAGTATGAAAGAGACTAATAACACCTTTTAGGCTGGCAGTGATAGGTGGCAATTTGTGGCACACTGCACTATCTTTTGAAATCGATTCTTAATAAATGCGATTGTGAACAAAATTGTTGAAACGAAGTAACACATTTTACATTACGAAATTCTAAAAATCGCTTGCTAACATATGTTAATAAAATTAGAAACGCAACTAACTTGCTTAGATTAACAAAGTACAACTCTCTGATTTTTTTTACATTAAAGAGGTTGCCTTAAATTGGAAACGTTCCCTTCCATGTGACTCTACTCTGGATTAACAGAACCCACTGAGGCGGTATCGGTAGGGTTGCGAGAGTCGAATTTTTATAATCTTCGACAAGCGTGTATCCACGATTGTGAATAGGCTCTCCTGTCTAGTCAATGTATATCCCAGCGAATTGATAAAAAATAAAGTAGAAACTTGCCCACAGCTTTGCTCACTAAACTAAACACAATATTTAAAACTTGTCCAGGGTGTTATTTTTTTTTTCGGGTGGCTGTGACTACATTCTTTTTTGAGGGCTGGATCCGCCTTACCTTCTTCGTGGTAATATAGTTTTGCTCCCTGATTCCTCTTATATGTTTGTCTATTACGTAGTACACACATATAAAAAACTCCGTTCCCGCGACGCTCTCTGTATCCTTTCTGAATTCTAACCTGTGTAAGTATGTAATGTTGTTTTGTAAGAAGATTATTATTTCTTGTTTGTTTATCTATAAATAGTCTGTGATAGTGTATTTGTATTACTTCTCTATGTAAACAAGCAAAATAAAGAATTTCTTTGGAAAATATTTTATTTTTTGCGCTAATTATGACACTCAAATTATTATTCCACATCTTAAAAAATTGCTGCTTTGTATCTAATGCGTTTTGCGTTTGAAAACACGTGGTACTTTAAAAACACAGTTTAGTAAAAAAAAGAAAAAAAAAGAATCGAGCAGTATTTTAATATACTCGTATTTACACGTCTACAGGATTCGTTTTCATAAATAAAACTGTAATACTAAAGTATAATTTCAGTCTTATCGCAATCGCATTGACAGAATGGAATGTTGACTTCAAGTTAATATTGGTTTTCACTTTCATGACAGAAGTTTATGATATTTTAAATTAAATAAGTTTTAGTAGGCACCACTTAAAGTTGGTATGTATCTATATGGGGTGTGGATATTTAAAAAAAAATGTGATGTAAATATTAAAATATTTGTACTATTAGTTATTATTGCATTTTTACACTATCCACATTGAACTAAAGAAATGTTACAATGCCAACTATGCATGTAAACGCATAAATTAGAAAGATAATAAACATTAATGTAGACAATATTAATGTGCCTGTTTGGGCGACATGTAATATTTCCTCATACATATCGATTTATCTATGAAACGATTGGTGGCAGATAAACGGTTGATTCAGAAATGTTTCCTTCTTATTATAGAAGTTAAAACAGTTGTTTACAAGCTAATTGACATCTGTAGTGGTACCATGTACGCATCTGGACCATAACCACGTATATAAAAATTATTTCCGTCTATGACAAATTCTGAACGCAAGCCCACGCCTTACGCAACCTGACCCGATTTCGGTAGACCTTCACTCCTTTACCAGGACAGTGTATAACGCAACAATAATCACCCCGGGTATTTCTGGCCGTCGTTACCAGCGCAGGTGAGGACGGGCGCGGCCGTGAAAAAATAAAATATTTACGTTTGGCCGGGTCTTACGAAACGGACAGTTATTTGTGGAGTGCCGGTTCTGGTGAATGATACTCATTAACCAGTACTGTCGCAAGCAGATGGAGCTTTAAGTACACTGTAGGTGCATTACACGGTATAGACGCACGCGCACACAATAATGCTCGTTAAGAATCATGTACGGGTTTGATTCAATATTGTACACGCGTTATTTTTAACCTGTTATGTACTGAATGACATTCAGGAAAGGCATGTCACAATTTAAAAACAATTGCTTGTAATAAATATCTTGGAATACATCGATACGCAGTTCAACGTAACAAAAACAAACTCAAAAATGACCTAAGCGGTCATTATAGTATATTATTCAAAGGTGTGTTTAATTTTTAATTTTAGGTTTAAGGAAGCACCTTTTTCTATACGTTTTTTAAACTTTTCTAAGGTTCACTGTAGACTATAACGTTAAGCTTACATCGATGTATTTACCTACATTCCTAAGCTAGGTAGCTTATTAATTACTTTGATAGTAACCGGTAGTCGAGTTACAGTTAAAACATTTGATACCTGTAACATGCTATTTACTATGGCATTCATCGTTAGAATAGGACCTTAGAGCTTAGAGCATACTTACTAAAAAGGCCTAAATACCTGTTGATATTGTAATACACTTATTTTGAAAAAGTTTAATAAAATATTATAATTATTATTTAGTATTTAAATTAAATCGTATTTTTTAAGTTACTTGCTGAGGTATGTATTTGGCTTCTATTGATATATTTAATTGTCATTTATATTTACAGATGTAAGCCACCCTTATAATATAAAATAAATAAATTAAATAGAAGCTTGTAAAATTGAAGAAAAGAATCTAAGGCATGAATTAAACACGATTGTCAAGTTACACTCTATTCCATCAGGCTTTATCATCAAATGTGACGAAGTCTAATAGAAATGATAAAAAAATCTAGTTTCCAAATAAATTAACAACTTGAAAAAACTAAACGCGAACTATGTCGCTTAAGTGAAGTTTTCTTTGCGAACATTTTGTTTGAGAATAGAGAACTTCCTTGAGGTTTGCTAAAATAAAACTGTTTCCTTATAAATAAAGTATACTACAGTTACGAACGTCCCGTAGAATTATTAGCCATTGTAACGTACCCAAGTGGTTGGTTTAATAAAATACCACTGTCAACATATTTATAAGGCGTAGTTGAGATAAATACCTGTCACTTTCTACCGCTAGGGTTTAGAATAGAATATATCTTTATTGCACAACAGACAAATCAAGAAGAGAAATACACAAACAACATTTAAAGAATTTTGTACAAAGAGCGACTTTATTGCTAAAAGCGATCTCTTCCAGGTAACATTAGTATTAAAGATAAAGTAATTGAGGGAAGTTGGCGACGTATAACGAATACACATGATAAAAGGTATTACACACAAATATTAAACATATACATACATGGGTACTTACTTAGTGATAGCATCTATACACTACATAATATATAATGATATAAATATATATCTGTTAAAATACAAAAAATCACAGACTACTAAGGATGATGTAGTATCAGTACAATTCAGGTATTAACCAACAAATAGGGTTTAGTAGGTGATACTCTCCTGATAACGTCAGAGGTACTGCAGATCGAAGATGGTGCCTCGGAGGGAGAATAGGGAGCATAGTGTGTGTTGGCATAAGGTGTTTCTCCAACCGTAACTTGGACTAGCAATACGAGTTATTTTGCTAGTCCAAGTTACGGTAAGATCAAATAAATATTAGTTTATGTTCTATCGGTCGTTACATAAAAAAATAAACATACAATATTTAGTATTAAGAATACATAAGCAAATAACAATAAGGGTGACAGTATTCATTGTATTAGCAAATAAATTATTCATTGATTAATTATCACACCACTGTAATGTTTCAGTCAAAGTTTTAAAAACCTTACATGAACGTATTAGACTCAAATGTTATTGCGAATATTTTTCTGCGGTTAATTTTCCTCGTCTATAGTTCCTTGAAATGTGATATCACGCGAATTACTAACAAAAAATTAAAGGTAAGTACATTGATATAACGCTCTAAATGTAAAATTAGAACTATTTACGGAAAATTCACCATATATAATAATTTGTTCATTTCTTGTGTTTCGTGGTGTATTTATTGTATTTGTATTTGATTTTATGTTAGTATTTAACCATGTAAGCATTTCGCCTCACCTATTTTACTAATTCAAAGATATAGATAGACAGGTCATTAGATGGGATATTTCCATTCGGATTTAACGCTTGATTGGGGTAGCAACTTCATTTTATACAAAATTAATAGATTAATAACACAACTTTGTAGTGTTGTGTTCCCGCGGTAAGTAAGGTCGCCTGAGTTTATTGAAGATGCATTGTGTTGCATGAGGCTTTTGTCTCAACAATTTTACCGTAACGCTTAATGATTTGTAGGGGAAGTAAAGCACAAGTAGGTCCACGATGATACAAGCTTCTATAGGATAACTTATTACACACCAGTTAATCTAAGTACAGAATGAATGTAGTAACAAAGACATGTACAATAGGCAGCCTTGTCACTATACAAGTGATCTTTTCTAGACAAACTTGGATGGAAAGACCAGAAAATACTTAAAACTTTTTCTATTTTTTTATCTACATACTTGTTACGGATATTCGAATGGAAAACCCATTGCCTCAAATAGATTTGAAATAAATATTTTAAATTGTAAGCATTGTCAAAGTCAAAAATTGGTCACAAATTAAGCTCTTCTTAAAGTCTAGATAATAACCGATTGGTTTTTGTTCGTAAGATAAAAACCTGACTTATATTTTTCCCATTTGCATCACTATGACATATATAGGCAATGGGACCTTATTTGTTTTCTGTTACTAATTTATTCTGGTATTTTATTATGCATATGTGTTATTAACAAACTTATATATGTATCCTTCTTTAATTTATGTAATCATTACTAAGCTCTTTTAAAATGATTGATAAGTATTAATTTAAACCTCTCGCTATAGTTTATATAAATGCAGATGCTTTTAAACAATACCGACCATTTTATACACGCATTATAATCCCAAAATACGCATATTCGCATACAATGACACAGTTTCAGCTCATTACTATACGTCCATAACTGCCTATCATTCGTAACAACTCGATATTTTAACTAGAAGTTAACTTTTGGAACTCTGTCACAATCGCCGTTGCAATGCGATTGCAATGAAATGCATTCTGAGTTAAGAGTTGTGAGAATGTAGTTGTCCTCGTCTTTTATATGCGTTTGGTTTTGTTAGAGCGAGTGAGCGTTATCAGGTAGAACACGCACGCTGGGTAACCAAACCGTAGCCGTCCGTCAGTTAGTGCAGTGTAGTGACGCTGAGTAGAGGTGGCGCTCGTAACTCGTAAATTAAAAAAAATACGTGTTTACAAACTTTGTCGCGTTTAGTTTCCGGGCGATGGCGGTGACACTTTCAAGATTGTGTTTAGAATGAAATTGTTTAACTGCGCCAATATAACTATATGTTATTTAACTTCCTCATAGTTCTACTGTTTAGTTGAGCATTGTTTTAATTTACTCTGTTGGTTAGTGTTTAACCTTGTGCGTGTTGATTGACGTGAGTTTTTTAGACGGGAGTTTATTTTGGTTCGGATGATGTAAGCTGTGGAAGTCCAGGGTTCGAGTCCCGTGTTATGGAACTCGGAAAGTGCTGAGATACAATGCACACTTCTATGATGATGGTAAGTTGGAATAAATGGTTTAAAAGTAACGTTGTAAAATCATAATCAGGTTTATAAATCGGTTAAACGGTAAGTTAAAAACAAAGCAAAGCAAAAAAGGGTATCAATAAAGTGGCTAGTTAAAATTCTCGTTATTATTTGCTAACCATATTTCTTTAACTTACACAACGATTAATAATGACTCAGCATCAGAAACACATTTCGATGCTCAATGAATTAGTAAACCGTATATTTTTTCTGATTTTTTAATTTATATCGACAGGTTTTTTTCGATGATCTCTAAAACAGATATTATTTATTATTATCCTGCTGAAATTTAGTTTATTGTGTTATTTAAAATCCTAAAATCTTATTATAGATGTAACCGTAATCATCGGCATAATTCCATAAAAGGACAGTGTAAATTGAAGCTGAGTGTACCTATAAAATAAACAATTCAAATTCACTTTCACTACAAGAAGCACATTGTAAAACTATTTTTACATATTTAGAAGTTAATAACACATATTACTCATAAGGTGGAGAGAATTTGTATTAATGAAATACGTAATTATAACTATGATAAGTATAAGAACGCGTTACAGGTGAGGTCTCACTATAATTATGTTATCTTTGGCTTATCTACTTATAAAATGAATAATGACAATTATTATGGCAGTTAATAAATTCAAAAATAAAAAGCTAATATATCTATTAAACATTTTATAGAGTATATTATTCTATAGAATATAATATCTCTTTTAAATATTTATAGAAATGCATTCATTTGTGTAATGTAGTTATCGAACATTTGTATAAATATATACTTATGCGTACGTCAATATTCAATATTTTCGTAGATACATTGGTTTACTATAGGTACTATTAACGTAGGAAGTTTTAAAGTATAGCATAAAAATAACCTGCCTAGTCTTAAAAACTGATCTACTAACAGTAGATGAATATTAGTGTATGTGCATATACTTATATTTATTTATTTCGATGTTATAGATTAGAGACATACTATAATAAATATAGTTAAACTATAAAATTAATAAT
Source organism: Acentria ephemerella (assembly GCA_943193645.1). NCBI lineage: Eukaryota > Metazoa > Arthropoda > Insecta > Lepidoptera > Crambidae > Acentria > Acentria ephemerella. Next base: position 3,230,042 of record OW971887.1, read on the forward strand.
TAGTAATCTAAATTAGAATATTTAATCCAACAACTTTTAAAATCCATATTCTTAACTAAAAAATTAACCAGGATCAACTTAAACAATATTTTATTCTGTCCCTCAGCTTCTATTGATCTTAGCGTCATTTTATTCAGTTTAAGTGAAAATAACATCTTAATTTTTTTCAATTTTAATCAATTGTTTCTGATATTAGCGCTTTGAACCAAATAAGTAATCTCTTCAGCTTATAATATTAATATAGATTACCATGATAAACAAATGAACAAGAGCGCTTTCGTCCGAGGTCCGATAGAAAAGTCTAGAACTTACCATTTTAACGTGTCTATTATCCATAACACAATAGCTCCAAATGCTTACTTTGAGATAGATAATAGTTACTAATAATTATTATTCGGATTACATTTTTGCCATTGAGATAATCGACCTTAAAACATATACTTGGTATCAACAAACTGGATTCACAAACAAAAGTGAAGAATGTTAGTTTTTTGGTCCAAGCAGCTGGTCTCCCAAAAGCTTACGAGACATTTCTTTGACCGCGTAACAAACGATAAAAAGAGATTAATGTTCCCGCTAGTATGTAGGGTAGTCCCGAGGGCTTCTGTAACGAAATTTCGATTTTAACATTAAAATTGATGGGCCTTAAGTTTGAGCATTTGAAAACAGATTTAAAATTTATGGAAGCATTAAAAGAATGTTACGAAGGTCATATACCATAATAAGAACCGTGAAACGCGCTATCGTAATCCTAAAATTTTATGTTTTGTTTTAAAATTATTACTTAATATACATTATATTTTTTAAAGTATGTGTGGATCTTCATTGTTTAAAATTTATTAGCAATGTTGAGATATTGTATTAAATCTAATACAATTAATGCTGGATTTCCAAAAAGTTTGCATTACACTACGCACTTTAACAATACTCAGACTCGAATAGGAAAAACTAGATAATCATCAAATTTCAAGTACGTAGGTTTCTTGGAAGTTCGAAATATATCGTAACAAAATTTTGTAAAAATAGCTGTTTTCTTATGCCTTTGTATTATAATATTTTTTGAAACAAAAATACAGTAGTAATCTACTGAATGAGCTATAAACAACGCTACTGTAGGATACAAAATTTATTAAAATCTTCTAAAAATTAAATGTATTTAAGGGGCCTTAAATACATATTTTTAATAGCTTTATATAGTCCTTCTTTCCTTATTAATGAAATTGAACGATTAAAAAATTCGCAGATATTTCATTAAAACATTTGCATAATTACGTTTTCTGTCTTTTACTTCTCGTGTTTTTAATTTAACTTAAGTTAATTTGGCTTAATTATAAGTTACCTCATTCTTTCAAGGTTAATGTTCAAAGAACAGTTGGCCGCGGTATAAATGAAGTACTAAGATTTTATAATTAAGTTCTTCTTTATTTATTTTATTTCATTATTGGGAATCCTGATTAGAATCACAGGCACTGTATCGAATCGATTGATTTGAAAGGTAAGGGAGAATGATATAATTTCAAAGTACTTTGATTTCATTCCGGATATTTTACTTTTAAGATGTGAAAGACAAAATATTTTATTCAACTTAGATACGTAATATATGTCCATTTATTGAATGTCGATCTATGCCATCTGTTCGTAAATCTAGCGGGGGGGGGGGGGGGGGGGGGGGTATTGTCCGGAAAACAAAAGACAAGTAACTCAGAAAGAATTGTCTCTCTCTCTCTTTATACGTCTCTCTTTATACGTCACTAAGAATTGTAAAATGTTAAACTTCGCAGTCAATAATAAAACTATGAATGCAAAAACACATGAAAAGATTTTGAAAATTTTCAATCATAGAAATGTTAAAATAGAATCTTGAATCATTTTTGTAGTAGATATCTTTCTAATCTTTAATATAAACACATAAATTCGCCGGCCTCTCCATGCTCGATCACTAAACTTTGTGTCGTAACTATTTACGTTTCAGTTCATATATAAATATTAATTTATGTGTAATGTTAGACGTTGACTGCACGTCGGCAAATTAAACTACAGTGTAAAAACTTCTGCCTTTCGTATACAGTAAGTACATCTCGGTTTGTAGCTTTATATCATCAGCGAATTTGAGAGGAAAATACCCCGATCTTTGGTGGTTTTCACTTGTGCATCATTCTTCGTCAACCATAACGAATGTTTTCTAAAGTGAAGACTGCAGTACTTTCGTCATTAGTTATATACATTTATTTCTTATAACTTTATAATTTATGTAAATAGCATAAGTGGTAGTTAATTTAATTGTTACCACGTCGCAATAAAAGATTGACATTAGAAAACTTACGAAAATTTCGTTACAATCTTTTCAAAATCATCTTTCTCACTCTCACACATATTTTAAACCACAAATTAAGCATTTTTAAGAGTTTGTGTTTTGGATTATAGATAACGGAGAAATATATATATATAGTATATAAATATCAGAACTATACTAATTTAAACTTATACAAACATACATGAATCGTGAACAAATATTCGTACACATCATACAAATATCTACCTCTGCCGTGATTCTAACACAGGATTTTTGACAACGGGGTACGGCAGTCAAACCCAATCAATATTATATTGTAACTTTTAATTATTTGTTCCCTGTTTCATATTGGTGCCTCGTATTGAGCTAATTTGTTCTCCTGGATCAAGTCTCAAGCGCTCTGTAGTTTTTAAAGTACTAACTGTATAAATCCTCTGGAGATGATGCCTGTTGATGATACTTCATAGACAAATTCGCCCTAAGACTCAAGGTTTGGTTGGATTATCGGCGACCTTATCTGAAGATAACAAAGATAAATAAAAGTCCCCAAAAACACTCAACCGTCCCACCAATCATGATTAACTAAATTTTGTTAAGATACACACTTCTCACACTTCTTCAAAATTGTGCTTCTACGAATGTATAACAAACTTATTTTCCTTCACATCATCATATTCAATCATATATTCGAAGCAGAAGACTCGCATTGGGAATACCAAATGCAACCTAATAAAATAAAATGCACAGTTTTAATACAAACAAGAACCTTCTCACCTTGTTATAGAACAGGATTTGGTTTAACTGGATGGTTACATTTGTGGTGTCAATTGTACATTTAATAACATTCAGGACTAGATTCTCCCCTCAAGGGATCGCGTGATTATAACTATAGTGTATTGTCACGTTGCGTGCAAACTTCATTCTGAATAAGTGTAATGAATAATTCATATTTACACTTGTAATTGTATCTGTAAGTAACAAGGTTATTCGCATATCCTGGTAATAACGTGGTTCGTTAAATTAGGATCAAGTCTAGTTAACACCTAATTCATGTAGTAGGTCATCATTAGACGTGTTAATACGATTAGTTAATGCGTAAAAACTTAATATATTTAACGGCCCTTTCTGACTCGACTAAATACCTGAAATTTTAATATCGATATTCTTCATAGAATTCATAAGGTACGTTTTTCGTTGCACTGCCTTAGTAGCAGTGGGAACGTCAGCAACAAAAGTTTAACGCATACAAGTTTACAAAAACATCAAACTTTAAAATGAAATAGATATCGTAGATTTTGTCTACAAGAGTAGGAATTAGTTGAAACGCGATAAAAACTATTCGTCATTATGATGTATTTTGTAATTTCAGTATTGTTAATCAACTTTCTAGAGCTATCAGTCAGTTATTGTATTACATAAATATGTTGTATCTTTCACTACCTATATTGGTATGCAGTGTTTTTTGTATATTAGATTTTATTGATCGGTACAATTGACATCGCGGAATTCATTAATATTTAAACAAAATAAAATGAAGTTAAAAATTCGTTCGTTTCATAGATAGGCAAGTACTTGACAGGAATTTGATCAACTTCTTCGGAAAAATATTTTTTTTGCTTTCTGTACCCCTTGGATGTTAAAACTGAAACGAGACGTTTTGATCGCAGTTGCTAATAAAAATAAATAAAAAATGGTTTCCATTTCTTTATAACAATAGTGCTGCAGACGTTTTCACACTTATCATGTTTAGACAGGTGACGACAAACACGATCGAGACGGTTCAGTACGATTGATATTAACACTTATTTCCCACAGAAGTTGGTTGATAATACAGTAGAACAATTAAAATAAACTGAAGATAATATTCATTTAATTTGTCGTTTCATAAAACTCAAAGAGTTACCGGTTCATGTCTTTCACATTTGAGTTCGAAAATATTTAATTAATACTATATACGTCATGTATGGCGCATGCGAAACTAAACTGTTATTATATATATATTTGTAATAAATTATTACTAATAAAATCTTTAAAGAGTTAACCTTATCCCAAAGGGGTATAAAAATAGCCTATGACATATTTTCAGACCTACTAAATCTATTTACATAAAAATTCATAAAATAGATCTAGCCGTTTTGGAAGTATCACAACAAACACGACGATGCGAGATTTTTATATATTATATAAAATATGGTATGCAAAAAAGTCCATAATAATTGATGATTTTTTTAATTTGCACCGGTCGTAAAATACTTGTAATGTCATTTTAATAGTTTACATACACTGAATTCATTCATGTCCACAGAGTATTAAAGATGAAAAGTGAACGTTTTGTTAATGTCTTTTTTATTTTTAACGGTTTAGTCTTAGGTCTTCATCTCACCTTATGGTAAGTGAAGATATATGGTAAGTGGTCTTATGACCGAAGCAAACGACACCCGGATACCTCAAGCACAGAGGAACTAACTATTTTACCTCCAACTGCCGAAACACAACAATAACTTTATAAATTATTGTTATGGCAGACTTAGGTAAGACGGGGGTAGTTACCAGCAGGAATAAAGCCCTACCACCAACCAAACCAAGCAGAACATGTCTGCCCTTACTGGGAAGTCAACCCTGGACCTCCAGATCTTAAGAAGGTGGTCAATAAACCATTGAGGGGTTCTCTCTCTGTTCATGATGTTGACTTTATCTGTTCATGATGTTGACTTTATCTAATCGGTCGTTCCCAGCATCTGTTTAGCTAATCAAATTAATCAAGGTAGGTATTACAGCACTCCACATAACCCGACTCTTGTCTTGTAACATCAGTAATGAAACTATTTTCTAAACGTTTCAAGGTCTTGCATAGTCTGACATACAAACAATGGTATTTAATTGTTCTCAAACTATTTCGTTATCAACTGGAAGAATTCAAAACTGGTATTATAGTTTCGTTTTAAACACTGACGTTTGTAATATTGCGACTACGTGTAGTTATTGTTAGTAAAATAGTTCAGAAAGATAATATAAATTAGTTTGGTTTATATTTGATCCTATTTTCTATTCTTCCATAACAATCTTTTGTTAGCGTTTCGAATCGCCTTTTTAAACGAGTTTTGATACTTTAAATATATTAAGAATTTTCATTGAAATTACCGAAACTCGAAACGTCGAGAATAATTAACACATGTCTTAGCATGTAATTAATTTGAACTTTAAATAATGCGAGGGTGTAGATTCGCGAACACTTTATTTGGTGTAAGTTGAAATGAATAAGTAAGGTGAGTATATCATCTTTAACAACTTAAGTGTATACGTAAGTTGGTCATAAACATTGGACAACTGATCTGACAAAAAATCTTACTAAATGCAGTAAGATTTTTATGACGACCTTACATAATTTTAAATTACTTTCTTAAATCATCGCACGTTCAATACGAACCTTAACTTCGTGCTCCACTTCGTATTTCATAATTCCAATCACACTGAATCTCATTGAATGGGCCCCAAAAGTTATAAAGCTCTCTCGTTGGGGTACATGGTATTATCCAAGGGTATTCATACAATAGAATATCTCCCCAAGGTTCTGTATAGTTGAATCCAGTACATTTCTCAGTCGACTGTTATGTTAAGACCCGCGTGGGTATCGTAGTATTTTTTCTTTATGTTCTGTTTTACTCATCGGTGATGACCATAATTGGAGTTCACTACATCTATTGATCACAGCAAGGTTAGTTCGACCTCTAAACGTAGAAGTTGTTAATGATATGTGATTGAATTTGTAAAGTTTATTATTAGAAGGCCAATTTGAATCATATAAAAGTTCGTGAACAAAATTCTCAACACATTTAGCTATATTGAATTCCATCCAGATTAAAAGCCTTAAAAAAATAATTGTTTTTGTGTCAACAGAGTGTATTAATTAGTTCTGTTTATTTGTAAATTCTAACAACATAAAATGAGTTAATTTCCAAAGCCCATTCTTTTTTTAAGCGTTGTACTAATGACAGCCAATCACAGAGACAGCTCAAGCAAAAACTAATTTGTCATGATGAAAATATATGACACTTTGTATTTAGTTTTGGGTCGATTTTTCAATAGTCAGATATTAAAAGGGGCTCTCTAAATACAATGCTATCTATCGGTGCTAACTGCCTAAAAACTCTGGCTCTATCGAAACTCTACCGTGCGGCTCCAAGGTTCAATATCGCGTACGCTTCAACACAATATAATACAGAAATAAATGACGTAAGTAGTAAACTTCTACTTAGTCAGTTTAGATAAAAACTGCAAATAAATTACACATACAATCTTTTATAAGTATTTTATTGTATTTTGCTCAAAAAAGAAACTTGAAATTCATGGTATTCTTACATACAAAAATGAATCATTTAAATAAAAAATGAAATGTGTGTTTTACACAATTTTGAGTCAATTATACAAAGAAAAAGTACAGTTAAATTATTCTTGTGCTGAGTGTTTGCGGGATTAAGTACACATCTTTAAACTAACTCGTTATCGTTATCGTTATAGTCTTATCTAGTTATCTAGTTTTGATGTTTTGACATATTATTTTTAAAATATTTTTTTTGCTACTTTTCAAAGTTAATACTTACTTTGTCAGCCCTAACCGTCCAACAATAAATTATATGAATTTATTGAAAGAAAATATATTTTCCTGAATTGTCGTAAAATATCGGTTCATAAATTGTGTACTTAAATATCTATTACACATTAAATGAGTCGAACTCTTAGTTTTATGCGGTATACGACTACCTACGTAACAACAGAAGGCCTTGTACCGAGGGAGGCAAACATTACGTTATTGTAAAAATTATTGAAATCTTATAAGCGTACTCAGACTAGGTTTAACTAGTCATCGTAATGCTGTATATAGGTTTGTTGTAGGTATTGAATAACATTTAAATACAAATCACTCAGTAAACTTCAGGATTATCCATGATTATTCCGACCCTTGGTAGATTTTAGCTACTATGTTTGGTTACTAAATATCTCATTGAATACTTACTTCATATCACCAAGTTCACCTAGTTCAACTGCGAACGTGTCTTGTTACTGAATGAAGTGAGTTATTGGTGTATGTTTATTATATTTGGGAAAACAGTATAATAACTTATATAAGGACACTTCACAGTGTTAAAAATTAATTTAAGAGGTAAACTAAAAGCCATATTGAAACTTAGAGTCTATAAAGTGAACTTATAGAAGAGAGAAAGGCTTTAGCCAATTAAAAAGGTATAAAACGTTTTTATTTTCAACTGAGTACGTTTCTTTACATTTATTTTGTAATACAATAACGTAGTTCGAAAGCGTATACGTAGTTTTGCATGCTATTATTAGTTTAGTAGTATCCATTAAATTTAAGAGGCCTACCTCTGAGACTCCATCAAAACTACTTAACGATATTTTACGATATATGATTATGATGCATTAATATATTGTTTTTAACAAATACAACAGCAAAGTAAGAGCATTCGATCTTACAATGTAGCCTGCATTTAATATATATAGCTTACTTATTAACGAAGATGTATTTAATTTGCACAGTGCCTTTGTGTTATAGTCCAGACATACTTCCTAAGCGTTCATTTAAATTCCATTAAATATAATGTTAGTGAAATTAACAATCAGTTATTGTAGGGTAAATTAACAAAAGTCCTTTCTTCTCTTGTCACGAATAAAGCTTATAGAAAGTCCGAATTTATTTAAAATACGAAACAATTCAATTCAAGCCAGAATGAAATATTTCCTTGCCTTCGTAGGCCATTTTACTTATCTACTAAGTCGTCCACACGCATTCCTTTTGTACTTCAGGGTCGCACTTCAATGACTCCTAACAAATGGGGCACTATATTTTTAAATAATAATTGAACATGTGAGTTGTGTTCAATTGTGCATGACCTTACCGCATACGACGACATGGGACCGATACTTCTCAGAAGCAGACCGTAAAGGGTATTAAATAATTAGAGTTGTATGTTGTAATTAACACTAGATTTACCAGACCAGTCATTTAGACTGGTCGTGCAATTTCAATTCAAAATTCCTACTATATTACACATTTTTTTTTTCAGAAATAATGTTATGACTATTGTAGCTATACTTGGAGAGTACGTTTTATAAACTTAATGTTATTTTATATACATTAGTAACAAACATAATTTTTGTTGTTGACATATATTCAAATCGCTGGTATATCTAGTGTTAATGCAAAAATAACGAAGGTATAAAGAAATCGTCAGCTAACAAAGACCAGGATATATACTCCTGGGTACCTCTGGACAGTTTTTATTGTGTCTGTATGCTACAGCTTGACAGGTTCAATGATTCAAACGTATACGTCTCCGTGGTAGTGTTATAGACTACAGTCCTCGTGTAGGAAGGGCACTAGTCCTGCGTTGAATGCAACAGATTGAATTATATTAATTAGATACTAAATTTAGATATTAATTAAGATACTAAATTATTATAATAATTTACTAATAAACGATTCAATATAATCAACATTAATGTAAAATATAAGTAAGCCTTTTAATTATGTTCTTGTTTATGCAATTTAAAATGTTTTGGCTCCATTAAATAGTGACGATGGTTAACTTTTTTATTATTGGTATTATATAAATTTTTGAAATACCAACTTATCTTTCACAATTTTCAACACTAGTTCTAGATATTTGGAAAATTGAAATTATTAAGGTATGATGCATCTTTAACTCTAAAAATAAAATATGATTAATTATTTATTTTATTAGTTCATCGATTGTCTGTAAGAATATAATATAATAATTCAATATAAAACACAATTATTAATTGTTTTCTTCGATACAAGTGTGTCCATACCGTCTGGTCAATAAACTTTTTGATCAATACTATTCTACCGCGTTATTGTATTTTTAATTGCCGCAAGGCCAACTGGGACTAGCTGTTTCGATACAAATTGCATTATTATTATTGTTAGCAGTTAATTATAATATACAGATAAATTACATTAATTGATATTTTAAATTGTCTGCATTTTAAAGCAGTTTTATTAAGATCAAAGTTTGAATGGAAATTGACAAGAAGTGTAAAGAAGACCTTCTCCCTTTTTATTACTTTCGGTAATTTTTTTCATAAAAGTTATAGTTTTTAAAATGTCATAGTTCACCCGAATGGTGAAGTTAATCCACTAATAGACCTCCAACAAACGTAATTTCACAGCAAATGCGCTGCCAGTAATCGTTCAAGAACCACTTTGATAAATGGAAAATCCTTCGAAGTGACTTATAGTGTGTGCTTATATACTTGAGAAAGTATTTTTCTACTAGCACTACGAAAACGTGACTTTGTTTTTCGATTTTATGCATTTAAATGGCTGGAGCAGTTTGATTATGATGGCTTAGAGTAACTTCTCAAAGATGATTTGTGTGCATCTAATATGTATTTACAAAAACCTACTAAAGCATACACGCTAACAGACTTACCCACACGCGTGTAACCACATATTTCTGTAAGTACTCATTTTAACTAGATAAAATATAATATTGAGAACAGTCCTATAAAGAGCCTGTCTCCTATAACACAGGGCAAACTTATTTAGGAGGACCTCTAAATACAATTTTGTAATGTACCTGCAGTATATACTGATATAAAAAACTTAATTATTATTATTACTTAGTATTTTATTTTCATACAACTACACCTGTTTGACACCCAGCAGTGTGTAGGGTGCCTGTCTGATGATGGTAAGCGTTCACTGTAGTCTAAAGACTTTATTGATTTAGCTCTAATTATTACTAAGCCAAGTTACGGTGTTATTGACACTACCTATTCACTTGTTTTCTACCTTGTACATCTCGAAAAAAGCGTAATGTTGATGGCATAGAAGACTAGACCCCCTGAGTGAGCTCTGGCCCCCATATTCAATATAGTAACACAATATTGGAAGAGTTAGAGAAAAGAAAGACTTTTTTATCTTCTATTCCTTATTTATTACTCTATAATAAAGAACTTCTGTTTTGACCCTAAACTAACTTTATCCAGAACCCACACCGCTGCTTGAAAATCCCAAGTTTACAGTATCTACTCTAGAGTGAAGTCTATGACAATGAGCCTCCACTTCATGCAAAACAGGCATTTTATTGCTTTGAAGGTTTTTTATGTCTATGGCAAATGAGTTTCCAAAGGGTTGTATTGATTTAAATTTTTTACTGATTAACATGTAAGTCAAATTGTACTAAAGATATTTATTTCATGATAACCATTTATATCTGCACAGTTCTTATCAACATACGACTTCGTGGAAGAAACCGTAACACGAGTCTCTTAACACGAAACGATCAACACTGCAAATTGTAAAATAACGGTGTGACACTCTTAGCTGATCTATGTTTCTTGTTAGCAAAAAGCAAGCCCAGTGTACTTTTACGCAACGGAATGCATCATAGGTACCTTATCAGGTGGCTTATCTAAATAGGCACGATAGGCGCGAGTAGCAGACGCACCTTCGGCTTATCGAACGCTGAGATATACTCTACTCACTCACACGACTATTGCATTTGAATTAGGCAATTTATGACTTTATATCCAATCGTCACAGTTTGAAATCATTTTGTTTTGACAAAAGCAGTAATTGTTTCGTATATTGCTTTCGTTTTTAGACCGAAACAGGTGGAAATCGGAAGGTGCAAGGTCAGGGCTATATGGTGGATGCATTGACACCTCCCAGCCAAAGTCACTTAGTTTTTGCTGAGTGGCTATAAATATATGTGGTCTAGCGTTATCGTGATGAAAGACCACATCCTTTCTATTAGCTCATAATAAACAAAGCCCTTCCAATACCATCGTAGACACAGAATCGAACTTATTGCGACCTTTTTCGCACGTTCTTGTCATACTTGTCATATTGGTTCAGTTTCATTACGTCTCAATAAAGAATCGCAAATGAGTATAATATAATGTTCATTAGGTTTCTGTCAGTGAACTCGTGTGGCACCCAAATATTTTTAGTTTACTCAGCTTTTTTCAAATGGGTTAAAACTGTTTTGTGGTTCTTCAGCTGTCGTTACTGCTGATATGCCGATCTTGCTCCACTTTTTCAAAAATAGCGTCCATTTGTCCGTAACAGGGTGACCAGAGCGAGATGCAGCTTTGACATCAAAATTACCGCATTACAAATTCAATTTTTTCCTATTTCTATTAAATTTTAAAATGTATCTAATTGTTTTCGAGTCGCTCATTTTGACAGAAAGACAACAGCGGGAAACAAAGTTTTCCTAATTTGGATCTTTTTTTGAAATAACACCTTTTTAATGTAATGAAAACCAGCCAGGTACAACAAATACTACAAATAGTACAATAGCCAAAGATATGTAAAACCTGTAAAACCTATGTTAATTGGTTTATCAAGAACAATTTGCTTTGGTTTCATCTAAACGATTATAGAAACATTGGTAAACTAATTGTTTCGATAGCATGTAAACTCCCCGACTTATAACAACTCGAAAAGCATTCATGTTTCTACATTCCTCGCATTTCTTTATGTAACATCAAAAGTTTAACATTATTACTGAAAGTCTACAAATGATTACAATTTTTTGACATCGTTTTTAAAAGGAAAATGTTGCTATGCAAAACTGTTTAAAACGTTATGTATATCGAAACTGCTGTTTACTTTACTAAAGTAAATTTGTGTGGTGTGGTAAATATCTGTTTCTGTTTAAATACTTATTAGCTTGTTAATGCGGTAAACAAATGTTTTCACAGGGCGGCATTGAAAGTTGATTACAACCGTCTGTAGCTAGCGAGAAACATTTTGTTAAACTATTAAATAGTGCGTTCTGGTTTGTGGTATTCAAATTACTATACTACATACTACATGATTATTATGATAAGACCAATTGCTATCAATGTAAGCGGAGATAGTTAACCTGTCACGCAGTTACCAAAATGGAAGTTATTAAATATTGAGTTTGTTAAATTACTTGTAAACTTCACCGTCACTTAAAGATCCTTGCATAAAATTCAACGGGTTTACCAGCGGAAGACGCACCTATAATGTACAAAGTTAATACACTCCATGCACACGACACGGCTCCCGTGTTCCCCCTATTAACTTACAAAATATAGGTAGCGCTGTTGGAAATGTTCTTAAATAGATTATAATTTGATGTTTATGAATACACAGAGAGTCGGAACTTCAAAAATTTTATATTGGAAAAAAGATTTAATAAACAGTGCAAATATAGGCATTATTATTGGGCATTGAATGTGTTAAGCTCGCTTTTCAAACATTTTAATATGTAATTTGCATTTTTGTACAAAAATAACATAAAAAAGGTTTGTTGTAAAATGGACATCAAAATTCGCATGTTCGTATTGTTTATAATATTAAATAGACAAGAAATATTTATTTATGATAAGTACACCATGCATTCTTAATATTATTTATGATAAATGATATAAAATTTCCAACGTGGGCGAAAGACAATGATAATATTCACTCGCAAGTTACAGAGAACTGCATTGAAAGTAAATGTTTTAAACTATCTTATCTATAATTTTATCGCTTTTCGATAAACCTGGCGCGGTTTATATTGAGGTTCGGATAAGGCAGTTAAGTAAATAATGGGTGACTCTCAAGGACCGCTAATGTAAAACGGCATCTAACAATACTGTTATCAGAACGAAAACTATTTCAATATGATGACCGTAACCGTACATAAGCCAGAGATTTAAATTGAAACCAAGATTTGACCGTTTGGTATTATAGTTGGGGTCATTGACCGCCCCACAAAAGCAGTGATTAATTTGATTGATATTTTAAGATGATTTATGATAGATTGAAAAAGGACGACCATCGTATTTGATCATAGTTTGAGATCACTTTCGCTCGTTCCAAACTGCTCCATTATTTGATTTAAGGTTAGGATTACTGATTTGATACTTGATACAATATCCTTCTCGTTGTAATTGGCAAACTGGATTAACAGACCGGTTATCTACAGAAGAGAAAGTCTAATTATATATCTCGATATCCTGTCTAGACCGTGACTGATAGATGTTTTTGTGAATCAGCAAAACACGGGAGATTGTTTGGTGACCATGATACAAGTGGGTAGTTTAACTACCCACGTTACACTGCTGTGCTGGCATTGGCCGTTTATTCGTGCTACCAGTTTTCTGTAGAGTTTTTCTTGAGAGAACGTTGGCCGTTATATTTATTTAAAAACTAGATATTGCAACTCTTGCCATTAGGAGCGAATGTATTGCTCCTGTCTTGTGCAGCATGTGAACAAGATGTACCAGATTCAAGATGACACTATAATGCTTTCTATTCCTCCTTATTTTGTTATGTCAAAGATAAAAAATATTTTTTGTTATTGTATTCATTATTTTCAATGTTGTATCTAGCGTCTGAGTTTATTTAATAAACAAGCAAATTTCATGAATTTAATTTCTTAAGATAGGCATTAAGATATCGACTTAGGTAGTGTAGGCTTTATAATTTACAAAAGGGCTCCGAAATTATTCAGCCTGATAGCAGTGGTCTTGCCTAATTCTGTAGTTATGTATGATACAAAGATTGAAAAATAAAATTTATGAATACATTTTTATGACTATATCGAAGATGCAATTAATATTACTCGTGATATTTTCACAATTGACTGGTTTCTAAACTACTTAATCTTGTTTTCTCAATATAATCGTAAAGAAGACAGCTGACATATCACGTGACATTTAAATAAACGTTACGTTATATTAAATTTTCTACTGTTTTTTCAAAGATGTCTAACAAAGTCTACTTATTTACTTATTGTAAACCATTCGGTTCAGAATTATTAATTTTACTATGGACTTATTTCCATAAAATCGTAACGAATGGCGATACGAGTGTGGCGGATGCGCAGGCGCACGTATGCGTCTAAAATTAACACGTTACATGTAAAAAGTGAAGCTAGTCGTAGTAGTACGGTAAACAATTTACTTTAAGCCCTGACGGGAAATGAATTTTAATAAGTATGTCTTTCACAGAACATTTTAAAGTAGGGTCGTTTTGTCTTTTGTCATTTCTCATGGGTAGGAACATTATCCAAAGCAGTAAGTATATAATATTTATAAACATATTGCTATTTTAATATAAATCAACCTAACACAAGCTTTAAATAATACTTTTGATTATTTTAAATACCAAAAAAAATGTATATTCAATGTATATTTTACCAATATTGAGAATTCTATTTATGAGCATTTTTCTTAAATGTTTAATGCAAAACTCTTAATCTTATTAAATTGTTTTTTCTTACAACTATTAGCAAATAGTAAAAATATAGTATCCATGGAAATTGCAATGTCATTGTTCAACCCTCATTGAAAAACATAACAAACCTTAATTAGTAGAAGTAGGTTAGGTTATCTTTTGTTAATTTTAAACGCTACTATGATTGATTTCATAATTTTTGCCAAATAGACCATGTTCGATTAAATAATTGTTTTAGACACAGCTCTAGTCTGGGCTATAGTTACAGTTTGTCACGGAGTCTAACGTTAGAAACTTCGATAATTTCACTTGGCTGGTTCGATTTCTAAAAAACGTAATTGTTATAAAGAATATTTGTTTAGTGCCAGTTGAAATTACGAAAGGCGAATATTTGAACGTTTCTTCAATGTTCGAAAAAGCGCACGTCCTTTTTCGTTTATGATGACAATATATTGGTTTTTAAAACGTTCTAATGCTGTGCTTCAACAATCTATTTACGGATCATTTTGTTTACGAGGTGTAGAATTTTGACGTAATATACATGTTTAATATATTAAAATTCAATATGTTTACGCTTTGAAAGTAAAATTATCCGTAGATAGATCAGTTTTTGTTGGAACAAGATGAACATTAAAATTGAAAAAGACACTTCCATTAAATTCACAAATGTGTGTAGATCACACTTTGATAATATTGAGAAAGAAGCTAAAAAGAAAAGTTCCGAAACCAAGTTTAGTAATAGTATTAATCGGTATTTCCAAATAGGTAATAATAAATTGAACTATAGCTGGAACCTCCTTTAAGCCTGGTATTGCTTATGTCAGGAAGCACCGCTCTTACCTATAATAGGGCTCACAACAAAAAAAAAATTTTTTTCACTTAAAAGACATTTTTTTTATTCATTAGTAAGCCAAGAAACGAAAACAAGTTTAAATTACGAAACGCGCATGAATGCGTATTGTGATTGTGTGTGAGTACATGTATAAGTATGTGCAAAAGTTTGTAAAAAATAAAACACTGGAAACATGAAAAAATAATGGTATCTATTGATTGATTTAAACTGCAAGTAGACTATGAACTTTACAAAACGATAAATTAGTGTCATAATGTATTATTGATCGTAATTCTTAGTAATGACGTGTGGCTGACACGCTAGAGTACCTATCAGATAATTTCACTTGCCGTTTAAATTTCACTGCATTCCAAGTGCGCGTGCTACACAGTTTTTATAAAAAACGTAAGTATAGTAATTTATTCATTGATTGGCTTTATAATGTCTAAGAGAAACCTGTGACATGAACTTTTTGAATACTTAATACTCTAATACGGGAAGTATTAAAGTAATAAGTATTCAAAAAGTTAATAAGTAATTTTAAAAAACTAAATGAATATATTACGACGAAATATGATTCTTATCTCATTAGACAACAAGTGATTTTGATTTTATATTGTAATTTTACAAAAAAACCAACAAAAGGACAGCAAAATAACAATTTTAAATATATATGTTATAAGTTATGATGTCATATTGCAAAACTAGTTTCTGTTAGAATTTATGTTAGGACTAAGACATTTTCATTTACAGTAAAAGCTTTTAAATCTATGTCAATGTTGACAAGTTAGTGAGACAAGTAAATCGCTACGTAGATACTTATCGAGTACTCGAACCGTTAGCAGTTACTTTAATACTAATGACTAGTAAATGAATGAATAAATGATTGCTTTTACTAAATCCTCAAATAGATTGAAACAGGCGGGACCTCAAACAAAAAGGAGTTTTAAAGAACTTTTGTACTCCATTTGATTTAAAAAAAGGGTACTGCAGTGAGCGAAACTTTATGGTTAGGCTGAATATTTAAAAAGATTATTAATAATAATTTAAAGTTTGAAATGACAAAAAATATTTATCGACAGGTTGTCTTCGGTCACTACGACTGTCTAGGGAAGAAGAAACGTTGATATTATTATAAAATTTGATTCAGGTCATCGCAGTAATAAAGTGATTAGAAGAATCCCAGTTAATTATTTTGGTGAAAAGGGTCACCATTATATTTTAATTTTCTTATTAAAGTTTATGAGAACATTGATGGTGCTTATCTATACTATTATTATGAAGCTAAAGAATTCGTTTGGTTAAGCGTTAATTTTTGGAACTACTAGTTGGAATTTTAATTTTTTTTGTGTTGAATAGACCATTTATCGGGGAAGATTAAAGGCTACAAAAGTTTTGTTGTGTGCGATACATATGGACGTGTGACGGATGTGCCTGTTCTCAGGTTGATTTACGAACAAATGACATAAATTGACGGTAATAAATGTAAAAGTAGCAATCGGTGACATTCGTGACGTTGCTGACGTATCAAAGAAGGTACCCAGGTATACTAATTATCTCATCTTAAACCGAACTGACAACACTTTGTGAAAATCAAGTATAAAATGCCTGCTGTGTCAACTCATTTGACGTTTCTAAAAGTCATTGACGTTCCAAATTTAAACTATACATTAATTTAAGCACCACCATTTTTTAACACTTTAACTGACATTGTTCACGTTTTAGCTAAATAAGTAGGTGTACATTAATCAGCCTTGACAGTGTGCCAGGCATAACGAAACGTAAATCTTCCGTTATGTTTTTAAAATTTCAAACGACAGCTTTAATCTATACGGTCTTTATCTGCTTTTGTTGACCTTAATTATCTTAGAAATATTAATTTATTCAAAAATTATTTTTGCAAGTCGTCGTTAAATTTCTTAGGGAGTAAAAGCATGAAAATATGTATTTATTACATTTTTTGCACAATCATAATAACTGTCTGCTAATTTTAAATCGACTCAAACAAATCGGTGTGTCAGATAAATTTTGCATAAAATTGGTCTGAGCTGACATTAAACGATATAAGTTAAACTAGTTTCGTTTTTTCGAAAATTCTATCCTGTCTTTAACATGGTTAAAATAATCAAATATTCACTTTAAATCAAGTTCTATTTAGCTCATTTTGTTTTCTTCTATTGTGGTACAATCTGATGCATAATGACACTAAGTCGACCTTATTTAGCGGAGTTTAAACTCGTCTTTATAATCTTTGTGTAAAACATGTCTTTATTAAACTACATTTTAAACAAATGAATAATTTTATTAGATTTGACCATATTTACTGTGGTTTTGATAGTGACGCTGTAGCAGATGCTATAAATATGTTATGATTAATTTGATATTATTTATTAATAGATACACTTCAGTACAACATCCGAAATAGCAATTTAAAGAAATATTTAAAAAAAATATCAAGTAGAGCAGCCCTTCTAATTATGTTTCCCAGTTCATGCGAACATTGTGTGTGATTTTGGTGCAATATTATAATCGGAGCTTTTTTCTAATTTTGTAGAAAAGGCGGGGATCTGCATTTTCTCATTTCCCCTTAAAAATAATAAAGCTCTGGACCGAATCCGTCGTGATTAAGAAAGAACATTTAGTTGCTAGAACTATTTAAATTTGACACAAGTATTTTATATTATTATATGACGCGTTCTCTTTATCTTACAAGGTGGACTACGCGTGATAGTCACAAACGAGGAAAATTGAAAGCATTTTATCATCATCATCGATAGTCTATATACAGGTGTTGTTTGAGCCGTAAAGCTACGAAAAGCTGGTTAACAGCGGTTGTTGTAACAGCCGGAACCAACGGATTGGCGTGCCATCAGAGTAGCACGAGATATTTTTATTGACCCATCAGGCGACCAACCATGGTGAAAGTTGCTTTGTTTTTGTAATCAGAACCAGCCAACCAATACGCCAACGAGCTCCTCCTAATGCATGTACAGTGGAATAATTAAGTCGTGTGTTTGGCACACATTCCCGATGCATGTGTCACAGCTAGAACATTAAAAAACGATGTTAACCCCAATCCAACCAGTTTCGTGTGATTAGTTCAACAGTTCCTCTATGAACTACACTTATGTCACAAACAAGCATGTTCCGATCTTATCGCTGTTCAATAAGGTCGAGCTTTAAAGTTTCAAGTTACGAGCAGGATGCAGTAGATATATTTTTGCTATAGACTTCCGTAGACAGCGTTTTCTTTTATCTAAATAGTTTAGTTATCTGTGTGCTTATGACTCAAAAGTGAGACACTTGTCTTTTATAAATTAAGCCGTTTTGTAATTGTTTTTATCAAGATAATAAACAAAAAGAATTTCTCTACGTCAAGAAGAAGATTTGAAATATTTTTTTTAGATATATTTATTGTATTGAAAAATTAAAACTCTACAAATAAAAGACCGATCTTTTGTGCAAGTACTTACTTGCTTCTTTAAAATGGCATGTTTTGTTCGTTCTTATAAAACAAGTTGATATTATGTAAGCATTAGGTTTTATGTAGACTTAGTTTTTTCCAGGATACGCTCATATAAGTAATATGACTTTCATAGTTATTTTTACACTCGCCTTGCTATTTTCTAAAGTTGAACAAAATAACTTTCGAAAACCCGTTTAACTACTCCAGTAAGAAGTTCTGAGTTAGATTCGTTGGCTTGAATCTTACGCGAACTTGAACAAACTAAATCATAGTTTGAAGTTGATTCTAGCAATCCCGAAAACTCAGTTTTCTTAAGCTAAAGACTTCAAAATTGTGTTCATTCAAAATCCGAAGTTATAAATTTATACAAATAATCATAAACCTAAGCAAGCCTTATATGATTAGCTACACATGTTTTATTCTTTTGTTAAAATTTTAAATGGCATTTGGTCGAATGTGACGATTTTTAATAGGATTTTTGTTTCACGGGTCAAGTCGTACAATACAGACACAATTCAATGGTCGCATATATACAAATATTGTAAACTTTTTTGAGATATAAATATTAGGTAGGAGAAAGTCATTTCGCATAAAGTATGTATAAACTTGTAATAAAATATATTTGACTGTACTATTTCTATCTGACTGGTTTTCATGACTTTATATTTGTTGGAAAATATGTTGCTCTTTCTTATTTCTCATTCTAGAATCATTATTAATAAGACAGCCATTTCTGATTCAAATTTGGTTTTTGTACCACCTTGCATATAACTTTATGATTCTATCACACTTTTATTACTGAACAATATAATGTCATTATGAGGATTTTGATAAGGAAAGCAAAAATAATGGGGGTCAGGCGCACCCCAGGGATGTTGTTCTGGCGCCTTTATGAGGTTATCCCATTAAAATTTCACTCGTTCCCGAGGTCTCTAGCTTCTTAGAACTCGCAATGAATATTAAAAGGGTGTGATAGTTCCAGAGCCAAAATGGAAATACGGATCTTCATAGTAAATCCTTACATCGGAGGTCATTTTGACATCAAAGAAATACGTTATAAAAATATCGATATCTTTCTTACAGATGCTGTTAACAGTTTATTGATGGCAAATGTTTAATTTAATTTTTAAGATACATTGTTGCAAATAACTTTTGATACAATAACATTCTGATCATAAATAATCCAAGTTACACAACTAATTATATTATTGTTAAGTTATATATAAAAAAATATACATGCCATAATATATTCGCAGTCATTAGGTGCAGTCAACAAAAGAAAATAAAAACTGAAATAAGTATTTCATGGACACTTGTGTAAAAATAGCGGATAATATGTCATACGTTACCAGCACATAGGTTCTAACCTAACCTACAAAGAAAGATAAAATACTATGTTGACGATTAATTGTCGAAAATACAATACAATTTTTTTTGGTTTCTTGTGAGACTTTTTGTTGTGCATGAAAATATAATTATCATTTAATAGTGAATTTTTTAAAATACATTTAATTATATTTAACTAATAATTTATGTATAAGTAATATCGATATAGTACTTTGCCATAAAAAATTGAAAATGTTATTTAAAGTTAACCTTGCGATAAACTAAAAAGAACTAACGAATATCTTCTCATTAGTCTGACACAAATTCAATCTTTTTGATACACCGTTACAAGGTTTTTGAGTTTAAATTTACTTCGAATAAACGTAAAGCATCCGACATGTTGTTAACACCGTACCTTGGTGCTAATTAAGGTGTCTTCATTTGAGATGATGGTTTCTGATTAAAGATGTCTTAACTAGAAGGTTAACCAAATAACTATTTCAATAACGCTTAGACCGCCTAATTGGAAGCGGAACCATGGAGACTTTATGGTTTGTGTTTGCTGCTTCGACTTTACCCGAACGTTTGTGTGCATGACGCAGACGCACGAAACACGATCTGTTCATCATGAATAGGTTTTGGCTACGTGTTTGACAGCTCGGTTGATACATAACTATATTTCTAAGAATTCTAGATATTATATTAAGTATGTACATCATGAGACAAGCTAGGTAACAACCTCTTGCACCCAACAAAACACTTCCTCAATGATCTCCATAAAACTGATTTTGATAAGTATATATTGCTTTATAACTGTTAGTTTAAAATCGCTGCTTTAGTTCGTCTTGTGTTTTCAGAGTAAGCCCACTGCAAAAACACAAAATGAACGATCGGTTTTAACAGTTATAGACTTTAATTGCTCTTAATAGTGTCAAAATTCGATACTAAAGTTACGTGTTTCTTTTCTTGGAGTATCATTACACCTTTGATTTAGGCCTATGCATGGTCCTTCATATAGCCCCGCGTAGTAATAGAGCGTAGAGAAACCGTCAGTTTTAATGGGTAGACTGTGTAGCATAAGTCCGAAATAACCTAATTATAGCCCTTATCACAACTGCGTAGCTCTCAAAGCATTCTGAAGAATAAAATAGGCACAGTTCTTCGCCGGCTTTCCTCTACGCCAAATCCTTCTTGGTCGCAATCAGAACTTAGACTCAAGTATTGGCATCGAAACCCACTTGTGTCTTACAAATGAGCTAGTGTCATCTAGATTAATTAATACACTCTACACGAAAGATACACATTGTTAAAGAAACGTTTTAATGGCCTTTCCTGTACGATAAATGCTCTAAACTTTATTTTATTACTTTTATAAATGCAAAAGTTTGAATGGATGGATGTTTGTTTTTTTACTACTCCAGAACGGTGGAACGGGATTAAATTTGGCACTGAGACAAGTTATAGTCTGGAATAGCACATAGGCTACTTTTAACCAGGAAAAATTTACGGTTCCCGTGGGAATGATTTGATTTTTTAAATTTTTATTATTCATTATTATCATTGTTTTTATTTTTTCTCGTTTCTCACGTTTCTTTCATATCTTTCACCTTTAGTCAGCAGCTAATAGAAATTGGAATCTCAGATAATCATGTTGTGTCGTGTGTTTTATAACCTTGTATATTAACTACCACATTGAAACAAATTGTATTTAATAGATTTATTTATATTTTCCATAACCGGGGTTCAACATAATTTTTGCACTTAGAGGTTTGCTTTTTGGGTATTCGACTAGAAGGGTACTAACATAGAGTTTTAAATCCACTACTTTTTCTGTATATCCGAGGAGCGCCGTTTATGTGGACGAAGTCGCGGGTAATAGCTGGTATCTCACCCCCATTACGTCCGTTTCCGTTTGATGATCTCAATCGAAATCGCTAAATAAAAAATGTATGGTGCACCATCCCCAATGGTGAACGGATTATATCCCATACACTTTTCCTCTAGCGATTGTTATACCGATTATCGAAAGGCTTGTCTTATAATACATGTTGAAAGGCATCGTGAAATCAGTGACATTATACGGTTGCCGTGCCGCATCAAAGTTAGTCTATCACGATCTTCCCTTAACATTAATATCCACAACCTTCTGTTGTTTCCCATTTTCACTCGCGAATAAGCGAGCTTTCCGCTCCGTAAGATACCGCTACGACGAACGCTTAGGGAACATCATATCTTGGTAAAGGGTGATAACGACCGGGTTGTTCTGAAAGTGGAAAATAAAGATTAGGAGGTGCTGGTAATACAATTAATGCCGAATGCGCATCAATTTTCTGGCTCGGCGTCGGGTAATGAGAATTGTATTAGATATAGCTTCGAGTGTTCGACATAGTTACGTATAAAAATCTTTCTTCTTCTTATATATTAAAATATACAGCTGTTCGTCAGACTCGCTAAAACTCTAAAACGGCTTGTCCGATTTGTCCAATTTTTATTGGGTTTTGTTAGATTTAATTCAAGGGCTGGTTTAGTAATATAAAAATAGGGAAAATCCTGAGGAAATTTAAACAAGATAATTTAAATTTGTTATTCCAATCCTTCCAGCTCCAATAACTTTTGAAAGATGGCGATAGCGGTAGACAAATGTCTCTTAATCTTATAATCATATAAATGTCTTATCGTGTGAACAAAGTTCACTAGGAAACATTTTAACAGGACATTTTTATAATCAAATTTAATGCTAAATATCTCGTTTTAATTCTAATTCTTATGTTAGTTACCATGAAAGTATTAAATGCTATAATAACTATAACTCGGTTTCGATAATCTGTCATGTTTCAAATTATCATTGCTATTCAAAATTATTATAAACATGAAAACGTAACCAAACTTTCTTTGCTAACAAACACGATGCTATAAAATTTAGCATAAAAAGCTAAGTATACAGAAGTGTCATTCGTAGCTATTTGGACAATAAAGTGTAGATATACGTTAATAACAAAGAAAATAATATTGTAACATTCGATTTGGTGCTTTGCAGATTAAAAATTCTTTATCAACATTACACAGGACGGTATAATGAAGACCGGCATATTTAGAGCACATTCCAGTGTAGATATTTATCAAGACGGTATTATCTCGGGAGAGTCTGGTGTTCCATTAGTGAATTGCCCATGAACTGAATTAATTTCTTTCTAATAGAACTAATGCTTCTTTATCAGGGTCCAATCAATACGGTCTTGCGTCCACACAACGATCAATCACAATTTAATGTGGACCTTTTTGGCCCCTATTGGTCGATTTAGCAACCAGTATAATATGACCTTAATAGCAGTATAGTCATCGTTGAAAACTGACAAATGAGAGGTCAAAATATCTTGGAGAATGCACAACTCATATGATAAGAGTCCCATTGAATTGGGAATGCGGTTTTGACTGAATGTTTAACTGGCTCATGATTAGAGTACGACCTAAATTGTAAACAACACAGAATTATGGTATCAATAAAAACTCTTTGCTGTTTATTCAATAATTTTAATTAATGTTATTTATCAATGTGGTCTTTGTTTCAGGTATGTGAATATTGTACTTCAGTGTTTCTCCAAAGGTTTGAGGTAGTAATACTAATTTTATATTATGTACTGCTATTGCTTAACAAACCGTGATCGTTATTTATTTGTTATACGGTTTAAATTGCTTTGCATAATTATTAAGTTTTTTTTTGACAAAACTTTTTTCCTTTTAAGCATTAAACTATTCTGTAACTAAAACCATGGCAAGGAAAACCTTAAACGAGATTTCGACGTTAAAGTTATTTCCACTGTGTTCTCCGGTATCTACAAATCCAATATCAAATACCCTAACGCAATGATTAACCTGACATTGCTATAATATTTTTTATTTCAATGCGTTTAAGAATGTTCCTACTTTATAAACAAGGTTAGCCTTAGATTTTCAAAATAAAAAATATTCATTATTTTTATCTGTTTATGAATTCTAAACTTAAACTATTTTGATGGCATTGTTTGAACACACTATTACAAAGAATATGATGTATAGGTAATATAAGTCGTGGATGGAGTGTTTATATCAATAGTGAGTCCCGGTAGAGGAATTAATAAATAACTCCACGCTAACACAGTAACGAAATTAAAATAACCACATCAATATCTTTAAATGTATCAAGATACACTTATAATCCGTTCGAGATCTGGTTTGATGGACTCATGGCTGGAAATTAACAATGACAAAAACAACTCATAATGTGAAAATTAAAATGTAATATAAATAATATATTTCTCACACTCACACCTATTATCTTGCTCAAAGAAAGTGTCAATAATTTCCTTGTGTTATGGATACTAGATAACAGAGAAATATATATAGTATTTTTAATAAATAATATATATATCAGAAATATACTTAGTAAACATACAAGCATCCATGACTCGTGAACTAATATTCATAATTATCATACAAATATATCTCTGTCGAGATTCGAACCCGGGACCTCCGGCTAAGTAGACAGGATTACTGACCATTCGACCAGATGATTGTACAATTAATACATATAATTCACCATTACTTTATCATGGTTGCATGGCAAAAAAGGCTACGAAATAAATTTCTTTATAATTCACTTTAATAGAGTTGATCAAAGGAACTATGCAGCCATAAATACTATGTATCGAACAAAATATCAGCAATAGACATCTTAACAGCCCTCATGAAGAAAGAGGGTTTGACCAATCACACTACGCATATTTGATAAATAATTTCTTTTCGTTGCCTCTGTGTCTGCTCATAAGCTGTGGGTTATTCAGCTCTTGATAAGTGACAACAGATCGCTTTCGTGTTACACTGGAATCAATTTTATTTTACCATGATTTGTTTTCTTTTACGGAAAATTTAAAACCTAATTTAGTTCGTGCTAAATTAATAAAATCGGTTGCGAAACCATTAATAACGTATTGCGCTTTACTTGTTTTCGGTGTTTCCTTTACAATTTGGTTTACGTATTTATTTTTATAATAGACTAGTTGACCTGTTGTTCTGTTTCACCGATACACTACCTCTAACGCCATCTATTAAAAGAAACTCGAAGTAGCGATAAAGAAAGTGTCAGTTTGAATATTTAGTATGTCAAGTTAGACTATTTTTCATACTAAATAAACAATTTTCTGTTGTATATTTTTTAGCTTTTCTTTTAAATTTTACCAGTTATTTTTATTTTTAAACCATCCTTGAATTAAACCGAATTAAACACACTAAAAATTATTCAAACTGGTCTAGTTTTAGCGAGACTAATAAATAGCTATATGTTTTTTATATATAAAAAGTAAAGTACAAGTCAACTGTAACAATAACAAGTTTCCTTGTTATTGTTACAGTTCCGTCTTCCTTCTACTTTTTTATGTCTTCTCACTTTATGTTACATATTAGAATAAAACGCTAAGTAATGCAGCTATATTTGTATTATATTAATCACTACCGAACCCACACTCAACCCTAGCCAAGAAGCCACACACACGGTGACAAGCTAATATCCAAACTATAACAATTTAGAATGACCTTTCATTGACATTGGCTCGATATTATCTTTACATAGGAACCGTTCCGCATGCAGAAGCCGCAGATTACGATGAACGTAACCGAAGCGTTGGACCAAAGTCAAGTGTGCTTAGTGTCATTATATTAGGAAACCCTATACTTTTAATTACGTCATGAATGTTCTCTAATAGTCGAAATGAAAGATCATTCAAATGTGAATTGCTCTTTATGGATCGTATTTCACTTTGTCGTTTATTTCTAAAGTTTATGGTAGATGGTTTCTTGACCTGCAATACAAATAGTGATCTCAACACGATAATTCTAGGTGTAAAAAGAAATTAAGCCATATGTACCCTTCTGGAAATATTCATATTCTACCAAATACATATCTTGATAACCCAGATGAGGCGTTACAACTGTGGAGACCAGCAGTATCCCTAGAATAATGTTTGAAAACGAATGCAATACCTAGGAACATGCTTAGCCAAAATCAGATAGGAAACCCGGTTAATTTAGGACCTTTGAACTCCAAAAATATCCAAACGCTTTGAAATTCTAATCTAGTCCCAATCAAAATGTCTACTTAGCACACTCGAGTTCTTTAGCGTCAGTTTATTTATTCACAGCTGTTTCAGGCCTGATGTAGATTAGTCCGTTAGTCCCGGCTTTGAGGATAATTCCAGGCGTGTATAATAATACTGTGATTTGTTAAAAAGGGTAGTGGAAAAAGATTTTTTACTCTCATACTTTTCATTATAGTGTGTAACACGCACAATATCTGTTATGAATATTGAAATTTTAAAAAGATTTTTTTTACACGTCTTGTAAATTTAATTTCACATTTATATCACGATCCCGTCTCTTGCCTTTATTGATAAAAAATAGACTTAGTATTTGCTTGTAACCAAATTTTGTTATATTGCAATTAGTTAACAGTGTCTCTTTCGGTATATCACTGGATATTCATTTTGTGTTTTCTGATGTTGGCACAAATACGTGTACTGGTAAAAATTATTCATTAGACTTCCCTTTCTTAGACCTCTTTGTTTCGTTCCGCTAATGTGGTCGAGCACTTTGTTAATATTACCTCAGGGAAATAGCACGGTCTGATACTGATAGTACCTACTTTACCCTACATTACCCTCTTTTTCTCGTAAGTGTTCAATATTTTATTACTATATCTTTGAGTTTAACATATAAAGTAGAAGCTTTTTATTCGAACGAATTCTTTTTGTTAGATTAGAAAGAGGTTTGATTATCTTTAATACGTACATAATTTTCTTTGCGATTTAGAACCTATTACAATTTTTAAAGGGATTTTAGGGAAATATGAATGCTATTTATTAGTTTGGCTCGAAATAATTATTTATTCGGACTATTATCTAAAATGGTTTTTACTAATAATTTTTACTGGGTCATTGTATTAGGAGGATGTATATCTGTACAGAAAAATAAAACTTTTCTGCAAATATAGTGATTAACGTTACATAAAATGCGAAATTTCTGCCATTTTTTACATGTACATACATTATTTAAATAATTAATGAATGTTTTGTAAACATTTCTTTTTTTATAACTTTTTTGACAGTTTCTTAAACCTCTCGATATTCGCATTAATTTATAATCAAAAGTGAATGATGGAGAACATAAATAATATTTAAGAAATAAAAATATTCGAGACAGGAAACTTAAAGGTGAAAGTGTAGTGAGTTTTACCAAAATTGATACTTGCAAAACCGGTACACCATTCCAAAATAATGTAGGACATTAAAAACTTGCGGATATTACATCTTCCAGAGAAACGGCATTGCAATGACGTTGTATTAACTTTCGATTTTATTATTTGAGCAAAGTTTTTCAATTCTCTCACATATTTATTATCAAATTAGAACTTTTTCAATTTAAAGGCTTTACATATAGATATATTTTATAACACAGCAAATGTGTTTTTCAGTTTCCTTATTCCATAATTAATACATTTTTCAAAAATAAATACACTTATTATCTAATAATACACTCCACGCACACGACACGGCTACCGTGTTCACCCTATAATGAAGGGTTTACTAACTTACTGTTGGAAATGTTCTTAAATAGATTATAATTTGATGTTTATGAATACACAGGCAGTCACAGTCGGCACTTCAATGTTGCGAAATAGTTAATGTTTTATTGGAAAAAATATTTAATAAACAGTGCAAATATGTGCATTTTTATTGGGCATTGAATGTGTTAAACTATGTCGAGGAAAAGATATTGAGTTTCGTGATATTATCTTTATAGAAAACACGGATTTCTTTGCCGAAGGTTTATGCTTACGGTGTTGATAACTTTACATCGTATTCGGCGCCTCACGCCTCTCTGTATACTGAAATTGTAATTTTCAAAACTATTTTAGATCCTTATTTAATTTAGATGCTTTTATCCATTTGCTCGATATGGCAGCCCTATCATAATCTGATTTACAAGATATTGCAACACAGAGGGAACGAATCAAAGGTGCAGAAATATATGGCCCAGATATTTAGCAGCCTCAGAAGAAAGATTGTTCTGACAAGAACCTTATGAATGCTCGCAAATTATATATATATTAATATTATATCGACTCCGAGTCTCTCTTGCTCTTATACACTGTCACACTGTCTGTATATGCTGAACTATCTAATTAAGTAGGCAAATTTATTTGACGCGTAATATCCAGACCACAATCGATAACATTTTTTATGAGCTTTTTCTTATGATATATTGACAAATCGGTTAATATGTAACGATCCGTCTTGCAATCTCTGTTTCTATAATTTACACTGGAAATTATTCCGAAATCAAATGCTTTGCATCCGATCAAATGGAAACCAACTAACTCGAGAACACGAGTAAATATTTAATTTTCTGAGCACATTAAAGGAAATGAAAGCGGAAAATTCATTAACTCTGAAACAACAAGTGAACTGAGCGAATAATAGCTGCACTTAGATAATTTATTCAGTCAATACGGCCCTGCCTCCTATTAAGATTGAATTTTACCTCGTTTCTGTAAAATATGCAATTTCTGTACGAGAGATATTTTTTTATTGAAATATTTGCAATCAAATAAGAATTCTCGCTGCAGGATTGCGTCCCACCCATTCCGACGTCTCTATGCAGTCATGAATCAGCTTAATAATATGGGTAGTAACGATGTAAGTATCAGGCACGATAGATCTGCCTATTAGTATACCGGCACACGCATTATGAAAATGAATTTTATTTCAGTCCAGTTAAAGTCGAACAAATTATGTTACTGTTACCATTATTTGATATCAGTACAATCATACATAGTTTCAAGAGTATCACTGGACTCCACACTAGGATTCCTTGTTTCGCGAAGACCATCTTTCTACTTCATATAATAGTAAAATAGGTTCGTAATGTAGGAAATCTTTCATATAACTTTGGCTATTTTAAAAGAGGCGTGTAAAAGCGGTAAGGTGTATGTGGCTAGGACAGTATGACTAACGTTGCGCTTGCTTTCTACGCATATGGGTTCTTCATACAGCTTACCATCAGGTGGTGTCGTTTCATTGGCGTACTTTTTTAAAAAAGCCAGTGAAAGCTGAATAAAAAATAAATTTAAAAAGTCTAAATTAAAATCTATTTATCATTCAGGCAGTGTCGCCCATATCCAGCCAGTTGTCACCTCATAAGACTCCCGCAAAGTTAATGGTAAATCGCCCTTTAATATTAAATATGTGCGCGAGGCCATTATGAACCGAGTTGGGTATAAAGGGCTCAAAACAAATAACCTTTATTTTAACTAGCTTTGTTTTATAGTCGCATCTTTTTGATTTATCGTGTTTATCATACGACGGGTTCTTGTTGGAAACTGTTTGAATGGTATATATATATATATATATATATATATATATATATATATATATATATATATATATATATATATATATATGATTTTGAAAATATTCTTAATTTTCATATACTTTGCTTTTTGGCTAATTATGTCACGAGTCAGTCAAACCTTTATAGTAAAACCTTCAGAGCCCAATATCAAGGCTCTGAGGGATTTGTTATTGCTCTTTCATAATTATATGTTTAAACTTTAATACGTGTTTGCATCATATTCCACGCTCGCTAGGTATTATAACTGTTTTGGACGAGATTATTTTATAAATAGAATGGAGGTAGATAATTTCCTCTAAATAAAAGTATGGCTTCTGTAATAATGTCTTGTTAGCACCTGTGTTGTTGAAATTGCTAATCAAAATTATCAAAATTCAAGGCGATGTATCAATTTCTTTCTTCGAATTATATTCCAAATTCAAATACAAGCAACCTCATTCGTTCCTTGAATAACTGACCGTTCGCGAACCTATCCAAATTGGTATCTATCACGTGATGTGATTGTATTTGATTACCGTTAAAATTAAGTTTTCTTCTTTCATAAACAAAAAAACAACAAGAACTACAAGAATATTATATAATTTTATACCTTAAAATCAGTGGCTCACCAACAATTGTACACTCACAGAACTCTCACTTTAAGTATTGTATAACACACAAGGGGATACGTATGTAGGTATATAGGTTCAACAAATCAATAGCCAGTAAGAAAGTGAAAATACAACTTGATTACAAATAGCAGTCAGATTACAGTATATGTATTAACGACTGTAGGACATCATGAAAACTTAAAACACCGTATTATATAAAGGAGATTTTTCTAGAAAAATATATTTAATATTGACTCGTATACTACACATACGTATTGTTATGCTATAGAAATAGATCGATCTCTTTTAGGCTTTATCAAAGAACATACAACCGGTTTATGGTAAGCTATCGAATCTTATCAAAACGGCAGCAGCGCCTCTTGTAAAGTATTGGAAACTAATTATTTATATGAATTTTCTAGTTGAACGCAAGTACGATTGAAAAGTCTCGATTCTTTTGAAACTTTGTTACTGTGGGTGGTGGGTCTTCTGTGGTCAGGAGTTGTGGGCTTCTTAGGTCCACGACTGGCTGTGGTGCTAGTCGCATTAGGTGGTGTCACGGGCGGTAGCATAGCTGTGATGATGCTACATCCTCGTGCCTTTTCAGAATGTCTAAGACCACACTTAAGACATGAGGCTTGCGGCGTGTCTGGGTGGTTTTGCTATGGGAGCATGGAAAGGGTGTGCCGAAGCAACCTGGACCAACACGTCACTTCCAAAGCACGGAGGAGCTGGAGATAATAAATTTGAATATGATTGACCCATCCAGGGACTCAACTATGGCGAAAGTTGCTCTGTTCTCGTTATCAAATGTAGATCTTTCATTACACTATTAAAATTGATTTGATCAAATTTGAGACGGCCCGAGTAAAGATTTTACGAAATTGAAATGTAAACCAATATAATTGTTTTTCCCTTGTTTTATTTCTTTTACAACTTTCTGCGGGGTACAGATTGGAATGTGTTAGTGAAGCTAGATTGGAAACCATATTAGTATTTTGTTTTTATGATCTACGAATCAGTTAAGGTAAAAAAATAAATAAAAAATGGTCCGGGAAGAGGAAAGAAATTTTATGTTATTGGATCATTATATTTTTAATTTAATTATAATTAATTAAATATAAAAGTCTACTGGTATTGCTTTTTTGAATTATTTTGATTGCCGGCATTAATCTTGGGAATATTATATGATTACCTACTAATCTAATGTAGGTATTTATTTTCAGATATCAAGATAATTTGGCTTATACATAATTTA
Source organism: Acentria ephemerella (assembly GCA_943193645.1). NCBI lineage: Eukaryota > Metazoa > Arthropoda > Insecta > Lepidoptera > Crambidae > Acentria > Acentria ephemerella. Next base: position 3,261,492 of record OW971887.1, read on the forward strand.
TATTAAGATATTCTCAGTATAATAATAGAACAGAACTATGCTATATTATTAAGATTTATTGCTTTAGTGGATTAAAAATAATAATACATACGTCATAGAAGTTTCATAAATATCGTAAATAAAAATAAAAATTTTAAAGTGCAGAAACAGACGGATCAGTTATAAAAGAACTCTTTATGTTTTGGATCAATGAACAGAACGACCAAAACAATATAACATGATGACGTCTTGAAAAGACCTCTACACAAAGACAATGAGCCTGTTTTGTATGAAACAGACTCGTTAGTTTCACAACCTGTGCTTCAAGTGTATGCCGATAGCGGACAACGACATGTCCTTATCGTGCATTGTCATGGATGACAGCCCTTAGTGTATACAGTATTATATTGAACTACGTAATTTCAAATTGTTGAATTTCTCATTTACTTATACCTTATTTGAATTTATTAACATATAGAGTTGATGAAAAATAGGCAACTATATCTTTGTTTCACCTCTATACATTTAGTCAGATCAGCTGAGAAATATCCACTACTGAACATAGTCTCCCAAAGGATCGGCAAATCAATCCGTCTGCTGTATGTATCCAGCGGCTTCCCGCGACCTTTGGTTTATTTGCAAATTATAATGTCTACCTAGTTTTGGGCGCATTGTTGGTTTATGGTAGATAAGTAGGACAAACACTTCACCATAGCCGTGGCCTTGATGAAATTACGATGGCTATCGACCGGTTTCCGAGTTGAGATTTGAAACAAAGCACGTCTACTAACACTATACTGTAAATGACAATTTGTTTGAAATATATTCAATGAGTTAGACGTGTATCTGCAAATTCTCAATTCACAGACCATCATTTCTCCTTTACTCCATTTTAATTTTACAACAAACATGTAACAGCTTCAATGCAGTACTCTTAAATAAAAATTAATTCGTCAATTCTTTTCGTAGTCAATTTTTTTATTATAATTATATTTAAGGGGTAGCTCTTTTGCCTGATAGTGATGATAAGGTAGATTTAAGGTAAGGTCTATGAAAGATACTTCAGATGGTAACTTGTTATTGTTGCTTCTTTCTTTGGCACAATTATTCACACAACATGGGTTCCTTTAAAAGAAGTGTCAAAAGACACTTTTTGGGACAGCAAGTTCAGGTTGGCCAGTGAAATATATTGCATACTCCACTAGCTTTCTTGGCATATGGACTCCTACTGCTTATCATTAGGAAGTAACGAGTCATGTGCTGTGCTTCTACAGTCGTGTAGAAGTGAAGAAGGATTTGGGAACTGTCAATATTAACTTCAGAATACTACAATGCTGTCAACATTATTGATATGGCAGGAGACTTACGTAAGATAAAGGTTTTATTATATTTGATTATAATAATATTAAATTTATTAAAAATCGTCTTCAAGAAGAGCACTTGGAGATTTATTATAGTTATTTTAAAAGGGAGTGTATGAATCGAGTTCAGATCTATTCTAAAGTGACAGACCAATATTACCCAGTACATACCTACCAAACTGTAGTTACCCACATGCAAATTGCATATAACCAACTAATACAATGGTAACTATCAAACCTAAAAACCTACCTAAAAAGCAACCAACCTCCATGAGTAATCAGGCAAAGAGGCAGGTCCAGCTATTAAGTAACAACTTGCATCATCAATAAAGGTTGCTCTTCTGACATTAAAAGTTAGTAGCATGAAACAATACAGTCAAATAAATAAACGGCAACAGCGAGAATTATTAAACACTCTCATCTCTTACTGCAAAATTATGTAACGTTGATTTGCATGGGCCTGTTAAAATATACATTGTTAGCACAGTACACCATAGAGGCACAGTGTACGTAAACCTATGGAATTTTTGGATGTTTTTCCGTAGAGACCTGTGTATGTGTATTCTCGTAATTCATAGGTTGAATTCCGTATTTTTGCAAGAAAAGATTGCAAATAAGCGTATGGAATTCAGTTGTCACCGGAGCTGGGTATAGGCCTTCAAGCTAGCCCAATGCGAGTTGTTGGATAAAAACGGTAGTTTAACCTGACTAACTTTACGACTTTACGTGTCTTTCTAAGCTCCGGGTAGCATACAAATACTTCGATGTAGATAGTAAAATGTATGGGAAATTTCAAAATATTTTTTTCAATTTTTTATGTCATCATAGTATTATTATGACTATGATAACATGGGTAGTTTTGGTTTGGTAGGGTATGTACTAAACACCCTGTATACTTCCAATTTTCTTTTCACACAACGTAAAATACATGTTGGTATTCAAAACAATGAGCGGGTAGACAAAACAATGAAAAAAGAGTTGTTTTTAAGAGAGTTTTGTTTCACTATGTTAAATGGTTGGCAGACAAGCATACGGCCTACTTGTTGGTAAGCAGCCCTGTAGGTAATAAACGCTTAGAACACTGACATGACGTGACAACCGGCGCTGCCGGGTTGTCTCCTGTAACCTAGAGATACTACCACAATTTTTACAAATTTGAGCGGTTAGTTTGTTATGTCCTACCTCGACTAAAAAACTGATAAGAAAGTTTATCTAATAAAACATTATATCTCAAAAAGAAGTCACCATTTCCAATGTAATAATAATAATATTGGTGTAACGATAGCCTTAGGTGGTCCCCTACATACCGAAACTCGAGGGTTCGGTTATGTCACTTATATCAAAGGTTCCTTCATCTAACCAATGTCATTGCAAATATGATTTTTTATAGATCCCGTATTTTATCTTTACTGCCTTCTTGGCGAAATCGATAACTGACATATTTTGTTAAGTATACAAAAAATACAGAAACTATCGGAACCATTTAATTTTATCTCGTTTATATATGTTGTCAAAATAAGGATTTAGACCTGTGTTATCACGATAAAAATGTTCCTGTCAAATGATTTCTCTTAGTTCCAGTAATTATTGCGCAGAGTTTACTCATTGATCGAACTATGTTTGTAGGAAAACACTTCCAGAAAATTATACTAAAATATTTATATATTTTTAATATTTGACTGTCTATAAAAATCATCCAAAAATTAGTCCCAAAATATTAGAATTATGTGGACAAGTTACCGGTTGTTTGCTTTGATATTTTTATACATAATTAATCAATTCTAATGATTGTAAAAAGAGAGCCATAAACTGTTGTCTGTATTTTATTTTATGTATGTATCAGAGTTGTTCTACCATTCACCTGTTTACCGTGTTGCTTCCGCGTCATATCTGTTAACTCATTCATGATTCTCCTCGGAATACCCTGGTTTGAATTATCCCTTTACAGCAAATTTTATGGCTGCCTTTGGTGTTACAAAGTTTTGTTAAGGTAAGAAGTTTGTATTTCTAAAATCTTTTTGTTTGAAGACAAAACTTTTTCTTTGTTTTTTTTAATATGGTCAGAGAAGGTTGCATAGCAAGTCTCCCTCGTAGATAGAGGTTACATTTGTCCTTGGATTATTTTGATATAATAAGATATAGGAAAGAAATACTCGCTCGACAAAACATTTTGATTGACCAGCCATGGCGAAAATTGATTGGTTTTCATAATCAAAACCAAAGCGCTAGAAACAACTGCGTCAACGAACTAAAATACGATATAATATCACCGATCTTACACTCACCAAATAATCTGCACCAAAGTAAGCTTCAGTAATAGCTTCACTATGATAAGCATATGAGAGCTTCTGTTAAAACTCCAAACGCTTATCTATAAAGTGCACACATCCGTCGGAACCGTCGGATATCGTTCCGTTTCACAATGTAAGCTACATTCCTTGCCATTCTAGAGGAGTTGAATTACTGTGATATGTCATGGTCGGGTGATGTTTGGCTGTGCATTGGATTGAAACTTATGAACTAGGTAATGTCAAATTGTAATGTCATCCGAATGTGATGTTATTTAAAAAATTTTTTGTAATAGATTCCAAATTTTTTTTACTTAGATACTGTACCTACTAAATCATACAAGTCGAATTAGATGATATAATGATTCTAATTATCAATTTAGTACCTTATTCAATAGATAGAACGTTATGAAATCAATATTTACATTTTTATAAAGTTAATATTAACCGAGATTTAAATACTATTAGTTTGGCGGTATTGTAATTTATTATAATATTTTTATCTCATTTTTTTAAAAACGTCGATCATTACTAATTTTAATTTTTTTAATTGTTTAATTTATCGTATATTTAGTTATTCTTTATGGATACTAATAATAAATGGTGATACTTTATAACCGGCATTATTAGAACGTTAATTTAATTTGTAAATAATTAAAAGTATTTATAATAACTTCAAAACAAAACTTCAAATCCTTGCAGATTTCGGTATTATGTAACTTAATTCCATTGAATTTCTTCACGAGCTTTCGAGGTAGGACACTATTTTATTTAAACGTGCTTGTTCTCTTCCGTCGCTCTCATGAATTGCATAAACTAATGCAGTAATGGATGCGGTGACATGTGATCAGTAACACCTGCGATCGTTATAATCGTATGTTATGCAAGTGTAAGTTCTAACAAATGCAGTACCGATTGTTGGAATATAGGCCATGTTTGATATCGTATTACCAAAGGAAACTGATGAAACTTAAACTGTTACATCTGGATAAAAAAATGATTTCGTCTATACAGTAGAATTTGAAATTGAGATACTTTAGTTTTAAGACTGAATTGATGACTTAGTATTTTGATCTTACAATATATGTGCGACTGAGGCAGTGAAATATAGGAAAAATGTCAGCAATAATAGTATTACGCTAATAATATTAGTAAGCTAATAGTAATCTTAGTAAATAATATATTATAAACAACAAAATGGGACCCCATATCGTGTAAGTAATTTCTCCAGTATCTCTGTCTTTTGCAACAAAATGACCAAAAAATGATGCGATGACTATTATGATTCGCGTCTAAATAGAAACATCCTTCTTACAATAAAAAAGACAATTGGAATGGTATGCGAAAAATAATTTAATTCATCTCACGCCGATTTACCAATTTTGAATGAGGCATTATAAGAGCCTGATATTGAACTCCCAAATCATATGCCCAATCAAGATCCGGTTCCGCTTTCGAATCGATTCAAATCCTTGATTTATTTGAATGATTGAATGCGAAAACTTTATCTAAGGATAAACTTTGGCAACTGTTTTTCCAATTGAGGGTTTATATTCTGCAAGTGGAGGTTGGTTATTTATATCGGTTCATTATTATGTTAGCATATGTGTAGCATGTTTTGTAGCCAAATAACGCGTGTGTTAAACGGTTAAATGGTTCCAAGAGATCATAGAAAGGGACAGGGTAACTTTCTCATATGAATCAATGGTTTTTACTCGTCAACCTTCTGATGCCTTCTATAGAATTCTGATTGTAGGTTAGTTCCTATAAGGAGGTTGTTCTAGCTATTCCAAGTCTGAGTATTAGTACCTTTTTAGAGGAGTAATCTTTTTAAGGATTTAACCACCACTGGATAATGGGAGAGCGTGTGTGGGGGGCACACCAAGTGCCTCATCAAAGCGGTAACCGGTAACCGGTAACTCTATTGTAGCGGGGTTACCTGAGTTCTGACGAAGCAATTTAAATTTTTTCTAAAATAAAAGTTGTTTTACCTTTTCTAAATTCTCTTTATAGAATTGGAAATTAATAAAATCTTTTCAAAAATCTAATTGGTTCGCATAACTAATACTATCTATTTAAATGTATAATTTGCTCCCATTGAATATTTTAATGGACCTCCTTCGTACTAGATAATAACTTTTTATTATTGCTACAAAAAGCAGTACGCAGGAGTTCGTTAGCCTTTCTAAGTGGTTAAGGCGGGCCTTGAAAAGAAGTTTTTTTAAATGAATAAAGCCTGCAAAAAAGGGCTCAATGAAGAAAGGCTTAAGTTTTTTCAATTTATATTTTTCTAAATTGAAACGGATTATTTTATTCAATCAATCGAAGTTTTTAATTTTTTTTGTATATTAAAAGAAAAGAAATTTCATACAAAAAATCCTTATTGGATTGAAATATCTTACAAAAAATCCTTATTGGATTGACCCCTTAATTTTCTTGTTATCCGCAAATAGTATTGTTAGCAATCGAAGAAAGCTTTTTTAAGAATATTTCACCAAATAGTTGGTAAATTATTTGGTCCTTTCAAAAACAGCCAGCATGTTCTTTTTTATTTAAAACATAATTTAATGATGTCTTTGTCGTAGGAACGTACACCTTCAACTCAGCTACACTTTTAAAGTTTTCTTTAATGTTACGTTAAAGACAATTTACGTGTGCCTGGGGCGACTGCCTTAATGAATGTAAACAGACAGACACACCTCGTCTGAGGCAACGATGTAATAAGTATACTACCACACCCTGAACTTTAGGCTGCCTACTTACATCAGACAAACCGTCCGATTTCTTTTGTAAAAATTGAAAAAAAAAATAGTTGAATACTTTTGTGGCTTATTCTATTAAAAACTGCCTAAATCGATATTCTGCTTGATAAAGAACTTGCACTTGCTAGTAGTTGCTAGGAAGATATAAAATGTTGTACTCTTAAGACTAAGGGTTGATCACCAAAGTCAAACGTTTGCCAGCCCATTTAAAGTTCACTGTTGTGTTGTTTTGTAGTGTAATTCTCAATCTCGTCATCATCTCCACGTCAACAGCACCCATCAGAACTTTTATCGACGCATGTAGCCTTCTTTCCTATACACGGGCTTTTCAAAGAGTCGTTATAAGGCCTCATGAATTGCCGTGGGCGTAAGCTGTTTCGTAATGTTGTTTTTTCTTACCTCATATCAGGCAGTGTGGTATCATTTGACAAAAATAAAAATCTTGGAATTTTTTTCTATCTACTATCACTTAATAATTTATATTCATCTTTTGCTTCATTAGGAATCAGTCATAAAATTCGACAAATTGTTCCGTTTATCAAATTTACAAAATTAGTCATGCATGTGCAAGCAACCTTATATGAAAGTTACCCTTACTATGAAAAATCGATAATTTTTCTTACATGATAATGACATCGAAAATATGATTTCACAAATCATTTAGTATATGCTATATAGCAAACAAATAAAAAATAAAAATCATATAAACTTAAATATATTAATTTTATTTGTGTAACAACATTATCGCATGAAAACCGTACAAAGGGCGGATTAATGCGAGACGGTATTCTCTACCAGTCAACTAATTAAGCCTGAGAGTTGAAGGAGGTGAATCAAAGTTAATCAAATTTAATATATGAGCATAAATACATACTTGTACTAATGTAATTTCAATATATACAATAATAAGCTTAAAACATACTTCCACGTGAGTATCATTTTTTTTATAACTGTTACATTTTTTAATCCCACAAGAGTGGCATACAAATACAATCTACTTGATGGTAGGGCGGTAAACTTTTCACTGATTGTATAATCAAGAAGTAATTTAATGAAGAGGTTCTACGGACAGCAAAGGAGACAAGTCCACCTGCTTCCAACACAACGCTTCGAGGTTCCGATATCTTTTAAACTGTAAAAACACTATAATCGATTTAAAAAAGTCAAGAAACTTGGAAAATATCACTTTCGTGTGAGGAATGGGAAAATTAACTCAAAACAGGATGGTAACTTGTAACAACACGACCTTGTAAACAATCAATAATTAAAATTATAACTATATTTAATTATTTCTTATCGTGTTAATATATAGTAATTAAGTTGTAATTAACTGTTGAAATTTTACGGCATATTATAATTATAATCTTACAAGCACAAATTTTTCAGTTTTAGTATGACTAATGAACGGCTATTTTTATAAAGAAACAATATTTCATAAATGGAGAAGAAGATTTATGGAATCGCTAGTTTCTGTATTTAGGGATTTTACTTTAAAAATGTATATTTAATTTGAGTAAAGGCAAGTATTTTAAATGTAACAGGCACAATATTTCATTAATGTTTCTTTTGTTACAGGTATGCACATTATTTTCAAGTAGAAATATGAAGAATTTAGAAGAATAATATCTTTAAGAAAGTTTTTTTTATTAATTATTTGACTGAATAAGAGTTGATGGTTTGTACTTTTTACATACATTTTTACACATATTTATGAATGAGTGATAAAAACAGTCCAACTAATCTTTATCTATAATTGTAATAAAACATGTACGCGGTCAGGGTTAAGATAAGTCATTAAATCTATCATGGCTTATATTTTATTAAATAATTAAATAAACTCAAAACAACATCACATCTGACATTTTTTTAAAGCTTCTCGTGTGAGCGCTCGGTACGTTCTTTAGATACAAAAAGTTAAGTATGACATATGACCATACGTTTCTCCTATTATAATCATTACGTAATAAGTACCCAAAAAGCCGAAAGAATTCCATGTTATATGAACGGTGCTATTAAAAAAACACAAGCAAGTATCAACAGAGCCAGAGAGTCGTGATCTCTTTTGAATCGGATAAGAATATTATCACATTAGTCACGCCTGTGCTTCAATGTCATGAACCAGATGTTTGGTAAGTACCTACACCCATCAGCAAAAGTAAGACATTCAAAGTCCGAGTATAACCCTTAATGCTTTTGTTAAAAGAGTCCCGAATCACCAAGTGATAGCAGCTTTTGCTATTAACTGTACTTACTTAACGTTGAAATTTGATTATGATAATACTCAGAGATGTTATTAGATCTCTTGTTTCTATTCTATATTTTAGCCCTAAATTGTATATGCAATTAGGACGGCATTGGCGCTTTTTTTGGAAACGAGTAGGAATTTAAGAAAGTAAAATAATATATTTTGAACGTTTTATATCTTATAGTAAAATAAATTGGGCGGTACTCAATCCCACAATAAGATGTCTCTTTTTTATTGTTGAACATATATTTATATCTTCTGATTTTCCTTAATAACAGATAATTATTTAGAAAGACATGTAGGAATTATGTGTAGTATGTGTGTAGAGTGTTGAATAGAATGTAATTTAAAATTTCTTTACGTAAAATTATGTTCCTAAGAGTTAGTTGCGTTTTCGTCATTAACATTAGTAGTTAATGTTTAATAAAATAAAACGGTACATTTAAATTTAAGACAAGATACATCGGATTAATTTTATTCATTACTAAAGTAGAAATACGGTATCTGTATTTATATTAAAATCAAATCATTTATTTATATCAAACCTAATGAGACGAACAAGTCCAGTTCGTGCCGAAGTAATCAACTCTACAATTGTTATTGTTAACTTGTACGTAAAGTTTACGTATACATAAGTTTAGATACTTATATTGTTAGGTGAATGAACTTTTCATCTCTTTGTATGATATAATGGCTAAATCTACCTACCTTTTCTAATAACAAACTTGTTCAAATACTTTGCCCGCGTATGTTTGGGAAAAAGAAAACCTGATAGATTATCTATTGTCGAGATACAATTGAAAATATATATTGAAAAGGTCTCCACAATATGAGTTACTGCTCTAATAATCTCCATAGGTATTATGTAACATTATCTAAAAGGTTATTGACAACGACAATTTCAAGTAATATTTATTGATAGCGCTATCGTTTATCGTACATGATCAAATGACTGATAAAACAGCACTTTAGCTTGTACCTATACGATTTAAAGAAGCATAGATAAATTTATATAAATATTCAATTAATGAATTCACACAATTTGACCACATTCTGGGTGTTGGCAATGTGAGATGAGCTAAAATATAAATATATTATTGATGCGAATTCTGTACAATTACTATTTCTCGTTAAGTCGATGACGTTGATTTTTTCAACTTGATGGCATATTTATATATGACGTTCGCCAGTTCATATTCAGCCATAAGTATCTTCTATGAGGATTTTTCTGAGCCCTGAATAGCCTATTACCCCACAGGGGTCGAATATAAAAAGAATACTACTACTTCTCGTCCATGATATTGTACTGGATGTTACAAATGTTTTTATTTTATTCTGTGCATTGTCTATGATTATAAAAACATACTTAAAAAAACATATAAGCAAGATTTTTCATTAAACAAAATGTTTGTAAACAAAATGTACTTCACTAAATATAATGATGTGTCTTTTGGTACTAAAGGGAGCAGAAGCTATATTTTCAATGTTGCTATGAATTTTGTCTTACTCGCGAATGTTAAATCAGTTAAAATAATTTAATTATGAGGAACTTGCAAATACTTTCAAGCATATCAAAATTACTGATAGATTTTCCTAGCGGTGATAGATTTTCGAGGGAAATCAGCGGCTTTCCCGGATGACGATAGATGGCGTTAAAACAAACGATCTATTTATCAACCTAAATATAAGTCAAGACAATAACCTTTTGTTTTTCTTAACCATACGTCAAATAAAATAATATTTAATTCGCATTTAAAATTTTTAAACATTTTGAATCTTTGAATCACCACCGTCGAAACAGAACAACCGTAGATTTTGTAATAAATCTTGGAAATATTATAGATACACTTCGTTTCTAAATTCAAAAATTCTTTTTAAATGTTCAGAATATATAAATATGGGTAAATAAAAAAAAACATATAATAATTGTCTAATAAAAATATAAATTACGTTTACTTTAATGGTATGTAAAGTTGTAGCTTGAGGAGAAGCTTATTTGTTTTGTAACGATTTTTTACCGCCTTTGAAATACCATAAATATAAGTACTTGTCACATGGCGTAACCTTTGCGTAACTTGCCGTATTTGGTAATACAGGAACCCTGTTGTCGTTGTTGACTTAATGATGATTGAAGTGATGATTTAATATTGAATACTTATTCTTTTTTAAATTCAAAGGGTTAAAATAATTTATTTTATATTAAATAATAGTAATAATAGATAAATTGCTAAAAGGAAAGTTTTTACATACTAAACATCCCCTCACATTAACATTTACATGCTTAAAAAGCATCAATTCTCAATACCTGTCGAATATCACGGAAATTGATATAATCATCATGATTGTTATAATAATGATGATTATAAACACTACAGTAAGTATTTGCTTCGTTGCAATTTAACCCACCCAGTCTTTCTTACTTTGTTTCTGTTTTAATTTATGATTTCTAAATTGTTTTCTATGTTTTCTAAATACTGAGAACTTTATTATTGAGTTACTTTTGTTCTTCTATGACATAATACACCGTTCTAGTAGTTTCGCATCCGGTGACAAACGGTGTACCTTAAGAGCAAACCCATGTTTTCCTGAGCATTGCACATATCCGACTTCTAACCTTGACTACGTCACACGAAAAAAGTAAGGGAACTGAAGCTATTTTTAGTTTTTTAAGATAGTTCTTCCTACTTTGAAGAAACACATGATCCATAACATTACTTTGGCCTAATAAGGTTTGGCGAATGAACGCGGTAACTGCCGGGACCAACAGCTTAACGGGTCTTCTGAAGCACGACGAAGATAAAGATAACAAATTCGATTAACCCGTCCAAGTACAAACCATAGCGAAAGTGTCTTTGTTTTCAATATCGAAACCAGAGCGATTGAATACGCACTACACCAACAAATCTTCAAGATATATTAATGGCCTCTTTGCTGAGGCAATTTTCAGACCTCTTTGTACTGCTGAAGATTATTTTTAATTAACCTTTTTTTATTATTTATAGTATTACATATATAAACATACCACTTCCTCATATATTCCCTAGTGGGAAGGCCGATGAAATGCATCTTTATCGAAAGTAATACCTAACATCCCGTTTGTAATATACATCTGCTGAGTATTAAGAAAGCTCGCCGCACCATAACGTACTAGAATGTACCTACGCCTATCTAACTATAATCTGAATGTCCAAGGTTGATTCGCATTGAGATCGATCGCCACTTACATAAACTATGTTAATCAGGCCCTAGCTCTATCTATGTTAAAGAACTTCCAGTCTTCGATGACGGTCAATGCGATTTACTTGTTCTTGAGATTTGCATTGTGCTTGCAGACATTGTCATTATTCGGATTTAGTCTGCATAAACTTCAGTTCCACTCAAACAAGAAAGATAAAGAATACCATCACCTTATTTCACTCTTAAAATAAAGTAAATTAACAACTTACGTTCCAATGCTGAGCACAGGGTTAGGACCTGTCTATACATGAAAGAATCATATCAAGAAATTAACCACCAAAATCCACTATGTAAGCTTACTTTAATCGGAGATTTTATCAATATTTATTTTATTTTATATGAAAACAAAATAATTATTACACTTAAAATTACAATATAAAATTTATACATGATTCAGTAAAGTTTTACACTTATAAAATTCAGATATATCCGGTAAAATTTTTGCTGAAACTATAAACATTCCGAAAGTTTGTATAATAAAGATAATTTACAACAAAATAGATGAACATTAAAGTATATTTATGATTCGTAAACTTTCGCGCAGCGCCAAAGTAATCTGGAATGTAATTTAAGTAACTCATGAATAAAAAATGAGCACAGTGAAATACATAAAGTAGCTCAATTAATTTTTTTACAACGCATATATGCGCTATTTGATCATGCCGTTAAACTAATTTTATAGCATACTATCATTGGTAGACAATGTTAGTTAAGTCGCAGACACATCAGTACGTATTTCACAAAATTAAAACGTATACATTTATCTCCTTACAATTTTACTTCAAAGCTACAGAAGATACAGAATTAGTAGAACCCTAAATTAGTTTGTGACTTTTGCTTGAAATATGTTAAAACCCTTTACTACAAGCGACGAAGGCATCCTGAATGAAGCATTTAAACTCCTAAGATCTCCTAAGATTTGGATAATTATCTTACAAACTACGCAGTTTCTTAGTTCACTGCAAATAGTCAGTAAATTCTATTGAACATTGAAGTTGTATTTGTTGACCCATACTTGCCTATTGTCAACACATACTTGCCTATTGTCAACAACATACTTACTTGAGAGTTCTTTATTTAAAATAAATTGTTCGATTGACTGGTTGATTTTGATTTTTATGGTAATATACCGGTTACGGCTGGAATGGTGGATGTGGCTTGGGCCTTTCAGTATATACAAAATACTTTGAGGCTTGGGCCGTATGTCTTCGCAGATGACTCCCCGTTTACTATTGGCGAAATTGAGTCATTTGCAGTGCCTATTATTTAATAAAATCTAATGGCATAAATGGGGATCAATATTTTATGTCATTTGTAAATATTACCTGACTATATTTCTACTTCTCTTGTAGTCAATGGAAAATTGTCACTACATTCGCTTGATTTGTTCGCAAATATTGTTCCATATTCAAGCCTTTGCGCCAGTGGTAAGGTTTGAAGAGTCTGAAGTATAAATACGGACCCGTTAAGCTCCAACTTGAGTAATGACCCTCCACTTGAGTTCAAGAAGTTTAACAGATTTAATTTATGTTCTATCTGTATTGAAGAAGTTCTAATTGAAATTACTTGTTAATTTTAACAGTATTCTGTCTTGTGAAGTTGAATGTCACCGAGTACTCTAATTTCCTTCATTAAAACAAATTCATTTTAAGATTTCTTTCTGCAGCGATTTTTTAAAAATTTATTTATCTAATTACAAACTGAACCTTTTATGCATTGCTGTAAGTTTTTGCCCGAAAAATCCATTATTATTTTAAGAAAACCTTATGTACGCAAATATAGTTTATATTTCTGTGAAAATAAAGTTTCAATTATAATTATACGCTTGACGTAAAGAAAATTACAAGCACAACAACAAAGCCAAATGAATACCCCTCGGAATGTAGATAGAATGTTACATGCTCGCTGATGATATGAAAATACGCAGAGAAACTCGTTCAAGTTTCATCGCATTAGCTTCAATTATTTTTAAAAGCGTAAGTATAATATTGCTTCATAATGATACTGCATTCAATAGTGCTAATGACATCGTCATTACGCATCATGAGACAAATTATGGCTAAAATGGAAATTTCCAATTATTATTTTTTAAATTAATTGATCCACCAGTGATGTTGTGTGTAAAGGATGTCTCAACAGCATTACTTAATACACCATGTATTTATAATTTATGTGAAATGTTTATATTACAATCCACCTGCCGTTCATTGCAAATAGAAAAGTAATTAAGGAGAGGACAAAAGTCATATTTGCTGCTCATCTATGACATCCAAACAGATGAGAAGCTCACAGGCATGCTTAATTAATTTGCCGGCTAATTGCTGTAAATTTGACTTTAAAAAGGAGAAAACAAATATATAATATTTTTAATAAACCTAATCCTTTTCTCTGGATGCAAACACGTTAATTTCTACGATCCTATTATATCAATACCAACTCGAAATATATCTAAAGTTTTGCCAACAACTTCGTTACGAAATCAAGAAAAAGCTTACAAGACAACGTCCGAATCTAGTTCAAATATATTTGTGTATATACCTTTAACGGGTAAAGGAGGCTATTCCGTGTCGCCCGCATTCACGTCACGTTTGTGACGCCGATCGAGAATGTTATAAACACACTGATAGTCTACGGCTTGTCGCACTCAGTGGCAGATATGGCCATTGTTGTTAAACGATATAAGGAGAATAACTTTGCTCTATTGAATCAGACGTTGAACACATATTCTTCAGACAAGATTAGAATATCCTTGATGGTTTGACGACTTTATATAATATTGGTATGATAGCAAAAAATAGAAAGGATATAATACAAATAAAGCAATACCTTTGTACAAATATCTGAAAATCTAGTGTGTCCTTTTAATTGTCTTTGTGTGTACATAAATTGTTAAATAAATAAATAAAAATAATAATGTGATAAAAACAAAAACGCTTCTACTGCTGAGCTGATATTAGCCTCAACTAATATAACCTAATTGTAATTGTATAAAATTGCAATATGAAAGAAATAATGATTATCTTCTGTATTTACTTAAATTATTGGTTTGCATTATGAGAACCACCTGTCCTCGACTACTAAAACGTGCACTTTTAAAGCAACCTGACATGAATATTGTTTAGCTTGACATAATGCCGAAGTTTGTGCGTGACTTACTCCCAAAGCGGAAATTCCGGACAGTTCTATAATCCAAGAAGGTTTAGAAGTTTACCAATTCCTCACTGTGACCAAGTTTGTTATTCGGAAAAGAAATTTTTCACAAAGATTGTACTGCAGCTTCACAATTAAAAAAAATACATTTTCAGTTGTAAACTAAGAAACCTTATTATCAATGGCTTGTATGTAGGTTATAGTTAAACGACATTACGTGAATCAATTTAGTCCATAACACTATGAAGGTTCCAAGTAGTTCTTTGTGTCAGAGGCACTGCTCACGATCCAATTGAACTACATATTGTCATGGTTGCTGAAGATCACGTGCTGAATAAATAAATGGTTAAAAGGTGTTAACAATTCAATAGGCAATGGTAAACTTTTGAGGATAACGATACTGTGAGTTGCTTAAATTGTGAAAACATGAATGTGAATTTGTAAGATAAATTTTAAATATCAATCAAATTTTATGCTCAGCAAACAAATATTACTGAGTTTCCGAGAAGTATAATGATTCAAAATATACCGAACAATAAAATATAACTCAATAATAGAGCAAAACCCCAAGTCGTCATATTATAAGGTACACAATGTCTGAATTTCCTTCCGTTTCTTAACGTCAACTCTGCATGATATTAGGATGTGACCTACATACTCATATAGCAGATCTTCTCTGACTGTGTGTAACTGACCCTGCTTCTTAGATACGCTGAAACTACGTGATGCGTTTGCAAATGTTCTTACAGCCATTTCGTTCGAGAATCCGTGATCAGATCTCTTTGTGTATCTTAGACCCTTCGTTACAAGTTCTCGGGAGTTCAAAATAGGGCCCGTTTCGTGATTTTGTTTCTCTTTTGGAGGTATGAAAGGGATGCGGGATGCAATATCAAGTTTGATGGCTTAACTTAGTTTTTGTATATTTTTGGGGGTTGTAAGATATTGTCCGGAAGGTTTGGGTTTGTATAGCGAATTGGGATAATTTTGTTTACGTTTCTTTCTTTTAGGCTACACCGGCTGATTCAGTTTCACTTCACAATTAGGTTGAAATTTTTACAATCTCTTTTGCTACGAGCTTTGAATTAAACTCTTATAAAGGTATTGTCTTGTATGGTATTATTGACCTTAATATGTGTAACTTTAGAACTTTCTGGTATAATATTGAATCTGAAGATGATTGCATGTATTGCTACTGCTATGGTTATTATATCTTCACGCAGAATCCCAAAAAATAATTCCCGTTGCTCACATAGCAACGAATAGAAAAATAAATATGAGACTAGACAAAACCTTGAACGTGACCGGAGGATATTGGTCCATAGCTTTATTGGTTTCTGTTAGCGGTGTATGCCAAACATGCGACATCTCATAAATTTTATGGAATCTGCTGATAGAAATATATCTATATACAGGAATATGCTTATCATTATTCTGAGTCTATCTTACGTTGATTTCAAAACGTGATTGTAAAATTTTCATATGATATTGGTTGTTTGTTACAAACGTTTTCATCTGAAAGAAGTTTTCGTCTGTTCACATTAAATTATAATATATTTAATTAAGCACTAGTAATAGTAGTTCAATGTGTTATCAAGCCATTTTTATACATTGGTCGTCTTGTGTGTTGTCAATCGGGTGTCGTGGAGTTGTCTGAGGAATTAGTAGAATATTATATGAGATAATTAAAAGGAGTTGTTCATTATGTGTAAATTTATAACACATTATGTTGATTCCAAGCGTGGGTAGAATAATGTTGTATATGTAAGTATGTCAGAAGTGAATATGGGTAAATGTATATTATGTGTGTGTTAGGGTTTGGTATTATTTGGAAATTACTTTTCTACTATTTATATGCGAGTAAGACTCTTACTAATTCTATGTTTTAAGATATATATTTATAGGTTCTTACAATATACCGCAGAGAAAAATCTCTGGCCTACGAGCGTCAACTTGGCCTAGAGCGGCAGTTTAAATTGCGATATTTTGGCACAAAACTCCCATTGATCCAGTTACATTGGCATACTCCCGATAGTTGTTTAAACGGAACGCGTATTCAATTGGTATGTTATAGAACAATCACTATTCTGCCATTTCGCTCATAAATGTTTTGAAAATGTGTTATTAATATAATATTTATTGTCTAATAGACGCCTGTCAAAAGTAAGAAATAAATTCATGTCAATTTTTTCTGATGAATCCTTTTACGGTTTTCTATGATGGACAAAAATACTATCTTTTTTATAAAATAAGTAAACCACTTAATTATTCTTACAACTAGTGTGTTTAGTGAAAACCTTTTACATTTGAATATTTCAAAAAAAAAAAATTTTTCAGGTTATATAACCTTACACTTATGTAATCTTCATAGGTCTACATTATATAAACTGTATGAAATTTTGCAATAATATCAAGAAGTAGTATAAAAATTAACTAAGCTTTATTGAGCCACAAATTTTGCGGTCGAAATGGAATCTTTTCTTAAATATTACAAATGATTCCAGTTCTATTGAGATTTAATTATATTACTCACCGCTTGACGACACTTCTAAAAAACATGAGTTTACAACGATTCTTTGCTTCTAAAATCGGCGACCAATCGATACAGAAACCGGGAATTTCAGTCGCTATCCTTACCGTCAATTATTTTACTATCTTCAGAGAGCATCTTGTTACGATTGTTTACAATGAACTGAAGCGACGCAATCTTCTGAAATAGCTTATCCCATCCTACAAACTAACGATAACAAACAAATCCCTATTCTAAGGTTTGTACATTCACGTGCGATATGATGTATCTATCGACACCTTGTGTGCCTAATTAATGTCTTTGCAATAAGTGTCACTGACAACAGAGATAAGCTGTTGTTTGTTATTCATTTAATAAAATTGACGAATAATCGCAAGACGTTACACGCAAAGAGGTGGTTACAAAATTAATAACTTTTTAATTTATACGTTTACATATGCATGTAAACGCTTGATGTATATGCATAGTTGTGTTACGTATAATATGGGTAAATTAATAGTATAAGTGGTTTTAACGAATTGTTTGATGTTAATTTTTGAAAATTTACACCACTTAATTTAGAAATCATACGAAAGAAATATACTTAACAAAACTTATTTCAGTTTGATCAGTTATATATTTTGAGTAATTGTGAAAATACCTAATTTGTTACCTGAAGTCAACACCTTAGGTTCTTAAAGAAAACATACACAATGCTAGAAGGTATGTTTTGAGATGGTTTAATTTGATTTTAGACGTGTTTAACGCTTTTCGCATCAGCTCTGCTTCAACAGCTAGAATCCAATGACTTATGCAAGTCATAAATATCGTTTGCCGCACAGATTATTTCGGATTACCAGACAAGCGCTCCTTATGCACGAAAGGCCTTAGAAGCAAAGATTTAGATGAGAAAAAATGTAAGCCTATTCAATGGGAATTGATTTTTTTGCTTTTAATACTTAGAGCATCGTGAAATATTAATTTTCTTGTGATCAAAATAGGTCAGTCAGATTTTAAGGTAATGTCAAAGTCAAAATATTAAGTTCTTTTAAATCGTTATAACAGGGTATATGTATGAGAAGAAATAAATAAATGTAAGTACAAGTAATAGTGATAACTTTAAGTGGGTATTAACCGGGTATTTACAAATTGTTCCAGTTATAGAAATTAATTATGTACTAAATAAATTGGAACAGCAAGTTTATTTCTATATCTAGTATTTAAGCAATGAGAATCACTACGTTTTGAAAAGGTTTGTAAATATTTGTGGACATACAAAATATTATCATATATATATTGAGAAGCTACAGTCAATATAATAATTTCTTTAAATAAATCCCTGAGTGATTCACGTGGCTTGAGTCCGTAAATGGCACGCACAGCCTTTTTTTGTAAAATATAAATATCTTCAATGTCAGCAGTCGTGCCCCACATTGTCAAGCCATATGATATAACACTGTAGAAATAGCTAAAGTATACAAGTCTTGCTGTTTCAACATCACATAAACACCTGATTTTCTTAAAAGCGCAAGCAGTTGAACTTAGACTTCCAGAGACGGATGAAATATGAGGATACCATTGAAGTTGTACATTCAAGTTTTCTTCATTGATGTTAATATATGTATCATAATAACATGCCTTACATGTTAAGTTTTAAGTTGAAATTTAAGAATTTATATCATAACTTTAATGTCAGTCAGTCGTAAATCAAGTGTTAAGTTTTTCTAAACATTACCTTATAAAAAATTAATTGTAATAGGCTATTGTCAAAGCGTTAACATTGAGTATCGACGTCAGATCACTGTGTTGTTCGGTAATTTAAGAAAACAATGGTCATTTCGTTAACTATAAAAAATATAACTCCCAATTTACCAGTGTAACTACCATGATATAAAAAACCTAATATATATTAATATTATATTTATATTAATATTATATTTATATTAATATTATATTTATATTAATATTATATTAATATTATATTAATATTAATATTAATTTTATATCAATAGTCATTTGCAGGATAAAGTATACGAAACATTGTTTTGTAGATCGACCTTACTTACTGCTGTTACTCTCTTTTTTATGATATAAGAAACTAAATCATGATTAACACTATCATATCAGGCGAGAGATGACCACAGCTGGGCATAGGCCTCCCCTAGGATCTTCGAACCGATCCATCCTACGCTGCCCACAGCCAACTGCTTTCTGCGATCTTAATCAGATCGTCGGTACACTTCTTGGGACGCCTACCAGTGCTTCGTCACCCAGTACGCAGACGCTAGTTAAGAACCTTTCCACCCCATCAGCTGTCAGTATTCCTTGCAATTTTCCCTGCCCACTGTCATTCAAGGCTCGCAATACTTAGGTCTACGTTGGTTACCTTAGTTTTCTTGCGAAACCTAATCAAAACAATCTGTCGTCTATTATGTAATATTGCGTATTTGATGAAAAAATAGTGTGGTTCTATAACAAAAAGGACCGTAACTTCTTGATTTATATGGAATATTAATCAAAAGGAGACGTTATACTGGCATCACTAAGCCATAAGTTTACAAAGAAATACCCCCATAAGACATGGCGGTACGGGTTTTAGTTCCCCATGCCTTCCCTTTAGTATGGATACCTGGAACAAAAAAGATAGGAAACAATCTAAATCAAAATGTCTGTGATACCACACACACACTTACATTTTATTACGGCCGGGTCGTCTTGTTCAATATCTAAAGGTATAATTTTACTAAGCGGAAACATACTTTTTAATGCAAATTTATTCGACGCACCTACATTTATAGGCAATAAACAGTTATGCGGATTGGCCTTAACCCAGATATTGAATTTTGGCCTTAAAGTGCTTTATGTAGAAGGCATACAAAGTTGGTCAAAATTATGAACCGGTTCGACTTGTTAATTTACGTTTACGCACAAAATTCTACAAAGTACGTCTTATTTACTAGTATTGTTAATTAGTTCTTAAACAATTAAGCGACATGAGAGTATCAAACTATTTATACCTTAATATAAAAGTATATATTTACTTAATACCATAGTGCAATGTAAAAGATTTTTGCAAATGACTCGACACAACCTGATGATAAGCAGTAGAGGAGTCCATATGTACTTCTCTAGCCATCCTCACCTTGCCGGCCCAAAAAGTGCTTTTTCACGCTTTTTTTAAAGGAATGTTGTATGAAGGAGGGAATACGTGTAAGGAATTCCACTCTCTAGCTGTGCGACAAAGAAAGGAGTCACAAAATCACTTAGTGCGCAAAGTAGACATGGCTACAGTGAAGAAGTGACTCCGTAGACCAGCACGCGTACTCCTGAGTAGGAAAAGGGAGGGATTTACTTATTATAAATTATTATAGCCGTGGTTAAAAGTTGTATTAAATAAAATAGGCTACTCACCTCTTATGTAAGCACCTTAACCCGTGCACAGCTAATGTGAATATTTCAATAAAATTTGTTAACAAATATTATGTAGTAACTGCAATCGGCGCAAAGTTGAACGGCAGTTCATGAACAACTGTTCTTTTACAAGAAGGTTTTACATCATATTATGTAGTAACTACAACCGGCACAAAGTTGAACAGGTTCCAGAACAAGTGATGTTTGACAAGAAGGACATAATTTTTTTTATAAAGGATACGGAAAAAAATATTGAAATTGACAGAATGTTGGAAAAATAATATTGCTAAGTATCTTTTTGTTATTTTCCAAATCCTCAAGCAAAAGTACATTTATCAAAATTTACTTATAATAGAAATTCAAATGTACATGTACATTCCTTACTGTGTTCCAATATATATATATTTTATGCGTTGTAATTCAATGATTCTGAGCTCCCTTCTTAAATTTTTTGAACATATGGCCTGTAATTCGACTGAAGTGGGAATCGTATTCATATAATAATATTTTTTAAATATAATTATTAATAAAATATACAGAAGAACACAAAAAATATACAGAAGGAAAAACATTCATTGTACAAATTGTCGGCCGTCTTGCTTAACCAATCTCGTTTAAAATCTCGTCTTATGATTAAGCAAGAAGAGTCTTAAACTGGGTGCGAAAATAATACAAAATAAAGTATTTTATACATACTACGTCATAGACAAAACAGATAGAAGACTTATGGTGGTACGAAAATTAAATGACTCGAACCCGAGTTATACATATATTTGATTAACACAATTATAATAGAAAACTCATCCAATCATAAATAATCTCAAACTCTTTGGACATTGTTTGGCATTCCTTTTTGTCTTCCCAACTCATGTTTCAGAATACAACAAATAGACGTCAATAACAGCCTTGAGGAAAATCAATGCTCTGAAAATAAGAACTGTTTGAGACATTGTCGATCACTCAAAATGGCTGCGTGTACGTGTGTTTACAAACTGGCCCCACGCTGTGAACGGTTTGACAGCTGTAATTGGATGATGCTCTCTGAAGGGCGGCTCTAACTATCTGCATCCGACGCGAATACTGAAATAATAATGATAAAGACTTTAACGTATTAAATAAGTTTGTTAAAAATACCACAACAAATAACTCGACGTTGCCTAATGTTAGTTCTCGTATGACCGGCACACTTGCCCCCTTAATTGAAGTAGTTTCAATATATTAAATCATTTATGTAATTATATAGTAAATATTATATATATACCAATATATATATTGTATATGTAACTTTCTATCTCGTCGTATTGTTGCCCCGTTTTTACTTATTTATTTATTTACTCTCACTTTAAGGTGCCTGGAAATGATTTCTAATTAGCAATAGGGCCTCCTATTGTATGAATAAGTTTTCTTGTAGTGTTGTTGCACTTATTATAATGTGTCTCACGTGCCCTATAATTACAATACAATGCCTAAATAAGCCCTGCATACTACCCTGCAAATCACCATGCATATATTCCTGTATACACTCAGCATACATCCTTGCATACACTCAGTATATAATGTCTTGGTTTCAACTACGAAAACCAAGTTACTTTCTTTATGGTTGGTCCCGGACTAATTAAACATTTCTCATCACGTAATTACTCCTACATTCTTCGCAAGACACTAATTGTGACAGCGGATTTACAAATAAATTGTTAAACTTATTAAAATTCAATATTATACTTATTCTAAGATACTTAACGATTAAATTTGAATTGGATGATATCTCGAATAATCATGCCTATAAATCATATTATACTATCTATTAATTCTCCTCAGTCATAGTGACATAGTGCTCAGAGGGCCGAACGATTGGCCATGACGCTTGCGATAAAAAATCACAAAAGTTTTTTATTC
This sequence comes from Acentria ephemerella, assembly GCA_943193645.1. Classification (NCBI taxonomy): domain Eukaryota; kingdom Metazoa; phylum Arthropoda; class Insecta; order Lepidoptera; family Crambidae; genus Acentria; species Acentria ephemerella. The sequence continues at coordinate 3,284,327 of OW971887.1, forward strand.
TATATGTTTTTATTCGAGGTCTCGTTGCTTTGTTGGTAAAAATCGTTTAATTACGTTAATAATAATAGAGTAGTTAAACTAAAAAGGTGTATTATAGATACGTAGTTTCTCCGACTTTAAAATAGTTAATCTGATTTCTTACGAGTCTATTAAAACAAAAATTATGTTTATACATACTAACCTAGAAATCTAAGATAATCAAAAACAAATTAAAACATAACTAAACCTACTGCTAATAAAAGAATCATTATTAAATGAGCTCAAAATATAAATAATTGAATGCAGTTACAAATAAATAAAATTTTAAAGTTCACAGAAATAACCGCTCCAATTACTGAGACATAAGGGTCATAGAAATGTGAAAATGTTGTAGACGCACGTTACAATGGATTCTTCGAAAAGATGTAGGTAATAAATTTTTGGTGAACGAACACGATTTCGATATAGAAATTATTTTGCTTTGTAAGACTGATAAAATCTTAGAAATGTACTTCGAATAAAATTGGTTTTAATTGCCTTTTGATAATAACATGGGAAGTAGTATGTGCCATCAGATAACCATTATGGCTGATCTCGTGTTCTTAGTTACTTTCTCCAGACTAGTTATATAAAAGTAATATAACTTTTTCTTTTTGGCATAACAATGAGTTAACTAAAAAAATTATGCATTTGCCATTAAGTAAGACAGATAAAAGTTATGCTAAACACTAGACGCATTTTTTGAAACCAAAAGGGCAGTCTTGAACAATAGTTTATTGAAAACTTTTCTTATTTAAATCAAGAATACTAATTATCATCACAAATTTGAAATTATTTTGTTTCTGTACTTTCTGGTATCGAACTTAGCATTTTATTTCATTAGTTTAGACAGAGAATAGTTACACCGTGGTTTTACTGAAAGATATTCGAGTATTTAGGCTGTGGCTTTAGTGTGAATAGGGGTAATAATCTGCAATCTAACTTACTTAATTATTATATAATTATAATCATTTAGAAATCAACTGAAACTCTTCCCAATCCCTCGACTCTTCTCCTTCCAATTATTATTATTATTGTTTCAAAATTTATTGTAATTATTATTACACTTCAATTATGATTATATTTTTCTGTGCAAATTGACAATTATTTCTAATTATAGCATAATTAACTAAAATATTTCAATTTGGGTCTACCAAAATTTCTTATATGTTTCTCCGTTGATGGATCCTTGCCCAATTGTGAAACTTATAGGCTTTTAATGATGACACAATTAAAAAAATATATATTTATATCCCTTACGAAAGAATCGAATGAAATAAATTTACCGATCATTCTCATAACTAGCCTAAAATATTGGTTCTACTTGTACTCAGGTAGAATAGTATAATTATTGATTAATTACTTATGATCTTATTGTTTCTTGTTTGTAATTCTGTCAATTATATTACCCATTGATATAGTACAGACACCGCCCAATTTACATGAGACTCAATTGAGCTCCAAGCATGAAACTTGGCAAAAAATGGAGCCTAAAAAATTATGGGGCCCCTGGGCTCAAGCTCATAGCCATATATCAGTTCATTGACGTTGATTTAATATATATAATATGTATGTTATAATTTAACGTCAATATTTTTTGTGCAAATACTTTAACGAAGGTCATTGACATTTAAAAGCATTTTAGAGTTATGTACCTAGGTATAGTGGACCAAGGACTTAATAAAACTTAAATGAAAGTCAATTTGTTTAGGGCTTCCATAAAATCCGTCTGAACAAAAGTGATTTGAACATTAAAATGTTTGCTGTTCCTTACCTATACTTTCTGTGAAAAAGAGACTACAGGTATTTTGACAGTGACCATACGCAATTTGCATAAATCGAAACGCACACGTACAGACACACCTACTACTCCTACCTCTGAAATTCTTTGATGCACTAACAGATGACATTTTAAATAAACTACAAATGTATGGAAATCTTTTGCATGTGGAGAACTATAGATTGTGACAGACCCACGTGCACGTGAACTGCGAATATTATATGTCATGGAAAACATTTATAAACATATTCATTACTGTTAGTTACGCATGACATAAATGAATTGTAATTATGAATGACACTTTTTAAGAGACCCCGAATCGTTATACACTTGTAGAGAATTGAAAATAAACCTCCAAAGTAGGTAGGTGCCTTCCTTAGTACCTATGTATTATGTTCTCAAATCCTTTCTCAATAACAATAAAACTCACATGTAACAATTTTACATTAAAAATTCAGACTTTCTCAAATTGGCCCTACGTCTTCCTTGTAATGGTTAATAAATTTCATTGTTACTTAAATAGGTTCGTTGTATACAGCCTCCTATAACGTGCTGGCATTACACGTTACGTGAACACTAAATAACTATATCACTCGACATTAATCGCTTGCCAACGTAATAGCACCCGTCGTCGTAAGAACATTCTACGATCCTGGTATTTTGAGAATAAAAAGTTTCTAAGCGACGATTTACGGCTTGAGTGTCGAAGTCGCAGTTTAAAACGAGGATTATGTACAAAAATCTTTTAAAAACGATTTACTAGATTTATTTTTTTCTTGTTTCATGGCAAATCAGGTGATGAATTAGTATATTCCAAAGTGCTTTCCTCAAATTAGTATTGGAATAAACGTAGGAACGAAATTTTCTTTCGATCACGCATCACGCAGCTTTTTTAGAACTTTTTGTCTTTTCTGCATATATCTAAAATTAAACCTACGATAATGCTTTACCGTACCCATGTAGTCTATTTACGTCTAGCTTCTAGGCGCAGCCCATCGTTTACGTGAGTCACTATTACTTTTGAGAAATATAATAGGAATTTGGGCCATACGCCCTAACACTACCACCCTGGCCCAATAACAGATAACTTAGTGAAAGCGGTTTCTCCAATAATAAGGATTAAGGGGCCTAACGCCTTTCGAAGCACGAAGGAGCATAAGATTTCGAGGGATTAATATTGCTACCCATCAAAGTATATTTGAAACACGGGTTCTCACGAAACGAAATAACCAAATCAATGTTCTATCGAATTTTGGTTAGCATTTAATTATTTTAGCTAGTATTCAGAATTCTTGGTTACCTTAAGTTTGGAAATTGGAATGGGTTTGAACTGGATTCTTCAAATTTTGGAACATGATCAGTATTTGTTTGAATCTCGTGGAAGGCGTAGTTACTGATACCATACCATACATATATTATTAATATTATTATAACATAGCATTAATATAACTTCACCTCGAGAAATAATATTTTATCAATAAAGGTTTTTATTTAAGGTTACATGTTTAAGTTTTACCTCAAACATACAATTCCGTGTCGCATATGTATTATGTAGGTCATTATGTCACGATATATAATTACAGTGGTTTTGGATGAAGGTCAACATAACTGATTGATTACAGTACGAAATAACCGTTGATTGGTTATACAATAGGTTGTATGGTGGAAGTGTAAAATAGACATTCGTAATTTTATAAAGTATATTTATTTACAAAAAAATACTTCAAAACCTTGGAAGATTCTTTCCAAACTACAATCTCTTTATTTATTACAAAATTTTCATAGTTACGTTTTAAGCAAAAAGGTAGAAATACATTATTTAGCTATTTCATTGTACGTGTATTAACACAGGTTATATTGTGTTTTTAGTCTATGGTATTTTAACAGAACTGTTTAGCTACTACAAAAATTGTAAAATGTGGATTTTGTTATTTTATTGTTGCTACTAAATGAAACCTTTCTACTCTTAAAGTGGATACGATAATATGATTCCTAGTTTGAATGAATCTATAGATAACATTAATTGCTTCCGTTTATATAAAAATATTTGTTATACGACATGATGGCATAATTTGCACTTAATAATTCAATGGATTTGTTTGCCTTACAAACTACAACATAATCATTTTTAAAAATTAAAATTTTCAATGTTCTTTTTTTAAATTAAAATGTATAACAATTGCTTCCGAATCCAACGACCATTGAAACTAGATATTGTCGCTTTTTGCTCTGACTGAGCTAGTGACAATAAAAAATAAACGAGTGTCATAAAAAATGAAGTGTTTGCTCTCAACAATTAACAGCCTTTATAAAAGAAACACGATCTGGTGGTATAAAAGCGTCAAAGTGTTTCCTAACATTATAGAAATTACGAAACCGGTTATTTTAATTCTAATAAGAGTATTTTGCAATACTTTACACGGTGAAGAATTTTTTTATCACTTTAACATCTATTATTTTGTAAGTATTAAGAGCTTGTGTTATGCATACTACATAACGGAGAAATATATATATATATATATATATATATATATATATATATATATATATATATATATATATATACTACATAAACATGCACAAATATTGGGTACTGACTACTCGACCAGTCGGCCGTCAAACATCTGTATTAGAACAAGTTAGAAAAGTGTGATTTCAGTGGCTACATTTAAAAAGACAGTAATCACTAACTTCACGTTTCAGTACCCAATTCACTTGATATTATTAACAAACACTTATTGTAGACGTAAATAGTTAAAAAATCTAGTTCAAAAACTTATAACTGCTGAAAATGTCACTGAAATATAATGTTCGGTTAACAATTTTCTAAATTTGATATCTTCATGGACACGAAAAATGTGGTTCAATCGTGAAACCCATTACTTTGACTTGACTTATAATATTATCGAAAAGAAGTCTCAGATCTTGTGAAATATTCTTAGTGTTATCCTATCTCTAAAATTATCGATAGATTTACGGTGGGATTTAATAATCTATCTACAGTTGGATATACTTGATTAAATTTGATATACCGCCTACTTCAAATGTGAAGGTCCGGGGTTCAATTCCTAGTGGGGGGTTCTATTTTTATCTTGTTTGGTTGGTAGTAGAACTTAGAAAAAGTTCTACTACGAACCAAACACTAACAATAACCACTCTTAGCACAATCGAGTCTAGGCATAGACATGTTTTTATTCCACATTTGTGAAAATAACAGAAATGAGTCTCAATCGACTTATATCGAATTCGACAATCTTTTATTACAATAATCAACTGCGCGAAAATCATTCTCTGAACGTTGTCATACTATATATAACTATACTCGCTCGCCCGTACAGTTATAGTGGTATTAAAGAGTATAGTGGACTGAGTTTTATAGGAACATTCCTAATACAAGGCTTTGATTTCCACATACGTAGAGTAATAATTCTGTTGCTAAGTAACGTAAAAACGTGTGAACTCCGTATGGGAAACTGGATAACCCTAATAAATGTCTATTTGTGAGCCTCGTTAATACTGACATAATAATTATTTGTAAGATGATTATCTTAACGTTGTTTGCTGGGGGTATTTAAAGACAATTTTGTCTAATAATTACTTGATGCTATAATACGGGACGTAAAATATAGGTCTGTTGTTCACGCAATAAAATTAAATTTAGCTTGTACTACTCTTACATTACAATTCGATCAGAAAGGAACAAGTTACCAGTGACGTCATTAGACATTTCTAGAAAAGTGACTCTAAAGAAAATTTTCCTTAATTTAACGTGTATCCAAAAATAAGTCACAGATGAATGAATCGTCTAAGTGTCAATTAACTTGACATTTCTAAAAGTAAATAAAAAGGAGGTAAGGAGTTTTTATTTCAGTAGAATGAAAGAGAGGCTGATAACTTAATCAGGATTATCAAAGTGAGAAGCTCGTTGGCGTGGTAGTTTCTACGAAAACAAAGCAACTTTTGCAATGGTTGGTCCTTGGATGTGATGATCAAATCCGTTTTCAGGTACCAACCCGCGTTAGGCTGTGGGTCTCTCATGTAGGAAGCTCTGTGCCCAGCTGTGGGACGGATGTAAGCTGTTGATAATGATAAAAAATGAAAATGGACGTCGAAAACAAAAAAAAGTACGCAAGTACGTGGCGCAAAAACAAAGGAGTATTTTCTGTACAGTTTGTTAACGAATTGACAAATCTGACAGGCGAGATGTCGAACCTTGCTCAGCTTTCCTTAACATCTAATTATTTATACTTTTATATAAAAAAGTGGTTTATTTTTCTATACTCTTTCTTTATTTCCACATAGATAATATACACTTATTGCGTTTTATAATTTCAAAGATAAAAGGCACTGTTTTTTTGGAAGTTATTTTTGATTTTTCTGTAGTATTATAGTAAAACTATTGAGTCTTATATGAAGGTACCTAATTCACTAAACACTCATAAGTAAATCACTCATAGTGATCAAAGTATGCGAATTTGGTAAACTTATAGTGTTTAGAGATAAATTTAAAGAAAAAAATATCGCCTAGTGAGTGGTTTCGAATAAATTTAAATTTAAATTCAAATAACTTGACTAACTTAATTAACTTTAGTACACTAGACATAAGGTTTGTAAGATACATTTGGTCTCACATTTCAAGAGAAAATTTAGTTCACTGGGCTCCTTTTAATTTTAGTTTTTATTTTCTTAATATTCATAATGCGCATGTTATGTTAAATTTATTGGACCGGGTAATCTCAAGGCATTTAAAACAAAAAGTAAAAGTTTTCTGTATAGATTACGACAATAACTGTAACAGAGCTATGAAAAAAATACCATTATTTGTCTAGAAAAATAAGACACCAACCATTCACCCGCGACTCTTATTTGATAGCTCAACATGAATTTAAATCGTCAGATGTTACTCACTGCGATGCGACGCAGTGAGTTCATGAAACAGATGGACGGGGTGCAGTCATAGACAGTGAGTAAGATGTCTAGCGCGCACGTGACACATATTTGTTATGTCTGTAAAGCAGTGCTCTATCACATGCTAAATTATTATGCATATATATGCTAGTTTTTAATGCTTATTCGTAACAACTATTTCTTAATACTCACACCAATTTTTAAATATATAGATAACGGAGAAATATAGGAATGAAAGATGTAATACCGGCAAAATAAAGTGGTCAAACAGATGAACACTATTTATTTTTATCTCACCTGATGGTAAGTGAAGATGAGGCCGAAGATGAAGGTAAGCTAGTTACACCAGGATTCCTCAACCACAGAGGAACTGACTATCTACAACAATGTTGTTAACATTTTTGTTATAGCGGCAGACTTAAGTTAGGTGGTCGTAATTAGCCAGGTGGACTTAATAAAAGCCCTACAACACCAAACCGAGTAGAAAATTTCTGCCCCCTTTGGAAATTGAACACTGGTTGTCTCATCCACTAGACCACAGAGTTGGTTAAAAAATCTTATATGTATCTTATTGTGTAAAATCTTATTATTTATGTAAAGGAACTGCTGGTCGTTAGGATATTTATAGCAGCTCGACCGGTTTGAATTATTCTTTAGCTGTTGTATTCGCTTTGAAACTGGGGTAGTTGAAAACAAACAGTGTAGGGCAAATCATGTAGAAGAACTAAAATTGATAATTTTAGTATGGGAAATATTTTAGCGAAACTGTCATTTTCAATCACCTTGTATTACTTTCAATACATGGTAGCATCAGATGGTAGGTATATAAAATATTAAATTTATGCTATCTACCTAAGCATATACGACTCGTCAACTAATATTAGTACTCTTCTTAGGATACTGCGACATTATGGATTGATCTTTGGCTTTTTGTTTACTAGCATGATCAGCCAGCAAGTAGCATGCGACAGCACATGAGCTCGATAAAGAGAATTTTGAGACAGAAGAGAAATGAGAAAACTCTTAAATTTTTTCCTGAGTTAAAGAAATGGAAGACTTCTCAAGTTCCATGTTACAGGAGCGGACAGCTGCAATTTCGTTCTTTTTTGTAATTTCTATTTTCAGCTTCCCATTTTATTTAAAAAAAAAGATATTTGTCATTAAGAGCACTAGACCATTTACTAGAAAATTTCTCCAGTCAAATAAAACCCATATTTCGTCCCTAACATTTTTTATGGCCTCTTGCCATGTCCCTGTATTTCTTTTTAATAACTCATTCTTAAACGTGACATGAATCTTCAAAATCTAAAAACATTCTCAGAATTTATGCTGGGTCAAACGTCAGGATCTATGGCACTGACCTACACGGGAGCCTTTAGTAATTGTGTGTAAAAATCACACTCCTCTGAATCATAACTAAATTAGATCTGCAAAGCATCACCTATTGTCGTACGCAACTTCTTGGCGCGCTTTTAAAACGTAATTGGCGGATGTAAATATAGCCAACCGACAGTCATTGCGCAGGCGAGAATGACCGACTTACCTTGACTCGACACAGAATAAAGTAATTTAGCTTCATAGTGTTCATGGTGAGGTGAGATTATGGTTATGAGATGAAATAATGTTTATAGTGAGAACGTAATTGGAAAGTTTTAATTTCAATTAAAAATTCAAATCACAATTTCCAATTTAAGGAAATGGCTTTACAAAAAAATAAAATTTATTTATTTATACATTCAGGCACAAAAAAGCGTAAGGATAGCGGAAATAATATCTAATAGCATTTTCGATCAGTCAAAAAGGGGCTAAACAGAGATATGTACTCTACAATACACGATAAAAATATACCAAAGTATAGTACAAAAAAATGTACCCAAAATAGATTCTTAACTCAATAAACTCATATTAAACTCTGTTTCTAATATCAACTAGAAACAGTTTAAATTGTTAGGTAAACTGTTTCTAGTTGATATTTTCAACATTGTTATGTTCAGTACATATGGATGTAATAACTGAAACGAAAATCTGAGTTGGACTTTAATAAGTTCAGTGGAAAGTAATACAGAAATATTCTTCAGTATTATATGTAAAAAAAACTATTTATTGACAAGCTTGTTGGTGCTATAACATAACTAAATATAAATATAAATACTATAACTATAACTAAATATAAATACTAAACGCAGTTTAGAGGATTAAATATGAATATGATTTGCGATCTTTTTCATTTATATTTCGTACTCGGAAATGTTTTGATTACGACAAAATAAAGATTTTTTTTTATAAAAAGCTCATGAAACGACTCGACTCCACGTGATGATTAGCAGTAGAGGAGTCCATATGTGAAGATAGCTAGTGCAACATGCGATATACTAGCTGCGTGACAGAGAAAGTATTCACGAAATCTCTTTGTGCCCAAAGTAGACGTGGCGACACTGAAAGGGTAACCAGCGTAACCTCCAGGACCAGGAGTAGCCTCCGTAGACCAGCGCGCGTACTCCTGAGTAGGAAATCAAAGGGAGGGATAAAGTAAAAGGGCTCTTCAGAGCACTCTCCATTGTACAAACAATAAAAAGCACTAAGCGACGCTATGTCGCGACGCAATTGCAGAGGCTCTAGGGTGTTCGTTACCTCCGCATCCGCGTTAGGAAAGCCTTAATGAGATATTTGACCGTTATTTCAGAACAATACTTATGACTGTCTGGCATTACAATCTCGACTTTGTTGCTTACTTAGTGTAAGAGATCAAAAAGTATTGAATCGAAATACTTATATTAATGATTATTATTATCGGCAAAAGTAATTTAAAATATATGCATTACTTTTCTACGATTTCCCGTTAACAACTTAACAATACTAAGTAGCTAAAAATAAATAATAAGCAATAATAACTAAATACTAAATCACTTTATCTTCTCTTTGTTCAGGAAAAACGTTCACAACATTATTAGGTATACATAAGCCATTTGCTAACACCTCGAATTTAATTACTTACGTTAAAATGATTTTTTTTTGAAAATCTGGGATTAGACTATTAAAGACATGCCCTGAGATGCCTGGTATAACTTCCTAAATAATAATCCATCTTGATATTCGTTGCAAAAACTTCTAAATATATATTTTCTATATATTGCTTTCACATCACATCAGAAGGATGGTTATAAAACGTCAGGGCCTAAACAACTCATTAAAATTGTCTGAAATAAAAATCTAAAATTGTACTTGATCTGGGTCTGATTTATACGAACCCGATCCAATTTTAGATTTCCGTTCGTGCGAATGATTGTAAAAAATATTCAGAGTTCTGTATCTGTTTCAGTTTAGAAGTTACATTTTTGTTTTGAATTTTATATCTGTATCAACATTGTTTTAGCTTAAATCACAATTTATTTTACGAGAGCTTTTGTTTGGTTCGTGTTTTCAAAATAACAAACACAATAATCAAATTATCTGAAAACAAAGCATGGCAGTTAACAGGTTTTTTTTATATAAACCACAGCGATTGAAATGACACCGTCTTATGATAATGTAGTCCATGTTAGAAGATATCTAGTGGAACGGGCGACACTTTAGACACCTCACCATCTTGCCGGCCAAATTTATAACTTTTCGCGCATATTGAAGGAACCTATGTTGATGAATTCCACTCTCGGACTGTACTACAAAAAAACGAGTCACAAAATCTCTTTGCACGTGAAGTTCATAAGAGATTATACAAAAGACTAGTGATCCATCTCGAGATTGGTCAATGAAGACATTGCCTCATTGCCATGATCAGACATTGCCATGAGTTTTGCCTCTCCTCGAGAGGATGCCTCGTGGAGAGGCAAAACTCATGTCGATTACTATCTTATGCAATAATTTATGTTCTTTCTTACATAATTAATGTTAGCTGTTTTTAGAATTGTGGACTAAGTAAAAATAAATATGGCAATTCATCTGTAATTATCACTTGCTTTAATCATATGAAATTGGAAGCATTAGTAATTTGTTACCAATACAAATGACGATTATGTTTTTAGGCACTTCGGCCTGTTTGATCTATTAATATTAAAATGAATTTCTGTTCATTAGTCTCGCTATCACTCAAAAATGGTTTGACTTATCTAACGAAATTAGATTAGTTCACTTTAATACACGGAATGGTAAATAAATGTGAATAATAATAATTAAAAGTTATTTCTGGTAAACAATCCTCTAAAGTACATTTCAAAACTGTTTTTTCTTCCAAAGTCCCTCCTAATTTCTGTTGCAAAATGGTGTACATGGTTTTGAAACGTCTTTATATACTCTTCATTTAATACCAAATTAATATATAACACAGTATATAACACTGCAGTGACACATCGCATACGCATAGAAACGCAAAGAACTATAAATTTTGTATCAATCAATACAAAATCGATAAATTGTTCACGTAACAAGAATTCAATCGCTCTGTCCATGAAATGTTAGTACGCTAAGTGTATGAAATACGATATTTCATTGTTCTCTTTTGCAGTAACATTAAAACAATCCAATACATTGGTACCTCTTTGGACTACACATCAATGTGATAAACAGGTGCAGAACGACCACACATATCGTGATCGCGCATGTTACAAAACTTTATACCCAGAGATTTCTTCTGTAAAATATAATATATGTACATGTGTCTAGTTGAATGGTTTTTTATTTTCAATCATTGGTAGTTAATAACTAAGTGTAATTTTCAAAATGATCAACTTATGACATATGCATTATCATAGTTTATTATTTTGAAACGTTGGTCTACACTCGATATTATCTAGTTTTAAGGCATTGTTTTAGTTTGTGGTACTTAATTTACAAAAGTTCCCAATTTTTAACCCTTTTCCTAGTCTATTGCCCATCTATTAATATGTAACTGTAACTAATTAATTAATATTGATAGAACCTCACATAACGTCGAGTCTGCAAAAAAGATAAGTGGTAAATTGTCCATTCCTTAGCTTTTGTGTGTTAACGATATTTATATCCTTAAAAGTCGATAAGTGGCGCGTAGGTTTTGTTTTTTACAATTGATTCGTAAAAAATTGCCAATATTATTTAGGACCTTTCAATTTAATAGTCAAATAGAGCTTCTAGTGACTTCTACTTCATTTCGACCAATCAGAGTTAACTACACAGATTCAAAGGTTAACAGACTGTCGCCAGGAAAATCACTGCCGTTCGTCCCGTTAATATACTGCCACAACTATTAAAGGTCGGACTGCTGGCCCATATATTCATTAAGGTTCGTTTTGGTATCCCTATTAAGTCCGTTTATTGTTAAAGGGCCTAATTCCTAGAATATTACAGATAGTAAGTCACTTTTGATACATTTTGCTTTTCGTGATCAATGCGTAGTTATATATGCTTCAGAAGGCACTTTTACCTGATGGTTGACCACGAAAATAACTTTATTTGTTAATAAAAGAAATTGGGTAGAGGTTTCTATTACATAAAAGTAGTAGAAGAATGTAGTTCCCCCATTTCCTGTGTTATAAGCGTATGAAATCCCTTCAAATTGCTTTGACTTTATACTTGCAATTATTATAAAAACTCACATAGTTGTCACACTCACATATTGCTTCAAAGTCGTCGGTTTCTTATGTTTTATTCATAATATATATTGTTATTGTTTAAATGTTTATATGTAAATATTTACAAATTCTTTTTTTTCAGGTAAGTGTTTAAGCCGATCTGCAACAAGTTGAAGAATCGTAGGTATTTATAAATAGTTTTAAAAATTTAAACATTTGGAATTTAGAATTGATTCTAATATCCCACCCTCAATAGTAAACCATTCAAAGCATGGCTCTATTTTACTGTTCGCGCGTCCATCAGCTAGAACTGAAAAAGTGCTGTTCTAAGCACTGAGTCGTTTGAAATTGTAAATTTGAAGCACAAAAGAGTTTTGTATTAAAATTTTGATTAAAGCAAAAGTTGGTAATTATAAAGGATCAAAATCGCACAAGAGTTCGCCACAGAAATGCTCAAACCACACAGTTAAATTTCAATAACATCTGACCCAGCAGTAAAACCATGTAAAACTATCGATAAATGTGTCATAAGCGAAAAATCAACACGCCAACATTGATCTTTCCGACATTTTTATCGTCCCCTTAAGCCATAAAGCTCCCTAAAACTTGTTTGACAAATGAGACCATTTGAAGTCACACTAACCGTCTGGTTAATAAGTAGCTAGTATATTAAGCCCGTTCTTCTAAACTACAGATCCAGAACTTCGTTAGAGGCAAACGCTAGTATGATAGGAACAATTGAGAATTGTTTTTTGTAAAATTCGTCTCAATATACCAAAATACTTAAAATATTTTTTAGCTCGAAAAGATCGACAGTTAAATAAACGCACAATAGTTAATTGTTACTTTTACAAATAAAGACAAATGGAACGTTTTTCACCCGGATTCCGGACACCGCTTCGGGATTAAGCATAATCCAATTTAATCCTGAAAATTAAGTCACTATTTTTTCCTTGATCCTTTTATAGTAAAACAGTGTATTTTTGTTATTTTTAGGAAGCTATTAAATGCGCATTGCCTTTGCCGATAACATACATGGCAGGAGGAAATTTCCATTCGATTTTAGGCGCCTAAGTGTTCCATTTTACAAGAGATCGCAGCTGTGTTGCCTATTCACTGCTACTAAAGGTTGCCTGCAAAACATTGCTGCTTAGCAATAGGCCGCCTATTGTATTGTTTTTATTTCATAATCCGTAGTCACTTGGAGGTGTCTTATTCCGTATTACTATTATTATTACTTATTAACAACTAAATTGTCAGTCTTTTATTGATTCATGATTTCGCTTACAACGTGTCCCTTCAAAAATACCAAGACACCCCTGCCGGGTATTCCAAAATACATTCTGCAGAACAATGTTAGGTCGTAGTTCACCGGTTGTCTGCTTAGCTCTGTACAACGATATGATTAAGGAATTACAAGATTTCGACATCCATTCTCAAAGCCTATCTAAATTTATGAGTTGTATATAAATTAATTATCTTTAAATAAATTAACAATAATTGTAAATGCTGTTAGATTTAAGCAATGTTATTTTTTTTTTTACTTTGTAATGCTGTAAATTATGTTGGTAGTCCTAATCCTTATAAATTCCAGTTTATGGGTCCTTTTGTGCAAATATATCACAATCAATAATTACCCACTTATAAAATAAGAACCAAATCATTAATAAACAAATATTAAAGCCTTTTATCTTTACGTAATTGCATTTTAGAAAACTAAGCAAACGTAACTAATCAGGTGTCGGGCGATTAATTTACCGAAACGACTTACCCGGCAGCGGTGGTACTTTTAAACCCAATAGTTACGTCTCATTACCAGCTAACCCTTGTACTAAAATTAAATTACCCCAATATTTAGTACGAACCTTGAATATAATTAGGCAACAAATTTCTTCAGATAACGTGGTAACAATGTGATGCTTTCACCTTTTTTAGTCGAATTATGTTAAATTTAAATTAATAATAAAAATTAAGAACCTCATTTTATTTATGAATAACCCTGAACTACTGAGAATAACTTAAAATAAACTACTCTAAAGAACACTATTTAATATATTTAAATTCTTTATTTAAAACAGTCGTAGCTTGAGTTAAATGTAGAGATTTTTAACAGATCTTTAATCTTATTATGAAGGCAATTAGGATACTTTAATATCAAAAGTAATTTATAATACAGAACTGCTCGTTCCTGTACTTACTCATCAAATTTATTCAAACTGCATAATTTCGTTTCAAAATCAATTTTGTTTAAAGACAAAGGCAACTTAAGAGGGCCCTTTCAATAGAATGTTTATTATTGAACATTATTTCGAAATTTTTGAAGTTGTTATACTCGTTATTGACAATAAGATCCTTTGATTCCACAAAATTTATAGACATTTACCATGAGGAATCAACACTTCAATACGAGAGAAGTGGTGGGTACCGTACCTAATCACAAATATCTCTTTATATTTCAATATAGATCGTCTAAATAATATAGATAAGTACTCATATCTAACTAATTACAAAATTAAAGGCTTCCCATGCTGAAAAAGCAAACATTTTAATACAACTGACTGGGGTTTCTCAAAATGGCATCGTAAGTTACTCGGAAGGCTTTCGTAAGGGCATTACGTTACATTATGGGGGATTTTAAGTATCAAAATGCATTACGTTAGAATAGGACTCAATTTTTGTAACACAGAAAAAAAGAAGAGGGATCTTTTACTTAACGTAAGTATATGGAGAAAGCAAAAAGGACCCACCATTGTACAAAAGGGTACATAATTGTCCTACTTACATATTTCATGTAAAAAGTTCCAAGATTCATTTTTGTTTGAGTACCTGCCTACAGTGCCTACCTGTGAATCCTGTCCTTTTTTCACTCTCTTTAATATTTTCTGTTCACCAGACTAGCTTTTTTTTGCTGTGAAGGAGCTCTAGCAGCCTTTCACACACTAAACCTTCACAGCAATGCACCCTATTCATGGGGAGCGTCCGAGGAACACTAACACGCAGGACAATCTGTCTGTAACTTAGGGTCGGGCTCCCTAAATCTGATTATACTGTCTAAAGTAAATAATCACCAACAGAGGTCCGCCTGTTCTTGCTGGGGTGGTTTCCTATGAAAACCATGTGGCAAGAGATACTCGAAGGCCATCCTGTTGCACCCAGTTCTATGGCGGTGTACGATAATGACTTGACTGTCTATCATTGTTGGTCCTACCGTACACCATTTAAAACGTGTTCATCATTGTAATTGATAGGTCGATCATCATTGCGCGTAATACTTCGTTGGCTTTAAAAAGGATATTTTCTCAACTGTCCTCCCCGCAGTGTCAAGAATGAATTGGATGAAAACTTATGATGAAAAAGCTAAGCTTTATCCCTTCAAGGCTAAGTCTACCCGGGCTCTACCATGACTCATGTGCGGACTCCAATGTAAACGTTAGGGACCAGTATCTAGCATTGTCACGGCTGCATATCCAGCGAAACAACCAATCGTGGACCATAGAGGCCCGCAATCCCCGACCACGAAAGGGACAACTTTTCAGAAGACCTCACCAACTGCATGTACTAAGCTACCAATGCATACTCCAAGGCAACTCCGCAGACGGAGAAGGGCATGGTTACCCACCAGGGGGTGCTGAAAAGAGCCTGTTTTGCTGGAGATTAACTACAAAACCACTACCATTTCTATTCCAGTATTTGTTTTATGCCCGTAAGGCATCTAGATCCGTTGGTGAACCGCCCCTTACACCGATAGGGATGTCATCAAGTGCATTGAGCGGTCTTCCAACGGTTCCAGCACGTCCCTAGCCCGTACCGCCCGGATAATATCCGTAATTACCATAAAATAAATTTTTATAAGGAGTAAAATAACTTTGGTGAGCATTTAGCTTTTCAACGGTCTCTTTTATTCCGTTATTAAATACTTAGAAGTATAAAATTTATGCTCTGCTTCTAATCATTATCGTAACAGTATACTTAGATATGATCAAACAGAGAAACAAAACCCAAGTTTGTTGTGCTTACAGTTCAATCGTTGGAAGTAAACAAACAAAGAAAGCTTGTAACCAAACTGTTATATTACACGTGCGTGCTATCGTATCCGCCCATTATATTTATAGCTAATGTTATGGCCGTTGATAAGTACGTCAGAAGCTAGTACATCGTTAACTTGTATAGGACTATAACCGTAATACTAAACGGTCACAACATAATTCATCATCATTCGTGTAGTTCAGACCGCAGCCTTACTTTTAAACTTTAAAGGTAATAACACGACCAGAGATGTGAATGAGTTCCATGCTCTGTTATTAGTCCTGGCTTGCTGAAAGTCTGCTTCAACGTAAAAGCTGGTTTCAGTTACCTGGTGGGTCGAGTATTAATTTTTTCCATTCCACGCGAAACGAAGTTTTTAATACTTTTAATTAATTCCAATTGACATAGATACATTAAATTCTTATTTGGTGGGACCTCAATCAGTCCCTATGTTCAAACCAGCGTAACTTCAAACTTGATATTTGTTCGCGGTTGACTCAATTTCACAGCTGCATGAACACATCATTGGTCAAAAGGTTTGTCGGGATAATGACCAACTAACGAGACTCGAGAACAATTGCCATTTAGAAAGGACACAATTTAATTATTCTTTAGTACTATACTCTAAACTTCAAAGCTTTGGAAATTTTCCCCGAAGGTACTTATATTATTTTTAAGACTGGCGGTCTGACGGTTTTGCTTTATCAGGCCCTATTGTAAGGTATTCAACATAACGACATAGGGACCGCTATAGATTTTGTAAAGCCCATCAGGATTGATGAAACGGATATCAAGAATTAGGTCCTTGTAATAGTTTATACAGTTTCTCAACGATTAAAATGGTTGAAATATGTATTGACACTGAAATAAAATACTACGACACTATTATTGTGGTTTTAATTGATATATAATCCTACTTACAAATCCTTATAAATACATCTGTAACATTAGCATACCGAGCCCGAGGTTTACAAGACTACCACCTGAGCGAGTCGTATACAAAAGACACCTTATCATGATTCCATCAAGACAATTCGTTTCTATAAAAATCATTTGCATCGATGTTTGCCTATTGATAAAAACTCGGCCCAAGGCATCGACATTATTGTGTCGCTATTAAAAACTCATTAATGCGCGTACGGTACGAATTCAAATAGATCGCTTTGATTTGCATACAATACTGTCGTAGCTTGAAGAGGGATTGTCGTCCTGAGTCATGTAAAAGACGCGTAATCATTGTATGTTTTCGCGCACGTGGGATGCGTATGGTGGCGAAATGTAGACAGTTGGGAAACTAAGCTGAGATTATTCTTTACACCTTCAATCTTCGAATGTTTCAAAAGTTTTGCATACAATGCCATTAGATGAAGAAACATAACGCGTCAGACAGATCATTGTGCGACGACTATGAAAAGACAAGACTGAACCAAAAACCTATACCCTATACAGATTTCTTATGACACAACTAAAGCAAGGTTAAAAAAGCAACAGGATCACTGAGGCGTTTGTCACTACACGCGTGCTTGGGTCTAGATTGCCCACCCTTTTCAAAGCAAGAGATAGCGATATAGGCTTATTTGAAATATAATGAAAATAAATTTATTTCGTATAGCAACAGAAAATAAAAATGATATTAAGATAAGATAGTAAGAGGTAGTTTTAAAAATAATTAAAGAGAAAACAAAACGGATTTTTTTGAATGACTAATGCTGCAGATGGCCTTTACAGCGTTACCGAGTCTTTAAGGAGGCGAGAACCTTGGAGAGTTCTCAAGCCTCAAGGGGTGATTCGCCACTCGACAAGCATCACTTCTAGAGGAGGTGTCCCGCTGTCTCATAGAGTCTCCATGGCGCTCGAGCCATGAAGGAGCGACATACCTGAGGATGCTCCTAAAGGTTTGGGCCTAGACTCAGGCGAGTCGTGTCGTGGAATAAAATAGGGAAAGAAATAAACTGTTTTAGGTGGTTTCATAATTGTGTCTCCCGGGAAATAAGTTCAGCGTAATGTCAGACTATGAAGGTCTCAATAACAAATAATAAGTTTTCAATATCCACACATATAGATTCCACCCATCAACCTGTATTGGAACTTTTTTTTGAGGAGGAAACCCATATTGGACCTGCGTGGTAGTGTTATGGCACCAATTCTCATGTGCATCTCCCACAGGCATTATCGTGGTCGGCAGTGCAGTGTATAATGAATTTTGATGCTGAAGATGACGATGAAGATGGAACTCAAACAGTTTATTAACAAAGAAACAACTGTTACTCAATTCTAAAAATTTTAGACACCAAATCAATTGTAAACATAGTCCTATCTTAGTATATAATAATGAATCCGGTCGTTAGAGACATGCTGTCCTGCTCTCAATACAACGCTTATCATTCATTACAAAGTGAGACATATTTAAAACAGTCATATCCCTGAAGTTCTAAAGTAGCTTTGATGTTCCAGAAAAGCACGGCAATAAATATGTGGACCAATTTTATGTAAGAATTCTGCAACGAAAAATACTATCCCTTCGGAAACCGTGGCGCGATGAAAAAATTCGCAGAGTTTAATGCATAGTTGAGCGACTCACCCATATCAACGGTGGAGATACAGCTACAAATCAAACTCAGATAAATGAATAGCCCCCCCTTATGCCCCATACATGAATAACTCACTGAGACATCGAACGAAGCAATAAAATATCAAATGCGAAACTACAATGAATTTTATTCGGAATTTCGTAAAACAGATCCATAGTAGGGGATTCTTAGTACGGGAATGAAGGTTGAGAAATCGTCAAAATAATAGATATGACGATTTATTGTAATGATGTCATTTTTTATACTCGCTATATCTCAAGAAACAATAAAAATGATGCTTTTAATATTTATAAGTGTATGAAATAATTTAATGTATAGTTATTTTTGCATAATACGAGTTCTTCATAATACGTAAAATGATACTAAGTATCATAAAATATTAATACATATTATAGTAAACATCATGTATTATAATTTTTTTAAACTTGTTAAACTATTAGTCTCTGCTTGACTTAATGATTGATTGGTGAAGATCGATATTTGTCGACTTTACAGTTCAAATAAATAAAATTAAGTTTTAGTAGTAAAGGGAATTTATTTCTCTTTGTAGTCAGGGTAATCATCGATTTGAGAAGGCCTTACTTAAAGGAGTATAAATAAAATCGTGATCGTTCAACATCCACAAAATTACAATTTACGATCAATTTAATGACACGCGTCACAAAAACTCCATTGAACACCCACATACGAATGCAGGGCGCGTACGAAACTTTTTAAATTGTTGTTCAAAGGGGCAATTCTATTTTTTTACTCTTCCCCATAAGGGCACTCGTAGACTAAATTGTACATACAAAGACATAAAATTTTACGCCCACCCTCCTCTTCTCCGGCGAAGTATTTTGTAACTTTTTTATTATTATTGTCCAATAGGCTTTATTCGCCGGATCTGGCATATGAAGTCGATTTCGTTTGTAATACGAGTAATTGTATTGCTGCCGGTTACAATTACAATTCATAGAATGGTAATAACATTAAATCTAGATTGTCGATAGTTATAAGTTATTTTGATCTAGATACAGATCATAAACATTTCACTATTGAATTCAAAATTATTTTTTTTATTCAACTTAGACTTGCGCAAGTAAATACACGTTGCAAAAACAATTTGGTTTTTACTTTTTGAAATCATAAAAGATGGAAACGCTAAGTTTCAAAAATCCGATGAGATTTTTTTCTTACATAAAATACACAAACTATTTTTCTCATTATTGTTATTATTACAAGAAAAACAATAGTAATATCGTTTGAATACTGCTCTAAGTGATGATAGGGCGTACCCTTGTACTTCTATCGAAACGACGTCCCAAACATAAGGACCCATCTCGTATTAACATTTTATAAACATTAGAAGATGTAACGAAAATACCAAGAACGGTTCTCCGAAGATTTCTTCCGAAGTTATCAGGACCGTCAGTACGGCCCATGAATGGTACTTTTAAAAGCTCATTATTAGCTTCTGAACGAACGGCCAGCACGAGACTCGACTGAAAATTGGACCTAACTTGTTTCTGAACGGTGCCGATGTAATTCGCATTTGAAACGTTTTTCATTGCGTACACCATCTTCAGTGATAAGAAGACAAGCGGAATATTAGCGTTAAAAATTTACAACATCGCTACATAGTAAAAAAAAGTCATTTTACACTATCTATCAATTTTACGCTAAAATTTTTAAAATATGAACCAGTGATTCAAGAAGAAAGTTTGAACATAGTTTGTACTACGCACCGCGTAAAGCCAAAGCGGGTCGCTACTTAAAAATAAATGTTTTGATAATTTACATGCCGTGAGTAAAGAGTTTTGACCTTTTTGCAATTTTTAAGAAATTGATTTTATTTCGCTAGTAATTGGAATTCGTTTTAATGTCATTTTGACAACCCGCGCACGTGACGCCACGCAATGAGATGAGGTTTATGATGCTAACGTGATAAATGGTAAGCCAATTTTCAGAGATGCTCCTTCCACATATTACATATAGCTATGAGTATAAAGCTATTTCACATTAAAAACTTCGAACTTGAGTATAATGCGAAATATTTTCGAAACCATATAATGGTGAATGACAACGCCGCTTTAGTTTACAGACCGAATTTCGCCCGAATTTTCTCGAACTTTCCGAAGTACTCAAGATTGTAGACTCCTGTGTTTAAGTATATCCGATGATTTGGTTTAATAGAGATTTTTAAGCCTACTTCTATTTGTTTTGGCTACATGTTTGACGGCTCGGTTGATATCAAAATAAGTGTCGCGTAAGTCCCGTATAAATAATTAATAAACCATAATAAAAATAATGTATTCTTTAATATTGGATTTATATTTATAATGACGAGTAGATTACTATAGTAAAATATATAATGTAACTTGGAAGTAGGTATCTAAGTTAACAAATATGAATATATATTATTTTCTCACGTAAATACCCAGAGTAATACATAGTAAAACTTTTTAGGTGTGTCTTTAAAATTATCTGTATTAAAAGCGTTCTTTAAAAATTCTCTTATTTGCTGATGCATTTAGAACAGTTCAAATGTCTGCCAGCTCGATGTTGAATTATTAAAGTCCTACGTTTTATTATCCTAAAAGCTTTTTGTATCGAAGTTAGCATATTGTACTGTTTCATTCTTAAAAGGTTTGCAAATCCTCATATTTTATTGCGCCCGAACAGAAGCAAACCACAATAAACTTGTGAGTCTATTGCACTGTGGTGTGACTATATTTTAACGACAAAAATATACAAATTATATAAAAAATATTCAAATACATGAGACAAATTACATTCGTAAAACACGTTTTTGTAATTTATAATCTATTTAATGTCAACAATCAATGTGTCATCCTCAAGACATGTTATTTTGATTTTGTTTCGTATAAAAAATTATTTCACTATAAAAACACAGATTTTCTTATTGACATTTAAATAAATAATTTACACATAAATGGTTATAATGAAACTTACACAGTACAGTTTATTTCTAACGAATTTTCTCATAGCAGACCAGCGACAGGAATATGTAAATTAAATAGTAGACGCAGTGTGCATATAAATTACATCTACAAAGATATATATATGAAATTAAGTCTCAAAAACTATTTATTTAAATGATGTTTTGATAAAATTATAATTTTTGTTTTATTTTATGAGTATTCACTTATAGCTTAAATAACGGAAACAAATTCACTGATTAATCAGTTAGTTATTAATAATTTAATCTATTTTATAATATACTTATTTATAAAGGTAGAACTTTTTAATCACATATTTGACGTAGTCTGTGATACTCAGTGAGTCTGCGTAGGAAACAATTTTTTTTTTTACTTAATAATTGTCCGCAGACTAAGAGAACCATTGTCACTCAATATATGAGCGTAACAGAAGAGTAATAAAATTCAAATATCGCATCATATTCCCGGTTAGTTCACATACGTACATAGACCTCCTGACCCACTTCAGCAGTCAGCGGTTTGTTTGACGAAAACATACTTTAATATGTTTACTTTGAAACAAAGCTTTGTTCGATAGTCGATACATTGTAAGGATATCAAGACTAGCTTAAGGTCCTTACAAATTTGAACTTGATTACTAAGAAACCCATTGTTATAAGAAACCTAAGTTTCTTTAATGCACTCTAGTCATAATAGGCATAACGTGATTTATTACTTTATTCATCACGTAACACAGATGTATTGTGTGACATTGTTGTATTATGTTATTTATATCATAACTTGTATAGTATTTAATTCTAGTCTAAACATTATAAATACTAGTGAAACGTATGAATTACGTCTTGAACGCTTGTTGAAAATGTAGACTGTAGGTTAATATTTATTTAGATATATTTTTATTTATCGTGTTCATACTTTTTTTTAAATATAAAGCACAGCAAATGACTCGACTCCGCCTGATGACAAGCAGTAGAGGAGTCCATATGTGAAGAAAGCTAGTGAAGCATGTGACATACTGCCCTAGACACCCTCACCTTGCCCAAAAAGTGCTTTTTCACGCCTCTTTTAAAGGAACCCATGTTATAAGAAGGAGGGAATACTTGTGCTGGTAAGGAATTCCATGCTCTGAAAATGCTTTCTTTCTTTCTTTACTTATGGACTTTTCTACTGCTTATCATCAGAGTGATTTCCTGAGCTTTTTATATGAAAAAAATATGAGCTAATTTGTGTTAAGTTGTTGATACATGTATAATATCGGCTTCTTATCTAAATATTACTATCTAAATGAGGTATTAATTATTTTTTGAGAAATATAACAGTTAAACCAAAATCTGTGCTACAATTTTACACTAGTCGTCAGATACCAGCCCGCTGGCACTTTTAAAAAGAAATGGTAATCTATTTTGCGTAATAATATTTACGTAGGTCCTTCAAAGATTAAAAAACG
Organism: Acentria ephemerella; assembly: GCA_943193645.1. Lineage (NCBI taxonomy): Eukaryota > Metazoa > Arthropoda > Insecta > Lepidoptera > Crambidae > Acentria > Acentria ephemerella. The sequence continues at coordinate 3,307,582 of OW971887.1, forward strand.
AGGGTAAAGGAAAACAATATTTTTAAGGAATAATCAGGTATGTCACAGAAAAAAGATAAATCTTCTGTTGACATTGTAATCATTTCGTAAATGTAAAGGACATCAGGATTATTTATTGTAATTATTTTATTTAACATTTAATGAACACAGAAAAATATCAGTAGAATGACATAGGAATGAAAAACCAACCTGTCATCATCATCAACAGTGTATATACGTTCTACTGCTGGGCACAGAGCTACCAATATGGGGCAACTACATGAGGAGTTTAAGCCATAATACTACCACGCTGGTTCAAGGTTTTGTTGAAAGCAGTAACAACCGTGAGTTGGTTAAGTTCCAAGACTAAAAAAATTTCCCATAAGTTAAAAATATTTTTCTAGAGAAGTTTAAGTAATTTCATTACAAATACTTTAACACAGTCATCAGATAGGTACATATATCGCACTAATGATAGCAGTTTCGAGACAGTGACCATATGCAATTGTATTAAGTATTTGTAACAGTATTTGAAGAACAATAGTTTAACTTTATCTGCTGTAGTGTGTAATTTTTAATATTGTCGCTCCCCCAATCTCGGAGGTAAATACAGTTTACCTGACACTGGGTCCCTGTAATTTTGTAGCATACCAGACGGGCAAATTAAGGGTATGCGTGTCTCGAGGAATTCATACAATTAAGACATAGCCGGAATTTCACGGAGCGAGAAAAAAATATATTTCGGATATAAAATTATGTAATGTTAATTCTTGGAAAGTGTGTAAAATATTTATTTAATTATGTGTATATTATGTTATCCGTCTCGAGTTTTATTTTGCGAGGAGTCACAAAATTTTCGTGGATTCTCAGTTACAGTAATTCAATTGGTCTACGATGAAATAAAATTATATACAGCTATGGTAATTGTTCCTGACCGATGAAAAAGACCTTGTAGTGAAATGTTATTATTTATTATACCGTTATATTATTTATTATATATTATATTTTATATATACATAGCCTTCTTAACGGTATAAGATACATTTGACACATGGGTTGGTCGGCATCTCACTCAATCGGAAATATGAAAATGCACCGTACGTAAACTTCGCGCATTGTATTTTTATTGATTTATGAGAAAAAAGAAGTAAATAAAATATTAAAATGGAAAATATTTTTTTTTAATTTGGCTACTTTGTTATGTAATATCCATAACACACGCTCGTTATAATACATACTTTCGATAGTTTCTGTATACGACTTGTAAAATAATAACGATAATCTTTTAGAATAGAATCTTTGCATTAAAGTTGTATTTTAGTACGAAAACATATAATTTAGCAAATTCTTATATATTGTGCTTAGATAAAATAATTTGCAAAAATTCTATTTTTTCATCGTTAAAATAGTTACATACTCGTACATTAAAAATTAGTGTTGAGTGTTAGCTAGTAAGAGTAGTTCCTTAGTACAAACGGAACGCGTAACATACTTTTCAATTGCCTGACTTGAAAGGTATGTAATTAAGTCCCATGTTTATTATTTTGTCTTTGAAAAATCCTAAAATAATTACCTTATTATTGTTAAATAATTACGTTCAACATATAATTAATAATATCATATTATTTATCGATTAATATCACTTTCAAAATATTTTATATCATTTGGTTATGTAGAATTATTTGAAATATCCTCGGGTTTTAATATACAGCTAAGATATAGCATAAAATCAGATATAAGGACTCAGAGCTTGCAATTCAATAGATCTCTGATGCCAGCCTTTATATTTAGATTTTATAAACAGGAAGATGTTTATCCCTGTCACTCAAACTATTGAAAAAACTCTCCCACCCACAAACCGGTAGCAATTAATGAAGCTTGGGTGCTCATATTAAGATTATAAATAGTTGTATCGCTAGAATAACGAGGAACTATAAATTAGTTTGTTAATTATCGTAGATTTGGTTAATTTAACCTATCTAGCTGCACTGACCCGCCAATGGGTCACACAGTCCAATTTTACCCGAAATATGGATGGTTGTCAGATTTTGAGAGATAATCATCAATCATCTTATGATACATCGCCTACTTTCCTTGATTTAAATTTTGTTTAAATCCTGTCCATCCTATGGTTACCTGAAGGAAATCTTTCTTAGCGTTAAGGTCACCCTTCATACAAATCTTTTGTTTGTTTTATGTTTTATATTCTAAAAATAGAAAATTGATTGATGTATGTACAATAAAACAATACATATTTTGTTCTAAGACGTTCCACAGCTGGGATCAATTTTCTTTAAACTATATTCTTCAAGTTTTAAATATTGATTAACCTGATTTTTGAACTTCGTTTTAAAAGCAATCTCAATTCGCCTTTATCTAATAAGTTCCTGCGATTTTTACCTCATTCTGTAAGCTATAAAGGCTTACAAGATGAGAATACTTTAAAATTTGATCGATCTATTCATGACAAACGGTGATGATATTGCGTTGTTTTCGTAATTGACACCAGAGAGCATTGTTCGGGACTCATTCAACATTATGTTTTTTTTTATTTTTTGTATAATTTGACTATGTCACTTGTTATTAAACCACGTCTTGATTTTTACTGATTGACTAAATACCAATCGATTCAATAACCTACGTCTTTTATCTCCGACAAGTATCGTCAGAGAACTTCTGAGTAGAAATAATATTTGCACACGAAATGCAAAATTTAACTGCACCGAACATTCAAACTGTCATCATATTTTGAACTTTAAGATATAGCACTGAAACTACGGACTTATATATTTACGGCTTTACCAATAACCATGTAGATAGGTTCACAGTGTTTTGTTTCTTTTAAACGACTATAAGATATGTGTTTTTTTATTCTTAATGGGGTAAGCGTGCCTTACTTAATGGTAAGGCCGAATATTAATGTGAGTTATACCTGAATTCTTCAAACACTGAAAAACTAGCTATTTTACCTCTAAAAGTACATAACAATGCTGTTAACATAACTGCTATAGCGGTAGAATTAGGCAAGATGGTGGTTCCAGTTTGTACAATGTGGATTCGATAACATAATTAAAAATTGTCATTAAATACATAAACTGTTGACAGCGTCCCTTGGGAAGGCTAAGGAAGAATCAAGACGGGTCAGAATGACCCAGATAGAACAATGTTGGCTTGAATAAAAAAGTAGCCATTTGTGACGTCAACTCGATCTCATCATAACTATGTAAAAAAATTTTGATATCTTGTCAAGTTTGAGGAAGCTGTATCATTAAGATTTCCTTCTGTATTTTTGTTGTTTTTACAAAATTTTGCCTTTCCCATTAATAAAATCCTTATGTAAAGTTACAAAAAATGCTTTAATAAAATGATTAAATAATTACCCACTTATACTAAATTCTTCTTTTTACCGTAAGCTTAAGTAAAAATTTATTAGAATTTTTAAGGTAGAGCTCTCTGAACTCAAGTGTCGTACCGTCGACGAACCCGCCCCGTAAACTGAGATTAACTTCGGATAACCGGCCGTTATTATAAGTAATGTTTGTTTATATTACGTTTTGTACGCTTAAAATCTTGGCATTTTTTACTTGATCCCTTCTGTATCGTTTTATAAATACAGGAAAGTGGTAAGAACTTTTTGTTTGGGCTTCTTTGTATAATACGCACTTACTTTGATTCGTATATTATTAATACCTCTTTTATACAAAATACGTGATCAGAAGCACAATAATTACGTTTCTAAAACTTGTATACCGAGATAAGATGTAATTTAAAAAAAATATTAGAGCAAGTCGTTGCGGACAGATGAATCATCACGGTTTGTTAGCCACAGCTCTATGATAATGTGTAAAATAATTGTATGAGTTTTGAATAAATTAAAATAAGTTTGCGCCACGGCTTATTTGTTCGTCGATTTTATCACCATTACAAATGCTACAGTACATATTGACTTTTAATTTCATTTGGAAGTTAATGCATAGATTTTTAATAGTGTTCGTTTTGTTATTGTATAGCTATGGTATCGTATATTTGTGAATTGTTATTTAATTCGTTTCAAGTATAATGTAATTCGTTACTTAATGAATACATAAATCGATATTAGAAATAATGTTACTTCAATTCAGTTACTTCAACATAAAAAAAAACTATTTTTTCTATTTTTATTGTGTATACAATATTAAAATTAACATTCTATACAGATTAAATTTGCTTATTTATTCATTGCAGTTGCGTGCGTTAAATATCAAAACCTTATAAAACAAATATGGTATATCTGAGTTTTATTTAAGTAACCATGAAGTTCAATATATCGATATTAATTTTGATTCTAAGAAAAAAGTTTCTTACATGGTACTTGCTTTGCTTCAAATAACTTTAGGATCTTGATAGGTATCCAGATTACGTGTCCTGGCTTATGAAGGAAGAACTTTTCCTTCTGTTTTTAGGGGTAACATCTGCTGCTACAAAATATACATATCTCATAATAGATATACTTATTTTTTTTTTTTAATTTTATTCGATAGAATTATTACCATTGAGTTGATTAATTAACTCTAAAAAAACCTTTGCCACACATGCAGGTGCATGTTTCTTTTAAATTAATTTACATTCTACAATACAAAAGTTGGCAGTGTTGGCTCTGATGTCAATGCACTTACATTTACGTGGAATAGGTACTTAGTTTTACTTTTCTTCGTTGTCATAACTAATATTAGTATCAGTAACTCTTTAGTAAATCCATTTTAAAAGAGATAATTTTTAATAAAATTTATTGTATGTAATTATTATTATATCTATCCTTAGGAAGGTACGTTAATCCGTTGGTCCCGATTGTTACGGCCACAGCTTTCACCCATCTAGCTTCTTTGGGCCAGAATTGTGGTATTATGGTCCATACTACTAGTGCAAAACCTGCTCGGTGACGTATATAGGCGGTTGATGATGAAATTTAAAATAAAATAATATAGCATACAATTACTTGTATATTCATTTTTGATTAATGGATAAATAACATAAACATTTTTTTCTTGTAATAGTGGTATAAATTACCAATTCTACAACTGATAGCATATTTTATAATTATCTCGTACTCGAAAAAAAGATTTGCTTTTTCCAGCTTAGTGGAAGTAGACTAGGGATGCCCAAGGGGAAAAAACCTATATCGACCCCAATGAGTTGAGGGGTTAAGGGGTTTTCCAGGAGTTAGATTCAACGGAAACTGATAAAGTTTTTGAGTTAGTAAGATTTTTGTAGTAATTTAGCAATGTCTAAGGTACCAGGTAATTTTCGAAAAGGAGTTTTAAAATATTTCATTTAACTTTGGTGCATATATGAACACTTTCATATTGAATTTACCAATCTAAACAATTAGATCTTAACTAAAGAATAGGGAAGAGAGTTAAAGAAATAATACTCAACTCGAGGATAACTTTTCCAACTTTTTAACAGAGTTCTAAATCATCGAGACTAGTCAGGAATCAGAAAAAGTTATATATTCTGTAGTTCTCAATTACTAAGAGTAAATAAGGCTTGAGGTCACTCCAAGGTTCCTGATGATGATGACCTTGCGGCCAGTCAACATAAAAATAATTTAGATTCTTCTGCAACTTTATACTGTGGCCTGTGACTAGGAGCCCATAAAACTCGTACTGCATCGCGGAATTAGCGCTAATGGGCTTACGATGTCCGCCCTTCCTTCCGCACACAATCGTCACACCTGACTGCAGTGAAGACCTCTTTTGTTGGTAGGGTTAAAAAAGCCGTTTTGACAAGAAAGTTTGACCTACATTAACTCATTAAATGTTCTTACTAATATTTGAAAGAATATAGGTAGATTACATACCGAACTTTTTGGAAATATTTGACCAGCAGGATATAAATAAGTCAGTAAATTTATAGGTTTTAAGTTGATCATTTGTATATTTTTACTGGTTTTTTAATTTGGTAATTTGGGCTTATTTGGGTAGGTATGCTAAGTATTTACAGCACTTTCTTAAGATTTTTTGTATAGAATATGGTAATATCCATTTGTAAATTTTATCCAATTGCCTAAGTAATAATTGATGACCATTGTTAACAAGTTAGAATTTGGTGATATTACATGTATCATATTTTTTTCTAAAGCTATTCGATTATTTTTAACCAACTACAAACAGACAGGCAAGTCGACAGTACTGACGGTCACCTTAGAAACTTTACACTCAAAAGTGTGAAAAGAGTTTTACACAAAACTAAAAACTGACTTCAAAGCACTAAAAAGGCAAAAATAATTCAATTAAAGAAGTTACCCAACTTATTTTTTTTATGATTTGCTGCTAAATTAGTTCCAGAAAAAATTGAAAAATAAGCTCCTTCTCCAAAAAATACTTTATTGTCGCTTTGTGTGTTACAAAGCAATACACGTATTGAATTATTTATATATAATATTTAATTTATCTATAATTTGCAACTCAAATCGTTTTTTTTTGTGATGCGACCTAAAATAGTTTTCATTGAAAATCAAATATGGATGCAATCATAAATGCAAGCGTGCGATGACAACCTCCATGCTAGGATGATATCAGAAAACAATGCAAGGTTGTGATTTTTATTGAGTTTAACATAAATAGCCCCGATTCTGTTGTATAGGGACAAATTTATATTGTAATTTTAAAATTTATATTCAGCATTACTCTTTATATACAATCTGACATATTTAGACAAATTACCAGTGACGTCATTTGACGTTTCTAAATGGTGAATTTTAATCATAGCGCCTTATTTCAATGCGTATCGTAAATCATGCTGATTAAAATAAGTCAAAAATGTGAGTCTAAAGGACCATATCTACAAGAATCGCGACGAATCCGTGTTTCCACCTTCGGGTAATTTCCACGAATGAGCCATTGTTCCTTCAGCGTGTCGTTTGTTATCGTAACGGAACGACCGCGTTTCCTCAACGACTTGCAACAGAACCATCCAGGGACTAACCATAGCGAAAGTTGCTCTGTTGAAAGTTTTGATTATTGAAACCAGAGTGTTCGAACAACTCCGCCAATGAGCTTCTCTTAATAAGTTTATATTAGGCTTGTACAAAATTTGTACATACCACATGTACCAATACCACACACGCCCAAGGATTAAAAAGTCAGCAAACAGTTCTGTGGTGTGTATTGTTACCAGCTTAATGCAGTTGCATTGAAGTAATTTTCGATTGAAATTTCGATGTAACTGTGATGTGTAGGACTGCAAGGTGCCGCCGGTGGTTCTAATGAGGTTGTCTTCAAGTCTTGACGACAACCTCGTTAGAACTACCACAATGTTTTCTTGACGTATGATAAACCCTAACAGCTCTTTTAAAGTCTGGTTTTCGCTTACATATTTTCAATTCCTTTGTATCATATTTTAATATAAGGCCATTTACTTCGACCCAATCGAATCTTTTGTGCTTCCCTTATCCTAGTGTCGTTCCCTTGTCCTGTTCGGGAATACCTCCAACATGTACTAAGTACGCTTAGAGTCAGCAGCCTCATGTCTTCAGGACTGAGGTAGCCCAGTCCAAAGAAACCTATTCTTTTCATAGCAAGAGCATCACAGTTACACAGGTGTGTTCCATTTGTATAGTGTGTTTCTCACAGACCCTACACAGAGGCGATTCAACAACGTCATTTTAAATAGAATGCTATTCGTATGTATAGTGGCCAGTAGCAGCGCCACTTAAGCCACGTAGCCTGCTACGTTCTAAGTTAATCTTTTAGTAAAACCAAATTATAATTACAACTTTATATGAACTTTAGTAACTATTGGAAAAATCATGCAAAATCTCGTTCGACTGTCACTAGTGAGGGAAGGTGTATTTTAGTATTATGCGATATAATTAGCGCAGACACAATTTTTGAATAAAAAACCATACTAAAAATACCGTCTTTGTAAACAATTTAATTGTAATGAACGTTATTTTTGTTTCAGGTAATGATCAGTCAGCTTAAATATCATTAAACATCTGCGCGCATTTGGTAAATATACACCTACAAACCTTAAATGTCCTTTGCACCCGAACGTTATCGAGTTACAAAACAAAATCTGGATTAACTGTTTACTTTACTTTTTTATTTTGTTGTTATTTGTCGAATTCTCCGTATTACAGGGAAGGCAAAGGGAACTGAAACCCATACAGCGATGTCTTGTAGTTATTTCTTTGTTTATGGCCCCGGGCTACCAGTGTTACGTATCCGTTTAGCTCTGGAGTTTTTGCCGACTAATGACAGGCATCGCCATTTTGTAAATGACTTACGAGAAAAAAAATTTAAAATGGGTTGCAATGTTAACGACTATAATGAAATGATACGCAATTGTCAACAAGACGGCTTTGACAATATCGATAGATAAAACATCGAACTCAAAAATCGTCTAGTAAAAGAAAAATTGAACTATCTTCCGCCAAAATATGAGTCGCAGTCCTATGGTCGATGTCAATCCTTAACCAAAATAATATTTCTTTCATGAATTTGTCGTAAGTTTAAACTGAATTTAATAATGTTAGTTGGAATTATCGTATGACTCGTCTTATTTCACTGGATTCTTAAAGATTTATCGGCTCATAGAAGCTACAGTAGCGGCACCAACATGTCTAAAAGGTATAATAAAAAAGCAACGTGATTATTCGAAAGATCTTCAGCGCAAATCAAGATTGACAGGTCGGATGGGATCAAAGGATGGCCATATCGAGGGCAACCCTCGAAGAGACTGACAAGAATGAGGAGTCAGTAATACTTTGTCTGTGAAAATTCGCGCCATTCGCGACAGTGAGAATTAAAAAAAAATCAATGTCCACTTTTTGGGGCAATACTAGTTAACAATCATGTTGACCTGGTGAATTGCTCGGCAGAACGCAGGTTACCCCCGTGAAGGGCAATGGAGTTACCGGGGAGTTTTAGTGGGTATTCTCAGTTCCGTTCTATTGAGGTACTGAGTGAGCCCCACACACACCCGTCGCTTAGCCAATGGCGGGCAGATCCGTAAAAGGATTCCTCCTCGTAAAAAAAGTTTACAATCATGTTGTAATAACCGCACTCGTCTCGTGAATTCTATAATACTAGTATTTAATAACAAGTTTATTACGTCATAATGATAACATTGTTTCCATTGGCAGGTCGGTACTTACTACATAAACTGAAGTAACATGACGCGGTGAAAGTACTTAATCAAGTAATCATGCTGAATGACTGGTTGTGATATGATCTGACAATGTTGAAACTGTCCGTGTAAACTATAAGTACTTACTTACTAAAAGCGCATATCCATTACAGTACAGGTAACACTCGATTCTACTACCACTATACCGAAGGTCATAAGTAAATTTAAATTTCTAGTACAGCCGACTTTTTACGACAATCTCATTTACATTTACGTTTTTCCTTGTTCGAAATGTGTGGCACATTTTATGGAAAATTGTCAAACTTTCTGAAAATAAGTGTCCACCAATTAAAAACTATATACACGCTTACATATAGTCCTGAATGCAACCGAACTATTTCCATAAAAATCTACAAAAATGGCAATTCAGACTCACACCTTAATACGAATATATATCTGTGATCAGTCTGAATTTGGTTTTATGTGTGTGAAACGCGCCGTAATAGCGATATCTAGTCAAGGATATTGAAATAAAAGCCTCAATGGTGACTGAATAAGGTAGCTGAATTTGAAACTACGCACACAGACACTACAGACTGTTCATCTTAAGTAAAAAATATTGCTCAGGTTCCTGCTGTCTAAGGGTGATTTCCCAAAATGAAGGGAGAAAATCGTGTAATAGGGAATTAAGGAAAATACGCGTACACTGAATTTTAAAATGCTTTTTAGTATGTGACTTGAATATTTATATAAAACGTAATGGTTATTTAAATTTTAAGGGTGTTTACAAGTCATGGTGCTTTTAAATTCCATTTTAAATTAAATTAAGTTAAGATTATGTAAAATTGGAATAAAATATTACAAGCAGTAAGAAAGAATGGAGAATTTAGCCCGTAGGATTTAATGAGGGAAAGAAAGTTGAATTACTTGCTAGTTATTCGTACATGTGTGGTCAACCTAAGTGCTGTGTGCGACCACACCTCCGCTCGGTCAAGTCACGCGTGCTGTCATCGCTATATCGGACTTCGTTACTGTTTGCCACCCCTTTCCATCTACGTACGTATTTGTTTGTCTATAATTAAATTAGTTTGCTTCCTCAACGATGAATTCCATTTCCAATTTTAAGGCCATATGCTTAAATTTAAGCTTATCTGATATATATTTAAATAAAATTATGAACAAATGTCAAATTGCGAACTCCTTATCATTTAAAGAGTAATAAAATTGAAGAGATATTTGAGATTTTTGCGGAAAATATCAAGATCTTTCAATTGCTGTTACGTATAGTGTTGCATTTTTATTTATTTTTTCTTTTTTTGAAACATATATTTTATTTTTCTATCAGTTTAAACATATACGCTCACAAAGCTGAGCAAGAGTTTTATTCAAAGATTGAAAAATAATCGAAATTGAAAATTGAAAAAAGTATCTTTTTCAATCTTTGTCATAAAAAGGTAAGTAAAATAAATAAGGCTTTCCTGATTGTGACGTTCCCAAGTGGTTGGTTAAATAAAATAAACATACCTATTGGGGTCAAACAAATTTATTGGGCATGGATCGAAGAAGATATCCGTCACTACCCACGCCAAGAGCTCTTCTTATTTCGCCAGAGGGACTGCCTCCAAGGTGACGCGTCGGAGGAAGAGCAGGGAAAGTTGGGTGTGTAGTAGAACTTGGACACCAATTTTGAGTGGAAAATGACGGGTATATTAGAACCACGCCTAATAAATTGTTTTGACCCTTAAGTTCCAATGACATTTCGCTCAAATACAAGCAAATGTAATAAATCATTGTTCTATAGCATGTATCACAATCGTTATTAGTATTTAATTTGTCGTCTTATTTTGTTTTCTTTTAACTTGTAGCAGAACCAGTGTTTCCAAGTATTTTACGACATCGTTAGAATCTAAATAAAATTATTAAACAAAGAACATTTTCTTGGTAATTGACTTGCAAAACCCTAAAATAACTCAGCTCAGTAAGTTTCTTCTAATTAGCTGCAGGCGTGATCTCTGTAAATAATTATCATCTTATAATGATAATATAATTAATATAATAATTATTGGCTAGTTTTCATAGCATATTTTTAAATCCCAACGCCGATTCAAAAGATGCCATGGTCGGAAAAAATGTATAACAGGTCTCTTGGGCGATTAATCTCATTTACCAAGTTTTTTATTAATTTGTTGAAAGTTTTTTTGAGTATTTCTCTTTTCGAATTAGCTGATGTACAATAAAGATTTATTTTTTTCTATTCTACCATTATCAGCAATAAACAAGGAGTATGGGCCATAATACAGCCACATTTGATATGGGCAAGATGGGGGAAGGCGGTTGCAGTTACAACCGGGAAGAGCAACGACTTAACGTACCTGTCGAAGCACTGAGGTTTTTAAGATAATAAGTTTTGACTGCCCTAATCCGGACTATCCATGGCGAATATTGTTTTGTTTACGTAATCGAAACATGACAAAGCTAGCGCACTCCTCGAAGTAATTAATCTACTTGATATCATTCATCCTGCGTGTCTTTTTGGGTTCTTGATAAAAATAATCCTATTTTGAATACAAGCTTTGCTGTTAAGTAAACATACAACCAATAAACAACAACATATAAACATAAAATTATTACTTTCAAATATATATATAATATTATAGTATTAAGTACTAAGATTACCAGTCGACGTGGTTTCCAACGAGTTTCTCCCATCCTCTGCTGGTTACTATCGCGTGTTGCTTGATGTACGCACGCAGCTCTCCAAGTAATGAATGTGTATAATGACACGTTTATTTTTGAAACAAATTACTTGCCATCATGACCTGTTCAATTTACTACTTGAATATCTAAACTCGAAGTCTAAAATGTATACTGTAGTATATATATATTTATGAAACATAAAATTGTATGTAATAATTAAGATTTAGTGTCATTAATTTATGTTTCCTCATTAATAGATACAAAATGCTTATTGGTGATATTGGGAAACCTATTTTTGGATTTCCTATAATCATTTCTGTTCAATCACAATATAACTCGGATTATTGCATAATCCAATTTTGTTAGTCTACTTACAAATCAGTATGTATGTTCACGAAAGAATCACAATCTAGCAAATAAAATCGAATGTTATGATGATTACGATGAAATGGTAAGTAAATGAGAATGAAATCATAAACTGTTATAAAACAAATGAATGAATGGAAATGAAATACTGAAAAATCACACGTAAGTCACTAATCAACGCTGAATGATGTATGACAAAAAGGATGTTTAAATCGTGCAATAGCACAAGTTAAACATCCTTTTTGTCATAAAACTACAAAAATTTCATGACAAAAACAACACAATATATGAAATAAAATATAAAGCACCAAACCGACCCCGCCATTACGCGCCAAAAACTCTATGTCCTCTATCTCTCTACTTCCGTGGTCTCTGTGTTACAGAATAAAAAGATCGTTCCATTTTTAAATTACACCACAATTATGGAATTTCAAGCAAATATTGCCGACCGCTACTCGTATGTAATTTCATCAGCACAGATAGATTTTTCTTGAAGAAGGTTTGTTTGAGATAAATATTTTATATTAAACTAGCAATGAAGTTCAAATACCGCCTATTTATATAGAAAACTCAAAGGCCGATAAAGGCCTTAATGAATTCTTCTAAATATTTTTGAAAAAAAAACGCAGCAGTAAACATAATTTTTTATCTTTACTTTGGCTGTCAAGGTCATAACCAAATTCTCCTTTTCCGTTACTGGAATAGGTGCGTCGCCGAACGCTTTGTATATGGCGTTTGACAAATGGACTGGAAAATCTCTAAACGCTCAAGATGTATTTTGCCGAGCACCTGGAAGTAATTACAGTTTGTACACGCGCTCGCGGTTCATCTTAAACACTTTGTCCTTACTTCTATGTTATAAGAGCGGTTTTCCAACATATGTGTTACTATAGAGTAAGTTACTAAGGCTATTCTATTCAACAACATATTTAATTGTCTTCATAAGCTATTAGACTGATATATATTGGTATATACATTTATGTTTAGAATATAAGATTGACTAAGATAAGATTTTTTTAAAGATATATTCTATTGTTTTCTAATTTCCATAAAATAGCCTTTACAAAGTGTATCCTTTGTCATCTTAAAGTTATGTCTTTTAGAAGTTTAAAAAAATGGAAAACAATAAAAATTAATTTTGTATGAACAAAATGTCCTGTTTGCCGATACGCCTCGATCTTTGTTTGTTTATTTAGTATACTTCTAATATTATCTTATTCATATATATATTTCTTTTTTAAATTTCTTCTAAGTCTCGTATACATAACATAAACGCCTTAATATGCTTAATTTGGGCCAGATAATGATAATGTGAGAAATATAATAATGATTGATTTACTACGATACTATTGTAGCAATATGATAATATTAAATACGTTTTTCATTTTATAGTATTCATAACACAAGCTTCTAATTAAGTTTTATTTGGGATAAAAAATTTATGAATGAGAGAAATGATATTAATTGTTGTTATATATATAATTTGTTGAGTCTAGTGCTTATACCACTTTGTTTATATCATGAACACTTACAAGTGTCACTACGAATAAGTATTTTGTAATAACCAATCTATTCTATTGTATTGATTTCAATTTATGAGCGCATATACATCGCTAAATTGAGACACGCATACCTTGTTTCTATTATAAACATTTTGATCAAAAATTAGATCAACGCCCTCATATCCTACACATATGTGTTGAAACGGTACTTCCCACGTAGATGAGAGTAATAAAAAAATCTATTGATGTGCGTCCTGCTTTACAAAATATAGGGCGACGAACGGGTTGGTGTAAATGTTTGATTGTAAACTTTAAAGGACGCTGCTTACGGAAACGGAAACGAGCTTATTCACGAAAATTCTGCTGTTAGACCCTAAAACATCTGTTAAAATGCGGTTTGTATTGTCTTATCAATGTCACTTTAAAAATAGATAAACTTGGTCTGAATTAAAATGAAATTCAGACCAAGAATATGATTATGTACGCTAATTTCGAATGTAATTTGTCAAATGAAATAAAGAGAGTATTGCGTGAGAACGATTAGTAATTATAGTGGGAAATGTCGAAGAAAGAGAGACTGAATGATGATATGGCAAAGACACCCAAAAATAATAGTGGGAAACAAAAGAGAAACTGTATTACGTGGACCTCTCTGATAAATCACCCATAATTGGAAACGGGACAGAGCATTGACGATCATTTTTTAATACCTGATTAATAACTTAAAAAATTGATGTAATTTACATTATATAAATTTTTGACATTAACTTGATCTTTGCAATAAGTTTCAGAAACTGTGTAAAAACGAAACATAATATTGCGCATGACTGCACTCTAGTTTTTTCGTGTACAATTTAATACACTTTAGAGCATAATTATTGTAGTTTCAGTTGAACGTTTTATTTCTCAATTCGAAGTTGGCGTCAAAAACATTGGTAATACCTTTAATATCCGTCCTTTATATATTTTATATTATTTAGTATATCTCTGATATTTATATACATATTACTATTTATTTTATTCCGCTATCAAGAATCAATAACAGAAAGCTCTTAATGGTGCTTAATTTGGACTAGATAGGTGTGAGTGTGAGAAAGATTATATAATTTAATAAAAAACCTGATACTGATTTTTAACTAGAATGTTCTCCACAAATTCAATTAAAGTTCATAGCAGTGTATCAAGACGTCGTTTTTAGAAATGAATGAAGAAATGAATGAATGATTTAGTTGCATTCGCAGTAATGGAATGTTTTCATAAGTTTAGCTCAAGTGCCGGCTCGAGTGTTCCGCATGTGGGTCGCGTGGAGCCCGACATACTATTAACTCTAAAATAAACTCGGAACACGGTAAATGGAAAAGAAAACTGTGGTTTCTCTAGGAAGTTGGTCTTTGTCAACATTTTCTAATGTCACTTTAAAAACTAAATTTTTCTGATACGGCCTTTCAGAGATACTCCGAGCATAGCCATTTCTATAGCTCGCTGAGTGACTTTGAACTGATGGACTAGTCCAGCCGTGCGTGTCCACATCTCAGCACCGTAAGTCATGACTGGGAGGGCTGGGAGGACTTTCGACTTGAGACATTGAGGGATGGGAAACGAAAAGCCTATGAACTTCTGCTGATTTTTTCTTGAAGTTGTTTCTGCCTGGCTGGAGCGCTTGTCCTAGGCAGACATATTCCGGTTTCACTTCGCGAAGTACTCCGTGTACTGCGATCGGATTAAAATAAACTATATAACTGTATAATTAGTTTTAAAGCTTAAAGTTTTCAACTTTCAATTTGTTGTATTGAGTTGACGTACATAGTACCTGTCTAGACCAAATTCAAGAATATTGTTTCTCTTATATTCATATAAGGAAATTACGTGTCACATGTTGGTGTTACAAAAAAGTGCGTGTAAACGGAGCGTAATAGATTTGACGTCACCCTAATGCTTATTCCTTCCGGAGTCAGCTTACGAGATATTAATGATAGACACGTATGTGAACGCCGCTGGAAGATGGAAATAAATATTTTATTGTAACCTGACGTAATTTTTTACTCAGCCAAGCGAAATATTTGAATGAATTTTTCTTTTGTGATTTTGTCAAAACTCCTTTGTGTTCCGTTTCCAGAAAGATTAGTGAATGCTCAATCGTTTGCACTATTGAAATTTTACTACAAATAAGAGTTTGGTAAAGTATTGGTAAATGAAAACTGCTTCGTTTTCTTAGTTCCTACAGTATGAGGATGGATATATATATTGGTGGTGTTTTCGTCAGTAATATAGTCTTATCCAATATTTCAAAGATTAATTTTTTGCCTAAGATTATCTGCCTTATTCCAATTTAACCCCAAGGTGACAATATTATGCTCTGTACCTTAATCGTTATATCATGTCATCCAGTTTACTATCGCAATACTGAGGTTGTAAATTGTAAGGTACATATGGTTTTCCAATGAATCTACAATATAAAACTAAAAAAGGTTTTGTACTCTGTCGCTTTATAAGATATAAAATATTTTTTTTGCTTAGACAAACGGCTTACAGGTGCCACCTTTGTGTAACTAGCAATAAATAAATTATAACATAACGTAACATAATGCATAGATGGACTTAGTATTTATAAACTGTAGCACACATTGCTTCTTCCGCTGAATGAAATGGCCACCGCCGGACATGACTATCATATTCACAGATTAGCAGTTAATGGATTTAGTCAACCAATAAAATACATACAATTATGTTTGGTGTATAGGAAATGAACAAATTAAAGCGGGAACATGAGCTATCCATATTAATTTACCATAATACCAATTAACTTTTTAAAATAGCAGAAAAATCAACCTTATACAGCTATATTCAATGATTACCGAGTTTAAAAAATAAAAAACTTCTTTGTATGTATGTACTTTTGGACGATTTTTTAATTTTTTTTATTTAATAATTTACACTCCTTAAGTGGTCATACTGTCACGATCAGGTTAAGTCAGGCCTGGATCTCGGGATTGGATTCCGGGAAATCGTGGGCAAATTGAATTTTTTGCAAATATATGTATTTCAGTCGACAATACTGTCGGTCACCCATTTACCCTAAAAAATTATCGCTTAAAGTCGTAAAAAAGTTTTTAACCATTAAATAAAAACTATTCTATAAAACTAATATTATCTAATTTAAATATATTTTGTTTGGATTCGGTGCAGTTTCCAGAACCGAATAACAAAAATTGAAGCACAGACTCCAAAAAATACTTTAAATTTAATAGCAATTTAAAAATTTAATACTAAAAATATAAATAAAATTAACCTAACCTCACATAAAATAATCAAATTCTAAGTAATAACTCTACCTAAGTCCTATAAAACAGTAAGTGTACCACCATAAAGGCCGGCCGAATTACCTCGCTGGATTGCGAGGTTGATCCGCTGTGCGAAATATCCAGCCTTATTGTTACTTAGCGAATTAGTTAGTACCTATATTGAATTATTTTTGCCATATAAATGTTTAGCAGTAAGTTTTTTATTTACAATTTTATTTTAGTATATTTAAAAGGCATGTGCACAAATTGACAGCATCAAACATCACTCATACACCGAAATTAAATCTGCAATGATTGGAACAAATCGAACGATTACTAAAGATTAATCTCATAAGAACAGGTCTAAGTACTGTCCTGCCCTTACAACCCGTCCATCATGCTGTGCGATAAGCACAGTATTACCAAAATTACCTAACATCAGTAGCAAAACAATGGAAAGTATCTTTTGTTTGTGATATTAGTACTCGTCTCACGTCCCCATTAAGGCTCCGTGTTAAATCAAAAGCCTCTACTATGAATCCTATCTCACCACTAATCATAACACTACCTTTTAGTAAGTGAAGTTAAAAATATACGAAAAACAGCCAATATGATTATACTAGTCACTTTACTTAAAGAAGTGACTTCAATAAAAGTGTCAGGTACGCTTTCTTACAGTTGAATATGGTCTGTTGTAAATTTGGTTTAAATTTAAACTTTTATTTAATTGTCGGAAATATCTGGCGATTTTCTCTAGATAAAATATGGCTTGCATAGGTACTTCTTTAAATCAAATAACTTTTACGTAACATCAATAAAATAAATTTAAAACGATAACAAACTTTATAATCTTCAAGACAGAGGAAATATCAATTCAGTTTCTTCAAACACAATTATTATGACAGCCAAGCAATGCCACTATGTTGAATATTACTTCCGGACTATATTATCTTAACCAACTAAGAAATTGGATTGACACAGAAGTAGTGTAGCGTTATCTATCTGTACTTCTAAGTCTAATTTACTTCTCTAAGTAAAATATAACTAAACGACAATAAACTGAACTTAAATATTCTCTTTGGAATTCAAATTGAATAGAATTATGTTACAAAGTAACGTAATTTCTTTTAGGAATATATATAAAATGTTCTCACAAAATAATTATTATCAAGTTACGTCGTGAACTCATAGTAAGGGCGTTAAGCCTATAATCTTCATAGCCATTACTCTTTCCCATGCACTTTGCTTTCGTTGAAGATCATTTTCTTGGAAAGTGAAGTTTTATCTCAGATACTGATTGACTTATTTGTGAATGAATTAATAAATATATGAAACCTAATTGCCATAGCGATACAATGACTATCCTTACATTATCAGCTTTAACATATTTAAAAACACAAATTTATTTCTTAGAAAAATAATTACTTGAGACTTAAAAAATATTTTTTTAGGGACTATCAATCGGGTGAGTTATTATACTATATTAATGATCAATCAAGCAATAGAATAGCTATTTTTTGTTGAGTATGAAGCCGCTGACGGGTTGGTTTAATCGAATAGGGTTGTAAATAGCACGATGCGGCTTAACATGGCCACAAATTGTCTCGGGAATCTTATTTTAAAAAAAGGAGCATGCATGTGCGTGCACACAAAGAAGTCATGTGAATGAAATAAAATTTGCCTATGTAGTTGTTTTTTATCATTGATCTGTCGACCACATTTATATGAATACTAATAACCGTAATGACTAATAATACATCTCTAAAACATGCATTTTCCCATTGAACGCACTTTGTTATTGTTGATGTACGAACCTTAAAGAATAAAACAAGCGGACTTCCTTTGATGCCGGCGAGTACTCAAACGAGTAATATCCTCATGAGGAGCACAGGGTAGAGCGTAAAAAGTTTTGAAGAATAATAATTTTAGGGTCACGTGTGGACGGTCAGAAAGTTTCAGCGATATTGAACCGACGAAAGAGGTACGTAATGAATTTGCATTAATAACAATATTCATATTGACATCATCAATACAGAACAAATAAAACCTTTTTTCTGTTTGACCGAAAACATTAGAAAAATTCGTTCTAAATACGATACACTAAAAACTGCTTCGAACGCTCCTTAAGCGTTTCGCTTTTAATGCTTTGAAAAATACAACGAAAAAATAATTTTAAAGAATTTTAATTCAGCTAGTATGAGGAACCTAAAAAGGTTTTCCTTACATCGAAATGCGATATAAATATGGGTGATCCAAGTTTGAGTTGCGACCCGAGAAAATTGGCATTTTTATATAGACAAAACCGTTTCGAGTTCCTTGTTCTACTAGTATGAACCATTTATGGTTCCTTCCAGACATATCCTCAAGACCAAAGTTTTTAGTAAAATACAATTTCGCAACGTATTTTAAATTTCCAAATAGTTTCGACGTTTAAAGAGATTGCCTGAACGAAAGAAGAGACTACAATAGACGTGCCTGCAACATGTTACTGCTGAAAGCTGAACGTTTTATCAAGAGGAATTGAATAGAAGATACTCTGCGGTTCCGCAGGATAAAAATTTTCAGACTAAATCAAAATTTTACGCCTCGTGAATAAAATTACCATTAAGTCAACTTCAGTGATCAAACATTGTGAAACCTAATGGAAGTATACGATTATGTGGAGAGTACTAAGTAACATGTAACAAATATATTGTGATGATACCTTCAAAATATTAATAAATATAATTTCGTGATATTAAGAGCTGATTTTTTTTTTTACATTAAAGCTCACTTAAATATGCAAATGGATGATGATAACAGCTTAATGCAAACCTTTAGCTCTGATTTGTGTACGTTTTCAGTTAAATTATAAAGTCATTATTACTACATAATTATACAAGAAAACATTTTACAAAGAAAAGGCGAGCTTAACACCCATATAAGTTTTCTACATTTTGATAGAGATAGAGACAGTAATTTAATAAATAAATAAATAATAACAAAATAATACTACTAAATAATAATACTTATTTATTAATTAATTGTTAATATGTAATGCGTCGTATCAGAACCTATTCTATAAATTATACTATATACTATAACTAACGTCTATTCTTTTCTATTTACTAAGTTATGTTAAGTTAAGAAGTAATCTTTCTAGTAGCTTTACATCACTGAATACTTCCATTGATATAGAAGCTTCATGAAAAATAATGTCATTGGAGACAGAGAGACATACATTTAACAGTATGAAGGTATCCTCTTAAATTTCTGTAATTAACAATATAATGTGTATTTCACCGATCACTCGTAAAATCTAAATCTATATAAAAAACACTTCCACTGATTTCAAAAGTATACTGATGAATATTAGCAGATGTGTAAGAAAATATTTTTCTGGACTACGAATGAATTTGTTTACCATATTTCCACAATTATTAGATCAACGTTATGAAGCCTGTTTCGTGGCTTCTGTGATGTTAATTAAGAAATCCTATTCGTTCACAAACGTAAGTAGTATTCCAAAAAAAGGTTCTAATTCTTAATAGAAAAAAAAAACAATTATAATATACATAGATACATACATTACGTACTTAATGACATCGTGTTTTGTAACAAAGTTAAGTTCCAAAGTTTTAGATAATTTTATTAATACTATATGGGCGCAGAGTTCCTCCAGAGAGAATGCTCGAGTGCGGAACCCAAAAACCCATTATCAATTTTTCGAAGAACACCTAAAGTTGTGAGTAAATTCAAGGGAATTTTATTTTTTACTTTTTAAAGTTTCCTTTATTTACAGTAAAGAAGCTCTCGGATTCAAGCTGAATTTATTGATGTTCTAAAGTAACGAAAGGCACACACTAACACTACTCGTGTTGTGAAGTACAAGTAACAAAATTGATCACAGTTGTACGAATTCATATTTTAATTCGTGCCTTTGTGGCATAATGGTTTGAGCTAACGTTTCGATTCGATAGAAAACAAGGCAATTTTTTACATGATTGCTCCCAGATGGGTGAGACAAAAATTTGTACGTAAGCTCGAGCACGCAAAATCATGCGTGAGTGAGTAGTTCTTTTTGGAGAAAGAAATCAGTTTTAGCAAAAACTTTTTTTCTACTTCAAAAGGAAAATGTTAAACTAAAGGTCTTAAGAATAATTACAACTGCATTCAATCATTAATTATTGAGCGAATGTGGTGGTGTTCCAACCTAAAAGTCTTTTAAAGTTTCATTCGTGTTGGAAAACCTCTGCCCAGAAATAATAAGTCACGATATATGGTGATGATTAAATCCGTGTACTATTTTTTTCGTCTTTTCTCTAACCTGCTTTGGTAAAACGCTATGAATATAAATTAATTTTAGTCCACTATAGTTTTACATTAAAAGCTAACATCTCCCTTCACAAAGTCTAATTTTCACGGCCTTCTGGTAGCGGCATATATTTGTATAATGAGTACGAATTTTTGTTCACGATTCAGGGATTTTTCCATGTTTATTTAGTGTATTTCTAATATACATATTAGTATCCATATTATTCCGTTATTTAGTGAAACCACAAGCTCTTAGTGATGCTTAATATGGGCTAGATAAATGTTGTGAGTGTGAAAAAAAACATTTTTTATAAATCTTCTGAACTTATTAGGCAATTTTTTTAATATTTCCTCTTCGTCTCGATGCTAAAAAAGCATCCATATATATCTACCGAAAATGTAAAATGGTCTGACATATAAATGTCGCGCCATAAAATATTCTCCTCGTCTTTAGGGACCGAGATGGATTGAAAGTCGTGAGCTGATTTGACGGTTTCCTGTTCATCTGTAACCTACCGTGGTAGTGGTAATAAATGTATATTGCTTTGTAGTTAATATTTTAGATACATGCTTATGACATCATACAATTTTTAAAAAGTTTAAGGAATCTTCGTTAACACCAATCAAGAGACAGTTTGTTATGAAACTATTCATAAATTAGGTTTATTCATTTTTCTCAGATCTTTCTGCGTAAGTACGAAGGTCATATGCTGAGATAGAAAAAAAATCACGATGGAAATTAAATCTATTGTATATATTCTTTAGCTCTATTATACAACAGCTTTTGAGTTGCTATTTTCACTGAAATACCGAAGGGCGCAGTTACAAAACCGAGATATCGCTCTGCGTCGCACAGGTCTATTTTAGACGCGTGTATCATTGGTGCGTGTATGCCCAATTTACCTCACATTTGAATTGAAAAGATAAAAGAAAGCTGTTGTTGCATTCACCTGCTATTATGAAATAAATACTTAACAAAACGAAATAATACTATATGGATCGGTCATATTTCTTGATATGACGTCTGCAGTGCACATAAAGTTTGCATTTCATCTCATTACTTTCATTAAGAAATTAGATAAGGCACATTTTAAATTACCTCTAAGGTACCTTATTCTGACATACAACAATTGAATAGAATTTCTGTACTAAATTCAACTGAACAATTACTAAATGGAACGAATTCCGCTTTGTTACTTCGAATTAGAAATTCCAATGCGTGGGTTTTAATAGACTGTTTATTAGTTTTGTTTATAGCTGAAAAACTATTTAAAAATTGATAGCATATATTTAGATTGTACTTAGTCTCTTTTTCTTTATTTACTTAGGTTTGTTTTTAGTTTACGAATCTCAACTTCTATATGCATATTTACAATTTGCGACAACGACAAGGTCCCGTGTCGTTTTTTACATTACATGCATGGCTCTTCAAATAACTTATTATGTATCCTTTTCGAAATGATCGCATCTGAGAGCTTGTTACCGTTATTGTTTTCGTAAATTATAACGTAACATAATGCTGGAGCAGCACATATTATAAAGAGAAGTTTCGTTATTGAAAATATTGAACTTCCAATAACTGCGTTTTTGCCGCTAAATATTTATTGGAAATGGATAGCGAAATATTTCAATTTTCAAATTATTTAAATTACGAGAACTTGCATAAATACCATAGACATTTACGGAAGCGTAATTTGATATCTAAATTCTTCATTCATCACTTTCATTGTTATTCTTGACCAATGATTGCAACCAACCATAACCGACATTTTATGGACCATGAGCTGAAGGAAATTAAATGGCTCAATGGTGTCTTAATCATAAATCTCAGAAGATTCTTGCTTTACGTTCCCTTCTTAATTAGGCACATAATTATGGGCCTTAGAGTGCACTATGAGTCTCACTTCTTTAAGTTTCTAGTGCACTATTCACCACTAGTGTTGTAATCTTCTACATCAGTTAATTGAAAAAATTATTTACAATACTTCTGTCTTACTAATGACGAAAGAAAAACTTTAAGAGAAATTTAAATAAATAAAATTTGAAGATATTTCCATGTTAGTTTTTATGGTTTACCGATTAGAAACAAAAAATCTATTCAACACTTATGAGAAAATATATTTTTAAAATCAGAGATCGATCAACATTAACGATGACGTAAATTTCTTTCTTACACGCTCTTATTTAACGTAGATTTATTTTTGCTTCACACGGTAACTTGTACAAATAAAACAAAAACGCTTATGAAAACGGGATTCATATTCAAAATAACTGTAACAGTCACCAATAAACACAGTTTTTGAGTTGGCCTTTAACTAACCTTTTCTAAAAAAGCGTTAGCTTTTCTATATGTATCTTTATATTTTTATCTGTAGAATAAGAGCTGATTCAATTTTGGGTTACGAATTCTTAATAGTATTTTCAAAATACAACGCACAGCAAATGACGCGTGTCCGCCTGATTTTAAGAAGTAGAAGAAACTGCTAAGGTTATGCGAAGATAGCTAGTGTAGCACACGACATACTATCATAGCTACCTTGATTTAAAAATTCCTTTCACTCCTCTGCTGAAGGACCCCATGTTGTATGTAGAATACGTGTGCGGGTAAGGAATTCCACGCTCTGGCTGTGTGACAAAGGAAGAAGTCACTAAATATTATTGTGCGTAAAGTAGTTGTGGAAACATTGAATGAGTTACTCAATTATTTTCGAACTTATAGAGCGCTATCGAATACTTCCGACAGCCAAACTAATGACAGGCGTCTCGTAAACCAGCGTTCAATTAAAACTGAAAAATAGCTGTTCTGTCCAATCTTGCGCCGGTTGAAATAGTATAGAAATTGATGTGGATGGATGGATGGTGATCGAGTGTTAAATCAGTTCGAAATGGCCGCGTGAGTTTGGATACAGAGGAAATCACATTTAAAACGATTAATTAACATATGTGCGTCGATCTTAGGTCATAATAAATGTCATCAATTATCAGTGATCAGAGCAATTACGTCTAAATATCAGACCGAGAGACTATAAAATAAACAATAGGAACAAGTTATTGCCGTTTTAAAAAAAATATGGATACATTCATTAAGAATATAATTTTGAGAGTTGCTTCATGTTGATGGAACTAAATTTGGACATTCATAAAAATTGTCTAAATAAGCATTCATAGCTATTCCTGCTATTTTAAATAATAAACTACATAGCTAAAGAAATAAATTACTACAAAATCACATTAATAAAACTTGAAAAAGTACCTGATTTATGTTAAGAATAAGTACAGGGATTATTCCTAAAAATAGTCATCCCTCAGTATTAGCCTACTTTTGTACTCATGTCACGGCATTTGCATAGCAAGCCATCACATCCCCGCCGAGTGTATTTATGCCTTGTCGAGGCGATTTATACAATTCGGAACGTAGTGTGATCGAATTTAGAATCGCTATAAATCTTATGCGTTTAGTTTCACGCGAACGGATGTCGGAATGTGTTAAATGGGAGCCAGCACTCATTGGGAGTTTTAGAAAATTAGGTCTGAAACGGCCGTTATGGCGACACATCTTGTTTTGACTAGCATTAATTGATTATAGTGATTATTGTTTTAATGAAAGTTATATATTTGTTAGCTATTTATAATTTTATTCTACTAACACTGTATTATGAACTGTCTAATTGGGTAATAGACGTTCATAAGATTGAGATAATATAATTATGGTGTTAAATGATTATATTATTATTATATTTTGTAAAATAAAAGTTATTTTACAATATCATAGCGACAATTTATAGTCTTATAACTCTATAATGTTCAGTATTCACGATGTAATTTTTATTTTTAATATTATGTGCAATGCATTCTTTAACGTGCTGTTGAACACTGATAAGTTCTTAGTTAAAGCACAGTAAAACATAGATTTTCAATTTTATTTCAGACACGAGTGTAAGAATCAAGACAAAAAATATAAAAGTATTTTTTATTTAAACTCGGTTTAATAAGGTTTATAAGTAAGGTCGTGTGTATTTATATGTACTTAATTAGAATAAGATCACCCGAACGACAAGTTTCATATTTCTTTCAATTTACGAAAAACGAATATATAAAAAAAATATACATATTGTGAATAGCAAAAAACCTTTCACAATTTTACGCATCGCACTCGAGTGGTTAAGAAACGATTGCAAATTGTCAATTGGTATCGAACCGTCATTGCGAATGAATCTTGTTTACGTATTAGTTGAACGTCATCATATGTCTCATTGACCGACTAATGCCGATATTATCTTTGAAAATATTGAAGTACACTCACACAAATCATTATTATAAACCACGTGAGCTATAAAATAGCATATTTTCATATCATGACAGCGTTTCTATAAGTACGCCTGCTCTAAAAGGGGAATGAATGATTTTTTTAAAAGAGCGATTTCCGTATATAATCTCAATGCTTTCTGTTCATATTAATTGTATATGGTTTCAATTTATTCAGAACTGACGTAAATAGAACCGAGTGAATGAAGCTACAATCGTTATTCACGCTGTCGGCCCAATTGGTGCTACTTATTATACCTATTCGTGGAGTTCAGATACTTATAAATTAAAATGTAACCACCCACACTCTGAAAGTTACCAGAAGAATCAAAATTCAAAGGTACACAAAGGAATTATAAATTGCTCATTTTAATACGTATTTACTAATTTTTTTGCAAAATTGCGACGGAGAGACGCATGCGCACTCATAGTCTATTTTCGTCTGTCCTACAAGCTGAGGGACTGCCTTAATCATTCGCGCTATTACAGAGTTCATGCCTACAGATTTTCACGTTCATTTAGAACTATCAAGTAATACACTGATTGCTATTATAAATACATAGGTAAAATTCTCACGAATGTTTGTCTAAGGAATTAAATTTTTCGGTTTCCAAAAATGAAATAAAATATTTACTGTGACACAAAATTTTTAGAAGGCTTTCCTAATTTCAAATGATATTCAACAGTTTTAGTTATATAAAATCAATCATGATAAACATTCTTCGTGATAAACTAATACCAAATTAGTGAGATATTATTGAATAAAATGATTGAGATATCTTAGAAACACACTTTTAATATAACAATAATAATTGTATTTGCACACACTTATCATTATCTAGCCCAAAGTAAGCATCACTGAGAGTCATATTAAGGATCCAAGATAACGGAAAGAAATCTCTTTCCGTTACCCTGGATCAATGTTCAATATTTTTGAATATTAAAACATAAGATATATATCCAAGACCCCTGGCTGAGTAGCCTGTAGTTAGAGGTACTGATATCTCGGTCAGCCGGTTATCCTTAGACCTTAAACTTAAAAGTAGTAGAAGGAGTACATATGTGGAATTAGCTAGTGCAAAATGCGACATACTGTGCCTTTTAGCGCATTGTCGTTTTATTTATAGACGTCGACTTTTCATTTGTGAAAGGGAAACGTCTTGTACATTGTTCAACAATATTTTAACTAAGATATAGGAGCCCGAAACGCAAAACAACCGAATACACAAACCCATCTCAACACAATGCCTTAAGTTAACCATAATATTAATAGGTCTGTATATTATTAATATTTTTTTTATAAAAAGCTCAGCAAATGACTCGACACCACCTGATGATAAGCAGTAGACGAGTCCACATGTGAAGATAGCTAGTGAAGCATGTGATATACTGCCCTAGCCACCCTCACCTTGCCGACCCAAAAAGTGCTTTTTCACGCCTAATAGCCGAATATTATTATTTTACATGGCAATTAACTATGATAACAGTAAACTTAAAATTAAATCTATTATTTATCCTACAATTAGCATCAATTACACTATAAAGCTTATTAGCCTCTGCCACATTTTGTAAGTACCAGTTTACTTGTACATACCACTATCGCTACAAGTTACCTATCATAGAGACTATCAGAAGGCCGTATGTTTATTAAAGCAATACAAAAAAGAAAAACAGGTTAGTTAAAGCTATTTCTACCAACTAGCTAGCTTCTCAATAAATATTATGTATAATTACTTTAATTGGCCCCTCACGCAAACCTGGCAGGGTTCATGGCTCTGTGCCGAGTATTAAAACGTAAAATAATTTATATGCTTATGTAATACCAGTGTAGGTTTGTATTAGTTTAATTTAAATTTTGTCCATAAAAATTCGGGCTATATTTGTTATCTGCGTACAATCTGTTCCCATTATTAACGTTTATGAAACTAACTAGGCACTATTTTATTTATTAAATTATTGAGAATCTTCCGTAATAATCGAATTTTCGATTTCTATTAATAATCAGTCTAAGTTATTGTACTTGACCAATACTGTACTTACTGTACTATTAAATTATGTGAAATTTCTCAGTAAGTGAACACACGCAATTTAATGAAAAATAAAGTCCTGTAACTATAATACTCCCTTTTTTTCTAAAAATGTAACTACATTTATTTCAGCTACACAGAAGGTCATATAAACCAGACAGAGCAAACAAAAATAGAAAGATCTAGCGAAATCGGCCTAATTTTACCTTCATAAAGACATACTTACAACTTCCTATGTATTTACTGAAAAAAAATTATTTATTGCATTTGTGATGAAATTACTCCGCTACATTCTAATAGGATATTTATATTGTAAGCTAACATTTCATAAGCCTCTACATTGTAAACATGAATAATTTTTGAATAAATATTTGTTGATCAATTAGAGTATCAGGCTAGAATACTTATCATAATCAGAGTAACTACTAGTTACTCGGCCAGGGGATCCGGGTTCGAGTCCTGATGTTTTTTTTATAAACGAAAATATGTTCTCGGGTTATAGTTGTCTATATACTAATTTCAAATGATATAATATGAAAATATACATATAAGTATGTTAAGCATGTTTTTCCGGAATCTGTAATCCACAACACAAGCTCTTAATGATGCTTGCTTTAAACTAGTCAATTAATAGGTGTGAGTTGTTCCGAACTGGCTGCATATGTGTTAGGTATTATTAAATTGATACTAAAAGTATCCTGACTAGAAAAAATCGTGAGATTTTGTATTTATCGAAATGTAAATTATTAGAAAAATTGAATGACACTCTCAACTCTGTGTCACATTACAAAGTGCTCTAAAGGGTAGCGTATCAACGACTCTTTACAATGATCTATTGATAAATGAATTAGTTCCTTCTATTCTGATGTATATCTTCATCAATTCAAACTATAAATGTATAATTACATAGGGTTCTCCTTCGCATCTTTGATCTTGAGGTCCTCATAGAGTTTAGGAATATTGATCATATTCTATTATAGGTCATCTTATTTAGCGGAGGGCTTAATTAGGTGAGGGTGATGTATTGATTTCGTCAATTCCTAACACGAAGTAGGGTGTTATAAGTTATCCCGCTGCTCGCGAAGATATATACATTACATTTTGTTTAAAGTTTTTAATTAAAAGGAATTCAAGTAAAGAAGATTTATTTAATCGTAAGTTCAACTAAACTATTACTACAAAGTATTTATTTAAATATATCATGTACCTACCAGCAAAGATTAATATAAAAAAAATATTATGAACCACTGCACGTTTCTTAAATAAATCTACTGCGAAAAAGAGGTAACGATTAATGTACCAGGTTATCATAAACGCTAGTGTATAAAGAAACCACGATAATTGCTCTCATACAAGTATAAGCAATATTTAAAGAAATGTATAATATTAACATTAAGAGTAATTAAGAGTAAACAATTATATAGCAAGGGAAGACTTTTAAGTCATTAATACACATGTTAACAAAACATAACAACTCTAGTCACCGAAAATCTCTAAGCTTATAAATAACTAGATTTGTGGAGCATTACGTTATTATAGCTAAGAAATATAGGATAACGCGCGGATATGTCGGGCCAAAATTAACCGGCGCGCGCGCAGTCTACACCGCGCTACTATAGGGACCGCGCGTTCTAATCAAATATGTTTACGTAACACAATAAACAATAGCTCAAGTCTTACAAATAAAAATGTTTGATGAATATTTATTTAAATAAGTGTTTAATACTGTGATATCATTATGTGTTTAAGATTGTGTTGGTCAATTAACAAATAATTTTTGTGAACAAACGTTCGTTTTAAAGATATTTTTGCTTCAGCTGCTTAACTCATTAGTCTAATATAAATAAATAAACTTTGTGATTTCAATTTGCGGTTATGAATCAACGGTGTCAGTTTTAATTTAATTAAAAATAAATAACTATATGATTGTACGAATATTTGTGAATTTTGTCGTGCCAAAATTTGAGAGTGGGTGTTGTTGAGTGTTGTGTTTTAAATTAATCATATGTTATTATATCACGGTGGCTATGTTGGAAGTTGGAAGGGCAAACAATGACTACTTCAGATCATTTCTGCCAGTTGTAAGTAATTTTCACCGTCGTAGAGTTCAGCAGGCATCATCTAAGACGTCTACAAAATTTATTATGTTTTTCAAAATGGTCTAATAAGCTAAAAATGATGACGACTTTTAAGAATGCCAACGCTATGTCTAATCGTGGTTTAATAGAAAACGGTAAATGAATAAATATATTACAACATGCAATTTATTTTGAATTCCTCTTTGGAATAACTTCAAATTAAGTTATGAATTTAAATTTGTTCACCGTTTTCAAATATATTCAAAATCTAGGGCTAATTAATTAATTAACAAAAAATTGGAGTGTGAAACAAAAACTCAGACTAAGCCCTTTAATTTATTTTGTGAACATGAACCGCTAAATAAATAATAAATAATAAATTTTATTATGGATACATATACCTAGGTAGGTAAAACTACCGCACATGTCGTTCAACATGTCACTTGGAAATATAGTTATAACAAACTAAGGTACCTACAATTTATATCTACAAACATATGTTGAAGGCGCGTATAAAATCAGTTTTTTTTTATATCTGGACCTCATTGCTATTAACAAACATTACCTAAACCTTAAAAAAATGCTGACTGGAAAGAATTCAATTCCATTTAATTTAATTATTTAAAATTAATCTTTAGTATTAATGCTATATATTTTTTTCATTTAGACATAATACAATACAATACAAATATATATTGCACATAAATATTTATTATTTTTTAGTAGAATCGACCTGTTGATAAGTGGCATTGAACTGCTTTAAATACTCATCGATAATTTATAACTCAAATATTGTTCAACGATATGAATCTAGGACAAACATTATAATAATAACAAAACTCTTACACTTTCACCTATTACCTTAACTCGACCGAAATAAGGATCATTAAAATCTTGAGTTTGTGTCATGAATACTAGATAAATTATACAAATTTATATATCTGCCCGTGGCGGAATTCGAACCCATAATCTTTAGCTAACAATAAAGGGGTACTTACTACCCACCAATAATAGAGTCAATAAGTAAAAGTTGCGATAAATATCTGCCCGGCCGGGACTTGAACCCACAACCACGGCCGCGTAGACGGTAATTAGATAAAGTTGTTGTAGCAAATAATAATGAAATTAATCAAGAAATAGACGTCACACGATTTGAAATAATTTTGAAATTAATATATATTTTGCCGTAGTAGCCACGGAGGTTCGCTGCATTGTTGCTGTAACTACTAATCCAATTCAACAATTCTTTCGTCAATATTTTAAATCACAGTGTTCTGTATTTAATATTTCCGCTGTAATACCTCTTCTAGTTGAAATACCTTATCTTAACGTGGGTAGGTAGTAAAGCGTGTAGAGGTCGGTAGGCGAAAACTAGTAGAAGTAGGTAATAATGATCATATGTCTACTGAACGTTTTAGTAAGTATAATAAAATTAACGCTTAAGGTACGCTTGATATGTATCTTTAGTGTTTTGGCAGAAATTGGTTCTACATAATTCTCGTAACTCTTATATTATTTTGATATTGCATAGAATCTCTTTGTTGCGAGTTTAAGATCAAAAGTACGTGCCATTTATAAAAAGCTTTAATTTAATGAGAAGCTCTTCGGATATTTAAGAGGTTTTCAGTTTTCAGCGAGATAACCATTCTCCAGATTACTTTTAAAGTAAAAAATAAATCGATCACTCAGAGAGCCTCCGAACAAAGCCCTCTCCATAGTCTTTGATCATCGATGATAGTTATTAATTTATTATCAATGGAATTTATAATTATTCTTTAATTGGCCTTTTAATCATTATTTTCTACCCCACCTTTAAGTGGATACTTTTACCAGCCTGTAATAAATGTATAGCTATGATTTTAGTTACAATGCATTTTCAAGGGATCTGACTTAAGTTCAATAAATATATACCTAATATTCCACATAACACCAGCTGGCATTTTATCAAAATAATTATATATTTACACTATAACCTCTCTTATCTCCTGCAAAATAATAATGTTTCGTTAACGATGTTAATAATCACGCATACTTCCTCGGTGTCCAAATAAACAAAGCTTACCACTATTCACAACGTTTTTAAATTTTGACAAACAGCCAAACGACCTTCGAAGATTTTTCATGTAGACAGCTAGGCGGATAACGGAGTATTTTTACTAAGAAACTTTTATTCGTTCGTTTTTATACAAATAATATCGTAAAGTAATTTAATGATAAAGTAACATAATTTTGGATGTCCAATATGGTCCAATAACCTTTTTGCTGAAAATGTGTTTTTTTAATTATTCGTTTTTTTATATTCCAGGCAGTCAACTCTCCAGCTGTACCCCACCGGGAAATAACGGGACTCCCCACGGCAGCCTATCGGCCGCAGAATGATGAGTACTCTCCCGTACAACGCCGTGTTGAGCGGCCTGTCCAGCCGGAAGCCGACCTTGAACGAAAAAAAGAAAAGAAGTGGTCCATCGGTAAACTTTTCAGAAGAAAAAAGAAGGAAGAAGAGAGTGAATCATCCTCACAGAGCGACGAAGGCGTCAGTACGAGGTCACCGTCCAAAAAGAAAGCAAAAAAGAAGAAAAAGGCAACTGCTGTAAACAACTTTGACCATATTGTCATCAGAGATACAAGACGAGCACAAAGCGTAGTGAAACCAGCTATACGTGATGCTACAGACGATGGTGTCCTGTCTGATCCCTCGGCTGGATTCATTAATTATAGAGCAAAGAATCAGCACTTATATGGTGCATCCAAAGAGTCTTTAAGTTTAAGAGATGATAATTCAAGCAAATCCCTCAAAAGTTCTCTCGAGACACCCACGAGAAAAACAAGGAAAGGCCGATTGAAAGCTCGAGTCGAAGCGTTAAGAAACAGCCTACGGGGTGAATCCAGTAGTGACGAAGATTCTTTGAAATCATCTAATTCATCTTCTATGGTTCGTTTTAGAAGTGATGATTCTTTAATGCGCTCACGCGACAGCTCTTTAAATAAAAGGACAAGAAGTGCACGAAATGAAAGATACATTAAAAGATTGTCTCGAGACGAAGAAAACCAACTCAACAAAGAGGCTGAATTGATACAACAAGGATACACTAAAGCCGAGGTGGAAATGTTGACAAGAACGCCTACAAGCCAAAGCAGCGGTTACGGGACGTGCAAACGAGACCAAAATAATAAAATCTTACAAGATCACTTATATGCCAATGAAATTAATCGTCGGCCTATGAAATCTGAATCAATTTCGTCATTCCCATCTACACAAAGCTATCCTTCATCTATAAATTTTAACGCTAAAGTTAACAACGAACTAATTAACTATTCTATACAGTATCCAAATAATAATATAAATAAGGAACCGCTTTATGCTAATAATCGAGAAAGGAGTGTTAGTAATCAGTTCGAACAATCAAATAACATTATGTGCGTCAAATTTCCTTTAGGAAATGTAACAAATATTAAAAGAGAGGAAAGGGCTCCGCCTGTACCACCTCCACGGGACATGCAAAGAAAGGTCGCCACGCCTTTATCAATGTACTATGAAAATAATTCCATAGTAAGTGATAGGATAGGCAGTAATCAAAACGTAGTACACGGTGTACCTAACAATGACTTCGAACGAATAATGAGGCGAAGTCAAGAACGATCGATGGGTCAAAGTTTCAATGGCTTAAGACGACCAATTTCGAATTCGGAAGATCATATTGCTATGCAAAATAATGAGTACCTTCAGAACTTTCAATACAAAAGTGAACAACCAAGAAGACCAGCTTCAGTGTCAGCAGAGCCTAATCATTACGGGCTCTATGCAAATACACCACCGTGGAGAAAAAAAATAGATAATACGGACATTGTTAAACCAGAACCTGTGCAATTAAGACAGGACTTTTTGTATTACGCAGATCATAGCCCGCGATCAAGAAGACCAATTAGCATCAAAACTAGTCAAAACAATTACGAAAATCAATATTTAAGTGATTCACAAGCTTCACTCAATATGGCTGAAAGTGTTTATAGAAGGCCTCGCAACGCTTCAGAGTTTTGGAGGAAAATTGACGATGCTGAGAAACAAAGGAGGCAAAATGTCTTCGCTAACTCTAGAAACAATTATGATTATTCAAATAACTCTCAACTTCATCGAACTTCTTTTACTGACCAACACAAAAATCATTTGAGTCAAAATGACAACCCTGACATACAAAATAAAAACAAAATTGATTTTAAATCGCAATCAATAGATACCACAGATGGTGCTAAGGTATGGAAAGCGACAACAGAATACAAAAGGTCTATTACCGCAGATCCACCAAAACTAATTACATCACCAACATCTAAAACTCATTCTAGACATAAATCTGATACATTTGTACCAAATACGTATCAGTTACCTTCGGATGATGAAAAAAGTTCTGAACGTAGAAAATCGACCAATCTCGATGACGCTCTTAATGAATTAGAAGCAATTTATAATAGTTTAGGTTTAGGAGATGAAGATTTATTGGATAGAGCTGAAAGACGAGAATTAATGACTCCAAAATTTAATGACCAATTTAATGATTGGAACGGTAATGACGATGATATTCAACTACGAAGTCAACCAGCAACTCCTTTACGACGCCTACAAAGAAGATCAACATTGCCTGACAAATTACAAGATGACATGGCTTTCCGAAGAATGAACTCATTGACGAAAGATAAGCCAAATTACAATGATTCACAAGCGCAGATAAGTTATATGTTAACTTCACCTGTCTACGTACCATATCCTTCAGACGATGAGAAGAATTCTGATAGAAATGAGCCTGATATAGTACATGACGATGTAGTATATCGAAATATAAAGCAAACTAATAATAGACTCAAGACAATGGATCCTCAACCACCTTTCGGCATTCCGGTAGGTCCGGTTTCTCCTGCCCCTCAAAGTGATTATTTACATGCTACTCCTGAAACTAAAACAAGATCGCGGTTCATACCAAGAAAATCGCCTGATCTGGTATCCGATGACTTAGCTTACAGAAACTTGAGAAAAGATAATAGACATTCATCATTATTTAATGGTGAGGAATATAATGGATACGTCAATAACAATCAAAACTGTAGGGAATTTCCATTTACTAAAGATTCCACAGCAAGTTTAAAAAAGAAAAGAGCAGTTCGATCACTTTCAGCTAATATATTTACCATGATTCAAAAAGAAATTGACGATGCTCTTAACATGAGTAAAATGGCTACATTGCATAAAACTCAAAGTAACAGTGATGTTATGAGACG
This sequence comes from Acentria ephemerella, assembly GCA_943193645.1. Lineage (NCBI taxonomy): Eukaryota > Metazoa > Arthropoda > Insecta > Lepidoptera > Crambidae > Acentria > Acentria ephemerella. The sequence goes on from OW971887.1 coordinate 3,342,489, forward strand.
ACTTCGTGAAACTTTCGAAAGCAGTGATAAGGACCAGGACCATTATCCGCGTAATAAGGTAAAACAAAGGCACAATACTGTTAGTCTCTTTGTCAATAATTCACATTCTACTGCACCTCATTTTGCAAAAGACGATTCATTCATTCACAATGATGACAAGTATCTTGCTAAGCCTCCATCTTGTGACAAGTCCAAAAGCTCATCACCATCAAATAGGTCACCACAAGCATCTAAAAGATCATCAAAAGATGAATTTCAGCATGTCCTTAGTATGCTAGCTCAAGAAGCCATGGATACAAGCAATAAATTAGGAGTGGCGTTAGCCGAATTAGATAAAAACAGAAATAATTCTGAAAGAAAGTCAGATGTCCAAAGTAGAATCTCTGATAGCAGATTATTATTTTTAAATGGATTAACCAATAAATCTGTTGAAGATATTGTGCCTGAGGTAAAAGTCGTGCAAGTTCATTCAGAGATAGTAAATGAGTCTACTCAAGAATCAACAGGAGTAAAAGCTGTTCTAGAAAAATCAAAAGCAAAGAAAACTGAAGACAGTCTATTAGCAATATCTGATCAGCTGCACAAAGTGGAAGATCAACTAAAACATAGCTTTGAAAAGGAACTTAACTTCGAAGATGAAAGCATGAAGCTTTCAAATTACACAAGTAAAGCTAATGATAAAATAAAAGTTGAAGAGAAGACGGTTATTATTCCTGATAGCAAATTAATTCCTGATGTCATCCCGTTAACTATCAAAAATGATTCAAGAAATGTAGAAATGACAAAAGAACTTGTAAATCATTCCGAAAGTAAACCAGTGAGACCACAATACAATTCACTAAATCCATTTCTCAACTGTGATGAAAAAATAAATGACATTAATGAAATTAATGCTTTTAAGGAATTAAAAGATGGAATATCTGACTTAATAGCGGGAATTACACAAGTTAATGAGAAAATATTTATTCCCAAAGTATTAAAAACCGAGAAAGCAGTTAATCCTGTTGCAGAAAAAGTAGCCAGTATTACAGAAGCAACGGAAACTCTGAACCAAGTCACTCAAAATATGCCTATACAAGATAAACCCAATAGAGCTTCTGTAAATTTGTCAATCTACGAAAATGATGTAGAAATCAAGAAAGACGCAACCGATTCTACGGAATATAATTCTTCGGAAGAATTGGCAACCATATTTAAATTAGATAGAAATATCAAAAAACAAAACTCAGTTGTTAATGAAAATAGAGAAGCAGAACAAGCCATGCGTGATGATCTCAGCTCACCGAAACTAGTTCAATCGGTAAATCAGCACCTTAGAAGGCTGTCAGTCGACCAAACAAACGACACTCCTAGTCAAAGCAACGCACCGCCTACTAACATAGTACCATGGAGAACTAAAAGGCAAAATCATGATACCCAAAAAGACAATCGAGGTACGTGGCCCATTATCATGCATGGTTTTCGGTTTTCATTTTAACCATTCGCATCAGGCTTTTTGTGTTCATTGTAAACTTTGATTTTAGTTGTATGGGAGTTTAAAATTAACTTAATTTTATGTGATGTTGTTTTTTGTTCCGGCAGGCAGTAGTTCGCAGTCGAAATTCGATTGGCACGACTCTGGCACATTGATGTTAGCTTGCTCCTACACCCTGATGTTCTCACAGCAATTGGCCGACTTGGACTGGCTGACGCTGCTCGGCTTGCTGCTGGCAATAATCACAATTATCGCTATGCTAATAATCTAACATAAGACACTGAAAAGATTAATAAAGATTGAACCGCTAACATGTAGAGTCTACATTTGTGTTTATAAATACGGTTTTTTTGACACCTTGAACATTAAATAAACATTTCTAATAATTGATAATTCAAATAATAATTTACTAGTAGGTACCAAAATAATAACAATCCATATTTACTCTACATACATAAGGTATAAAAAAATTACTAGACCTATGGTCCATAGACCATTAAAATATACAACTTTACAGGAAATAATTTATTCTTTAAAACGAATGAAAAGGATATTATCCATTATCCTCTAGTGTAGTGTAGTTTCAATCATATAGAACAATTGTTCGTGTATGCATTCCGTTGTTAAATCTTCTTTATCAATAAAATCATATATAAAAAGTAGTTTCAATACTTCAAAACAGATGAAAAGTGGAAGAAAGTTCGTAACGCTTGTCGTTACCACATATTATTGAGTAGAAAAAGATAAAGATGTCATCTGTAATATCTTTTTATGCCTAAATTTATCATTTTTGTAAGCACGCTTTGACACTCACAGATTATTTTGCTTGTAAGTAAACGTAGTTTATCATAGCAATATTAAATAGTACGATAAAAATTGGTCTAGATATTCCTCTAGTGTCAATTTTCTATGATCGGTAGATTTTTTTTTATATTATTAAAATTTAAATAATTTATTTCAGCATTTACTTAGATATTGACGTACTGACCAAGTATTGTAAAATTATATTGAAGATCAATTTCACATTACACTTAATAGAAACACATCGCAGTGTGATAAAATGTGATTGTGAATCGAAAACTTCTAAAAATAAATGATTTCTGAAAAATTAAAAAGCTCAATTGAAACATCGAAATGTTCTAATATTGTTAAGAGATTCTTTTTTATTTGGTTACTTTTAATCTTAATTTTAATTTAGCTGTGATGTTAATTGTACACTAATTCTAATCGTATCTCGAATACGAATATTTTATTACTTATATTACCAGTAGGAAAAAGCCAAATCGAACAATTAAAATAAGAGTCCATAAATAAATAATTTTGTAAAAGCCGCTATTTCTGTTTCGCATGTTTTGGAGTACCTGTGTATATAATAATTTTATTGCATGATTTATATAGATTTATTTTTATTAATTTAGTGCAATGAGAAGAAATAGATTAATGCTGTATTTTTAAAATTATTAATATTAATCAATTTTCATTCTATTGACATTTTTTTTGTTTATAGTAATTTAAATACTAGGAAACTATTAGTTGATTTACTTACCCCGTGCACATAGTCAGGTGCTTATATATCTAAGTGTCTTTGACTTTTATATTCTTTTTAGTTACCTGAATTATATCTAAGCTCAGCGTATTATAGGTACATACTCCTGTATACGTTTGATTTGATATCCTAATTGATATTAAAAATATAATATATCATATTAAATACTTTGTATTTTATCAACGAATATTGCAATACGAAGTAAGTAAAGAAAAGAAATAATTACTTATTATTTTCTTTTTAGGTGATAACTGATTGCCAAGAAAGTTCTACTAGCAGCATTTGAAACTATGATTAAATAACTTTATGAATAGCTTTTCTTATGGTCTATATTATATTTAAGCTAAGCCTAATTCTGTATTTTATCCTGTAGCTTAATTTGACATATCCTATTTAACTATGATCTTGTAGAGGCTTCCAGTTAAATTCAAAGAGAGCATTATTTATGTGAAGAGAAAGTTATATTATAATTTAATAAAATGTTTCAGTTTTATGGAGCTCTTTTATTTACCTGCTGTACATTATATACATATTTTGTACCATTCTTATCTAATCATTTAGGTGCGTTCCAATATTCCATCTTCTGATAGAAGTAGGCGAATCAAAGTGTTGGCTAGCATCTTCAATATTTATAAAAAACAGAGGTTGCTTGGTAATTAAACTCTAGCGAGACTTTCTGTTTATGTGTTTTTCTTACTAAAAACCACACATCGCTAGACAGTAAGCACTAGGAGTGTATACACGAGAGGAGTCACGAAAGCTCTTTTTGCGTAAAGTAGCCGTGGGCACAGTGAATCCGATAATATTGTTAACTTATGTGCCCTACCTGCTGATATATGCCTAAATGTTATATATCTAAAGTTCATAATGATATAAAATAAACGTAGATTTGTAGCATAAAAACACATTTCACGATATAATTACCTACAGTCCGGGATTACCGATACTGATTTGATTCGTATATTAAAATTCAATCTCACTGCAACCGAAACCATGTAATTAATTTATAATGAAAGCACATGAGTGATAAAACAAAGAAGACTACTCTTGTGATAATACATATAATGCTTGTTATTATGAAACTCTTATAATTCATAAAGTAACTAGCTGACCCGGCGAACGTTCTCTTGTCAAATAAATTATGTATAAAAAAATCTGGGGAGGTCCATCCTTTTCACCTAGAGGTATACCAAAAAGCCTTCGACTTATTCACAGACGTATCAAATATATACAAAACATTAAATAAAAATCGGTCAAGCCATTTAGGAGTTCGATTACAACCAAGAGATTTTTAAATAGAGTAATAAAAGCAGAATATTAATGTATGAAGCGCCATCTGTGGCAACATAGTAACTCTACTTGTATCAACCCAGTTAAAATTTCCACTAAAGAGAAAAAGGAAATTAGCGTGATTGTATTATAGTTTATAGATCACTGTATAGATGTCGCGACTCGTACATTATAGTTCAGAATTATTTTATAGATGACGCTACTAATGTTTTCTTGTAAGTTCTTTATTAGGACAAAATTTGTTACTGATTACTTATTCTAGTAAAAGATACGTTAGAACGTTTAATTTTTTTAAAATATAAGTGCAGTTTTATTGAAATTTGAAGGCCAACAATTTGTTTTTTTTTTAATTTCTAACTGATTTATATAGATAGATACAAAGATAAAACAAAGATTTTTGTGTATGTATATTTAAATCATATTTTTTATATAAAAAATAAAAAAATAGATACTATTCAGCTATTATCATATCTTTTTTATTGTAATTTAAGCAGAGAAGATTATTAAACTTACAAGAAAGAATTGAAACAAAACCTGTTTAGTAAATACGGAAGTCTTAAAATATAATTATCTTAAAATAACAGTAATATTTGAACAAGTAAAAAAATTTAATTACTTTCATTCGGTAGTATCAATAGGTACTCTATAAAGTACTCAAAAATGTTATCATTACTATTCGATAGTCTATGGGGATGATACAATGTCATTTAAAAAGTAAACTGTCACAATTTTGCCAGTGAACGTGTGTTGTAGTTTTTATTTGCAGACGATTTTTATTATTTTGGATAGTAAAACCAATTTGTTAAATTGTGATAATTATTTTTGTGAGTAGTTTGTAGTTATTGCTTAGTGGCTTCGTGGTAAGGATGCTATTGTGCAGTTTTAGTGTTAAATGATGGACATCAACCTATTTTGTTCCTGTTGACTTCTCTCGTCTGATTTAAACGGTAACGGTTTTATCATTTATTCAAACATAATTATAATTATTAGTTTTTGTCATTTTATTATTATCGTTATCTCTAACAGAGCACTGAATTTACAAATGTATAGTATCATATTATGAAGTAATAAAATAAAATAGCGTAAGAGAAAATGCCTAAAACCGGATTCAATTCTTCACTATTTTGTTATAAGTTCATAATATATACCTTATAGAATACCTTAGCAGCTCAGCTTATGACTCATTTTATTTTCTATTTATGTAATTCTTTTATTATGTCGCAGTTTTTAGCTTGACTAAGTATATCACCATAATTAAACCAGGAGTTCTTTACTTATTTCTTAGAAACATGCACTTGCCTTATTTCTCCTGATTTCTCAAGTAGGTACAGAATGACATATATAAGTAAGAAAATGGAGTACCTATATGCTAAATAACATGTTACCAATATTTATTTGAGATTTTTATGAGTCAACATGATTTTTGCCATTTTCTTATGTAGAGTATGTGATATTATTTGTAACCTAATCAACTGCAGAGTACCAACCAATTTTGTGAATATGGTTCTTTACCCTGTCAGCTATAATACAAACAATATTACACATCCTCACTAGCATAGTAGAAGTTAAATAGAGGAAGTCATAAATCTTAAGGATCTCTCCGTTTGGACAAGGGACCTCAGGCAGATTTATTTTTAGTTCTTGCAGTTATTCCTGGATCACCATTCAATGTAATACTTCTCTGTGCTTTATAATGTAATAAAATAATGATATTGACTGAATCAGGAATTTAAGATGCTCATGTTTAATGTTTTCGAAATACCTATATAAATAATATTACTCACACTCACACCTTATTATCTAGCCCTAAGTAAGCATCATTAAGAGTTTGAGTAATAGATACTAGATAACGGAGAAATAAAGATAGTAATATGTAAATTAGTATCAGAAATATACTAAATAAATGCACATACAGGGGCGGACAAACAACGATCAGACATGAACAATTTTTCTTTTTCAGTAGTAATATTTGTTTGCTTTGTGGGTAGCAAAGCAACTGATCAAAATTCCTCAAAAGCCTGTAACTTTGTGTGTATTGTAATGCACAATAATAATAAAACAATCAATTCTTTTTTTAAATATGTGATTAAAGTGATTATTAACTAATAGGTGATTTCAAATTCCCAATTCTTAATATTAATTCATAAATTACATTACTATATTAGATTTCTTTATTGGTAGGTAGCATAATTTAAGCATGACAAATCTTATATTTTATCATGCTTAAATTTTACTCAAAAAAGGGGGTACTCATTACATCTCTTTAATAGCTTTCTAAGCTTATAGTAGCTTTTATCATATTTCTGGACCTTACTAGCTTGCCAGTGTGCACTCAAAAATTTAAACACTTAAGATGACTTGGCAACCAAAAAAGAAATAGATATACATATTCGGGAGAAGTCAAATTTTAGGGGTTGTTTTATGAAGGGAACATGCAGTAACTTGCTATTTTAAATAAATTTCTGATTCATGACTCCTACTAACCGAGACAAAAAGTAGGTAAAATATGTTTTTTTCAGTGTCCTGTGCAAAGGTTTAATGAAACTCGAAAATTTCATATTTCTTAAAATCAAAATCTTATTTTGGCACAAATATTAAATTATACTTGTATCAACTTTTTTAAGGGGTTTGGGTATTGTGCTGATAATTATGCTTTGATGGGAAATAATTTCATAATTATAACAAAGCTTAGCTTATTATGCTCTTGACCTTAACAATAGCCTATTGATTCCCTTTCCATCATGTCATACACTATCTTCCAAAAGGGCTATGATAAAATGACTATTTTAGATATTAATAATGTGAGTGTTGTTAATTAATTTATAATCATGACATGTTGGTGTCTTCTTATCAGTCTTAAAAGACAGTGCTATTTGTGTTTTGTGACATTCTTGTTTGATAATTTTATTGAACTCTCTAGAATGGATAAATTTATATCCTGCAATCTAAAGAACTCACCTTCTTGTATTTCTGCAATCTAAAGAAGGCCTGTATCTAGCAAATATAGACTGGTGATCATGATAAATGAATCGAACAAATGATTTTACAAATACCGACGTTTCGGTATCTATTCAATAGAAATTTAAATTAGCGACAGCTGGAAGAGGCATCACATCTTGACAAATTTTCTTGTAATTTGAGGATTTCAGTTTTTGTAATAGGTAACATGTTTTTCGGAATAGTTTCTCATATTTCAAAAAGACAGAGTGGGCGAACGAAAAACGTTCTAGGTACCCGAGGACCCTTTTTGCTCCTGGCCTATTCGCCATAGGTTCTAAGGACGAACCTTAGAACGTATGGCCAATAGGCCTAAAGTGTGCTACCTTATTGAGCTAGTTTTACCTATAATGAACCTTACTATGAAGGGAATCCGACTGATCTAGCTATCCATCACTGTCATCGCGTTGCCACAGTTGCAAAGACTATCTAATATGTTCCCTGTGTAGCTACCAAAGTGATATGAAATTTATGCACAAGTTAAAAATTATAATGTCAACTTACTAATATACAAAAATGACTTCTACTTGTTCAAGAAAAAGGCTGAAAGCACCCACCGGTCGCGGTCCGATGAATTGTTTTGGCAGATCTTAGATCGTTCCCACAAAGGGCACAGGAATTGCCAATTATAAAATTGTATTCGACCCAACCTACATACGTTATATACGTTACCTACGTTATATATTTTATACAAAATGTACATTTTATATACGTACACTTGTAAATCTGTCTATCTCTCTCTACACATCTTTAATAATTAATTTGAAAAATATTATATGAATAATATTTTTTCATGTATGTGTTCGTGCGTTTCCAAATACCGTGAGTTTATGTTAATATAATATGCTATGCAGAAGTCACGCTTTTCAAAGAAAATCGCATGATCCAAGTGGTTCTAAAAACCCCAGATCTAGAGAACAAGTAAACTTTGATATTAGCTTCGTGTTTACCTGAAATCTTAATATATTTATTATCCATCCACGGACCGAATTCATTAGATATTCTTTTTTGGGGGAGACAAAGGATTAAGTAACAAAGGAGGATAAATCTTCTGTGAATCTTTTTCAATAAAAAGTTTAAAATAAATAATATAATATATTTATGATAAAGTAATTAGTGACACAAATATGTTGACGATAATGGTGTGGGCTTCGCTATAATAAATATCTGTAACTAACACTTAGATCATAAGATGTATCGTGAATGCTGTTTATTATCCTAAATAAATAAATAATTTTTGTTCGTGATAAACACTTTCATTTTAAAAATTAGGCTGCAAAGGAAAGGTGCATAGTAGTGGTTGCATACAATAAAAATACAACTGATGGAAGGATTTTACATATTATAACAGCAACATGCTTAATATCGTAGAGGTACAGGTTATAAATGCCAACGTACCCTTCTTTTAGGATGACTAGCCGTAAACTGAGTCACCACGAATATGGAGCGGAGAAAATAACATGAAATACTCGCTACAAAACAACTGATCTTTTTGTAAGTAAGCTTGTTTTAGTGCCTAGCAAAGATGGCAGTCTATATAACGATATAATTAAAAAGTATTTATAATTAGAATATATATTCAATTAACGTGTTACTCTAAATTTATTTTTTTATAACAACGAAGCAGCCTAATTTTCAAATTCCCATTCTTTTCTCTATTCACATATTGAAATAGTGAATATGATATTCAGCATTGATATATGATATTGAGAGATTATCGACACATTTTATCATAAAAATTTTGTAATAAATTTCTTATCTATTCTCTCGGATTGTACTATTTTTATTTTTGTATGGAATATGTACACAAATTTACCCAAAAATCGTTAACAATGCTGGCACTTGGAATAGGATGCGTCTCAACTCTCATGGTGGAAAATAAGGTTTCGTTCCCAAGATATGTTATGTATTCTTAATTCCGGGAAACGAGGGTAAACACTATTTTCTTGGAAATAAGCTCAGATCCAAGACAGTTAGTGGCTAGTATCATTATTTATTTGTATAAATATGTCACTAGTAAAGTGTATGATTATTACAAGTTGAAAATAGAAATTCGGGCACCGTCTTAAATATACATGATGTTAAAAATATAATTTCATAACTATAAGAAAAATACCTATTTTTAATTTTTAAGCTTTTGAGCAATCTTGTAGCCTTGCTGATCCCAAAATTAATTTTTTATCAAGATGTCAGATTCGATTCCTAAAATATTTTTCACTAGATATGCAGTAATCCGGTCATAGGGGTATAACGCTGTACCCTTATAACGCGTTTTCATATTACGCGATTTCAATCCCCCGTATAACACGGACATTCTCCCATATAACGCGGTTGATTAATATCTTTATATGTTCAAGAACCGACATTCGACATTAAACGCCTGTTGGAAATATATTAGTTTTATACGTAACGCGTTATACAAGGCAATACGAGAATACCCCTATAACGCGGAACCAATCTACCGCGCTATACTGGGGATTACTTTTCTACTTACTTTCTGATATTCGGTAAATTTTAAAGAATGATATAACGGCAGATTGGTAGCCCTCCGGAATTTTTATTTAGAATTAACTTACTAATTATTTATTCACTTAGTATCACATGCAACTGATTTCTAATTTAGCATTTCCAGAGTTGCCAGCCCTAGAGAAAGTTGTTTATTTTGATTGTTTCGCTCACACGCATCTACTTCATTCATTAAAAATATACGATGGCATTGTATTGGTAATAAAAATATCTTATAAAACGCTACTTATTTATAATCAAGTTAGCATGACTTCATAATATTTTGTTTACATACCACTGACACATAACTCGCATATAATTATGACGTCAATACTAGAATTGCAATAGTTCCGGGCGATCACTTCTTTTTGGGTCACAACTGGAGAAGAACACTTACTTCGAATTCAAATAGACTGGGCGAAATTAAACTTACTTTAAATATTGCATATATTGTAAATGTTGAAAACTAGGTTATTATTGTGAGCAACAATTTATAAAAAATGCCGCTGAGCTCACTCGTCAAAAATTTCTGTTGTAACAAAGTGACAAACGCCAAAAGGGCCAAAACGCCAGAAAGAAAATTCAATACTCCCTAACCTTGACCTATCTGTTTCAACTTCCACGTGTTTTCGATCTAATCTTGTAATTTTTCACCATTTTTTCCGTGTCTTCTGCAATAACATTCATTAAATACCTATTTTGGTTTATTTCATAATTTTTCAATAATACTACTTCATAATTATGTCAAAGTATGCAAAGAAGCTGACGGCCTACTTTATGGTAAGCGGTATCCATTGCCTATATAAAGACATATAATATTGGAGTTGCGTCATCATTTGGTAACATGAGATATTAATGGCTCGCGTGTCCTGCGATTAAACTTTTAAACTTCATTTGCCTTCTGAAGAACGAAGGACCTCCAGATAGATAATTTTGATTGACCCAACCAATTTGCTTTATGTTTGTAGCAGAAATATTTGCATTTGAACTACTACCCACGAATGGCTCACGATTAGTTACAATATTTTTCATTTATTTTATTTTGTCCCTTTGGTTTCCCATTGATTGTTATTGCAATATTTTTATTATCTGGATGAAATTAAGAAAACATCAATTAAATAAAATTTTGTAGTAATGTGGTAGCTATTCTAGCGTGCTATCCATCTGAGATGGTAGCTGTAGGTGGTTTCATATTTTGTCAAAATAAATACCTAACCGGCAAGTTTCCACATGAGAGTCCCTTGAGAGTATACTTACCTAAATCACTTTCATATTATTTGGGAATAATGTTTGATTTGCCCTACGGCTACAACATGGAAAATGGTTATGACTACTCTAATGTTTCTTATGTTTACTTAAACTATATTAATTCAGACAGCAGGTGCAGCTACCAATGTTGAGTAAGTTGCCATTAAAGAGCAACTTGCAACGGTTAGTGCAATGATCGCGATGACCGACGAACCGTTAATATTCATATATAATTACAGAATAAATAGCAATTTCCGTTTGTTACGTCCTATGAGGTTTCTAAAACTCAATGAACTTGGGTGTGTGTGTCTGTTGGGAGGGGGGTTAGATGTCGAAAATATAGAAATTATAGATTAGGTCGGGAAAAAGTATTTTCGCATATATTATAGTATGTCTAAACTTGTAATATTGGCTATTGTATCTTTTACTGTAACATTTGATATTAAAAAGGTGACATCTCAAATCCGAATCAAATAAGGAAAATTGTGTTTCCCACTATTTTTCAATTGTTTTTCTTTTTTTCAAAATGAGCGAGTTGAATGGAGAAATTAGATACATTTTAATATTTTATTATAAAAAAGGAAAAAAACCTTAAGAACCGTGTACTCATTTGCGATTTTTTATTGAGACGAAAACGAACCGTTTTTGAAGAGATTGATAACTGGTGATGAAAAGTGGATTACCTATGACATGAAGGAAGGTAAAAGGTCGTGGTCAAAGGTCGGTCACAGACTGTGCACACAACCTGGGTTAACTTGCAATAAGGTCTATGGTGGGATTGGAAGGGCATTTTTAATTGTGAGCTTTTACCGCCGGGCAGAACCACGGCAGATGAGATTAAAGCAAGAAGTTGAGAGAAAGTGGCCGGAATTGATTATTAGAAAGGGTTTGGTCTTTTTTCACGATAACGCTAGACCACACACATCTTTAGCCACTCAGCACAAATTAAGAGAGTTCAGCTGGGATCGGATAATGCATCTGCCATATAGCCCTGACCTTGCTCTTTAAGATTTCCACCAATTTCGGTCACTTCAGAATTCGTTAGGCAGTGTCAGGTTAACATAAAAAGAGACTGCCAAAACTATTTGTTGCGTTTTTTTGATCAGAAGTCCCAAAATTTCTACAGCAACGAGATCATGTCTGTGCCTATTAGGTAGCAGAAAGTCTACGAACAAAATGACACTTGTATACTGTAATTAAATGTAAATTAACTTTGAAAAAAAAATATCTTGAATTTTCATATTAAATGCGAATAACATTTTCCACAAACTATTATAATCTGAGTTTGAAAATTTTATATACAAGAAGGATCTATACAAAACCTGTTCTGTTCGTAAGTAAGCGGGTAAAATACTCTAACCCTGTAAATTGAAGAAAAAACCATGTATAGACAGCAACGGAGACAGATTCCGCTGGTCTTAATAAAGCTAAATAAAATACAAAATGCGAAGAAACTTTTTCCCCAACCTATTATATGCTATTTGTCTATGAACTAGAACTGCGTCAATTATGTCTACTGTGCTATATATTTTATTAAGTGTTAAATATTAATTTAAATTCGACATAAAAATTATCTATGTCTTTATTACTGAGTGCTTATGGCTTATATTTTTATTTTACTGTTATTTGTCAACATGTCTGTACCTGTAATTACTTTTGCTTCATCCTCAGCAAGATAAAGATTGCTCGTTAATTTAAAGCACACTAGGTAAGTACCAAATTTAATTACTATGATTGGAAATCCATGCGTCGATCACTCCCTCGCTATTGCAGAGCACGTATCAATTTTAATGATAGATAACCTTGACTATGCCAAAATGTATATCTATTTTTAAACGACCGAATGAAATCTACCACAAATGGTAGTGAAACTGCACGTGATATTAGTATGTTTATTATAGATACTAAAGAAAATGTGATTTTCACCACTTAGGCATCATTTGTTGTGTTAGTTTCATAGTGACCATAGAGATTGATGACTTGTGCACTCCGCAGACGACTTTCTCGTTTTAAAATAAATAATTCATTCGATATGTTAACTTTCTCAATCCGCCGGGGTTTTTGGCCTGTTTACACAATTATAGCGTTATTGCAAGAATTCGGAGAGATCTGATATATCTGATATTTTCGTCGCATCTGTAAAGTGCTTTATCGAACCTATCTCATTATCTGACGCACTATCTGGTCACTACTCCTTAAACAAAGATTGGATGCCGTCCTAATACACTAGTGTATAATTCAGTTTTTGTTATACTGTTGCGTAAACATCATCCGCTTTATTACAAAACGTAGCCTCAAGTTATTTCTAGTTTTAAACTGTTGTCTATTTGGAAGAATCAAATAATATTAAATATACTACGGACTATATATATATATATATCTTCGAACTTGGACTAGAGTTCAGAATTGTGCATAGGCATAATGCAACAGACAAAACTTTAATGATACAAACATATATTTTAGACAGTAGATTAAATTCCTATCCAAAATGTATGTCCGTAATTGTATGAAGTATATTCACAATTAAATTTGAGAATAATAATATGATCGTTCCGTTGATCCCCTTATAACCTTTAACAAAAGCAATAGCTAACATTTTACAACAACCACACCTGATGTTAAGTGATTATGTGGCCACAATGCAAGTCTATTTTCTGTCGACTATACCAATAACAACGTCTAATAGTTATGTTTATGATGTATCGGAGTATCATCAAGTGCGTTATGAAATAACGTGTGAAAATTAAGTATTGTGTCCGTCACCCACCAGTGTGCTTCGTCTCGACGCAAGTGGGGTACAAGGTCAGAAGTCGACATATTCTTACAGCGGCAACAGCGATGGTGTCAGTGGATACGACTGAATACGGTTTTCGTTGTCCCTTGTAACTAAATTCGCTTTTTTTGAATCATTATTGGTTAAGTTGAAGTACCTGGAAATTGGGTAAAAAATTTGGCTTTAATGACCAGTGCCAGAGAAGAATGTTTTGTTTTAGTTAAAATGTAATTAGTGAAACTTTTCAAACGGTTAAGATAATTAATTCGACAATTCTTATACAATTAGTTGAGAGTTAAAAAACTATTTTTTATTAAATTCATATGAGATGTTGTATTCTGCATTATTTATTTATTTTATTTAACAATTTATGTGCACACAAAGACAATTTAGTTATTAATTTTTGCTTTTATCTAGTTTACATATATTTTTGATAAATTTACTTATCTTGTTATTCTTATTGTACATAAAAGTGCCAACCAGTACATGTATGTGTGTGTGTAATTTGTAAAACTACTTTTTTGACAGTGATTGATAGTATTCATTCCAGCTTTGTCCTTCGCCTCTTCTATATCTACGTTGTATCACAATACATTCTTTCACTGTATTGTTTAGATAGATAAGAATTAAATATAATGTTCATTGAGTACTTACCTACGGCAAAGATATATCTAACAAGTTACGAGGAATCAAAAGTTTACTATTTTGTATTCTAATTCAAAACGTTGTTGAATCACTCCATGATTTTATTGTATAATTTACCTGAAGCTGTTTTTCACCATCTTGAGATTCAGTTCCCTTATTATCATTTTATGTTTCATCTCATTATTCACTCGCCAACCTACACAATATCGGTAAAACTTCTCGGATAAGATAATCTATATTCCAAAATGTTTCTATCATCCTATCGAACTCCGAATACAACGTATTTGAACTTACTTTATTTCATAAGGTTATAAACTATGTTCCTTAGTTGTACCAGTCTATTCGCTAACTTATTTTATTCCAGAAATTTTATAATTCAATCCCACAATCCACAATCCCCCCGTCGTGTGTTTATGAGTAATCCTCTCATTTTTAACTGTTTTTTTCTGTCGAAGCTGCGAATGCATTGCGATTTTCTACCAAGCCCCGTATTCAGAACCGGCTTCCGCGTGACGTGTTCGCAGTGCGACTAATGGCCCGAGTCGTCGTGCCAGTAACGTTCGTCGCGTCGCACCAACAGGTGCACTTCAATACCTCCTGCGTTATTCTGTTGTCCTGGTACTCTGATTAACTTTTAAAACCCAAATAAGGACTTGTGATGTGTTTTGTGCATCTTCTTGGATATTGATTCTGAACTTCCTGTTAAGCATCCAGGTATAGTAAACTATGTGGTAGATTTTTTCCATAGAATTTAGTTTAGTTTTTATTAATAAATTGCCCTTTTATATTCAATATCAGCTGAATTAATTTATGTAATGTAGTGAAACCAGAAAACTGAAAAAAAAATTGTCCCAGGCCTACCTACTTACTGCTAGCTAAATCAATTACAATCATATCGTTGTTTCTGTTTTTTAGCGAAAATTTAATAGAAATAGAAAATTAACCTTTACTAATTCGAAACCATATAAAAATTTATTTGAGGAAAATAGAAATGTAGTAGGTATTAATATCTTTAGATAAAGGCAGCAATACAATAAACATTACTAAATCTGAGATGTCGCGTAGGTATTTAAATAGCCATGTCGTTGAACTTGATTGTTGCTTGATGAATGTTCAATGTAATGTTTATATTGAAACTTAAAATGTGATAACAAGATTTTAAATATAAATGTAGTCGCGTTTTTTAAAAGTTTTTAAAGTTGAAGAAAAACCTGATACATTTAGGCATGTATTATATATATATATATTAAGTATTTTATCAATGTCAGTATAACAACTTACTTGACGTTACGCGATGTATTTTGCGAGAAAGTGATGCTAAAGTTTCTCAATTTTTCACAAACCAATTCACATGCGATCAATATTTTGCAGTTAGTGTGATTTTAATAACTTGCTTTCGTGCTTTAGCAATAACCGCAAAGAAAGCAGTTCGTAATCGTTTTCGGATTGGAAGATTTATCAATCGAATGAAAGTTTAGAATATCTAATTTGATCACGTGTGTAGCAGATTCTAGAGTCAATATACCCAGTTAAATGGCGTATGTATATTGAATTATCGACATAAATTCCGACTGGATCTACACGTCAGTTTATGTCAGGGTTAATAAATTGAATTGTTGGTAGATAATTCAGTTTTGTACAAAATACCGTATTTTGACCTTTTATGAAGATTTCTGTACATTCTATTATCTGCTAAAAGCATCAACTTTCAACTGAAATTAAAATAAAAGTAAAAAGTTCTCTCACTAAGCATTTTAGACAAACTAAAGTAGATTTGGTAGTCAGGATGTTGTTACTTCCATCGATTATTCGAGCTTTCGCACTTCGACTATACGGCAATTGTAGGGATTGTGTTAATTGGTAAGATAAACCTAAGCTCACCCTTTATGTTGTTATTTTCGTTGAGTCAAGCAAAAAAGTTCAGGCGATTCAATAAACTTAGGTTATGTTTTTGTAAAGCCGTCTGACGTAATATTAAAAGTATTGGATAATGTAAACACTTTTAAAAACTGCCTGTTACTTATATACAAATTTAATGGGCGAGTACTGTACTGTTATAGTACCGTAACCCGAAATTAATTGATATATATATTATTTTATTCTTTTTCAAGTTTCCTGGATTCAAATATCGTTAACTAGACAAATATAGTTAACTATCAACTTAACACAGTTAATCACAATAAAATCTGTAAAATTAATTCGCTAGATGAATGAAGGGTTTCAGTCAATCGAAAAATAGGCCCTGACCTAATCAAATTGTTTTACCAATTTGTAGCTTGATAATACGAATCTATTTAATATTAATTATCTCCGTTATCATTAAAACAACGGTGACATGACTTAAGCTCATGATAAATTTGTTTTACTTATCGTGGATACAGCTTAGGTGAGTACTTCAGGATGTAAGCATTGTAAACCACTGACCTATATTATTCGGAAAGCCATTTTTCTTCCAATGTGAATTTATTAAATAATTCGTCGAAGTGCTAGTTGGATTAAATATGACGATTTAATAGAACTTAGTAATTGACTACATTAAAATGTAGAGCATTTTGCTTTTAGTGCATTGCCCATCTATTTAAAAAAAGAGTCAATTCGACTCAATATGGTTAAGTTGAATCCATTTAATTTTTTACTTTCGTACTAAGAAACTTATCAGGTTTCCTTGTCTTCATCATCATCATCATCAGTCTATATACGTCCAATAAATTTATAGGAAAGTATGGTACCTAGAGGTACTGGCAAAGTATCATTTTAAAAGATTTTATTACAATAATTAATGTAATAAAATCTTAACAAACAGACGAAATACATTAGTATATTAGTATTAGATGTTGATATGTCAGATATGTCATATCACAAACAAACATATAGATATTTAAAAATTACTGTGTATCTCATTAAATATTTTTAATTTATTAAAATAATATTAATTTTACATTTTAAGGTAGAAGCTTAAAATTAAAAATTATTAATTAGCCTATCAGGTTGCTCTTAATATAATATGAATAATAAACATTATTATAATAGTCACTAGGCTGTTTGATGACCGTAACGAATCAAAAATAACTATAGAAAAAATTTAACAATACCTACAATGGAAAGAAATTTTTTTGCATGATTTCTACAAGGTCTTGTAAAGTGCGAAATAGATCGAGTGCTTTATCTCGATTTGTTACTCGTGAGTTGCCCATCATACTTAGTATCTGATAAGAAACTTCTAGAAACAAAGTGGTTTAGCCAATAATAATATAATATTATCTATATTGTGTCCATTACTGTAACGTAATTGCATAAAAATAGCTAAGCATCAAATTTAAATGAACATTTTGGGATTTTGTTTTTAATAAAAGGAGATAGTTAAGTCTAAAGTTCGTTAATTACCTAAGCATTGTTATTTTTATATTATTTTATTTTTGTCTTTGTTATGCACATTTTTCATCATTATACCACTAATGTCTTTACTATTGTAAATTCTGTGCCAGTGCTGTGGAATACAATAACTGAACATTATTTATTCCATAGATAATACCTGCATAAAATTAAAACATTTTTAAATTTTCAAGCCATAGCCAAGTGTATCGAATTGAATTCACATATTCCGATTTGAATACATTTTCCGTTAATATTGCGGTTTGCGGTTTCTGTACCCAAGTATGGGCAAGTATGGTCGACGTCCAATGCCGTGTGCCAAAAAAACTGTGGACTGGAGACAGCATTTGGTTATAATTCGCCGTATAAATTAAGAATTCGAGGTCTTCGAAGGCAACTGGACTGGCAAAAATCCGGTCCTATGTTATTTTTGTTCGCGATATTTTCCGACATATTATTGGTTCATCGTCGCTGTAAATTAAAACAATTTATGTTAACAATTAATTTCATTTTAAGAAAAAAGTGTTATTTTTTATACGATGTGGAGACAAAAATACAATAACATAAAATAAGAATGTTTACTGTCAAAGTTCATAGAAATGTTTGTAAATTATGACGTACTTAGATTGTATTTTAGACATTTCTATGAACTGGTCCCGTCGATGTTTTTAATCTCATGTTGTATTTTCATCTCCACACATATAACGAGATTTCATTAATAAATGATATGTATTCTATTACACTCTTCAAGTTAATACTACCTACAAAGTTTATGCTTACTACAAAGTTCAATGTTTTGAGCTATTTATTAAAGTCTAGACTAAGAAGATAGATACTTCTATCCCAGACGGGAGAAGGGGTTGTGGGTGTGGCAGTCGCCATTACCTTCTCGCTTGTGGGTGCTTTGAACTAGATATTTTAAAAAGATAGACAAATAAAAACATTAAAACGTGTCTGGCTGGATCCAAGATCCAACCATTTGATGTCCTCCTTTAAAAATATTAAATAATAAAAAAACGTTAAAAAATAACGTAGTTACAGTTAGGTAAATTAGGGCTTTCACGTAAAGATTAAAAATAAACTCATGTTGAACTCTTTGGAGTGTATTTAGCCTGATAGGAAGTAAGTTTTAATTTGAGTAATAGTCTTTTTTGTTTATAATTTACGTTTGAACGGAAATAATTTGTTGATTGAAAGATCACAGTTACCTGTGTATCCCAAAAGATACTCATTTGCGTAAGATCCTTTGCCTCTGAACTATATTTAACCATTAACAAGTTACTTCTAAGGATGCTGTTTATATAGCGTGTCTAAGATACATTTCGATTTGCCGCAAGTTTTATTTTATAAAAAATGGGTATCGTTTATCTATTCAGTTTACGCACTTTTTTAGTTAATAATCTATACTTCTTTTTTTGTCGGAGAGGTCGAATGCTTTTTTACGCATCATCCCTAAAAGTTGTAGGGGTAACTATCCTGTCCATGCTGACCGTCATAGCGCATGTTGCCGATCACTTGGACTGGCCCGAAAACACCCCGGGTCGCCGCCTGCGCCTGCCCTTGCTGTCCCTACCTTGCACCAATTAAAATATGTCCGTCATAGGAATTGGCCGTGGACCGCCGGTTTAGGAGTCCGGCCACCACCGGTCCCAATGCTCCGCTGGCCCTAAAAAGGGCCTTTCAGGTAGTCCGCCTGTTTTTATATTTATAAATTTGATGACAATATAAATATCTTTTTAACTTTCTAAGTACTTGAACAAAATTTTTATTATCTGACATATTATCATCTCTACTCTGTATAACCCTCATACCGACTTATTAATTTCCCGAGCTCTTTGTCCGTTGTCACAATGAAAGGAATATAAGATATATTGCTCCCTTTGTGATAAGTGATATTTAGTTCCTGCCCACAATAGATACTTGTCTATATATATAGATATAGGTCACTATTATCTACTACATAGTTAAGTCAATGATTTGACTATGTCAACCAAAATAGGGTGATTTAATAATCTCAATTTGACAATTAAATTGTTAACTAATGCAATAGTTTAAGACAATGCGGACAGTAATTCGAAATCGATATGAATAAAATTTATTAATTCAACGATATTGTCATAATTATGAAAATTTTAACTATGTAGATGCAATTGGAGATGAAGCATTGTATTTTACTTACGAAAATTCCTCCCGAAGTTTAATTTAATTTTTTAATATTCATATGTTTTAAAAATATATTAGTTAATATACATAGTTTCTTTTCTAAATATTGTCATTAATGCGATAGGACACGAGTCCCCACTATTCTTGTATCCTGTAGGTATTGCTGTAAGGCCAAACAGATACGAGAGATAAAACTATTGATAATAAGTACCTACATGCATAGTTGAGTAATTCATTATTAGATTAGTGTTCATGAAATAATAATATAAATATTACGTAAGGATCCCTCATATGAACTCTTCATTAGTTTACTATGATATAAAAACTATTTATACCAGATGTTCAATTGTTTACCGTGCTTTGTAAAAAAACGCAAAGACCTTCGTACGTAGGGGTCAAAAGCGCATGAAGGGTTTTGGCAATATTAACAACACTACGGTTTGGTTTTTGAACGAAACATGGAGGAATACTGTTGCTGTTAAGGCCTCTGTGACCAAAAAAAGTAAATAATCTCTCACTGTGACTGGACTATATTACTGAGTTCTTTTTAGAAAGATAGGGATTTATGATAAAAATTAAAAAAAAGATTTTTTGAATAATACGTGTCAATAGTTCCTTGACATATTTTGAAGAAAAATAGTAATTTTCATTTGTGGTATGAAGTTTGAAACGTTAGAGACAGATGAAATCTTCAGTGACTCTTAAATAAGTGTATGTATATAGTGTATATATACTTATTTAGTTTTTTCTAAGAATGCTGTTGGTATTCGTGAAGCTCTGTTTGAGGTGCCTAATTTAAATTAATTTTAGCCCCAAAATTTATCTTTCCACGAATCTGTGATGTGGTCTGAATAATGATTTTGTTCAATCTTCACTGAGCTTGAATCTTATGTTATGGAGAAATTATATTTATAAGTAATAAGTTTGTATTAAAAGTTAATTTTACCGAATTAATGTTGCCAGAAAATTTATCAAATCAGAATTGAAATAGGTATTAGTTTGTAGACCTTTGATATTAAATTTTCTACAATGCGATAGATGGGAGGTGTTCCACTTAAACTCGAGAGCTATGGAAACAATTTTCTGAGTAAACTAATAGTATAGTTAATCTTTATATCGGTCTGTCCATAGAAACAACTATACTTGCAGGCTTATCAGCGGACAAACAACTTACCAACTACCACGTTAACTATCAAAACTTGTTTGTTTGTTCTTAACAGTTACGTTCAGGTTTTGTGTTTCAATGTGGCTATCTCGTCTTCATATGCAAGTAATGCGTGTTAAAAACCTGCATTTCTAACTTTATTCAGATCCTCTGGATCTATTTAACCATTAGGATTCTTTTGGAGACAATTTGCTTACAAAACAAAATAACTTCAATCTTTATTTTGTGCTTTGGAGTGCATATAAGTAATACCTCTGACATGAGGTTGATATCCACAAAAAATCTGCTGCTATCATGGTTCAACATAATTGTAAACTGTAGGTAATATTTTAAGGGTTTTTGTCATGGGTAATGATAACAATATATGTTAAAACGTATAAGATAACACAGATGAAATTCTAAACGAATTTTGTTTATCAACAGCAGCATTTTCATTATTTATACGGATAGAAATAGAATACTTTATTTATACGCCCTTATCAAGTTTGTTGATGGCAAAATTGTTTAAATAGATTGTTTATACTTGTAATGATTGGTAATTATAGATAAAGATATTGTACGGAGTATCATCTTATTAATAGTGTAATGTAATAGGCTGTACAACGATACCTACATATCTGATATCTCATGGTCATGTCATCAACGTTTTATCTTGGTGACAACTTTGGCGTCCGATTATTAGGTTGATCACAAAAGGCATTTTATCAACATTCCTGAATATTTGCAATTTGACATAAAGACTAAAGAATTACATTTTTAATGCGCTTTCCTTATTCTTTCTTGTGTACCACACTTAGATTCTTTTCTTTTATTGTTGCGCAAATAATAAGTACTCATTTTTATACAGAATATAGTTAATTTAAAGGAAAGGTATTTATTTATAGTTAAATATCTTTTAGTAAATCTACATGGTTTACACTAAAAGAAAACTATAAACCGACTTCAAATCTCTTAAATTGGCAAAAATAGTTTTAGTTAAAATCGTTATACAATTTAAATTATTTTTTTGAGTTGGTGTTAAGTTAGCATAGAACAGGGTTTCCCTACCTTTTTTTGTTGAGGATCCCCGTACTATAAATTATATTTTCATACCCACTTACTTTTTCAATAAATACAAAAGAACGGACATTATACAAGGTGCTTAAAAGACTTATTTTAATAAACAAACTATAAAAGTAAAAATAAACTAAGAGTAGGTGCTAACTAATGACTGACATTGCATGTTCGGTTGATTATAGGTTGTGTTTTTGACAGAGCTATCATCAGGTCGCTATCGTCATCAAGACGATTTCGCTGTTTAGTTTTAATTAAAACTAGAGCAGAAAATCCTGTCTCGCATAAGTAAGTGTAAGAAAAGGAACTAGTAATGGTTGACAAAATAAGTGTTATTGAAATTTAATTTCATTAATTGTAATGGAAAACAAACATTTCATTGTAATGTTATTTGTAATTTTTTTTTTTCCTCCTAAATTGCAAACGCTTTCCGCCCCCCTTGACATCTCTCTTTGCCCCCCTTTTGTAGGCACGCGCTCTTGGTTGGGAACTCTTGAATATAGAAAGTGCAGTCGATTTTTAGTTTTGATTAAAAAATTTTCTTCACAGAGTGTTAAGTAAAGCACTTGAATACTTATATAATATAAAATATTTATCAACGGGTTTTGTTAAAGTTTTGTCTTATCATAAATTTAATGGATCATAAATATTTATTATATATGGAGTAAATCACTAGGAGTAGAAATAATACGCAACACTTTATCAAGCCCGTACCACTTTTGTTTTCTGCGCTATTAATTATCTCCATTATTGCTGGTGGTCGATCACCGAGCTTTGCTATGCGGATCTATGCGTGTCGTTATCATATAAAAAATACTATAATAATCATCTAACACGTGTGAATTAGAGTGTGAGACGTTGCGCACGCGAATAAACTATTCTATGCATGGCAAACAATGTACACTGACCGAGTGACTCGATGGATCATTAGACATTACAAGTGGATGTTTCCCATGAAACAAAGAAATTAAATAACTAATAGTTGCAACTTTATTAGATGGGAAGTACCTAAAGATAAAAACATTCTGAAGTTTAGTTATATTATAAGGATGAAACTTTATATTGTATTCAGAAAAGTATACTTAATAAATAGGTGGAAAATAACCCTGTTGATATCACAATATTTATTGTGTGTCATTCTCAAACTGCACGTAATGACCACGAACTATCTATTCATTGTAAAGTAAATATCAATAGTTGAGTAGTTGAAGCTTACCTACGTAGTATCATTTTAAATGGCATTATTTATCCGCAAATAATGTTAATTACTATGTATGAATACAACTCCAGTATAAGGGTAATATCGAATAGCGCAAATGTAATGTGATCCGATGTTAATTTTCATCTATAAATCTTACTAATTTTCCGCTGGACTTTAGCCGTGTTTACAGTTCTCTTCTCTAATATTGTTCATAAAGTTTTACTAGCATAATCATTATACCAGCCAGAGATTCTACTGCTGTATATAGACCTACCCTATAGAACTCCAAACCGATCGGTCTTGCTATGTCCCCAAAGCCGCTTCCCGCTACTTTAACCAGATCGTCGGTTCACCTTGTAGAAATCCTACCTGCATCAACATGATGCGTTTCTCGGTACACAACTGAAACTCGGCTGAAAAACACCTTTCCGCCCCAACGGTTTTCAGTCCTCACTGCAATGTTTCCTGTGCCCTGGAACTTCAGGCTCTCAATTCTTTGGGTTACGTCGTCAACCCTAGTTCTCTTGCGAATCTCATTTGATTCGATCACGCAGATGAACTCCGAGCATAGCCCCCACTATTTCCCTTCGGGTCACTTTGAGCCCTCTTATGAGGCCTTTTTTATGAAGAGAAATCCGTTCACGGACCTACCTGCCACTGGCTAAGCGGCGGGTGTGTGTGGGGCTCACCCAGTACCTCATCAAAGCGGCACTGTGAATACCCACTAAAACTCCCCGGTAACTCCATTGCCCTTCACGCGATAATGTGGGTTCTGCGGAGCAATTCACCAGGTCACCTCCAGGCAGCCCTTACAATTGGATTGCTCAGAGTTACTTGGACATTCTCAGACGGGCGACCACCGCCCGCTTTCTCTCTCCCCTTCATCTACGCTGAAGAGGAATGGCTTGTGGATTGTCCTCCCGTTCCTTTTCCGCTGCCTTCTTCTGCAAGAAAATAGTTTTGCAGAAAAAAGGCCACAGCTTCCCGTAACCTCTCACTCCAAACCATAGAGCCCTCTTATGTGGCCTAATATAAGCGGCCACGTCTCGGTTCCGTTCGACGTCATTGGTGACACACTTATTGCAGACTTGCGTCTTTGAACTATGCGGTTGATGGGCGGAGAATATACTGCGATGTTTTCCGAATCCGATTTACTACAAAAATGCTAATTATTGTAGTAAATCGGATTCGGAAATTAATATATATAATATATATGACTTAGATTACATTATAGCTGACATCTAACATCATCTGTTTTCAAAATTAGAACTTCAATTTTATTGTAAACGATAACAGTTACTTTATTATTTACACTATACACATGTTTGTTTTCGATACGTATCGGCTATCTTTATCGAACATGTCATATCCACGTGACTTGCTTGCACTCGCTATGTACTCAAGTACGGTATTAAATTAAGTATTTCAATGCCAATTATAGTTTGTCGTGTAGATATTGCTGTTACTTATAACCAGCTTACTTCGAAGGCTCCACCTGCTCCACCAATACAAATGCAACTCAGTCAGCTAACATTCATGATCGAATTTACAATTCAAAACCTCTTTTTTAAATATGCCAAACAATTTAATTATGTCTTGACTATTGTAAGAGATCTTAAAAAATTGGCTCATTAATTTCGCCATAGGTAACCTAAGATTTATAGGATTGCTTACACAACATTAAAGTTACTCAACCAAGCGTCCTATAAATGTAATTAACGACTAGCGTCCAATGTTAGTAGGGTTACCGTACAAATAACCGATTTTCTTTTATTGCGCCAGTCGAGCGTGATTAAGAAACAGTTAAACACATAAATAATATGGATTAATTGGTGCTTAATTGTGATCGATATTTAATTCCTTTACATTATACTTTTGAGTTTTTTTTGATAGGAACCTTAGGAATATTGTAAATCCGAATAAAGACAATATATTATGATATTATTAGTTATATACGTATATATTTTTTCACTCTATTCAGTTTATACATTAAAATATATGTATTACCTAGAAAAATCTGTCACGCAAATCGATTCCCATACGTTACCAAGAGCTTAAACAATAGAACAAAGACTCGTGGATTTCGCTCGAAATGTAATGCAACTAACTCCGTTCATTTATGTTTTGAACATCATTTCTACGTATACGATTTGATACTAGTATATGATTTGGAACTCAAATCAGGTACCTACTTGATGTTGTAACTGTTTGATGTTTAAAAATAATTTCCGTCACTTTCCAATAATTTTGAAAGCTGCTTTAACTGCTTTTATTTTTCTGTCGTAATGTATCTTTAAATTAGTATATTATACTGTAAATATAGTTGTATATTTATATTTTAATATACTATATCATATACTATATAGATATGCTGTAAACAATATAAGGTATTTAGTAACTTATGGGAATTTTTCTTTTATTTTCAGATTGCAATATAAGACCGACACCTGTTCCCAGCTTAAGATATATTTATCACTGCCACCTATTCCACCCTCACGTGCTTAATGTCGCCATGTTAGACAACATCAAACTCAATTATAACAATAGCGCTCAAACCTATAGAAAATCGCAGAAGAGCCGGCGCTCGTGACGTTACCAGGAGAGCACAAAGTGCGAAATGAATCAGTCGCAAGATGAGGCCCGATTGGCCAGGATACAAAAGTATAAGGAAGAGAGGAGAAAACAACTTACCGCTAGGACAGCGACCTTATTTTCTGCTAATGTTACAGAAAGGTTGGTAATACAAAATTTAAGTATACTTATTTTACTTTTAAGCTTAAGAATTTTTATTAAAAAATAATACTTTTGAATTTTAAAGTTGGCCGCTTTGATTAATTATTTATTTTAATACGTTCCAGGCGTTCAAAAAAAGCACCTAGTCGAGCGCAGTCAGATGATGTGTCCGACACCATCAAGTCTTCTTCCGAGCTAAACCTCAATACATCCTCGACTGCAGTACCTATTCGAACAACCCGTACTTCACGCCTAAGAGCTGCTGCTGCAAATCAATCCGATTCGTCTCCGTCTCCTAGAAAGTCTAATAGAAGTTCTTCTGTTCAATCATTATTAGAAGATGTTAAGAAAACACCTAAAAGTTTTAAAATATTAGATAGAGATAAACAAAGGTCAGCCACACATAGAAGACAAACAAACGAAAAAGAAAATCTTAAAGCCACGTCTGGGACGTGTAACTCTGATAAAGAAATTGGTGCTAATAAAACTAAAACAAAACATTCCACTAATAAAATTATTTTAGAAAAAGACAAGAGTAATTCGTTGTTAAATAATCATAATGAAAAGAATGAAGTCGAGAAAAAAACTGTGAAATTTGAAGAGAAGTTAAAGAAAATTTATGTTACTGATAATAAGGTAGAAAATTCAAAATTAGGCGAGAAGCAAGAAATTTCCTCAAATTTCAAAGATGAAGAAGTTTTTAATAATATTTTTGCAGATGTTAGTTTTGAAAAGCAAAAAGTTGAAGACCTATTTAATAATCTTGTAGTCAACAACGAAAATATTAATTCTAAAATCGAAAACAAAAATGAAACAGTGAATGAAAATATGCGTCTCAAAGATAGTCACAAAGATAACATTCCTATTAAAACAGCAATAGAAGTTAATAATGTTGTTGAAGTTATCAATTTAGAAGATAGTGGTGTAGTGCCAAAAATTGTGAACGATTCAGAAGTTGGGGCATTGTTAGGAGCCGTGTGTGTTCGTAAAGTAGAAAGATTTAGTGAATTGCTCAGTAATTTATGTTCCCCATGCGAAGCCGATATTTTGTTCGAGGACATTTTGGTTGAAAATGGAATTGACGGCGATGCAAATTTGGTGAGTTGATTGTTTTTTGTGGAGTTATAAACTAAAATAGAATTTGTAAGCAGTTGGAAGATATTTAGTTTAAAAAACCACTGCTAAAATGATAAATTGTTATCTTGCGTCAGTAGCTTTTAAATCCGATCATTAAGTTTTATGTCGTGATTTTTTTGATCGTAATGTATTGATGGTAATGAATGCCGTTAAGCCTATACGGTAAATTTGACCTGACAAACCTAGTTCTACCTCTTTCTCTAATTAATAAACACAAAGGTGGCTGGTTCATCGGACCGTTACTTGCTATGGCTGCTATGCTAACTGGTTTCCATTAGGGTTAAGGATTATTATATTACGTGGTTGTAGGGGTTAAAGGTTTTTTGTACTTTTATTAGGCTTTTATGTAATTAGATTTTCTGTATCTAGAGCTTGAATAAATCTCGTTCAATATTTTTATGGTTTTATTAACATCTATCATTTTCAAAAGTGAGTGGTCGCTGCAAGTTAATGTATTTCAATTTTTTTTCTATGTTCAATAAAATTCACGGAAGAATAATAATATTTGTCACAATAATCGTTTATCAAGATTATTACTGCCTGAATTACCACAATACAAGTGGAGTACTTATCTATTGTTATTGGCTCTAGCAGTGTCATTAATTGGACTAAATTAAGTGCTAAATTAATTGAAACTCGCCCAATTGGTTTCAGCATTTGTTAGGCTTACAATCAATTGTTTACTTCGCGCGTTAATCAAAACAATTAATTATAGTTCTGCCTTGGTTATTTTTCTGAAACTATGTAAGTGGCAAAATTCTATTGCTGAGTAATAAGATTGTTCTGACTAATCATTAAGTTTGGTCAAAGTTTATTAAATGGCATTCATCTGAATTAGATGTTATGACCGTCTCATATATTTTTCTTTCCTAATCTAATAATTACTAAGGTTGAAAGAATTATTTGAACTGATTTCTTTGGAAAGTAAAGTTTTTAGTATTCCAAACAGCTTACTTTGTCATGCTTTGGGCTAAATTCTTCTTTTCAAAAACTCCACGGACACGTTGCTAGGTTGAATCTTCAGGCTTCTTTATTACCGCTTAAACAGATTGTGTGTGATTCTTATTGCTTAGTTCCACCTGGTGCGATTAAATTATCACATGAAATAACGTTTTTTTTTATTTTGAGCTTTTTTTAATCATTAGTACATTTGAAATTGGCAATACGTAAAAACTGTACCTCTGTTTTTAAAGGTTTAAATCCAATAAATACTACAAATTTAATAAACTACTAATTTGTACTGATACAAATAATCAATTTAGTTTATGTTCAGCTGATTCCATAATTTGCACCATAAGCTCAAAGAGGCCATTTATTGTCATTAGTTGACTAAGACGTGGAACCACGTGGCCACTGAGAAGCAGAGTCAGGATAACAATTTAGTAAACTATATTTCTCATCTATTTCTGTAATTGAGAAACATGAAAAACTTACCTTGTTTTATTTATCACGATCATATTTGGGATATTTTGTGAAAATATGGATGTATTATTATGGCTTATAGTCTTATAGAGACGACACATCGTTAAGAAAACTAAACGAAAGTTGAAAAAGTACTTGGAAATGTAGACAAGTTTCAATGAGCATGTCCCGTTATGCTAACCACAATATTATTTATCTGGTTTTATTATGCACGTCTCAACTTACGACCAGACTAATAATTTGTTAGTAGTCGAACTTGACCCGCGTTTCGCTGTCGATTTACTACCATATACGGTGTAATTCTTGAGTCGGGGCCTTCACCTTACGCTGAGATAATATCCGAGATTATATCTTAAGTAGCAGACTCCTCTAAATTCTTAATAAAATACAAGCATTCTCATGGTCGACTATATTCTTTTCCTCCTTACAAATTTTGTTTTATTTTTACATATCTTTATGTAGCTTATTTATTTTCTTTAAAATATCATCGTTCATTCAGGAAGAATATACAATATTTTTCTCAAGGAAAAATGGACACTACGCACTTACCTATACCGTTGAACTTAAAAAAATTAAGTTTATGATACTAAAGGACAGGAAGAGGTATGACATAATCTTAGCTTTTCATACATAATTGTGTGAGTTTTATCAATTACCTACCTTGTCGCAAGGGTACTTCAGAAAATCAAATTCCTCATGAGCTGTTTCTTTTATAGAATAGAAATTTTCTTCATTCGATGAACTAGTATTCGCAAGGATAGGCATATGAAACTAGACAAGTCATAAAAACAAGAAATATAGCGAATCAACCAAGTTTTTTTCATATAGACAACAAAGAACACAATGAAGTTCTCTATTACATAGACTATGAATTACTCAACATATTACTTATAAGATTGGATGGGACTTGAAATCCAATTTGATGGAACAGCTGCGGCAAACAAGAAGGATTCCTTCCATATTTCCTCTGGATCAACAGTATACAACTAAATGTAATGGCATAATTACCACTTCACATTTTCATCAGTCAGTCTATAGTGGGATCTACCTATAGTTACATCCTGATTCGGTACAGGCCTTTCTACATAGTAATAATAAATAAGGAGTTTGGGTCATCATAACACCACAATGTTGGTTCAATACGGGCTGGTGATGGAATCGGTTGCAGTTAAAACTTGTACCAACGAAAGTTCTGTTGCTGTTACCGATACCAAAATTATTAGTTATAAAAAGAGCCTATATGGTAATACATACATTTGGAGCGCAAATCTAAAATTGGAAATGACGTAATTTGGATGAAAATACAAATCGCTTGTGGGGTATAGCCATTTATGTGTCATCTACTTATAATTTACTCCTGCTAAAGGTCGTCTAAATAAAAAGATTTTTTGGTGATGCAAACGTCAACTCTTCAGAAAGTCATCAACATTAATGTCCCACAAGACTTCCTTTGGGCCTCCAAGGAAGGTCTTGTGTGACATTATTGAACTTCTCGTATTTCTTCCTATAAATACGAGAAGTTTAGGACCATAACCCGTATGTTGATGGTTGACAGCGGTTGCTTGTAAGTAAAGTTATTTATTACTTTGATAAGTAATTGTATGCGGTATTCATAATAATAATGGTCTCGTATGAAGCCAAAGTATTGTATCCATAAAAGTTAAACTTCATCAGATGTAATTGGGTCAAGTATCAAGTATATATGGCATGTCGTTAAATCGCATGCAAATTATTATTGAAGCTTACGATGCCCTATTACGGTAGTGTCTGGATCTAGAACACTGATTGCGAAAAGATGACGTATGGAAGGGAACATTTTCCCGTCAAGAACCTTTGGCTTATTAGCTTAGACACTAGAAAGGCGTCGATTCCCTGAGACCGCTCTTACTACATATAAACTTTGTGTCAGACCATCGCAAAGAGAATGTTTAAATTTATTATATTACAACCAGTCAATTATAACTATAAATTTAATGAAAAAGGGAGTTCAGTTTGGAGTTAATAATTTTATTACGTCAATAAGGAAGAACTGGCAATTAGTAATTTTTCTGTATATTTAGTACGGACCAATCAATGCAATGTTTTTACCTATTTAAGAAAATTAAGATGTCCTCGAACACTCTGATTCAAGATACTTGTTAACCATAAATTTGTAATTATTTCTCACCAAAACTTTTCCTTAAACTTTTAATTGAAGTTTGTCTGACCTCCTCTTACCGAGTCACACCCTCGTCGACCTTCTTGTTTTCGGCCGATGTCAAAGATTGTTGGATCATCACTGTTATTCCTTATTATATGCTCAGAAAAGTTCATTTTTGGTACTGTCTGATTCAAAGTCCTGCTTCGATTGAACAAGTAAAACAAGACCTATTTTGGTAGCACCCACAGAATTAATTGATTGTATTGTGTTGTCTTGCACTGAAGCCCGCTGACATGCTGCCGACCTCGGTGCCGTCACGATATCGCGTCGTATTTGGTTATGATCTTCAAGAACATTGAACGTGGTTGTTAAAATAGCAATTTCTACTGGTTCGCTATCTTGATTCAGACTCACTGATAGTGAAAATTGTTTTATAGGTAAGTAAATTACGAATAAGATGGTGTCCAGAACTATATGTTACACTTTCAATTAAATCTCTTGATAATGCAGAATGGTCATTAAATTTGTTCAATTTTTCGTAATTATATGAGATAGCTGCCAAAGTTGTTTGCGTTTTTGCTTTTAATAATTAATTATTTTTTTGCAATACCAAGTAATCAAAGATTTGTCTCAGAATTAATTTACTCATGTTACGTAAATAGCAAAGCTCCTCTAAGTGAAGAAATAATCGAACCCTTTCTCTTCTTCACACAGATCAAGGTTAAAATCAAAAATTGCTTACAAAATAACGTTAAAAGACAAATAGTCTGTAAAATTCTAAGGTGATTGACATGGCAACGTTCTACAGTTCATGAGAAATTCAGAACCGTTATGATATAAATTTACATTGAAATTATTTTAATACGAAAACTAGTTTATCTAGCTAGCCAAAGTCTGAGTAGGTTAAAATTTATTTCGGGAGAATGGTTTTGGAAATGCTTTAAAATTATTTAATTCCGGCTCTTAATTAATGATGACTGCTTTTGTTGCGGCCTTATGTATAGTATTTTTTATAAAACACCAGGTGGTGTCGAGTCATTGGCTGAGGCTGATTCGTCAGGTGATGATAAGCAGTAGAGGAGTTCATATAAAAAGGTAGCTAGTGAAGCTTGCGACATACTGCCCTAGCCACCCACACCTTGCCGGCCCAAAAAGTGCTTTATCACGCCACTTTTAAAGGAACCCATGTTGTAAGAAGGAGGGAATACGTGTGCCGGCAAGGAATTCCACTCTCTAGCTTTGCAGCAGAGAAAGGAGTCACAAAATCTCTTAGTGAGCAAAGTAGACGTGAAATATGCGTAGTATGCGAAATTACTATTTGTTACTCACTTTAGTATTTTAGGTAGTTCCTTTACAACTTAATTATGAGAAAGTAGCTACAAATTCCAGTCTTACCTCATTGTTGCAATATTTTTAAATTCATCCATATTTTTTGTTGAGTTACAACGGCAGTTAACAGTAACTGTGTTAACCAATATTTATGTGGAAGTGTTTGGTACATACCGTATCAAGCCGAAACTTACCCATGTTTACATAGTAATATAAATATTATGGTGATATCAAAAGTCCAAAATTGTTATATTATGTCTTCATACACATATTTCGATCAGTAAAATAAAATGTATGTGAAATTTGAAAATAAATTTTAATATTTCGAATTTTGATCCCTTTATAGGGTATGTATATGACATTCAGCACCAGGCTGGGTAATAACTGGAAATGCGATAGGTGTGTATAGAAAGTTATGATGTGATAGATACATTAATAAAAATTTGTAATATTAACATCATACCATTCTTAATACGAAATTGTGTACTTACACAATAAACTAGTGTAGAAGTACCTACGTTATCTGGTTCTCAATAATAATGCACTGCAAATGTCTTGTATACATTTGCAGTTGATCTATAGCTCTATAAAGTAATGGTCAAGTTTCAAAAGCATTAGTTGCCTATTAATTCCCGTAAAAAGTTCTTCCTAATATATATGTAATAATAATAATGTTAAAAGAAATTTTAGAGCCAATTTATGTGAATAGCTTTTTATGCTTGTCCTTAGGGGAATAGAATTTCATGCTGGATGTGGATACCACCTACCTAGAGCACGTAGTCTGATAAAACAGCGATAGCATAGTTGGTAATATGTTTAACGGTTAGTCGTATGTACTTATTAAATATATTGCTCGACAAAGACTAGAGCTCTTGTCGACAGATTCAGACAGGAAGGATTGTTGTTGGTTGCAACGTTTGTATTTATTTATGTTTACCAATATGGAACCATTAATCTTTTTGGAATTGAATATAACAGTTGTTCTGAACAACGCTATTTTATTTATTTATTTAACAATTTATGTGCACACAAAAACAATTAAAAGGACACAACAGAATATTAGAGTATTTTACAACGGTACTGCTTATTTCTGTAAGAAATCTCTTCTAGCAGCCCCATATATAGGAAAAGTGACATCGAAAGGATTATTGTCATTTCATTTCATCATTTTATTGTCATTTCGGAATTTAAATTTCCCCAACATTATGTAGCTATAATAAATATTCGAGAACTAGTATCAATTGCCAATAATAAGTTAGTAGAAAGTATTGCATGCTTAAAATATAATCATTGCAACTTTTTTTTTAACGGTTTAAATCATTCGAGCATTTTATACCAGATATAAAATGTTCAGTATTTAAAAAAAATGCATGTACTAATATGTATGTAAACATATGTCTATATGTTACGTATCACATATGTATTGCTTATACAATCACACAATATATCATCATGCCTGTTGTGTTCAGTACACCGCGGTATATATATTTTTTTGTTTTCATTTTAAATAGGATAACTTCCAAATTATTATATAAATTAAGTAAGTTTTTGTGTTTTTAGTGTTTTGAAGTTGGTTTTTATTTATGATTTATAGTTAATTTCAATACGACACCCCCGCTTTGGACCATTCCAAAGCGGGGGTGTAGTATTGAAAATGGAGAAAGAAGGTTGTGCGCCGCTGCCACGATGCCTCTGCGCCAGTCCACGACGCGTATGCTCACGCGCACAGCGTGTCGCTTTTGTATCGGTATTGTGTTAATTCGTTGGTTAATATGTTTGTTAATTAACTGCTATGTGTCGTTATTTAATATTATGTGATTGATTACCTAGCCACTTATCACTTATCTTATTATTTCATGTTGTGATGGATTTTATCTTATTTCCTGATATTATATCCCAGAAATAGAAAGTCTGGTAGATGGAAATTACCTTTGTTTATCATTAGGTCGTGTTCGGTATTAATTAGTATAATTATTAACTTCTTTGAGAACTTGTAAAAATGAGTTTCATTTTTTTCTTATTGTTATTGGCCTCACTTCTTTTGTGCAAAAACTAATATTAAAACTAAGTTCAGTGCTACTCTTCATTTCAACCCGACTAGAAAGTCACAGGACCGATGGCTTCATTTGACATTTCTATAATTAAGACTTTTAAATATATTAGTCTTTTAAAACATTCCGATTAAAATAAGTCCAATTGTAAGGTTCGTCTAAGTTACAAATTCATTCCTAAAACTTATTCTATCCCTTTCATTTTGAATTGTAATGAAAGAGAAACAACTTAATTTTAGTTTAAGAGCAGAATCACCACCAATAGCATTTTGCCAAGATTCAATTTAATTAAAGAAAAATTTTTCGCAACATGTTTTCGTTGATCTTTGTGTGCGTGTGTTTGTTAGTTGTTATACTGTCATCAGATTAAGGTACTACTCAATCAGAGTAATACTTTTTGAGAGTAAATATTGTTGGTGTTACCGATATCGCTTACTACTTATATTTAACTTAAGCTTTGACATTTGTAGTAAGAATAGTATTTTGCATACACAATTCATGTTCAGGAACACGCATTCATGCATAATACTGCCTGTTATTTGATAGTCTAATTACCCAGTTTAACAACCGACGGTATGGTTCTTGAACCTCATGGCTTCGTTTCCGCTCTCGAAACTATTATGTGACATTGAATTAGTTCGCTACTGATAGTAAGAGTTGTTGTCGGAAGTAGTCGGATAAATTCTGCCTTTTAAGCCTAATCGGCTTTACGTTTCTATGGCACGGAGACCTTTGATTCTGTGCTGTCTGCTCTACCACTTAATTGTTTAGGAAATCCATCAGACAGTGTGTCACTTTTAGTTACACCTCAGTTGAATTAAATAAAGTGTTTTGCATGTCATCGATGTAATGTGTTTGATACAGCATGCATGGCGGTTTTATTGATGTAGTGATTTTGATTACTCGATGCTTTTCAATTTCACCAATCCCATTTATTATATAAGGTTAGAGAACCTATATAGAAATCCCTTTTTTTAATCTGCTTATTATATGACATTTTTTCCCATTATACTTTGATGAACATTCTTATTTAAGTAAGTAGGTATACGATACACTTATTTTTTTGAAATTTATGAGTACCTATACTTATGAACTTATATCAGCTATTATGCGAATTTTTTATTCAGTACTTCACTATCGCCAATTCCTTCC
The DNA here is from genome assembly GCA_943193645.1 of Acentria ephemerella. Lineage (NCBI taxonomy): Eukaryota > Metazoa > Arthropoda > Insecta > Lepidoptera > Crambidae > Acentria > Acentria ephemerella. Next base: position 3,377,885 of record OW971887.1, read on the forward strand.
ATTACTTTTAAGGTTTTTTAATAATACGTAGTACGTACCACCTTATCCAGCGCCCTCCCTCCCTGTTACCTTTTTCTTAACCCTTGTGTAAAATTGTTTCCTTCCAACCAACATGAAAATTTTGAAATTACCCTCGCTTGGGTATTAATAGCTGATTGGTATTTCGTTTAAATAAAAAATATGATCAATAATAAAACTTGTAACATTCGTAGCGAAAAATAATTATAGTATACATAAATTAATATTGTTATGTGAAAGGCAATGTGCAACGTGTAGTAATTTCGTTATAAGGAGAGGGCAGTAGGTATGCTTTAATGTTTGACATTTGTGCTGATAGTGTTAGAATATAAGGTGGAAGTAATTAAAAAAACATCATTTTAATATAATATTATTTTATTACTATAGTAGGAAGTGTTATTTTCAGCTTTTCATCGGAAATGGACGACCCATCGGTAATTTCCTATGAATTCTTATTCCAGTTAAAACTTTCAATATGTAGGTGTCATTGTTGTCTAATGTAAATTGTAACACTAATGACGTCATACATTGGTCATAACGGTAATTGTTCTTCACGAAATTAACTATTGATCGTGCTATTGAAACCACAAGCAAGAGCTAAGACAATGGCTATTTAATGACATAATGAGGCATAAAATTTATTATGATTGATCTTTGGAAGTATAACAGTTAAATAATAATACTAATAAAAACTCACATTCCCACCTATTACCTTGCCAAAATCAAGCATCTGCTTGTGTACTGGATACTCGTGAACAAATATTTGTACTCCTCATAAAAATATCTGCCCCTACCAGTATTCGAACCAGGGACCTCTGGCTAAGTAGACAGGGGAACTGACTACTTGACAAGATGTTTTATACACCAGACAACTTAATTTAATTGCATTGCATCTCATTCAATCAGTATCATAATAATAAGGACAGCTGGCATGTCACGTGACATTGACAGTGTATTGGATATTTCTTAATACCTTCTAAATTGTATACGGTTCCTTGACAGTTCTAATTTATGCTATATTTTTCGTATAGCGAAATGAGAGAGCGGGACGAACTGAACTTATATGTGATTAATACTAGAGTGTGCCGTTAGAATAAGGCCCATACAACAGTTTAATATTCATAGCGTAGCGTTATTTAGCCTGTTTGTCCGTTTTTACATTTTTGGGACACTAATTAATCGTACTACAACTGTATGGACGACGGGCTGTTTACACGCGCGCAACAAAGAATACCAAATTGAAGTTATAATATTATTTATTGTTGGAAATTTTGTATTACCATAAAAAAACAATTAAAATAAAAGTGTCGTAGTAAATTTTGTTAGCCATTTTATGTTAGTGTTTCGTATTATGTGTTTTTTGGCAATCAATTATTTATTTATTATTAAAAATAACAAATAAAATTTCGTGTAATTTTGGTAGTAGGTGAGAGTTTGTCACAATGACTTCATCAATCAAGCTTCTGATATTTACTTACTTTGCGTCAAACGAAATCTTATTTTAAAACGTTCATTCATACGGTGAATAAATTTTGTTTTGCATAGAAGTGCCGATCATGCCTGGCAAGAGTGTATTCACAAGGATGACGTATAAACCAAACTGTCATCCATCACATGCCGTAAACATATTTTTAGAATGTGATAAATTTATATAACGCCCTCATGGTGACGTAATTTATAGGTATTGCAATAATAATTACTATATTGTGTTACTTCTGGTACTGAAAATTTTACCATAACTGGTACTTGAACCCACAATTCCACAATGCTGGAAGGTTTAAGTATATATTCGCGATTTTTCAATGTTATTATCAAGAATAAAACTAGCATATTAATATTTCTAAATGATTATAACTCCCAACTTTTTACTAAATATATAATAACTTAAAATATAAAAAACATTGTATTTTCTCTGAGATCACTAAAGTGGGAAGGAAAACAATAATTTATTTTCATCGGTTTACAGTAACTATCTCGTCCAAAGTGGAGAATAAGTTAGCATAAGTTTTATGATAAGTTGGCACAACTAGCTTAATTATTCAATAGATCGATTCTGTGTGACAAAACATCGTGTAGGAGGAGGCTTGGTTGCCTAGATCGACATTCTATTTGGCTACAGAAGGTTGTTTTGCTTGTTTGTGGTCTAAACTAGAGCTAGGTGGCTCGTTACGAAAGGTTTAACAATAAATGTGGTTTGATTTCACTTTGAAATGTTTGCTGGCCATGATTTTAAGACTGGGTTGTAATCTTAATTGATTTTTGTTTTTTCTTTTAAGATGTAAAATTGAGAGGCTGATGATTTTAAGAGTTTAAGTTTAGGCGAAGTAGGTATTAGTATTATTTTACTTAATTAACAAATTCGTTCGTTGGTACGATAAAATATATCCCTAGTCTTGTACATCTTAAAAGCTTAGAAACAATACGTTTCCTACTAAATGAACTAGATGTACCCGTAAAGTAACGTAATCTCTTATTAACGCCATCCTTTTTGTATAGAAAGAAGTATGTTTTACATTACATTGAATGCCTTTTATATTCCGCCTGATCCTTTGAAGGTTGATTCTTAAAGTTATGTCTTGATATGGCTTCCAAGTACCTAAATGTTCGCTCAAATTAGGTACCCATTATTTACTGTATGTGAACTTGTTTGACCTTATCGATTTTGGTAGTACGGTAGATCAGCGTGATATAAATTCTATGTAATAAAACATATTGGTATCATATTGCCATGATGCCTATGAAATTAAACTCGTCTTACTCGGATTGGACCTAGGTAGGTCTTGTATAAAAAGTGCCTGCCCATTGTCAGTATTCATACCTTTGATGCAAAACATTTTAGTACAGCTTTATAATTACGTTTGGTTTTGAGATAAACTGATTTCATAGACTTTATTCCATTTTAAAAGTGGTATCGAACCTCATGTGACGATGTTGTGTTTGCTTGTAATTTAGTGTGGATTATTCGTATTATTTTGCTCATGTGGAGAGGTTTTGTGTGTGCTTGGAATTTGGAGCGGATTATTCGTATTATACTGCTTTAGAGATTTCTGTGGAGTTGGATGTTTAGGTATATCTTATATGTTCAAATTTTATAATTAATGCTGCAGTTCAAATTCCCCTTGTATTTTTTCCGTTATACGTCGCAATGTGTTGTTGTGTGCATGGAAGTGGGAAGTATTTACTTGGTTTTAATATATTGATTGTAACTGCTCTTCATTTTTTATCCTTTTGCCACATTCTTGCCGATCAATCACTGCTAATCAATCGAATCGTTCAGTCAGATACGAGCCGCGGTCTGTTTTGTTCGTGTGTCTATTACCGTCGCATGGTCCATGTAAAATTAATTTGATTAATTCTCAGTATAAATTTAATCATCGAACAAGCAATAGTGTTTAACAAGTGCTCTTGAATATTATGTGGAATTCATAAAATTCATGAGTTGAAAGTCGAACCTACCATGCGGATCTATTTCAAGGAATACAACGTCAAAACGGTGAGTTTAGAGTATCGTGCTAAGGAGGTAGTGAGTGTAAGTGTTAGTCGGCCTATGATGGGTTTTTTTTTCCTACCGCAGGTTGCCCTAACCCATCGTGACTGTTCATTTACTTACTGTCGTCTGCTCAAATGCTTATACTTATACAAAATAATATATAAGAATCGACATACTTTAATGTAAAATGGCTTTGGGAACACATTTTACAATTTATGTTGAAATCTACGTTATGTTATACAGCATGCCATTCAGACATTTTCATTTGAAGAGCGTTGAAGAAATTGAATAATGAAAACTTTAATGCGTTTAGTTTTCATTATTCGAAACTATTTAATTTATTGGTTGAAAATATTCTTAATATACATATTGAACTCCTTTCACTCGATTTCTAAATTGAATTTTTGGACCAAACATATGTTAACGTTCAAATTTATTAACTCGTTCATTTTGATCAAATTGTCTACTTGCATAAAAAATGAAACGAAAATGAAATTAATGGATTTTTTTATTTAGTAATTAAGTAAATTAAATATTAGATTTATATCCAGTAACAGAAGATACTGACCTGTCTTGGTAACTAATAGTATCATGTGAGCGTGGTTAGGACATACATTATAGCGTGGTTAGATTTTACATGGTTTTTTAAATCAATATGTATATTTTCAGAAAACCCCATATGTCTACTAAGATAGATTCTATCATATATATACCATGGGTTCACTATTAAATTCACAAATTCCTTTCGCAGGTCTGCTAGTAGAAAAATCTTTAGAAAAAAGCACTACTTTTATATCCAATTGTTATATATCTGTTTCATTATAACCATTTATGTTTACATAAATAACTAAATATAGATATAACAAAAGACGAGGGCTAGGTTTCTATAATTTTAGAAAAAGACAAATGAGATTTGAAGTTTTTTGAAGATTCTACAATAATGATTCTTAAACAAATCATAAAACATACCGATTAAATAACAATTCTATAGTGTGTGGAGCGTGTCAACTAACTTGACATTTTTAAAAATGTCATTTTATCCCTTTTAAAAGTCATTCTACCCGTTTTAGTATTGAATAAGCGTGAAAGGGAGATAAACAACTTAATTATAGTTTAATTCACTTGCATTCTGGTGACAGCATCTGATGCCCAGTTTTCTATCAGTATTCCTATAAGCAATCTTGATAGTCGAATAAGTCTAAAACTCTCCATTATTAAATTCCGAATTCAACATTCATTTTTGATCTAGTTCTATTAGTAATTTCGCTGGTCATATTTTCAGCGCTCTGCGGTACCAGAATGTACGCCGCCATGCAGGCGTGTGCAACCTACCCCGCGAACAACAAGCACGCCGATGCGGGATGCGTACGCACAGCCTTCAAATGTAGCCGTCAATACAACTGGTGAGTATACATATAATATTTAGGGCATACATTACATATTATTTCTTATACAAATAATATTTCAGTTTATTATTGTACGACAGTTAGATTGTTGTAGATTGCAGACTGTTATACGGCTTTGAAAATATAATATATATAACAATTCTATAGTTTAATCCTTAAGAAAAAAAATAAGAATTCCCAAATAAGCGATAGAAATGGACAAACTACTATGTACCTATGGCAGGTCACGTTATCAAACGGATCGAAACACCTACAAATATCTTTATTGGCAGCGGTCACCTTAGCCTTATCTCCCTACAACTATTCAATAGGTGAGACTGTTTTGAAGTTCATTCAATCGTGATCGCTTACATGACTGAAGCGAATTTTATATAAGTCTTTGTGTCAGGTTGGGCTTATAACGTCTATTGGTTCTTATTAATTTCTTTGTTAAAGTGACATCACACTTCTCATTCATGGTGAATGTTAATCTATTCTATGGTGACTTGCAAGACGAGATGTGGCTATTTTATGAGGAACTTAAGCCTTTCACCCCGTATACTCGATACACGACATAGTTCGGAGTTGATTTACTTTTACGTATATTCTGCAACCTACTTTACTTACAATATTGAAATTTAAGCTAAACTATAAAAGGTACATTTCACTTTGATCTATCAGAATATTACGACCAATATAACCCAGCAAATTCACAATGTCGGCTGTCGTCTCAACGTCTGTATATCGCACAGTTTTATCATAAATAATGAATTTAAATTGACTTTATGCGTGTCTACAATTTTCTCTCTTCGGCGTATCAATTAGCGCCATCGAATGTGGAGTGAAACTTTATTGTTTATATAGCTATCAACTGTTGTAAGTAAAAGTATTAATGAAATTTAAATATAAATGCCAAAATGTACATCTTACTTCATATCAATCCAATTTATTTTATCGCATTTTGATTGAGAACTTTCAATGAAAATATAATTGATATATTACATAAAAATTATAACAGTCAAATAGCTACCAATATCTGTTAACATAATAATGCATTACAAATAATTTTCATTGTTTCCAATGTTCAATATAAAACATATTGTATACGAAGACAAGTTTCGTTTGCTTAGATTGGATTAACTTTTTTTAAAAAGTATATCTAACCCTGATTGCGATCCAATACTTTTTCTGTTAGATCATCTGTTCGATCGTTAAGTCTTCATGTAGTTCAGGTAGAATTTAAGTATATTAATGCTGTCATTAAAATATGTATTAAATACATTTGCATGTATATACATTACTTCGAGAATTATAGGGCTATTAATAAATCAGCACATTAGTAAAAGTCGCCAAGGAACTCAAAACGGTATTAATTAGGGGTTAAAATATAAATAAGCCTTTTAGTATTGAATACATCAAAAAATATTTTTATCTATAAAGTATACCTTCATTGTCTTATACATTTCTACCATCTAATTGAGAGGAGACCTGATTCAGCAAACTGTATTCAGCACTGTCCTGTACTGCTTCCTAGGCAGAAAGCGTTTTGCAACGCAAATAAATACAGTATTTTATTTGCCAAGGTTGCTACGTTGCTAGATCACCTCAAAATATGTTGTGCTACAAAACATGTTTTGCTTGATTCCCACCCCGCGGATACAAATAGCCTTGCCGGCGTTACAAACACGATAGCGTAGGGTACCGTGGCAGTGTAACTGTTAATTAGGTGGCTCTTTTATTCGACTACATTACAGCAAATGATTCGACACCACCTGATAGAGCAACATGCGACATTCACCACCACCTTTCAGGCGCAACAGGTGCTTTATGGCACTTTTGGTGGAGCCCATATTGTACGAAATTAATACTTTTCTGCCCTAGGGAAATTCTTTTCAAAAGACAGCTGTCAAATTTTGAAAAATCATATAAAAGTCAAGACTTTGACATTGTCAAAGTCAAAATAACTTTGTTTAAATATACTCATTTAATAAGTTCTTTTAAATCGTCGTGTTAAGCGCCTCGGGTCTAAATAAGTTACCTTCACCCCTAAAGTAACAATGTAATATAACTGATACACCTAGCAAAGAAATATAAATAACATCGTGTAATACATAGATACATCTCCATAGATAGAGCATGTTTCTGTAAACTAGACACGTTTCAATCCCATTCTTTATTCGACATCTATACGCAATAATTTGTAGGGCACATGTTGTATACCACATTCTAGTACCAGGCGACTAGCATACCGTCGGAGTCCTTGCGTAGGTGCTATGAATTATTAAAGAGTAAAGTCACCTGGGAGTTAGCTCATACTGAATTATTATCATCACAGTCTCTTAAAGCCTTCCACTATATGGGACAAGGTTACAAAGTTGCTTTGAAACTTAGCAGCTCGTAAACCCGTTCTCAGACGAGGTTTCTTAATGAAATCATCAATATACTTTAGGTTCAATTATGTTTCACCCACACTAACGGTTCCATTGATGTGAAGACACCTTTCCCATCGCCTTTTTAATTTGATATGCTAAACGTACAAGCATTCTGCGTTGCAGAACATTTTTAACATTATTATAAACAAATTTACCACTGGTTTAATAGCAAGTTAATTATTTAAATATTGAATTGCTAGTTAATTTAGAATAGCGTTCAGTATATTACTACTAATTTGTATTTTAAGATTATTTATTACTTTGTGGATCTAGTTACTTACTCAATATTTAATGTTATTACACGATTTTACAGTGCGAATGAATAAATAATATTTTGCAACGAATTAAGGTCCTTTTACGAGAAATTTTATGGTTCTAATGCGGTCGGGTACAAGATCATATAATTATTTTCTTTACATGTTCTCAGTATTAACGTGAATATAAGACATTAAATAAAACACTATGAAGAATTGGTTCCATTAAAACTGATTTCAACATTATCCGACGTGAGATATATTACGTAGAAATTATCAATTCGAACAAATTTTATGATTTCATTAAGTTACCCTCAATGGATTGACCATTAATCCATAAAATCTGTCAAACGGTTTCACATCATTTTTAATCGAATTTTAAATAATTTTCTGAAGTTCATTGAATACCCTAGTTGAAAATTCGGGCCATTTCACCGAACGGCATATTGAATCAGTAGACCCGATAATGTCATTTCTTTTTTATTTTACGCATTTTATTAATGACAAGGCAGTTAATATTTATCATAGGAAATACTTCAGTAAACGGTGGATTGCGAAATTAAACTCGGAGGACCTTGGAAAGAAATCATATACATATATTATACTCATCCGTCTACTTCGTCTATAGATGACCCAAAAGATTTGGGTACCTTGTAAAGTAGGCGATAATTGGCAACACTATTTTGTGAATGTAAAATTTGTGAAAAATGCTTTTTTCCATTTAATTTTAAAATAGATTTATTATGAATCTGATAATAAAAACGATTATTATTTCAGAATTTCTTAACCTACCAAATCCGAGATCACTGATTAAACTTTCACCAGTGATTATGTAATCAGTCCGTTAAAAACAAACCGCGTTTTTCTACTGTTCCCCATCGATTTCAAACAAACGGTTAGCTTACCAAACGTTTTTGATTGAACTAGTTCAAAATGACCAAATCGTGTAATACTACTTTTTTTAAATGAATCACACTGGATTATAGTAGGCCAAAATTATATTGAGGGTGGTCTGGTTAATTGCTTTGGCTGAACCAGGCCATCAACGCGACGGGCAGTGGACTTACCGGGGAGTTTTAGTGAGTATTCCCATTGCCACTTTATTAGGTACTAGGTGAGCCACACACGCCCGTCGCTTAGCCAGTAGCGGGTAAACGGTTTCCTCCTTGATACAAAAAGGGTAACATTATATTAATGCCAGTTTAATGAAGTAAGTACAAGTATATAAAAGTCAATAACAATCTGACCAGAAACAAATACCCAGTTGATTTACTTTATTTATTATATTTCGTTAACTTATGGCGAGTTTCACGTTTTTGGAATTAAGACTAATGGTAGCGTTTAGTAGTATTTTTCACAGAATACCTGTTGAATACAGTAAATGATGCACTGTACGTAGAATTTTCTCAAGTGTCAAGGCCCACAGATTGTTAGTTAGCCAGGCAACTAGTGCGAGGTTGCGACCCTCATCTAGTATTTCTCCTTGAAGGAGAGGGCTCATTTACTAAAACACATTAACTGGGGAAATGCTTTGATACACAGAAGTGGTTGCTCAATACTTATTTAACCAAACAGTTCGTTAGTGATCTTTAATTCTACTAACTAAATTGATTAATTTCACATAGAAACCTTAATCAGGTGCCTTCGATCTTAATTAATGATTAATTACTGAAGTTTGTGCACATCCTGATCTTTCATGATGACGTCTACGATGCTTACTTTGAGTAAGATTGAATGCTATTGCTAAACATTTAACTACAGGTGATTCCCGTTATCATAGTTTACATAATTGTCAAGTTGCATTTTCTGCCTATGAGGAAAATATGATGGCTACAACTAACGGCTTATGGGTAAGAAGGGAGAAAGAGCTATCCTTTCTATTAATATATAATATTCCTGCCAATGCCGGCACATGACGCGCAGAATGGACGACTGATGAATTGGCTTTTAAAGTTCTAGCATTACGACCAAGTCTCTGAAAGTGGAAAATAGGACGGTCTCCCACAAATTGATAGACGGCCACTTACGTTATTACGTTGCTCGAATAATATTTCGAATGAGCTTCATCTGATGTTTATTCCCTATTCATTAATGCATAACTAGGCTGAGTATAACAACGGCGTCATAATAAAACAGTAGTGCATTGCTATCACCACTAGAGTAACGTAATAAGGCGTAGACGTAGCGAGCCTATGGAAGCAGACTGCCCAGAACCTTTCCTTTCTAAAAACTTTATATGAGAGTGTGTTTGTTCAGCTGAGGATGTCATAGGTGAAATGATAATGAATATTATAATGATATTTGTCCTGGCATTTGAAAGAATTATTTTTTTCTTCAATATGGTTAATGATAAACCGTTTGAAAGTTCTACTCGTGCAGTATACTACAGTTACTCATTTTTAGTGCTTGAACAGACTTGTGCTGGGTTGCAATAATTTGTCTGCCGATGGGTTTGCTTACTAGACGTTGAACTTTCACGTATTTGACGTGTTTGACGGTCAAAATTCCGTATATTATAGGAACCCAACATAAACGTAGCTTAGTTGGATAGTGAAATTAGTTATCTTAACTTTATGCTTTATTTAAACGCAGCACCATAACAGCTTGCGGCGAGTCATTAAAGCTACTCCCGCGTTTTTTTGTTCTAGAAATCTTAACATTTTCCCATTGTGAAATTATTCTACACAAGCCACAAAGTATTATATAGTAATTTACACCTACTCTAATATTACAATTTTAATCATACAAAAGTCAGAGATAGTAAAACCACGAGATAGTGACCAAGGACCGATTATATCCAAATACCCAATTTTAGAAAATATGTAAGATTAATAAGAAAGATTCCGTTCGTTTGCGTTTTAAATACGCTTTTTAAATGGTAACTTTTACCATATTTGACAGATTTTGTTATGTACCGTAATTAATATCAACCCCAAAGCAAATAACGTGATGATATCTGATTTCAAAAATACTCTTACTGACTTCTTTTATAAAAGAAAATGGTAAATCAATAATTAATTTAAGTCTAAATTAGCAATTACCGATAAGTAATTATTGCTTTGAAGTTATAAAAACTGCTCAATGATTCTTTAGAAGCTTTATAGGAGAGTACCTAATTTAATTTGTTTCATGAATTCAATATTCGTGTTATATAATCTCTGCCTGCCATTAATGTAACGGTGACTCTTAAGGTTTCCTTAATGTTGTACAAGCAGGTACATACTTATGGCAAGTTTCACTTTCCTCAAAAAGTTGATGGCATATATACCCAAAAGCCATTAAAACATTGCCTCTGACGCTCTTACGAACTCCCAGTTTATTAAAATCAGATGGCATCAAATAAAGGTGATTGACTGTAAATGTAATATAAAAATATTTTTAACACTCAAACCTATTATTTAGCCCAAATTAAGCACCATTAAGAGCTTGTGCTACGTTTACTAGATAACGGAGAAATATAGTTAGAAATATCAAAATATTCGTTGTTTAAAGTATATATTTATATATATAGAAGATAAGAAATATGCCTCCCTAAATAAATATACAACAATGACCTGAGAATTAAAGTAATCGTGTTTAATACACAAACATCTGCCTGTAGCTAGGGTTACCGATTACTCGGCCAGATAGTTTTTGTATTCCGTTTAGTGATTTCTATTACTTATATGTAACTGTCTTATACAAAGTTTTTGTACCACATGCAATGCATTGAATAGATTAATGTAGTATTTAATTAAACAATCTTGACGATATGCTTCATGGACGACTGCCTAAGAATGTGATCAGTGTGGTCAACTATTGTTAAATAAAGATATACTTACTTTACTATCAAAAATAAATAAAAACATATATAATCTATATTGAAGTCTGTTTTTGGTAACCATGACGACAATAAAATAAGACTTGTCAAAAAAAGCTTCTTGTACTTTTATATTAAATTCTTTTGTTGTTTTATCCCATCTTTTCCTGGACATTACACCGCACATGCATAACCCTCCCAATATTGAGTGTATGTATTGTAGAATTTAAGTTTCATTAATACTTAAAGTAGCTAATATATTAGCGACAAAAAAGCTTCATTTGCAAAAACCATCATTAAAGCATAGATTAGAGGTTCATCAAAGAATCGGTAATGCTATGTGCAGCAGCTTCGCCAACAAAGAATACTTTAATAAAATGTACTGGTGTCACTTAAACGAAACTTAAATTAAACGACTTACGTTTAGAGTGACTACAAGTCCTCCTCATAACAACCTTGATTTACATGATTAATTATCACCATTAATTACAGATATATAAATCAATGTTCCTGTAATATTAAGATTAAAACATAGAGTTTATCAATATATTATAACAGTATAAATTGAATTGGAATATGTATTGGTTTAAATTTAAACTAATAAACTGTCTGCACTTATTCTGTGTTGCGCCAGTACCTACAGATTGTCCAGGCCTCCGTAGATTATGTTTATATTTTAGCATTAGGTAAACCGTGGATACTGTCAACAAAAATAAAATATTACAAGTAGTGTATTTATGGGATGCTTGGAAATATCTGACCTAGCATGAAATCAATAAGTTGCTATATAAGTTAAACATTTCCAAGCGGACGCCTACAGTGATTAGGGTTACTAGACGTCAGGATTTGTCCTGACATATCAGAAATTTTGGGACTTTCAGGCTTCTGGCCCAAATTGTTGAAAAAGTTAGATCGTTCAGCATGTACATATCAATTTTTTTATTTGAAAAATAAAACTCTCTCAATTCTGCTTTTTATGTTTACAGTTCACTGTGTTTTGATGTGAAAGCAAAGCAACCCAATGTTATTACATGGTATGAGAAACATTAATATATCTTGTATCCAGAATTTAGGCGCAATTGTAATATTAATTGATCCATAGAGTGAGCTATCTAAAGAAGCTTCCCATAAATATTTCCGAACCTCTTTATTTCTACTATTTCCTTGAATACGTCACGAAACCCACTGGAAATCCAGATAGAAATCAGAACTATTCAAGAGATACAACATGCTTAATAAAGGCTTTTTAATATTTGTGTTTAAAGCTTTCTAAGTCTGGTTACTCTACGAGAAAAAAGGCAAGGCTCATATAAAATACTACTTTTTTAGAAACTTGGTTGTAAAATTACCAGATACTTCGTCTTTAATAAATTTTCTTTTAAAAACTGCTTTAAATTATTTAATGCAAAAAATTGCATTCAAACTAAAGATGTATTTAAAAGATAGATATGGAGTAGTTTTCTCTTGACGAATGTTGTTCGTCAGACAGTAAATTAATCTGTTGAGTCCCACAAATAATGTAGGTATCAGAAATAATAGATTAGCCATGTATAAGAACGATTTTAAAAATTGTACCATCATTACAAATAATTCCGCATTGGAATTTATAAAGCTTACTCGGTGAATCAGATATACAAGGTTGTATGGACAATTTGCTGCATCCTTTTATGAATACAACCATAAGTTATGAATCATCAGTTTGAATCTAAAAGTTTAATAGACTCCCAATATCTAAAAAGCTTTGGTACGTTCTATTTGAACAAAAAACAATAATTATCCCAAGTAAACAATTTTTTTAAGTCAACATGTTTATTAAGTGATGTTGTTGTTGACGGAAAAAAGTGCTTCTAATAACATTTTCGAATACTTTGACATCATCAAAATTAATACCAGGATGCGTAGCTTGAGTTTATTGAGACTTTGTCTACATACAAATGGTATTTTTCTTTTTCTTCTTCTTAAAAATGGTTTTTAATATAATTTAAATCTCTTCTCGAAGGAAAAGTGGTTTTAGTTCTTTGTGGACATTGCGTCTTGTTGAAATACATTCCAGTCCTGAATAGCTAATCAGGCACCAACTACTTAGCATTGGTCAGCGCGATGTAAACGTAAATATATACTGTTGATGACAATCAATTCTATTGTTTTCTTATTGTATTGGAAGATAAAACAGACACTGAACCGGAATCATCCTAATTTATTTATTGATTCTTACTTGTTTTGTGAGCTTGATCTATTCGAGTATCTATTAAAACAACGACCCTCTCTCAGACAGCCTACTACACTTCTGGAGGACCTTTTATTGTCGTACCATTACAGACCACGTGCGCATGCCATAATGTTAACAATATAGTGTCCTTTTTTTCGAGGAGGAATTTTCCTCCCTTTATTCCACTAAAACTCCCCGGTAACTCCATTGCCCTTCACGGGGCGACCTGGGTTCTGCCGAAGCAATTCACCTAATCGCCCCCAGGCCCGCTTCGCCAGGCCGAGCATACCACAAGGGTGTGCTCAGCCGTGTCGTCGGAGGAGTTGCAGTGATGACACCGCGGCGTCTCCTCCCGACGGGCGATACGGTACAGATAGTGACCTAAGCAACCATGTCCGGTCAGTATCTGCACCATGCGGTAACGAATATAGTGTATACCTAAAGTTGTTCGTGTACATAGAGATTTACCCTGAGGTTTACTAGTGTAACTCCGGGATTAATCTCTATAAATTAATATTTAAGTACTCTGATAGATATCTACTCTAATAGATGGCCTCAGACCTGGAGTCGCTCGGACAGTCTGTCCGAGCGACTCCAGGTCTGCGCAATGAATATTTCCATTTTGCGTTGTCACTGTCAGTAAATCAACGATTTTAAGCTTTACGTGACTGTCGTAATTATGAACGATTATTTCTACGTCGTAATATAAATTTGCTTATTTGAAAAGAAATAGCTTTGGAAATTTTACAAAGTTTGTATAAGGCTTGAGTAAGAGTAAGGGTATCACAACATAATTGTAAAGAGAGAGATTTTCGTTGCAATGTTGCATAACCCTAGTTCCACTTTTATTGTCTTATCTAGTATAAGGATTAATTGGAAGAGACCATCGGCCTAACTATCTGCCTAATTCTTTGTATTTTAGTGAAAAACGTTAAAAGATCACTTCCCTTCTTTGTTGTTACGATAGTATCAACAGTGGGTTATTTTGTCTAAAATTCACTTTTTTTATTTCTCAGGTTTTACTTTATTTTTGTTATCATTCAACGAGTTGGTTATACGTTATACGGCCCACACATGTTTTGTAACGTGCGCGAGCGCAGATCAGTCGAAGTTGACGGTTCATCGAGCGCGCTTATCGATCGATGATCGATTCGAATAATATTTATTGGAAATTATAAAGAATTTAAATAATACTATGCGATTAGTTATGAGTTTTCATAAATCATCAATTTATATCGGGAATGTATATTCACTTTAGATTAGATTTGTAATGAGTTATTACAAAAAAATCTATGTAGTCTGGTAGAATGGAAACTGTTCTCCGTAAAAACAAGTAGTAATTAAATTGGATAATTTCGTAGGTTATTTGGATCGTGACTCCCGCGCATGTGCCAAGCGTTCGACGGCGCACATTTCTTTGGAGTCAGTCTAAATGACATCGACCCGTACGTCTACCCCACATGCGGTTTCACTGTTTTATCTGTGACAAGAAAAGACTAGTTCTTTTGCCACGTGAAAATTTTTAGTCTGTAAAATCTGAAGATCAGTTTGAATTTCTTCAACATGGAATTGTTGTTTGTGCAAGACGGCCCAATTGTGATATCTTGGATTATTTTTTTATTGTTGGTATGTCGGTGCTATTATCAAATTGGTGCATCAACAATTTCTGGTAAGATAGTGATCAAAGTCAAATTCTTATTTAACCAACATCAATTCTAAGTAAATTCATATGAAGTCTCTCAATGTTTGTATTTATGTTGAGTTAAATATAAAAATACTGATGAAAAATTACACTGTTGTATTTTAGTGTATTTCCTGGGGTTTTCATAGGTATTTTTGTGTTGCATAAACTTCGATATTTTAAAATTAGAATACCTATTTGTACATAGTTTAACGCATAGTTAAAATTAATAGAACGAGAGCTAATTAATGCAACGTTTTTATTTGTAACTTTCTTAAAATATTGAGTGAAATGCAAGTATTATAAAACAATATTTTTGATATTATTTTGTTTAAAATGCAAATTATATTCATATCTACGAAAGTAGCAATAGTTAATGTTTCTTGTCTGCAAGTTTCACTTCAACGTCAAAACTGCGTTTAAAATACTTAGCATTATTCTTATTTGAGTCGTACTGTTATATTATTTGTAATGTTAAATGTTATTTATGTTGTAATGTTATTTGAGTTGTAAAATACCTATAAATGTTGGAAATAAAAACTTTATTGATGAAATACCAAAGAAACCTACGGTTCTGGGTCATTGACATCTATATTGTACACACGCAATGAGCAAAGTTACAAATAGGGCGTTGCGCGGGATTGCTCTTAATTAAAGAACAGGAGCATTTAAAATAATGATTAAAATCAAAAGTTAATGCAATGCATGGTTATAAAGTATAACTTTGCCTCTAAAGCGTGCCTAAAATGACAAAGATAATTTGATGTGTATTAAATTTTTAGAGATCATTTACTGTTGACGGACTAAATGATATAAGTTTTAATTCATAAGGCCCCAGGTATGGTCGAACTCCGAAATAGGTTAGGACTTTAGTGTGATGTCCCTCGTTAAACTAACAATTCTCTTTGCCTTGGACTGCGAAGAACAGTCAAGAAGCTCAACAGTTGATTTTATTAGGTCAAGACTCCCGGTAGATATTATAAATTGACGTTCAAAAAGTCTACATATATATTCCTGCCAAAGTTAACAAATATATTTTAACTTTGAAAATAGTAAGACAAATGATATAACTGCTTAAATCTTAGGTAAATTTGTCAGCTGCAACCGGTGCCCTCCGGGGCCTGTGACATGTTTTTAAACAGTGTTAACTTCATTATTAATTGCCTTTTACACTGACGACGTGTGTTTGACTCGCGTAGCACTAAACACGGTGATTTTCATTCATCAATTATTGAACTGTTCTAATTGTTAATTGATATGTACTTACCTACTTGTAGACAATTAATTTCAGCAATTAATTATTGAAAGAAGTTTAGTAATTAGTTGTTTAAGAACTAAGTTGGTAACGGTAAACGGTTTTCGTGTTACAAAGAATTTTTTTACGAGAAATTGTATGATATACCATCCTAGTCACAATCAAATTGACAATGCCTGTCTTTTTCATTGTGACGTATGTTTCTTAATACGATGCAATAGATTTATTTTAGTGTTATGCTTGATGTGGGGCTAATTGTACTGTTCTTTAACTATCAGACGAGTAAATCTTTATATTATAGTTTAAGCAGCTGCGTTAACTGTTAAATTGTTAGGTCAGATTACAAGAGATCAAAATAAAACAGTGTTTGTTTTATCCCACAGATGTATGCTTCTTAGCTACACTATTCTCAATACCAATCTTTATTTAGCTGGACACAAATTCAATAACTCTGTATCTACTATAACATATTGTTTTATAAACGTTGCTCGGTTGCACCACTGACATTTCAGTCTTGGCGTATCCTGATAAACTGAGATGAGATATGATGTTATTATTAAATCATGCTAAATTAGTACGGGATTCTACTCGGAACTCTTGAAATAAATTATTCTTAAGTTAGATTCTTCAATTTAATTTAAATTAACTACTATACTTTGAGATGGAATTGGTGATATTTTCTTGTTGTTGTTACATGTTGATAGCTGTGCGGCTAAGTTCAGTTTGTTATTACAATACGCCATATTCATTTCATTCGCCATATTTAGTGACTATACGTGAAACCTATCAAAATTTTGTAAAGTCTTTATATAAGTTCCTATTATGGTATTGGATACCTTTTAAAGATAATTCAATGCTTTTAAAACTTGTTTGTTGGTCTGTTTTTTTTGTCTGCGCTGGTACGTACTGAGTCTTTATGATATATATAATTATTTATTAAAAATTGAAATAAATAGGTAAATTATTTATTTGAATTTCCGAGCCTTGATATTGTACATGTATTCAAATATTCCAAAAATAGTCGTTTTGGTTGCACATGTTGATCTTAATCTAGTTTAGTTTTTTGATCAAAATAAGCGTTTTTTAAACCTCTTTGGGTTTCACAATTTTGTACATTCCTCATTCCCATTCGAGAATTGATCTACTCGCCGCTTACGCGTCCGGATTTCAATGTTTTACAATAAATAAAATAAGTATCTTACAATGTTAAATAAAATATTTAAACTAGAATTTCTGCAATGAAAGACGTATTTGCTCGGAGAAAACTCACCACTCCATTTTTGCAGTAGTCCAAAGCTAAATGGTAAATTTCCTACATGGCTGAGTGAAGACGTGTAAAGACAGGCTGGCACTGAGCCTGTTTTTGAGATATATTTTCGTAGCTTAGGGGATCATTTTTGTTGATTTAGTTGGAAGTTCCTCAAAAACCGTTAACTTAAACCGTCAACTACGTTCCCTCGTTAGTTTCTGCAGTTCTATCAAACTTTGTAAATTCATTAATTGCTTGATATTGTTGGTCTTTGAACTTAAAAGGACAATTATCTACTTGAAAATAAATTGTAGAAGGATTTATGTTCACCAGATAAGCAGTTATTAGGATTGATTGAATAGTGCATATTCTGAAATAAGCTTAAGAATCTTCTAAAGTATTTTGTAATCTTAGGTATTTTAATCTTTTTAAGATGCAACATTTTATCGTCGCTCCAGTGGAATAGTCCACTGACTTTTATGTAGGTGACCCAGTTCCAAAGAACAGATGCATAATAGAATGGTTTACTTCAACGTTTTGTCTTCCATTGATTTTAAAATGTTGGGGATGAGATATTGTACGATCAGCTCAGTTATTGTTTGTCTGTCGTTTATATCTTTGTTCCATGTAGAATTGTGCTGATCTTTTAATTTTACATAACTAGGGACGTGATAAAGTTTAAATCCAGCTGATCTAGCCAACTTTCAGGCATCCTCACGCATAGGCTGTTGACGATGATTATTAAAATCTACAACATCATTATAAATGACAGATTATTTAAAAAACTTATATTAAGATTACTGCAGATTCAGTATTACAAAGAAAAAGTCTTATAATAGCTCTCGCAGACCCCTCCTCGACTAAATTCTTTGCTGCAATTAATATCCCATGCATGTTTACCACACGGAGATTTGTAGTCTATCATTGTGCAAGTATAAATATTTTAATATCAAATAATTGGTTTATAAAAACCTAGCTGTGCTAATATTATAAAAATAATGCTTATCTGGTATAGTCTAACAACAAGTAGAACGAGCTCGGCTGATTAATTCCATTTAAACAAAAAAAATACACATTTATATCCGTTTAATAACAAATTGAATGGATTTGTTTAAAACACTAACAACGTTATGTTTTAAATACTGTATGTACATGTTAAATATTTAAATACATTCAGTAACACATCTTTTCCTTTATTCATGCACGTGTTATAAGGATGTTTGAAGAACTGTTTTATATAATCGTATGAAGATATTACCCACTGTAACTGTTAAATGGAATTTAACTAGGGCAAGTTAATAATGCATCTGGCTAACTACTGCTATAAAGTAAACAACTAGTTGAATAAAAATACATACTACATTTTGGGTTCAACAACACGCTGAAAGAATTTTCGATAAAAAAGAATGGGAGACGAGATTTTTTTTTTTAAATTACTTTTAAGCATAATGATCAACTATTTCTTTCAGATGGCATATAATGCAAAATAATAAATTAAAATTCGTTTATTCCTTTTGAAGACAGCTTCTGCGTTGACAATTTGTTTCACGGTTTCATTTGAATATTCTTGTAGCAGTGAAGAAATATTAAAGGTTAATTTAACGAAATTCGTATAAGGTCATTAAGAAATGTTTTTTGTTTATTGATAGTAAGTGTATAAATGTTTATAGTGATAATGTATCTATAACATAAATATATAAACAAGTAATATTCCATGAAACAATTTTATATTCGTATAATAATATTCAGGTCATGTCACGTCATGCAAGCTTTAGTAGAAACTCGTTATTCTGTGCATTTTATTATTTCATGAATAAGTAGGTACAGCCTATATTTTTTCAATATAAGAAATTACCTTGGCCTATTTCACGTGGGACTCGGCAGAAATTGAATATCAATTTAAAGGTTTGAATAAATTGTAAATCCATTGATACTGTTTTTTTATTTAGATAGTTGCAAGGTTATTAATTAAAAAGATTTATAATTTAGATCATTCTCTTTTTGCATAGTTTTTTTTCCAAGCATTTGTAAAAAAATATTTAAAAAAAAACTCAATTCCAATAGGTTAGGTTTGGTTAGAATTGTGATCGGATAAATGAGAATTTAACGACTTTTACTTGTGTATTAAATTAAATTTTTGAACACTGTAAAAACTCATCCTTAACTTTTTTGAATGAAAGCCAAAAGGAGATTCCCGGGAGGAATAACCTCAAACCCGTTGCAGAAGCCGTATTATACTAGCTTACATTAATTCTATTTATCTATAAGAATAATGCATACATATTGTTGACTGTGTGTCACAATAGATGCTTGCTATTGTAACGAGCTGACGTCACTGTATAGTCGACCTTCGCGGCCGGTCGATGATCTCTCGTACCGTTATGATGCAGAGGCAGAGCCGCTGACATTATTGCAATTAGCTTTCGCATCAATTTATTTTGGATGGAACAATGAGCCCGTGTGTGTATAGCCGTGTTGGTTTTATTGCATACCGAATTCACCGTTAGTGGTAACCTTTCTATATCTAAGTATAATAAGAATTATTTCTTTGGAACCTTGGGTCTGCCATATTTGCCAAGTTGCAATCCAACTCTCATCGTTAATAGCCCAATAAAAACATCCAGACACTAATTTTAATTCACGTGTACGTGTGTATTTAAATACCTAATACAAAAGTATGCTTTTATTACGGAAACTACGGAAGTTTAATTGATTTTTTAAAAACTAATTGAATGTACCTAATATGCTTTGATAAAATTGTACCAGAAATAAATAAATGGATGGATGCTCTTAAACGAAGTTATTTCATCGTAGATCTCCTGTTTGATATACAACTCAGTTTGTAGGTATTTAAAGCGTCTTACGAGTTCTTCGAACGAATTTTGTGAAAATAAGTAATTTAAGGAAATGTCGTGAAGGATACATTTAATCCGATTGAAGTGACTTTATGAAATACAAAGACTTTTTCTAAAGCTCTGTTGAACTTTAGATTGAAATACTAGATGAAAAGGCTGGGCTTATTATCGAGATAGTAAATGATATATTTTCTTAAATCAACAATATATTTTTTCAATCGTAGTAGTAGATCTATATGGCTACCGTCTAACCATATTACGAACATGAACTATTATACTTCACACGTAGTGTACACCTACTTAATACTTAATTTCCTTTACATTAAATAAAATACGAAAGTAACCACTTTTAATCATTAGTAATTTAGTAAAGTTCAGAGTCCTTCAGTTTAAAGCTGTTTTTTTCTGTTATACATACTAAAGATTTAGATGAATGAAAATAAGATCAAATTTTCAAATTCAAATTCAAATTCATTTATTACATTATACATTTATTTTTTTAGCTCATCACTGCATTCGGTAGCACGACAACAATATGTTTGAGAATTTAATACTTCCAACTTAATGTAAAAATATTTTCGACAAAGCACACGTTCGT
Source organism: Acentria ephemerella (assembly GCA_943193645.1). Lineage (NCBI taxonomy): Eukaryota > Metazoa > Arthropoda > Insecta > Lepidoptera > Crambidae > Acentria > Acentria ephemerella. Next base: position 3,399,110 of record OW971887.1, read on the forward strand.
TCTGCGTCTGGTACTGGACTATTTTTGTCATCAAAACGTCCTGCTATAAGTTATTACAGTCTTTCAGATGGGATTGGAATATAACACCGAATTTGTTGTCTGCATTCATCGGGCGATGGCTTGAGATCTCAAGATTCTCAATGCATTCTTCGTAGTTTTCGTAGTAAATGTACCTTAAATTAAAATTAAATAGACTAAAGTTTATCTTACTTTATAAAAATCGAACCATTAGTTTGATTTTGTTTTGCACAACATTCTTAGTACAACCTCATTAGAGTTCGAGACCTGAAATATATTTGCCATAAATCGGCGGAAAGAAGTGTATTTTGGTTGCATTTTTCAATCAAAATATATTATTATAACTCTATCATTATATTTTCTAAAATCCATAGTGATGTTTTTTTATTTAAAAACAGATTCCATCTGATATTACAGATTTCGATAAAAAATATATGATTTTACTAAATATCACGTAGTAATTTATCAAAGTTACTACCAAATATTAATGGTAAAATTCTAGTATTTCATTTTGTACTTAAATATTTGCTGAAAAGATATAAAATAATTTCATTAGGATTGGTACGAAATTTTACTCTAATATGAATACGTTTCAATCCTCTTTTTGGATACACCTGTATTTAATAAGGGATTCTGATTGGGACGTGTCTGAATCGAGTTTAACACTGTGAGAAGAACATAATAATATTGAGTAAGTACGGCGGGTGCAATACAATCTAGAACTGGGAGCTTTTCTATCAGTTAATGTATCTTGTAAATAATACTTTTGATTTTAACTTCTTCAATATTTTAACTTGTTCTTCAAACAACAACGCCAAATTAATGACTGTACTTCGTTTATTTCTGGGAATCCGTATGAGATCTTTATGTGACAAAGTTTTTCATTATGTGTTTTCTTTTCCTGTATAAAACAAGATCTATATGGTATTTTCTCTGTAATATAATTTAAAGAGTGTATATTATTTGAAATCACTCAAATCATATAGAATATTTTTATGTCGGTTTTCATCTCCATCCGCCATTATCAGCGTTCAAAGATTTTATAGAGTGCTGTCTTTAACTTCTTAATTGGGTTCTAAGTGAATAAATTGAATTATTAACAGATAGCGTACAGATGTTGCCAAATTAATGTCATTTTGAGTCCATTCAACGAACGAAAACTTCTTTCAAGTACCTTAAATCTTGTCATTTGTATTTAAATCAATGTGATTAATTAATAGAGAGAGATAGAAGTTGTATCAATTTAAATATAATTTTGGTGACATATTTCCACACAGAAATAATTTTGATTTTTCTGCTGAATAGCATTTTATTTATACCTTTAAAAAATAAAACAAACCTCAATGTAAATACTATAAACAACACTCCCCTTTTGCTAGAATATTTGATTACGAAACCCTTTCAATTTATTGTACGCACAAATATTCTATATGAGCTTTATACTTATTTCTGCTTAGCTACGAGCGGTTTTGTGAATTATAAAGGTTTTCAGCTTCATTCAGTCATGATAGAGATATATTTACTTAGGTAAGTGTTGTAATTGATCTAACTGATATTTAATTTTGCTGTGAAACCATCGTCTTTTTTATTCAGAACAATTTAACCTTCTTTGGCCAGAAATAACTTGAAAACTATGCAACAAGAAAGAACATCAACAATAAATATGTAATATTTAATTAAAGAAAATGAATTTTTTTTAAAGTGAATTTCACACATAGTGTAGTCGTATCTTATGTAAAGTTACGTATAAGTATCAGAATTTATATCAAGAATTATAATTATAGTGTATTTTTGTGCTTCGGAAGGCTCGTTAAGCCATTAATCCCGGTTGTTATAGCAACCGTTTTCAACCACCATCCCGGATTGGGCCAGCGTCGTGGTGGATTGGCCCAACAGTAGGACGTATATAGGCTGTATATGATGATGAAGGTTATAATCATTCTTGGTTATCGATTTAATCTGAATTAATTTATTATTCAGTTTGTTCAAAAGATTATAGTAATGGTAGAACAGAATAATTTCGGCCCTATAGTATTTGTCGATGATCTTTTTGAGTGCGTTCTGTATGAATAAAAAACGTATAAAAATGCATATATCAATGTGATCACAATTGTAATAATTATTTTAAAATACCATCCATCTACTAACTTTTTCCTTTTTTCCACATTACTTCCTAAGTATTTCTTTTTGAATCGATTGATGTACTATAAAGATATATGAAATTCTATTGTATTCTAATTTAAAGCAGTTTCATACTGTACAATATGGAAGTCAAAATCGAAAAAAAATTATAATTACGTAGCAGAGGTTTGCGACAGGTCCAGTAATGTATGATAGTATCTAGTCTAGAATGATTCTTCTTAGTGTAGACTTTTGTATCTCAAGCTACTTATTTCAATATTGTACAATAATTTTCTGAATTCCCAGGTGTGTAATCGCTGTGAGAAGCACTGCTGCTAAGAGCATTTCTTTCACGGACACAAGTAATTTACTCCCGTTGTTCGCAGTTCTCCGCATTTAGCTTCCTTTGAGCTAATAAGCTGTTGAATAAATAAAGCTCGCTATTATTTCTTGGTTTATCCGCGTGGCAGCTGTTTCTTATTTTATTAGTACGGTAAATAATATACAGTAAATATTATGATCAACGTATTTTGTAGCATTAAACCCGTTTTTATTACAAAGAAACATTGTTTTTTCTTGGCAATGATGCAATTTTATTTCAGGATTCATTCTTGTGCCATACAACTACGTAAACAATATGTTTCTATATTGATTTATATATATATGAACGATTTCACCGTTTGAAACAAATGTAACACCTCATTTTCAATACATATATGCCTAATTTTCTTCTTTATTTAAAACTGAAAAATTATAATTTTCTCACAGTTCTATTACAATTTATTATTTTTGCTATTAATTCTTCTTGGATTCCTCGGTGGAGTGGCCTACTGACTACTTCCAAGCAACAGGGAAGGGAGCCTTGCGTGTTGTGCATTGCTTGCACTGAACTAAATAGGTATTGCGTTTGGGGTTGACATGGCATAAATTATTCATACTAAATAGAAAACCCAAGGACTGCTTATGATGTCATATTAAATGGCACGAATCCGAATAATAGTACAGGTTTTGATTCTACTCGATTTCTGATAAATTGTTGATCCATTTTTTAATTATTGCTTTTTAGTGAAATGATAAAAAATCTAAATGTTTTATTTGCTTGTTGGAATTTAAAGATGTGTTATATTAAGCTACAAAAACCACTTCCTTCCTAATATACATTACGATTTATGAAAGAAGAAAAAGTTTAAACGTAGTCGAAGTTTCTTTTAAAAAATTAAGTAAAGAATAATTATTTAAGATTTTTTTTAATAGCAAACAGCTCCTTATCAATCGACTCAATAAGAATTAAGTTCTTTTAAATCATCAAAAATTTTTAAAACTAAACGTTACCACCGCTTCGACGAATACTTCGAGAACTATACTTTTGAGAAGAAGCGGCACAAAAAGCTCCTCAGGTGTTCAATATTTGTAATATTTACTGACGAATTGAAGTTTATGTGAGGCAGTTAGATACATATAGCAGTCGTTAAATTAGTAATTGTAGGTACGTAGACACAACGTTCATAAGGCTGCTTTTTATTTTTATCAGATTTGAGAGAACTTCCCTACTAGTGTGAACTACGCTAAGTATGCTGGGCAATAAAGAGCAAGACTAATGCTGCGTTGCAATAAGCTACTGACGGTTTTGCATACGAGGTGTTGAATTTTATCATCTTATGTGAAAAATGTCAAAATTGATCATTTCGTAAGCAAAATCATCCGTTTTAAACCTAAACTCATGTTCTGAAACGCATAAAAACTATGCGAAATATGGTTTAACTGAAAAGTGCAAATTAACGATCGATTTGTTATATATCTCGTTATATGTAATAAGTTCGTAACAGTAAAAATGGCACAGATTTGCCACGAAAAAAAGTTGTGACTCTTGATGAGGGTTTGTGTCAGCCTACATCAATCATGTATGCCGTATCAATTAAATAAACACTTAGCTCGCACATCCTCGCACCTGATATGCCTGCATTTGAAGTATCCGAAGTAGTGTCGGCAGTAACCAGCCGACCGTCGTCACAGACGCACGCCCTTTGTCCTCCCGAGAGGACCCGCGGACACATTAATATTTTTAGTTCACGGAAATTGTGTCTCGTTTATTTCGACATAGGTTGCCCCATAGGAAGTTTATTCAACTTTACGCACGATCACGTGTCGGATGAAGTGTTAATAGAAGACAGGTGAGTTAAGTTTGTACAGCGATCAGCTATAACCTAGTGTTACAAACTGTTGAATATTGTGATATACATGAGTATCTTTACAAAGTTTCTATAAATCATTGTAAACGAAATTATTATGGATGCAGCATCCAAAAGCCTTTAGCCTTTAGAAAATGTGATGACATAAAACTGTTAAAGTGTATTAACAATAAAATGCAATAGATGTAGTAGAGAAGTAGATGTTTGTATTATGTAGAAAAGTACAAGTTTAAACAAAGCTCTAAATGTTTTTACAGCTTTTGTTAAATTAATAAAGATATTTTGATGACATAATACTACATAGATAACATGCCCATGAATCTAAAGCACATAATAAAACAGGAACAACAATGTTTCACGATTTACTTTCATAATCTTTAACTTTGTAAGGATGTAGAGATTATTTTGTAACCTTTCTTGTAGTATCTAAAAAATATTTATCTGCTGATATCAAGATATTGATACGAGTGAATGTTTGTAAAAAAATTGATGAAGTGCAAATTCCTTTACGGTAAATGTAATACTCATAACATTAGGCCTCTAAAAAAATTCTCAGAAGCTTTTTGTTGACATTTGAAATAAAATCAGGGTTGTAATGATTTTATTCTTATTAATAATATTTTAATATTTCGTTAATTTAAGATATTTTAAGATACCTAGTAAAGCAGAAATAGAGAAATACTACGCAAAGTGCATTAAATATACAATATCCATTAAATATACACATTGTATTTACTATAGAATTGTAATGATACCTACTTGTATTGCAATACGCGGTTTGAAACATAATTTAGATGAACGCATTTATGATTACGATTCACTCCCAAATAGAAAGTGATATTTTAATTTAGTTAGTTAAACGTCTGAGCTACCGACTAGCGCCTGCCAGTTGCGCCCGACGTCACATACTGATTGTTTAAAATGTATATCTTTTATTTCATCGTCTTACAACGTTTTTCTTGCAAAATTTTTATAAATGGCATGCCGTTGTAGTTTTTAGGTCCCCTTTTTATTACAGGTTGTATCACTTTGCTTATAAAGTATATTTTTGGGTTATAAAGTAACGAACTATTCTGTATGGGAATTGACGTGCTTGTATCGAAAACACAGAGCTTAATTTCAATTATTATTAATATGAAATAACATAAGAAGATAATTACTAATCTCGAAGATTATTTTGTGAAAGCGGATCGATCCTGTTAGGCAAGAAAGTTCATTTAGAAGGAATTTTTGTCTACATGATCTTGTTTCTACATATTCTAGATATTTAGGCAATATATTTGAAATATAAAGTAAATAATGAAATAAATTCACCTATTCTCAATGTTAAAAATAATAAATGAAAAGAGTTGCTCATTGAACTTAGAATATTCCGATTGCAAGTTCACAATAAAAGCGTTTTGTTTTGTTATACATTGAAACAATATTCTGACTTTTTTCTTTGCTAAAATAAAGCGAAGTAAATTTATTAAGAAATAAGTGACTTAAATATAATTTATGATATATCATTCCGTTTATAGACATGTGCATAATATAAAATTTAAACTATTTTCGCACGCTTAGGGAAATTCTTGTCTTTAAATTAGTCTGTAAACCCTTATCTTTATCCGTAATAGGAAATATTTATACAATTAATGTTATTCTTTTACAAAGTTCGACGCCACTCCATTTTGACCGATGAATTCAACCGACCGAAAAATTCAAAGTATTAACTAAAAGTAATAATTAAATGGGATTTAGAATTTGTGATTTGACTATCGTGTGGCATTTTAGTAACCCTAACATTTAGTTGCTCCTCACTGATAAAGCTAAATAACAAAACTTTTACCTAATTGTGTTTTCTATTATGGATTGTTTGGAGCTGTTTTTAATTCCATCGTATCATTGTCATATCACGACTTTGATTCTAATCTAGTTACAAATAATTGCGATAGAAGCTCCGATAGATAGAAAAAACTACTTTTATTAAGTTACTACATAAAATAAACTGCTTTTTTCAACAATTAGCGTAATTCTACACTAGCGTAATCATGGTTAAACTTATAGTAGCAATTTTATCTAGCATAGAACATTGCAAAAGCATATTGTAATCCAGATTGGAACCCTGATCTCATTGAAGGCACATTCCCACGTGATAGTTAATGATAATAACCTGACTAATCTCATGAATTGTTCAGAACAGCAAACAAGTGGTTAACGGTTTACACGTTGCTGCATTGCAAAGATTAATATTACGTAAAGAGTGGACATAATCACTCAGTCTATAAACTCAGTATGATAAGCTGAACATGCTCGATTTAGGCTGAATTATATCATATTAAGAGACTGTAACGATAACGGTAAAGCTCGATGGCTTATTGTAATTTTTTAATTTATATCAAGCTCAAACATGTTTACAAAACTATGCCATTATTCAGTCTGGAATTAAATTTGTTATTTTCATATCTATGACTTCAATCTGATTAGATGACAGCATTGAAAATAACTTTAAAGTCTCATTTGCCAATACTTTGATTAAATATTCGTCTTTAAGCAGTATTCTTTTCAATAGTTCTCATTAATGAGTGTCTAGGATTAGCAAACTTCATTTTACTAACATTGTGACTGGATGAGGATTGAGTTTATAAACCCAACGACAGTTGACTATTGTTATATTCTAGCTTCCAACGTTTCATAGTTTGAATGTTTAACATTTCAACTGATCGTTCATTTATTGATAGATACTTGACTAAATAATAGGTTTTAATGAAGTCACTATTTATAACTTCATTGCCTCTAGGTATTCCTTGCCTTTTAATATTGAATTTCAACAGACTACTCTTAATGCCGTATTATAAAACGTTAACTAAACATCGACTAACTTTAAGCACTATGCCATTATTAACTAACATGAGATTTGCCACTGTGAATATTTTTTTTGTAAATTGACAGTTGGATATTGTTATGTATTCTACACAAATGGCAGCCCAATCCGAAAAAAAAATTTAGTTATTCTTTTAAGCCGTGCTTAAAAATACAGCGATTTTTGCATATTTTGAGTAATCAAACTTGTGCTGTACTCTGGGTAATAAAACCCAGAGTACAGCACCAGGATTAAGTGCAATCGGAATTGCTCCAGATTCAAGCCATTAAACTTTGTCGTGAAGTTCAATAATTGAAATGAAAAAGTTTTATACTTACTAATGGTATTAAAAATTCTTTAAATGACAGAATAATTGTCATTTAAAGAATTTTTAATACCATTAGAGTATTTATTTTGTTTCTGCCTAACATAGAAGCTTAAACTTATCATTGTACCTGTAACTTATTATTATATTATGTTATTTGCGGGTATCGTTGCCGTCCATCCTTTAAAATTCAAATAGTGGAATGGTTTATTTCGTTATACTAAGCAATCTAGTCAGACTTTTACGCAGATGGAATATTTTATTACTACCCTTTAATGAGAGATCGCGTTGCTTAACTAATTTGAACGGTTCTTGGCTGAAGAATAGATGCATTCTGCATACAGGTAACAGTCTCATAATGGAATAGTATTGGCAAAAATATGCATTCCAATATTACCAGAGACTATGGGCATGTGTTTGTTTTACAATAGTATTGTCTTAGCTTCAATAAACATTTATATTAAGATGTGTGGTAATAACTTGAATTGGAATAAAATAAACTTATATATTTATTGAAAGATCACATCATTCAGAAAGATCATTCAGAGTTGAAAATTGTCAGAGTTCTTTGAAAGACGTAACTTTTCTATCCTTTACCCTGAAGGGGGTTCAAAATTGTATAGATCAAGCTTTGATATAGGTAATATCTTAAACAAATGCCACAAAATTATAAATATAATTTATAGTGTTATTGGGTATAAAACGCATACGCATGGGAGGGTTTTATTGTTTTCTTTAAGTTTATTTGCGTTTCTTATTTGTTGCCATAAAATAAAGCAATAGAAAATTGGACGAAGAAGTCAATAGGCTATAGAATAAACGTAATATCTCGACCGTGGAATGTATTAAAGTAATCCTAATATTATGAAAGGAAATAATAAATTCATTATTTTTTCCTCAACGTACTATAGGTACTTACTGCCTATCGAGCGGATAACGTCGTTTCTTTATATCGTGAGCTCTTTCAACTTTGCAGACGTAAGTTCTACATAGGTATTTTCATTTAGATAGAGTTTTAAGCTTTGTAAGTTATTTTCTCTCAAATCTTTTTAGTAGGTTTGAATGCTATATTGGTAGACGTATGTCAAATAAAGCTATATTCTATTCTGTTCTAGACTATACAAACACCGGCCCAAATTAAAATAAAACTTTATTATATTACTTCTCAAGGTTTAGATTTTCATCTTTAATTTTCGCTCATAAATTCGTATTTTTAATGTACTCAATTTAAGGGGCAATACCTTAAATTTCACAAATTATCCGATCAAAGCGTTCTTTGTCGTTATTTTTTTGATTCTGAAAATTAGCAATAAGTCTTCGAGGGCGATAATGTTGGATTCGTTATGAATTCTCCAAATGTTGAATTCGTGACATAGTTGAACAGTTCTGTTTTGTCTGAACTGTTCTGATGAACTTTTCTTAGTTTTAAATGAATCTCAATTTATACCTTGGCAAAGATCCAATTTCCTCTCTGTTTATATTGTAATATTACTATCTTTTACTTAATGATATCGGTTATATCGTCATATTTCGAAGTAAACTGACCATTGGATTAGCAGTCTTTTCTACATATTATTAATTATTACATCCTTGTATTGTTTCAATGTAACTATTTCTTCTCTAAGTTGATAATCATGTTAATTAAAATAATAACCACTTCCTAATATCGGCTTACTTCATAAACATTATAGAGTAAACTCAATACTTACAAAGAATACAGTTGTTAAGTTCCTATGTAGATGATTATTACGTCTGAATTTAAAAATAGTTCAACTGAATCAGATTTCAGAGTGATACATAATTCTTAGTGTTTCGTGATTGCGATTCTTAGTTTCAACCTATGTTTGTAAATATGTATATTTCTCACCAAAACGAAGATCACGTCCTCAGCGCAGCTCAGGCTCGCTCAGTTCGGGCGTTCCGTTACGTTATAATAAGATAGGTGACATACCTGTTACTTCTGAGAGTGTAATCCTCGTAATGTCACAAAGAAGGGGAAACTTAATCCGCTGGTTCTTAGAAATACTTATAGGATTAAAAATTAAACAAGATGCAAAATTGCAAAATGCCTACTGGGGGTAGTATAGTGTATGCTACCCCATGCACTAAGCTCTAGTTGTGGGATGTATATAGACTGTTGGCGATACACTTTCTCTTTTAATGTCAAAGTTAAGTGTCCATCGTCTACACCTTCTTCTATAATACTGTTATGTAGTGATGGCACCAAATATATTATTGCCAATACAATTAACATTAATTGTAACCAACTTAGTAGGTACCTTCTCAAGGTCAGTCTTATTGTTCGTTAGTGTAGTAATATCAGCTTATTGCTATTACTACACTAACGAACTACATTTGAAGGATAACATTGTAAAATGTTGGTTTTAAGATAAAATTAAAACATTATATTAAATTTATACCACCTATACTCACTTTAACAAGTGATACAATAAAGTAGGTATCTATCATCTTCGTACGTATTTAAGATTAGGTAATTTAGGTTGATAGTTATAAATCATCAACCAAATCTACAATATCGGTCTCCATTTTGTTGAGTGCAAAGTCAATCTATCCCTTTCATGTGGAATTGTAATGAAAGCTAGAATAGGAATATAATTTTAGTTTAAGAGAATGCCAGCAGAATCGCTAATCGTTACTATTGTTTACTCGGTAAATTTACTAATAAAAATATTTTTAGTACATTTAGACATTTTGTAAGTAGCTAGTAAATAGGATTATGGTAATATATTTTATTGTAATTTACCTCCAATATAACTCCAACTTTGGCTGAAAACTTTATTGATCTCGTTACCGATATTGAACCTAATAGGGTTTTAAGACTGTAACACTAAGTGTCGTTGGTGACATTGGATGTAGGTGGATAGGCTCGACCTAGGATAATTATAAAATTTTGGACGTTTGAGACTGTTAGACGGATTAAGGAAAATTTGTAGGTCTTCCATAAATAAGTTCTTGTAATTACTTTGTTAAATTTCAATAGAAGTACCTAATTCCAAATTCTTTTATGATTGATACGGGTATTAGTTTAAGTGTTTTGCTAAATTTAAGTTTACACGGATAAGAAGACCAATAAATGGCCGTATAAAGAAGACGTATACTAGGTACTAATTAAATAATTAAAGTAATATTACCTACTCTTATTTAGATTGGTTTCAATACGCCCTTAGCATGAATAGGTACGTTAACATGAGTTTATCAGATACCTACATAAGAATCTGCCTAAGTGAATCTTAGTAGTCTCAAGCTCACATTCTACCTTTTGCACTTAGGTACCGAGTTGTAACTTGCATTCATCATTCAGTCAAGGCTATAGTTATTAATATTATCGTAGAATGTCATCATTACGATACAATACATAACAACACGCATGCGTCTCAAAACAAACCTGTACGGAGTGAAAACATGAAGTCCAGTGTTGATAGTGTAAATATTTTCTTTAGTCAATGCACGTGGAATATGTTTACGTGAATTCACTTGAACTGTAGATTTAGAGGTTTAAACAACGGCAAAGACTGTGTTTACACACTCTGGACAAGGATTTTCAATTGAATGTTTCATCTTAAGAAATTTAGGAGGTAAACTGTTTTAAATAACCATGATTATGGGTGCTTACTTTACAGGGTTACGTCGCATTTCGTCAATTTAGCATTCAGACCATTTACTTTTAAATATGTATCTCATATGGTCTTGCTTAATGCTTTGAGATCTGGACGTAGTGGACCAAAAGCTAGATGGACGATGTTATATTTACTGGAAGTTGTATATATTTTAACAGAATATATTACATATATATGTTCTATATGATATATCAGATAGATCATATATATATATATATATATATATATATTAAATTATATGATCTATCTGATATATTAATTATTAATAAATTTTTAATTAATATTATATATATATATATATATATATATATATCAAAAATTTACCCATTAACGTATGTTATATGCAAATATTGTCATTGTTTCATATTTTCGACGTGGGTAAAATGCTTCAAACAGGTACAAAAGTCATATTCCAAATCTCAGATGTTTGATGATGTTTTGTACTGAACTTCCAAAATTATTCATAGCTTATAGTTTTATTGAATAAATGAAATATTTATTTAGCGTCACTAAATGTAAGTAACAGGTCTATAAAGCTGACAAAGTATCCACTTAGCACGTGTCACAGCTGTTGCCTGTCTCGGCCCACAACTCTGCTTTTCAGTATTGCCTTTATTGAATTTTAATGTGTGTGAGGTAGCCACAATTGAATAAATCTTAGTAAGTCCGACGTTTGAGTATTTTTTTGTTAAATAAGAACTAAAGCTATTATCAATCATCATATTTGAAATAAGTAAAAGATAAAACATCTTTTACTATATTTATATTTATTATATCTTCTGTAAGTAGGTTTCTTCTTCTAAAAGCAGGATGGGAGTTTTGTGTATAATTTGAACATGATTCTTGTGGTAGATGTCGAAGTACAAACAATTATTATTCAGAAAGGACAGTACCAACAGGTTACCGACTGACAAAGTGGCGATGCTTACGTTCATTTTCTTCCTTAAAATCTATTTCGTACTAGGGTCCTGCTCCTAAATTTACTTATACGTCGAAAATAGGAACATGTGTGGAATTAACAAAATAAAAATTTTAATATAACAGTTAATTTACTGCAACAAAGACAATAAACTTTTGTAAAGAGCTGGTTTTTTATCTTTATAAATTATAGAATTTTGCAAAATAGAAATCGTCATGATTCAAGAAAATACAACAATGGTATTATTATCCTTGTACATATTTCGAAATTTTATCTCTTATAGCTGTCAATAATAAGTAAATGTAATTTAAACACAGTAATCACTTTACTCCAGTTGTCATACAATGCGATTCTAGGAATCAATATCAACCTCAACACGTGTAGGAACAGGTCAAAGTCGTATCTCATGTGTACGAAGTACTGATCATAGTTCGAATACTTACATTATTGACAAAATATTTGTGACTTATCAATAAAGGTTTAAATATATAAGGTTGGTACATGAATGCGACCATGACCACATTCGGTTGACATTATAAATACCTTTTTTGTTTAACACGTTTTTTTATTATAAAAAGGATTTCATAAGATATTTTACAGAATTACAATTAAAGATCAGAAAATATTGGTTGTACTGTTTTAAACATTTGACTTGAAATGGCTTCAAAATCTTATTAATGATTACTTGTATCGAAATATAATATTTAACAAATTTGGCTATAGACTAGTTATAATTATTTTTATCTGTTTGATATGTATGCCGTTCCTGTCAAGTTCAAACTTCGTGGTGACAACAGGTTTTACATGGATAACAAAACCAACAGTCTGAATGACAATTTTTTTAGATTTCTGTTTAAGATAAACGTTCTGCTTTATGATTATGTTGGATTACATCATGTATAAAAGTAGATAGGTATAATAATTTATACAATTTAAGTACAAAAATCTTGGCGAATGGTAGCACAAGTGCCTTGTTAATAAAATTACCGTTTATTACTTTGTAATCAGCCTCGAATGGTTATGATGCTGTCATCACGGCCATCTAGTAATTCTTATTTATCACTATGACTAAATATCACTCAATAACTCCATTTGAGTTATTATTAACATTGGATATTATAGAAATTATCTTTCTATATAGTATATATCGAGGAATATATGTTAATTTTCTTTTATATATTTTAAAGAAATTTCAATGTTCGCAGTTACTAAAAATATTTTTTTCATCGATACTTCATTTGACGTAGTCATTTAATTAATTAAAACAGAGTAATAAAAATTATACAAACTGTAATGTAACAATTGTATAGTATTGTATAGATCTCTATGTATTGTGCTTTTGTATCAAGTTTTTGTAGTCGTCTGTATTTGTACAGCCCGATATTCTGTTTACCAGTGCTGTACGTAAGCGCTGTAAAGTTGCCAACGTAATGAAGACCTTATGTGGATTCCTACTGAAACCTTTATCGGAAAATCGATTGAACTTCACTTGAAAACATTTGGAAAGTCTGGCTTTGCGCGACAAAGATCATATTTGTAGACATTTCTTACTGAAATATCATGTTTGCGCTGCATTTCAAGTCTACTTATTGAAAAAGTTTCGAAGAAGAACCTCTCTTCTTGTAGTCTGGAGTTGGAGTGAATCGTTCTATAGTCTTGAATAATTTATCAATAAAAACGTGAAAGGCGTGTCTGAAATAAGTATTACGCGTGATATACGAAAGAATGATATAATACCATATAACTACTTTTTTTTTGATGTTGACGAAAATCGTCACAGTTAGTTAAATTTACAGCCCCTATTTATGTAATATTCAGCCTTTTTCATTTCTAGTTCCATCTACCACATTTTGATCAACCCTTAGTCTTCAGATGGAGCCCGTTGCCTCAGGTAGCTGGTGACTTTGCTAATGGATAAAATAGATTTATTTTAAATACTAAATTATGAATTAAAATTTGACACGATTTTTACTTTAAACGATTAATTTGTTCATTTTGTGACGATTTTAATATAAATTTTCACAAAAAAATATTTTAATATTGATGTTACTTAACCTTGACTGTTCTTTTTTGAAATTATTCCTACCATATTCGGATATATTGTCTTTTATTTTTTTAAATACCTTCTTAGATATCTACTTGAAATGAATTTTGAGGGGATAATCAACTTTTTGGATTGTTTTGTCTAATTGTAATAATACCGCAAAGTACACTAATAATTCTATGTAATCATAGTCCATGGATTTTCTATTGTTTATTAGCACCTGTGAGCGGGTAACGTACGAAAGGTTAATGCAAGGACATGACATTTTTTTTCATAAAAAATGTTAATGTTGTTAGCGGAAAAAGAACACATCATCAAAAGTCTCTGAAAGCCTGTCGCGTATGGACAAGTCGTGCAATTGTACAACGTTGTCAGATAGAGTTGAGAAAAGTCAAGGTCATATTGTTCAACGTTGATACATTATATATATTATTATACTATTGAAAGTTAATTTCTGCCATAAATTCGTAAATGTAACTGGGGTACTTGAGCTGAAAGAATATTCAAGAAACACAGTAAGATTTGTCCCTCCCTTTACGCATCATTAAGAATTGACAACATTTCATTTTTGTGCCCGGAGATATTATGGCTGTTTAAGAAACGGGACAGATAATTTTTTTCTTTTGTAAAAATAATGGTTCTTTGTTATTTATATAGTTAGATATGAAGTGACTCGGAATAAAAGTGTGTAAGTACAGTAAGGGTGTAAGGGTTTATCTGAATAAATCAGTGACTATATGAGAATAACAAGCCTATGATATATTTATGCTATTTTTAAATTAACCAAGGAACAGAAGAATATTGATGATTCATAAAAATTTACATATTTTATAAAATTTTAATTTTTGCAAAATGTACTGGATAAAAATCTGTCAAAAAGATAATACAATCTATAGATAATAAAGATAATCAACCTAGGATATTTTATAAACCAATTTTTTATTAATAAAATTAAATTAGTTGTTAGATAATATTAAATTTGACAGTCAGCATTAAAAACTATTATCACGGCACATGTTGCTCGTTACTTTTAGCTGTAGGGCGTAGCTGTAGGGCCATTACTTAATAAATAAGTATATCTGAAGCAGCTAGGTAAAACAATGTCGTAGCTTTACCACAAATGATTTATATTTTCATGGTAAAAGCTCCCTAAGTGAAATCCTTTCTCTGGAAATCAATTCTCAAGAGAAACTTCTGTCTAAGTCTCCTTTGTGGTTTGCAACATTTTCAGATGAACTACAGTTGAACGTCTCGAGGTAATACTGAATTTTTAGCTGTCTGTCGTTTTAGCAGAATCAATATTACTATTAAACATTTAGTTTTTTATCTATCATAAAGGCCCAATATCAAACTGAAAACAATAATACGTAAGCGTCAAAGTATTAATAACAAAAATTATTTCTTTAAGTTATTTTTTTTGTGTAATATTTAATCAACGGAATAAAATTAAAGAACTATAGTTATTATTGTATTTACAAGTGCAATTAAATAAGCCTGACTTTTTATTTGTGAATTTTCAAAAGATGTTACGTATTATTTAATTTTATGTTGACCAGTGGCACTGTTGTAGTCGTGGTACAGCTATGGCACGTTTCTGTATACGCATTTGAAACTTGCCGTTATGACGTTAGATATAGGAATCTAACGATATATATATTTTATATACATCTCAACACTAGTATGTATTTAAAAAAATACAGTTTGTAACGACCCAGAACGAGATTTTCCATGTAAAACTTGAATATTTAACCAGTCCAGATTAATTAATTTGTGCACCTCGAGGTACAAGTATGCTATCGAAAGTTGCTTTTTCATAAAAAAAATTGATTCTTTTTTAAAATTATCGATCGATATATTTATCGATAAAAAAAATAATAGATTAAAATAATAACAAATTTTTAGGGAGTTTCGTAAAGCAGAGTCCTTTCATTGAAATCGTCCAGAAAAAGGATGTATGCCCAGTGACGTCATTTAAAATGTTCTTAACTTTTAAACTTATTTCGTGCACTGTACTTATTACGGTTCACTGCAGCAGCAATTGTATGTATGAATTGTCTTAGTGCCAACTTACATAATGTTTTTAAAAATACTTTTCTCTTGTATTCTTATTATAGACAGAAAGAGAAGAAGATAATATAGTTTTTGTTTTGGGTAATGCGATTGACCACATAATCGATTTGATATTTTTTATACAGAAATGCTCGTGATGCAAGAAAATAAAATAAATGAAACTAATGTATTGATTGTACTGAGGCTAGCAAGATACTTATGTGTTTATTTTACGGTCCCTCGTTTCATACGTTATAGCTGAGAAGAAGAAATTGCTGCTGTTAAGTTTTTTATTACTTGAAGATTTATGTTATTTTTATCTTCTTACTGCTAAATGTCTTGGTGATATTACACGTTTGATGTTTCATTAAGATTTTTTATTAAACATTAATTATACAGTGAATCTACTTTAAAAACGAAACAGTAATTTTAAGCAATGAGTTATCTTTTCGTCTTCTAACAAAGACATATTGTTGCTATGTTTAGCCAAAGATCAAAAGGGGAACGACAGAAGCGATTGCCTAGCTTTACCGATTAGATCACACTTTCAAATCAGTTACATGAGAATCGAGTACACGTAGTCGTACTTGTATGAGTTTGACTGACCAGAATATCTGAATTTATCAACTGTATAAAATCATCATTTTTTGATATAGAGAAATCATAAATACTTTACATTTCGATCATCAAAGTCTTCAGTCTCCATCAGTCAGTTTTCTTTGCTTATGCTTGATTGAAAAACTTATTTATTTATTTGGTTAACAAAACAGATTATAATCAATTAAGTTAACCATACAAAATATATATGGAGTGGGGTATTGGATTGACATCCTACTGATGTGGACACACAATTTTATTGATAAACAGTAAAAACCTTAAAGTTGAACACATAAATTATTAATATTATGAATATATACAAGAGATAATATAATATCAGGCGATATGGGAGTTGCAGGTATATCCATTAAATAGTTCCTTTTTTACAAATTCTATATCTTGAAATTGTGAATCCGGCATATTATAGTCAGAGAATTATAAAAAGATGTGTTATTTTTATAAATCTGTAGATTCAAAGCTTCATTAGATATTCGATGAGTACGCTTTATGTTATTATTTAGTTGGCTAAACGGGTATGGAGAATCAATTTTATGATTAAGCACAATTTGCAGATATAAAAGATTTGGTGCCTTACGGTGCGTTAATGATGAAGGCGCTTTAAAATTATCAAGTCTTGCACTATAGCAAGACTGCCCCATAGGCCAAATTAGTAGTTGAGTAACTTAAAAGCTCAGAAGAGCTAAAATTGAAAGCGTACACAGAAATGTAAGATTTTAATATTATCAGAATGTCTGCCTGAAAGGTGACCGATTATTTTCTAAAAAATTGTATGGCAATAACTTTTCGTGGAAATTGTTTCATTTTACCGACAGTCTCCAATGTACGACAGATGCTGCCCATACAATAAACTGCATCCATTCAGTTTTACAACATCCATCTACTGTTCAGTTATATAGTTTGGTATAGTTCCACCCTGATTTTATTGCATTCAGATCCGGAGATCGGGCCTTGGAACAAATGAAGGAAAATCAACTTTATTGGTTTTGCTATTGTGGTGGGTGGATTCGTATTTGTTTTTAAACAAACTTTTATATATCTGGGAGTCATAGGCACAGTCCGAGATTGGTTTGAAAGAAAATTGCCTACTTGGCATTCCGATTAGATTTTCACGGTTTGTAAATGAAGAGTCTTTCTTTCTGTCAGGAAACAAAATAGTTCGAAATACTGTAGTAATTCATAGTCTTTTCAAATTAATTCAGTAATTATAAAGTAAACCTAATCATTAAAATTGACCATTCCCACAACCAACAGTTTGACGGAAAGTTAAAGATCTTGTAAATTGACATAATCGCCAATGATCAGTTACTATTTCGCGTCTTGCCCTTTTTTTATGTACAGCCGTTTTGTCTACCGTTTCTTAGATACTGTTAATTTTTATTAAAATGCCCTTTCAGTAGTTTCTGTATTTCCATATTCAAATCATAAAACAAACAAGTACACAATTTTTCTTTTAAAATTTATGTTGTATTTATATTCGTCATTTTAATGTAGAACGTACGTCACGCCACTTCAGCAGAGACGTGTAAACATGTTTTTCTTTAATTATTCTATATACAATTTGCACTTGTAAAAACATCAAAGAATCGATTGGTAACTTGCGCGGCACACTTCAGGTTTTTAATCTTATACGTATCTAGTTTTCCATAAACATTTTTTAAATTTAAGAGTCTTCTTTACATTGTTCATTTCTTCAGCATATTGTTTGGTTTGTCATGCATGAAAGGTCTAGGTTTTTTAGCTTCATTCATATTGGTTAAAATAAAAATAATCATTCTTATGAAAGTGGTTATGCTAGTATTATAAAATAATATATTACTTCCTATGTTAATTTATTTTGTAAATATATTATATGCTTTCATAAACATATTTTTTGTATTTTAACCCAGTACTTTATGAACTGACTAGGACTCGATATTACATTTCTTAATAACAACCAAAGTTGCTTTGTGTAATTCAATTGAATAAACACAGTAATTGGTTCCGATTTACCGATTTGGGTATTTGTTACAGATATCCAATTTGAATCTACTCCGTCCTTCGTTTTATGATCGCTTGATTAATAGATTTATTCAATTGCAAAAATTAGCAAAGTTTAGTTCAGGCATTGCATCAAAGTTCTCTGTTTAGTAGCAAATATTGAGAGAATGGAGTTGGTAGCGCAAAGCTAATGTTGATAGCGCCGAGTCTGGTTGTTCTTAAATGGCGACTGTTTGAAAACTAATAAAGTAATAGTTTATCATATCAACTAGTTCACCTTCAATATGAATGATAAATATTATTGTTTATGGTAAATACCTCAGTTCAAAGGTAAATTTAAAAGCTGTCGTGTCATCGAAGGGAAGAAAAAGCGAATTAGTTAAAGGTTAGATATTAAACACAATTAAATATATCCATTATTTCAATATAACAATATTTATAATACCTGAGTGGTATAACAATAGTATTTTCGCCTTGATAATTTTCCAGGTTTCAACTTTACAATAAAACATTTAAATACGCTGGCAATCGCATGTGTCAACACATTTTTGTTACATATTAAATTAAATCATTATGCGTATTAAATTGGTTTGTCGTTTTTTTATTTGAAACTCGAAATATGAATAGATGATATTCGAATTGATCAAAGTGAGCTCAAAATAACCTACATGATTTGGACAGCTTCAAAATTTTGTTTTTAACTGCTTTTTGTAATATCTTTTTAATGTACAGATATTTCGTAAATTTTTAAAGCCGATTACATAGCCTTTGGGTTCAAAAAATGACAACGATTAACGAATATAGTTCCTTAATTTTGGTTAGTTATATGAATTATAATATGTTGGAACAAACTTTGAAAGTTGCCTACCCCATTGAAATAGCTTTTTGGATTATCCTCAAACATTTTAGTCCTCAAATTTTTAATCCTCAACAACAAGAAACCTTGAATTTGATTATTAAGTAATACGCAATACCTACCTCCATCGCTCGCCGTAAATATGTACACTTTTTAGCTTATGTTAATTTTTAAATCATAATAGGCACACAAGAGTCAGCATTTTTCGATACAATTACTCTTGATGACTATGTTTTTTCATCACGTTAATGAATTCCAGATACGAAAGATAACAACTATGCTTGGAAAAGTTAACAGAAAGTACTACTAATTTCTGCGAATTTATATTTTTATTCACTAATTTGCTGTCCACTTTGCTCGATTAATTCTATTTTAGTAACTTGTACTAAATTAATGTGTATGTGTGTGTGTGTTTCAATGAGAAGATACCTTTGTTCAGTGTGAGTATTGTAATTGAGCAAAATAAAATGCTCCGGCCATGGAATTTAATTATCGTTTTAAATGGGTTTTCAGGTTTCAGATAGCGTATTTTCTCAAGAATTAAGTAATTAGACTCTTTTAACAAATTAGCTTGGAGGCTTATAAACTTTATAATAGATTTTTGTTTTAAAATTCTATAGTAAGTTTCTTTTCCTTTCATTGCAATGAGAAGGATAGATAACATATGACGTCATGTCTTTCTATACACGAACAAGAACATTGAATTTATTTGCAAAGAATATATAAATACAATGTTTCATGTCCCGATTAAATAGAAATTAGCAATCTAACATATTAGGCGGTTATGTCATAACAATGTTCTTTAATGTAAAAGGATTTTTATTGATTGTGTAACATAATTTTATATTATTCAATTCTTTTATACTGTTTCGGAAAAACCACAGGTCCAGTAAATATTTTTCACGTAGCAATCATTTCACTTTGTGAAATGGGCATGAAAAGTGTAGACCGTACAAAATTCTGTTGAAAAAATGAAAGAAAACTTGTTATACTCTACAATAAAAGACAAAAATAATTAAACTTTTTAGATTACTTTAATAAGAAAGTTAATGTTTCTCTATTTGTACCTGGAACGTGGTGCCCGTTGAATAATTACCTTGAAGATTAATTTTCAGTTATAAAATTATCACGTTTTTTTATTTAACTTCAATTATTTTTCGGTCACTATGTCACAGTACCGAAACTTTGTTCAGATTCATTAGTTTCTTTGCGTGCTAAATTTTTATCGCGTGAGCGCCGGCAGTCTAGTAAGGAATAAGAGAATGTGGTTATAACATTTGGGTCGATACCTATTCACAAGTTTCATCTTAATAGTATGCCAGTACACTATTAAGATTAATCTTAAATTAAGCTCAGATAACTTTATATGATCTTGTCGTTCCCATTTGTCAAGTAGCGATGTAAGGAATTGTGTATGTTGGCTCCTATCTGATGTCAACGGAACGCAATTTGTGTCGTGATTTGTATGTTTCCGTGAATCGTGTCATTCAAATTGCATTCAGGCAGGCATTGTTGACATGAATGCAAATTATGCCATTTTACGACTGAAAATAAGTATAATTACCTACTTACGCACTGACTTTGCAGACTATGTGGATACAGCTACAGTTCATCGTAAATTAGGCGACCGATTTTGCGTAGCATAAATTACGTACCTTTGCCCTGTTTTACATAATTTACTAAATTGCTTTTAAAAACCTTCATAATAATAAACGGGTGTTCTTTTGTTTTGGCAAAAAATTATAACCAAAATCTTTAACGGGAGCGTAAACCTAATTCATTGTGATAAGAGCAGACTTCTAATTTCGCTCTAGGTAATATTTTTTTGATACATAAAAAACGTTTTAATAATTCAAGCCATTGATTATTTACAATTCAAATGGATATTTTGGCAAATTATACATTTTTTGTAAAACTTGTCCAAACTTCAATACTTGTATCTTCTATAAATTTTATGGTGATATTTTTTCATTTGAATAAACCACTCTATAGTTATAACTGACGCCTAACTAATGGATTACCTGGAAATTATGACACTGACCTCACAGCTGCGATCTACGAATTAGGGCGGAATGTAGGACACAATGATTTGACCCTCTAATAAACAAGTAGCCGTTCACCGACCTATAACCTTATTCACGAGTGTCGTATCCCGTTTTCGATTCGGAAAATTTTCCCGTCTCACTAGGACGCGCCATAATACAAGCCGACATATATAGAGATTCGGTCGCACAATTGTTTTTGATAGCTGTAAATATGTTGGCTAGACTGTTACCACAATCTTACAGCGTTCGAATTTGAAGTCTTGATTGTACAATGTTACTAATTCGTACCACGAAGTGTTTTAGACGATCACTCCTATATATTCTTTAAATTGATTCCATATGGCATTACAGTTTAAGCTCAAATTGGACAAAGGATATAACTTAATAATGTATATTCCAAAAGATATTTTACTGCGATTATTTACTTTTAATTATTTATTTATTTTATATCGAAACCAACATAGTAAATAATAGATTGTACAATTTAAACTAGAAAGACAGTTATATTATGAAAACATGAAAAATTTAAATTTTACGAAAACCTTTTTTTGAATTGACTGTATCGAATTAATTCTGAGCTTATGACGATAAAGGATATTCTGAAAATCATACAAAAGGTATGTATATTGCTTTGTAAGGGTCTTTAAAAAGCAATTTATATATAGCAATTGATACCATTTAATGTAGGCATCATGTATTCCAGTTACGGGAGTGTTCAGATACGACATAACAAAAGTTATCATCTATAACTAAACCCCGGTATAACATTTAACGACGCCGATACAAAATCCATCTTTATTAGTAGGAGATGGATTTTGTAAAAAAATACCGGTTATCTGGTGTTATACTTGCATTAAATATCTCTGTGATGCTTATCTTGTAGATTTACTGAAAGTACGATTTTACTATTAAATCGACATTATAACCATGCAGACGAGAAAAAATACTATTTACATTTTATTTGTGAAATTAAAGCTCATATAGTTACGATATGCTTTATTGCAAATGCTACATGCACTGATAGCCAACGTATGTACGTTGACCGCGGAATAAAACCACGGACCGCAGCCTTCGATTTTAAGCACGTGATCTGCAGTCATGCGGCAAAACACCTCGCAAACGTAGATGACAACTTATATAGATTATCAAGGGAAATGATTCCAGGCAAGAAAATATTATATTTCTCATATTTATATGTCTGTAATATATTCTATATGAGTCTATAATATATCTGTATAATAGAGGCGGCTGCCGTAATGCGTGAATGTCATGCGTAACGACGTCTGCGAAGTCACTGAACTGCCCACAACAATATGCATGCTTTGTGCGATATGTTGGCGGGTCAACAATATTAACTTCCGCTTCAAAATACTTTTTTATTTTAGAGTAGTAATAATGATTTTATCTTTTTGCTTCATATATTAAAAGGTTAATTATTTTGTTTCAGGAAACGTAACGAAAACAAGAAACCGTCGTCCCTTCGAATCAACACATCACAAGACTGAATCTTCACTGCCGTCTTCCAGAGTTTCTCCTAAAAGTACTTTTAATTTATCATTTGGAATAAAATCACCCCTCGTTAAATCCTCTGTCCCTATTACATCACCACCAAGCAAATCTACCGAGAGGCGCCGTAGTTCAGATATTATCATCAAACCTAGTGGTATACCTTTGTCAAAAAAAGCTACAGAGAAGCATATTAATACTTCTACGTCACCTTTAAAGCAAGAATCAACGATAACGGTCTCGAAATCGGACGCAAAGTCAAAGCTGGAATTTCCTAGAGAAAGATCTGCGCGTAGAAGTTCTGAGAAAGCAAAGAGTGATTCTGAACATAGCCGTAACGATAGAAGACATCGAGCTCAAAAAGATAGTGAAAGTGTTAACGAAAAATATCATTATTCAAAGAAAAGACTGACTAGTTTAGAAAAAACTTCTCCGAAAGATTCGAATGACACTTTGTCGAAAAATGTATTAAAAAATAAAACTGAATCAATTACTAAATCCAATGATAGCCCTTGTCGCTTAGAAGGTAACAAAGAAAGAAATATGTTGTCTACACTCCATGAAACCGTTAGACCTCACGCTAGTAGTTCGCGACTGTCACAAGAAATGGATAGTTTAGCTGCACTAACCAAACAGACATTAGATAGAGTAAACAAATTGTCGAATAACTTAACTAGTAATAAGTTAAATTTAGATACTACTGAACACTTTGACTCCTTATTCAGATCAACACCAACGTATGATCAAAAAAGTAACAACCAATCAATTAATAACGGTCTTATTAACGATAGATCAATTCTAAATAGAGGAGTCACTGAAAGACTAAAAGATATAGACACAGTAGCACAGAGACTTATTGACTTTGAAAAGCAAAGTGCAATTTTTTCTGATCTCAATAATGATACATCTAGTCAAAATCGTCGTCTTGATAATTCATTGACGTCTTGTACTCATACGCCTGTGTCAATTTTGAAAAGAAAATCTATTCACGAAGATAATGCTCTGTCTAACCAAACTAATCATGCCATTGCTTCTCCGCCAGTTACATTTTCACCCAGCGTTATTGAGCCTCGAAGTTGTCGGTCTGATAGGCAACGTCAGGGTATTTTGAAAAAACGACGTAGTCTAGATGAGTCACAAGTCGCCAGAAGAAGATCTTGTAGCCCTGAAGTCTCATTTGCTGATGATGGTTCTATCGATACAAACAAACCAATTTTGAAAAACAGAAGATCCTCTCTTGAAGATGTCATAAGAAATAGATCACCTGATGGACAAATTCAGGGAATTTTAAAGAGAAAGATGAGTAGAGAAGAAGATCTTAATAATGAAGATCTATCTCATGGATCGCCAGAACCACATGGTATTCTAAAACGTAAATCGAACTCTAGCTCTAGCAGTAGCACAACCTCATCTCATGTTTCTATTGCTCAAGCAGTACTTTTAGCAGCCGCAGGCGGTGCTGAAATAATAGATGATGATAAGGAAATTGTAAGACCAATATTAAAGAAAAAGAGTTTTTCCGAAGAACGACCTTGTCTAGAAATTTTGTCACCTGAAACCCCAAAACCTATATTAAAAAAGAAATCAAATGAACAGGATGAACACGACTTTGACCTTCCTAAAAAACCGATCTTAAAATCATCAAAGAAATTGCCTGGAGATGAAGGACACACTTCTAGTTTCGATATGAGCGACAGCGATCGAAACTCACGAAGACCTTCACTCTTAAGATCGCGAACATCGGACTATTCAGGATCCGAATGCGATGCGACTGTGAGGCCTATTTTAAAGCAAAGAGGATCTAGTCTCACCAGGGAACGTAGCCAATCGCCGCGCCCACGACTCTCATTTTGCGCAGACAACGATGCGAACATTATTGTAACGAATATCAGTTGCGACGCGAATGACTTGTCGGCGGCCGGGCCGCAACAATCAGTGAATCTCACACCTGGCACGGAAGAAGACTATCCGTGCGCTGTTTTGCGTCGAAGAAATGAACGACCGAAAACGAATCCTCGATCCAAAAGTTTAGTTTGTGATGTGAACGACGAGTTACTTTCTATTCTTAATAATAGAAGACTAAAAGTGGAAGAGAATTGTACAAACGGACACTGTGAGCCCTGGCAGATTGAGAACCGGGATGAAGCAAGTGGTGATAATGGTAAACCAAAAACATTTCCATCCATTGCGGCGAGAATAAAAAGCATGGAACAAGCACTCACCAAAGATTTTGCAAAAGAACAACCTTCTACGTCATCGAGATCTAAAATTCGTGATAAAGAACGTTTCAAAACCCAACCCATCACCGTAGAGGAAATGCGTTCTATCACTTCCAGGTAAGAGTTAATTTTCTTTTATAATTTTATTAAGTGTTACTAGGAATCTTCATTTCATTTTTAATGAAAAACAAAAGAGTATTTATAAATTCGGTTATACTACTCTGTTGCAAAGTCATGATAATATTTTGTTTTTTCTTCCGGTAAGTTCGACATTGCCGGGCGTTGTTCTTAAATACGGCTTTCATTGGGCTAAGGTGATTGTTCTCTGGACTAAACTCGACCGTAAATGTCGAATTTTGGCTCATCGCCATTATTTTGATGGGCGGGCGTGGGCGCGGTCACCTAATGTTTTGTTCTGGATGCTGTGTGTTTTTAGTACTTACTTGAGAATTTTGCTTTACTTTGTCAGTGACACTGTGGTTACATTCCTTGTGTATACTACTAGATTTGGGCAATTATTATTTGAGCGACAATAATCGAAACAAGTAGCTTAAAGTCATTGTGACCGACTCGTATTTTTTTTTTACGACAGTAAGACTTATAATATTTTATACACTTTATATTCTAAAAAAATAAACTTATTTGGAATTTTAAATTTCATAAACATTAATGATTGTTTTTTTTTTTATAAATATATGGTTATAAAATAAAAAAGCTCAAGAATGTATGTATGGTGTGAGTCTTAGTAGCTTTTTTCATTTCTTTAGGTTTCACTTCTTTATATGGACGCTTTTCTTTTGGGTATTCCCTCCAAAATCATAATAACGTTACTCTACCAAATTAGTAAAATGTAGGTTAGTGTTTCCATCTAAGTAATGCGATTTGACTCGCACATTTAGGCCACACAATAAGTAAAAAGTGTGAATACTTGGGTTATTTATTTTATATATATAGCTCTCGGTTTATTCTAGGTAATTGGTTTCTAAATGCATAATTTAATATTTTACATCATAGTGTCCAGCATGGTTTTTACTAGGCTCCGAGATAAATTTCATTTTGATGCAGGTTAAACTGAATGTCAGAAATATAAACTATTTGTTGTAATATAATTTGTTATATATCATATACTCACAAGTGCTCTGTATCACATACATATTAGGTACTTAGCCAAGAAAATGCTTACATATCCGATGGCTCGACAATATTCGAGAAACGTTTATTGGAAAAGTATAATTGTAGTTTTTAGAGTTGTCGATTGCTTTCGATGCTCAAACTAGTTTTTTATGCCTGTTTCATTTTCTTACTACAAATATAGTAATAAAATCGACGATAAATTATTTTGGACTGCAAAAATTGCCTCAGAATTCAAACAATACTTACAATGTCATTTCATAATGTCAACTTCAAGTCTTGAATACATTAATTACATCACACTAATTCTGTGCTAATTCCTCATTTTCTGATCGTATTAATTCCTGTGTGATTAACGCCGGTTCTGCATTTCAGTCGGTCTACATGACGGATATACGTGCTCCAGCCGTTAATGGGTCAGTAACTATTTCTGGACCCGTTGTGTTTCGGGACGCATCAAGTTTTATTACTGTGCCATCGACTGAGCTGGATAAGAGCATTGCAATTAGCTTGGCATATGGTTTTGTTTAGTTTTATTGAGATCTTTAGCTGAGTTCATTCTATTGAGTACTTACTATTTTTATTTTCAGTTGTTATGGATATAAAAAACGAGCGGATTAGAGATCAAAGATCGTCGTACCTGTTGACACTGCCACTGTCATTGATAAAGTTAAACGACGCTGCTGAGATTATCAAATTTAAATCTTACATATTACTACGAGAGTAAAATCATTATGATCAACAGTCGATGCTGCTTGCACTGAATG
Source organism: Acentria ephemerella (assembly GCA_943193645.1). Lineage (NCBI taxonomy): Eukaryota > Metazoa > Arthropoda > Insecta > Lepidoptera > Crambidae > Acentria > Acentria ephemerella. The sequence continues at coordinate 3,426,374 of OW971887.1, forward strand.
TGATGGAAATATGTTTTTGTTCCCGATATTACTGGGTCAAACACTAATTCTGCGACTGTTTTGCAACTGCTTTAAGACTCGTATGTTATTTGATAAATTACCACCGTGAATCCGTTGTTTGCAAACATGGCTTAGATTTACTATCTGCTGTTTTATAGTGATATGTATTTAGTATTTACGTCATTTGCGTAACATCTGTTTGTGTCCAATGATATCTTTTGTAGTTAAATAATATTGAAGAGTATCCTTGGACTAAGATGACAAGTCCTTTGGACTAGTTCGCTGATATTTATCTTTATATACTAGCACACTTTCTGATAGTTTTCTTTATATATACTTTTTATGACACGGATTAAACGCAGCTGACGCCAGTCATCAGACCTTTATGGCGATGCCCTATTTCTGTTTATCTTGTGATGCCACGAGTAACACGCATTGATAGCAACCTCAAGAGGCTTCCGTAATGCTTTTTTGTTTCAAGTTGATAATTAATATAATATAATAATATAAATTACATTACATATTAGTTAAAGAATGTTATATTCTTGATTTAAAATCTTCATAGATATAATTAGTGCAGTATTATTAGACCTATAAATTAACATACACTGAGTGTGCGTGTGTGTTTTTATATCCATAGCATTGAGATCAGATACTTATTAGTATAAGTAAACCTAGTGGTTTATATTGCCATAATGTCAAATAGCCCTTTATCGAAATGCTGACCCAATCACTCATACAATAATTCATCGAAATTTATGATGGTGTACGTATTGAAACGGCTTCCATCTCTTTCTTATGTGTAGTGGTGTTCTACACTGACGTGCTTCTTTTCTCATTTCGCAGTTTGGAGCCGGGCCAAGCGAATTTCCAAGCGTTCGGCACTGCCGCTTGTAGTTTTCCGAGTCCGCTCGTCGAGTCCGGTTCTTCCTCGACAAGGGCCCCTGCGTCAGGGGTAGGAGAGGAAAAACTTCTGTTCCCTGATTTCACGAAGACTTTGGATTCGCCTCCGTTTGGCAACAGTTCGATTAGTCCTAATTCACCAATAACAAACGGTGTGGCAGAATCTACTGGCGTCAAAGACGACAGTTACGGCGAAGCTACGTTCTTGGACTTCGAAAACCGATCGAGTGTCGACAGAATACAGTCGACCTTAGACGAGATCGAGCAAGAAGTGAATAAAGTACGCGTCGCCTTGGACGAGGACAGCCGAGCTTTGGATGAAGACGAAAGGCACCAAGCTGACAATTGGAGCTTGAATGTTTCTTGTGATAGTGGAGTATATAATCGCGCATCTTCAAGGGATTCTGGACCTCATTCCGGTGAGTAGAATTACTATTGCCCTGTAAATGTTGAGTGCTTGGTCTCAGAACCTTAATTTTATTTTAAGCAAACCGTTCGGATATTTTGCATAAACAACTATGAAAAAGTTTATTGTGACAAATACGCAATGTCATAAAGATAACATGTGGAAGTAATAAACGGATGCATTAACCACTGTTTGTTTATATTGCTCGGTAAAATTAGCCTAACAGAATGCGTCCGAATTCATATTAGGATCGTTTTGAAAATAAACGTTGTAACCTTGTAAATGTCTCTCGATTTATTTGGGTCAATGTAATCCACGTGTAAGTTGTCACAATTACGTTAACTTTGAATGGTTTTTATGTATTTTTTGTTTAGTTAATCTACAAAAAATTCCATTGTTACGTGTGGCTCTCGTCTGTGGTTGTAGTCAAAATTATAATGTTCACGGCTACCGGTATGACTCATTCCGCTTTGCCTAATGTCCGTACTGTCAGTGTCTATGATTCGTTAGTTTCCTACATCACAAAATACTTTTTAATTGACTAACAGACCATTATATTATTGTTTGACCTGACATCATACAAATTTCACATTGCGAATATACAAATAGTTAGTTACAAATCAGATAAGCTTTAAATGCCGGATTTAAAGTTTATTTAAAAATTCTATGAGAGTAAGGGCATTGTAGCATTTTCCATTTGAATTGAGAGCGCCTGACAGAGGAATTACCTCAACCTCACAGGGCGGTGATTGTAGCCATTGAGAAAGCGTTCTCTTGATCAGTAAATGGTGACGCAACACGTGAATATATAGGGCATACAGTAGCTTGTATAAAAAATCAATCAATTCTAGGTCTAATTTGGAATTGGATACCCTGAAAATATATTTTTTAAATATTTTCAGGTGAGGAACTCGGCTTGATCGAGAGCCAAGAGATTCGCGAAAACCACGCTACCAATAGCAGCAGCACCGAGTCGTTTTCTTCCTCAATCGAGCGTGGTCTTTTCAATATGGAACGGGAACGCAAGTCTACAGAATCGGAGGCGATGAAAACCCCATTTGAGCAAGGCAGTGATGATGATGAACCAAACAACAGTATGGGGTTTAATTTGGGCCTTGTCAAGAGTAGCAGTGTTGTTGCTCGTGCTAGCATGTGGCAGCAGCTTCAACAGCAGGCCAAAGGTATGTATCTTTTTTAAGGTCGAGATCCTTCTCAATATCTTCGTATTATCTCATAATTGTATAATCTCATTCATCTTTTCTGTCAATCCAAATGTTTGCATTGTACTGTTATTTTCGTTCTTACCGATACAATTTGTTGAGAATTTTGCAAATTAGTAAATTTATAGTAATTAATGCTAATTTTAATAGATTCCTGTACTTCCTCGAAGAGTGATCTTTGTCAATATGAAAAAAAGCCACTTATATAATTTTTCCATAAAAAGATGAGTATTCTTCTTGTGTTGCCCAATTTTTGTCATATTTGTATTCTGTTTTGCAACTGTGAGTACCCTATACATTTGTTCTTAATTATTTGATTGTGAAGTAGTTGTTTTTGTTATAGTTTTAAAATCGTTATTTGAAACAGTTAGAGGTAAAAGTTTTAGTTTTAACCTGTGTTAGAATAGAATACAGAATTAATTTTGTAACGTTGTTATTAAGTTTTTATGTAGTATAATTAATTATACTTTATAAAAGCCATCATTCTAGTTAGACCTACCTAAACATGACTTTATTTTTAGTGTTGGCAACTCATCGGTCGACTATGTTACTATAGCATTTAGAATGATTATATCATGCTTCTTTATTAATGTATGTATTTCCAGGTACACCAAAACCCTTAATACGTCATAGCCGGTCAAAAAACAAAGAGGGAGCCGTAGTGACTGATCGCTTCAAGACGCAGCCAATACCATTCACAGCCACCCCTAGTGAAACCCCAGAACCACCTAAGGAGAGTTTCTCTCTCACTCAGTCCAAAAGCTCTGCTAATATGTTGGATAGAGACGAAGATGGTGAGTTTTTTTTGTTAAATATTATCCAAATTATTTGTTTTTGTAATGAAAATGTCAGAAGAATTAAACTGAGTTGCATTTTATGATTATTTTCAAATTATTACAGTTCAGAATTTGTAACAAGAAGACCGATTTAGAAGCATGTAAATTTGCATTCTGTACGGTAATTACAAACAAAAAGCTTTCTGTCTTATGATTGTCGGCTTATGTTTCTTTTTTGCATGTCCTCGACTCTACTATGTTTGTCCCGGGTCTATCGTAAACACTGCACAATGTTATGTAAATATGCACAAACTCACTGGTGGCAGCTAAGTTAGACGAGGACGATCCGGCTAAGATGTCGCTTAGCGAGAAAATGAAGATGTTCAACGCGAAACTGACACACAAACCGCCTGTTGCGGGTCTGCCTCGCCCTAAGGAGGAGAGAGTGCCAAGAACGTCGCGGCTCCGAACGATGCCAGTGTTAGCCAGCCAAGTTCAGGAGGCCATGGAACAAAATGAGAGGCTTACAAAATCGCTCACCCACGAGGAAGTGCCGCGTAACCCTGACTTCCAACTCAAAATGGAACTGTTTCGGTCGGCCAGCGCTAAGAACACCTCCCTAGAGTATATGATGAGGCAGAACGCCAAGTTTAGGAGCTTAGGTCTGATTATGTTTGATTTTTTTTCAGTTTGGTTGGTTTTTTTTCGTTTGCTTGCATCTTTGCTTCCATGGGCTTAGCACTAATATTGTAAATATATTTTATAGATTTTAGTTCGGAAGGTAAGTGCATTGCAAAAGCATGTTATATTAATATAGCATGGAATATGCAAGTTAAGTTCACTATTCGACATTGTTTTGGAGACACGACATTATCAATTTAACAAACATCATTCAATAAATCGATTTCAGTATCAGCAGTTTTCGAGAATGCACTAATGATTTAATTAATTACCCAAATATATCTGACTTTTTTGGGCAAATTCCATAAGTTTTTTTAGTGCTTAAATAAATATTGTAATTTGCTAATTAAATAGAGTGTTAGTTTTTTACTAGATAAATAATAACAGCACGCTTCAATCTCAAGGCTATTATATGATATCGTCTATACATAATCATTCTTGGCTATTGGATGTTTCGTTTCTGGGATAACATTTATTTTGAGATCAATAGTTATTCATACGATCTCTAAATATGATCACGGTGTTTATTTTGGGCTGTTATAGAGGGAAAAAAATGGATGGTTTACTAATCTTCATTGTGTTTATTATAAACACATTAAACTTCTTTCGTTTTTACGATGTTAACTAGGATTTATACATATTTTACATTTATCTGGAAATATTTTAGCAACAGTTATATAAATCATTGTTCTGGTGACAATAATTAAAAAATTATACGTAGATGAGAAACATTAAACATTGTTATTCTGTACCACAAAAACGAAACTAGACTGGGCGTCAAACAATTTCTTGGCCCACCACACACATACATGTTTTCCATAAGGCCGTAATGCAAGGCCAAAAATCTGTTACGATTCACCGTCTGTCATTCCAATAACGTAATTCTAACTGATTACGTTTATTTTTAATTTAAGATGTAGTTTCTTTACAGTTAAATACTAATTCAATTAATATTGATTAAAATCTTATTCCGGTTACATATTGCAATAATTATTATGTTCTTACAGACCTTGATGATGACTCGCCAACAGAACGAGCTCAGAGGATGATCACGCCTGAAGTCCGGGGCATACTCAAATCGGGTATCACTGTGGTGCCTTCTAAACCCAAGAGCTTGGCCAAAGGAGAGAGCTCTGAGGTTAGATGTTTTGGAGAGAATTTTTATTTTAAAAATATTTTGTACAAAACATGAACAAAAAGTTGAAATTGGGTGCTGTAAGGCACCTGAAGTAGATAAATGGTTTTTGTTATCATTGTTAGTTATTATATATTGATAGTATATGGGCGTCACACGTCTGGTTGAGAGGTCTAGTTAGCCAGAGGTACAAGGTTCGAATCCAGGTGGGGAGGGATGGATGATTTTATGTTTATATATAAGTATTATCCATAACACAAGCGCTCTTCGCTGCCTAGTTTGAGCTAAATAATAGGTGTGATTGTGAGAAATATTATTTGTTGTATAAATATTACGAACATTTTTATCTAATTGTGTAATTGTCATAATGTTGTGAGTAAATGATCCTATAACAATAATAATAAATAAACGTATTCTTTAGAAATCTCTGTTTGATATCGCGAACATACATATAAATCTCTGTAGCTTAAAGTGGCATGCTGCCTCGCACAACCAAGACTTCTTTGTATGTAAGCGCGTGGTTAATAGCTTTAAATATTAAAAATAAAATAATATATTTTTATAGGGTCTCAAAGATGAAGGCATAGACAGTTCTTCTGATGATGAGTCACCATCTGCATCCAGCGTTTCATCCTCGGAAAAAAGCTGTTCTTCATCAGACAGTTCTGATGAAGCGCCGGGACCGAAGCCTAGGCGGTTTCAGCGCAAGAACAACAAGCTCACGTCTTCTCGCACCGACTCTGATCTGACAAGGTAATTGTTAATACGTTAATTATTAATATGGCATTATGGTATTCTCATTGTAATAACTATAACAAGTGTATTCGAACCATTTTGGATCATTCCCAACAAAACTATCCATTAATTGCTACGCTAATTGACATTAATTGTAATCTTGCGCACGCGCTGTGCCCACTTTGATTGTAGCCTTAAATTCCATACTGGCACACTTTTTCCTTCTTCATACAATATCCATCCTTCAAATCCTTCAATGGAGGCGTGGAAATACATCGTTTGATCCGGTAGCTAGTGCAGTATGTCGGAATGCTGCACTAGCCACCTTTAAAAGAACACATTTGAAATCAACTGCCGGTAATATAATGTAAGTACTATTCAAAAGTAAACAGTTTCAATGCATCTAGGCAGACTACAAAAATATATGTATATAGTCTTCGCTTTTACCGATAAGGTCGTCCTTTGTACAAAATGAGTTAAATGTTCCGTATGAATTTCTTTTTTTTTTATTGGTTGATGTACAATAAAGATATATTCTAGTCTATAGTCTTCATGATGCAACTTCTTTGTGGTTACGAATAGAGCCTTACAGACCTATTTTATTCAAAAAATAAACCAATTTAAAGGACGATGACCACTCAGAATCATAATAACGTCTTCAAATGATTTTTGTTTATTTTGTGTATAATAAGCTTCTATAAAATTGCTACTAGACGTCATAATGTGCTACAATAAAAACCTATTTGGAGATTTTTGCTTTCACAACTTACATTTTTTTAAATGCGTACATTTATATGCAATATCGGCTTCCATTCTTTACCTGTTTAAAAAGAAAACAAATATCTCACAATCCTCAATACAATCCTGCTATTTTCTCGTAAGTTCTTCATTAGTTTATTAGAAGAAACATTTTTAACATCATTTAGCATTACTTTACGAGTAATCATATATTTGTAGGTAAATATTTTAGAAGATTAAGTGCAGAAACTTAAGGTTCTTGATAAAGATGACATGTTTTTGATTTGAAATTGACATGACAAAAAAATACTTTTCAAATAGTTATTGCAGGTAATAAACATTAGTGAGCTGATTGATATCCCTAAAATTAAGTAATAGAGATGCATTATTTTTAGTTGCGAAGGATTTAGGACTTCATTTTCTGCCATGTTTTTAAACAGTAATGATGTCAATTAAAGATTATTGTTTCCCTTATCAGGCTTCAAGACGCGTACCCTCGTAAGATCCAGTTACCCGGAGCCATCGAGCTGAAAGAACGTCTAGCCCAAGCAAAAAACCCGGAAATTAAACCTTTATTAGGAAAATTGGGCAGAAAACCTTCAGAAGATAAGAAAGAAGAAGACGCCATAAAGCCTAAAAGGTTTATAAAGAAGATAGATGAGCCAATACAATTAGGGAAGCTGAGGCGACCTCCAGAAAAGACTATGAATTTAGAAGCCGATAAACCTCCGTTAGTTCTGAAGATTTCGGCTCTGAACCAAGCGGCGAAGAACAAGTTCTTTGGGTTAGAAGCCCCGAAGAAGGAGCGGAGCATTGATGAGCTGACTGCTGCTGTTAGAAGATACATTCCACCTGTAAGTGTTAATGAACAGATAATTTATTATTGACGAGTGGTATTGAGCTTGGATTGAAGATATGGCCTTACTTAAAAGTTTCAAATCTCCACAGTTCAGTCAGTAAATTTTGAAATGCGGCCTACCCGCATTAGGCCAGACGTAGTGGTGCTATGACCGGGTACCGTATTGTGTTACTTCATTTCTATCGCAATAGCTTTCATCATTTAAAATTATTACTGCATACTAAAGCGAAACATCATAGTGATAAAGAGTTAGCGGCAATAAAAATATTGCGTATAACAAAATGAAAGCGATATTGATAGAATTGGAGTTAATCAATAAGGGGGCTGATAATCTCATGTTTTTTTCGTGTTGGAATATATGACTTAAAAAGTTAACTAGAAAACTATAATACTGTTTATAAAATCCTGTTATTGGCTATAAAAATATGGTTTTTCTTGTTAAGGTGAGCAAGTCGATGTCAGTGCACGTTATAGAGGGCGGTTCGGGAAGCGACGGCGAGAGTAGCGGCGGCCGCGAAGTACGTCACATCAACACTAGAGGGCGCTACAGGTCAGTAAATTTTTCAAAATAATTAATTGAATCAACATAAGTGTTTTAAAACTTATACCGGCAATGTACGGCGGTTAGGACAACCGCTTTTAACCAAACCTCATCAGGACAGTGTTGTGGTATTACAGGCCAAACTTCTCATGCATTTCTTCCATGTAGGAAGACCTGTGCCTAGCAGTCGGACGTATATAGGCTGTTGATGATGATGATGATTTCATTATAAAGTTGGAAAATTGAACAAATTTTGATAGATTGATACTAAATTAAAATTGGATATATTATATGTACTTTTCTTCATATACTTCATTTTATTATCGTTATAATTAAAATATTATAATATTTCTCACACTCACACCTATTGTCTAGCCCAAATGAAGCATCACTAAGAACTTGTATTATGAATACTAGATAACGGAGAAACATAGATAGTAACATGTATATGGATACCAATTATATAGCAATTGTTACTGCATTTTCACTACACAAACATCAAGCGAGCTATCAGGAGTAAGTACAATGCGGTCAAAAATGCTCCACAATGTTCATGCGGCATTACTTTGTAAATAAATTGAACAAATTAATACTAAATAGTCTAAATTCAAAGGCTGCTTATCTCCAACATCACAGTTTTTATGTTTGCAATTTGCATACTGACTGAATATGTCCATTATACGACAACTAGGTATTAAAACCTCGTATTGTAAAAAGAACATGTAGACTGATCGAAATTAATATTTAATTAGTAATGCTTTTCTAATAACTTGCATTATAAATGGGGATAATTGGCCAAGGAGACATGGATTTTCCTTTATTCTTTATTCTTTATTCTTTATACAACCTGTAATAAAAAAAAATCGAAATAGTTCGAGTTAAACTAGGGCACCGTCTGTTCCGTACAGAATTTAATATAATAATATTACATTATGTAGCCAAAGGTTGGTATTATCAAGAGCTTTTTATTTAATATTATACATATAAATCTCTAAACCACTCGACCCGAGAGCAAACTTTTTTATACTATACAAAGAGACTAACTTTTCAATACCATATTGAAATTCAATAAACATGTATGGCTTTACCAATATTTTTTTCATAGGCCGAGGGTTTGAGCCGGGCATGTGTATGTGTGATAAACGCGAGTATTTGATTATCACGGTCAATTCATACATTAATGAATGTATATTTTTTATATTCTAATATGTTTCTTATTAAATATGTGTTTCGTTATCTATAATACAAGCTTTCGGGGATGCTTACATTGGGCTAGATAAAAGGTGGGAGTTTAGAAATATTAAAAAATTAACATAAGTTTTAGATAGTACTAAATTAGTATGTAATAGCCGATTCAAATTTAAAATTAGATTTTATGTGCATTTATTACTTGTTTATTGGAAAAGTACACAAAAAACAAACAACACATACCTTCAACGAACAACAATACAATAGAACAATGCAACAGATACTTGCCTTATGTACGCATTAATATAGATACATGCGTACAGATTAATTGGAATCGCAATGTTAACGCTTAAACTTTGTAGTTCAATTACAACGATTCCACTCAATACATTATACGTTAATTGCACGTGATAACACAATTCATATTAATAATAAGTCTTTTATTAAGATTACTCATGGGAAGTTATGACAATTAGTTAAATTAAAAGTATATTTTTTAATACTAATACATGCACCTGTCATATACATCAAACTAATAATTTTTAAACGCACGCAATAATCAACATTTATATTCTTCCCTGCATTCATTATCATTAACTATCAAGATTAAGTACAAATCACACATATTACCTGTTATTTTCTAGCTTGTACAAGTTTTTTGATATTATTTTGAAACAGTCTCTTGGAGCCAACAAAAACTTCAATATGGTTGTGCACTTATCTGTATTTTGGGTCAGATAACAAATATGACAGTTTTATTAGGTCTCATTATGCGCAAGAGTATGGAACGTATATTGCATACGCATAGGCTGCATTTATCACGTATGTAGTGTGTATTGATACGTTCGAACTAGATTTGTCTTGTAAAGGATTATGCGTTTTATTTAACTATACAAGTAACTAATTCTATATTATATAATTAGTTACTTGTATAGTTAAATATTATATATACAAGTAACTAATTCGGTATTATATAACCACCATTATAATTGCAATTCTGCGCATGTCTGTCTTTATCTGATATGAAATGCCTTTTCCGTGGTTGTAACTTCATTGCTGGGATCGTGATCTAAGGCCTGCGACTTTCTAAAGGCAATGAGCTAGTATTGAGGTTCCTTTTTCATATTTCATCAGGATTATCAATAGTTTATTATATTATTCGTATTTCATGCACCATGATTCACGATTTGACGCAGTTATATGAAATACTTGTTGCTATAGACATTGGAGCTACAGAAATGACTTTTGTAATGTGGAAATTATATTTTTCTACGGACAAAAATTCCAACACATATAAAGTCAGAAAGCATTATTTTATATTTCGAACAGAAATTTCAAAATAAATCTTTAACACACATACAACCAAATATGTATATAAATTTATTTTAAAATTTCCCATACAGTTTATTTTACTGATATTTTACTAATTACTAATATTTTATTGAGACATTTGAAAATAATTTAACAATTTAAACGAATCTTATAACCATAGTATTTATATGACTACGTTAAAATGGGTGCGTTTCGGCTTGATAGGGTATATACCAATCTATTTATATTTCTTATATATCTCCGTTATCTAGTATACACAACACAAGCTCTTAAATTATGATTAGTTTTGGCTTGATAATAGAATAAGAGTGTGAGAATTTATTTCTGATGTATCTAAGCAATGGTTTACACAATCAGGTGAGCAATCTAATTTCTTGGCAGGGAAAAGAGCGAGAGTAACGAGTAAAGTGTTGTTTTTTGTTTGACATTAAATAAACATCAAAGTTAAGCTCATTCCTCCAGAAATATAATGAATTCAATATAAAAGCATGTAGAAAGCATGTTTCTTTCATAATTTATAAAATATCTTATTAGAGTCTAATATTACGTATATGAAATCTTCTGACATGATGATGCTAATGATTTCACTAATTTTGAATATTCTGACATATGACAGTGAAACTTAAGCTTCTATTGGCTTAGAAAGTTATCAATTACGGATCACCGGAGCGGCCCGGGAAATCAGGTGAAGCGGTGCGTTAAATGTGGCACCATCAGATTTTCTTACACGGTGAAAGGGGAACTTTTCTTATAGCAATCTTAGATAACACAGTCATTAAGACATTTTATTTTATTGATTTTTGATTACTTAATATTGCATTCATTGAAAAAACAATAAGTGAGAGACTACCTTAAAAAAACCTTAAGTATGTTCTGTAATAAAATAGATAACTTATGTACCTTATACTCAATATTTGTTGCTAAGTATTAAAGTTGCATAATTTTTAAAGCATAAAAATGCTAGTTGGGTGACAAACAACAGACAATAAACAATTGAGTTGTAGCAACATGGTAAAACATGTTTCAGTTGCTTGAGTTAATGTTGAGGTGTTTGGCTATGATCAATGGCAAAACCGCGGCTATATTTTATAGATAAATTTATAACTAGTTTTCGCCTGCAGCTGCGCCCGCGTGGAGTTTAGTCTTTCTCAAATATTATATAGCCTTTAAACTTCCCCGATATATGAAATACCAACACAAAAATAATTTTCAATATTATTTCTGTGTATCCAGAGATTACCCCTACAACCTCACTAACTTTACGTCTCTATAGTATTAATATATATTTGGAATAACTAATAAAAAATGACGTACATGTACATAATTGCATACATAAATTATTTTGTAATAATAATCGTTCTTGTTTCTTTTTATACTATAGAATCGTGGCATTATACCGTGATGCAGCTCAATATATCTTAATTACTATTGATGCTATAAATCTTAAAAGAAACTACAACAATGATAGCTTAAATATATTTATATCCAGCTTATAATTATATGCGCTACTATGACGAATCACGAAAGAAAACTATTTAATGCCTTATACGGTAATCGTGACTAACAATATTTTTTTCCGTTTATTGCATTTTTGCTCTTATGTTACGTAATATAAGGCTCTTGATTCCGGAAGCATTGCAAAATAGAAGGAAGTCAACGTTCCACTAAAATATTACGGGTCAAGTACATACCTCCATTTGTCTTAATGTGCGTGATATTGCAACGTATCATGATCTTCTTAACTTTTTGTAATAAGGTTTCGATCGATTTACTCAGGTGATATTGAAAAATCTTATGAACTTAATACTTAATCACCCGTTGGCGGTTATTCGCTTTTCATCAGTTAAATCCGTTGTTCCGTTTATTGCGCTTTTTGATCGTTATTGTACGATAATGAACTATTGTCAGGTCGCTGTTCACGCAGACCAGTGAAAGTACCAAGATATTTCTTCAGTAAAACGGCGTGTACGCACTTTTCTAAGATAATCATTATCTTACGCATATTTGTCCGTGTTCTATGAAAAGGAGGTCAGGTTGATAGTTTTAAGATTATGAAACTTGCAACAACAATCTGCCCAACCTTAATTAGTACTGTTTTGTTAGTGAACGGTATGGAAGGTTAAGAATTTCATAATCTAATTACTTTCGTCGATTCTCACATTATTAACTCGTTGAATACGATAATAGCTATAGGAAGCTATATTTTTACTTAAACGTCGTTCTGCAATAGTTAGTTACACACTTAGTGTGCTTTTGTTATTTTTGTAGTAAGTAACGAAGTGGTTTAACTAGGTCAAGTACGTCTCTGCTCTGATGATCAGAGTAAATGAGCAACGTGCGTTTATATTTACTTCGACGGTTAAAGTATTACTTATCATTAAAGTACCCTCTGAAATAATTTTATATTGTGGAAAAATATAGATGGAATATGGACGGATTATCAACAATGAGTAAAGCAGGCTTACGTTTGAACCTCACATTAACATAACTTCTAGTAGAATTCGCAAACTTATGTTTATTTTTAAAAATTTACGTTATATCGCCGACCCACGGCTAGTGAAAACAGTGTATGTATCATTAGTCCAATCCCTTTTAATCTACTGTATCACTTCTTGGGGAGGTGCGGCTAAAGCTGTGTTAATAAACACTGGTAAGGGCCCAGAGAGCGGTTATAAAGGTGTGCACTTTCAAACCCATCTTCATTTTAATGTACTTGACAGTACGTAGCTAATCAGAGGTGGTACAGTTTTACCATACAGTTTAATCTTTGATATCGTTAATAATTAAAAAAACTTGTATTAAGACCGCAGCAAGGAGGCAAACAAAATGACTCATTTATACGAGGTCTCTGCATATCAAAATTTACCAGGATATTTTAACGATAACTTGTATGTACTTGTTGTCCAAAGATATCAAAATCTTGGTTCAAAATTTGTACACGCAATTTTGTTGATAAATCAGTATTTATAAATATATTATGTGGAGTAAATATTATATTAAACTCTAAACTATCCCATTTAAATTTCAAATTGAAATGAACCAGGTATAAAAATAGAATAGTATCCTGTTTTGGTCTTACACATAAAAAATTGCCCCGAATATTTGTCATAAACTATATTTTTAATTAGGCCTACTCTACTTACTTTTGGTACTTTCAGTATTTTTATGTTAAATATCATCAAAATGAGAACTTAGAACCACTTACTAACATACTCTAAGACTTGTCCGATAATGAACTCAAAAAATGTGAACACATTACGCAGCTTTCACTGATATATTGACCTCCAGCCGTGACTCATAGACAATTCTTTCTTTACTCTGAGTTGAAAACACTCACACAGGGGTTTTACCAATTTTCAAATAACTTTTTAACCAACATAAAAAAGTTGATAATCAAAGAAAACAAGGCTTTGACATGTATGCTACGATAATTGCCAATTTTGAACCAATATTGATAATAATTTTCAATTTCCACGTCTGGATCTGATGAAGGTTGACGGAGATGGGGAACCCAACTAACTCCGCAAGAAATAACGTTAAAGCTATAGTTTAAATACATTGATTTTTACCTTTAAACTGACCCCAAGATTTTTTAGAGTGTTTTGATTATCGGTTTTTAAGTTTTATTGAAACTTGGTGTTTTTTTTGAAGCATTCACCATAGCGTTACTTTTAAAATTGACTCAGATTGCATGCACCTACGGTTCAGTTCAGTCGGGTAATTACTCATTACACAATAGCGCACATACATCTAAACACAATGCCGCCATTACTGCGCGCGAGTGGCCCACAAACGCGTTTGCAATTATAACGTTAATACCATAGATAATAATGAATTATACCATGCAACACCCATGATACTTATTACAATCTAAAATCTTAGGTATGTACCTGTTACTTGATTGAACTGCACGTGAAAAGTTTTCTCTTTTATTGAGAATTGGTTGATGAGGTTGAAATTCGTCGCTTACTATAAATTAATTTATTATGCTATTTAGTGAGTACATTTTTTTGCGATATTAGCCTCATATTAAGTTGCTAACTCCCGCGTTAAGTATAATATTTTACTAAGGATTTTTTGGAACTTCAATCGTTTGATAATGAATTAAGTATACTAAAGCAATGTAATTGTTGCTTCATTTTATATCGCCATAATTGTCACTAGCATAGGATATATTATAGTCTCAAGTTTAGTTTATTATAGTATTGTAAAAGTACGGTTCATTTATTATAATTATGTAATTAATTTACTGTAATTTTTATAAAATTATTGTTTTACAGACTTGAGTTTAATCCGAAGGTCAGGGACAATAAACCTTTATACAACATTGGGTCTAAGTGGCATAACTTTGTACTCGAATAATTCCCCTAGGATAAACCCGCGTTAAACCGTAAGTTAGACATCGTTTGTTTAAAAATATAGTGCAGGCGATAGTAGTTTTTATTTAAGTAGTAGCATAAAATAAGGGCTGAAATGTACATTGAGATTAGATAAAGGCCGGCAAAGCCATAGTTCTGTATTTAAGAAATAAAGTAAACATGTTTACCACATACTGTGTTCACGATCATTTAATTATGTAGGCATTGATTTACTGAGATGCAGTATGCCATATATGAAGACTATTTACATGCAATGACTTCTTGATGTCCATAGATGTTCAACGGATAAACCGGCAATCATAAAACACTACTTTAAGACTGATATCTATTTTTAAATATCCAATAATGTGTTTATTTCCAGTAAACCTTTTTAAGTTTAATAGACTATAGTCTTAATTCATTTAAGGATCGCGTCTGCATCATTCTACAGAAGAAATATATTTGCTTCCCTTTCACTATACTTTAATGAGTCTGAAATAAATTATATGTAAATTTTTACGTTAATCGTCATATTTGACGTCCCATGTATAGTCTTCAGAAATTTAGTTTTTTTGTTTCCGAATGATTGAATTGTTCTTAAGTATACTTAAATCCTGTAACATTGTGTCTTAATATCATTTTTAATTAATAAAATATGTGATCTACCAACGCATTGGTTAAACGCGATTTTGAACGGAGTTAGAGTTCATCGCTTGGGCTGATGTCTTACTTTAAATTCGTCAACCTTATTAAATAAAAAAAAAGTATTGAACCGTTACCATAGGTTTAACTGGAGCGGTTCCTTTATTCGAATAGAAGATTTAGAAAGCTGAATGACCTCCGCGCTGGGAAAAAAATGTTTCATATTCCAATGATTGCATTATTAAAAAACTATCTATACATAGACAAATAAAACTGTTCTTGTTTTATAGGATGGCAGCGTATTGTGCGGTAGTAATTATCATTATTTATGTACCATTGCTATTAATATACATTTTGTTTGAATTACACCATCAGCTTGCCATATGTAATGAAAATGACCCGTTTTCTGTTTAACTATTTACGTTTTAAATACTTTCTTATGTTTTTATCATATCCAAGATAGTTAAAATAAAAGTTCTTTTGTGTTTATGATCATTTTGAGATTATGAAACTAAAAGCGTAAATATAGGCAACGGTGATGCTCTTTGTAGTACAGTGTGAGGCAAAGGTTAAGATTCCTTTTACCGTTCATAACCCACTTTGATTCAAGAATAAGAGTCGGAGTCCTCCATACTTTGAACTAACGATATGCAGCAGACCGTTGTAAATTTCATACAAAACCACTTGAGACTCGGGCGCTCTGGCTAATAGCATTCAAAATTCTTAAGGAAGCGGCATTGTGGTGGCATTTTCAATCCCTTAAGGAGTTACATATAGTAAATCTTTTATTCATGGAATCGTTTTGTATTTGAGTTGAATTTAATTACGTCTATTTAATGAGGCCTTGAATGAATTCTTTAAGCGCGATTGTATTGTGCGAGATGTATTCTATTTTGATAGCCTTTTTTTCTATAATTAAAATTCAATAGTATCTTTTATCATATTGACGTACTTGCGAAACTTCATTCAGTGTTTTAATTTCTTTCTATATCGATAATATATGTACGCAGCCATATTCGGCTGTTGGGTAGTGTAGACCTGGAGTACTGCTTTGTTCCCAGAGAAAATATCGATTTAATCATAAAGGCATAGACTCCCAAGTCACAAACTCCCTAGCCAGGCAGAACCGTCTAGACTTAGTCTAGACTAGTTTTATTTGAACAGAATGAACGTTGCACCTAAACTCTTGTGCTTAAATTATCAGTTAACAATCCTCCCACGTTTACATTTTTATTTACAGATAATATTATCCTTCTTTAAATTTAGAAATAAATCACCAGATAACATGTGGGATTTATTTTAGTGTTGTGTTAATACTATGTTAATAATAATATAAATACTATGTTACCATGTTATTCTACTTCGAAAATAAAAGTCAACGAAGCATACTTAATTTATTCTAATCAACATTCCATAATTCCATTTTATCGACTTTATACGGGTGGTGTTTTATGTTTTTTATTCGTAACTAGTTGATCCGATGAACTTTGTATCACTTGCCTAGCAAGAACGCCATTTAGGACATGTCATTTAGAGTAGGTTGAAGAAGTGACGATTTAGATAGATGCCAACGTTATGCCAATTAGACGATTTTAATCTAACCGAACAAAACACAATAAAAGTTAATCAAGCCGTTTTTGAGTTTTAACGAACAGTTATATATTTTTATATATAAGAAGAAGTAGCAGAATGAGGAAGATAACTCAGAATGAAGAAGGAACTTTAAGGTTGCGAATATAAAAATATATAATATAAATATGAATTGCATATAAAATCGCCATATAAGTCTGTTTGAAATAAAAACATTTTACGAGTTAAATTTTTCTATTCAAAACTGTACTTTTATGTAACTATATAAAACTTTGCCATAATAACCTTACATTAGAAAACCGTTTTAGTATGTTACGGCATACTTTTAAATAATTCTTCCATCATTCAGTAATTACAAACGTTGTTGTAATATTTACAACTCTCGATTTCGTCAGACACATAAAGACGAGAAACATCACGGTTGGTGTACTGATTTCATTTAATACGCAATTTTTATGAGCTACCATTAAGAAGTAGGGTAATGATCGGAAGATAATAGTCGAGACTGATGGATTAGTGACCGACCTAATGTTCTGAGTTAAATGTGTTTCTGTTGTATCTTGTACCAAATATCCCGTATTTATTTAAATAAAATATGTTTCTTTGTTTCAGGTATGTACACTTAGTAGTGTCAATGTTTTTGAAATATCTGTACCGTTGGTGAGTCCTAGTATCCTACTATAGAATTTTAAACGTATCAAACACAAATATTACCAAAATGTATATGTTGTGGGATCCCTAACAGCTCCAGGTGTACAAAAAGTCAAAAAAAAACCGGATCGTGACGTTTGTCTCGTCCCGACCCGTACCCACGCATTTTTCCCACGTTTCCCGAGTTCTAGTCACGACTTAAACTTTTTTTAAATGCCCATTTAAAAAAAGTTTAAGTACACTACAATTCCTTAACTATACCTTAGGTATGGTACTGATTATAAGAAAAACTTATAGTGTTAGTACAGTTCTCTTATAGGATCCTATCTTTTACCGCTTGATTCCAAACGAGGTGAATGCCATGAACCCTGTGGTATTCAAAAGCTTCCTTCAATTCGTTTTGCAAGTGCACACGTGGTTCGAAACGAGCTGCTCAAAGGTCACTCGGTGAATAGAACGCTCGGCAGATGTTTCAATTCTACAATGGAACTGTTAGACTGTGACAAGGTAATAATTGACCTGAGACTAGGAAGAATCGCCGAGCATTTTAGAAACTGCCACAAGTCCCTTTTATGTTAATGACCTCATTAAATTATGTGCAAAGACGAAGCAATCCTTAGAAATACAAAAGTAAAGCACACATTGTTCATGTCTACCTCTGATAGCCTTTGTAGTCGAGTCTTCATTGTTTATTCTTTTGTCTATGGGCGTAACATTAATTCGCTTTTGTTTTCGCCCTAGTTAATGTTATATCACTCACAACACTTAATGCTTACTTGAATGTAAACATTCATGATATTTTAATAAAATAATATTATCCTCCTTTGCATCTTCGCATTCTTCAATTGGTTGAAAGACGGATTCTATAACAAGTGCTTCGTTATGATATAGTCTGATATTTCTGAAGAGGTTTAAGAAATTGTGTTAAAATATTGCGAATACTTGTGAGATTTTATTCATTGGTAATTTCAGAAAAATAATGTTTTATATCAAAAAAGGCAAGAAGCTTCAACGGGTGTTGTTTGTTTACTTATCTTCGTAGTACGTCCATGTGTATAACGGACTGTGGGCCGTGGGTCTGCGGGGCGCATCACCAGACAACGTGCCGTGTCGCCGCATGCCGTCAGTCGCGCGCGGCACGCCCGCCTGGTTGCACATACTGTGTCTCGCCCTCGCCCATAAAACAGCTGATTGTGACATTTTGACATATGAACAAACATCACACAAAACATCCCCTTATCAATATCACAGTTATGATAAGAGCTGTTCACGTGGAGTTCGAGGCAGGAGTACAGTAGCTGCATCTCACCAGGATCCTGATCGATAAACCGAAAACGGTCCCGCGACCTCAAGCCCAGCAATACATTTTGTGCAATATTTATAAAAGTTGCAATAGTTCAAGTCTGATTTAGTACTAGAGAGAACTTTTTATGAGTAGGGATTGTGAAATTTCTATGGTTATTTTGTAAGTGCAGTGTCCGCGATGGATTTCCTTGATTGACTCTCGTGACAGGTGCTTCTCTACTGTTGTTCCACGGCATTTTTTAAACTAAGTAAGTATTGATTGTATACAAGTCATAATATTTACTACGTTGATTCGGTTTAGTCGACGATGTTTATAAGGTAATCTTACCGTAAGTTAGTTTTCCATTTTATCCATTCATGGCAATAGATGGACTAGAATCCTCGTCTGTTTCATTAAATTTATCTTACTTCCTGCCTTAAATTTCATAGATATAAGGAATTTGGCGCAAAACAATTTATCCCTCCAGTGTTTTGTGTATATGTGTGCGAACATCGCACCCCGCCGGTCGGCCGCCGCGCTCTTTGTCGTCGATCCATCCCCGGCTCGACTGTGAACTTGAGGGGTGGCTACCCTTTGCATGAATGAGACTATCCGAGGTCGACAAACCCAATCACTAACATCATTGATATTCAAGTCTTTGTGCATGTGAAAATAATACAACTTTTCTGATTGAAATAATTAGCTCCTTTCATAAAGATAAAAGGATAATATTATTATATGTGGAAGATACGCAAATAAAATTGTTTTGTTAAAAAATTGCTCACATAGAAAAACAAGATTGTTCTTATCGATGTTAGTTCATTGATTCAATCATCGATTAATGGTGGCAGATTTAATTGGACCGATATGTCAGCTCACCTGTTCAGTATCGATATGACGGTTTGTTTTGTGTTACCGCTCCAGTAACTAATGCAAACGAATAGTGAACGTGTTATCAGAATAATTAATTATATGTTCAGTAAAATTGCGTTTGGCTTATTTTATCGGTAACCGAAATAATTTTAAAACTATTTAAAATGCCACTTGAAATCTTTGCATTTGGTTTATTATCTTATCATAATAATAGACATGACGATATACCACTTTAGAAATTACTATTGTTCCTCTAACATTTATTAGGCACTACGATATTAGTTTTATTCGTTTATTGTTTATCCGATTGATAATAATTTATGATTCAAATTCAATAAATAAGGGTTAACTACCATAAAGTCCATACAATCCAAATCGTTCGGAACAGACTGTTTCCTTGGAAACTCATATAATTTTCTCTAATTTGAGCAAGCGTCCCACGTCATTAGCTGGCGGGCAACTACTGTTATTTCTTCTGTATTAAGGTACTGCTTGTTCTGATTTAAAAGTAAATCAAAGCCGTCGACCTAGCTAACTAGGATCGTTTTTTGTAAGCTTTTAGTGTCGATGAAAATTAGCATATTTACTTATTAGGATTTTGGAAACTTTGAACTAACTATTATAAATAGATATTAATATCATTGTTTGCTTCCTATACTCTACTTTAGACTTGGATTTATCCCATGGGACGGGGAGAGGCTAAATATTATCCTCGACTCTAAGCAACCAGAACTCCATATTCGTTATTAAAATTATTGTTCAAAACAGTATTATACTGTTTACGTTATGTTTATAAGTGAGAATGTACTTGCTGTTTTCAAAAGTGTTGATCTTACAATGATTGTAATACGTATCTTAACATCGATCACGTCACGCGATGCCGAGTCACAAGGACTTTCACTATTGACGCATTTTGCATTAGGAACCGGTAACAGTCACAATGACAGAAACATGTCATGTTTATTGATCGTTATGTATGAATATATAGAGTTCCTTGTTTTCTTTTTCTATAGGGGTCCAACCTTTTTCTTGAAAACACATCATTGCCACAGTTAATTTGTTTTCAAAAACTGTATTTATGATTTCAACTCTTTCTCACGATAGCTTGTAAAATGAAATAATCTAAGCTATTATAACGATAAATATTGGGAAGCTAAACATTTTTTCTAATTTTCTGATTTATAAATATTACACAAATAAAATTTTGAAAATTATATATCATACTATTACGTATTCTAATTAAAAATATGTTGTAAGTCTTAATTTCGGTCAGCCGTTTGTTATTTTTGCTCATGTATTTCGTTATGCATTATGTGCGTAAAATTAATATGTAAATGATCAGTCCAAACAAAATGGTCTTCCGATTCAGAATGTACAAAGCATCAATAGCATCTAACAGAAAGTGGTCAGATCTGTCGGACATATAAATAGTATCAGTTTCACCTTCTTTTGTATTCCGGAAAGTTCTCAGGAGAAGAAAACATCTTCATTTTCATTAGATGCCGTATCTGCAGCATGCGTAATTTTTAATGATTATCTACTCGTTGCACTTCCTTAATGTAAACTTACTTGTGAGCGCATTTATAGATTAAGTTCTTAGATAACTATGATTTTGTAACAAGGATACATTTCAAGGTTTTGTTGTTCCAGTCTAAAGCATACCCAGAAAGTTGAATACTAATTTCTGCAATGAAATACCATATAATGTATCATACGCTTTATATCAACTACAGTTATTTATTCCAAACGTATTACTGATTGCAATTTTACCTTGGACCGAAGATATTGTAATAGCTACCTCGACAAAAGGTTTATACAAATATATTATTAAAGTCTTTCGTTATGAGGTCGTGTGCTCCTGAGCGTGACTGCATTTGCGCCTGTGTGGGCGCATCCGATTTGTTCTTTTTATTATTTTAATTTCTATTTACTTCAAAACGTTTTTTGTAATATTGCGTGATACTATTAGGCACCTTAAATTTTCGTAAACCTGTTTTGCGCAAATGACGAAATTTTGTTTGAAATAACGAATTACTTAATGTCAAATATTTTATACTATTCATATTAGTTACTTTAATATACAAACACTGACACAAGGCAAGACTCAAGTCTTCTAGAATTGAGTTCAATTATATTTTTTCCTTCTCACCATAAAATTGCAGTTTGTGTTGTACTCTTTTACAATATTAATTCACGTAGCGAGGTTGGTCACGTTTAACCGAGCTTTCTGATTCGTTGAGCGATTGTATGATAGCATTATATTTATTTAAGTGCTGCGTAAAAACCATATCTACCTAACTTTGTGTTTGCTTTTGAATGTGGTCGCTTCTTGATTATTTCCCCATTTTCTAATATGGTTGAACTTTTAACAAAATTGCTTTTCACAACAGCGTTTTAAATATAATTGAATTTTGTGCTAAAATGTTTATAATTCTTATCGATGAATAATATATATGGTAAGATTAATTAACTTTATCGCACATTTATGTAACCTTAGCGTGCTATCATTCAGCCGTCATGGTTAACAACTTTTTATTCTATAGGCATGTTCCTTGTTCTCTTTTGTGCTAATTGTCATTATCATACCCTAATCAACTCTGTGGTTTGTTGCATACAAATTTCTTTTCTCTTTTCAAATGCAAATAATTAGCTGATCAACATTATTATTCTGAACCATCCACCGTGTCTCCGTAACGCGAGAACATAAGTGTGTATTTATTTTTATTTTGAGTACTGCTTGATAGTGTTCGATAAAATAAAATTTGTCAATATTTATGGACAAAATAAATTCGAAAGATGTGTGTCATTTTCTATAATTTTTCTATAAAAATTCTATAAAATCTTCAGATTTAGGTCGTCTTATACTTAGCGCGTCCTTTAATCAGAAAATGTAATAGTTATTTTATGCATATATAAATATAATTATTAGATTATTACACAATTCCTACTAGTGTTTTGAACCAAAAATTATATGAATTAGCAATTTATATTCTGGACAATTTTTTTTTTGCCAACCGTAATTTTTTTTTGTTAATAATAAGTTAGTATAAATAAGCGCTAATGTATTATTAAAAATTTACTCAGTTAAGTGAATACATATTTTCACAATTGTATTCTTTATGTTTTGAAGTGAGAGAAGTTTTGAGTTTTGAAGAACGCATTAGTGGCTATGAATAGACGTTGTTCAAATTTAAATTAACGAGCTTAAAGTTTGTCACAGCAATCAACAGGGGATGGTATTCGCTTCCTGTTGGTATTTTTAGGTTATTGATTGATTACTATTCTAAACTAAGGGTGTTTATTTTCATCTTGTCTTGAAGTTTTACAATACCTACCAGTGCAGTACGGTTTTATTAATATATTCTTCTTTAATTTTTTAATGTATCTTCAGCAAAAAGGATGAATGAACATGACATACATCCGAAGTTCTTTATTTTCCTCGCATTAATGCCGTAGAACGTAATAAGATAATGCACACGAGTAATATATCACAATTGGTTTAAATTGCAGATCATGTTTCCGGATTTAACATAGATATGAAAAAAAATGTGACCCATACACAATACATTTTCAATTTGTTGTTTGAAAATTTCTAAATTCATCTTATCTCCATTCATTTTATAATATATATTTAATTTTGATATACAATGAATTATATTACTATACCCATAGCGTTCATGATTAGAAAAAAAACGCTCATTAAACTGAATGGAAAAAGGAGTTAAAACACTCCTGTTGACTATGATAGCGATTGACAATAAGTTGCTTAGAAGTTGTTGAACTCTTCAAAACCATCATATATGTACACGGTTCTGTTAGGGTTTTCTAGACAAGTGAGTTGGGCGTTGCAAGCTACAATGTATGAAACCAACGTAAAACGTGCCACAGTTAGCAACGCGGGTCTCGCCACCAAGGGCGATAAAAGTTCATACGAAATATGATATGAAACTTCTGTCTACACGGTTTCAAACCTTGTACTCTATGCTTAACTTATCAAATATAAAGGTAACCTATATAGGGACCATTTTGATACATAACAGCGGCTTATACATGAGGTTTTATATTTAGAAGCATGATTTAATTCATTCAAGTAAAAATTCTGTTTATAAGAACACCTACCTTTGTAATTTAATTAAAAAAAAATATCCATAGGGATATTTTTTCTTGGCATAGTAGTTGGAGAGTTCTGGCTATAACGAATACAAAGCAACTTCCTTCGTGCTTCGGAAGGGCGTTAAGCTTTTGATTCCGGTGTTTAAACGTCTGTTTTCACCCACCAACGCGCAAAAACTAATACTTTTAAAAATACAAAGAACTTCTGTATTAAAAATGGCTTACTTTTAATCTGTATTTATACATTTTCCTTAGGTATCGAGGATATCGAAGTCAAATCAAGATAATCAAAATTTTCAGGTCACAAAGTTATCTTATCTTTGATCGTTAATTGGTCCGCGCCCATCATCACAGCAATTAATTATTATGCTTCAATACTTTTTTTTTTACCGCTATTATTTATAATGAATTCGATTTATCATGCTTTATTATTGTTTGATGTAATTTGTCATTATAAAAAGTGCCTGTAATGTTTTGCGTGTTGATTTTCAAACGTCAATATCTTTCTTTACAGTTGAGGGGATATTATCAAAATAGGTACTATTTATAGTAATTATTCTTAAGCTGGGCTAAAAGGAATTACATTCAATATCCCTATGTAAGCATGCATAAATTCGTACAATTTGACACCAAATATACGATGAATTCGTAAATAACTATAGTAAATTAAAAGTAGGTTATAGTTAAAGAGTATTTGCGTTATTTTTAATAATTATTATGTAGATTTTCATTCAATTGTGAAAACAGATGTTGTGACGTTGTTATTACGTGCTGACTTTTGAACATATAATTAACACATATACATAACAATTAATCAATGCCACAATATGTACGAACTCATTGTTTGCATACACCTCAAACGGTCTCCTAATATGAGGCTGTAGAATAGAATAGAATAGAATATAATATATTTATTGTACGTCATCCAATTCAAGAAAAAAATACGCAAAAAACATTTAACTAATTTTGTACAAAAATACTATTACAATTGCTGCATTACAATCCTTATTCGTAATACAAATAATATAAAACACATCACTAGAACTGACTATCCAAATAGTGATCTAATACTTAATACGTTTAATAACAATTTTGCGGAAGCTATATGAAAAACGTGTTCATTACAGTCTTATCTCATATCATCTTATTCATACAAAATTCTTACTAAAAACTTTGTTTCCTGAAGAATAAAGTCTTTGTTTTCTGAACTCATTCTATCACACTGTTGTACCGTTACGTGTGAACGGGGTCAAAAGGGCCACAATAGTTGAGCTCTTATCGTAGCGTTACATTTTAACAAAAAATACAGGTTGTTTGATACATACACTATAAAGCCGAAACCTAACCATGTTAACATAGTCATATAAATATTAAGTGATATAAAAAAAAACAAAATTGTAAAAATTTATTCAACAAATTTCCCATACACTTATTTTACTGATCGAAATGTTTGTATGGAGACATTTTAAAATTTTAATATAATGGTTAGGTAGTTCTGGTTTGATACATTATTTACCAAACATTCAGTATACTATTTAATTTTTCAATAAAACGTTTTTTTAGTCAAATAACAAACACCGTACAAAATAAATTGATAATAATCCCATGAGAATTTATTTTTACTTTTGGAACTCGAGCTATGATACTTTATAATGTATGGAATTGAGATAGCAATGTTAAATTGTTGGTAAATATATATTGTAAAAGACTAATAAAAATTTAAAATTTACTGCAGGAGAATAATGACTAGAAATGGAGTCATAGAGTTTCTATACATAATATATGCATAATATATTTTTAAAACGAATATGAACGTTGCACAAAAAATGACTTCCAATGATTGAAAAATTGCCTTCTTGCCTACGAAAATTGTTTTGTTCTTATAGCAAAGTAGATGCATACATAATTAATAGAAACTAAAGAATTTACATGACAACGAAAATCTTGTTGTTCACATGTTTTACTTTCACCGTCTCCAATAACCAATTTGCACGGCATGTCCATGTGACAACATTAATATATCCCACGTCTGCCACGGTCAGTGATGACCATTTCCACGGCGGTTAATCTATCTGATGTGGAAAGAATCAAACGATTATTTTTCCAAGTCATGTATTTTCTCTCGCATTAGTCTCATCATGCATCTGTATTATGTATGTAGGCGTATTTCTATATCAGGTTGCCTACTTTGTGATTTTCACTGGTTTTGGAATTGATATATTTTTGCACTTAGTACTTTCATATCCAAAGCGTAGAGGGTTTCGCATACTGATGTCTTCTAAACAGTAAAATTTTAGTTTTGGGATACTTCATCTAATGTTTAAGAACTATCAAGTAAACCTAATAAATTTTAAAACTTCTAATCATCCCTACAAATTATTACAGCTAATACTCTAATTTAATGTCGTTTTGGCTTCTTCTCGCTGTATGCAATTTACCTACTCATTATTGCTATTACATTTTGAAAATGTAAAAAAATATAAACTATGTTATTATTTATGCCCTGTAAATCGATTCAGGTATTACAACATCAAACCTTATAAAATATACGGTAGGTCGAGATTGAAAGCCGCTGTATCCCATCCGGTTCTCATCGCGATAAATGGTACTTAGCACGCGAAACTCATTTCGCCAACGGCTCGTTATACAAAATTACTATAAACACACTAACTTTGCTGTGTAATCAATCATATTACCGATTTACATCACCGCAAGCCTTAATTAAAATTTTTCGAACTATATGCGTGTATTGTTTGTCTATATTTTCACATGTGTGTTAGTTACCTAGCCGGGTCAGCGTATAAAAGAGTTTGTGCCTTTGTTTGTCTGTCCGTTGCTCACTTCCGTTCTGTGAAAGCGGCTTTCTCTCAATAATTCAGTTCGTGTTTGGTTGTGGGAGGTCAAAGGGATCGTTTTTTTATTGCGACTAGTCCAATATTGGGTTTATGATAAATAATAATGAATATTCGCCTCGGATGGTTGTATAAATTGCTTGTTAAGAATCGGTATAAATTATAGTTTTATCATTAATATTATTATCAGAAATCTTATTTTTATAGTTATTCACAATACAAGTATATCATTTCAAAATGACCACACTTAAGCAATGCTATGATATATTCATATGTTCTTTGGTAAACATCTTTATTATTAAAAGCACAGCAAATAACTCGACACTACCTGATGGTAAGTAGTGTGACAAATCCATATAATAGGTCGGGGAAAAGTTTCTTCGCATTTCAAATGAAAATTCAAGACGCTTTTTTTTAGTTACTTTACATTTAATTATAGTATATATGTGCCATTTTGTTCGTAGACTTTCTGCCATCTTATAGATAGAGAAAGATCCCTTTGCTGTAGAAATTTCGGGGCTTCTGGTAAAAAAAAACGTAACAAGTAGTTTTGGCAGTCTTCTCTTGATGTTAGCCTGACGCTGCCTAAAGAAATCTGAAGAGATCGAAACAGGTGCAAGGCCTGGGCTATATGACGGATGCATTAACACCTCCCAGCCAAACTCTTTATTTTTACTGAGTAGCTAAGTATGTGGTCTAGCATTATCGAGATGAAAGACCACACCCTTTCTATTAATCAATTCCGTCCGCTTTTTCTCAACCTCTTACTTTAATCTCATCAGTTCTTGGCAGTAGAGATCCGAATCGATGGTTCTGCCGAGCGGTAAAAGCTCATAATGAACAATGTCCTTCCAATTCCATCATAGACACAGCATCGCCTTATTGCGAGTTAACCTAGGTTTGCCACATTCTGTGAAGCCTAACCGACCTTTGACCTCGACCTTTTTCGCGCGTTCTTGTCATACGTGATCATCCTTTTTTCATCACTAATTATCAATCTCGTCAAAAACGGTTCGGTTTCATTACGTCTCAATAAAGAATCGCAAATGAGTTCACGGTTCATTAGGTTTCTTTGAGCTCGTGTGGCACCCACATATCGAGCTTGTGTACCCAGCTTTTTTCAAACGAGTCAAAACAGTTTTCTGGTAAATTCTCAGTTCTTCAGCTATGTCGTAACTGCTGATATTCCGATCTTTCTCCACTTTTTCAAAAAAAGCATCCAGTTTATCCGACAGGGCGACCAGAGCGCGGTGCATCTTTGACATCAAAATTCCCCGATTAAAAATGCTTAAACTAACTTTGTATTTTCTCTTACTGAAACTGCTTTAGGTCCATAAAAGTCACAAATTGTTTTCGCGGCTTGCGTTGTATTGTTTTCTTTTTTGTGATAAAATTTTAAAATGTATCTCATCTCTACATTCGATTCGCTCATTTTGAGAGAAAGAAAAACAAATAAAAAATAGCGGGAATCAAAATTTTCCTAATTTGATTCTTGTTTTGAAATCTCATGTTTTTAATATCAATAAAACCAGCCAGATACAAAAAGTACAGCCTAAGATATTTTATTACAAGTTTGTACACACTATATGCGAAAAAACTTTTTCTCCGACCTAATAGATAAGTGCAGCATAGGACAAACTGCTACTTGAACTTGCCTTCACAAAAAGTGCCTTTTCATGCATCTTTTGAAGAAATCCATGTATGACGTAGGGAATACGTGTGCTGGTAAGGATTTCGACGCTCTGGCTGTGCAACAAAAAAAGGAGTCGCGAAATCTGTTCGATTTTATTAATTTTAACTGAAATCTTGGAATGTAAGTTTGTTTAGTTTATCGTAACGTGTCAGTATATGAATTATTATTCTATTCATCTTGTGCGTTGCATAATTATATCTATAACATGCCTTGCAACTGAGAACATATGTTTGTCTTTGTATTTCAATGTCACGTGTTGTTGACTTGATAAATAATTATTTTTGTATCTGATAATGGGACATAATATCTCATGCGTTGATTTTGCTATCAGATCTCTTCGTGGGTTATTTCGAGATTGTAAACAATATATTTCATTATTAATCAAAAGTAAAGTATACATAAAGAGTATAAAGGATATTAATATAACGTTTTACCTCATTAATCGTGGTATGTTATTAAGTATTCTGGCGCCATCAGTATGAAATGTAATATTTTTATTTATGGCCTAAATCATTATATGATGACAATTATCAGTTTTGAATAATTTCTTCTTAATTCGTGATATAATAAATAATATTACCTAATTATAGAAAAGAACGAATACACCCACAGTATTAAAAATAATAAGTTGACCGCCAGATCTGCTTAAGTTATTTATAATATCACGTATTATATTATAGCACGTATTTGACAATTTGTGTTCAGATCTCCAGTGCCAGCCAACAAGCTGCTGTTCAGATAATAGCTAAGATTATATTATTGCTCAAAATATTTGTGCACTTTTTCTGCTATAATATGACGACGACACGACGACACGACATCTCATGACGACTGTACAAGGCCAACAGTTAAACCTACTATTTGCGTCGGTAGTAGTTACTTACTTGAAAATACCAAGTCATTCATGATCAAAATTGATTATATGAACCACTTCCATGCTACGATGAAGCAATGAGTTATCTTATAAGAGCCTATATTTTACTTTGTGTCTTGCAAAATTTATCATAATGCAAACAGGAGTAACCTAGTTGCCGGCTTCTATTTCTTTATCTAATTCTAGGTTTTAATGTTACGGATTAAATTCTATTTACGGATCGCTGTGACGCAGCATACGCGTTATGAAGTCAAACTTGTATCACTTATATACAGATTAGATCGGCGTACCACTGTTTGGTTAAAGGTGTCCTAAATAATTACTGTTATAAATAGCAGAATCCGTCCAGCGAATGATACCTGTTTAGTAGCCATTGACATTGACCACCTGCAGGGAAGTATGAACGGACTCGTATATTAAACTATCGAATCAAGGAAAACATTGTAAGTGAATATACTACTCAAACTTATATCATTCTTATTGCATAGAAAATAGAATACACAATTCAAAACGGAAATTTTTGTTGATGTTGTTACGTCGGAGGATAGAATTTACTATGTTGGTGTTATTAATAGATATCTCTTCATATTCATTGCGATGCGATAGACTGTGTAGATGGTTTGCTGATAGGTAAGTTGTTAAAAATACCTGTATCGAGTATTATGTTGTAGTTTAGGGTACATGTCAATGACTCTAATTTTTATGAGACTGTTACCTGACATTTTATATTATTTTAAATCTAATATTAATAAATTCATGAAATAAATTAAGAATTTTGACAAAAAAAAATCCGAAGTAAGTAAGGGTCCTTATTGAGTTTTTAATTTAGTAGTTTTATGTTTTGAGTACGATCTGATCGTTTGCCCTACGTATTTGTACAACTTTGTCTAATTTACCTGTGTATCTGTATATCTAAGTGTGGCTATATAATATTATGTAAGCTATAAAATAACTTAATATTTTATAGCAAAACTAGAAAGATGGATAAATATGCATTACAGTATTGTTGTACACCATAGATTACAAATACAGTTTTACAAATGCTTCTTTGTACAAATGCGGTCTTATCGCTAATTAGCGATCTCTTCCTGACATCATTATATGCATAATAAGTATATACTTTAACTAGAGTTAACCGTAGGTGTCTTATAGAATTGCTTATCGTAGAAAAGTGGCACCTGTTACGGAATCCGCGTGGGAGCACCATGCTTCCGACGCAATGGAGTTGCGCAAGCGCAAGCCCTTTTTGGGTCTGGTGTACTGAGCTCGATTTACCGTCAGGCTAGACTTGTAATGTAACAGCAAACTTTCTTATTGAAACCAGTCCGATAACTGTAGTTAACGATTATAATAAATTAAATTAACTCACTCCAGGTAACTTGTGTTCAGACACTCCCCTTTATAAGCCACTGTATCAGTTACAGCTTTAAATGAAAATAAATATTACTCAATATGTTCACATTCTACTAGTAATTGGACTATTAAAGAGAACATCGGTCCTAGCTGGTTCTCGTTAAATATAACTGTTTCTTACAACCGTGGTCAATCTTGATAAGCAGTGTAACATATGTACATGCAACATAATGCAGACGACATGATGAATCCGATAAGCGATGCATCTACTCAGCAAATCGCATGCTCAATTATTTTTAATAACTGTACAGAAACTTTGTACTATTAAAATTATTATAGTCAATTATGAATTTGCCGCACACACATTTTCTTTTATTTTGATTGAGTCGAGTAATGCAATATTTAAATTAAATTTGAACACAAGACTGTGTGTTTGAACTAAAGATCGTTATAGAATTCATATTCAATCTAATTCAAATTATTTGTCCTTGCGCTGTAAGCAGTTTACAATCACCTACTCGAGAAGTATCTTAACTTGTACTTCGTCTGTTAGCCAGAAATGACGTAACCCCTTCTTTGTATTTAGTATTATCGTTAAGGTTGTACAGTCAATTTAACGTGACAAAACCTAATCCGCTTCAACATGTTCACAAACTTACATGTATTTAATGATCCATGAGTATGATTGGATTGCTTTATGTTTTGATGTGAGGTTTAGAAATCATATTGTAAAAAACCTTACTATATTATGACTTGTCCGTTTGTCTAATGTTTTATGTTAACATTGAGATTCACTATTAATATTATTATATATAATGTAGGCAATCATATATCCAATGTTAAATTAAGCCATTTTAAAATTAGCATATTCTATTTAATAACAACTTGATATGGATATCACGCGTCAATTAGGACACTAATAATTATATGCACTGAAACTCTTTCTCAATACTAAGTTTGATTGACTTAGTATTATGTATAGGTGACTATATCCGTATTGGTCTCTAAATTGTTTAGCCTAGTACCATTAATGACTGACCTACGCGTATATTCTTGAATTACTTGCTTTCTAAATCCGTACTCAAAGGTCCGTGACGACGAACCGAAGCATTAAGCCGATTTCTGAACGGGTTCCACTAATAAGCTAACGGTGCCCGGCTAATCGTATTTTGTGGTGCCACTGCACAACGCTGGTCGGTTAAGAGGCTACTCTCCCTTTAACTACGTATTAATTCCCGGATGCCTAAGATCAATATCGCGTACCCCGATTCATCACATCATAGCACAGAAGTTATTCTAGTCATTCTTATAACTAATTTTCGATTATAATTTGGTTATTAATAAATTAACACGTTTAAATCCTTTAAAACTCGAGTCTCGAGTCATTTAATTAACTTCCTACCATAAGAGTCTTCTGTTTCCTTCTGCTTGTCCATGGATGTATAAAACTACTTCTTTCTATTCACACTGCACCCGATTTGTAATTCTTTTCAAATATCTTATTTATAGTTACTTGGAAGAGATTGCTATTATTTGGCTATTTAGCCACCTTCTTGCGTAAAAGTAATCTCTACTCTACTAAAGCAATCTCTCGTATATTCTTTGTGCAATAAAGTTTATTAAAGTTATTAAAATTCTACTTTGCCAGCTAGTAATTAATTATTTTAATAAAAAAGAAGTATCTTACAAAATCTAATCAATTATGTTTTTGCTGTAAACAAATTTAAGTAAAATATACTAAGAACCGGTGTTTGCGGGATCAGCGAGATTGTGTACACTTCTTTTGAATGAGCTCGTCGTTACGGAGCCGTCTCTTAACGTAAGGAAATGGGCGGAAAATTATCAAAATGCTGAACTTGCCACAGACCGAAACCGCTGGAAATCTGATTTCTAGCATACATTTCCGTTATGATGGGAATTTAGATTTCAATTTCGAAATGTAACTTGATTCTGTCGTACGTTACATACATTTTCGTTGCTTTGACATATACTCGCTGTTGTTATTTTGCATTCATCAAAACATTTTCTCAGAATAATTATAGTTTCTCTTCATACCTTAAATACAACCAGAATAAAGGTTAAGTTAAGCTATAAGTACTTCAGTCGTTTCTGCGTGACTTCCTACTGGACTTTAAGGTCAATTCGTTTAATGCACACTTTGGTAGCATTCAAATATCTTATAGATATTAAATTTCTATTGTTACCTTGACATCTGTGAAACTTGATCTTTGATTTAACTTTAATATCTAACTTGATTATTTTATTTTTAAATTTTTTATTTTAAAGGTTTCCTTAATAAGTTGATTAAGATTTAAATCGATGATTGTTTTGGTGCAAGTTACCTTCTCTATACTTTTATATTTTTCAATTGCATTGATTGAATCACTTACGAAAACTAATGCAAGGATATGTCTTCTTTGGTTCTTGTTATTGTCATAAATAAAATTTTATATAGCTGTTCATTGGTCTCTCTAATACTTATAAACTGCATGACCGGTTCAGTTCAGTTTAATTTAGGGATGAGTTAAAAATAAAATTAATGACTGAGAAATTTTAAAGAAAAGTTTAAGTCAATATTTGGATACTTATTATGGAAAATCGTTTTAATTACATGCTCATTACTAACTGTTTTTGCTTTCAACGCTTCTTTAGATTACTTTTAATCGTTTTACTTTCCCAAATTCTTTTATTTATAGAAGAAATTTACAAAAGCGTTGATTTATATAGGAACTAAAAAACTAGATTACGACAGTATAACAAAGCACAGGGTATTGGCACTGACACATTAATTGTAAGAAAGGCCGCATGCAATCCAATTCACCTGGCATCCGATCTGATGTGCATGCCAGTTCCCTGCCATTCGTTCAAGTGTGAACAACACAGGTTGACTTCGTGTGAAGCCAAGAGAATGCATCGGTAAATTGTAACTGGTACCTAACAAAGGGCGTCTACCTCTACAAGTGGAGCCACTTAAGTTGCAAATTTGAAATTAATAGTGATGAAGAATAAATTTAAAGGAATACATATTTTAAGTATGTTTTTTAGTTGTGTGCAATATTAATGATTCCTAAAATAAACAGTTATAATACTAGGGTCAAATTTGGACCGATTGCTGATTAGTTATCATGGAAACAACCACGTGAAATTTTTGATTGCACTTGATAACAAATAATGAGTTTAATATAATCATCTAATAATTATTATATTATATAATTATCTCTTTATGCATAAAGCCAGTTTAAAAAGTTAACAGAATCTCATCATCTTGTTGTATTACTACTGTTACTTACAATATACAATACTGCAATTCTTGTATCTTGTCGTCGTATTAATTATGCCTTTGTATTTGGGTCTCGTTAATGTGTACTTCTTTGTCTTTATCGCAATTGATGTTCTCGATCTGTGTTGTCCTCATTGATTAGTGTCTGTTTATAATTAATTATCCTATTGTTTTTGTTGCA
Organism: Acentria ephemerella; assembly: GCA_943193645.1. Taxonomy (NCBI): domain Eukaryota; kingdom Metazoa; phylum Arthropoda; class Insecta; order Lepidoptera; family Crambidae; genus Acentria; species Acentria ephemerella. The sequence continues at coordinate 3,460,633 of OW971887.1, forward strand.
GGTACGTAATTTTCGAGTGGCATAACTATGTTGTCCTCAGGTGATGGATGTTACTAGATGTAATTTATGTTTTGCATTGATAACACTTGATGGAATATTTATATAGGACTAACTAAACTTATTCTTCGACTTTTTAAACATATTGTTCTCTTTTCATGAAACAATGATAACAACGAGCCAGTTTAATTACGATTATATATGATGAGAATCTGAGAACGATACATTCAGCGACACACATGTTATGTATCGTAAATATTTAGTTTGCATATGAGACTTGTCATAAATTATAATTGTATTTGAAATTATTTACGCTTACGTTATCATACTATAATATTGGTACCACTTTCTGGCTGTACCTGATATGATAGTACAGATATTTTACTTAAACTCTGACATTTATTTCAATATAAGTTACATATGCCGCCATCACACATAATCAACATCTTCACAAAAACGAAAATATCATTTAATCTGGCTTCAAAACACATAATTAAAGTTTAAATGTTAAGGCTTATTTATACTATGGACCATTACTAGGGTCTCAAAAATCCCCACAATATTTACCTTTCCTACTCATCCGCTGTTTACAAACGAGTTTGTAGACCCAAAACGGGTTGTGTTGTGTTACGTCACACGAACACCATAACACTTGCCACGTACTAGTGTGCTAATGTAAATTCATCAGATGTACCTGCGTTTAATTTTCTCGTTCAACGCTTTGCTATCCTAGCTTGGAATAATCTTTTGACTTTAAATAACTTTTGTCGTTGCGATAATACTTGTATATTTTGTGATCAATGAATATTATGTGAACATTTTAGTTCTTATTCGTATAGGTTCTTTTAGCCCTCGTACTACTCATAGGATGGCAAGAAAAAACTGATACATTTTTTGATTGCGGAACAAAACCTGTTTATATAACATATCAAAGTTTCACAGTGGAATTCAGGAAAAATACCCAAAACTATACTTACGGATAAAATTTTATAAATTTCGTTTGTTTAGAGACTTTTTCAGTGAACACCAAATTGATTGCACGGTTCGAATCGTATGGTGTTAAAAGATTTGCTTTTTAACATGAAACCTATTATACTATACTTAACTTATACTACGTGCACGATTATGTAAATCACTTCCAAGCACTCGATGTATCTGATCTCATTTAATATAGAGACATTTGAATATAACGCAAAAAAATTGCAACAGAAAATTTGCATTTTTCCATTTTTTTTGCATGATAATTTTGTATATATATATCAATATTGAAACCGTAACTAAAAATAAAACAACAAATAAGTAAATAGATGAATTTGCTTTTATGGTATGAATCAATAGCGAAAACACATACTAAAATATTGAACATTTTGAGAATTATATGTATAAATTATATCTATATCATTCAAAGAAACGGTGGAATGAGTTACAATAACTCGTGATTAACAATTAGATTATGCTACACAATAACGACCAAGTATGTCCATATCTATTCAAGATATTCCTAAAATTACAATTAATGAATCAGATCTGTAAGTGGAACAATATTATTAGGCCGTATTATGTACTCGTATTTTGGAAATCAGAATAGTTTAAGTCATAGATTATTTATTTTCAATATGGTAGTAATTTACGTAAATGTTACTGGGAGTTAATTTCCTGTAGAATTTGTTATAGTAAAAATAAAAAGACAATTACCATTACGATTATTAATTTTATACGTCTATTCACTACCAGTTTCAAATTATTTAAACTATGTCAATACGCTTACTTTTGCTACCACATTTCATGGAAGGTCCTTATTGGGTTGTCATGTAGATAAGGCTTGGTTTCCTGTTTGTGTCAGTGAACAGAACTTTCACGATACGAATAAAATGCGGGTTATAACCTACACGTAAGTGTTTTGTTCATAACACAACTGCTACAAAGTTGCAGTAAAGTTTTTAGAAGGAGGACAATGTTCCAATTGACATTGCTATCACTTTATGCTTTACGCTTGTAGACAATATTCACGGATTTTACGTTCTTGGAAATAGTGGTTTCAATATTTTCACTTCCATGGGCTTTGTTTCACTATTTCAATAAAACAGATAACAAAGGTGCATTTTGTGACTGCTACATATTATTATAAACTAGCTTTGAAATATTCAATTATGATCGTACAACAGATTTGAGAGTTTGGGAGTGTGTGTGTATGGTTTGAGTATTTATATTAATAAATGCTGTTACTTCATCGATGATATTTTATGTCTGCTAATTCCCATTAGGTACTGTTTGTTATAATAAATATTGATAATGAGGATTGGAATTATAATTTTGAAGTATATACTCTACACTTTACGATAAAATAAATTCGCTATGGCTGCTATATTAGGTAGCAAGTTGTCCTGCGCGCTACCGGCTCGGAAGCGTCTGTTCAGATGGAGTCGGAGAGTTGAAGGCTTCCTACTAGAAAATCACATCGCATGGAAAATGGAAGCTTGCTTACAAATTTTCCACGTTTCAGTGCGCCCTGAATTTTTTTTATGATGTTATGTCGACACGAAGTAGCCCTTTATTTTGTGCTAATATATTGGAGACAAATTACTATTTTGTCAAGCATATTCCAAAATTTGGTTATTAAACCTAAGTTTATTGCATTGGCCTTTTGATTAGTGACGGCGATTCGTTTCGCTTATATAAAAATGTCTTTTATCGTTAATATCCTTCTCCTTAACGTGTGATCATGACTTATGAACTTTTCCTTAGCCTCAACATTACTGGACAAATATAGGATGCTTATAATCCAATCATTACCCATTTAACACACAAAGTAAGATCTGTGCTAGTGTTTATAGGTTTGTAGTGAAAATATATCACATAATACATGCCTTACGTCTTGCCTTCTCAATATTCAATTCCATCTCAACAAAGATAATTTTTCCATTTAGACTACAAAATTCCTGTTTGCAGAAATACTGGTCGGTATTTTATCACATTTTTATTATGAGAATTCCATTGCCGGCCGCATGTTTTTCCATTTTCAACAACAAAGCATGGCATGTAGGTATAGATAAGGATTTAAATTATTTCGATTCGAAATGCATTATTTTAAAGCTGTTTACTCATCTATCGTCCTGTTGCTCGAGAATCGGTAGCTAATTTGATGTTTGATGAATATTTAGAAAACATTAAATGGAAACATCAAGTTTGAGGGAATTGAATAATAGGTTTGAATGAAATCGTCTTTTGTCTCGCCGTGTCCGAAAAACACAACTGTTGATCGCGATAGGCAGAACTGTATCTCGTCCGAAAATACCTACGAAAAGTATACAGTATAAATGTTGAGTATTAACGTTTCCTCTTTAAAAACAAGACATTTCATTTTTGCTCTAAAAATATAATATAGACAGTGGCCGAATGTATAGCTTTTTTAAAATGAATTTGTTTAATTGGTTTGCTGGGTATTTGAAGACAGTGGCGAATGTGATATTTTTTAATTTTTTTTTATAATGAACTCTATTGAAATTGAAGTTCGTCGAAAATTTTTCCCATTTAGAACATTAAACATACCTTATATCATATATTACCTATCATCATATATCACCTGTATACATTGGACTTCAAAGATAAAAATTCCATTTTAATTCTTTCAGCGTCAATAGTCAAGCATTATTCCAAAGTTCATTATCAATCTTAAATTCAGTATAAACGCCACTACCACTACGACAATACTAAGCATGCGGTTCTAGACGCCTGACGATTAATTATGCGAATCTTCAGTGGCGACCGCTAGAGTTCACTGCTGTGAAAAGATGGAAATTCATTAAAATGTTTTGAATGATACCATTCAAAACTATATGGGATAGATTTTGAAATAATATATTTAGATAAATTTCTGAATTTAAATTACTAGATACAGATTATCTTTATTATTGGCGCCAAATATTACATATAATTATATCTAATCATTTCAAGGTCATCATTTCATTTTGCGATATTTACGTAAATGTTATGTTCATTAGGTGCACTAGATGTGATATTTTAATGATAAAAACTGTTAAAGAAATATTTTATCTGATTCTGTGCAACGTTGTTAGGATTAATTATATTACCAGAAAGTTTTAAACTATTACTCAAATAAAAACTAGCATGAGCCTTGTGAAATTAAATAGCAATAAGAAGCACATGTGCAACTTAGTGTTTTATTCACTTACAGGCGTAAGCCGGTTCAGATGTTTTTTTTTGTAATTGGCCACCTGTCAAAGCCACGATACGATTTTGATTACAAAAACAAAGTAACTTCCGCCATAGCTGGTCCCTGGATGTGTCAATAAAATTTGTTATCTCATCCTCCGTGCTCCTCTGTGCTTTGGAAGGCACTTTAAACCGTTAGTCCCGGTTGTTTCGGCAACCGCTTTTACCCACCAAGCCTTATTGGGTTAGTTGTGACATAATGCTTAAAATCCTGATATATTTCTTCCATGTAAGCGTATATAAGCTGATACGTAGATAATAAATGGTACTATGAGAGGGCATATTCTTATCAATGCTGTCTACATTTACATTTTAAAAATATATGCAAATCAATGAATTTTCACTTGTTTATGTTAGAGAAATTTATATGCACTATAAACTTTTCTTAAGTTATCTTGCTTAAGTGCAATCGGATGGTAAGTAGGTTTATCTTATCTTGATGTAGGGCCAGGATTACTCCCGGAGCACGTCGACCCAATGGGATCTTTTTTGCTTTAATCTCTTAACTCTTAACTGTAACTCTTTCACTTTTATGTCATGTAAAGCAATTTCAACCGGGCTCAGCAAAAGGATTTTCCTTTGTATAACTATTGTTGTCTTTGAAAAAATCATATTTTTCTTAGATAAGAAAACAGCCGTGAGTGCTTTCAAGATTTTCATTTTTCCGCTGTCTAGACGTAGGGATATATGAGGTGGCGAGGGGTGGAGAAAGTTTTGCTGATTCCATGACGCATACCGTCTTATTATTATTAGTATTTCAGAAAATGAAATGTTTTGACGCATACCATCTTAGTATTTCAGAAAATGAAATGTTTTGTTCCGCTTTTAACCGCCTCCCGTCGTTTCAAATACTTCCGCTGTTTTTGCTATTTTCATTTCAAACACTTTTCGGATTCGTTATGTTCACGGCTTTCGAGTTTTCCGCTCGAATAATTTGCGTTCTTTTTGTGTTATGGACTTACTTTGTTGTAATCGGGGAATTATATAAAAATACAAATAGGAAAGTTTTGTTTCGTGATAAAGATTGATAGCTCTTTGTAAAATTATATAGTAACCGTATGAATAAATATAATAATACAAAATGTTTAATTTACAAAATATATCTTAATAAGTTATCGGACCTTAAAGTTAATTTAAGTGATTAAAAATGTGAAAACAAATATAATTTTATATATTTTCTAATGAGTGATGAATTTGAATTAAAATTAGGTCCGAGTTACCTCGAGTAACAGTGCATTGTCTGTTGAGCACAAGTATTTGAGAACTTTTTTAATATTTCGTTAGTTACATATATGCCTACCTATTTACTTGTGCAACAATAGATGTTAGGATGCTTTCTAAGTTATTATTCTTCGTCCCATCGTAGGGGAGACAGGGGTGACATACGCAGTAATTATTGTCATATGGCGCCGACGGGATGCTAGGGTGAGAAACCTTTCGGGTTCATTCCGCTGATGCTAGTACGTCTTTTTTATTCAAAATAAGTAGGTTCTTTATTGTTTATTTTCCTTTTATGAGCCTATAACGGGCCTAGCAAAAGTAATAAAACTAATAATAAAAAGAGAAAACAATATATATATTTTTATATAAATTCGGTACGAAAAAAATTCTAGATACACATCTGATGGTATGTTATAGATGCTCACTTCAGTATTGCCAACTTTATTTATTTGTTAGGTTAACACCGTGGGCTATTTCAAACCATTCATAAGGACTGTGATCAATATTCCTTTCTTTAGGTATAGATACAATATTGAATCCTCTGAGTTCATCGGGAGGTACTTCTACTCGATTACAATCGTATCTAACTTAAGAAAAGATTCAATATATTCCAAGCGCGTTGGCTCTGATGTCTCCGCTTCCGCTGTTCAAGATGAAAACCATTATTGCCATTCCATACATATCTCTAGTGTTCGTGTTGCAGTTACAAAAGTGTCTTGGTGTTGGAAATCATTTATATTATTTTTATTGATTTAAACTGCTTAAAAGACTGACATCAAAATACAAATTCAACTATGTTCAAATAATCGATAAACTTTTGCATCATAAACATTTAGCACCAATAACGTACACACATATGGGATTCATGAAAACGTATTCGTAATTATCATATAAATATCCGCCCCAATCTGGATTCGAACTCGGGAACTCTAGACAGGCCAGAAGGTCGTTTTCCATTGACAATACATTTTTCAATAATTATATCTTAGGCATCTATAACTTATAGCCTTTGATTATTAAACTTGCCTAGAAGATGGTGCTTCAATGGATATGATATCCCTTTAAAAAGCGGCTTTCAAAATACGAGTTTCCTTTAAAGAAGTGTTCTCAAACTCATCAAACGCATACTTAAATTTCGCGTGTATCGGTACAAGCGAAATTCAAGTATACGATTCTTTCTATATTTCACTAAAACCTGTCTAAAATAAGAAATATACTTTATTGCATTATTTATGATGCTTTTTTTTCAAAATGGTCTATGTTTTTGGGAATATTACGCATTTCTCCTTATTTTATTACTATATACATAAAATACTTCTAATAGATTATAAAGATAATAAATTAGTAACTGGCTAAACAGAATCCTGACAAAATGTTAACTAACCAAACTGCTGCGCGGTACCCAATTTTGAACCTTGAAGCTTTACGATAGAGTTCTACAGATAGTAGGAGTGTTTAGTATATTAGAGGAGCCCCCTCTTAATTAAACTAAATACTGGTCATAACTTTTAAATAAATGCACTTTTTTTACATAATAATTTTCGATTTGTCATGGCCATAAATTCATTGAAATCCATTGATTCAGATCGTCTTGTAGAATGTATTCTCTAAGGTTATTATAACTTGACCCATATCACCATTTTTATTCTGATTACCATCCCATTTATTTATAAAGAAGGAAACTAATGTTTTGTCATCATAATCATGTCTATTCTGGATTTTCCTGCTAACAAGTACTGCCTATAAAATATTGCGATAACCAACATATTTTACCAAGTATGTCCTTCCTTTAAATTTAAAATTTTAATTTAGTCTCTCTGTCATTTACAATCATTCGCCTATCAGTACCCTCGTCAGAACATTAAAGAGATAAGACTACATAGCTTCTCCTTGTAGGCATATTATTTCGAAACTTCGGACGAACAGAGTATGTATTGACTAGCTATGTAACAAATGCGTTAATTAACTGTGTAAATGTCTCGCCCTGGGCTCGTATCTGATTTTAACGACGGAATGCTTAAGAATGCAAAGGTTTCAATCCCATCGTAATAAACTAAAGCTTTTGCCAAAAATCTTATACATATTATGTTTGGTGTTTTCCAATCCGTAACTTAATCCAACCATCGTGTAGTTGGATTAAGCTTAATTTAAGTAAGCTTTGAAGGAGAATTTGAGGTAAAATCGATAATTTTGGTATGGATGGACGTATGATGAGAAAAGATGCAACCCGGAAGACCCAGGAAGCTGGATAAAACGAGAGTATTGATTACAGCTAAAGAGGGAGTGAATGCTTTGATACTTAATGAAAGCGAAGATTGGAAGAGAAAAACAAACATAGATCAAAGTTCTACCAGAACCCTGATCTTATAAGAATGCTCTTGGGGCTTTAGTGGCTTGAGTGTTTACACTAAACACATAGAGTACTAATGCAGATAATCTATAGGATTTTAGCGTGACAATTGCAGCGTGGTGTGTCAATTCTCAGTTTAAATTTGACTTTTTCTACTGCCATACATGTGAAGGTGTATTTTATTTAATAATGACTATGGTGATTCCTCGAACGTGGTGCACTGTAAAGGGATGGAGGTTATCATACTAATATTTTGATGTGTTGAAGTTATTAATAATCTCAATGAACAAAGGTTTATTCTTACATACTTTGTTGCTAGCTATCAGCATGAGATAGTCTACCTTATTAGGGCACAGTAATGGAAAGCGGCACTAAATATCGTGTACTTGTCATAAAATTTCTAACATTATGCTATTTTCATGTGCATATGCTTCGCTTGGAAATGTTTATTGTATGTTGCAAAGCCGAGTCGTGCATTTGTAATAATAAGCGGAGTACTATGCAACGAGGGACCACTTATTTGTGTATATTGTGTACAAACTAACCTTCGTTTTTTCGTATAAGTTCCATTTCGAAACTTTGAATTTTTTATTGCCTTTACAAAAACTAAGCATAATGTATCTTTATTCTGTTATCAATTATACTCTATACGACATTATATTCTACCGTTATCACAGAATAAATAAATAAAAAACTAATTGCAAACCTGTTAAATGTTTCACCGCCAATACAGCCTGGACCTGCTACTTCCCCAGCATTAAATAATGACGTTATAACTGTTATTTATTGCGTATATTATTTTCAGCTATCGTTAATAACGAACAGTTATAAATTGTTACGTATGGACCCCTGCACACGATTAAGTGGTAATTTTGCCGTGCGATGAAAATAATTTCTATAGATAGATGTACTTGGAGATGATTCTTGACTGGACTTTTATAACTTGATTCATAAATAACAGGAATCTGGTAACGTAGAAATTTATATCTTGACGTTAAGTTTACAGTAGTAAGTAAAACTTGGATAAGTAAGAACCAAAATTGACAAACTACGTTATATAGTTTGTTTTTCGAAGCAGTCTGCTTTTATCGGTTATGCATGAAATTTTATAAAAAATACTCTTTGTTCATGGCAGACCTTTTTTTGGGGAGGAATCCACTTACAGACCTATCCACCGCTGGCTAGACGACAAGTGTGTGTGGGACTCTCCCAGCGCCTGATCATGTTGGCACTAGGAATATCCACTAGAACTCGGCGGTGTCGTTTGCGGCTCTGCTGAAGCAAATCACCGGACCGCGCCACCGGGTTCTTTAATTTGGATTTAGAAAAAATGTCGAAAACTGACGGTTGATTTATAATCGCCGGTCGAAGTGTTGGTGAACTTCAGCCTAAGTATTTTCAAAGTTAAAGGCCATTGCGGTGATAGCGATTTCAATTAAACAATTCTTTTAAACTGTATATAATCAATCTTCAATATTTTCTTCCGTCACGTTCATTAATATCACATACCTATTTATTCTAAATCTAAGCAAAATTATACACCGTTCCATATATTCATTGTAGCGTAGAGATACTAACATATAGAATAACATATACCTACTTGATGAAGTAGCATGATACATTCAATATTGTAGTGTTGGGTCATGTCAGACTGATCCAACTGCATAATTATATCTGTTACACGGAAATATCGAATATATCACACGATTCAGTTTTATCAGTGTTAATAGATAAAGTTAGAGACCGAGTACTTTGAGCACTGCTTATCAGATATCATGATTTAATTGTTATTTTATTTGTTTGTATTTAAATGTGTTTTGTGAGTGTTACGGAAAGGTTATTAATGATAAAATAACGTTTTTCTAAAATTCTAAAGTGACTTTAACAAGTAAAAAAGTACAAATTAATTTATAATCTTTCGGAGGGTGCCATACATGTGTATTCTATGCAATATTGGTATTTTATATTCTATTCATCGCAAAGATTCTATCGTATCTTTAATGATCATTCAGTTGTTAGAATATTCCATTCTTTATTGTATAATCCTGTGTCTTCTAGTTTCTATGCATCGTATTGTGTATAACTAATAACGAACATTGATTGCCTCTTCTCATAAACCATTGACAATCTTGTATTCAACTCATTATTATTATCAATTGAAAGATATCTCATACGTTATGATTACTGTCATGGCATGTCTATTGCGCTATTTATGACAATGCGCATGACCATTGTGATTGACCTTAACTGATGAATAATGACATAACTGAGGGAGGTCTGATTATATCGGTTTTATGTAATTTTGAGACAATGATATCAGCAACGGTATATTTGAGTGTTGAGCAATTTATTCTTTGAGTCGTGTAGATGTCTGCTATACAACTATAATTGTTAATTAGTAAAGCGTGATTGAGGTTAAAATACCACCCTCACAAGTACCTATTGAGTTATAGGTACTTACTCTGGACACCGCTAGTGTGCTATGTAGGTAGCCATTTATCAACGCTATCGTATTTCCCCGAGCTTCCGGAAAAGCCGCCGTTTGATAGGCGATATTTCATTGTCCACCTACTTCACTATAGATTTTGCAACGGACGCAGTTGCATCCGAATGACAGAAACGTAAAGCTGCAATTATATAATAAATGAGGTTTGAGAGTGAATTTAATTTTTGTTTTGATTTATTTGAGTTCTTTTTGGTCAGATTAATTCATTTCTATTAATAGTGCGTTAATAATGTTTGAAGAAATTAAATGCAACTACATTTTGCCAGGCTATTCCGATTTCTTTCTGAGGAGGATATCTACTAAAAATATACTTACCTACTTCCTAAAAACAAAACAATCTTATCAAATAATCTACATTCATTGAATGAATATTGGAATATAATGTATATAAAAACTGCTTCGAAGCTGTTTTGATATATTTCTTACAATAATAATGTTCAAGTCGATTGAGCTTTTTCACGCGCTTATTGTTTCTATGTCAATTATTAAACCACTCAAAAGGGTACTGATTGGAGCCATATTTTATTGGTACCTACCCAATATTGACAGTATCTGTCGATGGGTTTATAAATATTTATGAATTTCATATTTAGTGATTAAAATACTCAATTATAATTATTTACTTCCATAGAAGCACAATACTTATTATGTTGCTGTGATCTTTTGTGAGGATTTAACTATATGTTATACTCGTTTCAACTGAAGACCACAGTCCCCTTTAATGACTTCTAGACAACTATTTGGAGAACACCCCATAGATGTGGTCAGTGACATTCGATATGTATACTTAACACTTAAAGTCGAGTAATAAGGTACTATAAAATGAACGGAGTTAAGTTCAAGAAATTTTGTTTATGCTTCTAATGACACATTCGCCATTCTCCAGTGTAATTTAAGATCTATCAGCTATCTGCTAATTTAACGCTTCACCGCAAAGAATTTGAGCTGATGAATCGAATTCAAATTCGAATGGAAGAACGTGTGCTTCGGAGAAAGGATTTCTTTGAGATGTCTGTTTGCTTACTTTTTACTGTCACGTTTTAATAGTTTTGATGACATGTATATTTAAATAAAGACGTATTCATAATTGTCGTACAGGGTAAATTTCGTACAGGACGGTCTTTGAAAAGATTTGAAGCTTACGAACATAGAAAGCAGAGCTCTGGATTTGATATCTGAATTCATGAAAATTTAAAAGCACATTTTAATCCAATATAACTGATCTTTAATATCCTCATAAAAACATTCGTCTATGTGCATTAGGTTTTACTCCAGGCTAGACGGGCGATGTCCTCTCGGACTGTGTGTATAGAATTTCGAATTTGAGCCTGTTGCAAACGGAGTCTAAACTCTACGCCGTTGAATGAACAGCTATATTGATTAATCTGCTTTTTAGATGAGTGTGCATTTGTGTTGGATGTTAAATCCACGGTGTACGGGATATTGATAGCTCACCTGCTTCTTGAATAGTGTTTATGACTCGGTTTAGTTGCAATTCAGTAATAGCAAGCGTAACGATCACAAACAGGATATTTTGCGATAAACGCTTACTCCAATGTTTGGTTAAGGCGTTCATTACGTTCATAATGTGGCTGTTGTGGTTGCTATTGATTTGATAAATGAATTATGCGTTTTTTGTGACTTAATAGCATAAAACAACATTTATTGGTCTTTAATCATTTATTAGTAACCTCTTTTTATAAACTGATGCAATACACGAGTATTTGAGATATTGTCAACTAACACGCGGCTCCCTTGATACATACAATTCAGTTATCTAACGGTGCTGAACCCTATGGAATAGCTTCAAGTTTTGTATTGCCTACTCCGCTTCAACAAAAAATGGGACAGAAGTGAATGATAGATATGTCCAAAAACTAATTTTTGTTCATAATTTAACTAGTAAATATAGTAAATATAGTGTAAATAGAAATGGAATATGATAGTTTATTTAACTAATTATACTAAAAGAAACTAGCTAAAACAGTCTGTGTCTGAGTATTAACACTGAGTTTCAATAATGTTCTTACGGGTGATTTTGCTTACCACAAGATGTTGAATTTTGACATATTTCGAATTTTATGTATGTAAAAATTCAACGCCTTGTAACCATGTAATAGGTAACATAATCAGAATAGTATTTATTTAATGACTTACAAAGCTATAATGGGAATTATTTCAAAAAACTCTATCATTGAAAGTGAAATAAATAAAGTTTATATTCGTTACCTAAATTCTGATTGATTTGAGGATTTTACTAACCTTTTTATACGTCTCAGTTTGTCGCATATTGTATACTTATGAGTCCTTAAAACAAACTCTATTTATTTAATTTTAATTACTTTAAGATCCATGTAAAATAATTTCTTAAGACTTCTTTCACGATGATTTGTTTCTACATGGCTTCATGTTAAACAAACTTGTATCAGGGCAAGAGACACTAATCGTGTAAGCACTTGCACTTTATACCCAGGAGTCAAATGACAAAGAAGCACTAAAAATTATAATTACATACTGTAGTAGGTATTAAGTTTTATTGTAAAGCCCCATGATGCTTTGATGGCAGTATGTCCAGTGTAAACTTATGGTCTCACTATTTGTTCTCGATTGACAATTGGACTAATATTTTATGTTGCGTCGTTGACGTATGAGATAGTGAGGTTGTGGGTGAACGGAAAAGAAAAAGTCGAATATAAAGCCTTCGTATTTTTATGAACTTATTAGTAAAGAATTGTTAGTTATATAAAAATGACGTTCATTTGTATTGTATTTTTATTCATTGATTTATATGGAAATCATAAAAGTATCTTATAGCTTAAGAAGTCTTTTGTACTGTTATTTACATTCCAAATAATTATGTATAAATATGTTTATAGTAGCTCTGTACTTTGTTCCGAAAAAGTATTTTTATTGGTTGAGTGTTTTTTTATTCGTGATTTCCATTCGAATTACATGGGTAGTATATATTCCACACCTCGACAGACAGGCCGCCCGCCCAGCAGTCGCAGTCCGTTCGTGTTAGGGCGCGCTTGCTTCGCATGTATCATTCGGGGTAAACAGCCTTTTGTCTCAGGTGGTAGATAAGTTTGGCTGAGTTTACTGTAGTGTACATAATGAAATATAAGAGGTATGTCTGACAACGACTTTGATTGTCTATAAAATAAATTTAAGATTTATTCGTAGCTTCTTATTCCGTGTAATTTTGAAAGACAAATAAAAATTAAGTATAAAGTTTACAAAGACATTATTGTAATTTTTTAATCAGATTCAGTCTTATTTTAATTTAATTTGTACGACATTTTACATTTATTGTAAATGGTGATTAATTAGGTGTTGATTAGAAATAGAAGTATATAAATACCTTCAATGCAATATAAACTTTAAATAAAGTACATTTTTTTTATCACATGATACTTATGATGGTGTAGTCCATTCGTGTATCCTTACACGTTTACACGCTGTGTGATGGTTGGATAGAGCTTTCAATGAAATTAAGTAAACAAAATCCCGGATCGTCATATTTTAATGATTCCTTTATGCTTCGAATATCTTAAGTATTTATTCTCAGTTACAAGTATTTTACTTAATTGAACTAGGTATATTGTATCTACATTACGTATGTCGTCGTCAACTTACCCTGATATACAAAGTTTAAACAACCCTTTCCATCCTGTGGCTGCTTTCAGCGATAAGGTTGTCATTTGTACATGGTATCTTAATTCAATTTTACTGTATTTCTATATATGTTATAGATGTACAATAAAGGTATAAAATAAATATAATAAACGTTGATGCATACTTCTTAAAGTCAATCAAAATTCTCTTTGAATAATTCTGTCAATCTGTCTGTGTTTTGTTATATGTAAGTATACCAGTTCAGTTATTTAATTCGTAATTTGGCGCATTAACACGTCAACATTCGTTATGAATTGCCATTGCAGACAAAACCGGAAGGACCTATATATCTATGAAATATTTGTCCATTGTATAGAATTATTATCGAAGCTCTTAAGTCAATTCGCTTCATTGTCTCTGACTCATGTTCTTACGTTTTTGCAGTCATTATGAATTTTTAATTCTCCTTTTCCTGATGACTCTCTTTGGCTTTTGTTAGCTTTTATTTCCGAGTTCCTTTGTCTGTGGCGCGCATAAAACTTTGGGCTTATCAATTATAGACAATAATTTTCCCTTAATGCTTAACAACTAGCTGCTACCTAACTAGAACTGGTTTAATTTTTTTGCATGCGAGTTATCTTTTCTATAAAATATTTAAGTAATATTGGTCGTTAGGTACTACGTTTCAGAAAAATAGTCGGCCCTCCGAAGATAATAAATTAATTACAACTAAATAGTTGAGCTCAGTTATCAGTTGAACGCACCCGCTCTGACACCCTGTGACTTACGCTTTGTCAGACTTTTAGTTGTCATTCCGACTTCAAAGAACAAACTGGGACAAACTTCCTTTACCGCATTGAAATTTTATTTCGTATTGATATTAAATATAATGTGATTTAGGTTATTCGAATAACTAGTGTAAATTGACTATGATTCGTGTGTGTAAAGAATAACAATTCAGTTTAGTTCTTGTCTGTAGTGAAAAGTGAGAGAAATTTCTAAAAATGTTGTCTGTAAGGCCTTTACAAGATAGACTTTTCAACTTTAAATCTATAAAGAATAAGTTTGAGCAGCCGAGGTAATTCTATGTTTGTGTATTTGATATTATTGTGTATCTCTCCATTTTCAACGAAATCATCACTTTTATGTTAAATTTGAAATATTCTTCTATTATAAAACAGACCACTTTCGACGTAATTGCACTATTATTTTTGGAAACCAAACAATTTAAATAATATTAAATTTAAGAACTACTTAATTTTAACAACCATTATGATTTTCGTAAAAAAATATTTATTAAAATATTCAATTTAAAACAATTCAATTTAGGACGACCTTAGAGTCGTCCTTATATTAGTATAAGGAACTATCAAATTTAAGAATTCGGCCTTAAAATAAATAAGTATTCATTTTTAATTATATATATACAGTTAAATATTTTATATTTATCAATAATGGAAAAAAGACGACTAGGGAGAAGATTTTAGAGAAGCGATACAACAACATATTCGAGTTGATAATAACTTGAATTTGTTACTACTAAGTTTTGTCGACATGGAGTCATTAGACGCCAATTGATAATAGATAAGAAGAACTAAATGAATGCAGTTATCCTAATGTGGTAGTAATTACAAAATATATAATGTTATCGTAATTTTTGGAGGAAAATATGTATTATCTAACCATAACAGCAACCTGTTATGGTTATTATTGAGTTTTATCCTGTTTTTATAGTAAAGTAAACATTGAACATTACATTTACGGAAATACAGAAATCTATGATTTAAAGATCTGTGATTTGTCAGAGATGGACTGCTATCATCCTAGGAAATATGGATTAAGTATATAATAATTGTCATATTACACCAATAATAAATAGACGTGTGGTTGAAGGATATTATAAAAGAGAGATCTCTGACAACATTTTCAATCGGTATAACTATTTAACACCTAGTTTTGTTAAATCAATAATAAACTTTGCTATATTATAATTTGTCATTTTATATATTTTAATTATACTTCATTGCTTAATTTCAGTTGATGTTTCTTTTTGTAACTGTGTTTGTTTGTTTGCAGGGCCGGCAGCGGCGGAGTGCAGCGGAGTGCAACGCATGCCGATATGCCGCAAAGCGGTGGCACCACCATCGCCGATAGGTAATTATTTATGCTTATACATCACCTGCAACTAGAGCACGTATTATATGACAACTGTTTTCAATTTAAAGTAAGCTATTAATGCCCAAGGGAGCTAAAGTTGTAAAGAAGTTCCCTTACGTAAAAATGACATTTAAATTTGAAACAAAATATCAACAAACACTTCTAACAAACAATATTTTCAGAAAAAACCGCTGTTCAAAGAAATATGTCCGTCCAAGAATTCGGCACTTTAAAAAAGACATCAAAAACATTTAACAAAAAAACTTGGCTGAATGTTTTAGCTATTGACTTTACTTAAAACAAATTAAATAAAAACATCACATTAATATTCCACAACAGGACCAATGTTTCTGACATAACATTTAATTTTTAATTAAATAAATTTACTTTTAATTGAATTTATAACGTAATTTTTGTTTAACATCATAGTAGGCGTGTGCTCCTCGGGGATAAGTGTCTTAGCCTTGGGCGGACTTGAATTCTTCGCTTCATTCACATTCTTACCAATTGTCCTTCATTTGGTTCTGAAGTTAACATCTTAATTCCCTTACTACGCTAAAGAATTAACTACAGAATCCTTCATTTCGCTCCAACCAATATAATAGTACATTTGGCACCAAGGGGTTATCCCGTTGGTACATAATCTAATATTATATTGGTTAATATGGCTGATTTTCAACTTATCTAGATTCTAGAGAATAATTATTTTCACAGATTTAACAAAAATAATAGAATAGAAAGGACCTTAGTAATTTACGTTTAGTTTTCATCTCATCATCTATAGCCTATATACGTCACACCGCTGGGCATAAGCCTTCCTACATGAAAGGTACACATTAGGAGTTAGAGCCAGAACATCACCATGTTGGCCCAACGGCTTGTTGGTTACCTTAGTAGTTTTCTTTAACCAAATTTAACATATACTGAGCGATTATAACGTCCCAATTATGCTATCTGCATACCGTCCAAAGCGTTGAGATTATTTTTGTTATGAACTTTGCAGTAAATAAACCTTAGGTGTTTATTTACAATAATAATACTCACTGATTGATTACAGCGCAACAAGGCAAATAAATAGTTATAATGGTTCTTATTAATATAAATTGTCCGCTATACTATGGTTACCCCGATGTAATAACAGGATATTTAAAATACCATTTGGTAAATACGGACGATATTTAACAATCGATCCAGGTAACAAATAAGTTATAATATGAATAGGTACGCAGTTATCAATATTCAAATCAAACAAAAAACGAAAATAAATCTTTGTATTTGAAAATATCTGCTTTAGATATTTTCTTTCAGATGCTTTAAGAAAAGTTCTTACGTAAATTATAAATAAATAATAAGAATATACATCTCTTCGCATATATACCTTATAGACGTATAAGTATATCTTTAGCTGTTAAACAGTTAGAGATAGATTCATAATCATTCTTGATAAATATATCAAACGTAATCGCCTTATAATGGTATTCTATTTTAAATAGTTGAAGTGACTAAACCAGTAATTACTTTCTTTTTCTTTAAAAGTCCCCAACAGATAAAAGGTTGGACTGGTTAAAAAAAAGGTTGGTTGGTTGGTTGAATATTTGTGAGATCACAATGTCTGTGGTGGTAACACCGACTTTTACCATTAATCAGCTTCTTTATAAACATAACTAACACGATTTTAAGTCATCTATATAGATTAAAACTAAATGAAACTATCATCGTCCACGGAAAAATATGTGAAACGTAGCAAACTGATACATTTTTACTTATTCATTTAATATAGTACCTACTCTTATATGAAGGTTTCGCTTTAATTGTCTCTGAGCAAAACGTCAGTGGCTTTGGAAGCTAAAATCCCTTTGTTTTGCCACTCCGCTGCACGTGGTTTTTGTTTGTAATTCTTTTATGAAATGTTCTTTTTGGCGCGAAACTCTCCCAACAACCAGATGCGGTGTTAGTATACCTGCATTAAAAAAAATCACGTGGTGTATTATGAATCTTAATTCCATTCGGATTAATGACTGGTTATTTTTTCCTGTTTTAGGCAAAATTACACAAAAAATTTAGACACTTCTTTAATGGTCAGCAATTAATAGTTGGTATTTCATTCAATTTCGTTTCCAGATTTGGTAATCAAAGTTTGTAATTTCTATATTCTGCTCTTAGTTAGAGATTATATGTATATACGCTGTCTGTATATACATATAATCTCAATTTGGTTTAAGTATTCCCGATTATAGAAAATGCAAAAGGACTAAAGCCATATCTTCAGCAGTTTTTTCTTCTTTAATTATTTCTCCAGGGTAACAGTGTAACGTATCATTTTAAAGGTATTAAGGAGTACCTCGAAACAATAAAACGTATTTCAAAATACTTACTTTTATTGTATCCATAACCATAACCCATTCAAGGGTTTTATAACAAAAAATGGTCATCCAGTTTTATAACTTAGTATTTTTAAATATGTTTGTCATGTAGTTCCATCTCACGTCATGATATAAATTCATCTGAGCTATTATTATTAGTTTTAAGTGGGAGCTTGAGAGGTGTGACCAATTACAATCTATCCATTTATACCAGAGATTACTGAACCGAGACAATTCAATTATACGTTTTATTATTAGTTCATCAAAGCCTAATCATCTACAGGCGAGAGAACGGCAGTATTGGTATCCATAAATTTTGGCTCTTAAAAACATTTAATATGTTTTTATATTATAAATATTACCTTAATTTATTACTCAAATAGCATAAAATCAAAAGCAGTGTTTCGAATGTTTGAGTTCCTTACTAATAAATATCATATCTTTATCTCGTTTTAATTATAAATTAATTGACAATGATCATAATATAATATTAAGTTTAGTGATATCTAGATTTATTTAAATTAACGATAGGCACATTATTCATTTCATATCCAGTACTGGTTCGATTCTTGAGCTTTGTTCTTGTCTTCCATCCCATCGGATTCCTCTAGATTCCACGTTACTCTTAGGTTGCGTGTATTCTCCAGATAATCCCTTCGAATTTGCTTTCCCCTTCTTTCTTCCTTATTTTATTTATAATAGCTTTGCATTAATAGACCATTATTTAGAAGTCATAATTCCTTATTGTTCTATAAACATGGTAATTATATATATTAGTGTTAAATTAATAAGAAAAAGAACAGCATGATTCGCCTTATTAACATATGAACATTTTCCATTGTAACATTACTTGATACTAAAATTAGAATGAGGAAATTGTTAAACAAAATGGTTAAAATTAAATAAGTTCGATTATATGAATTCTAATACGTAAACTAAATAGAATCTTAGTTTTCTTATCTCTCTCGTTTTACTTAATTATGTCATTCTTATTTTTGTGTTGCAGACTGGCCGCTCTCCATGCAGCCGGCTCGAATGAATTTAGTACGAAGGCTAGCCGGCTGAGTCCCGATCGCAAAGACTCCAAAGTCATCGAGAAAACGAAGAATGCAATCAATGTAAGTATCTTTTTCCTAATCAACTCAACAATTAAGATGTTCCAATTTTGATATTACTTCCCGAAAACCACCCAACTATAAATTATTAAAGAAGATATAGCTTAGTTACACGTTTTCGCCTTAATATACTTGCAGACTATGCAGGCATATTTGAATGGAAAACGTTACCATTTATATGGGAATCTCTTATTGCACTATGTAGACTATTCAGTGTTATGGTGGCCCGTATCTTAGGCGATAGTGCAAAACCGCGTAACTAGCGTTGGATAATTCTGCGTATCTGACAAAATATAGGCAATTATTTAAAGTACATATTTTTTAAAATACAAATTATCACCTTCACGATAAGTACATAATTCAGTTTTACATTTGCACTTGTATGTAACCATATTTCACATATTTCCCATAATACTTTGGCATATTTACCTTTATTTGGTTATATCTTTTCGTTTATATAACATTTTTTAATTAATGTAAAAAGCACTCATTTTAATTTATCAACATCAAAGAGCTCGTAGACTGAACAGACAGCTGTCATATACACTCATGGCGCTAGTCGCTACAGCTCCCGACCTTGCATGGGCTTAGACCATAGACTTAAATATTTGTAGAACTAATTATTTATAAAATCCCTAGGAACTTTTATGATTAAATTAGATATATT
The DNA here is from genome assembly GCA_943193645.1 of Acentria ephemerella. Lineage (NCBI taxonomy): Eukaryota > Metazoa > Arthropoda > Insecta > Lepidoptera > Crambidae > Acentria > Acentria ephemerella. The sequence continues at coordinate 3,480,857 of OW971887.1, forward strand.
CTTATTAACTAATAATATACATTTAGTAGGTATCATGCGAGATTCCGGTATAGCGATAAACTAGGATCACGCTTCGAGCCTGATTAGTTTATTGTCTTTATAATACTTATATTAGATAAGACCCTTAACTAAATAGAAACAGTTGCCAATAATAAGGGTCGTATTGCCAGGCAATGTATATTTCCTTGAACTATTTAAAATGTTTGACTAATTTTGTCTATGTTTGCGTGTACTAGGTGTACTAGGTAATAAAACAACTTCAAAAGTCTTACGGCTTAAGGTACTGTTTTGTGGCATACGATTTAAATCATAAGTCTACCATGCTAATAAAACGTAGAGTATCAAAAATGTATAGAATATTTTGCTTCATTTTACGATGCAACATACACAAGTCTATGGTACTGGCTGTCGCGATGTAATAAGCCCACTATGCTAGCTGGAGCACTTGTTAAGTAGACGAAAGGGGGTTACTGCAATGCGTGTGAAATGCACTGACGCATTCATTTTCAGTACCCATAACAAGCTCATATATAAACATGGATAGAATTTGAACATATTTTTTGATTACTGTCACAAATGTATGTTGTGTTAATTCATTGAAACACTATGAACTGACATTCTTAAGTACTATGTCATTATATAGAGTATTCTTTTTAAAATCCCAATCTTTTAGGGATCTTTATTCATCAAATTGAGACATAAGTATTTGTTTGAGACACATAATATCCCTTGGTGCATTTACAAAGTATACATTTTAAAATATAGCCCCAATCCGCTACTTTTTCTATAATCTTATCGTAGTTTATAATGACATGATAAGTAATAGTGCGATATCACATATAAAAGAATTTTGAAACTGTCAGAAGTGAAAACTTTAGAAGCTTTGTAAATAAATAAATATCTACCACTATTTCTTTGGCCTGAAACCTACTTAAAGTAACCAAGTAGGTGTACTTATTTTCTACAATTTATTTAAGTTTTTAAAATCTTTTATAATTACAAAATATAATTAAAACTTTACCATTTACTTTTTATTTAAATTTCATTAAAAGGCTATTAATAAAATATGTATCGTTAAAACACAAATCTAAATTACGATGAATGTGCCATGTTCATTTTCTAAAATTTAATTACTATAGGTATAAAAGCCTAAACAATATTTATGTATAACAAAAATATAGTATTGTTATATCATATAGAGACAGATATAGAAAAGGAGATAGGCATCTACTTCCTGAAATCCAGCCGTGGTGTTTTCAGGTTGATTTCGTGAGCCCACCAATAAAGCTGCCAATCGATAGGTTTCGTTTCCAAGGCCAAAATACTGTACTGGTTCGTGATATCTCCGAAATTTTTAGTTTTCTTTGATACAAACATGAAGGTAAATTTTTGGAATGGCAACAGTTACTTAATAGTTACGTTACAAAGTAAGAATTCGGTAATTTAATAGGCGCTTTGAAAATTTTAACTTTACAAACATTGACTCATTAAAACTAAAATGGCAACCAATTAATTATAAATTTATTTATTTATAATTTATTGCATAAAAAGCGTTCAAATGGCAGACTTAAAAATGTTTTATTAGTGTAGCAGGGGCTAAACGTTGAACATCAATTAAAAATAATATCTAGAAATTTTGAAAAAACACTTCACATAAAAACATGAATAACACATAAAACATAATTGTAAATACTATAATTTTTTTAAATAACATATACAGTTATACTATTAGTTAGAAATTACATTGAATTTCAACATTCATTAATAAAAATATATGACATCGAAACATGGGGCAACAGTTATAGTGAATATGCTATAGAGAATATACTTGTGTAATATATAATACTTGTCTGTCTTCGCATATGTACTCCTCTTTCTGATAATAAAAAGCGGTAACGAGTCATTTACTTTGTAGAGACAATACCCATAGATATCAACCAAAATCCAAAAGCTCTTTATTTAAATGGACTCAATTACTTAGTTTTTTTAATCGTCAAAATCAATCTCTACCACCGCTTTGACGAATACTTTACCTTTGGAGAAGAAGCGGTGCAAGAAATTTCTCAGCTTGTAAATATTGGTAATTTCAATATCAAATTAGTTCTAACGAGTCAATTTCCAATTATTAATACAATTATAATATTTTAAGAAGAAGCGAAGATAATATCAGTTCGTTATGAGCTGCTGTTTGCAGACTATGATGCGAAACACCTTAAAATAAACATAAAAATAGATACTTAAATTCGAATTCATTTTTAGTGTTTTCAAGTTAGTTGTGAATTTAGTTGTTGATATAATTAAATATTTTTATATGTAGTGGGTACCCGGATGTCGTCATAAAAGCACGTTGATTGCGCAAAACACGACATTTCCGCCTTGGTTCCAATTAATTTTATGAAACGCTTAGTAAAGGAGTGGCTACTAACGAATATAGATCTGCATATTAGTGAAATGCTGGAGCGATGTCACTGTAGTAGGTGTGATGTACTTAATTTCAATTAGATGGACCAACCTTGCGTATAGTGCATAAATGGGGTTCGGTTAACATAGCAGTGAGTTTTAATAATAAAATTGAGTCAAAGCATTTACTTACTAATTATGTATTTAGTATACATAAATTTAAATAACTATTAATATTTATTTTGATTGCTTTTATTTTTTAAGAATAATACTAGAAGCTGAACCCGAGAAGCTCTTTGGCGTTTTGGTTAAAGCGCTCTGGTTTTCATTTCGAAAACAAAGCAAATTTTGCCATGGTCCATCTCGGATGTGTTTATCAAACTTAACAAAGTTTGATAGCCTGGATAACAATCCAGGCAAATTGGTGGACTTAATCTCGGAATGGCGGAATTAAATTGTAGAGCTTAAATAATGAAGCTACAAGGAATATATTTAACATATCACATAAAGACACATATAATATAGACATACACTTATATTATAATTTTAAAAATGTATAATAAAATATATTAAAAAATTCAATAGATAATAAACATTTTTTGTATTGACATAAAAATGGGGCGTACCCATATATATGTACCAATATGTATGTAAAATAGCCGAGTTATTAATTTGGCATCCTCTCTATAAGATGCATGAGCTTTTAACGTTCTCCTGCCCTGCTTTCAAATTTATTTTACCACCACCCCACGTTTGTCATAATTTATATTACATACCTCGAAGCTAACATACTCGATCATCTATAATTTATAAAAAGGAACCAAATTAAGTATACAATATTTGCTTTAACAAAATTGTAATGTTGATTAGTTTCTCGTCTCGTCATAATGGCACTGAAATCACATAATTACACGAAGTTATACGTAAAACGACGACTTAAAATGTTATTACCCTCGCAGTAAGAGTAATTACACAACCACACCTCGTAGTGCAAAACACACGAAATAAAATCGCACGCTATTCGTTCAAAATTAGTTTAACGTCAATGTTTGTCACCCCTCAGCGTTAATTTGCCACCTTTATTTTAATCCTTATGTTCTAAGCTATAAGAAATTACCTTTGGGAAACTTGAAGTTAACTATACGTACAATGTTAACAGGTCACGAGCTAGTTTCCTCTGAGGCGACCATTAACCTTGTTTGCTTAATATTTTCCTGTCGGTTCATCTAGGGTATTGCTCTGGTTTATGGTAAAATCAACGTGTGACTAATCATCAAATCGAAAGGTCCTTCACTGGTCTAGTTAATGCCTCTAAAAAGACCAGGGATAATATTATTAAATCTTATTACCGTTGTAGAATAGAATAGATATATCTTTATTGTACATCAGTCAATTCAAGAGGAGAAATACATAAAAAACATTTCAAAATTTTGTATAAAAGGGCGACCTTCTCGCTAAAAGCGATCTCTTCCAGGTAACTTTATGACAGGATTAAAGATAAAGTACTTGACGTTGTATTCAGGTTTAACTTTTGATTTACTATAAGTTAGTCCACAGGGTCCATTCTCTAGCGAAAAATTAATAGCCATGTAACTTATAGAGTTCATAATACACTCCTATTTTTTATTTTGTGTTTTTATTATATTTTATCTTTTAGCGTACCATTTATAATTGATAGGGTTTCAATTACTAATCACGTACAGATCTTATAATCTTTCATAGCATGGGGTGGTTACGGTTGGTAAAACAGGGCGTCTAAAGTTCAGGCTATATTTAGCTGAATGACATAGCTATTTCCAGAATTAAATGTCGAACTTCAACCTTTCGTGCAGATTTTCCGTATGGCCTTCATAGCTTTTGTCTATTTATGTTATTAGTCACATTAAATAATCTGTTATTATGAAATACTCAATTCATTTGGTTTCAATATGTTCGCTCAGATAAAAGTGAGTTTGATTAAGTTTTGTTACCTAAAGTACTCAAAAAAAAATCTGAAGTTAAGGTTGAGTTGTTGTTGTTAAGTTTAACTGTAGATTAGCTTAGCGTCGCTATAGCCGAATATTTCACAGCTTGATGATTTCTTTCATTTCATAAAGCACAAGTCCGTTAATTTATGGAACTCTCTCATTGGGGCAGCCAAGTACTAACTGCAACACCAAATTCGGTGGTGCGCAGAGCCAGTAGGGTGGGTGGTTGGCAATGAGAAGCTGGTGTAGAGTAAGCTTCATAGTAAAAGCTTTCGAGCCGGTCTTTTACAGTCTTTACTTCAGATATGTTCAAGAGGTATATGCCCTCATAGTGATGATATGGACTCAGGCGATATGGACTAGGAGTGCCTAGTCCATATGACGACAACAAGACTCTTGGCAGACAGCTACCCGCACATTGTCGAAATACCAAATATCTGTGCAAAGTGCATTTTTTTTTTTCATTCATAATGTGGGGCCAGAGTATAGAAAACACGGATGTAACCTGGCACCTTCTGGGTAAGCTGCAACATCCATGTACCCCTCTTCTCTTAAGAGAAAGTGATATCAAGAGCAACCCAATTTATTTAAAAAAAGTATCTGCAATCTGACGTAATTCGATTGCTAAGGTGTTTTACATCTTTTTCGCTACGATGATCATTTACATATATTCAGATATACATATATCTGAATATACGTAACGATTATCTCTATTATTTCCAAATACATTTTCTTTATTTATAGAAGTTTTAGTATAGCTATTGTTATATGTGCTATATATTTTTTTCTATTTGTAGTATATAATACTTATCCTTGGTGTGATTACTCGCCTTAGTATTGGATGATATATGTAGACTGTATACGTAATTTAAATCTTCATACTTTTATGACGGAAATTATTGTTTAAATAGGTTACCGGAGTGAGCGCGGTGTTATTAAATTTCGTGTCAGCGCCATCTAAGCGTGTTACCTGAAATCAAATATACGCCCGTGGCGCTTCGGGCGGTGCGCTGTGTAACTAAATTATATTGGAATCTTACTCATTGTACTCGTTACTCATCTATACATAAACTTTGTAAGTAAAACGTCACCAAAAGCTGGTGTTGACTATAACTATGATCGAGTTACTAAAAACGTGAAGCTTTTTACAAATTATATTGCATTGTGCTAAAATATGCAGAGCTAATAAGAGCTAATGATGACGTAATAAAGTAATGTAGCAGGTAAATCGTAAGGAATAGGTTCTTAATAAATGTTTATTGATGTTTAAAAGTTTGCTTGCTTACTTAAAATACCTTTTCTAAGTACATGACCGTCCTTGTTTAATGTTCACTTTACACGTCAAAGTGGAACTTAAGTAATAGTGTTGCTTGAAAATATTTTACATACGGTTCTTGCATTCTAGGCCACGTTGTGCTTAACATAGCAATACGGCTGCCTTATATGGTGTAGCGCATAGTATACACCTTTACCTTACATGGTGAGAGGTCATTCAAGTGTCATGTATAATTGGATTATGGGCCGCGCTTCCGAGGCGCAAGGCTGTATGCAACTGGCTAAACCATATCTGCGAGAGACGTATCTGCCAATCAAGGAAGCCCTAGCTCACTGATTTTAATTATTCATCTAGATATGGTGTTCCTGCTTAAAAATTCTTAAACATTTTAACATGGCTTTAGTGGTTTGTTAATGGAAACATAATACATAAATATATTTTTTATATTTATAAGAAAATAAAGTTTATTATTAGTGTTTATCACTAAATTTCTATATGAAGAAATTCTATACCACGTATATCATGATTATCGATACATGAGACTAAGGTTTTTGAAGTTAGGTCCATTACATATAATAAATATAATTTTTAATTTGCAAAATAGAATATTGTTAAACTATAACAAAAGTGTTTTAATTTTTTAATGTAATAAAGATGATTTTACAGTAAATTATCAAATTCATTTTGTTTTATTCTGTGCCAGACAACAGTCGATATAGGCATAAAGTTCAAATATAAACTTCAAACGCAAATAAAATAGACTCTCACTGGTACACTTTCAATATACCCCGCTAAAAACAATAGAATTAATATTAAAAGGAGTTCAAAGTAACTAAAGCCAGAGATTTAAATGCCAATCGTTGAGGATACCGTGCAAAAGGAACGAAAGCAGCCCGTCTCGGACCAGTGATACATTATCCAGCCAAACCTGTTTTTGATTTAACACTTGAATCGCTAGAAGTATCGCCGTAGCTATGACATACATATTTTTTATGTTAGAAAATTTTAAAACAAACAGATGGTGTAGAACGGTGCCCATAGATACCAGCATTATGATGAAATCACTTGACACTGCTGGTACGTTGACCTTCTGGAGACAAGAGATAGTAATGCCTACTATCCCATTACCTGTTATAATAAATATCAGAAGAAATTAGAAAGAAGACTCTTAGACGGCACAATATTTGAATTTCCTATACACTAAAATAATATCTATTTTAATTCTAATTGATAGAATTTTCATACATTAAATATTACAATTACATTGCTTGATACGCAGTCATTCCTAAGTGTCCTACAAAGTGCATAATTTTTTCACACCATATTCGTCCCACGAATTTAACCCAATAGCGGGCCCAGGGGCAAATCGTTCCCGTTAGATCACGGCATTCAAAATTGGACTCCCATATAAAACTATTTATCGATACTAAGTTACTTACGTAACTTTTCTATCGATTCATGAACAGGATCTCTTTTGAAGCGTGATGTATTATCTACAGCGAGTACATTTATCTGCATTTGCTCATGTACTGCAACGACTGCAGCTGTGGTTCGGTTTAAATCTCTGTTCGTACTTGAGAAATACACTTGGAATCGAATAAATATTGCTTTACACGTATAAGATGATTTCCCTTATAATTTATAATCATTTTGCTTTCTGGAGTCTATTCAAACTTTAATCATATAATCTAATCATAGTTTGAATTGACTTAAGTAAAATGGATTTTTTAAATTATAAATTATGGGGTTTCTTCCTGATTGCATGCAAAACTTTTTAATAAAATATTTTATATCTAAACAAAAGCTTGTTCACCGCCGCCATACTTACCTAATATGCAACCATGTGACTCACATGAATACCTTTTGTGTTACGACGTATTGGGGTTTACGTAGATCTTCAATTTCGTTCGAGAAACATTTTAATATACTTTTTGTTATTAACCAGAAATGAATCAAACGAAATTAGTACTAATATAGTTTGACTCATGTGGACAAGTGCCAACACAGAAAGCCAAAAAGAGTTCCATCAGGCGATATGAAATTAATTCAACTTATATTGAGGAAATAATGCAAGGTACAATGAAACATAACCAAAATAAAGGCAGCTCCCTCAGAACCAAGATTTCCAAATATAATGTGTAGATTTGTGTTTAAATATTATGTATTTGGCTTTATTTTGAGAAAACAAAACACTTTATATCTAAAATAACAGTATTTATATTTTCTATTGTTTTCTTACTTTACTATAAAGTATTCCCATAAACTGTTTTATCCTAATCGTATTGCAATATTTTGTTATAATATTGATGGTTTTTGTAATAAATTTCATTGAAGATTATGAAACGTATACCAAAACTTAAGAACTAACTAATTACTTAAATTGAAACTATAGCCAATATAAGTAGGCCTCCTAAGCATTTACCGATTGCCTTATTGCATTGATATTGAAAGGATTTAGACCCAAAATGCCTTGACAATAAATTTACGTTTATTTTGTGTGTGAACTAAGAATATAGTGAAACATATTTGAATCATGGCGGTGCTTCTATGGATAAGCTAGAATATATCAAAAATCTGTCACGCAATTTTTCTGCTTTATACATTTATCATTGAAAACTTTACTGTTTGATTATTGTTTAAGTAGTTTGTTATGTAGAGCTACGAAAGGTTGCGAGTTTAAGTCATTGAGCCGCGATATACTCCCAGTAACCTTTAGCGAGACAATTAATATACAGCTTGGAAAGCTTTATTATTAGATTGAAATATAGTATTAGATTGAAGACAATATTATAGATACTAATAATTTATACACTTAAAGTATTTATACTCTTAAAAAGTTGCCAATTCGTTTTCTCTTCGCACATTAATATTTAATATTATTACATCATAATTATAGTTACCATGATCTTTAATCCCGTCTTTCAAACGTTGCCAGCTAAGATGTACTGTAATATAATGGTCTACATAAATTTGGCGTTGGACACTAAAACTAATTATAGATTTCGGCCACTGCGAAGTTCGGTGATAAACTTTCTGGAATAATCGATGCCGGCTCCAAATCCCAACAGAAGACACTGGGTGTTATGAAAATACAATTTCACTAAAGCAGTGCTGTCTGGACCCACTTGAATGCTGGAAGATTTCGTTATTCTGTTACTGATTTGATTTTTACTTTGACGAGGTATTGAAACTGTGTTAAAATTTTCTTTTTAACACCGTTAAATAAATATATGACATCAATTTATTTTATATTAGTATAACTTCATATACCACAATCTCTGTATGAGTTTAAAATTATGAACTTTCACATGTATAACGTGTCAAAATTCAATGCCTCATTCAATAAACTATCAACAGATAGATGGTTTTGCTCTAGCCGTAGATAGTTTATTGAATCCCAGAATAAATCAACATTACAGTCCTCGTAAATATTAATTTATTTGATTCTTCTGCTAAGCCGGTATTAGAATGTTATTTTGTGTAAAATATTTAAAACAAAGATCATTTGTTATTCATCATTACGTTTTTTATACGTTGTTTTGTACCTTAATTAAGTATCATTTCCTGTTTATTGTAATTAAAGCCTATATTTAGTTTGTATGAGGGTTTCCCTTTACTACTTAAATGTTATGTTGATTATCGAATGCTGTGTATTCATGCGTAGAAAATTAATAGTGTCTATTTTATGCAAAGGTATAGATTTTTATGGTTATTAAATTTAACTTCAAATTCAAAATAACCAACATCAAAACCGTGTTATTGTGACATTGGAGTGTAAAAAAAATCTAAAGAAAGATAAAAGATTTAACCTTACAATTTAAGTGAAAGATCCGGAAATTACTACATTGGAATCAACGTAGCATACCTACACACAATTTTTAACACATTACACAACTTTATATAATTCCTCACATCATAATTTGATATACGTCACATTACCGGCCATACATCCAGTAAAAATATTGTATTAAAATTAAATTATTTCTGATTTAAAAATAATCTATATTTTTTTTCATTTTTATCATACAAAATTACTCACAATTATCGGATATTTCAAAAGAAAATCTGTCTGATTACGTTACATACAATTCATTGTTTTGGAAAACGGATTATATTTTCAAAATATTATTCGTTTCCGTCGTCTGAAGTTTATATGCCGGATAAAGGTTCATTATTGTAAGTTTTTTTCTCAAATTGGCATTGGGTTCGACAATGACCCAGCTTGGTGTCCGAGACGCCCGGGCACCGCCGGCATCGGCAGTTGTTTTGGCGGGTCCGCGGACAGTGCGCGCGCGCATCTAAGCGTTTTTTCGCGAATTTTAAATCATAATAAAAATCTCATTTACTAAGAACGCTCATGTTTTGAAACATTGCCAGTGTTTTGGTTTGTGGATTTTCTCTTAAAATATTTTGGGAATATTTATTTCACTTTTCTTTAGTCATTCTTACTTCAGTTTTTTACACTTTTGTTAATGTTATTTAGTTAGTTTATTTAGTTTCAGTCCCGATTAAATTTATCTTGTCTTATCAATTACATGTCTTTATTATCATAAAAAGAGACCTGGTATATATCTGTTATATGATCATATGTCTTAAATCTTGTATTATATTATGAATCCAATTTTTTTACTGTTCATCCATTATATAATTCAAATTTATGCCATTAAAAACGTATGTAAAAAGATCATGAATAACTCACACTTTCTGTGAAACCACAATTTAACTAATTAAAATGTCAGGATGTCAGTTAATGCTTCATGATTTGACTTTCACTCCTTTTTTATTGTCGCGTCCATTAAGTTGAAACCTTATTTAGTTTTGTATACATGTCGGTAGGGCATACAAAAAACATGCAGCACGCCGTTTCTAATGTTCGTGATTTGTATTCATCGTAAGAACGACATCAATTTGTGTGTCAAGAGTTATGTATTGTGATGGATTCGTCCTACATTGCCGATATCATTCTATTGATATTTATTAGTTCATCACGTACGGCCATTGACTTACTGTCTTGAGCCCTTGAGTTGTTTTGACGGCCATAAACATGTCTTTGATAAGCAATAATATACCGATGTATTTCTCATTTAATAAAATGTTGCTCTTCTTTGTTGTCTCCACCATCTTAGAATTTTTTATTTTTCTTGTCGCGAAAATGTCCTGAAAAGGTCCACTATGAGAACAAAAACAATTCGTTATAATCTTTATAGTATAGACTATAAAACTGATTCTTCTAATAAAATAATTGCAAAATTCATTTTGTCTGATTTTTTTTATGTTCTTCGGTCTTTTATTGTTTTTGATCATAAACGAGTGTTATAATCGTCTGTTTTCAATTAACTTCTCAGAGATTTTTTATCGTCTCCGATTTTGGTATTGAGCAAGCTGTCATATTTGGTATTCTGCTGTCGTCACTCATATTACCTGGTAATACTGAAGTGGATGAACGGAATGTAGTCTTTTGCAAGGCAAACAACATAGATTTTCCTCGAATATTTCCATTAACTCCTCATTTATTTTCTATATTGGTTGTGTATTAAATTTCTTTCTTTGATTTAAACCAGCTTTTTGCTTCGACTGACAATGGATTGATCATTTCATTGATTATGTTTCATTGCAACGACATTTTACTGCGTTTTAATTTCCACTAAAGTGGATGAAATCTTTGTTCTTATTTTATCATGGTTTTTGTTATGTATTCTAATAAGGTATGGGTGTGGTGTATCAACATGAAGGTCACACATACTTGGTTTGTTACGAACAAAAACGCTCCTTCAATATTGACAAACTTCGTATTACATGACATGTGTCGTTTGTTACCACTGGCCGGTAGTGTAATATGCGCTGTGGGACCTGCGCATGAGTCATTCTCGTCTGTGTTTATTGATGATAATGTAAATGATCAAGTGTTGGTCCAGTAGTAGACAGTTGCCATTCTAACTGTACAGTCCACTATTGCGGTGATTACTTTGTATTTATATGTGTCGTATTGATTTCTAAGTCACTTATTTATTGCATTATGTTTTATTCATAAAGGATTGTGCATCAAGCAAAGACAGTGAAGTGGTGATTTTAATTAGTGTAAAAACTTTATTGCTCAATGGACTCCTCTTAACAAATGGAGCAGAATTTCAAGGATTATTAACAAGCCTAGTGTAGTGTAGTAACTTAATCTAGTCATTAGCTTTACAGAAATATAAAAATGATATTTGAAATAGTTATCGGTCTCAGTGTGTGTTTGTACTTAATTTGGAAGTACTGGTTATCCAATAATAATATCCCTAAGGAATTCGAACCTCACAGTGAATATTCGAAAAATATTCAGGATATAAATAATGCCAAACATGATGCAAGGAATTTAACTGCTATAAATCCATTAGATATTAGTAGTGACACTTTTAATAATTATGAGATTGATTTTAGTGACAAACCCTCTAGAAAGTCTATTGAAAAAGGAAAATTTATTGCTCCAAGTCAACTACTAAAAGAATTAAATAATAAACAGAATCAGGAAAAGATTCGTAAGAGTCCTTTCACTCCACAAACAATTAAACCTATCACTCAATCTGAAAATGATTCCTTGATTTCATCTGGCATTGAGTATAATAATCAGGCGATACAGTGTGATAATGCTCATGCAGATTTTACTAAGCAAAGAGTACATACAGAATTACTTAATACTTTTAATCAGCAACCAAGAGACCTGGTCTTCGCAACTAGTATTATAAATAACAATCCATTAGATGACAAAATAAATGGGCAAGGTAATAACTTTACCGCAAAGACACAAGACGATGAATTAGTAACACCATCCAAGCTATTAAAAGATTTAATCACAAAACAATCATCTATCAACAAACGAGAAAGTCCTCCTAAAGAAAAACTGACAGAATTTCTCGAAAAAACGGTATTATGTGATCACAAAATTCAATCTATAATACATAATTTATCATTAGATATTACGGATAAATCAAATGTTGAAGAAACATCTTTGTTACCTAATTTAAACTTAACCTCTACATTTAATAAAAACAGTGGAGCTTTTAGAGATAATTCTACAAAACAGCAAGAATCTGTTCACGAAATTGAAGAACAACATCAGTGTTCAAAGAATGACACTGCTAATAAAAACCCAAACCAAATAAAAGATTCTACTGAAAATAAAATAGTATTTACAGAAATTAAACAAAACCTTATAGCTGATAGCGGTGGAAACGGAAATAAAAACGAGATTGCAGAAAAAAAACCATTACTTCAACGACTTCAGCAACAGCCAGGATTTCCTGTAGGCCTTAATTTCGGATCAGTGATTGGAGAATTAAAAAATAAAACAAAAAATGCTGGAAACGGGCTTAAGCCGGTGTTTAAGAAATTCGATCCAGATTTTGAAGATAATGTGCAGGCATGTAAAAGTTTACATTTTTATATATACACGACAGTTTACAATCATAATTTTTTATACTATTTATAATTGAACCAGATTGAAACAAAAATAACGTTGTTACATAGCTTACTTAACAGTTCAAGAATACGTTGAGTAGCTTAAGCTTTTTAAATAAGATAAGAATAAATTACGATACTATTACGTTATATAGTTCTTAATTAACCATCATAAGTTGAATCACAGATTTTTTATCACACTAATTGTTTTACCACACTGCTGAGGTCACAGGCTTTTCGGTAGTTACCTATCTATTATATCATACCGAGACATGACGATAATCGATTTATTAATAAAAACAATATATTAACTTAGCTCAAAAAAAAAATTACATAGGAATTTGTAATATTATGATTCTGTCTGAATATTACAAATATCTAAATATTTAATTACAAATGTAATTGTAAGCAATGCTTCTTTCCTTATTCGGAATAAAGTTTTCATTAAATATTTGAAAGTGTCTTGTAACTTTATTCATATATGATTACATTTTATGTTTATTCATAATTGTTACTTAATAAACAAATGCGCGATATCAAATTAATTGTAATAATTTAGTCAAAATTAATATTATTTTAATACTAAAATACAGTTTGATGATGTTTCTGTAAATAATTAATGATCAAATTAAAAGTTTATATAATACTTCAGTGTTGATAAACCAACCACGCCAATTTAGGACACGCACGTAACAAAAGTGGTGTATAAATATGGCGTGACGGAAGACAAGTAGTTACGATCTTCTCACACTATTGTTGTATTTAATCACAATTGCATACATTTTACTATAACTAGTAAATCTTACATTTATGTATAAATAATACTAATAATACCAATTAGTTAAAAAATATTATAAAAAATTCATAATTTATTTCTGGTTACGAGTATTGTTACTACGATTGTGTCGTTCAGTTATAACTTCCTGTAAAAGATAAAATGTAAATGTGCAATGGTTACTAGTAGCAGATATGAATTAATTGTACACTTATTATATATTCAATGTTTGTTTAATGGAAAAGCTGCTTTAATTACGAAGGTTTATGAACTTCTATAAGAGATCGTAATTAAAAATAGGATCAATATTATCAATATTGTTAGATTATGTACGTCACGAAAAGTTACCTCCCGTCTTGTTTTGAAATTCCACAATAAAAATTGACAGGAAATTACGAATCTTTACGTCATTTGAATGTTTCCCGAATTGTGTGAATAATGCTAGGTACGGAGTAAAGTTTATTTTATAATTCGGCAATTTATTTTTGTATACATTTGATATGAGGCTACCGTCTGCGGTTAACTACACTCGATTTGATAAATAATCGGAAAATGAGAATATTTCGATTATCATTCATTGTTTTAATATGATCTTTGCAACTAAGAAACCGCTAAGCAATACGTATAATTATTTTAATTTTAAAATAATTACCCATGATATAACTAACAAATATCTTTTCTTTCTTTGCAGGAATATCTAAACGCGCCAGTGCCTCAAAATAAAAAAGTGCAAATTGACGAAATCCCAGGCCAGAATAACTTGGCGGACAGACGAAATCAGCTCCAAACTGCCGCACAGGTAATTTTATTATCCTATTTATACAGCGTTTTCCCAGCTTATTTAATGTTATCTGCTATCATATATTTCAAGTGATTGTTATCTAATAAGTTTTATTATTTAGATACCTAATTCCTATTGAAAACGATTTAAATATTTTAGGAGTTTCGTTTTAGAAAGAAAAAAGGCTCTTAATGCCTTTGTGTTTTAATTTAAAAAAAATTATATTTAAAATATTTCTAGCTTTAAATTATGGGTTTAAACTTCCTATGACCGAGTCTGACCTTAAGTCTTGCAAATATACAATGTTTCCATAATTGTGCTAATAAGTATAGCCTTTGAAAAGGCTGTGGCAAAAGATCAAGGGTAAACTCTTCAGGAATTTCGAATGTATTTCCGACTTTCAATAAAGGAGATTTAAGGATTAACCTACACAAGAAAAGATTTGTTTATAAAGTAACTAGTGTAAAGATTGATAATGTTACTATACGCGAAAATGTAACGACTATCTATTCTAGTAACATTTGTAGGTTTGCGATGACACTTCATGGAAGATGATTCACTTTACCGCAAAACTTTTATTTGATTACAAGTATTTCTTTATTTAACCTTTATTTGGTTAACCTACATTAAAAGAAAATTACGGTCTAAACATCTTTCTTTTTTTTTTAAATTGCAACGCAATGTTTTTGTTGCAGTGAATTTGTATATTAAATATATTTTTTTTTCATAAAACTACATCGTAAAAGAGTTTTTCTTAATGAGAAGAGTCCTTATTAATTCCATGTCTATTTTACTAACTACATCCAAAACTGATTTTTATTGTAGACTTGTACTGACAAGTCTACTGAGATTTAATAATGTTGTGTATGTAATCATCGATTCGGTTTATGCCTTTACTATAAGAATTCAATGTCATTTGTGTGTGGTCAGTTGGAAACTAAACAAATATTATATTAAAAGAGTATGATTTGTATACAATAAACGGACATTGGTCAGGTTTTGTAACCAGAAATTTTAGTAGAACGACAAAAAATGGTGACAATGCCAGTGTTGCCATAACCTAAATATTGCACGTTAAAAACTAATTTATGTGTGTTTAAAGTATTAAACAACTTACATCATTATTTTTTAGTGATGAAAATAAGATTTACTTCCAAATCGCCACAGATTGCGAATTTCTAATTAACGAGATAAATTAGTCAGTTTCTTACAGTCCACTAATAGGAATGTTTACTATTAATCTATTTTACGTTAGTTGTAAAATGATTCTTTCCACGTTAAGTTTGATCTTCAGTGGCGTACTTACGACAGCCCACCAAGTGTAACAGTGACATTACACATTAACATTAACTTCTATTAATAATGGAGTAAGAGCGGTCTCGTATTAATGTTTACCATTGTAATATATGATATTATTATTCTGTTACCTAGGTATGGCTCAAGCGCGTGCCTCAAAACGATGCCATCGACTACACCGTGGCGGGCCGCTTAAAACGGGACAAGGTGGCGGCGTCTCAACCGACGCCTCCAATGACTCCACCTGCTGCGGCCGCTTCTGCTGTGACTACACCCGCTGTGCCTACACCAAATACGTTCAGGTCGGTGTCTAATGTAGTTGATAAATGGGTTACCGTATGTACTTTTAAATTTCAAAAACAATGCAACTTCTAACATGTTTGGTCCAGGGTGGGTAAATTAATTTTTTCCATGTTTCGTAAGGCACGTTTGTTGCTTTCATTCACCGTATTGTGTGATATGGCCAAGAGGATAGCCTATGCTCAGTAGTGGGACGTATATGGATTATTAATGATCATGTTGATTATGAAACTAGATAAATATAGCAATCGGTCAATATACCAATCTTGATTTTTACAGGGTGGGCCATCCGTAAGTAATACCTACTCTTAATGCCTTTGTGTTAAATAATAATATTCATAAGATCCTAAGCCGCCCCGTACCTGTACCTAATGTTTACGTTTTCGGGTCGAATATGTTTCTTTGTGTACATATTGTTCTTAGATTTTTAAAATACCACATATTGCTTGGCACATATATTTTACGTTAATAATAACTGTTGTAAAATATTAACCAAGTTTACTGATATTGCATAACGAATCAATATTCAATACAAGGCTTGCGTGAGAGTGCATGACACGTGACTTTGAGTGAAATAGTGTTTTAAGCACGATTTGATGTTGCTATTTTTGTAACGTCTAATACCTATCTGATTGCCGTATGCTAATAAGAAAGGTAACAATTAACCTGATTTCCGTTTTCGTATAGGTCACGGAAACAGCAATCTCCCACCAACGGGTTCGCATCCGGACCGCTTCGGTCCGCGTCGTGTGCCGTCGTAAGCGCCGCCGCCGACGTCAAGCAAAAGGAGGCTCCGAGATTCGACCGGGAATCGTTCAAGAGGAGCCACTCTGTTAGCGAGAACATCAGTAGCCGCCTTGAAGACAGTTAGTGATCATGAAATAAATAAGCCTTTTGTTAATATTTCCCTCTTGCGCTTACTTACCTTGAGATGTACAATAGTAGTACCCATGTGGCTACATATATTTTTATGAATACATTCAGTTTTAGAGGAGTCTAATGAAGTAGTCCTCGTTGTAGTCCATTTTTGTAACGTCTAAGACCTATCTGATTATTATTGTTTTAAATTATTCAGAATTTATTTCATTTCATAAATTTTGAAAGTTAAACATTACTAACTGTTCCATAATATGAAAGAATAATGAGAACCAAATTGAAGATGCGAAATGGACTGCATTTAAATTTAGATTAAACCCAGAGTATCAAAATTCAATTTCATCAAATCATACCGCATTTAATCTGCTAGGCGAGGACACATCCCCCGGAGCAGAGAAAATAGGCTGCCCTGTTCTTGTACCTCGAGCTGATGACGAGACATTCCAGGCGTTCTTCGCTCCACTGCAGCAGCAAGATAAAACTAACGATCTCGCAGTGGATGTAGATTTGGACGCCATTGATAGCGGTTCGAGGCAGCTGTAAGTATATTTATTTACTCGTGTACACGGAATCGGTTTAAAGAAAACTGATTTAAGTATAAAGGAATTATTTAATAGCAGTATTTGCTAGGAAACTTCCGAAAGAAATATATGCAAAAGTACGGTAAATTAAAAAAACAGTTTGAGTGTATTATAAAAAAAGTCTTAAAAGTAATTAATAATATGAATAAATTGCACACCATGGTCAAATATGGTCAATAGCAAAGTAACACGCAGTTATAAGTATTTAAATTGATGTAGAAATCGCTATGAAAATAACATAGTACGTTTTAAAGTATTTAAAGTGATAGTCACAAATGATTTCAAAATAATGTAGGTAGAATGACACATGAAAACTATAACAGCACCTATATACATTAATACCGTCCAGGGTGTTGTTATTACAAAACCAAAGAGTTTTAATATCACTTCTGTTATCTAACTAAAGTATTAATAAAGAAAACATTACTGAAAACATAACTGTAGTAAGCATCTATCTCGGGATTTTATGTTGAATCTGGCAGTTAGTTAATGCTTTCTTCCTATCAATTCATCAGCTTAGCGAGTGATTGGGCGCGGCGAGCTAAAAGGGAACGTCGTCACGCAGCTTCGCGGAATCCTCTGAAAGCACTTGCGGCCCGTACTGATCTGAGGCAGGAATATCTTCCGCCACCCTCTACGCACTTCCGGGAACACCTGATTAAAGAAAAAGGTATACCCACGAATCTGCTCCACGGGTTACGTAATACTTCTTACTATAAAGAAGGCGTAAAATAACACCTTTTAGGCTAGCAAGGTGATTAGGTTAGTTTGAAATATCTGTCGAAATCATATGGACACCTGCTTACCATTATATGGTGTCGAGTCATTGGCTGTTCTGTATAAATATAAAAGATATTTACAGAGAAAAACTGATTATTGTTCTAAAATTTAGACATAAGTAAATTTTCTATAAAAGTTAATATCGGGTTATTGCGCTTAAATTCTCAGGCAGAGGTGTTAGTGTAGAATTAAATATAAAACCACATTAGTACAATTTCCGAGAAAAATATGTAACAATAATGACAGTGACAGAGACAGTACAAAGTAGATAGTTCTCAATGTGGCTAAATGTCTGTTGTTTATCTTTATTGTTATAATTATGTCAAGATAAAATATCAAAATTGAAATGAAAAAAGAACCGTCAAGTCTAGTTCCTTCCTTTCAATTGTATTGCATCACCCTTAGTATTTAGAAGTAAACACGCTCAAGCTGAAACTGATACGGTGTGTGGTAGACTGTACATAATTTGACCTCTACATTCAAAATGACAGTGACCGCGAACTGCGGCCTAGCAGCCGAAGCATTGGCTGCACTCGCTACCAAAGAGGACTTCTCTAACGTAGCGCTGCGAAGCGCTTCAAGCACTTCAGTGCCTACGCAAGGAGTCAAACCCGTGATGCTGATGCAAGTCAAAGGCAGACGGAGAGTCCAGGTAATAATGAAGTTTGTCTAGTTAGTATATATGAGTTTAATATTATTTTATAACTTTAGAAATTGCTGTATAAATGTTGTTATTTGATGATCAATTGATATTTGATCAAATCTATCTACTAAAAATACACAAACATCTACAGAAAAATGCGCAATGTGTCTTTTGCTGAGGTCATACCAAATTAATTATTCTTATTATTAATTCGCTATTGATGCTGCTGAAAGAGCTTAGTTTATATGTTTTAATTTGTTTAATAATTTTGTCTTTCGTCTTAGACACGGCTTGTGGAACCAGTGCATACGAATGTCAACCGCGGAGATTGCTTCATCCTCGTCACCACCAACCAATTGTTCCTCTATATTGGACTCTATGCCAACGTAATAGAGAGGTAAGCTAATTATAGGTTATATTTTTTTTTTTGTAACATTGGTGGAACATTGTTGTTAAGTTACCTTTTTATAGTATAAAGGTAGAAGTTACCATTTAGATTATCATTTAGAATCAACGCAATTTCTATTGTATATGGTTTATGAATACTGTATAGATGACATATGTATGAATTTTAAAAGTCATTAAAATAACGTATATGAAAAAAATTAAAACGAATTAATGTTCTTGTTGTAGAAATCGTAGTACTGACATCGCGCAACACATCCAAAACACCAAAGACCTTGGTTGCATATCATCCCCTGGTATCAATACAATAGACGAGCAGACTAAGAACTATTCCAACCAGCATTGGAATCAGTTCTGGTCTCTCCTTGGCGTGACCGAAGGTATTGAGGACTACAAACCCATAGAAGCTGGTCTTGTAGATGAAGATGAAATTTATGAGTCATGCATTGTCCAAACTAACATGTGTTACGAAGTTATGGATGATGAACTGGTACCCATCAAGGAATATTGGGGACAGATGCCTAAAATTGCTATGCTCAATCTGTCGAAAATAATAGTTTTCGATTTTGGATCAGAAATGTACATTTGGTACGGTAAAAATGTGCCGCTGGAAAGCAGGAGGCGAGCCGCTCAATTGGCGCAAGAACTTTTTGATGAGGGTTATAATTATGAGGAATGCCATATTAATCCATTAAATGCATCAATGTATCAAGGCGTTAGAAATACCGAATCCAACGGAGTCACCAAAACAGCAAAAAGCAGACCAAAGTGGGCCATTTTGTCGAAAGTAACCCAACACATGGAGACTATTCTCTTCAAAGAAAAGTTCCTTGATTGGCCTGACTATACCAGAGTCATCAAAGTGAAATCTCCGGAGAATAAAAATAATGGTATAGAAATAGCTCCATGCGATGTCGAGGAGATGTGGTCGAACGATTATCAGGATCCAGATCTCATTTTAGAAGGATCTCACGTTGGCCGTGGAACGCATTACGATGATAAAGAGAGCATGAGACACTATGACATTACAACTAAATCCGTATGCAAATGGGTCATACGGGAATTTGATTTTCAAAAAGTGGAAAACGAAGTGGAAATTGGGGACTTCTTTTCCGGGGATAGTTATATTATACGTTGGGAATATCAGATCACAATGACTGGTCGAGAACTGAACGGGAAACCTTCCAAGCATAACTTGACTGGTCGAGATAGATGTGCTTATTTCTGCTGGCAAGGAAAAGATGCGTCGTCAAACGAAAAGGGTGCCGCTGCGTTACTGACAGTGGAGTTAGATAGAGAGAAAGGTCCTCAAGTTAGAGTAGCTCAAGGGAACGAACCCCCAGCGTTCTTAAACTTACTCCAAGGTAATTTAATTATACATCAAGGAAAGAGAGATACGGATAAGAACAGATACAGACTCTACGTCACGCGTGGCAATTTATCCAATGAAGCGTATCTACTACAAGTACCTTGTTCAATGCGTCAATTAAGGAGCAGGGGATCGTTACTTTTGGCTGACACTGAAAAGGGTCGTTTATATATTTGGCACGGAGCTCGTAGTTTGAAACATACTAAGAACATTGCTATAGAACTAGCTAATAAGTTAATCGCGAGGAAATCCAGTTATCTGTTCAAGGATAATGCTTCTGACGTAAAGATTACTGAAGTGAAAGAGGGAGAAGAACCTAAGGAAGTGCTGGAAGCGTTAGGGGTGGCGAATAAGCAGCATTACAGCTCTGTTCTCGGAGTGGGGAGGGAGGCAGGTGGGGAGGGAACTCCTAGGTTATTCCACTTCACAGATTTGAGCGGACAGTTTGAAGCCAACGAGGTGCTGTCGCCGCTACGGCATGAACACCTGGTGACACCCTTCCCTTTTGAACAAAAGGAGTTATATTCGGCTTCGCAACCAGGTAAGGACTAACACTTTATCTTCTTACTTCTGTAAGAAATTTAAAGACATGATTTATTATTAAATTCTGGTGATATTAATGGTTTTTGTCTTAGTAATAAAATTCAAAGGTCTGTCTTTTATTTTCTTATAAATGGTATCGTGTTATATGATCGCCACCCAAATACGTGTGATCTCCTCAATAATGTACTATATCTGTGTCCACAGCTCTGTTCCTAGTGGACGATGGTCGGGCGGTGTGGCTATGGCAAGGATGGTGGCCAAGAACTGCTGATGGTGAACTAGAGCCAGCGGAGAGAAACGCCGGTTAGTAATACTATAAGAATTATACTGAACTGCCCCGCCCTCTATCTATGAGCTGTTAACTAGGTAATATTTATATCTAAGTTTAATTAACTTCAATTATAAATTTAAACGTCTCACTACATATGACGTGACTTTTTTGATATAACTAGGTTCTAAACACTGATTGGCGGTATTTAAGAATCAATAATCCAATAAAATTAAATGTGAAAATATCATGTTAGTTGGAACCATTAAAAAATCAAAATCACACAAAAACCACCTTAAAAGTCTGACATTATGCTGAACTGGTTTCTTGTTTGAGAGTAAACGGGAGATACAGCTACTACAGGAGATACCTAGTCACAGAGTAACTCGATTTATTGCTCTGAGTGATTTGTTTTTCAAGCGCAACTATGACGCATGTTTTAATAATATGCGAACGTGCATAGTTTCGATGTAAAACGTACTGAGCTCCAATAACATTTACCTGTTTTTTATATCAATGACAATGAACATCCCTTTGTGCGTATCTATCCAGGTGTAGGAGCATTCGCCGGTCGCTGGCAGGCAATGCGAGCGGCCGCGCTGCAGACGTGCGAAGCTTACTGGCGGAGGGCACTCGGGGGTGGAGCCGGAGACACCGGCGGGCCCGTGGGAGCGGGGGGCGGCCGGCCCGACGTGCGCGTGGTAGCCGCAGGCCTGGAGCCGCAACCCTTCACGCAACTGTTCGACGCCTGGCTGGAGCACGATGAGGCCGCTGACGCTAACATCGCCGTGAGTACCCTCATTGAATAAATTTGGTGCTGGTGTATATAACTAACTATAAATATTCCAAAATAATCCAAGTGGTTCTTTGGGGAGGTGGGAGAATGGAGTAAATGCATCCACGCAAATAGAACATAGATTCGCTTCTTAACTGGAGCGCTCATAGGAAATTTTTTGGATTTTAGATTAAGATGGCTAGTGCAGTGCATGGTTTCACTCGCGTTTGCCAGCTTCTAGTGGAATTTTCTGGCCCGTAACTTGCGAACGTATTCCCATACATTGCTACGTTCTCTGCTGTTCATTGCATTGGCCGTCCATATTCAGCATTGTTCTGCGAACGAAAAGCCCAAAATTTCGATCACGCTCGTATAAAGAATGCCCCATTTGTAAATATGAGTACATTCGCCATCACTGAATCACATCTCGTTGCTTTTCAAGCACTGCAGTTGAAATGAAATATACAGATTTATAAGTACAGATATGATACATATGCCGTAATCATATATTACCTAATAGTTATAAATATATCGTATGATTCTGATGAACTTCCTCTCTAATGAGTATTTTAAAAGATTTTCATTATTTATCAAGAAATTTGTGTACATAATGTATTTTATGTTTTATTAAACAATGTTTTATCTCCTCCTCCTTAAGGCGGTCATTCAATGCTTCGTCTTGATGTCTCAAACTCCTTGTGGTCTGTAGCCCAAGGAAAAGCATTGGTACTTTGGTACCCAATTGTTACATCAACAATTCCTTTCCCTTTATCATCCTTTCAAGGTTATCTCCTGTGACCATTATACGAGCAATAATTTGTTAATTGCTCAGCCGGTTCACATTATGAATATTATACAAACACTAATGAAGTAATAACATAACGCTTTATTAAATCCCACGGTATTGTTCTTTATATAAATTGAATGTAATATAAATAATTTCAACTTTAGACTACTTTAAGTTGGATTTGGCATTGATTGATCATCATATTCTATTCTATGTGCAATAGTTACTTTGTCTGTAACGTTTACAAGACTTCGAATCGAGGGACTCGTAGTCTTAAGACTTTCTATGTCATATCCATCTTTTTTTCTTTTAATAAATTTTAAATTTCCCTAGATACTAAAGGTTGTAACTTCTTTAGTGCTTAAGGAATATAAACAATATTGATGCCAATATCAAGTAAGCTTGTATAGAATAGTGGGTATGTGGTGGGACACTCTGTACAAAGGTAGCACTGGGTTTACAGCTGGGCTACAAGGCGGGCTCGGTGTTGTCTGGAGCGCAAGAGTTGTCGCGACTCACTGCGGCAGACGCGGAACTACCCCTAGCGGCGCTACAGCGGCGCCCGCTACCGCCCAACGTGGACCATCACCACCTCGAGCGACATCTCTCCTCGCCAGACTTCATGGTATGTACGACTGACACGGAACCAGTGCTGGCTGCGCTTCAGCGGCGCTCTCTAACATGCAACGTGGACGATCACCTCATCGTAGGACTACTGCTAGTGGCGCCATACCGGCGTCTATTACCATGCAATGAGCACATAAATTAAGTAATCTAATAGGTACCTTAATATGACTTTAAACGACTTTATGACAGTTACATTTTTATCTTTTACTTCCTCACTCTTTTAAATATTCAATTTAGAAGTAATTGGGTGAATGTAATTAACTTTTAAAAACGAGGAGGAGGACTATTGCTCAGTGAAGCTTAACTACTTTCGCGTTTTCTCAACACTTGTTGTTTTCATTATGTTGAGATATTGTTTAGTTTACTTATTTTAATTTCTTTACAGGAAGCTTTCCACATGACCAAAGAAGAGTTCTCAGTACTTCCCGCGTGGAAGCAGTCGAACATGAAAAAGGACGTCGGTTTGTTTTGACCCGGCGGCCTTCTCGCCTCAGCGGCATAAAACCACTTAATCTTATAGATTTTTATACAAATCGCAGCTATTTCGTACTTTTCTACCTAATAATGAAGGATTTGATACAACTTAACTTTAAGAAGCACGCTTTAAATCTCTATAGTGATTGAAAGTCATTTTGTACTAACCGAATGTAACTATGTATTCGTTCAGGTGATATTTTCATGTAACCGCCGTAGACTTAGACAGTAGCGACTTAACGATTTGTACGTTGGAATTGTATACCGCGGCTGGTTTGTCCCATCCACGGAGTGGCGCCTTTGTACATAGTTGTTTTAACCTATTTATTATTTTGTAACGTTCCTGTATTCTTATAAACTTATTTTAACACAGTTATAGTATATGAATTTGTAATTATTATTTTATAATTTTAGATGGTGAGTTTTATTGGTACCGCTTTCAGGCGGCGGCGTGGATATGACAAAGGAGCGATGTCGTGGTGATATTTTTCTATTATATGACACGTGTTATCAAACGGTGCGTTACGCCAAAGATTTGTTGCCCCGGCTTGCTGTGATTCGTGATGTTAACGCAATGTTTGACAATATAGGACGTGTATTGTTTATGGCAAATATATTCGGTCGGAGCGTGGTTAAAACTGTTATAAATCGCTAGTTATACAAACTCTTCTATTGTAATATGCTTTAGGATAAGCTTTTGTCTGTGACGGTTAGGATCTTATACAAATTAAACATGTGATATTTATAATACCATTGCTTCACTAACGTGAACTACGCCCTAACAATATTGTTATAAGCGTTTGTATATAATTGTGACTGTCACAGATCATTGATATATTTTAATAACATCACATATCTATTGTAATCGTTGCTACTCTTTTTATACTGTGCGTTAGGTGGACCATGTTTTGATAATATATAATCTACCATATATATTCAGTTTTAGCTTTGCATAGAACTGTGACGTAGTACACATTGACCATTATAATTTGACCTGACCTTTTTCACCATTGACTGATATCGCAAAATATAATTTGACACATTTCAGACCAACGTCTCACACGCTAATACTATTCCTAGGCGTGGTGGAAGGTCTTTTCCGCTGTAGTCCTTCATCTCAGATTGTATACAAATTTTGTATACAAACCGATAATTTTTGTAGAAGCCACAGTAGTCAGCCGTTACTTATCAGAACTCCATTAAAATATTGTAGGATATATAAAACGTAAAGTTGTAATGAAATTATCACAAAATGTAATCTTGACTGTCTTTCTTATTTCTATTGGTCTTACCTTATAATGTTTAATCGTATTATTATCTCGTATTCATAAAATTAACTTTCAAATTTAAATCTTAACTAACATCAATCTACGTTTCTTACGCCTTTGTCTTTTTTCCAAAATTCTCTTCGTGTTTGTTTTCTTTATAAACTTCGTGTGGAATTTCATTGTTCTCATTTTCTCAGTTCTTCAATTTGAAGTGTATGTTATCAACTATCTGAAAGTAAAAATGTGAAATACTTACATATTAAAGCAATTTTAAATGCTATATTCCTGAAACTCCGTCTGACTACTGAGTCTTCTACTCACTGATTCAATTAACTCAGCTGCTATGATACGAGTCGGCCAATGAAATTTTAAAAATTGTAAACCTAAAAATCTAATATAGAAACGAAGTCTTTTTTTCGAAATTATTTAATAAAAAAGTGATGTTCAGTTAGATAGGTTAAGTTATTTAGTTGTGCTAATATTATCCATTGGTCGACAATTTTAACACTGTTGCTATAATTTAAATGTTTATTTTTTATATTTAGTGTTATTAATTATTGTGACAGTAATATTTGGAGGAGCATTGCCAGTATTGAAAAAATGGTTTGTACTGCCGATGAGTAGTGTAAAGATGTAACTTAACAATCGAGTCATATTAAGTTTACGGAAAACAAACGATTCATTTATGTCCCAAATGCATTTACGGCCGATGTTACTACGAGCCTGTGACCTAAACGTATCTCTCAAATTCAATGTATAATGTTTGTTTTTGGTTGTGTTACTTATACCTATGATTATTATTGTATTTGAGATTTATTTTGTATAATAATGTAATAAATCGCTAAATTGATCGAATTCGTTTTATTTCATTTCTTAACTTTTGTACGAGTTGTATCGTACACAATATTTTTTTAAATCTTATTTCCTAATGCATACCAACGATTTTTCATATATGCAGTTTGTATATCGTGCAATATTTTGCTCTAATAAAGTCAGTGATTATTTGGCGCTCAAACTGACATCGGTCTCGCTATCATTATTAGTTATCATAGTTATCTTTAATTATGTAATCTGTGATCTACAAAAGACGGAAGATTCTGCTGCGCAAATTTCGTGACGGAATTGATCTTTGTGACTTCTTAACTTATGCTAGCGCAGAGTCGAAGCGTTAATGTAAAAGTTAATAATAATATATTCATCCTCGTCTTATCCTCCATCTTGACTTCTAGAGATAAGAGAAGGAAAATGCGCATATTTTTACTACGTGCACATTATTAGAGAAATCGAGCATTACGTCGTCCATATACGTCGGCTCTGTGCCCGTAAGAATTGACGAATAACACTCTAAAACTAAAAAGTCATTTCTGCCATTAGGTTATTCTTCGCGCAATAAGAGAATGGTGAATACAACTTATCTTAGACAACTTTAATGGAACCGTAGTCAATTTTCAGGGGCATGTAAGTACATGCTTCATAAACCTGCCCTCTTATTGTCTAAATCTGAATCTATCCCTATTCTTGATTTTATTTTTACGTGCGTAATATTTCTGTTAATGTTACTGTTTATCATTGTAACGTTTTGATAATTTTAAAGTCGAAAGCTATCGCGCTAGATATTAATTTACACAGTAATATTGAGAGAATTATTATTTATAACCCTGATTTGAACTTAATTCAGACGGCATTCGTAAATTAAATGTAAGTGCAGTATATCCTGATTTTCACTATGCCATTGGGAAAGGATAAATAGGATTGGTTAAATAAGAATTGAATATAGGCTGTTTTATTGAATATGTTATACGCTATAAGACAATTTTCTAAAAAAAAAACAAAAAACTGGTATTTTTATGGTCAAAAATTGAATTCACCTTTCTAAATGCCATATGCCAGCTGTCCGCTGTACTGTAATCATACTGTTGGTATGAATGCATTGCACTGTAATCAATATTTAGAGCTTCGTACTTCTGAAATTCTTTCAGTTATCTTCAATTTTCAACCTATTAGGGTTTAAAATTGCTGTCCATTTTGCGATCAAAATGAAGTAATGTGATGTGTACTTTTTAGGGTACTTAGGGTACTTTTAAATAAAAGTTTCCATTAGACGCATTAGTTGTTTAATTATTTACAAAATTGCACAAAGTGAACCTTAACACTTAATTACTAGCCTTAACACTTAATAAATTACACTACCTAAGACTACACTACGCATTTCAAGTCAGCATTCCTTCAGGAAAGCCTTTGAATGCTCGAGCTCAATCTTAAAAACTGATTCTAAACATTCTCTTAAAAAACGATTTGTATTTGGAATCGTCTTCCTCACTACCTTGTTCCTCATCTTCCTCATTGTCAGTTCCGTCATCTTGTTCATTCGCTCCATTTTCCATGTCTTCTTCACTTTCTTGGCTTCGGTTGGCAGTTCCTTCATCATTCTCAGACTCCTTATCATCCTCGTTTTCAATATCAGAATCTTGATCTTCTTCGTTCTCAGGGCTAGATACCTCATTTTCATCGGTCTGAATATCCTCTTGCTTTACAGTGTTGCGTCGTTTTCGTAATCGCTCAACTTGGCCTTCAATTTCAATTGCCTCATCTTCAACCTCAGAATCTTCTTGTTGGTTTGATCTTTTTACCAACTTTCTAACATCTAAGTTGGCGCCACCTTCAACAAAATCTGGCTTTGTCTCATTATCAAGATCTTCTTCAGGAAGCTCAGGTATTGGATCCTCTTCAAATTCTTCTTGTCTAACAGATTTATCCATAATAAGTTCCTCAATTTCAAGGTTATCATCATCATTTGTTGTATCGTCACTTTCGACTACTTCTTCATTTTGTTGCTTATACAGGCTGAATTTTCTAGCTTTAGCAAATCTCGCGAGGGCTTGTTTATTCCATTCGTCATCACCGGATCCTTCTTGTGCTTCAGGAGTTTCATCTTCAACTGGCGCAGGTTCTTGCTCTGGTTCTAATTCTAATTCTGGGTCTTGTTCAGGTTCTGGTTCCGTTCCTAAATCTTCTTCGGGTTCTGATTCTGGCTCTTGTTCTGGTTCTGGTTCCGTACCTAAATCTTCTTCTGGTTCTGGTTCTGGTTCTGGCTCTAGCTCTGGCTCTGGCTCTGGCTCTGGCTCTGGCTCCGTCTCTGGCTCTGGCTCTGGTTCTGGTTCTGGTTCCGGCTCTGGCTCTGGTTCTGGTTCTACGCAATCCAAGGGAGGACTTGACCAATCGCATACCTGTAAAGGAGATAATACCTTATAAGTGAAGATGAGAACAGTTTTTTTAGGATGAGTACAGTTGTTCAACTAAAACTTTTGTAGGTACAAAACTTCTTATAATTTTCCATAACATCAAGAATACGACTAATAACTAAGAATAGATTTATTGTATGTCAAAGAATACTACACAAAGAAATAGCCCAAGTAATGGTAATGATGCAATTTTCTTAATCTAGTGTAGGTTTAGAAAATTGCATTATATTTAGAATCTTAGTACACTTTTCCTTTTAAACTAGACTATTACGTATATAAAAACGTTATCTATACTAATATTATGAAGAGGTATAGTTTGTGTGGAGGTAATCTTTCAAACTACTGTTGGAATTGAATAATTCTGATAAAAATGAAGATATCGTTTGTAGTTTGATATTAAGTATAATTTTTATGAAATATAATTTTACAATGTTCGTGATCATATATGGTCAATTCGAGTTTGTTTCTATAAAGCGTTGATGATGATGGGTGACGGGATTACAATTGTTGTCCTAATTAAACGAAAATTACAAAGAAGTCAATTTTTCTGATCTGAGCACAGTCCGAGATCGGATACAGAACACAAGCTATTAATTATGTTTTATTTGGGATAATTGGTGTGAGTGCGAGAAATATTATTATTATTATATTGGCTAACTTGTAGACTTAAACAAAATTAATCTTATATACTACTACTTCTAATGCTCTTCCTAGTAATCTATTGAGAGTAGATACATTATAATTCACAGTTTTAGGTATATAGAGTATGCCCTTAGTTCATTCGAAATACCTAGTAGCGGCTTTTGTTATATAATTGCCACATTTGTTGTGCTATCGTTTGTATTTGAACCCTCGGTTTGTCGCTCCGTATAGCTAAAGCATCCTGGAGACTAAGAGATATCGGACACCTCTACTGAAGCCTTTTGATTAGAAATCCTGTAGAGGCGAATTGACCCGTAAGGCTTGAGGAAAACCCAAGGTTCTCGCCTCCTTAGAACCGTGGTAACGCCATCTGCGGCCAATACCGACACACGAGATAGTCCCAAAAAATAGTTTGTGTTTGAATCATAGTGCAGTGCATGCAAGTACTGATAGCCAAACTTTTACTTGTATTTGTAAACTCATGTAGAGGCCGAAACAAAAAATATTTATGTAATAGAATATTTAATTTCTGACCCTCACCAATGCTGCCTACTCAACGGCGATAGTTTGGTTTGTATTGTATTTCTCATATTCTAATTAATTAATTAGCCGTTTATTATTCACGTGACGAGTTAACGTGTAATTTATATGACTTTACGGCGATATTATGTTATTAATTGAGTGATTACATTCGATGTTATGGTGTTACTAAAGGTATCGTATTAATTTATTAATTATCTATTACTTATTAGTTCTTCATTTGAAGCTTGTGCTCAGGTTCTACAGGAAAAGTTAGGAAATCCAAGAATTTTATAGCAGTGCTAAAGTAATACTTTGTATTGAGTGCTCAGTGTAATTTGCACCCAATACATTTATATAAGTATAATTATTTGAAATTAAAATGTTACAAGACTAATCTTTTACTAAGCTTGCACAACTATCATGTAGATAGTACATATACTTAACAAAACTACAAATAAACTCTGAATAATAAACATTACCTGTTCCTCTTCATTGAACCAGGTCTTTTCTGGACATTCCATAAGGTAGGCGCGACCTTCGTAGCACTGGTAGTATTGAATGCAGCTGTCTATTCTGGCGATGCGGAGGAAGTTCTCCTGCCCCGCGCATAATGTCTCCGGGTCCTGTCTCAAGGCTATTGAGATGCCGGAGGCTGACGCCAGCGCCGCCGCACAGCAAAGCAGCGTAAGCGCAACTTAAAAATGTAAAAGTTATTCTTAATTTTATATAGTTTTAAAATTTTAAATTTTTTGATTTGGGTACAAGTTGGAAAAAATAATGTTATATTCCGCGGGATGGTCAGGGATGAAAAGTTATTTCGGGTTGTGATAGTTCCAAGGTTTTATTCCCACCGACATACGGATATTTGCTCCTAGTAGTCTAGAGAAGTGTTTTAATATAAATAATATCAGTGGATAAATAGCTCATAAAAATTGTGTACTATAAATGAATTTTGGAAAAATCTGTAAAATTTACTTTGTAGTACATAACGTGACCTTGGTTTCAGAGATAAAAGAGTTCTATTGAAAATTTAGCGAGATAAACATGCTGATATATAGTATCAGAAAATGTTAAGATGTTATTGACAGTGATAAAACCATCACAATGTTGATTCTTTTCTGTAGACACCTTTATTTTTTTACCTTTAGCTATTATCTTTGTAAAAAATATAATATCTAAAAAATAAAATAAAAAGTCTTATACAGAATAGGAACAGTAACAAAAGAGAACTTCGACTAAAATAAATCAAATTTAGTGCTCTTTTTAGCTTGTGTGACAATTACAATAATTCATATATTTTATCTTATTTTATAGTATAAGGCTATAATAAACCAACAATAAAATATATTACTGAGAGCTAATTAAAAGCCTCCCCAAATAACAATGTATAAATTCAAATATTACAAATTAATTGAAATATGTAAAATAAAAATTGAAAATCGTGTGAGTTCTTGTCGAAAATATTAAATATTAAAAATCTATGTGATTGATATGCCTATTGGTTGGTTAATTCTTGTATCAGTGAATCTATTCTAACATTAAAATTGCAATTTACAATAGATAGTCTAGTCGCGTTTAGCTAACGGACTTAAAAAAGGAAATTAAAAGTTACTATAGTGCTACCTATCTACTATTTATGTAAGGCACTGTGCCTCGTGACAAAAATACAGCCGAAATTAAGAGATATCTCACAAAATGGTTATTAATGTAATGAATTTTTTTTCAGCTATAGTTGCTATAACTAATATTTAATTAACTAGATAAATTTAGTGACCTAAATTTATTATTTTCAAATGGAAGTAGGTTACGTTACTTAAGTAAGACACAATTTAAAGAATCGTTGGTTCAGGGCAATCACATATCCTTTATGAAGGATTGATTATTATCGACCCCTTATTAGGAATCGACAATAATCAACCCTTCACATTAATTTTATAAAGAATCCTTAAGCTTTGTGTCACCCACAACCCGCCACAAACGCTATCTATCAAAAATAATCCGAAGTACCGGTGGAAAAAATGACAGTTTCGAATTAGCTCGACAGTGTGTGTGTGTGTGTGTGTGTGTGTGTTTTGCATTCTATTTCACCAACTCTCAATAATAATTATTTAAGCAATTCTTTTGGATTTACGCCATTATTTTTCTTTGTAATTCACCTTGAGTTGAGTGAAAAAAATATAATAAAAATTATTTTAGCGAGACTAAATACTATTCATTTTTATGTATAAGATGATGATTAGTTTTTAGCAGTTAAAATCAAGTGGCAAATATCTGACTACTTAATTCAATTTAAAATATTGACTTTTATTAAGTGATTCTATTCTGTCTAAGCGACATGTAATATTAAAATGTCTAATTCATAAAATTATAAAATATATTTTTGTACAAAATAAAATAATGACCCGATAAACGAAAATATCATTTACAAAAAAATGTGTTTTTGAAATTTAATAATAATAACACCCCAGATTTGAAATAATACAAATAAGAAATGAACTTACTTTTCATTGTGACCGCAAGTTCGAAGCGTCTGAGTAGCGATCTCTAACAAAGGTGAGTGAGGAAGAAGAAGCGGCATCATTTTTATGATCCTATCTCGTTGCTGATAACATGGTATCATCACTTAGATACCTACATTATGATTGAAGATAAGTCGATCATTTCACCCTTTGCTGCTCTGATATGAATTTTCTTAAGCCGCAGTTTTACTATCGCGACTTAAAATTATAACCGATTAGATAGATTACTTTTATATAAACTACTTTTAAGAATAATTTAATGGTGAAATTATCGTTTGCAAATATTAAAACACCTTAATATTTCTAACGATATAGAAATATAAAATTATGTTGTAAGTTTTTCTGTGCTTTATATTTAAACCGATTGTATATTTTTGAATTTTGGACTATGACTTTAGTTTGGGGCTGAAAAAACATATTTTTATATGTAAATAACGAGAGACACATAAAAGAGAAAATATGAGAGAAAGTTTTAAGAATCATAACTAAGTTATTAAAATACTAACGAATCATAAACCTACTAACATTTAATCAAGACCCCATCTGAATCTCGCTGTTTGTTACTTTCGTTACATTCGGATATTATATAGTCAATAAGTCAAAAATAGAACTTAGTTATTTACAAATTATTATTCTAAAATATATTTTTTTGAAATATTATTTAAAATATAATATAAAAATTATATTGAATATAATGTAAAATACAAAACTACAAAATTATAATTTTCTTAATAGTAAAGTAAAGGTAGTTCTCATTGACCTCTTTATTCAGAAAAGTTACTGTGACTCGTGCCTGCCCAGGATACGTCGTCTGGATCCGTTGATGAACCGTCCCTTACACAGGTTGGGTTATCATTGAG
This sequence comes from Acentria ephemerella, assembly GCA_943193645.1. Lineage (NCBI taxonomy): Eukaryota > Metazoa > Arthropoda > Insecta > Lepidoptera > Crambidae > Acentria > Acentria ephemerella. The sequence goes on from OW971887.1 coordinate 3,514,270, forward strand.
CGGTCCTCCAACGGTCAGCACGTGCGGGTGCTCCCCAGCACGTACCGTAGACCTCCGTCCACTTGTCCAACTAGTCCCAATGCCATTGACATTCAGCATTTGCGGACTCAGTAATATTGAGTTTGGCGCCTTTCATTACCTCCTTAGTCTAATCTCTCTAGCCCTGATTACCACGTAACAATAACAGTCTGAGGTCGTCGAGCTATACGCCTTAGCTCAAATAATACTCAATAATGACCAAAGCGAGTCTTTTAGTGTTCTGCAGCGCATTCCGCATAACATAATGCACGTTTGATGGATTAATACAAGTACCTTCCCATATGTGTGGAAGTGTATTGCTGTCAATGATAATGGAAACTGCAAATATATCCCAGAAATCAGAAACGATAGTATTGAAAGTTTTAACCATAAAGTGCCACTTCACTGTGTCGTACTCATTGAAGTCGTCCATTTATAAAAGGAAGAAAATTGTCATAAATGATGCCTGGTATGACCACGAGTATATGTCTTAGTCGTGAGAGATGTAATTTGTGCTCAATCATGTGAACTATAATACTATTACGTCTGTAAAGATCATACTCGTATATCGAAATGTTGCCTTCCCAAATGATTCAGATGATAACGTTTACCGGTTGAAGTGAGTCACGAGGGAGTAAGTTAGGCGTCCCTCTCAATATAATATAAATACAAATATAAAATGTAATAAGTAAAATAATTTATTTAAAACCGATATAATATGAAATGGCCATTCTTTTAAACGTGTTAAATATAGCATAAATTAATTACAACATAAATATTTTATGTATTGGTATGCACAAAAATTTAATAAACGGTACGGTCGGTTTCAGAAGTAGCTTTAATACACTTTAATACCATGTCACAGCAAGAAATTAGTTTATTATAAGATGGTGACTTTTACTGATTGTTAATAGTTGGTACGATATAGTACTAAAGCGTTAAGCTACTTCTACTTCTGAGGTTGACTGTATCATTGATATTATAAAAGATTAAAAGTAAAGTGGCTGAATTCTTACTATTTGTTTTTATTTATTTTTCAATTATTTATTGAAAAATCATTGGAAAATAGTTTCGTTTCATTTTGTCTTGTCTTTACTCGTATGTCTAATGTGAATGGTGGTTTTCGATACTTTCTTCATTTATATATATATATATATATATATTCTGTAAGCTAAGATAAATGGTATGCTTTTTTTTGTAATGGTTAATAATGACTTACTTTTAATAAAATATATATGTATATTATTTGATTCACTTTAGATCTCAATTTCTAATGCATTCTAAGTAGGTAGCTCTATGTAAATCTCATAATGAATCCTTCGTTCGCAACTGCCAAGTTAGATTTAAACATCGTCAGCTAATCCACTCGGCCCGTCGTAAACGCACTAACAGACGAGAAAATGCACGACTAATTAGATTGGCCAGGCGTCCTTTAGTCGCCACACTGTATTGGACCTGTGGAAAAAAAATGACACATTCTTTAAATTGTGTATACTGCTGAAATATTAACTTAAAAAAAACTGAATTGAAACATAATACGTGATTAAATTCTTATCAATTTGTTTAATTTTCTATAAGTTAAATATACTTAAACATAATCCGTTAAGGACTTTTATTTATTCTATATTATTCAATCTTTACCAGCCCACATTCGTTTACTTCAAAATATCACATCATATATCTGTATTACTACAACGAGAGCCAATAATTAAAAAAAAATATTTAGTGAGTTATATAATAATGAAAAAATAATAAAATTCTATTTTTAAATCGATTTGTTAATAAGTAAAGAGTTTAATCTAATACCCAGTATGCCAGTAACACAATTAATTGTTTTAATATGAATCTGTAATTCCATCGTTAAAAGGCGGTATTTACATCTAATCTTGACAAATCTCAGTCATTTTCATATGCCCGTGTAAATATAATGAATTGAAGGGACGTCGGAACATGAAAAAATGCTGGATTACTGACAAATACATAGTATTTTCAGACAAAGTGTTTTGTCGAGTCTATTTATTTTCTGAAGCTCGTATATAAATATTTAATGTTTGCAATAAATTGTTAATGAATTCTTAATAGGAATATTGTTTATATGACTTGTCAGTATTCAGGTACGTTTTATATCCACAAATTATACTTACAATAAATCTTAATGAATAAATTTATTTTTGTGCTTTGGTGATACGTTGATTACTTTACGTTTATACGTTTCAATATTCTATTGAAAATCAAAGTTTACATCTAATCTATCTCTAAATCTAATCTAAAAAGCATTTTGGTTACGAATCTTGAAATTTTGACATACTTTACATATACAATAATGTCAAAATTCTAAATCTCCTAAGCAAAAGTGGATTATTATTGAAACAAAGTATAAGAGGCTTTACTAAAGAGTTTTATTACGCCTTAAGCCTTAAGACAAAAGACTCTTTGTTAATCTTTAAATATATTCATTAAAAATTTATTAAATACTAACTAGGAAGATATCTCCACTAATAAATGATTCTAAATTTTTGTTTGACGCTGATCAACTACATATCATTTACTAAAGGCCCAATTATTCTAAGACTGTGCCAATTGTAGATAAAATGTTTTTTTAAAGTATTTACTTTAAAATCTTGGTCTGACCACCACAAATTAAAAAAAACAATTACATGGTTTTTCTAATTCATACCTATTTCAGATTCCTTTTCCTTCCTCTGTTATTCCCTTATTACATTTAAATAATAGAAACGTGTACTGTGCTGTTTCAGTATATCTAAGTCGTAATAAAATTAAGCTATAATTTAACTTCCAAACTCTTACGTTCCTTGTAAATCCTTCATGTATCCTTTTTAATTCGTTTCCCTAACTTTTAACCCTGTCGTTGCTAATGTACAGCCAAAAACGAAGAAAGTACCTATTATGAAGTTCCGACTCTGTGTTATGGAACGGAAAAATATTAGTATACAACATATTTTGTTTTATAATTTAAGCATAGAATTAGTGTGTATGTACATAAATTATAATAGCTCATCACGTAGATCATCTCACAGATGTCTGCCCCGCACGGGACTTGAACCTGAGATCGGTATCTTGAGGTATAAACCATTCAGCCATACGATGTCAGACCATTACCTGTTCATATACCATTTAGATATAACTGAATTAACTGTGCAATTTTACCGAGTTTCAGAACTCAGATAATTTAATACATATATTTTGGAAATTGTTTTTTTAGCAATAACACCGTCCATTTGTTCTTTTATGTTTGATGATTTATGTGGTCTGTTAAGTATTTTATGTACAATAAAAGATATTTATTTATTTATTTCTGTCTTCACCTTGTATTTTTTACTGTACTGCCTAAAATTAATGTTATGTTTTAAATATTTCTTGCTGTTTAAATGATTTATTTGAAGAAGAGTTAGATATATTACCTTCACACCTTGTGAAATTAATGAATTGAGAATCTAGTGGACTGCAGCTGAAGGTTACTTTCCCCCCAGCAACTAATTGAATCAGTTTTTTTAGCTAGATGTCATTGATATGTCTACTGTCTAGAAGTTTGCTATTGATAAAATATTCATAAAATGATAAGGTTACAAGATATATGTATGTAACATAGAATTTGCTCTGGAAAGATTGCAACGTCGTGCTATTCGTATTATTTGCGATGCAGAGGTAACAAACACCCAAGAGCCTCTGCCAATTGCCTCGCAGGTAATGGTATGTGCACTAACATATTATCGTTTGTATCATGGAGAGTGCTCTGAAGAGCTTATCCCTTATCCCTCCCTCTGGTTGATCTCACAAATGAATGAGTGGCCACGAGTTGTTAACATCATTTTATGATTTCATTCTCATTTACTTATGATTTCATCGTAATAATTTTCGTATCAGTTTATCATAATCGCTTACATTGCATTCCATTTTCAAAAGTTTTCTTGTTAGTCATTAACAAGATAGCGGGGCTTACCATTGGTCTCCAAAAACACCATGGGGCAATCGGATACATTGCATATTATCCTGGAGCCATAAATAAAGTTAAAAGCTACATTAATGAAGATGTGGCTTAAAGGTCTTAGTTACCAAGCCAAATAATTGAAAAAAGTAATATTTCGACAAAAATATGAAAATAATTAAATACGTGAATCAGAAGAATGTCTAAATCTTGTAAAATATGGAGTGAAGTAATAAGGTCAGGCTTATTAGAGTTTTTCAATGTCTCTAAGAGTTTGTGTGTTCCTGAACTACACGGTTCCAATGTACAATGTACAATAGTACCGGCTTGTAGTAGTAAACGGCTTGTATATAAAATTCCTATGGTACTATGGGACTCATATAGACTAAATACTTTACATTAGGCAGACCATGCACTTGTTTGCCACCCAAGTCCAATATAATTGCGGTTTCATTCCTCAAAATGAAAGCTTTTCCAAAATATTCTGACCGCGTGAGTGATACTTCAATGAGCATGCTAAGGATTTACTTCCATACGATAAGGAATCTCGTACCTACAATTAGTTCTTTTTTCAAGTCTGAATAGGTACATATTATAGTTGTAGTTAAAACTCATACCACTTTTGACTGACGAAAATACTTAAAATTCGTTTTAACTATTATTAGTAACAATGATCTATACAATATACTCGAATATAATTGACACACTGAAAATTATACATAAATGTAAACTTAGATTATGTAAACGATTATATCGGAAAGTCTATTGAAAAATAGACTTTTCGATATAACCGAACTCTGAATACAGAATTCGAATCTTATAAACTATCTTTCGTAGGGTTTGTACGGCGCTATCAATGGTAAAATTAAAATCATTATAATTTATAATATCTTTTGAATATCGGAACAATCGCAAGATTAAAACGTAAGTGGTGTAATAGACACGTTACTACCAGGCAAGGTAATTGCATTGGTTAGCAAATGTTTGATATCAGATAGCTTAACAAAGTATGAACGGTATTCATTCGTATTCACTTTATTGAAGTCAATCAATCTTTTTGAACTGCCGTTTTTGTTATGTAGAAAATAGCAGAATCCCAAGCGAAAGAATATTTTTTTATGGTAAGACAAAATTCTGAGTTTCATTCCCTGAATTTCCGTCCTTCTTGTCAGACAACTGGACGAGTATATTGCATACTGTTACTATGCAATATAGAAGTTGTCTATTTTCTCGGTATGTATCGTTATACTAAAGACATCAATGTCTGTGTATAAAAAACTGGTTTACTTGTCTGTTGTAACATCGTAGTCGAAACATTTTATATGACATGTCTCATTGTATTAAGAGCGATTTTTCTTCTGACGTTTTCACCGATTATTTGTATATAATCAACCAGATTCACAAAACCTAGAAAAATCTACACAAATCTACACCTTAGGTATTTGGAAAATTTTACGATCGTGATAAGTTTAAAAGATAAAGTAATAATTTTACATCTAGCACGATATGCAATTCGTCAATCAATATATTTATCAATGATATGAATCTTTTTATTGCTACTGGTTGCATAACTTTTGTAGTGAGCGATTATCTTAAAAACCCTATACGTAACAAATATAGTGTTATGTTAAAATCACCGCTTCACTTTTATGTTGAAAATATTATATTTATGGATTCCTAAAACAAATACCAATTGGAAAATTCTGTAATATCTGGTGTGGGATTGATGTCACGCTCACTATAAGAATACTGTGGTGATGTCGTCGTGCGTTGGGTCTTTAAATTCCCTCTATTATGGTTGAACGAGGTAATGAATGATTCTTGCGTTATGCCTGTGAACAGGTGGCAGATTCTGATTCACTCGTGTTATCTTTATGTAATCCTCAATCATATTGAGTCTTAAATTTATATTGCACATTAAACATACCAACAAAAAGGACTTTTGAGCTCAAGTTTTATCGATTCCCCTGATCGAGTTCAGGCTACAAAACCCTATCAACTTAACCAAACACCTCAGATTCGATTCCTGGGACAGATATTTATATGATACATTTCTGATTGTATTTACATATATAATTACATTGGTATAACTATAGATATTTTTCATTATATACTTATGATACAAGCTCATACTCGCTACTTAATATATAACCTAAACAATATAATTTCTGAGAAATAATTTTAAATTTCATTGCTATATTCCTCCTATAAGCATCCCTAAACTCATTGGTCCTACGCAGTACCCCTAGCAGTTACCTGCGACCTTTACCAGATCGTTGGTACACCTCGTGGAAGTCTGTAAGATTAATTATCATTGTATCGACGTCAAATATAATCTCTGAGGCGGGCTTTGGTACCTAATCATATATGCGCCGGAGTGGAACATACCTAATTATACTTTGAATGACTTATTTATTTCTTATGTTTTTTTTCAACAAATGTCAAAGGACAAATTCATTTGATACGTGTAATTTTATAATTTTAAATATACATTTGTCGTATTTTTATGCATGTAGCTATGTGTGTTGACGTATAACACGTCAACACATAGCTATATTGACGTACAGTTGGCGTGATAATGATAAGATATAGTCATATAAGATACAGATTTGTATTGTGATAAATCATCTTTAGTCTTCTATTCTAAATTTTGTTAATTTTCCTTTTGTGTATTTTGACATACTAATTTGTGAAGTATTTACCCACAACCAAACCGAACCGAACCGAAGGTTTTAAATTGTTAAGAACATGCTGGTCGGCTTGAAACGGGTGAAAGAAGAAAATTAATTTAATCCCAGTTCTATTTATAAAACACTGAACCATTTCCAGCTTCGCATGGAACACCAACAAGGCCTCTCGAATCACGCCATCTAGCGATCTTTAATCATTAAAATAAAAGTTAAAATAAAAAAGCATAGTTTTAATAATATCACAGACGATAAATGGAGAGAAGCTACTTTAATTCTATGCATAAATTATTGTGGTTCTTCTCCTTATTTATACCATTTAATCACAAATATTGATGTAAAATTTTTCGAGTCAGAGTATAAAGCTTTCGGATTTGACAGGTGGTTTTACTCGAATATAAACTGTATAGGTAAATAAATACTTCATAATATTGTGTGTGGGCAAAACATGTAATAAAGTTATTATCTGATGCATTAGATTTCTCTTAAGTATACATATTACTTCAGGAACGATTCTTAAGGTATACTAATAATACAACTTGTTCAAATTGTCGACGATCAATCACCAGTCACTGCAACGTGGCGGCTTGCTGGTTACTTTACTTAAATACAAGTTAAAGAATTATTATATTTGTTTGCAAAACCTGCAAGTTCAGATATGTTAAAATTGTCTCCCTAGGCTAGGGCAAAGGTAGAATGAGCCAACATACCAAATACCTCCACGGGCAACTTTGGAACGGTAACAAACTTGCATTACGACGTCTCAATCCTAAAATCTCCAAAGCCATGCTTTATCTAAGTAGACCCAGACTCCGCCGTATAACGGGTGTGCTAACTGGTCACGGCAAATTAACTGGCATCTTTTCAATCGAGGTGTAACGAATAGTGCAGAGCCTGCAAGTCTCATAGAAGCCCAAGATACAACCGCTCACTTCAATACAGCAGGGTGGCAAACTATCAAGCTACCTACCTGGGATCTCCGGATAGACACCGAGTCTTTGGAAATATTCAGGTGTTAGATGACTTCCTGGAGGAGCTGGGATGGCTGGAGTGAACCAGGACATAACTTTCGACGCAAAACAGGCGCATTCTGATGCGGAAACTACCCTCACGAAAATGAGGAAGAAGAAGATGTAAAATTTGTGGTAGTCTTAACGGGCTTAACACTAGATTTACTAGACCAGTCATTTAGACAGGTCGTGCAATTTCAATTCAAAATTCCTACTATATTACACATTTACGACACATACATTTTTGAGTACGTTTTATAAACTTAATGTTATTTTATATACATTAGTAACAAATATAATTTTTGTTGTTGACATATATTCAAATCGCTGGTATATCTAGTGTTAAAACTTAGCTGTTAAGCTTTTTATGTCACTATGTAACCATAGTGTGTAATTAAACACAAAGAATTAAATTGAAATACTAGTATACATAAAAGGTCAAATCAAGTGAAATATGTCATATTTAAACGCCTCTTAAGAATAAGTTCCCAAATAGATTATTGAAATTTTGGAATAAGTAGTAGCTACAATATATCACTATTTTATTGTGGTAGTTAACGCCACCTATCGAAAAACAATAATTTCGGTGCGCGCCCCATATTTTAGGGAATTTTAGATAATCGTTATATTTTGTTACACATTTTATGTTTAAAAATGATTTCATTGAACACAAAAAAAATGTTTGTGACTTTTTGAAAGAAATCTCCTTTCGACCTGTCACACACACACACACACACACTGTATTAAGTGCCTTACCTTTAGACTAAAAATTATAATATAATAATTCAAAAAGTGCTTAAAATAAGATTTAATAAAAATCAGTAAGAAATAAGTAGATTTTTTATTTATTTATTCTAATACACATTAAAAATGCCTTTAATTAATTAATGCGTAAGTAAGCATATATTTTTAAATTGAAATAAAACTATATTGCATGTTTGAAATAGTGAATGATCGTATAGCTGCGAGGATAAAGCTTGTAAAGGAAAATGATCGATTGTTTGCAACAAAGTTTGTGAGCCGTCATATTTATCGCCCACGCATATTGGCCGTGCACTGATACCCCTTTTTAGGGAGAATGTGTCAGCATCAACGCCAGTAGGCTGACAAGTTACCAATGAAATTATATTTATTATTATACTCCTTATTGCATCACTATTTAAATATCCTTATCGTACTTCTTTTTTACTGTATAGTAGTATGCAAGGGCATATTTATTACTCAGATAAGGACTTGTATTTTATAATTTATTTGTAAAAATTTTTAAACCATATAAACAATAATTTTAAAAATATAAAAAAGTAACAACAAAATTAGTATTAGAAAAAAATTCAAAATAATACTAGTCTAAAAACACTCAAATTATGCTTGGTACAAATTAAACAACATACTAAAAATAATATATCGTATCCATGTGCATTCATACTAACACCCTGTATAACATAATAGTTTCATCACACACCGTCCGCTGTCCACCCACGTTCCAGTTTTAAAACAACTTTTATTTTTGAAAAGCATTTTAAATGCCCTGGTTTCAGGTTCGGTTCAGCCAATCGAGGTGATAAATTTATACGAATGAGGTACTCGCGTTTTTAGAAGCTCATATGGATTATCTTATATGAGGTACACAAGTTATCGCATTGTCAATAGTAAACTTATAAAAATTCGTTTTCAATGTTGAAAACGGAAACTGGCGATTTAGTTATAATGGCTAAATTTAACTGAATCGCCAGCTTCAGTTCAATTTATTAATAACTCCTTAACGTTTAAGAAACGTTTGAATATTCAGCTGTTAGTTACGTTATTTGTTTCTTCCATCAAACAATAGGTAAATTTGATTATTTATACTTAGTGATAATCAACTTTCCCTTACTTCAGTAATGTATAAATTAGATACGCGAAAGTGCAAGTTTTTATATAAGAAAAGACTCTTTTGTACATACTTAAAACAAGTGTCGTTTTCACTTGCACCGGAAGTAATGAAATATGTGAGTGACTACAGAGGACTGATTAAATGATTGGGTGAGACATGCAAATGATTAGCACAGTCATTCATGAAAAATGTGTTCATTCTAATCGTTCCAAATTTAAATGTGTTTACACAGATATCACGAAGGTGGTATATATTTTTTCATTGCATGGACCGACCAATAAATAGTGCCTCTTGCTATAACTAACGGTCGTATTTAACTAAACATCTTCTTACTTCCTATATAACTGATGAAGGAATATTTATTTGGTTTCCATATTTTACCATGATTTTATATGTATATGTATTTTTAATAGGTATTTACCATAAGTATTGATATTACCTTGTGTTAATTGTTCTCGACTTCATTCACGTGGATGTTGACAACAACATGTCCTACGTAGGTGGGTAGGTTTCATGATTCTACTTAAGTATATATATAGTTAACAAATAATATCATGTGTACAAAAACACCTTCGCAGATAATGCATTATTATTTTAGAATAACCTTGATTATAAAAAAAAAGGTGAGTCCAACCTTAAAAGATAGATGTATGCTGTCGCAGAGTTTTTAAAACTTTTAAAAAAGAATAATAATGGTATAATCTGAATTTTTATTACTTTGTTGGATTCGTGCATTGCTATTAGTTCTGCACAGTAATAAACCCCATTATTTTAATTAGCGCACGCAACAAAAGCTTTGAAAAGGAATATTTTATCCAGTTTTTGGAACATTTTTCATTGATGCTTAGCTCTATTTAGTCATAACATGATGTTATATAGCCTAACCTTCTTCGAAAAATGGACTATCCAACACATAAATAATTTTTCAATTAGAATCAGTAGTAAATTAGCACTTTCAATCAAAGAAACAAACAATTAGGTACTTGACCTAATTTTCCGCAAGCCATGGCAGTATTCGCAGTGTCTATTCTAGTATGATACCAAATCCAAAAGATTCTTAACATTATCAGTTATAGTTCATTCTTGAAAATCATCAATTATTTAATCAAGCCACAATTACAATCGAAATATTTAAGATATATGAATATATCTTTAACATATTAAAACTATTAAAAATTGACAGTATACATAAATTCTGCGCAGCGAAACACATATTTATATTTTTTTGTTTAAATGTTCTATCTAATATTCCTCTGCTAGATGCAAACAAATATATGTAGTATTCAGAAAAAATTCTACGAAAATACAAAGAAAATAGAAAATGTTTCATTATATTATGCGGAAAATATTACACAACAAAGGCAAAGCTGCCACGTGCCTAATACACACGTAGGTAATTTTTGCAAAATTTTCTCAATTCTCCAAGCCACAGGTGTAGCTGTACCTGTTTATTCAATATTACAAGAAGGTACGAAAGCCAAATTCAAAGAATTAGGCGCGTTGTTTCCGAATTTGTCAACCAATCCTTTTAGCTTTTCTCTAAGGTCGTTTCTTTCAGTAATGAGCTAACTACATTTTTAGACGCTATTGTTTCGTTTGTTCAACCTTTCAGTCACCTTTCAATGGGCATTACTGTTTTCTTTACTGCTTTATATATTCTATCATTATTTCTGAAAAAGTTTACCAATGGTTCCAAGATTGTTACGATTAACACATCACTAATCTACCTTGTTCTCTCAATGACTCAATTCAATTGTTTCTTAAATTAATATAAAATAATTATTTAAGCACAAATAAATAACAAAAGTAAATTAAACTTGAAAGAAACATACAAAGGCTGCCCATTATCGTTGTAAATAAAAAATCTATGTTGTAAGATCTATATAGGGAATATAGGCCTTACAACATAGATTTTTAAAAGGTGACATTATAGTCAGTCCCAAATATATAACATGTTGCAATAATAATAGCTGCTTACTGTTTTCCTTTTATAATGTTTTGTTAATTAAATTTCAGTTTATTCTTTTTGATATGTTTTATAAAATGTACTCGCAAGAAGAGTATTTTTTTTGTTTTTTACCAAAAACAACCATACCATTACCATTTCACCAAATTGACCAACATACTTTCTGTGATCTAATAACAGAAAGAACCTGTGGATAAAAACGTTATGTGTTACATAACATTTTGATATTATGATACTGTTAGTAATTTCCAATATCGAGAGCGTTGATTTTTCAATATTTAAGCATAATGCTCTTATATAAGAAATATAATATACTCTGCTCACAGATTCGAAAAAAACAGAACTATTTCACTTAGTGCATAGCGGTAACGCGTGTCCAAAGCGAGAAGGATTAAATAAAAGTTCCGATTGCATTCGAATTTCAGATTGTTGTTGCTTTTGGAAACGCCAAGCACGATTTATTCGACCGACTTTTGTAGGATGTGTGCTCAACAGTATTGAAGTGCTTGTATTTGTTATAGTGTGACCGACTAAAATCAGTCACCGATTGTTTCACGCTCCTTACGCATTCTGTTGATCGCAGTACAACTGCGCAGTTATCAATCTCCGAATCCTTAACATACTGTAGTGATTCATATTAAAAAGATAAAATATAGGTCGATATGCTTATTTACTTAATCTATAGTAGAAAAAAGTTCCAAAATTCAAACGATACCTTTAATCTGGACGTGTAATTTACATGAAAAATTGACAATCGTCACACGACGTCAGTTTTTGAGTGAATTAAGCGCGGAAATTTTGATTGCGAACATAAATTTGCGCGGACGCGGACCTGTAATACAGTTACACAAAGATAATTTGAAGAGAGAAGTAAAACCAAAGAGTCACACTAATTAATTTTGGAGACTTCACTACGGGACGAACTATGACATTACATTACGAAACAGCTGTTTTAGTATTCCATACAAATAGAACGTTTAGTCATTAGAGCTTTGTCCAGCAATTCTTGGATAAATAACTGTTACCTTATCTATTACTCTGAGCTCCTAATGTTAGAATAATTGAACGTGACTTAATTTTTAAGATTGCTCAAATTTTATAAAAGCTCAATCTGATATATCACTATTATTTTTTGTCATATGTTTAAAATACGACCGGTTTAAGAAGGCCTTTGATCCTGCTCCTGGTCTATCATAAAACAGGTTTTGTTTATGCTTACTTTAAGATTAACAGGTTTGCGTGTATACTCTGCAGAATTCAAGTCTTTTAATGAAAATCGTATAAAAATTTTGATTTAACTTTTAGTAAAAATTAGTGTCAATATTAGTTACGTTTTGCCACATTTTTTATATCATAGCATCAAGTGATGAAGGCATAAGGTGAGCCTTTGTGGCATATTTGAGTTATCATTAATAGTTTTGGAATGGTGACCAAGGGATTATGAGTATGGGGAAAATTTACGGAACAGTTTGTTGCGTGTCACACGCGTACTTTATATAATTATTAGTGAAGTAGCGAGAGGCTGGTGACCTGTAATATAGGTTTAGGTCTCAAAACATACGCATCTGTCTCACTCAAACATTTATCCCTCTAATTGTTATAAGAATGCAATGTGAAATCTTATTTATGTTTTTTATTTTCATATTAAACTGAGCATGAGAAATTAGTAATTTTTGCAATTGTTGTATAATAGGAGTAGAATGTGATAATAGTATCACATGAGACATGACATGAAATTTGTGTAATAGGTTTTCAAACCATAGGGCGAACCTAAAATTCATGAAAAATTAATTATTATGTATGTATTAAAGAAACTAAGTTTAATTAAATTATTAATCATTTTAGTAAGACAAGAATAAATAATTCATTTTTTAAGTTACATTATGTATCGTTTAATTAATAAAATTCACATGAATATTTTTTTATCACGGCGCTGTGGTAGTACAGTGAAACGCATGCCAATGATAACGTTCTTTATTGGAAATCCATACAGATACCATGCATCGCACAATAAGAATGTGGCTGTCTGATGAGTAAACGTTGTAACGTTGTACCACCGTTACAGCTTAGCTTATTTCATTCACCCGGGATACTCTAGACTTTTATAATTTTTTTTTTTGTTATTAATTTTTTTATTCAAAATTAACAGTTTCATTTTCCATGTAGAAAAATTGTTAGATTAAATATATCTGTAAAGCAAATTTCATCCCTTTAATCACCTTCTGGGATAAAGTAATAATTAACTTCAGTCAATTTAAGTTCCATAATCTTTATTATACTTAAACGTAAGGGTTATATTGCGAAGCTGAGGCGAGTAACCGCAGCTCTTTCACCGCAGTTTAAGTTGTAAGAATTTTTACTATTTATTTTTCCAAGAGAAAGTACGGAAATCTGCTTCGTTCCTAAGGAAAACATTACTTACTGAACTCAATCATTTCTTATGTGTTTCTGAAGTATTTTTTATTGGAAACTTTTTTCTTAAAAATTCTAAAGGTATTCTTGCTGCAACTACCCACAGAACACAGACAATGAAGATGCGACACGTGTCTTTTGTGTCTCAATGCACGAAAGCCCACAAACTGTTGATATAAATAGCCGTATGTGTACTAAATAGCCGACATTTGATATTATTTCTGATATAAAAAAGCCTTGAGATGGAACGTGCTCTGTTGTTTCTAAAAATAGGTTGTGGAGCTTTACAATAAACACTTCGTTATGGAAATCTGTATTTCCTTTTTTTCTGATAATGAAACAAATAGCCACAGACTTTAAAGTAAATTAATAATAAATGCAGATACCTCAAGAATTGACCGATTTGGATTTGGTAGCATTCCTTAAATTCCCTGTTACACAGCTTCTGTAAATCGATATTGTTGATTTGTAGTCGAGTACGGACTGTTAATGAAAACTGTCTGAGATTAACTATTAGTATCATCAAAATTAATTGTTTATGTAATTCAGCTGTTTAGTATACTCGGTTTTGTTCGATCACTGGGAATATCATGGTACAGGAGTAGTATAATAATTAGTCAATGATTGACTTTGACAATAATTTTTATGTGTCAATATTGTATATTTTAATATTTACGATTGACTCTGTGCACATATTAGCATTAAATTCTTGGATTATGCAAAAACGAGCATAATTTAATCTGAAATCTGAGAGGAAACTCTATACCTTCGTTCTTCAATTAATTTTGACATAACCTGGAAACACAGGTATTCTGTATATGAAGCATGCCATTGTCTACTATCTAGGACTAACTAAATAGCTTATACAGTGTAACCGAGCATCTGCTCCACTTAATTAAAAAAAAAGAAGTATAATCTTTATGAAATTAAGAATTTATTATTTATTTATTTCTTTGAAGCTTAAGATTTTTTAATTGATAAATCATGCACAGATTATCAGATAAAATATATTTGTGTGTGAACACCCATACCATTGGTCAAAAGACTAGGTGAGGTGTTATGAAGATTTAAATTTTAATTGCCCAGGACTATCATAAAAACCTTCAATATCAAAGTTGAACTCGTTATGGCCAGTTCTGTAAAATATCTAATCATCTATAGGCGTCCCAAGGCAATTTATATTTAGTGGAGATAAATAGCAACATTACAACATTATGGGACGGAGTGGGAAGTCGTGTCGCACAAAAACATCGTTTATCTGCTAGACAGATTAGGAGAGATCCCAGTTTTAACTGTTAACTAGTTATGTGATATATTATTTATCCTTAGACTTAAGCAGTGTAGGTCCATTCGAACATACGTGCGTACTATGCGTAATGCCAGAGGGTCCTTTCCTTGTACTTATATTATAGTAATATGTAGTTTAAAACTATAACTGCTAGTATAGAAATAGTGTTTAAAATTGGAGCCTTTCTATGTAATAATATTATATACTAACCTCATTTTAACAATAACAGCACGACTTCTGTATGAAAATAAATTTTGGGTAGTTTACATAATTTTGGTTACTGTTTATGATTCATAAAATACGAGAGAGTCCAGCAGAGATGAAGATATAAAGTTTACACGTGAAGAGTTAGTTCAAGCAGTATATAATGTCAAATATATGTTAATATATTCAGCATTATGTGCCTACCGCTTGCGTATATCGTAGTAAATTAATTTTAAAAGAAATAAACCTAGCACTTGCTGATTTCTGCCCCCTAGATGTTAAGTTGTGTCTTCGCTCGGCAGAAAAGTTATATTGCGTCTCGAATCTTCGGAACTCCTTGTTGCGCTCAGGCTTCTGTACCAGGATCATGCGCTTGCTTGCATTTAATTAACTACCTTTTATGAATGCATTTGTCAGCTAAACTTCGACTAAAACGTCTCGATACAATTGAAACATACCTAGGTGTACAGTATAATAGATTAAGTATGATGATGTGTGAGTGCATGAGTTGAATATCGTGTTTATCTGTAGTTAATTGTATTAGTTTACTTTGATTTAGTTTTAACATTTAGATTGATTGAGTATAAAAAATGTTGGTGAACTATTACAATGAAATATAAAAATTAGTATTTAGATACTGATTTTTATATTTCACTACGATTACTATTTCGAGCTCTACGTTTAGACGTAGAGCTCGAACGTTTAAAAGACATACGCGGTGTCAAACAGCTGTCTCAAGTGTCTATCGAGTTATAACATAGAAAATTGTGTCACGAACAAGTTGAGCAACAGATATATGCTCCAATAGAACACTGGACTTCCGTGACTACATTTATAGGTATAAGATAGGAACTTACAGGAACAGAGTTTTATTGATAGGTAAAATGGTATTGTTTTATAGGTGATTATACATATCGATAGTCATATGTTGATAACTCGTAACTTACTTCTAAACATGGAAGAATCGAACGCACTGCGAAGGCAATAGTAATCCTTCTTGTAACTAACTAAAAATATTGAAGCGAACAATCATGACATCGACATCTATATTGACCCCAATCTAAAATATAAAGTACATACTTGCGTTCAATTTTGATGTGTCAACTGTATATTGGGAGGCAAAATTTGTCGTTATTGTGTGAAACTGTCAAAGTTCTCTGCGAGTTTACGGTGAAAGCGGTTACCGAAGCCTTATTACACCCATAGTTAGTCTTCTTCTGCTTCATTTAAAATTGCAATTTGCTATCTTCTATGCTTAAGCCTTTTAATAAATCGCCTATACCTATATTTTGCTGCTGCCTTCCTACATGCTGGTTGGTGTAAAGGATTGCCATAACGATTAAGAATTAATTTTGTGAATTAGATGATCAGCCTTCAGATCAGAAGTACGTGTATTTACATGCCACTAATAAAAGATGTTTTGGATTAAATTTATTTTTGGTGTTTCCCTTGCTTTTAGATAATATGAGTTAGTTAGGTACCTATTTTAAATGATGAATTTCATTTGCATACTCATAATTGATTTTGGTAATCCGATTATAGATATTGGAAAAAGTTTAAGTGTTTTAACAGTCTCCGAAGCTTAGCCACAGAATTAGATTAGTTGACGTAAAATGATTTTGTTCGCCGTTAATTATTGGGACAATTTTTTATTTGTTTGATAATTTAAAACGTAATAGCGGGTTCAAAGATTAGTTAAATGGTTAATGGCCGTCTGTTAGCTATATCTATTAAATAGGATCACTATTTTATTAGTTGAATAGAAATAATCTCCTGTATGTTTATTAATATTTTATGTGTTAAATATATTTTGTTGTCTTTCTAACAACAACCTACATTTAATCCATGTATATTTTGTCTATTTACTCCGGGTAGCCTGGAAGAGATTGCTGCTTATCAATGAGGCCGCCTGTTGTTTAGTTTGATTATGTTATTGTGTGTCCTTAAGTGTATTCGAATACCCCGTCTAATCGAGGTAATTTTATTTATTTACTGAAGTCAACAGCATAGTTTCAGTATTTTGCATAATATAAATAATACAAACAATACATATCATACAATATCAAAAGAAATGTCTGCTGTTTCCCATACTAAATGGGAGCTCACTATGACGATAATCCTCGGTAGATAAAATAATCGCTGTCACTATAGTTAAACGAAATATGAATGGGATATGACATAAGAACTCGAAAAACTTTCGGGCGCAAATAAGCTTAGCGGAGCGCGGTCTTACAAAAACCATTAAACAATAATTTAGAAAGAACCATTTTTACAGTTCCCAAAGAGAGCAATCTAGTTTGATCATTATAACTTTAGTACTTAGAGGTTGAATCATTTAATTTGTGGTAAATTTTAATACATTAGTTAGGTTTTCTAAGTACATAGTTTTGCACTTCACAAAGGCTTTATAAAATAGAAATTAAATTGTTGTTTAAATTTCGTTTTTTACACTTCCAATTCCACTTCTAAGGTTATTAGTTATTATAAGTAATTATGTTTTCATACTGCTGTTTTCCGTGCGTGGAGAAACCAGTAACTAACTGGGCAGCTGTCTCCACCACGCATTGGTTTAATCAATGCTTTTGTGCTAACACTAATGGAGAATAATATAAGTCTAATATTTGAAGCTTGATTAAGTATATATTGACTATAGAGTCTAGGGTGTCCAGCGATAATTCCTTCCTTAACTTTTCATGAGACTATACGTCCTCAGGTTGTCTTTTATTTCAATGTGCCCAAGTATTCAAGTGTACAACAACTAGTAATGAGACCTAATATCAACTTTAGGCTTTCTTAAAACTGTGTAGTAAGACATACTATACTATCTTATTATGGAGGCTTATTATTAAATAAACTCTGTTGACGAACGCTTTGGAACAATTATATATTTAAAAAGACAAGTTACATTATATGTTGATTTTGATGTTTTGTTGTCAAATAAATATGGCGATCTTTTCAATCTAAGTGATTTTATTATTTTTTCTCTACATTCACCAATATATACCATACAAGGTTTCAGCGCTTATTCCAACAGCCTCTATGTCGAAATCTAAATCTATTTGTATCAAAAAAATCTCTTAATACCGCTTTTAGCTAATAAGATCATACACTTCAGTTGTCATAACAACAAAAACTAAAAATGTATAAAAAATTCAATTAACACGTTCTTCTCTTTATTTGGACTTAAATTGGAACTGCCGGCTTCAGTGGTTAATACGAGCTACTCAGATAAAACGGAATTGATAATTTGCTTTCCATCGACCTAATTAAATGTATCCGATGCATTCTATTTCTAGTACAACAATAAAAATATACGAAACAACAATTGCTGTAACAAGTTTTTTTTAATTTTTTTCTAATTCATATACCAATATCGATATCTCTCTGCATGATCGAATTGATTGAATGTTCACTGACGTCGCCCAAAGAATTGTGAGCCTATAGTGGCAGTGAGTAGGGCAAATGGCTATTGGGGCGGAAACGTTCTCGAGTGGTAAATGAAGCCACTGGATGCGGACAGCGCAGGAACGATTGGTTTGGAGATCCTTGGGGTAGGTCTATATCCAGCAGTGGCCAACTTTAAGCCTTATAAGGCGTAAAATATTATTTAATGAAACTTTTACTACTTTATTTTATTTTTTTATTTGTTTTTCATATTACGAAACATAAAAGAGTTTTTAATCCCAACGTAAATTTTTCACGCCTGGCTTAGTTGACAAAATGTCAGGCGTGCGAAAATTGGTAGCCTAAGAAATTTACATATTTAAGTATACCGAATTACTGATGTTATGTGCATTCAATAATCGTTTCTTCAGTTTGACCTTTGCACGTAACAAAAGTGTTGCCATCTGTAAATATATATAATCCTTCCACACTAATTGATTTATATGGTAATCCATAAATGCATTGTATTAAAACCCATCTAGAATGTTTTGATTTATGTGTCGTCGATATTAAAGCATTCATCTTCGTTTTCCGTTTCATTTCCCTGCTATACGTTTATAACCGACTTCAAAAAGAAGGAGGTTCTCTGTTTCACTGTATGTATTTTTTATGAATGTTCACTGATTTTTCGGTTAATTCTTAAACTCTTTTTTTCCTGAATGTGTATACAACTTGAGAGTATAGGATCTGACGATGGAATTCCCGGGAAAAAAAAATTAAATTAATCTAAAAACCCACTTCAAAACATTCATTAAAAAGGCAAATATAATTAAATTTAAGAAGTTATCAAATTAAAAATTATTTTTTGTACTTGGTGCTGTTTCCAAAAACAATTGAACAAATAAAGCTCCGACTCCAGTAAATTACATAAAATAATAATCTTAAAAAATTAATGAAATTAATCGAACCTAACTAATATATATCTTAAAGGAACAAGACACTAATGATTGATGAGTTAGCCACACGAATAAATTTTTTTATGGTAGGTATTTAATTTACTGTAAAAAATAATACTTTTCTTGAATGCGTTCATTTACCCCTTCAAATCGGTCGACTTCAAGTTTTAAATTTTAGAATATAGGATAACACCTACCTAAATACGAATTGTGATTAGTAAACAAAATTATTATTTGCAATTTAGAAATTTTTTGAAATAATCGGATCTAATAATTTACGGAAAAATAAGGACTTTGTGCTTAGTGAGTTAGTACATTACGTACATATTACGTTGAATTTGCTTCTGGCCAATTGATCTTTAGATTAATCCTTTTTAATTTTACAAGCTACATTTAAATCTCTTTTGCTTACCTAAATTAAATAAAAGTGGAAGGTCCTTTTATATAACTCCATTAAGAAGATTAATTGTTCTTATGCTCTACAAAGAAAACAAGAACTTTAAGAACCTAAATTGATTACAAAGTTAAGTGAGAAAAGGTTAAGTCAACTCTATTTAATATCGTTATACAATCCGCTTATGAAAGTGATGACCAACTAAAAAGGCTTGCTACACTATTTAAGCTTTATTCCTTTAGTTTAGCAACTATTATAATAAAACTCTTTGCGTCCAAGATTCACCTCTTCTGGGTCAACTGCAGCAGGGAGTGTTGAGGTTTGAAGTCGTTTGCATAGATGTCGGAAAATAACAACATATCATACGTAGGTGGGTAGGTTACAAGATTTTACTTGATTATTTTATGTCATGCTTACAAAACTCCTTCGCAGGTAAATAAGTATTATTTTAGAACTAATCAAAAAAGGTTATAAAAAAGGTGCGTCAACCGTATATATGCTGTTACAGCTTTTGTTTAGATTTTTCAAAGGAGAATAATTACGGCATACATGACTTTTGCGTAACTCGAACTTATTACATCGAACAGCGTACATTTTTATCCAGTTTTTGCTACATTTTTCATTGATGCTCAGCTCCTGTTGATAGCGAGGTGTTATCTATAAGCCCTCCTCCATAAATGGAATATTGTGCACCGAAATATTTTTTCAATTTGAATCAGTAGTTCCTGAGATTAACGCATTCAACCAATAAAACCCTTCAGCTTTAAATTATTGGTATAAATAACAACAAACTCTGATGGTACAAAGTAGACTACTAGGCTAATAGAACCCGTAGGATGTATGTATGTGTCGTTGTCATATACAAACAAAGGTCAACTCATATTATGTTTACCCGTCCCATTAAGACTATTAGGCAGCTGGCATACTGGAGATTTCATCACGGAAAGAGTACGGGCGTGATGCTACCCCGTAAATTGAGTTATCATCTCAACTTCCGAGAGAGTTCTGGTTAATAATACGTTTATTATACCCCTTGGGGTAACATAGCACTTTGGGGAAACATTGGGGAATATTTTTCTAATGTCTATAATTTATATAATGTATAAAGAAAACATTTTTGCCGGCTTTAAAAGGAAATGGATTTGACGGGTTGTCCCAAGGGTATACTATATATTCGACCAATTTTAATCTTGTAGTATATAAAGATTAATTAATTAGCGACTGAAAAACAGACAAAATTTGCGAAAGAAATTTAGATATATACATCTACATTGCCACAAATAGTCTTTTTAACACCATTAAATCCTAACTGATGTCATCAACGAGAATGCGAGTTTGTGTTTGCTTGTTATAATTTCACAACTAAACTACTTAAACAATGAAAGCGGTGAAATTTGACGAGGAATCCTGAGGACAAACATAGAGGCTCTATAGCCTATAGCCTATGCTATAGGCTACCTTTTTACGCGATGAAGGTAGTAGTACCTAGCAGCTAGTATTATGTCTAATCATTACTCGATTAATAGTCATCAAGATCATTTTGAAGCCATGCTAAAAAATCTTTTCTTTATAAAAGAGTCTGTATATGACTCGACACCACCTGATGGTAAGCAGTAGGAGTCCATATGCGAAGATAGCAGCATACGAGATACTGTCTTAGCAAACTAGCCTAGCTGACCTAAAAGGTGCCTTTACACACCTCCATTAAAAGAAGCTATGTTGTATGAAAGAGGAAACACTTATAAAACAAATGTTGGCACATCTACGCGAATTGATGCTGTACCTGAAATTTTGAGGAAAATTTTTATGAGTGAGCCCGGCCTTAGCATGCAGAATGACAGATTACGAACAGCCTCAGGTAATGGACTTGCATAGTCGCACCATTGTTTTAAGACAATAACCACGGTTCTTTGTTCGTGGCCGGTGTGCACAATGAAACACAGTGCATTTTCGAGCCATCCTTGTTAGCACTCGTCACTTACTCGCAGTTTGCCAGACTTCGATAAATTTCAGTCATATCTGTATTGCTTTTTACAAAAGTGTCTTCAATTTTTCTGAATCAGTTTTGAATTGAAGTACTTGCACATCACACACTATAGAGTTTTGTTCAAACCAATGGGGTTTATTATGTAATTCTTACCACTATCGATATCAGTTGAAATGGACAATAAGTATTTATTGATATAATAATGAATGTGGTTTATTGATATAATAATGAATGTGGTTTATTGATATAATAATGAATGTGGTTTATTGATATAATAATGAATATCACTATTATTGTAAAAAAGGTCTGGGCTACTGCAGAATTAAGCTGAATATTGGTCAGTTGCATCCACCAGCTCCTCGTGACCCAAAGATTACAGTGACCACTGTATGGCCCTTTTTTGTGTTTTACGATATACGGTCACATACTTACGTTATTGTTTTGTATAAAAATCTCCTGAAAAATTTCGGCTTGTAACACTACAATTATTTTATAAATTTCTCGAAATTACACCTGTCAGTCTTATAAAGTTTTTGCCGCCAATTATACTTTACGATATTTATTGCTTTATTCAAACCGTTTAATGCCGACCGGTCCAAACATTTTCCTTGTCTTTTGTCCTCCAGTAACGCGAGACCAGTCTAATATCACAAGGTGCTCTACTTACAAAGCGCAGTTCGTCGGTGTTCTGTACTGCACAAAATGCTTTGATTCACATCGTTTAGGATATTTTAAAAGCTCGTAGCAAGCAGGCTTGAATCAAGGACAAAATACTCTAAAAGTACTGTTTTATTATGAACTAGCTGCATACCCAGGATTTGCTCGGGTGCGGTATTTAATGAATAATTAAAATTGTATATCTGATTTCCTCAAATTATCCTTATAGCCTCCCAGAAAGTCAAATAAGCACACAGCACAGTAGACAGCCGTATGCCACGCAGGGTGACATACGCAAAGAGTATTACCATGTGGTTAGTATTTAGGAGTCTTTATTTTTATATGTAATTTATATTAAGATGTAAAACTTACAAATTATAAGTGTCCTACTCCAGAGTAAGATCACAGAGCAGTCTGGTGATTCTTGTACTTGAAGGAAGAACTGGAAAGTATAGTTGTTTCCTAATAAGGTCCTATACGCGCGCTTTGTGATATTACTCTTATCCCAGATATTAGTGTAGTCATCCTTATTACTGGGATAGTATCAGTAAGTAGATAAAGGTTCAACTGATAAGGAACGAGGGCGATCAGGGCGAAGTCGCGGGCATAGAGTAGTTAAAAATAAAAAAGTAACGCTTAAATAAAATTAGAACACCTTTTTAGCACCCCTGCTAATATTTGCTGATATTTAATTCGAATCAACCTGCCTACACAATCTATCTACGCTCTAGCACATCCATATTTTACGGCTGTGACCATAAATATTTTATCTGTCCCATTCTTTCCCTATTAAGACAGACGAGGCTCGAGATAACTGTTATTTAATGCAAATGTTCCAATTTGTAGGCGAATTAGATCAAATACGAAATTAGTAGAATAAGATAAAATAATAGGATTAAAATATGTTGTTAATTACGAGGTGATTGTGTCTTTACTAGATGTTTGAAAGAATAATTTTAACACTGAATATAGTATTGTGAAAATTTCTTAGGGCACGCACGGAGATCCGGAAAGTTGTTACTTAAACTTACTTGAATTCACTATTCCATTCACTAGTCTTTAAAAAAAATAATGAGTGTCATAATATAAAATGTGATAAACTTAATGTTTAATAATTATTCTTTCAATAACCTAAATTATATAAAACAATAACATTTTGAAGCATATTCTTCTTTTGGATATCGTAAATTATAATGATAGTAATGAAGTTATTCAAAGAAAGTTATTTTTTTTACAAAGTGATTCAAAAATAAAGGGATTATAGCACTTTTCTTTTGTACTTAGAAATAAATTGATAGATATTATTTGTCCAGTTCAGATATTAATATCGATAAAAATCTATTTATTTTTTAAATTTTATTGGTAGTTGCCATTTAAGTCAATATTATGTTAGTTTCGATCTATATTGCATTACATATTTACTAATATATTTTTAGTGTACTTCGTGTATCTTATAATTTAACTTAAATATGGCAAGATAAGCCTGTTAACATTAGATTCATTAAAGAGTGGGATGTGTATTTGAGTAAGTATATGTTTTGATAAATTATTTAATGGCCTCCTCATAAATAAATCAGGAACACGAGACAGAGGAAAAACTAGTGATGAATTGTTGGGCGTGTCACCAACCCTGCATTATTCCATGACTTTTCAGCCAATCTTGTAACAATTTAGAAGACGATATTTTAGATGACTCATTAAGACCTCGTTATTAAAAATAAAAAAAATAACAATAAAATTAAAAAAAATAGTTAAAAATTAATAACGAGGTTCAATTAAAGAATTGAATTGAATTGAAATGAAGGCCTCGTTATTTTTTTTATGCAAATAAAAATTCATGTAACTGATACTAACGGCTGTTGTTTATCATTTAAATACTAAGCCGTCAGAAGAAAATAATAAATCTCAATATAACATGACAAATTGTCTGTACCGAGCATAAATATACTCCCATTAGTATACTAGTGGTTTAGCTTCGCTTTATTTATGCGAAATATTATTGTTAAATAAATTACAGTGCCCAGGACCTTGTTGAATGAACAATAACCCGGTCATCAAGTTCTAAATCTAATCCACCGTGGTTGCTACTTATTGAGATCGACTTAAATATTTGAGATCTTCGTGGATAGTGCAAATCCGCGTGATTAGCGTTCGATTTGACAAAATATATCCAATAAAAGCTATCAAAATGAGAAACTAATCAAATAACCTTCCCTTTCCGCGGAATTCAGCATATTATCGATAGATTTGCATATAATTCGAAGATATAAGTTGTTAAATACTAATTTTGAACAGGAGACGAGACGTTTTATATATTTTATATAAAAAAATATTAATTGTTAATAAATGTTGCTGGTGCTGTATGCAATTAATAATTAGTATTTTTGGATCTGTAATAAGCTTACAAGTTTCTAAGATTCTTGATAGAAAACAACGCCTTAAAATGTCGTTGCCTCAAAATTTATGGGCTCATGTGATTATGTATTTTTATGATTTGTACTTTTATATTTGGATAAAAAAAATTATAAGCTTTGATGTGAGAAAACTTATGTCTACAAAAATTCGTAAAAAATTTCGTTGGAAAAGATAGATGCTTACGCCACTCACGCCACATCAGCATCATTTAGCATCATTAACATTTATATTAAAATACACAATTATTATAAATTACCGCTGTTTTAACGAAACCTATTAACACGCGCAACATCTGTAAGAAATTCTTCGAACGGAAACTTTCTAATTACTTGGTTGATATCCCTTATATCTGCGTTTATGGGGAAGACAAATATGTAATTAAATACATTATGGTTTGTTGACAATAACTCGGCTTTGAATTTGTAATTCTCTGTTCCATGCCATGAGCCACTCTTTCCCAAAGGGATTGTTGGATCGCGGACAATAAAGTTTTTTTTTTAATTTTCAAGTCAAATAATTGCTTTAAAAGATTTCTTTGGATAAAATTAAACAAGCACCTAAATTTTGCATTTTACGTTATAAGTTTATAGGTTACATTATTTACATTTCTCTTTTATGATTCGAACTCATTTTCAATCTAGTGTAATTATCAATAATGAATTTACAATCCAGTCAAGATGCGATTTAATTATTGGATAATTTACTGGAATTGAGCTACTGGTATATGATGAGACGTGTTATAGCAAATAAACAAATTTAATGATATCTCATGTCCATAAAAGAATAATCTCGCGTTAACCACTTGGTTAGTGTCGTCGTTATTTACCTTATTAGCTCATAAAGGATTATGATGTGGTGTTTAGACCTCACCTATGACATTTAAATAGCTCACAAAAAAGCAAAATAATTCGGGCTTGATTGTAAAACTGCTTAAGAACAGTAATATATCTGCGAAATTATACAACAGTTACACTATAGTTTTATAATTTAACAGCAACTGACGTTTTTGCAAGTTTTTATTCAATAGATATATAAAATCTAATTTCTAATACTGCACAACAGAGATGCTGCTGATGTTTGATATTTACATATAGGGGTAATGAATTTGATTTCACATTAATACCCATTTATAGCCACCCCACAATGAATTCAATATCAGCAAATCTAATTGTAAAATAACAAATTTTGATTGACCCATCCAGAAAAAGCCAGTACAAAAATCGTTTTGTTTTCGCAATCGAAACTAGAGCGTTCGAACCACCATGCGAATGAGATTTTCGGCAATACTATTAATATGCGCAAGTGAATCGTGAATTTTTAGCTGATTGCAAAGGCACGAGGATATTTTGATCTAATTTATTGACGCCACGTTGAATAGGCCCGGAAATTAGACAAGATACGTGTTTTCATGACTTTCTTGCTTGGTTAAAAATACATTTTACTGTCCAATATTCTGAACTAGTCAATTTTCTCCTTTTCCTGGTAAAAGGGATAATTTTCTATTGTAACACTAACAATGTTATAATCACAAGCTACGAATTTCTGTGAATACACTGATAATACTTAAATTCAAAGAAATAATGAATACTGATTAAATGCAGCCAAAGTAATCAAAATAGAGCGAATAATGGGCATATCCAACGGTTGAAGTCCACTGTAAGAGTTCTGCAAAATCATAAATCCATTCGCTGTAAGCGGTATTTAAAAACTCGGCATAAAACCTACAAAACATATCCGAAAGGCTTCATTTTGGAAAGATAATTAAAAAATTTGACTGTTTTCCGCTGAAAACATTTTAAAACACATCACTTTAGAAATATGTTAAGTATTTTTTAATTATGTGTTGCTTTTTACTACAAAATTTATTTTAGTGAAATAATCAAATTGATTTTCGCTTGTTTGAGGTCTTGACTGATGTCGGAAAATATGAAGCAAGTAGAATTGCGTTATTTATATATCATAATCAAACGATAACTGTTTTTTTTTTGAGTATTAATAATGAGCTCAAAAAGATTTAATTAAACAAGGACATTATGGATGTGAAATTTTTGTTCAAGTTTTTCGAGAGACCATTCTGATTGTCCACAATTGTTAGCTAATTTTAACTTTCATGCTTCACCCAGAATTCCACGTAAACCAATCATCCCTTTTTCCTACCACTGAGCAGAACAGTACTAAGTTCAAACTCTCCGGCAACAAGATTATTTGCAACTTTAAATAGATACAGCGATGTGGTATACATTCATTACGACCCCACAGGAACACCGTAATTTTTGACGTGATAACATTTTTAACTTTAATATGATGACAATTTTGATTTAAAATTAATTATATTTTAATTAATTATAGAGTATTATAGGAACGAACAATCAGAACTCTCACATACACGCGCATAACAAGAAACATACCAAACATCATTTATACAAACACACACACACACGCGCTCGGGCACACGCGCAATCACACACACCCACACACACGCAAACACACACACACACGCACCCGCACACGTGCACACACAATTGTCTTGTGTTATCCTATTCAAAATTTTAAAATTTTGTTAAATACGTTCCACGTTAAATATTTACCAAAGCGGTGGTAGAGTTGAATTTTGACAATTTAAAGAAATAAGAAGACAGTAATTGAGTATATTTAAAAATAGAGTTTATTGTTTTAATTTAAGGTTCAAACTCGCACCTCAGACTACTGTTGCTATTATCTCAAGCAGTGAATTACAATTCAATTACAAACATTATTTATAGCGTATAGTAAATTATCAATACACTATAATTAAAACAATACCTTCAAATAGGCTTTATGTTTCAGAGCCCAGAATGAATGGGCATAATATTATTTCGAACAATTAAAGATATTTGCACTGCGGTTTCCAACTCTAAACAAATTATACGGGGTCTTGTTAGAAACAAACTGTAGGTAAAAGAGGAGATTGGATTGTAATTTGATTAGCGATTTCTCTGTATTCCTAAATTCGTCAAAGTATCGATAACTTGGATTTATTTCGCTATTCACACACAATCTATTCTTGGTGTTTATTTATTAAATAATGCACTTGTTCTATAAAGTTAATCTAATACTTGAAGACTTCTGGTAACAAAATAAAACACTGAAGAATAAATGATGAAATTCAATATTCTATTGTGTGCTCCAAAATCTGAATCCGCTTTGTACTACGAGAATGTCTGTGGCAGATTTTACCATATAATTAAAAATAAAAACAAAATAAGTAATTCTATTAAACTTGCATTACCCTGTGTCCGTTATAACCAAGAAAATGGCAGGAAAGGACAATACTTCCCTTGTTCTGTAAGTAAGCACACTAGCTCTACCTCTCCCTTTACAACGAATCACAGAGAACTATACCCCGTGTGTCATTCAATCGAATTATACCATCTCGATTGTGTTTGTTAAATCAAATTGTCAAATCGTATAAAAACGACAGTACCGCCTCTATGGAGAGTTATTGGACGGCTCCATTTCTTTATTTCTTCTTATATCTTTTATTACTTAAAATTTCTTTATTAATTTAAACACAAATACAGATGTGTCTTTCAAATTGGTCGTCTATGTAGGCATTAAAATGTTGCGTAAATGTATTTTTTTTTCTCGGTTTAAAAGTTATTTCTCAAGTGAATGATGGTAATTTCTATTGTCACTATTACGCTAGCTTAAGAGCTCTTCCCAATTGTATTTGCGGAGAGAAGGGGTGATAAGGACACGTCTATCTCCACATCAGTGTATTGACAAATTTAAAATAAAGTAGTGACTTGATTGTTTTGATATTATTCATCAGTAAATAAGAAGCAAACAGGCTCTATACGAAACTAAGGATAACAGCCACAGGCAATTGTTTAAATTAAAATAACCATATAAGAATCAGCCATAATTACACTAAATCACAAATAAAATCTTTTACGTTCAAAGTGTGCTTACTTAATATTTTATTCCGTTATTCCTTATTTCATATTATTTTGTTTACCAAAGATATGTTTTCTCAAACCTTCATACTATTTCATTATTCATATAGTAAATGCTTAGTCGTTTCTTGTATTGAAATATTTTCCTAGTAAATATACTTATGAACACAAGGGAAAATATACCATCTCTTATGCTTGTTAAAAGTAGTGCATCTTTGTGAATTCAAACGCCTTAATCTCTTTATAGTATTAACTTGATCTACTAAAGAAAATACTTGTATTTACTTGCAAAGTATCGATGTCAGCGAAGTAGGATAGAGGAAATAACAGAACTACGTCACTAGTATATTTTTATTAACAATAAGTAAAGGCACAAATTAGGTGGTTTTACAATTTTACTTGATATTAAAGTATCTCTTTGAGCTTTACGGATTAAATAGACAAAAAAAGAATAATATTATATCTTTATTTACAGTAATAAACAAAATAGTTTAAAGTTGAAAATCACACAATTAATGACATTGTTTGTGTGTGACTGATGCCTACGCTAGGTACAAGTGTACCTGTATTACAAGTCATCAGGCTCCCACTCCCTGATCCAACAGGTATCCCAGTACAATACAGTGATAATATGCAAAGAATATTAATTTATACCATCTATTAGCACTACAGTTGCACTAAAACAAAAAATCAACAAAAGAACGAATACAAGTACTCACTAAGAAAGCAAGGAAATCTCTGAACAGATGATGTATTAAAGACCTGAATGGAACAGACAGTACTCTTCCTACATGCAATGATTGACCAGTGTTTGCTTACGAAAAATGGCAGCAACAACAGCAAAAAGAATAAATTAACTAACAAATAAATCAACAACATGAAATGGCGACGCGAATCTGGCAAGCGCCGGCCAATAGTAGAAAGAATAGCCTGAGATAAATCGAATTAATCGCCAGAATATGCCAATAGATTTTTAATTTAAATTATTAATAATAATTTTGAAATATTGCCAGATTTTAAAACTTACTGTAACATCTAAGAGATCTTGTCTTATTTAGCACTTTATTTCCCTTTGGTCACAGTTATACATAAAAATAAATCCTAAAGCATCTAATCTTTCCATTTATATAGTTATTTTCCATCTAAATAAATCTTACCTTTTGTTGTGTATAGTGTTCTAGAGATAAACAGGGACACAAAACCTTGCAGAAATATTAGACGTTATACTGTAAAGGTATTTGAAAAATATTTTATTTCCTTTTAAATCCTATTGTAGTTTAGCAGCAATAATATTGAATTCGAGTTCAGTAAGGGATGCTGGGAAAAAACAGACATTGCGCGGTATCGGTTATACTTTTAATTATAAATATACTGAATTGTGTGTATGATATAGTACTGAAATGGCTTTGTTTTGCTTAAATATCTTTATTTAATTTTATTTGCCTATAATTGTATTACTTTAATATTTATATATATTATGGTTTTTTGGGGTTTTTTTTATCAATATAAGTTTGAAGTGACGAATAGATTAGTGCTATAGTAAGGAATTTGTTTATTTATGGAAAATATAAAATTATGTCAAAAAAGCGTTGTTATAAAAACTATAGATATATACTGAAGATAAACATCCAAAAAAAATATAAACGCTTTCCTTATTTCCCCATACTCCCCTATACTGAACAAAGCAAATTTAAACGCATGGTAGACATAAAAAGTACGAATCATTACACAATAGTATGGATCGCGTTAAATGTAAAACTCTTAAATTTAATTCATTTAGCGCTTCACTGTATGCGAACAGTGGGAGGTAGACTTATGTTTATTTATATACTTTTATTGAAACTTTATAAATACATCAACTAATAATGAATGTACACATTTTTTTATATGAAATATGTTATTTGTTTCTCGCTCTTTATAGCAAATGAAAAAGAAATGTGTAAATTTTTGAAAAGTTTAATTAATTTTTCTTTAAGGCCGTTGTATAAAGCAAAAAGCTTTTAAATTATCTACTAATTAGGCCTGTGTCATACATGCCTTCATTTTATTTTATTAATTGTTGTTACAGGACAGACCTTGGGGTACCGTGCAGAGGGTCTAGAGGCCCAACGAGGGACTCGCTTTCTAGTATAGTTAGATATCGGCCTTGTTTGCCGTGAAAAAATATTAAACTTATAAACTCTTGAAATTTACTCTAACCACTTAAAATTCATTATAAACCCGACTTAACCCCAATCTAACTTATAAGAGTGCATTTAAGTGAGCACATCAAGGTAGAGTTTGATCTTGAGATCACCCTTAAATCGTTTCCTTACGGTCAGTTCCAGGTCGTTTCCAGGAGGTCAAATACAGGATACTTGACCTCCTTGACTTCAAAAATATGACATGAAAACCCGTCCGAAATAGAAGTTATAATGAAATTAATATTTACAAGTATCATATGAACTTTAAAATCACTACATTTGCGTGTAAAAGTTACGTATCAGGCTGACTAGTTTTTACACGTTAGGTTGCGACTACCGCCATTTAGGTTGTCTCGGAACGCATTTTTTAAGATGACGATAGGTAATGGGGGACTTGCTTCTCATTAATACAAGCGGTCGGATAGTGCAAAATCCGAAGTAATCAGTGCATTCGTTAGAATAATTTTTTAATTCAGTGATATTATTTCGGTACTTTAGCTATGGATGACCGCGATTAGAGCAATAATTCATTTTTCTTCGATATATATTTATAATGAAACTTTTGTTTCATATCGAAAAAGAAAATATTGTGGAACAGCAAGTTTAGATAGATATTTTACTGATTAGTAAAATTTGAAGAAACAGGACAAAAAATAATTAAAAAAAACATAAACAGTATTTTGTTCTTTAATATACATGTGCATATTTCTCCGGGTAGACTGTTAGTGAGATCTCTACATGAGAAGGCTATTATCAATCGTATGAGGTCTGAGTTTGGATACATTTTTTCTTATACTATATTTTTCGTTTTCTACGAAATTGCATCTAGTTTATGTCTGCCATATGAGTTGATGAAATTTTAATTAATTATATATTATTTAATTAATATCTGTATCCTTGTCTATTTTGTAATTACTAGTTTCCTATGGTTTTTGATGACGTGCTTATTAAAATGCATTTTCTCCCATATATTGAACTTAATTAGTGGTTAACTTTGTGTAATTCTAATTCTCTGGTGAGCGATGTTAACGCTTATTGAACCTATTTTGTTTATCAAAGCTAAAACAAAATGTTTTATTGGTTATCTCATGCTTCAGGAGAAGACGTACTACTAATACATTCACTTAGTTAAAAATAAGTAAAGTGTAAAGTAAGTAAATCTCACAAATGTTTATTATATAAAATATCAAACAAAATCATAAAGTATAAACCACTGTTATACTCCAAACCCAAAGGACCTTGAAAGATTAAATTAGCAATAATAGAAGTCGTGA
The DNA here is from genome assembly GCA_943193645.1 of Acentria ephemerella. Lineage (NCBI taxonomy): Eukaryota > Metazoa > Arthropoda > Insecta > Lepidoptera > Crambidae > Acentria > Acentria ephemerella. Next base: position 3,546,859 of record OW971887.1, read on the forward strand.
ATACAATAAGGCGTAACGCTAAAAGGCAATATTGCTAAGTATTCTCATCACATAGTAGGTGTCAATAAACATTATAGATGCGCCCAGCTCAATGACCGCTTTGATAGCTGAATTTATACGACAGTATGTTTTTATAGACAAGGGAAGGTAAACGAATAAAATTTGTGGACGGAAAAATTCTACGCAGCATTTGTATGGTTTTATGAGGTGGTTTATTCACTGCATCTAAAATATATCCTGATTTACGTGGAAGACATAACAGGCGTGTATTTAAGAGGCGTACTTATCCCGAAAAAACCTATATAATATTTCAAATAAAAAATCATGTCCCGAGGAGAGAGTTTAACATGTGATCTCTCACAAAACCGGAATGTGAGAATTCTCTTTAGTCAAAGTCAAGATATATTCATTTAGAATAGGTACATCACATACTCTCATGAAAGTCAAAGAGGAAGATTATAATTATAATAAATATATACGTATATATTTAACAATTCAAAAACTTACAGCAAATTGTACTATATGAATATTATCCTATAGACATTAATGTAGTAGAGTATACCTTGGCCAACAAAACAGCTAATAATTATATGAAGTCTACAAAACGATAGTAGAAGTTTATTTTTATTTCTCGTATTTGTCTCTGCGTTTCAAGTAATGTCAATATGCTGATTTCTTTGAACAATTCTAACCAATGAGCTACCCAGGACTTTTTGATTTTGCGTCATAAGCTTCTAAATGTTGGAGATTTTGCGTTAAATATTTTCCCTTTCTATTTTCTTCTTTAACAAAGGAAATTTTATTGAGGAAAGTTGTATAAAATCTGCCAGGAAGATATAGGTTGATATAAAATAAATAAATGAAGATAGAAAATATTAATAATAAAATTAAATTTTTATTTTAAGATAGAAAGGTTGGCCATTTATTACATGGAACTTTTTAAAGAATTTTGACTGAGTTTAAGCCATAACGTCATTTAAAAAATAATCAGTATACCGTTATAGCCTATCTTTTGCCTCGACGAGCTTTTGAGGTTTGTCACCTGGTAAATCTATTCGATCTTATCAATATCTATCTCAATCTTTTTATGTTTGCACGTCCCTCTATGTCAAGAACAGACCTGTTCCTTTTTATATTATAAGTAACTTGTAATTGCCTTTAGTCCTAACTCGGTACCTGACACTTCTGTTTTACGTCTTACCTTTTCTCTGTCTATGAGGTAAAAGTATAATAAAAATAAATAATATTTGTCTTATAAATATATAATCTTTTCTTCCTAAATTAACCTTTTTCCTTGCTTTCCCTAGCATTTTAGTCTGTCTATTCATTATAATAGTTCTACCGAAACATGCTTTTTGTTTTCTCCTGCATATAACGTCCAAATGCATGAAGGAGGTTTTTTATCAAAAAAAATTCCATATAATTTTTTTAATAAAATTAATATTCTACAGTAAAATACTATTAACAAAATATAAAGAAGTTTGGGTCTCCGTTCAGATTTTTATGTCAATAATAAGAAAATTGTGTTCTAGTGGGTTTTGTATAGTGAAACTGGTTTTATTTTGGTGTATAATCATTATTATTGATGAGTTGTATTTTATCTGTTTTAAACTGTTTTTCAATCCTTTTTGTTCGGTGTTTTTTTTCGTAAACGTTTTAGAAAACATCATTCTCATCATTTTTGAACCGACAAACCGGGACTCGAGAAGAAATAACATACTTACCTCACTTGTATCTTGTATAATTAAGTTGCAATTAAATTTGGAACGCCAAAATTTATTATTTATTTCCCAAGGCACCGCCATAAAGACTTCTCTAGATAAGTCAATGGGAATCTCTATTGACAATTACCCAATAATTTTTAAGTATTATGTGATCCAAGATCTGTTTTTAATAATTGGGAAATATAGAATGCTCAAAAATGAAATGAAATTTTTATTAAATAAATAGGTATAGTAAATGAAAATGCCCATGCGATACCCGATATATTTATTTTATTCATAACGTAGACAATAAACAACAAACTAATTTATTTTGGGTATCTAAACATTTTATAATTTTATAATTATACAACATTATATGTGTGTATGTATGTAGAGTGATTATAGGACAGTATCTAAATTACATTTTTAAATTGACTTTTTTAGAGCCAGCCCTTTAATAATTAAAGAGAAATTAAATTTGCTTTTCCCCTTGATACAACATATTTTAACAGTAAATTTATGTAACATAATTTAAGGAATTCTGAATAATATTCTAATCTTTAACAAACGTATATACTAATAATATATACTTAAGAAAACCAGTCAGCAAAATTAAATAATGAGGTTAACGACTCAAATAAAAGCTATATTCTAATAAATAATTATGGATGTCATCCAGACTTTGACTAGATATTTTACCAAAATATAATCAGTTAAATTAATCTATTTTTCTAAACTCATAATGTGTGTATATAAGATAACTGTGACTATAAGAAGTAAGAGGAAGGAACACTGAAATCAAAATAATTTCTAATTTTTAAATACAATTTCTTTAGTCTTGTATCTCTTAATCAGATATTCATTTACACATCATTATAATATTCATGTAACTTTATTGTAATTTATTTAAAATTCCTTGGGAAGTAACAAAGTGATCGCTAAGATTAAATCTAAAATTTGAAAAGACTTTGAACATTCTTACGCCATAAACGTGGTTTAGTAACTTATTTACAACACCAATATTTTCTCTAGAAACATTTTAATTTACTAAAAGACAATTTGGTAACTCAACTCGATCTGTGTCACTATCTTTTTAAAATTATCGAAGATCATTGTTTTTTATTTCATATCACAGTACAATAATTACAAGAGAAGTTGGTAACTAATAAATAGTTGAACAAAATACTTCATATTAAAATATAAATACAAAAGAATAAGTACTCGAGTATTAACAATGGAGACCTAATTAGACCACGTTCCTGAGTAGCTCGTCCGTTGTGAGTTGACCGTCCTGGAACAAAAATGTTATAAGTAAAACTAATATTGGACAATTTTGATGGATCTTGCTTTTTGTATTTCTATCGCAAACGTTTGGATGTGGTGTGATTTTTTCTATCTACGTAATAATCGAAGCCCAATAATAAAGAAAGATGTATATAAAAATTACAGTAAATATAACAATAAAGAGGACAGTAATATATAAATATATATAAATAAGACAAGCGCTCCAACTAGGCAGAAACAACTTCAAGAGGTAAGCCAGCAGAAGAATTCAATTGGGTTGGGCAGTATTTCACAGGTTTTGGCATGACTTCTCGTCACCCATCACTCAATGTCTCAAGTCTATAGTCTTCGACCAGTACGTCCTCCCAGTCATGACATACGGTACTGAGACGAAATAACTATGGCTATATTAATCCACCAGTTTAATTTTAATTAATGTTTCATTTTTATTTTTTTACCGCATACATTAATCTAAAAGAACCCCCCCTACTACTAGCTACGTAACGGTTGGTTCACTTGCTTATCGTTTGAATTATAGTATTAATTACGTAATTACATTAATAGGCATATTACTGTTATCGCGTCTACGAAAATTATTAGGTAACTAAATTGAAATAACTTAAGTACACCTTGTGGTATATTAATATTAACTATATAACGGATATAGTGTACAGATATAAGATATTTGCACATGCTGAAAACTATGTACATAAATTTACTATAAAACAAAATAAATTTACCAAAACTAGTACGAGAAACAGTTATTGGCTAGTAGCTCGTTATCATAATAGATTGAGAGGTATGGTTTCAGTCAAATAATAGAAAGTACATGCTATAAGGTATAGATATGCAAGTGTATAGATATCGCTCGATTTTATGACTTACATAAAATCGAGCGAAATTATTTCGATTTATACATCTACCAACAGAATCATTTCGTTTTTTTAAATTCTTAATGGTTTAGCTCTCGGACTTAATCTCACCTTTTGATAAGTGAAGATAAGGCTGAAAATGAAAGCGAGCCATAACCATTCCTGAACCACAATGGAACTGTCTATATTATCTCCAATTGCTGGAACAGTGTTAACTTTATTGTTTTAGCGGCAGACTTAGGTAAGTTGTTGGTAGCAAGTCAGGCGGACTTAAAAAAGCCCTACCACCAACTCAACCTAGCAGAAAATTTCTGACCATTGGTCATGAATTATTAATAAAACTTTAAACACTAATCATATGAATATATTTAGACCTCCATAATCAATACTATTTTTTATAAACTTAAATAATGTTTGATTTGTTGGCAAAGCACAATAAGTTCGTTTATGTAAAATACAGTTAGAAACATTTTTATTAATTTTTGATTTTTAAAAATTATCGTATACCGAATCGTCGCACTCACAAAAATATTCTTAATTGTTTGGTCACTAGGGTTCGTTTTCGAGTCCAGTAAGGTACGAATTTACACAAAGGTTAGTGCGGAATCCAGTCCCAAATTTTTTATATAAATGGGCTGTTAGGCAAGTGAAGTGCTGTCACTTCACTATTTTTACTCGAATGTGCTTTCTTAAAATATCAGGAGATCAAGATATGGTACTGTTAAAAAAATCCTATACGTGTAAAAATGTAGTCTTGGTTTTAGAACTGAAGAAAGGATTAGAATCTTAAAATGATTACTTGTGCTATGATGCATTTATTAAAACTCTATGAACGTGAAATAAACAGAAAAAACCTCAAATGGTAAAGTGGTCTCCATTAATAGCCACCAGCAATATAAAATTAAGACACAGTGTTCAGTCTTTCCGGTAGATTTAGGAAAGCCGGTGGATGTCTAGCAAATAGGACACAGGTCAAAATGACCACCCTTTTTTAGTATTATTATAAATAAAAACTTCATGTATATGATACATTATTCGATGGGAAAGAATTACAATTCAAGTTACTAATATAGTGATAGCAACGATTATTAAAATAAATAAATACGAGTAGTATAATACTTTATATTCGTGTCGTTTAAATAATTCAATCGAATCATTAAATCTTCTCTGTAATCTGCGATCGAAACCATTTAGCTAGTGGTGTGCCCATAGCTAGTGACGCAATCCTTGTCAATATAAAAAAAGATATCGACCCTGTTCTGTCGCCACTATAGTATTCATTGTATAGACAGCAGCCGCATGCAAACTATGAAACAGTGTTATTTGGGTGCCAGCTTTCCCAGTTCTCTTTTATATATATACCCTGTAAAATACACTTTAATAATAGGAAACTCTCCTTAAAAGAACTCTGACCTATAGAAAACTTACCTGATTGATGTCAACAAATTTGCGTACCACCGACCGCGTGAAGTCAGGATTGTTCAACATTTCGTTCACGAACCAGTCCAAGGGGATGCTGAAGAAGAAAATTATGGTTAAAAATCGACTATTTTAATATTCTTTCTCCATTTTTTAATTTTATTTATGCCTAATTTATAAATTATGTCGTGGTATAATAGACAGTGCGATGACTTTTTTCCTCTTATCTTTTAAATCCTATGGCTGCCTGACAATTTATTTAGTTACTTTAAATTTATATTTATTTTTTTAATATAAAAACTTTTTTAACAGATAGTTCTACTTACATTGGAATATTATTTACTAAACAGTTTCCCACTCAAGCTATCAGCAACTAAATCCCCCATTTATATCATTCTCCACGATCCACAAAAAGAGATAAATCACGTCGAACATTGTTTTATTAATAAAAAATATAGACTATATAGTATAAATATGTGTGTGCGCACGATTATATTTTCTATAATTTTCTTTTCATTCAATTCTTCGCTTTTTTCTTTCAAAAGAGTTGTATTAAACTGAATGTTACAAACCTAACCTACCCAACGAAATTACTAATTGCAGATCAAAAGAATCCTTATTTATTGTACAATCAGTAATTCCAATGTGCTAGTAAGTTTTTACGTTGTTAATTTTAATACTTACTATTAGTTCAAGCTTCCAGAGATTAACTTCCAGCTTTAAAAATTTGAACAGATAAAATTCTTGAGAAAATCTCATAAAAATTATGATTTATCGTAGCATTGAAATTCAAGTTATTAAGAGAATTTTAAATTGTAATTAAGTGCCTAATTTACTTTAAATATGACGTTAAAAGAACGAGTTATTTAGTAGGATAACGAGGGAAAGTCCCGGATAAAAGTAATAGAACATTTAACTGAAATGAATTTGACTAGATTTGAATATTTAATATATTTTATTTGGCCAAACAGCGACAAGATTTTGTTGTGCTTTAGCTATATAAGTAGAATTAACGTTTAAAAATATTAAAATAGCAGCAATACTTGTTCTCTTAATGTTTAATGTGGACTACTTTATATTTTTACTTTAGAATGATAAAAAATTAGAAAACCATTAACAAGTAGCATAGCGGTTGTATTAACGATATTAGTACTAACGCTTGGTTTCAATAATCTATTAACACCTGTCAATAGATTATTGAAACCCAGCGAAAATGTGATTATTTCCCAATTATACCGGACATGAATCTTATAATTGAACTACTGTTGCTTCCATTGTGGACGTTCTTATTTATTTTTACTCTCAAAAGGTAAAATTGGCATAAAAAGAACTCTCATAAATTTTTCATAAATATATATCTTTGTTTTCTTTTGTTCTTTGACAGCAAGTTGTAATCTTTTATTTATTATGAATTTTATTTCAATAAGGTTTCTAATTTGACATATTTTTCATGTACTCGACAGGTATATATTTCCAAAATAAAGGCAATATTTCTGTTAGGACAGGACTACAATAAAATGTCAATTGGAATGTAATGGTCACTCCTGACAAAGCACTGCCTCGTTAAAGTGAAATCGCTGTGTATTTTGAAATTTTAGTCCTTATTTATTTTATGAGACAATAAAGTTTTTAATTTAACAGCGCTAGAGTTAAATAATCTTTGGATTGTAAAATTTTATTCTAAAAAGTATAGCTGGGAATATAGATATTTATTATATATATATATATATATATATATATATATATATATATATATAATACACCCAACTTACGAGGTAAGTTCAGAGAAATGCACAGAAATGGGTGGTGACCACACCCGGTTAACATATTTTCAATAAAGCTCTTTGCCTTTAAAATTAATCAAATTTTAATTTAAAAACACAGCATGTCTTCATATCACCTGATAGTAAGCAGTAAGAGCAGTCTAGTGCTAGTGCAGCATGGAGTATACTGTAATAGTCACCTCTATCTTGTCGGGTAAAGTAAAAAAAAATACTAGCAAAATAAGTTCACTTTTCAAAAGATTTTCAATCCTTCATGGATTGAAAATCTTTTAAAAATTTGAAGGTTTGAAAAAGTAACTTGACTTCAGTATATTTCTTTCTTTTTGAAGTGGAACAAAATGAGACAAATAACTTTGATTAAGTGGCGACAGATTAGAAACCAAACAGTTTTTATACTAAAATCGTCAGACTCGTTTAGCTCTGTACCAAATAATTGCTCAAAAATTACATTTGTGCCTCTCTTTATAATTTATACTATTCTCAAAATAGAATCTCACTTTAAAAATTAAATCTGTTTTTATAATTTAAATGGCATTTGAATATTTATTTGGTCATAAGTGAATGTCTTTTTAAATTGCTGAAAAGTAATAAAACAAAAGAATATTCATGATTGTTATAACTTTATGTTTATAAACAGAATGCGAATTCCTTTCAAGTTTGATTGAGAATATAATGGACGAGGAATTTAAGGAAATGGAGAACTGTGGAAGTTGAAAGTAAAATAAATTGGATGATGCGAAATGAATACGATTTTGGTTTAACGATATTATAATATTAGTGGCAAGTTAGTCTTCCCATCCATTCAATTCTGAAATAAAATTACTTAGACCGGAGTACGTAAAAATTCTTGGGTTTTTATTCTTTGTACGTAGTAAACAAATTTGGGACTGGTAAAAATCATAGGTGAATACGGAAGACTAACCTGGGAGCTATTTTAGAAACATTTTCATTTGTACATTTTTTTTTCTTTTTCATTTTCATTTGTACATTTTCTTTTTTATATTGCTGTCACATAATAATTTTCTTTTGTTCAATAAAATCAAGTATTTTTATTATGTTACAGTTGACAAATAGCTCTGCGATATCACAGTACAATGTTTACCACTGGTAAACTTTAACAAAAGTTAGGAATGTGTCTAAAAATATTTTGTTATTCTCTCTAACATATTTTCAAACATTAAACTTAATTTTTATATTGTAGTGACTAATAAAAACGAATTAAAAAATATTTAAGTTTCGTTTATAGCTCAATTAATTATTACAAAGTATTAACACAATGTAAAATAATTAATCTCAGAAAATGATAATTGTCTCAAGGATTACAATAATTATGGTTTCAAGGTATTGATTGTAAGTGTAAAAAATCTTACATATTAAATGATCCTGCATTAAGGGATCATCTTTGTCTGTAGCTATAAAAGCGTTTTCTACAAAGCCGATATTTTTTTTTTAGGTTTAACTTATAAGATCGTTCCGCGTCAAAGACACTCCAATCCGACACTTACTCTATAGAATAATCAATTATTTATTAGTCATTGTCAAAAAAACGTAAGTGTCTAAAAATTTATGGCTTTATTTTAAATAAATTAAATGAGTTTTTGTCATTTCCAGATTAAAGATAAATTAATGATTTCTTTTTATGGTTTTTAGGATTTTACTGTTCGCAGACCATCACCTCTTAGACAAAAGAACATTCAAGACTTCAAAGACATTATGGGTTGACGTAATTCAAGTAAAGGTTTTATCATTTTCATATAATTAAATAGAAATCAATTAAGTTTTTAGGATTGGACCGACATCAGGAAAGTTTTTATTATGTTCTTGATTACATACAACTAAGCTGGTTTATTAATAAGCAAAATAAATTTATAAATATGATGTTGTAGGTTCATATAACAATACAACCAATATTTGTGCCGGCAAGGTGAAGATAGCTATAGCAGTATGTCGCATGCTTCACTAGCTATCTTCACATATGGACTCCTCTACTGCTAATCATTAGGTGGTGACGAGTCATTTTCTGAACTTTATATATAAAAAAAATATATGCAAAGAGTCTTAAGTTTGTGTGGTCAATACTGCATTACTCTGCCATTTCAAAACAATATAAAACAGGAACAGACTTGTTTGTAATTCACATATTGCGACACACACAACAACAAGTTACGCAGGCTTTGTGTGTTTCCAAGTAATTGATATTAAAAGATGCGTATTTAAATTCCACATTTAAAATATGAACCAAATTCATGGAAAAATCCTTTTCAAAAATGTGCTTTATTAACTGCAAAGTCAGTGTTACAGTAATATTTTATTCATCAAAAATATGTTTTCATTGAGTTATATTGCTGAACTACCGCCAGGCTTCTCAGTCTGTTATCAAAACAAAGTTACTTCCAACTTTTCTAGTTTCCAACCGACCCCGGGCTAGTGGCTGTTTACTTTAAGGGCTACATTACTACGGCTTCGCTATGAAATTGAAAGAAATAATGTAGTGTGTAGAAGTAGTAGATTTCACTTTAATGTCATGTTTTCTTTTACGTTGGTCAAACTTATTTCCCCGTAATTTAAGCGGCGTCTAATATAAATTAGCATGTTCGATTATAATTTAGTAATTGGAAGAGGTTAATTTTTATTTACACAGAAAAAACGCAATAAAAAAATTATACGAAATAACACCTGCACAGGCAAACTAAGCGCATAAATGGGTTTCCTACAAGCAATCCTATGAGACGGACTGTTATATATCAAACTAAGGTATAACACTAAATAAATTTATTTAAATTAGAATTATATCCATAAATTTTATAAATAAAAACTATATTTAAATTCAAATTATAATTACATCAATTTATATGCAAAATTAAGGTGTTTATCTATCCCTTTTTGTTGAAATAGAAATGTAAGAGTGGCAGATATATTTATTGCTAAATAACAAAGGAATAGATAACAATCTTTCGAAAACTGCGCTACTCAAATTTAAAAAAATATATATAATTAACGAGTTACCTTTCAAGCGCCTTGTCGTCGTTACCATCTTGACCATCTCTTTCTGGCGAGGCTTCGAGCATTTCCCAGAAGTTGTCCAAGCCATACACTGCATAACAAAAACAACGTATCAGATCTTTGTTCGAATACAATGTAAAGTAAAATATGCATTGCATGAACAGCAGCGCTTGTCCGATTTACAATATCTGAGTATACGTCTCTCATTTAAATACACTATAAAAGAGATGTAATTTAAAATATTGATCAAACAATAACATTTTTCGTATAGAAGTTGTTTAAAATATTTAAGTTATTTCAAAGTTAATCGAATTTTAACAAATTAATTACTTTTTTATTGATCAATTATTTACGAGGCTTTCAATACATGCAAGTAACGTATATTCGTTATTTAATATAAACTAATAGTATTCGTACTATTTTTACATAAAATTCAATATAAATCTCTGTTAATGTCCAGTTGTACGACATTACAATAGAAGCAACCGATTTAATGTTTGACTATAAATAAGATATAAAAGTTAAAGAATTTACCATTTCCGTTCAGTGGAAAGGTATACATACATATAAAAGCACGACTCATTACGTTTTGGCACAGATACATTATCCAAAAATCTTATTATATATTTCATTATACATTGCTTATAATACCTACAACGGAAAGGTCAGAGAATCCGTAAAAAAAGTAATAGTTTTAGTCATTGAGAAACTTATTGGTTTCGAAATAGATGCTTTGAAACAAGATGGAGTAACCACCTAAAGCTCCCATTTAAAGCAGCAAATATTTACTATCTCAATCTGTCCTATATGAACTGTAGTTTAATCTCTCTTTCTAATAATGTTGCCAGTAAAAGATGAAGAACCTCAAAGAGGGACAGATTTGCTTTAGAATAGGCTTTTCTCTACCATTTTTAAAGTTACTGGTAGAGAATACCTAATGCAATAAGACAGCCAATAATGCTTTTGTGTAATGAATAATAGGTATATAGGTATTAAGTATTTCTTTATCCTTGTAAGTATATATCTACATTTTACATAGAGAGCCAGTATTTTTATTGTTTAGAAGTCTATGTATCTTAAAATAATATGTCACCATAGTAAGATATATTATAATGTCGAGAAACATTTGTGTAGTCATAATTCACGTCATTATTAAGTGGCAACCACACATAATGTTATTGTTAAGGTTTTCAAGGTTCTTTACTATATATAGAATTGACAATGACTTTGCATTATTGGAAAATAGTTACATTAAAAGTAAAAGGCACGAGGCGCCAGTATGATTTTGGATAAAAGAATTGTGTGTGATTGAGGGATAAAGAATGAAGTCTCTTTAAGAACTAAAATAATATTTCAAGTAAAAATTAAAAATAGCCTAAAAAAGCTTATCGCCTGGCGTAGATTCACCGAAAGAACACCTTCACATTCCTCCAATCGGAAAATATATGAAAATTTATTATTATTTATTAATATGTCTACTGTTGACACGATATACATATTAATCAATATTTTTTAATGTTTTAATTTTTTAATGTACGAATATAAAATTAACTGGGCCTTTTAACTAAATTCTTTAACTACATAATTAACGATATAAAATTAACAACAATTATTGAGTAATTTCTCGTGGCATTACCTTATAAAAATATGATTTAAGGGCAAGAACATTATGTCTAAATTTCATTGAAGAATACTCAATTTTGTAATATTTTCTATTCAATTAATATTCACATACTCACACCAATTATCAAGGCAATAGTAAGCATCATTGAGAGTTTGTAATAAGGACACTAGAAAACAGATAAACATATTATTTTTTGTTATATATTTTCATACATTTATATATAGATAACCTTGAACCGAAAACTAATATTGATGTAACCACACCAACATATGCTTCGGCCAGGTCCCAAACCCGGGATTCTGGGCTGGGTAGCCTGTAGCTATGGATATTTACATTTTTAGGCCAGTGGAAATTTAATTAATAAATTCTGCAATATTTAAGTTATTGTTTTTGACGTTAAGCAAACCTCAAATATATCTTGCTTGTAGTTTTTTCTTACTCAATAGGTAATGTATTTGACAGATTCGTCCACATCAATATACTTTTAGGAGTCCTCTTTATCTTGTGCCAAAACGTAACGTAACAACATTTGTCTACTCGCGTAGACTATTAGCGGGACGGTCGCCTTTTACACACAATTAAGTTTACCTTTTCGCTGGGGAGAAGTCGAGAAACACACTTAGTGTTAATAAGTCCATTTAGCTTCCTACACTACAAGATTGTGGCAAACATTATTTGTGATCTGAACGAATGTTGTTCCAAAATATTTGTGTGAGAGGAGTACCTATAGAGTTAGTAGAATGGATACATGTTACATAAGTTGAGTATGCAATGAAATATCACCACGTTTGAATGTCTTCTTAAAATTATCGCCGTGTTACAAAGTCGCGTAAGTAGGAAAAAACCAAATAACCTATTTAGGATTCAAATTAGATGTAGATACACTTTAATATATGGTCTTAATTCTTATGATGCTAGTAGTCAATCTATGTCAAAATTTTATAGTTGATTAAAATTAAATTTAGTTGTACTACAAGAGAAGACCAAAAGTTATATATAAATTGAATGAGTAGTATACTACACGCACATACACAATTCTCAAACTAATTATATAAAAAGCGCTTAGAATAAACAAAAGCTGAGTTGTCATTACATAAAAAGATTGCCTTTTGTCAGAAAAAGGACACTTCTTTATAGTAATTACGGATAATCCAATTAAGTATTTTGTACAGATTAATATATAAATAATTGTGTGGGCCTATTTGTTATGAAAAAAGGACAAAGTAACATTACCGTTCAACGGTACACTTTATGGCGTCAGTAAACAATGTCATTTGAACACTCACAATAGGATCTCTTACAAATCTTGCTCAAAGACACAACAAAAGCTTCCGAGTATAGGAAAAAACTTTCTTTATGAGCCATTTTTCATTTGTGGACATTACTCCAAGAGTAAATAAATATATAAGAGAAAGTATTGCAGTGTAATATTAACCTGTGGAACAACAGATAAACCCGTTTTAAAGTACCTACAACCTATGTGTGCATTCTGCTCCACCTGTTAAAACCGTTATAATTTTATCCTTTTTAAGGCTGTTTTGTATTTCTGTTATATTTATTATATCAGCACGGCCTACATTAATTTATATGTAAATTATTCTCACGTACATAGTATTGACGAAGTTATCCCCTCCTAATTTGTTTTGACTCTGACAGATGTACCTATTATTTAAACGAGACAAGAACTAATAATTTGACAATACCTATATTGATTATTATCATTGTAATAAAAAAAATTATCAAACTAATTCAAATTAAGAAGTTATGTAAAAGAAGGTTGAGATGGGTAACCGTCAGTATTATCAAATTGCCTGCCTGTTAGCCATTTAATAAAACATGTCCCAACTCGGTGACAATGGGACCAATTCCGTAGTATACTTTATTAAATAAAATAGAATATAGGAAATCGGTGAAACATAGAACCTCCTTCTTTTTGACGTCGGTTAAGAAGGCAATTTCCTACTGTTCTATTTACAGTGTACGCTCAAAGAAATAGGTATTACAGCATTTTTTCGGAGCGATGAAGCCACAACCACTTATGACGCAATTGTCTGAGAGATACGAGCACATACAAATACAACGATATTAATATTACAGAACAGAGATTTCTTACCACATGTTATGAATACAAAGAAGAAGCAACATCTCTAGGAGACACGTTCTTAATAAACCCTGTTAAATGTGTTGAATACAGTAAACATTGTGTAGTGTTTTTATTTTAACACATTATTTTATAAATATAACGCATTATTTTGATTACGTCAGACAATGTTGAGAAAACAGATTTTTTATTTAATTCTGAAAAAGACTAGGAAATATACCTAAGAAAACGTTTCTAAAATCTTATTGAAAATGGACTGGGAATGAAATCTGTCGGCTTAGACGAATGACTTTAGCTTTTAACGACGAAAAGTGAATTATATATCCTACCTTCTCAATAATGCGATACTATTTATCATCATAATCAACGGCCTATATTAATCGCACTGCTCGACTCAGCTCTTCATCCTACATGTGAGAAATACATGAGGAGTTTGTCATAAAATACCACCGTAATGGCCCAACGTGGGTCGGTAAGTGAAAGCGCTGGCCGTAACAATCGAGACCAATGACTACGAGAAGGCAGAACTATGGAGTAACTCGAAGTAAAAAATTTTGATTAACCCATCCAGGAACCACCCAAAGCGATAGTTGCTTTGTTTTCGTAATCCAAATTAGAGCCTTGAACCACTACGCCGACGACCTCCTCCTCCTCTGACGTGCTACTGTGACAGTATTATATGTAATAAATTATTAGTTTTTGCTGGAAATTCCTGATGGGTGAATTATAATAAGATTGTCGTAACTTATTACAGTTTAAAATCTAACTGATTTGCTTACGATAGTTAATACCTATTTATAGATAGTACTTGTTTAGTAATTTATTTATTTGCCTATAAAATTATATGTTATTTTTTTTATATATAAAGTACAGCAAATGACTCGACCCCACCTGATGATAAGCAGCAGACAAGTCCATATGTGAAGATAGCTAGTGAAGCATGTGATATACTGCCCTAGCCACCCTCACCTTGCCGGCCCATAATCAATATACGAATATGATCAGGTATTCCTAGAACTTATTTATATATTTTAAATTTATTTAAGTATTTCCAGACAATCAGTATTGTTTAATTTTGCTTTTTAATTTTTCAGTTAACATGTACGAATTTTATATCAATTAAATACTATTTTAAAAGCACACAATTTATATTTGAGTTAGTTTTTTTATCGAATAATATTTTTTATAAGTGGTCGTCGGTCATCGACGGCTTATAACGACCAATAACGACAAATACGTTCGAATGTTGCTGTGCTGCAATAATGCTGAGTTAAATAGTGGCCGGTGAAACGCGTTTAAAAATATACATAAATCACAATGAAAATCTAATTTAAGGGTTTTACAGAATTATCTGTCCAATTTTAAATAAAATATTTATAAATCTATGAAATGTTGATTGTAATAATTGTTTTTGCGTCGAGGAATTTACAAGGGATAATATTCCGGTAATTTCACTGCATTTAATTGTGGAACGTATTTTTAAAGTTATGCAACAATTAGATATTTAGGTATCTAATCTGTATATTATGAGTATACAGTTATAAAAGAATACGTACTAATATAGTAAGATAATAAACAAAAAATTTGAAACAAAAATTAGGACTCATATTTATTATTAATACAGGAACAATAGCCAAAATTTATTTATTTTTAAATTAGCATTTGAATAATTAATTAAAGCGTAAAATTTGCATTTTTATACAAGTATTTTTATAAAAAGCATTTTTAGTGTCATTTACGACACACAAACTGAAACACTACCGAAGCTTCCAATTACGGAAAAATGGTCGGTGAATCGTTATAAATAAATAATTAATAGTACCAATATTTACTAATGCGACACTTATGAAGAACAATGATTATGTATTTTGCTTCCACAAAAAGCTATAAAAACACTGCAAGTAAAAGCTATTTTCGTCATATTTTTAAAATTAGGATTGGTTTTCGAATCACATCATCGCTTTAAGCTGATATTTTTTTTTATATTACTTGCTTACAATCACGTCAATCGCCAATAGTCGATTTTTGACGATCACAAATCCATCGATAATTTTACCTCGGTTTCGTGTTTCGTCATGTTTGCCGTTACCCCGAGCTGTCAGATCCTTGGGATCTGGCCTGTATGTTCCTCTTGTTTCTTTTATATCTTCTTCTTCTGATAAATAATCGCTTTAGTTAATTTTTTGTAAAAAATGCATTGTTTTACTTAAGCAATGCGTTATATAATTTATTTTTTTAGTTACTATTAGTATAATACTATAATAACTTTATGTATCATCACAATACCATGTAGTCATGTGATTAGGATGAAAACTAATTCGAATATCACAAAAAAACATACAAAAGATTTCGTTACGGAATAAAATCGGATTTCCCAAAAATATTTATTTTAGTCTTGAGTTTATTCGTGACAATCAAGAGAATTCGAAAAATCAAAACTCAATTTGAATATTTTGATCTCACTTCTAAGTTCAAAAAATGATTTGATATTTTTTAATTCAAAACAAAAACATTGCAATCCATCTCTCCCTGGTAATTTTCAAGCTTCTCCTTATTCATGGTATTTTCAATATATTACATTTGAATCAATTACACAGAAATAAATAAATAAAATTTGGTAACAAATGTCATTATCAATTTACAGATAGCTAATACACCAGTCATAGATATAAAAAAATATATCAAAATTTATGGACCGCAACTATAACTCTTTTTTGCTAGTATAAATTAAAAAAAAAATATTCTTATTTTAAATTTTTTTAAAAGGAATTGAATTACCTTCATTTAGAGACTCTTCACGTTTCCCGTAACCTCTCGCTATCAAAATATTGGGATTTGGCTTGAATGTAGGTCTTGTAACTCTAATTTGGTAATCTGTTCAATATTATTTGACAAATTATTATTGACTTTTCTCAAAATAGACAAATAAGTTTTCGTAGGTATATTAGTTCTTATGTTGTTTCTTATCTTTCTTTGTAAACAGTGACGCATTCCGGACTGTGGATTGCTTTTGTTTACAAACGATCTGTATCTTAATCAGTCGTTGATTTTAAATTTAGAATACCGCACGTCTAAACGACAAATAGCGTCCAAATTGTTGGTTTAAAGTTTAAAGCATCAAGTCCAGCAATCAAGTTTTTTTTCTGCAAAGCACTGCTGGTATAGATGGAGAAGTATTGTTTACGTTTCCTGTCATGTAGGTTTTTACAAATTTATATGTTAATGGCATTATAACTTAAGCCGATTTTCCATTAACAAAATCGAGGATTATGTACCTCCGCTTGGAACATCGTCGCGTTTTCCGTAGCCTCTCGCTATTAACACTTTGTGTCCTGGGTTGAACGTGTGTCTCGTTTGTCTTATTTCCAAATCTATAGAATTTCATACATATTTACGTTTTAACTTGTATTTCAACAATCTAAATAGAAAAAATATTTGGAAAAATTTTAAAGGCATTTTTATATTTTAGCATTTTTCTTTTAAATTTCCTGTCAATGAGGCATTTATTTCTATACTAACGCCTTCGATATTAATATTGTAAAGCCAATCTACCCGAAACAAGTCAGCGTATCCAGAAAACATTGACTATACTACATACTCTTGGTACTTTAAATCCTGAACGCTCGAAATCTGCTTTATAAAATCGATACGTCTTCATCCACTATTACAATTAAATCAGTTAGATAGAGTTTACTTTATTTGAAGTTTGTTTGAAATACAGTCCATGTTTTATCGAGTCAGAGATTTAGGTAATCGCGTTACCTTCATTCAGCCCCGCGCGTTTCCCGTAGCCCCGCGCTATAAGCACTTTGGAACCGGGGTTGAAGCCTCTTATCACTCTAATTTCGTAATCTGCGCGAATTTCATTTCAATTTAATTAATCAGTTAATTACTGAAGCGGGGTAAGCGCTTAAATTAGCGTTGTACAGCGAAACAGATCAACGTCACTCAAACGGACAACAGTAGCCTTATGTCATTGAGTTTCTAAATAAATTTGAAACGCAGATAGTTCCGTTTGTAAAAGTTTGATTGGATGTCGTAGAATTAGTCCCAAATAATCTCTTTAGAGAATTATTTATAATAGAAAATATATAACATGCGTAATTCGTATCAAAGTGTTAGTTGAACGATTAAGTGTGTTTAATTTGCTCAACTCAACTGCTAAAGAGTGCTTTGATAATTGCTTCACGAATCGAATAATAAATGTTAAAATAATTACTTGATTCAATGATTACTTGATTCTTTTAAATTTTCGTAACATTTTCAAACCACAAACATTACAAAGTTTGTATTGACAATTTAGTCACATAAAAATTTAAAAATCCATAAAATTGAAATTGAAAAACAATATAAATTATGAATAATATAAATTGCAATACTCTGTGAATTGATTGGAAGAGGGAGATGAAAAAAGAGAAATTAACGATAATTTTTATTAACGAATATATCAGAAAACATGGGCATCTCATATAATATTTGTAATTTATTTATATATTTGTACTTTACATCTCACTTCTTTTTTAACCTTGCCCAGTAGCAAATACTAAATAACCACTTTAAGTTATAGTACACTTAGTTACTATTAGCCGATCAATTATATTTATTAATTTTTTCTCACACATATTACCTGTTATGACGATTTAAAAGAAATCAGTAATTGAGTCTATTTAAATAAAGATACTTTGACTTTGACTTTGAAAGGTCAATCCTAAGATTACCAAAAAAGGAATAGTCTTACTTAACGAACCGATAAATTTTATGAGAACCGGGAAAATTTTACGTTTCCCAACACCCCGGGATTTAGCTTTAACGTGGATACACTAAAATGTGACAAATTAAATTTATCCGAATGAGTGATCTGTTAGCCCTAGGCCAAAAGCTGGTATAAGCAGTAAAAGCCGTATAGTGAGGCATTTTTACCTTCATCGCTGTCATCATTACCATTCCTTTTACCAAAGTCGGATGCTACCAACAGCGAAGACTTTGGGTTAAATATTTTTCGGGCAGGCACTTCATACTCGTCTGAAATGGAATGTTGCTATGTTACAAATATTAGTACTGAATTTAATAGACCTTTATTTTTATTTGGGGCGTACGTTAAAAAATACCATTAGCATATTTCGATGATAACTCCAGAAGAGTGTTTATGTGGGGAAAATTTTCTTTAAAAATACATCCAATATTATACTGGCAGAATGGTAGTATTATTGACATTTAAAAAATATCCGAGACTATAATCTAAGATACCTGAGCGTAGCGCTAAATGATTTTCATGTTATCGAGAAGAAGATGTATAATCAGTTTGTGGACTATATGACGGATTATATCTAGTCTAGACTGTATTTTTGATCTCTGCCAGTGACGTCGAGGTAGTTATCTTTAATCATTTAATTAAATTTAGTGGTAAATATGTGCTTACCAGAATTTCTATGAAATTATCTTAGGCTAAGAAAACACTGTAGTATTATAGATATTGTTGATTTTTTAAAGTTATACGTAAATATAATAAATAAATAATTAATTAATGTTATACATAAAAGAGTGTCAGAAAAAATTGTCAATGTGGAGCTCAAAATATTATTTATGTTAAAGATTTTTTCTGGATTTATTACTTGTTATTGATGTTATGGAGACATTTTATCTGTCACATTATTTTGATTTTGTACCCACATAATTTATGTAAATATATATTCCATTAGTACACTGTTCTAATTAGTAAATTATTTTACAGAAAAACTACTTCTGTACACAAATTACCGTTGTACTACAGTCTCTGTTTTATAGATATACAAAATTATATCTCTTGTAAGAAAATATAACCTTAGCAGAAATAGTGTCTTAAGGTAACATTTTTTTTGTTCATTAAGTCATAATTTTTCCGATTATCCATTAAAATAAAATAACGTAATAATATATATGATGGCGAATGATGACTTAGTTTCCGTCGTAACAGTACATAGCTATACAATAATTCGTTTATGCCATGTCCATATTTTTCAGTTATTGGTATTGGTTTAAGGCGTTCAAATATTTGTAGAGTACTATGAAAGCATCAGTTATAAGTATTGACTACAGTCGTTCATGTTATTATATTACACCATTATTAAATCGTAGATAATTTATTCTCATACTCAGTGTCTATATATTATATGCATAAAACTGCGATATAAATATTTTGTATTAGACTATAAAGCTTAGTACAATTAACAAGGCATTCATTTGTGATATAATACTTGTGAACTAAAGCGCCTCCTCATTCGATCCGTATTGGAATAAGGTTAAGCTAAAATCAAAACTATTACGCATGAAGCGCCATTAATTTAACATTTAAATTTTTTTTGAAAAGATATTTAAATATATATAAAATTACATCGCAGAAATAATTTAAGCTTCAACGTTTTAAGCGACTAGCAACTTAACATTCGAGCGAACGTTATTCTTAACAGAAATATCATTCAAGTATATCTTGACAGTTGAAAGTATTGTTTTAATTCACCAGTATAATACGATTACACTGTTTTATTTCAAAAAATTAAAATTACAATTAAGCACTTATTAGGTAATTAAATATAATGTCGTTTCGGTTCATCTGTATTTTGAATCTTTGGGAATATAAGTTAGAGCAAATTATACTCTGCTTTTAATGAAGAGGAATTTGAACCGTATGTATTTTCATCACCTGTATTCTCTCACTAAATGACAAAATCACCACACTATTTTTATAAAAATAAAAAATTCAGCAAATCATTTGACACCACCTGATTATAACCTTTTTCTGGCAATTGATGCTTTTTATTGGGTAATATTTTTTCACGGATCGGATTAAATGGTAAACTTATCTCAATTGGTTACGGCTGGTAAGAACGGTGAGAGAAAAAAGTTGTGATATGTTTGACACATCGCGAGTTTCCTCCTAACCGGTATTTCGTTTCAGTCTGACACATTCCAATGATGATGCAAACACATAAGAGTTTACTGAACGGATTAAAAAGGCGGTGATTGTATTATTCCATCTTGAAATACCTCTAAATTTTGGTGAAACAGATGGCGAATTTATGTCTTACTATATACACAATAAAACACATAAACGGTATCTTGAAAATCTTCTTACTGCATATTATACACAAGAATAGCAAGAAATTATAGAAGAAACATTGAGGTGAAATTATGGAATGACTTTTTGAATGTTATATCTCATTTCTCAAATCAGATTTCCATGAAATAACGGTTGAATGTTCTCGAGGCTTCGAAAACTAATGCTTTATATTTGTAGAAATAGACGCGTGTGTCTGCCCATATGTTCGCGTCATTTTAGCTGTCGCATCAACTGTGGGTGTCATTAGCACCTCTGCATGCACCTATTGATTATGCCTTGCATTAGATTGCGCTCTACTTTTTATCACAATTCGATATAAATTAGAGCGAACAAGGAGCGGCTAATAATATAATATAAATAAGATTTGTGCGTTGATTACGTAATCGCAGTAATTTTTCAAGTGTTTTCGAATTACAGTTCAATTACGAAATTAATTAAAGGAATGCCTATTCGGTAGTCTTACGTCCTTACTATTAGTTTTTACGTCTCTTAACTCGGTATAAAAAGAGTTTGAATGACGTAAATATTTCAGGATAATCTCGATAGTTGTAAAATTGGCCTTGAATTACATATTAACTGCGCCGATACTTATCTACACAAAAAATTTAATAAGTTATGTGACTGGTATTCAGTATTAAACTTTAAACTGAAAGTTATAACTACAAAGAAGTATTAATTGTAAATCGGAGCAAGTAATTGTCAATTTTTTAATCTTCTCTCTTAATAAATATTTATGTACCTACATTGGCAATGCCTAAGCTACGCGGCGGGCCATTTGACTATATCATTTAACTAACCTTTAAATTTCTTAATATTTTCTGGACTTATACACCGAAAGTCTTATAAATTGACTGAAACATTGAGCTAATCAGCAAGCGACAAACTCTTTATCATCTTAATATAAATATCTGAGCCTGACCCTTTCGATAATCGCTAATGTGTATAACGTAATTGAATGTCTATCTTAGTAAAAAAGCTTTGATATAACTACTAATTATCAAAATTCAGAATTTAATTATTAAGCGATTCAATTGCGCTTATCGAAAGGCATTGTGTCCAAGGTATCTTAGGGCATTTCAGCATTACTTTTATAAATAGCCGCTGCGTTATAATAGCTAAACGGGAAAAACTATTGAAGTAAATTTGCTTATTTTGTAAACAAGATTAGGTACTCCATATGTGTTAATTATTTAAACACTGAAAGTGTTGAATATCAAACCACTTCAGTGCCATAAACACCTTGCTCTACGACCTAGACTTCGCTCAACATGCTTTCTCGCGCTATACACAAAAATGAAAAAAGAACTTTAATGAGATATCATTAACACCAAAATCATGCCATAATTTCTCAACAATGTCGCCAACAGCAAAAGCTGGAGCCAGTCCGTCCTTGTGTGACCAGATCCTTAAAATACTTCAGTAGGAGTCAGTCCTAATCATATCGATTCCGTCGCTTTTTGAAGTAGGAATCTAAATAATTCCCTCATTCCTACTACCTTCAGTGCTGTCGTTGTCCTCAATTGTTCTCTTGCCGAAATCCCTGGCGACCCCAACTGAGGGACTCTTAAATGTGGGCGTACCTCGTTGCGAGGGTTCTGCTGATTGTTGTTCTACGTCGCCTTTGGAAATTGTACGTTATTTCATTAGTGCAAATTCATCATTAATTTTCTCGGAAATTAACTAGTAAATTGAAGAAAGAAAAAACATTTATTCCAAATACCAATAAAATAAAAAAGACAATGAAAGGTGATACTGAATTGAGTTGCAAACTGATCTCTTGTGCCAGTAGCTTATTGTGTGTAGGTGAATCAATGTAAAAAATATAACATAAACCAACATTAACAAGTATAAAAAGTGATATAATATAAAAAGCGCGAAGTACAACTATAGTAAATGCTTTTAGAAAGATCTTGTAGGTATAAGTGATTGTAACGATCTCCTGTTTAGATAAAATAATGATAGTTTGTAGTTAAGAATACTTTTGTTTCGTTTAATTAATCGTCAAAGCTTCAGAATGAGCTTGAAAAACTGTCTCATCTATTTAATATGAAAGCAACAACAACAACAACAGAAATACATATATAAAAGAGTAGTTAAAATGATGGTTTATGGTGAATTATAAAAATAGTTCATTATTTAACTGTTCCCTATGTATTTCTCTTTTTGAAATGTTTGATGTACAATAAAGATTTTTTATAAGATAAAGATTATTAGAGATATTCTATTGTATTCTTTCATGATTTCAGTAAAAAAAAAATATTATTTGAGTTAAAAATAAAGATGGGTAACCAAAGAAACTAAATTTAAGTGTATATTAAATTATTCAGCTCTGCTATTGCCTGTATAAGATAACACAACAATAACCAAAAGTTACAAAAATAAAAAAGTATAAGTTTTTAGGAAAAAACTTCTTTGAGAATTGAAAATAGTATAATAGTAGCTTGGTTAGTAATCGAAAAAAAACGTTAAATAGGTGACTCGATTGAACTCGATTCGCTAGACTCTTTATATCCCCTTTACAAAGAAATCTCACCCACTCCATCAGGTATCGTGTTGAATTCAATGTTTTCCACGTATTTCTACTTCAATATATCATTCTTAGTTTCTGGAATACAATTTAATATGTTTTAAAAGCGTTAGTTACTAAAAACTGATCAAAGGTTTTAATGACTATACATTTTTATAAAGTATTATGTTTGTTACGGATGACGTATGTATTTATTATTTTTAACTAAATACGTAAATAAATTATTTTATACAGCCATCATTATAAAATTACGTAAGCTTAACTAAAGTAACCTATCAAAAAGCTTCACAAGCGGATTAAAAATAATAAAGACACTGAAAAGTTCAATTTAAAGAACTTGCGAATTTGCACCAACTTCAAAAAATTTAAAACACAAAATTTCCACAAGGAAATAAGTTTTGGTCACTTAAAACTAAAAAGTCAGAGAAGACGTATTTAAAATTTTAAACAAGGTATATGAAATCCTTAAAAAGTTATAAAATTATAATATCAGTTACTTTTAAAAAAATATTTATTTACGTTCAAATAAACGCTTCAAGTGAAACTTACATAAAAGCATTTGAGTTAAAAAGTACTGCTTATTAGTAACGAGATTTTTTATTGAAGTATATTCAGTTTTAGCAATATTTGACTGACTTTTTATCAAACAGATATATATTTATTATCGGCATCTATAATAAAGAATGTAATGTAATTTTATTATATAATATGAGAACAAAGAAACCTTTTACTTATCCATCAGCCATGCGTTGGCGGTTACTGAGTTTTTGTTTTTAGCTATCTCGGTAATATCTTTAAAAAATAACCTATAAAAAACAAGAGCCCCACTCAACTCAATAGCACTGTATGTACACGCATATTTTTTTTAAATTGGAACCTTTTATAAAACTTACAATTTGTCGATTAGAGTTTAGTCTATTTATCTAAAGGTTTATGCTCAATACGTGGACACTGTGATACTTCCCGCCAAAATTTGTTAACTTGTAATTACAATTATGTGTTCAGCATACTTATAGTTTTTACTATTAAAATATTACTTATGAAACAAAAAATTTTAGAAATTTAACATATTTCTATATTGTAAAGTTTATAAAAAAGAAAATAGCAGAAAATTTTCTGATGCTTCTTTCCGAAATTTTTATCTTTTCAAAGCAAATAAGTACTTACGTTCAGCCCTGGTTGTCGGCCGGTCACGTTTACCGAAACCTCTGGCGGTCATCATCTCGACGTTCTTGAAGCCGCGGGTCGGGCGCTGCTGCTTGGCCCTAGCCACCCGCACCTGAGGCCCCGCCTCCGCCAAGCACAGGCACACCGCCGCCACAACAGCCAGATGCATCGTGATGTTCATTGCTGTAACAAGAAAATCAGGACGGTTTGAAAAAAACTTACAGTTTGAGAAAAGGCCGTTTCGAGAAATAGACATATTGGAAAGGCGAATTTTGATACTATATAGCTAGTGTTTTCCATTTGAAATTAGATCACCTGATAAGAAAAGTCCTTAATATTTACCGAATAAGCAGCCTAAATAACATGACTTAAAGTATCATATTCATCGAGGAAGCGTTATGTTGTCAAGACAAGATTGCTTTTAGATTTTGATAAGCTGTGTAATAAGGGTGCTCTTGGGTGGTATTTCTCCGAACCTTATTGGTCTAAACATTTAATGTATAATTATTTTAGTGTTAAATTTAAATTTGACCAGTTAGAACCACTTATATTAAATGATCTGTCTATGGCATGTCTACTCGTTATGTGTAATAAACCTATGCCAATAATTTCAGGCCATTTTTCTTTCGTACGCGTACGTACTTTTCGGGTGGTCTCCGCAAAATGTCTGTTGCGCCTGTTTTGCGTAAAAAAATGGTTGCATTGAGCATTGTTGAGCATCGCTGGTTTACAATAGTAAACCCTAATATGGTAAATTTAAGTCTATTTCATTCGATTGCGATTATATTTTTTTTTTTAGAAGTAGTTAATAAATTTCAAAGTACTCAAGAAGTTACAGAAAACGATTGCTATAAAATCGGCTCCAAGCAGTCTTGTCTGCCCTACCCTTAGAGTGTAAATCAAATCCGCGTATGATTTACAGTAGGGGTAGAGCAGGAAAGTCATAATGAAAATTTCAAATATTCATTCTTAATTCTAGACTAATTATCCTCTTTCATGCAATACTCACTCGTAAAATGTAAGAGATAATGAGATAGGAGATAATAATGAATATTTTAAATTTTCATCAGTTAATTATTGAGAACGCCTTCGTACGTTCTTCGCGATTATCTTCGTAACGTTGAAAATAAATAAAATGACTTAATTTCTAAAGGCGTATAATTTTGAGTTATTGCTCAACAAAATGTATTATCATATTCATGTAGTTAAGTGTTGCAACAGATAACCTTAAAATTAAGTTGCCTCATAAGAGTATCCTGTACCTTATACTAAATACCGATCTATAGTTTTCTCACGCCCCATCTCTAAGTAAAAATAGAAAATTAAAAAGAAATACTTTAGGAATAATTCTCAATCTATCTCTTCACCTATATAACGTACGGTGAAATTAATCCCATATTTAATTTTAAGTACTCCATCTGTGTGTTAAACAAAATATTTTCCAATGTGTAAATTAATTTATATTAATAAGTAAAAGGGAGACATTACAAAATGGACGAACAGCATGATTTCAGTTCAACATTTCACCCGTATTCCCCTTCCCTTGTACTTCAGTTCTAGTAGGTCCAGGGTTTAAATTCCAAGTCATACAATTTTTCTGGTCGGTTTGGTTGGTAGTTAGCTTGTAACTTAATAAATATGCGCTAGTAATTAAATCTTTTTTCGGAAGTAGCCTATTCTTAGCGGTAATTATAACGATATTATGCTCATGCTTATAACGTTACTTAATTTCATACCCAAACAATATATTCACTAAAAGATTAGTAGTGCAGCTAAGCTTAATCTTATAGACGTTACCAGTTACACGTCCACATTAATACTCACGTCAGTGCAGATATAAATTTCTCTTGACCAGATTAAATTCGAACTTCAAAGTGAATATGAGAGAGAAATGTACATAGTTTCCTAAAAACCTGCTAATGGTCCCTAATGGTTTGCCACAGACTAATTTAAAAATGTTGTGTTGGTAATATGTTACTGACAATGAATGTAATCCGTCTTTCCATATACTTCCAAGGAAATATTATACCTACATTATTATGTGGCGAGTTATGCATCTTAAACGACCGGGGTAGATCTTTAGCAGAGTTAGGTGTTTCCTTTGGAACCGCAGTTCGACTGTACACTATCGGAACTTGTATAAGAACTGAAGTGTCTTGGTTACCTCTTAATAGATAGAAACTTTGCTATACGTATTGTGATATATCTATGTTGTTCATGACTCTGTGCTAACAAAAACCGTTTCTCGGTTTCTAGACACCAATTTCTCTGTGAAGCGCTATGACGTAGCCTCAACACAAACGAATATATTCTTGTTTATCACACAGACTATCACAAACGCTCATAATTATACTTACTTTGGGCTAGATAATAGCTATGAGTGTTAGAATATTATTATTGTTAGTGAACATCCTCTCTAGAACATTGCCGATTACTGTATGGCTTCTTGAACAGCCGTTTTTTTATAGTAAAATTCCAAATATAGAGGTAAGATAGAAAAAAAAGTACTACTATACAAGGAAACTAAATATTGTGTAAAAAGTGAGTAATTTACAGAATGAACAAATTTACATGTTACGATTACTTATACAAACTTTCTACTAAAGTAGCTCACATAATAAGTACGTAATTTTATAAGTAGTGCACTATTTTACGAGACTTCTAGTGATAAAGTAACGCCTTCAACTAACAAGGCGACTTGTGTTTTATGAAGCATGTTCATGTTTTATGAGCGAAAGGTAAGAAGACGAAACGGTATTCGTAATTTCTAAAGGCTTTCTTCTCGATGTTAATGTTTCATTAATATTTCACTTGCTATACATTTAGTAATTTAACTGTATTAAAACTCTGACTGTTTGTAAAGAAATTAAGGGTTAAAATGTCATATTTAAAAGAATCATGTTTGTATCTAGGATAAGTCCGAACAAATGTTGGTATTCTAAATTTGAATTTTGTTGTATATTGTACTTAATTAAATTGTCCTTGATCGAATCAGGAATGATGAGATCCGCTAGAGAATTGCAAGCTAGAAGTGATAGTACGCAAGGCACATTGCAAGGGGATTGACGGCCGTTGGGATGGAAAGATCCTACAGTGGCGGCCGTGTACAGGGAAACGCATTGTTGGTAGGCTTTCTGGAAGAAAACCGCTGGGATGCGGCATCTTGGAGGCCTATGTCAGCATGTGGACTTCTCTTGGCTGATATAATGATAATGAATGAGATTCGATATTAAAATCTGTATTTTGATGGATACCTCATACTGATAGAACGGTGCATTTCACATAAATTAAAATTTGTAAATACTTCAGAATCAGGCCAATTTGGAAGAAGATTAAATAGATATTTTCCGACTGTTATTCACCTTTTAACAAGTTCAGGCTTCCTGTTGGGTTCCTTGCCCTTTATTCTGATTTTATACCTTTATTTAATAATAATTAATATGATATGAAACTTTACACCCCAATGCCATTTGTATAAAAAATAACTAAGGTATTTAACAAGACAAATTTCATGTTGCGAGCAACACTGCCCCAATATTTGTTGACAGAGCGTAAAGAAAATAGAAAATAAATAAAATCTATTTAAGTGAATGCGATGCGAAACTGTAATGCGATTTCCTTTTATAGCATAAGATTATCAAAGGATTAGGGCTTCGCGATGGACGCCTTGCTATTTTGCTGCTAACGTGAACGTTTATCTTTATGTAATAATAGTTGCAAAATTGCATTTAGCTCCACAGATTATAAATAATTACCTTGACGCTCACATGGAAGATAAGATTGGTACAATAATAATACTCAAAACTTGTCTGTTTGCCTGATGGTAATCAGTTTGTAGAACTCAAGACTCATCGATAAAGTATGTTCATGTTATCTGTTAAAAAAATACAATATTTTTTTACAGTTTATACGGATCTGTTGCAGTAAGTCAAATATTAAAAAAAATATCATGGACTCTCTGTTAACTATCTAAAGACATCTATCGGGAAGAATTCTCGCGATTATGACCTACGTTTCAAAAATTAAGTTTGTTTCGCAGTATCCATATCGATAACTACGATTTTCTTGAAACATGTTTAAAAGAATTTTGAAACCTGCGTTAACCGCAATTAGCAATATTAAAAGGTGTGCTAATTGGTTGCTTTAGTATACATTTTCATAAGCAAACCAAAAATAAACCTTTATTAACCTAAAAGCCATCAATGTATTACTTATATATCCAATTATGTGTATAATCGAATAAACTTTCATACAATTTTTAAATCGCATTGTCATCATGCTATTTTTGGGTTGTTCGTGGTTGGGCCTCTTAAGCTGCTATTTTAGTAAAGGAATTTGCAGATCTGTATCTAAATCAAATATCAAATTCATCGATATAGTTAAACTACTTATACTTACATCATATATGTTTTTCTTTCATATATTCTTTTTCTTTTCTTTCTATTCTCTTTTCAATGATATACAAAGAAACATCACTTTCTCATTTTTGGTGATATAATACGATATCACCAAAATGAGGTAGTGATGATGATATTCTGATAACGTCGAATGTGCTATAAACTATACTGTGTTAATTTGACTTACCGCCATATGAATTTAAACTCAATCAATTCTTAATTAGATAGGCTTGATTCTATCTTCGTTTAGAAATACCTTACCTAGTAGAATAGACCTTATCTCCTTATTACCTACATGCAGTTAATGTCACTACTGCCACTCAATATCCCTGTCATAGTCGCAGTGAACAGAAATTGAAATTAGCTTTGAAGTTGTCGCCATCTCGTTATTAATTTAACAATGAATCAATGACTAATGTGATTGGTAAGCTAATAGTTCAATATACAGCATGCCCCAATTTTGTGCCAAAAAGATTTTTGTAACTATTTAACATGGACATAATATACAACCTCTATTCGGATGTTGATTATGTAAAATATTGAAATTCGTATGTAAATGTATATTCAACGACTTTATTTTTCTTTTTAAAACGGTCTTCCTTTTCATTCTTGCTATGGAAGATGTAACACGCTTACACAGAAGGTTTCTATTTAATACTAATTTAAAGGAACTGAGATGATTATGCAGTACAGATAGTACAACATAGTAAATACTATTTAAGTGGTAGCAAAAAGGAAAATGTCAATCTAACGTAGATCTGCTTCCATGGTAAAAAATTAATTCTACTGATTGTACTCCCGAATCATATGTCATCAATTAAAAGAGACTATATTACTTACAGCTGCATTACTGCAAAGTTCATATGTTTTGTCGGCAGGTACTTACATTACGAGTTGCAAGTAATTTTTTATAGCAGTACAGTTAACACATGTATATCCAATATCAATTTTGTAATCGCTGAATGCAATTTATTTCAATTGACTTCTCGAAAACCAATTAATACATCGTTTGTCTCCAGAATTTAGACGAATCGGCAATATTAAGTGTTTCTTGATATTATATTTTTAAATTGCCTCAGATGAGCCATCAAAAGAATACCTAAAAAAGAGTAACTCCTTAGACACAATGCCCAGCGTTAAAAAAAATGCCATCGGTATCTATAAGCGAATAGTCTATTATAGATTTATACGTTTACAATAGAAATAGAATGTGCTATCGGACAAACAGAGCCCCGTCAATATTTGTCAGAACTATTTCGGATAAACGGATTTCGTTAAACGATCTTTCAAACTATTTGAACTAGTTTAAAGTATTTAGATTAAATAACTTTCATTTAGATGGAACTATAATTATCACAACTATCATATTGATAGTTATTAAATCTAAATCCTTTAGATTATTTAGTTCGTTATTGGTAGTAAAGTAGTAAGTACAATAGTTTTGTTTAGTCTTATTAAATTAAAACTTAAATGACTCATTATTTATAAACTATTATATTGAAGGTCATTTAATCTAAAGCCTTTAGATTTAATGTGTTCTAGTCCAAGTAAATTGGTAAATAATTATCAATGGTTGTGTCTATTGGACTTAAATTGGGGCGCCAATCTATTATACATAAATCCGTAAAGTGACCGCATAGCGTACCTTTGCGTATCTATTGCTCTACTTTTAAATCGACTTCGAATATATAGATAACAAAAAAATGGTTTTCAATTTATGAGCATTTATGTTAACTTAAACGATTTAATTATCACGATACTTTGTTTCAAAAACAGACAGGAACAATACTGCCGAATACCAAAATAGTGACAAAAATATGTTATATTTCGAAGTTTCATCAAAATATTTAATAATAATTGAATTCAAGGAGTTATCCCATTTAAAATTATTTTTGGAGTTGGTACTGGAAACGACTTACTAAGTCGTTTCTAGATCTTATCTTATCTTGATCTAGGGCCAGGACCATTACTCCCGGAGCACGTCGACCCAATGGGATCTTTTGTGCTTCCCTAATCCTACTGACCGCTGTCCTGGAATACCTCCAAGATGTACTTACTAAGTACACCCGGAGACAGCAGCCTTATATCTGCAGGACTGGGATAGCCCAGTCCAAAGAGACCCATTCTTTTCCTAGCAAGAGCATCACAATTACATAGGATGTGTTCCATTTGTACGGTGTGCTCCCCACAGGCCCTACATAGAAGCGATTCAACAAGTTTCATCTTGAACAACATGCTATTGGTGCCGAAGTGGCCAGTAATAGCACCACTTAAGACTCGTAGTCTGTTACGTTGTAAGTTCCATATCCCCAAGTCGTTTCTAGATAATAATGATAGAAAATGAAGCATCGACTTGAAAATAAGTTTAAGACCTTACGCAACTAAATGATAATGAGCTAAATTGCAAATTCATCGCTGCCTTTCTATGCCACAATTGTAAAATTAATATGCCCTGATTCTTGTTTTGTAACTATATATCTTAACTAATTAATTATCCATTAGAATTTTTCAGGCTTTCAGGCAACCCTCAGGCTTAGCATGAGCAACTCGAAAATGTTTTATCTGCATAGTTTATAACGTCAAAGTATATTATGCAAGCATTTAGTACATTCGATGGCAAATAATCATCACTTTTATCAGGATATAACTGTTTCGTCGACATTTTGGAGACAAGCGATGTCTACCTTTGTATTAACTCGAAACAATAAACTGCTTAACAACCCAAAACTGGTCAAGCAGTGGTACTTTAACTAGATGATCCGGGAAGTGGGTCAACCATCAAGTTGTCAATATATTATTGTTCTGAAAATGAACTTTCGGAGTTTAGCCCGACGAAATTCCATTTCGACAAAGCTAGATTCCACGTACTGGTTGTTCATTTAACGCAATTGAATATTTCAAGGCACGCTTTTGTATAAATTTATGCTAGTGCCTATAGTAAAATATTTTGTCCCCGCGGCCTCACGGTTCATGCCCTTTTTAAGGTGAGGCTAATATTTGTCACACTTAATTATAGTCCTTATACCTATTTCCATGGGGATTGGATAAATGAATATATATATAATGGTAGCTTAGATGACTAGACTGTGGGGCGTCACAAAACCGTTAATACTTTACTAAATTAAAAATTATAATACCCATTTCGTTTTAAATCGTTTTGTAGAATGTAATATCTATTTATAGAAGCAGTATTATAATAAAAATGTATGCCGATAAGTTGAAGCTATGGCAAGTTTACGAGGCTTTTCTTCTTCTAGCTAAAGTTAAGTTGTAACTTAGTATTGTAGAATACTAGTGACTACAGTTTTATTATTTTGACGATAACATATTGCCTTAATAATAGCCGAAACGATATCTTGAAAGGATAAGCCACGACCAGTATGACGGAGTTATAGTTTAAAGATTTTAATTTTTTTTTCAAGAATCATTTATTGACAAAATATCTATGGCCATTGGGCATTACATGAATATATTAATCTTTTCAATTTAGATATTTTACAATAATGTAAATAATATTTCAAAAAGTTAGTTGAGTTAAGAATCACAATGAAAAAAAAAAATTCAAATTTGGTATTCAACTAATTACAAATATTTTTTGGAGTTTGTGATAAGTTGTTTCAGAACAATATAAAGTTAAGACAGTGACTCCAAAAATGTTGTTTTAAATAAATAATTACTTAATATATTTATTTTTGCCTTTTTAGTGTTTTGTAGTTGGTTTTTAGTTTTTATTCTAATTTGATTTTTCACAATTTAAAAGGTAATTTATTTTGATTTTAACCGACTTCTACCACCAAAATGTTCCATTGAATGTATTTTATATTATTTATATTTATAAAATTTGAGGGGGGCCATTGATTTTATTAAAAGATCTTAACTTGATGACAATAAAATCTCAACTGCATATTTTTTCAATTATAAAAAGAATTTTGGAAAATCAGGCCAAAATTAACAGAAAAAAGAATTTACAAACAACAATGCAGTGGAGCATAGAACCTTCTTCATTTAAAAGTAAAAGTAAAACGTACTTTTAAATAGCCAATAGCCTAAACTTTAAACTCTCGTAAAATGTCAAATATTAACTTGTTCTCGCTGCTTCATTGACACTAAGTATATATGAGCCAATCGATCCAATCCTTACTGGTCATTTCGCAAATTCCTCGTTTAAATCTTTCGCACTTGAGGGATCAGAGAATCCAATAAGATTTGCTCGGACATTTAGTAATAACCACACTTTATGGCGCCCAAAACCTCCGGAATCATTTTATTAAAGCTCTACAAGTTCGTGAGTGATTCCTTTTGAAAACTGATTTACAGTTTTCAAGGCTTCAATAAATTATGAAGATTAATTTGTGATGTGGTGGTGCTGTGAAAGGCTACTGTCCTGATATAACAATTAATAATATGGCTGAATAATAGTTACCTTTGCATGAATGATTAAATAAAAAATGTACTATGTTGTAATTGAAGTCATTGCCAATAAAAATTTGGAATATGAGACCTCCGGTTAAGGGACAGAGGTGCTGACCACTGGACCAGACAGCCGAGCTGCGAAAAATTTATATAGACATTTCTGATAATTAAACGAATTGTTTTGGTTTGATCAGGTAAATAATCTTCTTATTTTATTCTTCTTTTTCTTTCTTATACATAAATTAATAGCTTTCAATAGACTCGCTTAAACACAAAATGTGTTTACCGGATTTAAATAAATTTCATTACATTTTGGGTTGGTTCAAAAATAATAATAACAGGAACATCCTAAACATAAGCACAACATTATAATAATTTGAATTGGTAATTTAGTATGAAAAATCGTCAAACTGAAGTGCTATTCAAAATTGTCATTTCATTCGGAGTGTATATGTGTTCGCAGTTTTAAGGTGATACAAATTTCACCCGGTCAACTGGATGAAAAATTAAAATTAATATCGAAGCTATACAGACGTCATTACAAGCTTCAATATTTTGAAAACTCGTCGTGAGTTTAAGGGTATAAAACAAATTTAAAAAAACACATTTCTTATAACTTAGTTTGTAAAATATCGAAATATAGAAAATAGATAATTTACATATAAATAAAAAACAGAACCTTAATGTAAGATCCAATTTAATACCGCATTCCAATAATGACAATTGAATTGAGCGATATATCCCAATGATTACCATTGGCCTAAACTTAATACTTAGATTAAAGGGAATTTACAAAATCCAAGCTTTGAATATCAACCACAAATAAACAATCGGTTTCCTTTGAATAATTAGTCTATAAGCAAAGTATAGTTTCTTAAAGTATTCAGATTTATTCGATGAAGACAGTGCAATACGAAGTAAAAGGTAAATAAATATTTTTTATTCGGAATCAATTTCTTGAATTGTTTCTGTCTCTTTGAATAATTATCGTAATAATTATACTTAGATTGAGTTGAGGTCGCTGCTATAATACGAGTTGGTTTAAATAAAATGTAGATAATTGCGCTTACTAATAATCAACTCTTGTTCATTATTACCACCAAATATGCATATATTTATAAGCTAGTTTTTTTAGATGCGTTACAGGCCTGGGTGCAAGTAGTTTATAAGCTAGCAAAACTTAAACATAGTTACGTTACGGTTGTATATATGATTAATATCTGTCTAAAAAGAAAACATAATTTATTGCAATATTTTAGAATCCTTTTTTCCTTTTACTATTTCCCTTTAGTTTATATGTATAGACGATTTTAATTCAAAAAGTTATTTTTATTTAAATCCCTATATAAAATAATAAATACTTAAAATTCACAAACAAATATAATTGACTAAACTAAATTATCTTTAGCAATAAAGCCCTTTTAACAAGAGAATCAAATATCTAGTCATATTATGAAGGCCCCGACTTGATTTCAATGTAATTTAAAATTCTTCTATGAAATAATTTATGACTTTCATCTCATCGAATAATTAAAGGAGTAATAATTACAATTTTACGATAAGAACAAACGTTAACGTCAATTTTATCCGTTAGACCGTTGACTAGTAAATCGCCGTTGTAATTAAGTAAATATCAAAAGCATTGCCTATTATTATTTTCCAATGAAGGCTTTCATTCTTCCAATTATATCTCAGAAAATAATGATTATGTATGATACGTAATTATGATAACAATCTGGTCGGGTTGTTAGTACTCTGTGTACCCTTGATTCAAGTCCAATATTCAGTCCTCTTTAGAAATTAAATCATTTACCGTTTATCCTCTTTGTAACTCTAAAATTGGATTAAATTTTTTTGTCAGTAAAAAATTTCATGTTCTTATGAAGCCTTTTGGATCTGAGAATGTTGTTATTTAATATAATTTTCAGTCTTTTCTTTAACTTGTAGAGGAAGTCCACTTTTTATCATTATCATATCGTTTTATCATTATCATTGATATATGAAAAGTCATCGAATAAAAAGTCAACATTACACTGCTATATCAGACGAAAGATATAAAAAAAACTCATGGTCGTATGGAACAAGATCCCTTTGCCTTCTTTTTTATAAAAAGAACACAATATAACTCTGAAATAAATAGCACCACATATGTAGTAACAATACTTCTGTTAGCACTTGGATTTGTTGATTTAAATGTCCCGTAATCAAAAGGATCAAATGAGGATTAGATGAGCTTAAAATAATGATATTAGGAACGAGCTAACTAACACTCGCCTTCTAAATCTTTTTTTTTAGATTTTACTATAGCTACCTACTATCGGCTTCTGTATTTTACGTAATAAGAAAATGCCCACTGGCCACATCTTCAAATGGTTTAACCAAATTATGAGTTTTCAGCGTTTAAGAATATTAAAAGCTTATGTATCAAATCTTCCGGTTTTGATGAAAACATCACACCTCAGTGACGGAGTTTAAAATAAAAGGGCAGATAGAATGGTTACGTGAAACAGGATTGAAAGAGCGCAAGATCAATAAACGGGGAAAATGATATCATTTTCCCCGTTTTTTGATCTTTGGCCATATGGCCAATTGTGGATTACGATATCATTAAACGTGGAAGTTTAAAGCTATTTAAATATGAACTACGAAAGTTAAAGTTCTAATTAAGTCATCAAATGTAGTGGTAAAACATATGTGATTGATTGTAAGACTTGCCCTCGATACATAAATATTTTATTGATACAATTTAGTAATGCTTCGATAAGGCTTTTCGGCATTCCGATAGCTATTCTTCAATGCCGATATTGATACGGCCAGTGAATCAAATTTGAGATATAACACGAGTTGGGTACCA
The DNA here is from genome assembly GCA_943193645.1 of Acentria ephemerella. NCBI lineage: Eukaryota > Metazoa > Arthropoda > Insecta > Lepidoptera > Crambidae > Acentria > Acentria ephemerella. The sequence goes on from OW971887.1 coordinate 3,583,103, forward strand.
TTTTGTTTTTTTCTTCATGAATTAAATACTACTACGAACGCAGGCGAGACTACATAGGTACTGTATAACTATATACCCTGATAAATAATATACTAATATATATTAATAATAATATACCCTGAGCATAGACCATACCTCGTTTAAAACGAAATAGACCCAACAAGACACAAAAGTGAAACGACATATCAGCAAAGCCAAAGTATCGACGATATATCTAAACACCGAAATCTTGGATGCATCTATTCCATTAATAGTTCACATTGAAATAACGGTTACTGAGACTGGATAATTTTATTATATCTAGTTTAATTATGACCAACCACCTGTTAACTAATCAAAAGGATTAGTAGCGCGTCATCGCTCTGATTAAAGGATGTACTTCATTAATAACCTTTTGAAGTAAACGCTACGTCGGCACAGGTTAATTGAATGCTCTACCGACGCTCTGACAATAAAAGGCGCGAGCCTGCAAATATTTGTGGACCTTGGAATATGAAATTCTAGGAAGAAGCTAACAAAATTGCTTGTAAAACCTTCTTGTCATTAGCGATACTCGTCTAGTTACGAGAAAATCATTATGGTTTGAATTAGTAGTTCGGTGGTGTAATAACTAAACGCTTTATATTTTTTTAGATATAGCTTTTTAAGTCGTGTAATATGTTTAGAATATAAATTAATTATAATCATAGCCATAGAGTTCAAAAAGAATGACGTCAGTAAAATTCGGCATTCGTATCAGGGTTGCCTGTAAGAGTTTTAGGCTTAAGGCCGCATACTTATTTCAATGTCTTCTAATAAGTCTTCAATCCACCATCCAGGATTTGGAACGTAGTATCCTTCTTTAGTCAATCAAAATAGGTATTCCACAAAAACGACTTAATAACATGTATGATTTTTATAAAAAAAAAACCTAGAATCAGTTTTAAAAGTAAACCTCTAAAAAGGAATTGAAAAGATTCGAACACGGTGTCATCGTCATCATCTACATCCTATATACATCCCACCGCTGTGCACAGGCCTACCTACACAGGAGAAACAAGGAGTTTGGACCATAACACTACTGGTTGCCGTAATTACCGGGACCATCGGCTAAACGTACCTTCCGCAGCCCGGGGGAGCTCGTTATAGCAAATTTAATTGACCCATCCAGGGACCAACAATGGCAACAGCGTTTGTTCTCGTTATGGAAACCAGAGAGTTCGAATCTCTAAGCCAAAAAGCTCCTAGAACACGATGTGAACAAGATTAATTTTCGAATACTGTCGTTATATTTTCACGTATTTTCATAGTATAATAAAAGTTACGACTTCATGAATCCTTTCCTATATAACTATTCTTAAAAATAAACACAAGAGTTCTCATAATCTTTGCCTATATGTATTTTTTTAAATATTTATACTGGGCTGCATCAAACGTTTGCATGAATTATCGTATTTGAGAATACATCTTACTATAACAAAGTCAGTTGCAGTGATATCTGAACTTTGAATTCGCTTTATTAGAGCCGCCGTACAGTATATTTCTCTAAATTGACTTATTCCAAAACCTTTTATCTATGATATGGCATCGCATACCTACTTATTATTCGCTACCTTCTCTGAAAAATAAAGAATGGGTTTAAAATCTCTATTTCACATCTGCTCTTATACTGCAGAGACGAAAATCCGACATTACCAAAATTTGTTGCATTGTTTCCAAGAAATGTTATGGATAAAATAAAATAAATATTTGAAAGTTGCAAAAATATTTATGAACTAGCACAATGTCGTGTTATTTCCACATTTCGATTTCTAAATTAAAATACAATTCAATTCAGTTCAAGGTAGTACAATCTAGTTTATAAGACGCCGGTCGTAGTGTTGACTACCTAAGAGACAAGTCCCTAAGCTAACACTCTACATTTTCTTTTCTTTATATTCTACAGATATATATACAGATCAATACATGTGTGTGAGTGTGTGTGTATTTCAGTGCTGCAATCTTCTGTAAAGAAGATATATTTTTAAGCCATTTTTTAAAACCTCAATATAAATTTAATTAGACTTCATAAGAAAGAGTAAATTGCAGTATTACTCTGAAAACTATTTATTCCTTAATAACTTTTAATGACTTTACACTTTAGTTTGCTGTCGATTTCATGTTAAAACATGCGGGTCTTTTTATGCATAAATGAATTAATCACACTTACGATTTTTTCATAGGAAAGCAAATATTACTAAGAGTTAAAAAGTGTAAGATTATTTTGTTTCATCGTAGATCGGTTGAGTTACTGATTCTGGGTAGCTCCAGAAAATTTTGTAACTCCTTACAAAGTGATCTGTATATGCAGATAGTTTTCATAGACATTTAATATTAGTTCTTGAATTATATACGTTATTGACTGTGAAGTAAGGAGCATAATTGATATACGCTTTTACTGGTGAATTATACTTTATTTCATCACACAGTAGTCATTAGGTATGGAATGACATATTTTTATTTATTTACTAAAAGAATACAAAGTGTTTATGGTAAATATATCTGCCAAACTGCATTACAGTTTGTCGGCAGTAGTTCTCATTATAGTATATTTTTAGTATACAGGCAGTTGTTTACATTAATAATTAAACTATACTTAATCGAACATATCTGTACTCAAACATGTTCGCCATAACAATGTGCCAAAGTAATAAGTAGTGATGCGAAATTGAATATGAATTGTAATATTCTACACAAGAATGTTCCTCTTATATTGAAATTCAGCTCTGCTCAATAGAATTGATATCAAAAATAATGACAATTGTTCGAGTCGGTATAAGGCACAAAATAAAAAACTGTAATATTATTGAAATAAACGATCGTAGCTCACGCGTGTAACGTGCTTCAGCTCTACGAAACATAGGCACTATTCGGCTTTGATGCCATCATGCATTCTATTAAATATTATATTATTGCGTTCACGGTGAATAAAAACATCCGTAATAATATATTACAGCTTTTATATTGTTTTGTTTGTGTGATTTGGCAGAAAAAAGACAATTACTTTGGAATTTTGAGAAATCTTGCGAATAATATTTTTCTCAGCAAATTTCTGACTGTCTCGTTTTGCTAAATTGTTGTTGCAATGATTTTTAAACCCCTATCTTCAAGCCGTCTATAATATTATGTCTTACATATTATAATATCTACTAAGTAATTTAACTTAAGCGCAGAACCCATTGAGGCGGAACCGCTTCTGTGGTGTATTTTTCATTTAAGTGGTAAAAAATTGTAACAGCAATATTTTGTGATATCACAAAAGTATTTAAACAAATATCTGGTAAACTATAAAAATCGTGAGTGCGGCTAATTACAGACAGCTTACATTAGAACTGCGAGCTTGGTGCAAGATCACAGTTTGAATATTTTTCTGCAGTTGGTAAGTCAAACTGAATCCCAAACGGAACCCTTGACGTGACATGTCCTCTTCAAACGAGCGAACGAGACGCTCACGTCTCGCGTCCCGCTTGGTTGCTTACTGCATTCGAAATACTTAGTTTGCTTTCACAGAGCGTACAGGTGGCTGTAGTACATTTTACGTAACTACGGCTTTCAAACTGAATAGGTTAACAATTCCAATGCATTTATATCATTCACACAATGCTGCTGGAAACTAATGCAGCCCGATGGCCCAAAGTATGTGAAACCACGGCGGTTGCAAATCCAGATGTCATGAAATTTGTAATTCTAGATTTCAGAAAAGTCTCACAGATTAAAATCTATAAAATCTAAGAATATTCCCAATTCCTAGGTTGCTCAATAGTTAAAGGAATCATCTGGATTATGAAAATAGAAAGTAAGCATCCCTCTCCAGGACATGTTTGTTTTATAAGTTTGATATGTTTTCATGTCAAAATATCTTTCAGACATCTAAATATTACGAAAACATAAAATGTTTTTTTTGTATAACTTAATTTTTGCTCTTCAGCACCTTAAAAGTGTAAAATTATTTTTAATGCAACTGGGTAAGTTCCTAAAAGCTTGAACTGCAGTCTTGTTCAAGAATTATAATGTAAAATGGTTTTTTTCTTCAATATTTTCTTCAAAACAAACATGGCGTTTTCATATTTTTGTCAAAAGAGAGGTTAAATAATTTATAATCATATTGATTATTACTAATCTTAAATCAAAATTGGTAATCTATCAGTGTCACATTATGCCAGCGTGTCAAACTTCGGACAAACATGGTTATTACTAACGTCCTGCTTATCAAATTATAATGAAACCTATTTACTAATTAGAGCTTTAAGTACTGAAAGCGAAAACTTTGAGAACGTCCTTCTTTGAGAAGCTTATAATATTTATTGAAAAGTAAGTATGTTTAAGAATTAATAATAATTAACGTTTGTTTTAGAAACAAGAATAATGAAGTTTCTTTTTTTCTATTTGAGATTTTTATATTCAAAATATTTCATTTAATATAAAATGATTTAATATGAAATTCCTGTTTAGGTTGTTTTAATGTTGAAGAATCTGAAATAAGCATAATTTTCGGTCCTCCTAACTCCATTGTCATTTGCGAGAGTGACCTGCATACCGAAGCAATTCAGCAAATCACCCCCAGTATGTCCCTTTCTGGCCAGGCTTCAAGCTGATAACGATTGCTCAGAGTTACTTTTATATCTCTATCCGACACGAAGAAGTATTTAATTCCATTCAGTAGTTTCAGAGATTATCCCCTATAACCTCACAAACTTTACCTCTTTATAATATTTTAGTATAGATAAAGAATGCATGCTCTTTACGATTTATTTATTTAACTATTTACCTTTACATGAATTATGTTGAGGTTGATTATATGATTGAGGCTGATATATATTTGTTCACTAAACTATAAGCTAACCAAACTAATGAAAAAGGCTAAGTGCTCAAACAATAATTTTTGTATAGAAGTTTAGTAAGCTGGTTTTGAGGTTGTACTAATTAAAACTCCTCAATGTATTGATATTAGTTCAACGCATGCCTAGATATTAAGGGCGTTTAAAACTCCTATGAAAGTTACCATACAACTTCTGTCCACGCTGATTTAAACAGCCATTTCAAACCGTGTATTTGAAGTTTAAGTTGTATTTTTATTACTTTTATTTATAGCTTGCGAAACAGGTGGCCTATTTTGAACTAGAGTAGAAGTTAAAGATAATCTGATAACAATGACATTAGCGACGACTTTATGAACGGAAAAATGCATTGATATGATGTTTTGTGTTGTTTTTGTTTGAACAACTTATGTCACGAAAGTTGCACACTATGAGTTGTTCGCATTGTTCTATACGTTTCAAACTAAGTGCCGCGACGGCATTTCCATTTAGCGGTTCGTCAAAAGTTAGTTACTGTTGCAAAGTTGAGAGGGAACGGGCGAGCGGCCACTCAATGAATGTTCAAGAAGCGTTCAAGTGACACTCAATTTTTTTATAAAAAAGCTCATTTGACAAGTGTTGTTTAAAAACCGTTTGCATCGACGCTAGAATCGGAAAATATTATTTTAGCGTTTGAGAAATAATACAACCACATTTTTCACTATTTCAAAACTGACAACTGCCAAATGACAGTCAAGCATCAGTCACTATGATGTGTGTCACTCCTGTCACCGTCAAAACGCGGTAAATAATCATAGAGTTTACTCTTTTTTTTTGTTATATATAAACTATATATATGTAGGATTTAGTAGCCACTCGACCGACTCGTTACATTGAAATAGAGAAATCTGAATACTAAAATGTATTTACAGATTTATATAGGATTAGGATTTACGGATTTATATGGATGACAGTTTGAAGACTGATCAGAATAGTTCGTAGGTAACTAATTTTATCGATTTTTGAAAACAATACAATAGTAAACATCCACTAAGTCTTATCTTCGAGAGACAGACCACTAAACTTTAGTGGTAGCGGTTATATTAAGTTTATTCATAATTAGAATGTGAAGACGCTTAATAAATTAGAATAAAATTACAAACAAAAAAAATATAAAGAAATTCAATTAATCTGTGAATACAGAGTGAGTTATTTCTATTTAACCCCGCCATTCTAATTTAGTAACGTTAAATGTTCTACTACGATACGATTAGCAATTTACTATTCTCGAGTTGCCGGACTTTGTAAGAAAGTTGACTTAAAAAGACGGTCTTAAGACGACAACGGTACGTTCACTTTGTACGTATTAAGTTTCTTTGACATCGTGCCATTTTAAATTAACACAATACTATAACATAATTTTGTGTTGAATATTATCCTTACTTACTTGTTTCAGGGTACCCTGTAGTGGTAAAAGCGAGCAAAGCGTAACTGCTCTAGTTTCGCCTTGCTCGGCATGGATCTACGCTGCGATTTGAAGCCTTGGGACTACCCCGATCTCAGTGATCATAATAGCCTCACGGAAACTCTTAATCAGAACAAGGAGTATTTTCACGCATGACCTTTTTTTATAGTACGCCTTTTTGCTTCCCAATGACTTACCTAAATATTCCATTAGAGGTCTATTTACAAAAACAGTATATTATTACATTAATAAAGATTATTAGCAAGAAAACTTAGAAATGCAATCAAAGTTATAAACAGACTTAGCTTAACAAACCGCGGAATCACATCGGTGACAGTCTCACTTCGAAATCACTTTGTTTACATAATGTTCAATTTATTCTCATTTAGCTGCCCAACTGCAAATGTAATAAATATCTAGCTATATACTGAAGCGCATTAATCATATTCAAAGTTAAAATTAAAATTTTCTTACAGATATAATCAGTGATAATCAAAATATTACTTTTTAAAATATTATGACTGTCTTTATGTCTCTGAGCGTTGTCTTGTATCGAATGTTTAAATATCATTAGAAGTAATTATATAAAGTTACGTACGGCTACCTCATTTCAATCGATTTAGAAAATGTAGTAAATTCGATTGCACGTTTTTATGTGCGTCAATTAATATTATTTAAAGTTTGTGTTATAGATAATACCTAATATAGAATTATAGACAGTAATATGAACCTCTTTTTGGGACTGACTAAAGCTGGTAACACACAGCGAGCGGAACGGGGCGTCATCAGTGGGACTTAGCATGGTATACAACGTGCGAGTACGCGACGTCAGCGTGGGCGCCTCATCTATAATGAGCTCTATGTAAATAATATTAAAAGTCCTCATATAACATACCGTTCCGTCGCCGCCCGCTCCTCACCGATACCGTGCTCAGTAGTACTGACGCTCGGTGGAACGTAAGCGATACCCACACCGACAAGGATGTTGGCGTGGCATTACTGTGTGCTTGCCCTAGGTATTTTTAATACAATACAAACTATGCACTGATCAGCGTCACGCTCAAGGCTCGCCTACGTTTGTGTACAGCATCCTTTATACTGTTGGTTACAAATTGCCTTTACAGCGTAACCGGGATTTATAGAGGTGAGAACCTTGAATGGTGTTCAAGCCTGGAATGATTCACCTGAGAAGAATTTCTAATCGCCAGGCATCACCTCCAGGAGAAAGAAGGTATCCCTCTGTCACTTAGTCGTGTGTCCCCAGGCAATCCGAGCCATGATAGAAATAATAAACATTAAAAATATAGTCGTACTAAATAAACTAGAAAGACAAAGTACTCTTTCATTTGTGATACAAATATTGAATTTTTGTTCTAATAATCACACCTCTCTTTTTTGGACGAGGGTTAAAAATAGCAATTCGGTTTGTTCAACACTCCAACGGCTCTAAATTGGAGTGGAACTTTCTTTAGGAGTCATCTTGAAGACTATATAAACAATACCCAATAAGGCTTTTTTGGGAAATAGGTATTTTATTCAATGCTTTAAACGTAGATTCATACCTATATAGAGTGCTATATGTTACAGTATCGAATCAAATAAATTTAGTTAATGACTGTAAAATTGTCTTTCTTTAGATGTGCAAGTAAAAATTAAAAAAACTCTTAATTTGACTGATAAGCAGAGAACAATTTTATGGAAGTTTAGGAGTTGTTTCATATAAACTATTATTAATAATAAGCTTACAACTCAAATCTTTATTTATATTTTTTATATTCTTCAATCTTGCCGTTTTAAGAGTACATTACGTACGTAGACTAAATGAATGTATTTTGTATTATTTAAAGTAACTAAGAAGTTGAAATATTATTTCTTATAACACTTTCCTATAAACAATATTTAAGAAAGAAAATTATTTAAAAAGTTTTTCAATTATTGAACAGCGATTAATACAGTTATAATAAGAAGGTAGCCTGTGCATTACAGAAAACAAATATTATTGTTTGTCAGCGCGGGCGGCTTGGTAGATCGAAAGGACAATAGTTCTAACACATACTAAATAAAAACAATCAACATTTTAATTTTTCGTGTATTAAAAATATGCTTCCAAATATATAATAGACTAAATAATACGATTTGACTTTTATTTTATATATATTGATACATTACTTAATATCAGAAGACAGCGGCAGGCAGAAAGGACTACAAAGATAAATAATAACACACAAACCCCTATCCTTATAAAAATTAGACAGGATTCGTTCGTTTGGAATTTCAGCCCAACCGTTTAATAAGCCCTTTTGGGAATACACTGCGAAAGGATCCAACGACTGTGTTAAAAACGAAGGTACACAAAAGCTTGCTTTAAAGGTTCCGATGTTATTTAAAACTTAATAATAAATGTCATTTGAAATTAAAATAAAATTAAAGCCAGTAAAGTTTATAAATAATACCTCCGAGCATTAAGTAAAACGGCAGGTATATATATCATGTTTCATTAACAACATTACTAATCAAATGAACAGATTCTATGTGATCTTAGTCACAAGCTCTACAGCCTCAAGGCTAGGTGAACTATATGGCGGCTATCTGCACCATAAAAGTATAAAATATAGTTTAACAAAATATATAAAGACTGCCAGAACATTTTCTCATCCATTTAATATACTGCAATATACTTTTTTATTTAATTCTAACTGGCTGGATTGACAGCTACGTTGGAGACCAGGCAGAGGCAGATTTTATATTGAACAGTGCAATGCTTTTCAGCATGAAGACAATAATACGACATAATAACAAAATAATATACAATAGTGTCTGCATAAGTTCATAGAAATGTTTGAAATTATCATAAAAATAACTTGTTTGATGATTGCAAAGCATATATATATATATATCGTTACACCTCCAACGTTTTAATATAAAAAAAACGTTTGGAAAGATAATATCTGTGAGTGGAGGAATATTATTATTGGATAAAAACTTATATTTTATGCTTAAAATTTCGATACTTTTCAGAAAATTAATGTCATTAAAATAATTAATAATTTAAATCATTAAAATGAATATTATCACTCAATCTAACAATTGTTTTCTTTACAAATAAGATGGAACAGTTACTTCTTATTAAAATATTTCTATTTTAAAAGGAACAGGGTGATAACGTACGAACATAAATTATTCAATTGAGTATTCTTACAACCTGTTGTTAATTCTGTAAAGTGATAAAGGTCTGGTAATTATTTCAAGCAAACATATGCTTTAGTCTCAAGTCACGAATCTGATCCTTAATTATTTGTGCTGATTTATTCTATAACTAATTCTACTGATGAGATATTATAATCTCTGTCTTAAAATATTAAGTAAATCAATGTAACTGATACGCAATATATATACTAATTGGCGAATGACATCCAAAGGACACGAACAATGACAAATTACTATGCTAAAATTTTAAGAATTTTAAATTTCATAAAGTAATAATGAAATTACTACTAACAGAAATTATTTGTGGTACGATATTTGATAAAATATACAAGCAATTTTCATCCTTGAAAAAAATTACTGAAACTGAGTGTGAAATCATATCTATGGAATTGTTGAATGAACTTTCCATTGTTTACAATCAATCAAATTAACAATTAACAACATAAATTAACATTACAAGAATAGTAACATACGAAGATAAGATAAGGTATCTTACGTTAGTGTTGTTACGTTTATACCATTTATTTGAATAAAAATAAAAAAGGCATTTCTAATTATAATCTATACTAATTATATTGTGATAAAAGTAAAAAAAATATCCTTGATAAAGAAGAGGCTGTCATTAAAATGGTAACCCAATATGAATCACTCTGTAACTTGGCGACACAACAGTATTGAGTACAAAAGTGCTTGTAATTGACTTTAAAATTCTGTAAGCTTATACTAATAAATAAAGTCAAATAAAATCTATTTTCTAATATATGTAATGAAAATCTACCCTCTTAAAATATTTTATAGCACACTTGACACCCTTCTCGTAACTTGTATTCATCGAGCGTATCATATACATAGTGTGTATTTTTTTAACTTTATTTTTTTTTCTTATAAAATTATTTAGATAAAGATTCTCTATCGGTATTTTCTTATCTAATTGTCTACATGTCTTGTATATGTCATAGTTGATTCAATTACTTTACGCCTTCTTAGCTGAATTTATGCAGAGATATGTAAGCTCTTTCACGAAAACAAATATGTCAACGTAAATTATTATTATTGCATATTTATTAAAAGTATAATTTTGTACAATATTATTCTAAAATTTTCTCAATAGAACTATGATTTGTTTAATAACTTACAAATAATTGTCTTTCTTCACCTGTTAACTTATTTATATAAAGTTGTAATCAATTTTGAAAGCATTTTAAAGTCGGTTTAATAGTAACCTATTATTTTTTAATGAATTTAAATAATGACAGTGTCACTTCATTGTATTTAATTTATTTTTATATTAATACATTTAATTTTTTATTTGTGATTTAATAAATTCATTTTAAATGTTGTTTAATGAAAATTATATATGTAAAGTTCTGTATTGTTTTACTTTAAAAACTAATTTTATGTAATATATTTTCAAACTAATTTCCTCGTCAAACTCAAGTTTTCTTCTACGCGTTTATATGCATCTCCATCTACAGCTTATCTAAGTTAATTAAATATTTTCAAAAAACTTACCTGAAAGTTGTTGAAAACTCGGCGCAAGTCACTCACTGTATCAACAAGTGCGCGTCGAGCGCGCTTTCAAACTGAAATGACCTGGCACTAAAGTTACGGTCCCATTTATACACGGAGCCGCCAAATAGACGCGTAGCGGTTGGCGCTACGATGCTACGCCGCGCCCAACGCGTAGGCGTGCGTAGGCTACGGCCTACGATGCTACAGCCCAATATGCTACGATTATGGCTGTGGGGTATATTGGTGAGTAAATAGTGGCTATATACAGGATCCAGTATATAAATAGAATACAGTGAATATACTCAAGTTTGTAAAAAGAACCCGTTAGAAACTAAATACAATCCATCTTTCTTGGTTTGCATCTCTAGTACTGTTGCATCTTTAGTGTATATATAGTTAGTTCTTAACTGTGTAATGCTAATTAAAAAATATATATTTTAGGTTTTCTTGACACTGAACAAATTGGTGTTTTTAAAAATAAGATAAATCTCAATTTAGGAACACTATAAAGTCGTAAGTAAGTAAAATTAGTAAGTAAGTATTAATTTGAATGAAAAAAAAATGATAATAAATCACAGAACTTTGTAACTACATAAATTCAAATATATTTCTAGTGTTCAGTCTATATTCGGCCTAATACTGGGCATAGCCTCCTTCAAACCCCTTACATGGAAGAAATACATCAGTAGTTTGGGCCATTACATCACTACGCTGGCCCAAAGCGGGTCGGTGAGAGAAAGCTGTTGCCTTAATTTAGTTATCTTTAAGAGGAACAATGAACCATTTTACAATGTTTAGTAGATGTATTTTTCAATACTTACCTATATTTTATGACGTTTATTAGGAATGAACACATCTTTCTCACTCTTAAAGTTAGACAGATATGCATTTATTTAAATGTAAATTTACCGCATTACTAATAATTAATGTACGAGCCATATATGACAACACAGTTCATTATCACTAAGAACTAAAATTGTCATTTCAACTAAGATAAAATTTAAAACGTGTACTTTCAAAGCTTTCACTGTGATTAGTTGTATATATTTTAGTTATTATGATACCACCCAAGAATTAAGGTTCTTGTATCATACAATATAATATACTATTTCTCATACTGGATAACGAAGAAATATTGATAGTAATATTAATTAACATTCAAACGTCTAATACTCGTGAACAAATATTGGTACTCAACTTGGTACTAATCGTACAAATATCTGCCCGCCGGTATTCGAACCATACCTACCAGGCGGCTGTTAACATTCATTCGAGGTAGTATTTTAAGAATTGCCAAAGGTAAAAAATGTTGATGCCGACAAACATTGAATTTACTTTGCTTTTTTTAAGAATTATAATAATGGCACGTTCAGTTCAAATGTAAATTAATTAAGATTCTTTAAAGCCTCTTCTTCAGAATCTAAATCGTTATATCAAAGGTTATTTGTTGAGCTAACTTTAAGTACAAAGTATTTTACCTTTCAACAGTCTTTTTAATACTCCTAATTATCGTTTGGTAAATTTTTGTCTGTGGGCTTAGAAACTTTTTTATTTTTTTAAATTATAAATAGAGCAGCTCTTGGCCTTCGTCTTACCTAATCGTAAGTTATGATAAAGTCATAGATGAACTGGCTAACTTACCGTCAACTGGCGAAATACAACAATGATGCTTACATTATAGTTATAGTGATATAATTAGGTAAATTAGAAGTAGCTTCCAAGTGGACTTAGAAAAAGCCCTACCATCATCCAAGCCAAGTAGCAATTTGTGAATCGAACCCCGTACCTATAACTCAAAGGTATGCGGGCTCAACCATTAGATTAGCGAAGGTGGAATTGGGAAATAACTAGAAAACATGACCTAAATTGTTCACTAATTTAAATTTAAATTAAATACCAAAAAGTAAGAACATGCTATGTAGCTATTATTTCGTTTTGCATTCCATAGTTTTTATGATAACATGAACGAATGTCAGTGCTATTTGTAAAGGTGAAATGTCAACTTATTTTATTAAAAAATTTTCAAACATACTTGCTTGAAAATTCCTTAGCGGAAACTAAAACCTTATATCGTAGTCTGTCTGTATATAACTTACTTATGTATAACATTTATTTACTTAGATTTGACAAAGCAGGTACTGTTGCTAGTAGCCGCCGTAGTTAGGCGTTGTTCACAAGATAATTATTTTTATTATAGATATTTTACTTCGCTACAAATATTTAAAAGTAATTTTAAAAGCTCTAAGAGTCGGTGAGTGCTATATTTGCTTTATTAATGAACAAATAAAAGTACAGTTATTTTATTACATTTGCTTAATGCAATCAAATTTAAAAATCATTGGTAAACAACATGAAATCACGTGACTTAGGCTTTTTGTAATTTGAATATAGTAAATAGTAAAAGTAGTAAGCAATTTATTAGAATTAATATTCAAAGCAAAGTTGCCTTAAGCGGTCATTTTAAATTTTTATTATCTATATGCTTATTTAAATAATTGATACCAGAAAAATGTTTTTAATTGTATATCCATATTAATGAAGTTGATTTGAATACGATAAGAAAAGTTATGTACACCTTCTTATTTGTTATTGTTAAGTTTAATCTTACAGAAATAATAAAATTATTTAAATATACATCACAAGACTATTATTATCTTTATTTTTCCTAGGACAAAATCGCCTTTATTACGCAATCGAAATGATAAAATAATAATACTCGTCGACGGATCGTCGGTCCATCCTGTGAGGCCTACCAACGATGCGTTAAGGAACCTTTCCGCCCTAGTGCCGTCAGTCCTTATGGCTATTACAACATAAATACTTTTAAAGGAGTGAAAAGACCGCTGTGTTAGTTTCATGTTGCTCTAGCTATCTTGAACTCCCTTTACTGCTTATATCATTAGGAAGAGCATATTAGTAAATAAAAAATTGTTAGTGAAGCGAACAATACTTAACATCAATAGTACTTAAAAGGAAAACAACAACTAAAGCTTATTGCATGTTCACAAATGCGTTACTAAAACGTCATTTTGATATGATCTTACCTTAGAACGCCGCAATGAACTTCAGAGCAAGCTCATTACAATTATCATTGGAATTACGTAATACAGACGCCATTTTTTAATCCTTATATAACTATTATCTATATAACTTCACTAAGTTATTTTGCATGGAGTGAAAATCCTTAATTCTCTGAGGCTTTTTTCACTTTGATTTAAATAAACATACAGCTAAACATACCACATGGCTTGTACCCAAAATTTATGCAATCAGTTAACATCTGTCTTGTTTCAACTGGAGGGATAGAGAAGTAACAGATTCGGATAACAATAATGACTTTCCTTTTTTTGATATTTACAAGCTGCTATAGCAAATTGCGTAAAGTAGATTCGTATAATGGAATCTTGAAGAAAGGAACTCAGCCCATAAATCTGAAGGGCAGAACCCAACCATTGTTTATAATTTACCGAAGAAAATAAAACCAAATTGAATGGTTTCACAAATTAATATTAAATAACTACCCAGTATTAAATACTGATATATCTATAAGCATAGGCTAACGGCCTTATCGGGTATAACAATTATTATTTTAATCTATCTAATAAACTAGTAGTAGTTGCTATCTTCTTTTAGCTCTAGATACTTAAGGTTGCCTCCTATACTACCCCTCCGGCGTTTAGAACATTATACTGTTTGTATTAAAGCCGACACAGATAAAATAGAAAAAATATTTTTAAAAAGCCCGTTGTGAGTCGGACTCGCAGTCTGACGGCTCCGTACGAATGTCTTAATAGTCCGTTCATTAAATCGCTAGTCATCCACAGGAATTGTCAACAGAATTGAACAGGGAGTCTTGTAGCTTATTTCTAATTTATTCAAACAGGCGCCGCTAACACTCAGCATTAAGTAAGTAAAAGTGCGTAATGCTCACGGTTAGCGGCGCCTGTTTGAGTAAATCCAGTTGGCATAGATTATTTTATTCGATGAGCGGCCTTGTTTGCCATCAGCTAAACATATTAATATTACTAGCTCTTAAATTATTGCATTCCATTAACTGAACAGATCAACCTGCGAGTACATTAAAAAAAAAAGATTTAATTATTTTATATTAAAATTTAGGTAATTTATAATCTATTTAGTTGTGGTAACAAAATTGATTTGCATGATTTTTTTTAGTATGGGTTTTAAATACGAAATTTAATTATAGATACCTATAAATATTATAATCTTTTTATTTCTTTTTTTATTTACTTTAGTTTTTCTAATTTTACATACAAAATAATTTATTGTGAAAATTAAATTCAATGTACAATAAAATTTTAAATTCAAAAAACGTTAAAGGTATTCTTGATTGGTTTACAAAATAAAATTTAATACGTTATAATATCATATTATGCTTTTCACTACCGCATTAGGGTTACCCGTAATGATAGTCAGAAGGGATGTTAAAGAATGCAATGCCTGAACAAATATTGCAATTCTGTTTTACCGATAAATAATTGGTTACCGATTATCTTAATTGTGTGGGAAAGCTGCAATACAGGCGGCCTCGGAAGTAGATTATCATTTTAATACCATGGCTCACCAACTAATGAGTAAATAGTAAAAGTAGCAAGCAAGCTTAAGCCGCAATAGTTCGTGTGACATAGTACTAAAGTGATAAAATACTTTTAAAACCGATCATACCTATTGATAGAGATATTTCCGATTCATATGCTTACTATGATAAAAATAAATATAGGCTCATGACAAATACATACTACTGTGAAGAATATTGAGTGGTATATTTTATGATACATTTCTGCCTTAATATAAACAGTGAAGGGTACATACTATAAGTTGTCGATGACTCTACAACAATAACTATGAGGATTTCTAACTGGGTTGAAAATGGCATCAAATTACAAAGATAACGATCGATCACAACAATACGATAGTTATTTGGAAAAGAAAATATTGATAATAATAATGTTAGATATCCCCTAAGATAAATATTTTAATTTTTTATATTATGATTTTGTAAAGTAGTAGTTAAATATAAATTAGATTTTTTCCGTTACCCCGCTGCTTGAAAAACTGAACTTTAAAATGGGAGGTCTCTTTATATGCCACTTACCTGAAATGGGAGGCTTGGTAAGGGTCACGTTCACTATCTGAGCTTTCTACGTTTTTGTTGATTTAGTTCGTATTGTATTGAATAAAGTCACAATAAAAAGTCACTTAAGGTTGTCTTTCTCATAAGTTTGTATTTTATACAACTAAACTAAACTAAAGAAACTAAATAATGTTAGAATGGGACAATATATATAATATATATATATTATACTACCAGCGCACGGGATACGGATAAAGGAAGAATTAATTGATTATTTGTTGACCTTCTTTACTTGACTTGACCTTATTGGAATGAAGTTTGTGCTATTCTCAGATTATATATTCATGAAGTCACAATATGCTAACAACACTTACTTATTTTGACCGCATAGTATGTAGGCACTTATATTTAATTTATATCAATATTAAAAATCCTTGTTATGACAGAAAATATCAAGATACAAGCCCATCTGTTGGTAAGTAGTTCCAATCACCTATAGACACCATCAATAAGAAAAATAATATACTGGTAACTTCACTGCCTACTAGCTGTATCCAGTTGAACCTTCATACGGGACTACCTACCTTTAAATTGCGTAGATTAAGTGCAAAAATAAACTCATTGAAGTCTTACCATACTATAATTGCGTCAATTTTCATAACTTAATATATTACATTAAAAGTAAAATGAAGGAAAAGTAGATAATTTTGTGACTGTTATACTGTGGAACGATTTTTGTTTTATTGAACGATATTTTATTAACGTGTTATCAAATTATATGTCTCCCTAAAAAACAATTAATAAATAAGAACACCTCAGATATGGATTTATAGTTGTGCTTTATTTATATTAATACGAAAAACGGTTATAATAAAAATATTTAAAACAGTAAGCTTTTGAATAGGTGGTTTCAGGTCGTGGGCAGTCGTAGCAATATGCTTTTGCATGCGACTTATTACACATTGCCGACGTAATAACCACAGTAACACATACATATAAATTACTTTTAAAAGCAACATATGACAATATCTATTTACTCATTCAGCATTACTTACAAAACAATGGGACACAAATGCTTGAGATTTAGACTTATTCTAAAACAGCCAATGTCTTAGATCAATGAAAACGAAATTGTATAAGTCATATATTCTACAAGGTAAGAACTTGCCAGAGCAATAAAGAGTATCCCCGGAAACAAGTAATAAATAAATTCGGAAATTCAAATAAAATGTTTGATGGATATATACCTGAGAGAAACTGATAAGTTGTAACGAATAATAACAAAGCGGACTCTACATTTGTACAAAATGAAAAATATGCCAATGACGCTCCTGAAATTGTCGAATAACGTCGAATATAAAAAAGCATTGAAGACGTTCGGTGTGGAACTATGTGTCCGCAACATACGCTCATTGTTACAACTGTAATGTGTCTGAAATATAAATTATTCAAAAAACAATGGTTACTTGCAACATGTTATAAGAATATTAAAAGAAAAATAAGACAAACAATTATATTTTAATGTACATAACTACATACATAAAACTTACTATTATCTTTCATGCTCCCGATAAGTTCTTAAATATTTCCAACGTAAAATGATTAAAACAAATACAAAGTGTCAGCTATTATCTGATGTAGAGAAAATCACCTCATTTTAAATGGACCAAATAGGTCCCAAAATGTTAATGTAGCAGATTTGTCCAATACGAAGCGAAAATAATTGAGTAATGCCTCACGTACCTATCAAATTAGACGAGCAAAGTAAACAGTGAATCTATTTGTCATTATAAGAGGCGTGCTTATAGCCACAGGTCCGGATTGCTGGGAATCACGTCTTTTGACGACAAATAAAGAACAAACTGCTGAAAGTATAGTTACCTATAATTGCTATCGCACTCATAATTTGTGGAGTACTTACAAACTAAACACAATAGATATTTTATTGTGCGGAGCCGCTCGAAAGATTGATTGGTGATGTACAAATGATTGAGGACTATCAAATAATCTAATCTCTACAAAAGCAAAAACAAACATATTCACAAACATATTCATATTCACGAAAAAATTAATAATTCAAACAATAAAGTCAAAACCAAGTGGAATATAATAAACCGCGATACAGGGAAACTTAAGTCATCCAAAAATTCATTTAAATTAAAGTTAAATGATAAGAAGTTAGACTATGCTGTACAGATAGCCGATGCTTTTCAAGACGTCTTTACAAATATTCATATATACTTCTTCTAAATTTATGTTCAATCTAAATTCATCTCTTGTAAAAGCCACTACGTTAGCTGAAAATGGTGTACATGAATGCCAAATAACTTTACAATTTAAACACGTTGGTCCCCTGGAAATTATTAAGATATTTAAATTATAATATTTTGGTTGAAACAAAAATATTTTGGTGATTTTTGGTATATTTCTTTTGATTGTATTCATTATCAAAATCTTATTAATAAATAAAACCATTACGGTTAACTCTGCCCTGCACTTAATAATATCTTATTTAAGTTACCTTAGAGTACGGTACAGTAGTGGTTGATAGCAATGGAACAAAATTTTCTGGGTCATACTTTAAAATGGGAGTTACAAAAGACTCGATATTATTCCCCTTTTTATTCTTAGTATATGTAAATGATCTAGCTTTCTTTGCTAGTAAAAGTTGTAATATTATGTGGTTAAATTGACTGAAATCCACGCAATGTTTAAAGTATTTACCTGATTTACTATAAATAATTTATAATTTAATGCAAAGAATAATGTTATATTGTATGCCCGAAAATGGCAATCTGTTGTAACTTATTATAAGATCTATGGAACACAGAACCACTATAAAATTTTCTCTTATCTTACCTTTCTTAAAAATACAGTGTAATTCTCGGAATTACAATTTATTATAAGTTGCAGTGGATTTGTTAATTTAGAGATAATTATTAGGGTTCTATTATCAATTGTTCAGTTGTAGGTCTCATTCAATTATTTTAAAATTCTTTATTTTAGTATAATTTCATCGTTATCATTAATCTTATGTTCCATTTCTATAATTTATTTCTCGTGAGCCATTAACGAAATGACGCTAATTATTGTTCGTCAATAAATTAATAAGACAAAGGGATTCGTTACATTGCTATTTGGGGGGCACAAACATTGAAAATAACTTAACCATGGTTGTATAGACTTTAGTTCCCCTTGCTTTCCCTTTAGCCCGAGAACTTGAAAAAATATATCTATGGTTTTAACGTAACATCCTGACATGAGTGAAAATAAGAACATTTGCCTATGATTTTTGGTTTATGGTATGAACTGAGGCATTTGATTGGACATAAATAGAATATTAAAAAATAGCGGGCCTTTTGTCATATCCTGTTATGTATTGGATGAGTGCATGGCGACTACGTCGTTCCCGTCAAGATTTTTAATTTACAACGCCGTGGTTGTTTTTATGTTAAAACTTAAGGCGTAAAATTCGGAATGGTGTCCTGTAACAGGCCATGGATATGATGAAAACGGTAAGAATTTTATATATCCTGTAAAATCATTTTTAATTTGTTTGGCTTTTGTTTCTTGTTTTGGTGATTTTGAAACTGGCCATTTCATTAGAAAAAATATCTCTTTCCAGAAATTGTGTACCCGAAGGAGGTAAGTGATACTAGCTTTTACTAACTAGTTGGTGTCCAGTTTCGGATTAGCGCCTAAAGAATCACCATTATGTTGATTTGTCAATACTTAGATGGCACCCGGCAACCGAGCGTTGTTACGCCATCTTAAAATCCTCCAAATGTTCCGCATATTTTGCAGCTTTGCGTTGAAAACGAAAGGATTTCTATGCAGAAAATAGTGCCTTATGCGAAAGGGAAATTGAAGGAATCTTATTCGTTAAACGGGTTCTAGGTATGTCTTTTTTAATTATTGCATTATATTTCAAAAGGAACCACATGTGACTAGACAGTTTTGTTATTGTTATCTGGCCGTTCTTATTATTATTGCATAATATTTTGCATGGTAGATGATTTATATCCGGGCGCAATACCTGTTTCAATGTACACATTTCCATGTGGTGACTGGAGGATAAAAGTTGAAGAGCATAACCTAAAATTTGACATGTTAACTACACAGGAGTCCAACGTTCAAACGAAGTGTCAGTCACTTGTGCTTTAGTGCAAGCTGCATTCAAGGTTAATTTTTAAGACAGTAATCTGCCACAGGACTAAATTGACTAATTGTAAGGTATATTTTTAATAATAATGTATGACACAATGTGACTTTGTTGTGATGAAAGCAGGTAACTGTTTACCTATTTCCATCCAAACAGATTTTATTACAGTACTATTTGAATTTTTGTGCTATTTTTAGTTAACATACTTGACTCAATATTTTTGTCTCTTGATTCATTATCTATAATTATTAATATGAATATATTAGCAAAATACTTTACTATCAGCAACAGAGTAATATAGTCCCTATAAACCAAATCATAGTCAATAAACAAGATTTTTGTGGTATGGAGACATCTAGGTTAGCATTAAACTTTAAAATGTATATTTAGGTATAGAATCAGTACTGAGATTACTTCTATATGATCAATACTACTTAGCTCCAGAGTAAAATGACTAAAACACTTTAATTTCACGAAATGCCAATTTCAATTGTACTTGAATAAGTTACAAGAGATTGACTGTTGAGATCTTTATTATATTAAAATGATATTGATGGTGGGTTCTAGGTAACATTTGCCACAGCATAAGCTGGTATATAAACAAATACCTACTTTAAACATTAACTACTTAACTTTAAAAAAACATTATATTAAAGTATAAAATATTTATTTATTTATGTAATGATTTATTTACACAAAGCTTAATTCAGCTAGGTATGTCCAAATTTTAGTAGTATACATATTTATTATTTAACCTGTCAAGTCTTCAACTAATTGTGTTTAATTGATATAGGTACTTGACAGATAAAAACTATATAGTATATGAAAATGAGATATTTTTTTAAACTCATACTGACAAATTAGACGAAATAAATATTTTTACTGTTGATTGCACACCAGTGATCCATTAGGGACAAAAATTCATTTTATATTATAATATTGTGTAAAGTACTCTCTTTTTCTTTACTAGTTTAACGAAGAACTGCATATCAATATATGCTTAGTTCACAGTCTGTCTGTCTTTTTCTGGTAATGTGGCAGTGTAGTGCATCATAACAAATATTCCCTCGAAAACTAAATTTTAACTTCCATGGTCTCGACCTCTTTTAGTTGGGCCTAATCGTTATGTCATTTTATGTGGTCAATACTATCCATGCCAAGGACTAATGATGTTTTTGAAGATTAATAAAATTGAAAGATTAAACAATTTTCTTTTCCATGAATCATTCATTTATTTTAATCATTTATAACTTTCTGGTTTTATTAAGACCAATTGTAGAAGTGTCATGTTTGAATGTATGTGTTGAATTTGACATTTTTATTTGCTTAAATTCAGGATGGGTTTTCTCTCATAAGAAAAATGACAAGCTTGTAAGTTTTATACATGTTTTTAGCATAGTGCTGATATTTTATATAATGAACTCTAATAATACATGAACATGTTTATGGTGTACCTATTAAAAGCAACAGGCAGTGAATTTCATTAAGAAGTTAAAATAAGGGCATATAATGGCCCCATGGAAATCTTGATGAAATGATCATATTAACTTTGTTTTGTAAGTCTGCAAGTGAAGTTGTGATATTATATTGTTTATAGTTATTTTCATATGATATAATGCACTTGAAATATAGTATATAGAAAAATGACTTAATAACCTTGTCCCATTATTCTATACTTAAAACTTTTATAAAACAACAAAAACAAATGTTTGTTGTCAAATTGTGTTCCAAACTTTATTCTGATTACTGTCACTATGTATTTTCTATTAAACTTCAGTACATAAATTTTTGTAGACTATTTGTTATTTTTGGTTATGTGGTGTTGAGATGTTGTGTGTGATTCAATTCCTCTATTAGGTTGTTTGGTATAGCATGCATTGTTACGTTGGGCTTACGTGCACTTCTAAATGCTTGTGGCGTGTTTCAGGAATATGAGTTCCTAGACTTGTCAGATGTGAAAGAAGCGGAGCTGAGTAGTCTGCAGTGCGCATTATTCGAGAGGAAGCCTCAAGCAGCGGCCACAACCTCTTTCGGTCGGGCCGAATCTGCCATAGGTAAGGATCATAATTAATAATTTTATTAATTAACAATTTCATTTCTCTATGGCATATATAACTAAAAGTTTAACAAGATAATTTACTATTACTTTAATGGACATTAAACCATAAACTGGACACACTATTTATTCTATTTATGAATCAGGTTGATAAGGGTCGAAAAAAGGTAAAAATTAACCAGAAAACCGTAATGACTTTTCAGTATGTATAGAAAGTAAATAGTTGTCGCTCTTCTTATCAGCATAAGAGTTATGCTACCATTAAATAATTGCAGATAAAATCAATTAACTAATTAGCCAAAGTATATTCATTACTGTAATTCAAAATTATTAATGATACCAATAGCTAGGAAACTTTTGATATCTTTACTTTTATTTCTGTGAAGTAAATGGAACACTCAATTCAAGAACACCTAAATAAAAAATTAACTGTTGCAGATACATCATCTTGTTCATCGAGTACCGCGGGTCCACCGACCGTGTCGAGCAGTCTGGATAGCCTGTCGGGCGGCGAGAGTGAGATGGCGCCCCACTCGCCGGTGCGGGGTGGGGGCGGGGGCGCGGGCGCGCCACACGCGCCGCCGCCGCCCTATGTGGCGCCACCGCCCGCCTACCCACCGCCGCACCCGCAGTGGCCTGTCGCGCCGCCCAACGTCTACGTCAGCCAAGTGACCGCCAATGTCAACGTGCATGGCTACATGGGCCAATACTACCAGCCACAGCCACAGTACGTGCCCCCGCCGCAGGTGGACCGCCCCCCTCGGACGCACAGGCGTGACCGACGCGGCAAGCGACCGCCTTCTCCGCCCCCACCACAACCGCCGCCCTACTACGTCCAGTACCCCCAGTACTACCCCGCTGCGCAGGCCCAGGGTGCCCCGCTTTACCACCTCCCCATGTACCAACCCCTGGTGTATGGTCCGTACCCCTATCCACCTTACTACCCTGAATATCCGATACCAGTCGAAGGGGACACTGGGGACAAAGGGCCGGAGGAATATCCTCCAGAAGTTGTTATGGAGCAGGAAGCTGTGGATGCGTATTACGCAAGCGCCCACTACGCTGGCCCCCCATACGGCCCTCCGATCGAAGGCGGTGTGGAATACATGCCCCAAATATACCTTCCTCCCCCGCAACATCCCCCGCCAGTACCGATGCCGCAACCCCAACCGCCACACCAGTCGACACCGCATCAATTCAATGTGCACGCAAAGAACTTCGTTCAAGGTCAAAGCCAAAACAAAAACTTCACACCTCCAGACAAAAGTCAAGATCAAAAAACACCACCTGTTACGGCACCACCGACGGCGACGGCTTCTGCAGCTGCCGTAGAATCGCTTCCTATTAAAGATCTCAAAATATCGACGAAAGGACCGTGCAGCCCTAAACAAGAGCGACATACAGATAATTCACTGGTGAAACCAGCAACATCTCCCACAGATAAAGTTGCCCCAATTCCTAAAATAGACCCGTCAAAGCCAACATGGATGCCTAACGAAAATAAAGCACAGGACTCTGCCTTAAATAATCAAGCGCAAGTGGTAGCTAAAGCCTTCCCTCCTACTCCATCAGCGAGTAATCAAACTGTAGTTGCACCTAAGGTTCCGCCGACGGTCGCGAAAACAAGTAAAGGTCCAGCAGCTCCATTCTCAGGCAACAAACAGACTCCTAAACCTTCTGTACCCCAAACTGTAGTACCAGTTCAACAGGCAGCAACTACACCCAAAGCGCCTTTTGGCAACAGGCAAAAACGTGACAGTACTACCAACCGCTCTCCTTCTAATGAGAATGCTGAAAGCTCTGAAAGAAATATTGCACCAGAGCATATTAAGAGAGAGCCTCCATTGCCACCAAGCAAGGCCCCAATGCCAATATCGATAACACTGCACTCTCAGGGGCAGCCATTTATTGTGACAAATAAATCTCCATTTGGGCATTCGAGAAAGTCAGCCAACGCGGCCCCTGAGCCTGCGCCTCCTGCGCCGCAAGCTCCGCCACCAGCGCCTACTGCTTCTGATTTTCCTCCTCCGCCTACTCCCAGAAATCGTGGGGAACCTTTACCGACGCCTGTAGTGCAGCCACAGCCTCAGCCTGCACCAGGAAAGTCCTGGGCGAGTTTGTTTTCAACTAAGAGTTCAGTTCCAGCCACTCCTGCGTCAGCGCCGCCCGTAGCTGCTGAGGAATTGCCTAGTCCAACTACTACAACACCTCCAGCTACTCATATTCAGAAGCCTGTGGCTAAGGTGTCTCCTTTTGACGCGTCGCCTCTTCAAGCCTCTGTTGTCGACAAGAATTCGCCTGCACCCCGTCCAGCGACTATTACGGGCGCGGCCGTATCATATTCTGAAAAGACTTCGGTAAATGCTGTTAGCAACGTGACCACCACGACTGTAGCTGCTAAGCCGACAATGAATCAA
Organism: Acentria ephemerella; assembly: GCA_943193645.1. Classification (NCBI taxonomy): domain Eukaryota; kingdom Metazoa; phylum Arthropoda; class Insecta; order Lepidoptera; family Crambidae; genus Acentria; species Acentria ephemerella. Next base: position 3,607,831 of record OW971887.1, read on the forward strand.
CCCGCACCTGAAGTGCGCGAGGTTCCCCCACAGAAGGAATCTCCCCCTGCTCCACCTATCCAGCCATCTCCATTCAGTGATGACCCAAACTCTTATAGGATGGGAGGTAAGTAACTTCTAATTTCACATTTTCTTTTCATGATTTAAAAATGAATGAGTTAATTTAATACAAAGTATATCTAGTAGAAAATGGAAGATAGTGAATATTCATTATTTCAGAGTTCCTGTCCAAGTATCAACTAGACAACAGACCAGTGTCGCTCCTGCCGCGCGGCCTGACGAACCGCTCCAACTATTGCTACGTAAATGCGATTCTGCAGGCCCTGATTGCTTGTCCGCCTTTCTATAATATGCTGAAGGCGCTACCTTATCAAACACGACGCGGCAAGTCAAGTACCCCTGTTATAGATTCAATGTAAGTTTATCTAATAAGTCAGTAAGAGCTTACTGTAATAGAGATGTCAATATTTAGAACATATATTGGCGTTCTGCCAAAATTGGGAATTCTTTCTAGACACAAACTACTGTAGAAAATTAAATATAACCTATGCATTTGAATTTTATGTGTTTTTAAGTTTAATGTAGCTAATTGAATAAATGTATTAATTATGATAAAAATAGTAATTTTAGTTTTTCGCATAAAAGATTTCATTTTTCACTGAACTTGGGGAAGATAAACGTAATTTCATACCGCTTCAACCAGGGTGGAGCTGTGCTACGAATTCAGTGCTGCAACAGGAACAACAGCTGGTAGTAGGTCTCGCGGTAGGGGTGAAGGCGCTTGTAGTGCAGGGCCTGCAGTCCCGGCCGGGCCTCCTCTCGAGGGCGGCGCAGGTCTACGGGTATTGAGGGCCCTACGACCTTTCCCTGGCTCGCAAGAAGGAAGGCAGGAAGACGCCGAAGAATTCCTCGGCTGCTTGCTCAACTCACTCAATGATGAGATGCTTGAGGTTAGTCTAATATAACAAGTGCATAAATAACATGAGTGCTTATATGGTTTAAATTAAGTCTAGTAAGCTAATCCCCATGTATTTTTTTTATTAGAGATATAACTAGGACCAGCCAAAAAGATGAATACCTTAAAGCCTTGAAAGTATTCATTATATTATAACAAGATTCAGAAGATGTTTTTTTAGTACATGTGTAGATGGATGACAATAAAGCGCCCATATTATAATATTTTACTGAATTTGGTGACATTTGGTATTTACCACTTTATAATTCAAGATATTTTAAAACAATAAAATGATAATATAATTTTAATACACGAATAACTTGCAGTTAATGAAACTTGTGGAGCCAGAAGAGCCGAAAGACAACAACAACCAACAAAATGGAGTTATTCCCCAAGAGCAGCCCCATGAGGAAGATGATGATGATGATGAATGGAAGGTAATTTTAACATTATGATAATGAATTCTTTTTTGAACCTTCAGTTGCATTAAGGATGTCATGGATATATTTCTAAAATATTAAGTATTCTAATCTAAAGGGCTAACTAAAATATATTTAATTTATCTAAAAATAAAATTTTCAAAAGTTGGTGAAACAAATACAAAAAACATAAATGAATTATTTATATGAGTACAGCTTGCAACGGAATGTTATGGCTCTCTATGGTGGTAGCCAAGAAATGTGTGGTTGATGTGTCGCGATACTTTTCTGTTCTGCTGTATTATTTTTCACACATTTACTTAAAGAAGCTATTGATTACAGATATGCTTTTGCTTCTGTACAGAATATATATATATATATATATATATATTGTAAACACCCAATTTATTTATACACACATTAATGTCCGAACAACTTCATTTATATGACAGACTAATAAACAATAAATATTGTTATCTCATTATATAGGCCTGTATTACGGCTTGTTTTAACTCAATGATTGATCTTAGTATGATTTGTTCGCCAGGTCATGGGTCCCCGTAACCGCGGCGCCGTGGAACGTCGCTGGGCGGCGCGGCGCACGCCTGTGGGAGACATCTTCCGCGGCCGTACCAGGGTCCGCCTCACCCGCGCTGCACATCATGACGTCACTGATGCTGTGCAGCCTTTCTTCACCCTGCAACTGGATATCGAGGTCAGTAAGTTAAAAACCACTCTTATATTTTATAAATTAGACATCTTATTTTAGCCTTATTTCCCCGTTTTTAGGCTCCCAAACCAGGAGTCTCAAGTTCTGTCAAGTTCCTGTAGGGATAGATGTTTGTCTGATGAGTATGAGAATTTGCACATGTGTGTTCATACAAGTGTATGTTTATTTAGTATATTTCAAATGTTTATAAACCAATATCCAAATAGAGGCAACTCTATGTAAGAATGCTAAATATGAAAAAAATTGTTAACAAGATGATACTTAAGTGTGGAAGTCAATTTCTCAATAACAAATAATAAGTAACTTTGATATTCACACACACAAGCACGATTAATTTGTTAATGACATTACAAACTGAAAGCAGTGGTAAAATGTGGTGTTTCTTCTCCACAGCAAAAGTTTTAGTAGGGTTCAAATATGAGTATTTAAAACACAGGTAATAATAAGTGACTTTAAATAAAAAGCTTTTGATTTATATGAAAAATCTTTTATTGGTACTTAATATGGATTAGATAATAGGAATAATGACGTGTGATGGACATGTGATAGATATGATGGTGTGTGAAATTTTCAATAAATTTTATTTCTATTATAATTACAAAATTATATATAATTATACAAAATTACTATTATAAAAAACATTTATACAATAGTAAAATATTGATAATGCCATAGAATATACAAAAATATTTTATTTCTACTAATTTTCCTGTTATTTTCTCCTCAACTTGGTGAGGCTTTCTATTATATTTACAATGATGGTACTTATTTTTCGTCTCCAAAGGCATTTCAAATTAATGCTGTCATGTGGACAACAGCAAGCTGAGTGACTACTAAACACTCATGACAGCTAATGTATGTAGTATCAAAATTAACATTTTTTACTTGTATTTTAGCGTGCAAACAGTGTGAAAGACGCACTGGAACTGCTCGCTAATAAGGACTCTTTGGAAGGCGTGTCTGACGCGTGGCAGCAACTCTCCTTAGAACAATTGCCAGTGGTTCTCCTTCTACACCTTAAGTGCTTCCAGTTGGACTCTGAAGGACACACCGCTAAAATTGTCAAGAACATTGATTACCCTATCGACCTTAAAGTTGACCCCAGTAAGTTTTTTTATATTGCTTAATTAGATATTCTAGGTAAAAATAGAGCGAGAGACATTACTCAAAACCATATACTCTGAAGACTATACCAAACCACAATTATTAGAAACACGATTCTCATATAAATCTAATTGAATGGATACTCCATAATGGTTTGAGTTTTCATGTTTTGGATAGACTTTCTTGGTAGAACCTCAAATTGGACCCCTATTTTCTATGACAATAATCACTTTTAAATTGAACTTGATTATTGTTACTGTAAAATTTAAGTAACATTTAATTGCTAGTGTGTTAGCCGTGTTTTATTGACGTTACTCTAGCGACGAAGACCAGCCATTATTTTTTGAGTGTACTCTGCAAAAACAAATCGCTCAATATCATAGTAAACAGGGTATTTGGAATCTTTTAAGTTAAAAGGACGTCAAAACAATGGCCGGCATATATCCGTCGTGTTGCTTTGTTGAAATATTAAAAACAACCTTTAAATTTCGATGTTAATAACGGTGATCGGAGAAGAAACGTATTTGCTGATGTGTGATTTGTGCTCACCTGAATTCCTGGAAAACAAGACTATACATTCATGTTTAAAAAGATATATACACCTTATTTCCTTATGTCCTCTACAATAAATACATATCATAAAGCTTTGAACATAGATGTATATTCTTTAGATGTGACTGATTCATTCTTAAATTTATCTACTTTACTGATGCCTTTGCTATACAATTTACAGAGATAATGTCGTCGAAGATGAAGTATACAACAAAGCAGCGGCTGTACAAGCTGTTTGCAGTGGTGTACCATGAAGGGGTAGAGGCCGTCAAGGGCCATTACCTAACTGACACCTTCCATGGACAAGTTGGCTGGATTAGGTATGAAAAAACTTAAATTTATAATTTCATGCAAACTATCATATTTCTGAGGGATTTTGAAAAATACCAGCTTTTGTCAAATTTGATGTACACCAAAATTAATTTAAAAATATATACTCTTTACATTAGTTAAAGCAATAAGTTAATTGTTTGAATTTATCTTTATTGCTTTTAGTTTATTTAATAAGCTGTCAAAGACACTTTAAAATCCATTTTGAATGTAGATTTTATAATAATAAATTACGATGATGCTATTTATTTTTCGTCTCTGAAAGCTTACAAAGCTTTTTGTAGATAACTGTTACTGAGTATCAACTAATTTCACTTCTAGAACCCTTTATTTACTATGTGACTAACATGTGTAATCTTTTAGGTACGACGATTCAACAGTGACTCAAGTGACTGATGCTCAAGTACTGAAGCCGAAACCTCCACGAATGCCATACTTACTAATGTATCGTAGGCATGATACATTGCCGCCGCATCGTGGACCGTCTAAGCCGGAGTGAGTGTTACAGTGATTGACTTGCTCTTATCCAAGTGCATAATAGTTACTACTGAAGATGATGTTTGTGTCATAAACCAATATTATACTATCACTAAAGACTTCTTATAATTAAATTTCTCATGAAATCTTGCTGCTCTTAGGTCATCTGCTGTAGCCACCTATCATGGAAAGTTAAGACATGTTGAGGGTAAAAACTGAAATACTTATGGTATTTGAAAATTAGTGTAAATAATATTAAAATGCCCCTCTCACTTACCCATTGCTAAAACTTCGAATGTGTTTATAATAATTTAAGTATAAATTTAATGTTTTCTGTGTTGATGTAAAAATCTTAATGTCTTAAGCTATTTTAGTTTGTCTCATTTTGTTCATGTATTTGCTTTTGTTGATCACAATTATCCATGTTCTCATAATGTATTATAATGTCTATATGAAGCTAAAAGCTATTGAATATAGTTATTCATTTTAGATTTGTATGTAAATGTCAGTTTATAAAGTACAAAAGTGCGACATTTTATTTGCAAAGGGGCCTATTATGAATTGTTTATGGCTTGATAATTTTAACATGCAGTTTGTAATAAATAATATTGTATATAGTTATCATAGTCTGCACATGGAGCCAGTTATTTCATTTATATATCGGTCTATATTCTCATTATGGTCATAAGAAATTATAATCAATACATATTAGATTTTGTATTGTTAATATTTTTATAACTAACATAGGAACTATGCTATTGGCTCTGATATAATTTTGTAACTAGTTTAGTGAGTTCTCCAGTGGACAATATGGAATTGTGCTGAAAACAAACAAAATGTAAAAAAAACATTCAAGTCTTACTATAATAAGTACTTAACACATACTGTTTCTGCATTTTCAGTGTAATTACAATTCTATAGAAATACTGTATAGTAGTTCTAATTGTGAATACAAATGTGTATTAATGTATATAAAGGGCTGCCAATGTTATAGACAGTATGTGTTATGAATTGATGACACATTCGTCCTAGAAATAATTTATAATGTAATTTAGGGATTGCATGGACTGATGGACTGGTAGGCAGCCACTTCACTAAAGATCTGTTCTACCTCTAGAAATTGACAACCATGGTCACTTGTGATTGTTGAGGTTTGCAATCACATGTTATAATATCAAATTATAAATATAAATATGCTAAATCACATAACAATAAAAGTATACTGATTTAAAAATATATTGGTGATATAATATTAAATTTGGAATATAAATGTGATACATATAAAATTAATATGTGATGCTGCAGTGTTTTAGTGAAGTGTTACCTCAAGCTAGTGTTTCAAAGATTCGGTGCTTCATTGACGGACTATAAGGAAGGCAGTGAGTGTAGTGCCCTTGTTACTTGTGATATGTGGTATGCCAGAAGGATTGCAACAGATTGTTAGTTGTACACACTTGTATTATAATATTGTTGTAACAATGTAAGTGTTAAATATAGAATGTCTATTCTCTCGCCGTTCTCACGTTACGTGTGGAATGACTGTTTTTAATATTATTCAAATTTGAATCAAGATCTATGTTTCATTTCTGTTGTAACAGTTTTCTTTAAATAAATATAGCTTAACTGTTGGGTATACAAAATTTTACAATATAATTTATTTTATAATGTGAATCGCTTAGTTTGATGTGGTGGCGACCGATCGCCGTTCGACGGTTTCCGTTAAGCCATTTGATCTCACGATACTGTTGCTATTGGCAAAGATCGCGTGATATTTGGTGTAAATATCCTTCCATAAAGTGTTGAAGGCAATAATACATCAATGCCTTATTTAGTATTTGAATGATAATATTTTGCTATTATGAAATTGACCAAAAATTGTGTGGATATCTTTTGGATTTGCTACTATAGAAGTCTCTACTAATGGCGTTTTGAAAATGCAAACATGTTTTAATATAAAGAGATAGTATCATTAAATCCACATTGGTTAAATGACCAAATGTATTGAATAATAATTTAGTCTTAAAATTAGTCAATTTAACTATTATGGTAATGAAACGAAATAGGTTTAGTACTATATGATAATTTCTAATGGAAAATATATTTACTAACTTTATAAGCTTTTTATATGTATTACTTGGTTGTTGTTGATACTATTATTTGGATTCATGGTAGGTCTTAGTATAGTTAGGTCTGGCAATAACTATGGATATTTGAAATAATGAATATTTTGGGTACTTTGTCTCAGCCATTCTTGGGAAGTCTTATGGAATTGCATGGGTTATTTCATTAATTAATCTTGTTTGCCTATTGATTAGGTGTAGTTGACGTTGGTAATCAATAAAATCTGACCGATTTTATCAATAATTTCTTTTAATGTTTGGATTGTTTTGCTACAATAACATCCATTATTATTTAGGGAATTTAATGCCATGGTTGTCTTTATAAAAATCGCCAACTAAATAAAGGCGTGATGTTATAATCAAACAATGCACAGGTCAAATGAAAGTATGATATTATCAATGTGTTATTACAAACTTGATTTTGTTAATGATGGTTCTTTTTAATTGATGTAATAAGTATAAGGTAGAGATCAGCACAAAACTGCTTTTTGATTCATTAATAGGCATGTTTAAAATTGTGGAAATGATTTTCTTCATTACACCTGTCTGTACTAAAAATAATCAATAATAATTATATTGACGCTTATCAGTAATTACTTATGCTATAACTAGGTCATAGTGAAATATTTAATCAGATTGGTTTATTGAATAAAATGTTTCATGAAAGACTGCACGCAGGTTATCTGAGTTAATGTAGAGCACATCTAGTGAATAAGGTTTTAATATACTACCTTTTAACTAAGTATGTGTTGCATATTTATTGAAAGAGTTTTACAAGTAATTGATATTAAACTACTACATATGACTTGGGTTACAGTATACTAAACTTCAGCTTCTCTTATATTAAAATCAATAAGAAAAGTTATTAATCATTGATGGCAAATTCAAATGATTTCACAGTTTTATGGAATTATTCATAGTTAACTTTTAATTTCATGCATTTATTTAACACTTGATACTAATAAGTGCATAAAATCATTAAATGTAGTTGTCTATCCTATTCCTATTGATTTTGCGTAAGAGTGGCAATTAATTAAATAGTGACCTTATTAATTATTATAGTATAAATAATGTAACCCTGAGTCTGTACCATTGTCGGTCGGAGTTGATAAGTAAGTTGCATTTTGTGGGCTGGGATCTAAATATTTTTAAAATGTAAAAATAAATTCCTGATAAATTATGTTCCGACCGATACTACATTTAGGATAACATGAACCAGCTAACACTGGCATTTATAACTTTGTATTGAATGATCCTATCGCGTTTGGCTGTGACATAGCTATTAGGACATTGTCTGTTATAAATGACAGTAAGCACTGATATTTAGCTCCATGGCTATATATATTGAATGCGAATCTTAAACATTAGTCTTATTATTTGTATAAATCATTTGATCTAACTATAATCATTGAATCATTTATTTTATCATTCATCATTATTCACTGTAAATTATTTCTGTGTAGAATATAATGAAATTGTTACATTATCTACATTAGGTCAAGAGTTTAATCTATTAGTAAATGTTCCTGATAGTTATATGAATATAATCTGATCAAAATAGTTGTGAGTTAAATCAAAATAGAATTTAGTTTTAATCTCATTGCAAAGAGCAGCTGTTAAGTGCACGACTCGTCAACGCTCAAGTGCCAACTCTTGCTTACACAATGATCACAAGATGAACTAAACCAGAGTTGTCATAGATTATAATGTTTCTGTTTATTGTTTTCGCGACTGCCACACCGAACTTACAATAATTTGAAAGTAGAATTTTAACAGGTCAATAGTCTCAAATGAAAGAAGTATGCGGTATTATTTCATACGAGAGCTTATCACTAAGTATAATTATATCTAAGAAGTTAATGAACATAATTTTAATGAATACTAGAAATTAATAATTGCTCTCTGATAGCACAATTCGTATTTTATTTTGGGTGTGGTTATTTCGATAACTCTGTAAATCGGATCTATGCGTGACGTAAACACGCACAAATATCAATACAAACGGGGATACATCACAAATAAATGTAAGACGGGAGTTAAATATTGTTTGATACATTGAAGAATTGTGTCGATTCTGTTAGTACTCTCGTAAACTACAATTAAACCATATGCTATTTCATTTTCTTCAATAAGGGACCTTTCAGAAGTGACTTTGAGTTTCAGAAACAGCTGTTTTAGCAAAATTAAACATGAAAATATTAAAAACTAGATTTATTTCAAATTACATATCGAAAAACAAAGCATGTATCATTAATTATGTTTGCTCAAGTCTTGATTTCTTTCACTTATAAAATCGATTATCGATCGATCGATCTTATAAAAAACGAACAATCGTAGTATTGTTTGTAACTAAGCCATCTAGTCCGCATCTAAATCCTAACACTTGGTGCAATTAAAACTGATAGTTATCGAAATAAATATTGAAACGTGTAACAAATATAAACGAAAATCATATCTCTTCTATCGCTTTTAGAACGCTATTATGTGCAATAGCTTGTAAATTTGTGAAAATAGTTAATCAACGGGGTTCATTAAACGAAGATGCTGGCGGTCTATATACTTAGGTTTTTAGATATATATGTAATATGCATAACATTAATTTAATTATTATTTTTATATGAGAAGTTCATTATTAAGTTAATTAATTTTAGTGTTAAGATCCAAGGCTGTATTACCGAGGAGTGTTTTTTCTCCAATTAAACACCACTGATTACAATTTTCTTGTTTGAAAACTATTTAAAATATTGTGTAAAAAATACTCCTGTTGGTCGTGGTGAACAATGTTCAATATTGAAATATAAAAAACAAAAAAATTAAAACCATAAAGTTTATTGTAGCATTGTTTATTACGCTCAATTCTCTAAGTTGTTACGTGAATATAATGTGTGTATGACTAAATATAAAATAACCTTTATTTTGGTAACAAATTGGGTGTTATAAAATTTTGTGAATAAAATATGGTGTTATTCTGAAAATCCAGTCTTACATTTTTTATAATAGAATAGAACCTTTTTGAATGCTGGTAAATAACAATGTGTTACTCTCTGATGTTAGCCTTTGATTTATTGTGTTTCATTAAGTTCATAATAATAATATATCTTGTACTCACATCTACTATCTAGCCCAATATAGAAACTAGATTCTAGATGTATAAGTGAATAAAAACGTCATCATAGAGCGACACAAATTAGAATCGCATAACTGTTGATCAGCATAAAGTACTACAAAATCTTAGCTGTGATTGTGATATTTTGTCCGTGTCCAAAACACGACACAAACATAACGAGAAGACTGAATCACACGCAGTTTGCCCGATCGAACACACAGGTCAGCGAAATTTCTTCCCTTTTACCAGATGAAGTGGCGAACTCGACCACTTCCCAATAAGTGCGGCTGTTCATTTTATGAAATGGTTGTCAATTTCAAGAAAGAAAGATAATATTGACCAATTCATTTAAAAGTCCACGTTTGATAATAAGGCAACGCACAAAGGCCTTATCATTTAGCTCTGCGGTTTATCGGCGTTGCACATAACAGGTCGCGTGTTCGTCGCCGCCACAAATCAAGTTTTTCGGTGATAACTGCGTCAGACAGTGCTAATATGGCCGCTCAACAAAGTCGGACTTTATGTAACAATGGAGCAAAAGAGACTCAGTGGTGCAGAGATATATTATAAAAAGAAGTTAGTGTCAGAACCATCTGAAGCTGCTTAATATCTGGCCGATATGTTATTATTTATTGCATCATTGATTCTCCTCGTTCCTGCTGTACAATATTTTGTAACGGGTTACAATGGGGCGGCTATGTCTTTCAAATGGGCAAAAGCCTCTAAATTAAAGATTAAAAAAATATGTAACAATCGTAGTTTTATTTATTTAGGATCAAAAGTCAGGGTCATTAATAGATTTGATAAATACACAGCTCGAATCATAGTATCCGGTATAGTTAGTATTCATACAAATTCAAATACAATATACAGGAAATAAAAAACTCTATTTGATACAGGACTTGACATTATTTTTCGTTGCCCAGTATATTCTGAAACAAACGTAATTTATAAGAGTGTTATATAAATACCATATAGGAACTAAAATACAATAAAGTGTGAACTGTTTTAAATGGCGAAATAGCAAGCAATACTTTACGTACATACAACCCAGAGGATATTCTAACGATTTTCACGAATTTATTTCCCTTCAATAATATCTGCCTTCATTTGAAAGCCTGATGAACTAGGTCAGAGCCTAATTATTATTATTCTATTGGACAGTACCAATATTATATTTACAAATAAGTCTGCTTTAAATATAACAAATTCGCAACTAAACTATCTCGTGTGTGTATTTTATGCAAGTGCGGAAAATATGTCATTTCTTCACGACTCAATAGAGAGTGGAAATGACAATTCCGCACGTGCATCGAAACGACAGTACATTTGCGAAAAAATAAAAGAAAATTATTTTTCATTGATTTCAAAAATTGTTGAGATTAATTTTAAATGTTTTGGTCGACTAATTTAAGATTAGTTTCAGACTTTTCATTTCATACAAAAAATCTGAACAGAAAACTTGATTAATTCCTTCAAAGGAGGCGAAGATGCTGCACTAGCTATTTTCGAGTCACTGACATTAATTTTCATAAAATACCGCCCAAGTGTCAGACTCACGCACTAGAGTTCTCGGTGAGACTTATGGTTTTCTAATTTTGTACTTTATGTTAGAAGAAACTTCTAATCCAATTTCATGATAGGACAATGGAGGTACCCTATATGTATATGTATAGATCGCCTTGATTTTAGTTAAATATGCGTCGTATACATTACCTTTAGATTTCAACGACTAAAGCTTCAATAACTTATTTACGGATAGTTTTGCTAACGAGACGATAGAGGGGAAATATATCACGTTTAATATTTGTTTGCTTTTATGACAGATCCAAGGGTGACCAGAGTATATAAATACTAATAACTTGGTACAAACATACTCCACGCGTTTATGAGAACGGTCTTTATAGACACACATAGACTGACAGTGACATTTAAAAGGTATTTTTTATAAAAAAAAGTTACCTATTTTAGCCTGCTAACTGCAATGAGGAGTAAGCAATTGTGTAGTTATTATAATAAAAGAAATACTAACTCTCACTCTACACTTGAAAACCGCATAGAAGAAAATTAGGACAGCCACTGGCAGTATCATCAGAGATACAAGCACCCAGCCTGCCGCCGCCTCAGACGACGAACTTGGCTTTGTACCAGTCAGGAACGTACACTGGAAAGGATATAAAAAGTATTAAGAATCTGACCGTGATCAACTAAATTAAATGACGTATAATTTATACTGGTGAAGATTTTGTTGGCATCCACTTAATCTAAAATTAAGTTATTTACCGCTCTTTTATTACATTTGGATATGAAAAGGATAAGTTAGTGCTGTAAGTTAAAACTTAGAGCATCCATACACTTTTGACTTATTTCAATCGACATGTTCTATGTTGCGCGTTATAATAAGGCAAATATGCTTAAGAATCACCACTTTGAAAACGTCAAATAACGTCAAGGGTCAACTATCTTTTTTTTGGTTGGATTGAAAAATGAAGGAGTAGTATTGAACTTAAATGTAGTTAAGTTCGTGCTTCTGCTTAAGATGGAGTTGTCAGCCAATTGCGACTTCATAGATATGATACACTCCAGCTTAGTAACTGTGCATCGTTTGCCAAAAATGTCATAATAAACTGCTAGTTTTCAAAAATCTATCTTTATGAAACAAATGCTTAATAAAATTCAATATATTAACTTAAACATGGTTTTTCTTTGCTTACGTAAGGATGAATTTCTAATTATAAATACTGTAATAGCGATAAGGCCAATAGTTGCATACAAAAACGCATACCAAAAGTATTCCCGGAGTGAGAGCCCAGCAGACCCTCATGAAGACACCAGGGTATTCCCCCACTGCGAAGTACACGTCTTCACAGAATCTAGTCTGACCGTATATGTACGTAACCACGATAGCTGCAGCAGAAGCTATGAGCATACGTGGCTTGGTCACCGGCCAGTCCATCAGGAACTGTACCACGTAGAGTCCACCCTGGAAGACATGTAGCTAAGCTGTAAGTTCTAAATTTAAGTTCTTCTCATCGAGCATAGGAAGAAGGTAGCGAAATTTTGAAATAACGTGTAACAGCTTTTAAGAAACCGTATTCAGATGATATGCACGGTGATGCTTCCTTTTCTAAATTAAAGTTAAATGTAGTGTCTGTAGTAGTGCCGCGAGCTCGTTTTTTATAGGAAAATGATAACGAAAATCAGAACTCAAATAACCTAAATTTAAACAGTTTTTAAAGAATCATAAATAATTTTAAAAGGCATGTAATGTAAGGAGGCACTTAACGGCTTTTAAGGATGTTTTAGGGTCGAAAATTGAACACACCTTCCAAAATGTCACGTGATATGATAGCTGTCATTTTCTCATCATACTGATGGAACAGCATGCATGCATTAATATTTAGAGTGTGTACTTCCGAATCAAGTCCAACACCTCCATTAAGGTTGAAAATTGAAACGTGATTACACAGCCGTTCCTTGCAAATTCGTATTCAGAGAACACGATGATTGTTCTTAAATTTAAATTTATTCTTGGTTCAAAAATCTATCTACGGATTTTGACGAATTTCACACATATTATAAATCAAAATTCTATGCCTCGTAAGCAAAACCATCCTTTCACCCGTAGTTATATTTCGGAAACCCAGCAATAGCTTATGTTGTAGAAGCAGGCCCACTTACTACTAAACGGATTGTTAGGTTTGTTAGGTTCGGATTGGTTTTATTCCACTAGCCTTCAATACTATAACAGTGACTTGACATAGCTTAGAAGAAGCTTTAATAGTTGAGTTATCCAAATATTGCAACACCTGTGTACACAGCGTCATAACACCGATGATGCAGAACATGGAACAGATCAGGATAAGGAAGGCCCACGAGATCTTGCGCAGAGAGTGGCCCGTAAAGGTCGACATTATTGTCTGAACTAACAGAGCCTGTAAAATAAACGATTGTTACACCACTTGAAGGTTAGATAGCTACTTCCTATGTGGATGAGAAATCCGGGTGTAGCTCGCTTCCATCTTCGATATTATTATTTATTACTTACCATTAGGGGGTGAAGGCTATGGGCTATGGGAAACACAAATACTAATGAAAGTATTTACACACACTTTCATCCAAATTATTGGCTATGTAGAGGTTAGGCACAGCTTAGAGCCGCATCTCGCGCGTCGAGACATTGGATTTCAATACGACCTATTCTCTCATTATGTAAAGTTGATAGATTAGATAGCAATAATATTTAGAACTTTCCAGTAAAATTTAGAAGGCTTTATAGAAACCATATACAATTTTAATAAATAAATTAATAATATTTCTCAAACTCACATATTCATATTATATAGTCCAAATTAAGTATAATTAAGAGCTTGTGTTATAGATACTAGATAACGGAGATATATTCATAGTAATCTGTATTAAAAAAATATACTAAATAAACATACAAACATCTATGACTCGTGAAAAAATATTCAAATTCATCATACAATATCTGCCCCTACCGAGATTAGATCCCACGACGTCTGGCTAAGTAGACAGGGATACTGACAACTCGAACAGACGGGCGTCATGAGATGGCATTATGGTAGATGCTTTTTACATCTTAACATGTTCATTGTGGTCAAAAATCCAACACACCTTTCAAAATGTCCGGTGATATGATTGCTTTCCTTTATACAATCATATGGAATATGATCAATAGTCCTCCATTAGACAATTCTGATTAAGTGAAATATAACTATAAATATAATTAGTGGAATATTATTATGCAAGAGCATTGGACAATTCTTAATCTATTTTGTGGCGAATTTTGTGGCCCTCTCTAGTAAATCTATAGTCGGGTTGAACCAATCATCTGTTGATCATTTGTGTGCGGAAACCCCAGTATCCCAGTTTAAGTAATTAATGTACCTACCTAATAAAAAGAAACGTAAAACGGATTTGATTCACTTGGTAAAGCAACCTTATGAGAATACTTTATTTATTTATTATGGAATCGAAGTGGAAAACTTGTTAAAGTTTTCGATATAAAATATCCAAATAAGTGACTTCAAGTTTAAGTGAAAGGTTTTTTTTTACTACAGTGGAATACTAAGTATAACAGATTTTCTACAAAAATAACAGCCCTTATTACATTCTACATAAAACTATTATACATTATTAATGAAATTCAACTAATTACTAACTGTGGATGATAAGGCTAGGACAAACAGTGTGAAGAACAACAGGGCAGACCAAAACTGACTGCCCGGGACTCTAGTCACGAAGTCCGACCATAGCACCATCGACGCAGATGGCCCTGCAATACGAGCAGATTATTTCAAAATAAAAAGCACAGCAAATAACTCGGCACTGTCTGATGGTTAGCAGTAGATAATATAAGATAATATAACATAAAATTTTATTGTGGTAAAATAGATCTTACAATTTCATGCATTTAAGATACAACAGATTGCATTTTCGTGCGTACATCACAATCACAATGTAAATTATATTCCACAGAATATAATTTTTATTTTATAAGTAGAGACTAGAGTTAGGACCTTAGCCGGATTATAATTTGTGAGCCGCTTCCTAATCTAAAACTGCCTGAAAATTGTCGCGCTCTAGAAGATCGTTTTAAATACTAACCCTTCCATATAGCAGTGTTGTTAGTATCATAATCTTGGTGCAGGGCTCCGTGCGCGGCGCCCAGCACAAGGGCGCCGGCCATCGAACTGGACTTGGAGGTGACCAGCGCAAGTAGCGCCGTGCTGCCGAGCTTGTGCTGCCTTGGGCAGTACGCGCCTAGCATCACTAGCGCCCCCGACGACACAGACATCTCTAGCAACGAGTATTCTATCGCGTCACGCCAAATCTAAATTAATACACCATTTCAAATACGAGAGCACTCTGTATCACTTATTCTGGGGAATGTAGATATAGCGAGGCCAACTGTATGTCAAATTTAATTACTTAATAGTAACGTCGAATATGAGCTTGGTTTTGATGTTTAGTGCACTAATAATTACATGGATTTTGATAAAATCTATGGATTTCTTTATGATTTCTTACATTTTAGTATATATGCTACTTAATTTGGCTTCGTAGAATTTTTTTTTCGAAACTGGCTTTTTTCTTAATTCGAATATATTCCAAAATTAGTGAATACTGATGGCAATAGTTCAATAATATTATTGTCTTTTCATTATACTTAAATAAAGAAGCGGCAGAAAGCACGCTATGTATCAAAAATGAGGGCACGTTGTCCCTGAACACTAAATTCTAAGAACTTTATGGTCTAAAATTTAAGCACAGATTTGTAAATATCAAATTGATGACAACTATTTGACTGTCTGTTTATAATCAAACAGAGAAAATTAGAAATAAATATTGCATTGAAATTTAAATTTAACGTGGTTCTCTAGGATTAGGTAAATTATTCCTTCTTTAACGGGAAAAGACAACCTATGACATTGTTGTCTATACCTGAACATTATCCACCAAAACACCCCAGTCGCATTGCCGCAGCATGGTACCCGCTCCGCCTAGCTTGATGGCACCGAGAGCAAAGGATACCAATACGAAGCACGTTGTCACATCTTTGAATAGGACCAACTGTAAGATTTAAAGAAATATTTGTGTCAAATTATTGAATGCGCCTGCATTCTACTACTAGATAATCAGACCTGAAGGCCTAGACAAGATGCATTTCGATAAACCTTCACTAATCACCTAAAGAAAAATGTATGGAATTTGATATAAGTTGATCGAGTGTGATTGTCAAATGTCATACATTTTTCGTTTAGGGTTATAGAAATGCATCTTGTCTATGTCACCTGTTCTTTGGATGGGTGAGGCCTTTGTTCAGTAGTGGAAATGATACGATGATGATACGCACTTGTGACTGTGACGTAGGAATACGCTGTGGTGATTAATACAATTAAGTCTTCACCTGAAAAATATCTGGTACTGTTTATCTGACCAAACAAATAGGAAAAAGCGT
The DNA here is from genome assembly GCA_943193645.1 of Acentria ephemerella. Classification (NCBI taxonomy): domain Eukaryota; kingdom Metazoa; phylum Arthropoda; class Insecta; order Lepidoptera; family Crambidae; genus Acentria; species Acentria ephemerella. Next base: position 3,624,609 of record OW971887.1, read on the forward strand.
GTTAACTGTGTAAGGCTGTTCAGCATCCTTATTCACAGTATAATCGTATGAGAGAAATTTGAAATGTCAAGTGAAGAAAATCCTTTAGCATAGTCCAATTTTTTATCGACATTAATCTATGTAACAACAATTCTTAGAGAAACTATTAATTACTATTGCTAAACGTGTCTTAACCTAAATTTTCTCGTTAAAAAAATCAAAATTAATTAACCTTAGAATAACTGTAGATCTTCTTGACCGTAATGAAGTAAACCAGAAGCCAACTTATGACGTAATAGACGGCTAGTTCCCACACCACGTTGCCGAGTCCACCATTTAGGCCGTCGCGTTTGAGGTTCAACACAAAATTACTAAAATTGGGATAAGTAATCTAAGTTAGCTTAGAAAGATTACATCATCGACTAATATAAAACTCTATGATATTGAATTACAACGCCGCGAGCGAAAGTTCCATATCAACTAAGCTGTCAAACGGAAAGCAAACCCCGATTTATGGAGACATACCTCCAGTGATAACCATTTATATACTTCTAATTAGCTTATTGGAAAACAGACCTGGTTATTATGCTTAAATGAATGTTAAACTTTTAATAAAACACGATAATCAGCTGAGATTAATCCAATATGTTGGTTATTTACAACTTACAAGAAGAACGACTGCGCAGGAGTCTCGCTGCCCTGCGATAATGGCCTATGCCGTGCCGCGCACGCTGGTGCAGCAGCGGCGGCACAATGCAACCACGGCAGGAACACGTGGAAGGAATGCACCACCAGCGCTAGACACCACGCCGCCACACCGCCTAACGCTAGCGCAGTGAGCACGCAGCACGTAAGCATTGCGAAACCTATACCTGTTAATGACACAACCCAATTTAATAATGAGCTTCCTTAAAATACCGTCTAAGTGATTGCGATTCTGTTGACATCCACTTAAACTTAAATTAAGTTATCTGCCTCTCTATCATTCTACTAAAACAAGTACTCGATCCATAATTCCATACATTTTAGGATGCGCGTGAAATTTAAGCAAATTTTCTTTAGCTATTTTAAGGAACGACAAATGTTATATGACGTCACCTATCCTTTTATGATTTGATTTGAGGGCTGTAATAAGCACAAAGTTAAATTTATGTTTAGTACATGCGCAACAGAATCAAGATCACTGTCTGGTGTTAATTTGTCCTTTACATAACTCGTTAACAAACTCAAACAGCGCAAAAAAGTTACGTAATATTTTACACCCGTTTTAAGATTTAATTAAATGCCTGTTAGCGATGTTTATCTTTTCCTGGTGCCTTCAATCAGTCGAGGTAAACAACAGGCATATTAGTTTACGACCATCACTGATACGCTTTAAAATTAGTAAACTTTAATACATGCGTGATAAGGCAACTTTTGTGTCAGCAAGGCTAATTTTCTAAGAAGGTATCTCGCATGCTGCCCTAGTTATCTTCGCAAATAGACTCCTACTGCTTTACCATCAGGCAGTGTCGAGTCATAAACTGTGCTTTTATATAATAAAAATAACTAACCTCTAGCCATGGGTGCTAAATCCCAGCATCTGAGCACTCCTTTCTTGGTAGCCACACCCAAAGCGAGCTCGAGGTAAAACATCGGATACCCGACGATGATGCTAAACAAGTTATAGAGGAATACGAAGGGTAGTAGCTTGCGCAAATCGTGGATGTAAGGGTGCCACCATAGCTGCAGTATGCCGACGCATGAAGACACAACTAGCTGGCGGTAGCTGATATTGTTACTCCAGCGATCAGTTACCTGGTAAATAAAAAATTGGAGCCAACAAATATCGATATTAATTCTATTAGCTTTCTCTTTAAGTGATCATTTAATAACAGTAAGTAATACACAGAAATCGTTTTAAAGCCACCCCTTTCATTACATTTTAACTTTTATTGCCCACTACAAAAAAGTTGATTTTATTTATTTAACAATTTTATTGATATATTTGTTATACACATATCGACTGTTTCTTGACCATAAAAATAGTATAAACAGCATTGTTGTGTTCCGACAGTTGTAGGTAAGATAGCCATCTCCACTGTGGTTGAGGAATCCGGGTGTAGTTTGCTTCGATTTACGGCCTTATCTTAATTTACCATCAGGAGTTAATTTTTTATTATTAGTCTTATCCCGTTAAGACTATTAATAAGAAATTTACACATATTTACAGTAAATAAACATCTTCACCTTCTAGTGGTAGTGTTAGTTCAAATATGAACATAGTTGCATAGATGCAACAAAGGACATATATCTACTTCCTTAGCCTCCTCTACCTGTTAACCCAAAAGTTCATGCTGTTGATTCTGTTCGTTGTTCGTCCCCTGATAAACACTGGTTCATCCCCTAAATCCTTGTCTACCACCCTACACCTTGCATATCCCCATGATCCTGAATATATTTGACGTTACTTTTAGTTGAAACATATAAGGTAATTTTTCATAGTTATAATTTTATTTTTATTTTTTGTACCCCTTATGTGATTTTAATCGAATTAAACCGCCTCGTTGGGTAACAAATTATACGCAAACAACAGCGGCACGTCTGTAGAAAAGTTTTGGTAACGCCTTATTAATGCAATTGTCAACTGAACGCAATAACAATCGAGAAGTGTAGACACAATGCAAAGTGAAAGTGAAAATGCATTTATTCAGTCTAAGTACTTTAAATACTCTCATGAAAATCAATATAATGAAAGTTGAGAGTTCTAAGCTTGTTATTAATAACAATAGTTAAAATCAAATAATTCCAAAACTTTATTATTTAAATAATCTTTCACAGTTTAATACCTTTTAGACTTTAATTTAGATTTGATACTGGTATTGAATTTGTAGGGAGGCAATTCAATTGAATTGTCAGGAGTCTCATTACAGTTAAGTATAATTTGGCCATCAAAAGAACTAATAACTTCATGAAGTCTTCAAGACGGTAGTTTATTTTTGTTTCTCCAGTCCTCAACTGGTCTAATATGAATTTTTCTTGGCAAAATAGAGATTTGTCATAAATTTTTGGGATCTTCCTTGCTATCCGATTAAATAGAAGAATAATTTTCGTACATTTCATTAATTGGGGAAAACCCCTCATCGTCACATTTATTAAATTAAGTTTCAAAATGCAGGACCAAAATAGTACCAATTGTGTTTTTTTTATACAATTTATTTAGTACATATTGAAATACTATAACTGGGACAATTAGTAAATGCCCGGTTGATACCCAGTAAAATTATGAGTATTGCCTTTATAATTATATTTATTTATTGTCTTATACATATTCCCTGTTGTGACGATTTAAAAGAGCTTAGTAAATAAGTCTATTTAAATAAAGTTATTTTTGACTTTGACTATTTTCATGGAAATATTTCCAAAATCACTGCTTTTAGATTTCGTGATTTTAATTTCTGAAAAGTTTCCTGGGGGTAAACTTGTTTAAATTAAAGTCATATTGTATAATTGTAACTCACACACATTAGGGGTACTGAGCCCAAGTTATTTGAGGGAATTAGAACATAGTTCAGATGTGTGCTCACCAACGGGTCCTCTGTAGAATCCGATTCGCCGCTATCAGTCAAAGTCTTAGTTCTTGTACTCTGAAAATGTATACTATAAGTAATTCAAATCCCGTATAAGAGTAACAGTCCCTATCACAACTAAAAGAAACCTTACCACACTTTCAGTCATTGTATTCGTTAATCAGTTATAAGCCTCTTAATTATTCCCACTATTTTGCCACTACTAGTAAATATGTCAAAATGACAGTTTCGAACAGTTTTATGTAAAAGGTTTTCATTCGTTTAATTTCTTTTCACCAGGTTTCGTAACACAACCGACAGCTTATAATGACACATAAAATCAAGATTAAAAATCCCCAAAATACATAATAGGAATAAGCGTTTCATTTGGATTATATGTATGTTAAAATGTAACCATAATTAATAAAACTAAAACCTATTGGATCTAAATTTCCATACGTGCCTATATAAATTAACATAAACCTGAAATTAGTCCGATATTTATATCTATTATATGTAGTAATAATTGATATAACCGATACAAACATGTCACAGTAGCATGTCGGCATAGTGGTTCGAACGCTGCGTTTTCGATAACGAAAACAAAGCAACTTTCGATATGGTTGGTACATGGATCGGTCAATCAAAAATATGGTATCTCGAGCTCCTCGCTCCCGGTTGCAACCGGTTTATTGGACCAGCGCGGTTGTAGCCCAAACTCCTCATGCGTTTTTTCATTTCGGTTCAAACGCAAATGACTGATCGTCATTTTGTACAAAAAAATTACAGAAGGAATGACTTACGCTTGCGGCTTATTTCTAGCCACAACTTTTGTGCTCTTTTCATATTTTCATTAGTGCACAATAAATTAATAAATAAATATGATAATATATGTGTAATATAATACTTATATGGAAATAAAACAACATTTCTTGTTAATATAACAAATTTAATATTTCAATAATATCTAGCTATACATTGTGGTAGCTAAATTAATTTACTAGCTTGCACCGCTTTTTAACTACTATTTTTGGCTTACAAAAATTAATTATAACGCAAGTAATCATTAACTTAAAGTAGAAGCAAACAAAAATGTCATAAAAATTAGAAATTAACATGATGACGTAACTTTAATGGAAAAATGAATTACTATTTAAATTATATTGCTCATTTAAGTGTCAACTCACAAAATGACCTAAGTATTTTTATTTTCCAAGGCAATAAAAGAATTTTAAGGAATCTAATTCCTATCTCTCGTTATTTGCCTAAAATAATGATACACGTGAAAATGAACTGCGATATATGAAGCACGCATATGGCTTACACTCGCGGCTTTCCATGTATCGCAGTTATAAAGCCGCGTTGACAAAAAGGAAAGCACGAATAATACTTTTGACAGTAAGTAATTGTGACTTTTATTGCAGAGCAATAAGGATGATATTTTGATATCAAGTGGACATTTTATTATTCATGACTATCGTGATGTTAGTTGAAAATTATTTAAAGCTATTTATTATTTATTTTAAATAGAAATAGCTTTCGGGTAATAAGATAATAATAAGGTCAAGGGTAATAATAAAGACTAAAACCACCTCATTTCCATTTTTATATACTTGTACATTTATATGTATCTTCTTTTTGGTACCAAAAAAAAAGAAAAACTATAAAAAGGTAAGATCTCCTTACAAAGGGATAAGATTTTTCAATGTGATTTTCAATTTTGTCCGAGAGAAAATTTCTTGGACCAAGAAAAGAAGTGGCTTGCCCTCCTTATTTGTCTTATACTTAATAGTCGTAAGTCTAGACAATACTAAGTATGTCTGACAGCTTCAGTTCTAATTTGATACCTTCTTATAAAAGTAACCAGGAAAAATTAAATAAAAAAAATTTCAAAAATAAATCTGGGACGCATCTGTCAATATGTTCGTACATACATAAGCAATAAACCACACTAACTAACGAATTCCACACTAAAACATTGCTATGTTAAATGTATTACTTACATGATTTAATAATGGTCACGCGCAAATATAAACTATTTAAAAAGAAACAATAATGAATCACCTACGGGCGAAATTTCATTGAAATTATATTTAATTAGAAGTTATGACCTAATATGGTATAACATAGAAAACTGTATTTTAATTTGTCGTTTTACCGTGAATTAAAACTAATACACTAATATGATTATGGTCCATTGATAGAAAAATTATTCGGCAAAGGGCACCTTGAAAGAACAAAATTATAAACTACTTTATAAATGATAAATACATAATTCAATCTTTTAAATCAGAAATAAGTCATCGATAAAAAGGTGTTCTATAATCTACCCGTTCAATTATATTAATTGCAAATTATACAGATCAGCAACCTAAAGAAATAATAAAAATAATTATACTTTACATATAACCAGTACAAATAACTCTATAAGAAATTAACATTCTTTTGGCGATTTTGCGTAGAAACTGCAGGTCTTTCTTGGATTTTTATTTTTTAAATAATGTGCAGACTTACCAAAAAGGATGTTTGTACCTCATTAACGATGCTTATTTAAAAAGCTAGGCGCGTAAATATGACCATGACTTAGGGCAATGATAGTAGAACAAAGATTAACCCTGCACTCTTTTATTTAATAGGATTCTGTCATAGGCAAAGTTACGTGCCAATCCCTACTGTTAGCTCCATGCACTCGCAAGGAAGCATAGGCAGTTTCAAACACTAAATAGGTCGCCAGCAGAAGGTAAAGGCGCGAGTCCTCCGGTGACATCAGGCAGTTGGGACACATCCGGCAAATTATCTATGTGGGACTTCACCTCAGCCTTTACAGCATAGATCTTCTGAAGTTTTACGTTGTATTCCTGTGAAAAATAAGATATTTTAGGCACTGATTTTTTTTCATAACTATAAAACGAAAAATGTGAGAACAATGTACAAAAATCCTAAGTGTAAATATCAATCGTATCCGAACGCCTCGAAGGGATAGTTCTGCCAATACCTGAAGTATCAATTAAATTCAACCATCTCGGTTTTTGCTCGTGAAATCGTATGACAAAGACAGCAGCGCTTCTGTTGCGACGATTTTGAAATTTATTTTTGTACGTGCATTAGCTGAACGTAAGCACGATAGAAAAGATACGATTGAAAACCAAAGCAGTAATTGCATTGAATGGTATTTAGAAAAGATATAGTGCATTGTTACCCACTAAGGGTGAAAGTACTTATTTTCTCCTGAGACGGGGTTTTGGCACCTAAGCATAGCAAGTTCGAACGCTAAATAAGTCTAACCCAAGCTAAACAGTGCTTTACATTACGAATACAAGGAAAGTAAAATTAATAACATGAAATTACTGCTATATGGAAGTATGCTGTATTACTGCTATATGAGTAGATATATATAATGACGTGTCATTATATATTAGAAACCGAACATTAGTCACTAGTTATAGTGGATTTAATAATCATTTCAGGTTTTGTTTATGAGGCTTTGAATTTTAACATATACATATCACATATACAGAAAAGAGAGGGGTCTTTTCTAATACAGGTTTTCTTTAACTTAAAAGAAGAGACCCCACACATTCAAAAAAAAACTACATGTAGTAAATAAAGATATTTTTGATGTTTTTTTTTTTGATATACAATATTATGAATGATTAAATTCAATATGTCAAGAGCAAAAAGCCAACTTTTTTCAATTCAGAGAATACTACAAGAAAAAAAAACACTATGTAGTAAACATGCTCATGTTTACTACTAGTGACGTTTAGTTAGTGTATTATATAAAAATTTTCATTTATATTTAGTCAATTAGGTTTAGAAGTCAAGAAAAGTTTTATTGTAAAGAGATTTTATATACTTCATTATTCACCTCGAGTCTCGTTTCGGCCTGCTTGGCCAAGTCGCGTTGTGCTTGCGCGAAGTCCCTCAACATGGCAGCCACTTTTCGCCTCTTCTCCAACTCCTCTGAAAGCCTCAGGTTGTATTCAGCTAGTAGCTCCACAGCCGAGTTCACTACAGCACTTAGACTCACAGCCGATTCTTTATCTGAAATATAAGGTAAATAAATATTTTAATATATTTTCGAGAACTTATGAATTAATTCCTGTTAATTTTCGAATGGTCTATTAACTTGTGAGAAGAGAAGTTTAGAGATAAAATTACTCAAGACACTTCCAAAATTTCCAATGACTTTTTTGATTACTAACTTTAACTTTCCATATTCACAAATAAACGCTTTTGAAGTTTTTTTAATCTAGAACAATTATGAAAAGGCATAACGCTTAAATACCACCGGCCACCAATCGGAATACCTTCATCCAAGCGACAGCTCATCCCCAGGTAGGCAGGTAGTATTTGAATACATATGTCTTTCAGACAAAAAATTCGAGCTGACGCTTTCATAAGATTCTTATTAGGCGTAGGCGATTGGCGATGTCAACTTCTACCTAACCTTGTTCAATGAATTGCAAATATAAATAATTTTCATATTCTTTCAAAGGACAAAAAAAAGACTTGTATATAATTTCATCAACATTTATAATAGTATATAAGATGGTTTAATTTTTTAATAAATTTTCCTATCCAGTATAACTATATAAATGGATTCAATATTATGCTAGTTAACATGAAATGCATTATTGCTCATTTTCACAAGTTTTTACATAAAACCTTAATCTAATTAGTCTCAATTATTTAAAAAATCTCATAAAAATTTATTAATCTAGTGAAAATGTGCAGTTCACATTGTGAGTATCTATTTCTAATTTACCTATATATGTACATAAACATAATCAACCTAATGTTTCCATAAAAACTTTATAGTTTTGATCTTCAAGAAGACTGATACTGAATACAGATTGTGTGTACATTTAGGTAATTTAAAATAGACATTCAAAGTTATATAACATTCCCAAATATACTAAGTTTCATTTAACAATATTATAATGTTTTGTGTCACAGTCACAAAAAAAATCACAATAAATCACAATAATTAGAGTACAAAGTCAAATTACTTAATTAACATTCTTTTACTTATGTAACATTTGTGTAAAAAAACTAATACTGTATGTAGCTGAAAATATATATTTTTATTGATATTTCTGAAAGAAGAAACAATCACAGTACTTTTGATACAGAATAAAATACAGAAATAAAAAAGTATTTTCGCTATAACACTAATAGTATTTTACAAAATGAAACAAAAGATTATGATTAGTCACAAACACAGTCACATTTATTATCACGAAGGAATCTCGACAACATTATGTAACGCCTTACAACTGTGATTGCAAGGTTGATACGAGCATAAGGTGTCAATTTACCTTCTAGCTTAGACAATAATTGGACTTCTGACACTTCTGGTGGTAGTGAAGCTATCCTCTCACGCACTGCTTCATCACTAGAAGCACTCGATTCCAAATCAAGAAGAGCCTGGAATAAATGAATATTTTTTTTTACTTACTCAATACAGTGCTTTTTTAAAGTAACAGATGAATTCACTGTTTACATAATAAACATTCAGAAAAGAATCAAATTTGATTTAATTAGGGTTGAAAACAATATGTTTTTAATTCAATATTTAAAAAAGTAATTAATTTAAAAAATATTTAAATTATATTTAATGTTCACCTTAATTAATTCCTCAGGTTCAGGAGGGTCACCAGGTGGAGTCCTTGGGCTGAGTGTTGTGTGAGTCTCAATATGTCCATCAACTTCCACTTTAGTCTCACTCTGTCTTCTTTCATGTTTTTTTCTTTCAATCTTGGGTTTCTTCTCTGGTTCTTTAGGTTCGGTGTCAGTAGATTTACGCTTGCTAACTTTTTTTGGAATTGCATCATTAGGATCAACTGTAAAAAAAATTAAACTTACTACTACATAATAATATATACATACTTAACATAACTTTGGTGCACTAAGACTTGAGTAAGATAAATTCTTGATTTTACTTTAAAGCTGAAATTGAATTGTAAATTTGTTGTATTTCTTTATATTGTTGAGTAGGTCCTAATTCTTTCTAATTTATCTTGAAAATATACTGTTATTCTTATTATACATAATAATTAAAAAGACTTGCATATTATTATGAAGAAAATCAGTTGAATGAACCATCACCTTAAATTTTTTAGAGTGAGTTAGTAGTGGCCAGTAAAATTAGAAAATAATCTAAACTCTAAAGATACAGTTTTAAAAAATCCACAAGTTTCACTCACCAGCCTCTTTAAATTCCTGTATTTTTTGTGCATCATAAACACCCCTCTCTTGCCATATTCCTAAAATCCTATGTAGTGATGTTTTAGTTTTTGTATTTATTCCAGTCTTTGCCATGTGCTTGAATGACTCAATAAGAACTTCACCAAATTCTTTGCCATATTCTGGACCTTTCTTTTTACTATTTTGTATGACATCATTAGCTAAGTACAAAAATGTTAATTGCTTGCTATCTTTTGCTGAAAATGATGAAATGAAAATGTCACCTTAATTTGGGAACACAATTATTTTATAACCTAACCTGCCAGATCAAAATCATTCTCTAATTGTTTGTAATCTAGCCTTTGCGAACTGTTAAATTATGAATGAATCTGGCAGAGTTCAAAATATACCATAAAATATAAATCATTTCTGATTTATAATTTCACAGATCATCGAGACGTTATATAAAAAACACCACATGTACAGGTGCATTCTGTCGAATGATAGTTTGATACCAATTCTCAATTTGACAGCAATAAAGAATAATTTTGTTTCAATAGCTGGAATAAAAACTATCTGTAAATAAAGCATTAGCTTGTAAACAGTTTGCTGCTGTTAATAGTTGTATTGTACAGTAAATGGACCCACTTTCGACAGTACATCTATAGCAATCAAATTTTAGGAATGTATATGCTAGAATGTTAAAGCAGTTATATATATGTGAATGTACAAATATACTTAAGACTTTCCTCTAATCCTAATTATTAATGAGCATAACCATTAGGGCAAGCCTGCATGGCGGATGCTGTATGCAGGTGAGATTTCATAGTGCAGTTTTGACTCTTCAAAACTTACATGCAAAAATGAAAACTATTTATCATAATTTTTTTTAACTATCTACCCGATTTTAAAACATATAATTCTTACGATTTTTATCTCACTGCAGCAGGGTGGATTCTACAGCAAACACAAATTCGGTTGTGTAATTAAATTCGCGTGGTATTTTTTTGAAAGCGCGTGCAGCTTGATATATTTCCATAGGTCAATGAGTACTGCGAAAATATGTTGTATGAACACTAGAAATAACAACAGCTAAAGTTTTTTGGAACCTTCGATTTGTTTAGGAAATAAGACTATCCCTTTTCTCTAAACCTAGACTTTCAAAGGCTGGAGTTTAAATTAAAAAATTACGACGTGAGTCTTTTCGATAAGACTCACGTCGTAATTTAAGTTGTAGTTTCATTTATAATTAAATAACGGATTCGGTAGCTTCTACAAATCAGATTTATGTTGCTGTATACATTATTTTAATATTTACAGCATTTTAATTATTAAACTGTGGCATTTTTATATAGTAATAGTTGTTATTATTTAGATATAACCTACAAGTACTTTTTTCAAGTTAAATAGCAATATCGCGCTGGCAATCACAATATCTAATTCTTAACATTTGTAATTTTAATTGTATGAATAACAAATAAAAATGCTTACTTTTCAAGAGCTCCTTGTACCAAGTCTTCACTACGGCAGCATGATGTTTTCTATGGTGTATCAACCACAGTGATAAAGTTTGAATGCTTTGTTGGCTCGAATTTAACTCTTGCAGTTTACGTATCAAAGCATTTTCCGTGAAACCCGACATGTTTTAAGCAAAAAGCTAAAAACTGTCGCAGAAACTGAATGAAATGAAAACTGCACGTTAGGCTTGATCGCTTGACGTCAACTAAACTAACGCCATTTTAATTTCGAACGGCGCCACTGGCAGTTGTCAATGCTACCAACTTTTTAAATTTAGTTTTCACTTAAACGAGAAGGCAAAGAAATCTCAGCTTAAACGATATAATTAATATAATTAGAATGAAATGTTCATTTTTAAATTATATTGTTATGATAAGAAATACAAATATCCTACAAATTAAAAAATTAAAAATCATCCCGAAAACTAAACTGGCACTGGACTGGATTAGTACATATATAGGTAACATTCATCTGAGGTAAAAGTGTTAGTGTAATAATGACATCAAAATGATATTAGTATGATCTAGTATTTGTAATTTGAATTGTATACGTTAGATTAAGTTTATTAAATAACTTCGTCTTAACTGCTTAGTTTCGAATTTTTCAGTAATGAATAATATTTATTTGTAAGTAAAAAAGGTATCTCTATAGGCTTCGCCGGTGAAGTTGCGGGCAGGACCTAGGTACTGAGCTAGATATTTCATCATTATAATTAACAAAATATAATTTTCACAGTGACGGGAAGTGGAACTAAAGCCCATACAGCCATGTCTACGAGGAGATAAAACTAAAATACAAAATATATGTAGATGACAATTACATGATACGCGAATGATTTAAAAAAAACTATCCTACAAATGAACGAATGAAAATGAAAAATTTCACCGCATACGTAGGATCCCTAATGATTATGTGCAAGTTAACTTGAAAGTCGCTATTATAATCTATATAGAGACACGTAATTTTTAAAAAAATGTATCAGTTTGGATACATATGATGGAATTTTTCAATGTTTATTTATTAATTCCATTTTCATTTACTTATATGTTGATTAGGTGTTTTTTTTATTACTGTATTATTCTGGACAAAAATTATAAGTATAATTATGTTAATAATCACGAATCATTAATATAATAATATAATTTCCATCGTCATTCAGAAATAAGTTCCAAAATAAAGCTCTTATTTAGAATATTTATCCCTTTTTCTCTCTGCATCTACGCGCCCTGCTGTTGGGTATCCGTCATAATTGTTATACAATAATACAGTAAATAGGGGATCACATTTACCGTACTGTCGACCGCATAGCAATGAATGCTTCCTGAAAAAAGGATTTTATTGGTATGAAGACGAAATAATTGTAGGGGTCAGAATAGAGCCTTTCAGCCTGTGGGACATGCATTAACTGACATGAACTGCGAAACGCATCCATTGGCGATGATATGGATTCTCAGGGAATTATATTTTATTTTAATAAGTGTTGTTTTGAACAAACCTTCAAAACGTAGTGGCATAATGTCTTTTATCTTATTTATTTATGCTTAACATTATACCACAGCTCGAAAGTTAATAAGCCAAATTTATTAAGCCGTAAACTCTCAATCTATTTCTACTAAGTCTGTGCTTCTATGGTTTAGAAATTGCATTTAAAGTGTGGTACTTAATTTTATAGGTGAGCGTAGCATGCAATTATAACATCTGTAGCATTTATATTCAATAAATGTATTGATGAAGGGCAGTTCCCTGATCTAATGAAATATAGTAAAATCATCCCACTATTTAAAGCAGGTAATAAGAGTGATCCATCAAACTTCCGGCCAATTTCTATCCTACCTGCTCTAAGTAAAATTTTTGAAAAAATTATATTTCATCAGTTGCTGTTACACTTTAACTTTAACAAATTATTCCATGAAAAGCAATTTGGTTTTACTAAAAATAGAAATACTACGGATGCAGGGGTCGCACTCATCAAACATATATTTGATGCATGGGAAAATAAGCAAGATGCTATAGGTATATTCTGTGATCTATCAAAAGCGTTTGATTGTGTGGATCATCAGATTCTATTAGTAAAATTGAAACATTATGGTGCTTCAGATAATTCGCTACGCCTTATAGAATCGTATCTTACTGGTCGAATACAAAAAGTTAACATAAATGGCACTAATTCTTCCGGCGCGCCTCTGTATATGGGAGTGCCCCAGGGCTCCATATTGGGCCCCTTATTATTTCTAATTTACATTAATGACCTGCCTTATTTTGCTAAAGACCTCTGTGAAATAGTTTTGTTTGCTGATGACACTTCTTTGATTTTCAAAACCGACAGACGCAAGGACGTATCTGACGAGGTAAATAGTACTCTTTCTCAAGTCCTACACTGGTTCACGGCTAATAATCTTGTTTTAAACTCTAAGAAAACCAAGTGTATTAAATTTAGTATGCCTAATGTAAGGCGGGTCAATATTTGTATTAAGATAAATGAGGAACCAATAGAAATAATTAATTCTACAACATTTCTTGGAATTACTATAGATTCCAAACTACAATGGGGCCCACATATTACGGCTCTGGCAGGAAGATTAAGTTCAGCTGCGCATGCAGTTCGAAAAATAAGACGGCTTACTGATGTGGAAACGGCGAGATTAGTTTATTTCAGCTATTTTCATAGCTTAATGTCGTATGGTCTACTGTTGTGGGGCTCCGCTGCTGACATACAGACGATCTTTGTACTTCAAAAGAGAGCCATTCGTGCAATATACAACCTTAGACCACGTGACTCGCTAAAAGAATTATTTAAGGAAATTAACATACTAACCGTGGCGTCTTAATACATTTTTGATTGTATTATGTATGTACGTAAATACAGTGGTTCTTTTCTTAGAAATTCAGACTGCCATAGCTTCAACACCAGAAATAAGCATAAGCTCGCCTTTCCAAGCCATAGACTGCATAAGACCGGTAATTGTTTTATAGAAATAAGTATAAAAATGTACAATATGATACCACAAAGTTTTATTGAATTGCCTCTGCATAAATTTAAGTCAACTATTAAAAGTTGTTTGATGAAAAAGGGGTATTACAAGGTAGAAGATTATTTTAAAGATAAAAATTTGTGGCCGCTATAATTTGCTTCTCTGCACTTATTTATTATATTTTGCAATATTTAAAAATATATTTTTTAATGCACTGTAAAACAAAACATGTATATGTTTATAATACTAATACATAATGACATAATTGATTTGTAAATGTCATTATAAATACTAAAGGCTGAGAGTTTCTTGCGCCGCTTCTTCTCTGCAGCTACTAATTCGTCGAAGCGGTAGTAGGGTTGATTGGGAATATGCATACTAGTGTTATTTTTAATTTTAAAATAAGTATTATTTTAAAATTAAAACTAACAATTTATTTAGTACATATTGAAATACTATAACTGGGACAATTAGTAAATGCCCGGTTGATACCCAGTAAAATTATGAGTATTGCCTTTATAATTATATTTATTTATTTTCTTATACATATTCCCTGTTGTGACGATTTAAAAGAGCTTAGTAAATAAGTCTATTTAAATAAAGTTATTTTTGACTTTTTGACTTTTTTTGACTTTTTGTATACCCTCAATATAAAGATATTATGAAATTAAGCAGATTAAAAAAACCTCTTCTTTTACCTCTTCTATCATTTACACAGAATTGTTTTATCATCACTATCATTAGATAGATCACTATCATTAGCTATCAGACTTTTAGTTAAATTGAATGTTACGCAACACAATTTGTCACTTTCGTTTGTTTCATTTCCTTTTTCTTACAAAAATGTATGAGCGATATAATAGGATGCATACTGCATTTGTCGTTATTTCTCTGATAGTCAGAAGTACTAAGAGTAGACGACCGTCGCTGCTACAAATACATATAAAAATGTTTTGCTATTCTTTTGTTAAAAACCAATAAACGGCTTGACCTATTTGAATAATTTAATATTCAATTCTCTAATATTCTGTTGTGTCCTTTTAATTGTCTTTGTGTGTACATAAATTGTTAAATAAATAAATAATTTTTGTATTGTTTTGTAATTATAATATGGAGAAATTCTAAGAAAAAGCTAATCATGGTATAAGTATTAAGTAGTCTCGCTTATACTCAAAAACTGATAGAACGATTTGAATAATAGGGAAGGTTCAAAAAGAAAAATAATACGAAAAGTCGTAAATAAAGATTTAAAAAATAATCGGTATTTATAATTTACTATAGAAAATCGTTTAACTGCACATGCATCCACTATTTTTATACTTTATTGATACCGAGAATCATTTGAGTACGATATTAGGTAACTATATTGTCTTATTACTCTTATTAAAACTGCGCCTGATGAGGTCAGAATATACATTCTTTCTTGCTGTGGTAAGTAACATTTATATCTTGACAATAAATTGCTACCACTATGATCTAAAATTTTTTAAAGAAAGAAGCTAACTAACTGAAAAAATATCAATATTTACTATGCAGTAGGCGTACCTACGCATCGATTATTATTAAAAACGATATCGGCATGTGGTTTTGGTGGCATCGACCGGTCGCGATGAGCTCGGGTTCTTGCTCCACACCTGCGCAGATACAGCCTCTCAGTTGAGTTTACAAAGGCTGCCGCGCACGCGCACCTCATGACACGAACGAGCGCGCGAAAATGAAATCGGGTTTCTAAATTCAAACATTCGAAATTCATTTGTAAAAGTACTTAATTTCCGTATTATTTTTTAATCAAGAGCTAGTACTTGTTAAGCTCAATCTAATAAAATATTCAATCATTTATGTGTTTTGATTGTTATTAGTGTTTTAAAAATGAGGTTCGTTTTTGTAAACAACGTACCAAGTGTACTTCTAATGACCCTGGTGCTTCTAGCTAATGCTCAAAGGTCTTCCAACAACCTCAGAGATGTCGGTAAGTTGAAAAAAATATGTCCCTTCGATGCCAGTTATGTATCGTTACTATTTATGCATTTAAATTATTTGGGCCTATATATAGTTAATTATTCTGCTTTATATTATATTGAAACCCTTCTGGTTTGAATATTTAACAACCAAATTACTCTAAAAAATTACATAACATCAGTCCCACCTATTCCATCTTATTATTATTCTTTTAATCTCTTAATGATGAAATAGTTAGATCACAACATTAGGTAATATGAGGTTTCTAAATGATTTCAACTATCACTAATATAATTACAAAGTTTTTGAAAAATGTATTTATTTACTTTGATTCATTGTCCATACATTAATTAGTTTTATAACTTATTATTACAATTAAATTAATAATGATGTTGGTAAATACTCATAATTTGTCTTTTGTTTGACTTATATAATATCATATATATATATATATATTATGATTTGTTATTTATTATTAAATGAATGTCAATATATAGATTTATGAGTATCCGATTCAAGATCTAATGATGGGATTCTTTGTGATCTTGAATCGGTAACAATGGACCACATCGAAGTACCCTATCGAATATAAAGGGAATTTCGAAAATCGGTTCACAATTGACAGAAAAATCAGTGAACATACTCGTACATATGAAAATAAATACATACAATAAAACATAGAACCTCCTCATTTTTTTTAAAAAGAGTACTTTATTTATATTTAATCATCAGCGACTCAGCAGAATCCTTATGACAGGACCTTAAAGGACATTAAACTTATATTTCGGAAGGTTACATTGCTGTTTGTTTATTCGTTTATGTTACAATACTCTACAATAATTGTAAAGTAAATAGTAATTGCTTGCTACCAATTAAGGCCCATGGTGCCCAAACTTCTTACGTGTATCCTCCATGTGAGCCCCGTGTCTATCAGTGGGTGGTTATATAAGCTTTTAATGACTTAAAGTGGAGCTTACTGACGTAGTGGTTCGAACGCATTGATTTCGATTACCAAAATAAAGCATCTTTTCGGTGGGTCCCGGATGGAATATTTTAAAGATAATTTAATTTAAAAAGCACGTGTAGCCGTTGTTTTCGGCTGCTACGGCAATTACTTACACCCACTAAAACCTATTGGGCTGCTGTGCTGATGTTGTGACTACAACTCCTCACTTGTTGCCCCGAATAGAAAGGAGGTTATTGATTGAATAATGATAATTGATATGGAAACTACTGAAATTTACCCTAAATACAAATGATGAGTATCCATAACACTAGCTCTTAATGATCCTTAATTAAGGCTAGATATTAGGTGTGCTGTGAGAAATATTATCTAGTATCTGTAACCAAATTTCAAAGTTCTATTGTTAATTTAAGTTTATAATTTGTTTTGGCAATTTTATAAAGACTAATGCTAAATGTGTAAATATAAATAATTGCAATACTTACTTTCTAGTTTCAAAACAGCTTTCTAAACAATTTGCTATGTAAGTAGATTGAACCGACGAGTTCCATATGAGAGGCCGCAGGAATTTGCAATAAAAGAAATAGAAAAGATTCATTTCAAAAAGCCCTTTGCCTATTCTTCAAAGTTTTCAATCACCAGATTTTTTTATATATTATGACTCGTGAATGACTCGACACCACCTGATAGTAAGCTGTAGAGGAGTCCATATATGAGCTAGTAAAGCATGTGACATGCTGCCCTGGCCACCCTCACCTTGCCGGCCTAAAAAGTGCTTTTTCACGCCTCTTTAAAGGAACCCATGTTGTATGAAGGAGGGAATACGTGTGAGGAATTCCACGCTCTAACTGTGTGACAGAGAAAGGAGCTTTTCCATATCGCTAAGTAGGATCAGTATTTCTACAAATTCATTTCGAAGTTTTAGGTCACTATCAAATTGACATCAACCGTAAATTTTAGCTATATTAATGTACCTAACGGGCTGAAATTAAACTTAGCGAGGAAAAAGAGCTATATTGGGAAATAAGCGCCCAGTTTATTTCACTATATTTTCCACCACAGTTGTAACCGAACCAAATGTAAACTTAATTTTATTGAAAATTAAATGTACCATTTGTACACAATTCTCGATTCTGCAGTTTAGTTCCATTTTCGAAATTTAAATGTCATGTTTTGATTGAAACAGTGATAAGTCGAGTTTATATTCATTATTATTCTAATTATAAATTTCATTTTGTAGGCTCGTTGGTAGCAAGAACATTAAGAAAAAATGTTTTATCGCCTAGAGGAAATATGCTTACTCTAGTATATAGTATATATGATTGAGTGACGGCATTTTTAAGCAACAGTGAAATAGTCATTTTTATTTATTTGCAAACAATGTCCGTATAATAAATAATGTTTGACAAAAATTATACAGTTATAACGTAAATCAGAAGACATGGCCAGTAAATCAGCTTTGCAGTGCGCAGCGACCCAGTTGTTTAATACTGTCTCACGAGTTGACAATAAATCTAAACCATATCATAAGTAGGTGAATACATGCGCAGTATCCTTTTGATTGTAGACTAGAAGGAGCCTTATCGAACTCAGTGGACAACATATCAAAAGTTTTGTATATGTTTGATAAGAAACATTTGATTCAAGTATCATTTATTTTATAGAAATGTCAAAGTAGAATTTAAGAAAGTGATAAATTCAAAGGAAAATATTTATTTATATAATTATTTAACAACCAGTTCTTTTGGATTTTAACTGAGTCCCATGTTTTATTACATTAATAGCCTAAGGTAAGTAAAAAGGTATTACTAAAAATGACACATTCAATTTCCATTACTCGCACTCGCGAGTTTTCATTATTGCATTATTTTGTGCACTGTCGATAAACTAGCGCGGAGAAATCTTGGCGAACAGAAAGTAAAAGTGGAAGCCAATTCGGTGTATGCACTATAATAACCATGGTTGTCAGTTATGTAATGTAAACGTAGGTGTCAGGTGCATTTTTTTATGGAGAGTCTAATTTTAATCTGTAACATATTAAAATTTTTCTTCTATAAAAAAATAAGTTGAATTGAAATAAAAATTCGTAGTATAATAAATTTATTAACACTTGTAGCTATTTTTATCGAAAATAATTGTAGTTGAAACTCTATTTTACTCTAACAATAAATAATTATGTTTATCTAAAATCATGCCTATATGCGTCTCACTGTTGTGACCAGGCCATCCTAAATGGGAGAAATAAGTGTGGAGTTTGGACCACAATACCACCAAGCTGGGAGAAAGTGGTTTTTTAACCACCGGAATAAATTTTTATCAACCCATCCAGGGAACAACCATGGCGAAACTTGCTTTATTTTCGCTATCGACAACACAGCGATCGACACACTACGCCAACGAGCTCCTCAATCTATATCTTTCAATATAGGTATATATATATATAATGTGTTTTTAAAAGAACTATGTGACCTTCCTCAATAACTTTCCATCTTAAATTTGAATAGATGTTTACACCTTCTTATGTAATGTATCAAAAGTGTCAAAACGGAGTTTCCAATATCCGCGATCGCGTAATCCATCCGCAGCCGAGAGTGATTTAAAAGTGATGAATGAACACTGAAAAACATAGAATAGAATATATCTTTATTGTACAACAAACAAACACAAACATAACTACTTTGTTAGCGTAATATTACATAGATTTTGGTGTTTATATTGTGTAAGTGATTAATTTTCACGTACTTTAACCTCGAAAACTATATATATTGCCATTTAATACTTACAACTATTTTTATAGGTATCTATGAAAAGAAATTGTTAAAGAAATGGGTTCTCCACTATCATGACCCTGAATACTTAGACATACAATATGAAGCTTTGAATGGAATGCTATCTACAACGTTACCTTCATAACGATATACAACGACGACACGATGACTGTACCCCATGTGTAAGTTTCAATCGTATCAAGACATTACAACCGTAGTTACGTTCAACTGATAATCGCATATATATAAAGTAGTTGCTAATGCTAAACAGAGACACTGCTGTCGCAATCATACAATTTGACAACTGACAACAAACAGGATAGAGACAATTCAATTGCGATTAAATCTCACACTAAGTGTAATGAAATAGAAAAGGCAGATATTATATCTTCCCGATAGACGCTGAAAACTTAATGATAGAGTTGTTAAATAAGAATATAGCCACTGCACCCAAGTAGTCAAACTCTGAAGAACCCACATATGATTATCGAACAAAATTATATTTTAAATGGGCGTAACAACCGCGGGTCGCGCACTCGCTCGATAGCTAATTCATCTCGTGATGAATGTGATTATTATTTTCTCCTTTTTAAATTCGAATTACCTACATATGAAAGTGTAGATAATTACTAAAAATTAGTAGATAATTACTAGTTAATTTTGGGGTTATTTTACCAATTTTCGACCAAAATACGTAGAACAACTTGGTCAGAATGTCAAAATTATTGGAGGGATTAATGTCGTTTAAATAATAATAAGAAAAGATTTAGTACCTTTAGATAGATAGTAACTCTTTATAGGGCATCTAAGTTTATTAAAATTAAATCACACAAAACTAAGTTACTGTTTACAATTTTAGCTGTGGTCAACAAGTTTGGTCCCTACTTGACTGATGAGGCATACATCCGTAATTCAACACTTTCCATTGTGCTGTCCCGTATACAAAAACTAACACACTAGCTTTAAGACAAGATAAAATCAATCTCGTAACGTCGATAAACATTCTAACATCTATTTCACTTGTGTGAAATTAATAACCACTCCTCATAGCAGGTAATATGCATGACGCATCAAAATTTGTTGGTAGTAGGTATTAATTTCATAGTACTTATGTATTATAATAAAAAATAAAATAAAACTTCGATATACAGTTAAGGGAAGAAGGATCAAAGTAAAACAAATACAACATATAATATATACTTATATAAATGTATATTTAAATTAATTTTTATTTAAAAGTGATATAAAAGTTAAAAGATCTAATTTGCATATTTTAAAGTAGCTGCAGCTATCAATCGAAATTATCGTCCGTCCAGAAATTAATTTTTTCATTAATTAAGTTGGCAGGCAGCCAATCATTTGGTAAAAATCATACCGATGACTCTATGGATATTAAACATATAGAATTTTGCTTACTTTTTCTTACTGACGGCTCACTATAGCAAACGCTTCGTCGATCACTTCTAGCGATCGTATATTCTGTCTACGATCTTCTGTGGAATAGAGACATCTTTCTTAAAAATAATGTTAACAGTTTCAAGTAAAATGTCGCAACTTCATGGATTTAATAAAAAATGTTTGAAAGTGGTAAGTCATTATTAAACTGTTTATAACAATTAAATCGAATTTTTTACTTATTTTTATGTAAAGTACGAATAGGATCTTATTTTGTATCTGGTATGAATAAATTAAATGCCCATTGTACTGCTTGTCTAAATCACTGCGCAATCAATACAAGCATATCTTTATTGAATATTTATTACACATTCAATGATCATTTCTCCCTTGCACTGATTGCATAAATAAACATAACTCGCATAATGTCGCCCTGAATTATAGTGACGCAGTCTCGCAAGTATAATGAATAATTATGTAATGATGTGTGTATTTCGCTTGATAACTGAACAAGATTAAGTCTGGTCCACGTTGTAGACATTCAGTGGATTGTGTTTAGGTTAGAAAAATGGCGACGTATTTGTATGTTGATCTTTTTAGGATTTAAAAAGAGAATTGAAAGGATTGAAAGGAAATTTTAAAATGATCTGGAGAGCCATTACTGAGTAGAACAACTCTGGAGATTAATGGCGATGATTAAGCAAGACTCTTATTAAAACGAATGGAAACAAGTTATACGACACGGGAAACTTACAGCAAACATACTATAGCCCGCCTGATGGTAAGCGGTTAATGAAGACCTAGTTGTAACATGAAATTGTGATATTAAGAGAATGTAATTACTTCTTGATATCAATTCTTTTATTGCTATGTATATGGTTCCTGTTATTTTTTGGCAGATTTTTTGTAATCACAAAAAATGATTTATTGTTATGATGAAACTTTGATAAACATTCGATATTGATTATGGTATTACTCTGGAATATAAGCGTTAATCTGAAAATGTATAAACAAAGATAATAATATGCACGTTTACGGACACTTCAATTAATAGTTTTAACACTCCATCTAATATTGTCTGTCTATAGTAATGGACAATATATATAGTTTTTAATCTCTCCATGTTATAGCAAAATTATGTTTAAATACATAAAAATAAATTGAGTTCTAAAACGGTGCACTTGTAAGTAATTGGTGCGAATCGTCGAAGTAAAAATGTGTTGGTTATGATTTGTAAAGACCACTTCATAATGCAGTGTTAAGTGATTTGTATGCTTTTAAAAATTTCTACATCATATTATTTACTTATTTATACTTATACCATAGACCTATCGTATCGACCCAGACCCATCGTACCCACCATAGATTGTATGAAGAAAGGTAAATACATTATCGTAAATTAGTGAACTTAAAGGTATTTATAAGTCATTATTAACTGCATTTTTATACCGAAAAAGACTCACCAAACATTCTTCGGCGAGTTATTAAAAAGTAACCTTCGTACTTCTTACGAACTTCACAATGACACCGGGTGCCAGTTTCTTTTAGCTTGCAAAGAAAGTCGTTTTGGAACAGCATTTTTACAAGTAATTTAGATATTTATTTTACTTTTAAAATTACGAAATTACGAAATATTTTTATTTATTTTACAACTTTTTTTATACGTTGTCTACATTATTTGAAAATGATATCGTGTGCTTACTTGCATACAGATATTTCACATTCATATCAATTTAAAACAAATAACGAATATGTCAAATAATAAAATATAAATAAACAACATTTGGTGAAAAAAATTGTGGTATAAAACTGAAATATTTTTTACACAGAGTATAATTATCTAAAGTAATAGTGGGAGATATATCTCCAAACTTTAATTTCATTAGTTTTTAAATTACATAAACATAAATCTCTCTTAACCTTTCAAATGTGTGTTAAGATAATAAAACTGCATAATATTCTTAAAGGAGCGTGAATCAACAAATATAAATTCAAACTGGACGTTAGTCTTCATACAAAAGCAAACAATTAACTGAGCAAAATATTTTCCCTTTTGTGATTGGTTGGCTGTAGTGAAAGTCATGTTTCATGGTTTGTTTGTGCGCATCCTTAAAACCATTCAAAGTTTTATCAATTTTTATTTAACTCTTTATTTAATTTAATTGGATACAAGGAATTTGGTTAATTTTAAAATTACATAAACGGTTAACAAATGCAAGAATGAGGACATTCATCTAGTGCAATATTTTTTTATTATTTGCTTTCTTCATATGCTTATATATTTATTATATATGATTTTTATTGTTTGAAAGTAATTTGAGTAACAAATTCTTTGTGGTTAATACTTATTATACTACGTAGTAACCATAAAATATTATTTATGGACTTTTAAATTCTAACAACAGGCTTATTGCTTTTAAATACATTTACTCATAAATTTTTTTTTAGTTTAAAAAAAAACCTACACTATACTAGTTGTAACTTGAATCTACGAAGACGTATACATGTTCTCCATCAATGTTACAATACAGAGCTCTTTTTCTATTTAGTTTAAATGCCTAAATATTTAATTATGAAATTAACATAAGATATTCCATACGTGAATGAAGTAACGGCAACTCAAAAAGAGTGCGATTAGATTTTGATATGTTGCGTAATTGTCTTTCGGCATGCATAAGTATCAGGGCTGTCAACATTTCGAAAATGCTTTCATTTATGGGAAAATATGAAATTTAAGAAAGTGTGATAGTGTTCCATAAAATTCCATTGATAATCTTAATCATTTAGATATCTTTAAAAGCAAATTCTTCTTCTTCAGCATCTAAAAAAGATGACCGATCCAAAGTTTTATTACAAGTTAATATAGTTACTTTCTTTAAGTTTTACTGAACTTTCAAAATACTTGAACATAAAAATAATCTAATAATCAGTACTTCTGCCAGAGTAATTATTCTAAAATAAATACTTATATTAATAACTTGTAATTTTACTTAAACGAACAGTGTTCATGCATGAATCATGAAAAAAATAAGTAATAGTAAAATAATTTAACTAATCATTAAATATAATTAGTTTTTAAAGTGTTAAATTATTTTTTCAATCATAATAAAAATTCTCTATCCAAATTATCGTACACAATTCAAAATATTTATATGAAGCTATCATATAAATATTTTGAATTTTATATAAAAATATTTATATGATAGCTATTTGATTTAAATAAATTATTTGTGAGGCTAATTTTGAATATCTGTATTTCTATCCGGTGTAAAACATTATTTGGGAAGGTATGATATTGATATACAGATCAAAAACATATATCTAGTAAAACAACTGCTTAGGTACTAAAATTCATTATTCTGACTTTATAGACTGCAACAGTACAACTGCATAACCCATCAGTTTTCAATCAAAATTGCAGTGACACCCAAATAGAAGGATAATTGATGAGAGAGCTGCTATTATACATATCGTAACATTTTTTCAACGATTAATTATTAAATTTAATAGTGGCATCAAGATTGGATAGATTAATAATATTTTATGAGTGTCTAGAATAATTTTCACATCTTGGATTTTTAAATAATTGAAACCATTAATATGGAGACTATGCATATAAATGAAGTTTTCCTATTAGAAATAAATCAGGTTAATAGAGTATTGACGTAACTAACTTTCAGAATATAAAACCTATTATTTATCGTTATATCATCACAAAATTTAATATAATGACTGATATTTAATACAATTGCTGTTAACGAGTAGTTACAATCTGTTAATATTTTTAGGTTTTATGTCAATTGTCTGATGTAAGATTACTGTAGATTTTGTGTTTTTCTTAGTGTTTGTAAGCTTTTTTATAATTACTGTACATTTTCCGTTTCTAATACATTTTACTCCCAAACACGGTGTATCCTGCACAATCTCCTATACCTCTTACATTTGAAACAGTCAGAATTGTAGTCTTTAAATCATTTAAATCAAAACCAAGTAGTAACATCATAACGATATTTAAAACTATTTCATAAATTTTATCATCCTTTATTTTTTAGCCGAGTTCGGTCTCTCGCTAATGTTATACCTTCCTATATAAATATACTATCCAAAACATAAATTTATTATTCAATTCTAACCAGTTCCAGAGATCAACCCCTACAGCCTTACAAACTTTACATCTTTATTATATTAGTATCGATAGAAAAACACGTGAAAGTATAAACGTCTTTGAATCGATATTAAATATATTGTTTTTATCATACTAAATTAAATCCAGTTTAATCTGTCGCTTAATTATTGTACAGATTGATTCAGAGAGCCATTTCCAAAATGCAAAATATGAAATCGAAAATTTGACTGTTTTGAACGAAATTGTTTGAACTGTCAAAAATTCGATACTCCGTTTGCCTCTTTCTTTCCGTTTTCCTCTTTAGGCCGTGAGTTCATACTATGATAATAATCATACTCAGTTGAGTAAGTTCATTTCCAGTTAAAGCTTAGTACACGTAATCATTTTGGACAACCCTATTATAAATGCGTACTAGATGCTCGCGTAATTGCGCACGCGGCTGCAACGCAGCTCTATTTTTGTGTTACGCCGAGATGTGTAGTATATTAAGAAGGTGATTTCTAAACCGATTTAATGCTTCGCAGTTTTATGGGGCATGTTTTAAAATATTTATATAAAACTTATCTATGATTTTAAACCAAAAATTGTGACGTATCTTACCATATTACAGAGCCGTGATCATGTCAAGATGTGCTTCCACTATCAGGATCTTTTGTGCCACTTCAGTAAACCTGTCATAAGCTTTCCTTCATTTTTTGGCAGAAAGAACTTGTAATCGTTAAGATAAGCCAATTGACCTGGCGAATCATTATGGTTCTTTCCAGGGTATTACAATGATATAATAAATAATCCATTTTTTCCTAGCCACACTCTCAATGAGGATAGACTGCTTAATGTATTTGGAGGCAAAATGTCTTGTGAGTGCTCCAATTGTAATAAGAGATAGAAAGAGAGTTATAAATTTTTCTATCATCCTTACCTCCTCCTCTAGAGAAATAGGAAGGAAATTTAACTATATTATTTGCTATTATTTTCATCGTAACAAAAGGGAATATATTAAAATAAGGCACTGGTGTCTTAGTTCTCACTACTCACGTTATAGATAGGTGGCCCTCGTGATGGGTGAACACTGTTTGCGTGATAAACTTGAGCCATATGAACGAAGATATTCGGTAGTTCGCAGAGCATCCTAAAACATAAGACTAAGATCCTCCGGTGACTTTTCTTCGTATTGCTAGAAAACATAAGATTCTCGAGATTGTCATTATTTTTTACCCCCAATATATTGGTAATACTCATGAAGCCTCTGAAACCATGGTAGCTCAAATAGACCAACTTGACTATGAAACATTAAATTAACAATAACCGTAAACGTTTACTTTACTATTAATAAATATGGTGAAGCATTTACGGCACACTATTAAAATTAATAGCTGTAAATTGCCGGCCATTATCGTTCTATACAAGAAGAGGATTCGCATTTTATCGTGTTCATATCTTCGTTGAGTTGAATTTATTTCTTGGCCAAATCCAGTAAAGTGATTTTTTTTATATTTAATTAAATCATCACGCGGAATAAAAAAACTGAAAAGAATTCGCAGTTAACTTATAAAGTTAGGGTACAATTTCCTGTTTACTGTTGTGTCCTTTTTATATGTTATTTTGTGTGTACATAAATTGTTTTATAAATAAATCATTGGATCATTAGCGCATCTGTCCACATACACTCGTCACAAACTAGCCACACTTATATAATACACTGCACGTCGTACTAGCTGTGGTACGAAGACCTGATCTAGCAAAATACTACAATCAATTGTTAATTTGGTTGTAATATACTTATAATGATGGAAGTCAATTCATTTAATGGAATTTTTTCGACGTTTCAAATTCGAGTGCACACAACACACACACACACACACACACACTCTTCATAACTTAGAAGAAACTCAGCAAAATATGTCCCTCACTTTACATGTGATTGAAAACTGTTTGAAAATGTTTATATTGCACAATCAATAATAATTTCTTCCTAAAATGCGGTGTACCTTATTAGTCAAACATTTTAACGACGAAAATTGCACGTACCGCAGTATAAATTTGCGTATAATCTATGTCCGTAGTGTTAATGATCGTAAGACACAACAATTACCAATAAACATTAGTTTTGGGAGAATATCATATAAATATAGTCAAAGTCAAAATCAAACTCAAAGTCAAAATAACTTTTTTTAAATAGACTCATTTACTAAGTTCTTTTAAATCGTCACAACAGGGAATATGTATGAGAAAAACAAATAAATGTAATTAAAGGCAATAGTCATAACTTTAAGTGGGTATCATTTACAAATTGTCAAAGTTATAGTATTTAAATATGTACTAAATAAATTGTTACTTTTAATTTTAAAATTCATTATAATGAATTATAGGTATATAATAAAGACGCCAATGTCTAATTTACATTGAATACCTCCCGGGAAGTTGATAGAGTTATAATTTTAAAAGAAAATAAATGTCCTTATTATTAGTATTACTAAGCTAAAATCGGAACTTAATATAACCTCGAATTTAAATTTTATGACCCATGTGTAAATCACATTAAAAAAATTAGAAATCAATAAGAAAATAATATTACACTATCAGATAACCCTGCATCGGCATAAAAGTTATTAATTATATAAATACTTATCAGAATCATTTATTGAAATAAGATTCTTTCTAATCGATACGAAAAAACAGACAAATTCATTGATAAATTGAATGGTAAACGCTTTCACGTTCAAAAACTTACTGAGAGATTGTAAGAATAAAGAACGCCGGAGTGAAGCACTTTAGAAGCAATATTTAAGTTAATTAATTCCGAGATAAGCCTTAGTTCTATCCTATTGACATCTGGTATTCGTAAACCATCTGGTGACTGCTAGTCGTAGGTAACGGGAATGGACTGGCTGATTTGTTCCTTTCAAATTCCTAATAGCGTTACAAGATAGATAAAGCAATGTATGGGAAACTTGTGTAATGTTCGCTGTTGATAATTGCTTATTAGTTGAAATTCGAAGAATATTTGTTATACATTTAACTTTTGTGAAATAGGAACATAAATGAATATAAATACAAGTATGTAATATATCTAAGGCTTTTGTTATTTACTCATAAAAGATACCTATTGTCTCTGATGTATTGACAATTCACATGTTTAATATATAATTTAAAAATAGAAGTTTTTCAAGCTTAATAAGTAGTAACTACCTTAATTACTAATAATGAAACAACGCAATACGAATCATTATCATTCCTAATGTTTCTAGAATCACATCTCGGAAATGTCTGTGCTAGGATCAGCCTCCCTCAACGTCTATGTTTCGGCTCCGTAAAGGTATATAGAGATCACCAGGGCGCATGAAAGTTTGATATTGGTTCCGTAGCGAAAGTTTCAATAGTATCCAGACACTTCGATCGTAGTTGTGATAAGCTGCTATATGCATATATAAAGAGTGCTTTCCAATACTTCACAACAGAGGCCTCTCAATGAAACAACGAGATATGAATCATTATCATTCCTGATGTTTCAAAATAAGAGTTCTTTTGGAACAAACAACTATCTATTTTTACCACGTTTTAATTAGAAATTACACATAATTAAATTACACTAAAAGGTCTAAGTTGTTGTGAGGAGTCACCCCAGTGACCATTTGCTTGGAAGGCACATATATGTGATTTAAATTAAAATTTAGTTGCTTTAAATAAATATTTGTTGGGTTGCTTAATAATTACACTATCGCATTACGTATTGAGAGTAGCAAGCTAGTTGCTAGATATAAAATAAATATATAATTTCAGCTCCTCTTGTGGAATTGTTATATCTTTGTGATTAGCTAATAATATATATCTAACACGTAAACACGTAAACGTATACGTAACAGTGAAAACAAACTATCAAATAGGGAGACATGCTTCAATTAAATAAATTTACATTTCACATAATCTTTAAGTTACAGCTTTACTAACAAGGGTTTCACCGTTTAGTACCAGGAAGAGAACTGACCATTGTACCTAAGTTGCGAAACTTAAGTTAACTGGAGCATAGCTTCGGATGCAATGTTACTTATGCGGAAAGATTAATTAATTAATTTTATTATAACGCTAATGGTGTTGATGAATTATGCTCTGATTAACTTTATAAATGTTTATATTGTAAACCTCTTTATTGCAATCTTAAATTACAATTAAGAATGTACAAATTATGCTCAAGGATAGAGATCTGTACATATGTTGTATCATCCAGCCTACAGTAAAGGGCAAAGAGTGCATTTAAAACACGATTAGAAGGAAATAGAAAAATAATACCGTATTCGATTTCGAATTCAATCATATCGATTGGTGAAGAACCTTATTTACTTAGTATTAGAATCGAATTTCCATAGTTGAATTATGAATACAAATATTTGTTCACGAGTCATGGCTTTTTGTATGTTTCTATTTTTGTATTTTTATATTTGTGATATTTATAAACATATTACTTTCTATATTTCTCAGTTATCTAGCATTTGTGCTAGGCAATAGGTGATAAATTTTAAACAAAAGAGAGATAAATTTAGATTATTATTATTTGATTTAGATTTTTTTTTTATTTTTTTATTTTAGGAGATAAATTTTATTATATTAGGATAAATTAAATCACTTTAATATAGGTTTTATATAAGCACTAAATGTTATAGATCTTACTAAATACACACATTGTAATAAAATAAACATAAGAAAATTTATCATGAAAGTATAAAGATATAAATTGCAATGATAGTTTAAATAATATAATAAATTTAATAAACATAATAAATTTAAAATAGATTTTTTTTCACTTTGGCCTAGTTTTACACCAGTTTTTAGGAACCATAACTAGATATCGTCCTACGCATATGGATATCGGATTATCGACTTCCCTTTCTCGTAGTTAGCACATAAATAAATGTAAGATATTAACTTAAATACTACATAGGAATTAACGTAATAGTACACGAATGTAAATCGTGTCGTAGATAGTATTACGTTAATTCGCATGAGAACTATGTTTGTAACTGCAAGGATTTCCTTTACAGTAGTAACTTAAAAGCCGTACTGTGTCGTATTAAGCTAAAAGCAAGTAGTCTGAGTCTAAAACACTTCTATTGCATCAGGATAAGGTCCTCCAAAGTCAAGCTAGGCACTCATAATTATCTACCGCCTGTACCTCTGTGTAATAAATTGCCATATCTACTAACTTCAAGTGAGAGAAACTTGTTATAAAGAAAAGTTTTGTTTGATCGATTCTAGAGTTGTTTTATTTAATACTATACTTAACACATTATGATTATGAGTTAGATAAAAGGTAACATATTGTAAACAAGGTAAAAAACCTTGTTTACAGTAATTAAAGTCTGATGCAAATTGGAAGCTGCCTATTTTGCCATGGGTTCATGGTCGCCAGGCCCGATCTTTTGCGCACTAACGGGCAGAGGTCATGCACTCTTCCTATAATAAGATAGCTTTATATAACTTTTAGACATTACTAGAATAAGAAATAAATCGTATTAAACTTACTAGCAGAATGAAGAATCGGTTGGTTCATCCATTGTAAATTAAAATGGTAAGTCCTTTGAGCCGTACAATCCAGAAACAATATTTGTACCAGAGTTTCATATAACAGATTTTCTACAGTGAGCGCTTACAAGATGGTAAACGATGCAGATCTATATTAGGTCGTTTTGAGGGTCTTTCTAAAGTCTTTCTTCTAGTTCACTCTTTAAACTCCTCGTCAATTTTCCCCACATAAGAAGGCCAGTATCGTGAGATCTTTACACTAATATATTTTCAACTATATAAAATTATTTCTTCTGATCATAATGATCATAACTGAAGGCAGTTCCTAAATATATAGATATATGATATATATAATATAAGTAATAATAACTATTGAACTTAAATGTATCTAATAGGAGTTTATCTCTATTTCAAAATTTGTTCTATATAATTTATTCAATAAGGTGAGTGCGATGTCGTGCTTAAAATATTTATAGGAACTAATTAAAATAGTATTATAAATATTAGTATTTACTATGAAAGCTCAGAATAATAATACTTATATTGATTGGATAGTCGCCGCCAACTGTCGCGCATAGCGTTGTAAAGAATAAAAAATTGGATTTATCAGTTGTTCAGGTTGGACGGATTTGATATTTCGTTTACGAACAGAGAGAATAGGTCCCCTTAATTAATTAATTCGATCATGGATGGTTGCAACGATTATGTGCATACTTGTTAATATAAGAGTTCTTTACGTTAACGTCGTTAATATTCCATAATATTATAAAATTAATTTTTAACTTAGTAGGTATTTGCGATCAAAAAATGATTTGGAAACATTTTGAAATAAATAAATTTTCCAGAATAAGGTTGATTTTTTTTCTCAGAATATAATTTATACATACAAGAATGGTTAAAAATATCAACTTAACTCAATTAGAAATCGATATTAAAGTTATTCGATATAATTGTCTCCTATGGTTTAAGAAAAAAAGGTACTGACATAATTCACCGTAATATTAAAGGTTTTCTTTATCACTACAAAAAATTACAAGATGATATAATGTATGCAATATAAAACCACTTAACAAGATTAGGGTCAATCCATAAAGTCCGTGTCAGATTTGAAAATATAAAATTATAAAAATCCAAGGCTCTCGTAATGAAAAATGTGTTACCATCACAATTATCTTAATACTATACCGATTCAATGTCAGTTCTGTTGTAATAAGGTTAGCAATTACTTGATGCCACTTTATTTAATTTTAGTAATAATATAGCTGAACTAACTGTAATCAATAAAAGAAATGCTTCTTGTTATAAGAATTATCACGTCTAATACGATGATATTAGTTTCCCTATTGTGAGATTAATAATACAAAAGGAAGATTGTAACGCCATTTTCTATGTAGGTCAGATAGAGTTTATGTTATGAAATTGGTGTTGTGTCGCAAAGCAAATGTGTGTTGTTGATGGACGATATGAAGAATTTTTGCAATAAGCGTTTACGGAGAGTTTAAGATGTCATCAAAATACCACAATGGAGATTATTAGGAAGCAACGTCTCCCAATATAGATAATATAGATTTAAACTTGTTACAACCGCTGACTCTGTTTGCACTCTAATGCTAAAGAAAAATCTAATAAACAGATCATAAAATTCATAAAACTAGACTCAAAAAATCATGCACCCTGAGCCGTGAATCGTCAATAAGATATTAACAAAAAGTAAGTACCCAGGATTATTACGCGTCAATTGTATGATATTATTTTAGTTCGTACTTGTGAAGAAGTGTATTATAGTTTCGAGACAAAAAAACTCTGCCTCGTGCAATATATAGAATACATAATACAGATTAGTGACTTTCGTTGAGATTTCTTAGTATTCCATTTTTATACATTCAATTGTAGTATAAGTTAATTTTTGGCATCGCAATAAGTATTTGTCATTTAATTTTCATTTAAGTCATCGACAAAATGGCAGCTACCGTTAGTCGTCGTTTAACTTAAAACTAACTACCTGTATACTTTTATATAAGATAACAACATTCCAAAGTGTCCATTGAAATTTAATGACGAAATAAATAAGACAGTAATAAGCTAAGAATTACTTAGAATATGATTAGCTCGATAAAGTTATGATCCTAAACTAAGTTACCTCGAGTTTTGTATAGCGATACGGCTCAATTATGTCCGGTGGTAATTAGTACCGGTAAAAAACCTCATTAGTTAAGATAGCTCAAATGCCTCATTATAATAATAATGATAATGATTATGAGGCTCTATCGGGCGGTCTTGCACGATAACGCCAGGATTGTCCGCCGATTCCTCTCTATGTCGTCCTGACCTTCGGCCGTCTCCTCTGACGTGGGATATTCTCCCTTCCCTTGAGTCATCGAGTGAGTGGGAAGATAAGAAATAATTAGAAAAAGTAATAATAATATTTCTCACATTCACACCTATTCTCCAGCCTAAATTAAGCTTTATTAAGAGCTTGTGTTATGGATAGACAACGGAGATGTAGATAGTTAATATATAAATAAATATCAGAAACATACTCAATATACATACAAACATCAATAACTCGTGGTGAAATATTGGTACTCGTCATACAAATATCTGCCTCTACCGTGATGCGAACCCGGAACCTAATGGCTTAGTAGATGAGGTACTGACCACTCAACCTTCGATCGTCGACTGATATTATTACATCTGTTGACAGTGACGTGGTTGTCTTATTATAGCAGAAGTGCGGTGGTTTATTTCAAAAATTCCATACTGCGTTATATTATTTACTCCAAAAATCCGTTACTACCTTTAAACATAAATGATTTCCTTGCCAAAGTTGCATATAGCACCAATTCTATATCGATTTAGAGCTAGCCCGTTAACAACAATAGTGTACTGCGCAAGTGGTCCATCTGATACAATTAGGTAATCTCATTGTTTAAGGCTGAAGTTCTGCATTTGCATATCTAGATCTTGCCATGTATTTATAAGTAAGTTACGCATGTTTAGAGAACGACATATGGCGAGACCACATATTTTAACAATGAATAACTTGTTTAAAATGTTACAAAATGACGAAATTTCGAGACAATTTTTCTTATTTATAAGTTTTATATATCTACATATTTAAAAAAACGGTTTTATTTGTCATCCATGATGTATTTTCTGCTATATTTTTTATTAATGAGTTTACAATACAGGACAGAATTTTAATTAAATATATTGAGTAAATATTATCGTCGGTGAGAGGAGATAAGTTGCCAAGGATTGTAAAAGTTATTGGTTTTGACCTGATTTTCGTCAGCAAAAATCTGATGTATCGCCCATGTAAGGGTTTTACATTATTGCGAAATCGAATCGGATACTGTAGTTCTAATTATTTTTAACGTTTTTGCTTGAGCTTATTTTAATTAATGCGTTTATACTATTTGGATTAAAAATGAAACTGAAAAGTACACAAATTCTTTGTAATTTAAGCGATAATAATATCGTAAAAGGTTTACCAAGTTTAAAGATTATAATAGTGTACAAATCACTTTTTTTATTTTTCCAGAAATTAACTGCACGCCTTGTATAAACTACCTTTTTTCCGTTGTAAAATGTAGTACGCACGTGCGGGTAGTGTGGGGCTCAAACGGGCAGTGTGGGGACTCGAGGCACTGAAGTCCAATACCCACTAACAACCAAAACTATCCTTCGTTGTCAGAGTTTGGCACAGCACAGGGTCCTTACGCAAACTACTGCACAAAAGTGTAAAAGCCCCATTAACGGCCGCTAATTGCCCCAGCAAGATGAAAGGCCCTACGGCCAAGTCATCTCTGACGGAGTGGGTTCGCGAGAGGGTCTTCCTCTTGAGTCCGGTCCAGGGTCTCCTTCTGTGAGATAAGATCCTCAGAGAAAGAGGCTACTACCTCCCAGTATATTTCACTGTGAACCATTGCCTTCACGACAATCGGCAGCCAGAGGTCCACACAGATTAGAGCAACCAGGGCACGGCGTTGCTCCGACCAGGCCGGGTATTGCACCAGAGTATGCTGGGTATAAATAGTCTAGAATCAGTCAGATTTTCCTCCAAAGAAACGACACTATATAAAATCACTAATAACCCATTCTTACAATTTAACAAATTGTACATAAACTTACGTACTAAGGATTCTTGGAATAATCACCGGGTTTACGATATTAAATAAATGTATTGAGTCGAGATATACTCCCGAGAACCTCGAGACGGTTAAAAAATTGTCGGCTTGTACAATTTGACATGCCATATTAGTTTGCTCATCTCTCAGATTCTGTAAGGTAATTTTTCCAGTAATGTATGAATATCGAGAGCAGTCTGTTGCCGAATAATATCCGGCTATTTGTCATAATTGCCGACTTCATACAACTTTTTATTGTAAACAAACATAAAAACCTTTCGATATCACTTTTCCCATATATGGGGCTTCTGGAAGAGATTTCTTATAGAAATAAGCAGTATCTTTGTACAATTCTCTAATATTCTGCTGTGTCCTTTTAATTGTCTTTATATGTACATAAATAAATAAATGGAACTATCATGTCAAATGTTAAGTAATCCTATTTCAATCAACGTCTTTTACATTTTGCTTGGTACATGAATTTAAATTAGTTAAGTGCATGTTTGTTAATAATCGCTTAAGAGCCAAATCTTTTCTTTAATTAGTCATTAGTTTTTATATGGAGTATTTTTAAATTATTATGTAGAAACTTTTACTTTTTACTATTACTAATTTATTTTGTGCAATATGAATCACAATTTCAATTCAAACATGTAGTAACATGAATATACCTATATCAAAATTACTTGATACAAGTTTTTATTTCATTTAGTTTATTTTATATTACTTATTATAACTGATAAATAGCATTACGGTAATAAAATTAAACACAGAGAGCAATTCATAACACAGGTTATTGCATAAAACAGGTTAACTATTTAGAATATTTCATGTAAATTATAGCATAATGGGACATCTAAATGAAAAGCAGGGATGACATTATTTGATTGATATTATAAAGATTGCAGCGAACACGGTCTGGTTGTATAATTTGATCATGTGGAATAACCAAGGTCGCTCAACCACTTTCTCCGACTCGCAAAAAATCTGAACCGGATTCCATTCTCGTCTTAAATAGAAAATGACGTCCACTCATATAAAAACAACATGTAGTACATTTAATGGTGAATTAACTTTTTTGCTTTTGAAGAGTAAATATGACAAAGGTTCTATCTACTGGAACATTTTTAAAATTAAATTTCACTACTATAATCACTTTGTCCTAATTATAAATTTTAATTTAAACACATTAGAGGCGTCAGTATTTTATATGAAAACACTTTCACTGTCATTTTATTTAATAATTTCGTCGACGCACTTGCAATCACGTGATTTCTAGATATTCCTGGTGTTTATAGACAATGACTGCTACTTACGGTCAGATGGGCTATCTGGTGTTTGGCATTCTTTGACATAAATCAAACTTTTGTTGAGGCCTGTGATGCGTCACACGTATTATTTAGGTTGATTGACGGATTAAATGTTGTTTGAATATAATTAAAAATATATTTCAGTTAAATTTAAGTGACAGAAATAAAATCTAATTACTTTCTTACAATTGAAACAACAACAGTATTTTTCAAATTTATTAATTTACCAATTTTAAACTAATAATCTTTAAGATTTACCCAATTTTTTTAATTAAACCACCCCTGAATTACAATTTTGCGAACAAAACACTGTTAATCAAATTGGTCCAGCGGTTTTCGAGATCTTGATGAAGTGTGAGTAGATTTGTGTATCGCCAATAGTGTATATTTTTAAGACAATGATCAAAATGTATTTCTTTTGATCACGTAACCAACCTTTTTCATTATGAAAGTTCAATAGTAAGAATTAAGTATTTGATATAAATATCCTATATTTTATTCAATTACAAATAACACCAAATTTGAAGATCTACTTTACACAAAAGTTATGTACCTCTCTAATCGTTGCAAAGGACACTTATCTCTCGACATGTTTATGTTGACCACTGTGAAAGCACTCAGCCACACGTTTAATCTACAAAACCTCGAGCATCATTAATAAATTCACGATTATTTACGTCCAATGCAAACACAAAAGCTTGCTCGCTCACACGACACAATATGAGATATTTTAAACAAACCACCTTTAATATACAGAATGATTGACGTGAAAGAACGCATCATAAAAAGCCGTAAACATTTATTAAAAATTTAACACAGACCTTGGACAAACTTTGAGATCAGCATGAAAATTCTTACAATATTAATTATTGCTATCCAGCGTGAATGCCTTTACTTGTTCTTGATACATTCTATGTTTCTCTTCTAATGTTCTCAGTGCACTGGAAGGTCTAACATCTCCAACATTCACTAAGAAGCTTATCTGCACTGGAGGAATATTGCCACTGTTTGCTTCTTTATCGGTGTTGATGCCTTTACTTTTGGCACTATTCCGAACACGTTGTAAAATACTATCAGTCTTGTTAACGTCTATTTTGGAATTTTTATTAATTTTTCTCTGTTCAGGGTTTTTGATCTGTTTTCTATCTTGTATATTTTCTGGTTTTTCGTCTGAACATATCTTAATCTTCTCGTTTCTTAAGTTTCTTTTATCGTATGACTTATGAAGGTTCGCTGATTTTGATTTAGTTTCAGTTCTTGCAAATGATTTACATGTCTTTTCTTCTATTGTTTTATTGATGAGATAAGAAGCATTATGTTCACTTGTTTTTTGGTCTTTGGAAACACTACGCCTCCGTGCTGAGTTATCTCTACTTGCTTTCATTTCGTTATCGGCTTGAATAGATTGCTTGTAAATTTTCACTCTATTTTCCATCCTTACTTTTTCGGAGTACCGTTGAAGACTTCGAGCTCTTTCCAGCCTTGGTCTAATTTTTTCCATATCAGGGCCGAGACCACCTAGTTTTATATTTTGTACAGTTTGCACTGTTACTCCTCTCACATGTCTACGAGGTTGAGAAATTTCCGAAACACTTTTAAGATTATTAACATCTAGTGATTTATTTAGAACATCATTCAAACAAAGTCCTTCGTCCAAAGAACTCTCTAAGTACATTTCAAATTCTTTGTTGAGTATTTTGTCATAGTAAATTTCGTTGTAAGATTCAGTATTGTAGAACTCTCTAGCAGTATTGTGATCTTCTTCACCAATACTTTCTCTTTCAGTGTCCCCAAATTCTGGTGAAATAGAACGTATCTCGCTTTCATGTTTATTGTTTTCAATTGATACAGTGGTAAATTGCTTCCGAAATCTTTCTAAATACGAGGTTTTTCTAATCTTCTCCACGTCTTTTTTTACAAGATAACTGTTAGAAGCACGGCAGTCTTTTCTTGATAGATGTTTCAATTTCGTGTTCTGATCTTTAGGTACTTTTATGAGAACGTCTTTCTCATAAAAAGGTACTAGTATTGTATGCATATTGTCTTCGTCTGGCGACTTACATATTTTGCTACTTTTCTTATTGTGATATTGTTCCAAACTGTCTAATGATATGTTACTTTCTGAGCTTGATAGTTTGTCCATTATTTGTGATGAAATATTAAATCTTTTTCTTTTTCTTAGAAGCAAATAAGATGGAGTTTGCATCATGTCACATTTATATGTCAGTATGACTAGTATGACGTTTTATATTGTTGCATATATTGTTATATTATACAACAAAAAGGATAGGTTCACTACGTAATTAATTAATATGGAATTGTTTAAAAATAGAGACAGGACGAAAACAAACAAAGTTATCGAAAACAGGAATGCTTAAAAGTCAATTTATCATGAAATGATTCAGTAAAGTAGATGGGACATAAATTTCTCGAGTGTCAAAAGTTCTCGTACTTAATTTGGAATAGTGCCAGAGCTAAATAAGAGGAACATGCTTTTAATGCTGTAACTAGAGGTTTACCTTAGTAAACATCTAGTTGCTAGTAAAAAATTCTTAAATAAAAAAACTTGTATTTTAATTAATAGATCAGAATAGTTATTCAAAAATAATCTTTTTATAAAGTATTAAAATAAAATATTTCTGCGTATGCATTGTAATTTAGGTATGTATACAAAATCTTTCAATGTACAATGAATAAAGCCATTTGTTTGTAAAGTCAAAATATTAATTTTGAGGGCTGTCTTGTCCAATAGTACTCCTATCTTTTTAGCCACAGGGTTTGAGAGATTTTATGCAGATATATAAATAAGTACAAATATTTGCTCACGAGTCACCCAGAAATGAATTTATGCAATACTGATATTCATTAAGTGTATAAGATTCCACTTCTTACCTTGACATTTGTTTGAATTCTTTAAAAATTCCACTATATTAATTGTTGACTTCTGGATTCGCCTTAAGAAGCTAGTAATATCAATTGTTAAATCATTTAGATACGATCAAGACGTATAAACAAACTCAATTTGTACTTAAAAATGTTAATAAGTATATTCTAGAAGAACATACTTATTACCATACAAATTGAAGCCAGATGGTATTTCATAGTTAGTAAATGTAATCTGAACCACTTCGTTATTACAATCAACTGAAGTGTAAAAGTCATTGCATTGTCATTGCAAATTAGTTCATGATTCATACGAATATGATAATATACGATACGATTCTTAAATGTTTGTGTTGTTCTATATTGGACGTTAGGGGAGTAGTTTTTGGAGTGGTTATTTGGTTTGTTGAGTTGAAGAAGAATATTATGATACTGATTAGTATCAGCGGTATTAGGATCGGGCATGCACGCGGCGAAATGTAAAGGTGAACAAGTTTCGCTATAAGCATCTTGGAGGGACGCTCAAGGACTGATTGAGATCATCAGTGACCAATACTAGCTGAAACGTAATTATACTGATTAGAATAATTTTTAATATATTGAAATATATTTTTAATTTTTAATACCAATAAGTAACAAAGATTAAAATCGTTTCATATGCTCTTTATTTTACTGTCAAAGCAGCAACTGGCAACAATTCCAGGATGAGATCAACGGACGGGTGCCTCAGGACGTGTACACCAAGAAACGTCAAGTTATCTCTTTCTTTCATACCGTTATTGTAGGACTATCCTTTTTTCCACTTTTAAAATAACTACTCAGTTAAATAAACTGTTCTTATTGAGTGCGCGCGCGTGTGTGTGTGTGTGTGTGTGTGTGTGTGTGTGTGTGTGTGTGTGTGTGTGTGTGTGTGTGTGTGTGTGTGTGTGTGTGTGTGTGTGTGTGTGTGTGTGTAATTTCAAAAAAAGAACTCTTATCACGTTATCATGCTTTAGTACACAAATATTGATCATGTCGAAAATGAAAAATAAAAACAACATTTATTACTGACTGATTAATTACCGTTCAATACATATTCATTACCTTAATTCTCAATTCGAATTTCGAATGGAATGTATTTTAAAAATAATTTCCATGAGAAGCTAACAAAGCAACGCAAAACTTATGTAGATAGTACTATGTCTGTTTTTTCCTTTTCGTGTACCTTCAATATGCCTTCAATGCACACGCATTGAAGGTATATTGAACTGTATATGTTTATTTTATTTTACCTTCAATAGGGATGAAAAATATTATCTTTATGGTAAATACCTTAGTTCATCAAAATTAAATAACGGATGCGTCAACGAACCTCAGAAATAGTTGACCCAATTAAATATTTAAATTTATATTCTTTATATCCTTTACTTGAAGGTTTATTTTATGTGAACATTATTTGCCTTTTTATGGTTATTAATAGCATTAAGATATATATTTATTACATATTAAATAAAGTCAATGTGCAAATCACATGGTTTGTCGTTTATTTACGTAAAATTTTATAGAAAGATTTACAATTATTTTCATCAAAGAGTGCCCGTTATTACCTAGAAGATTTAGGTTGGCTAAATCTTCGACTAAGTTATACTATACTTAGAAAAAATAAATAAATACAATAAGTAAATTAATGTAAAAAGTAAATACATTAAAGTAGTAAGTAAAAATAATAAGTTAATTAAAGTAATATAATCTAAGTGAATTTGTATTTACAAATTTACTACATTTTTGAGCCGATTATGTGACACTTGGGTCATTTTAGAGGGAAAATAAATTTAAAGATAAAAACCCTTCGTTTTGGCAGTTATTCTGGAACCCTTGTATACATTTAATAAAAAATATAATGAAGTTACCACATTCTCAATAGATGTTTGGATCATTTAGGTACACATTATTTACAAGTATGGTTTGAATTAGATTGTTATGTAAATTCTGTTATAGTAATTAATTTAATTGATAGGCGCCGAACAAGATTTCAGTCACAGCTGCAAAAAATGTAGAAAATAGTTGACAAGGTGATATAAATTAGTTTAGATAACAATAAGTAGATAGTTCAGCATCGCATGTAGGCCAAGGCATAGCAGAATTAGTGTCATTTAGTTTGACAATAGTAATCTCTATAGCGTTTTGATGTTCTCCGGAGTACCCAGCAAGGTCATCAAATACTTTATAAGCTTTCAAAAGCCTACCTTATTACAGGAGAGACTCGCTGGCAAAGTGGTTCAAGTGCGAGCGCTCTAGTTTCGGTTACAGAACAAAGTTACTATCGCTATGTTTGGTCCATATTGAGTAAATGGGTAAATAAAGACATGGGTAAATAAAGAATTTATTATCATGCTTCTCTTTAAGCAACAGAGTTAAAGCAACAGTAAGTGGGTTAGCTATATATCCTAGTGGTTACGGCAACCGATTTTACCCAACAACCCGCATATTGCCAGCATGATCGTAAAGGAGCGAGACGGATATAGTCTATTGATAAGCATCAATAGACTATATCCTTCTCGCTCCCTTTATAATTATTGCTTGGCTATTTTTAAAAAACCGAGTAAAAACCAAAAAAGCATAGGTTAATTTAAGTGACAAATTAAGTATTACTTGATCATAAAATATTTAAAAGAACATTAAAATATCGATACTTAAAAACCTGTTTTTTGGTTAAGGGTCTACGCATTTATTATTTATAATTAGAAATCTATTATTATATAAATAAAATTGTAAAGTCTGTAATAAAATAATTAGCCATGTTTTATTTAAAGGAATAAAAGGTTACCTTGTTATTTCTAATTGGGATGAAGCCGTTATAAATGTCAATATCAATAAATAAACGATTAACATTTATACCGCTAAGTAGCTACTAACTTAACTAATAACTATAATCATACCAAATTTCTTATTTATGACTATGCTTGTTATTTTGACATAAACTGCAAAACTCACGGAAAGTTACGTTACAATAAATCGAGTCGTTAACCCAATAGTAGATACTTATAAACTGTGGTTAATTAAATTCATAGAACTTACTTATTAACAAAAAAATTGAAATCAGATGACATTTGATGATTAGTATTGTTGGGAGCAATGTGTAAAGGCCTTACATTATCAAAACTAATTACTGTTCATGATTCATACGAATATATGAAATAAGCATAATTGGACGATTCATTTTAAATATATATAAATTGCTTATTTAACAGTTTAAGGAGGTTTTAATGTTTTAATAAAGTTTAATAGAATAATGAAAAGCCTAATTCGATAACTAAATGTAATCGTTGCAACAACTGGACAGTCAATTTAAAACGCCATTGATAGTCTAAACCTAATCTAGACCTTGATATAAAATTTAGATTCAAAACATTCTTCTGAGATATTAGACATCACTAAATATTAAAACGAGATGAGGCCTTCTACAAAAACCGTATAAATGTGATAAAAAATAAGAATGAATGGCATTTTTTGCCTCGCAAATAAATTGTTTTTATAGAGTACAGACGGATTATTTGATTTATTTAATTAGCTTATTTTTAATATATACTGAAGAATCTTTAATGTTTTAAGTTAAACGTAATGTAACAAGATGTTTGGACCGATGGGTGTATGATTGATGATGATGTGAAGAATGAAAGGTCAAGTTCATCACGGTGGTCTCTTACACAATGTCCGGTCAAGTTGTTAGATGTAGATAACTTTAGCCAATTCTTGACTCTTATAATGGAAGCAATAAGATTGTGTGTTTATTTATTATTAACTCAATGATATATGTTGAAATGCTACTTAGATATTTAAGACTTAATTTTCTCTCACGAAATCCAGGCAGGTGCTTTAACATTGTTTTATAAATGCGTTTAGTTTCAATTTATTTCAATTACGTAGACTTTAATGACTGTAATTCTACAGCTTAGTAACATTATTACCAACATAAAATATTGCACACATTGTATACTTATGTCATGTATTAAATTATTGCGTGATTAAATAATTTAGTAAGATTTAAAAATGTCATGTAATTCTGAGCTATATTTTTATATTTAGTATTTGCTTATATAGGTCTTATTTTTCTTGTGCACCGCTACAACTGAATTAATCTCACTCTTGCATTACAATCCTTTTAGAAAAGGACGGTAGGTGACATGATTTGACTTTAATAAAATCGCATTTTGTATTTTGTCGATAATTTATATCATAAAAAAATTTAATGATAAAAATATCAGCACTACTAATGAATTAACAGAATTGTTTCAACTATACGAATTTACGAGGGTTTATATTTTTCTATAATTGTAATTAAACTAAATTCATATGTACTCAGTGTCACACTTTCATTTTAATCCAAATTAAAAAGGATACTTTATCCAAATCTAATCTATATCAGTATCGACTCTATCCTTTTGAATTGTATTAACATTAAAGCGTCATTGAATTTTTGGTAGAATGTCATATTTAAAGCATTCACAATTTATTGATAAAAGTATTGAATTTTCAGCATGTTTTTTTATGATTTTCAGGAAGTCTTTCTTTTCAATTTATCTCGTTTTCTTCTGTTCATATTATCATCTTAATTTGGCTTGTAACCTCATTGACTAGGGCAAGGGTATGTAAGACGAATATAGTGATGTTCATCGGGTCATAACTTATAGATTTATTTATTTTTATTACAAGAGATCCTTAGTTATTTAGGGCTTATTATAGAGAGTATTCAGGCTTCATTAATCTAATTTCGAAAAAAAAATACAGTCATTCAACTTGCCCATGCTAAGATGGGTAAGATAGATATACAATGGTTTCTCTCCAAACATCGATATTTTTTTGGGAAAAAATTAAATGTACCGCTAGTTTGAGTTTCGATTGAAACTCATCTGATTGATTGAAAATTGTAGGTTCTCAATCTTGTTTATCGTTAACTGTCAAATTGTATGAAAACAACAGCATATCTGTTGTGAAGTATTGGAAATTATTTTTTTATATATGCAACTATCACCTGAACACTGATAATTGAAACTCACACTAGGATTACTGAACGTCCTATAAAAAATCGTGCTGCGTTCCGTACAGCATTGAGAAACCAACATAGGAACATAGAGGCCATTCTATTATTACTTAATCTATATTCGACAGAATTTAAAAGTGCACCTTTTGACCATAATTTTTATAATATTGACACTCGTGTATCTCTTGAATACTCGTGTTTATTCCGGAAAGTAATTTTTTTTTATTGATTTAATTAATGAATTACCAATATAAGACACAGCCTTTTAAATAAAAAGTACTTGAAATTAAAAAGATATTATTTTTATTTATCTAAGGTTATTAAACAGCTTAAACCAATATTATTAAACACA
Source organism: Acentria ephemerella (assembly GCA_943193645.1). Lineage (NCBI taxonomy): Eukaryota > Metazoa > Arthropoda > Insecta > Lepidoptera > Crambidae > Acentria > Acentria ephemerella. The sequence continues at coordinate 3,669,239 of OW971887.1, forward strand.
TAAATTAATTATTACCTAGAAAATTAGATAGCAGTCTCCATGACAGATAATAGCCAACGAATAGTTCCGGTAGTTGTAACCGGTAGTTAAACCAGACGTGAAACAATAAGCGATTAGTTAAGCGTGAACTTGACCTGCATCTGTGACGTCGTGCTGGTTGACAGACTGTTGAAATGACTGAAGCAATCAGAGACTGGTCGCTATTAGCATACGTAACTTAATACGAAGAACATAGTAAATAGGCTTTGCTTACCTGCTAGAAGGTCATAACGATTTAAAAAAATTCAGTGAAAATAGAAATTTTGACATCTTGTATGATTTTTCAAACGCAAAGAACGGTTGTTGAAGCTCAGCTTAACCTAATTTTAACCGAAGTTATTGAGGTTTCAACAGAGATGTATGACAACAAAAGTGGTGACTTACCATTCATAATGCTTTTTGTAAGTTTGTTTGTTTCTAGTATTTTGTGATATATTGTGTTGTTTCAATCTCAATTTCTACATCTATTAAAACACAATGTAGGTAATAATTGATGGTAACCAAGATATTAAAATCATTGTGTACCTTGTCAGGTAAAGATACCCGTGTAATATTAAAAAGAGGAGGATGCACTCGTATGCAAAAAAATATGTAAAGTTTGCTATTAATAATTATCTTTATATTACTTCAATAAAAAAATCAAAGATCATTATTTTATTCATTATAATATTCAATTACAGTATATTATTATTTAATTAATTAATATAATTGTAACAAAACATTTGTGATATTATTATTATAATTCGAAAAGTTATTGATAGATTACTTTAATTTGTCAGATAAATACTCATTATTGTGATAACATTAACTTAATAGATGTTTCAATTATATTATCATTTTCTATAGACAGAAACAAAGAGTAAGTTTTGTAGCACAACTTTTGTTATTGAAAAGATCGGAATCAACTCACAGAATGTGCCTAATTAGATAAATTGTTAAGGATCAAACAAAGAAATATATGTTGAATACCCGGAGGTGATTTACTAATCCTAATTCTAATAAATATAGCTAAAAGATTTTTTTTATAAAGTGACCACATTTATAAAATGTTTGCTATCGACATACTACCAGGAATTATTTAAATGCAAATTTCATACTTCTAGAACTTTTAAGCAATGTTTCTTACAGATTTCAAGTTTTAATAAAATGTATTTTTAGTATTTACAATATTTAAAATTAATTACGACTGGCTTAAAATTAATTCATTTCAGGTCGATTTGTAGGATCATTATACAGTTTTCATAAAATGTCTTCGAAGACTTTTGGGTAACATGTTTATTTATATTTAAATAATTTTATTTATAATATATATTTTAAATTGCTATGACATTTCTGCAAATACATTATGGAAAATTTAACTTGCTTCATAAATTAACCGTAAAGACAATTTCATTACAAAAATTATGGATGTTTCATATGAATCTTACGATATGTATACGAGTCGCATCTTTATTAAGATCTTCCTTCTATAAAGGATATTAATAAGTTTATGACTTGCTTATTGAGGTGATCAAAATTCATTGCTTCATATTTTATTGTTAATATTTATGGCTTTTAAGAAATTTATGATAATTTACAATCCATACATTACTGGAAAAAACTTATATTGTTGAAAAGAATCTGGATGGATATACATCTGGATATACTTAAAATATTAACATATTTTAAGTTTCGTATGTAAGTTTCGTTAGTGCCTTTTTTAATGTATAATTTACATGTTCAAATAGTATAGAAATATCAAGAGCTCTTTTAAATGACATTGCATTAAATAACTATGACATTACAAATAAATGCGATAGGTTTATTTAAACAAAAGCCACACCTAACATAAATTCGATGATTCTACGTTTTTCTCGCTGAGCATTGTCAATGGTACCAAAAAAACCTAAAACCAATCTGTAATTATATTATACACCATTAAACATAATTTGATTTTGAATTTTTGTACCATAAAGTGTTGGTAACCACAAATTCATTTCATTTCATTTATAAAAAAACTTATTCCATAAATAATTATAGAATAAGTTTTTATACTTTTTGAGAAAGCTTAAATCGCCCTTATCAAGCCCGCACTTCATAAGAGCGGAATCCATAACTATGATGGATGAAATATTTACAACTTTTAACATGTTTGTATTAAACGCTCTCGGTACTTGAGTTTGTCTCACATTTGCTCATTTATTTCAATTGTTAATATTGATAAACAGCGTATGAGACAATCCCAATGTCTCAAATACGTGACGTATTCATTGTTCGCTATAGAAAAACTGCTTATTTATTCTTTTACATAATACTCTTAGCAATTTTAACTTACAGTTTTACTAACATCTTTATTGAATTAGCTCGAAAGAGGCTAGAGTCTAATAATAAAGTCATTATCAATGTCGTAACGTAACGGCTTGTATAGTTAAACGATGTCAGATTGGTAGATATAATAGTTACAATTAAAGTTGAGATGAAATGCGAATGATTATATTATTCTTTTAGACAACATCTAATTATAGTCATGTTATCACTTATTTTGAACTTTTAGGAAACTCTTTATATAAGCTCTATTAATTTAGTTATACATAAGTAATAGGTACTTTTGGAAACGCCAACTCCGCATCACTGTCTGGGATATATTTGAAAATCAATTTAATCACTTCAGGACCTTAAATTGTTGCAATAAAAGTCATTATTCAAATTAAGTGTTATGCTTTAAGCGAGGTTATCTGCAATCATTAAATGTTTTGGGTATTTTTACATCAAGTGTCACGAAAGAAAATGACTAATGGTTTTTATGCTGAATTAATAATCAAGTATTTTTGTTCAGAAAAAAATATTCATTATAGAAGGGGAATTCGAAATGATTGGAATAACCTGAGACCATTTTCCGAGTAGCCTGTACAGGTACTAACCACTTAGTACCTGTGTACCTGTATAGTAGGTCATATTTCTTTATTTAGTGGGTAGGAGCTTCATAAATAAAGGGATGTTCCAAGCTTAGGCAACTCGCGGAGGTAAATTGACGTAAGAGAGAGAACAAAGCAAGGACAATTTACTAGTAATATGCTTAAAATCTTCGTACCCTATACTGTTACACTATAATTACTAAGTGTACTTGTTTACTTCCGTACATTCAACGAATGTCCGAATGTATACAAATGGGAGATAAGAACGCTGCTATTGTTTTCCAAATGTCCGCCATGTAACAATGGGAGGTAGGAGAAATCCAATTTATGTAGTTGATTTGGTTCTATTTGTTCAATGTGTATGAGTAATGCAAAGATTTATACATAAAACCTGTTATATAGACAGAAAATGTTGATTGGGAAAAGACTGTGTCAGAATGGAATCTTTAATTGATTCGTAGATATAAAAAGTTCACACCAGAAACTCTTTGATCTTCTTCGCAAGCTGCGCGAAGCGAGGTCCTTTTCTTGAACATTATCTATAAAGTAAAAATGTAACAAATCACCAAATATAAACTTAATCTTGAATATAATCTAAATTTAAATATCTTTCAAACAAAAGAAGAGTAAAAAAAGGAATCAATTTATTATTTCTATCAAGTCAAGTAATTATTTATCAAACATGCGTTTTATCTTATTCCTATTTTTCAGCAATATTTAATTGATTCTGTTCTAATTGTCAGTTTTGTTTTGAACCAAAGCCAGCTGTTAAGACGTGATCTTAAAATTTAAATGTTCCTGTCAATTCTCACTTATTTTCATGTAACCTTGAGTATTGCATTTTCGAACGCTACTACTATCGTAAGAATTTCATGATTACCTACGACAAATCTTACTAAAAGAACTTGTATCCCTCCCTATTTCCGAGAAGGTGAGAACCAGATAAAAATGACGTCGAACACTAAAAGTTGGCTTTCTCTGTCTCAGAATTATGTCTTGTCGCGCAGTCATTTTTATCTGTATTCTCCTTTCTCCACAGATTTCCAAGAGCTGGCGCGGCAGAATAAAATCACTAAACAAATACTGGAAGCCTTTATACAGAAGAAACTGGGGTTATCCAGGGGAAACGTGAATACGCCTTCCATTCACGAGATCCTTCCAAAGAGAATGATAGAAGAGAAAAATAGGCCACCAGAGGCTGAGGCAGATGTAGACCAATTACAAGAACCTCAAGAGTTTCCAGAAGATGACAACTTGCAGAGCGTGGAGAGTGAACAGATTGACTCGATATATTCTGAAGGCACGTAAGCGTTGAATAAATTACTACATTTTTGTTGGCAGTTCCGAATAAATTAAACAAAGTTGAAAACATAGTTTCTTTGTAAATACTTTATTATGAAGATATTTCATAAGGAATTCAATTTTATCAAAATAATTTGTCAATAAATATGTAAGTATTACGTGGATAATAAGTAAAATTAGATTTTGAGTATGCTATTAAGAAACTATATTTAAATATAAATTGATCTATGTATTTGAAGTGCACGTGCTTATAACATTAATTAATTTTATTAATCATGAATTAGTCCTTTCATTCAACATTTACTTTACCAGTAAATTACTGGTAAATTATATTAATTCTAAAGAGAAGGCAGAACATTATTAATTGTGAACTTTAAGAAAATTAATTTGATAGATTTATTTACCCCGCACGGTCGTCTGGGCACTTAAAAAAAGAAAGAAAATGAATTTTACTGTATACACTATGTAGAACTAAAACCACAGTCACAGCCTCAGTCAGCCTCTCCTTTTGTGGTCATGAACCAGTTCGCTGTATTTTGGTGTGCAGAGAAACCAGAAATATCAAGTAATTTTTTGATATCGCTGGAGTCCCTGGATGATGCCGCCTATTTACCATCAGAAAAAAATCTCTACAATATTCATGACTGTTAATTTATTTATAAACATTACTCAACAAGCTATTAACGAAAATCGTTTGTCAGTATTGAGGAACTTTTTGGGGAGCTGAATTTATCTAGATTGACTGAAGAAAAAACTCTATGAACGTTGTCGAATATGAGGGATTATGCGTAAAGAAAATCCAGTCAAGGCCTATCCCTCTTCTTTTTTTTTGAAAAATAATTTACGACTATGATCTTACACTTTAAAAAAAATATCCAACGATTATTCTAATACGAAACAAAACACGAAGTTATCGTGAATAAATGTCAACTTTTTATCAAACATAAGAAAACTATTGCGTTTTACCATAGTGTCTTGTATCATGTGGATATTTCATAGATTAAAGATGAGGGACTGATAGAGAATATTAGTGTATAGGTGAAAGAATACATGTATGTCACGAAATACGTGCATTTTGATTCCGAAACTTCGGAAACCCGTTTCATGGGGGTCTGCTGTTTCTTCATGAAGAACAAATAGTATTCAGTCAAATATTTGCTATTTAGTAGTGACCGATATTGCAGGGTTAATTTCGAAACATTGTTACATCTCTAATCAAATACAGCCGGTAAGACCAACATTGCTAGGTATGTTTGCGAACATGTGATGTGCCTTGCTCCGGCGCATTTTAATTGCGAAAATCTGTTGAACCGAATATACTCTCTGACCGAGTTTCCCAATTTAAAGAAAATATTTACTTACCTTCATTATTGATTTTTCCAACAGTCACTTAAGCTTACGTCTAAAACGGAATAAGCTATGTAATTTAATAGTACATACAGAATTAATAATTCTTTATATATTTAAAGTTTAATAAAGTAACCATAAAACGCAACCATTAAAAAGTCATATATCCTTTGACCAATATTAAAAATTTCATTAATTATTTTAAATTTAAGTGAGTCGGTTCTTGTGCCTCCGTAAACACCCTATATCCGTGTCATTATTTTACCTAAGTCTCTGAATATTGCTTATCGAATTTATATTTGGACCGTATTTAACTGTTTAGTAATACTCAAATTTATATCTATATGTTTTCTTTTAAGTGTTTTTACTAGTTCCTACTCTCAGTCATTGATGAAGAATGATTACAGGAAGGTGAGCATAGAACTATCAATTACAAAATTAGACATTAAAATTCGACATCAATAGCTCTTACTTGTATAAAAATTGTAATATTAAGGAAAATAATAAGTCTAAATCTAATCTAATCTAAATCTGGACAAAGCTGTTTTTCGCACTTCACTTATTGCGAGATCCTTACTCGCAACTCCGATTCGTTAAAGATTAAGTAATTAGTATAATATTGCTAGAATAAGCATTATAAACGTGGGCTGTATTACCTTGAGAAGTTCAATATCACGAATAAGACCGGTCGTATTAATACACATACCTACATGTTGACGAATAAAGCATATAAAATTTGATGAAATGAAAAAAGGATTGGCGCCTTGTAGTTTTAATACACAGATAGACAAAGAAAAGATGTTCTGTAATGACGATCAAAATCAAATGTCAGCATACAGAATGAATACTGATTCACCTTGAAGAGGACATTGTATCCTGACACGATGTATAAAAAATTTTCAAGTTTATCTTCTTTATGTTTTTTCTCATGTCGTGCAGAGCTATTTCTAGACCTTACAGCAATCTGACAATAAACGAATAGCTTACTTGATGGGTAGGTATACTGCTAGGTCAGTGACTCTGTAAATACTACATATATTAAGTTAGAATTCCAGTAAATGAATATATATATTGAACATAAATTGAACACAATTTTTCTCAATATCAATCTTGGTAGTACCTTTAAAAATGAGGATTGGTAGAATAATATTATTAGTAAATAAATTGGCTAAATATAAACTTCAAAATGAACATGCATTTATTCGGTCTGGGTACATTACATATTGTTACGAAAATGAACATTTTCATAAAAGGAGCGGAGCTTCAATGGTGAACGTTGCAAAAATTATTCAAAGCTTTCGTTGCGTACGCAACGTAAATGGTTAGTTACGCATAAATCATATATGCGGGAATTGTTCTCATTTAAAATTTCTAAAAAAAACAGCATATCTCTTTTAAGATCAAGTCATTATAACGTTTTTTGGTAAACAAATTTTTTATAAACATGTCTACCTACTAGGCTGTTTATTCACTTTGTTGATTTTTACACCTCAATTATCTGATAAAAAATAATGAGATGATATTAAGAAATTGGAAATGAATTTATAGTTTTCGCCAAGTAATTTTAAAATGCAAATTGTAATTAAAGGACGTTTAATATATTAACTTTGTTTATACACTGTGTTAAAACGTTATGTCCCATTTGTTTCATCCTTGTGTATTCAACATGAACAGGAAATTAGTTTAGTGTCATAGTTATGTTTTTTTATTTAAATAACGAGGAAACGAAGAAAAGAATTCTGTGTGTTTTGTTTTAAGATATAATATCCAAGGCCCTTCTATATAATGTTAATTTTTACTACTCTTGCCATTTGCTTCAATTTTCTAGCCTAAAAGAAGTATTATTATGAGCTTGCGCTATGGAAACTAAATAACGGAGAAACATATTTGATAAAGTCGATATAAAATATATATATATTAGAATATTAGAAATATACATGCAGAAACACGTATAAAACCTGAATATATATATTCGTGCTTATCACGCAAATATATGCCCGGCCAGTAAACGAAACCTTTTTTAATCTTTTCCTTTGCGCGAAAAGCCTGTTCATTGATGTCTATAGGCGATGATTTTCATTAAGGAAAATCAACCGTTTGTTAAGCATTAATTAATATCAATAAACAAAATCCTAAACAAGTTCTTACGGCATTACAAATTCTAGCCCAACTACGATTATCATTGTATAATTCTCCTAATCGAAGCAATATCATTTAAACCATTTCCCGAGTAAGGTCTCCCTGTAACTTAATACTATACTATTGATTAATCAATAGTCGAACGTATCTGCCACTATAAGCATAATGTGAACAGCATTGTTGCGGCCTTTTCATATTAAGATAGCCAGTTCCTCTGTTATCGAGGTAATGAGGTATAAGAACTACCACATATATAAAAAAAAAATTTTACAAGAAGGTAAATTATAATATTATTAAAATATTTTTCGATTAATGAATTAAAATTTGAAAAATAACTAGCAGTATTAGTACGGATTCCATATTCAAATGACTAGCCATTTGAATAAGCGTTGAGTGTTTCAACATAATATTAGAATAGGGAACGGTAATGTTCTTTTTTCAACTTTTATGCGATCGTAGACGTTGTTAGTTGGCGGCAAAAATTGAAAAGTGTAAAAGGAGCATCATTAGATGCAGTGCAGACCTATTACCACAGTCAGGTTTACTGGCCGCGGGATACTTAGATGTCGCTGTGACGTAAAATATGGCAACAATTCTTAAATATAATTCTTAAAATTTCAATTCTTAAAATAAGGGAACTAAAGCTTGTTAATATTTCAGATTTATTGCCATAAAAATATAACTACCTTTGTACCTTAGTATTTTACGTATGATAATGTCAGATAAAACAGATTGTAAATTGTGTGTGAAAATCAATAAATAATATTATGATTTAATGATTCAATGCAGTAAAATTTATTTATCTTCTGCTTACTTATAAAAATATATAGACGTTCGTCTTATATAGTCTTGCTAGAACTCAAAAACGGTTTGGCTGATCTGAGGTCGTTTCAAAATAAAAATGATCTTAAGGAAAAGATTAAAAAATAATGACTTTGACTTGGTAATTAAATACGGAAAATAGTCTAACTGACGTGCTATATTCAAAACTTATTGCTTCTAACGCCACTTCCGAATACTTCTAATAGATGGCGTGACAAAAAGTTCACCGCAATAATACTATAATACTCTTTGGTTCACCGGCTCAACGAGTAATATTAAAAAGAAAAGTGTAGGTATACGAAGTAGTATGACTTCTTCATGTACCTAATCTTGAATCAAAAATTTCACTTTTTTCAAGGCTCCGGACAGTTATTGCTTCTTTTCAATTTAAACCCGAAATTTATAGGTTAATTTTTAAAATCGAGTTGTTTTACCTCACTTACTGACGTTACTTTAGGTATGACTAAGCAGATTTTTGAAATTACATGATGGTCAAACAGTTTTGACTTTTACTATAAATTTTTATTATCGAATGTGTTGTGTATTGTTTTATTGGTTTATTAAATAAGAAAATGAAGCAACACCATAATATACAATGGAAACCATAATTACTGCCAATTTAGATACACCAAATAAGTCACTTCTTACTATACTTAATTATGTTGACGTCAAGATATTACATAAATATTAATTATACATGTATGATAACAGTTAAAATGTCAAAACTTTAATAATAAAAGGAAATAATTACACAGTTTGGAACTTTATGCAAATAAATTTTTATGGAAGATGTGTATATATATCACGATGAAATAGGAGCTCTTATATTATCGGTATAAATGTTCTAGAGTTGTAGAATGAACTCCGAAATACGGATAGTTTTGTCATGTTTGCTTAAGATGTGTTTTAATTCAACATAATTATACATTTGAATCATAACAAAATTGAACGAATCGTAAGCAGATCCATCCGTAGATACATAATTGACCCAGCATTAGAGATGACCTTTGATAGCTTGTAATAGCATCCTCGGAATATATTTTAGGATGTTAAAAGTACTTGGTGTTCTTTGTTTTTTTTGCAACATAACTTGTTATAACTTGTTCTGTAAAGAATAAGTTGTAAGGGTTGTATGTGTGCGATGAAATGACCAGCAAAGGCGCGATAAATCAATAAAAGTTTTTAGTATATAAAAATACAAGCATTTTATTTAAGTTGGGTTTTGAAGTCGTTTTTTAGTAGCCATGACTGCAATATATAACATATAATTATTATAATTTTATTTTATAGCGCCTTTGCCACTATATAAAAAAGACATAAAACACAGCCTATATTTTACCAATATTCGACGTACAAAAAAAGCAATCTTATTCTGCCAAAAAGATAAATTCATTTAAATATATTGCTATCAACATTAAGTGTCAATACAAGGAAATTTAGATTAAATCAATCAGCTTAATCACATAAGCATATTTTGTTTCTGTGTTATGTATTTTTGTTATATTGTTATTATTATTTGAACGTCTTAGCGCACTTTGAATAGGATGCGAAGGCATTGTCAAAAAATATTTCAAAATATATTCCTCCATTTCAGACAGTGACAGTCTTATGGCCTTTTCACAATGCATTAGGGTGTGACTTGATGAAAAAGTAATATCACATCTTCAAATTCGTATGACTTGAATGTCATTACATTTCTTAACACCTAACCTTGCACGTTTATTATAGTAACTGTTGCCGCATCTCGTCTACATATAAAATAAAATTTAACTACCTCTGTATGTTACGTATGGCCAGCTGATCGAGATACAGTGCAAAAGACGCTCTTGTTAAAATTGAATCTGTCCTTTTTTCTTTTTCTTGTACTGTTTTACCATCTGATTCCTAAATTTCACAAATTAAATATATTTATGGCAAAGTAAAAATAATTTAGATAGAGGCTCCTTTATATAAAAAATATCTGGTACCGGTCTAAGGAGTATCTCATTCAATACCATCATCTCTGCTCACGCACAAAGTGATTTCGTGACTCGTTTTTTTCTCGTTTTCAATTGATTATAAAATGTTACCTTATATATTTTTTTATGATTCATAACGAGGTAGCTTTTAGCCTTCAACTCACTTGATAGTACGTGAAGATTGAGCTGAGGATGGAATCAAACTGCACACTGATTCTTCAGTCACAGACAAGCTAGCTACTTTAGTTCCAACTGCCGGACACAACAATGCCGTAAACATTATCGTAATTGCGGCAGACTTAGGCAAGATGGTGATAGCGAGCTGTGCGGACTTTAAATTTATAATATAAGCTTCATCTGACATATATCTATTCATTGCTGCGTAAAAATGATGAATAATAATAAAGTTTTAAATAAGCAGTATAGGTTTAGCAATAAACTGCGTCATGAAGCTCATTGTCATAACCATTGGAGTTGCGTTATAACTCCAATGGTAATGGCCGATTGCCAGCCAATTTGTTTGGAAACCGATGGGAAAGACCTTGTTAATCTATAGGTATTTTAAGATAATTGATGATGATGGCGATTGATAATCTCTAACAGCCTTTGTGGTTAAGTGGTTGAGATCACTTACCTAAGATCTAGATCTATATCTATAGGGATAAACGTTCAATTATATGGGGGTAGAAACAAACTGCTTGGTTTAGTATCTTGTCGGTCTTTTTCCAAGTCAGCCTAGATAGCAACCTCCATCTGATCTATGTTTCCAGCATGATAGTTGTAGGTAAGATAGACAGTTACTCTATGGTTGTGGAAGCTCTCTGCCATCTTCGGTCTTGTGATTACTTATCTGAAAAATTGGTGTAAAGCATTTGTTTATTTAATACACAATTTTTAACACAATCCTTTAATTTTAACAATTATATTATAAATAAAAGCTCGTTCCAAGTAAATATTATTTACTTATCTTACCTTAGCTTGTAGCTTATTATTTACCTGATTTAGTTATATTTAGTAACGATATACCCTTGACTTTGATTAATTATGATTATTACGATCTTGGTAAGACTGGCCAAGAATCTGGACAAGGCTTTACTTTATGGGTCTTTTCTTTCTTTACGTAAAGGGTAGAACTCTATTTACACAGACTAGAGTTTAGCGATAAATGTTATTATGCAAATTATTATAATATTAGAAATTTACTATTACAGACTGGAGTTATTCAATTTATGTCTATCAACAATAGCACGACATTTTGTCAATAGGCGATGGACATAGACATTGAACAATATTTGAATAATCCTTTCAAATATATTTTGTTATGTAACAATACATGCATTATCATCATTATTTTTGTCAGGGTTATGTACTTCAAAAAGGTTCAGCATACATTCAATCATAAACCCGAATTGGGTCAACTGTAGAGATAACACGAAAAACTAGACCGTTGTGTTTCTCACAAGCCTGTGCCTTACAGTGTGGTGTAGAAATATGTATCATCATGGTATACCTAACACGTCAGTTTTCCCTTTATCATACCTTTGCTTAACATTATTATTTATACCTGTAGGTTAAGAGGCTTACATATATACAATTACTTATTACGCGTTGATGTCTTTTTCTGCTTACTTTTAAATATTCCATTTTAGTCACACAATAAGCTCAATAGCATGACTTAGCAAATATCGGAAGTCTTGTTATTTATATTTTTTTACGTAATTATGTAAAGTAATAGATTTGCATAGCATTTGTGTCAACTCGCGTTGTCATTCGAACTGGCTGATATCTGATCAAGGTCGCCGCTTCATGTAGGTTGCACATTGCACTATCTAGTTGCATTACTGATTCACTGAGATTTCTTATGAATAAAAGACTTTTATGTAATGAAGAATAAGATTACTACAAAATGTTGTAATATTTTTTTATATGACAAGACAAATATAAATATGAAAACAACAAGATGTAAGAAAGAACTCTTTTGATTAAATCTGTCACGATTGATATTATAAGCGAAAATGTAGGTATATAGGTAATAATTCCTTTAAAAAAGACACGTTGAAATTAGACTTATTAGCCAATTTCGGCTTAGTTTCGCGTCCCTGCCCATAGCGTTGACAGTGTCGTGTCGTGAACTTCTATGTATGTAACACGTACACGTAGATATACGTCTTCTTACTTCTAATACAAACTTCTTCCTTTTAACTCAAACTAATTTTAACCTTATGTTCTAACATTATACCATCGTCTTTAACTGTTATTACCAATAAGATTACCTTCGTGAGAAAGCGTTTCTACTTAGCTCTCAAGTTTGATGTGTACATTTGTATACAGAACGATTACATCCATAATAACCATGACAAATCTTAAATAAGACCCTCTTAATTCTTGAGTTGTTTGTACTTTAATGAAATGGTAACTTCGTGCCCTTTTATTTACATTTATATTTGTATAATACTAACAAGTTTTTTTTATTATTATGTAAAAATATTATTGAAAATAACAAATCATTATTTTACATTACAGAAAAATCATTAGTAAATTTAAGTAATAGGGCATATTTTTTATAAACGTGATACTATAAAGGCGGCTATTACTAAAATGTATTATCAAAATATCGAAAATATACGGTAATTCTGATACAAAATATAATTTTCTGATATTAAAGTTCAATATAAATAAATTGTATATGTATATATCATACTCAAATTCAATAAACTATGCATTTTTAAATATTATAACATACTTAAATCTTCCTGAAGTACAACTCAAAATTTATCCCATATAAAGTATTAAAACTCTAATAATTAATACGATACCAAGTACCTTTTTTAGATAACACTTATTACAATAGTTTTTATTGAAATTCTTTTAAAATTGAGTAACTTACCAATTCAAGACGAATTAAGGATCTCCTCCTCCTTGAAGTCGGTTAAAGTATAAATATGATGACAGGTGTAATTGAATGAAATACTATGATTAAAGTTAATAATGGTTTACCACAACACCATTGCTTAGCCTCTAAAATATAGAATTGTTTGTATATTGCAATAGTAAACCACAACCGACAATGAGGCAAGTGTTAAGGCTACCACATTATATTTAAATACTCAGCTATGTATATACCTACAACTTCTAAAAGTCAAGGATAAAGCCGATCGCCATTTCGAACTCAAACCAACTTAATTACGTAGCATGCTACGTATAAGCCATTAGTAATTGGATTGGCAACGCAAACCTAAGGTAAATGGCTAAGCCCGTTTGTTCCCAATTGGTAATTATTTGAAAACAAAAAGACCTGATTGTTAGAAATCAAGTAGTTCACCCAATATGCGAGGAATTGTTTTTCAAAGCAAAGTTCAAAGCACGATTAAAAAGAGGGTGCGTCATTGAAGGTATGAAAAAGCAAAAAGGTTAGCGTTATTTAGTTGAATACAATTCAATATTATTATTTTTGTTCATGTCTTTTACTTCCAGGTTACAATATTTTTATACCTGATTAGCACAAAAGTATTAGTTTTCTTTATTCATTTTCCAACTTTAGGATAAAAAGTTTTAAACACTCACAATATAACGGATTAAATTACAAAAAGTGGACATTATATTGGTTCCACGTTCATTTACTTTTAGATCGAAATTGTAATAGATTGATAAGTATTTTCCTCAAAATGTGTCCGACATAACCTAGAAGAATTAGTCAGCTTCTACAATTTATTTCTAACAAATATTTTTTATATCCTTTTGATGGTCAGATGCTTAGTAAATATTTTTTAATTATGAGAGCCGACTACGTAGTGTTTGAGTTAGTTTAGGGAATTAAGCTCCATCGTTTTGTTTATAATTTCACTTGATATTTAAGGCCAGTAATTAATTCTTACTGGCCCTCAATGCTGACGGAAATTACGACCAATAAATCGAAACCCAACTAGTAAACCAAAAATCACCAACGCCGAACAGAAAATTTAATACTTTAAGTTACAAATACAATAAGTTAATTAGAATTTATCGAAGATTAATAGCGAATATCAATGATATTATATAGACAGGTTGACCGTCGAATAAAATTAGGTATTATTATTATAACTAAAATTTTTAGAGGAAAAACGATCTAGCATGCTTACTTTTACTTTGGCTAGCTAGCTCGTTAGTTTATCAATCTTTCATACAGTTTTGAAAAAGTTTAAATTGAATACCTCAGCAGCCTTTTTAAAAATAACCAATATGACATTTTTAGAAAGAGAAATAATATAAGAATACGAAGTGCTAACCTTATTTGTAGTACGTGGTGTATTTTTATCATAGAAATGATAAAAATAGCATCCTCTGCAAAGGAAATAAAGTTCTTAAGGGACCAAAATAACACAAAAGAAAATCATATTAAATGTCACAAGAACTTTTAGTATATCAACGCTATTGGAAGATTGTAAACCACATACTAGAATGAAAAATAGAAGACGGTCTTGGTAGTGCTGGAAAGGTCTCATCTCAAAGTCTTCAGATTAAAATATTTTTTTAATGAGAAAGAGGTCTTATTCAGACCAAAGGTCTTTAACTTCTACAAGTCTATGCTAGCCTTGGCCTTTTCAGTTCATTAACAGAAAAAAAAATCGAGCAAGTCTGGAACAAAGCAGCCTAGCCCGAACGACTGTATGCACACAGCTCTTATGTTTTTATTTTATTGCTTATTGAAAGTATTAATGCATTCTGATAAGTATAAGAAGTAAGCTTATAGCTTTTAAATATCGCTTATAGTTTTAGTTGTAGCTATAACACAAGAAATATAAAGTTAAGTCTTTATATAATTTACCTTTTTTCAATCAAATAAATTCTCTTAAAGCAATATATTTTAATATCTCGTACAAAAATCTACAGCTTTTCTCGCTTAAATTCTTAATTTCTCGATTAAATTAAATCTAGATTTAGTCCTAGAAATCAAAATAGATGTAATTTAGATTAAAAATTATTGCATAAAAACTGTTGCCAAGAAAGCTTTTTCATACTTTTTAGTATGCTGTTAAGTATTTTTATATTATTTTTCATAATAATTTAAGATAACATCAATTTGAAAGCTTATAGTATTTTTTTAATAATTATTGTGGACACATTTACATTAATATTTTTGTAAAGATTTCCTTGAATATGCACCATGCCTATTTAAAATTGTTGATTAAAAATTTACAAAAGGAAGTCTACCTCAGCTGAACTAAATTATGAATTTGTCTGCTTTCACATACCTTAATACTTATGTACAATACTATATTATTCATAAGTGGTGTGAACTAGCATAGCAACAGGTGATCCTGTAGCTCAGTGAGCAATTGAGAATTACATGTCTGTAAAATAAACAACATTTTCCGTGTCCAATTAATATACATCATCACACATTCTCATCTTTACCTTTCAAAGGCCAAACCAAATGACTGTAGGACGATTCGCTTGCACCATCTCTGCGCTTTTGACGCTGACCGCAAGAATGCGACTCTGTATCGAAGGTTGCAAAAGTTTTTGCTTTATCTTTGGACCATAGTGTAATCGGCACAGCTGAGCGGCGCACGCGCGTATTCACTGTGCCCGAACGTTTTACGTTTAATTCTAACGCGCGCCCCATTCAAAAATTAAATTTTAACTAAAAGTGAGAGTGCAAAAGTGTTCTGTCCTAAAATATCAAAGTTGATGAGTTTGTATTTTTTTAATTTGAAACGTTTAACCACTTAACCACTTTCAAAATGTAGCCTTGACTTTCAACCACCTAACTGCTGACACTTTTGTCGTGACCTACCATAATACAAAATGTGATTTAAATATTCTTAAATTATCCTCTAAATTGCAATTTCTGGTGTATATATTAATATTCTGAAAAGCAGTAATCCTTTAAATATGTAAATGGACCATGATTAGCCACTTATACCTTGGCTCATTAAATGTATAAAACATTGATTTTAAGACCATAAATAGAATCCTTAAAACCGATAGTAAAGTTAAATTCAAATATATTGCTCTCTTATAAACACTATGTAATAATAGGTAATACAAATAATCTCAAATTTTCTTCTATTATAAATGAGTAATATTTTTAGAATTATAAATAAATAAATAATGTCTGTATAATAACAATATGTCTTTTTCGAACGGCTTATATTTCACACTGAGAACTTTAACATTATGAACAGCTGTTCAGTATTTTGTTTCTTTATAAATTTTAAAATTGCAATGCAATCAACTAGCAGGTTCATGTGATGCAACGCCTTTTAATCGTTAAGCTTAGATAATTTTTTACACTAATTAAATTATTATCTCTCTTAAGACTAGTTTTTATAGTTAACTAAACACTTTTATACAGCTCAGAGATTATTACGACCATTTTATTTATTCAAAACCTTCAAACTAGAAGTAGGTTATGTTGATCATAAATAATATCTAGAAGTCGTGAGGTCAAAATTTAAGAAAAATTACAAGACAATTTATGTAGAATAAACAGTATGTATATAATTAATTCTAATCTCAATTAATATTTTTTCGTTTCTTTGTTGAAATCACGAGAAACCAAATTGCACTGAAGTATATTCCACACGGGTTGACATCCATTGTCCAAAAATAATTAAAATTTTGACAATGTGCTTTTGTTATAAGTCAATTTTAAACTCCCTGATTTTACAAGTTACAAATATATTAATGTTGTTTTGACATAATCGGCAGAATAAACGGTATAAGTGTTAACTTATAATAATATTCATTTTAAATTTGATTAAATCTCAATTTGCCTTATAAATATTCGGTGCAGTAAAAAATTAAATCTTCGTATTTTTTTTTATTGATTGTTAATAAATGTTCGTATTTTGTATATTTTTGGAAAGCAAAGTAATAGTTTGGGCATCTAACGCGAAAGTCACAGATTTAATTGAATACTATACCTTAATTCAGTTTCGTATCGTATCTCGTAGACACACTTATAATATACAGAGACTAAAATGACAACATATCAATCAAAATAACAAACCACAGAAAGCTCCTAAAACTGCTAAATAAGGATAAATTTTCCTTTTAAAATTGCTAACTAATACGCTCCTTACTTTAATAAGTATAATCGTTAGAAAACCCAGAATAGCATTTAATATGTAATGAGGCAGTACAATGTATATTTATTGGTTATTTCATATTCCAAATGGATGAAAAAGTACAATTTAATACTACCGTAATACTTGTATGATAATATCAAGTAATGGTATTTTAGTACGATAGTAGTCCTGTAAATAACTTCTCATTGTATTTTTTTAACCTCTACCTACGTGAATTTGAAAACCAACCTTCAATTAACGCAGACTTTAGAAGATGTCACCTTTAGTTTAGTTCAATTATGCACTCTATTACGAGTACATGAAGGTGTGGCAGATTACACAGTTGCATACAAAATTGAAAGTACGATACGAGCGGGTTTTTATAGAAATTTAGCGTTGCATAACGAGCTTAATGCCTCACCCGTTGGATGTGCGTGAGTAAAAGAGTTCTGCGCTTGATTTCCTTTTATTTTTGGTGCTAGTTTTATCGGGTCTTATAGCACCAATTTAATATTTACTAACACATACAAAACTTAGTTCATCTGGCGTAGAATAGAGAGAAATAGAATATACAGAGCATAGAATTCCTTATCGGTAAGCGTACTGCAACACATGGGCGCATATAAGTCAAGTAAGTAAGTAAGTCACATGCTGCATTAGTTAACATTCATTCTACAGATTTCAAGATATAAAATGCTAGGTCATGGCAGTGAATTGAAAATTGGCGGCGATTTTTATCCTATTAAAAGTGATAAAATCATTGTAAAGCCAAACTACGCTTCAAAATTTAACAAGGTTTATCTGACCAATATATTAACCTCAGTTTCTGGTATCATAACCCAGTTACCACGTCCTGGAGGTTACTTCGATCGTGGAAATAGTAATTTCCTATTTTACCTCACCGGATGCTTGCATTTCCGCAAATTTAATGGAAAACGTTCCAATAATCAGATAAATTATATGAAACTGAAATATTCGACACGGTTCAGGTATACTGACACTGCACAATATTTGGTGTAATTATATAAATTGCTTTTTGTAGATACTAAACATCATTGTTCCTTGCTGATTTTCTCGGTATTCCTTTAACAATCTCTGAGATTATTATTTTAAATTCTGTAAAAAAGACAAAAACAAAAATAAAAAAGTATTTATATACAAGAATAAAAAGTTATTGAATACTTTATTCCACATAAAAAAATCTCCGAAATCTGTTGAAGCTTGTCAGGCGGTTTACGTTCAGGCGAATGTAGAACATATCAGGTTTACAATAACAATGAATTTTTGTCCCAAACTGTTCGCGGAATCCGAGCTATGCGGAAATATTGTATACACATTAGACTATAAAGTTTCCTAATTTTGAAGCAAAAAAATATTTTACAAGTCTCCCACTCAGAACGCTGCATACAAATGTAGGTGACCTTCATGAGTCTCCATGCTCTCAATCCGGAAAGATAAGTAACTTCATTTCGTTGAATAACTGCTCTTAATCTGCTTTCTTTCGATTATCAGTTTAATGTTTTTACTTAGCAACTGCGAGTAGAAAGCAGAAGAAGTGAAAGAAAAGTGGAGTTTTAAAGACAAGTTAGAGCCAGACTTGTGTAAAGTGAACCAAAGCTAAAAGATAGCATGTAGAGTTCTCTTCTTAGAACTTAACCTAAGAAAAGAACTTCACGTCCTCTCTTTTAGCTCATTGCTTTTAGAAAAGAAATCAGCAGCGGTCGCTATTTGATTTTAACAATTATCACATATTGACAATTTAAGCAATTATAACATTATAAAGTGATAATTGCTAAGTAATTAGCCTATCAACTTTGGCAATACAAGTTATCATAATGGTGTTATAATAGTTAAATGGAAGTGGATTTGCAATTCAGCGGGTTTCATTAGTCCATCCTCGTATCTAAAATTTAATAAAGTTTTTAGCCTTACATTCTTCATTAATTTACTCAGCATAACCAACGGTTACTTGGCAACCTAACTGTGGATGTAATATTGACATCAACCGTTACTGATAAGTGTTGCAAAAAAGTTAACGGATAAATCATTAAAATATTTCCAAACATGATATAGATGTATCAGGAAAAGCATACTGAATTTATTTAGTACATATTTAATTTCTATAACTGGGACAATTTGTAAATATCCGGTTAATACCCACTTAAAGTTATCACTATTACCTTTAATTAAATTTGTTTATTTTTCTCATACATATTCCCTGTTATGACGATTTAAAAGAACTTATTAAATGAGTCTATTTAAATAAAGATATTTTGACTTTGACTTTATTCGTAAAAACCTTTGCTCTACTACAAAAATAAATAGCGCCAAATGTTTAATAGAAAGAAAAGGAACAAAGTTGGAATATTCGATAGTACTTACCTTTGTCGAGAACCTACAAGTAAACCTTTATACTTTAGGTTAATGGTTAACTCCACTTAAACTTATTATAAAGGTTAATGTAGCTATTTAATTTACTCATGCGTCACAATGAATCCATAAAAATCTAAAACACAATGTTATTGGTGTAATGAGATTATTTTAGGTAACCTTTTAGAAGCCATAGGTAATCAAAGAAGTTATTATATAAAGGCCTATATAAGCAATTTTTTCATTTATTTCTCATTTAAACTAAATAGTGGTTAAACGCTACACGTTTTTTTATTTGTAAGTGAACACATTACTTTAATTATAAACGCTATTAGAACACAGTATTAATATTTCGATTTTGTACAAACACTCTCAATTGAAACCGATAACAACAAATGTTAAGTTCTATTTTTAAATTTTAAAAGAAAGTGGAATTAATAGAACTAATAGTGTTGTGAGTGAATCTGAAATATTTGAACATTACAATAGATACAAAATGGGTTACCAGCATCTATTGTGTGTAACATTATTGGTGATGAGCTTGATAGCTGATACGAAAACTGTAGGTTTTCAACCGTCGTCTTTGGGGAAATCAGGTAATATTTTTATTTTAATCATATCAAACTTTTTTATAATGCCTACGTAATAAAAGTTTAAAGTATTATATTATTATTACTATT
Source organism: Acentria ephemerella (assembly GCA_943193645.1). Lineage (NCBI taxonomy): Eukaryota > Metazoa > Arthropoda > Insecta > Lepidoptera > Crambidae > Acentria > Acentria ephemerella. The sequence goes on from OW971887.1 coordinate 3,689,842, forward strand.
TTTATAACAACTTTATTTTTAAAAAGTAGATAATCTATTTTTTTTAATTTATAATAAAAACTAATTCAGATTATGCAGTTAAAAAATAATTCATAATTTAATGTACAATTATCATATCTGACTTCTTTTTTTTTACCTTTTGTACTAACAACAAGAGCTTTTACGCTCGAACCACACCTTACCACATCATGTAATTTAAACAATTACATACTTTGTAGTCCTAAAAGTATCGTCCCACTCAGTCGCACGATTTATTAGCTTCATTAGATAGTGGAGGTGATATCGGTGTAGAATATTAAGTCTTCACAAGTTGATTGTGACTAAATTTATTTTATTTTATCCGTACATAACAGATAATGAAAGAACTTAATAAATGGGGTCTTCAATAGACAGCTGAAGCCAAAATAACAATTTTTAGCATTTTCATCATGTACGTTTGAACACGCATCAAGCAAACAGTGATGTACAAATATTGCTAGAAGTTTAACTTAAATAAACTCTATTTTACGGCATGAAAATATATTTAATATAGATTACTTAATTCTAATATCGCGTACGAACATGCAATTAAAATTTTAAGTGAAGAAAAGACATGGCTTTAAGCAAATTACTTGTTAATTTTATTACACATAGTATTATAATAATAGTATTAATAAAATAGCTAATGTCTCCAAACCATTTCCCAACTATTTTCGGACAAAAGACCCTTTTTCCAAAATGAACTAATACTACTTACCCTCATAAGCTTACTTTGAAAATCCTGTCTATAATTTCTTCCTATTGATACTTACCAATTTAAACAGTTAATTAATATTTCGTGGGAAACTAATTTTATCTCCAAGGGGTAGATATCGATCAGATATTACAGATGTCTTATAAAAATCGCCTTACTTCCCAATTCCATTTTCAGATATAAAAACCAAATAAATACTACGTCGTAATGTATTTTAATAGCAAGAAACCATTGTGATTCTCCCCAGATGGTCTCTTTAAATTCGACAATCGTGCCGAAATTCACGAAATTCCATCACGATCGCAGCACGCACGGGATGTTATCCGATGAATGTCGCAGTCCATGACTGAATATTTGAACTCCAGCTGATGAAATCATAGAGAATCGATGCTGGGAATAAAAGGCTGAGAGAAAAACTGATTAATTTTTCTGTCGTGTAATCTGTAAAAAAAAGTTAAACTTACATTTATTAAAATATAAATAAAAACATCTCTTGATTTTGATGACAAATATACGATAAAAATATTTATGTTGCAAGCCCATGAAGAGTTTAAAATTTAACATCACTTACCCAAATATTTTTATTAATGATTGCACATATGACTTATCAATACAGGCTAAATTCTCAAATGAACACGAATGCCATAACACAATATTCTCAAAGAGATAAAGTTTCCTCTGCACGTTAATATAAAAATTAAGTATATTTAAAACGTTCCATCAAATGACGTTAAAATCTAGAAATCCAATAATTATTAAAACTTGAAATCTAGTATAAATTATTGAATAACCTTTTAGTGGTATAGATTATGTTAAAGGTAATACTGGGATGTTACGATCACAGTAATACAGTTGCTTATTAAATTGTGCAGCAATAAGGTGAATATAAGTGAAGTAATTCTACGCGTAGGTACAATTATTTATTTGATGAGTTAGTTAACTCTACAATAATCGTACAATAAAACCCTAACGAGACGTCTCACCCCAATTGTTGATATAGGGTCACGGATGATTACCTACTGTTACCAAACGTGGCGCATTTTAGCATACTTGTTCAATTCAATTTAGAATTTTATGAGAAAACAGTTTCTAATATCGTATCGTATCGTTCGTTCGTTCACATATACCCTCCTTCATACAACATGGGTTCCTTTAAAAGAGGCGAGAAAAAGTACTTTTTTACCGGCAAGGTGAGGGCAGTTAGGGCAGTATGTCGAATGTTTCACTAGCTATAGTCACATATGCACTCCTCTACTGCGTATCATCAGGTGATATCAAGTCATTTGCTGAGCTTAATATAATAAAAAGTTAGGTGGATTTAAATCGTCAAATTGAATGTGATACAAAATTCACCAAGTAACCTAGTGTAAAATAAAAATTGACATACACGATGTCCTTTTTGTGTCTTTTAGAAGATTCCAATGTTATATTGTAAAAAGTTGATAAATTTTTCTCGTATATTAAGTTTGGAGGAAGAGAACTACACCTAGTACTATCAGCAGTATCTATAGCTTTTGATGACCCATTACTAAGCCGCCTGATGGTAAGTACCATCAGGCGGCTTAGTAATGGGTTTATTTTGTAACTGTCTATATCGGTCAATTTTGAAAACAGATTAATACAATCGTTAACATAGTAACTGCAGAAACGTGTTTCTTCGCCGACATCCAAGATAAAAATTGTTCAATGAACCTTGTAATTTTCTTGAACATCCATAACTATTTTACTTTTCCGTGGTAGCATCATCTTGACTTTGCACTGGCCAACATGTTTTGACGCTTTGATGAAATGATATCCATAAAAAAATTACACCGATAGTAAAACAATTACTCAAAAAATCGATTGCGTATGTACAACGTAACTTGTTTGTTATTCATATTAAAGATGACTAATGCAATTGTGTCATTGAAGTGAAAACCGTTTTGTAATAAACGTAAGTTACAGTTTTGTACATCATTGACCTTTAAGGGCGAAAGAAAACATGTAATTGGTCAATGGTTATGGTTACACAAGCCATCATAAAAGAATGAGATAATTTTATGTGACAAAGACGTAAACAATATTAATTTCGTTATTAATAAGACTATAAAGTATAAAGTTGAAGTTTGCAATTCTAGGTGTAAAGGATTACCTGTATTAGGACGTTACGTTTAATAAAATCTTGTGACAAGAAAACTTTTCAAAGATTTCAAATATCAATTTTATATTAAAAAATGATATATACTTTTTATAAATACTTTTTATCCACTAATTCTAATTTCAAAAATTTAAAGGTAATTCAACTAGGCTATAACTGAATAAAAATATCAAAAGTTAAATTTTGTTGTTGTGATCACAAAATTGAGACTCCGACTCTTTTGTCATAATTTTTAAAAATAAATAAATATTGTCTCATATATTATGTATTAGTAGAGGGTACTACGCACTCCTTGTGTTTTTTTTAAATATGGATTAGAAAGAGAAAGAAAGATAGAATGAAATGAATGAATGAAGAATGAATTTATGGAAAGAGAATGGTCTCCATTCTCTTTTTTCTTCTCATTGCTCCTCTTTTTGATCTTTTTAAATTATTCATACTACTCATACAGTCAATGAAATGTCATTCATCGAACCACCTGGCTAAAGTCATTTGTCTTCATTATACAACACACATTATGTTGCGTGTCTAACAATAGAAAAACACAAACAAAACAAATTGTTATCTCAACAGTTGGGTGGTAATCATGCAAATGGCTACACAATTTTCTTTGTAGACATAAACTTTCTAAATAGTGACATACTTACTTTTGTCAGTGCTGATAACTTTTTAAGACTTAAGTTTCATTTGAGGCTTTTGTTTCACCGCACGTGGAACGTAGTAAGTGATAATGAGGTTGAAGATGGAAGGCCACTGCATCCGAATTCTCCAACCACTAAAGAATTGGCAAACTTAATTAACCTCAACTGCTGAGACAACGCTGTCAACGTTTTGTTATGGCAATCGACTAAGATACCTTAGATGATAAGAGACAGGTAGACTTAAACAAAACCCTAAAACCAACCTAACAGAGAAGAAAATACTGCTCTCTTGGGCAAATGAATCTTGGACGCAAATCAGTATGCTATGTTTTATGTATGCAATACTACCGAGCATGGGAGCCAGTAACATCTCTTTCTACAAAATTTCGACACACGATATTGCAAATATCGATAACGTGTCAACGGTTTTGTTTCAGTAGCATTCCAGTCTTAACAATAACTTAAATAACAAAAATTACCTAATGTATGAGGTATTAAAGTATATCTTTCCTTGTTTTCAGACTGCTCCAGCTGCACAGAATCCGAGCTAGGAGTAACGAGATGGACGATGCCGCTCATCAAATCTGGTGATAAGCGGTACTACTTAGGGATATTTTTTAAGGTAATTAGTTTATTTTATATTGTCTTAGCGAAAACTAATAAATGTAAATAAAATAGTAAATATATGTAACTATTACGGATATATCTATTTAAAGAAAATAAATTGATTTAATTTTTGCAAAGTGCTACAAAAGCCATACACAAAGTTGTGTTTTAGGTGCAATGACAGGCGATGACAAAACACCTTAACTGGCAGAAAGAGCCACCAAATACTAGTTTGGTATAGGTCTATATAGTACCAGTAATAGAAGTATAGTAAATACCTTTTAAGCCTCTCTGTGCGATTCTACACATTTGGAAAATTACTAACTAAGAAGCAGCAAACAAACAAATGTCAACTCTTTTAATGACCTTTTATAAAAATTAATACAAAAACTAAAATAAACGATAGTAAAAAGGAAAAGTTTTAAATGTTTTGACAGTAACTAATTAAAGTCTCATCGTATAGATTTAGACCTTAAATAATTATCCTTACACTTTAGTGTAACCATCTTGACCCATGTCTATCTTGAAAACAATAGTATATATTTTTAAACAGAATCGCTGCAACCTCCACAAATTACGGTCGTAAAAATGTCATTATTTTGTTATTTCCTAATGATTTAATATTCTGATGACTCAGCGTTGGTGTTGCAATAACTACAAATACTAGCATGAAGACTAAACATTTTTATAAAATTTCAAGGAATCGTTTTCATATAAAGGGAATATAATTTTTTAACGTCTTTAGTTTAGTTTTAGCTTTATGAAAATTCATAAAAAAACATGATTAAACTCTATAAATTGCAATTGCACTGTTATACATATAAATATAGATTTTTACATAATTTACCATAAGGTTTTCTATTAAGCGTATGATTCAAAATAGGTATTTATCCTTTTTCGTTTTCTGAATTATTGTATACGTACGTACACGCATCACCCACCGCTCTGTTGCGAAGCTTCGCGAACGCATCAATGATGTAGTGACGTAACGTATCGGTTCGCGCTTTCTCTTTCACTCCACGTAATGACAACACGCCCCGTAACCGCAGTATTTAAATGTGCATTATCAAAATAATGTTCTTTCAATTACTTTTTACAGTCAGTAAACATAATTAACAGTATTATAATACTCTTATTGCAAAAATGTTGCAATGAATGAAATAAAATTTAAAAAAATACCACCTTATGATGTTAAGGTTTCAGGAAATACCTTTAATTATTATTTAATTGACCTTTATATGTTGTTTATTTATCGCAATAGAAACATCATACGTTCTTAATTTAGTATAAATCATTAAATACTATTAGCCTTCAGGCTATGGATAGCATTGAGGTATTCTTTAAGCACGCTTTTTTAATGAATTCATTTCAATGTTAAGTACGAAGTTAATTAGATATACTCATATTTTAAAAAATCTAAGCGTAGCTGTAAAAACCTTGATAATGGTGAATTAGATATTAATCTTGTTTTTTTAATACCTATTTTGACAGTTTCAATGACAAATTGAAGAAGCTATAACAATAACAGAAGAAGTAATTATAAATCCACACAAGTAAAAATAATCGATTATTTTTACTTGTGTGGTAATATTAACTTATTATGATTATACAATCCCTTATTGCTACTGCAATAGAGTTCAATAATAAATATATTAAAGCTTTATTAAGCTGTAAACATCTGTTTGTATGTTTACATCATTTGAAACGTGACTTTAGTACCTACCGTTGAATTGTTCCGCTCTACTTAATAATATATAGGTAATCTTCATTATCAAGTATGCATAAAACAAGATGTTATGTTTTTAAAAATGTACAATTTTTTTCTAATATTAACTGGCATGAATGCAATTCCCTTAGGCCATCATTTTGACAATTAAAGTTAAACCACTTAACTAATTACTTATTTATTGCTGCATTACATGGCAAGTATCACAATGAGATATTAATGGAGTAGCAATGGACCTGTTAATAACTGGGTATCTACCGATTTAGTTGTCTAAATAACTTATCGAATACAATACAAATGGTAAGTATGCTCTAAACAGATTGCAGCGTAATGCTCTGTGTACAATTGGCAATGCAGTAGTAACGAACACTAGAGCTTCAACAGCACAGCACTGAAGAACACATAACAGCTTTTTGACCTTATCTCTCGATTTCCTTCCCTATTCAGGAGTACGCGTGCTGTTCTATGAAGTCGTTCATTCAATGTTTCCACCTCTACTTTACGGACAAAGAAATTTCTTGACTCTTTTCTTTGTCACACAGCCAGAGCGAGGAATTCCTTACAGGCATATGTATTCCCTAGGTCATACAACATAGGCTTCTTCAAAAGAGGCATCAAAAGGCACTTTTTGGGTTAGCAAGGTGGAGGTGACTATGACATTGTGTCACATTCTGCCCTAGTTACCTTCACATGACTCCTTTTACTTGCCATTAAGCGAGTATCGAGTCATTTACTGTCACGTGGTCATCACCGTCTATAAACATCAGGAATATGAAAGACATTCGCATCACTGTTACGTTGACATTCAAAATACATAAGATATTAATGCCTTTCGTGATCTGCATGGATTTGTTTATTTCGTTTTGTTAGCTCTTGACCCTGTCTCTGATGTGTATTTTTATTCTTTAAGTTAACCTACTGTATGTACAAGTCCACTGTAACATGTGTTGGTAAATTCAAATTAAATCGAGGCCACTTTCTTATACACAACAATAACCAATTGAATGTTATAATTGACTTGGGATTTTAACGGACGTCCGCTATTTACGATGCCGCTGGAACGGATCTGATAGCAAATAATGTATATTTGGGGAAAAAGAAGGATGTAAGTATTTGTTGTAAGGTATTGGTTGTTTGGCTTGGTGATTTGGTATCTTTTCCCTTTATTTAAATCCATAGCAGTTTTCTTACTATTGGAATTACGAATAAAAAACTTAATTTTTATATTTAAAAATTATGTTTATCAAGAAATTCACATGGTTCTCCTCAATGGCTCACTCGTTGTTTTGTCCGCCGGTTTTAAACGTTAACGTTACGTTATAATTGTAATTATAAATAATACTTTTTTTAAATTTAAGTGAATAATAATCAAATTGGATAATGTCTGAAAAAAGGCGAGAAATACCATCGACCCTTTACGTTTTTAGCCTTTTAATGTACCTCCACTTCGAAATGACAAACTACTATACCATATACACCTGGAAATTCCAATTTACGAGCAGCTAACTGGCCAGTTTTCCAGACTATTAACCACGGCACCAGTGTTGTGGAAACAAAGCGCGGTAGCCGCACATAATTTACTAGCAATTGAGCTGTCCCTGAATATACTCGCAAAGGTATATACCTAGTTGGATATTCAATTATGTCTGAAGACTTCTTCACCATATGACAACCTTTAGTCTGTCTGCTCTTCTAGATAGGTTTAAATGAAACATATGAAATTCGTTTTGTGTAAATATTTTGTATCTTATGGTGGAGGAAAACATCGTATAAAAACCTGCATATACCTGGGAAGAAATACTTAGGTTGTGTGGGAGATCGACCAAATCGCACTTGGCCAGAGTAGGTAACTAAAGTAGGAACGTATAATAGCTGTTAATGATGAAATTGAGACTATAAATAAAGGTGATATTTATTATGTAAACATTAAAAGGATTCCCATGAAGGAATTATGTACAATTGTGATGGCTACTTACTCTCTTGGTTGATCAACACCATTTATGTGAATTTTAATTAAGTGTTCTGTCTAAGTCAGGCACTAAATTTGGAAAATTTAACCTCTAAAATCTATATACTCATTGTCTATAACTGCACCCTAACCCCAATGCCCTTATTAATTTGTTATAAAAACTTAAAGTAAAGATATATGTTCCCTTCTAAGAAAGAACTTAGCAAATCTACTTCTTTTTGAAAATCTAAGTAAAAAAGGAAAGAAAATTGTTTTCTTTTTCTATTAATTAAAAATATAATTTTACACAAACATAGTATAATAGTAATCGCTAAAATTAATAGTTACTTTCAAATAGTACCTTTTTATTTTTTATTTCATATATTACCATATACCACATATATTACATAATTAAATAAAAGATAAAAAAATGTCATACTTTTTCTTCTTGGGAAATTAGGTAAGTTCGAGTACAACGGCCAATTCACAGAGGTATTTTTCGATACATTCGCTTTCTCTATACAATGTTTTCAAACAGGCCTTGCATTTCCAGCGATATCTTGCATGACAAACTGCACACAATATGTAACTGTCATATTATTCATTATTATCTGTAAAATTTTAATTGGTTAAGAAGGGGAATTTTAATTGTCCATTCTTACGATTGGCACCATAAAATTACGAAATTTTTCACATATTTGAGTCGGTTCGATCTCTACAATGCAGTATTACATACCTTTAAAAATGAAATATCCTATCTTAAATTCAGTGAAATATCCTATCTACATTTTTAGGGACTTTCCCTTCATGTCGCATATCCTAGGTACGACTTGTACATGTAAACACTAAGCCTTTCGGCCTCGAACGCCATCTTTGAAACAGCTATGATAGCAGTAACGACAGTTTGGAATTACATATTTACATTTCTTTTTCTAAATCATCCTTGCTTGGCATAAAGCGAACAAAACAAAACAAAATCTAATGTGTCTAGTTCTGAGTATTCGTAAGAATAAATAACAAAAATGTATAAAATTTACGTACTATGCTTATATTACATATTGTACTTATCTTTAAAAATATATCAAAGCGTTCATCTTGTATTTCGTCATCTAATATTCAACGCAAGTTTATTACAATACAAGTAAATATTAATATGAATGAAAGGACCTAACGTAATATTTTTTGATCATAAACAATAATTCATCATTGTAATGGGTATAATTGATGGCGAAATAATGCCAATTGTATTAACTTTTACTTATTTTAATTGACTCATTAATTATTGAAGATTAGTAAGGCGAACATTTACAGTGTCCGTTAAGATAACTATCTTTATTTTCGATATTACAGACAGTGAAATATGATTATGAAATATACTGAGATATAAAGCAAAGGTTTTTATACAACTAAGGTGGCAAAAGGAACCAAAAACGCAAAAACTTTTTATTTTGAAATATCACACCATGCAGGTTTGATTTTATTTTAGGTGGCCAGTGCGTTAAAATAGCAATTTCATATTAAAACTCCTAACTGGAAATAAAATACATGTTAAATATAAACCAACTTGGTGTCAATAAAATATCCCCAAATAAATTAAAGAAGTTAATATACATATAAACAAATACGTCAAAAGAACTCATTATATTACAAAGAGTAAAATGTACACTGAGATTAATATAAAAGTGATACTTATTACAAGTATTGCCACAAATATTTAAATATAATTACCCTGCAATTTGTGTACTGTATAACAGTAACCGTTTCTATGAATCACTGACTTTGAACTTTCTCTGCAACTGGTTTTACGCATGCTGTATCTTAACAAAAAGAAAAACATGCAATATTCAACTTTGTGTAGGCATTCATAAAAACTATTAGGTAACTATTTAATGTTTACATCATCATCATGTTAAGCTAACAAACTAGGTAACAATTTCGTGTATTTTTATAAATTGAGTCATCTCATAACCAGAAACTAATATCTATGTTTGAAGTACGCTTTTACTGTCGCATAAACGTTATGAAAACAAACTTATTTGTCTATGTACGCTTTTTACATTTTTCACCATAAATTAATAACACATTGTTGAATGACTTTTATGTTATTTTCTGTTCTCTAAAAACGCACACATTATAACCTCTCCTTGTTTTATAATGTCTTATATTTCTATTTATTTAACTACTTCTTATTTTATCTTCTTTGTGGCTTCTGAGCTATGGTTTTGGTGGAATTCATGAGCCCAGCAATCGACCGCTTTAACAACGATGATGAATTCAAATTTTCTCATCTGTTTTTCCAAACTATTAAATAAAAATAAAAATACGATAAAGTTTGGCGTCAGAAGGATGCTACGGCGTTAACTAATTACACTTTAGTGACTTGGAAAAAAGCGGGCTGTGGCTTTACAAATTAATGATATTGACTGACTGAGCAAAATAAGAACTTAACGACACAATCACTGAAGGCCACTTTAAATCAAACATATCGAATAACGGCCAACCTAAATAGGCAACATAATTAAAACTACTAACCTAAAATATTTTTGCGACATCCCGGTTATTTACCTAAATAATAATAATATTTTTCATACTTGCCGCGAACGCTATTCCGAACAAAGTATTAAAAACGAATGAAACATTGCCTGATAGTTTACAAGACATAAAAAAGATCGGCATTATTGAAATAAGTTCTGAGAAGTAAAAAGCGCAAATTGTGATTAATTAACAATTTTAGCTTTTACTAGATCAGCAATAGAAATTTGGTAAGTCCTTATACGACTTTTAACTAAATTTCTGTGCCTGTGGACAGGGAATGGCTGTAGGGGTGGTTTGCAGGCTATTATATGGGACCATATTGTCCCGCCCTTCATAGTCTATCATCGCTGTAAGAGATAACATGAACAAAAGAGTAACTTGTATTGTGAATTACGAAAGTAAATTGTTGTATTTACTGAGATTCAATATTAAGGTTCTATTTATCTTTGTTTTTAATTCCATTTCTTTTGTTTTCGAAATTGTATAGTTCTAAAAATTTCTAAAGCAAAGCAGAGTAAGTACCCAGCAACTTTTAATTCGCAAATCCTAGATACCCCGTTTGCGACAACACTCACATCTATCCTCTAGTCCAAAGTAAGCGTCACTTTGGGGCTTATGTTATGGGTACCAGATAACAGAGAATTGTATATAAATATACTTAATAATCATACAAACATCGCGGTAGTGACATATATTCATATTTTGAGCATGTGTGCTATACAAATATATGCCCGATATAATTCGAACCTGGGACTTTTAGATGAATCGACAGGGGTACTGCCCACTCGACCAAACGGCCGTAAATAACCTCAAATATCTTTAATCCCCTGTCCTAGGCGTACAGTCTTAGCGCCTTGACGGGCGTGGAGAAAGTTCTATGGCTCAGAAGTTAGGAATAGCTCTTAGTTAAACTCAAAGTTTTTCAAAAAAAAGTCTGGAACAAATAAAATATTGCCTTTGTATATTTTTAGCGGTAGTCACTCCTTGAAATCATTACAATATTATAATTTTGAGTAACAACGCCAGTGAATTTGTTAAATTTTTTTATTATACGGGATGAAGTGAAGGTCCTAGGTATTTTTCAGTTGTATTTTGCATTTTATTATTCTATTCTATTCTATATTAATATATTAATAAAATTATAACGTCAACCCGTACAAACGTTGTGTACAAAAAGAGAGAGTGGGTTGCCAATTTCCACACATAAAAACTAACAAAAAATAAATGTTGCCACTAAATAATACTTAAATCTACTGTTCAGTATTGAATACTTACTTTGTCTGATTCTTAATTTCTAAGCTTTATACTAATTATACTTTAACGAAGTATTCACTGTGACTTGACTGTGACTTTTCAACAATAATTGCCTTGCTGTGAATTGCAAATGTACTCACTCATGTAATAATAATAATACAAATGAGATATATTTCAAATAGACTAATCTTTGTTTAATGACAGTGAAAGCAAGTACTATGTGTCTCGTATAATGAAAGTGTTGATAATACTATGGCTTGCTTGTTAATTATACTATTGACAATTATAGATGCAAGAAAATAAAAACAAAACAGTTTGCAGCCAATCAACATTAATATAATTAAAATAGGAGAAATCTAAGTTTAAAAATGTATAAATTAAAGAAGATACTGCATTTATGACTAAATTGTAAATATAATTGGAGTAAGAATTAACACTTCATAAAGTTCCACAACACGTAGTAATTTTTAACCGACTTGTTTGTCAATTGTGAACCGATTTTCAAACTTATATTTTTAAACGATAGAGTATGCTCCTAAAGTTATCCCATTGTCAATAAGTTTGTAATCTGATGATGGGATCACAGGGAATTTCGCTGGTCAACCGTTTCTTCTTCTTCACATATGAAATAAAACTCCTCACTTATATGTGGTTTTCTCTTCAAATTCCAGGCTAATTGGTACAAGGCGCAGCACTACTGCCGGTTCCACGGAATGCACCTTGCTTCGATATCCTCGCAGCAGGAAAATGATAAGCTCGAACAGTACGTCAAAGATTCAGGTAATCTTGATATATAATTAGAAAAATACTTTTTAATGAAAGTCCAATGTAAGTGTGGTTACCCGTTCGTTTCTACAGGATCAGATAGGCCCTGTTCGAATCCCAAATAAGGCATTTAATAGCTTATGTTATGAAAACTAGATAACGTTGAAGTATGAACAGTAATAGGTATATAAATAATGGAAATATACTTAATAACCATACAAACATCCATGTCTCGTTAACAAACATTGGTACTCATCAAACAAATGTTTGCCTCTACCGGGATTCAAACCAGGGACCTCTAGCTAAGTAGACGTGGGTACTGACCACTCGGCCAGACAGCCGTTCAATTAGATAATTCAACTATATGTTATATAAATCTTAAAAATTACTAAGTAAGCTTGTTTATTATCAATGATGTTTACATATGAGTCATGAACAAAATTTGTTCATTTTGTACAATCTACAGGTATTCGATATACCTACAGGTATACGACCACTCTTGGAAATGTAATCGGAATTCGTATAGCATAGAGGTACAGAACACAGAACTAACCGAAGACTATTTTAATATATTCCTAACAGAACACCGAACGCTACATAATTATGATCAATATAATCTTAACCGGTTTATAAACATCCTAATAAATTTTAAACTAGATTCAAGGCGGTTTACTTAGAGCATCACATTTTATAGATATGCATAGTATCGGAATGTTAGACTATTAATATAATAACAAAATAATAGCAATCTATTAATTTTATTTCTTTACTTAGTATTATGTCAATAGCTTATCTGGGATTAAAACAAAATTTGTATTAATTTCCTGGAATCTTTACGTGTATGTTTATGCGGATATAAAAATTTTTTTAGCAGAATTTTTATTACTATATTAACCGACATGATTCTGTAAATCTTAGCAACACAAATAATACCAATTCATTATAGCGGTTCTTTTTTATTAAGTAAAAAATATATTTTTAGTGACATAATTTATATTTGTAGGTTTGCCCAGTAACGCCATCTATGAAAAGTAATGGCAATTTTGATTAGCACGTTATGTTATTTAGAGGATTTTCTATACTACACTACCATTTTTAATTTAATAACATTTTAAGATTTGTTATTTAATTTAAAATTGTTATTTTAACTTTTCTTTTAGGTTTTTCATATATATTTTATTTATAAACCACCCCCGAATAGAAACGAACTAAACACAATAAGATTTATTCACGGGGCAAGCTGTTTCTGAGATCTAGGGAGAGGAACGAACAATTACTCCTTTTTATATACAAGAAAATAATATAACCCAAAACTATAATTGTTTCAGGTCTCGGCCATGAACATTTCTGGACTTCCGGCACCGATTTAGCAGAAGAGGGAAACTTCTTCTGGATGGCCAACGGCAGGCCACTTACCTTCGTCAATTGGAATTCTGGAGAACCCAATAACTTCAGATACGAGAACGGAGAAGAGGAAAACTGCTTAGAACTCTGGAATAGGGATGGAAAGGGGTTGAAGTGGAACGACTCTCCATGCTCGTTCGAAACATACTTTATCTGCGAAGTGCGTTCGGATTGATAAGAATGAATTTAGGCCTGTTTGTTTAATATTAACAATGCTTATCTGTGGAAATAAAATGTGAAATAAGTTTATTTATTTTTGGAAATGTATCTTTTGTTTTTACATAATCAATTAAAGACACCTTAATGTGATTTATTTTTGAAGTAGATTTATATTAAACGAGTAGAAAAATAACTATATTTAAAAAAGGTTTCAATTTACAAATATCATTGTAAGATTTATCATTTAGTTTTATTTCACAGATAAGTCTTAAGGCGGTTTCCTAGTTCAAAATTGGAAGAAAAATATTCATTGAGACGTAAGCACGTTCCAGTCGGTGTAATGAATAAATATCAGTCGAGACGTGGTTAGCTTCAATTATCAATTCAGAAACCGACGGCTTGTGTTGCGTTTGTGGGTTAGTCTTTGTTACCCTTTCAGTTCGGCTGTCTCACCAAATTTCATTGAAGGGATGAAATTCAATCATAATGAGTAAAAGTTTTTAAGTTTCCTAGCTTAATAGTCATTTGACTATATCCAAATTGTTTGTTTTTCTATAAAAAATTTAAGATAATTTGTAACGTGAATTTCAGTCCTTCGATCTTTAATACTAATATTTATTTTCTCTATAAGTTATACGAACGATTCCTTGAAAACTGAATAAAACATGAGAATATTCGAAATTATAACGAAATAAAATATGTCGAAAAAACCTAATGGTTGATTAAATTAAACTTATCGAAAAATTATTTTAGATTAGTATCTAAAATCGTGCTAAATGATATTATTGGTATAAATCTAAATGTAATTTTGGTCAGTATACTAAGTAAGTTTAACATTATTTATTATGTGTGTTTCTGTATCTATTTCTATAAAATAAATACTCTGTTTCAACGATCACTGCCTAACATGATCTGAGCCGTACCGTACGGCTCCCAGGACACATGATGTCCATAGTCAAACGTAGTAGGTAAATTTATTATAGTTACCTTAACTAGCTGTATAGATAGTAATAAGTACAGTTAATAATACATTTTCATTAGTAAGAGTGATGTTTTATTTATTAGTATTCTCAAAATAATTATTTAATACATTATTTTTTATTTTCATTACTAAGTATTTTGTGAAAGATTATTGTTTTTGTTAAAGTTGCAGTAATAAATCAATTTGAACCAATAACAGATAACTTTTTTAAATTATTGGTTCAATTTTATAAAGCATAAACGTTATTGGTTCAAACTTTGCTCCTGGGTAAGTAATTCAATTAATATATTTTAAAATATTCTTAGCAATAAAACAGACATGTCTTGGAATGGAAATGAACCGTTATAAAGTTTTTCGGAAGTGCTTTATAGTATAAAACTTTAATACACTCATGAACCACTCATAAACCAAATGTAGCACTGAAAATAAGCTAAATCAATTAGGTACTGTACCAAGAATATTCTACCCAAATAAAGTTCATAAGTGATCTGCCATTTTTGCATACAATTGAAACAAACTACGGAAATAAACGAACGTGACTGTTTGTAAGATTTGCAAAATTGGCAACCAGCCGAACTTGTTCAGGAATTATTTCCACGGGGAAGGTAAACGAACCGATGTTTACTTCTTCTATTAAAATGAAGATTTGCTCGGGCTTTGTGTTCTTAGAAATAAGAATTCTGTTTTTAATTTGGCACGAGTATGCTTTCTTAAAATTCCAATAATAAATCTGTACTTAAGAAAAGACAACGGCTTCAATCGATTAATTTATTTGTAAATGGTAGTCAACAAGACTATTTGTCAAAAACAGTCCATATTATACGTTCCACCTCAAAACATTTGTCATGCAGAAATAGCGATTAGACACTTCTTTCGTACAAAATTCTGTCGCTTACGAGGAACGAATTTAGTTTTGATGAACTCATTGCTCACCTTAACGCTAGACACTTTTATACCGTGGGCTATGCGTATGACATCACCATGCTTACAGTGGAATGACATTCAAATGTTGTATGTGACACTATGCGAGCAGCACTGAGGATAGTGGAACGATGGTGCAGAAAACACGACTTGACCGTACACTCGTTTTATTTAAACGGAAGTGGTAATGTACACAAACAAGTGGAATCAAGGAAACTTTATCCTGCCTAATATGTTTGGAACAACACTTGTACTGAAAAAAGAGCCTATGGGAAGTTACGTGGCCATAGTATGGTGGCCGAGAACCAAACTTTCGACCTGTGCAAAAAGACTCGAAAGTTTCCAGAGACTAGCATGCTGTGCAATCTCGAGATGCATGAAAACTACTCCAACAGCAGCAATGAAAGCGCGGTTTAAAATACCTCCGATACACTTGCACATACAACGGATCGCCGCCGAATCAGCGCTGAAATTGAAGCACCTGAATCTGGTAGAATTGGACAACACATCAAATACTTACATGAATAATACTGGAACTATTTGGAAAATTGTAGATAGGCAAAACTCGCTATACCCCGAATCAAACCTCGTCTTCCCAAGGCCCTAATACAGTTAAGCAGACCACAACTTCGAATAATAACTGAGGTATCATAGACAGTCCTCTGTGCAGAGTCTGCATGGAGACTGAAGAAACAGTTGCTCACGTACTGCTGGAATGCAACGGAGTGGCCAATTTCCGGGCAACCTACCGAGGCATTTAGTGCCGTCTAAGCACTGGGTGACTTCCTAGAGGAATTAGAATGGCTGGAGTGAACCAGCCTCCAATGCAAAACAGGCGAAATAGACGTCGATTTACGGAGACTGCCCGCAAGAAGAAGAAGAAAAAGAATCCTAAATCATATAAAAGGTACTAGGGAACTAACCAGCGCGTGACTGAAGTTATTAAAACGCAAGTCACGAGGCTCGCGTGCCGCTGCCTGTAGAACTGCAATGTAAACTTGTACAGACTAAGAAAAGCCTACAGTAAATTGGAAGAAATACAGTGAAATAATTTTTTTCCATAAAAACATTGATCCCTGTTTCTTCCCTGAATATTGTCCCTAGACCATTTTACTTTTCTTTATAAGTTCATCATCAAAAAGATATGAATTATAAATAACCAAATAATTTTTTGATACAAAACATGAGAACACAGCCTAAGTCTTTCAAAAAGACAAGGAAAGCAAAATTGCCACCGACTCTTCTACATTTTTAATACCTTTCTGACATATTCGGATTTAGTTTCCTTAGCTTGGAAAATGTCTCCTGTGTATATAAATTCTCAATAATATAAATTTCATGTAACGGTTGGTAAAGTGAAGTCTGCGGCCCTGCGGCCTGCACCCCTTCCACGCCACTACCTGATGCGACGTCTAGACGCCCGTATCATCCGGTATCTAAAAGTTAATATTAAAACGAAAACCCACCATTATTAAAGATCTATGCTCAAAGTCGATAACCTTGGTGATATCGTTGCCGTCACATTTTAATATTTTTATATTAACTTTCTAGTAAGGGTAACTTAATTCACAGTCGTAAACATATTTCACGGGCGTAAAAAGAACAAAATATACCAGTTATACGTAACTGCCTAGACGCATTCATTACTATTTGAAAAAGGAAGACCGCGTCAATATTAATACACTGCGAATGTAAAAACGGATATTAGAAGCTAGAAAGGAAATATTCAATATGACTCCTCTCTCCCCTTCTGAACGATGCTCTTAAGCTTTGGACAAACACCAACGAAAACTGCTGTTATAACGTTGTATTTCTCGTTATTGATATAATGCTTACTCAGTTCTTGTATACTGAAAACATTAAATATTCATTGAATAGTTTTTAGCTTGTATGTACGTGGTACCTCACTCACACAAAGCTAAAATGAAAGTCGCTAACATTTTAAAATAAATTTATCAGAGATACTTTAACATAGTTGTCGAATTTATAATTACCAAGAAGCCAAAAAATGACTTTAAATAAAAAGCACAGCCAATAACTCGCCATTACGCAGTAGGGTCTTCTTCTTCTGACATTAAGCAGAAAGGTTCATATGCGAAGATAGCTATTGCATTAAATTGCCTTTAAACGCTTCGTTTTAAAAATCCTATGTTATGGCTATACGAAAAAGAAAGGAAACGCGAAATCTTTTTCTTTATGGTTTTTATACTTCTGTATAAAAACATACATGACAGCCCTATAATAAGCTTACCTACATAATCGTGGTAATTTATATGAAGCTACCGTAGCTCCCTTTTTATATGCATAAGAATATGTATATTTTATTCATAGCCAAATATTAGCCAAATATTATATATTTTAGTCATAAATGTTTAAGTACCTTTTCTGAGTGTGCTATATACATTTGATAGTTTGTTAGAGCACTTAAGTTTGTCAAGCGTTCATGCGTTACACAACTACATGTAGACCTTAATCCTCAGACCACTACATTGGTATCGAGAACTCACCTACATATATACATATATACTACTACTACTATATAAACTACAGATACTCGCTCCCTACCGCAGAAATCGAGTCGCTTTCTCATTTCCCGAGTGCGGCTTTCTGCTGTAAAACTAGGGATGTCAAAGGTAAAATAAGTAAAGACAAGGTACAAAAATTTATGCATTTATCTATGTTCTCTGATCATATGAAAACGTAATAAAATGTTTCTTAGGTATTTTAATTTGTATAGACAGCCGAATGTCAAGCTCTGCTAATTTTAATACAATACCTAAAAATAACATATAACCTCAACATTTTATGTTAAATATACAATCAATATAAGTTATATACTATATAAATTAAAAAATCGTATCCCTTTTTCCTATATAAGAATAAATTCAATACAGATTAGCTGGAAATTACACAAGTACTCAATTAAAATCAGTAATCTGAAATCGGATTGGCAAAGAAAATACTATAAAATAAAAAGGAATATTGACAGCCCATTGTAACAGTGTTTTTCCAATGTAGGAATGACTATGCCCAACAGTGGGACTTACATAGGTTGTTAATGATGATAATGAATATGTAGTCATGTAAGCGAAAACTCCAAACAAGCAGCATCATTAAGAAATTTCTGGTATATGTATCTAAGTTGTTAGTGGAGGACTGGAGTATTCTATGCCCTAATTAAATCGAAAAGGCGATGGTATTTATCATAACTACCCTCAACAATTAGTTTAAAAATCCGTAACTAAAATTTGTTACTAAATTAAGGTATATGAGATAAAAAGTGTGAGTGGAAAAAAGGTAGTTTTTTCCACTCACACTTTTTATCTAGCCCAAATTAAACATCATTGAGAGCTTATGTCATGAATACTAGTTATAGAAGAAATATGTGCATATTAATATCAAAAATATACTAAATAAACATTCAAGACTCGTAAAAAAATATTCGTTATAATAAATACCTATTCCTACCAGATTTCAAATCCGGTACCTCTAGCTAGGCGGAGGTACTGATTCTACACGACGGCCGGCGCGGCGGTCAAGTACAAACGATATAGAAATTAATGTATGTGAGTGTACATTTGCAGCTAGCGTGTTTCTCTGTCGAGTTGGCACGGCTATGAGATTTAGGATATTATGCCGAGATTAAACGGCTAAATAGAAGATGAGGCTGAGCGAAAAAGGTAGTCATTTATTCGCACTTTGTCGACTCATGAAAATGTGAGCAAGAAAAAACGTGTTGCAAATCAAGTTTCTTGAATTACAAAATCCTTTTTAACTTGACTTCACTATATTTCAAAAATAGAGACGGTTTTTAGTTCATTTTAATATAGTCCATATTACGAACATAAAAAATATCCTTTTTTGTTAAATACGGTTTTCAACAAAAAATCATATTTCATCAATATTAGATACAGGAAAGGGGTGAAATACTTTTTATTATTATACAAGAGAATGCAACGTTTAAATTTTTTGCGCTACTAAACTAGTTAAGTAACGTCAACTCAGATATTCCTTTTTGTAAGCCTGCCAGCAAGGTCAAAAGAACCAGAGGTTTCTATAACAACTCTTAATTCTAGATCAATCAAATACCGAACAGCCATGTGGTTACGAGGTCTCTTTAAATTATCTAGGCGTTACCAGTCAGACTCTTCCGCTCGTTAAAAATCTCGTTGGCGGTGTAATTTCTCGCAATACCCGTCGTTTGAAGCTGCCCTTAAACCCGTGATAAAGAAAATTATGAGCAGTAGACTACGTATTATCAGATAATTTAAATTTATTTATTTTAGATCCTTTTTTAACATCTAGGTATCTACAACTGAAAAGTATTTATAAATTCTAAGAAACTTAAAGTTTGATTACATGCATTTTGGTTAAGACAATCTTTTAAGGTATTTATTACGGTACTGTTCAGGTACATTAAATCTTCAGATTTATCCAACAGCCTGCATTTGACCTGTGGGCTGGTGTTATAGCCGCCTCATTATATGTTTCTCTTATATATGAAGCCCTGTGGGACAAGCAAAGGCTGTCATGACTTATCCGAAACACGAAAAGCAAGGATACAAACTGATGCAACTAAAACTAACTTCGGGAGGATATTATATAGTAATTTTTTTATCATTTAAACATGAGATTTTCTGCATGAGTATAAGATATTTCTCTCTATCTCCCTCTCTCTCTCTAAAATGAAGATTCAAATCTGCTGTTCTTACCACCCGCCGGGCAATAATCAGCTGTAGCGTATCGAGGCTTGAAGTAAGCAATACAAGTAATGCGATTTATTTATGTAACAAATTCCCTTGTAAATAAACATAATATAAAAAAATTCATACTGGCTACTCTTATAATATCTCCTAACAACTTATTTAAGTAACAAGTTGATAGCTTGGAATTGCGGAATATAATTGCAATTTCAGTTTCCTTCCGACGTAGGTAACCAACGAACCAACAGGAATGTAGTTATACACTTTCCTGTGTTTTTTTACTGCTTTGTAAGTAAGCTAAATTCAACAATGTTACTTGGGGATAAGGTTTATTACTCTTGTTTTTAATCATAAAATTAAAGCTGATAAATGAAATTTGAATCAGCACAATTTGAAACATAGAATTCCAGATTTTAGGTATTTTGGGTATATTATTAAAATTTTTGACTTTGACAGTACTTAAAATATATGAGGCAACTAATTTTAAGAAAGTTTTGAGTACTTTGCTGTTATTAATTATAATTACAAGCTCGCAGCTCGTTAACGTAACACCACCAACTAGCCGCATCGAGCCAGCGTGGTGGGGTTAAGGACCAAATTCCTCATGTGCTCTTAGGAAGGCCTTTGTAGGAAGACCAAGCCTGTTCCTAGCAGTGGAACGTATGATGGCTGTAAATGGTGAAAATCATTTGGGTACTGTTTAAAAGTACACTACTCGTATATAGAAAACTAATAATTAATTGAGGAAAATAAATTTGATATCTCATGCTCTTGTCAAGTAATCTTAATATTAACACATTCAATGCCCAATAAAAATGCCCATATTTGCACAGTCTATTAAATATTTTTTCCAATAAAACATAAACTATTTCGCAACATTGAAGTAGCGACTGTGACTTCCTGTGTATTTATAAACATCAAATTTTAATCTATTTATGAACATTTCCAACAGCGCTACCTTTCGTAAGTTAGTAAACCCTTCATTATAGAGTGAACACGGGAGCCGTGTCGTGTGCGTGGAGTAAGTTAAGTAAAAACCAGACTAGAAAATTGAGAACCCCTCTTCGGGCTGAGTGCAAAACTCCTTCGAGAATTGGATGCAGTATTTTCCGACCACATTCATAAAATATCAAGGAAAGGAATTGCCGGATCGAGCTTCAGTGTACACCAGCAGGGCTACCTACATAAAAGTTCATAATCCGTCTATGAATTTTGTGTTGTCCCTGAGAAAACAACTGAATAAGCAAAAAGTCATAAATTGAACATTAGGAATCTGACATTTATTTGAAAGTCTATTGAGTTTCTTTGCTTTCTTTTGTAATTTTTTTATATTATATTAACTAGCTTTCTAGGTTGTCTGCCTAGCGTGTGTCAAATTTAGATTGCCCTACTAGATAACGTTTTCAATAGCGATTATGTTACCAGATTAGTGTTGAAGTCAATATGTTTATAACAACGTTCTTGGTGATCGTTAAACTGACTGCAATAGCAAACTTATGGTCAATATAAAATAGGCACTGTGTTAGTGCACAACAAATCTCAGTAAGCCTTCAAATTTCTTGAAATTTGATGACATTTTCAAAGAATATTTGGGAGAATGACAACGTGTAACAGTATAAAAAGGTGGCGTAAAACACCACAAGGTCAGAATCTGAAAAAGCGGAAAACAGAAGATAATACTACTATTAAAAAAACATAAATAAGCATATACAAGTTATCCATATTAAAATTACAAGTATATTAACAAAAAAACGAAATGTATAATAATAAAATGCAAAATTTTTGTGTTAGCTTTTAAAGCTATGGAAACATTTAGTTTTTTGTTCCGTAGCGAGATTAACCGTAGCCTATGAAGCAACATTAATGATGTTTGATTTTATCTGCATTTATTTGAAAAATTATTGTAAATAATAACTTATTGGCAACCCTACAGATTTATACCAGGTTCAATTCTCCTATGGAACCCGTGAAATTTTAAAAGGTTGAAATACAATGTCTTTCATTCCCATATTTGATTAAAAGAGTCTCAAGTCATCGTATTATTTTTTACATATTTTCGGATACTCGAAGACGAAGACAAAAATAATTTAAATTGGTTGACTTATTGAATTGTTTTTGTCTTTTTAGTGTTTTGAGGTCAGTTCATTGTTTTGTTTAAAACTTTTTATTAAATATTTATTGCATGCATTATTGTTTAATTGCTTTCTGCGAATCGAGTAATATTGGTTTCTTCTTGTTATGGAGACAAAAAATTACCAATATTGGTTATATTTTGCACTGGTGTCTCTCTTCAGAGGGAACATTTGTACTCTCACGCCTGTGATAGTATGATTGGAAGAGTTCTCTAATAGAGATATACCCTCCTTTGTATAATACTGTTTATAATATAACACATTTATTTCATTTCAATGCCAGAAAGAAGCGTCCATACAATGTGTTAGATAAATTATTAACAATACAAATAAATTCAACAGAAATATTAAAGATATACTCTTATATTCGTGTAACTTTTGGTGTAACACTTCAAGGGTAAATCAATCTCATGTAGGAGGGAGGGAGGGTGTGTGTGTACATAAAATTTATATTTGTATTACGTGCTATAAAAAGTTGAGTGGGATATAAATAAAATTTTCTTAAAATTATTGAAAAGGCTGGAATAAAACGCTTTTGATAATTTAACTAGCCAAAAACAAGCCGCTCAGAAAGAAACTCACAATTCGCCGCGTCCAGTGCCCGATAAAGATGATAAATGTTCCGACACACGACCTAAAAAGCGTACAACCACTAGGTGTCGACAGTATTCCGCAAAGCGAAATTCCCGCAGACTTATTCTGGGAAACCTGTAAAGCTTCTATAAATGCTATAGCCCGTAGGAAGGCAAATCATTTTTACTACAACATAGTTTTACCTGATTACGGCGATATTAAAAGGTCAGTTATGATTTGACAGGTTTCTACATAACTTTTGAATATCTAATCAATTTAAGTTAAACGCCATAATGATAAACAGTTGAGCGGCAATAGAAATATGGCGTACGGTAAAATGAATGTTATAGCGATATTCAGAGATCATGAGATTCAGAGTTCGACAAAAAGAGGAACACTTATGACATACTACTTTAGCTATCCTTTGTTTATAATAAAACAGCGGACTGTTTCACCAAAACGCAATTTGACAGCGGTTTTTTTAACATTGAGTAATATAAGAAACTAAACCGTGAGAAAGTGTGAGTGAGTGAGTGAGTGAGTGTGTGTTCTCTCTCAGTTGTAGTTTTCTTTTAAAAAAGCATGTAATCCTTGAGATTGCAAATTTTATTCTTAAATTATTTTATTCATAATAACTTTATCCTAAGAGATAGGAATATTCAAAAACATAAAAACAGCATATAAAATAAATTTCTGCCGTGTGAAACATCCTGCATACAAATGTGACAAGGTAATTAAAAGAAAACGCAATGCATAGACAGCTAAAGCTTTTATCTATTTAATAAATAAAAAATTATGAAATGTTTTGGAAAAGAAACATTTGTATACTTTTCGTAAGCAGTTTCGGTCCGAGCTACACTTGTCCATAGTGAGCTTGATAATTCGACTGCTATTGATTCTACAAATATTTTTTAATTCTCTTGGCCTTGGTTTTTCGTCGTAAGATTTTTTTACCATTACAAACTTACGGCATACCTTTAATGCCTTTATTTATATCCTTACCTTAGCAGTAAGTTAACTATAGCATTGTTTTCCAAGGACTAAACCTTAAGTGCGTATTAGATCGACCAGAATAAGTCGACTCCGTTTCCATTGGATTTGTTCGCAGCATTAAACTCTTTTTGCCTCTTCAAAGGCCATCACCGGCACAGTAATGTCGATCACGAATAATGTTCCGTGTACTGTAATACACCTTAGAGGGAATCTTGTGCTTATACTTTCACATAATAGACCTTCAGTTCCCAAAAGTAATAATGTTAAGTAATAAAATCTTACAAAGCCAAGTTATATGGTCACGTTACTTTCAGAAATTTATATTGATAACGACTAAAATAAGAATAAGTACCTAAATTTAAAATTTTCTTTCCATCGCTGTATTGCAGATTTTTGAGCTTAAACAGTATACTTAGCATTAAATATCACCTTACGTTTGTTCTTTTGCTCGTAGCAGCAATATGCAGAGTGGTGTACTTGTGGGGGCCGTATTGTCCCGCCGGGAAAGCCTCTCTATTGTGCCTGCTAGCTTTCTTACTTTGTGTGTGGCGATGATACTATAGTTATGCAAAAATATGCCATTTGTGTATTACCTATATGAACTATTTTTAAGCATTTTCAGTTACGTGTAGATATCAGTTATAAAGTGTGTTATAAAAGTCCATTATTAAACTTAAGGGTTCTAAATTTAACGCGCGGGAAATGGTGATATTTTAAGGGAGATAGACTTTACGCATATTTTTCACTTGAATTCAGAGTTATAAAAATAGCAAAACTCGTATCAATCATTTAATACGTTAATAGTTTTTACGTTAATCGTATCACTCAATTTTTAAATTAAAATTCTTTATAACATATGACAATGTTAGATTTAGTTCTTTATAGGTATTTTAATTTTCAGAACACATTTTTTACAAATTGATTTGGTAACTTCATGAGTATAAATAAAAATAAGTTTAAACTTACCATTCATCCACTAAAATCTATGGACATTTTACATTTATGCACCTTAATGCAAGTCCGCTTTTATATACAGGTTGTTTGGTACATACCCCATCAAAACTAAACCTACCCATGTTAGCATAATCTAATTAAACTAAAGTGATTTCAAAAAATCGAAATTGTTAAATTTATTTTGAATCATAATGAAAATAACTTAAATTAGCACACATTCACAGTGCTGAAGGGGTTTCACTACCAAATCGTAGTCTTGTAATAACGACATTCAATATCAAAACGATACAAATAATAAACAAACTACAATCTCTTTTCAAATTCTATTTTCAAATTAAACAATTTGGTTTATCATAAGTAACAAGTACCACAAACTTTCACTCCCAATGTATCAACTTAAAATACAGTATAGTAACAGAAAATAGAAGGGGATAACTTCGTAAAGACATGCAATCTGAGATATTGAATAACTCCCGACGCAGGGAGTCTATCCTGGATTATCGACCACCCGAAACTCGACCTGTGACCTTTCTGCCTAGGTGTAAAATTTTCATTCGCATGAAGAGCTGAATCTTACTTATTGGCACGCTACAATTCATCACACGAAAGTAATAATAATAGTAATAGAGTAATAGGGTTTCTTTAAGATACCAAACTAATTGGATATCTTTTAAAATCTGTGAACAGATAACAAAATTTTAACAGAAAAACAAGAATAGGAATGTAAAAATAATAATCTTATTTATTTCTCGCATAAGTAAACGTGCAGAAATTTAAAGAACTGAAAGAAATTAAAAACATGGTAAAGGTAGACCTGTGTCCTTTTACAGTACTTGGCAAATTTTGACCAATTTTAAAATCCATAGCTGATCTACATAATGATACTTACTGTGACAACAATGTTTGTCAAATTGAATATGGTTACTAAACCTGTGTCTCTACTATGACTTCCATGTCAAACGTAACTATAATGTTTACCATATGGATACCATATTAAAATATAATTATGGTTCCCGAAACCTTGCCGTTTGATTACTATCGTGTCTACGTTCAGCTGTTAAGTCGTTCTAATAATGTAGCTACCTGCTTTCAAAACAGATGTCTTGTAAACAGATATGTACGTTATTATGATCAAATATGAGATAGATTTTGTTTTAAGCTAAATCTAACTTTTAACCCCGTTTTTCGTGGAGAATATATAATTTTATGTATCTACATAATGTAACGAGTATTCTGTTTATTCCTGTTACATCGAACGCACGCCCTGGGATACCATGGAGTTCCTTGCTACGTATTCATGGCTATTTCTGACTAAAATCGTAGTCAAAAGAGGGTGCCCTATAAGTAGCGAGTAGCTACTGACTCTCTACATTGTTAAGCAATCCTCTTGGTGCCAGTTGACCCCTGAGTGAGAGAACTACTTTAGAAATTTAATTAAACTTAAATTAAACCAACACTCTTGATATTAATTAAATTAAACCAACACTCTTGACATTTTTTCTTACTCACATAATTATTTTGTTTTAAAATATTTATCTCAACCGGCGTAGACAATGTCATTGCCCCTTTCTTTTTCGATAGAAAAGATTTTATATCTCTGCGGTCTGAATGAAGGTCTCGAAGGAGGCTATGTCGGACTCTCTAGTGCATGTTTCCAGCATACAGACTAAAAACAATCGCTATTCCCTACAATCCACATACCGATGATATCTTATACTATTGCCCCTACCCAGCCCCTATTACGCAAAAGAAAATCTATTGTATTCCATAATACCATCAATGATTGATAACATCATTTCTGCTTGGACCGAGAGCTCTCAAGTGTCCCATAAAGAGCAGGTGTTACAAGCCAGTGATGACTTAGGTGGCCTTTTTAAGAACCAATAAAACTCAAATCTCATTCCGGAAAGGTCACTCGTTCCCCTACACTCGGGGTTGGCCAATAAAATGGCGTCATACGAGAGACAAAGAACGTGTACTCCATAAGTTACTTATATAGCTATCTATCTAATAATAACTACATGCTTATTGGATTTTATGCAATAATGATGACTATTCTATTTGTAATGGATTATTGTCAAAAAAATTAATCGTGGATAAAAAATCTTATTTATATACAAATATTGTGACGCGCAACTGTTAGGTGAATATGCCAAAAAAATATTTGTCGTGACCATTTTCCTAATAAATTACATAATTATTGTTTTATAAACCGGGAGTATGTGAGTGTTCATGTAAGCAAATTAAGATGTAATATCTTATTTATAGAAAAATCTTAAAATTTACAATATGTAGGGTTACATATTGTAAATTTTAATGTTCTGTTCATACCTATTTTCTATATAGTTTAGATACATTATCGCCAGGTTCAAAGGTTACCTCACGACGGCACCCGCGCCCCTTGACCTTTGAGTCGGCACCTTGTCCCGCGGGACTGCGATGCGTTACCAAGGCATATCCCTCAACAAAGATTGCCCGGTTACTACATTCTACAAGGTTTAAAAAAATAACAAATTCTCATTCTCCACAGAATATTATATGATTCATTCATGAAGGCTGTGGAAATCTCTTTAAAAAACCAGTCTCACATCGCTGGCGTAAATATCTGTCTAATTTAGTTTACGTAAATGATACAACAGATTTATTGCGCTTAGATAGGTGTAAGGCTCAGTTCAGCCAGTAGTGTAGGGCATCGTAATTGAATCACAAGACGTGTACTGCCGCGAGCACCTGTGGAGGTAGGCGAGGCGCGGCGCTCACTGCAGACGGCAGCGGCGGCGGGCGGGCGGCGGCGGCGCGTCACAGCGCGCACGCGCACAAGGTGCCTCTAAAAAATGAATTCCTGGTCCCCGCACTGTGAGTAGTGCGCCCGTCGCCGCCGCCGCGTTTCGCTCGCTATTTTTGCGCGGTGAGACCGGGACCGCGTGCCGGGGTGTGGCCGTGAGTGAGCGCGCCGGGAGCAGTGGACGTGCGGCAGCGTCAGACTGGCTGCAGCATGCGGCCCGGCTGTTAGCGGCCGCGGCATGGCGCGCCGCGCCGCCCGCGCCCGCGCCCGGCCCTCCACGCACGCACCATGAGCGACCTGCAGGCCACCTTCGAGTTCTCTGTTGAACTTTATAAGTTCTACAATGTGGACCTCTTTCAGAGAGGGTAAGGCGACACACTACCTATAAGCTCAGTATCGAAAGCAACACTGACATAGCAACAATAAATTTCTTTGACATCCGGTCCATGGAACAGTATATTACACTAGATTTCGCAATTATAGCATATTCAATACGCAGCAGCGGACTGTCGATCGCCGCTCGGATATTATAAGCGCCCGTCAATGCCGATCAGGGATTCGCAAATTAGTTTACGGTCGTAAATTAATTCAACTATAACTTAGTATCGACGTTCTTTACATAAAACAAGTAATAGATTTTAAGTAGCTCACTACTATTGGGAAAGTAAAATCGCTCAGGAAGGTTCAGTAGACACAATAAAATTTGAATAAATGAGTCGATATAGCTGGAGTTCAATATGCAGACATCGGTAACAATAACATTAACTATACGATAGTTACAGCTTAAGTTTTGACAGAAAACAATAAGTTTAGTTTTATTTTGAGAGATATTGAAAAACATGGGATGCTCTGCAAAACTTGTTACGATTAACAGTGTTATGTCAATGTTAACGCGACATCGCATATTATGTAGATACTAACCTAGTTTTACTTGTTACATAATGAGTGGAACCACATCACTGACAATAAGAAACCCTCGGTAGGGTGTCGGATTTCTTACAAACAAGCCGAACAGTGATCAAGCCGTCATAAGTAGTTACAGATACTAGAACAGGGCCACGTGGGCATTGAATATCTTTGTGCGAAATAAATGGGGAATATGTTAAGAACTCACAACCTCAATATAAGATATAGTAATGAATACGATAGTAACTATGGCGATTTCTTAAATACCAAAAGTCTGTACAACTTATTAATTCAAATTTCATTAATATCAATATTTGGAGATGATATAACATTTATTTATTCTCGATGAATCAATAGCAGGGATATTGATGTCTATAAATGGAATAATTGTTTATTATTTCGGGAAAAAATAGTTCTATCTAAATAGTTAGAACTGTATATTTATTTAATTAAACATTGTTTTAACAGCATTTTTTTGTTTTTTTTTTCAACATCGCCAATTCCGATAAAGAAAGATTTCTCATGATGAAAGTTTGCAGTTAAAATAGCCATTTGTTACGAAAAATTATTTTATCAACTAAGATCATTGTCCCATCGATCTAACTATTGCGACGGATCTCCATTATGCATGCACAATTACAAGTAAAGGTGCTGACGTCATCACCAACTTAGATCCTACAGACATTGTAGACTATTATAAGATCGATTTCATGTTTAATAAAACTGCTAGAAAATGGTTTCACTTATAAAGATGGCACTATCATTGACAACAAATGAGTGTCAAGTCAAAATATATAGTTCAGTTCAAAGATAAAGAGGTTTTATATTTAGCGGATTAGTGTTATTGACTTATTTATTAGGTAAAATAGAACTACTGTTAGATTGGGCGATGTATAAACATTGAAGGAAAAAATTGAGATTCCGCAACTTATGAATATAATAAATGTAAGCTGAATATGTAGACCATTAGAAAGTTTTGAAAGAAATACCAATAGGGTTTCGTGGTAGTTTTTATATGCCCTCAGACGATCTAACTTTAACAATTCAATTGTTGAAAGGCTTATATTACTTTTGCTTGGCCTTTAGACTAAAATGTGATAATATTTCAAAGACTTTATGCATATCGCATTAAGACTGGTGCATAGCACTATTAAGATTACTTAAGTTAAATGTTTTTATATATTTTGGTTTTTCCAATTTTCGAAATTCGATTGGGAATCTTACGGCCGTATACTCAAGTTTAATATAACAAGGCTATTCTTAGAAGACTTGTCAACATCAAAAATATGTATGGCCAATACTTAACACTTGAACTATTCAAGGTTTTTCCCATTTGGTTCCTATTTTCTACCTATCAAGATTACACTGATCAATCGTTCAACAGGCTGTGTGTTTGTATAATATCTATCATCTGATCGTAGTTCGTTCATATAAACTTTATTCAAATCCAAAATAAAGTTAACCTTATATAAACTATAGATTGGAATATACATAATGATTCCTATTCTTTGTCTCAGTAATGAGAACAGCTACTGCAGTAAATGAAAATTCGCCGAGTTAGGTTAATTGTCATTTAGAATCTGCCATTCACAGTTAGCTTAACAAACCTCTGTTTATTAATTCTGTATTTTATTTATTCCGTGACGTCACTTGTTGACGCAAACAACTCGGTGACGCACTGTCAGATGAATAAGGGTTATCTACAATTTAAAATTTGTGTAATACTGCACCGATTTGCATATACATGTTGCAACGTGTTTTTTGAAAATAGAATTTGTTAAAATTACTTATGCATTGGAAAATATTTCTAGGTACTTCTCATTTTCGGGACATGAACATTTTTTAAATTATATATCCTAATTTGAGCTAGATGAAACATGAACATCAAATTATTTAAGAATAATAAACAAGAACGGAAGCAACGAACAAAACTGTTTAACATAGTGAAAGACCTGTGCATTACCACATATTTGAAAAGAAGGAAATAGACTTTAAATTAAAAGCTTCCTCTAGGATGATCCTCTAGTTCTGTTAGTAATTATACAAAGCTCACTTATGTCCATCTGTTATTTAATGGATCTTTGGTGGTAGCATCTAGTTTTTTGCCTTAGTTTTTTTAAAAATGCTGCAGTGTTAAAAAAAATCAGGTTTTCATATTTTTTCTAGAAGATGCGTTGCTCTGGTTTTAGCTATCAGTTACCGCACAACTTCAATAAACGAGGCGATTTAAAGTGAAATAATAATCAAATTCTCCACAATAGTTTACACCAGTTTTTTTTTAATAGTAACATTTGGTATTACTAGTGTATGTATATTTATTATATACTTTTTTAAATTGATATAACATTTAATATATTTCTACTTATCCAGTATCCTCAATATAAGATCTTAACAATACTTACATGGGCTAGATAATATGAGTGAATGTAAAGAATATTATTATCATATTTTTATTATCTCATAATCTCAATTGCTTTCAAAAGTGACCTTCGTATCTAACAAGATGTCCGACCCATCCGTTTCTTAAATCTATTAGTGGGTCGATGAGCATTATCATAACATACAAAAGAAAAACAAATACACACTATTTATAAGAAGGGCAGTACTTAAACGTACGTAGTTCTTTAGTAGCGGCAAGGTTACGGATTACTCCATTCTAAATTTAACGGGTACATTTAACAAATAATTTAAGTACCAAATTATTTCTTGGTTGACTTTTTGTAATATTGATCGCGAAGTACACGAATATATTAAATTTCGAATTACTATCGTGCTGAGTAATACATTAGTTTTTGTATGCATTTTGAGCACAATATTTTTAAAAATAGGAACATGTAGTCTTCGGAATATGACAAAAAGTTTATAATAAAAATTAAACAAAACTTTTAAAAAAATAACTCCTTTTTGTGATATCAATTCACTCTGGCACAGATTAAGGTTGAGATAAAAAAAATCGGAATAAAATGTTACAGAAATTGTAGATGTTACAAAACTGCGAAGTAGATATTAAGTAGGTTATCGTGCATAACTTCAATGAGATGGATGGACAGCGTTGGTAGGCCTCTCACAAGGTATACCAACAATCTGGTAAAGTCACGGGAAGTCGCTGAATGCGGATATTGAAGGACCAATCAGTTTTGAGTTTTTTGGGGGACACCTCGGGGAGGAGTCCAGCAGTGAACATAATGACGATGATAGATGGATAATGTGGGCAATAGCATTCAATTAATACTGCCTATAATTATTTTACAATTATTTTTTATGATACATGCTTTTCTGGAATAAATATAAGGGACGTTATAATTGGCTTGTACCATGATACTACAAGACGGAAACATTAATTTAAAGATTTCATTGCTTTCATATTCTTCAAAACTTATGAAAATATTTATTCAAGAGCCTTTTATTCGATGAAAAGATATTACAAAAGAGTAAATGCAATAATAAGGTTGAATTAGATCATCAACTTTCTCTATAGGACCAACACTGAAATCGCGAAAAAAATCAGTTGTTCCATACAAACATTGATTCTTACTCGACCAAAATATATGGGACAATAGATTTTTATTTAAGAGTTCGTTGTTAGTCCCATAAACGTTTTCAGTTTGATGGTGTAATTCAACCTCTTGAATATCACTGCTAGTTTATACACTCTGTATTTATATTGACTCTGTATTTATATTCAAAAATATTTGCAAAGGTACGCTTACCTACGCTTCTCCTATTGCGACCATTGCGCGATCAGCCGAAAGGAAGGGACGGACAATTTGTGAGCGGATGTTATCTGTGGAGCTTTTAATTTCACCGACCCTCTTTCATGGAAGCATAATTATAGACCCCAATACACGAGTTAATTCTGTTTATTTGATTTGAATTGGACATTTTACTCAGTTTCCGAACATTTGCGTTTAATTGAACATTCAGGTTGGTAATAAACATAATAAGAAATGTTCATAGAGCAGAAATCGTGTATACAGTCATTTTTATGAAAGGCAGTTTTTTCTTATATAACAATATAAAAACTACATACTTAAATAAATAACCAATCAGGACTTCTTAATAAATAATTGTGAATATCACACAAACGTCTGCCCCGTCATAGACCCGAACCTCTAACCACTGACTATGAAGCCTGAAGGTTTAATTATTAGTTAATATGTAATTAAATATCGATTCTCGTGTAATATTAACAGGCTTAATGTTTGACTCTTCGTAAAAACGAGACGGCCACTCCTACGCATAGCGAGCATTCTGACCCAGATCTTAAATTTAAACACAGTTGTCACCAAACTGCTTGCAGTATCAACTCGGCACATGCAGAGATAAATGTTTTATAGCTATGAATAAGGTATTATTTTTTTGACGAACTTTGGCGTATTTTTTTAGGATTTCATAATAACTTAGGTATTTTTTATGCAAGAACACGGAGTAAGTATTATTGACTTTGTGAATAAAAAATTGTTACATTACAATTGTAAGCAGCATAGAATCATATTAGTTAAAGTTAGCGATGAAACTATAAACATACTATAGGAAACACTCCTAAGACCTAACTGAAGCAAAAATCTGTCCCCTTTGTGGCTGTATCTAATAAGAGACATCAGACCACAGTACACATAGAACTGAATGTAAATAGACGACTTTTGCCTCAAATAGATATTTAGAAAAATTTCTTACACCTCTTGTTGATATACACATTAAATTTTTAGTTTGTTATAGTTATATTAGCCAATGAAACACTATGCCACGAGTTCATTGAACCTGCTTTTTGCTTATACTAACGTTATTCATTACGGTGTAGAATGTATCCGACGTATAGATAAAATTCGTAAAGTTGAGCGTAATCATCTGAAATGTCTATTTATAGAAAGTTAGTCCAACTAAACCTGTGATTTCTGTATGTATCATATACCTAAAGAACTTTTTAAACGAAAACAAAGAATTTAACTCTGAAAACAGCCAACCACGCTATGGTCAATAAAGGAGACTAATTGCAATTCTTTAGGATAAAAGCAATTAATTTCTTTGATTGTTTACGTTCAACAAACTCAGTACGTTAGTGATCTAAAAATTTAATTTGATAAGTCGAAAACAATTGCTTCTGAATTAATAGCGCAGGAATGCAATAGAGTTTGCTCTATTTGTTAATTTAAAAAAGTATTGCTGGATTAATAACTGCTGTGTCTTTTTTTTCATAATTTCTTTTGATCCCTATTATTTCAAATCATCGTATACTGTTTCATTTAAAAAGTTTAATTTATGTCATTTTATTTTCATTTCTAGCTAATATTATGATTTTATGAAAAACATTAAAATTTTCTATATCTATATAAAATTGGTGCTCTTACTTAATTTGTTTATTGATTTCCTTCTGTAGGGTTTTTAAAAGATTCTACGGTTGAAGGATAAACAGAAATATATTGTTTATAATAATACAAATACTTGTAGGCCAAATATGTGACGTAATATATTTACTTTAATCCTTGAAACATATACAAAACAAACATTTACTTACAATAAATAACAAATAAATTTATTTCAAAGTTACACAGTGGAGGTAAGTTTCAATAATAGAAATTTAAGTTCGTAAAGTTTTAAAGGTAGAGTTGTATGTACGTTACTACCTACATAACCTCTTTTATAACTTTGTTACAATCGATTGGAAACTATCATGCTTATAGCAAGGTAAGGTACAAGGTTAGGTTTATTCCCACGTGAATTAAAAGAGTTGATACATTTTAATAATGAATAATTTCATATTAGCTGGTGTAGATTTACCTTGAATATCTTTTATAAGCTAATGAAAAACAGTAGTTTTGTTTCACATAAGAATTTTTAATGTATAAAAACCTTTTTGGTGTATATCATTCTAGCTACCTAATTCTCTGATTAATCGCACAAAATTAGTGATTAACAGAGATTCTAAAGTGCATTCCTTTACTTTAGAATCTCAGTTCTCATTCAGTTCCTACGATAAGTTAAGTTGCTATAGATTAAATTGAAAACGTTGAGTAATTTCCTACTAAAAATCTTCTTTTCCGTTACAAACCTTACCTTTATACAGATTGGATTATATGTAGGAGTTAACTGGGAAACTTCACTGTACTGTTTCTGCTTCAGCTAAATCACCAGAAATTTTCGAGATATTTTACGCATTTATAACGTATGAAAGCTTGTCTCCTATGCTGAGAACACAGGCATAATTATTTTCAAGACCACTAATCTTCAATAACAACAAAACGAGACATTTAATATCTGTTCTGTTAACATCGTCCCTACAGCGTGGAAATGTATATAAGATACTTCCGAAAGAATGGATTTTTCCCATGAAACGCACTTTGGAAAATTGCGATTTGCTAGACCATGAATATTTTCTAACATAACTTCAGTAGACCCTTAAAATCATAAAAATATACCAATATCTTTTTATTGAAATGGAATAAATGAGAAACACTGAAATTACCTGCTGCTCGTTTTTAGTTCCTAATATAAACACTATGTGCAGTAATAAGAAAAATAATTGAATACTATTAAACACCAATGAATATTTACCGTTTCATATTCAGAGGCCGAACGGTAACTTTCTTCAGCTTTATAACTTATTAGCATATGAATACAGGGCTCTATCGATACCTGCGAATTCTGCGCATGTCCGCATATGCTGACGTAGATACTGCGTTTTATCCATGCTAAACACGGTTAACAGTGGGAGAAAATGAATTATTTTTTTGTATAATTAGATTTCAAAATATGACGAGTGCTTAACACTAGATTTACCAGACCAGTCATTTAGACTGGTCGTGCAATTTCAATTCAAAATTTCTACTATATTACACATTTTTTTTTCAGAAATGATGTTATGACTTTTGTAGCTATTATTAGAGAGTACGTTTTATAAACTTAATGTTATTTTATATACATTAGTAACATATATAATTTTTGTTGTTGACATATATTCAAATCGCTGGTATATCTAGTGTTAAAAGTAACATGTGAATAGTAATTTTTGTAATTAGTACATGTAGACACTGTAGAAAACTCCAATTAACTAAGGAGTAATTTGCTTGCTCGATTTCGATTTTTTCACTAACTTAATATGTAAAACTAGCAAAACAAACATTATTTATCGTGTTCGATAAATGGACTATACAACACAAAAAAATATATTTCAATTCCAACCAGTAGTTCCAGTAATTACACCTACAATTTCACTAACTTTACCTTTTTATAATTTAGTATAGATCGAAAGACATATCAACACTGGGTCAGTCTGAAGAACTTCGTCACTGAATATTAATTCGTGTGCTGTCTCATACCATGTGAACTTTAGAAACGCGTATTCAATTTTCCGCACACTGGTGTAAGTTTCAATCGTATCAAGATGTTTGATCATAGTATGCGTTAACAGACAAATACATTTTTAAAATAGTTTCCAATAGTACACAGAAAATAATTTGGCAGCTGATGAAAAACACCATCAAACCGATTCAATTTCATTGAGATTTTTACTAGTAGTACGGGTTATCAAAAAAATAGTTAATCTGCAAATCGTTGATTTTTCAAAGCAATATATATGCAGATTTACATAATTACACAAAGAAGCATACATTAGCTCAGAAATCAGTCAATGTTATTTTATTTTATTTCGAACGAATTGCAACATTGAGAACATTGTTTTTCTATGTTCTCCAGGCTATACCAAGTCCGCATTGGGCTTCGCGTATCACCAAAGGTGCCGGTCCATATTGAGGCATCCGTGTCAAGCGGAAATGGCGCTGCAAGGACTGGCAGGCCTGCAGCCAATGCTTCTCTCATCGGGGGTCTGGCGGCGTCCAGAGCCTTCCAAATCATGTACAGGAACGAAGAGGTCACTCTAAGAGACATCGTGCATTTCAGAGCTCATTTGCTTGGTTAGTATTACTACAAAAAAATTAAAAAAAATGTTTTACGTTACCGTTTGTCTGGCCAGTAAAATGTCATGAAGCCTGTGAAATCCTAAATAATTTATACATATAACGTAATATAAATTATGTAATATGCATTAAAGTTTAATATTCAATATTTATCTATTTCTGTGTCAAGTTAAGTCGTTAGGGCTTTACATTACATGATATAATAGTTCCAGATTAATAATAACATTAAATACGACACTTTTCTCTTACAGTTGACAGCCGCAACTTAAAAGATTCCTTAGAAAGGGCAGAATGGAGCTTAGGAGTGGAGTTGTGGTGCAGCGAGGGAGCTCAGTGCAGTACTCTGGCGCCGGTCTCCTGTCGTGTGCTGAAACTTCACTTCCAACCTTCGCATGGCTTGCATTACCATTTGCCAGTGCTATTCGATTACTTCCATCTCTCGGCTGTCTCCATAACAATTCACGCCAGCTTGGTCGCTCTTCATCAGCCTTATATCAAGTGAGTATGCTCCTTAATATAAAAGTAAAAATCCAAAATTCCATTACGAAAATATGGCTTCTGAATACCACTCTTTGATTTTAAGATCATTCTTAATTATCGGCACTTAATACACTATCTATTTATAACTATAGATTATTATGATTAGCTAAGTTCAATGCTTTGGTAAAGAATTTCAATTTTTTCATGTCTGTTCCAAAGGAAAAGCATAATGCATTACGTACAAAGTTGGTAAGTATACGAGCAATCGCTTTCTTCATATGGTTTTAAATTCAGTCATGCAATCTAAATACGTTCGTAGCAAAGTAAAAATATGTTTATATGTCCATTCGTCCTATAAAATATTGCGGACCGCCGATTATGGTAGCTATGGAATTTATTAAATCAATAATAGAATTGGTTAACGATGATTAAGTCAAGGGTGGCTAGTTATAATATAATAATTGTTCGAAAATATAATAGCGTCAATGTAAGTCATTAAGTAGGCTCATCCTAAATCATTGACAGAAACAAATATAAAAGTCAAATGGCTAATGAATATACCTAGTGGTTTTCATGTTATTAACGACAAGAGCTCTGTTATTTATTGTTGCGATAACTCACGACAATAAATACATTAGTTACAGTATGACTTACATAACCCTAACTGACAACTATGTTTTTTATAGTTATATATTACATACCCACAAACTGTCTAATACGAAGTCGACACATGACTCACAAAAGCAATTTTGGGCCAGTAAGATGGAGGGTAGGGCAGTATGTCGTATGCTGCAATAGCTATCTTCACATATGGACTCCTCTACTTGCCATCGGGGGGAGTCCAGTAATTTGCTGAGCTTTATATTTTAAAAAATGTGTGTAAATAATATACCTTAGACAGATTATTTCCAATATTAAAATTAATAAAGCTTCTATATTACGCGTGTCTAAATTAATATTGAAACATACAATCAAAAACTGTAAATATAATTTTCCAGCGCCCCTCGTTCCAGCAAGCAATGGGGAAAGTTAATGAAAAGTGCAGGCTCAAACTTCAATACATCGGGCAGTTTTGAAAATGTTCTTTTTGGATCCGCCGGGAAATGCGCAGGAGGGAATTCTAGCAAAATTGCACATGCTAGGTGAGTAAAAGCTTAATCTTCGTCTTAGTCGATAGTATAAGAGAGTATAAGAGTTCCTTTCTTAAAAGCAGCAGAAATCAGCTTATTTAGAACCAATTTTTAACAGACATTTATAACTACGAAAACGAAAAAAGAACAAGATCTTTGAAATGACGCTCTTGAAAGATACATGCTCCTTCATACTGTCTGACCGACCATACAAAACTGATAATTTTGGTGTAATTACCCTCTTTGGTCTAGGGGCTGAGACATCCTTACCCAAACTTTTGATATGGTGGTTCAGGATTTCAATTCACAGTGGGGGCAGAAGTTTTCTGCTCGATGGTTGTTAGTGCATTTTCGCCTGGCTTGTTACCACCATCTGTCATAACAATAGTGTTAACTGCCTTGTTGTGTTCTAGCAGTTAAGTAAAATAGCCAATTCCACTATGGTTGACGGGGTAGTCGGGGTGGCTTACATCTTTGGCCTTATCTTCACTTACGCTTGCGAGCGACTTGAGTGAACTGAAGGTTACTGTTTACTGTTTGCTATTAGATTTATTTGATACTTAGATTTATTTAATTTAATAATCTAGAGGATTATTATCCTCAAGATTA
Organism: Acentria ephemerella; assembly: GCA_943193645.1. Taxonomy (NCBI): domain Eukaryota; kingdom Metazoa; phylum Arthropoda; class Insecta; order Lepidoptera; family Crambidae; genus Acentria; species Acentria ephemerella. Next base: position 3,728,831 of record OW971887.1, read on the forward strand.
TATCAGAATAATGTAATATTTCGAATTATTTAATGTTAACTATTATTATTAATATTTAGCTAATATATACCCTATACTATTCTGTATTATAATTATATTCTTAAATCTTGACTATCATAGAGTAAGTACTATCCCTAGACTGAATAAATGTATTTTGACTTTTACTTTGATCCCAAGACATAGGCCTCCTCTAATTTTTCCACTCTACTCTGTTTTGTGCTTTCCTTACCTGTATACGTATAACGGTAATTAATGCAGTTCAATCCTAATGTGCCTAATGTATTTTTAAAAATGAGCTATGATGCTACCTGATTACGAATAAACAATTCACAAAATGGGACGTCGAAGCTATAAGAAGATGCGCTATGCTTCCTTATCGTTGTACTTAAGTTTTGTATAAATTTATGCTTTCTAAATTACAGGCAAGTCCACGCTGAAGTGTGCGGGATTCTTCTCGGTTCTCTGGAAGGGTTGCAAAGTGCTTTAGCAATATGTGGCTCTGCCGGCGTGCTTCTCACTCCTGAAGAGTCTACCAATAATTCCGTAGTGGGGGAGGTGGCGCAAAGACTGAAGGACCTCAGTGATATCAGCAAGATTTTTTGTAAAGTTAGCATTGATTTTTATTATATTTTCATTTCAATTACTTATATAAAATCAATAACAGGAAGATAGATAGTACTCCTTTACTCACTTTTGAAAGTGGCAATATTAGGAGAATCACGTTTGTTAAGCATTATATAAAAAGACTATTATTTATTATAATAATACTTAAGCTTTGTTCAACTTAATTATGTACTATACCACAACATAGCAGGACAACCCTTTTATCAAGAAATCTTATGTATATGCTTATTTGTCGCTGAACACAACCATCGTCACCAGAAGGTTGAATTTATTTAAAATATGCGGATAGATGTTACTAAAAATATCACCATTGATAATTTTTAACAATTATTTTCAGAAATCTGAAACTGGTGAAGAAGAAGAATGGGCGATGGGCTTAGCACACGACATCGCTCGCCTATGCGCTGAGGTCACACTGCGGTGGCGCGCTTTCCTGCATCACACATCGGACAGACCGCACGTGCACCATGCGTTAGCCGCTAGACATCATACATTGCGGTAACTTTTGAAAATCATTCCTTGTCAGTACTAAAAGAGCTGCTGAAGATTTTTTTGTAGAACTCTTGTCACTATTAAATCTTTATTCCTACTCTTGGCTAAATAGCAAAGTAAAAGTTCCTTATTTCGACTTCGCTTTATTTCAGCATCAAGCGCTTTTCTGAGTGCTTTTTTGTATTGGACAATCCCCGACATTCGCTAGCGGGCTGCTACGACAGCAACTATCAGTCTTACCAGAGTGTCGGCGAGACAGCACGTCGGTCTCGGTACTTAGCTCTGCTCCCGCCACTCCCTGTCCACTGCATCGCTTTGGATGGTGATCCGCACATAATGCCAATCATCTTCGAAGATAGGTACGTAAAAACAAAAGTGCAAAAAAAAATTGAATTCAAAATCATCAAAATCGGTTCTCCCAAAGTTATGAGCATAAAAGGCATATATTTGAATTAAGAATCTCCTTCTTTTTGACGAAGGTTAAAAAACGATTAAAATTAAATTAATTTATTGAATTTTCATTATCAATCATTAAATTTAAAGCTTTTCCATTATTAAATTCTTATTAAAATTTACAGATATCAAGACACGGCTGAGTTTGCTAGACGTCGATCTTTTTTAAGTTCTAACACCAACAAATCCGGTAGTGGTATGTTACTTTGTGTGTACAGTTTACAATGTTTAATTAATTTTCTACAACTAAATAAATTCAATATTTCAGATCCATTTTTGTGTACGGACTCAATAGGCGAAGACTGCGCCTGTAGTGTTAGTTCCTTAATGGATTCAAGAAGGCCATCATCGGAAGCTTCCAGAGTTACACTTACATTGCCAAAAACTATCATGGATGTTCTTGAACCTCAATTTAATGCTGCAAAAACTTCTAGCAACGTAGTCCAAGCTACGCTAACTCTAGCACCACAAAAAACTGCTCGAGGGTCTCCTAAAAGAACCATAGTAAAACAAAATGTAGTTGACGTTGCTAAACCTTACAATAAGCAGTTGGAGTTGACTGGGAGAAACCGTTACATAGTTCAGAATAATCAAATTAGTGAAATACAACTTCCACCGAATAATGCGTTTGCTTCGTGTTCTATACAACAAGGGCAGCAGTTGTCAAGATACTCCGCATCGACTTTGCTAGATATGAATTCAATCAAGGGAAATCCTAACATTTCTCATTTAGCCAGAGAGATTACTGATCCGAATGAATTTCGACAAAAACATCAAATAACAAGCGGTGTTAGTACATTACCAGCGAGACACAGCAAATCTTTAGATCAATTAAGAGTTGCACAAATGGCACCTTTCAGTAATTCTCAAACGCTAACCAAAACAGTTAGGAATACTTCAAATGCCTCAGTAAACTATCCTAAGCCCTATCATCCACCTCAGCAGGTAAAGCCCACGACTTTGCCTCGAAGTGTGACTACAACGGCATATCCAACAAGTACAACTACTAGAAGCGGTACCAAAAGTGATGATTATAGAAGGAATATAAATGAATTCAGAGAAAAATATAAAAATCCATGTAATATGAATATAAACCCACGTGGTATGAGTAATGAAGTGTTTCATAATGTAGGATATAAATATGAAGGGGGGATTAAATCTAATCCCAATCAAGTGTACGGGTATACTTTCGGTAATCAGGGTACTATGCCAGTGAATAATATAATTCGTAATCCGTTAGAATTTCAAAGAGGCTATAATGTAAATTTACCCCGTCCTATGTTGCCTCCACGTAACTCTTACCCACCAGTTAGTGGCAAAACTCAAGCGACTGATCCATGTAACTTAGTTTCTAATAAGCACGTTCACAGATCAAACTCTACACATGTTTTTCATCAGAATGTAGAAAATCAACAAATTGACATCGAAGCGGCACGTAATCAACTACGACATGAACTTAACTATTATCTTCAAAAGGGTGATTGGAGTTATGATTTCAATACTGGTAGTCTAATACAAAATTATCAGAAGAAATCCAGTAAAAGTAGCGATGACAGTGGATTTGTCATGACCTTAGATAGAAGTAGTGACTGTACATCTAAATCAACTTACTCCAAAACACCGCCATCTACACCACATTCTACTATGCCTTCAGTACGACACAAAAAAAGTCGAAGTAAAGAATCTAAATTAAATAATGGCTCCAAAGAAAACACAAAATTAAATTCAAGCCGAGATTCATTGAGCAGTCATCATTCAATAAGATCAAGGGATAGTAAATCAGATCGTCACACATCCAAATCTGAAAGAAGTACTCCTAAATCGGATAGAGGAACTTCAAGGTCCGGAAAAAATACCCCTAAGTCAGGTGGAGTAACACCTAGATCTGGATTAGCAACACCCAAGTCCGGCAGGAATACGCCGAAATCGGGTATAGCCACACCAAAGAGTTGTAGATCTAGTGGAAAACCTGAAAAGCGTACGAAACATAAAGCATCTGAAAAAATGACTCAACTTATGTCTGAAGCGGCATCATCTTCAAGTAATGAAAGTATTCCCTTTGAGTTACGTAGACTGGAATCATCTGCAAGTGTTCCTTACAGTCTTGATCACGGTCCTGAACTATTAAGACATTGCCGAAGTGCAGGTTCTGTATTAGAAGAACCAAATATAAATAATACATTTGGCTCTGAATCGCTACCAAATCTAGCGCCTCCTCCAGCATTTGAATCCCCACCGCTAGATATAGGAGATAAGGATTTCAAAATTTTACCTCCCGAGAATTTCTCTAATAAAGATGAGAAGCTGAATAGAAGTAGTTCTACTTCAAGTTTAAGTGAACAAAGTGGTTGGGTGTCTAGTGGTCGAAGCTCAGGTCCATCATCCCCAGATAACGCTAGTAGTCAATTAAACCATAACTTCGTTCCCACTGAAAATCTTCCAACATCCAAATTAAATAGTCAAAAGTTCGATGAATGTGTTAAGCAAAAGAAAGTTGAAAGTGATACTATAAGTGATTTTAAAAGAACAATACTCAATGGAGAACAATTAAGAGAGCGACTTATGAAACTAGCTGTCAAAGTAGCACAGAATAATTCCAATGAAAAAATAGAATGCTGTGATAAGGAAGTTTGTGAAGAATGCACAATATGTAGTGATTCTATTTGTACTGATAGCCAATGCGAATATAATAAACTAATGCATAGTGAGGGTATAGACGCTGGTTGCAATTCTGACACATGTACAGCTAGTTGCTTCCAACAATTTTCTAGTGTCAATTCAGCTAAAATGAATCAAAGACACAACTCTTTTAGTGCTGGGCAAGGTAAATCATATGGCGCTAGCCCAAAAGCAGCAAATGAAGGTTCTGTAAAAAAATCTCAAACTGTAAGTGATAATTTGCATCCTTATATACGTAAAGAGATTCAACCTCAATCACAGCAGGTACCAGCAAAATCTAATAATTTGGATAAAAAATTAAAAGATAGAATTCAATACACCGAAAAGTTGATAGCAGCAGAAATAAGGAGTTTAACTGTTGATCGATCATGCAAATCACATAACGGCAAAAAAGGCACTCCAGGGCCAGTATCGGCGGTACAAAAATACCAAAACAAAGCAAAATCAGAAATTGATCTAGCTCATTTTATCAATAACAATGATTATGAACACCTACCTCCTCCTCAACAGTTTAGAGATGCTCCACCACCACCAGACGAATTTAAGGTAATTTTATGCTATGCATAAATTAAAATATGAATCAATAAAACTCTAACACAAAATTTTAATTACTTTTAGGATCCACCATCGAAGTCACCGAAATTAAGCAGGCAAAGCAGTAAATCATCAATCCCTTCCAAGACACCTCGGAAGCAGCCCGTACAACCAACTCCTCTACAATTGGATAATCCTCTATATCACGTTTGTGAAGGTAACAAATACTAATGTAAATTAAAATGGTTAAATCTAACCACCTGATAACATAATTGTGTCCGCTTTTGCAATTAACAAATTTGGGCTTTGCGTCAGGTATCATGGAAAGGAGGAAATTAAGACCACTCCAGTCAGTAAATTCTTCATCAGGCACTTCCGCTGGCACCTTGAATAAAAGTCAAAGTACTGGCGAACTAGCCAATAGGAATGACAATGGAAACGGTAAGTTTTGTCGTACGTCATCATCATCATCATTCTTAAGTTCAAAAGTTTATTAATTAATAGTAAAATCACGTAAAATGCTGCATATCCTTCATAACATTAAGAAAACGTCAATAATCATACAGATTCTTAGTATATTCAATTTGTGTTTGTTTTTTTTTCAGAACAACGTGAAAGCGACCTTATTAGCATTTTCGGCCTAGCTGAATCCGAACGACTCTTCGTAAAATGTCGAGAAGAATTCAGACAGAGTGTCAAGTACCCAGGTGCTATCTATTCAGACTTCCCTCCAGTAGAAAACCCCTTGCCTTATTTCCATATCAGTGATGAGTATAGGATGTTTAATCCTGAAGGTATTTTACTTTGCTGATAATACGCATAGTGTTTAGACTTTTGGCGTAGAAAATAGAGTGTTTGGTGTAATCAATATTATGTTTCAGGTCTACATCTTATTATTTGCGTTCATGGCTTAGACGGAAATGCAGCAGATCTTCGATTAGTAAAAACTTATCTAGAACTGGGTCTTCCGGGAGCTAGATTAGATTTTCTCATGTCTGAAAGGAATCAAGGCGATACGTTTTCGGATTTTGACACTATGACTGATAGGTAATCATCATAATATTGAACGTTGAGACCACTTTAAAAAACTTCGAAGTCACCTTCATTATGTATTAATGTTCGAATAGAATTTCTAAATTTTTTTTTAATTTTCAGACTCGTACAGGAAATTTTGACTCATATACAAAATTCAAGCGATCCAGCAAGAATCAGCTTTGTAGGTCATTCTTTAGGAACTATAATAATCAGATCAGCACTCGCTAGGAAAGAAATGAAGCCTTTCTTAGGGAAACTCCACACTTTTCTATCGCTGAGCGGTCCGCATTTAGGGACCTTATATAACTCAAGTGGTTTGGTAAACGCAGGTATGGTTTTTCTTAGGTGTTTGTATTAACATTACAATTTATTCTTTCTTTTAAAATTAATCTTTTTATCGTAGGAATGTGGTTTATGCAAAAGTGGAAGAAGTCAGGATCTTTGCTGCAGTTGTCTTTGAAAGATTCATCAGATCCACGACGCTCGTTCCTTTACCGACTCAGTGAACGAAGCCAGCTGCACCAGTTCAAACATATCTTGCTCTGCGGTTCAGGACAGGATAGATATGTGCCTTTACACTCCGCCAGGCTGGAACTGTGCAAGGCTGCTGCGAAGGACACTTCATTACTAGGACAGGCATATAGAGAAATGGTACATACATTTTAGAATTAGTATATTATTAGGAACTTTATTCTGAAATCCATAATATTTACATAGACTATATCACCAATGAGAATCTCGCTGGGATATTGGTTTTGATTACCAAAACCAACAATCTATTGCCATGTTAAGTGCCGCGCAAGCCAATCAAAAGTTTTAATTTCAAGTTCTTGGACCAACGAGATTTTATAGTCCAAAGCCCTCACGTATTCTAGAAATAAAGGTGGTCCTGTATGATGATGTAATAGAGAATGAGGGTAGCATGCCAAGAAGTATCACTTGGTCATTATCATCTTTTTCATTTTAGATAATAGATCTCTCTTTTAGGTTATTATAATTTAAAATAAAGTTACCCCTTCAATAAGTAACTTGTCCTCCCCAGGTCCACAACATGGTGTCTCCTCTAGCAGCGCGCGCGTCGTCAGTATCCGTTGTTCGATATGACGTGCAACACGCACTACCGCACACCGCCAGCGCTCTCGTCGGCCGCGCAGCTCACATCGCGGCATTAGACTCCGACCTATTCATTGAAAAGTTTCTATTAGTGTCTGCTCTTAAGTACTTCCGATAAAAATTGATTTAAGTTATTTGTAAGCTTAATAATGTTCCAAAAAATTTGGTAGACTAGATCTTTGATATTATTTTTTATGATACGACCTTTAATTATGAACGATTGATGACGAGATCTTTTTTATTTCTCAAATTGTATGTTGCAATACGGACAGTTTTGTTAACAAAGTTCGTGTTCTTAATAAAAAAAACGATGAATTTATTATTTCTAAATTAAGCTCATTTTCAAAAAGCATTTATCTTTATTTTACGTAATAAAAACATCGACAATATTGGGTTTATCCGTCACATATATGGAGTTTCTTCAAAATATCTAAGTAGGTACTTACTATAATAATTCTATTTTTTATTTTACTGTATATATTTATGTTGTAATATATGGCACAAAGTTTGGCAGTTGTATGAATGAAAATAAGTAGTATTAAAACAAATAATATAAAAAAAATTGGGATAGTAAAGAAAAAGTGAAAAAGAAAACTGATTTATAATTATTTTTATAATAATAATGTATGTATTTATCTTATTAAATGATTTACTGGACAAGGTACAGTTCACATTAATATCATTTTCAACTTTGAACATATTTATTTACAAACCTAACGTATCTTACAGAACATTGGTAAGAGAAACATTTCCAGAATTACAGGACTGTGGCTGACAAAAATAAATATATACAAGGTATTTGATACATACTCTATCAAGCCGTAACCTATTTATGTAAACGTAGTCATATAAATACTATTGTGATAAATAAAATCAAAATTGTATAATTTATTTTGAAACATTTGAAAACAATTTTATACCATAGTATTTCTATGACTATGTTAACATGGGTAGGTTTCAGCTTGATAGGGTATATATCGAACACCTTATATATTTGCTTATTCAATATATTTGTTTTAACTTTCATTGGTCGTAGTAATTTATGTTATGAAATATATAGACTAGGAATAGGACTTATTTCATGTGCGTAGATAACTAACACACTTTTTGTACACTATTTTTGTACATTATCTAGATAATAAATTATTTATTTTCATCAATATCTGAAGGTTAACTTTTTTTAAATACTCATTGTAATTTATATACAATATATGTATAAAGCAACATAAAATGGATACTCTTTAGTGAAATGTGTGATAATTCAATCATCTTTCGTACATTGTAGAGTGATTTAGGGATGTCAAGATTATAATGCGAAGAATTTTAAATAAATTGTAGATATAAGGCGGATCTTTACACCAATTAATTAGGATCTACTTAGCAACAATAGGTTTATTTAAACGTTATTTTGTCGGTTAATATTAATAACACGTAACTATAGTCTGTAAAAGGAAAGTTAATTATCAAAACTTTATTCTGAATTATGTTATTTCAAAGGCACTAATTGAACAAGTTAATAAGCTTATCAACTTTATTTACTATTACTTTCCTAAACTAGACTATAGAATGAAGTGTACAAAATTAACTGCACTATTAACAGTTGGTGACTTAAATAAAAAAATAACATTAATATTTCCTTATTGTACAATAAAACACTTATTTACTGTGAAATTAGTAATAATTACGTGCACGTAAGCATTAAATCAGTTGTTCATATAAGTATTCCAATCATCTACTCACTCACTCCTTGTCGGTTAACGAAGTTTTATACTCGTTTTCGCCGTACATTGCAGCTTCTGAGCGAGCTCTATAGTGATCTAACACCAGAACACACAGCAATGTACGACAATAGGTAAAAAAACACTGACTTCTGTTACGAAATAGTATTTGTCATAGTATTCTTAAATTCATATTACTTCAAAATGTAGAACATTGAAATTCCGTCTCTAAGTAATTTCAATGTCAAAAATTGTTAAGTTTAGTCACCTACTAGGTGAATTTAATTTAAGAGTGAAAGAATTCGAGAGTGGAAAAAATTTAAAAATAATATTTTGCGCAATATTACTTAATGTGAGTACCTAGAAATGTGTTTATAAGCCAAATTGTGTAATTTTTTTGGATTATTGTGTGACCGCTGCACATAATAAAGTATGTTATATAATTTTTGTGACACCCTACGTGTTGTTGTTTACAAATCACTTGATATTACGGAAGTACAATATCTACAGCTTCGTTAAATATTTGTAATTTATTTATCGTGATTAAAGTACCTACCTACTGATATTATTCATACGAATCGCAAATATACATATTCTAAGGTACCAATTTAAGTAGATAAATATTGTGAAAAGTTAGTTAAGTATCAAGTTATACAAATACACTACTGCACAAGAGGAAACTGCGGTAAGGTATTTTTATAACCAGCCCGCTCCCCTATTCATGATTCATTTGGAATTTTCTTATCTCCGTCAGTGTCGTTAAATGTTAGAAAGAGAAATCAATATTTTATCCGATTTTATTCATAAATATTTCGACCTGGTGAACTTTGTATCATCAAACTATCACTAACGCCATATATTAAAAGTAACTCATAGTAGCGACGGGAGAAATAACAGTTATAATGTTTAGCATGTCAGAGCAATTTTCCATACTAAAGTATCAATTTTCAGTTGTATAATTTTAAGCTTTCCTTTAGTATTTTCCCAGTTATTTTTAAATCACACTTAAATCAAAACGAATTTGTCACAATATAAATTATCAAAATAGACCATTCCGCTTCTTGTTTTAGTAAGATTAACGAACATCAATTCATTTTATATATAAGAAGATTGTGAATCGGGGGACGAATTTAGCATAAGTTAAAAACATTTATTTCCTTTCTAATTTTGCCTATGATTGCTTGGCTAAAATCGTAATTATGTTCCTTATTGCATTATATTATAATTCTATGAAAGATATTAAATAAAAAAGGCCTGTATAAGTATGAGGCCATAGCCTTAACGATTATAATAGATAAACGTTAGAAACTAAAAAAATGTAAATTTTATCGAATGTTAGACTGATCTTTAAAATTATACGATCACTAATGTTATTCTTAAGTTATAAAGTTTTATCATTTCTTATTCGTAGTGAAAATAATTAATTTTATATTCTTATGTAGTTTTCACAGTTCTTTAACCTCGTTCTGTCCACTGTCTCTCTATTTATAAATATGTAGGGGATATTTTATACAGGGGCTTGAATATTCTGATTTAATTACTCGGTACATGTATCGATGTAAGCCATGGGTCTAACTAGTGATACCTCATGTTGCTCATAGGCCTGCGTTAGGAACGGATAATGGAATTAGGTATTTATTAGGTGTGTATCAAAAGTTGAGAAAGAGTTTTGTACATATAGAAATGGAATTTTATTTGTAAATCGTATGTTTAATGGCAATGTGTCGGTGTTATACACTTATGATAATAAATAAATAAAGCCTGGACTAGACAATGTTTTTCTTGCTACCTTAACTGTATAGTGAAAACACACTTTGGTAGTTGAAAAGATAAAATGAAGGACCAATTGAACTCCTCAATACTTTTTTAATGATAATATGGTTTTTACGGTGATAACAATGATTTGAATTTTTAAATTTTCTGAGAACTAAACTTTAATACATTAATTATATTTCTACATAATCCTTACCTTCAAAGTAATGTGGAAGGATAATAGAAGTATTACAAAACCAAAACCAAAGAAAAATTTAGTGCCTACAAGAAAATAATAGCAATATCTCCATATTGCTATTATTTTCTTGTACACAGAAGATATTGACTGATAATTGTTATGGTCCACTTCTTAAAGTTTTGAATTGTAATATTTAAAGATTATTAATTAATTAAAAATATTCAATAATTAATTAATTGCAAAAGGTAATTAAAATCTCTATAAAATTTAAATAAAACTAAATAATTATATATTAGTACATTTCTAACTAAAATAAGACTTAATTAGTTTAGCTGCGGTTCTCCCTCGAGACAAGTAAAATGCAATTATGTCTGTATTGCGTATCTCAACAAGTTTAACACGGCTCTGAAATTTTAAATTATATTTTTATATTTTAGATATTTCGCCACCATCAGCATAAAGTGTCTGGCATGTTTTCACTGAAGAAAATTATATCGGAGTTTAATTTTGTGAAATTAGCCTAATTTAGCAAATAAAAGGTCAGTGTTGTCCAATAATAAGGAAATTACTGTCAATTGGCGCTACGTACATTCGTTACCAAATAACAACACCCAAAACTAAGGAATTTATTTATTTAAAATTATTTTTGCTTTTTAATGATACAAGTGCTACGTAAACGCCTCTAACTTGGTAAATTCACTAATTTATTAAGGACCTGACAATCAAAAAAACATGTAAAAATGCTCACAAAAATTTGAATACGATTAAATCTTTTAGGTTACTACGAGCTTATTTCAATGAAAATGATTATTAATCTATTAGTATTTCGTGTTTTAAGTAATTAAACGACAAATAAATATTATATGCATTATTAGAAAACCAAAGAATTAAATCAACTTCTCCGAGGATGTATTGAAATATGATATACACTCATAGCATAAATTAAAGAAATAAAATACTATAGGACACGGCTGTATAGGCTAGATTCCTTTACCTTCTCTTGTAAAAAGGAAGAATTGCCATGGAGTTAATTTTCATGATGCAACATTACACATTGCGGTAATAATGATGTCTACGCTTACACAATAGAAATATCGATGAAATGAATTCAAACAATAAGAAATATCAATGTATATACGTCTCTAAGCATGTTAAAACGAATAAATCAGAAATAATTGTATTTTAATTGTCTCGAGACTCCCGACATCAATTACAAATTGTATTGCCCGATTCTTGGCAATACAAAAAGTAGAATCAATTATTATTTGACAACATTATCAAAATTTTAACCGCTTATATAAGATTCTGGGTGAATGAAAAAATGGCCTAATTAATTTTGACACCTAAAAAATTCACATTAAAATCAATTCCCGTTAAATTCACGTAAGATTAAATTGATTTTACTGCTATTGGTTTGTATTAATACCATTAAAAGATTTATCTTTTCGAGAATCTTAAAGAAGAAACTATAAAGATCCGCTAATTAGCGCCATTAATATTATTTCACTCAGCTTCATCGATAGCTCCAAGATCGACAACCATGTGTTAATTTGAGCATCACTACCACTTCGAGGTTTTATGACAGTCTATTGACAGTTCTACTGTCGCATTCGGGAAGGTAGGGCAAGTTGCAAGATTGCTAGTGCTCTATTTTGATTATGGGCGTATATTAAATATAATTAAAATTGAAGTCTTACCATCACCAACTAATAATCCCATTTAATTTTTAAAATTGTGTCATCATAAATCATCAGTGGTTTCATTCAAGGATCTTTATTGCGGGCAATGCAGTGGGTACCATCAATAAAGTTGTAAAAAATTGTGTTAAATCTATAAATTAAAAATGGGTAAATTATTGAGTTTGTTGTCCCGTGATGACTCCAACTGTTGTTCATCGCCACGATACGATATTTTCTTGGATTTTGAAAATGCTGCGCCTACGGATACTGAACGTAATGTTTATGAGGAGGTGCAGAGAGTTTTACTAGATTCGGAAAGGATTCTTGAAGAAATACAGTGTTATAAAGGCGCGGGGAAAGAAATACGAGAAGCTATAGCGGATCCCTCGCGAATATCACAAGAAAGAGCCTCACGCGCGGTCAAACCTCTGGTAGATAAACTCCAACGATGTTACAACCACTCACTAGAGCTACAGCGGGTGAGTAGTACCGTTATTACAAAAACTATTAATATTTTAAATAACAAAACTTTAATTTAATGATAATAAATGAGAAATCTACAACTTTAGTAATCTATCAAAACCAAGAACCTTTCAGATAATAATATGAAGTGCTCTATGTAGTTTCTTTGTTTAAATCTTAAAGGGCTTTTACAATAACATAGAGATAATGAATAATGATATTTTAAATTTTAATGAATTTGGATTTATTTTTATTTAACTGAAAAGCCCTCCACCTCACAGAAAATGGAGTAAGACTTTGATTCAAGACACTTGAATTAAAGAATTCTATATAGGATGTTCAAGGTAATTTTTGTTGCCAAAATTACATGTAAAATAATTAATAAATTATATTCCCTGTTGTCCAAATTTAGAAATATTTTATATATTTATCTATCCACTTCTAAGATTATATTTTTTTCAAACATAAAATCCTGAGTGACAACTAAGCTAAAAGGTAACAACTTAGCTAAAAACAATTAACTTTTTTAACAAAAAAAGTATTTTCTGTTATTGTTAAGATGATTTTGTGACTTTTCCAAACCCTTTAAATAATTGAGAAAGAATGTTAGTAATTTTAAAATGTAACTCAAATTTATGTTGTGTACATTTGAGGAGGTGTGGTGACAGAATGAAGACTTTTCCAAAGCTGTCAAAACAAAGCTACTTTGTGATCTTAACAAGGTGAACAATACTTAAGTATCAACCACTCTTAGTCTATTTGAAAAATCAATAAAGGTAGAATTATTTATCAGCTATCTAACATAGTCACTGCAAACCAAATGCATTACAGGTTCATTATAAGGTGTATAAAAAACAAGCTTGATATTATAATAGATATAAATTCTATTTGTAGTCTCAAAATAATAATAATACAATTTCCCTAATTCTTAAAAAAAACATAATTATGATCTTAAATAAAAGCAGAGCTAACATAAGCTATATGAAAAATTTACAATTCTCCCTACAATATTGAGTTGAAACATTCAAAGCTTTAAAATAATCATTTAAAAATACTTTTTATGGAAGTGATATTGTTTGTCACTGGTAATTAATTGATTACTTATTTAATAGAACATTACACATACATAAGGACACTAGGTAAACTGCATGTTTTTAAAACCAAATGCCTTTTTATTGCAACAATGTATCTGTTATTTCATAACTATCTTGTGGATCTATATATAAAAGCGTCGACCCCACAGAAGACCATAATCAGTTCAAAACTAATTATGTCTTTTATGCTTGACAGATCAATTCGAAATTAATTATGAACAATATTTTTACAATATATATTGCGTGTCATTCCACATACACACATCTTGCATTCTGATAATAATATTCTTTTATTATCAGTATGCTTATCACTTCACTAGTGATTATATGATGTCACTGATACTACATCCTGCTGATATCTCTAGTATAAACATGTTATATGCTCAATATGCTTACATGTTGTGACAGTTTGTAGGCATTTACCACCTATTACAAAAGATGAACCAAATTTAGTTCAGGTTATATAAATTGAGGCTGTCACTCTGCAGTCTATAAAAGCATATAGAGATGATTTTAGTTTAAATTATGAATAAATTGGCAGTTAATAAGAAAATTGTTAAGTAAATAAAAAAATATTATAAACCTTTTTAACTTGTTCAGTTAAAAATTTTAGTTTTAATTGTTAAGTTTAAAATTGTTTTTTCAATTTCAAGTAAGTATAAATGGTATTTTAATACTGTGACAGTCAGATACTACTTCTTATTTATCCATATTGAAATACATAATAAATATGATTTATTTCATTTTACTAAACTTTGTTCTATGGGACTGAACCTGGGTCCTCTGGTGTTACAAAGGAGGGGCTAGGTACTAACCAGTTCACCACAGTGGCTGAAAACTAATGTTTGTGAATAAAAACTAATCTTTATTATTATAACTGGTAAAGTAACTACTCTACAAACAAGTTTTAATAATTATTACTTTCACTTGCTATTATTACATTACAACACATTAATTATAAGGTAATGATGTAGTGTATTTGGTAATTAAAGCTATTTTTATCATATCATAATATGCTACTTTTATTTTACATATCAATTCCTATATAATACTCTACAGATTATAGTACTTAGATGAAGTTTGGAACCTGGATTTACAAAAAATACTTGAGGTTTAGAAAATCTATGTTATTGCCAATATGTCGATATTAATGTTGTTATTTGCTTTTTGCTATTAGCTTACTTACATTAAACAAGATATATTCTATTCTATACTATAAAACGTAATAATTTTTATTATGTATGTAAACGCAAAAATTACAATAATATAATAAATTTTATCTAACGCTGGTACATTTGGTAACCACCTCCTATGCTGTAACGTCACTTTCATGCTTTGTCTGCAGACCGTTTAAGGCGCCTTGTAACATCACAAACAAACGAATCGATCGATATTTATGAAAAGATTTATGCAACCAGTTATTTCTGCAATATTTCTTTATCATTGACATACTATTTATTTATAAAATTAAAAAAATATTTGACTTATCCATTTGTAATACCAACTTATACATTTGTATCTACTAACTAGCGTATTTATCAATAGTTGAAGTAACGTGGGCGATATGCCCACTACCACACATTAAATGATTGGAACGCGTATCGGATAACTGAACAATATTTGGCTGTAGAGTTATATACTATGACCACTGACATTCTTGGGGTAAGCGCAGCTTATCTATCGAGATCACTCCATACCAAACAGAATGGTCAATGGAATTCCTGTGAAGATTCTTCCTTACTGGATTATCTGTCCCATGGAATGTAAATAGTTTCATTATATGTTTCATTCTGTCGTTAATTTCTCCATATACATCTTTTACGTAAAATGTCGGAGAGTTAAGTAACTTCTATTACTCCATTTTCACAGAAACCTGTAGCACTTACAATTCATAACGAAACCGTACAAATATGCTCAAAATTTTTTTTTCTGAAAACGTATTCATATAAATCGATTGTAGACAAAGTATTTTTTTTAATTAAAAAAGCACAGCAAACGACTCAACACTGCCTCACAGCAGTAGGAGGAGTCCATATACGAAAAAAGTGCAGCTTGCGACACAATACCCTTGCCACCTCCACGTTGCCGGCCCAACAAGTGCGTTTTCATGCCTCCGGAGGAACCCATATTGCGTGAAGAAGAAGTATTTTCTTTTTCACGCGATATGGGTTCCTCCAGAGGCCCGTCGCTTGCCGCCAAAATAATTACAATGTCGTGTATGCAATATAGGTAGAAGGTAAAATTAAGTAAGAAAGAAACCATTGTACTGAATCCAATTAAATAATAACCGAAAGTCAATTTTACAATATAGTTAAATGCATGCGTTTATATCTCCTAATTATTACTTTAACGCGTAAGTGAATCCATGAAAATGAAGAATTGTAACGAACATAAATATAATTATCATGTAATATTAGAAACAAAATAAAAATATTTATAGATAAAATAATAACGTTGTCAATTTATTAAATTATCTCATTTCGGCCGTGAAGCATTTTGCTGTGTATCAGTCTGGGTTGAAGGCGAACGATAGCTAGTGTAATTAAAGGGCATGGCCGACTCTTGTCTCCATAAAGTTAACCCACAAGCAAAAAATGTATAAGTTATTTTTTAATAATGCGGATGTCTACAGGTGATGCTTTTCACTTACCAACTACAGGTGGGTCTTCTTGACATTTTTGATTTTAAAAAAATCATTTATATATCAGCTTTGAATATTTGGTTGGATGGATATCATTTGACGCTTGATCTCAGTCCAACGACGTCTTAGGTCTTATTTTATCAGAAATAAAACACTTTGTTGGCAGTGTAGAATAAAACAACAATGCGTCTGTAATGGCTAGTTCTTTACTCTATAGAGGGTCTCATATCATCTTCTTTCCTCGCGTTGAATAGAAATACATATTTTATTCACTAACTTCTAATGTAAAATCGGAAACAATATCATAAGATTAAATGCCGAATGTATATTATATCAAATGTACGTTATATCACATGAAATTATTATATGTTAATTGTGTATTATTTTAATCAGTCGTTAAATATTGGATGACTTGACCATAAGATCCTCAGTATTTATATCAAACATTACACTGCTCCTGTTTTAATCTATAGTTAACTTGAAAAAGATATCGAAATCAGAACTGCATCCCACGTTTAAAGCGTTCCATGTGACAATCATCCAATCAAATTCATAACGGCCAACTCATAGAAGCGACATGAGAATTTGGATATTGCATCCTCTTCAGTCGTCTATTGAAGCGTCAATTGCTTTAAATGTGTTGTAGAAACATAAATCCATTTAAAACTGGTTGTTACATAGTGAAAAATCGTTCTACTGGAATTTTATGGCACGATGTTTAAGTTTTCATATTCACTGAGCTACGTTATTTTTTTACCGATCTTATTCTATTAACAACACTGTTAGTTCTAGAATACACCTTCATAAATATAGTGTCATCATTCAGTTTTAAAAATTAATCCTATTGGTTATAATTTAGTTGAACTTATCATTTTATATTGCAAATTTGCCCTACAATAGTTACAAACTAGTTAAGCAAGAACGAGCATAGATTTTATGATATCCTCATCTCGTTTCTTGGAATCTTGTAGGTAGAATCGAAAGATAGGTAAGTATTGAAAGAAAGAAGCAAATACTCATGGTTTATTCCAAAATGAAAGAACAAGTTGTGATGTGCCGTTGCTGCTAAACTACTCAATTGTTGTACTGTCTAAGACATTTAAAAAAGTCAAATCTTAGCAGCATAGGTTTAATAGAAACTATGTGATATATCCGACACAGCAGATTTGCAATCAACGTGCGGCATCCACTAATGTTAGATTTTAAGATCATAGTAGGGAAAAAATAATACTATTGATATTGTACCGACCGACTTCCTGAATGGAATAGAGTAGTAATGAATGAACGAAAAAGGATTGATCAACGATAAGTTAACTAACTATTGACTATTTGATTTATCAAGTATAGTAAAAGAATGAATGAATTTTGAACACATTTAAAACACAGATAAATCAAATCATGCCGACAATATTTCTTAAGAATTAACTTAAATTAGTATCATACAAATTCACGTCATGTAGTAACGTAACGTTCTAACTGAGTTGGTATTTCCGCTGATCGCGAAGCGAAATCCTGTCTCCTAACTCTATGGCAAATCGTCTTCCATATACCTTATCCCATCATCAGGGGATGAATATAAAAATAACAAAAGATCTTGAATGAAGCTAACAGTAACGGTTTGTAAGTGCTACAGGTTTCTGGGAATATGGAGTAATAGAAGTTACTTAACTCACCGATATTTCCCGGTTTTAAAATGAATACATTTTATTTAAAGGAAGAATAGATTATACATCACGCGATGGATTATAATCTTCATAAATAATTAGTTAGGGTAGCTTTAACTAATTGACAAGTATTTTTATATTTACAGTTTTGATCCGACATCGCGATTTTGAATGAAATGGGTCTTAACGGATTAAGTTAGTCACGCAAATAAAGTCACGTAAGGAAAATAATAACTTCTCTGCCCCACTAATTAAATGCTCAAAGATCAAGAGAAAGAAAATGTGAAATTGTCGATTTTGTGTGTGCGGCTTGTGGCGTGTCCGGGTGGCTTAGGCCTTGATGGGGGGACAAAACTTAGTCACGTGGTGCTCGGTGGTGGCCGGTCTCCAAGACCGGCGATCCGTTGTTCATTCCGATGACGGACAGATTTTAAACGGTCCCGCAAGGGCAGGCGCAGGCAGTGACCCGGTGAAATGTTTTCGGGCGAGCCCGAGTAGTCGCCGACATGCGCTATGGCGATCAGCTCGGAGAGGATGCTTAGTGGATAGCGGAGAAACGCCTCTACCCAAAGTCCCACACAACCGTACAGTTAGTACCGTACTGTAGGGATGATGCGTAAATGCATTCGACCTCTCCGACAAAAAAGGCTCCAAATCATTGATGCAAAAATGTTGCTTCGTGAAACAACACCCAATCCAGGATAATATTGAAGAGGTTGTAGATATACAAGTACAAAGTCTTAAAAGATAACAAAAACATTCAATTGAGACATACACCCACTAACGATATGTTAGCAGACGTGTTGACAAAACCATTGTCTAGTGTGAAACATTATAAATGCATACGTGGCTTAGGAGTGAAAATTAATTAACTTTAAATTTTATATGATATTTGTCATTTTGTTCTGGACTGTCATGGTTTTATGTTGTGTTATGTTTTTTAAGGTTAAGGCTTAGAGCTTTGTACTTGAAGGGGCGTATTGAAGAGGTTGTAGATATACAAGTACAAAGCTTATAAAGTATTGGCTGCCTACAGTCAATACTGAATATGTCAATATAATTATGTTGACATATTTTATTCATTCATCTTATGTTTTGTTGTCATGGTTGTTGTACGTTTTAATAATATATTATTTGCTTTACATATTCACTATTTTATTATTCTAACAGATAATACATACAGAATGTTGAACTTGAACCTTAATTCATTGTTCTTAAAAATATTATACAAATTTTTTTTAAACATCGAAACTGTTAGTTCCATCCCAATATAGAACAATGACAATAAACGTCGACCAAACTTAGTATAGTCCACTCAACGGACATGATTATAACACGTAGTCTATTCTTGTCTCTCTTACTCGCCTACTACTGAAAAGAGATACTAAAGTGACGCATGAATCGGTATTCTGCGACAACATATTCAGATACAATGCATGGAAGTATTGTTCATTACATTAGAGTTCCTTATAAGGTGCTATAACTTCAAACAAGCGCTCACAGAATGTTTTGTAACTTTATAGATAGTTAGTTATACTTGCACCAAAATTACCTGCTTCTATATAGACTTTATGGGTTCGTTCCCTGCATACAAATAAACAGCGGGAAATTTGGAACGTGGTTTCATTTATGAATCCAAGTTGTAAATTAACTTACCAAGACAAATATAGAAGAAATTTCGGGCAATACTTCCGAATGCATATAATTAGCTATATTTAATTAATTAATTGTCTTCGATAAGCGACTTAAAATTACACTATGAAACACTATATAGATAAATGATTGATGTACTTATTTTTAAAGCTATTTCCTTAAGCATGAGACGTATTTGCGGTTCATTGATGATATTATGAAAGATGAAAGATCATCATGATTATAACCTCTCCTTTTGATAGATCACAGTTGATTTTAAAAATTATTTAAGAGAAACATCAATTCTAGATTATAGCTTAGATATTATACCATTTATAGTATACAAACATGATAAACTAATTTAATACAATCGTTATACAAATATATGGTCACCTTAAGTGTTGACTGAATTGTTTATAAATAAATTGTTTTAGAACTGGTAGGAGTTAGCTAGAGAGCTAATACGGTAGTAGGTCAGTGGGTTAAGGATAACCGTCCGACATCCGAACCATACCACTTTTTTAATGAAATCTTGCTTTCAATGTTTAATTTCAAACAAAACGGAGATTGTATTATCGATTTATTTTGTACGAAATTTTACTTTTCAAATTTAGACAAATTAGAAAATCTTCACAATATTATTTATTACTTACGTAATAGGGTATTCGACATTTATTTTATTTCACAAATATAAATATATATGTATGTCAATAATTTAAATAATGTAGTTCCACATTAACACAGCAACCGTAAGCTAATTTATAACATTCAAGTCGTTTATCTCATATGAAAATCTTCATTTTCTCTGATATAACAAAATATAGCTGTTCGTAGGTCTCGCTAAAAATTAAAAACGGCTTGATAGATTTTAATATGTATATTGTATTGTGCTTTAATTCAGGGGTGATTTAAAACCAATAATAACAAGAAAAAGCTCCAAAAAAAGCAAAAATACAAGGCTTAAAATTAAAACTGTTTCTTCCATTGCTATTTTAGTTTATTTTAATAGATGCCATTGGTGGAAGTTTAAAAATGGCTTTAAATTAATAATGCTACACAACATGCTTCATAATTTGCTTAGTTAATGCCATCTATATTCAAGGAATCTTTAAAAATATAAGTTACACTACTTCTTAACTGATTTCTAATAATATAATTACAAGGTTAATTCACTCATTGGTTCAGAAACAATACACATGTTTATTATTTTGGTGGATCGAGTTGGTCGGCTTTTTGGTATCTTACTTCTTTTATTAGGTTTGGTCACTGACGTATTTTGACATTCTAATAGTGGTTACTACTGAGTTAAATTTACAGCATTTACTGTAATGACTTCACGACCATTCGCCATGTAATTTGGTCGGGGTATTCATTCCCATTCAATCGCACTAGTCTATATAAAACCTTGAGAAGAACGAATGCCTAATTAAACAGGATCCATTATCCGTCCTGGAAACACAATAGGAAAACAGTGGAATTAAGCAATGTGGAGTTAAACTGCGTTGGAAATTGCAATTGGCTGAATTACCTTGAGTTAAAATTCTTAACTAACATTCCTTAAGATGATTATTACACACATCACGATACCATAGACTGTTATACTATAACATGTTCCGGAAGGCAGCTGCTCTGATCCACCTTTGTGACATGTTGAGACAGCAGGTGATACGTATTAATAACAACTGCTCTGCCAGTCCCAATGGACTGTGAATGACCGACGCCGACATTCTTAAGCCTTTGATGCACCTGGTTATAAGTTGGCATACATTAAAAAAAATCAGCAGAAACCTTGGTGCACAAATCATTCGTATATCGGTAATGCATAACAATTTGATATTTTTCCTGGGAATCAATTTTGTTCGGTTAGTAAGAGAAGGTTTTTATTATGTTGATCAGGTAAACACAATCCTTGATCAGTTAAAAACATTTTAAATTCTGGAAAACCTAATTATCGCTGAAAAGTAGCTGACCGCTTACTTGGACTTCTACCATCTGCCATTGATTACTCTTAAGCGCGTTACTCATGGCCGTCTCTAACAAAGACAATAGCAAGCGTTTTGTTGATATCATAGCAGGCAAGAACAACAGATTTTCGACAGAAAAATTCTTTTTGTAGTGTTGTGTTAATGGCAACAGTAGGATTATGGTTTCACAATCTCATTTATTTACTCTGTAGCAGTTATAAGAGAGATTTATAATATATAGTGCCTTTATCTGTCTGTGTTCCATATTATTAAACAAATTCAAAACATGTCAATGAATTTTTACATTCGAGATATGAATTGATTCGCCTTTTAACCTAGACGTTATGTGACGCAATTATAAACTTATGTGATAGATAAGCAATATATTTCGATTATTATAATGCTGTTTCTGTAGCTTTTAACTTTCAAAAATATTTTATTTAATCTGATAACTGGGGTGATTTAGTTTTCGATGGAGATTAGTGAATTATAGCCCTCAATGTAGATACGGATTAGTTTTCTCTTTGGCTGGGATGGGGCGTGGCGAAGTTCAATTTAAACCTAAATAAATATCGGTTATTTCGAAACCGAAAAATATACGCCACCATTGTTTATTAATTGTGACTCCTTCAAAATCTTCATCTAACTAAATTCACAGTATTAACTCTCTGGCGGGCCATGGAAACGGAATTCATACTCAAACTAAACTTCAAATTTAGTCTAGAAATAGTTTTTTATTTTGTAATACTCTTGGCTTCAGCGAGTAACAACAAAAGCTCGTGTAAACAAATTTAATTGCCTTCGTTTCAAACTATGGAGTTCTGTTTTAGATCTTTCCCGGGAGAATCTTAGTGATCTATTTAGATAATAGCTTATAGTTAAATCTTTGCCACTATGTCGACATTTTATTTTGACTTCAAAGTATCTGGATGACATTTTTTAGCTTAAAAGTTCGTTCACCAAAATTAAAAACTTTTTGATATAATAGATTGGGAAAAAAGTTTCTTCGCATTTTATATGAGAATTCAAGACAATTTATTTTCGAAATCAATTTACATTTATTAACTATATATATGTGCCATTTTATTCGTAGACTTTCTGCCATCTTGTTTTGGGACATCTGATAAAAAAACGCAAGTAGTTTTGGCAGTCCTATCTTGATGTTAACCTGAGATTGCCTAAAGAATTCTGAAGACAGCAATATAGGTGGAAATCTGAAAAAGTGGCTAAATCGAGGATGCATTAATACCTCGCATCCAAACTCAAACTGTTTTGCGGTCAATTCCCAGTTCGTATGTTGGGTCCATTTTATCCGTAACAGAGCCACCAGAGCGAGGTGCATCTTTGATATGAAAATTCCCTGATACAAAACGAATAAACCAACTTTGTGCTACTCTTACTGACACTGCATTAGGTACTTTACGTCACAATTATTTTTGCGGCTTGCGATGCATTTTTTTCCTTTTTTGAAAAACTATTTTAAAATGTGTCTGATTTCTTCATTCGATTACGTCGGTTTTGACAGAAAAAAAACAACTGAACTATTCTTTTTTTGAAATATCACATATTTAATGTCATGAAAACCAGACAGATACAAATAGATACAAAGATATTTCATTACAAGTTTATACGTTCTATAAGACTTTTCCTCCGACCTAAGACGTGCCATGCTTTTATTATTTAATTTCTTTTTTTTAAATAACAGTTACATAAAAAATTAATTAACATTTTGTTTAGAAAATAAACTTAATCTGCTCTCGAATCGCTCTTAGTCTGCGCCAATTAAAAATATTTACCTGTTTAAAACATTTTTTCTGTTTCTTTTATGAAAAGCAATGTATTCCTAAAATAACAGGATGTACTAACTAAAACGTTCAATATTAAAATAATAGTACCGTACTGAAACATGCATACATTTCAATGCATTAACTGTTCGAAGCATTTCGTCCCAATTGGCATGCACGTCAAGCTGCATATGTTTAACTTAAATCACATTAAGCGGTCGAGTACACTAGATACCATATAAATTGTAATCTAAATGTAAAAAACGGAAGACGTGTTGCAAATACCACTAGGACGGTAGAAAATGCCTATACCAATACCGATAATGCATTGGCTACAATATGCCCGTTGAGTGGAACAAAAGTCACTGATGCATGCCGTACGTTGCACTGAGAGAGTTCTGTATCTCATCTTATCGTCGTTTAACGTACACAAATCAATTAGAACATCCGTCATTTGCTAGTTGATGGACAGTTTCTATACGAGCAGGCAGTTTGTATACTAATATATCTTACTCGGTCTCAGTGTCAGTCGAAATATATTTCCAATCTTACAATATAACGTTCTTCTTTTCTTATTATTCCGACAAAAATTATGTAATCTAAGTGAAGGAGGATTCAAATTATGAATAATTATAAAAAATTCAGAATCCGTTTGTGACTAATTGAGGGTTTTGTCTGGATAAGTGCCCTTTCCAAATAATAAAGCCAGAGCAGAAATTGGGTACTTTTGTAGGCAAATTTTTACTGACGACATTAAGAGAAAATGAAACCGCTGAAACTGAACTGTTAGCATGATATGAAATCACATATCAAATTTTATTATTCTAAACATATGAGCCAGAAAAAACACGTGGTGTCTGTATCAAGATATGATACCCCCGAGTTGCCTGAAACATATGTTGAAGTATTGCGGATTGTGGACCCAGTTTACAGATGTAAAAAATACCTATTGTTTAATCCATTATATGATTTAGCACGACAGAAATGACAATCTAAATGAAAATCTTATTAAAGGCCATTGCTTTTATTTTAGCAATTTTAATGTTCCGCTAAATGCCAGAAACATGTTTATTTAACAAAGGAAGTTTTGTATTGTTGTTAAGGAACTTAATTAAAGTGTAGTAGTGAAGTTTGAAGTGAAGCCCGTAGACTGACTGATACAAAGAGAGAGTAAAGTACACACTGGATTTTAATTCACAATGAGAGATCATTAAAGAAAATCTTACAAACTTAGACTTTTCAATTACGAAACATATTGTCCACATCGACCACGTTTCATTGTAAGTTGAATTAAGATGCTATAAATAAGGAGTATAACACCCGCACGACTATGGCCCACATCTGTTGTAACGCCTCAAATCTCACAAGTAGCTGGAAGTGGCGTTAATTTAATTAGTGCTGTCATAGTAACATTACTGGGGTTTATTACTATAGACAATTGAAGTCAGCACGCTGCTACGAGTGCATCTATTGTCTTTGCTATAATATTATTGTTTATTAGTCATCTAGATTTGATTTTTATTTTAAACGTCAGGCCCATAACATTAAATAAACCAAGTTGTACAGTATAAAGGTAACGAATGCGCCGCGCCACGCACGAGCCCGCACGCGTTAGTGACACCTTATCGGCCCGTCAGTGTCGAGTCTTTATTGCACTTGACTATACCAATTGCGTTCACTTATCCTGCTTAATTTTCTTGTTCATAATGTGTTTGATAAATCTCCAATACAAACTACGTAACAGTATTTTTGGATGTTTAAAAACAAAACTATAGATAATGTGTGTTTTCCGAACTCACATCAAGCTTCTTATCGTACAATGCTGTGAATTATAGGCCTCATAGTACAGTTAATTTATTCTTCGCCGGCTCTTAACGCACAGTAAACGCTGCTATTATACGTATACGTAAATTAGTGCCAAGTGCATCTGTGTTTGTATGCTTCAATGGATAGTGTGTTTTCGTTACAATCTCATATTTAATTTCAGTCACTCAATAGAGATTTGCTGAGCTAGTCCAGTGTTAGCGAGGTTTCTGTCCCCACTTTATTAGTTACGTACCAACTGCCAGCGAATTTATATTGTATCTGATTGAGTAGTTCCCTTTTATCATCGTTTCGTAGGAGGGAGAGTTTTTTGAATAAATAATTTTGGAAACATTGTTTGGAATACATGGAAACTATGAACATATATATATTTTATCAGGCGTAGTTGCTATACATTTAAACTGATGTGACTGTGTTTTCGCAGAGGTGGGCACTTCAACTAGTAAACACAATATTAGTAATAATGCTATTGTAGGTTATTTATAACACATTGTGTCGTTTTTATTTATTCCTTTGCTATCATGCTCTCCACGTAAGTCTTTTTACAGTTACGAGCTTAAAGGTGTTATATCGTTATTCAATCATTTATAATATTGTATAAAAAAATTGTAAGTAATACGGGCAAAGTTATTTACTATTTTTTCTAAAACACATTAACCATAAATGTGAATTCTTATCATTATTTTATGCTTACTCGTTAGTTATAAAAGATAAACTTTTTTCAAAGTTCACATGTTGATGATATCATTCAATATATCAGCGATTCATACTTAAACAATGGAAACATCTCTGAGAGTGTCGGCAGTCAGAACCTAATGAATTTTATCACCCTCGCGCTATTTAAGGTGTTACATCATCGTCAGATCCCAGATTATCCTCGCACGGAATGAGTTAGCATATCGAAAAAAGTCTCCAAACCTGATGATTCACTTGAGACTGATTCATCACAATTAATATACTAACATTGAACGGATCAACTTATCTTCATGTATATGTTACAAACTTTAAATTGTTGTGAACTTTTTTATTGAGGTTCCAAATAGTTTCCCTGAAAATATTTATGTTTTATTATTTATGTATGTACACATAAAGGCAATTATCATAATAATCAACATTGTCATCATTGTCAAAATAAATACTTAACAATACAATACCAAGTAAATAAAGCATTTCCCAGTAAATGTTTGGCGTATAAAACATAATGCGTGTAGTTTTGAATATGTCAAGAATATAATATGAGGAAAAACTTCAGATAATTCATTATCGTTTTCAATTGAAAGGATCTTTTATGGTGCAATTGCGTGACTTTACAAGAGTCTTATAACAAATCAATATATTTTGGTTGATTTATTTATTCAACTAACGAACATTTTTGCAGTCCTCCAAGTTAATTTTCATAAACGTGAACTAGCATTCAAGGAACAAATATATTTTTTTTAATTATAGAATTATTTTCTAGAACATATATTAATATGATGACCGCTCAAAAATAAATTTCATATTTGATCAGACTTTATTTATATGTAATAAATAATTTTTGTTTATTGATTAGGCATTACATTATCGATAAAACTGTTGAACATTACTATTTATATTGCCTATCGCTTGAATTGGCAACAATTATACTGTCAAAAGTTTTGAAACTTGGCACTATTAGCGCAGCACATCGTAGAAGATACACATAGCTATGTGTAGTTCCTTTATGCTACATCGAGATAATTAAATTATTACTATATATTAAAATTTCAACATTAATTTTCCTTCCTCGTAGACCGATATAAACAAAATATACGTAATATTTTGTTTATATCGTTTTACTAGCTACAAATAATACTTGTCAAGGACCTACTTATTTATAGACCGATCGAATTATAGAAATCGATTCTGTAATTATTTTAGGGCTTAAAGTATCAAATTGCCATTAATATTGAAAAATATGTTTTTTAACGATTGAATATAGTTATATAATCAAAGTCATAACTCTCATTGTCTATACATTTCTGTCATCTCATTGGAACGTCATTTATGCCTTTGCGCTACCTGCAACCGGGACTCAACAAAAACGATGCGAAGGCATATTGTATCGCTTTCTGGGAAGAAAATGGTTTTTCTTGGAGTAGTTTGGCTTGGAGGTTTAATTTAAATTCAAATTACTTTATAACAGCAATTTCATATTTAAACCCCTATTATAATGTTTAACTACTAGTCCGAAATTCTGAACCTTACATATTAATGTAAAGTGTACCTTATGATTTGTATTAGAGTTGGCGAAGCTAACCTTTTTCCTGTTAAAATTTCAAACGATCAAATGTCTGATTAATTGACTCTTACGCTCATAATTCATTCCCAAGCAGTCGAAGCAGGCTAATCGGCTAAATTACAATTACTTCCTGGCATTGTTTGAGAATGTTTCGTACTGGCCTCCATTTTCACTAACAAACTGTCTGCTGTGTGACACGATTGCCACGGCACAGAATAGGTCACGATAGTTAGGTGCCTTACTAATACAGGACGACTTAACGAAAAAACACTGAACTGAAACATTTCATTAAGAAGCTATACCTCTATGTTACTTTACGTTAAGATGATTATGAGAGTTCTCTGTTACGTTTGAAGCATTTTGTCAGTTTACTCAGTTCCTAGTTCCATTCTACTTATTTTGATCAACTTTAGAAGTTATTCAAACTGATCAAAGCTACAGGAAAAGTATGATCGACTTTTTGCTCAAAAGCAATTTATCGCCTAAAAACGTAGACCACATGTTTCAATTAACTCGTTCTGAAATGAGAACAAAGAGTAGAAAAGTAATAACGCCTATGTGTAGTCAGGTATCCTCACTAATTGTTCCAGAGTTGCGCATTACAACTGGACTGGTCTCGGTTGATCGAGCCCATTACTGTCGACAATGATTATTGTATGTATAGCCTATGTCGCACGATTGATGTAATAAATAGTTGCTGTAAAATGTGTCAAAGTCTTATAGCATAGCTCTATGCTAATCTCTCATTGTATCAGTGAACTATTCCACAGTATTCTTTAAAAATGTTAAGGACTGATTTCCAAAAATATAACCATAATTTAATGTTTACCAACAGATTTGTGACAGCTTGCTGCTTAGAAAATGTTGTTACGCTAACCTTGAAAGTTTATCGCAGAATATATTTTTATACTACCCTTCATCGACCCTCCATCCCCCTCATAGAATACTCATTATAGTGGAAACAATAAGGTACAAAAGTATAAATAAATTTTGATTTTCTTGTCACCTTTTAGTCTTTCTATTCGTAAAATAGATATAAATCTTTCCCTATGATGAGGTTAAACAGTTCAAAATTATTTTTGCATCGGTTGAAGTTATTTTTTTGAGTGGTATCTTATGTTCTTCTTATTCTTATAATAGAATATTCGCAAATTTATCTTAAATAGACTTAGGTCTATTTTAGATATATTTCCAAATGATTTCCTAAAACCTCTTATTATTAGTACTAGAAAATTTTAATCACTCAAAATTAGGTATTATAAGTTTTCAAATAAAATCGAAAACACGACTTTAAAAATTTTTACTTACCTATCTTGGTTATATTGAGTTTTATGTATTCTTAAGTAATATCCCGCATATTATGTCCCGAAATCCATGCCCTATTATGATTGTCGCCCAAGCAAACCAAATACTGAGCATTTTATTGTTCTTACTATGTTCAAATTGTAGTCAAATAGATGTGTTTTATTTACAGGTCGTGCCTCGTCTTCTCGGATCATTAGTCGGCGGTGCAATGAGTCCCACGCAGCACTTGGAGCAACAACAGGCTCTCGTCAAGCAATTCGCAGAAATACTCGAATTTGTGCTCAAATTCGATGAACACAAAGTAAGAAATCTCTTAAATTAGCGCTGTAATACCTATACCATGCCAGCTATATTTCTATAGGCTTTTTCTTTTAAAGTTTAAAGATTGTCATATAGTGAGTTAGTAAAAATAGTTTAACGTTATTCATCAGTATTACACAATAAGACCCAGTTCTCCTCCTCTTATAAAAAAATGCAGACAGATTTTAATGCAATGCAACCCAAATAATTTCACTTAGTAAGGTCATATTGACCCAAGGTCTGTTGGCGAAATTTTTCCTTGCAATGTAGTAAAAAAAATTTCAAACATTGCTCATCATCAGTTTCAAATCCAGTTGCAATCAACAATCAACCAGTAATAATTAACAAACATCACGCATCCAAATGTATCAAATGGAATTTCGTAATAAATTCATAAGAAATACTAAGAACATTCTAATTTTCTGAAGATATTTTGCCAGCATTTGCGATAGGTTTCGTCTTGTTTCAAAAGGTTACATCCCATTTCACAGTAACGGTAGAGCTCATAACATGGGGCTGTCGGAAACATTATAACATGCTTCGCATTTCCTCCGTACCGATTCACGCCGGAACTAATCGATTTTATCGTTTCAACCTATCATTATACTGTTATTCTGTTATCCGTTTTGGGTTAGATTTGAATTAACCCTTTGTTTTAAAAGAAGAATTGTTATTCTTATAGATTAACAAGCATACATTATCCACGGCTTGATAGGTAATGGAATTTGTCTGATACAGAATAAAAATCTTTATTCCATCTTGTAATTACTTTACACTATATCTCCAGTTAGTGAAGTTGTTATGTTAACCGCCTAGTTAACATAACAACTTAAGTCACTGGAGATATCAAATTCGTTATAGATTTTTCAGTTGTCATGACGACCGGTTTTATCCAAAACTAAATGTAAATTGTTTCTATAGACAAACCATGTAAGAATGCTTTTGATAGGTAGGAAAAATACGAATAAACAATCAAATTAATCGAATTGACTAAAAAATTGATTTAAAAAGCTTTTGAGCTTTATCAGCCCCCCATGACGCGTATTCAGAGCTATGTGTGCCTAGTATGTTTATTGCTTTACAAATCAAAAATAAATCAAGAACTAATGAAATATAGATCTTACAAACGCAATTACATTGCTAGTAATATTCTAGATGAATCTTATAAATGGTGATGTAACGAAAAATTAAACAATCAATAAATGAGTCAATGCCATTCACATCCATGTTACTCTCATTATAACAAATGATGTGATCCCATGTTTACTGTCATTGTGAGCAAATGTACTTGGCAGAGTACCTGCTAAATAAACATAGCCATGTAGGACGAAGTAATCTTAAGACTCCTACATATTATTTGAAGCTCCATAAAATTTTGATTGAGCAATATAGTACTAATAGTTCATAAATAAATTATCTATGATAATTGCAGGGCGTAGAACTGTTAAACTTTAATATCTCTAAATTCCGATTGATACGCTTAAAACTAACACCTTTTAAATTGTAGTCTATAGATTAGCGGCACTTTAAAATCCTTCTTGGAGTAGTAAGCCTGAAACTTGGAAATATTTTGCTTAAATCATTGAAATTATATTAGCATATATATTTTTGCTACCAAAATCCAGTATTTTATAAGACATATACAAGAATACCTAATTTATAGATATAATAATAGATATAGAGCAAACATAGTACATCAATTGTCCAATCTCATAATTTATTTGATGAAGACTTGTGTTCTATTTTGGGCATTATGAATGTAAACTGACAAGAAGAATGCAATGATTGAATAACTATAAGTGCTCGAGTGAGTAATTGCCTAACACCCTTTTGACCTCAACCTTGAAATGGAGTGTCGTTGCACTTAACTCAGATATTGCAATATCGTGACTTGTTTGTGTCATACATATTATCCATCTGATCAGAGCTATACTCATTTGAGCTCTTATTTAAAATTGTCAATGAAAGGGCTGCGTTTTTTTATTTTCATAACCAACTTTACTTTTTATATAATTCGGTGGATTTATATGTTCATTTATCAATTGGTGCATTCAGTACATATATACAATGAATGTGTACACACACTGATAAAGTTTCCTTACTGTCATTAATAATAAGAAATAGCATCAATTGGAAGCAATCAAATTGGTCTGTTCACGATTTATGAAGTATTTGCTTTGCACTTCTAAGAATATGCGAGGGTTCGTTTCCCTCCACACGATAAATATTTCAAGCTATTGAATAAGGATCGCATCGATCCTGCTTGAAAGAACGCTGTCACAGTACTACTCGTGTTCTTCAGATATCATAGAGTAGCGTGAGTTGAGTTTATAAAATAGTATCTAGTAGTATGTATTAAAAAAAAATATAGTAAATAATAAGCTGTAAATATTAAAACTAATTTGCGCTTAAAATCTGTCTGTTTGATTGAAAGACTGCAAAAACAGTAATGTTACTTAGGAATAAAAGATACTTATATTTCGCAATTTTGTTAATTTTGGAAGGCACAAGACAATAATTTACTCAATTCATTTAGACCTTATAGGATTATTAACAAATCGTTAAAAGAGTAGAGTTTAAATGTGAACTACTCAGGAGTGATTTCATTCAGTAAGGAAGGACTGCTTTACAAGTCGCTAGTAGGCGGTATTGTACTCGACAATTATTTGCAATAAGTGGCATAGAAATCAAACTCCGTGTAGTAGTGTGTACCCTTTATTCACCTCGGCACGAACATACAATGATATTAGTCATCGGATCAGACAAGCGCAACTAATAAGGCGTTGAATTAGCAAACTAAATTGGTATTGTAATAGAAAGTGAGGCATAGTCGACCTTAGCTGACTCATGCTCTATCCTGGTGAATATCAGTAAAGCCTATCTATGTTAAGGATATAAATCCTCAATTACCAGTGATAGACAATAAGTACGAAACTCTTTTGGGTCACTATTTGTTGGCTATCAAGGGTTGACTCATTTTCTGTAGTTTCACCTTAACGCTCACCTTAGGAACTGGCGAACTGAACATAGAATAAGTTCCAAATCAAGCTGTGCTTTTGAGCCTAATATTTGATGGACGTCTGGTCGAGTGGTCAGAACCCCTGCCTTCTTAGCGAATAATTTTATGATGAGTACGAATATTTGTCGACGTGTCATGGATATTTAATATTTAAGATATTTACATACATATGAAAACATTGGAAAGTATTATAATAGCTTTTAAAGATCAAGATATATTCTATTCTATTCTATTATTTTACAAATGAACTCGCATAGCGGTTTAAGTGCTCTTTGATTCCTATTATGAAGAAAAAGTTACTCTCTGTACAACTGTACCGTAAATATAAAAGATGAGTTCATAAAGAAAATATTTTAATACAATAAACTAACATACGGAATATTAATAGTCCTTTGTAACACTTATCATAATTTGTAATCATGAGCTTTAAAAGATACTACGTTCTTTAGAAAATCCATGAACTCGTTCGTCCCTTTGTCATTGCAATTGCTTTCACCCACCAAACCGTATCGAGCCCGCAACGTTTGATTTTAAAGCACAAATTCCTCTTGTACTTCTACCATGTAAGCCAACCTATGTCTAACAGTATGATGTAAATAGGCTATTCAAACAAGGATGACAATAGTTTGTCATTGTCCTTGTTATATGGCGTATACGGCCTAATAAATCCTATAACAATCGAAATAAACCCTTATGTTAAGAACGTAGGAGACAAGTGCCCAGCTCTTAAAAGGATACCTCTTCGATGATGATATTTGTTGAGCATGACAATCATAATGATTGTTTATTTGTTTTGTTTCATAATAAATTTCATTTATAATGCTCACTATTTTGACTATGATTCACAAGTTCCGCATAAACAACGTGTTCATTGGTTGTAAATATATTCAATTATTTTCCGATTATTTATAGCAAGGTTGGGTTTGCTGTTAACATAAAAAGTTTAACAGATTTGGGTCATTATTATTACTGTTAATATTTTATCCCTTGCCAACCCACCAGCGTTCCCTCAACAATAGATATTATTGCCGGTGTTAGATACATTACAAATGGAATAACTATTCTTTTAAATAAACATGAAAACATGTGTAGTCTCATCAAATATACACATTGTTATCTATCTTATCCTTATCATTGACGTGTTTGTAGAATCACCTCGTCAACTTCATCTTAATAAGTCGCAATAGTGCTATAAATTGTCAATTGTATAGCAGCTAATTGAAAACTTGTCTTCATTTCAAGTATAATGCGGACCTGGACAATCTTACGCGATAGGCGATGTCGCTGGAATTTTAATGGGAATCTTTTGCCTTAAAGCCTATTGATGAATAAAATTCTTCCGTGCCTAAACAATAGGTGTGGTTGAAATTTAATAATGCTTATGTTGTTTACATTTAGTTAGTTACATTTTCAGAAGTTTTAACGAGAGTTCGTTTACTTTAAAATTGAGAATTAAATACGATACGAAATTAATTCGCCATTTTAAACTCTTATTTAAATCAATCATCAGAAACATCTTAAATGTCTCTTATATATCAAATATTATGCTTAGGGGCAACTGGCCCTGAGTCAAACGCCTATTTTTTATTTTAACCTTACCGAACCAAATAAATTATTGACCGAATAGGATTAAAAACTTATCACAATTTGTTCAGTTTAGTTAAAACTGTGAGCAGAAAAACATTGTAAGTGTGGGGAGTTTGTCACATAGCTAAACTCGCTATGCGAGTTTACTCTTGTAATAAACCCTTCTAGCGAAAGAAAAATATAAAAATGCACGGTTTGAATAAGTATATTCAAACCGTGTAATGATCTAAAATCTTCTTTCACTATAACTGTCATTGTTATTCTATTATCAGATGAAAACGCCAGCGATACAGAACGACTTCAGCTACTATCGACGTAGCGTATCTCGCGGGGGACTGATCAACTCCGAGCTACCTCCAGGCGATGAACCGCACATTAGCGCAGAGGTGGCCAACAGAATGTCCCTCTTTTACGCGCAAGCCACTCCAATGCTCAAGGTCCTGTCTGAGGCAACGAGCCAATTCGTCAACGATAATCAGCAGGATTTGGAAAACACTACAGAAACACTAAGCACGATGGCCAAAGTCTGCTTAAGAATGCTGGAGAATCCGTAAGTAAAATTATATTTTGACATGAATATTTTCAGAATTTCTCATATTTTTATATTACTATGTTTGATGTTAGCCTCTTGAAAGCCAAGCTCATATGTTAGGAACACAGTTTGTAAACATTTTTTAATCAACACTTGAACTCAGGAAAAATGAAACGAACACAAAACACTTAGCCTTCAGAGTTATGAGTAAGATCGTGAAAGTAGTTTTTAACTTTACTATTATTGTCCGCAAAATAACTGTTTATGTTGGCCTATGGTGTCATAAAATAAAATGACAATATGTGGATAACCCTCTGGGATTCGGATAAGAGTATGATATTTTTTTATTTTATAAAACCCGTATCGAAAGTAGTGATATATTTACTATATTTTGTCACCAAAAATGAGGACGTGAAATACATAAATATTTTCAGTATTCTTTTATGTAAAGAATACTAGTTTTATAAATACAGTGGGTATCGTGTGATATTACTTAAACAATTTCTCAATGTTAAGATGTAAAATCATATTGAAACTCAATTCGCTCTCTTTTTTCTTAACAAATATATCATTATCAGATTTATTGCCCATGTGGACTTATATTACTGCTTACCATCAGGCGGGGTCGAGTATTGTTATGCTTTTATATCATCTATATATGTATATAAAACATGGGAAACAAATATGTTAATGTGAGGCAGATTGTTGATGTCCTCGCTTTCTAATTCCAGTTACAGTGCACATAAACATCTACAACGCAAAATAGGGCAACAGTAACAGCCATGAACTATTGTTTAGAAACCGGCCAGTCTAGAATCTTGTACAAAGGTTTAGAACTCGTATAAATCTAAGATTTCTCGCTCAAACCAGATTTTCAAACCATTAAAGTCATGAACGTATACGCAACAGAGCAGGTTCGCTATCGAATGTTCCACAGTAAATACTGAAATATTTAAATGTAATATCCTACCTGCGCCTACTACATGTTACTCGCTGCGATATATTTGTATAAAAACGAAATTAATATGAAGTTAAATTCTGATGTATCAATATTAAGTTGTAGAGAATGAATGCTAAATCAAGTTGTTTAAAACTGTTTTTGTTAAGTAATCAATTGTTTAATCATAACTCTTTACTGTTTAATCTATGCGCTTGGGAAGGAAAGGGAGCAGTTTTAGTCTGAAACTGAAATTAGTTTTCCACAATCAAATTTAATTGTGGAAACCAAAATGAGTAACACTTATCAAAAGATTCACCGCCTGTACTATACCTACTCTTTTTCATTGGCTGAATCTATATAACTTTTATTGTATGCATTATAAACTCAGTAATAAACTTTATAAGCGCATTAACTTATGAACCAATTGCGTGATAAACTGGATTTGAAATTAAAACCAGTTGAAGAACTATAGCAAAGTTTAGTTATTCATGTTGAAAATAAATGCCTAAGTCAGTTTTCATGTAAGCGCTTTAATATGGTGTATTTTAAATAAAATCTAACGGTGCGTATAAAAAGACAGAAACTCTAAACTATAAAATATATATTCCATGATTTTTCTATGTAAGTAACTGAGATAAATTATATTTGATGTGACAAGGTTTTAAAAGCCTAATACGCATCAAAATATTTTGCAAATCACGACTTTTGTGGTGAATAAAAAGGGCAGATTGTTGTATTGTATAAATAATTTACTTAGTAAACTCTTCGTAAATTGGCCGTAGGAGCATACATAATGACAGATTCTAGCAGGATAAAAGACTGAAGTTAAAAGTAACAATGGACTTGAAGGGGCCCACTAACTATAGCGTTTAAAATTGTAGAAAATAGATGGCACAAACAGGAAGTAAATAAAACGGCAGATTTTGTAGGACGTACATTACTGACAATTGATAACATAACTAACACAGTTGGAGTACCAATAGTAGAATTCAGTTTATTTATGAATTAAGGTGATATTGCTAATATGTCTAATATGATATTCCTAGCTTGTAATAAGGAGATCACCAAAGATGATATAAGTAAACTGCTACGGCTACCATAGCCAGAAAGTGCTTGATGAGCATTATGATAATTTTGGTGTTTAAAAACTTACTTTTATTGATTCGCATTACAATATTACTCATAATGTTTGGTTGGTATCTTTGAATCGTAAATAATTATATCTTGATGGATGAAGATTTTTCTTTAAGTTTAAAATTCAATTGTGGTAAATCGAATAGGTTCAGGCTGGTATCCTTGAAACAAGGGCGTATTTATTACCACGAGATATCGTATATCCAGTCATCTGGCCGACTGGATCGACCGTGTGCATTCAGTGATACTGCTCATAAATAACCAGATAAATCATCTGTCACTTGTATATCTACGTGGCTATTTTATGCATATAAGAGCAAAGTTTACAAGGGTTGATGACTTGATTGAAAGATTGACTCGTGTAATATATTGTATATGTACATAATATATCAACGTAGGTTTGACCGTTATAAAATAATAGTAAAAGTTCGATCAATGTCACAAAACTTAGGAAAATGTTAACGTAGATGATCTAATATTAAAAAATGAAATGACAGAATCAGTTAACATTTATTTAAAGTGAAGTTTCTTAAGAAATTTTCGTTCACACTAAATTTTCGGTCATCTCAAACATTTCATCGTATAAAATACGGAATGACGTCAACTTTGAATAAACCACACGTTTCGAAATTGTGGTTTCTTACACGCCTGCAAATAACATTATGAGTCACAAAGTATGTAGTATATACTGCGATTTATAAAAAGAGCTCAAATTACAACCATATACAGTCTCATAGTTGTGAAATAAAAGCATTGCTATTAAAGTAAAAAGTAGATAGCAAGTTTCTCAAACATAACAAAAAAGAATCTACTTCGCTACAAAAGTAAGAATAAAAGGTACAGTTAGAGTACACAAGCATTTGCGATCTTTGTAAAATCATTTCTCCTTTTTACATAAATTAGTTTAGTTTATTTAAATTAGTTTCATTTCGTGACTTACATTGAAAGCTTTTTAGATTCTATTTCTAAAATAAAGTAAACGGCAAACTCAAAATGCGAAAAACAGATTGAAATTTGAACTAACGGTTATCCTTGCACCTAATCAGCTACATAATAATCCACCTCCACGCTTCGCATTCTCCTTCTAGTAGCATTTTACTTATGTTAAACTACGCTATATCGACCTGCCTTATGCAATGTGCAGTTTCGTGGAGCGACTCATAAATAAAATCAGCAAAAAACGGTATAAGCATTCTACTTACTAGGTCTGCAAATGGTCTGTTGCTAACATATTTGATTTATTTGGTGCTCCAATAATTATTTTGGACGGTTTTGTTCTTAGTAATTACTCTAATTAGACTTTAATAATCAATTAAATATATCCCTAATTATTATCCCAAATAGGGTTTGCTAATTCATATTTCTATATCGAATTATTTTCATCAATTACTTTAATTGTGCATTATTGGAGAAGAAATTATCTACTCATTCATTCCAATTTTTGAATATTACAATATATATTAGTAACTTATTCATCTCACTTATAATAAATATGATTTCTTCACCCCAGAAATGAAACAATAAGTACGAATTGAACGATAAAGAGCCGAGAGTTGGAGATAAGCTATCTACACATCTGCTAGCAACAGTTCATTGGCCTAACTTTTGGATCTCTGCTTTTTCCGTTTTCAATCTCGTGCCAGAAATTAATTACGACTTTATGCGTATTCTCGTTAGAATCTTCTACTGAAATACTTTTCACTTCTTCTTAATTTTGAAGCATTGTATTTTTGTCATTAATGCAATTCATATCAATAGTGTGTCTCTTAATTACAATTTAGAACTTGAGCTAGTTTTTTATCCGACTGCACGACACAACGCTTGATTTAGTTTAAAGAAGAAGTTTTGAGAACAAAATCTCCTGTAAAATTTTTATACACCGTTTTTGGAGAACTCCATGCTATATTCCATAGGGAAAACATGTTTTGCGATAAAAAAAAATATAAGTTACTGTAAATGGCTAGTCAAATGCAACATCTCATAGGAACAGAAAAGTGCACCACTGTACTCGATCAACAATGCGAAGTTTAAAATATTCTTTGCTTTAGTTCATAGTTTCCGTGCTGACTTCTACACGGGATCTAGTGACCCGAATTCACCATAGCTACATAGTTTTATTGTGCCGTAAATCCCGATGTTGTTCCCTAAACCCAGAACACACATGTTGACTCATAAAAAATAAGTCCAGACAGTTTCAAAATAATTCTTTCTTTATGAACAGTTGTTGTATAAAGTTACACAACACATTGAAAAATGGTTCAGTAGAGTTACTTTTCGGTGAATATAATACAATCCAAAAAGAAAATGTACTTATCTACAACAAACACCCTCCATCAACGATGGCTAACTACTACCATCTTGCCTAAAACTTCCGCCTCAACAATAATTAACAGCTGTTCGGGCTACGCCGACACAATATTGTGAATAATAAAGCTTTACTTTGAATAATTTAATATAAATTTAAAAGACAAATAGATGTTAATAATTACGAGTACGCACAGCGCTCTTGACTTAATGAAATAAATTATAACAAATGAGGTAAAGTTGAAAGTGATAATTAGAAAAATGTACGTTACACGCTCGTGGCTGTGGTTGAGGAATCCTACTGTAGTTCACTTCCATCTTCGGTCATATCTTCACTTACCATCAGGTAGTTTGAAGTTAATTACCAAGGGGAATTCAAACTGAAATTTAAATTTAAGTATTTAGTTCGAATAGTAATTTTGCTGCTAAGTAAAATTATGATATTAACATCTGTTTTCCTATCGTCAATTCTTCGTCCTTTGTCAATTCTAAGACAAATAATTTTCGTTTAAAAGAGTTTAACCAAAAATGTATAACAATACCAATGGACATGAATAAAGTAATTTCTTCTTACCTTGACCTTAATCGATGTCTCATTCATAATAGTTTATTTCTCCAAATAATAACCCAACAGTCAACTAATAGCTTATTAATAAATATGACTTGTCGGATTTAAAATACTCAAGCTTGACTCGGCCAAAACTTGACTTTATTAGTCTCTTTTGAAATTGACTCAGTATTCTTCTGAGAATAAACAAAGGAAAATCGGATCAGGAAGATTGCTTTCGTCCGTTTCTAAAATAAGCTTCCACAAATTACGTATGCCATTTAAAATCACACTAATCACATTTAAAATATATAATTATAAATAAATTGTAATAGTTATACTACATAAAATAACAAGACTTTCTTTGTTAGATAGCTAGTAGGTGTAGTTCTGTTTTAAGCTAACAACTTGATTCCTACATCAGTTTCACTTGTGTCATTTACTATTTTAATTTTGGCACTTGTTTAAATCTAGGTTGCGTATCATATATTTGCCGTAATCTCACATCTAAACTTAAATCAGAATTACTAAGAACGCTTATAATATCCCCGAAAGTATTCACGTTTGTAGGGTTCCTTTCCGAATGAATTCAATATAATAGCAGTTAGTACAATTAAACTTCAAATGATTATTTGCTACACATCCCTGCACACATTATATTGTCGAATAACTCAATTTTCTATATTTGTCTATTACATAAGTCTTTATCCCCTAATCTCTTTTTACGCTTAACCAAAATCCCCTTTTCTTCCACTATTTCCGATTAATGGTAAACTCGCCATATTTTTTATCTTATACTAGTGTTAGTTTCAATCGAATTGAACTGTCTCAGTCGTGATCCCCGCGAGTTGTCAAATCGTATAAAAATGGCAGCAGCGCCTCTGTTGTGAGGTACGAGTAACTATATTTTATATATGTGTTACCCAGCTTAAAGAAGCTAAGATAGTCACAGTTCTAACCTGACCTTACTAATGTAGATAAAATCTTTTAAGTCATCATTGGTTAGGTTTGGTTAAAACTGTGATCGAAAAAGTGAAAGGTGTTGCAAGTTGGCATATGACAATTCTCACTATACTTATATTATTATTATATTTTACGGATGTATTTTTTCGATTCCAGGAAACTTGTGGCTCAATTCAGTCGCGAAGAGACTTCGCTTCTAGTCCTCCGCGTAATGGTGGGTTTAATTATCCTCTACGACTGGGTCCACCCTTCTGGGGCGTTTTGCCGCTCATCCTCCGTGGACGTCAAAGGCTGCGTCAAGTTCCTCCAGCAGCAGACCCCGGCCAAAGCCGAGCCACTCCTCAATGCCCTCAGGTACACCACGAAGCATCTAAACCACCAGTCCACCCCCAAGAACATCAGAACGCTGCTAGCAGCGTGAGGACAACACTCAAGCCTTGCATGTTGCTGTGGGGAATGATACGACAATAAATCGTTTGGGGATTTCTCATGCGCACTCGATTATTTTGCTATTGTCACATTAGTTAACGGCTGTTCGTTGTAATATGCATGTATTGATTGGTATATCTTTTGAAACAATCCAAAGAATGAATAACAAGCTTTAAAGTACATTTAAGCGGAAAGACTAATAAAATTGTCTATCTTATCGAACAAAGAAGATTGGAGAATTTATATTAGGAACCTAATGACCTTGTCGAGGATTCATAAATGTTTAGTTATAATATCATCGCAAAAATAATAACTTTATAAAATATATAAAATTAAGATCATATTGCAATGGACAGAATCGCTCTATTAGTTATGCATAAAATAATTGTTTTATTTTAACATTAATCACGAATATTAAATAAACGTCACCTCTACATAAACATACACATGTAAGCCATCTATTTTGTATATCTCTATGTATTACGTATAGACGTTTAGGATTCTAGGTGGATTTTATGAAAAATTACGTGTAAATTGTATTATTCATAAAAAAATTTAAAGTAAGTGAGTATATATTTTTCAAGATTGGTGAGAAGTATTATTATTTAATTTGAGCTTTATTTGTAGATAGTTAAGGACGTAGGGGTGTAACCTGTATATGAGTTGCATACTTGCTTCTAAAGCAAAATATAGTATTGTTGAGAAAATGTCCCCTCCGCGTGCCCCCAGCGTGCAAGGTGACCGAACTTTGTGACTAAAGAATTTATAGAAGTCGGTTGCAACGTGTAAGTTAGCTTTTGTAAACATTTATATAAGTATGCATGTTCATGAGGGTATTTAACTCTTTATTCAACGGAGATACTTTTCTTTCTGGTAGTTAGTGCCTCCGCAGTCAGTTTCTTATTTATGATTCATTAATATCCACTACAAAATAGTAACTTTAAATGAAAATTGCCACTTTCTTATGCGTTCTAAAGAAATAATTGTCAAAGTTTACATCCGTGATTAAATTTCAGAGTTAGAGGTAGTTAAAAAAATGGATAAAAACATGTGGAGTAAAAATGAAATAAACCAACAAAAAGCGAGCGAAGCGAAACCGTTTATAGTTTCGAATTCCATATTCAAATAATGTAAGAGGTAAAGTTACAGGTTGACAGTTTCAAGTTGATTTAACTCACCCATTCTAGTATTAAGATATAGATCTTTTTTATATCCCTATAACCAACTCAATGACCTTGTCGACCCTTTAGCTAATTCAGATATTTAAAAGGCTGCAGAGGCATTAACACTACACATTTTAATATTTTATAATCAACTTTCGTGCGTCGTAACTGTTAAGGATGAGTGTATCTTCATGTCACGATTAGGAAATCCAAATTCCTAATTTATAATAATACATTAAATGTGATATTAAAAATCGTATTTAAACTTAATTGACCGATCGATCGAGATTCGTGAGGGGTTGTTATTTATGATCTATGTTTTCAAATACCCTTTAAACCACCATTAATGTTATTAAAGAAGTATTACTAAAATGATATTGTAACTACCCACAGAATGCCTTGATTTTTTACTATTAACAAACTTAGATATACAGTAATCCCCCCCTATAACGCGGTACCGTTATAACGCGATATTAATCCCCCGTATAACACGGGCATTCCCCCATATAACGCGAGGATTAATATCTTTATCTGTTCAAGAATTAAAGTCCTCGACACTAAACGCCTTTTGGAAAAATATTAGTCTTATACGTAACGCGTTATACGAGGTCGTAAAAACGCATTATACGGGAATACCCCTATAACGCGGAACCAATCTACCTCTCTATAAGGGGGATTACTGTATACTATGCTTCGATAAATTCAATGTTTCTAATATAGTATAATTTTATTTATCAAATCTTAAACACATTAGAGTCATTAGTCTTATGAATCAAGTAAGAAATGATGTTATCCAACAAACATAACTTGTAACTTATACTATTAGCTAGATTTATATTAAATAAAAAGATACTAACTATTAATTTTCTATATAACAAAGATAAAATTAACATGATACAAAAATAAGTTTTAGGTACTCGATGCTTGTTAGTAACTTGGTTTTTGTTATTGTCAATAAATAATCAGAAATTTCGGAAATTAATAATAATAAGTATACTAAATACGATACTCCTGAAGAAGGCTGAATTTCATGAAAACAAAACTTATTTGTATTTGATCTAACTTGACCTCTTATACCATTCTCAAAAATTAGTTATTTTATTCAGTGATAAACCGTCTTTATGGAAATAATAATTAGGTTAATTTTTCATTAAAGTTAAAATTAAATTTAATAAGATTTCTATAAGAAATTATGTTAAACCTATTTAAATATACAATAGTATCAAATCTTAAATCCTTCGTTATTTTACACAGTGTTCTTTCAGAAACTAATTAATTCAAAACGGGATGTTTGTCTAAATATTCATTGTGGGACGACATACTTGTATCATTGAGCCTTATTATATCTAACAATGTGAGACCTTTAATGTGTTCTCGAGGTTAAGTAATTTGGAAAAGCTTCTCTTTCAGAATTGGTAAATACAAGGCGGTCTCCTTAAGCACTTCAGGAGGCTAATAATTATATGTAGACAATCATGGGTAATAACAGGAAAACAAGTAAAAGCTAAGGGCGCTCGGACACTTACCCAGAGTGGCCAATGGAAAACTTAAGCCATAGTACGTCACGTCCCTATTGGATAGATTTATAATGTTAAATTGTTTAAATGACGTATGTGCCACTGCCTTGTAACTATCTGTAATAATTTTAAAAGTAATGATGCTTTATTTGCCAATGGTGTGTCGGTCATATTTTACAATAGGCATTGTGCATGTTTACGAGTCATATGTTATTGTAGGATAACAATTCATAGGTATATTATTAATCCCAAGATAAGCTATTGTAATTTTTTAAATTATCTCGTTTGAATGCGTATTAGTATTTATAAATACAGCCGCTGTCTAATAAGAAAGCTCAAATCTTTATGTAAAAACTATATAGTATATAATATTCTAATAGCGCTTATATAATATACAATTCTGTTATCTTCATATTTAATAGAAAAATGTGTTGTATCTATTTCAATGTAGTATGTATCTTGAAGTTCTATTAGTCTAAAAATATCTTTTTAAAATATTTGAATTTAATGTTTTCATAGTATAGATATTTTCACTTTAAGGAGGCTTGAAGCAATTTATTAATTCAAATTATAGTTTGATATGAGTTTAATCAATCGTTGTTATTCTGTCACTTAGCACTAACAACTCTTTCGTATATAGTATCGTAGTTAGCTATCTAGTTGAATAACTTCGCACAGTCGGCACAATTTCTGTAACATAAAATTAATTGTTGATACGTTTATATATTTGTTTGTTGCGAGAAAATTATACGTACGATATCAATAAAAGTAAGAATATTATTTTAATGTATCGTATTTGTTGACTGTTTCATACTTTGAAATGCATTACCATTGCCACAGTATGGATGACTAAGGAATGTAACTAAGGAATTGATGGTAAAATACAACAAACTGATATTTATAGATTCTGAAATTTTCACTGCCGGATATTTTATTTTGATATTGTATTTTTTGTAACATTGATAAGTTTATATAATTCCAAAAGAACTCTAAGAAGAGTCTAAACTGTGTTGAACCTAAATTGCTATTTAAAAATTTTGCTATGATTATGATTGTAGGTTATGAAGAAGATCGAATAGTAGTATGTCACCACCACGTTAGTAAATCACAGCTCTATCTATTAATTCTGCATCTTAAAGGAAATGATAGAAGGTATATTCATTTGTTTCTTTATATTATAATAATTCGTTGACTAGCCAAATTTTTAGCCAATTTTAGAAAGAGTTTGTAATGCAGTTATCAATACAAGTTGATTTGAGACACATCTATGTTGAATATTTATATTTAAGGTGGTTTGTAAGATAGACCTGTTAGTTATCCCCTTATTTATTTTATATAACAAACACACCAAAGTTATGATTAATAAACTTGAATAGACTTGTAATTTAGATGTTTTATTTCCTATCAATCCAATAAAAGTTATAAAAATATGAAACAATTTATTTATTCTTATTTA
This sequence comes from Acentria ephemerella, assembly GCA_943193645.1. NCBI lineage: Eukaryota > Metazoa > Arthropoda > Insecta > Lepidoptera > Crambidae > Acentria > Acentria ephemerella. Next base: position 3,773,630 of record OW971887.1, read on the forward strand.
ATATTTACAGAATAAGTATAACAATTAAAGAATATCTAACTCAATTATTAGCTGGTCTCGGCTTTAGAATTAACTTGCCAGTCTCATCACAAGACATATTGAAGTCATTCAGCACTGATCGAGTCCGAGCCGTGATGATGCTAGGAGCTATCACTTTTCTATGCACACCCATCATAAACAGCAACACTGTAAAAATTACATTAGAATCATTTAATAAAATGAATACTAGTCTTCTTATTTATATATAAAAATAAATAGCTGTTCGTTAGTCTCGCTAAAATTATTTCATTGTAAATTGGTTAATTAGTATGGAAAATAATCGAATTAACATGACACGCTATACATAATTTCTATTTCTACAACCTGTGTTGGATATCTTATGGTAGATGGCGTTCAAGGTAGGCAAGTAATACTAAGTTCACCAGTTCTAGAGATGACTCACCTAATAAAGTAGAAGTGAATGCAAAAAATGGATGATTCCAGAGGGACTGTGTAAGAGAGACGACAGGAGTCAGTGGATCAGTGAGCCAGTGCCATGCAGCCATCGCCGTGCACACTGATACCACCGCCAACAGTACTGAAACATAATATTACTGTAATTACCGGATATTCATTTTTTTCTGTCAGAGAGTGAAAAGCAAGCAAATTGTCGTTTTCTTGTAGTCCCAATACTAATCTACATAGATAATCTTATTATCCACAGTAACACTTTCTTAAGATAATGAATTGTTAATTATGCTCTGTAATAATTTCATTATTACTTTCTTATATTTAAGTAATTATTATCAAAACATTAATTTATTCATATGAAATTCTAGGTATTTACAAAATTTATTGTTCAGTATTGTGTATAGTTTATCTATATAGGAAATATAGCAATGGCTATGGAATACCTATAAATTCATAGAGCTATACAGGAGGGAATTGCCACAACTGTAAATTGTAACTATAAAAAAAATAGTGCATCATGGTCCAATTATTGAGACAGACTATGGAGAACAAGGGAAAATTGTTTAACATAGTTGCCTATAGACACCAGCTATATGAAGAATCAATTACTATTACTGCTGTGTCAACATTCTCCAGAGGAGATTTGATGTCCATGCCCTGTAATATTTTACACTGATTACCTTACACTTCATACAAAAACAAAAAACTGCTTCACAGCAAAGAGGCAATATTACGTAATGTTAAAATTACAATGCCTGGTTTTGGTGCTACCTTTGCTTTTATGTATATTACAGCCGCGCGCCATTTGCAATACACAACAAATTACTTTAATTATATTGAAGTTCACTTTCATGATAAAACACCGTAACGTGAAAAATAAAATATTATTTACTTCTCCATCTCATTGTTGCTGGCTGTAAACATCCTATAACCTCTGTCAGGCGACGCTCGAATGCCTTCAGGTCTGTAATATTTAAATAAGGATCAATATGCAATGGAACACAAATTTCTTATTTAAATTACTTTTAAAGGGTCTCAATAGACCTTGGGCGTGTGGAAGGGTTTTATAAAGGAAAAAAAGTACTAAAGTAATTTTTTTAAAGGGTACAGGGTAAGGGCCATCAAGGGTATTTATGAATTAAATTTCACATAATGACAGTATCTGCATGTTGTAAAGAGGTATGTTGTATGTCCATAATTTAGAGTACTATTATATTAAACTGTAATATTTTATTCCATACTGTTTTATTTATGGCTTTTGTCAAAAATTTTTGTGTTTCCTTTTCGATTATGAACTATTATCAACTACTGTTTATTCCACTATAAATTCTTTTTCATAAATTTTTCATTATAGATTAAATGTATGTCCATGTCCATATTTATTTTGCTATTCCATTTATTTTGTCAATAAAACCTCAATTTAATAATAACATTTTGAAATATATTTCTTTGGTTCATTGGTCATCTAACAATTTGTTTCGATTTCTTTTACATCAAATATTTATGTTTTATATATTGCTTAAATAATTCGCTTTAGTGCCGTTTATCGACGAGATAGTTATTATAAAATTTTTGGTATCATAATTTAGGATATCAAAATGATACGATATTCAGCTTCTGACCATTTTAAGTTACGTTATGATATAATCGGCCCATGTGTTAAGGACATTTTTTTCTATAGTTGCAAAGCAATAGAACTAACCCCCTAGTTGTGCTAATCCGTAGATCTAACCGGCCCACCGAACGATGATGTGATAGCGAGTTATATAGAGTAACCTCAAATCTCAAATAAATGATTAGTTAGAATTGTTTATACAAAGAATGCCGTGCATGCCTGTGCAATGTTATTTTCTGTATATCGGTTATTATAAGTTAATAAAACATTGCACTTACCATCACAAGCTGTTTGTTCAAGGGACATATTTATTGCTTTTGATTTTTCCCTACTTTACATAATGAAATAGAAATTTATGTATTTATTTACTGCAGTGATTTCATGTATACTTTAACAAGAAAATTATTCGACTTCGAAAAGAAAATATTTCAATCGATTAGGTGCAATTTAAGCAATTTTTTCGATATTTTGATATTTGACTTTGACATTCAAATTGCTTTTTTTTGTTTAATTCTCCCTATTATAGGGAAGGCAAAGTTAAGTAAAGCCCATACAGCCATGTCTTATGTGAATATTTCTTTATTTTTGACTCCGGGATATTGGTGAGATGTATCTCTTTGCTCCAAGATCTTTTAGGTGACTAAGAGCCTACGCCATTTTGTTAATGACTTACAAGAAAAAAGTTTAAAAAATAGAACACAATGTTAGTGATTACGATGAAATTAAACGCAAATGAGCATTTAACGATACGATGATCATAAATAAATGAACTTATCCTAGAAATGAATGAATGGAAAAGAATCACTGAAAATCTCACCTAAACACGATATAAAGATCCTTATTCTCATTAAACTACACCAATTTCATAACCAAAATGGCAATAGAACATAAAATAAAATATACCCAACCGACTCCTCCATTACGCACCAAAAGCTCCCTCAATTGTTCCTTTTACCAGGAAAGGCGAAGAGTACAAAGCCCATACTGCCAAATCAGAAACACAAACACCTGAGATATGAGTTTTGTCGCGTAATGGCGGTGTCTGTTGCATGCTGCAATTTTTATTTCATATATAGTTTCGTAGTGAAATTTTAATATAAAAATGGTGTATTTTGCCATTTATCTACTTACTTGCGTACACGCACGTAGTTTTGGGAATTTTGACAAGTAAAGTGATAAGCACCATGTAAACAAATTACCTTTCCATTACTCTGCGTTGCAAGGCAAGTATCACAATGTCATTATAGTAAAGTATTAGTGGATCTTCAAAGGAGTTGTGTAGTGCGGCGACTGCGAATTGTCTGAGTCCAAGGTTCAACCGTCAAAATAAAAGTTTTTAATAGTAAGTTATTAATCATTAAATACGCTTTTTTATTCATTTCATTCTCCAACATGTCACTTTTTTGTAAACTTTCGTGAATTTTGTCATCATTATTGGTAATTAGAAAAATAAATTATAATTTCAAGTAGACAGTATACTTATAAAATATAAACATAAAATCAATTCAATAACTTGATTCATCTTTAAATTGTATAAGCACATATTCACGTTATCTATTTGAATTATTACAGTGTATCCCATGAGGAATGTATTTACTCGTCTTAGATGGGCACTTCCAAATACCAGGCCTATGTCAGCCAAGTCTGGTCCTATGGTGGAGTTATCTATAGATAAAGAGAATATAGCCACTGTGACGATGCAGAGGCTGCCTGTCAACAGCCTGAACCTAGAACTCTTACAAGAGATGGACAAAGTTCTTGTTGATGTTGAAAAGAGCAAAGCCAAAGGAATGATCCTCACATCTGTAAGTGAACCTTTAATTTCACAATTTGTATAAGTATGTTCTTTTAAATGTTATCTATAAATGTAGATACTACTGGGTTTTTAAGAATATTAACATCAGCAACAGTTAGTTATTGACAAGATGATTACAGTTTTAGTATTGTTAAATTCCATAAGCATAAGTATGAGTATCAACTGCTTGTTGCAGTAATATTGTTGTTACAGTATATTAAATGTAACTGCCTAGTTTTAAATGTAATCCAGACACATAGGTCTAAAAGTTCTAAGACAAACAACAGCTTATTGAAAAAGACATAATTATTACATACCCTTTATCTTTCTTTTTTATTAATCAAAATCAGTATCTTTTTTTTAATGAGAACAAGGTTTTTAAATTAATATTTTAAGATATTGTTACAATAAAATTTCAAAACTTAAAATGAATTAATTTGAGTGAGTGAGAGAGACAGAAGTTGTATGGAAGATTTTGTCCAATTTTATTCTTTAGGTAGGTATACCACCGTGGCAAAGCTAGCAGCAGCTACTGTCAAATGTATTTTTATTTTACTTAAAAATTTAATTACACATCTCATACATCCAAGTTCTGTTTGACACATTATTCTTTATCAAAAGATTTTTTAAACCAATCAGACTGTAATGTAGCCCCATATCAGACAGTTTTGACTATGTCGTAACAAGATAGTATCTGTTTTAGGCATCCCCAACTGTGTTTTCGGCTGGATTAGATATAATGGAAATGTACAAGCCGGACATGAAAAGAGTTGAACTGTTTTGGACTACACTTCAAGGAGTTTGGTTGAAACTCTATGGCTCAAAATATGTTACTGCTGCAGCTATTAATGTGAGTTTAATCAATAACTAGTAATAAAATAATTAGTCGGTAAAATGTATGTACTATTAACTGAACTGAAAAATAGAAAAATTAGGATATTATCTACAGGAATATTCTAATTTTTCTATTTTGAAAGTTGTTTTGTTTTGTTCGGTTAGTCAAACTTTCATGAATTTAATTGGATTATTATAATTAACTAGTTAATAGGCTTCCAGAGTAAAGAGTTATCAAACTCATAGGTGGATAAAAACTATAAAGTAGCAGAAGCTGTTTTAGCACCAAGTATTAAACCCATTAAAATTCTTCTATATTGGACTACAGTTAACTTGATATATTATTCAAAATATAGGTACAAAGGTATATTAAATGAGATCATGCCTGAATGTACAAGATCATCTTTTATCAGTATTAATACATCTTAAAAATTTTGAATTTTGAGCGAAAAGTAAATCCCTTTTAATTGAAACAACTACATTTGCGTTTCAGCTGCCTTGTAACCTGAGACTACCTGTAGTGTTGATTCACAGAAGAAATAAAAAAGAAAATTTAATATGCAATGAAAAAATATTTAAAACAGCACTATACTCTGGCAGTACCAGAGTTGACTGTATGAACCTTAGATGAGTCCCCCTGAAAGTTTGAACATACTGTGAGGAAATCTGAAGTCCCACATAAACGCCACTTGAAAATTCTAATAAAGCTTGCCCTCGTTAAGCTGACCTCCCACGAGCTAGACAAGTAGCAGACGAGTTGTGCATAGAGCTGCCGAGCATCGTACAGCGTATAGCATCCGAGTGCCTAAACGCAACACTTTTGTTAAATGCATTAAGCACACCGTAAATTACTGCAACCGTCATACGCATTGCCATATTCTCACATTGACTTGTATTAACTTGCTCAGTAAGTCCAGTAGTTCGCGTATTTATTCGCTAAGTACATTACGTCCTTTAAGATTGATATCTTTAAATGCAGGATATTTTATGTTTATGTGTTAATTAAGTTAATCATATTTTGGAATCGCCAGTACCCTAACTATCCATTTATTCTTACTATAAGCTATAAGAAGTAACTACAATTATTCTTTATGATAATTATACTTGTCTATAGGGTCATGCCCCAGCTGGAGGTTGTCTTTTGGCAATGTCATGTGAGTACAGAGTTATGGCAACAGGCAAATTCACCATCGGCCTCAATGAGACCGCTCTAGGGATTGTAGCGCCCAAGTGGTTTATGGACACGATGTGCAATACCATACCGCAGAGGCAGGCGGAACTTGCACTTACTACTGGCAAAATGTTTACCGTCGATGAAGCTTTGAAGGTAATTATTTTTACTATACTATTGCTCTATTTTATTTACAATATACAGATTCTTTATTGTAGAAGGGTGGTAATAGCTACAATAGCCATCATACTTTTTTAAAAACATACTAGCATACTTTTTTTAAAACTTAATTATATTAGACATCATGTTTCTTCCAGGTCGGCATGATTGATGAAACAGCTTCAGACAAAGATAATTCAATAGCCAAATGTAAGGAATTCATCAATAAATTCGACAGAATTCCTCCTCTTGCCCGAGGATTAACAAAGCAAAAAATTAGGTCTGGGGCTCTCGAGTGGCTAGTCAATAACCGTCAAGCAGATCTTAATGAGTTCAAACAATTCGTAAACCATCCTATAGTACAGCAATCTTTAGAAATGTATATGCAAATGTTGAAGCAAAAAGCTTCTAAGTAATTAGGACTAAAATGAAGCATGACATTTGTGTGTATGAATCTAGTAAAAGATGTGTTTTTAGGTGAATTCTCCAAACATCAGAAAAAATTTTCGAGCGATACATACACAATTGAACAGTTAAAGAAAACTTGTAATACTTTTTTTGAATTGTGAATACTCCTTTCCTACTTAGGAGCACATGTGCTAGTCTACGGAGTCATTCTTTCCCTGTAACCACGTCTACATTACGCACAAAGAGATTTCGTGACTCCTTTCTCTGTCACACAGCTAAAACGTGGAATTCCTTGCCGGCACACACGTATTGCCTCCTTCATACAACATGGGGTTCAAAAGAGGCTTCAAAATGCACTTTTTGGCCCGGCAAGCTGGAGGTAGCTAGGGCAGTATGTCGCATGCTGCACTAGCTACATTCACATATGGAGTTTTTTATAAAACAAAACGGAAAACAAAGAAGTATTAATATTAAAAATCATTTCATAAACTTATAACTAAGGATACAATTTTTTTGATATGTTAGTAGTTTATTATTATATTAAATGTTTATACAATATTAAAATGTAGAGATTTATTTTTATAACCTCATTTCTCCAGAGATTTTGGTGTTGAGTTAAAATTAAAACAGAAAATCCGAAATAGAAAGTGACAAAATAAGGGTAAGTAAATTATAAGAAATGTAATACACATTTAATTTTACAAGATATAGTTACAGATGTATCCTATTAAAGTTATAATCACCTACGTTAGATAAATAAGTAAGTACCTCGTCTTGATTCCCTGGTTCGTGAATTACTTTACAAGCAAGATATATAAATTACTAGCTGACCCGATCAGCTTTGTGTCATCCATACATAATCTGCTACGAACGCCATCTATCAAAAGTAATCAGAAGTAGTAGTAAAAAAATCACAGTTTTGAATTAGCATATTAGACTATTTTCCATACTTAATTACTAACCGAACAAAATATTAAAAATTATTCAAATCGGTCAAGCCTTTTTTGAGTATTTGCAAGACTAACGAACAACTATAATTAAGATACTTTGTGATTCCACTGCCCAAAAACGAATTTTTTTCGAGGTTTACGGTGACAAGTGACGGGTTTAAGCAGGCGAATAAGTTGGTCGTAGCTTCCCATTCAACTTTTTTAGTAGTTTGATTTTATCTCTGTTGTATTTTATAATGATAATAAGTACATAAATACCACATTTATCAGCTTCGTAGTTTTTGATAGTATTATCTTGCGGTATCATAATAACACGTAATCGTAAAGAGCAACTGAGACGCCTCTAAAACATAAATAATAAATAACTATTATTTCTGAAATGTATTCATTACGAAGAATAATTAAGTTTCCTAATCATGGATTAAAATATAAAAGATTTGTCTCAAATGGATCAGAATCTATGTTAGATTTGAGGGTGGATAAAGAAGGCATAGCTGTGCTGTCGATGCAGCGGACACCTTTAAATTGTTTGAACTTAGAACTGATGACTGGAATTGGAGACGCTCTTAAAGAAGTGGAGAAGAACAAGTGGAAAGGATTGATTTTGACCTCGGTAAGTAATTTAACGGTATCTTTATACGAACTAGATTGTACGTTAATAGGGTTGTCCGCAGTGTTACAACAGCTAAAAGAAATTGTATTCCTGCAGCTGCTGATCGAGCAAAACTAACATTTTAATACATTTAAAAATAAACATAATAGGTAAATAGTCGTGCATTTACGTTACAGGCAATACCGTCTATATTTTCTGCAGGAATGGACATTAAAGAAATGTATAAACCAGATGTCGACAGACTAACAGAACTATGGAAAGCTACGCGACGAGTTACTTCGGAACTTTTAAATTCGGGCTATGTTACCGCATCTGCTATTACAGTAAGTTCAGTGTACAAATTAATTTTTTTCTTTTGTTTCTTTGTATTTGAGACTAGTAAAAAATTGGGAAACAAAAATTACGATTGAAACAGTCGATTATTTTAGGTTAAAAAATATTACACAATTACGACTGTGATTTTTTTTTAAATATCACTAGTAAGTGATTTAAATCACTATAAGATTTCAATTTTAATAAGTAAGCAGTTTAACTCACCAGCCACCGGCATGATCTCTATCAATCCCGACATTAGAGATACTTCCAAACTACTACTACTTCCAAAAAATGAAAACAATCACTACCCGTAGTGTCTAGTCTAGTTTCTATCGTATCTAGACATTTAGTCGTAGTTGCGTTCTGCTGACAATAGTATATATAAAGTCGATTCTCAGTCGACGGTTCAGTCTAACTATTTATATACGACCGAACGAATTTTAAACTAAGGTTTATAGGATAAATAAAGAATGGTATATGTCGAAACAAAGGCCACTGCAAGGGTTAAGTTTTGGAATACATATCTACATAAGTTAAATGAAACGATGTGTCGTACGTACCTGAGAAGAGATAAAACCTCTTTTGGGGAATCTTGGGATGTGCTATTGCTGTCTATAAAACATCTCTTGTAGGAACCTACACAATTTAATTAAGGATAATTACAATAAAATATATTAATAACTACAGTAAAATAATCCATGAATCCACAACCATATTGGGCTGAAATAATATTATATATTTCAGGGTCATACGTCAGCTGCCGGTTGTATTCTAGCTATTTTAACTGAGCATAGAGTAATGGTAGACAGTAACGGTACTATCAGCCTTAACGATACAGCGTTGGATATCGCGCCACCGTCTTGGGTTGTAGAAGCAATGATCCACGTTATGGGTAGAAGGGAAGCAGAGCTAGCGCTGACTGCATCTACGTTATTCTCTCCTTGGGAAGCAAAAAAGGTTGGATTATTTTATTAACGTTAAACGTTGATTGTGATCAGGTGTCAGACTTCAATATATCGTGCCCAATAAACAGAGGAGTAAACGAATAATAAGTTTTTGACCCAATCAATTCCTAGTGGCTTTTAATAATAATATTTTGAACATCAGAACCTTTATTTTGACTGTTGACTGCAGTCTATTCTAACAACTATAGCAACAAAATTTGGTATAGATACAAGCTTCCAGATGGTATGTGAGTTACCGTAGCTGATATGTAGAATACCTACTCTAGAGTTCTACTTACTCGTTAGATGACCTGTAAAAATGGTTTAAATGTTGATATTATAAACTATCACATCCATTGACTTGCAAGAGTCTAGAGAAGTATATTAGTTGATTGCGAACTTCTTCAAAGTAAAGTAAGTGTCATGCTTAAATTAAAATATTGCCTTCTTTCTCACTTCATTTTTATAACAACACTCTTTGTGTTGTTATAAAAATAGTAATAAAGAGAGTTTTCTAAGAGTTCGAATTTACAAAACAAAAAAACTTAGATTTTTTTTCCATTTCCAGGCAGGGCTTATAGATGATATCGCATCAAACAAAGACGACGCCATCGCAAAATGCAAGGCATTCATAAATGTATTTGATAAAATACCACCAATGGCACGGTTGAAAACCAAACAATTAATTAGAAAGGACATTTTAGATGTATGGAGCGAAGAGAATGAATTACATCGTGTGGAAAATTATGTTAAGGAAGTTACAAGTCCACAGAGACAGAAGGCATTAGAACTGTATCTAGAAGCAATGAAGAAGAAGAAGAAAGAATAAATGTCCACTAAAAAAGATACTTAGGTAGGTATTAGATGGTTTCACGATATGGAAAATATGCAAGTTTTGTTCCATATTGTTAAATAATAGAGCACCAAATTAATTTGGTTGATAAACTATCGAAATCCGTCAACAAAGTCAACGTAATTACGAAAAAAATTGTCTTACATACTTGTTTACATACGATAGGCAGGCTTAATCGATACCGTAGGACCCAAAACTGGCTAGTATAATTAGGGGCTTCTTATAACTTAAGGCAAAAAGAACAATATTCAACTTTTTGGTTTCAAAAACGAGACACATTTTGTTTTACAATAAATATGTTTATCACGGTTTTGCTCAAATTTTATTTAATTTAATTCATTAACTACCTAATTATTGATAAATTAAATAAAAATTTACTTCGCCATGATTGACATAGATTCATATAATAATCACTTATAGTTTCGGGTGTGGGTATATCAATTAAGATGAATAAATTCAATAAATTTTTGGCTACAACAAAAAAACTTTCCAAAAATTGTCCAAGCAATATTAAAAGTCATCGCCCAATAAAGCAGCCGTTTCAGGATCTACTGCTTCGGTGAGTCCCATTTGCATGTCCGTCCATTCTTCTCTCTGGTTGTCTATGAAATAATTTATCTCCAATATTCTGTCTCTGTTCCGTTTGATTTCGTTGCTTTAAAATTTAACATTTTCATAGTCATAATTTAATCCATTATCAAATTTAATTATATTTATAATATATGCTACTTACTCATTGGTCCCTTGAACGAGATCATCGCGCCATTTGTTGGCACGCGTCATTAGAAGGTCTTCTCTAGCATCGATGAATCGCATGTGGTTGTCAGATGATTGTGCAACTAAATTCATCATGAGGTCACGATCCATCATTATCTGAAACCAACAGGCCAATGGTTTGTGACTATTTCTCATACTGTCGTGCATTTAATTTCCCTTTCTAACTACTAAAAGAAGTTACATATTTTAGTCTGCATGAGGGTTTTTAATCCAACTACTGCTGCTAAAATGGTCCAATCGATACTATAGACAAGAAATGAGCCAGCATTTGTAAAAACCTTAAACAAATGGCTAAATCTCTAAACTGAACACAAACCGTGAAAAGCTCCGGTGGGGCGTCACCCAACATGACCTTATTTCCAAGTAGCTTCGACAATGTTTCGAACTGACGCATTGACCATACACCTTCATTCTCTCTCCATGAACCAAATGCATTACGAGACACTTCTAAAAGCTTTGTGACCATTTCCATCATATTTACTGCAAACTGTACGCGAGATTCCTATAAAAACATTTGGAAACAATTACGCTATATAATTATTATATTTAGGTTAAGAACTAAAATTGCTTTTTTCGTAAACATGGTTTAAATTCTAGAAAAGGTAATTTGAATTACATTCTCGTGCATGGAAGCACCTTGATATTTACTTAGTATAATTTTCATATAAATAAAGCACTTAAGAAATGGTTTGCTCGACTTTCATTTAAACCGTTTCCTAACTACCTCACATTGTTCGTATAGTTGCATTTCAATTGTCATCATCTGTTTCCACAGATCGTGAAGTATGTCATTGAATGTCTCCCCGAGGTCAATCAGTGTGGGCTCAAGTTGATCTATTGTTGCTTGCTTTGACGTAAACTTTTGTATCAACTCGTTCATCTGATCCACAAGAGGCTTTTTCTTTTCTTCAAATTGTTCTAATACTCTAAAGAGGACGTAATAGGTACAAAATATAGTTTTATTAAATAGAGAATTGAGTGTATTAAATTCTGTTCGATGAAACAAATTTAGCTAGTAAATAGAAACTAACACTTTGCTCTTTTTAACGCTATCTGCTAGAGCATTGTCCACGAGATCCTTGAATAACTTTATTTCGTTTTGGCGTACATTGTATGCTCCTTGGGCATATTCCACCAGTCCAGTCATTGTTTCCACATACTGTTCTTTGTATCTACGATTAAATAATGTTGTTATAGTTAATTGTGTAACGAGTTCTTCGAATATATAGGCACAGCCAACTTACTGTTCATAGAATCCCAATATTTCACCTCCAACTTGCAACAACAGCAAACCATCAGGATCCCTCTCAAACATCGTCTCAATCAGCTCGGGTCCACTAAGATACTCAACAAAGGACAATGCGTAGAATTCCACCCTTGCCTCATATTCTACTTTGGCGACTCTCTCTTTTTCAGACTTCTCATCTGATTCGTCAAGTTTTCGAAGTAAACCTCTATAATGTTAATGTAAAAATTAGACTTTGATTTAGATATTTTAAAAATAATGTACATTAAAGTCATTTTTAAAGGGCTAATATTTAATAATAATAGAGAGAATACACATCTTCCTGTAATGGCCTGTGCTAAGTTATTCCTATTCTATTAATTCTACCTGAAAAGAGCTCTCCCATTCTCTCTTTCTTCTTCAGTAATGATCTTATAGTCAAGGTACGTGACTCTTATAAGTGCAGACTTCAAAAAGTGATACGTCATTTGATCGTCGCAGCAAGGGTTGCCTTTGAAGCTTACTGAGCGAAGGAAACGGAATTTTCGCAAATACGCCATCTAGATTGTACAATTATCATTAAATATTTGATTGAGTAAAAATATAATAATGCCTAACTAATAAATGCTTATAATAATATCATCGTCGATCAATGGATATATATTAAATTGTTGGTTTTATAACAACAATTTAATATATATCCATTGATGAAATGTCTTTATTATAATACTCACTTCTTTGTAATCCTCAATCAAATTATCCCCAATGCTGAACACAAGCAGTTTCTCCAATGTATCCATGTTTTCAATTTTTCTTATTTTATTGTGAAATAGTGTCAGGATTTCAAGATTAACTAGTGCATCCAAATTTTCAATTCTTTCTATTTTATTAAAAGATAAATCTAGCTCATTTAACCCTGTTAATTGATCTAAGTTTTCTATTACCTCTATTAAATTATGTGCAAGTGTTAATTTCCTTAAAGATTTTAGCATCCACAAGTGATCAATCCGTAAGATATTTTGGAATTCAAGTCTTACTATAGGAGCTTCGTCTAAATGTACTCCTTCTTCTGCAAATAATCTTCCTGCTTCTTCGATGGGACCTAAAATTACCGTATGGTTGGTACATAATAATACATTTGTAATTACAGTACCTGTGTGATACAATCAGAGATGAAGCAGATCCTAAGGTGCCCATACGATAGATTCTAATGGAAAACCTGTACAGCAAAAAAAACTGTAATATCCGAAAATTTAAAAAAAGGCTGTCATTTACCTTGAGACAACTAAAATTTGGATTGTACGGCTTCACAGGATAATGATAACAATATAATTTTAACCCTTAGCGCTAGTCAAGACTTAGGAGAAAAATACTCACCGTACTCCAAAATACACCGCGTGAGCATAGCATTATCAATAACCCCAGGTTCTATATCTGGGTGAATAATCAGGCTATTCAGTGATTTCTTTTCTGTCATTATTGAAAAAACATAAAATCAGTGGAATAAAGAAGCTCAAATCTCGTTAAGAGCTCAAAACTAGGACACCTTTCGGTTGCTAGGCGCAAACAGCAGTTATATTGATATTCGATACGTAAAAAACATACAACTTTCAACAACTGTAGAAAGTATTTTATTCACATGTCTCTAATGAAAAATACAAACAAGGTTATACAGGTTTAATGACTAAAATAAGTCTTTAATAAATATCCGTGCTTTTGTGACCATTCTATGACAGCCTGACAGAAACTGAAGCTTGAAACTTTATAGAAGTTGAACGTTTTTCAAAAATAACATTTTTGGCGCCGTTGATTGTATTAGAATTTTCAATATTATAAAGAAAGCAATCGAATTTACCCCATACAGCCATGAGTAGTGACTATATTGAGTTTAGTTTTAGTTTAGTTTATTGTCGTGTTAATTCTTTATGTATATGTATAATTTGACACGTAAGTTTGATATTAAATATACTTTTTACTAAAATATTCATGAATAAAAATGTACATTTTTACAGACATTTGTAAAATCAATGAAAGTAAAGCGAACTATGTATGGTTATTTAATTGAGCATAAAATAACATACAGAAATATTAATAGATTAAGTTAATATCTTTTTTGCTGCAAAAATATTTTTTTAAATTATTAGCCATTATTTTTTAAAAAATATCAAGGGTATAGTTTTATTACCGGTTTTAATAAAGTTATAGTCAAATAAATGCTGTTGCGTGGTTTTGAATGCATGTTGAGAAAGTCGATGACCGTTTTCGTTCATCGTTATCATTAACATTAAATTTTTTTTTCAAAAATTATTTCTCGTAAGCCAACAAAAAATAGTTGTGCTTATCAATAGTTAGCAAAGGCATACCTTGTATCGGTATCCTGAATCTATAAATAAAGAAATATAAATACTTAAGATATGGCTGTATGGGTTTTAGTTCCCATCGTTTTCCTTGTGATACAGAGAACTTAAAAAAAGAGAATTTTAGTCTGATATAATTTTTTATCTGTGGATTACAATTTGTGGTGACAAGTGAAATCGGTGAAATCTTTTTTCGTAAATAGTTGATTAAATTGGTAAAAATGTCCTTCTTTGGGGTAGGAAATCCTTTTTCTACGCCAGTAGGTCAGAAAATTGGTAAGTAGTTAACTATTTAGAGGATACATTAGCCTTAAAATTATTTATCCTCTTCCATGAGTAACGTAAGTTCTTTTTGTTGCGCAAAATATTTTCAGAATATGTTTGAATGTTTTATGGCTTGAGACATTTCTTTTCCATATAATTTTTGTTAAAGTAGGTACATGGTTTTGTAAAGTATATATATTATATTTATTTGCAAGCCAAGTTTATAGGAACAAAAACGTTAATCATTTTGACCCTTATGATTTTTCCAGAGCAAGCCACAGATGGGTCTTTACCATCAGAAAACTGGGCTTTGAATATGGAAATATGCGATATAATTAACAGCACCGCTGACGGACCTAAAGATGCAATTAAGGCTATCAAGAAAAGACTGACTCAGAGTGCTGGTAAAAATTATACTGTTGTCATGTATACTTTGACAGTTCTGGAAACTTGTGTGAAAAATTGCGGAAAATCTTTCCACATCCTAGCTTGCCATAAGGAGTTTATATATGAGTTGGTAAGTCAAAAAATATTGACTGTTAACCTGTTAAGTGGTAGATGACTACTGTCGGTCCTCACTCATTTAGAAACTATGAAGTTTTTACTGCTTATTAATTTTAAGCTTATACAAATTTTTAGCAGAAAACATAACTTACTTATTAAACATAATTTTCACTCTTCTATAAGTGTATTATTTATAAATGAGTGCAATATCACTAGTACACCTTTGACAAAAGTTGATTATATTGATGGTCTTAAACACTTCGAAATAATTGAGCAATCATCTTGAATCACCGGGGTTCTTTGTTTTTATCTATGTTTACAGTAAACATGATAACATTTAGAATAAAGTAGTATAAAAGTGATGAAATCAACAATTCAGTGTACAACACAGTGCTTGTACATGTAATACAACTATCAGCAGGGACTGCAATTTAACTTTACAATTAGCCTTCAAAGTTTCCTGTTATAGCTATTTAAACCTATAAATAAAATATATATAAATTGTGTATCATAAAAAGTAATATTTTGTTTTTTGGGAGATATAAATACTTTTATTAACAACAATTTTTTTACATTTTTAAAATATTTATCTGTCTTTATATAGTGTGTGTTTTGTGTTTAACACAAAAATCATTAATAGTAATTAATGATACCAATTAAAAAGAGGTGATTAATTAGAGAGCTATATAATTTATGCTTTTTATTTTTTTAGCTATGTAATTTAATTACAGGTCTAGGTCTAGTTTTTAATGTATGTTACTATATATTAACCATAAATGTAAAAAATGCATCAAAAGCTTCAAAAATTAATTATGATTCTTAGAGCTCTTATTTAAAATCATTTGGAAATTGATTACCACATATATTCATATTACATTAATATGAAACATACATCAAAATATGTACTCTAAGGCTCCACTACACAATGTTTTTGAAGTTTAAAATTATAAACAATTTTTTATAAGGTGAAATTGATTGGACCCAAAAATGACCCACCAGCAGTTGTTCAAGACAAAGTACTAAGTCTCATCCAATGCTGGGCTGATGCATTCCAAAGTCAGCCAGATTTGCAGGTAAATAACAAATTAAAAGAAAGAAAGGAAAGGTTTATACTTATATCATATAAAATCCTTTTTGCTTTTTTCTGTGTAATAAAGTTTACATAAATAAGTACCAAACTTTATATCTTGCTTGTGCAATACAATGTTGTTAATTTTTATAAAAAAAGTATTTTTAAATATCTTCATTTCTAAATTTTTTAAATGTTTGTAATGCTTATGTTTTTTTAGGGTGTTGTACTAATATACAATGAATTGCGAACAAAGGGTGTTGAATTTCCGATGACTGACCTGGATGCGATGGCTCCAATCTTCACACCTCAAAGGGTATTTATAACTGGGTTTCTCTGTAATTTTAATTAAATTTTTAAGTGATTTGAGTTGTTTATCAAAATTACTAAGACTTATCATAAACTTGTTAGTAACTTCCTTGAACAAATACAATAAGATTTAAATTATCTTGAGGTTCCTGGGAGTATCAAATCGACTCTATAAATTAAGTTTTTTGTCAAAATCCGAAAATAAAGTATCATATTTATAAATAGCTGTGTACTGCAGACACATACTATTCTATGTTTTTATTACTTATACTAGTTTTAATAATCTACTATAATTTGGATTGCAAGGCATTAAATTATGACTTTTTTTACCACATATTTCGAAATACAACGCTTGGATAGCGATAGATTATGAAACCCAGCATTCGCATTTTATATACTTGAAATTGTTTCTAAAATGACTATTCTATCCTTGCAGAGTGTGCCTGACGAACCCGAGCCTGTGATAGGATCACCGCAGCGCGCTGTCATAGCTCAGGGTTCACCGACTAGGCCTGTTCCAGAACAAACTACTGTAGCTGTGAGTGTCGCGATTTTGAATTCATGTTACAGCCTGTGTCACTGGTAGCTATTTATCTTACCTTATCTTGATATAGGGCCAGGATTACTACAGGAGCACTTCAACCCAATCTTTTGTGCTTTTGCTAATCCTAGTGTCTGCTGTCCTGTACAAAAACTCTGTACTCCTCAAAGATGTACTTACTAAGTAAGCTTTGAGTCAGCCTTATTCAGCCTTCAACTAGCTTCATTTAATATCCGGTAGCTATTTAGAGCACTACATTTATTATTCTTATGACATAATATTTTTTAATAAATATCTTGATTTTACAATATCATTCTTAAAATATTATTATATATTATTAAAATATTTACTATTTTATGTAAGTACCAACTCACCTGGTAAATATTAGTTTGTTATTAGATTATATCTAAAAAAAATTGGGATAGTGACACCCTTTTCATCCAGGGGTATATAAATAAGGGTTTACAGGGTATACACTTGAAAATGCGACCAAGGGTGTCGAATTTCAACTTTTTATTTAAAATGACTTTTATCGCTGAACTGAGTGATATGGATTTTTTTTTCCCAGAACTGGTATAACTTGGCCTTTCATCCGGTCTCAGATTATCGTTGAGTTTTGGGACAACCTGTATACGACTAATTGTGAGACCTAACAAATGTTCTCTAAAAATTTCATAAAAATAGGTCGTCGTTTCGGAGTTCGACTGCAAACTTTAATATATTAAATGGAGTCTCTAGTTTTAATAATTAACTGGAGCAAATATATGCATGTTGTGGTTGGTAATTACTAGCTTCTTAAAGTTATTAGTACATATTGTTGTGACAACTGTTGACAAACTTAAATAAGCAAAAATAGTTTTATATCAAAAAAGTTCAATATTAATTAAGGTTGTGTTTAGTTAATTTTAACGGCGGTTCTTCAATGTTATTTTTTAATTTACATAGCTGAAAAAGAAAAGAAAAGACACTAAATAAAGTTATATCGTATGTAGCCCGAAGAAGCCGCACGTTTGCGGTCATTGAACCAAATAAAATTAATCGATATTACGCGTACAATCAACAAAGTAATTACTGATGTAATGGCTCAATTATTTTAGTAGATATTAAATAATCAAATTTTTTAATTTCATTAGATTCAATCTTAATTGAATCTAATGAAATTAAATGCTTGAACGTATACTGTAAAGCCTTATGCCTTGGAACTCAAGAAAAATATACCAAAGAAGTTTGTTCTACCTAAATTCAATAACGTTAATGGTTGTAAAAAATTGAATTACTTAATACATTCTTATCTTAATGATTTACTTAATGACTTTAGGACATGTACACGGATACTATTGTCAATAAATATAAATCCAAATATAAGAAAAACTATAAACTAAATTACTGCCCTCGTCACGACCGAGAAGTTAGTTGACATATTATGTACTATAGTTAAAATATGTGTTAATGTTAGTTACCTTAGACTTACATAGACCCTGCCACCTCTCACAATTCATATATTAATCCTGCTCAGAACGTGATGTTTCTACTTTGGATTTTATATAGAAATATCATAGTAAAAACTTAAATAATAAAAATATCTCTTATTGTTGTAGTTTTATAATGGATGTGCGTTATTTTTTCACCTGATGTTAGACTAATTGACCGTAGATCAAATACATACTAGTCATTCACGAGTTTAATCATCGCATTAATTGAGTTCGTCGAGAAAAAAATATTAATTTGAGCAAGTGGTACCTAATTAACTAGACGATAAAAATGCTGCCGGTAGCTCCTAGAAAGTTTTTGTAAATTTTTCTGATTTGCTGTTATATAAACATTAAAATGTTAGTACTCCATTATTTAAAAAAAAATATTAAAATACTGAAGTTTTATAGTTAAAGTATATTTTTTATTTTTGTCACATGTCGAATGGAAAAAAAAACTACGTCAAGATGCAAAATGCAGACACAATTGTTTCGATAAGCCTTATGACAGTGCTCAGGGAGTATTAAGCGGCACCACTAACTACAATGGGTTTAACGAGCGTTTAAAGTATGATTATACGAGTATAGTATAGTTTATTGTCAAACCTCATTAGAACCAAAATATTATCATTTGAACAGGTAACACTATCAGAGAGCCAGAGCTCTAAACTACGTGCTGATCTGTCCGTGGTGGAAGGAAATATGGCCGTTATGAGTGACATGCTCGCGGAGCTGACAACACAGCCGCCCGGCGCGCACCATCCTAGTGACATCGATCTACTCAATGTAAGGACGACACATATCACCACACAAATAGCTTGCACATAAAGACGGTTCCTGACAGGTATAACGTGTAATCTAACATTACGTATAATTTAGCATCAACCGTTTGGGCATGCTTATACGCGAATATTGTTTCAGAGCTGTTCTTATCTATTGCTACGGACATTCCAAGTAGGAGGTCGTAATAGAAGAGGCAGATATTATTCTTAATTATTTTGCTATAGACTAGGAAAATCATTTGTTTCGATTAATAACTAAGTTGTACACGAGATCTTATATTTATATTCTTTATTACACACTTAAATAAAGCATTACAGTATATAATTGAAAATAAAGCCTGTACAAGGTATAGAACAAAAGATCTTTATTATTTGTGGGACTTAAATCACAGCAAATTTTTAACTACAAACATCGAATTCCACATTTTTTCTGTAATTCGGGTTTTTTCGTATTTCAAATAACAGTGTTTTGTAAAAACACATGACTAGCGATTGTTCGTTAGTCCAAACAATGAACGTCCATGCGACTCATCCCATATGGACCCGGCTCTACACGATAGAAATACATGGATTATAACACGATAGAAATGCGTGCAGATAACATCGAAATTTATGTAAATATTACACGTCTATTCCGATTTCACGGTTTATTTTTTTCTTCCTGAGCACTATACACAATGATCTTGACACACGTAATAGATGACCTTATTAATTGACATAGGAACTGGCAGATACACTGCGTGCTATGCAGAGTAGAATAGCAGAACTAGTGGGGCGAGTGGCGGGAGACTCAATACTTACAGGCGAGCTGCTGCATGCCAACGACGCGCTTAACAACTTACTTCTGCGGCATTCGCGCTTCATCAACAACAGGTGACGATAATGACATTTGAATATTTATCACTACCAAAAGGGTGATTTTTAAGCGCCCATCAATATTATTACTAAACTAACTAGTTGTCCCATTCCAAACCTAGTTAATATTCAAAAAGAGTAAATGGTGTTTTTTTACAAATGTTTTTATATAGTACATAATTCAAAAATGCACACAACTATATAATTTAGTTAACCCTAAAACTAGTCAGAGCGTTCATTAAAAACTAATTGTAAACCTGTCAAATGTGGTCAAATAAAGTTATCAGTTTTGAAATGGGACAAATAATCAATCGTTTCACTTAAATTCAATAAACATTTTTACTTGTCCAGAAATGCTGTGACCGGTACTACTCCCTCGGCTATATTGGGAGCCGCCATGGGAGTGCCTGGCGCTCATGAATCACGTAAGGGAATGTTTCTAAATGACTATGGCTGCGCGTGCGCAGTAACCGATTAACATAATAAAATAGAAATTGAGTCTTCAAAACGGCAAATACAAATTGTTATTAAAGCTCTACTCAGTGTTTAACTAGCCATAATATAACATATGCTGCAGGCACCTTTGAGCTCTAAGCCAAAAAATATTTGTATAGACCGATTTTGACTTAAATTTAAAAAGACATATAGCCCAAAATATTGAAATATTATGTAATATAAAGAAGATAACATTTAATGTCAACAAAATCGGCACTATTATCATGGACAGTTCTCCATAAAGTAACAGATTGCAAAGACAAGAATTATTTACTTGTATTAATGTTTTAATATTTACAGCAAAGAAGAATGAAGACGATGCATTAATTGATCTCAGCGACGACGTACCTGATATAACCAAACTTAGTAAGTGAACTGTGCCTTAATTTTATTAAACAGATAGTATTATTAGATATAGTCTAAACTTGTACTCGAAATTTCTCCGTTATATATTGAAATACTCCTCATAGTTTTCTTACTATGTATGTACATAATATCATTGTATATATAATATATTTGAATTTTGAAAAAATATTTTCATTAATTATCTGTTGCGATTACTTAATGACTGTAATTTCAATGTTTCGTGGCAAAATGACGTGATATGGTCAAAATCAAATCATTTAAAAGATCTTAAATTTTGAAAAGTTCATGAATATCAAATGATATATAATTTATAGTATAAATATATAAATAAAAAAAAAATCAAAAATATTTCTTAAATTTCTAATAAATGATGTGATATCGATGCTCCAATGACAGAACAAGTTAGAATTAAGTTATCCAATTACCAAAATCTTCTTCTTTCTTATATATAAAAACACTTGAAAATCAACCACCTAACGGTGAACTTCGTATTTGATCAATCTACCCTAATACCAATTACGCTACAAGTATCTTATATATAACGATATGTTTGAGAAGCTGTTACAAATGGTCGACAAGTGCTCCTTATAAAATAATTTTGCAATGACTGCCCAATGTTTCAAAATGTTTATTAGCTTGCTCTCAAGTTGCCTATTTATGCTAGATTTCGATTAATCTATCTACGGACGGTTTTATTACGAGACAATTTGATTAGCTATTTTTTTACGCGAATAGACGATAATCGTCTAGAAATTAATATTTAGTATATTTACTATATTATATTTAGTTATTACAGAAACTTTTTAACGATCTATTATTTCTTGTCAGGCGTGAAGGACTCTCAGCCGGATAAGTCACCGGGCAGCTCCAAGGATGAATTTGACATGTTCGCCCAGTCGCGAAACGTCACCTACGAGAATTCTAAAATCGGGTATGTTACCTTTCCTATTTTATCTTTAAAGCAGTTTACTGCGCTTCGGTCTAAGGGTAGGCATTTTAATTTTAGGCCATTATTTATGTATATGCAAAGAATATGCTATTGTATTTAGAAAAGGATATAATAGTTCAACATATTCAAATCAGCAATATAGTTCGACTTGATGTATTTGACTTCTTTAGGAAAATAAAATAAATACTATTAATGAAATTCTATAATGCAAAGACATTATAAACTATTTCAATTTTCTATATAAATAACAGTCGGAATTAATAGATTACCCTAGAGTTAGAGTATTTACATAGAAATGACTCAAATAATTTTCAGCGTCAAATTTATAAAAATCTAAACTTTTAATTTATTAAAGGCATAAAGCCTTTCTTGTATTGTCTTGTTTTAAAATGTATACTAAGTTTAACAAAAATGCATTTATTTATTTGATTTTGTACGGTTAAGAGTGTGCAAATATTTCAATTCGGTTTGAATCTTAAGGGGTAGCAGTTACGCCGATAATCTTGAAGATCAGACATCAAGCAGTCTCGCTGCAGCCGCCAGCCAACGAGCCACGCAAGGACAGCCATTGGTATGTTTTATTGAATATAATGTTTATTTAATTATTGGACGGTACCGCCTCTGATTACTAGTAGGAAATGACCGAACACAGTATTTTTACTTGGGTCGTTGTTATTTTTAGATAATCTGTAATGGTCTTAGGCAAAATACTGACGAAATATCTATATATTGTAAACCTGTCCAAAATCCCAAAAATATATTTGTTGTTTATCTTGATATGTATTATTAGTAATGATTTATTTATTTTAATTTTTTATACATGTATTCTTTATTTAAATATTAAAAGCTCATAACGATGCTGAATGTGACCTAGGTATTTTTAGGTATAAGAATATTATAAAAAATCTGAGGATGTCGACTATAAATGCAACGAAAAAATTTGTTTCCATTCAATAAAATAGACACTATGGAAACTAATATAGTCGTTTTAAAAAGAGCAATCAGTATATTCTATATAGTTTCTAAACTCTTAATTTTTTTTCTTGAGATTATTTTTCTTTTATGTTTTGTTTTCGACAGCCATCAGGAATTGATGAAAGGGAGATAGACGAAATTGCTGCTTGGTTAGCACAAGAAAAGGTGTGTCTTGTTTTTTTTTCAATTTTTTTTTCATTTATGCAAATACACTTTAAAGCTTCACATAAACATTATCAGCACTAATAAACTCACCGATATTTATAATTAGGTCAATGGATCAATTTTTGTACAGTTTGCTGAAAATTATTATTTATTAATGTGTCAGTTCATTTGTTTATGTATTATAATATTCTGTGTGCCTATTTCCTCTATATTCCAAATATTATATATTTAAAAAGATAAAACAGTCTTATATTAAATCAAAGACCGTTTAATTTTAATTTTAGCCTAACGTTTTATTATTTAGGGTTTAATATTTTCTCTACTTTACACCAATTCTATATACCTATGCTCACAATCGATAAACTCTGCAATCGATGTATAGCTATCGTTACGTTATAAGTGATTCAAACTATATATATATAACAATCTTAACTTTTAATTACTTACAAGCTTAAGCTTTAATTACTTACAAGATTTTAGCATCGTTAACATGTCATGAAGCGATTAGAAAAATTCAATAAGTATATCGAAGTTCAGTTTAAAAATATATTTTTTTGTTTACGTATTTTTTTCAAGGCCGCATCTGAATCTAATGGCGCCCAAGAGAGCGTTACAAGCAGCGACTTCGACAAATTTTTAGCGGAACGCGCTGCGGCTGCTGAAAATTTACCCAATGCGTCAGACAATAGGGGTCTAAACACCCCGAATCAGACACCAAGACACAGACAAATCAAGAAAGAAGATCAAGATTCGATGTTCGCGCTCTGATGCGCTTAAAGTATCAACTGATCACACGCAAGTATTGGAAAATTAGTTCTTCTATTAATGTTGTTGTTTTTTGCATCGAATTGTGTATTTATATTGAGGTTTCTTGTTTAAACGACAATGTGTTATTGGCGGCCAGCTAATTTAGTGCGATATTTATATCTTTCTAAGATATATTTATCTTACACTACCAATACTTATTTAGTAATTTTAAATATATGTGTGAATAAGCTACCTACATACAGTAACAGGTCAAAAAAATAATATGATGTAATATCGATTTGTCTTCCGCGTAATTAATAACATTATAGTTTATGAAATGTTAAATCAATCAAAAACCACATAATAGTACGTTCTATATCTTCCAGGGAAGTGTTCAATTTTCAATCTTAATGACTTGATAATAAATTCACATTAAGTTCACCACTCATCATGACATATTGATAACTATTGTAAATTTTATTATTTATAAAAAATTTTTTTTTGCTACATAATGTCATATTATTTGTTTGACCTCAAAATCGATTTACACTTGTATGAGCTCTATATAGTGTATAATGTTGTAACAATATAATTATATGTAATGTAATCTTAAATGGCCGATTACACTGTACACAGCGTTCAGTCATATTCAATATGCCATTTGGTGCCTGGCTTTTTATAGTTGCAAATGAAATATTTTAAGCTGAATATTAATGTTTTGCGATGTTTTATAGTAATTCAAATTATTTTATTTATTGTAAGATATTATTTTTTTATTATTAATATTTATAATGATTTATATAAAAAAGAAATGTATTTACTGCATTATCTTAGTGTCTTACAGATTATTTTCTGTAATTGTAATTTTCATGCATTTGTTTTACTTTAACTTAACATAATAACCTAAGTATTGATATTATCAACTTTCTTGCCCATGCCAATCTCTATTCCAGGTATTCCCAAAAAATTTATCGGCCAAAGACACCTTTTCCAAAATGATACCTCAGACCTAATTTTTTCACAAATCCTATCTAGTTTTTTCCTAATGATACACAATACTTAATAATTTAAAAACTTAATCAGTTTTCTTTTATATCAAAGTAAAAGTCAAAATATCTTTATTTAAATAAACTCATTTACTAAGTTCTTTTAAATCGTCATAACAGGGAATATGTGTAAGAAAAATTAATATAATTAAAGGTATGGCACTAATAATAGTGATAACTTTAATGGGTTATTTACCGGTTATTTGCAAATTGTTCCAATTTTAAAATTAAATTAAGTAATAAATAATTTTTTCTAAACATTAATATGCATATTCCCAATTAACCGTACTACCGCTTCGACGAATTAGTAGCTGCAGAGAAGAAGCGGCGCAAGAAACTCTCAGCCTTTAGTATTTGTTATGACAATTACGTATGTCGTTATGTATTAGTATTATATTATATAATATTTTGTTTTACAGTGCGATATTTTATACATAGGTATGTATCATCATTTCTAGTTTGATTGTTTCGATTCACTTTAATTACAGTTTAAGTATGTGGTGTATATGTGTTTATTGAAATTGTATTTAATCGATATCGACCCTTGGAAACATTTCGATGCCAAGGGGTCGTTATCGGCGACTTTGGGAATCCCTGCTCTAATCGGTATAAAATTTTCATGAAAACTTTTCCTATTAAATTTCATAGGATGGGATCATATATAATTAACATATATAATTATTAGTTACTTGCGTATCCGAATATTATTTTTAATGAATTAAATGTTAAAATAATCTTGAAGGAACCATTTAAGATAATGCAGGACTTGGAGGCTCTTGGTAATGATTTAATGTGTTTTTGAATTTTTAAATCGACGGTTAAGTGATATTGTTTGATTAATGTAACAAAATTATTAATTTCTATATTTTTAACGACTTGTAACATTTATGATCCCTGAGACTAACTTGATCGCCCTATCCATACCAACCATCTTGGCCAGTTTTCATGCGGGCAAAGTAAGATTAGGACCGCACCACTGACCAACTTCACTCGACAAAAGAAGGTCAATAAACATACAATAAATGGCCCTTATGTATTTTGAATAAAATTTAAAATTTTATAATATAGATTTCAAAATATAAGTTCAATTTTGGTAAACCTTACGAAAAATATCTGCAGTGTAGTTCGTTCCTTTGCTATGACATCACGAATTGCTGACGATGCCATCCTATTGTTATTTTGACCGTTTGGAAATAAAAGCGGTTTGTTGTAATACCATAATAAAACTTTAAGATATTGGGACTTCACCGTCGATATAGTTTAGTTATATATAGCCCATTAGGATCTCGTAATCAACCTAAAATACTTCAATGTATGGTTCTATTATATAAAATAGCTTCGTAAATTATGCCGCATCATTGACTATATCTTTACACTAGCGTAAGATATTATAGTGTTTATATAGTAAGTCAAATTCTTTAATATATAATATGTAGGTTTCACGAGACCACGGGAGCATTTAATTACAAGACCATTGGCTTAAACAACCGTTAAATTGAGAATTGCGGTTCTAAAATATTGTAAAGTGATAAAAATAATAGAAGGGTCGTATTGTGATAAAGTATTTGGTTTTTATGTGAATTGTATAATCTTTTGTATTACATATTGGGCCACGATATATTCTAGACAATTAAAAATTAATCCTGTCTGGATTGTACGGCTTGACAGATATTTTTTGGACATATAAATAATATCAAACATTTAAATTTACACTGTAGCACTTGTGATTTGCCATTGAAATAATTGGCAAATCAAATGTTAATTTGTAGTTCACATAGAATACTTTTAATATTTTTCACCATAGTCGTTGTTCTCAAACAAACGCATACTAAACCAATTTTAGATTTAACATTCTTGTACATTATATTGTCAATTGCCAAGGCTAAAATATGTTACCTGCCTCACTTTCAGACCAATTGAATAAGAAAGGGATAGCAAGATTATTAGAAACTTTAAGCAATTTGACACCTGTACGATCCATACGCTTTAAGCATATTTGTATTGGTGCGTAGAAGCGGCGCCACTTTGAACTGTTGAATGATGTCACTGTGTGTCCCATCAATATTTTCTATTCGGATTGTAATGAAAGGGTAGCACTGAACTTCCAAAAGAGAATCAGGGTCGTTGCGTCACACAATTAAGTCAAATAAATAATTTATTTTACACTGTTTTTGTTATCGCTATGCATAATTGTAATTAAAATCATGAATAAAAATCATCCAAATAATTATTTTGAAAATCAATAAAGTATTAATGGGTGGGTTGTTTTACTTTTGTAAGATAAAAGACATACAAAGATATTTAACACTATTAGAGAAGATTTATTTTACTATTTGACATACTTACATCTTATTTATATATTTTTTGTATTAAATTCTTTCCAAAAATATATTGAACTGTATAAAGTGCCAGCATTAAAATTATAATCATTATAAATTACACAAATAAATGTTCAGTTAATGAAACAATGAAATTTTAAGAACGCACACCAATATGTTGGTAATTGAAAAAATTCTTCTTATCCTCAATATTCAGTAAAACTTGATTGCCACCTTTGGGATTTTATAAACTGATCACAGTAAATTTTATTTTAAACTTATTATTATTTTGATAAAAATTGATTTTATTATTGAGATTATTAAATTTTGTTTTTTGAATAATCATCCTTGTGTGAATATTTGTTAGATCGGGGTTTAATACACTATAGATAATATATTCTTTGATCAGCAAATAAAAGACAGTATACCCAAAATATATTCGCTATTTTAAACCTAATTTTTAGGGCTATATATTGATGTTCAATTAATGTGTTTTTAACACTGGGTTTCTAGGCTATTCAATTTTTATGGTGAATATTTGATCTCAAAGTATGGTCATGGTAATTTCATACGGCGCTTTTCTTAATATTCTTAAGCAAAGGAAAACAGTTTCTACAATCTTATGTTGATAGCAAAATTAGTTCTTATTACAGTGGATTACAGTATCCGCAAATAAAACATTTTCATTACTTGCAGATGTATACAGCACCTACTAGAATTTAGTTTTAACTAGTATACCAATGTGTATTTCCGTGACCATGTAAATTCAAAGTGCTATTAATGGATCAAAGTACTTTAAATATTGACAAGAATTAATATAATATTATTTTTAAAACGAATAGAACTAGGCAGGATTTAACAAAACATAATATCTCAAAATAAAAGGACTTTTTCTTAAATAAAAGTAATTTATTTACTTCTATAAATTAAATTATGTTAAAGGTATGTCAAATCGACATTTGAAGCGGAAAATTTTAGGTTCTTTAAAATTGTACGCATATTTTCCATGAGTTGTGAGTTGTGTAAACCAATATAGTAAACTAACGAGTTACCCTTACACTGTGTAGTTATCCCCAATACCAAAGTAACTGTACTAACTGTACCTACTGTATAAACTTAATCATTCCACGTTGTCTCAATTAAATGTTCTTTTGGTGTAAATGTGATAATTTGAAAAGAACAAGCTTAAATGTTAATTATTTTAAAAAAACGTTATTTTATGTTATAATCGTTATAATAAGATAATAAAATTGAATATACAGACTTTAGTTTTATTTATAAAAACCAATAGACACCCCTATTTGAGACTTTAAAAATCACAGTAAATGACGGGAGTAAGGGTTATTCAGATGGAGTTTGCCACTAACGGGATATTCAAAAGGGATTCTTCCATATATCTATTTATTCAAGGTTAAAAGTTTCTGTTTATTTAAATTCACATAAAACTATATTAATACTCCTACAACTTTTCTAAACGAAGTTTCGTTTAGCCCGCGTCTACAAAGTGTAAGCTCAATCATATTGTACAAAATTATAAATAAAATCCAGAAATATTGTTTTAATTTTGTTTATTTATCAATTTCTGTATCTACAATAGACACATCAAAGGCTTGGCATTGAAGTAGTATGGCTATAATTTTATTTACATTATCATTGTTATACATAGATTTTAACCATCAGGATCATGTTTTCCACTTTTATATAGAAAAGCACCTTAAAATATAATCGAACTTCAACATTATTACCATTGAAACAAAAAACGCATATAAAAATACAACAATATTACTGTAATTCGAGCCTTAAAAATATTTATTTTGTGATGAGTTAAAACAGACATTTTACAAAAATAACATTCACACAAAACGAAATAATAAAAATATTGTTCGATGTAACTAATCCATGTACTAAGGAATGTGAATAAAGAAGAATTGAATAAAAACTATCATCATGATACAGAAATTATAAATACAAATTGTGTCGTACATAAACTTAATTATGCTCCTGTTCTTATGTAATAAGTTATTACCGAATAAATTAAAGGGCACGTGGGAGATCGAGTCACTAGACGGGAGAGCTCGAGTATACCTCTTAAATATCAACGAGTGCTGCACATAAAAAGAATAATTCATAAATTTTTATTTAGTTTACAACCTCGACAAATTTAGTGAAATGGACAGTCTAGCAAAAGAAATGCGAAGGTAGGTCCGATCCGATTAAGTATAAAAGTAAATATTATCTATACAGAACTATGCTATGGAAGTCTCATAAGAGCGTACTGGCCGCCTTGTGCTTATAACTCGTCCCTGGTTGGCGTCTCCTCTTCCTCGTCGAATTCACTCTGCCAAAGAAATATTTTTTATTACAATTTTTATTTACAAATTTTTTTCAATATGACGGTTAAGAACTGCATAATTAGTGTTTACAGAAACTATGCAAAATTTAAGAAAGCATTGAGGATTTGCCTTTTTTCCCAAGTGTCAAATTACTTGGCTGGTGTTTTTTATGCATTAACATTTTAGTAACATTTGAGATTAATGTTTTGTGTAATTTTTTTTAAAAAATAACATCATTAAAATTGGCGAGATATTTTTGTAGACGTAGATAACTGTTTCGGTTCTTCTAAAATATTTAGTTTATAATGAGACCACGCAAATTTTCATTGACACTATTTCTGAGGGTCATTCCTTCTCTGTGTCTTCAATGTAAGAACAAAAGTAATAACATAATATATTACTTATAAAAGATTATAAGTAATATATTATGTTATTACTTTTAAGACAGACTATATTATTTACAAAGCGAATAGCTACACAAGTTTAACAGTAACATGAACTGACTCTTGGATTGTCTCCCAGGTGGAAGAAAGCGGAAATATGCTGCAATATATACACTATTATTGTAGGTAATCAATAGATCACGTTGACTCACCACGCTCGGCGCTGCCTGGGAGGCGGCTCCGTCTGTCTCCACGAACTTGGTGAGGCCGGCCAGCGTCCTCTCACCATTGTAGTCACGCACCTTAACATCATACATAAACGTTAAAACAATGTTATTCTTTGCAAATTCATTAGTATATGAACGATGACACCGATGATTATACAGCGATTTTACGTCAGATCTCTGAATATGGCCAAGAGCAATTTGTGCGAGAACCGAATGGAAAATTAGTGAAATCCCTGCAGTCGCTCTTAACACTAGATTTACTAGACCAGTCATTTAGACTGGTCCTGCAATTTCAATTCAAAATTCCTACTATATTACACATTTTCTTTTCAGAAATGATGTTATGACTTTTGTAGCTATAATTAGAGAGTACGTTTTATAAACTTAATGTTATTTTATATACATTAGTAACAAATATAATTTTTATTGTTGACATATATTCAAATCGCTGGTATATCTAGTGTTAAAAATGACAGCTATGGTTTTTGTTAAAATAAAATAACTCTTCTCTTTACTCCAAATTCTAAGTCATAGTACCTAAAAACACAGTTTAAATCCCACGTGCTTTCATTGAAGCTTACGGAATATAAGCGTATGTGAATTATCACGCTAATGTAATTCTTTTACTATATTAATTACGGTAAGTACATCAATAATAAAAATACAAATGATATTGTTATGGAATTCAATTCCAAAATGACTAAGTAAAATATCTGATTAATTATTATTTTTTAGAAACAAATGATTAACCCAATGTTTATGATAAGATAAACAATTTATTTGTTACGAGATAGTGTAAAAGTATCTATCATCACAATCTTATAACAAATTATTTCTTTGTAAGTTGGATGTAACTCTCACCTGGTTGTCCTTGGTGTACAACTTGATGGTAGGGAAGGAGGTGATCTTAGTGTGCTCCAGCTCGTTGGCTGTGGCGTCGATCTTGGCGATCACTACATCCTCGTCCTTCTCAAAGTGTTCCCCGAGCTTGTCATAGATGGGCACCAGCTGTTTGCAGTGGCCGCACCTAGAATAAGATGGAATTATAACGAACACTTCTGGAATATTCTCAAACATAAAACTATAAGAGTATAAGATAGAACATTATTCATTTTTAAAATATATTATTATTCACTAATAAATTTTTATTTCACAGGGTCGCCTGAAGCCCTTTCGCCGTAGTGTCAGCAAGTCGGGCTGCCTATTTGACTTTCGTTGGGGGACAGAAGAGGGCCTGCTCAATGCCATCTCAGTCCCCTTAAGTGTTGTAAGCGATAACAAGTCTGATTCCGAAATACACATTTCAAATTTAATTTTTAACTTAAATTTTTAAGTACAGTGTATCTCGTTCTTTCAATATGTTTGCAAAAAGGACATATATAAAGTTGGGTTTGTATTTATACAAGGTTCGCATATATTAAGTTGTTATCAGTTTTCATGTTAAAATGCAGATTTTAGAAACTATCTCCTACATACCGTTAATGTTATTTACATAGAAGAGAGAATGGAATATACTAAAAGGAAATTTAGTTGTCGTCAGAATTCGACTTAATTTCTATTTGACATGGAAAAGCGTCGCATCATTATGTTAAGGCGCTAGGTAACAATTTACATATTTTCCGAGCTATCGGATAAAGGACGAGACATTTGACGCAAGCTTGTATTAATTACGGATCACTGAATAGGTTATAACGAAGCCTCGGCACACTTGTGCAAATTATACACCACGCTTTGACACTGTCGAATAAATGACGCATCGCAAACATGAACTTGGCATAGAAACGGCATGATAAAAAAGATTATAATATTGTGTAATGAGCACTTGAACAAAAATGCTTACGTTTACATTTTGGAATTAATGACTGGTTTAGTACAGAGTAGAACGATCACCTAAATATATAATAGCACCTAAAATCTATATATGACCTAAAATCTTCCTAAAAAACTATTTCAGCTTTTCAGTTACATTTCAGATATTTCATATTATTTATTGTTACAGATGTTAATTATTTGCAAATCATTTAATACAAAATTTCAGAAAGTTTACATGATTTCATAATTAAAATAGCTCATGGTAACTATTTTATCGATTTTTCTATTAATAAGTGTATTCATAGGTATCTTTCCGTCAAATATTATTTACATGTAAAAGGAGTAACAACATTAGCTTAGTTTCTAATAAAATAATCATGAAGATTCGCGAATATTCATGAATTTAATTTTAAATTAAATTGATTAGACTAGCAACACACTTAGGTTATTCAGGGTCACTTAAAACGGTATTCAAAATACATGTGGTCAAAGACAAAACCGTTGATAAAAGTTGGTAGGGTCACACTTGGTCAAATAAAATGTTATTAAGAACATTTTGTTTCAGTATCGCGTTCATACTCAATATATAAATTACTCATTATTCATTGCGGCGAACAAATAATCTTATGCAATCGTAGCGGAACGTCGATAGTATTTTTAATACCTACGGGTAAGTACCCGTAGGTATTAAAAATATATAACAGAATAAAAAACAGTTGCTACGCAAGTAGTTTAATTGCACGTGAAGCGTGACACTTGCACTATAAAATTGGTTCGTAGTGCAATGGAATATGATAGCAAATTATTTTATTTCATTTTTAAAGCAATATAGGACTTATGCACAAAGGAAATGCGAGGGCGTAGAACCGAGTAAATGGCACAGGTATTACGATAATGACGATGAATAACTGACGGTAGATAAAACTCGATGTGTCGTGTCGAAGTAGTTAGCCGTATCGTAATATCGTATGAAATTTTTATTCTAAATACCTACTAGGGACAATTTCTTATATTTCAATATTCAATATATGTATTCGGACACTTTACAGAAGCCTTTTGAGCATTGATTATTTAAATTGCCTTTTTTCTACTGTTAACCACATATTAGACGCAAAAGAATCTTAACTTATCTTAGTCAATGGCTAGGATAAACTCCCAGACCACTTCGACCCAATGGGATCTTTTGTACTTAAGGGAATCCTAATATCTGCAGTCTTGGAATATTTCTAGGATGTACTTGCTAAGTACGCTTCGTATCAGCAAATTTATGTCTTCAGGAGTGCGATGACACAGACTAAAGAGACATATTATTTTCCTAGTGAGTTACAGTTACACAGAATGCGTTCCATTTCTTCAGCGTGTTCCCTACAGGTCCTACATATTTCATTTTGAATAGCATGCTATTGAAAAGAGTATTATGTGTGATACCTGGTGAGTAACGAATGATCAACTAAATCGTCGGTTACTGTAACATTTTTACAAACCAAAAAAGAATTAAGAATTAATGCGGTAAAGGTTAGAGAACTTACCAAGGTGCGTAGAATTCAACAAGGACTTTCTTATTGTTATCGAAGACGACCTCATCAAAGTTGGTGGCTACCAGTGTCTTAACGGGCTTGGCGGCCCAGTCTGAGGGCAGGTCTTCAGTAAGCAGGTGTTGTTTCAGTTTTCCATCGAAGAACGACTGGATAAATTCCTAAAAATAATGGGAATCTTTTTAAATTGATGGTCTCACAAATTTTATCTTAATGCAAAATTGATCGTCCGCAATTTATAATGAACAAATATTTTAATTTTCAATAATCATTCATCATCATGATACGCACTGCTAAGCAAAGGCTTTTCATATCGACTTAATAGCATATTAAGGATTTAATATGAAGAGCTTGCATACATTGGATCAATGATATTATTTAATATATGTTAATGTTCTAAGCAAATTGTCATGTTTATTTCTGTAAGATTTATTGTGACTTCTATATTATGTAAATGTGGTAGTAACAATACACAATACATTCCGTGTGTAACCAATGTCAACACAAGTTGATATTGTAATTTATATTATGTTTGAGGAGAATGTATGACTCACAGATCCATTAGCTAACAATTAATAGTATTTATAGTCCAAAGTATATCTGCGTTAAGTTTTGTACTTAAAGAATATTTCATATTTTAATATATATAAGAAAGGAGACCTCTACTATAGCATACATATTTCGTTTATTTATGTATTATCAAGGGAAACATACATATTTTGTTTGCTAATTCTTTTCTTCTCTTCTTTAAAATAGTATATTAAAAATACTGTTACCACATATTATATAAAAGTCACTACCTAGTTTCTGTTAAAATAACAGTTAAATATGCGTCATCTAACGGACATAGTTTTGATGTTTGAAAAATATTTGTCTAATACAATCGCCTGTATTTTATTCGTCATAGAAAATATCACAGCATCTCAGGCGTATAGTAGTAAATTATGTCCTGTTAAAGCCTTACGTTCATGCATAATTAAATAGCAATGCATAATTTTATACAATTTTGCAAAACATTTTAAATTTCGAATCATAATCAATTATCGATGTTATTATGAACATGTAACTTTCGTGTATTAAATTCAAAACGACGGATGTGAAATTTTATCGTTAGAAATTTTAAAAGAAACTGAATTAAAATAGATCTTATTTCTTACATTTAATTGTTATCATTAAATTGGTTTCCTTAATAGAGTTCTATTTATGCTATTTTTATTAAATTGTCACGTCAATTATTGTAGAACATTATTTTTAGTTATTAGATTTTACAAATCAAGGTTGATAAATTTAAATAAATAATGATTAATGTTACCTCAACAGTGTTGGCGTTAAGTTCTTTGCTGGCAGGCTTGTACTTGGCCATGTCTTGCTCGAGGGCGATGAGGCGGGCGGACGGCACTTCTTCCTTCTTCATGCCGAAGAACTCCAGGATTCTGTTACGTGATAATTATATTTTACCTTATGGAATATGGGTCGAGGAGATAAATATCTCGAGGAAAGTTGCATACACCTGCGAAGAAATTCTTTTCGACCAACTCGCACTTGTCCAGATTTTAATGTCATACTACCCACTTAATAGTTGTTGATCATTAAGTGTATAAGTATAAGAGTGGTACCTTACAATTTAACAAAGATTTTGATTACCATCTTAAGCAAAATTTATGTTTCTATAGATTCATAAAATTCTATTATCTTAAGGGGAAGTCTTCTCGTTACTTTTAAGCGGGGATTTCGTAGATGCTAATATTTATAACAAAGTAATAAAATCAAAAATGAAAAAGTAATCAACAAAATTATATTAAATCAGTTTTACCTCTGGTGGTCATCTTCGTCAGTGTCGATGCCCACGCACATGATTTTGTCGCGGTAGTTCTTGCACACCGGTTTCAGTTCTTCAAGGTACTTCTCGAAATCTCCATTTTTCTAGGACAATAATATTTTATTCAATACTGTATTCTATACTATTTACTAGTCACACTAGCAAGTAGAGAAATTCACCGGACTTTTGAATGCTCTTGTGGGTGAGTTAGTTTTGCCCCTAAAATATTCAGATGCGTTGTTGCTATATGAGTTATAAGATGGTTAAAAAACCATTAAATTACTTTGGTAATCCAAGTTGTATGTACGTTACATTTGTAACTATTCTAAACACCAAGCAAGAAGTTATTAATTTATGTAAAATTACAAAAATCTTATTTAAACTAATAGCAGGTACAAATTTTATTGCAAATCACTAGAAACATAAGACTACATCAATGCAAAATGTCACGTGTAATAAATTATTTGTAATCGATAAAGTAAACAAAAAACGTTTTCGCTGCGACCTTACGGACGGATACCCGTTGGATGAGGGTCATTGAACTGCTTGGGTCATTGCCTCGCCTAATGAATAACTGTGCAATCACAAGTTTTGACTTGAGTAGCGCAGAATACGTTTTCTGATTTAATATTAATTATAGTATTGTTAATTATTAGGCTAAATGTTTTAGGTAAATTAAATCGGGAACATAGCAACCTACTGCTTTTATTACGACATTGACCTTACTAAGTATTATTTCTGTTGACGATCTAACCCATTCTGAATCGGAACACTATATAATTTAATAAGTTTTATATATTTCGTGTCCATTTTAGATTTAAATATAACTGTATCGTAATTAAAGGTCGATAAGTTGTATATCTATCTATATTCAGCTGTCTTTTAAAAATATTTTTTGTGTGCTTCCAAGTGCCGGTCATGACATAGCATGGCCCAGGAATCAAAGACCTAAATGCCTCATCAGACAGACTTGGTCTAAATTGAAGTCAAGAATTAATTAATATAACCTACTGGTGGTATGACAAGCATTAAAACCAAGGGCACACTTATTTTTAATTCTTGAAACTTATTGACTTGTTATTTCGGTATATAGAAAGCTATTATACATTTCCCTTCTTACTTTTATATGTACTAATACCAATATAGTAAAGTAATATTGGTACTACTTTCACAAAGCCTTTAATTATGTTCACTTACTATTTTTCACAAAAATAGATTACTGATATCAAAACCCTTATATAACTTTTATAAGTCAGTTTATATACGTAAATCAACATCAGTCAATTAACTTTGTAGGCTGTCATTAAGAACTTGATAATTCATAATGATGAACTATTTTAATAACTAGAAAACTGCAAATAAGTCAGATTAAATGGTATAACAATAACGTACCTTGGACAGGAACAACAGGAGGTGGTATTTGATTTGTCCACCAAAGATCTTGGAAGCTGTCTCATGGGAGAATTCAACAATGGTTGGCATACTCTGTACAAACACCCAAGTCTTGAATAAGTCTTCATCGAATTTTTCAGCAGTGTACTTGACACGGGGTTCTTCAAACTGTAGACAATAATGATTGATTAATTACCTTGAAATAAGGTCACCAATTACGAATTCTTTGTTCTAAAATGTATGAAAAGTAAAATGTGAATTATGAAATATTAATTAACCATGAAGACAAAAACATATTTATTTTTGCAATAGGTAAACATCAATATATAAAATAAACCATAAGTATAAAAGCTAGAAGTTGTTATTAGTTAGTGTTCGTTTGTAAGTAAGTAAAAGTTAATATGTCATTATTATAATTTCTGAGAAAAGTGATATTTAGATTTAATTTTTAAGACACATTTTTTTCAATTCGATTTGACCTACTATGAGTTTGTCTTTGTTTGAGAAAAAATAGTTTAATAGAAATAAAATAAAAATATGTACATTCATGTTTAAAAGCTGTTATCTAAAATATATAAGTGAATTAGTTTTATTCAAATATTTCACGTAGACTTTGTTAACTTGTTTCTCTAGATTGTTACCGATGACATCATTGTTTATTAATACACCAACAGCAGCTGCTTTAATTTACATATACCAAACATTTGGTTAGTTGGTTATACAAAATTAAAAAATAAACATTTAATTTAACTTAAATATCATTGTTAAAATTAATTAGACATTTTCAGTATTGTAAATGTTATTGTAGTATTTTGGTTTCTTTTTTTGCAATCCTATTCATAGCCCAAATTAAGAATAACATAATACTTGTCTTATGGTTACTAGATAACAGAGAAATAAAGATAACAATATTTACATAAATATCAGAAATTGCTTTCACCACTCAACACCATACATGTATGCTGATGACCCAAAATTCAGGTAGATTGGTAGACTTGGAACTTATAAACAAAACAAAATGTACCTTTATGTAAGACAATAGAATAGAAAGAGATACTGAAATTATTATGTATATTTCTCCATTACCATAAATTAATTAATTTTCTCCATTAACAATAACACAAGCTCACATTGATGCTTTTTTCTAGATAATAGGTGTGAGAAACATTATTATGAATAATATAAATAGAATTTATCTTTAATATAAAGAGTATTATTGAGAGAGGATCTAAGCTTCTCGGATTTGTAGTAAGAAACAGTAGACTATATAGATAACTTGTAACCAAAATACTTATAGTCTCACCAGAAGTATATTAAAATATTGTACTATACTCAACCAGATGGCTGTCAAATTTATAAGTCTTAATTATTTATGAGTCTGTGGAATAGTATCATATTCATTGGTATAATTTTAACATGCACTGAATGTTAATTGATAGTATTAATGATAATAATTTGGTAGCATTTTTATTATAGATAATGAAAGTCCACACAACACAAAATAGTGTCAACCTACTGCTACTGACTAATGCCTATATATGCCTATATCATATTTTATTACCTTAAGCATTTTTATGTCAGAATGAATATAATGTTGCATTTTAAATTTTAATTATAAGAATAGTTCCAAACATATATTTTAAATATATGTTTGAAACAATTCTTTTCAGCTTGAAATAAGATAAACAATAGGAAAATAAGAGTGGGAATATATATGTACCTATATAAGCAATATCTAACTGTTATTGTCATAAAATTATTTTAGTTCCATTATGCATGAAATTTTTAGGCATTTGTCAGTTATTAGCATAATAGAAATACTTTATTGCACCCAATAAAATATTGTTTTTATTAATGATATCAACAGATTTAAGTAATATTTCAGTACTCAGCTTAGGCTCTTATTGCACTTTTCAAATATCTGGAAATGCTTGCCAGTGTATCCTCAGCAATTAAGTATCTTTTGTTAGGATTTTGAAATTCTTCATAAATGAATTATAATAAAATATATCAGATTTTATGAGAGGCACATTGTTCTGTACTTACATTCTTGAACAGTATAACATTGTCATCCTGGGCTTCCAATTCCTTGATGACTTTCTCATCACTGACAATAGCAAACACCTGATCGTCAACAGCAGCAGCAACATTGAGGAATGTTTTAGCTTTCACTTTTTCTTTGTCAGTGAAGAAACCAAATACTACAACAGGGCTGGCTGAGGTCAATTCTTTAGCTTGTTCAGCTGAGGCCACTTCCACTGCTGGAGGTCCAGTCTTCTTCTTGAGCCAAGCAATAATATCATCGGCTTGGCGACCCCCTAAAGAAAATTTATTTGAAAATATTTCAACATTTATACACTTAAATAAGTATGAAGTACTGATACTAATAAATGTTAACTGTATCCTTAATAACTAGGTTTTCGTATACATTGAGTATGAGGGTACCTGTGTATTCAATAGGGTTGCCCTTTCTGAAGAATTTGAGTGTGGGGTAGCCCCTGACTCCATAGTTCTCGGCGAGATCCTGTTCTTGCGTCGCGTCTACTTTAGCGAGTTTAATGGGAGATTCTTCCTCGAGTAGTTTAGTGGCGGCTTTTGCGTATTCTGGCGCGAGCGACTTGCAGTGGCCGCACCAAGGTGCATCTGTGACGTACACAATAAAATTTAACTCGGGACGGTCAACACACCACGCCGGCATCGGCATGACGTGTCAACATTTAAATTACAAAGCGATACTGAAATTGCATGATAAAATGACCATTAATGATGTTATAGTGATGAAGTTATGAGTAATTAAAAAATTTCTAAGAAACTTACAGAATTCCACTAAGATGTAGTCGGTAGTTGAAATAACACCATCAAAGTTGGCTTTGGTGAGTACGTAAACATTTTCCTCTTTAGTAACTTCGTCCCCCAGAACAAAGCCCAGTAGAGCCAAGGTGGTAAATAATATTTTACGCATTTTAGCTATTTCTTTTGACTCCTTTTTCTGAGCCTACTCGGGAGACGAATCTCAATGAAATGCCGAAAAACGCAACTTCATTCACTCAGTCGCACTTTGACGTGGCAGCGTCGATCGTGTGTAGGGCAGTGATTGGTTGGCTTTTGTTTTTTTAAAAATATATGGCATAGGTTAGAGTTAAGCAAAGTAATTAAAATGTTGTCCTATTTTTTCGTTTTATCTTATCATTGTGGATAATGTAAGTAGTTTTATCCCTATCATTCTATAGTACTCAACAATATTTTATTTCAAGTAAATAAGGGATACAGAAAAAAAATGGTAACTCTGAGCCGGAAACAGCTGATTATGAAGTTTTCAATTTGACGTTTACTACCAACCAAATTGGACATGGTCCCTATTGGACGAATTTTCTACTACTGCCACTAACAAATTTGACAGTCAAATGATAGAAGGTTACCAAATATTTTCTTTTACCGATTGCCACTCCATAAAAGAAGTGAAGGGAAGTGATGTTACCTTTTCTTTAGAATTTTATTCAAAATTAATTGATTTCATATGATTTGTTATTGTGTTCTCATTTATTCATCATAAATGAAAATAAACAAACTATAGTTGAATGTGCATCTTGAGTATCCTGACTATTAATACTTCTGACCCACGTGAGTATTTGATTGTTTTATAATGATAAATACTTGTTTTTACTCACAAACTTACTCTAAGCTTAAATATCACCTTAAGACAGAACATATTATTTGATAGATTTCAATATATTATATTACTTATGACTATTACAAAACTATTTATCATTATTAACTACTGTGCTATACAAACCTAATCTAAAAAAATCAACTATAAGTCACTGGCAATTACACATTATGATTATTGGCACATTAGTATAAAATGAACACTGTGCCAGATACACTTTGCTAAACAGATTTATTTTAGAAGTTTTAAAATTGGACACAATCCAATTTTTATCTTAGAATTTTTCCTCGTCACACCCAGTTATCATTTAGACATTTTTTAAATTTTCTCTGCTGGAAATTTTAAAGGTAAGATTTATGGTGTAAACTTATGAGATGTGCTGGATAACGACCAGCATGTCACATTAATATTATTTGTTTGTTATTTTTTCAATGTTATGACCATGAAATATGTACATGTCAGTGTAATAATTTATAAAGAAATATTAAGTGTTTAACTCATAAACACATTATAGATACATTTGTGTTCTTGAAGATCAATTTAAGATAAAAATTAGTAATAATTAATAATGCTGAGATTTAATCATCAATCTACAGATGGTTTTGCCTTTGAGGCAGTGAATTTCAACATTAATATGATACATGCCAAATCCAATGCCTCATAAGCAAAACCATTTGAAGGATAATTAATGAAACTCATTATTATTAAAGTATTTTGATATATTTTTTCACTTATATTATAGATGCCAGAGTACACAGTAACATCCGAAATATATAAAGAGTATGACTATCAAACCAAGACAGCAGCAAATACTGAAGGAAGTAAGTAAAAAACAAAATTATTAAGGTTGTAATACTAGTGTATTGGTGAAAAGAAAGAAAAATCAAACAAGTATAGTTATTAATTATTTATTACCTGCTATGGTAGTCTAGTGACTGTGACCCCCTACTTCAGATCTGGAGCCAAGAGCTACCAAGTTAAGAATTAATTTAAAAAAGTAAACCATTTTCTGGACCAACCATTTACACCAATCAAGACAATCAGGCTTGATTGGTGTAAATTTCTGATTTGAATGCATAATCTTTTGTTTTAAAAATTTAATTGCATAGAATTCATAATAATCCCCATTATTTTCTTATTTGTATTTCTTATTACTTCATAACAATATAATCTATAACAACAAATTTCAGATGTCATCTCAGAATTTCCATTTTTATTGCCAAAAAGTAAAAGTGGAGTTCAATTTGATAAAGAAAATGACTTAGATGTGGAAAGGCCACAAAAAGAAATTATTAAAATAGGTATGTATGTCTTGCATTAATAAAGCTATGGTTGGTGTGGAGTAGGTAGGGGGTGATATTTAATACTAAGAATTTTTAATTAATACATGTAAAAATGTAAAAGTGAGAATACATGCTTTCAGTGTTGGGCATAATTAATGATAAGGCTGAACACCAAGCTTACTAGGCTGACTAGTAAGAAGCCTCTAGAAGCCCTTAAAGACATCTAATTTAGTATCATACTATTAATTGGCACAGTGCTGAATTACAAATAAATAACTAAATCTATGTGTAGTGCAACATTAATCAAGTTTGACATTTAGAAAGTTATGTTTCAAAGGTCTACATACTTTTTTAAATTGTCTATAGTTTCTTTAAAGCCAAATGGCTTTAGCGTCTGACTTCAGAATAAATAGTCCAATATTTAAAAAACACCTGAAAAATTATGTTATCATCAATTATACATGTAGATAATTAAAAAAGCAAATTATAATGTGGACAAATAAGAATTCAACTGATTTCTATCAACAAAACAAGGTCAACAAATATTCGTATCTTATTCCTATTATGATTTATAAAACATTTTTAAAAATTTTGATAAAGAAAAATTATTTTTTCTCACACTTACACCTTTTATCTAGCCCAAATTTAGCATCATTTAGGAGCTTGTGTTATGGATACAAGATAAGGGAGAAATATAGATAATAATTATACATTCAAACATCTATGACTCGTTCAACAAAAATTCGATCTCATACAAAGTGGCAGGATTTATAGGCATTAGAATTGTAACTCCTAACCACTCAACCAAACGAATGTCACATTTTGTTGCTACGTTCTTGATAAACCATACGAAAAACATCAGTAAATTAAAGTATAGTTTCATTCATGTGTATGACAATTACAATTTGCTGACAACTCTTAGTACTTATAAGTAGAATGGGTTTCAAATTTTTTCGAATAAAAATGTCTTTCTAATTTCCAGAACATAGTTCGCAAACTAACATTGCCTTAGTTGGTTTACAAGTATGGAGAGGAGCCTTCCTTTTAGGCGATCTGTTGATCCATTTAGGTGTGACAGGTAAATTAAAGGGAAAATCTGTTCTGGAACTGGGAGCTGGGACTGGCTTAACTAGTTTTATTGCCACTATGTATGCCAAGAAAGTTATATGCACGGGTAAGTAAGTTATGATGCTTTGCCTGAATACTTATTTATTGCTCCAGTAAGATTTTGCACTGAAAAGCTTTACCACCGATAGAGCAAGGCGACATTAGGTAACATTAGAAATAAAGTCGCGTAAACTCACCAGAAATTATCTTTCATTTCTTCTTCTTATCGCTATTTCTTCCGATTTACTTTGACTAAATTGTGATCATTTTCATTTACTTCATAGTTCGCTGTAGTTTTCATGTAGATAAAGGTGCGTAATAAGGGGTCCAAACTGTGCAGTGTGCTTTCCCCGAATTGGGTCTAGCGGCATTACAATATAAATTATTACTAAAGAGCATCTGGGAAGAAATTGATGTAAGTGAGGCAACAAAATTATTATTACGTTTTTCGGATTATCACACATTGTCTCAGCGGGATGCAAGTCACATGGTCACAACGGACAATTTATTGTATACGATTATCGCCATACGGTATGGACATGGGAAACTACTCTCTCTGCTCTTTTTAGATATATTTTCTGATGATGGTACCTAAATTTATTTTATTTTCATGAAATTTATGATTATTTTGTATTCGATTCAGAATTACAACAGTCGTCACAGTATTTTTAGGCATTTTATTAGTATTATATGCTAATTGTGTATCCATTGCATCGTTACACAAGGCATAGGTCGTAACAGTGAATCAATAAATTTGTAATTAATTATTTTTATTTAACGTCAGTTTAGTTTAGTCCATTAAATATGTTAGCAAATAAGACCAGCTCTGAACGGTTGATTCCGTATTCCCAGTATCGAACCGACCCTGGAAATAAAATGGTATTCTAAAGAATTTAATTTTGTTTTCAGACATTGACGTAGGTGGTATACTTGATCTTATAAAATTGAATGCCAAATATAATTCCAAGCTTATCAAATCAGAGTTTAAAGTGATGGCGCTTGACTTCACTGCGACATGGAGTCGAGAGCTAAGTGTTGAAATTAAAGAAACTGACATTATAATAGCTGCTGATGGTAAGTGGTTTTAATTTATTTTGGAGAAAGAATTAGCCTTACGCTTTCTGTGTACTAACATATCAAGAGAGATTATCACAATCTCTGCGAATTAACACAAGGATATAATATCAGATCATAATTCTCATATGGACAAGGAGTGGACAGTGATGATAATTTATTATCTTTTTTGGACAATCTTGGCGTCCAACCTTTGATAAACATTTCGAAGATTCAGCATCCGTTAGAATAAATTAACCACACCTCGCGTTCTATATATAAAAGATTCTAGAAAGAACTAGTGTACATTTTTGATTTAGCAATACTGACGATCAAAAACATGTATATCTAGACTCCCTGGATAACATGGTTTTCCATAGTCACATTCTTTTAGTAAAATGAAAAATTTATGAATAATAATTGTAATTTGATACTTGTTATTTCGACGCTTGATAGTTAAGCGAGTGCTTACGTCAAATTCCATACATCTTTCACCAAGTGATTATCGAAAGGCAAGTTGGCCCTCTTATAAAATAAAATTAAACAATGCATAATGCATGGTAGACGAAATTCATTACGATAATCGCAATTACGAGACTCTCTAATGTAAAAAAATGTATGAGATTTGACAAGAGTACTTGCTTAGCTATCGAGCGTTATTTTCAATTCAAATGGAGGCAGATCATTTGAAAAGATGCATTTCAATAATGGTAAAATCTAGCAGTCTAGGCCCTCTGAGAGCCATGATAAGCGATTATCGGAAATTGTAGTTCTGATCGGTGTAGCCGAAAAGCTAAAGTTTTTAATTATATCTATCTTAGATATTGGCTGTATAAAATGTCTTATATCCGTTAAAAATAATTTAATTTCATGATGAATCCTTTTGCAATAA
This sequence comes from Acentria ephemerella, assembly GCA_943193645.1. Lineage (NCBI taxonomy): Eukaryota > Metazoa > Arthropoda > Insecta > Lepidoptera > Crambidae > Acentria > Acentria ephemerella. The sequence continues at coordinate 3,818,453 of OW971887.1, forward strand.
CAAGAGAAAGTAAACAAGTTTAAGTATTCTAAGTCAGAAACCACACCAAAAAATGCTCAAATTCCACAAAGCGTAAACAATTCATACCATGTTAACTAAACTGCTTAAGGTACATTTCCACTATGTCGGTTTCTTTTACTGCCAGAAAACTGGTGCATTAATTATGCTTTCAGTAATGGAAATTAAAAATAAAGTTTTTTTCCAGTCATTTACGACGACGACGTCACAGCGGCGTTTGTGGCCACCGTACAGAAAATACTAAATACAAACCCACCGAAAACGTTGTATGTGGTTTTGGAAAAACGTTATGTGTTTACGATAGAACACATGGAGTCGGTGGCGCCATGCTATGAAACATTCCTCACGTTATTAGACAAAGTAAAAAATGACAACTCTCATTCCACTTGGACGGTCGAACAACTACCTGTGGAGTTTCCAAAATATTTCACTTACGACCGTGTTAAACAATTGGTGTTATGGAAAATAACATCAATACCAAAAAAATAAAGACAAATACTGTGATAATAAATTATTTTAACTAACTTTTAGTTTTATTGAATCAAAATCAATTGTTATAAATAAATAAATTTTTATTTCAATTTGGTATAAATACTGTATGTCATATAATAAGTAGGTAGGTAATACAATTTTACCAGATAGTTCTAAAATTGATTAATAAATATAATGAAGACATACGAAACTTAATAATAATTGAAACATGTAATACAAGATGTAAATAGTAATAAAAAAACGTACCAAATAACTTAATATTTTTACTGAATCTTGTCTTACTGGCTCAGAGATATCACTAGGCAAAGGAATATAATCTAGACTTAAAATTATTTCTGTGTAGGCCAAAATTCATTGTATTTGGTTAAGAATGTTTTCCTTAGCTCGGAATTTCTGGCTTGTTGGTCCTTTTCTTTACTTAGCGTTTCGACGCTTTGGCCCACACAGAGGTCCCCTCTGAAGTGGATGATGACCACCTGGGTGTTGAATGTCACGTTCTTGTCTGAACTTTGCTTCATGTAGTTGGGTTGGGGGCTGAAATCCATAGAGAAGGGCACCGCCAACTCTTCTATTTGGAGAGGGTATATATTTATTAAAGAACTGAAAAGATTAAAGGTCGCATGTCTCTACCCCTACATTATTTAGCTGTACATAACTCTATTATCTTAATAATATTATAACCTTATAACACTCGTGTTTTGATTAAGATTTAAAGAGCATGGGCACTAAATATATGTATATATCTCAATACAATAACAGCCGATAAAAGGTCAAACAACGGAATCAGATTTCTTTGTTATCTGGGCAATTTAAACAAATTAATAGAGCCAAAGATTTACTGCAATATGTAGCTAGCTACAATGTATCCTGGCTAGATGAAAACATTTTCTTGCCGAGCTAAATGCTGCATTGAAAATTTTGACATATTATGTACAGACTCCTAAGCAATACCATCCGCTGGTAGTTTATCGAAACGCAGCATAAGCCAATAATATTAGAATTTAAAACTAACGTGTAGTATACTCCTCCGAGCCGTGCACAGAATCCCCAGTACACTCCGGTCCGCACCGACCATCCTTCAAGATGCCGCGCATCGTCGTTAACTTGCTCAAAGTCTTCTCGCTTAACTTACAGTTCTGATCGTACTTGTGCTTGTCTATATTTCGTAAGAACTTCTTCATCTGTAATCGAATTATCTTCGGAATAAACCCCCTAGACTAATATCTCGCAATTTTATCAAATGTTATTTAGGTAACTATCTATACTAAATTATACTACCTATAAGTACTACATTGGTATAAAACAGAATCTATATTCTCCGATAACATATTAAGAGCTTTTATTATGGATTCTCGTGCAAAAGTGGAAAGTCGTGTACTCGTGCTCGTTGCAAAATGTACCTTTTCAATGATGTTGTAGCTTAAGCCCTCTAGTAACTGAGTCTAGTCACCAAACACTCATCATCAACAGTCTATTCTATACCTAAGACTCATTGTTGGGCGTAGACCTTCCTATATAGGAGAAACCAGGAATTTTTGAGATATAACACCATCACTCGCTGGCCAAATGGTGAAGCCTTCGTAATAGAACCCTATAAAAAATCCTACACAAAAACAAAGACCTTAGTAGCTTTGCCATCGGTCGATCAATGTAGGTTATAGATAAAAGGAACATTACTATGTGTTATGAAGGCATAGGAATTTGTTCACTTAATTATCCTATCCTAAACTTCATATCTCGCTTATAATTTCGTATACTATGAACATAGTTTAACTTTTTCGATCTCGACACTTTTGAAAGTTCACCATGTATTGATTTAGGCCTGCTAATCATATTGGTGACAAGTTAAGACTACGTATAAGCTTAATAAAAACGTAACAGACCGTCTTAGATATTTTTTTCGGTGAATCTGGATATGCCATCTTAGGTTCTCCCGGATTGCTGCCTATGACGTACATCGTGCTTTTCGGTATATCAAAATCTGAATATCCAGATGTTTGACCTTCCATGAGATCCTTTTGTCTCCCAGACTGCGTTGACGACTTGCTGTTCGTAGGCACATAACCCGACTTTGCAGCATTTTCTGACTGAGATTTCTGGATTGGCGGCTTATTCTTGCCTCGGTGTTTTCTTTGAACGGATGAGTCTTCCTCATTTGATAAGCTTTCCTCAGACGTTGATGGAAATACTTCATTGAGGCTAAGCACTTCCACGTTGCATTCCTCCAGATTCGCTGAGTTTACGATATCAGCCACTTGACATAAATGATCGGTTGAATGAATGCTGATAAATGACTTTTGTCCAGAACATAAAGCAGCCTCTTCTTCGCCTGAAGACGTTTGCTTCGACACGGTAACTATAAATGTAACAAGAATGATTTGATTATGGATAATTAATTTATTTTGTCTGATATGTCGGGTTTTTGGTTGATTTTTGTCTTCAAACGTTCAAGGATCTATAATTTTTAATAGGAGAATTTTAAAGATACGGGGAATAGTACTCACCAGCGTACGTGCAGCTTTTTTTTGGATTACAAGCTATTGTTTCCCCTAAAGACAAACAAGCATAAATATTATTAAATTCTCAAACAATAAAACGCATCTTTGAATGGTTTGTTCCTCAAAATACCTTCGTCTCCATTTCTTTCGGTGGCCTGAGCGTCTATTTTAATTTTGTCGGTTAATTTGGGGGTATTCTTCGAATATGACATATTTATAACAACAAATTTCAGTTTGTGAACTTTGTCAAATGGCTTTTCATTTTTCTCTTTACAGGCCTCGCTTGACAATTCTAATTTTAATATTGTCTTTAAAAAGTTTTATAGCTTTAAATTTAATTTAATATAGTTGACCGCGTATCTAGATTAATTCCTTATTTGAACAGCTTTTAGGTTTTTACAGTATGCTAAATTTTATCAGATACGCCAAATTATCCGATGCATGTTACGCGGATTTGCACTTTCTTTAATGAATATTGGATATAAGCACAAATAATAATAGGTACACAATATTCGTTCGATTTTCTTTTATTTGTTAAAAATTTATGGCATAATTGACATGAGTAAACTTTGGAAATAACTGGTAAACTGTCATTAATTACGAAGTCTACGGGATAATTAATAGGGCATGCAAAAGTTGTTGTATGTTCATATAAGAAGCCTATCCTATTTAGCCATCGAAAAGATATCACGCAAACATAAATCTAGTGAAATAATTAATGTCAAATAATATTTTTTCTTATTATAATTTCTTACATAGTCAACAATAATTCAACTGCATCTGTAGTTTATTATAAATCTACTGCTAACGTTATTGTGATAATTATGATAAATGTCTTGAGTTTTCTAAGTCAAACTTTTTCATAGGATATGTGCGTTGCGCTATATTTCATCTTTATCAGTATCTATGCAAATGTAGTTTCAATCGGCTATAATTTTAAATTATTTACTTGTGTATTACTCTTGCTTTGCAGTTACCCAAAACAGCGTTTTTGTTCGGAATGAAATCCAGTCATCGAAAATAATATAATTATATTTCATTTCCTCATAAGTACAAGTATATTATTGAACATAGCTTTAGTTTGAACAATATAAAAATAACAAAGTTATGTTACATTCAACTCAACACGCAGAATAGAAATACATAGGACACAGCAGTTTAACATAAGTTTTAAATGTGTAATGTAGTTACAAAATTACTATATTACTTAAGATTTATTACATGATCAATTAAAACACATTTAAATATATGTGTTACACAAAATCACACATTACATTTAAATTAAACACTTTGATATGTCTAGATCAGAAATTAAAAGTAAAGTGTATTAAAATCTTGAAAATCAATCTATGAGTCTTTGTAAGACTGGACTATAGTTTACTGAGAACATAATTTCATTTAATTATTATGTATGAAAAGAGTTGTTAAATATTAATATCATAATAAAATTATTATGAGGTAAGTCTTAACTAACACGAGCACATATATATTTGTGATTGTTAATATTAGATACAATAGTTAAATTAAAGTCCAGGTTCGTCAAATTCTAATTATAGCAAGTATTTACGTGATCTATTTACCACAAAAACACGTAGTAGGGGTACTTTGGAAATGATGGCCTGCTTTCTTGGACATGTATTAGTAATGAATTTTGAAATATTTTTTTGCCAATATTTTGAATTGCCTGAAAGTATTTTGACCCTCTAAGCTCCTCTTGTATAAGTGTATGAGCGAGTTATCTTCATATTAAAGCTTTCCTACATGGAAACAACGCGATAGTTTGGGTCTAATACAACCAACTATGGCCCAGATGATAACTGTTTCGGTAACATCTGGAAACTTCAACCTTACGAGGGAGCCCGAAAAAAATGGATTCATCTGGTTTCAAGCGTTGTGATATTGACTTTCTTTTCAAAATAGAAAACTAAAATGGTGAAAAATTGACGTTCAATAAACACATACATACGTACTAAATAATTTTGGAAATATTGTTGGGTTTTATTTGAAGTAATCAAATCACTACGTCAGTCGTCTCAATGAAAACTTTTATAATTTTAGTTCTATTCTAATAACATTTAGGTTGCGCAGACCACACTGGCGTAGTTATCATTATAACAGTCAATTTCCAGCTAATTTAAAATAAAATTATCTACTTAGCGATTAGCAACATATTTTAATTCATTATACCAAGACTGGAAATTTGAGAATTAGATTTAGCGTTACTTTCTTATTACTACGCACTAAATATATCTGAGACTGATGCGACCCGAAAATGCCTTATTTATTTTTGCTTGCAAGAATTCTCTTAAGTTAATGGTTCAAAATTTACACAAAAATCAAGACGGGTAAAAATATTTTGTCTTCCTTCATACAAAACGACACGATTGATTGTTAATTTGTTTGTAGGTTCCCAAAAAATTATTTAACCAAAAATTATTATTGTATAATTAGATTATTCTACAATTGTTACGTCTTCAGCGGACGAGAGCTGTTACTATAATTATTAAATTTAAGACTAAACGAATTATAAAATGTTTTTCGTGTAAAATTACTCTAAGGGATCGTAATTTTTCAAAAGGATTATTCTTATTCGGTAGTCGCAAAATGGTTTATTTCGTAGTCCTATTTCACAAGGCGGTAAAGTGCATATTTCGACACAGTTGTCGTATTACTAACAGCCTTATTAGACTAAGAACAGTCTTTTAAGACGACCTTAATTATTTATCAGACTATTTTTTATTAAAACTCAAGATTGATCATGAATCTATAAAATTAAATATCTACCTACTAATAAAAGACCAATAATAATAAAAGCGAAATCGTATAAATTAGAAATATTTATGTACCTGTTACTCAAATCAAAACATAAAACTTAGCATTTAGTGACAAATTAAGGCGGAGTAACGATTGATATAAATTGGCTGGATAAATTCTACCATTTATCCCACTAATTCAAACAGTAACCAAAAAGTTTCATGATTTTATAAAATTGCACGGTTACCGTAGCGTCGCTCTATTGAATACGGACAAAAGGAACTTTTCAGAGTAATGAGATAAACTACAATGGGAATAGAATAGTTCTAGATACGAGAGATCTGATCTAAACAAAATAATACTCATATTAATCAATTTGACAAAGACTTTAGTATGTCAGTCCACTGGCGCTCAAACGCAATATATAAATTATTGTGTCTGATTTATTAAGTTCTTCACAAGTTTATCTGACCCTACAATCAATTTTCTATCATCCATGTATGCCGATCGGCCGATGAAGGACTGAAGGTGAAATGAGCCTTATTACAGAGAGATTAAGCAACATGTTGATCGGTATACTCTAGTGAGTTAATATTGTTCTATAATCGGTACGCATTGCACGGTATATCGCGCTTTCATTTCGCTGGACACGAGGGTCAAACTTCTCACTAATCATACCAAATATCACATTGTTGTCAGTCATTATACAAATATTATTATTGTAAATTTATGAGGGCTTAAAATATTTGATTGTGGATACAGTGAATGATTTGGTAGGTGTTATTTAGGCAATTGAGATAATAAAGTTTTTTCATGATGTATCTAATTAGGTTATTGGTCACAGCATAACTACTATGGGAACATTATCTGTCTTATGAGGGATATTATCTCTTATAATTGCAGAATTTGAGAAAAAGAAACTATATTCATTGAAAAATCTATGTCTTTATAAAACCATGTTAAGCAAAAATCAATAAATTGCAGAAAAATTACAATTCATATGTAGTTTACTATAATTATTTAATACAATTACAGTTTTAGGAAGTCTCATTGAAATACATTTTCAAATCAAATACTATTCAAAATAATCAGTCTATAATAATTTATATGGAGTTCAAGTGTCTAGTGTGTATAATGTGTTTTTGTTAGTATCATTTCCATACTGTTTAATTGTTTATGATGCACTTAAAATAGTCAATTTAATTACTTGTATTTAGTATTATGTGTATTAAATTAGTTAAATTTATATAGGTGTTAATTACCTATTGCTTAAGCTGTATATTGTTGCTTATAGTTTAGATTCTTATGGAGTCTCTCTAGTAAATTCTATGAATAACTATTTTATTACTCTACAGTTGGCAGTGACGTTCAGATTTTTTATTGCTAATAAACATGCACCTTTTACTAAACCACGTGTATACAGCGTTCATACGTATTTACAACATTAATTATATAAAGATCGGTTTAGAAAATCACAGTTTACGAATGTTGAATTTCGCGATACACTGATTTAAATACGACATTCAAGAGATCTATAAACAAAGAACACCATGACAACACAAGTTATGATGACTGACTAACTTAATCATTGTCGCATATCAAAATGATTGATATGTGAAGACATTTCGAAATATTAACATGTTAAACCATTTGAATTTGACTAATTTATGATTAAAACACATCACGATAGCAATTCTTAACCTAACTATAGTTTCGAGAAACAATAACTTAACTTTCAACAGGAAACTTTTTTAATAATAATGTTCTACATAATGTAGAATTACATGTTTTCGTTTGATGGCAATTTGTGGCATCATAATTAGGACATTCACAACTTGACAGGTGTCAGTCGGCCTCACATGTCAAAGCAACCTTTGCGTTTACTTCCAAGGTTACAATGTTGACAGCATAGTTCAGGTGTGAAATTGTACGAGGGTTAATAGACTTCTGAGGCCGACTGTACCATTTAAGCCTACAGTCGTGACTAATCCCAATGTAACACACTGAAACGCTATACAGAGCTTTTTCTTTCTGATATAGAAGACCGTTTACGGCTTTGTATGCTGCCCGACGACATCTTCCTTTTCGTTTCCACGTGACTTGGCCCCGGGCTGTTTGATTTTTTGAAATTAGCACTCACACTAGCCATTCTATTAGCGTTCTGTAGATTAGACGTTTTTCGCCTGACTGAAGGCGAAGCTTCGACATTATTTAGCTTGGCGGTGGCTATCTGCGGTTTCTGGTCTATGACCACGGGCTGTTGGTATTTCCCTACAGCATGCCAGTGTTCCCGTTGAGCTTTTAATGATACCCTCATTTTTTCTTTGGCTTCAGCGTTGTCTGCTAGCATTTGATTGAGCATTTGTACTGTTTGGTAGAGTGCGACAGGACTCAACAGTCCGAAATCGTGTAAAGAACACATATGCAAAATAAAGTTCCTATATAAATTCTTTTCGAGAAGTTCCTTACCCTTCATCTGTAGGAACATCTGGCAGGCGATTGGTATCTGGCAGTCGCCCACATAGTTGTACTTCATCACATGGAGGTTCCACATTTTCATCAGTTCCTTCTCGCCTTCATTGACATCGGTGAACTCGTCGATCATCATCATTGTCTTCTGTTGTAGCCACAGTGGGTCAGTTTCGCTCTCCGAATCTATGTCCAGCTCATTGGGGTATACAGGTAGGCATGTTATGGTGTGATGGTATAACCTGCAGAGGAAACATAAAATTTAATAACTGTACAAAACTATGAAGAACAAAAATTAAACAAATTACAATCAAAAATTAAAGAGGCAATTTGAGGGGAAGACAATGGATAAGAAGAATACCCTAACAGTGGGCTTACTATGCTACAATACGTAAATTAGTCTTAGATTAGCTATAACACAGTTTTAACGTAGAATTACCTATTGTGACCAGTGAGGTAAGGTCTTTGCGCTTCCACCAGCTCAGTATCATCAAGTTCCAGGAATTCTGCAAGACTGTGCCGTAGCGCTCGACGTCGAGACCTAGGCCTCCACGCCAGCACGTGTGTGAGGCTGGTCCTTCGTGCTGGACCTCTGGCCCCACCTCCCCTCGCTCCCCTACCAGCACCAGCTATTAAGTCATGTGGGGAACCGGTATACGACCCGTCATATAATTCGTTGATGGACACGTCTATACGCGCACCGCCTGGAATTGGCTGTAAATAAATAAAACAACAGTTTTATAACAAAAAATACTGTAACTTTTTAGTTCAAATTATTTATTTTAATATGGTTATATTATAAAAAGATATAGCAATATGAATTACCTTAGAACAAGTTGTGACTGTTTTATCAATACTTACAAAGTAAGTGAAGTTAAATCTCGAGTGGCAAAGCTTGAGGTGTTTCAACAATGAGTACAAGGTGCCACAGTCGAGGGAACACCATGGACAGTGTAAGTCATCGCACGCTTCTGTCTGCTGTCGCGAGTTATTATTATATAAAAACTGGTAGATAATTTGTTGACGTTTTGACTCCCCTTCACTTGGCTCTGATTTTAATTTTTCACCTAAAATAGACAATAACATATTTACCTTTTATGACTATTAATAACAATTGTATAAGCCTTGTTACACAATGTTTTTCATAATCTATCGAATTATGTTTTAAATTCAAACAAAACAGATAAAAAGCATTAACTATACAAGGCACACAAATGTTATTAGTAAGGTTAAGTAAAAGTGTTTTTAGTTCATGTTTGATTAAGCAAAATTAAATTGAAAAAAACTGTTTAAATTAAATTGTAAATTCTAAAATGTGTCTGACAAACCATTTTTAACTTCACCGGAATTTTTCTGTGTAGAATGTCTGTCCTTACTACTACCAGCATCTTTTTTTAAGCCATTAGTTTCACTATTCTGCTGGTACAGCTTTGGCCGGTTCACCAAGCCATTGGTGGGCTCCTGACTCCAGCTAAGCTTCAGTTTTAGCAAAGGTCGCACTTTGAATATGTCAAAAGGATTTGAATCAGTGTGTAAATCATTGTCCTGCAATGAAACAGCACAGTACTACATTATGTATAGTGAGGCTCTATTATAATCGTAAAATCAAGTGTTAATATATAATATAACATTGTATACTATTCCATAAATTAGTAAGTTTCATTTTCAAAACTAGATTACATTTTACTACTTTCTTATATTTAAATATTTAATATAAATACTTTTTGAATTTTTATAAGTGATCAAAGATTAACCCTTTTTTAGCTAGGAAATTACTTTCTTGATTTGAATCAAATTATGGAGTGTGTGTAGCTAATTTTGAACAATCAAAGGCAAAGAAAAATGGTATACAAAAAATAATATTCACATCTACATGTTACCAATTCAAATTACCATGTACATACATGTTGTTATGATAAAAATAAGTATGGACCTTATTAATTATGTAACTATAATTGGCCACCTAGTAACAGGGCACAGTTTCCTTAAAACTCACAACTGATTGTATTATTATATCACATAAATATTTACATTAGGTATTGTTTCCCACTGGGCCATCAATGCTTTGTGAGGAGATCTTGCAATAGTAGCACTTCTGCCACCTGGAGTTGCATCATGTAGCACTAGGTCATACTCTCCATTCGTGAGGAGGCAGCGGTTATGTTTGTCATATACTATCAGTTCACTCCCATAAAGCTTGGTCCATTTACTATCACTAGATGTAGAGTTGAGATGGTCAGATGAAGTTGATGATTTAAGCCTCTTCGTAACTGGTTCTGTTGTATTATAAGAATTGTCCTTTGTAACTTTCTCAATAGTTATATTATTGAAATAAGGAATTTTTAAAACTCATGTACAGAACATTCGAAAAATTATGACAGATGCATTATATTTTAGAACTATATATACTTTTTAATTTTCTTTAAATAAATAGGACTGGTGATTACATAAGTTTAGATTGAAAAATAAAATATAATAAAAACAGTTTTCATATACAAATTACTGTCATTTATCCATAAATAACCCTAAATATTAGAAAAACATTACCATCACACTCTCCATTAGTTATTTCACTAGTACTAGAAGTCCCATTGGCTGCAATCCCCACGGCCCTGGTCACAGTCACCCTCAGCATAAGCATATAGGACTTCACATTTGGGCCTTGCGATGGGCTAAAGGTTTCACTGGAAATGCTGACAGCTGATGCCATGGCTGGAGGCTCAGATGTGGAAGGGTTCAGAGGTATTGAACAGCTACCGACCTTAAGAAAATTGATAACTTCAAAGACACATCCTGGTATTAGGTGGTGAACTTTGTAACCATAATGTACAATAATTATGTAGCAATATGTATTACATTAAGAATAAAGAAATAATTGACATTGTTATATTTTTAATCATAGATTAAGATCTAGATAATAGATTGTTATGTCAATTATAGTATAACCAATCATATCTGACCAGCACACCAACACAAACAAATTATAACTAAATGTTAAATATAACTCTAACTAATGGTATCTAAGATTGGGGTGCAAGGTATTAATAAACAGATTAAAATGGTTTTAAAGGTAACAAGTTTAGGAACTCTTTCTTAAACTTTTCAAGGTTTCATATTTTTTTCTAAATGTTTTGAACCATTAATATACACAGGGAGAAAAGCACTTAAGTGATCTTTGCATTATGGTATAAAACTGTGTGACAAACATACAAAACTACAATCCATACAAAAAGTAAGCATCTGAAAAAGAGATAATATATATAATATATGTCTATTGATATTTATATCAACAAAAAAACATATATATTATTGTACTATTATATCATACTACTTACTGATACTTCTACAATTGCAGATGAACTTTCTTTTCTTTTCTTGTGACATATTTTCAATAATAATGTTTCCACTTTTACTTGGTAGTCTCTAGGATCATCAAGGCTTTTGTCATAGAAACCTAAAAAGGTCAGTGTCATGTAACCCCCTAAACTATTTGGCTGAAGTTCAGTGCTTTTTTTCAAAGTGATTTTGTCAAGTAAGGAATCCACTTTGAAACCAATACGGCTTTTGTTACTTCTAGACATTCTACGTTTCATGTATGACAATGTTCTGTTGAGGAATATTGGCTGAAAAATGATAAAATTCACAAGTTTATTCCAAATATGTAATGTACCTCCTGTTATTAGTACAGCACCTACAAAACACTTACCGACAGCATATTACGGGTACGCAGAAAGCGGTATATTTGTGTCGGCTCTGAAAAGCATAATTGGACAAATATTAGCGAATTATTTAGAGGAAATGATAAGTCAACAGACTCACTCATGTAACTTACTTTCAAAAGCTTGTAAAAATAATTCATGGTCAGCTTGTAAATGGTCAATTTTAGAGTTTTTGTTAGTTTCATTATCTTTGTCACGTTTCTTTGGAGGCATTTCTGGAATTTTTTATACAGAAACTGTTAACGAAACCGCCAAGTTCATTAGTTCGTTGACTTGACAGCGTCAGGCCAAAAGACAAAGATCATAGACAAATCTTAACGCCTATTTTTCATAACCTATATTAGTACTATTTCTGAACGAAACATCAGATTGTCATGATTCTGAGGGTATAGACAAGGTGCATATCGATATATGTTATTAGATTACCAAATATAATAATATATGGGTTTTGATGTCAACCCTCTTGGCAATCAAGCGAAATTGTCAAATCCCATCATACATTTTAATTATTGATTCGATTGTGATTATAGAAATAAATATTGTAAGCTCTTTGAATTTTATGATATTCAGAATTAAGCTAATATAACGTTTCACTTTACTTGACGGGCTTGCTGCTGATCCCACTTTTCCTCAGATAAATTACGACTGCGAACGATTCTGTTTGACATTCTCTTAATCTAAAATGCAGTTAAATGATTCTTGCATTCTGCTTCAGTAAATTTCTAGACAAGATAGGTTGAGGGCAAATAAACAAGATGCATTTCAATAATCGCAATGGAATTGCTACCACAATAGTCTGTCTTTTTCTTGGTAAGCTTTTAATGAAAGAGTATCGCAGAACTAAACTTTTTAGTTTACGCTACACATATCAGAATTGGGGCTACATTTTCAAAAAAAAATTATTATCTAGTGAGTACATTTTGCACTAGGTGTTTTTAGCGTGCTATTACGTGTCTTGACGTTGTTGCTTTTGTATTGTTTATATTTATATTTCGTATATCGTATGTGTGTAATAGTTAAAAATAATAACTATAAATATATATATATATATATATATATATATGGAACACATATACCAACATGCTTGATATCTTTCTGTGAGATTTTTTAACCATTGTATTATTTCGTTCTCACTGTAGTGAGACACACATCATTTCATCATCATTAAAATTACATTCCGTAACATTTCATCGTAATTGTTACCATTGTATTTGCATTCGATTGAATTTTTATTCTCGTAAATCATTAATACAATTGTGGTGCCTGTTATTTATCAAAACTTATAACCATTAATTAAACTCATTACTTATCAAAAACGATTAGTATCTCAGCGCCAATATAGAAGAAACAAATACTTAAGACATGGCTGTATAGCCTTGAATTTCCCTTTTTTTTCTCTGGAATAGGTAGATTTAAAAAAAGTTTTTTTCCTCAATAAATGTCACAGTGACATTCACGTACAGACAGTCCTTCTTTAGGCACAGATTAGAGAGTATGGCATACTCTTCTTAACCTGTGTATCAGACAAATGCCAAAAAAAATACAAAACTTTAGTTTACCATTATTTCTAGGCTGTAAATCGAATGTCGTAAGGTTACTGCATATAAAAATGTTTTATAATGCATATACAATAAAATGCCTGCTATTATCAGTCAAAGAAGTATACGTAAACGATTACGAAATGTTCAAAAAACTGCAGCCGGAAGAGGCTTACCTATAGAAATTTTGAAGCTTTATTATATTTGTACTAATCAAGATAAGAAGGGAACAAATAGAAACATAGTTTTAGCAATAATAACAATCTTTATATGCTTAGTATTAAGCTGTTGTTGGGTTAAGTATATTTTGACTATAAGGTGCTTATTACCGAGCAATTTCATTGTGTGGGAGGCAACTCGACCTATAGCAGATTGTGCCTATTGCATAAATATTACTAAACCTATTATATTGAGGAACGTTTCGAGGCGGGAATTTGATGTAAGATTAATATGTTTCTTATGTGTTCTCGTGATTTTAGTGTATTTGCATGTAAATACAGTTTCAACTTCATTTAATAATTCTTTACAAATTGTTTTAGAGGTATGCTTATTCTTCAAAACCAATTGTAATTAAAAAAGCTATCAATACATGGAAGGCAACAAAAGAATTCAGCTTTGAACTATTCAAAGAACTATATCAAAGTACAGCTGGCAGCTATGAAAGTTTAGAGGATGGATGTCAATTCTTAAATTTTAAAAGTGATTTGTTCTCTCTAAGGGAAGTGTTTGAAATGCCTACAGCAAGGTCCAAAAATGAACCAGGGCAAGCACCTTGGTATGTAGGTTGGTGAGTATTATAAAGTCTCCACACCTAGTAGCCAATTAATTGTCATGTTTCATATACATATATCAGCAAAATTATATATTTTATTTTACTTATAAATTATTAGTTATTTCCTATCTAAAAGTTATAGAGGCAAGTAAAGGAATATTTTAACCTTTTGCTGGCACCATATTCTTATGATTTTTTTTATTTTTTCAGGGGTAATTGCCATCCTGATATTTTGGCCAAAGTTAGACAGTATTATAATATTCCAGAATTTTTACCTAAAGATGCAGAATATCCAGCGACTGAAAATATCTTTTTTGGATATGAAATTGGTGCTGTGATGCATGTAAATACAATAGAATAATATAGCGAACAACTACATTGTCTATTATCATTCATTTATACAGCTTTCTTATTTTATATTTCAGTTGGATTATATAACCCGTTTAATGTGGCAAGGCCAAATTAAAGGCAGCAAAACATGGTCAATAGCACCAGTTCCTGAATGTGACCATGTGTGTAATAGTTTTCAGTATCATGTTGATACTGGGGACATTGGTAAGTCTATTGAAACCTAAAATATTTAAACTGAAATCAGTCACTACTTTAAGATTTTCATGCTAATATTAAAATTATACTTATTAATTATTCTATTTTATATTTGTTTCAGTATTATTGGATACTCGTATTTGGTATCATGCTACAAGCATACCTAAAGGAGAATTGTCCATAACAGTGCAATCTGAATATGGTTAAGTCTTGCAATATTAAAACAAGTATATATTACATATCAAAAAGGCCAAATAGCAACTGTAGTACCTTATTTACACTATTGAATCTAGTTTATAATTTTATGTGCCAATATGAAGTGGAACAAGTATAACTTTTAAGCTTTTGTGTAATCACAATGTTTTTATTTAAATAAATTTTCTATATACTCATAAAAATAGATTATTTCTCATTATATTTATATGGGTAAAAATATGAAACAATTAAGGATATGTTTAAAACATTGTATTTCTCTAATTCTATGATCAAAAATATTTAGTAAAGGATTGATAGCAATATTAATTTGCATGATTTGGATACATAAATTTAGCTTCACTAGAATAATTGCATAAAATAAACATGAATAGAAATATTTGACAGTCATTTTGCAAATTAATTCAGATCAATCCTCCACCAAGTTGCTTAATATTGTAAAGTTTACATAATCAGAGATCAGGTTTGAAACTTGAAAGAGGACTTAGCTTATGATTGATGTCACTGTTTGTTATCTTCTCATAGTACAATCATCTTCAGAATTCTAACATAAGTAGCTATATTACAGAACCCAAATGCACAAAATGCAAACTTACAACAACAATAAATAATTTTATTATTTGACCAGATAGATGCCAGTATTTGAATGGACAATTTTAATTGACATGGCATGTTATGTTATCACAAAAGAATAGGTACTATTACATTGTACCAGTAAGAAATGATTTTAATACATATTTAATTTTATATTTTATATTCATATTGCAACTACCCAAATAGCTTGTGGGAAGGTAGATATCAATCAGACTGAAGATTATTATATGAACTATTAGAAGAACTGCCACACTCCAAGTACAGCATCTTTTATGGCCTCTATATATTGAGCTGGCACCCAGTATACCCAATATCTGGATGCTTCAGTTGGCCCAAGTTGCAAACCCTGACAAATAAAATTATATTTGTAAATGATAGAACAAAAGACACTCATAAAATCTAATATTTTAGAAAACAAATTAGAGCTTGAAATGACTCCAGGTCACAATAGTTATGAGAGCCATCTGTTTTGGAATGTTGCCAAGCTTGATTATTTAGTATGAAATTTAGCTAAAATGTTACTCACCATAATGTGGTATTCTTCATGATCTTTTATTGGTTCAGATGTAATACCTGGTAAGAAAAATGTAGTAATGTATGCATGATTTATTAAACTGTTAATTAATCCCTTATTTCTAGTTATTGGCTGTGCCCTAATGGATTTAATAAATTTGAGGTTTTAGCTTAGTTCTTAATACCAAGAGGAAAAGGATATTATGGTGAAGCTTAAGGACGATTGACTGAAATATACTAATAAGATAAATTAACAATGTACTTTCTATTGATAATAAATAGAAATCTATGTTTACTTACTTTTTATGGAAGTCATAGCAAGTTTTTCTGTGCGCTCCTTTGTCCCAAGCCATAACTGGTCCTGTTCTGGTTTGAAAGTCAGCCTCACTTTGCCTCCATGTTTATTTAACATGCCACTCAAAGGAATGGGTGGTAGTGGCTCCTAAAAATTTTGAAATCAGTTTATTATAGGTAATGCAAGGAAATTTAATTAAAAAGATGGCATTATTATTTACAATACCTTTACTCCTTTGATTCCTGGCATAACATCAGGAGGAATACCCTTATCTAATACTTTCCTGTGTATTTTCTGCATGCATAGTGGTTCCTTACTAGACTGACTGCTAGCTTTTTCCTCCAGGATTTCCTACAAATATCATATTTTGTCTTAAGCACAATGCCTTATGAAATAAAGCTTTTGAATTATAAATAAATATTCAGTCATACCTTTGGTGCACTCTTTACTGCTAGTATGTCATCCATTTTAGAACCCACAAGCATAACCTTTCCTCCATTCACAATTCCAGCATTCCTAAGGGTCATGGTATCCCGCGCCATGCCTTTTATTATTAATTTTTGAGCAGTTTGTGGCACTCCGCATATTCGCTCCAAATGCGCTTTTAGTTCTAATACAGACGCGTCATAAGCAAATGTAACGTCATGTTTTACTTTGTTAAAAACTACAGTAAATTCGACCTGTTCTGGAATCTCACACAATTCAGATTCTTCGGTAGTCTCCGAGGTGCACGGAGCTGTCTCTGCGGGAGCTTCCATGAGTGATTTGTCAGGTTCCACCTCTGGTTTATTCTCTACGACATTTTTAGACGAACCGTTTGATAAAAAAGAGTTTGGATCTCGATTTTCAGATGAATCTCCCTTTTCAGATGCTGATGAAAAAGCGCAAAACGTGAGTTAGCAAAAATTTTAGAACAAAAGCTCTTGGTCCACCAAGACTCAGCTCAACAACAGTGTTTCTATAACTTTTTATGAATGTATTATATTGAAAACTTACCAATAAATTCCATAATTTTTAAGTCCTGATGTTTTCAACGGAATAAATTCTAAAAACACTATTTGTTTTGAAAATTAATTAAAATACAGCCGCCTGGCTGACGTGAAGCAACAAATTTTTTACATAGATTAAAAAAATATGAATGATACGACAAGAGAGATTTTCAAAATAAAAGGCAAAAGAATCTGGCCCCTAAAAGCATATTTTACATATGAATGAACAAACCTTTAATTTAACACTAAGTCCATTATTTCCCATGTTCTCATTGTTTGAAGGAAATGAAAAGCAAAAATTAGAATATGCATATTAATAAAAAAATTAATCTTATATTAAAATGCAAAATCAAGGAGGTTTAGATGGCATGTATAGGTAATGCTTCGTTAACTTTGCATTTTAATAAGTTTATGCATCTGGGAGGATTCGCCACTATTATTACCAAAATCTATTGTATTTTTTAATGGCAATTTCCACTCTTGAGACTGCAATAAAACGCACGCACATCTGATTTTAAATTATACCCACTAAACATTATAAGCCACTCAACATTTTATAATTGGTGGATATACATTACAAAGACTCTAACCTGAAACCTCAAGTATGACAAAGAAAAAATTAATATTCCATGTCCCTTTGCTTTTCCTCTTGATAAAAAGAAGATATTGTCATAACTTTAGACATTCTCTTTCTAATCTGTGGTCATAACGTTTCCGGTTTCCAAGGCGCTCAATTTATAAACAAAGTGTAATTTATAGATTGATCCATCATACTTTGTAGATGAATAAATCACTTTGTGATATAAATTAAAATAATTATATTTGTGATTCAATATATAGGAAACATATGTTATAATGAGTTTTAATCTTGATGATCCACTAGCGGGTATATTGAGTGATGGAAGTGATGATAGTTTTTTTGATGACGATATATTAGGTAAGAAAAAACCTGGTAAAATAAAAGTCACTACTACTCCTGAGAAAAAAAAGACTTTGTTTGATTTAGACTCTAATCAACCGAAGTCTCTTAGCATAGCGGTAGAAACAAAGAAAGAGTCACCCCCAGATATCTTTAAGTCTGATTCATTCAAAGGGGACACAAGCAAAAGTCCAGGCTTTAAAGCAATTTCACCTATTCCATTCAAAAAAGCTATTTCAAGAGAATCTTTACCCACACAGAAAGTGGATAACAAAACTAAAATAAATGTTGACACTAATAAATCTCCAGCTAAAGCTAAGGTAGTTGCTAGTGCAGATACGCTCGATTTACTTGGTGAATATAAAGACTCTAAGAAAGAGTCTAGTAAACCAGCAGAAAAAGGAAAAAGCTCTCAATCTCTTTTAGATGATATCCTTAGTGCAACTTCTACCAAATATTCATCTAATCAAATAAATAGACCAGCCCAAAGTACAAAGAGTCAGGACTTCGATTTTGATACTTTGTTGGGAAAAATTGAATCCAAGTCAGGTTTATCTAACAGAACAGTTACCCAGAAATCTATCGTAAAACACGATAAAGTGGGTAAAGAAGAGAAAGTTGTAAAGAAAACAAGGATAAGTGAGGATTGGTTGGGGGTTTTTAATGATAAAGATTCTGGTGAAGATGTTACTGATATGCCGCCTTGGTTGGGGGGAGATACAAAAAAGAAAAAAGCTACTGAACCAGACCAAATTGTACAACAAAATTCTAAACATCCCACTACGAGCGATGAGGTCGTAGGTAAACAAGAGGAACTTAATGAAAACGATTCGGAAATTAATAAAATTTCTGTAAAGCGGAATTTAATCAACCCAGATGTATTACCAAGTAGTAATGAAGACTTGACGGCAGAAGGAGCTACTTTATATTTGCAACAACAGGAATCTCAATTAAGGGTTGCTCTGCAATTAAAAGCCCAAGAAGAGAAATTGGCAGCGATGCAGGGTAAGTTCCTCTATTATGAAAATAAGTCAGCCTCAGAACTATATTAATAATTTAGGACCATGGTACAACAACAAACAACATGCGTTATCTTAGTGTTATGGTTACAACTATGGCTTTATACATATTAGTTAGTGAGATATGGAAATGAAATGTTAATGTTAATGTACTTCTGACGATATCACCAGTATTTCGACGACATATATTGTTCATTCCGATATGAGTCATGAGAAAATAACAGAGTATGAGAAAATACCCTAAAAATACATTACGTTACTTAATTTTAGATCCCTAAAATTTCCTAAGTTTAGATTTCGTACAATATCTAATGAAGTCGGTTGATATATTATATTATGTATTGGTACATGATTGAATGTATTGATGAGCTTTGGCGATCTTATACTCATAATAAGAGTAAACTACTAGCGGCTGGTAATAAAAATATTATTTTTAATATTTTCCACCATTACCAGTGCGTCAGAAAGAAACTCAGCGTTTACAACGCGAGGCTGCGTTGGCACATAATGAGCAATTAGATGCAATGCTGCTGCGGCAAACACAACATCGGGTCCAAATGCAAGCCATCATCAACGTGCACCAAGAGCGAATAACACAGAGAATTAAGGTTAATCATTTTTTAAGAAGATTATAGGTGTTCATATATTTTTAAGATCCCTATCTACATCATTAGTACAGAGCTACTTTCAGCATGATTAAACCCGGATGAAGTACCAAACAATACGGAAATTGTTTTTATAATTAATATTATGAACTATTTTTATTAGTCTTCTTTCGTGTTTTAAGGCACTTTAATGGTCCAGGATCTTACTGCAACTTATTTTTCCAACCAGACGTCGAACAAAAGTACGACTTGGTATGTTGATAATAATCCACATTGGGCACACGCTTTGGCCAAAATTCTTCATGTGTTTACCTCATGTTAGTAATTTTTATCCCATATGTGCCATTGATTTGATTATGAAGCCATATATTACTCTTATGAATTTCAGGAATTATTAGGATCAGTGGATGAAGATCAAATTAATAATACGTCTGTTGTTGATGCTGTGACAACAGAAGGCAAAGAGAGCCCACATGTTAAAGAAAAGAAGCAATTATTGCAATTAATTCAAACACTCCAAGAGAATCATGATAAAGAGATTGATCTCATGGAGACGTCATATAGGTAAATATAAGTTCCTGTCGGTTTCAAGTTGTTTGTGGTTTGTAATATTATAACTGCATTTAAAAGTCATATAATTACAATATTATAATAATTTTTCATACTTAGACGCCAACTAGCCTTCTTAGAAGTATCTTTAAGTCATAGTGAGGAAAGAATGAAAGAAGAAAGTGAAAAACTAACAAAATATTATTCAGAGAAGTTAAATTGGCTTGAAGAGCATCATTCATTGTTCAAAAAGGTGACAGAAGATACTTTGATTTCGCTTACTGATCGACACAAAGCTGAAAATGAGACATTGAGAATACAGCATTTGGAGAATATCAGAACTTTGCAAGAGCATCACGCCGCACTTATGGAGAATGTTAAGTACGTCATTATATTACTAGGGCTTTTCAACGGTTTTCTAAATAATTCCGTAAAATCTCTCTTGACAATTCTATGATTCACACATTAATAGTATCATAGGTTCAATCGCCAATTAATGTTATTGTTAAATCCTGCAGAAATGCTGTAAAACAAGAACAAACACTCATTCAGGATTCCGTTGGATTTTCCTCAGAACTTCACGAGTTGGTTTCTGAAGTGAAAGATAATAAAGCGCAGTGTCAAAAGCTTGTAGGTAAAGTCCAGTCATTGGCAGAAAACACACAAAGGGATATCGAAAGATCTTTACAAGGCCGGGAATCACAAGTCAATGGTACTGTATTGAATTGAACGTATTTTGCAAAACAAGTGCTTGTATTATTAACAATGATAATGAGAAATTTTGCAATATTAATGGAGAATAATATTTTTGCAAGCTTTTTTGGGTACTATATAACAGCAAAATATATTTTGTTAAATGAAAATAAGATTTTTTTTTAGACATGATACAACAACTGAAAATCGACCGTGAAAACTTGGAAAAAGAGAAATCAGAAAGTAGAGATATGGTCAATATACTTGAAAAGAGATTGAAACAAATGACAACGGTAAAGTTTTTCAAATTCAAAATCTATTACCAAATTTATTATTTGTAAGTATAACAAATCTAGCAATCATGGTCAAATTTTGCATTTTAGATGATAGAGGAAGAATCAGGTATGCTGAAACAGAAAAAGATGGAATTTGACTTTGAGAAAGCAACATTCAATAAACAAACTGAGTTCGCAAAAAACGTTCTGAAAAAACAAGACGAGGAGTTGAAGGTAGTTAGAATTACTTAAGTTTAGTAAAACATGTAAATTATCAACTAAACACTACCTGGCGGCAATTAGAGTGCGCAGTATTTCTATCTTCTACACCATATATTGAAGTTGAAAAATTATGTTAATCATTTATCCATAACAAGCAATTAGAAATTTCTGTATACGAGCTATAAAATTGGTGTGTTGTCAACCAGAAGTCGAAGTAGAGAAGTAAAATATATGTATGAATTCATTTATATTAGTATTTCGGTTCATGAAAACTAGTTTCTTTTTAATTTCGATACACTTGAGACAGTGTCATTTTATATGGTTAAAGATATTTAATAAGGAACAGTTTACTTTGAAATAATTGATATTAGGACATATGATAGTTGCGTCGAATTTCCAGATATTAAAAGAAGATATTCAAAAAGAATATCAAGAGAAGGTATTGAAAATAAACGAAGAAAAATTGCAATCAGAAAAAGATAGTGCTACTATAATAAAAGAAAAATCATCGATACAAAATTTGAAACAAGAACTTGAGGTACTTAAGACACTTGGTGAAAGTTTTCTCCTTCATTATTGAATTGAGCATGTTAAATAAAAATAATTTCTGGACTGATGGATTCTTTTTTCTATTTTCAAGAAATTAAAAGCTGGACTACAGGCACAGTTAGAAGAGGCTAGTGAGGAGAGACTGAAATTGAACTTGGAAAAACAAGAGTTGCACATGGAGCAACAAAGAATCATGGCGAAGTAAAATTCCATATTGTTCTTGTTTGATTTGAAAGCGTATTGTGATATTATAATTTTTATCTGTTTACAGAAGTCGTGATTTAGATATGCTAGCCAAAGCAGCTGTGGACAAACAATCTCAAGCAGATAAAAAATATTCAGAGGCAGAATTTATACAAAATAAATATGAAGAGAGAATCAGACGAATACAGGAACATGTAATTTCATTGAATACCAGAGAGAAACAAATAGCTAAAGAAAAGGTGGCTTTGTCTAGAGAAAGGTTAAATCTTCACAATGAACGAAAGAAAATGGAAAATAGACAACAATGTTCTTTATGTAGATCTGCGCAATATACACCCCAGTATAATATTGATAGTGCTTTTCCTGAAAGTTTTTTGAATGTATCCGTATCGAGGGACCAGGGTGAAGCTAATGTAAATTCTGCTATGAGTGCAATAGCAAGCGAAATAGTTTCTTTGAAGATGAGTAAAAATCATGACTTAAGATATAAATTTGACTTAAATACTGCTGTCGATGACAGAGCACCGATGGAAGGTAATATTGAAACAATGCAAACTGCAGATGCAGCTTCTGGAACATTTAAGGTATACAACTTTGAATAAATAAAATTATCATTAACTTTAAACTAATTTATAAATTATTCTTTCAGGACTATTTAGATCCAAAGTTTATGATGTTGCGACTAGATGTTCAACAGGTTTTAAGTAATTTAGATGAAAATAAAAAAGATGATACCGAGTTATCTAATAAAAATGTGTAAAACACAAATATAAGTTAACTGAATAATTAAGTTGAATGAAATAAAAGACTGCGAATTTTTAAATTTCATTTAATTTCTGTGAATGACTATTATTAAAAGAATATTTTTCATAATTTACACTATTAATCATGTTATCAAAATGTACACAAATGCCTACATACCTATCTAAATCAAATTTTATCATTATAAATATCGCATTGTAAAAATATAGGTACACAATCTCTTAGCAAGTAACAGTTATATTTAAGGTAGGTATTAAAGTTGAAGGTAATTATTTTCACTAAAATATTAACATTCAATCCTTTTGAATGGCTCTAGGCATTTTTAATGTAACAGTCTATCTACATAATATTTTACAAATAGCAAACATACGCACCTGAATTCATACATTACAGTCTTTCACATTAATTTCTTTAAGTAGTTTATAAACAGAGTGTTTGGTACATACCTTATCGATCTGAAACCTACCCTTGTTATTAGCATAGCCATATAAATTCTATGGTTATGTAAAAAAACTCAAAAATTTTAAAATTATTTTGACATTTCCCAATAATATTTTTGGGGGGCTGGCACCCGGGCAGCCGTATATATTCTCATTCTGAACATGATCTCAAACAGGTTTGACTTTCAATACTTGACAATTGGTTTTAAATTGTAAATATTTGAAAATGTAGTACACTATAATTGAAATAATTTAATAATGTTAATTAGATTTTGTAGGACCAATTAAATGTAAATGGTATGACTGCGTTGAAATAAATAACTTCTATTCTATTCTATATTACTATTCGAAACAAGTATATGAATGTATTCGATTTTTTTTTAAATATTTGATATTACTATAATAACGTGGGTAGGTTTCGGCTTGATAAGGTATGTGCCAATCACCTAGCATAATCTTCATGGACGGCCTGGCCCTTATTATTATTTATAATAATACATTAAAATTCACCTACATTGAACAGATCTGTTTATTAATACGTAATAATTTTACCGTGTTGAACTTATTATTGATTTCCCAGAAAATTAATAGTTTTATATAAATAGTTTGACATTTACAGATATATAAACGGAACAATAACAACTTCCTTGTAAAATGTGAAATATTCACAATATTTACAGTAAACTAAGCTATAAACAATAAAAGTAGGTATATAATAATGATGGAAGTCGAGAAACCAGAATGGGTACCTTTAATTTCCTTATTCCATTGGATACAATTTAATAATTATAGTAATATTAATTATCTGTTTACGTTCTATCACAGTACAAAATATTAGTTTGAATCTACACAATTCTATTTAGAATCTTTCATATATTAAATATTCTTTAATAATTCCTTTCCTAAATTGTCACCTCGTACTAATAATATAATCTAATGAAACTCGTCAACTCGTGTTGCTGATGAGGATCCACGTTTGAACTGTACTTAGATGTTATGATTTCTCTCCTACCTCCTTTTGATATTTGACTTCTAATAACTGTGGATAATTTTCAACTATTGCCAATAATATCCCATCGATGTAGTTTCTGAGCTGTACATTCACGTCTTGTTGTTCTTTAAGTGCTTTTTGTATCTGAAATATAATAAAATGTTTTAAATATTAATTTTATAATGTTGCAGGATGACTGCATGTCTAAATAAGTGGTCTAGTCGTGATTGAAGTAAATTATAAAGTAACTTGTATATCACTTGAATATTCACCTAATATAAAAACGCTGATTTTTGAATCCGAATATTGGGAATCTTTATTAGATAATAGACTTCCTTCACTCTAAAGTTGAATATCCTGACAGGTCACCACAGGTTACCAAAATGTAGTATTTCACAATAAATGAGAACCCGCATGCATAAATTTGAAGTTTCGAAATATGTCAGATAAAGATAGAGAGAGAGAGAGAGAGAGGGATGTTCAATGCAATGCATGTAAGAGTTATTTAGTAATTTTATTGAAAAATGATGTAGTGAATAGGAAAGCGGACCATGAAAAAGGTACCATTCTGATTCTCAACAAAATAAAACGATAAGTGACAGGAACGTTAACTATAATCTAGAATAAGCAAAACATGCATAAGTTAATGATATATGCAAAGGTACACACATGCACAGTTAGTAATAAAATCGTACCTTTTCCATCTCTAGGTTGAGATCGGTTTGTGTATCGCTACCATGGAGCTGCAAAAATGCATACATAAAAATATAACTTCGCAAATAAGTCACGTTTAAAGGCTTATAAAGCAAAGCATTTGTTATGAGTTTGACAAATGAGGACACGACACATACTCTGATAAATCAACAGTAAGCTAACAAATACAATTAGAAAGCCCTTGTGTAACATGAAAAATTTTAAGAATTTTTTTTAGTAAAGCCTGTTTGTGCTTCCTTGTTGCTAGGTGAAACATAACAAAAATGATCTAGAATATCTTAGAATGGGATAAGTATTGCAGGTTTATGACTAAGAATAATATTAAAATAATGGAATGGAGGCTCACCTCATCATCGCTCATCTGGGACAGCTCGTGAGCTAACGAATTTGTGCCGACGAGGGGTCCGCTGACTCCGTCTAGAAGGCTGCGGCCTTCCTCTACGCCACGTGTTAAGATCTGTGCTTGTAACTCTTCTTGTGCCTCGGATAAAGCTGAAATTAAATTTATGAACTGACTATCTCAAAAATATTCTAGTGGTAGAATTCTAACATTATACTATTGAATTTTTAAAACTCTTACATTTATTCTGCGTTTTAAGTAGGGTCAGCTCCTTTCGTAATTCATCTAAACGTGGATCAGGTGGCGGAGGTGGTGCCTCTCGTAGCCTTTGTAGTTCCAACTTTGCTGAAGCCAGAAGTTCAGCTGTAGCAGTAGCAGTCTCGCGTTCCTTCCTCTCTGCTTCTCTGGCGGCGCTAAGCTGGGCAGCAAGCTCTCCGACTTGCTCTTGTGCTTCCCGATGCGCTCGACCAGCCATATCGGCATTGGCTCTCAACGTTTCTGCTACGCCACGAAGTCTTCCAACCTGGAATTATATTAGTCTATAATATACGGTTTCCAGCTTTTTAAAAATTTTCCTATCTCTACACTATCTTGCAGCAACAGATAAATATTCAGCGAAAAGGCTTACTTCTTGTTTGAGGTCGGAAGCCTCTGCCTCAGCGGTTGCCAACCTGTCACTGAGAGCTACAAGTTGGGTATCTCTGTCACGTTCAACCCGCGCAATTGCTTCACGACATCTCCTTTGCTCTTCCGCTATGCGTTCTTCGCATCTACTCTCGACCTAGAAAACAAATTTATTTCTTAATATTTTTGTTACGGAATATGTTTAAAATTTACCTGATCTGAGTGTAGAAAGATACATCAGGTTTTTTATTTTATGACTTGAAGTAAAAATATATTTCAAATTATCTATTTATAAATTCATTGCCACCAATGATAGACACCTACGAAACTACCGACAGGACTATCTTAATTTGTATATTTTTTTCTATAGAGCAAATGCTGTACCTACCTCACGTATCTGTTCGTCAAGCATGTGGACTCGGGCTTGTAGCACGGCGTTGTCGGCCTTTGCCCTCGCGTATCGCTCGTCGGCAGTGGTCTGTGTATCTGCTAGGGATGTCACTTGTTGTTGGAGAAGCTGGACCTGATAAACAAAATAATATAGAAAGTTATTTTCAAAGTTACATTTAACAGCAAAATAATTAAAAAACATGTATGTATCAAACCTCGATAATACATGGAAGGATTTATAATTTATAAGAAGTCTACTTCTAAATAAAATGAATTTACTCTAAGTAAAAATAGACAAAAAAATCAACGTTTAGAATGCATTACTACATATATTTATTAAACCTACATTGACTACTTTTGAATCTCATCTCATAATTTATCTAGATACCTAAAACATTTATCTATCAGAAACTAACATGACAGTTTCACAATAAATTCTGATAAAGTAGATTGATAGCAAAAATGATTTATAGAAACAAACATTGATTGATACTTGGTATATAAATGAAAATTAAGAACAATTTAACAGAAATTAACTTTTATACAAACTACCTATATATAGCACGTTCTCTTGAGCCAATTGGAGTCCTGACCGATTTCAGGATGATAATAAAATAAATATCTACCCTATTTAGTTTTATTTAAAGTTTTATCCAAGAATCACTTGACCAGTAAACTAATATGTTATTTCCCTAATCATATTAATTTTATAGGTTTAATATATATTGGAATCTTTAACGTTCACCTCAAATATTGCTGAATGTTTATTCCATTATAATTGATATCTTTACAAAATGCATAGTGGATTATGTTAAACGGAGGTAGTTTTGCATTTCGTTATTACTATTATTCAAACAATTTAGCTTTTTAAAACTTAAGTATAGTTCGGTGTACGTGACGGCTCCCATGAAATAGGAAACCCTAGTATAAGTGCCTAAGCACTCCTTACTATCAAAAATTAGGATAAATTGTACCCAAATTATTACATTAATGGTACCCAAATTATTACATTAAAGGGTATGTGAAAATTATCTTTGTAATAATGATTACTATTATTATTATTTATTATGTAATCATGTAAATATTAAGCTTGTTATCTAAGACCAAAATATTGAAAGTCTTTTCATAACATGATTATATTATTATCCAAATATATCATTGTACACATAAAATTAAATTTATGAAATTGTTGACGGTCGTCCAGGTTAGTTAGAATATAGATAAAATTCTACGAAGCTGCATCACTCCTTCAATATGATACAATTTACGTCTATGACTCGTGCCATAACAGATAGATATAAGCGAGGCATAAGGAATGATTCATTTAATGTCTAGAGAATCAATAATGTCCACTTAAATTTATTACAACGGACAATCAGAATGAGAAACCAGACCCTGTGGGTCTATAAATACGTAATATCATTAACAACAAGTGAAATGAATAAGACAAATTTTTTAGTCACTCAAATGACTAAGTTGATCACACGCCAACAAGTGAATCACTTTCTGGCGTATAAGTTTATGAATTGGATGTATTTTCGTCAGGGTTCTTTGATATCTGTTTTCTAAAAACAGACAACAATAATGTTTTCTTATAAGTATTAACATAATAAGCATTCTGTAAAAAATCATAACACTCTTTCAATGTATAGTTTAGTGGTTAACAGTCGACACTGTTTATCTTTTGTTTCATGACGAACATGGAGTTATTATGCATATTTTCAAAGTTTTATTTGATATTACAAACTTCAATTCAAAACTTATTGGAATAGTTCGTGTGTACTCCACGAATTATGAATGGTTACTTTTTTATGTAAGATAACACTGGTTTAAATGTTTTCGAATACCTACCATGATTTATGTACAATGGAATGATCCAGTTTGTAAATATGAAATTTCTAAATTATTTTACTGTTATAACTTATTAGAAGTAGATGCCTAATGTCTCATAACTTCTGTGATATTACATTAAGTAAGAAAATGTATGAATAAGAAGAGAAATGGCTCTTATTATTTTGACATTTTACAATATGTATATTTTTCTTAATTCAAACTTTCAAATAAGTAATAACTAATGAAAGAATACGAATACAAACTTTCATATTACTTAAGAAAAGAAAAAATTACTTCCCTATGCAAGTAGTTTTTACCTAGGAATTTTACTAATTAAGCAATAAACAAACTAATAACAAAAACCGTTTTGTAAACAAACAATGAAAATTTCAATGAAATAACGTCTAATTTGACGAGAAAATAAATTAATCGATTGTATAATTACTGTCATTATTACAACCACGTACTAACTAGTATTTGATGAAGCGTTTAAAAAAGTTGGTTCCAACCAAACAATTTAAATCTTTGGTTTCAACAACGCGCAACTTTATGCCAGTTTATCTTTGTATAATCAAGTTACTTTTAATTATAAAAGTTCAAACACTTTGAATATTTAAATCTGAATTTTTTGCGGCTAATAATTATTAGCCCAGAATTTGATTTATTTAATCGTCAAATACAATTAAAATTAACATGCAGAAATGTAACGCAACATATCGATTATTTTCAATTCAAACGGAACTGAGGTAGCGTGAATGGTAGTCAAGTGCTATTTCTTAGCATCGAATTCACAAGAAACGAATCAACCATTCATCGATGTGAGTACCAGATATCGGTGAAAGTGAATCCAATTTTGCTTTACCGCATTTCTATTTGGTTCTTAATATTTAATAGATAAAAAAATCAGTTTAATTTAAAAATTATACTGTTCAAACTATATGATAATTTGGGTGTCGAGCAAAATGTCAAATATTAGTCATTTCTCAACACTAATATTATTAAATTTTCGTTTATACATTGAAGGAAAATAAGTGAAGTTTATATTTAAACAGGGCCAATGTGTGATAACCTCGCAATATCATTGAATGTACAAAACATATCGAAATGTTGACTGACTGACTGAGCACACTTAGATCACTTCTTGACTGGTTTCGGAATTTATAATTTTGTATTTACTGTTGCCTGGATAAACATTATGCAATCAAGACTACTGAAGCAATGACGCCCACTATTTTAATCAAAATGTATTGACAGAAAATATGTTGAAGAATGAAAACTTTTTAAAATCAATCTCGTACTTAATCATATGACAGCACAGCTTATAGGGCTAACTCTATATATTATATTTATTATTATATTATAGTATTTCAAAATCAAAATATTAGAGGAGGAAAATAGGGTAATAAAAGTTTTTAATTACGCAATAAATTGTAGAGTTCATCCTTTTTACGATTATAAACATCTCCCGTTCGACTACATGAGCTATTGAAGTGCTGAAAATGGTTCATCATGATTGTTTTAATTAAGAATGTTGAAAGCAACTCTGCGTGTCGAATTGCTATATCTGATAGCTGTGTAAAATTGAACAGCGCTACGATTGTTAATAGATGTTTACTCGTTTAAATAATCTTTTTAAAATAAAATTTACCAATAGCTAAGTAGATTATACAGTATAAAAATTAACTATCAACTTGTAAAGAACCCATAAGATTTTGAATGTCTCAAATTCCCTATTTCCCTATATGATCTTCCTCCACCAATTATTACAAGACCTATTAACTTTAAATACCTCCTATCATATGTCAACACTCCGTCCGTTTATGTTCTATATGACTTTTTAACTTCCGATAAAATTAGACTATATAAACTATGCTTGCCTTTCTGATAAGTCAACAGTTACAAATTTTTAATAGCACTAAATAAATATAAATTTAGTCATATTGTGCATTCATGACCCTTTTCGAGTAAGCAAAGTCAATGAAAGAAAGGTCTTAGCTGAAAACTCTATACTGGCGGATTCATAAGGACAGCGCCAATAAACTAAGAAGATTGTTATAGTTAGATATAAAAATATGTCAATTTCTTGAAATTAATTAACTTAAATAGTGAAATTATCACAATATAGGACGGGTATTTTTCCTGGTAATTTTATTTTAATATGATTCAAACGATTATACATGTGTATAGACACATGTGCTATTCGTGACTTTATTGGCAACTCCACCGCATTAAGAAACAATACATTAAGAAACAATTTATTTTTTTAGCAGGTTAAAGGGAATTTTAATACTAAAATTATTAATCATGTTGTTAATATTGAAGTAAAGAAAACAGTGACATCAGGAATATTTTAACATGTGATCACATCCGGTAAATTTTTCATTTGATTAAATTTTTCATTAAAATATAACGTATTCCTTTAATTACTGCGTAAGGTTAATATCTACTATTATTTTTATACAAAGAATGCCGTGATTATATTGAGTTTGAAGATGTAATAACCAAATTTAGTTGTTCACGTCTACCCAGAGATGGGCCCAACTTAAGTTATTATCGTTAAATGTAATCAATAGCCACTAACAGAATAGCAAGCTAAGAGAGTGCTCGTGACTTCCTTGTACACACATTTTCTTGGAGGCGACTGGTCTTGCAACTTTCCAGCGTTGGTTAACAACAGAATACAGTATACGTCACAAGTCGCGCTTTCGACTTCTAATACAGACGTAAGAAGAATCATATTTGCACGGTAAGTGCGTGAAGATGCGATGTACTATACGTTTGCCTCGATAGATGGATGTTTGGCGTCTTAGTTTCGTTCTATTACTGTTGGGTGACGTTAGTTTTCTTCCTATGTTATTAAGTTACCTCAATTTGATAACTATATTATTACTATTCAAACTCTCTGCTTGTAAGAAAATTGCGCGCGAGCTAGTTTTCAGTTTTAAAATTACATAAAGGGGTATTTGACAACTTTTTTATTTCTTAAATAAATAGTATGTCAATAATAAAGAAATATTGGGTACATTTTTTGTTTAAGATTTGCTTTGCTTATCCGTCAAATTTTACATGTTGAAAATTTGTCTAAGATATAAAAGTCTTTGCAGATGAGATTGTATTTCATAAATAAGGAAGTAAGATAATAGGAAAAGTAAAGAGAAGATATGCCAGATTGTTATTTTTGCAATAAGAATTGTTTTTCCGTTGCACCAGGTCAGTATTTAACCACCTTAAAGGACGTTTATATAGTTATAATGATGTTTCTAAAATCTTCTAACAATGATTGGGATTGTAATTTGTATTCTAGCCGAGGAGTTTTTGGAGGAGTACTTGAGTTCGTTGGATGCGTGCGGCACAGGGTCATTAGATATAGGTATTAGGGGCGGCTCATGTCCACCAGTCGTTCAGAGCACAACATGAGTAATTATCAGTGATGCTGGTTTAGGATTGGTTAAGACTCAAGTCTCTCGGGAGTCTCAATAACCACCTTTTCACCTTTGCTTAGTTATTGCATTCTAATATTTAATTTTAAGTGCTATAAAGAATTTGGTCAACAATTTAGAAGAATATTTGAGCCATTGCATAATTTTTAAGGTGTTTACCAAAGCAGAATAAACGAGTCTTAAAACTCAGTTGAGTTTCTAATAAAAGAAGTACGACGACTTAAGTCTCAGGAGTCATAACGAACAATAATGCTAGGTCGCCTATGACTCGTTCTACCATGAAGCCCAATCGATATGCAATGCTAGTTGCATTCCCTGCAAGTAACGGTGTCACAGCGGTTAATGCCCGCTGTTTAATTTGATTAATTATACTATTACCTTGTCGACTTTGACCTATAAAAACAACAATGCTTGAAACACCGCGGCGTGCAGAACGGTACCAGAAAAATCTTTACTCTTAATAACTAAGCTGGAACTTTTGATGAAAGTTGCGCTTACTAAATTATTTTTGTACCTATTTTACTGCGTCGAATAAAGAATTACTGCATTCCATTTTTGAAAATTTGTTTTTTTTTGTCATTTTCATCAGTTTCGATTTTGTTTGTCACAGAAGGGTATAATCTATTTAAGTAGTATTTGTCGTTAGCTGGCAAATTTTATGCAAACGATATCAGACCTTCTGTTGGTAATTTTTATATATGCATTGCTTAACTAAACGCATCTAACATACGTTTGAAAGTTACACTAGGGTACAGATCCTTTGTACTCACATTTCACCCTATCTTTTGGACACATTTTCTTACTTTGAAGTACGCTAGCGGGGAGAACTAGAAAGCATGTTTCTCAACGGAATGTCAAATATAAGAATGATGATTTGGTGGTTCAAGGGCTTCATGAATATATCTCTTTATAAGCATATTATTTATTGTACTTGCCTACCATTTAAAATATAGTATTTATGTCTACAATCTGTCAATTGGATGCATAGAATATGTTTCAAGCTTTCATTTGAACTATTTAAAACGACGACTTTTTGAATCTCAGAGTTTATTTGATCAATAAACTGTTAAGAGCCACAGTAAAGTTTCCAGTTTGAATTCTGTCCAATAGTTATATTTTACTTTCAATAAAACGCATTCGAGAAAGGCCCGAACGAAAGCAATTGTAAATTGAGCTTATTCAACTGAACAGTAGGTATATTTTTATAATAAGATATATATTACGAAGCCTAATAACTACTACATTCAAGTAAACAGGATGTTTGTATAATTTTTACTTTCATAATAAAGGATTGATTGGCAAACTATAATTAATCATGAAATTAAGGGTAATATTGATTGAACTGAAATGTTACATTACTATATAGGTATGTTATGCGAAAATAGTTGATCTAATTTTGTATTGCTACATTCAAAGATCGAAAAAATGTTACGAATAGACAAAGATTATCCTTCTTTTTTATTACTTAAAATGAATTCTTAAATCAAAATTACAATACTAACGTGTTTAACGTGTAATCTTCCCGTTATATGTAATCTTCCCGGTATATTAGTCCCAACTCGTGTCACGATTCCCGTGACACGAGTTGGGACTAATATTATTAAAGTTGAATTGTACACATAATTAAAGTTTAATACAAGTATCACCCAATTAGTTATATGAACACTTCTAAATATCATGCGCAATTCTAAAATAGTACTACCATTGTTTTCTGGCAGTAGAAAGCTAATTAACATGATCAATTTATCTTTAGATCGTTATATAAAGCAAAACCATGGCGGTATATTTAGAGTAAAAACGCGTTAAGAAGACTATTTAGGCATTGTTGATTAAGTGAATTAATTAAGAGTAGATGACGAATTGTTTCCTTTCCAGGAGTCTGAAAATGACCGTGTGAAAAGTACACAAGATGCAAGAGCTATAAGGTTTATAAGGTTTTTGAACTATGAATTACTAAACTTTGTAATGTTGGGTAACAAAGCAATTTACACTTTAAAAATAATTCACATATCAATGTTTCGAGCCCGAAACCGGACAATACATACACGATCGAAGCTGATAAACCTGATAAATATAAAAGTGATAGTGTTTTTAATAGAACTGAAATATAGTAAGCAATAATGTATGATCTAAAAGGTAAAATTGTGAAGGATGAAGATAAGGAGCGAATGATCGATGAAATTGTAGCATAGGTAAATAAAGTTATAGAAGCTTGCGTGATAATAAAGAGTAATATCGCTGCGGTGATGGCACCACCAGTTCGAAGAACGGAGACGTCGCGCTTCAGTCACCCGAAAAAAATCACTTTTGTTTTCGATTAAATTCCTTAGCAGACGGATACGCATCATCTGCAATTGGATTCTAAAATACAATTATAGAAATACTCTATTCTTCTTCAATGAAATAATTGGAATAATTATAATTTACTGAAAGGCGCTACCGTTTCGATAATCTTTCTTTTAAGTTTTAGTGTCTTCTTCAAATCTCATAATAAATAAATCTTTATTTTTAGTTGTATAATCTGATATAAGTTTAAGTAATTTGATTTGAAACTGCTATTTTATACCTTAGTTATGTATATAAATAATTACTTATTAAAAAGTATTTCTTATTTCTATTAAAATATGGTCAAATTAAAGTGTAAACTGAATAGTCCAAAAATAATACAATTTTTAAATCTATCTATATATACATAAGATTTTCGAATGAATCAATTAAGGACAATACGTTCAAGCACTGGGAAAATTAACCTTACGTATTGTCATGACGCCTGATTGAAGTACAGTTTGATACAGTATTATTGTATGGGGCAAAAGTTAAAAAAAAATCTCACTTGGTCAGACAAATTGTCACACCACTGATGTGCCGCAGTCTTCTTGCCACCGTTCGATCCATTAGGCAAGTGAGGGGTCAGTGGTCCCCCTGTGAAGAGGTCATCGCCAAGACTCAAGTCAGAGATGATACGAGATCGGGTCGAATTCTGGGGACCCACGAAATCAAATTGCCCGTCCCACATGTCATATTCCAGCTCTAAGCTGTCTTCCACCTCAACCGATTCACCCATCGCGCCTCTGGACCGATTGAATATTCCCGTTTTAAACATTTAAAAGTCTAGATTATCTTTGGATTTATTCCAATATTGCACTTTACTTTCTACAAAATAACTGTCGATTTATTTGGCGGTAGTTTGTTTAAAATAAGTTAAACTATGACTAATAAAGATTAGAATGATAAATTCCGATAAAGCTTAAATGGCACTTCGGTTCTATGATTCCAATATAACTTTTTATTATAATGTTTTTGCTATATGTCTCACGTACGTTGCACATTACTTCACTCAGATTTACGATCACTTTATGTCACATTTTATTCACAAATTGAATCTATTTACTAAATCCCACCTCAGTCAATATTGATCACTGATTAATTGCTGTCGTAAACAAGAATTAAAATATCAGGCAAAAACAGACTCCGGCGAAGACGGTTTAAAATTTTCGACGGTTGCTCTGACATCCTTTACGAACGAACAAATCCAAAATTGCAATATGCACCACTACTATTTGTTAAGTGTTTCAAACTTATTTCGAGAATAATGTTAGTTTGAAATGGCAACTTCAAACGGTCGTTATAGACGTTAGGTTGACACACAATCGCGGTGAGGACTAAACGCGCGGCGAGCGCTCGCCGGCTGCCCCACCCAGCCGTTGATTATCAGGGGACGAACGCTTCCACTGCGCCATACAAATAAACATTATTCACTCCCTGCATATATGCATGGTCGTCTGATAGATAGTAAGGCAATAACCCCTTTCATAAGTTCCCCCAGCCTGGTAACATCTTGTAATTTTACGGGCGAGGGCATACCGTAATTACTTTGGACATGTCAAAACTTCTGACATTCTTTTCGCATTTTTTTTTAAATATATAGTACAAGTAATCTAGTACAAATATGATAAGTATATCGAAAAACTACGAACACACTTATAATATGTTGAACACATATAATATAATATTACCAAATGACAGACCCAAAATAATCGAGATCGATTTAATTTGTGTTGTAGTGAAATCAAATATGGAAAGTAAACTAAACGCTCATAATGATCGTAAATGCATTAGGTTTCTATGTTCATACATAATAAGTCAAACTTGCTCCGACCATCATCATGCGCGTATGCAATACATAATACTACCTTGATTGAGCTTGTTAAAAGAATAGACAGATCATTTTAAACGAGTGAAATCATAATTAAGATGTAAAGTAGTATGAGCAGGCTATAAAAACTAGTTATTTAATCCTTACTCAGAATTGAGGTTAAATATTGTTCATGGCGTGTGAAATTCCGATGTAATTTGTATTGATCTAACATAGTTGGCTTTTAAATTGCCTACTCGAAGTATATGATATTGGGCGTTGTTATCGTCGAACTTTACAAACGCAAGTCACTCTTATGAAATAGTAATTTCAAGATCAGTAATTATAATGGAGTAGATATATTTGGCTCATCACGCCGAAGAAAATTAACGAATTATTTTATCTCAAGTGAATTGAAATTTCTAATTCGACAGATAAATAACTACACAAATCAAACTAAAATGGCTTTGGATAGGAAATGATACATGAATATTTTTTGAAATGAAGAGATGAGAGGAATACTTAGATAACGAAATATTCTGAGTAGTACAGGTTCACTTAAAAATTAAAGCACTAACAAAGTATACAATTCAGTGTACAATCGCTCTTGACGGAACAATGCGATCACATACATTTTATTGTAATGAAACTCTTTACCACGCGAAACGTAATGTTTAGAGTTTCATGCAAATAAATACCATTCAGTATCTGCATAATGTTTGTAAGAAGTGAAGACATATGATTGTTTGTTTGCGTGCCAGCTAGTAAGCGTAGAAAATTAATAATACTAAAGTATCTTATAATATTGTGTTATGTCATTGATTTGTTGTTATCTGCTTGCTTAGTTTACACGTTTCACTATCGTTGTGTTAAATAGAATAATTAAACATCATTTAAGATAAGTTTCAAAACTTTCTTAAATTTGTATTGTACCTACATACAATGCAAGAGTATTGGGAGATATTCTTGTAAGGTCTCCGGATCTTAGTAATAATGTAACAGCTGTAGATAGATGTAAGAATTAGAGGCCTCTATTATTTTTGTCTTACTCCATCGAAATGTAATTCTATTCGGTTTGAGACTTTAATTTATTAGCACTAATAAAATTACATTGTGAGAAAACCTTTTTTAGTTTCGTCTTGCTTATCTTACTGGGATGTTTTCCCTTTGTGCCATGATATCAACATAGCACTTTCTTTGAATATTATAGAGTGAAATGATCAACGCAAGTACTTAGTAATAATAAAAAAATGTATAGCGTTTCTAAGAAAAACCTGAAAAGTTTTCATGTTTTTCCATTACCTATTATTCACATTATCTCCGATTAAGCAACATAAGTCAAAAAGATTGCGACTTTTATTATTGTATAAGCCGAGGACCATGTTATCGAATGATCTGCCCTCGTGAAATTTATTCCGAATTCCCCTTAAATTCATTAATTCATGGGACTTAGGGAAAAAGGCGAGGGTGTATAGTAATGTAATTTTGTATAAGTGTTGGGATTTTTATAGGGCATTGGCGTACACCCCGAGCAGAAATTTTATGTCGACTTATAAAGGTTTTATAAAGATTGATGATGATGATGAATATTTATCATCTTATTGGTCATCTATGATATAATATAAATGATATTTGTATGCTTGGCTATGATTTAAAAACAAATATGTACCATTATACGTCTTACCTACTTATAAATTGAAATTTTCGAATTGTATTAATAAGCAAAATCAAAGAACCAGCCCATGGTGCTTTTGGAATTTGCGAAGCACCTTGTGAAGAGAATTATGACTTGTATGAATTTAATGACAAATATTGAGTGCCCTCTTGGAGCACTGTTCCGCGTAGTATCATCTTTAAACAATGCCTGTCGACCTCCATTTGGTTCGAGTTCATAAAAATGACAGTAGTCACCTACCAACCCACATTAATAAAATAATTCATCAATACGTACGTATACCATGATACTGTTGGATCATGGTATACGTACGTATTGATGAATTATTTGATCACGCTTACTTTTTGATCAAAATAACTTCTGCAAGTCATCATTTATCAGATTAATTTAATTTTCTTATGGTTGCTTTTTAGAAAGAAGCTAGAAATAAGTTTCATCGATTCAATAATAGAAATGTGTACTTAAGTATTACCGATAGAAATAGTCTCTCTCACTTTATACATACTAATACTAAACGCGTATAAACATATCATTCAAGTCTTTTTACGTTTACGGTAAGGCACTGAGTTAATTACGTTCATTTATGTATGTACTTACATATGAATTTAGGGCAAGAACGTAACCACTTACTTATATAGAGATTAAAAGAGGCGCTCTGCGCTCTAATCCAATAAAATACTCGTACTTGCGGATACTTTCAAGCCAATCTCGTCTTAGAACTAAGAGCCGTAGAAATTCTGTCGCTTATTTTTTTCAAAAAAAAAATATATATTAAAAAAATATTATAAAAACAAAATTATAAAGTTGAAAACACCATATTCTCGTGTAATTGCAATACCAATTCTTAAATTCATTTAAATTAAAATTACGTGGATATGAACACAAATAATTAGCTTTTATACATTTTAATGTTTTATTGACTTTAATAAATTTTTTTCTTGAAAACAGTTAGCATTAAGAAAACAACAAATCTGAATTGTATTGCAATCACATTTATTTATTTAATTAATTAATAATATCTGCTACAAGTCTTCTCATGATACCTACGTCTATGATTGAACGTGTTTTCTCGCTTCAACAAGTTACGTTCTCACAGTAGGTCTATGCTCCAAATCTAATTCTAAATAAATGACAATGCCCCTAGACATGTTAAATAGGTACACTAATGACCTAATATTCTGGCGTTGGTCTGGTACTATTTTAAGAAAAACCCGTGACTATATTTGACTATTGAAATACAGGATAAAAATTAAAAAATCATGACGTATTTAAACATCGAAAACTAAATTACTGCTCGTTTTAAAAATAAAACTATCGTTTTTTCGGTAGTTTACTTACGATCCAAGAAACATGTGTAATCATTATATTTCATTGTAATGAGAATTTATTTCTACTAATTTTGATATATATCATATAACATGACGAAAATTTTCGTGTGATATTATGGATTTATATAAATGGTAGTTAATAAAATTCTTTGATAAATATTTAAATATCATTTGTGTTTCGTGAACTGTTTTACATTCTCAATTAAGTCTACGTGTTGTATAATTACTCGGTGTAATTACGTAGATACAAGAACGGGCATTGGCAATCCCACATCTGCACACAATATGAGATGTTTTCGCACGAATCTTTTAACATCACTTTCTGTTTCGTATCTCACTTACGATGATATTATCAGATGTAATAAGTCGTAACGTACACCCAATACATTTTTTTGCATAAGCAAAGTTAAAAAAATATTTGAAAAAGGTTTTTCTGGTTTAGTAGTTCAAACAAGATACATATCTGAATTTGTATTTAGTATGACTTTTTGTGTTTAGATATCCTGTTACAAGTGCAATATAGCAGTGTGACTATATAATTTTCAATAAAAACAATAGGCATTAATGATATATGTCTCAAAACTGGAGATTTGAGAAACATATTTACTTCAGCATCATATTTGCCATAAAAGCATTAATTTGTTGACCACTCAGGTGGTGAATAGAAAAACCGCATTATTGGGAGATCAATAAATATGATGTAAGATGTAATATAGATTAAGATAAATATAAAACTGATAAAATATTTCAAGTGATGAATGTCGGATATCGGCTTGAGCAACTCTTATTTTCGTAATCACAATGGTATGACGAAATAAACCTTCATATTAAGTTTTGTACTATTATGTAAAACAGGTTAATTGAATAAATTACGACTTACTGTCTATTTTAGAGTAGATTATAGGGATTAGCGTTAAGTTTCTAACTAGATTTAGTAATTTAATTTTCGTCTTTTTTTGTATATGAATTCCTGAAATACATATCTTGCTAACTGTTAAAAAGTTAACAAATTAAGAATAATGGCTTCTTCTACATGTTTTTTTATATATTCGTCCCGACTACAATTGAGTAACATACTTAACTTTGTGGTGAGATCAAATCAGTCATTGCATCTTCTTCAATAGCAATAAAGCTTGTTATAGCATTGTGACTATCAGTTGTGACATTATGTACCCTGTACTGTAATGATAAGTCGGTTCAGCGTCTCCCGCCATCCTTGACACAGTTCGGCCCACAGCTCCCACCCACTATAGGGCTATCGTCTATTGTTCACTACAACTGCTTTATCGTCAGCCATTTTATATAAGTATTAAGAATTATCTTTAGACAGTATCAGAAATTAAACCATAACTTTATTAATTTGGCAATAGAAAGCAATGCTGGCCCCTCCGTAATAGTTGGTAGTTAACTACACCAATATGGATCGTCGTTTAGTTACACGTATTTTAATCTGGAGTGTAGTGTTACAAAATATTAATACGTCTTATTGTTTTCATACTCTTTATTAGTTGCGTTACTGTGTTGTGCTGCATTTTCTATTTCATTACAAATAAATGATTGTACGTTGGTAACGTTAAATCAGATGTACATATTATTGAAAGAAATCAAACAAATAATGCAAAAATCATTGAAATATTTATTAAAGTGAAATAAAATTCAGGATTTTTATTTCTTTCTAAAATCAGGCTCAGTTAAATTTTATATTACAGACTAGTTTCAAAGACTGTAGTTACATGTTCGTTTCAGGATTGTTTCTTGTCACGCTAACATTGTCACGCACGCTACTACCATCACAGATTAATAAGTTTGTGTTAGAAGGACGGCTTTGGCGGAGGTCTTAATAAATTAATTTGAAGAATTGGACAGTGACGCATATACCAATACGGATAATAACTACACAATTGCTTGGAAATTAAATGGTTCAAATACAATTTTCCTAACATATCTATAAATAATTACTTATTTCAGTAGTCTAACTAAGGAAAATTAAGCAAATAAATAAACAC
The DNA here is from genome assembly GCA_943193645.1 of Acentria ephemerella. Taxonomy (NCBI): domain Eukaryota; kingdom Metazoa; phylum Arthropoda; class Insecta; order Lepidoptera; family Crambidae; genus Acentria; species Acentria ephemerella. Next base: position 3,859,576 of record OW971887.1, read on the forward strand.
ATAATCAAAAGTTAAGAAAAACAGGAAGAATCTTTAGGGAAGTGTTGCCAACCACAGAAATATTTACTCGTTATTTGTAACTACTTTTAAAACGAATGTAACCTACCTGACAAATTATACAATGTTATTAAATAAAATGTCAAATAACATGAGATATGTAGATATTATTCCCAATTTTTAAAGGTATATATTTTTTGGTCATAAAGAAACAAAGAAAATTGGAAAGATACATGAAATACATACCATTTGGCTAGAAATATGCTAAAACTAAAATAAAAAATATAAACTAAATATTTAATAGAACATATTAATACACGTATTAAATTCTGAACAAAAAAGTAGTGTTTTAGACATTTTCCCTGTCCACTTCATTATTTTCCCAATAGTTCCACTCAACCGTAAACCTTTTCACATTTTGGATCTTATGAAAATGAATTAGGGTTTAAATTGACGCAGTTGACTGAACAAGTCATGTAAGTAATTACCCAATAAGTGATACTGTTAGCATTATCATTATCATATTCCATCCAAATACAACTGAATAAGTATATATAAGAAGTTTGTGGTATATATCCTACAGTCTATTGTAAAGAAAACACGCTAGTAACTAAATGTAGTGAAAGACATGAACTGCATTGTTGGTTTAATCGTTTATTATGACAAAAATATAAAGAGGCATAATTTTGTATCAAATAGGATATACGTTTCCTTTTATTATAATATACCCATAGGTTAAATTCCTTATTTTAACGAATTTGATTGATCGAAAGTTATTAAGACGTAACTTTTTAAATTAATAATTTATGATATAAAGCGAACATCTGACCGGAAGCGGCGCACGCGCACGACTTCCGCCGGCCATTGCTGTCGCAGGAACGACTAGTAAATGAAGCGGGACGCCATTGTTTATGCTTTGATCATGCCCTTTTCTTTGGACAAACGGATTTTTATGCTTCAATAAGGTCGTCGAACTAGGATAGAGCCGGAATGTTATTGAAAATTAATATATTATTTTGAAATAAAAAGAATAGATTAGTTACACAACTGAATAAGTAATTCAATAATGATGAAAAAGAAAAGAAGGGTCGAAATGTGGCTAGTAATTATCGTTTTCGGACAACAGATGATTACGTAAGAAACACAACAGTGCAAAAACGAAGTAAGTAAATGAGATATCTCTCAAGCAACCTTAAAATATATGACCAAAACCAATTTACTCTTGTGTTCCTACAGTGAGTCATAGGAACACAAACACAACACTACAACATTACTCATAAGCTGGAAAACAAAATAATTATGCTAATATGACTAACTGGAATTAACAGGTGGTCAATTAGCTTAATAACATCTACTTTAATATGAGTTGATAGGTAATTGATATTTTTATACCAAAACTGATCCTAAGTTAATTAACATATAAATAAATCATATATAATAGTATGATATACTGCAATCTCCAGAAGCTTAAAATCACTCGGGTAAATTATTTGAAGATTGATATCATTTCTCAATATTTATTCCAAAATTTTCGGAAATGCATAGACTTAATTTCTATGTTCCAAAACATGAATTTATTTAGAACAATTTAAAAACTACAGTCAATCTACTTTATCGTGTAGAACTTTTGCTAAAATGATATAAGAATTATTTATTTATATTTATTATCCATCTATATAACAATAATTATCTAATTTTAACAATAATTATATAATCTATATAATTTACTTTTCATGTTGCTTTTATTACTTTCATTTTTATGTCTCTGTTAATTACATTTTATTTGTATTGGTACACGATCCTCAATTCGTTTTCCATGTGTAGGGCGGCTGGAAGAGATTTCTAATAGAAATAAGCAATACCAGGTTATTATCATCGTTAGCTCAGGAATGACTTCGAATATTGATTGGTCTATATTGTACTTAAGGTTATACTTGAAGGGTCTCGCTTTCCGTTCATTAAGACTGTGCAAACTTGGGTCCGGGCTGAGGAGCCTTCTGCGGTGCTGGAATCATTGAAGGACCGCTCAATATGGTTCAAACCGGTACACCAACGGATCCTGCAGGCGTACCTTGTGCGAGTACGAAACAACTACCGGAATAGAACTGGTAGTGGTTTCGTGGTCGGCTAATCTCCAGCACAATAGGTTCTTTAAAGTGCTCCCTGCCTGGCTTGCTTTCAGTCTGTCTGCTGCATGAGCCATACAATACCCAATTCTTTATGGGCATTTCCTGTTATCTTCTGGCTTTAGTTTAACTCCAAAAGAAACGTTGTTGTTCTAGTTCTAGCATCATATTGATATGAGAAATGTTTGAATGAATATGAAAATATATATTTATAGAAAAATATAATGCAGTTTATATTCAATGCGTCGTCATCTTTCAGTATTACGCGAGGGATATATTTTTAAAATTGGCGAAAAGCCAGATTGACCTTGCATCGAGATACAGTGGAAATACTGAATGATATCAGAGAAACGGTGTAAAACTAATTATTTTTTACTTTAATTTGATATTTATTTTTTAAATAGAACTAAGATCTTTGACATTGCTTTTTCAACAAAGTAAATTGTTAATTCTTCTACAAAGGTATTGTATCGTTATACTTAGGGTATTGTAGCCTGTTTTTCTTAATAATTCTACTCGTATCTATTGATAACACAGTTGTGAAGAAAATGTAATGATAATAATATTCATTACAATGCCACCATACTTAATTGTCACTCATGTTAGGTACTAAATGAAACGGGAGTTTGTACAGAGGAAAAATTAAACATATAGTTTTTCAACATCATATTATAACATGGGTGGTACACAAGTAGGTGATGGCAAGCGATTGCCGAAGACGTTCCAAGCAAATCATCTTCAATAAGTTCTGGATGATCAAGGTGTTTGTTATGTACCCTGTTAACGCGAAACCTACCCCTGTTAACATAGTTATACATATACTATAGTGAAATTGTAAAATAAATTTTGAAATTTTCCATATATTTATTTTACTGATCAAAATATTACCTACTAAGGTACTGTAGGAAACTAAACAATGTTAAGTACACTTATAAACTTAATTAATGATAGGCTGAGAGTGATTCGCTACCGTGCAATCTAATATATAACAACAAATAAGATTCCTGATTGAGCCTTGTCATCAACAGAATTTTTGTGTCTGATTTGTGGGAAATTTAAAACATTTCCACATAATTTATATAAGTCCCCCTTTGCCCTTTCGCCTCGTGTTTCATATCACCCATTAGTACTTAAACTTGTTGAAGATCAACAGATAAGGTTAAGTTGATCTTGTTATTGAAGTTAATCGTACTTAATACCGTTAGAACGAATGTTGGTAAGCTTAGTCACCTTGTATCTATCAAACCGTAGTTAAGTTAAGTTTACATGATTAAGTTCTCGATCAATGAAACCTCCAATGGCAAGCTCAATATAGGCTTAAAATGAGGTAGAGTTTAGTGATGAAAGTAGATTATACTATAATGTTCTATGTAACTTTGAATTTGATCTATCATTGTCGTAACTACAAGCAAAACTGTAGTTGAAGAAGAAGAAGTTGGAAATAGAGATGTGAAAAAAGAACTGTCATTGGCAGGAGCGATGAAATGTAATACTATGTGATATTATTTACTGTAGGCAGTGGGATATAAAATCAATGGGAAATCCCGAAACAAGAAAATCTTAAGCTTACACTATTCTTTTCTTTAGTACTAAAATATCTCAAAAACTTATACGAATAGTTCAATTGTTTACCTGCAGATTGGTCATTAAAACCTAGAATGATATTGATAATTGGCTTTTCTTTGGGAGCGTATATAGTATCATTATTTTTTGAATTATGATTTTAATAAAAAAAATATATTAGGTTTTGGAATAAAACCCTTTTCTCCCCCCCTTACTTTGTATATACAATAAAGTGTTAAACAAATAAATAAATTCTTAGATTGTATTAAATCAAATTATTTTATTGAACTTTGGTACAGATATATTTTTATAGAAGGGACGAAAGTCGTCTTAAAGGCCGACGTGCTTTTCATGACATCTCAGAATTAGGCCAAATAGTATACGAAGAAACAATGATTCTATAATTAATTCTTTTCAAAAAGAAAATGCGAGTTATCTTTAGTCTTATAGAGGAAGTTGCTTATCGTCAAAGTGTGTCATTTTGAATAATACATGAGGCGGGAAGGAAGCTGACATAACCAACCAATTAAAGATAAAACAATGACTATGGTGACGACTCACACGATAAAGCTTCTTTTAGAAATCAGACGCTTCTTCATTAGAGTTATAAAGTTGTAAGATATCAGGTAGGATAGTCACTGTTGTATCGAAATTGGTGTGAATTAGCAAATATACGCTTATAAAACCGTTTACTTAATCGATATTATTGTCAACATTTATCACATCAGAGAGAGAGAGAGAATAGTTGTTTTAATTAATTTCTCACTGGGTTCATTTTATAGTACATTTTTCGTTCAGTTTAGAGATATTCGAACCGGCAGTGGACCAAGATTAAATTATATTTTAATGAAAAATAATCAAAAAAAAAAAAATTAATTCGTATATTTAAATAATTTGCTTAAAGATACAAAAGGCACCATTTACCCGCAATATATTATTGCTACTCGCAAAAAATTCGGTTCTTATGTCATGTAAATCGATTTGTTTATTTCATTTCATTGCGAGTAGGAAATATTGTAATATTTGTTTATGAAAGCAGTCGAAAATTCCGTTAAGTGCCATCTAACAATAAAAATATAATTTACAAAATGTTTGATTAGAACTTCTTTTGAAATTTTGAAACATAAGTTTTCACTGTAAGAGAATTCAAAAATAGAGTAAAGTTTATCTTATAGTATTTTGAAAGTAAAACTAAAACTTACCTTGTAATTAAGTCCTTGTACGTCTTCTTCCAGTGAGACATCAGAGTACATGTCGTCAGCCGGTTCCCCTCCCGACCCGCAACCAGACGAGTTGAACGACGAAGACCGGTACAATTGGCTGAAACAATCATCATGCTACTTTAACACCTTGCCTAATTGACTAAATTACAAACAGAATCAATTTTGAACCAAATTACAAATACGTAGCGCCATCTAGTTGCAATCAGAGGAACTTTTACATGTTACGAAGTGTTGAACATACTGCGTGCGTGCTTTATTTTTAGTTCTACACTGTGCTGGTAGGTGGCAGTGTATGGTAAAATTTGACTGAGCAAAACAGATTGTAAGTCATTTTTAATGTACTTGTTTATTCAATTTTAACAGGTACATTTATACTTCGGACCACATAAAAACCGCCACCATGTATAAGTTCGAATTTTGGAAAGATACCGTAAAATTAAAAATGACACATAATTACTAGTATTGTAACCATAAACAAAAATATTATATTTACCTAGCTAAGACATTGGAGCCAATTTGCCGCTTCCCAGAGCTGAAACAAACCGTTATTTGATTAAATATTAATTAATTATAATTACGTACTAACTTTAAAAAGGTGTCTAACGGCCGAATACTGAAATATTTTTAAGAGTGACATGTTTCTATATTTTTTATAGTTAGCAGTAGGTATGGTTAAAGTGTTTTAAATATCACAAAAAGGCTCACGCTATAAACGAAGCATTTCAATATTCGGCCATTACAGGTACAGTTCAGTTAAAGCCTAGTATTTTTAACGCCTGGCATAAAGCGATATTCCTTCTTACGATGCTAATTGATTTCGATGTAAGTTTTGCACTACGTAACTTTAATGACGCTAAAAGAATGTAGTATTTAGGTTCTGAACGTAATGGATTATAACAATTGTTCTGGTAATTAAGCCTATTACAATTACAATAAAATGAACACTACATTCCATTTTATAGTGCGTAAAGGTAAAAACGATATATTTTCGCCGACTTTGGAGCATCAATTAGCACCGGTATGTGAAATATATTTTAGAAAATAATAAATTTAAGTTTTACATCGCCCTTTCAATAAATTTTATTGTTATTTTATATGATTATGAGTATTTTTTTATAGAAGAGAAAATGCGAAAATACTTTTAGTCGTGCCCTGCATAATGGGGAAGAGGAAAACATAAGGTTAATACTCCTCGGTCGAATGGTAGAAAAAACTTAACGTCTTCATTTTAAACTTTCAACCTTATAGAATTTGAGTGTGATTAAGTGCTAAATATTGGATCCCAAATTAAATTTCGTGAATGTTGTTCATACTTTCTTAGTCGACTGTACCTAGATCAAATTACCTTCAAGTCCAAGTCAACCTTGGTTGTTACAAAATACGAGCAAATAATTGTCCAAACAAAAATTATTTTGGAGTTCGCAATTTTGTTTGAAACTTAATCACATCTTTGTATTATTCACTTTAACCTTGCGTCATGGAAATGACTTTAAACTACTTTAATGATAAGATTTAAGAGCAATTAAAGCTTTCATTGTTAATTTCAACTGAAGTTAATAGTTAATTTTCCTTTTTACTTACTATAGAAAAATATGTCACTCAAATTTAAAGGATTTTCTTTTTTCAGTTTTGTTAAAGTTAAGGTATATTACCAACGTAATATAAATGCTCGTACTTAAATAAACCACGCAAAAAATTAAAAGTTATATTTCATACTATACATGTACCTACAATATTAATTCGCAATCTAATTTAGATATTTTAAATTGTATTTTTAAATTTAAAATTGTATTTAGGTAGCAAAGTAGTTACAATTAAATCATGAAAAACAATTTAATTTTTTTTTGTTTTTCAGTCGTATAAAATCTGTGAATCTATTAATAAAATTCCTATTATATATGTGTATATGTAACAATTATTTTATGCAGATTTTCCATCCATAAGGATTTCCTTGGGGAGTGTCTGTGAAATCAGCGCGAGCGAGGTGCGCGAGCGCCGTGAAATTGACGAAGAAAGTGCGGACCAAGCTCCGGAGGCGGTGCTACGATTTTACTAATTTGATACGTTACGGTTAAACATACGCTCACCGTCGAATTATAAAGCTAGACGAATTTCTATGAAATTAGTGAGTGGAAAAAATTATTATTTAGATTTAATATTAGTTCCGTTCTTTTTGGCAGACGATATGTTCTAATTACCACGAATTTTTATAATGATTGTTGATCCGATTTAAACCTTGGTTCCAATCTTTTTCAACATAACAGTCATTGTTTTCGCGTAGTGTATTTAATGATTAAAAAACATCAAAATGTTTATGTATTTTTTTTACTCCGTTCATAAAGACAACCACAAGAATTAACTAATATGGTATTTAGCGTGTATCTTTCTTTCAAGATTTTGGAGATAATAATAATATTTCTTTATCTAGCCCATATTAAGAATCATTATGAACTAGTATTATGAATATCTACTAGATAAATATAGACAGTAATATATATAGTAATTGCGGGCTGTCTGGTCCAGTGGTCATACTCATAATGCATAATCTGCATTCAGTAGTCCTATTAGCTCTGACTCTAGTTCCAGAAAGACCTGCCACGCAACATCTAAAACAATACTAAAATGTAATTCCAATACTTACTTTCATAGTTATATAATTATTTAATTATCGTCGTTAAAACGTTTGTATAACTAAATGTTTAAAAAGGTATCCATAATTTTCAGTTCATCAATTATATAGACAACTTTCCATATAAAGATTTTCTATTGCATAATTTCCGTCTAAATATCGTAATTTAGAAAGATTTCATCATGAGTATTTATATCTGGGTTAATTCGCTCTCATTCACTATTTAAGATAAGAATAATAGGTATTATTACACCTAGATATTTTATAGTACTCTAAGTACCTACCTATCTGTAAATAAAATATATGCTATTGAACTTTTAATACTTTTTTTCAAATTCTAAGTTACAATTAATAAATAATGCATTCGGTTAAAATTAAAAAGATACGTAATCTACGCTTTGTCCTCTTTACAACAATAGCTACGCATTTTACAAAATTACACAAGTTATTTAATACGTTAACAATGGCCACTGTCTGACTTTAATTCAGGTTTATAAAAATATTTACTTATAGCGATATAATTTCATGACAAAAACTTACAATCTATGATTACGGACCTCTTTGTCATTTTACAGTAAGGCTAAATATATAAAAAACAAATCACTTAATAATTCTATGAGTCAGAATTCGCGTGTCCAATCTCCGTGGTTATTCGGTGTACAATAGAATGGACATCACAAAACAACCATGCGCACACGTCGCTATACGGGCTGGTGTGACAATAAAATAGTCGGTTCGCCGGACTGCCTAAAATTACGCCATCACACAACACAATGGAGGTTGTCGCAATCCGATGGAACTATTATAATATTAATTTGTGACGCTCGCACAAGGTAGCGTGGTATTATTTTTAAAGCATTATTAGGGACACCAAAATATTTATGCATTCTAGGATTAATAGTATTCTGGAAACGGAAATATATAAAAATACAATAATATATTAATATTATAGAATTTTCATGTTAATGTAAGACGTTTAAGGTTAATTGAAATCGATTTGAATAGAAATGGAATTAATTTGAAGTTGTATGTTGATTTGGTTGACTAACGAGAGTAAATGTTAAGTTTGTGTGCCTTTTGTGTAAGTTTCAAATCAATCGTATCGAGACGTTACGATCGGTGTTGAGTTAAGCTGACGGATGCATATATAAAAGTGTTTTACCAATACTTAGGTGCTGGCAACTTTTTTATTCATTGTTAACAACAGAGGGGCTAATACAGATTTCATACGATATGTTAGCTTGTAATTTAGATACTATATGGTATTGTTCAAACTGAATGTGACGCTAACTGTTGCGGAAGTAAATAGGAAATTTTATATGACCCTTATTTCTATCTTTTTATTGTCATAACTATAGTCCAATTATTTAAGGAATATAATGTTTATCGGTCTGTATTTATTATTGCTTTATGCATAGTCATTATTAGTTAAAAGATTTTGTTACTTAACAAGAAATTTTAATTTAACTTGTTGGACGCAGTGTGTTACAGAAAATAGAATATTTAGTAAAGGTAAAATGATAAAAAAAATATCGTACGCTTGGATAACCTAACTTTGTAGGTTACCAACAATAATACTAATACAAAATGCAGTTTGAAGTTAACTTATCTAATATTTTTATTGTTAAATTTCAAGGTTACTTGTGTAGGTATCTAATATTTACATCTAATTTGTTGCGTAGGAACATTTTTATTTTAACATGTAAAATAACTATAAATTGATCACACCCATATCCTAAATTAGAAACAGAAAATCATACTATCTACATATTACAATCAACTTTTAACAATAGGATCTCACGGCTTTATTGGCAGGTAAACAATAACAAAACCAAATAACATCCACTTTTCAATACTGTCATACCACACGCAAAGTAAGAATCAATTCAGTTAAACAATTAATAAAAATCTCTTTTTGACTATGAACCGGACGGAGGTGCTTTAAAATTCCACTTTTAATTTGAATGTTCATTATTATGTTAAGTGACAAATTAATAAATTCTAATAAAATTTTGATATTTCTAACCTGTAGGGTCGTTTTCTGTAATGCATGTAAACACTGTTCCGCTCCAGGTTTACGAAAAGAAATCAATTTGTTGATAAATAATTCAGCTGATTTTTATAAAAACCACTGGTATCACTGTCACACAAGTCCATATTTTTTTGCTCTGAAATCACAGATTTTGTATTTCGAATTTGTTTGAAAATTGTAATTTGGATTTGCACGTGCGGCTAGGAGCTCGCAGTCGGTAGATCAGTCGAGTGGTGGCGCGGCACTGACGCAGCAACGAATGCAGTGGTCAGCGAGTAGCGAACCAACTGAGGTAAGTATGAATTATCCACAAAGGTAACTGGCTACAACGTTGCCGTTATTAAATTATTAAGCAGTCCGCGCTGGGCGGACGTTGTGAGGACATTTGTCAACTTTGGCTAGCGGATCTGCTAGTTCGTCGGGCGTTTTTATGGTAAGTGAATTAGTAAAAATGTTACATAACCTACCTTCAAATACTGTATAGATAAAAGACCGCGTGCTTATTAACTTATTAGTTAAAAGTTGATTTTGTAAAAAAGCGTTTATTGTTTGTAAGCAGTCACTATTTTCAAATTTCTATTGAAACAAAAAACCTAAACTAATTTCCATCAAATATCCGATGTTTAGTCGTAGATTAAATTAGCATAGTAAGATTATGTTACTAGTGAACAGGGAAAGCAAGGCAATGTTATTATATGAATTTTTAGTCATAAAAGTATCCATGAATTACATTTCTTTTAATAAGTTGAAAAAGGTTTTATACACTAGCCAAAAAACACCGTTGTTCCAAAAGTTTCGATTCTAATAATTCCCAGCACTATCAACGACCTATTGCAGTGATGGGTAATCTGTATCATTACTGGTTTCAGCGGCGGGTGTTGCACGTCACCGTTGGGCAACTATAGAGCAACCGCGTGGAACGCACTCACTTTCTTGGTGAGAAGCCACCGCAGGCACACCTAAAACAGGCCGTGAAGCAACCAATATTTCTATCCATACAATTTGTTTAAACAGTAGGTGATTCCAGAAAGGGATAAAGCGACCAATGTATTTCGAAATATAAATTTTCAACTTCTTTACTTTGGTTTCTATACTGGGTTATTATATATATTATATCTCTAGGTTATTATATGTTTTCTCATATTAGTTATAAAAAAGAAATAAAAATCAAAGTAATTTATCATGGTGTTATGTTTCATTGACCAAGTTTTTTAAGGACTAAATAATTTTCATGCACATTACTTTTGAACAGATCAATCTCAATCACTTTCTTTGTAAAATTCCGACGAAGCGCCGCGCATCTATAGTAAAATGTCTTTAAAAAATGTTAATTACGCGTGTAAGTTTTAGATTTTTTCGTTTTCCCTCTCCTGCTAACAGATGACTGTCGTCACGCACCGTCCCTAATAAGCAGATATTAATCTTATGAACACAGCGTTCATTAATATTAATTTTCAATCTTCTTGTATTTCACTCTGAACGAGGCTTTCACTTCTTTCAAACAAAGTCTGGAAAGAACTGGTTTCCTTAAGAAGCAAGTATTACAATTATTAATGTTTATATGGCCCCGATTCCGATTTGTAGTAACTAAATTAAATTTAAGTTTAGTACAATACAAACAAAAAGACTGCGGACCGGTGACGTCATTTAACCTTTCTAAAATGGCACTCTTAAGCAATTTTGCCTTATTTTAATGCACATCAGCACAAATCGTTTTTTATATGTTTACTCATCACTTATTTTCATTTTGATCGATACTTGAAGTTATCACATCTTACTAATCTCAACATAATTTTCTCAAGCGTTAAAATTACCTCCATCAATATCCATTGTGCTACTTCTCTCAAACTGAGTGATTGTGGCTAAAGATCAGAAACCTAAGATATGCGCTAAAATAATCAAAACTGTACTAACGGAACTATTTGATAATATTATCACAACAAAATATATAATAGATTCTAACGAATTGTAAACACTAAATTATGAGATACGTAGTTAAAATTTAAACTGCTCAGATTATATTTAAAATTTTCTATTTTTTAAAAATTAAGTAATAGTCATAATTGACAGAATGGGATAGAGAGTTTGTTGATAACAATTGCCAATTGCTTGTGTCATAATAATGCTTTTTTTTGTATAATATATACATGCGTGCTTTGTGTATATTTATTGTTACGTAATATTGTTCTAGATAAGTTTTTAATTATTATTATTTATTTATTGATTTGCTATGCTATTTTTATGGGAATGTAAAATATTTAACGTATTAGTTTCCCCGAAACACTATAGTGGTGAATAGTTAGATATAACTTTCTTTAATTTTAGAATAGAAAAAAAAAACCAACCTAATTTGCAAATTAAGAAAAATATGTGCAAAGAAGTGCTTCCCATAAAGTTCACTGTGACCGAAAATTGACCATTTTTTTGTATAAAACTTTTTACAGCTGTTTTTATTAAAGTACTATCAATGTAGAATAGGAAAAAAGCAAATAAAAATAAAGCTTACTGCCTCATGGAGCCCCATCGTCGATGCGGCAAATTTTCTTGATGGCTGCAGGAAAAATAACAAAAACAAAGTGAGAAGCGAACGCAAAGTGCAACAAAATGACATAAAAAAACAATTATTTAAAACAAAAATCACACAAGCAAAGTAAGAATGTTCTATTGCAAAAAACATAAGAGCATTCTATTCGATATCCATTGATACTGTCATTTGCAAGTCATTGCTTGCAAATGACTGTTGTTGTTATCAAATAGGCTAGAAATAGGATTCGAAAATAAGATTTGTTCTTGTATTCACGGGTAAAATAAAGATATCTGTAGGAGGCGTCCTTGTACACAAGTACAGCATTTTATATTTATTTATCGAAAAATTTTATGTTCGTGAATACATACTGATATTCATAATGAATAATTAAATGTTTTAAGCACTTAAATAATGTATCATATTAATTATTTGTTCAATCATTCAAAGAAAACCTAAAAAAATAATTGGCTTATATTTAATTATAATTACTATCTTGATTACGTGTAGATATTATTTTTATAATTTTTTTCATTTGTCTTAGTTTTTTTAAATCCGTTTCCTTTATATGTCTGTATTACCTGTTGAAAGAAATTATTTTGATTCTTGCGTTAATTTTGTGTGTTGTTTATTTGTATACAAATATTTTTTTGTTTATCAAATATAAATAAACAAATAAATAAATGATATTGCCATTAAACTGTAACGGTTTAACCAAAATATGATTACTTACTCTTTTCATACATAATATCAAATTACTGAGTGATAAATATTGAAGAATATTACAGTAGGTACTGGCCATGTAAGTACTTAATATTTTTACTTGGGTTAAAGAAGTAATAAAAATATGTTTGATTAACTGCGAAAGTTGAAAGCGCCCTAAAATATGTTGAACTTATGAAAAGCATATCTGTAAATTGTATATATAATGCATTATTTAATGTATATTCATAATTTACCTACATAAAAATGCACTATGTGAAGTGATTACAATTAAAAATCAAACTTTTTAGATTTAATATACTCTGAAAAACTAATTTCGGTACAAGTTTTGCTTTCTTTTTCTACAGTTTCTAAGTTATTCTTTTTTTGTAGATCACACACAAAAGGTTGGTAAAATTCTATGTACATTCAGTCTAATTGAAGAGATTCGTAGCTATCGCAAGTACAAAGCTTATAAAATATTGGCGGCTTACAGTCAATACTAAATATGTCATAATAAAATTACGTTGACATATTTATTCATTCGTCTTGTGTATTTTCAATGTATCTGATGTTTTTTATTATTTGAAGAAATATAATATAATATTTGCTTTACGCACTCACCATTATATTAAACAAGCCTTAGGCGTAATTAAAAATTAACTGGAGATTTATCAAATGTAAAAAAAGAAGAAGCTAGGTTTATAGGCCATTGTTAGAAGCAATAAATCTTGGTTAATCAATATGTATTTTTAACTAAGTATATGGCCATGTTATTTTTAATATAAACTCTAGAAAATAGATTTCTATGGAAGTGGCAACGAAAACAGCTATATATTTGTGCTCGGGAATATGACATAATGAATGCTGATAGAATATAAATTGCTCCGTGAGGAACCAACCGTTTAGTGTTTATTGTAATTATTTGTTCCTTGAAAAGGTAATTTAAGTAAGAGACTCGTTAAAGCCACAATGAAGCTTTGTGTCTGGTACAATATAGAATCATAATTTTGGATTTTACTCTGGATTAATATTAAATCTTGAGGCCTAACTTTTAGGCACCACTGCATAAAAAGCTGATTATAATTGAATTGTAGCTTTTTGATATTTACCGTGTGGATGAGATCTCAAAAAAGGTCAACATTTAATCAATTGTTTTATGTGTTGGTGAATTCTGTTGGTACATTATTGCGATCACAGGTAGTGTTTTAAAACCGCAATGTTTGAAAATTGTTACTTTATTTTGACTTATTATTGACGTGTGGGTTTTGTGAGTTTTCCTAACACAATTATAAGTTAGAAGTAGGTATATATTACATCTGCGAAGATCTTTTAGTTTCTCGTAGCTCTAAATGCTAAATATATAAACAGCTGTCTCACCTTGGCGGTGTCCGCCTCAAGCTGGTTCTGTTCCAAGCATGTCGGTTTAAGTGGCTGCCGGGACTCCGGGTACCGTTTTCTACTCTGTGAACAGGAGACAATTTTTATTACAATAAAAAATCAATTTCCACTTGGAATACAAAATATTTTCCTTTAAAATGTATTCTGAATTTCCGAAACATTCCAGTGCCAACCTTTCATAGCCCAACTCATAAACAAAATGTCTTTAATATAGATTTTTTTGTAATATACCACAAATAGTTTTTATTATATCAAACAATCCGTTATTAATGACCTACCGAATGCAGGCTAAGTAATCCAAAAATAATGTCAATAAAAATAACTCAAAATGGGTTAATTGTTCTCCAACTTGACATTTCTTATTGAAGTAGAATAATCAGAGGCCAATAGTGAAATTTTAGTTATAATAGAAGAGAATCGGCACCAAACATTGTTGTCAAAATTAAAATTTTATTTAAGTAATCTTTCGAGTTACGACCAAACATTTGTTAGAGCAGATTCATTTACGTCTCGTTAATTCGTGAAATATTGATGAGTGAGAATGAGGTAAGCTTTGATGAAAGCTTTTCATCTAGTAAAGGAATTTGGACTGGAGCCAGCAGGGATATTTAACGTGAAAGTTAATTTTTAGCATATTTTTAAGATGTTTTCATAAAATCATATGTAAAATCATCACTAGACTATCGACAGATTGATTAGATATTTTAGTAAAAGTTAACTGAAATTAACTTTTTGTCGTAAGCATTTCGATATTTTGAAATGATTTAGTATGATAACGATGCATTGGTATAACTGTTACTGATTATACTATAGAAACCTTACTCAGTTTTGGTACTTAAACTCGTCAGCCAATTATATATTTGTTGCCTTATTCACAAAAATAAAACCGCATTTTTATATATAACTATTTTTATTATATAATATATAAATTATTATCTAGAATGCCCTGCCTGACGCTTTTTTAAAATAAATATCTTAATTTCAGTGGCGGCGCTAGTACAATAAAACCTCCTAATAGATAAGCCAATGTGCTGCTTGTGTATTTGGTGTCAATAAATATAAAGTATGTAGTTGTAATGATTTAGAGGTATTTAATTTAAATAAATATTTATAGATAGTTTTTAATGTTCTTCCTTGATGTTTACTTTTTTTATTTTAAGTACTCTTAGACATGCAAAGACAATTGTAGCCTTTATATTATTGACGTTCACGACCTCAATATGTATGTACTCAATATTATAAGTTTAAATTAAATGTTTTGGTAAATATCACATGACTTTATTGTCCGTTTTATGTTAGTCTAAAACATTTATGGAGCTCAAGAAAAATCTTATTTTTTCTTAATGTCCTGCGTTGTTAAGTTTGTATTGAGTAGAGCATTCGGTTATTAGCAGATGATAAGTTAAATAATTTCTGAGTAGGGTTCATTACGGAACTTAAAACATGTCCTTATACCTTCCAATGCCTCGTTACGGCCTTTATTATACAAAATTTAACTTCATTTTATTGCCCTTTTTACGGCTTTTTAAATTACTCATATCTTTTTACACCAATATTAGTATCGGTTTCAAGAATTTACATTTGTTATTATGTAAGAATCTAAGACTATCTAGAACGGGGTAGCAAAATGGGATCTCCTTTAGGGGTACGGGGTAGCAAAATGATGGATTGAGGTTTATTAAATCCTGGAACATTTCATTTTAAAACGATACTAATCAGTAATCTATGTACGTGTTAGCTGGTGCGTCTGCGTCACCCTCTCCGTAGCATTCGAAATTCTCTGCGTCGGAGATGGAGTTGCCGGGACTGGAGTCTGCTGCCGGTTCAGCCTGGACAGCAGGGTCGGTGCCATTCTGGAAGAAACAGAAAGTAAACCATGATTTATAAATATTTATAACAAAGAGTTTAAAATACTATGTTGTGTTTTAATAATGTGCTATATGTTAAACTTTCGTTATATAAAATCAATTCAATCAGTTATTTTGAAATAATAACGGGGGATAATAAAAACTATATCACGCTTAAGAATAAACCAAGTACCTTAATAACGTTACATTCAAATATATATCTAAAAATTAAAGGAGTTCTTGCATCCCTTTTCTACGCTATGAAGTAAGCTTTTCGATTTGACTTGGCACTTTAAGTTACTTTGTCTTGCTTCAATTTTATAAGAGAGATACATTTTTAGAGGTCGGACAGGTTTTAAGTTAACTGCCAGGGCGGTGAGCTAGTAAAATGTTCTGTTTCAAGATTCTGTGGTTTAGTAGGTAATAACCATATACCTCTACAGTTGGCACCGTACTGTGGGATGGTGCGTACATGCATTTGACCCCGACAAATAGATGGGAAGGTACAGTTATAATTGAAATTGGTAATGTGATAATTTAAATTTGTAAAATTAGATTTTAAAGTTTTCTTCCAAAATCACAGTTATGAGCTTTACGGATTTATGCTCTTATATATTGACACTATATTTTATTATATTTATCTAATCAATCCATCAAACGACATAGGCATACATTATTAAATATCAAAAGTGCAATAGTAAATTTGTTAGTTGCATTTTAATGTTTTTTTCCTCTCACAAACCAGACACAACAAAAGACAAGGAAGTGTTAACATGATATTGACACACCTATAATTATTCCTCACCTTATATTATACAGAGAAGAGGAAAAGCGGTGCCGATTCTTAAACAGCCTTGACTGCTATCAATAAGTAATTTATGTTATTCCGTTAACAATTATTTCTTACATTAGAATACGCAACAACGCAGAAACCAATACGGGAGACATCCCGTACATCTATTACAACAAAAAACAAAACAAAACAGATAAACAGCATAAAACGTATCGTAACGTAGGTAATAGTTTCATTCCGTATAACGTGTAGATAGTGAAGTGTAATGTTTCACCGTTTTAAGACACCCTGTCTAGATACGGCTTCGTGATAAGGATCAACCACTTAACGTGCCTTCCAAAGCACGAAGGAGTTCGAGATACAATAATTTAATTGACTGAATTGAATTGAAACCACTTCGATACACTTCGCCAACGAGTTTGAGGATTGGTTTTAAAAACGGGAGATCGTATGAAGTACCAACTGAGCAAACTGTTGCTTTATTCCCACTACTAGTACTCCACTGTCGTTCACGCTTGTGGGCGCGAATAGAGAATGAAGTGATTGTCAGATGCGGCTTACGTTAGCTTATTCGATTTCCAATCCAATTTTCAACCCTACCATATAACAACTGAAACTATAAAACCAAGTTACCTGCAGTTTTCTTGCAAGTTTTCCTGGCGAGGATCTGGGTGACTTTGTCCTTTGGAACACACTGGGCGCCATCATGGCCGCCGGTAATTTCACCTCTGAAATAGAAAAGAGAAATTTTAAAACCGTAAACAGTTACTATAGAATTGTTAAATAATTACTATATTTGATCGTACAGACACAATAGAGTCCATGCGTTATTAAAAATTAATACGTACCGATAAAGCTAACATACTCGGACATCGACGCGTAATTTTTCTATTATCCTACTATCCAAATCAACATAAATTAAATATAATTCATTTAATTAGTGACGTACTTTTATTTTAGCATTGATATTTACTGAAATGAGGACTTTATATATTAATATAGTAGTAAAGTCAAAGTTAGAGACGACTTGTACACTTTGCAATGTGACTCTTACAGACTTTTACAATGTGTTATGCCCACCGTACATCGCCTGGTGTATTAGCCTGAAGTACCAGAGCATTAGCTTCCCCACCAGCACCAGGGTCTGCCACCACACTTCCAAGAGGCGGCTGATCTCAGACCCCTGGCTTTTGAGCACCACTGACACTCCTGACATTGAGTTGATCACACACCACTACACTCCAATCATTGTCTCAGTATAACTATTTGCATTATACATTTATCGTAATCATCGCTTTTCTTATAACAATATGTAAAAATTAATTAACAAATTCTTTTAATTAACTGAAAAAAGGTTATGATGCTCTTTAAAACAATGAAGATTTATTAATTAAAATGACAGCGGAATATTTACAATTCAACAAAATAATAACTGAATAAATTTATTTCACAATTTCTCAGTTCAGCCCCTGATTGACTGGTAGAGAATGCTATTAGGCTTTAAGTCAGCCATTTGTACAGTTTTTCTTTGTGTAATAGCTGCACTAGATTAACGCCGTGTTTCGTGTATTTTTACTTTATGGTGGCATAGGGAAAAAATACGGAAAAACTAGTTCACATACGGTTGCGAAAACTAGAAAGTGGCTAACACTTCACACAGAATGATAAGAATGCGGGGATAGCGGTACAGTTACTGCTTACTAGCGATCGCCGTCGTAAAATAACTACTATGCGGTCAAAATGTGAATAGGATGGCGTATCGAAATATTAATAACTAATAGCCAAACAATCATTTATTAATCAATACAAGGTATAAGAATAAATTTCATTACACAACAGTTTTTGCATGATTTATATAGATGAGAGCCCGGATACAGAACAAAGGCACATATTAAAAAATGTGTCACAGATTAGTTAATATAGGTCGTGGTTCCATGACAATTTGCAATTTCTTTTTTCATAATTACAAATACGATAAGTATTAAATAAATGGATGTTGTTTCACCTTCCATTGCACAGTGAAATTCGTCAGTAATGCATTCTTTTTTGATCGCACAGTATATTTAAGTTCAATGAAGTATTGTTCTTACACACTTTTGTTATTTTCACTTAATTATAAAATCTCTAGCTTTCTATAGATTTGCTGCTAACTTAATCTTAATCACACCTATTATGTAGTCCAAAGTGTGCATAACTAAAAGCTTGTGTTATAGATACTAGATAACGGAGAAATATAGGTAGTTAGTTGTTCATAAAAAATATATTTACAGCTTCAGATAGATTAAAAGTACTTCCCGTATTTGTTTATACAAAGCCCGTTTGTAAGTACGGTGTAGTTCTAATAATAGACAGTATCTACTTGTTATAAGGGTGTAAGAGGGGTAATCTGAAGACGCATAATTTTACGCTTTCTTCACAGATATCTCGAAAATAAGATTAGCTGCTGTTGCATGTTGTATTATGGAAATTTCGTCAAGGAAAATGTGGCCACTACAATCAAGATTTGGATTTGACGCTAGTGAAGAATGCACTTTACACATATATTAATATGAAGTAGGTATAATAAAAGCACCTCATGACTATAGATGCGACGAGTTTATTACTACATACTAGGTCTCGGTTATTATTTAAAACTTAACAATTTTAACTATTAATGATTTTCTATTACTGCCAGAAATTTCTACACAAGTTATAAAATGTGAAGAAAAAAAAATTGAAATATTATTTTAACAATATTTAAATACTTAACTCTACTAATTATTGAAAGAATATTAACTCAACAAATTAGTATTAGAATGTATTTAAATAAGAACCGAGTATTTTGGCCGACTACTTACTCGGTTTAATAGAACTAAAACCGAATAATACTCGGTATTCGGTACTCAGTACCTACTCGGCCCCATAGCTACCTACTATTACCATTTTATTTTGTAAATCGTATTGAAGAGGTCTAACATTTCAAGAGGCATAGGAGGCGTAGTATCAATCTACATTATGTTTGATAATGATCGTTAATTCTTCTTTAGTAATAATATTAGGTAACTAGCAACCCTTGTTAGAGCAGTATTGAAACTTTTTGTGATAAGACATTTTCTTATCTGTTGCAAGCAATGGAAAATTGCTAAGAATAGGTTGTTCCAATATTTATATATTAAAATACGTATTGCTATCTTTTTAATACTCAATAATAGATACAAAATGATAACAGATGTGTTGTAATATCATTTAACACCACAAAACATGTCTAAAACTACAATAAGCAGTTCCTGAGCTATTTGAGTAAAAAATTTTTTGTAGTAGACGTAGGACGTTACTAATACGTATAAGGACGTATATTAACCAGTATAAAAAGAACTATATACTATTAAGATCAGCTGTAGAAGACAAATATGTATTCAATTCATATTATGTTTTGATTATACCGAATAACAAGTGTGATAAAAATTGTTTTTTTCTGATATAATTTTAAGTCGTTTAAAATTTT
This sequence comes from Acentria ephemerella, assembly GCA_943193645.1. NCBI lineage: Eukaryota > Metazoa > Arthropoda > Insecta > Lepidoptera > Crambidae > Acentria > Acentria ephemerella. The sequence continues at coordinate 3,879,897 of OW971887.1, forward strand.
CATTATTACAATTTCGAAGTAAGCAACAAAATAAATGTCTAAAAAACGTTACAAATTTTACATTGGTTTACTTAAACTACCTAAAATAATCGAATAATAATCTCTGAACTGAACCAATACAATGGTTTTCAAACGAGATCTACGTAAGAAAAAAACGTAAAATCGTGAAGATAATAATACTGATTTGTTATGTATTTTCATTGCAAAACTTTTATATGAACTACATATTAATAGGGTCTTGTACCTACCAAGCAGGTGAAGTACTCATATATATCAGACACACACACAAAAGAATACATTTTGTTTTGTGAAAGAGCACTGGCAGACAATTTGAAAGGTTTTCCCGGCAAAAGATCTTCACCATTAATTCTTCCATATCCACATATATCAATAAAACATAAATTTTTAACACCGAACAGAATAGAATTTTTATATAACAACATAACATTTTATAAAACAATTGAAATTAAATCAATCAACATACAATAAATTATTGTTACAAAACTCTTATTAAATTTAAAACATAATATATTATACTTATTATAACTTTATGGTTATTAACTTTTTGGAACTTATTTTGCCACATGAATCTAAGAATACGAATCACTATTTACTCCAAGCGACCATAAATATGCACATACTACTATTACAAAAGTTAAAATTAATATAAAATTTACATTCCCGCCGGAACCCTACACCGGCGGGCTCCAACTATCGCCACAGACTGCGCCCTCGTCTTTGAAGCGGTTCATTCATATTATGCAACTAATCGAACAAACGTTACGTTTATCGATTAATGTTAGAAAAAAAGCATAAAGCGAGAGAAATCTAAACGGCCACTAGAAGATAATTATTTCATAGGCGTCTATCGAGAAAAATGACAGGTATTTATAGTAAGTGCTAAGTAAACGCGAATAATATTTCCACGTGAATAATATTTACCTAGTATGCTATATACTAACATCAATTATTTTAACCGACATCAAAATAGGAGGGACATTCTCAATTAAACTGTATGTTTTTTATGTTTGTTACGAGATTTCTTGGTAAATTGTGAAGCTATTATTGCAAAAAAAATGTGTGCAAATTATTTTTTGTTTGATACCAAAGTGGTCCAATTGTCAAGTCAGGATCTGGCTGATTGGATTTAATTACTCCAAAATTATTGGAGTAATTATAACAAATGACAAGCAGATACGCAAGTCGACAATACTAATAGTCACACATTTCATTTTAACCTTAAAACCTATCACTCAAAATGCAAAAGGTTTAACAAAAATAAAAACCGACTTTAAATGACTAAAAAGGCAAAAAGTTCAATGTAAGTAGTTATCGACCTAAGAAGTTATGCAATTTGAAATAATTTTTTTGGAGTTGGTGCTAATTTTTTCCAGAAATAAAAGAATGTAAAGTTCCGACTCCAAAAAATTATTTTAAATTGCATAACTTCTTAGGTATAATTTTACTAGACGATGAAATTATTATCATTTAGCTATTAAAATGTTGTCAAAGGGTTGATATTTTAAAGATTTTTATAATTATTATGAATACATAAAATATTATCATTAAACATTATAAATAAGACCTTATATGAGTTTCAAACTTTTGAAATGTTATGATATGACATTAATGGCCGTCTCATTTCCTTTAAGCATTGAGAAGTATTTTAAGTTTCTTGCCAGCTAGAACCTGAATTTGTACTCGTCATCAATAACGCGAACAGGATGTTACAACGGGGTTAGGTACCATTTAGCTCGGGATTGGACGCAGTAACGAGCAAAAACTCACAATATAATTCTAATAGGATAATAGGTACTACTCTAGCTTTTGTATGTATTTAAATAAACCCTTATCTATCTAATCTTTTCGACCCTGACCAGTCCTCCCTAAAATTTTAACTAGATTAATACAGTAAATAGTAGTAATATAAAATAATAAAAAAGTTTTATGTGGTAAATAAGAAGTGTTTGTTATTACTGGAGTCCGTGATAAAAATTAATGGGCTTATTAGTATTGTATTAGAATAAAGTTATACAATCGCGTTGGATTAGTAAGTTCCATATTCATTTTATTGTAGGTACAGTAACAGTGGGTATAAGTGGAAAGTTGGACTAAGAAAGTAAGCCCTGAATCTGTACTTTTAACGCAGGTAGCTTTTACTTTTCTGTAAAAACAAAGAAAGACATCAATTACATGGTACATAATATTATTAAAAAAATATTTGACGTTCTACAGTCACATTATTAGATAGATACACTACTTTATTTAAAATGTAAGAATGCCAACTCACGCGCACCATTTACCAATACCATTTCATTTGACTGCAATAAGTAGATACATATGAAATAGACCGAAAATACACGTTGAATTTGCATAACCAACTGGCCTTGGGTTGTAGTGTTTTTATTAACTGTTTTAGAAATTTTGCAAAGTAGTTCAGCCAATTTTTTTTTTGTATGTACATCATGCAGTCGGTGATTTTGCCAGATTTGTAACCAGAAATCATGAATAAAATTGCGATGTATCTCTACGAAATATATGTATAAATTAATATTACTTTGGTTTATCGCTAATATTGTAAAGTTTTGATGTATTTACTCATATTTTTATGACATAATAATATCCTGGTTATAGTAGAAATATGTTCAAGAATTGTAGTTATAAATGTGTGCATGCTCGTTTATTAAGGTTTGTTATCGATTGATAACGAACTGACCTATAAAGTAACACAGATTTAATTTTTACTATTCATAGGTTGATCAAAATCCTAAGCATGCTAACCGCGCGGACTCGCATAATTCTGAGTTAAATTATTTTGAATGTAATAACGTTATTTATTTTTTCACTTCACAGGATGCTATTTCAGTCCTTTAGTCCTATTTCTAACAAGCTGTGACAGTTGGTGTTTATGTCATTGTATATTTCAGATACCTTAAAAAGCTGTATTAAGAAGTTTATGTGATAAAATGTAAAGAAGAAATTTAGGTTTATGACATTTTCAGTTTGCCGGGTTCTGAAAGATTGTTTTATATAAATTCATATTGTAACTTTCCACAATAAATACTCACTAGCTATCTAACGAAAGTTGTTTTGACGTGAAATTTATTTCATTAAAAAAATTTGGAGAGGGTCAACTTTATAGAAAATGGCCTAAGAGATCGTAGGCTTTTTTTTAATAAAAAAAACACAAAATTTTGTTTAAGCTTTATAAATTTCTAGCTATAGGTAGGTAGATATGCTTTTTAAAATACTATCGATAGCATTTATAACTGGTTCTGTATCATGTAAATTAAGGTGGCTTCTTTGCATTATCTTACAATGCACGTTGCTAGGTACACTTTGATCTCAAGTGAATCATAAAATTCGAATGCAGCAAAGCACTTTTCTGGTCATAAAACAACCAAACCAGAGGATCGATTGTCGTGCCGTGGCATCGACCTTACGTTGCGTAACCATCAGTCGCCTGTCGCTTGTCGCTCTACAACCGCATCAGACACACTACACCGTATTCGGTCAACCACTGAATTAGATAACTCCTCTGAAAATATTCTCACAGTACTTATCTAGATATATACACTTAGGTTTCTGTCGATAAGACTGTCACAGTTTTTAAACTGTAAGTTAAAAATAAAAACCAAGTCTTATCTTTCACAAAATACTAGGAATACAAACTACTAGGAAAGAATAGAATTATTTTCAAAATGAAGTGTATTTGGGACTTTGATTTATTAAATGCTTTTGTGTATATATCGACTATGTTGTTCCAATCCGTGTCTGTTTTTTTCGGTTTGTTTATGTGAGAAAATTATACTGATGTCTATTTACCAACAACGACGACTAACGAAACGTCTTAAAACGAATGCTATATAATTACTCTCTTAACAAGGAACATTTTTATACCACTGAGGTGGCAATCAAGCATACGGCCCACTTGATGGAAAGAGGTTACCGGTAACCGGGGCGTATCTATACCCTATATTACGACCCTATAAAATTTTTATTATCCTTTTCTTATCAAAGCGAAATTGATTTTAATAATTAACAATGCACAAATACAAACTTTATACCTATAAAAAAACAAAAAAAGCTAGCTAAAGATAGCTATAAAATTTTATTGGAAATATATGCATTTTTTATTACTAAAGTCAATTTCGCTTTGACCAGAATATATAAAAACGAAGACTAAAATGGTTTTTGCTCTAAAATTAAAACAAGATCGAACTAATAATATACTTACAGTTTAAGTTACGTTATAGTCAAAAGTATAATAAGCTATAATATTAATGTAGTAAGAGTAATTGCGAAACCGAGAACGACCTCCACTTCGGCATGAATCACGATTAAGCATCGACTCTGACAGGCTAGTAAATAAAAAAATGGTTTGTTATCTGTGTACTATTTACTCGCCACCAGCGGGCTCGGGAAACAGGAAAGTTTAATATTAAATTATATAAAAATTCTTGCCATTGTAATTGCTTCCAACACAACTTTGAATGTTTCTTTGACTACGACAATAGGAGGGTCCGCCGACCGGACGGATATGAAGACGTGATTGTCATTTCGTACGCTATACGCTTAGTTTTCGCTGTCTATTGTAATAATAATAAAAATTGATTGAGGTAACTTGTGGAACTTAAAACGTTATAGATTTCATGACAGAGCTGTAAAATCTTTATACTTATTATTCATACGACGTGATTTACAAATTCAAGGACTAACTTGGGGCCATACAGCTTCTCTAAACAACACAAGAGGTTACGGGTTACTTAAAATAATAATTTAAACAAACTAAGATGACGATTCTAATAATATAAAAGAGAAATTTAGATAATTATGAATTCGATCGTTTTATTTTGATGTTACTTCAAGTCGCAAAATAATTAAGAGAAAATTATTATACTTACTGAAATTACCAAGCTGTTTAATGTGTGTTAGCCCCGATTTCAGCTATCTGAAAAAAAAAATCAGTATAAAACTAACTATTACATATTTAATGGATATCACTGAAACAAACACATGAAATGATTTTGCCAATTGTGTAATAACAATAACATTTGCAAGAAAAGTGTATTAGTAACTACCGCGATTACGAAATCTTTGAATAGCTTAAATATCAATTTAAAATTGAAAACATGGCCAACATACTATGATTTTTATTTGGAATATTTTGTTCCTAAGACATGTTAGTAAATAAGTTACAAAATACTGTTCTCAGTATTAAAAATTATGATATAGATAGTTTTTTTTGAGATTTAAACCATGTACCTTTTTTGTTTTCTTTTTTACTATCTGCATGTTAATGACCATGAAAGTTTAAAACAATATATTAAAACTATTAAATTTTAGGTATTCTCTAATGTAATGCACTTTCGTCATTGTTACATAGTTTTATTTAATAGTTAATTCTTCATTGGAGGACTCAATGCCTAAAGCATACTTTACCAATTAACCAGTAGAAACAATTGAAAATGGCAGATATGGCGACTAAAAGTAAGAAAACATTTTCCTATAATTATCAAAGAAATACGATATATTACGATATATTACACGGATTTGTTATTTACACAATAAAAGATTTCTATAAATTTCAATCTTCGCTGTCATTTTTTCGCACAAGATGAACAATATCTTAAAAACCTTGTCAGATTCTATCATTTAGATTTCGTAACTTTATTCCCACCGTTTTCAAATCACGATTTGTGGTTCTATCTAATGTTTGTTCTTTAATTTAATTTGGACTCTAATAATAGTCATTGTTTATATAATAATAGTTAAAAACATGTTTTTAAATCTTTGTATTGGAAAAAGTGTTAGCAGTTAATCTATATTAATATATAATGTATTTATATAGATTAACTTCTGACAGAAATCTATGGATAATACGATAGATTCCTATTATATTTCCACTTACCACATCGTATGTATTGTAAATCAAACAACCAAATAATTAAAATATTATTGTGTCAATCCTACAACAAATAATATTATTTTCATGTCCGAATAGCAGTTTAGATAAGGTTTAGCTGTTCGTGACTACACGGATTGTGATATCTACCAAAAACCTATAATTTCATTGCGAGGACATATTCAGAAAGTACTACTACTAGTTGTTTTGAATCAAATCAAATAATAAATCATTTATTCCAAGTGGACTAAGGGCTTGGTAACGTCTTTAAAAATTAATTATTCTACCGCTCGTTCGAAAATTTGGAGCCTTTGCGGAGAAGAGACACCAAGAATCTTGTGAACCTTAACTTAACTTAATTATTTTACGATACTCCAGAAAATAATTCGAATTATACGCGGTTTTTGCGTTACATTGAAATTCCATAATTTCGTTCCATTAATCAAGTTGTTTTACTCGTGTGGCGGTAAAAAAATTGAAGACGAGGTGCAAATCCCATCGTTCTTAACGTAGCCGCCATTTTAGTTATTAGCCACACCCTCATAACCTTTGACATAACAACGGGATCTAAGTTACAAAAAGATAAGGTCATGTGAAATGGAATTGACATCGATACGCTTGAATGTCTGATTTTTATTCTATCCATTTGGTAGAACTTCTATGATTGCACCTGTACCATGGGAAACTTTATAATGTTTTGTCCCATTAATCTATCATTCTTTGACTTGTTGTTATGCTCAAGCATAAAATGAGATGTTGTTGTAGATCTTTAGTTTCCCTTGCTACACTTGCGAATGTATTGAATTTCAAGGGAGCTTCGAATATAATAATATTATCAAATTGATATCAATTTTTATTATTTCAATAATTTTTTAAAGAGAAAAGGAAGTATATAACCGATAAATGAAAATGTTAAAATTTTACACAAATTCACAAATCTAAATTATTATAGAAGGTAAGTACTCTTCTTTTATAGAGTTAAGTCACTAAGATCATCAAAAAATCACTTGACAACATCGCTTCTTTGATTTTTCTGCCTATTGCATAAGTGAAACTACATTTTCGTTGTGTTTCTGGTCACGAGGAGACAATAATGATGGCTCAATTTCATTAAATCGCGGAAAACGACAACTTTCCTTTGTCGGCCATTGCTGTGTATAAAGTACTGCCCAAGATTGTTTTAGTTGTTTATTTGCTATGGATATATATATGTAAATTTTAAATTTTATCTAAATCTATACATATTTATAAATTCATTTATTTTAACACTATATTCTACAGAAATATCTTGATATTTATGTATTTTTTATTATTTAATTAAATTAAAACATTGTTATTGTATATATATATATGGTGCTCATAAGGGCTTTCAATTTATTATCTGGCATTTTAAAAAAAGCACGGCAAATCAATAGATACTGTCTGATGTTAAGCGACAGGAAGCGTTTACCTCTTAACCAACTGCATTTGTAAAACGGTTAATACTCAACCGTTTAGTATCTATAGTTGGACGTAGGCTTTTGTCCTATTCATACCTTCTTTGTATTAGGTAATACACCGAAGTTACCAAATACATTATCACTATTTAACTCTGCGTAGTTTTCGTCAGTGAAACCTGTCACGATTTCTAGTTGAAATATCTATGTAAATGGCTGAATCCATGACGATAGTACGTTCACTAAGTAATTAGAGTGAATCGAAGTATCAAATATCTCGAGTGGTCGTGTATTAGGTCGGTTCATTTATCTGTGATATAGAGCAGAGAAAATGCATCTGATTAAATGTCAAAAATTACAAGTCAATAACTTAATACGAGACATCTCTAAAAATTCGGGGTTTTATATAGGATTGCGAATATCGATATCCAAAAATACATAGATAAACTTTCACTCTATTCAAGACTACAGTGTTATCAGAAAACGAGCGCTATATTCAATATATTGTTTTGAACTTTTATAGTCATAAACATAGTTATTAACGGGATTGATACCATGCACTTTTTTGTTTTTAAGTTCTCGAAGTGTGCTTATGTGCAATGAAGAATAAATAAAATAAAAACTACCTTAACCAGATCACAATCAAATTTCACCAGTAAAATCGTAAGTTATCTCCCTGATCATGCCGTTCGCAATAGTACCAAAATATTAATGATTCCAAATCAAAAAGATACAAGGTATAAATCAAGTAAATAAATATCTACATAATATTAAATACTTTAAATCTCTCAAGCGCTTAAGTAAAAAAGAAATAAGCAAGATTTATAATTTTTCAAATAATCACAATGTATTTGCATCATTATTACTTGACCATATCAAATAAGTTTTCTGTAACTGATCACTAGGTTTAGTTGGACTCGGCAAGAATAATTGTTAATGAGTACCTTTACCCCATCCTGCTTATTTTATAAATAATGCAAAAAATACCGCCTGTTAATAATATTAAAGGTATTTTTCAACGTAGATTTAATTGACATGATTCAATTACTTACTTTCATTACCACTAAGAAGAAGATAACGACGTATTGCTTAATAGTCTCGGTAGTAGAAGCTCAGCATTGAACTCTTTCGAGACTAATCGATATTATCTAACTTGTTTGTAACTTGAGTAGGTAATATAAGAGGTATTTTATAATTTCATTCTACCATCAAAACCATTGCATGCATTACAAAAACCATTCGTACTGTTATACTTAACAAAAACATTGCAGGGTTCGTTTATTCATCACCGGGGCGGTCAAGTTGGCAACTAAGCGGTTCATGCTTGACGGATTAATGGTGGAACAGATGCACGGCAACTTCGAGCCTGGTCTTGTTAAAACAAATATTATTCCTAAGCACTTAAGGTTGCTAATAATTCTGAACTGTTATGGTTGATGTGTTTGTAATTGTTTAACGGCATACCTTGCATATAACTTGACAGTTTTTAGCTATAGAGATACTTATTTCAATGATCTCAAGATCCACATTGTTGTATCAATCAACACCATGTGGGTCGGTCTGATTCACAAGCGGCCAGCCTTCATTCATTTGCGTAATTATTCAATGGTTCTGTTAACTTCCTAATACCAAACTTGACTTACTTTACTAAATTTAAAAAAACTAGGTTTGTTTCACCACTTTCACTATGTAAAATTAAAGACCAGTTAGGTTTTACATGCAGAAAGAATAGTATCAATATTTTTACAATTAGGTGCACCTAATAAAAAAAATTTAAAAATCATTTGTACAAATCTTTTCACAAACACCACAAAAAGTAGAATTACGTAATTTGATGCAGGTTTCGGCGAATCATTTTTATTTGACTAGGAATTATTTGGTAAGAAAAATAGTATGAAAAATAGGACTTATTTTTTACTAATCATCCTGGAACAAGACTGAATATTAAAAACTGAATATTAAAAACTGAATATTGTTTATATTCAGTTTTTAGTTATCAGAATTGAACATGTAATTATCAAAATTAAAAAGTTAATTTTATTTTAATCACAAGTAAGTTAAATAAGTTAGTAAAGTTAATATTATACTTAATAGAAACATTTATAATAATCGTATTTATACTTTTTGGAAACAAAAAAAATATAATTACATAGATATAAAAAAAACAACAACTTTCCTTTGCATGTTCAAATATTTCTTGTGAAAATATCCACAATCCATATCGTCTGTAGATAATACAGTCCAATTTGTTTTAAGCATACGTGCGTTCTAAATCATACATCATTCTCCGCGCGCACACGTATAAGAATAGGTATCGTCTTTAAAATGATTATTGAGAAAAATAATTATAATTGTTGAGTCGTTGCCAGCGGGCAGTCGGCATGTAAGGGAAAAAAGTTTTAAGACGAACAAAAATTTTCCAAACATCAAACACTACACAAATCAAGTTTTGTATGAGTAGGTCAGAAACGAAAAAGGTCCGTCTAGTTTGGTTACATCATGCTGTAGGTAGATGTTAGTGACGACAAAAGAATATAATAAATTTAAATACATTGCCTTATGTATCGATATAATAAAATAAGTAAAAACTTCAACATTTTGCATTTATAACGATAGAAAAGTTTCTATCAAGATCCGACTAATGTTGTAAATAGTATTATGTATGATACATAAAACTCCACGCTATAAAAATACAAGTTGTAAATTAACGTAATATTATTTTGCAAAGTTAGCTTTTACTTAACCTCTGAAGTAAGGTGACAAGCTATATCAAGCAAGGCAGGCTAATATCAGCATTTAGTTACAGTGGAAATATCGATTTTAGTCTATGTATAGATAGTAATTACCTAGACATTGTTTCATTAACGACGTTGAACGACGTCTAATTGGTTCGTCATATTTAAGCATTCATAGAAGTGAATTGTGCTATGGTCGCTCGTTCATAATTCTATACCACCAGTGTAAATTTCTATCGCATAATACTAACTGTCAAATCGTATGAAAACGAAAGCAGCGATTGTGTTGTGATATATTGGAAACTACTTTTTATATATGCATTCGTCGGCATAACGCAACACAATGTAAACGTCTAGTTACGCTTATAACTAACAGTAAGGGTACATATTTGAAGATATCAGTGCGAGAAAAAGAACTATGAGAACTATCTTTTCTTTCTAGAGCGGTAGCTCTTTTTTATTTTAACGGGGTAGCTCTTGATCTACATCTCACCTGATAGTAACTGAAGATATGGTCGAAGATGGAAGCATAGTATACCCGGTTTCCTCCACCACAACTGGCTGTCGGAACACAACATTTTTGATATGGCGCTTGACTTACATAAGATGGTGGTAGGTAGGTAGTAAGTGGATTTAGAAAAACCCTACTATCAAACAAACAGAGCAGTAAATTTCTGTCCCCAATGGGAATGGAAGGCCGGACGTATGGATCCGAAGTAGGTGGTCTCAGCATAGACCTCAAAGGCGGTTAGTAATTATTTAGTGATTATGAGGCGGCTATGAAGCATTTGAACCAAAAACGTCAAGTTAAGTAGAAAGTGTCTATTGTGACACTAATTGTTAGGAACTAATAATTTAACACTTTCCACTAAATTACATAAACTTTCCTTAGCAAAAGGTTTTAATAATGCTGAATAGTGACAATACGTACAAAAACACGTTGTCGGTTACGCAGACGTAACGAGACTTGTGTTATGTAACATTATAATTATTACGAGGAAGGCAAGAGTGCGTATGTACTCAAAACCTCTGTGTAAATAATACAGAAGTATTATCACAATTTTCTGTAATCTTTATTTAGTTGCATGAACCGTTATTAACGGCAAAGATCAAGAATTTTTACAAAAAGTAAAGAGAAATATTTATGTTATTAACTCTTTCGTTGTATAGAGTGCATTCGAATAAGGCAGCTTAAGAAATAGTTCTGTATAATTTAAAGAATTATGTTTAAATTTTTACAGGAACATAGCAACGTGGAAAGGAAGTGAAACCATGAGAGATAAGGCAAGAGATAAGGATATTTTATTTATAATCGCGATATCGAATCGAGAATGAGTTGCAACTGACCTAGTTTCTTATTTGCATCTTTATTCTGCAATTGGAAAAAATTGTGTGTTATTTGATTAGATTTTATCTTAAATGCATTTGTATAAGTGGCCTAGTAATGAATGAATCCATTTTAAAATCATTCTTGTAAGATTTTTATTTAATGTTCGCACTTGACCGTAATTCTTAATCGCCCAAACTTGTGCTTTTCAAGGTAACTCGAATGAAGTACGTGTATAATTAAAAGAATATACTATAAGTAAGCCAATGCGTCGGTGTCAGTCATGGCTGGCAGTAATACCTTATTAGGAGTGCCTTTATGTATCTATACGTTGAAGAATCATTTAGGTGGCTCGTCTTTGTACAAATATTGCGTAGGTTTGGTGACCTTTTCCGATGAACATTTGTAAATTCTTAACTTCTCGCGACTCGAACTTGTATACTTTAGTAGACTCTAGTAGTAGACTTTACAAAGAATTTACTTTTACAAAGAAATAAAAGAGTTTTTGTCAAAAATTGCATTACTTTTTGTGAACAATGTTAATAAGTAATTAAACTATTGTAAATATCAGAGTATCTGTGTATAAAATGCATAACGGTTCTGAGTAGATTCATCTAGACAGAGCATTGCAAAGACACATACGTCTAATCTATTACACACTAATGCGTGCCACAGCGAGACATCGCATTTCACAATAAACTTCCAAACGAGTTTTTCTAATAAGGCTACAATACAATAATAACAAATATCAGTCAGTTCAGAAATAGGATTAAGTTATAGTATTTGATTTATAGTCACCAAGAAATAATTATTGGACGATCTTCAACGGCGTGTTTGATCTAAGGAGCAGCAGTCGATGGAACGCCGAACACAGATGGACCGGGAAGGGTCTCATGTATAAATTTGCTGATCAGATAGGAGAGACGTGGATACGCAATATCAAGAAGTGAACATGCTTATTAAAAATCTAGGAATGATGAAATACATTTTTTATAACTAAACAGGAAAATATTTTGTTTTCTTCCTCCATAATATTACTGACAATAAATTCACCTCTCTTATTGATAATGAAGAAATACACAGAAACACTCACTTACTTAAAGTTAATGAAAAAGTCTGAACTTATGTAAACGTATTAAAAAACCAATATTACGTAAGTACTTAAGTGATGTTGACATTACGGTACTAATTATTATTACTTCCAAATAGTTTTCGACTAACATAAATCAATAAATTAATACCACTTCCAGTTATGTCACTGGATGCTTGGCTGCAATCCAAGAGCGGAGTCCTGGACATGTCCGCTCGTATTTCACTCAATGCGAAATAGTCCCGAGTATAAAGTGTAACTATTACTGCTCGCTAAAATTGGCTTGTGGCGTCCAATAGTCTGTTACGAGAGACAAATGGTAAGCAGGCTAAGTTCTTTTTATAGAGAACGACGAGATATATCATGGCTTTGATCAAGATTTAAAGTGCAACGTTCACATATACGGTTGAATATCCAGTACTCTGCAGAAAGCGTTTTTACCGCTTTTTATGTTCAATGCGTAGATTATTCAACTAATAAGAACCATTTCCGATGAAAATCTGCAATATCAAAAAAAATCAATGCAGACGAGCCGAAATTCAGGAGTTTAAAAGTCTTGTAAAAATACTTTACAAGGAGATGGAACCTAAACAGTCTTCACTTCTAAATTCTACTAATTAAGCACAGGCACCAACAGAAGTTCGATTGAAATTACTGGAGAACATTTTTGATTCTGTGAGATATTTTTGCTTGTGATCGAATACTCAAACTACGCAAAGATGAAGCAATGCTCAATTTGCCAAGTGTTTCCCACATTATAATGCTTAAAACATATAAGACATCCTTAAAATTTAAATAGGCTCCCTCTATGAACTGTACTTTATTCAATAGACGAATACGATATCAAAATTGTTATTAGACAAGATCTACGGTGCTAGTCCAGTTGTTCTTACTTCCTCGTTCTTAATTGTAGTGGAAAACACTCCAACCTCTTTTAAATTAATATTGAAACTAGGTGACATAAAATTTGATTGCTTCCTAGTAATAAAATGTTTGCCTTTATAGCTTAGATACTTACCTGTTTTACTTAACCCCCTGGAAACCTGTACGTCGCCACCCGCTTTCTTTGTAAACAAGACGTTCCACTTTACAGTAGGTAATTAAATCAGCATCACCGTGTATTAATAACGTCATAACTTGTTTGAGAGTACTTCCCGTAAATAATAATTATAGTCGACGTATCGTTAATTTCTGGATATTACTGGAAAATGTCACAACGATTATTTTTCGAGTCGGCTACACTAGCACACGTTGGATTGAATATTGTATGCATGACATTTCTATAAAATTCACTATTTTTCTTTTCTATTCAATTAAGGGTCAAATAATTCTTATTTCATTAGAATTAGAAATGTTAGAAATATTTATTAATGACTATCGCAGTGTGTGTATGTGTGTTAGGCTACCTTTGTTTTGTATGTAACGTCAACACGTATATTTGCAATAGCATTTTTTTTAAAAACGATGATAAAAACTTATGAAAGTCAAAATGGAAGATCTTAATTTAAAAAAAAACAAAACTTAATTTGTTAACAAATTACGCAACGAGTTAATGCGAAATAAAGATACGAACAACGCGCTCGCACATTCTATTTCAAGCAAAAATAATGTAGAAGCAATTGAAAATGTTAAGAAAGTTGTTTATTTATAGATAATTTAAAATCATTTTAAAAATAAATTAATATATTATTTATCTTGTAAAATGTAATGTTCACTACAAAGAAATTATAAAGTTTATAAATTGCTAATAATGTAAATGATACCCTCAGAGTTATCAAATATGGTTGTTAGAAAAAGGTTTTTTAGATACAGATACTTAATGAAATTTTTGAGTACCATCACGAATTACCTAACACATAACTATATAATATCTAGGCTACTGATGGTCGCGGTCTAACAAAAAAAACAGTGTATATGCCTTGTACAGCGTTTTATCTCTTTTGTGTAAATACATAATGGGGATCGAATGTAGGCGATGAAACCCTATGTAAATATGGAAAGCGTAAGTATACAAAGTTTCTTACACTAATTAGTACGGCTCTAATGAGAAGAACAAAATAATTTGATATAAGATATTCTTTGTAGCTTTAGTTGCATGCTTGTTATTTTGTTATGCATTAATTTTGTATTACTAATTTATTTATCGTTTTATTTGAAACTAGACCACAGTAATTGCTTGTATGTGAACATAAGGGTTTTAAGGCTGTTGGCGGGCGTTAACCTAGTCATCGATTTCTGTTTTCTAGGGCACCCTGGACTAGGGTTAGATTGGACAGTTAATCAAAAACTGTTTCTTTTCCTTATAAGATGAAGAAGTACGCTACAGCCTTTTTAACAATTCTCGGAAAAATAGGCTTTTTAAAAATTCCATCACGTTTTTGTAAACAGATATCTCAAGTTTATAGGTAATGTTTTGTTTTCAATATTTAAGTGTAAATTCTACATTGACTTGAGATTTAATTTCATATTAAGATTTAAAGTGCAATCTGCCCACATGCCGTGGACCAGTGAGTTGGTGTTATGACCCAAACTGTGTATCTCCCAGTGAGATGTATATAGGTATTATACTATATTATATAGGTTGATGATGATGATGATGATGAGAGGTTTTTAATAAAACAGTCTGACAAAAACTGTATTTCAAAACAAAATAATTCCACACAGTTTGCTTCTAATCTAATAATAGATTAAAATCGATCAGCATAACTTTTAACTAAAGATGTTACAAGAGATGCGGGGTAGAGCATGAGTACCTAAGGAGGTTTTCACTAGAATTTGTAGCGCCGGAATGGAATCCGCTGTAGGCTTAATATGTTTAGATTTATAAAAACTATAACATTTCATACTTGACTAGTATCGATGGTTGAAAATTAGGAATTTTGTATAATATTCTATTGAACGTTTTAAAACTATTAAGATTTTCCATTTTGACTTCCATAAGAGAATGTTATGTACCTAGACTAAATAAGTGAATTTGGATTTTGACTTTACTAAAAAGAAGAAAAGTAACACTATTTTGCAGTGTTCCTTATCTACCTATGTTGGAAGCTGAAGGATTTGTCTCCTTTGTTGTCAACATTAGGTTTTTGATTTTTACGAGGTCAGTTGATCCTGTAAAAAGGTGACCAAGATGTAAAGAGCTTACGAAAGTCTATATAAAGACGCTAACCGTAGACGCGCACCGTAGCCTGTGCTTACCATTATGCAGACTGCAAGCTAAAATGACTTCTTGACTACAAATGATAGCAGATAAGTTGTATTTAAATAAGAAAATGTCAAATGTTTAAGAGCGGTTAGTCTTTAAAGGCAACTTTTAGGTTAGAAGGTCAACAGTATTAAAAAGTTCTAGTTATATCATGATAATCCTAAGCAAACCTAACCTACTTCGCTTTGTAGTTATATCTAGAAAGGCTTTCGTTTGGTTTTCTAGGTCACGCAAGGCTGGTATAACAATGGTAATATCAGAATACTGTTCGCAGAATTGAATCGACTAACTTTCTGACTCATTATAGGTGTTAAAGTTATTATTATTACATTGTTTATAGGGTGTCTTGTTTGAAAGCATTATATATGTCGCCTTTCAATGGTAGAAGATATTTTTATTATAAGGCCAATTTAGGCTATTCCAGTGTCTAATGACGATTATTTATTTTCTGATTAATGTTGAAATTTTTGGCACTTTTTGGAATAAATGGTCGGATTTCTTAGCTAAAATTAACATTGTCGTAGTACGATAGGTATCTTCCTCCTCATATATTACTACAGCTACTGTCACAATCTTAATATTTTATCAAGATTATAGTGTATTTTGTAAGATTGTTTATGTGGAGGGACCAATTATTTGGAAATGTCTTGTAAATATTTCAAAAGTTCTTTTTCCATACACACAGAGACTATTAATTTTCGTATAATTATTTGATCTGAAGAAAGTTAAGGCAAACTGCCAACCTTTTATTAATTATATTACAGTGGCGAGGAGTATAAGACGGAGCATTTTATTTTAGTTATAATAATATTAAATAAAAGACAATACAGTTTTAACAATGGTTTGTACAAATTATAACTAAAGAAGTGATACAGTGAGGCTTTACGAAACACGTTTTTTTCTGTAATACATTATACGAGGATCGTGATCGTGGCACAAGACGGAACATGTGTTTCTTAATTTGCTTTAAGAGACTAATACAAGCTAAGCCAACGTGACCTTCTATTTGAAAATGAGATTAAGGTATTTAGTAAAGAAGTTAAGCGCTAATTCATCGTTCCAACGTGTACAACGTAACGCGATTTGGCACGTTATCGTCTTCGCACGTAAGTGTAAGATCAAGGTTTGATAGTTTACAAGGTTCTTTTACAGTACGACACTAGAATAGAATTGTATACATAGCATTACATTAAATGATGCGATTCTATTAAAAAACTGTTTCCTACGTTCGACATAGTTTAGGGCTAGTTAATCTGTTATATTTACATAAATATATACTGTATATGATAAGTAATAAATATAGAAAAAAAGAATTAAAACATTAGCGAGGGTTTATTCTTTTTGATTACCTAAAGTAAATAACTCCACATGAGTTTATGTTATCGACAGCATTGTTATAAAATGCCGCTTACATAAGCTAAAGTCCATTATTTAGGTTATAGCTATGTTATGTACATACCTACAAGTCATTGCCGTAAGACGACGTGTAAAACACTGGTTCTATGTAGTTTGAGTTTTTTTAATTAATCATCATTCCACACGCAACCGGTTAACATTAACTTAAATAGGTACAACATAGGTAAAGGTTTAGAGATCACTTGATTTTATTATAACAGAACCAAGGTTTACGAGCTGATAAAAGCGATGTTTGTTTCTGTTGTAACAATTGAAATATTTTTTGTTGCTAGAACCTTCTTCATCTCAATTGATTGAACGTAAACAATGTGTGTATTCATGTTACTAAGTTTTGTAGTTTGCCTTGACATAAAGACTTATGTTGCCTTAATTATTATCATAAGCATGCCACAGCTGGGCTTTATACCCGGGAGAAACATATGAGGAGTTCTGGCTATAACACATCCTTGCTGATCCTATGTGGGTTGGTGAGTGAAAACAGTTGTAATAACAACCGGGAGAGACGGCTCACTGTGCCAAAGTTATTACACCATAAAGATATTTTTCTAGATACTTCCAATTGCTATCTATCTTCCTTCCAAGACAGGAATAAAAGAAATGGACATAGGCAAAGCTACATACAACCTAAAGCCCTATAATAAGGACGGTAGCTACGGATAGAACGGAGCTAACAGTTCTTAATTGTCCATGATAAACGGCAACACTTATGGGGACAATCATGATTGAAACAGTAAGTGAAATGTAAGTAACTTCGTAGATAGATATTTATCTTTAACAAAATTGTTTGAAACTGGCTTGCTTGGTTACAAAAGTTAAAATTAAACGGTCAGTAATCTTATAAAAGAACCAAAATAATGCATTTTAAAATTTATGTTCAAGATTTCCCAGATCATATAAAAAGTTTTGTTATAAATAGTTTGATAGCAAATAGATAATTAACAGATTGATTAGGTACATAACATTAATATATAAATATCTTCACCCATTCGAACAAGTATTGTCTCGAGTGGAATTGGCTTCTACAAAGCTGAAGAAAGAAGCTCTTAATACAGAAAGAATTATCGGATGAGGTGAAACACAATATCTCAATGGGTTGAAGTGCATCGTTACTTGATAACAACTGTTTATAAGATAGCTTAAAAACTACACCACATTTTTGAAATAAATTCTATCTCAGCAGCAATAAAAGAAATTGCTAAACGCTCACCCCTTTGTCCTAATCATACTAATAATTTATTTTATCACTTGAAATAGAATTGTCATTCTACATGTATTCAGCCACTGCATTATTGGTCAATAGCCAGTTCATTGACATTGGTATCGTAATTGTAAGACATTTTCACGCTTCAATAAAATTGAAAAGTAGCGAATTTGAAATGCATTTGTAAACACCGCCATCCAACAAGACTATAACCGAACCAAAGTACAGCCTTAATTCGTTGATGTAAAGGTCATATTCGTGATTGATTTTGTAACGAATGGAGAATTGTATAGTTCTATTTTCGAAGGCCAAGTTTTTTGATATGTGCGTGATATTTTTACGTAATGACAGCGTTGAAATTAAATCAAAAGAATATAATCTAGATTATAGAATCATTGCGTATAAATTGTACGAACTGGTATAATACTGAATGGTTGGCGTACTATGGTAGTATTATTATACCTTTATTACGTAGTACACCTAAATGATTAATCATATCTTACTAAATAATTGAAAATGTTATTTAGAAAGTAGACTACTAACATTTTGAATCATTAAAGGAGATGTACCAAAATTAGTTGTCAGTCTTGTCTATAGTGTACTATGATATTTGGAATTTGTATAACGATTTTTCCAACCAGAATAAAATTGCTGTTTTTTCTTAAAATATGAGCATTTTAAATTATAGTTTTATCCCATATTATTCTTAGAAATATATTCTTTCATCTCATATAAATTTTGCTTTGGGTGGTGGCCGACTAGCAGCCTCCGTACAAACCGGAACATCTTTCACAAAAGATTTATCACTTATATGACATTAAATTGTGTACTTTAATGAATATACTTGGTTACACAAACACATAAGTATTATATAGAAAGTATATGCAAGCTTTGTTATGTTTGCAATATTGTGTGTTAATATGTTTTATTCTATATTTCTTTTTCTATTAATCTATTATATTTTGTTAGTAATATCAGACACAATTACTGTTTCATTGTCTTGACATTATAATGCAGCTAATGACTAAAAGCATACAATAGTTCAAGTGTTTGAAGATGAAGCTTTTTCTTCGCATGTCATAACACATAGCATATGACAATGTTTTTTGCCATCTTTGCCAATTGGCGTGACTGTATTAGGAGGATGTTGAATTGTTTTCAAAATTGTTCAATTGTTTTTGTCTGTATAAATATGTAAGTCATTTATTGAAGACTCTTTACGCTAAATGGATCATAAATAATATATAATAATATCGAATTGTACAGTCTCGATCGTGTTTATCATCAGCTGAAGAATTGTATGCAAATTACAGCAGCGCTTCTGTAGGGAAGTATTGGAAACTTTTTTCATATACAATTGTCAGTCAAATAATTTGGATAATTATTCCAAAAAGAAAGATAAATGAGGGACAAAATTGACTAAATTTAAGCTGCTATCTGTTCCACGGTGAAAATATTTTAACCGTGGAACAGATAACAGATAGCCATAAATTATATGAATATTATTGTTATGTAAATTAAAAATGAAATGTCGTTTCATAATGCATCAGATGTTGATAAACAATTAATATCTGACATCATCAGTGTTATGAGTAGTAGAGGGCAAACTTCTTAAGAACAATATGGTGTAAGCAGTTTTGCAAACAAAAGGAAGACAATGGTGTTAGCTCAGGTGGATGGCCGATGGAAAACAAGACTAATATACTTAGATACCTACTACTGACTGAAGTTGAAGTAACCTTGATTGGTTAACTATCGCATGCAATTATAGCGGGTGTGTTCTAAACTCTTCTTTCTATTAAATTTAGAGATAATAATAATTTTAGTATTACATTAAGAGTCCATGACTTAATAAAATTAATTCATTTAATTTTGCTATGTAATGACCGTTATAAACAAGTTCATAGAGTTCATGATAGTCCAAAATATGATTCTTCATTAATCTGG
The DNA here is from genome assembly GCA_943193645.1 of Acentria ephemerella. Classification (NCBI taxonomy): domain Eukaryota; kingdom Metazoa; phylum Arthropoda; class Insecta; order Lepidoptera; family Crambidae; genus Acentria; species Acentria ephemerella. The sequence continues at coordinate 3,900,159 of OW971887.1, forward strand.
CTTGTAATAAGCGTAGACATGGGTAAATACCCAAGTTATAAAAAATGTTTCGCAATTAAATTCAAAGAAGTTACTGAAAGCGTGATCCCCATAGGCCCTTTAAAGAGGCAAGATACCACTTACTTCATTTTGAATTGCTATTCGTGCCATAGTCTCCAAGTAATTGCACCACTTACGCCACGTTATTTACTACGCTGTAAGCTTCAAATCACTTTCTTAGGGCCTCCAAATAGATACATAATTTTCTTGGAGTGTGGGGGAGAAGCAATCTTATCCCATTCAGAATGCCATGGGCCCCGTAGTGAACGAGAGTCCAATGTAGGGTTCGGGTCAAATAACATAATCCAATGACTCTTTCTTAGCAAGTTCGACGAATTTTTCTCGCCAGGTACACCTGTGTACCCATATTATGCTAACCTTGATATATTTAATGAGCCTGCTCAGCGTTTGTATAACATTCAGTATAGGCTTCGAATTGTCCCTATGCGAAGCTAGAGCCTTCAACAGTGTTTGACTGTCACGGAAGATGTAGATAGGGTCATCTTTGACGACATTCCTATCCATATTATCCCGTGCAGTGGTTGTGATGGCAAAAGATTCCGCCTGAAATATAGTTGTCCATTTACCAATACTTACTTTGACTGAACTCATAGTCCCAAGCATACACCATTTTAGAACCAACAGTAACTAAGGTTTAATAGCTTATAGTATCAGTCGACTTTAACAAATTCTATTTTTTCCAAATTCTATTTATGTTCATAATAACTAGCGATAAAACATTATTTTAAACAATAAAACTGATATCGCTGTTGCCGATACCAACCTTTTTTCTACAAATGTTTTCTTTTACTTTTTCATATTTCTATTTTGATTTGTCAATTTTGATTGTTATTTTTCCATTATAATATTAAAAGTGTTATTTTCTCTTAAGTTGTTTTTTCGTGCTTAGGACAGCTATTTAGCGCCTCAAAGAGCCGACGATTAATTTAGGAGAGAGATATATTTAGAAGGAACAATCCACAACAACTGGCGACCGTGACATATTATTAAAACCATGGATCGAATTTTGCTTGAACGAAAAGTCATTCGCAGTCGTTTTACTATATGTAGTAAAAAGTTGCAAAAGTTTATCGAAACTGGTGAAAGATCAGATATGTCATCTGAATTATTAAAACTATCTAATATATATGAACAACTTTTGGCAGTACAAAGTAAATTACTAGACGCATGGATAGACCAAGAAAACCGTGATGAAGATTTTTTCGAAAATGATTTAGAGACATCGGATAATTATGAGAGTCAATATTACTCACTTCAACAAAAAGTGAAGGAATTTTCTACGAATACTACCGAATCCCGTGCAGATGGTTTACATGGGTCTATATCATCAGGTCATAGACGGCGTATTCTAAGATTGCCAAAGCTAGAGTTGCCAAAATTCGATGGCAATGTCAAAAGTTGGTTACAATTCTGGGCTCAGTTCAAAAAAATTGATAGTGACAGTGACATAGAAGACGACGATAAATTTCAATTTTTATTGCAAAGCGTGGAACCCGGCTGCAATGCTAGAGAGCTGGTGGAAAGTTTTCCACCATCGGCCGAAAACTACCCAAAAGTAATACAGCAGTTGAAACAAAGGTATGCTCGAGACGAACTTATTATAGAACACTATGTAAGAGAACTGCTGAAGTTGACTATTGCACAAGGTAGATTAGAAAATAGAATTTCCTTACGTACGTTGTACGATAAGTTGATGACGCAAATATTATCACTAGAATCGCTAGGAGTAACGCGAGATAAATATGCTGCGTTTTTATTTCCGATGGTCGAATCGGCGTTACCGGAAGATACGTTAAGGGCATGGAATCGATCTGAGATGAGCCGTAACGCAACAGAAAACAAAGAAAAAAGTCAATTGACTTTATTATTAGACTTTGTTCGAAGTGAGGTTGAATCTGAGGAAAAGATCAATATGTCTAGATCTGGATTTTCTAAGGGTGATCCAAATCCGTCTTCTCCATCGGCGAGTTTCCTGACAACAAGTGTAAATGAAAAGAAAGACACACCAAGAACACCAATGCCATCTCCAAAGGATGAATGTGTCTGGTGCGAGAGACCTACGCATAATAGTTCGGAGTGCAAAACACCGATAAAATGGAGTTTGGAGAATAGAAAGGAGTTTTTGAAAAAGAAGAATTGTTGTCTGATATGTTTAAAAAAAGGGCATCATGCTAAAAAGTGTAGAAAATTTCCTAAATGTGTGGTTTGTCAAAAAAGGCACTACCCCATAGTGTGTGATAAGCTCCCTAAATGTGCAGATAAACCAGAAGAGCAGACGGTAATGAATCTGACAGGCAAACCTAGTACTGTATTGTTGCAAACCTTAAAGTTGAACCTTATCGAAGGCACAAATTCTGTTACAGTAAGAGCATTACTAGATTCAGGCGCACAGCGGTCTTTTGTCAAATCAGAAGCCATTAAAAAGCTTAAAGCTGTAGCAACGGGTCAAGAACACCTTAGCCATAATTTGTTTGGCGGAATAGTAAAAAAGATGGAGGTACACAATTCTTACATACTTAATTGCAGGAGTTTAGATGGTACTTTTAATTTTCAGCTACATGCACTTGAACAAAAGGTAATATGTGAAGATTTGCCCAAAGTGCGTTCAGATAAATTGCTATCGCTACTAAAAGGAAAAGGTATAGAGTTGTTCGATTGTGTCAATGATAGTACTGAAATATCTTTATTAATCGGCTCCGATGTTTTAGGTTCACTGTATACGGGACGATCAGAGCACGTGAGTGAAAATTTGATAGCTGTACAAACAAAGTTTGGGTGGGTGATGCAAGGGCCAACCTATGGTATGTACTGTACATTTCATAATTACAATACAACACATAAATGCACCTTTGATGTTGATGATCTGTGGAAGTTAGAAACATTAGGTATAAAGGATGATGTAGAGGTAAAAACAAATAAAAAGCGTGAGAAAGAAGTTGAAACCTTTTTTAGAGAAACCGTTAGAGTAAATGACGCTAACAGGTATGAAGTTAGGTTACCGTGGAAGGATAACGCATTTATTTTGTTGTCTAATCATGAATTAGCTTTAAAACGTTTACGTTCCACAACCGGTAGACTCACAAAACTTGGTCTATTGACTGAGTATGATGAGGTTTTTAATGATTGGCTTAATAATGGAATTATAGAAGTAATTAGCGATGACGATCCACATAGCGGTCATTATTTACCACATCACGCGGTAGTCAAGGATTCAAGTCTTACGACAAAACTTCGTCCAGTTTTCGATGCTTCCGCTATTACACAAGATGGCTTCTCCCTAAACTCTTGCCTCGAAAAGGGCAGTAACTTGATTGAACTGATTCCACGTCTTCTCATCCAATTTCGAAAAGGTGCGATTGGTATTACAGCCGATATAAAAAAGGCATTTCTTCAAATCTCTGTTTGCCCCGAAGATAGAGAATATTTAAAATTCTTATGGTGGCATGACATAAAGGACAAGAAAAAAGGGCTTAAAATATTTCGGCATTGCCGAGTTGTTTTTGGTGTGACAACCAGTCCATATTTATTAGCAGCGACAATATTATATCACCTTGAAGGGTTTACTGGTGAAACTGCAGACAGATTGCGCAGTTGCTTTTATGTTGACAATTGTGTGATAAGTGTGAATAACGAGCAGGAAATGAAGAAGTTTGTAAGAGAAGCTAAGGGTATAATGATGGAGAAGAATTTTGAGTTAAGATGCTGGGTAACAGGCCCAATCCTTACAGATGGAGCTAATGAGCCGGTTTCTGTATTAGGTCTAACTTGGGATCCAGAAAGGGATGAGTTGTACTGCAAAGTTCCATTTCTTCAAAAAATTGACGTTAAGCTTACAAAAAGAAGTCTTTTGTCCATGGCTCAAAGTATTTTTGATCCGATTGGCTATGCTTGTCCAGCAACGTTAATTCCAAAATTGTTAATACAAAAGTGTTGGACCATGGCAATTGGCTGGGATGATAATCTTCCAACAAATATAGTCAAATTGGTTAAAGAATGGCTTGAAGAGGTTTCCGCGATAGAAAAATGTCGTATACCAAGACGCATCTGTGCAGTTAATTTAGAAGAGCGTGTTAATTGCACTTTACATATTTTTAGTGACGCCAGTATATCGGCATATTCTGGATGCGTATTCTTGCGTTGTGAATTTAATGGTACGGTGACAGTGCAGTTGGTGATAGCGAAGTCGAGGGTGTCGCCGATTAAGCCTGTTACGATACCAAGATTAGAATTAGTTGCAGCACTTATGGCCACAAGACTGGCAGCAGAAGCAAAATCAGCACTACAAATTGACTGTCGTGAATACTATTGGTGTGACTCAAGCATTGTGATCGCCTGGATTAAACGTCAAACTGGGTTAAACACGTTTGTACACAATCGTGTTAAGGAAATACTTTCAAGGACGAATGTGCAAGATTGGAGACACATACCTGGTGAAGACAACCCAGCGGATCTACCATCTAGAGGGTGTTCGGGGCGGCGTTTACTTGAAAGTGTTTGGTGGGAAGGACCAGTGTGGTTAATGCGCTCAGAGTCAACGTGGCCGTCTAAAGAAGTCATTCCAGATGAACAGGAAGTTAATAAAGAGATCAAAAAGAGTTGCATTACTGTTCAAACGAGAAGTAATTTTTCTGATAGATTGCTATATTTTAGCAAATATACAAAAATTATTAGAACCGTAGCATGGTGTGTTAGATTCTTTAAAAGATGTCGAAAGATGTACGAGAATCAAGATGAGATAACAGCAGAGGAATTTGTCAATGCGGAAATCAGGATTTTGAGAATGCTACAAAAAGAAGAATTTGGCTGCATAGAGGAACTTGGTGCAAAGTTACGAATGGAACTGTTAGAAGATCACAATGGTCTAATACGTGTAAAAACAAGACTAACACTAAGTAACGATAGCGAAAGTTTTATTCTGCCAATACTTCTGCCAGGCAAAGTCTCAAATAATTTAGTGCATAGATTGGTAAGACAAAAGCATATCATGAATCTACATTCAGGCAGTGAAACACTCATTAGCACTTTACGTGAGCAGTATTGGATAATAGGTATAAGAAGGCTTGCTAAGAAAGTTATAAGAGAGTGTATCATTTGCAAGCGCTTTAAGACGAAGGTTTGTAGTGTACCTTCAGCACCGTTACCAATAGATCGTGTAACGACAGGTATACCATTTGAAGTCACAGGTGTTGATCTGGCCGGGCCTATGGTTTTGAAAAATGAAGTGAAAAACTGGATCGTGATTTTCACATGCGGAACCTACAGAGCTGTTCATTTGGAGATATGTAGTATGCTGAGTGCAGAAGAATTTTTATTGACATTAAGAAGATTTATCGCGAGAAGGGGGAGACCTAGAGTCATCTACAGCGATAATGCAACAAACTTCCATGGGACCAATAATTTACTAAACGGCATCGACTGGGAAAAAATTTCTACGACAACATCTATCCAAAAGATTACATGGCGCTTTATACCACCTTCAGCTCCATGGTGGGGAGGATGGTGGGAACGAATGGTGAGAATTGTAAAGGAGATATTACGGAGGGTCCTTGGAAAAGCAGTCGTGAGTGAGAAAGAACTTTATACTGTAATATGTGAAGTGGAGGCTCATATTAATTCTCGTCCGCTAACATACGTCTCAGATAATACAGAATATCTAAAACCACTTACTCCGGCCATGTTTCTACAACCGAGTTCTAGTACAGACACAATTGATTTAGATAATTTGAATCATGATAGGCTAACTGCGCGTTACGTTTATTTGAGAAAATTATGTAATGATATTAAGCACCGATTTCGGTGTGAATATTTAAGTCTTTTGGTCCAAAAAAAGTCAACTAGAAATCATGAATTCCAAGTGGGGGATGTAGTTTTAGTGGGTTCAGATGACTTAAAACGAGTGAATTGGCCTTTGGGATTGGTTACTGAGATAGTTTCGGGGTCTGATGGTGCTGCTAGAGTGGCAAAGGTTAAGACGGCTCACGGAGAGAGGTTAAGGGCGTTTCAACGCTTGTTCCCGTTAGAACTGTCACATACGCAACTTCCACAGTCATCGGTGTCCAAGGTTGAGAATACTCTTCCTGCAACCATGGCTCCTAATTCATCACCACCTAAAACCACGAGGTCAGGTCGTCTCGTTAAAGTCCCGTCGAAATTTTTGTAATGTTCAGTAATAATATGTATTAATGTACGAAAGATGTTAATTTGAACTGTGTAGTAAGGTAGGTGGTTCTTGCGCATCGCATAAGTTTGTTTTGTTTATATATGTGCGCATGCGCAAGGCGGGCAGTATGTTGCCGATACCAACCTTTTTTCTACAAATGTTTTCTTTTACTTTTTCATATTTCTATTTTGATTTGTCAATTTTGATTGTTATTTTTCCATTATAATATTAAAAGTGTTATTTTCTCTTAAGTTGTTTTTTCGTGCTTAGGACAGCTATTTAGCGCCTCAAAGAGCCGACGATTAATTTAGGAGAGAGATATATTTAGAAGGAACAATCCACAACAATCGCAGCCACGTGTCACGACGCCCCTTGCTGGGTGTATCATATTGCTTAAAATATGATACTTGTAGCAAGTACTTATATGTTTCACATTAGTGACAGATGACATGTAAGGGTTTTAAATTATTAACAGGGTATATCTTGGCCTTCCCCTCGCCTTATGGTTAGTGAGATAACGCCCAAGATGTTAGCCATCACATCTGGATTCCTCAAACACAGAAGGAAGAGGCTATCTTACATCCAACTGCCACAACACAAAATCAATACAGTAAATATTATTGTTATGGCGGCAGACTTAGGTAAGATGGTATTAGCTAGCCAGTCAGACTTATAAAAAGCTCTACCACCAACCAAACCAAGCTGGACCTGCCCCCACTGGGAACCGAACCCGGTCCAAATCTGAAGTCAGCTACTATATCTCAATGGCGCTTATAAATTATTTAAATTTTAATCCCTATATACACCAACTGAAGGCCTCAGGCTTTTTAAAGTCAGTTGTATTGGTAGATATAGAAAAATCTCTATTCAGAAGGTATAAGAGTATTTCTATGCTTTTATCTTATTAACTGAAATAACTACATTATAGATTGTTGGCCATGGGTTGTTATTATGTTGTTATTGCAACAAAAGGCCAATACAAAACAGAAACATTGACAAATACTAGAATAATACAAAATGCAATAACGTAACCGAATTCTATGTAGCTAATAGTTTTTTTCGTTTTATCACATAATTGTATACTCTACTTTATGTTGTCACTATCTCAACGAGAAATAACATTAAGAACCAAGACCTTTACAATGGAATGTGAACCAATGGCACCAGAACAATGATAATATGAGTCAACGAGAAAGCCTTCGCATAAGGTTGTTTGTCGGGATAATTCTTTAGCAGTGAAAGCTTACTTAAAGAAAGTCTCGAAAACTTATTGGAAACGTATCCAAGCTTGTTTAAATGAAGCAGTTCTTAATTAATCTTTAAATCCGATGTAAATGACAATAATATCGTTTTAATACTTTCCATAAGTAACGGAAAACGTACCAATATCAAAACGTATGAATATGTCACATGAACACTACTTCAAATGTCATCAACTTAAAATAACGTAATTGTACATTTTCTGAAGGTTTTCTAGAGGGAGGGCATAGTGCTTTCACACAGAAGGTTGCAGCCAAAGCCACAATCTTCTATAATGTATTTTATAATTTAAATCTATGGAAATAATACTACAAAGTGGGTAACGTTCATACTTTAGACTTAAGAGAATTTGTCATTACGTTCAACTAGCACAGTATTTAAAAACCGCTTTGATACTGCTAAGAAATGGCACTGACAACAAGTTATGTATTTTGAGTAGAATTTTCGTGCGTGTTGCAGATAATTACATTTTAATCAGTTACATATATTGCACTAAAGAAGTATAGTTAAACGAAAATTCATAACTGAATTTGTGGTGCGTACATATGTGTGGTCTCTCTCACAACATTAGCATATAATTAAATCAAAATATTAGATGAAATTTTCTTTCCCTAACACGAATGTTAATAGCTCGCAAATTTGTAGATAGGTTGTAGCTTTCACTCCAGACACTAATTGATCATTATAACTAATTTTAACAACAATTAACTATCTAGACTGAACATAATGAATTTAAACTGCGTAGCATCTTAGATGTTAATTATCTCTTAATTAATAAATCCATATCGCTGTTACATTAAATTTAATTAATGTTAAAATTTAGAATTTTAATTCAATAATATATATGCCTGTTGTTGCCTTATTGTCACTCATCATGTCGAATATGACATTTATAAATATAACCTCATTTATTAGATTTTGATGATCATCCAAGAATTAGTTGTTTGGTTTGTTAGTTATTTAGTTACTGTTAAAAGCATATTATTACATTGACTATTTTACATATAAGAAAAATAACTTTTTTGGGACTCTCAGCTGGATTTAGAATACTCCTATTAGCTCCGTAAGTGTGGATGTAAGTTATAAAATTGGAAAATATCGGTATTAAAACTCTGGATTGAGAAAGGTGCTACTTTATACTATTTTTTTCAATTAATCATTTAAAAAGATTAAAGCAAAATGTCAAAATAGGAATTAGGACTCGCGAGCAAATATTCCTACTCATTATACAAATAACTGCCCCTACAGGGATTCAAACCCGGGGCATCTGGCGAAGAAGACAGCGGTACAGACCATTCGACCTTCTAACTATCTGACAATAATATAATCATATTTTCCAAAAGCAGTTATCCGTACGCAACAACGTGGATATAGCCGCTATTGTAAGGTTATATGGTCACTACCCCATTTTCTTTCAATGTAGATTTTTCTGTAAGTTTTCAATAATACATTCATTGTAATTGTGTTTTGTTTCTTTTTTTTCTCAATTGTAACTGCAAAGCTTAAAACTTTAAGCATTGAAGTAACGTAATATACCTTATTACTCTCCCATTCCTTATGATATTGGAATTGTTCACGGATAATGTAGCCGCGCAAGTGTAGTAACTTGAAACTAATAAAAAAATAATAATAGCCCTTGAAAATTGTATTATTAAAACCTATTTATTGAACCTAATCGCCTTCCCAATTATGCCACTTAAAATGTACCCCGTGTTTATCGTACCGCGACGTCGTCAAAGGAAGCGTTTCCTTTGTTTTTGTGGGTCTTCCCGACGTGTTCGTGGGAACGTCATTATAACCTTCCCAGGGGAACACTGCACAATAAATGTTTTCATTGTATCGGTGAGACAACGCTAACAGTTATCAAGTGTCTTATAAGTATTTTTTGCTTATGGTCTGTGACTATGGAATATTCATGATGGATATACTTTTATACTTTAATATAATTAAAGTAAATATTAGTTACTTTAAATAATTGATATAAGTTATGGTTATACTTTATATTATTAATGGTGTCACTTTTTATTTTTTCACCTAAATAAATATCGTATATCGGCAAGTAAAAGACATGAATTGTATTTACTTATAAGAACTTAATTAAATACATAACAATACTAGAATGAGACAATATATTTAAAAAAAAAATAATAGAGATAAAATAAAAGTGTATTTTACAGCTTTTCCAATTACTGTTACACATTATTTTTGTCACAGTTTTTTCTATTGTCTAATGACGTTCATAATAAGGAATGAAGAAGTAATCACAAAAAATATACATCAAACAGATGTAAAATAGAAAAATTGTGGACCACACGCCACCGTCTCTGATAGATAAGTAAGTTGTATACACGAACATCAGTGTACTTTCACTCTTATTAGAAAGATTGTGACTGATTTAATTTCACAAGAATTTCAAAGCGAAGTTGGATAACAGTGTCATCTCGGACTCGGGTCATGCAATCGAAAACTTCAAACAATAGTCAATTTTGTAAGAGCGTGACTCTCTGTTACCTAGCCACTTTGTTATGTTATAAGTAAGTAAATAAATGATTTTCAACACAAATTGACTCTATTTGCAGCAAAAAAATAAGCAATGAGATTATATTACATTTAGGTGCAATAAATATACTTGTAGTGGTATTTTTTATACAAAATTGTTGCTTTCAAAATGTTTTAAAAGATTATTATATTAATGTAAAGTATAATAATCCATTCGTAAATGAGAAGAACGAAACCGTAAGTTTTGTGAGCCCTTTTACACGTAAATAATAAATAATAGAAGATTGACTGATTGTTTTTTTTAAATATGGATAGGTACTAAAAGAGAGCCTGCCTGTAAGCGGATACCGTAGAGTGTAAAATTTTAAAGGTAACTTTATGTTGGCAGCATAAGATACAAGTCCCCCTGGCTCTTAACATAACGCAGAAATACACCAGTGCATGTAGTATTATTTGCCTGCGGAATACTAATATCCGTGATAAATATAATATTCATTCACTTACACCTTATTACTTAGCCCAAAGAAACATTTTAAAAAGATTTAATAAGAAGAGTTATTATTGATATTAATGACAGTACATATTTAATATGAGAATATAAGAAATAACACACTTAAATATTTAAAACAAGCATGATCTGAGTACATCAGCTGCGGCCGAGATTTGAACCCGGAATCCCTGGCACTAATGTTGTGATTGTTGCTCAACATGATATAAGTTAAGCTTTTCTATTAGAAAGAGGAAATAAATATACAAATCTATAACAATTTTTCATGTTCATCCAAAAAAATATATACTTTTGTGTATATAGTAAGCAGACGTGTGCTTGTGTCAAACACTGCGCGCGCTCATGTATGGCCACTTGCTTCTGTTTACAAACCTGCCTTTATATTTGTAAACAATTAGCAATTATATGGTGAGATGTTTCGTATTGGAAGAATCAAAAATAAAAATAATTAAATCATATAAAATCGTAAATTTGAATTGATTTCTTTCATACTTTATTTTATTTTATTTCTGATATGTCATAATTACAAAATTAATGTGGCTATAACAATGATATGAAATGTGTCCGTTATGATAAAATAAGTATCTGTGATCATTAACTTGTTATATTAAAAGTCAGAATTAGCTACTTTCGGTTTCTGTATTTTTATTAACAAAAATTTCTTGTAACAAACAAAACATATCTACGTTTTAAAACACTTGCATGCAGCACAATGCTGCTCTACATTTATTGAAAAGGTGACATTTTATTGTAGATAGTACATAGGTAAGTATATGTTCATCTTATCTGATATGAAGTCCCCAATTATCGCAACAATTATTTTTCATTTGCGATTAATTTACGGCTTAATCAAGAATTATAGGCATTAGGGCTTTAGAAAACTCAGTAAGTTTTGTGAAAACGTATTTACATCAGTTTAGCTCAGTAATATGATTTGTAGAGCTAACTAATTACTAAGAGAATATAATATCTAATAATTTAGATTCGGTTTCTCACCCTCATACGTAGTCCGGATTCTGGATAAGAGATAGTGAATTATGGGTTACATGGATATATGTATTGTATAAATTGACAATATTTGAGAAATCATTAAATATATTATTAAGTCTACTCAGCACAGACGTCATTAAGTACAATGTACGGTATCTATTTTATATTTAAATCTGGCAAAGATGAGATCCTGAGATCATTTATATTGTGAAAATGATTCTTCTTCGTGTGAAGTATTTAATACATTGCATAGTTATCGATAGATGAGAAACTTATACAGCCGTTAGAGCTTAGAAACAATATAGCAGAGAATAGAGAACATAATGATGACAATTAAATGCATTTCTAGTAGATGTTTCTTATCATGTTCAACGGTGGGATCCATTCAATATCGTGTTTGTCTATTCGGTATTGTTTGAATCGTAGAAAACAGATTTATTCTTCTGTGAAGAGTCTACTTATATAGCAGATATAATAAATGTTGTATTACATGTTAAAGCCCGAAAAAAGTTTTTATTGGAATATGATAAAAACAGGTAAATTAAAAAAAAATTGGTAAAATAAACTTCAAACTTAAAGGAAAAATGTGCGGCCAGTGAAATAAACCTGAGAATTGAAAATAAGCTCTCATGTTATGAACAGTAAGGTTCAATCGGTGAAGAAACTGCATTAACCGTAAATAGATGTCGTCAACGTTGAATACTTTTTTGGATATGGTATTCACAAAGCATACTTCAAAGAAAGTTACTTATTGTTCGTTCAGTCGTTTTAAACAATCACTTCACTGGATGCTTATTATAACAAGTACTTTGGTATTTTTATTCTATTGAACAGAGGTTTTACTTTCGTATAGATGTACTTATTTTTTCATAGCATAAAAAGGACTAAACAGTTACTTTTTTAATTAGGTAAACGAATATGAACACTATTAGTAACTACTTGTTAAATTATTGGAAACTTTTGCATTAACTTAAAAGTTGGTTGTAACCAAAAAGTAACTATATAAATTTAGAAATATTCTAATTTTGAATGACGGCGTTCTACTGATATATTTTGGAATTCCTACTTAAACAGACGAAAATCAAGTAAACGTCGACAAAAGTTAACTCCATATAAGACTTTTTCATTTCAAAAGATGTACGTCTATGTCTATACCGTTCATTTGTTTGTGGAATCAAAAATCTATAAATATATACTATTTTGCGATTTACAAGAAACAAGGAAAATATTCAAAACTGCTTTTGATGGAGGATAAATTCGTAGGCAAGTATGGTATTTTAAGCGTCATAAAGAAGATTGTATATTTCTGAATCTCCAGGAAAATAGTCGAAAACATAGAATTTATTTTAAACCCATCTGACTTCGTTAATAGGTAAATGTTAAAAGAGTAATACCTCCTTGTGTTTCGGTGCGAAATGAACGATAGCCAGCTATGACATGAGATGCATCATCTCTCGTCTCTACGACGTCAACGCATCATTTTATCGAAGTATTTATAGAGTCTCTGCTTACCACATTTGAATGTAAAGCATTTATGACATTACAAATCTTTATTTTTTATATTAAAAGATTAAAATTGTATAATGACGAGGATTTATTCAGTTATGTAGGTCACTGTTATTTGTATTTCAATATTATAAATTTAATCGAATGCATAAAAAAATTGTTGTTCCATACCTGGTTTTAGTGACATCATCGTGACGTGCCTATAGAGTGACTCAGAGGTGCATTCAGAGGTGACTCGGAAGAAACGTGTCCGAGTTTGAATATAGACATAAGTATTGGAATTTTAAATAATCAGCTATATTTACTCCACTTTAATTTTTTTTAAAGTATTTGATTGCAACACATTAAGATCAGGTTAGGGATTACTAGCTAATAAATGGAGATAAATTAATTTTTTCTTAACTCAAGGACTATTTGTCGAGGAACTTAATAATACGAGAGAAAAAGGGAATGAGAGGAAGAGTTTAGAGATATCTAATACAGATAAATCCTTCTATATTACTGTAAATTTTTCAAACATCCTTTCAATTAAAAGTTTAATATATTCATATTACGCTGAGATAACTAATATTTATCTCAGCATAATATGACGATCGAAAAAGGAAAAACAAAAATAATAAACAGGTAAGCAGTTATGTATACAAAAGAATTTTTCCATTAAGTCCATGGAAACATTAAATCAATTCACATCAATAAGTGACGTGATTCAAATCAATACATTCTCTGTTAAACGAGTTAGATTTTGCTTCAATCAATTACTTACACGTGGCATGTTATGAATCTGGTAAAAATTTATTACAGTTTTATTGTGTCATTAAATTATAATATATATTCAGTAATCGGCTAACTTTTATTTTAACAATTTATCTTTATTCGGATTTCAAGTACGTATACGGTCATTATAAATTTACGTGACGGTTATGGTCTTTCTTATCCAAAAAAATTGGAATCTATACAAGATAACTGTTATATAATAAACTTAAATCATAAGGTTGCGATTTTATTCATGTTAAGCAATCTAAAATAACATATACAATTCTTAAATAACTAATAATACTTTATTTATTACGTATACCATGGTGGGATTATCGCTAGCAAGAGATCTCTTCTATACAACAGTAGAAATACATGTAACTCCTCCTTTTGAAGCCCCCTCATTAATTTCATTTTATGTTTACGTAGAGTTTATTATTGGATATAATACCTACTTATGCATTTTATTTAGGAAACTACATTTTTTTCATAAAGCAAATTCTGTAAATTTTTAATAAGTAAATATATTAATAAAATTTCAATTATCAATGTATAAGCAGTTGGTTGGAAGTGACTATTTGTGTGCAATTGTAATTAGCTATTTTTGGTTTTGATTAAACACTTTACCCATTATTAGTGGTTCTTTGATATTTTTAACACACAGTAACTCTGGGAATGATTAAAAGTAGAGTGGAAAACATTTGTTTAATGAGTCACGAATATGACGATAACGTTAATAAACCATCTCTGCATTAGAGCACGGGCATATTTATTCATCGTTTAGAGCAGGTAGATATGCAAACAATGATAGTCTCCCCATTTTATAACCATTTCACTTGACTGCGTTCGCACAATTGAACACCTGACGATGTTTATTTGAGGATTTTATTTCAGCTAACCAAAATAAATGTATCAAAAAACTTTATCAAAACACTTCTATGACCTAAAAAGTTATATATTTCATGCTCAATGTCTTTAAGTTCATTGGTAAATAGGTAGAATTTTGATATTAAGTTTTACGTAACCTATCTACAGATCGCTAATTAAGTTAATTTTACTTCAAGATCTCAAATTAGTGTTAAGTATTTGCTCTACAAGCAAAGTCGGACTAAAAATACTAACATACCTTGACCACAAATCGCCCGCCAAACACGAAGAGCGTCGTTGATAGAGCCTCCAACTCAAGGACCGAACACACCACAAGAAAAACTTGTAGTCACTTTTTCGAAACCACTTTGACACAAAACTTTCAGGAACTTTAATATACACTTTTAAAAACCACAGCCAAAGGAAATCTTCTTAGAAATATAACTTTTTAATCCAGTGTTTCACTTAAAACAGGTTTTTATTTACGAAAGTCAAAATACAGCGTGTATCCGACACATACGAAACGTGCCAGTGTTCCACGGCAACTGAATGTACGATCTAAGAGAGACGGTGCGATGGTGCTAGAGAGAGATAGCAGCGACGTAGGTGGGAGGACGACCGCTAAACGCTAAGAATGCACAGTGCTCCATCAACTCTACTATTGAGAATAAAAATAACATTGAATATTTTTACAAATTTTTCTTGACAGGTATCATTAATTAACGATTATTGAAGCTCATTTATATGTACTAATTAGATTTGCAATTATTTTGATGAAGTAATCAATAATTGAATTGAGCCATTAAATTTCTTTTCACTGATTATTCACGAATATCACTATAATATTGTAACCAAAATGATAATTGCGGTAATAATTAATAATTAAAATATATTTTTTAGTATTATACAAAAATATAATAGTTCATGAACTATGCTAATTAAATAATAAAGTTAATCAAATCCATAGTTTTCTCTATGATTTTGTATAAAAATGATAATAATTAGGATTTAAATAAAATTGTCAGAGTTTAACAAGATTTTACAAGGCTTTCGTATAGTATAAATATTTTTTGTCCACCATGAATCGCACCGATCCACTGTGCGCTCGTACCTCCTGTTACCTGGTACCGGCCGGCGCTCGTTCCTCGCCCCTCTCACTTCAAATTTTTACGATCTACATGACAATCTCGACATGTAAACCTTTTATCTCTATTAAGCAAGGTCTTTGTAACTTAAATGTACAACTTACTAACCTTATAAAAATACTTATAATCTACTAACATTGATCGCTTTGTTTGAATTAGGGCAGGTTCAGTGTGCAACATGTTGAATTGAGACAGGTAAGTTTGTGAAGTAAGATAAACTTTGTTTAAATCTAAGAACAGTACTTGCTATTGCACTGGTAGTGCACTGTAACAGCAATTCTGATCTCTATGTCTTTGTAAATGTCCTGTTAAGAACGTATGCCAATAACTTACCTTAATCATGTAGCAATAGAGTTGGTTTCAAGCCCTTTGTTTCAAGAATATGAGTTGTACAAGGAAATTTACATTGAATGCATATACATATACATACCACTTAACATATTTATACCCGTTTTACATTGTATTCATTAGTATATTATTAAAATATATAATCAGTTTCCAAAATCGCAAGTGGTTCACGACTTGCGCCAACATTCAACAAGATAGTGTTTGAGATTAGTATTCAATAGAAATAAAAAAAGATAAAGAATCTTTGGAATATCTTGAAACATTGGGTGTGGTTAAAAATAAGTATGTATATAAATTTTAGTTAATAATCATATTTATGGAAATAAATATGATGAGTAAGATTAATTTTTCGTATAATAAATTTTACGGCCGCTTGGAAAGTTAGAACAGTATCTTTTTAATAGTCGCCAATATTTTTTTTATTTATCCCTTAATTATTTTTCGGTTGGGTCTAAATATTATGTAATATCAATTTTCGGTAACTACATATAATGTTTGTCCGACTATCTCTGTAATTTTTTCATCGTCATATGAGTGGCAAACTGAGGTTGTATATAGATCATATCAATTGTTCATATTAACTATTCTATTGAAGTCAATTCACACTGAAGTGTAAGTGGAACCCATAGATTACGTGGAACCGCTCTAGTACGATCTGTGCGTCGCGAGCCAAACGACGTGCAACTGTATTTTTAGAAATCACAGTTTTATTCGAAAAACAGAATCGTCTTTACGACCTTTGGTAGAACACTCGCCATCGTCATTGTCAGACTGAAAATGAAGATAAATAAAAAGTGAGAAGAACTAGTTACACGTAAATCGATTTACGCCTAATAATGGCTATTTTTTGGTAAAATTAGATGAAAAAAATTGTGCCAAATATTGCCTCTGCCGCTGTGAAGCGAATAGTTTTTACAACTATAAGTTTTTAAATTTGCTTTCGTAAGTATACCATCATTTAATGTTTTCCTAGAAAAAAGATTCTGCAACAAAAAATCGTATTTTTATGATGGGTCCAATTCATTACAATAACAATGTACGCAAGTAACTTTGTTTCCTGTTCGTTTATTTTCATTTGCATTAAATTCTAATGCGTTTGGTTAATGTAATGAGTAGGTGTTCAATATTCATGATGCCTGTACCGATTCTGATTTATGCCCCACTGCTAATATTCACAGTCATGTTGATGTCAATAATAAAAATATATAAGTTTTAGAAATGATAAATATCAACTTGTGTCACTCATTGGTCAAATATATCTCAAAAACAGCTCCTATCAGAAGGTATGTCAAAGTTAATAAGAATTAAATAAATTCTTAACAGAGATTTTTTTACGTTACAAAATGCGTTTATCTAATCACCTAATACATTTTAGGCCAAATGCCCCAAATTTAGGGTAGGCACCAGGCCCCTCTGTGGGGAAGTAAATGATCTATAATGATGACGATGATGATGATGATGAGTAAGTTTACAATAAATATTTCCATTCCTATTTGATTTTAAAATTGTTAATTGTAAGGAATATTGTTCTTTTCTAAGTGCTAGACTATGCAGTTATGTTAAGCAGTCACTTGGATTATAAAAGTTTGTGGGTTCGTATTGGAAACTTAGAATCGTCTCTTATTTATCGGTATATTACTTGAATAAAACTTAAGAAAACAATAAAAAAAATATAATGTAATATTTTTAACAATATTAACCTAGGAAAATGCAGCTAATATAGTTTTGCAATAGATTTCCTGCTCCATGAACGTTTAAAGCATGCTATTTCAAAAATGATTTGGAAGAGATGAATTGATATGAAATAATAATAAGGTCAGATGATGCAAGGGTTAAATAAGCTAAAGACGGAGGGTTTTGCTTACGAAGCCTTGAATTTTGACATAGACTCCCAAACATTAGCTCATGAAAAATAATATTTTGACATAAGAAACACCAAATTCCTTTCTGTCGGTCGTTATGTCCTGTTTTTAGATGTGTGAATCTTAAAGTAGATTTTTACTCCCAAAATGAATATAATATTTAGAAATGATTTAATAAAAACATAAATTAACTTAAATTTTCTTTTTGGAATTACATGTTTTTAAATACACATTAAATATTGTACGTATTAAATATTACCTCTTTTGGTGCATTATCAAAATGAATTCGAATTACAAATCTTAACACCTGAAGTGACGTTCTACGATTATTTTTTTTTATTTTCAGGCTTAAACCTTCATCTACAAAAATGGTAGTGCGATTAATCGGTTGGTGGCGGGAATTGCTCCGAAAACGTCCTGTGCTCACCAATACTGTTGTCTATGGTGCTTTCTATACCGGTGCAGAGTTATCACAACAAACTTTCAATAAAGTATACTCGGTGAGTAATAAAGTTATTTTAAAATTATTAATTACCAGTCTCACATTTATTAAACTAAATAACTACTCTTTTTTCTTATACAAAAGTACTGAAATGCATCTAAAATTTCGGATATACCATCAGAAACTATTATAATATTATTAAAATTTTGTGTTGTAATTAAATATTAATAAGTAAAAAAGTAGACATTAATGCAATTATTAATCTTAAGGTTTTGGCAAAATATCATAGGATCATTGAATTCCCTAGTATGATAAGGCAGTAATAGTAACTTAGGTATTAAGATTTAGGTATTGGTTATTAGGATTATTCACAAACTCGACACAAGAGACCGGATTTTTACATTCAACATTTGTATTACTTTTTATTTAATAATTTAATTCATACATACATACTTATTATTTAATTCAAAATTCGAATTACTTATTATTTCGTCATATGGACACGCCCAGATAATGTCGTGTGTCACTTAAATTACTATTTGATATATATATTTGTCAACAGTAACAAAACAATAATAAAATATAAAATCTAAATTATAATAAAAAAAGTTCAAAAAACTCATGGCAGCGGTGGGATTCGAACCCACGCCTCCGAAGAGACTGGTGCCTTAAACCAGCGCCTTAGACCGCTCGGCCACGCTACCAATTTCCGATTAGTTCAAAATAGAGATTTGTATAGTAATAGTGATTGCGTAACATTGTATATGTATAAACAACGTATTAATTTACGATATAGTATGAATTAATAATACACGTCCCAGTAATTTATTTTAATTCTATTGATCATATAAAAGATTTGAAAGTGATGAAAATAAATCGAATTTATCGAATCGAAACTCAAAAATACTTAATTCGAACTAGACAATAGGTGTGAGTGTGGGATATATTATTGTTATTATTTATAAGTTGACAGCTGGTTATTCTCGTGACCCTATGTAAGGTAATATTGTTTGCAATTGTAGTGAATAATTTAATATTATGGAAAATATATGATTGAATTGGGGTCAATTTTGTGCCATTATCTATATAGATAAACAATTACATTTTCAGCCTGAAAAACCTGAGATCGACTTGGCTGCTGCCGCGCGAATAGTAGCAGCTGGAAGCACAGTTTATCCCGCAACATTATATTTTTGGTAAGTTTAAAACAATCAGTACAGTCAAGAGCTGAAACAGATTCTTTAGTTACTATTATAATTGAAGCAACTATGCTTCTACCATGCAGCACAAGGTACAAAACTTCGAAAATTGGAAATAAATATAGATGACTTATCAATAAGACTATTAAAACAAGTAGCTGTTTATAGTCAAAAAATGTTCTACTTAAAACATAACGAGAATGTATCTTTAAAATAGAATTAATCACTAAATATTTTTAAAATTGCAATTCTTTATGGATATTATAAAATATGGTACCAAACCAAGTTATGAAATTTCCCTACAGTAATTTCCATGCATTGCTACCGATTGCTTGTAATAATTGACACGTTAACTGGAAAACCACTACCGATTCACATCAATGCATAGGCCTATCTAATGCACAGATGGTTTTACGTTTTCCTTGTAGAGTATAGATATATTGAAATCGAGAGAAAATTGTTTTTTAAATCATTTCTATAATAGTCATCGCGTTATTTAACATTAATTGCTGACCGTAGGTACTTATGCAAATTGAATAAATTATGTAGTTTAAAATGAGTCAATGATCTTTCCTAGGTACAGATATTTGGACAAGAAGTTCGTAGGGACAGCGGTTAAGACGGTAGCGACGAAAGTAGCGGCTGACCAGTTTATAGCAACACCCATATTGCTGGCGGCTTTTTATACGCGTAAGTTCTTTGCTACAATATAATAATTATGTGAAAAAAAAAACAAACGACCGTTTTTGGCGCTGAATAATGAAACATGTAAGAGTCGTTCACTAATGGGGCAAAAACTGACATGAGTTGACAAACTTAGATTTAGAATTCATTGAATAAGAAATCTAATAAATAAATACACGGTTTTTGTATAAAAAAAACCCAAAGCCACATTTTATTTTCTGTTGCATCCATTTCTATTTTTTCAATGACCGATTGTATCGTCATATATGCAAAAATAAATTAATTAAAAAATGAAATGTTATTTACTATTACAATATTATATGAAAATGTCGTTACATAACTTTTTCGAGTGAAATAAACTATTATTACTTGCTATAAAAAAGATTATTGACGATAAAAAGTTCGCAAAATAAGCAAAGAAAATCATGGAGGTTTTGTTTTTTTAGTACTTGGGGTGCTAGAACGACGAGAAGATGTCTTTGAAGAGCTCAAAGCCAAGTACTGGAAAACTTTCGCCGCCAACCAGGCTTTCTGGATTCCCTCACAAACCATCAATTTCTTCTTCGTCCCGTCTCATTTGAGAGTGGTTTATGTCGCTTCGGTATCGTTCCTTTGGATAAATGTTTTATGTTTTATTAAGAGACAGAAAACTGAGGCAAAATTAGTAAACGATTAAGCAACTAACATATGGTTGGATATCAAAATATATTTTGTATAAATTCTAAGCTTTTTAAATGTTATCGATATTTGAATTAATTTTTCTTAGCGACTAATATCAATAATTTGTGTTTAAAAATATGTTAAAAACTATTCTTATATGCACATACTTAAAAATTTGCTATAGTAAGTATATTATTAATAAGAATATTAATATTTTTTGAGGTTCAACCAGGTATTGCATTTATTGCATAAAAAATATTTTTCGAAAAAAAGTATAAAGAAATAAGCCTACGGACAAAAATAAAAATCTCTGTAATAAAAATACCATTTAAAGAATGATGGAGTCTTTAATTACTACTTACGTCATATACTAATCAATATTATATATAACCCTGTGACAGTTTCAATCAAACCGAACCGTCTCGTTAAAGTTCTTTTTTGGATTCGGATCTTCATGTTCTATTGTCTAACTTACTAACTCCAAAAATTTATTTCAAATTGAATGATTTTCCTTCTGTAGAGTTTTGATGTCCGTTTTCGGTTTTTAGTTTGTTTTTTCACAATTTCAAAGTAAAAATCAAAGTAACTGTATTAAAACTTTTGATTTAGTTTATTAAAATGAAGATAAAAGACATTTTTATTATCATTTTAATACACTTATTGAACGTCGACTTGCCTGTTTGTTTGTCGTTCGTTAAAATTACGCGAATAGGTTTAGAATAAAGTATTAAATAAGTAATTGTGACTATAAAATATGAAGCTTGTTTGAAAAAAAAGAATTTTGAAAGGCGGTTCACGACTGACAGAGAAATCGGTGAACATAAATACATAGAAAAATACATACAAGGGCACATAGAACTTGATTATTGAAGTCGGTTAATGGCAATGGATATATAATATCTATAACCCTTTAATGCAGTCATACAAGTATTATTACCCCATTCGTATTTGTTTAAGTAGTTATTGCGTAATATGTATAATTGGATTCCCGCAATGTCTTAAGACTAGGGTTTCAGTTGCTTAGGTTTCATTTAGTATTGCGTTGGTTTCGAATGTGAGAGCGCTTACTAAAGAATTGAAGTTATTATAAACTTAAAT
Source organism: Acentria ephemerella (assembly GCA_943193645.1). NCBI lineage: Eukaryota > Metazoa > Arthropoda > Insecta > Lepidoptera > Crambidae > Acentria > Acentria ephemerella. The sequence goes on from OW971887.1 coordinate 3,922,200, forward strand.
ATGATTATTTAAACTAAATTGGAGCTATTAGTATCTATTCAAAATGACTGATTTAATTTTTTTTGCGAACTGTTCATCACGAACTGACTTCTTGTATAAAAATGTGACAGATTTTGTGAGAACTTCTTCAACTGATACTAATGAATCAATCGAAATAAAAACTGTTATGATTATATCAATTTCAGTGTTGATCAATATAGTGTTACATTACAGAGTAAGTAAATTTAGAAAGATAACATCGAAATTTTTAATAAGTTTTAATCAAATATTTTTAATTATTTCAGTATTGTAAGCGACAAGTTGCTTCCAGATACAATGCAAGAATGTTTGATGGTAAAAATGTTAAAAGGACAGCTACTGTAATATGTTTAGTGCTAAGTTTACCCTTAATAATATTATTATTAACTTTAGCTTTGTGTTATAAAGCGTTGTGCACTGCAATTATTAAGCGAAAAGATAAATATTTTGCTGGACTTTTAGACAGTTTTGACGTTTTCTGGAGTTTAGAAGATGAAGCTACTATAAACGTTTTAGGTATTATAGAATCAGATTCACCTGAAACTTTAGTGGAAAATATAAAAGATAAGTTACAAAGTGTAGTCTCACAGGCAGGTGTGGACAAAATATTTTACAGGCGGAATGAAGAATATGGTTTTTATTATTGGAGAAGGTATGATTCTGTCGACCTTAGCCAATATGTAGAACTTCTAGAAATTCCAGACACAGACATGCTTACTGTAGTTGATTTGGAGCACATAATGTCAGATGTTTCTTATCAAATGTTGCCATATGATAATGAAGGGATGTTCAAAATATTTGTTACCAAACAAAGAGTTGGACTTTATAACGAGGAAAAAGGAGAATATGGGATCATATTTATCATACATCATTCTGTAGGTGATGGAGTAGCTTTACTTGAATTTTTATGTAAAGCGTTTACTGATAATACAAAAAACAATAAAGTCAATATGTTATCTGTACCAGAGGGTAAAAGTTATAATACTCCAGGAGCATTAATAAACATGGTTGAGAAATTCTGCGAAATTTCCGTATGTTTTGTGGACACCATTCTTAGAAAACCTGATGATAACAAACTACATGGCCCAACTTTGTTTGGAGAAAAATCATTCAAATGGACAGAATCAGATGAAAATCTATTACGTATGGTTAAAGAAATAAAAGAAAATGTGGAAAGCGTGACTTTTTCAGATGTTTTAGCTACGGCTCTATCAGGTGGTATGCATGACTATTTTACAAAGGTAAATTGTACAATTCAATAGTTGTTAGACGATTATTATTTAGAAGTCACCCTAACCAAATGAACAAATTTTAGACCAAAGGCCCTGTTCCTGAAAATTTAGGAGTTATATTGCCTGTAAGATTATTTAAACCACCGACTGATAACGAACCCCAGCTACTTTTAAAAAACGATTTCAGCGTCACTATTATGGATCTTCCAGTAGGCGAAAAAAAGGATTTAGGTGAAATTAAGGAAAGGTGTAATGAGCTACGAAAGAGTGTTGATCCTCTGGTAAGTCTAAATTTGTAGTATAAAATATTTTTTGTAAGACGGGTTATATACAATGAGGTTTCTTTTAATAGTGTCTCTGTTAACCTGATAAATTTACTTTGATTACTATTAATGCTGAGTTGTGGATGAGATAGTTAAATTGTTGCGATTTAAATCTTTAAATTAGTATATGACATATCTTTAAATTCGTTTCAGGTTTTATTATCTATATTATTAACAGCCTGAATACGTCCCACCGCTGCGCAAATGAGTTATAATTTAATGTAAATTAACATTAAACAGGCTTAACATAATGAGCGTGTGCATTTCCATAATAACCTGCAGTTATGCGTTGTGATTATCTATTATATGTAATATACGAACTCACCCTTTTTCAGTCAAATCATTTCTTCATCAAGCTAGTCAGTATTCTCCCTAAAGCGATTTTGAAACCGATGATGTACAGCAACCAAGCCACGCTGGTTTTCAGTAACATGCCTGGACCAAATCTCCTTACTATTTGCGGGGGCAACGTTCTAAAGAAATTAGTATTCTTTGTTCCACACAAAGGGAACACAGGTATCACTTTTAACTTTTTTATACGCATCAAAATTAAGCACTGTTTTTCTTTCAAGTAAACATATTTAAAACTGGTAATATTGCATCAAAACTAGAATCCAATAAAATGAGTGTAACATAACTTATTTTATGATGAATCTAATGAGCGGTCGTTTTATATTACACCAAACAATAAAATGGTAAGTGTACATAGTATTAGTAGAAATCCTATACTGATACCTTTATAGTGACGGTGAAATACAATACCTTCCGTAATCTTCGTGGTTTACGCATCGTGGTTCATCTTAGGTAAGAGACCGTTGAAACACGAACCTTGTAAACTATATGAAAGATATAAGTATTACTAGGATTGTGAAACTGAAAAATAACCAGTTAGTTATAGCAGCCTTGCCTTTCTGTAGCGTCATAATGATTGTTAACTTGTAAATTACTCAAAAAGCAATCAAACAGATTTCCGAGACAAAAGGTTAATAACCCTTAAAATATAATAAAAATAATAATAAAGTTAGGATGTTGATATCAGTTCTGGGCAGCGACTAACGCCAAACTTAATATTTTAAGTTAGTATTTGTCTAATTGCTTTAAAATTTTTGAGTATTTAATTTCAAGATAATTTTCCAGAGTGGGCCTGTTCAATCTTTCGAATACTAATTTAAACTGGTTGAGCAGAAATAGAAGTACGTACATAGATTATTGGCATCTGCAAAATACAACTATTTTCATGAGCATAGAGTTACAATTCCAGATTCTGAATCATAATTATTTATATAGAAACCTACACTCGAGAACAAAATGTGGAATGTTCACATGCATAAACGATTTTGCGTGTAACAGCGTCACGGCTCTAACATCTCCGGCGCGACATATGCTGAGATATAAAGTTTTTATTACTGTAGATACCTTTTATTTTACTAGTATTACTTGTGGGCTACTGCTTTTGATTGTGTGATAAACTATTGATAGATTATTTTTCAATTTTAATATGTATATCCGATTAGGAGCTTTGTAAATAGAAAACCAAAAAAACATATAAACGAATTGGCTGACTGTAAAAAAGCACGCACAAATTTTTTCAGCATATTTTGTTCTATGAGTTGATTTGTTATGGAACAAAATGGGTATTTTAATAAAAATCATTTATTAAAATACCCATTTGGTTCCATTTTATTATTATTATATTTTATTCATAAGTTTTGAAGAAGTATTTTAAAAATAGTTATTGGAATTTTCAAAACATTCCAGGGTTAGATGTAACAGTCTTGTGTTATGGAGGAGTGCTTCGGTTCGCTGCATCAGCTGACAAAGCCATAATACAGAGTCCTGAACATTTGTCATACATTCTCGACGGAATGGTGGAGGAAATCAAAAGGCTTCATCGATTATATGTATGATTTTATATAGAAGGAACGGCTTTGCTGTGACATCTCAGTACAAAGGTAATAATAATTATGAAAGTATCCTTAGGGAGTTTATCACAATAATCTCGTTTACTTCTCATTTCTCCTACTGGTTACTATCAAGCAGTTGAGTCATTAGTTGTGCTTTTCATTACAAAAACCGTCGGTTTTTGATTATTTTTTATAGGGAAGAAATGTTTTAATTTTCAATCGTTTGTTTCTCGTGTTCCTTATTGGGACTCGTTACTTAGCCGGCGTATTAAATTATACGAAAAGACAATAATATCAAATGAAATCACTGGATCATTAAAATTCCAAACCAAACTACGAACAGTGATTGAAGAACATCTCTACCGCTCCTATCATCAATTATATAAAATAATTGAAATACATCGAAATCCGAGCGAATATAATAAAATACCAAAGAATACAGATTTTTATTAGGCACTCATAACCTGTTCCATTGGCTATATTATTATCTAAACCTTAGGTGGTTGACCACATTTTTTAGAATTATATAATCTACATGCGGACGTTGTAATGGCCTACGATAGTTTAGCCAGCCGTAGCATAGCTTGCCATAACCACAATCCATCATGGTATTCAACTTTGAATGTTAATTACGACTTGAAATAAAGGTACATAAGGTTTGGATTAAGTGAAAGAAAAACAGTACTAAGTTTTTCTCTATCTGAATTGGATAGAGAGTAGATTCTTTGCATTCCTATCTTATAAATAATAATATAGGTCAAAATAACATGTTCAAATTTGCTCGTTCCAGTTAATGGAGATAGTCAACAAGGCAGCCGAGTCTCAACTATAGCAACTTCCGTATTTAGTAACAGTAAAACTATAAATATGCGGTTTATAATTACAGTTATACATAAAATAGGTCTACGTTTTAAGGAGACAATTAAAGATAATATTGTCATATAATATCTAGTTTTATTAAAATTCCTATGAAACAAATTATTCTATAAATGCTTATTTAAAACTTTAAAAATTATGAATATTAGTGTATCAATAACTTAATGATTTTCTAGAAATATCAATCCAGGTGTCATATTTTCGATTCTCGCTTTCAATCGCAGATTCTCCAAGGAAAGAAGATTGCATTTTCGAATCTGAAATTAAAAAAAGCGAGGGTCTTTTCGTAAGCTAATATTTAAAATGACCCAAATAGTTTAAAGCTCATGAATTTATCCCAGGGCTGTATAACAACGTCTCGCTTCGTTGGCTCTGTACCTAAAATATAACTTTTACGTATTCGCAAATAAATCGCATCACGATTTAATGATTGTGATAAAGAAAAGTTAAACAAACAGTAAGAACATGATGCAGGTAACAAGGAACGGTCAAAGAGTGTGTCTTTGATTATAAGTCAATGCGAACGCCTTACTACTATGCAATAAATTAATACTTACGTAAGATTGCGCATGCGCTTACTATATTACGTATCACATATAGCCAATACAAGTGTCTTTTTAGAGTATCTGAACTCGATACATCATAAGACAAAGAAATGCCTACAATATATTTATTTCATTTTGTCATCAGTTTCTGGGGGCTTACACCTTTAGAGATACACTTTTAAGAAGGCATATTTAGATACGATGATGTTACATTCGTTACACACATTTTGAGTTTGAGTTGGTGAGCATTAGCGTAGCACTTACACGTGAACATACCGGCAAACAATATTTTTTGCTTAGCGAAATTCTCTTTTAATTTCTTAACATAAAAAATATATGATCAAATAAATAAATAATAAGTCTATCCGTAGCAGGAATATTTCTGGGTTCTTGATATATTTTCATAAAATTATGATAGTTTTCCCCTGTGTTATATAAAGTGTGACAGTGAAATAAACATTTTCTTAGAAAATTTTATGTTTGGTACTTAGCTTTCATATTTATTCATTAAGAGTTACGTCTCTTGAGCTAATACGGTTATGCTAATACGTCCACAATGTATTTTTGCATCTTGGTCAAAGTTTATTAGTAAACAAAAGAAATAGCGGGTAATTTTCCCAAACTGACCTCTGCTAACAGCTGGGCGTTTGGCGCGTGGTTTTCTTTCTCCATAAACCGTAGAATGCGATTGTCTAGCTCAAGGCGCGTATGCTCGCACATTGCTATCATACCGCGAATTGTCGCTTTTAGACGCTCTACCCTTTTTTCGTATTTCTGCTTCTAGATTTCAATAAAATAAAAATGTAAATTACTTTGTTGATGCTAGAAGCGTGAGATAACTTTATTGGAAAAATATTATAAAATACAAAAAGGTTTTAAATTACCTATGTTGAACTTACGACGTGAAGGTATTAATCAAGTCTGACGACGAATAACAAAACATAGAATACACTATGATACACAAAAACTGTAAATAAAATCTTACTAAAACAAAATAAATGGGTGGCCTTACTACTAAATTAGTAATATTGTAGATATTAACATCGTACCAGCAGTTGCTTCTTATTCCAAAGTGTAAGGTACTTTTCCCCAATAGAGAGGAGAGTTTTATGAGCGTGTGCCAACTGCGCATACGATTCGCGTGCGCGTGTGCGAAAGCGAGCGACGGCAGTGTCTCGGGCATTAACAGCACTGCTACGTTCGTGGAAAGCTTGCAGCAGTGCTTCGTAACGCTTTGACAGCTCTTCGTACCTGAAAAAATATGTTGTTTACAGTATATTATATAATTCCTGAGTATAGTTGATAGAAATAAAGTAAACGCGCAATAAGAAAATTACTATTTCCTACACTTTAGTATATTACGATTATTACATAATTATCGTAAACGGCCTTTTACCTTACCTAGACACGACGACAGACAAAAATTTAATTGTGTAAAAATTTAATGTTTAAACATTAGGACACAATTAAATTTGTATAGAAATTTATCATAATTACCATTAGTAGTAGGTACGTCCTACTTAAGTCATAGAAAGAACACATTAATGCAACATAATATCAGTAATTTTTAGCACTCTTAAAGCTTAGTTAAATCTGTTGCTCACGCTTAAAGCAACCGATAAGGTAATTTAAATTAAACTTTATTTTTTTATGGTTGACAGCTAGACACACACACTAGAATAGCAAAACACAGTGTATCGGGTGCTGTCGCTGAGCTACGAGTATTAAATAAAAACTCACTGATATTGAAGACAGACTATGCTCATCGTTGACCAAGATTCAGCTAAGTTTATGTGATCTCTCGACGAATTTGAAGTGTCTAGAAATTTTAAGATACAATAAAATTATTCAATCCAGGTTCTATCTATTTTCAAATAACTCTGAAAAGACAACTGATAAAATAAAAGGTGGGGTCTGCCGGTCGACGGTGGTGCTACAAAGAAAATGTTGCGCCCGTTCCACCGCCGGCGCTCCCACGTCATTGATCGTAGTGTTCGTAGCTGCTCCTAGAAAGTTAATAATAGTCCCTATACACAAAGAATTCTTCATTGATTACGTATTTTGATATTACCACAACCAAGGATTGGCGAAATATTGTTTTCTTACCTTTTATATTTTTCCCAAGTTCTTTTTCCTCGGATCTATCGCTGTTCGACCACCACAGTTCATCATGAGAGTGCGTGTGCGCTGCACGGCACCGCAGTAACCTCGCCTCATACTTGGCTGTCTTGCAGATGCTGTGCTCGAGACCTTCAAGCAGCTTACGAGCGTTTTGCAGCCCGTTTATGAAGTTTTTTTGTTGAAAGTTGGACTAAAAAGTTTTTAGTTTGGGTACAAGTTCAAATAAAAATCTTGTATGGTTTTGGTGTCTTCTCAAGAAATGTGTCTGGATAGTTATTTATATGAAACCTTCCGTTGAATTTATATAAAAAGTAATCAAATAGGTACTGAAGTGTGGCCAATATCATTTTTGAAAGGTTAAGTTCAGGCCAGCGTAGAAAACTCACCGTAATATTCTTTACTTTATAACATTCATAGATTTCAGGTGCAAATATGTTATTTATTTTATTTTCATTCATTACAATAAAGTTTATTTCAGGGTTTGGCAATTACTGATCTTACTTGATGTCTTCGAGTTTGACAAAATACATTTTCTACACTCATAATTTACTCTATGACTATAGCATTATTTAAGTGCTCTGTGATTTGACTCCTTGCACGGAATCTATACCACTTGACAACTGGTTGTCGATGATTAAAGTAGTCCCTACTTTGTACCACCAACAACCTGAAAAAGACCATCTATCAAAAGCATATTTTTATCTTTTACTATCGAAAATATGTACATTATGTAATATATTTTTCGATACCTACGGATCTTTGACGATTGAGCAATAGTTAGATTATTAACTATCGGAATATTATGAGTTAAAATCTAAACCATTTGTTGCTGTTCACAATATTTCAATAGTTCAAAATATCGGTTTATAATCGAGCGATGTTTTCTATACTGCGTTGACAGGCATTTCAATTTACACTCATGGCAACGTTGTGAGAACTCTAGAAGTACAAGTGGAAAGCCTTTTATTGCGCTCGGAGTGCTCCTAAGCGAGGTTTGGAATGTACCTTAATATCCCCTTTCCAGAATGACACCGAACTTAGCGACGATTACCAAGTGCTAACCGTCATATAAGTATGGGCCATCTGAGTTTTTATATCTAGCTCGAATTATAATAAGAGCTTGTGTTATTGATACTAGTTAAGTGAGAACATAATTTATTTAAATTATATATTAAGAAAAAGCATTTTTTTAATTTATCACGGCTTACGGCCATATCAAGGGTATGTGTTTAACTGTCACCAAATCAACCTAAAGCTTTTCAACCAAAATCTCACTAAATCAATGTTCTATAGCTGGTTCAAGGATACTTTGATTTAAAAACAAATATTTTTCTGACAGTTTATTCAACTACAACAAAAAGCATAACTTTTTATAACTAAATCAGTCTAAAAATATTCTCCTGCAATATCACTACTGACTCAAATACTCCATCTAAAGGATATAAACTAAACTACATTGTGCAATTATTGCTAACTGCATAAAAACACTGCTTTGTATAATTCAGTTGGTTTGTACATAATTTGTCTTAAGATATTATACAGTACTCTCGAAATTGTTCCGTATTATTACGCGGACAAGGTTTCATTAACGATTGTACTAAATGTGATGTATTTCAAATTTACCAAGGCCAAGTGTTCAAAATATATAACATAAACAGGTCATTTTGCCGTAAGACAGTAACTAAATAAACCAATATTCCAAAGATTCGAATATATATACAGCCCACAAAATATGAGTTCTAAAAGTATTTGTTAACATAATACAACACGAATTTAATACTATATGAGGTCATATTGACGCTTCTTGTCTTCATAATAAAATATCAAAGTAGGTACAGTCGCCGTGAAATATTGACAAGTCATTTTTAGTTTGTTATTAAGTATATCACCCTATCAAGTCGTAAACTTTCAGATACAATTGATTTATAAGTGTCTCGGAATTCGCCGGATTATATGGCTGCTATATAAATTAAAACAAGTAGTTCAAGTTTTTTTATATATGTCACTCTTGATTCATTAACCGTTTCATCTATCTATTGATATAAAAATATCTATAAATGCGTGAACCTACACATACCAATTTTACACATTTGAGGTAAGAAACTCAAATGTCACATTGATCACATTGACGGAGATGCCTTATGAAATGTGCATGGAAAAATAATTATCCAATTGTCAATATTGACTAGTCACATTTAAAAGAGAACTTGTCAACCCTAAGTTTATTGAGTTCTATTTAATTCCGATGCACGCAGCCAGTGTTATCTTATTATACCGCAAGTACTGCTATTTAAGTAATCGACTATACGCATTTATATTAAACGGTGACTGTACCGTATATTCCAAAATCAGTTGGCAGTATTTTCTAAAATGAGAGATTTGATTTCGAAAAACGTTATACGCAGTAACATTTTTATTTTCAACTTTCAAGTAAGACCGGCTTACAATAAGGATTTTATGAGTTATTCTTTACCAACTGATTATGGAATTACAAGTAGCGATTATTACCGTTGCATAAAATTTATTCTTGAATAAGTAAATAACACATAAAACTGATAACATCCATGTAGTTTCATTAACATCAAGATTATTTATAAATTGATGTTAAGATTTTGGAAGACTTTGTTTAGCATACGAAAAAAGCTATCAATAAAAAAAACAATAAGTATTTCAACATTCTCAACATTAACAATGCATGTTGTATAACGGACGATATAACACTTTGTAAATAAATGATAAATTCACAATTTTTTATATTAAAGTATATAAAAAGTTGTTAAAATGATTATATCTTATTTGTGTATACCATTGTTGGTAGGTAAAAAATATAAATTGTATAAAAGGAAAAGAAATTGCAATTTTGATACAGTAAAGAAAGTAGTAATTTAGTGTTTTTTTATTAATATTAACTGATTTTTCTATCATAGTTCATGATAACATTTGTTTCGAAGTTATAAAATCGGCCATAAAGTTGACACATTAAACAATAATGAATAAAATAAATAAGCATGACTTTAAAACAGCAGATTAAAAATGTAAAATTATCTACACAATAAGTACATTGTCTTTGTTAGTCATAATTCATTGTGATTATGTCGTTGTATGAAAGGCAATTTAAGATTTCTTTTTACAAAAAACGGACTCCTTTTTCTAAACAAAAAATAACAATCAATATGTTTAAATTTAATATTAGCAATTATGTAAAGATATTTCACAATTAAGTATTTTTATGACCAACTGTCTTTGGTTTTAATGTAATAAAATATAAAGCATTTTAAAATACTTCACATGGAAAAACCATTTCAATAAGTTTCTAAAAAGTTTAAAAGTGAAGAAAATTTGGCATTTTCATAAAAACCTAATTATTTATTCTTTGGTATTTTGTTTTAAGCACAAAGGAACATTCCTATGTGTCATAGAATATAAAAAGCTCATATTGAAAATAACAAATGAATCTTATTAATTTATTCAAGAAAATGATCTTAGAGAATATTGGTTTGTATGAAAAAACTAGCTGCAGAGTAAAATTGAGCGTTTGGAAATTTTTACTTAAGATATTACATATTGAGATCCACAATCAACTGTAGATTACTAAATTTTTATCCTTATTTATGCATATTTATTTTTTACTTTTTTGTTTATATATATTGTTTAACATTTACAGTGCTTAGTTATGAAAAAGTTGCAGGAAAATTCTGGCAAGGAAGCTGTGAAGAAAATTGTTGAAGGTATATTTTTAATACAAAATCTACCAACTACTGTGTCTTGTACCTTATTATAATGAGATTTTAATTAAAATTTAGTAAACTGCAGATGATTGTGACTTACGCTACCGCAAACCCTCATGTTCCCATTTGTTACATTGCTTGTAAGAGTGGTTACAGAGAGTTTGTGATATTTTGGAACAATCTCTTTCCCCACCACGTTTCCAGATCGAAAGGTTTGAAATCACGAAGTACTGCACTTGGGGCTGCATCTTGATAGTACAAATTTGAAGGTGGAGCTGGTGATGAACTGCCTGATCCTGATCCTAGAATTAAAATATATTATTATCAGTGTGATATTAAAGTGATGATTTAATTATTATTAATTATATAATCTAAGCAAAATTGATTTATTTATTGCAATACAAAAAGTTACTTAACTAATGTGGTGGGTAAAAGCATAGAAAATTAAACTTACCAATTGTACTTGTAGGTGTAGATGGCTCACTTTCATATGCTGTCTGTGTCCAGGCTGAAATAAGAAAGTAAATGGAAAAATGACTCTTATGACAAAAATATTAAATGACAAAGTATTTAAGATCCAAGTTCTTCAACATGATAATTTTGACATTTCTTCCTCAAGGTACATATCAATTCCGATGGTTAATTAATAATCGCCTGTAAAAGTGTTAGTGAACACAGCTCTTAGGTTCATATCTAGTTCATAAATTTATAAGATCATATTTTTCAAAATTATATTACGTATAAAGAGTTAAAGTTAACATCGCCATGATATTAGGTATTATTTTATTAGAATATTTAAGTGTGAGTTAATAAGTTTTGTAGTACACAAATGGACTAGTAATTATAGTGTTAGAAATTCAAAAATTTGGTTATACATAGACATTTACATTACAACAAATGAATAGAAGACAAACAAATTCTAGCTTGTAATTATTGAACAATAGAAATATTTCTTCGAAGTCTCACCAACCCACTAGATTTGTAATCCTTATTTAAGTTTCAAGTGACAACATTTACCAAATGTAAATCCATCATAACTTTAACATTTTGTTAAACTAAGTTTTTGTTCAAAATATTGGTTGTCTATTTTAGACATTAACCAGTTTTTCCTTGCATCAACTAGCTTTTTGAATAGGAGGGTAACTGTCATTGACTTTTAAAACAGCAGTGAAAGGTCTTTCGTTTGTTAAATGTATATACGAGAAGTATATTCTAATACTTAAAATGCTGCTGTCATTTTAATAGGATTTGATAGCACACAATATAACTAATGGAGATGGTTTTATTTCATTGAAACTTAAACTAGGGGTATGGATCAGATAGTAAAATTATATATGTGGTTAACTCGTCTGGTCTATTGGTTCTCTCCTAATTAGCCAATACCTAAACTTTAGATATTTGAAATAAAACAAATAAATTATTCAACCTTAGTTATTATAATGGTCACAGGCTTTTGACTTTGTCTTTTTAATAAGTTTACTGTTGTCACATAAAGTAATATATTAAAGGTTGTTTGAGATATTAGACAATACTTTAGAGAAGGTGAAGTTTTAAGGGTTTGTAAGAATTGCATTACAGTACACACATATTTGAACCAGATATAAAATATCAACTTTAACCTGTCTTGACATTAAGTAGGTATCTACTAGTGCCACTTGAGGGGATAAATAAATATGCAACCGACTATTTACTCAAATGAAATACTCTAATGAAAGATCATTATAGTACCGTGTCTGTTGAAATGTGATACTTTGGGAAGCTAAAATTAAATTTTGAATGTATTAAGGCAATAATCCACATTATGATGATAACTTGGGCAAATTTTAACTGACCAAGTAAGTAATTATATTGTTTATGGCATGACACCATCCAGTGCTAAGTAACTAAATTATATAATAAAGTATACTTACTTTCACTTATATATCTAATGATTTCTTCATGTTGTGGGGTAATTACATGGTGCTGTATTCTCTGGTGAACAGTCTTTTTGCCATTGGAATGAAATACTGGTTTGGGCATACTGAAAAATAATTCACCATTAGAATCCCTATTTGAATTGATCATTGTTGACTTGAACTTTACACTGTAGTAATGATATAAAAATTAATAAGTATGCAAGTCAATTGCCTCAAGGTTTTAAATTCCCTTTGATTAATAGGGCATTGCTCTTTACTACTAGTGTAGTTATAGAATAGAATATAATATATCTTAATAGGACATCTACCAGATCAGTTCTTAGTTATTTCATAACGTTCGGAAAACATTAATCAATGTAATTGTGAAAATAAATCTAAATTCTAATCTGCGACCTAATCTAACTCTCTAATTGTTATGGCAGACATCCGGCAAAGAGGTTATGTAAAAAACACTGATGAAATAATGCCTGCAATCTGCATCTGAAGAATTACATTTAAACATACTTGACAATTTCTCCATTATCGGACTCTGAAGACTTCCTGTTATGATCTTTACGGCTGTCTAATCTTTCTAAATTCTGTGTGAGGCCTGAAAGCAAGAATAATAAAAAAAATAATCACGAGCATTAGTTATGTGTTTCTTACTCAATTAACAACAGAAATCTATACAATATTAAGCTTTCCACTTATTACCTCTTCGTGTCTTTGCAACTATTTTGCTTGGCCCTTTTGAGACAGTATACATTTTAAAATATCACTCAGAAATTAAAAAAATTAAATTAAAAGTCGCACAAGGAATTGAAACCCAGTCTGAAACTAAATGAGTGTTGCCACAAGTATTCAAATTTTACTGAAGTGGTGGTAGTAGGTAGTGTATTAATTGTTGTGTACAATATATGTAAATGTAGGTAGTAGACATTTTGAAACAATTAAGTTTCTCTATGTAAATATTTTTTATTTTATGTGTCATTTAGTATGTTTATGATTATTAATATTAATAGTTTGTACGTTAATATATATAAATATCTGTTTTGCTTCCATGAATGGTACATCGACTACTTCAATTATCTATAGAATTCTTGTGTAGCCCGCTCATCTAAGCGTTATCTGAAGGAACTCGCTACTAAGACCACCCTTCCACCCACATCTATATATTTTCTGTAGTAATTAATGTTGTACTATAGAGCATACTATACAACATAGGAATATAAATAATATAAATAATTTATTTAAATTTATTTACCTTTGTACAGATATATGGTAGTAAAATTTTTAAGTGTGGCAACATATTTTTGAAATATACGTTCGGTTCTACGCAGAAATACAGTACCCTAAGTAATTACATTCACTTTAATAGTAGAGAATAAGTTTAAAACAGAATGGTTTGATAATATGTATTTTTTATAAGCTTACTTAAGTCATTCTTATGTAATGGATTTTGAAAAAATCTACCCTACTATTTATGCTTTTGATTTACACAAATAAAGATAATTTTTAAGTAGATAATTTGTTTGATTGCCAAGTTCTCTCCTGGTAATAAAGATTAACAATTACTTACCCACAAAGGCTTACAATTGCTTGATTTGACATTCGACAATTACACTAATTGTTTTGTGATTCCGTAGGATTCATATAATACCTAAACACAAATAAAATGAGTACTGAAATAATTGTAAAACTTTCTTTCAACGAACCTCAAAAATAATATTAAAACTTCTTAAATAAATTATTTTTGCTTTCTTAGTGTTTTGAAGTCGGTTTTCGGTATTGTTTAAATTTTGGAGTGCTCTATTTCTAAGCTAAAAGTTGACGTCAAATTTAAATGCACCCAATTAACTTTAACCGTCAGTATTGTCGACTTGCCTGTCTCAGTCCTGTCTACTCTGCAGTCCTTTAAAAGCCAGGCTTTGTATCATCATCTTCACGTCCATCCCTTATGGCTCTTTATAAGTAGTTCATATATATTTAATCAATTATTTAATTATTTATATTATTCGTTTAATATTACATGAACCTTTTGTGTTATTAAATAAATAAGTAAAAACTCATTGGGTTGCATGGAAGAGTTTGCTAATTAGCATGCTGTGCTTATTGTGCGTATTTTCTGTAGGCATCTAAACTCACATTACGCTTTCTGATACATTTAGGACTCCGAGCGACCATTGATTATGACAAGGAAGCGATACTTAGGCCCGTATTATAGAACGAGTCTCAGTATTGAATCTAGTTTTAAGAGTAGTTTTAATACGAGATTTAATTTTTGAACGGTTCTTGATACGACATTCGTTGATCAACACTCAGCTGAGTAATTGCTTATTCCAGAAGGACACTTAAGTCAAAATCTACGCTCAAGCATAGATTTGATCATTGTTTACGTAAGTTTGGTAGAGACCACTCTTGAGACTAGAATGTGTATTATACTCCCAAATAAAGTTTTAATGCGAGTTTATGAAGTTTGCTATACCGCAATGTTTTTTCTATTCTGACGGGTTATAGTTTTACGCCATTTTTGATTTTAGCATTTGGCAGTTTCTTTTCTTCCATTTTAATTCACACTCACGGTTTATTAATACGTCCTTATTATTTTCGCTTTGTTGTTATATCTTGGTTTTAGTTGTTGTTATTTGTTAAGTTTATTGTAGTATTACATTGTTTATTAATTGTGTTAGTCTACCTAGTTATCTTGCTTTTATAATATAGTGGAACTGGACATTTTTGACGATATTGATAATATATTTGACATGGGAATGAGATATTTAAATGTAAATATACCCCGAAAATATTTACGGGATGAGCAAGATCCATATGCATGAGCGTAAACGATTTTAAAATTCGTTATCGATTCACACAGAATACAGTGAAAAACACCATTTTGCCCTTAATAAGAACAAATTTACAAAATATCAACAGGCGAGGGCTAACCTATAGCACCAGAACTACAAATATTATTTTGTCTCCATTTTTATGCCACAGCTTCATTCCAGGTGAGTAATTATTTGTAATTAATCTTAAATAGCTACATTGACATGATTACAAATTTCATAACATTATATCGTTCCATAATATCCATCACAATCATTATGGGCTCTGTTTATTACATTTATTACTGAATTCACCTAAATCATCATACTACTTGTAAAATGTGACATAGCACTAAAATAGACACTAAACCCTGACCGATAACTATGTAGGTGCCTACCTATATTAGATATATGCTGTTTCTGTAGTACCTATAGGAATTTGTGTTACTGAGCTGCCTATAGTATATGTAGCAACTAATATTTTACATTTAATTTCATAGGTTTCTGTGCACCCAATAAAACATGTTTTTATTTTCAGATAGTATGTGGAGGTTTATTAAATGTATCCCAACCAGTTGTTTCAAATATAGTAACTAATATATCAAAATTATTGGCTCACAAACATCGCCAATTTATAAAATACATGACCACTAACAGATTAGAATTTGCTCGTTTAGGTCAATATCATCAACACATAGGGTTAAGCAATATTGATGGAGTCATTGATTGTACTCATATAAAAATAGTCAATACACCAGGAGTGGAGCATCATGAAGTGTTTAGGAATAGAAAATCTTATTTTTCTATAAATGTCCAAGTAAGTAACCGAAACCCTTTACTACAAGTACCTACCAACCATGCTTTATTGTGAGAAATTATTATTATTATTCTTTATTGTATTCATCCTTTTGTCCACTTAATTTTGCTTAATAAGGAGTAGAACTTGATACATAATTTAAAGTATAAAAAAATCCTGATTCTATATGATTCTTTCATTGAACTGGTTACTAAACATTTTATACAGACATTCACACCTTATACTGTGTTGTATTATGTGTTATTTTAAACTGACATGTACCATCACTTTTACCAACAATATAATGATATATGATTTTTATATTACTTAATATGACAAACTTATTAAAGTGTACCCTTGTCGGGTACCTATTTGATTTTATTGACAGATATTTTTTTCCAGGCTTTTGTGTGTCCTAATGGGCAATTTATGGATGTTGTTGCAAGATGGGCAGGAAGCACTCATGATAGCAGAATATTTCAAATGTTGAATATTAATAGCAAATATCATCAAGGAACTCACAGTGGAAAGCTAGTTGGGGACAAGGGCTATCCAGGCTTACCATATTTATTAACACCCATAAACTCTGCAAGTAGTCCATCAGAAGTAATATATAATAAAGTTCATACTAAGACAAGAAATATTGTAGAGTGTGTGTTTGGGCAATGGAAGAGATTTCCTTGTTTGCACAGAGGCATGGGTAACAAGTTATCCACAGTTTCAAATATAATTGTTGCATGTGCAATATTGTTTAACATTGGATTCAGTGTAAACGATGAGCCTCCAGTTGAAAATGAATATAAAACTAGGGATGAACCTAATAATAACATTACACATAATGTGGGAGGTTCGGCAGAAGAGTTTGCAATCTGAGCAGCCACAATTAATAATTATAGATAACTTGTAAACTGTCCTTTTTCTAAAATAAAAAATAATGAAGTATGTTTGTGTTTAAATTCAACACCATTTCCTAAGAATTATCTATCATACTTATACTTTATCTAGATACATGTTATATACTTGTAACATTTCATGCAACAGTATTATTTAAATAAAAAGAATAATACAAACTAAGTTTTAATATAGTAAGCTAAATTTTTGACATTAACAAAAACGTAAACAATGTCAATTAGAATCGTTTTATGCAGAGCAAATTGATTAAATGAACACGTCAGCTGACGTTTTCAGCACTAAAAAGTAAATAACTACTTATTTTAAGGATATTAACATGTAGTACTTTACACGTTGAACTAATTTAACGATTAATATTGCTTTCAAATTCTTCATACAATATCTAGAATATAAATGGTGTCTGCTTGAAATGGAGTTGCTAAGACGTAATTTTAAAAATGTAATTGAAAACATACTTGAACCATAGAGAACTATGATCACAGTTCAAATCTATTCTTGATTCTAGTTTCAGCTGATTCGCTCTTAAAACGCGACCAATAATAAGCAGGAGAATTGAGAAGTGATCTACACTTAAAACTAGCTTTGCGTGATGCGAGATCGAACACTGCTTGAGACGTGTTCTATAATACGGGCCTTAATGCCCATATATTTGCACTTGGTACCGGTTGGTACTCGTTGAAGTAAAATTGTTTTAGGAAGTCATTATTGATGCCACAAACCAGGTGAATGTGTGTTAGTAAATACTAAATTTTTTTTAGATTAAAAGTTTTCGTTATGTATCTTAAGTCATATGTCGTAAAAGGGACAGCATATATATTTATAATTTCTTAAGTTAAGGAAAACCCTTATAAGCTTTAATTAAACTTGATTGTACAATTATCCATAATCAGAATCCTTCCCTACTTATTACTGAACACCAAGACACTTTGTAGGCTTTATTTATTTAAAGTTTCAATATCAATTATATATTTTCTATTGATGAAAACTTGCATTATGAACAAATTACGGAACTGCAACACATAGATAATTAAAAGGATCAAGGACCACGATAAGACGCATTTCGATAATCACAGTCGAATCGCTAAATAAAAAATTTACGGGATTTGACAATGTGCTCGATCGCTAAGAGGGGTTACATCAACGTTGATTATTTAACTTTTTAGATGTTCGTCTACTTTGGCTAAAATTATAGTACTTACTTACTTTTGCCGATATTGTTAAAATTACGTTTTCTGTAGTAATTATTCTCACGTGTACTAGTTAACGTTATCACGATCTGTTAATATGCAACTGGAACATTTCCCGCTGAGTTTTTATGAGCTTTATTTAATTGACTGCGCAGGAGTTTATCGTTGTCCTAATTGGGTTGATGTCATAGCACAATGAGGATAATTGTTTTGACAGCTATTTGTAAGAACAAATTGTACGAATATTGAACTAAAATTATCATAATAACCCTATTATTATGTTTGGTTTCATATTCACAACCAACATACTATCTTTATCTAAATATAGATGAAAATAAGAAGATACGATGCCGACTACTTTCTTAAAATTTTCTACATCTTAAGTGATATAATACAAGGATGCGACTCTTTCTTTCTCAAGACTTTTAGAAACCAATGATAAATAGGTATATTTATTAGTAAGAAATAGAAACCAGACATAGTATGAATTTCAAATTCAAGTAATAAACTCAAAAATATAATATTAATTTTTGAAATAATAAAACTTAAAATAGGCCTAGGCCTAAATATTGTATTTGTGACTATGCTTTTTGTATTTAGAAATTTTCAATTTATACTTTATTGGGTATAATATCAAATAAGCCTTTTATATGAAATGTAATGATTCTGGAATTTATTAATAATTATTATATTGTAACACTTCCAGCTACCCAATTGCATTAGTGATGCGAAAATATGTTAATTAGAAATTAACTGATATTACTTAGTTCTGGCCATTTTAAGTGGTTATTAGGTTAATGATACTTGTAGATATTAGGTTCTTAATGTGACAGAAGATAAATAAATTGAGTAACTGCTTGGTTAGTATATACGGTGTTTAGCATTTGTAATCTGAATAAAATAGGGTTACACGTGTTATTTGTTATGTGCTTAATATTTTCGAAGCGTCGATAATTATAAAAAAAAATTATTTTAACATTTTCCTTTGTTTGCCTTTTTATAATTTTGATAAGCAATCAACTTTATTTATAGTCATAGAGAAATAGGCTTAGACGTCATATAATATTATACACTTAGTTTTTAATGTTTTTTTGTGCCAAGCGGCACGGAATGGCTACTGATGAAACTGAGATATTTTTATTGTTTTCAATCTCTTCAATTCTATTTCCAATATTTTCAATCATACATTGAATTAATTAATTGGTTAAACGACGACTACTGTAATCTTTCGTATTCTTGTGTAACCTGTCCATACAAAGATTATTTAGAAGACATCGTTAGACAGATAATATACCGCTCTTCTAGGATTATGTGTCATCATATTGTCTGCATGGATCCATCTATCTTCCCCAATTCCTAAAGACTGGAAACACCGCTATGTTCCAAGTCTACTCAAGAAATATAAGAATCCAAGTGTTGTGTTTATATTGTAACTGATCGAAAGCTTTCTCCAGAGAATAAGTGACCCTTGTTTGAGTGTTATGTATGTAATATTGAACTGTATTATACCTGCATAGAGTTCAGTTCTACAGCGATGTTTCAAGTAAAAGTTAAAACCACTGCCTCATTATGCTGTCTGAACGTGCAATTGAATATGAAAGTGATGATTGTCCCGATATTGTGCGCTTGAGTTCATTGTGATTGATACCGATACAACGATCATATTACTGAAAATATTTTTATTTGAATTAAACAAGATTATCCTACATAAAGTATTTCTATTTTGCGAAACAGGTAACTACTAATTTTGATATTTACAAGTCAGATGTATATTGAATTTTGACAATTTCGATATTTTGAAGAAATAAAAAAAGACCAGCCGATATTCACATTTGTGTTGAGTAAGACATACAAGAGGCAGTACATATGTCCCGGACATGACAGCAAAATGTAAGAACAAATGATAAGGAATTTTTGTCGCGATAGCTGCGTTACTCACTATTGTATGAAACCTATGAGGGTGAGAGAGATAGGCAGATCGAGCGACTTCATTTCGTGTCATTTTACTCGTCATATCAAATGTCATATTTGTACTAGAACGTCAAATATATTGCCGAACTTCAAGGAGGTACGTCTTGCCTCATTATAAGATAAGATTAGGCTACTCTTACAAATTTTTTTCAAGTCGTGTCCTAACTAACGATAATTCACAAGGTATTCTCTAAGTGTAAGGTTTATACATAACAGTGACTTCAGATAAAATATGTTAATGCCTCCCATATCCTTTAACCTTAATATTAATTTGCTGAAATGGGTGCTAGTTAGATAAAATAAAAACTAAAAAGGTGGTCAGTGGCATAGGATGATACTCGCCACGTTTTTCACACGAAAACACAACGAACTTGTGTTTTCTTGTGAAAAACGTGAACATTTATCTGCAGATAGTATTCCAGGTAGTTTAAACCGATTGTTTCTGCTCTATATAAGAGATGTAAAGTTATATTGTTCTGTGAAGTGACGACGAATCGAAAACTTCAACTTCTTAATTGAACAATTACAACTTAATAAGCATTTTATTCAAAAATAAGCTGGAATGTGGGAATACAAAATCTTTAAAAGCTATTTCTTGTATTATGCACTTATATTACAAAGGGTGCGTTTTGTTTGTTAAAAATAATCACTATTGCCGCTGACAGTAAGTATTAAATTAATTTGTAGTGACAATAAAAAATTGTACGGCTTGACAGGTTAAACATTCGTTTAGCTTTTACGCAACGGATCGCTGTTGTAAACAATGGTGTTTCGCACCATAGATGCTGGTACTCCCACGCTATAACGGTACCGGTGCCAGCGTCGGCGCAGATAAGCGCTGTGATTGTGAATAGTACACTCGGCAGCGGGTCAAGCGTGACATCGCTGCACTAGAATACACCATATAACGTTAAAGTAAGTAGGTCAAATGTCATTTTGTGTATTGATACACTTTTTACTTTAATGAAAACACCGCAGTATTTATATTTAATTTGTTTTGCCACTATTATTAAATATGAATACAAGTATAATTGATCATACGCTTAAAATTTTATGTGAATCTATTTTATATATAAACCCTCTTCACCATCATTATAAAAGCTGAGAATCTATTGCTAGACATGGCCTCCCCGAAGGATCTCTATACCAATCAATCCTGCACTGTCCGCATCGAGCGGCTGCCCGCGATCTTTACCAGAAACCCTCTCATTAAAACAATAAATCATAATTGTTTTAAAAAGAGGGTTTCTTGGCTGGGTTACAAGGCAAGATATCATAATAAAGTAACAGGGCTTTTCCAATTTTAATCTTAATCTGTAACCATCCGGTTGAAGTTAGGTAAAAAGGGTCATACCCTTAATTACCTATTTGACGTTTACTGGGAATAAAAATTCATAGAGGTGTATTACACTTTTATATGTTTTTTCCACTATGTGAAACGAAAATTCTATTTAATGTCACAAGATACCCAATACAATGAAAAGTGTTTTATTTTTTACCTTCTTCAGACCTTTTATTTTAATTAGGTAACACCGTTTCCTGGTCTGCTTGACTTTGAAGAAATATACCCTCAATTGGATAGAAAATTAATATATATTGTTTAGTCTAGGCTCTGAAATATCTGTCTCAATCCACACTATACGTATTCAACTTTTTATTATTATTAAAAAGAGGATTTTTGATTTCGTATTATCAGTAATCAAATTATTTAATTTCTTATTATCGAATATTATCCGTAAGAACTTCACATACTACAGTCGGTGTTGTATACTGAATAATGTGCACAAAAATGTATTAAATTGGTAAAATAATATAGAAGAGCTTACTGGCAAAGGCGTACTGATCCAGGCGCTCTTACATATTCACTCTGTGGCTGTGGTTTTAAAAAGGAATGTAACTTTCGCCTTAGTTGTTACCAAAGTATCAAGGATCTTCTCCGTGCTTCTTACACGTTAAGTTATTAGTCCCAGTTGTTACGGTAACCGATAAATAAACTAAACTTCTAAAGGGGTTTCTCTCATGTGAGAATGCCTTGCAGTGGAATATAGGCTATTGATTATGAAATATGAATATTTCTTTTAATATTTTTTTTTTTTTTAGTCAGAGTTTTACTCAAATAGATAGTACTAGTACTAGTTCTTATTTTTTACCAGCTAATCCTGTTATGATTATAATTTTTCTTTATTGCTCATAAATAGTACAAAAAGGAAGTCTTACACGGCATTAAACGCTCATCTATGATATGTATATTCGATTCGCAAATTATAATCTATCTACTATTTTATCCCGATAATTAATATATCCCGATTAACATACTTATCTAAAACTCGTACGCAATAATGATTAGTTATGAATAGATAGACGTAAAAATCTATTTTCGAAAATAAAATTACTTACGAAATATCTTCTTGTTTTAAGGTAGAGCGGCGTTTGATTTCAAAATTTTATTGTTGCTATTACCGTTAATACTTTTCTTATTAAAGATCAAATTGATAGATATTTCAATATGAAAACAAAGAAATAATTACCCTCCAACCAATTAGTTAATGGCTCACGTTCACGAAATATATAAGAAACAACGTCATTTTAGGAACGTCTTTTAAAACATGGTTCAAATCTAATAATTCTGTTCGACCAAGCTAAAATTTAAAAGTGCTTTCTTTTTAATAACGATAGAGTCTTTATCTGGTTATTCTGTTTATCTGGTCTGTTTATAGTTACGGCATCAAAGTTGATATAATAACTTTATGATCGTTATCAGGAAGAGGCCATGATTATCGATACTCATACGATAACAGCCACAAATCATAATTTTATCGAATTCGTTGACTTGCCTTCGTTTCGTGACTGTAGTTACGTAAACTAGGTTAAGTAGTATTTTCCCAACAATGTAAATTATATAGTTCGATTTTATTAATAGCCGAATACACGTATAGCCCTTCTATTCTTGTGACGTCAATCATCGGAAACACAGCCAAAATCGCTCTTACATCAGTGAAAATAGGACGCTCCCACTCCTTTCTAAATGTACCAGTGGTTTTGAATACATATAAACAACTTTGCAAGTTTTACTAGTGATCCTAAGCAACCATTGCATTGCTAATATTACATTTATAATGTATGTATATATAAATTGTAGAACGTTATTATAAGATAACAATTTTAAAAGGACACTGCCAGCATTTCGATAATAAGCGTATCATTTTTTTGTTGATCAAATAATCTCAAGAACACCTAAACTCCTAGCGTTACAGCATAATATTGAAACGAATTCAATAACAAATAAGGTAGGAATCTCATAAAACCATATTTTTTTCAGTGTTGGCAAACTACATCCATAGAACCTGAGGCCTGATATCGAATTTAGTGAATTTCTTCTCTTTATTTAATTTTCATAAAATAATTGTTTTTATTTTATTACTTATTTGGAGTTAATTTGCACCGAATCTTTATATAAGAATAGTTTCTCTTAGAGAATTCGTTTTTACTTTTAAAACCATTCCTGTATTCTATAAAAAAATATCAGGTTACCTCACAAACTCATTAGATGTGGCATCAGACGTCTTGAACTTTAAACAAAAAATCCTATTAGATCTGCATTATAAACTTGTTTTACTATGCAAAATACTATGGACGATCTGTTTGGTGGAGCGGGACCTTTTGGCAATAATTAGTTCGCTTTAAAACAATATTCTCGTGTATCTATTGACCAGTTATCCATAAGATATTCAAAATGTGCATGGTTCAACGAAAACGAAAAATTTTTTATGCGTACGTAAGTAAAAATTGTTCATTATTTTATTTATTATGTGTAAAGGCCACGACAAACCTTTCTGAGACTCCTGCCCGTTATTCTCAAATAAAGACACACGGTGGATGACATTATATTGACTTTCAATAAGTAAACATTTGTCTGATTGCCGACCGAATATTGAAATGAATATTTTTAATATTTCAATTATTATGATGTCGAAGTCAGTTTTTTTATGGGCAAACGTTCAAATGCTGTCCATAACACTTGAGCAAATACTTATTGGTTTTCCTGTTTTGATATAAGCTACCTGCTTACGTAATTTATTTAAAATATTAAATTAGACTTCTTTAAAATATAAAATTACAAAGTTTTTTGTTATATGCCCATCTATTTAAAGCGTGTAATAGCCACCTATACTTCTCACTGCATTAGTTACCTGTTATTTCGTGTTATAAATTCATTGATTCAGTTTTTATTTAAATTCACACACTTTTTGTGAACTTGTTTGTAAGAAAAACTGTCAGGAACATGCAGTAGGAACTGAATTTAAAGTTGATAGTTCAAGGCAGTAGAAAGGTAATGTATTCGTTCGCTAAAAGTCGGCTAAATGCGGATCTCCCGCCAAAACACGAAGCAAAGAGAACGTTACGTTCAGTCGTCCAATCAGAGTCATTCGCGCCCTACGCTCGCATGCTCGTTTTTATCAAGTTGCGATAATGTTTTCGGTGAAGCGGTTAGACTCAAACAATAACAAAATTACTTAAAACATTCTGATACGTTTGCCAGTTCATATTATTTCCGACCTCCGTCGCGAGTACAACCCGTGAATGCAAAAAGCATAAACATAAAATAATACAATAAATAAAAATAAAATTGTAGGCCGGTTTCGTGCCCTCGCCTTGTTTTGTGTTCATTCTAAAAAAGTAAAAAATTGCCGGCTTGGGAACAAAACAAATTTCAGTTGGGATGAAAAATGTGAAACTTATTTAGTTATTGTATTTTGCAAATGCTTAGTTTGTGTAAACTTTAATTGTCTAGAAGTGGCGAGTGTCAATTATAATTGGTATAAATTTATTTAACGTTGTTACTTGTGATAAAAAGTGTTTAAAATAAATAAATCTCAAGTTTTCCCAGTATTTGGAACCAAAGTGAATGTGATGTAAGTTTTCTTATCAATTGTTAATTCGTTTTCCAATGAGTTCTGTTGTTTTTCTCAAATAACGTAACAATTTAACGAGCCGTTAATATAAAATTTTATCTCCTTTATTATTAACATGGAAGTTCATAAAAGAGTAAAAATAATCAAGTATGTATTGTATCAGTAAAACCTACACTAGAGGTACCGCCGACCTCACAATTTGATTAGCACTTTAGTATCATGTCACACCAACTATTACATTTGTATTGTAATCATTTAGAATTCAAAACACAAACTCTTTGATTAATTTGGGCTAGACATAAGGTGTGTGTTAGAAATTTTATTATTATTAATTACCATGATTTACAATTACGATTTTATTAAATTAAGGCGGTGATACACATGTAATTTTTAATGGATCGCTGCTTTATAAAATTGGTAAGAAGGCGATTCCGCTATTGGGTCACTCACCACTTTAATGTTGGTTATTGTTTATAACTGCACATAAATTGTTATTGCAATATTTTCTTTCCTTGGGATTTTGAAATCAGGAAAAGTTAAAAAAAAGTTAAATGTTAAAAAAGTTTTAATAAAACTTCAGTGAAATAAAGACGATGTTCCAAATTAATTGTATTATCGGGATTATAACAAATGAACACGCTGATACATAGGAAAAAGGTAAAATTGGAGTCTAGAAGTGCGATTGATTTTAATTATTTGCATTTAAAATACTTAACCAAGAATAAAACCATTGTTATCACTAGTTCCATTAATAAGGTAAATTTTAAGCACATTTTTTCATAATTCACAAAATAATTTGTTTTTTTTGTTAACATTCAAATAATCGAAGCTCTAACGGATTTAAGAAAAATAAAGTCATTCTTGATGTTAATCGTTAAAAAGGTTTCTAAGTGAAGAGTTGTATTGAAAATGTTGTTTTAACAGAAGAAATAACATGTGAGTAAGTTAAAGCAGACACGAAGAGAATTATAATTAGTCGTGTTCTACTTGAGTAACATATGAAGATCCATTGTAGATAAGTTGTACACAACATGAATGTTTCTAAAACGAAACAGGTAAAAGCAGCTACAGATATATGTTTAAAATTGTTTTGAACCTATCAATACGTTGTAATATGGTTGCTAACATTACTAAATAGAATAAAGAGTTGCATTTTTATGACATTACAATTTGTATGTATTTTAGTGGCTTATGTGCATGTGTTCCGTTGCTTTCTACGTCTATTAATATTTTATCCATATTAGATATTCCATCCTCAGTAATCTTACGTATGTCTTGTTGCCTCAATTTTTTGTTAATTTATTTCAAATAACATTGGTTGCTTGGTAATTAAAATGCAACAGGCTTATCTTTATCAGTACACTGATTAATAAAATCGCTCGTAAGAGAATATTGGTAGGTATGTAGGAATGGTTGGAGTTGACACAGTTTTAACTTATCCAAACCGATTTTATTTAGTAACTTAATATAATTTAATAAGGTATTGATTCCAAGTGGTTCAGTTAAGTTAGAACTGTGTTCGTAAAAAAATAAAGGTGTGGTGAGTTTGACATATAGCGTGATTGCAACTACTCTTTCACTATGGACGGTTAATGATTTTAAAATGTATTAATTTTAATATCATAAACTATCAGTAAATAATTTTGATATCCGTATCAGTACAATAAATAATCGAGTGCTTTGTCAAAATTTTGAAGAAATCCCTCACTGTTTCTTTTCATCTCACTTTCACTTTTCATACACAGTAAGAAGTATAAAATACATTTTAATGCGATATACAAAATAATGTACACAGAAAAAAAGTATTATCCGTTGTAGTCGTTAGGAAGTTATAAATCAAGATGATTATCAAGATTAATTAAAAATTAAACTTTTAACAACGATTTTAATATTGTTTTTGACAAATATAAGCGATTTTAATCGCTTTAATTCTACCATATACCATACCTACTCAGTCACTAAAGACTGAAGTGAAATTAGTTTCATGTTTATGATGTTACTATTTGTCGAAAACTCCATCCAATTCATAATTTGACTGCAGTAAGTACATGCGCTACATTTTTATAGAGCACAAACTAAGTTCATGTAAAGTAAACAATTGCTCTTACCTCAGTTGTATTTACAGAATAATTATTTGTAAATATCAACTCTACGAAGTGAATGTCTGACAAGACACTGTAGTGCATGCTAAGTGGCATTATGATAAACAAAAGATAGTGACAAATCGTTTTTGCTATCAGATAGTTATTTCTGTTGAACATTACGAGGAACTAAAGATAAGCAAATACTCGTTCATCACTGAGAAATACAAAACATTCTTATTACAAATTTCACGCGTAAGATATTTTATATGTTGTTTATTTTTTTATGTTATTGTTGACAGGAGATAATAATTAAATTTAATAATGTAATAAACTACGTGTGGAGTAATTAATTATTATTTTTCTGTAATTGAAGTAAAGGATTCTATTAATTTAAAATATTGCACTTCATAGAAAGTATTTGGTAGTTGATTAGAAAGCATATCAGCATTATTTAGGCAAGGAATTAGGAGCAAAGTTAGATTTGTTAGTCACCAATAATTAAAATTAATTTGCGCCAAGGCACTTGCACACGAAAATGTTATCGATATCTATAAACTATCACTAGGGATTAGAAGAAATATGGTGACGTGAATACTCATTCATATCAGATTCATAAAGTTAAACACAGTCAGTTTATATCGTTAGCCTAGTGAAGAGCAACGAGGTAATAACCGCGAGTACGATCGCGTGCGGAAATGTCGCTTGTTCCGATGGTTCCATGTTCCTTCTATATTGTTCCGTTCACACGCAACGGATCCGTCTATCATTGGAAGTCAAACAAATTATAGTTCAAAATTTGAAGTATTCGAGTAGGCCTTTCCGAATAAAATTTGAAGTAGGCCTTTCCGAATAATTCCTCTGAATAACATGTCACCCAAACAACTTACCAAGGACGCCATTGCATGCGGTGGCTTGTTTTCATATACTTTTTAGTCATGATTTATTAAATCTCATGAATTTAACTTCATTTCTTGGAATGAGTTTTGGAAATATAGACGGCAAGAAAAAATCTTGGTTTGCTAACATTTGGTATGATTGTTTTTGCTCTTTCCACGTTGTTGAATTCCATGTAGTTGTTAAAACTGTGTGAGTGTGGACTCGACGATACTCATCGAAATTACATAATTTTTTTCTTCAAAAACATCATAGAGAAAGATTCCTTTTGGAATGATTTTTTATCCCTGAAAGTTCCATTCGCGATAAACTTTGTTAAGCACATATGACACTGTGAATTATACACTATTATAGCCTTTCTGGTTTTAAATAACATAAAAATATGATTTCTTAGAGGTGTAGTTTCACTGTCATATACGTATTATATATGGTATATCCCGTGGAAGTGGTGCGTACTATTTATTAAAATCTATCAACATTAAAAGTTTCACTTCAATTCTTTGATGGAATGGCCAACGGTCGTTCTTAGTAAACTTAAACATTTCTGCCATACTCAAACTAGGAAAAAAACATGTATACAAAAGTAACTAGTGGTAATAGCCGAATAGTAGTGAGTAGTGTATTGTTCTGGGTTACCTGCAATGAGGTTAAAATAATCGTTGACTTGACACAGTCCTATACAATATAGCGCAAAATTGTTTAAATACTGTATAGGTTAAAAGAAAAGTATTAAATACATTAATAGTTTTATATTATGCTTAGCTATATATTTCGAGAGCAAGTTTAGGAGGGGCTGTTAGTGTAGAGTACATGGGAATTCATGTTAATAAGACGGGGGATTTTCATATGTATAGTATCATATAATGAGAAAGGAGAGGGGGCAGTTAAAAATATAATCAATGGAATCCTGTTCAGTGTCACAGTCGTCTATGGGTGAGTAAGGACGTGGATCGCAAAAAAATGTAGAGGTGTACATAGAGACGATTGTCTGAAGATTTGCAAAATTGAGTCCATATGAGAAATTAGCTTTTTACAACCTAATTATAGTTATTTCTACCACGCTGGCCCAATTGAGGCTCCAATATGATAGAAAATACGAGTATACGTATAATAGTACCTACTAGCTACACACCTACAGATTAATTTACCTTTATACGTCGTCGACGCAGTCGGGTAAAAATATTATTTTTAAATATTTTGATGGCTACATGTTGACAATTGTAGAAATCTGATACTTTAGCAACAAACATACGTATTATGACTTATTACTTATTGCTATGATGGGTGTTTATCATATTTGAATATCTTTACTACTCAGTCATGTTCTGCTGATCTAGTCTAAAGTGGCTTACTTTATTAAAAGACGCCATTAAACATAAATTATATTATACCTAACGTTCAGTAGGATAATACGTTGTTACTTATTCGCTAGACTAGAGATAATTAGATAAACATATAACTTTTTAGAAATTACGATAAATGAAACACGCATTGGTAGTATATATTTATTTATTTTGCACTTTATTGTACATACATAGCAAAATCATAAAGAAGAAGAAAAGGGTTTATCACAGTATTCAAAATATATATTTGCAAGTTAAATGCGAACATACGTAACAAGACCTTGACAAAACCTTAGAAGTAGGTATGCAAATAACTTATACACAATGAACATTGAATGCAAAAATATTAATTCCAAATAAAATTCTATTGTATATTGTTTACAACAGTAAGATCAAAAAATTCCACTAGTTACCACTGACAATTAATTTTAATACAGCCGTAGTGAAAAATGAAATATGACGATACATTTAAACCTGTTAGAAAACAATGAGAAAATTTGGAAAACGACCGAATATACGGACGGCCGTCTTGTCGAGTGATCAGTACCCCTGTGTACTAAGATAGAGATCCCGGGTTCGAATCCCGATAGATGAAAATATTTGTATGGTGAGTACGAATATTTGTTTACTAGGCCCGGATGTTTGTGTGTTTATTGAGAGAGTATACCATATTTATATACATATTACTATCAATATTCTCCCTTATACGTCCGTTCTATGGATATTAGTATCCATAAAAAAAGCTCTTAATTATGCTTAAATTTGGCTAGATAGGTGTGAGTATGAGAAATATGATGATTATTATTATTAGAAATTACTAGTAAACACATATGACGTCATAAAAACGCAAAACGCAAAATTTATAAAAACTTCGAAAAACAATTCACCGTAGGCCTGTAGTTTGGTGCTATTGCATACGACTTGTTTTTATCGGTACATTTTACTATAGTCCAAATGAATCTGAATCTAATAGAATCGTTATCGTTATAATTTTCCTAAGTTAATGGAGTCCAAAGAATTCCAAACATAATTTTCATAAAATCACAGAGTCGGCTTTGTTATCAGGCATCGTTGTGGTGCATGCCAGAGACGATTACGATGGTTTCCTCTCAGACTTGATAAATATATCTACAATAAGTTCTATTCAGAACAATGTACTCAGTGTGTAGTCTGAGATATAAAATATATTAATTTAAGTACTTAATCACTTAAGGAAAACATAGTTGGTACTTTATGCGGATGCAATCGGTCAATCATTTGTAGATAATGTAATCTTAAGCACCTTATGCTGATATTCCTGGTTGCTTTTCCTGGTACCTTTGCCACTATGTCGACTAAGATACCTAGTGACGCATATGAAATACTGTCGTAGTCACCTGCATTTTTTCGGCCCTAAAGTTCTACCCTTCACATCTGATTTAAGGAGGCTATGTTGTATAAAAAAGAAAATTGGGGAATACCAAAATTTATCATGGTGCTGTACTCCTTATACTAAATATAAATATCTGTGTCTTATGTTCTGTAGCATCTCTTCCTTGTCAGTGTTTTTTCTTACGCCATTTTACTTATTTAGTTGAGTTTGGACTTCTAAAAAATTGCTTGCAATTATCTACTTATGTTATTAAAAACTATTGACCTGGTATACATCCAAGCTATCTGTTCGTTAATCTATCGGAGGGCCTTGACCTGTCCTGAGAAGAGCCTATGTTCTTACCAACGATTTTTTACAAGTCTGCTGCTACGTTATTATAATGTCAATGTTTTCAGTTTAACTATCAGAATGAGTCAGTGAAATGGTAGGCTACCGCATGGCCAACGCTGGTTTCTCGAAATATAAAATAATTAAATAACAACTTCAATGATTTTTAATTTCATTTGTATAATACCTAAAGGACTGCATACATAAACATAAAAATGGAAAAGATAAATATTTGAGTAGTTCTGTAGTATTGTGAAACCAAAAGAACTTTATTATTTACTATTTACCCGCAAACCGATAACTTACGTTCCTGTTATAAAAAAAGTTATATGATGACACTTTAATCATATCAATTTTCACAAATACTTTATACCAAAACCTAAATTGTAGAAAAAAATTATCCGAAATCACAAAACATTATTTTAGTATAAAAAATCATAAATTCTTTGCAGGTTGTGCATCATGCCTGTTCAATGGGTTCTGTTTGTGGTGCTCGCTGTGCATTTGGTGCATTGCGATGAAAATGATATCAAAGATACTTCGCCAGAGGAATATGAGTAAGTGGATGTAGTTGAAAATATAGCAATTTATGTTGTTTTTTGTAATTTGTAATAAATTAAAAATATAAATTATCTTGTTTTATTACGACGATTATATTTGACAAATATAGTTATATTGTCCTTAAATAATTATCAATTTTCAAACCTTTAAAACTTATAGTAGCATATTTTTTTCTAATTGATCAACTGCTACTAACAAACTATAGATACTACTTAAAAATAAAAATTATATATATATATATATATATATATATATATATATATATATATTGGACTCCTCTTCACATATGGACTCCTCTACTGCTTATCATCAGGCGGTGTCGATTCATTTGCTGAGCTTTATATAATAAAAAAAAATGTGAAACGAGATTACAGAATTGATAATTATTGTAACGCTGCTTAAGTCTATTTAGGATTAATAGGCAATTGACTATGAGATTAATATTAGATTGATTACTATATCCCAGCAGAGTTGACTTCTGTGATAAAAGAATTTGTTTATGAGGATAATCTTTAAGGTTGAGCAACATTAATTAAATTCGTGTATATACATCTGTTATCGAATATTCATATAAATATATAAAAAGCGAAGGTAGTCCTTTGCTTTTTAACGACTGACTAAATTAAACTATCAACGCCAAGCTCAAACTACTCGCCGGATCAAACTGAAATTTGGCACACTAATAGTTATTATTACTATGTCCCGCGAATAAAGATTTTTGCAAAATTCAACCCCTAAAATGGTGAATTAGGAGTTTGAAATTTATATATATTACTGTCTTATAATCACACGCACAGCTAAAAGTATTCAACAGATCAGCTGAAATTTGACACACTTCGGGATTTGAAATTTATATCTGTCAGTTTTGATCGTATCTTACATAGTTTTATTAATAATTATATTTCCATAAAAAAAATCTTTTCGACCTCGAAATCATAATAAATATCGTTTAGCTTTTGTTTTTAGAGTTTGGAATATTTACAAAAACCGCATTATTTCGCGTGCAAAAATTAAATTCAATAAAACATGTATTCCACGCGAGCGAAACCGCTTGCTGAAAGCTCATTCATAAATAATTTTGATGTAGTTTTAATACTAGATAAAATTTAATGGTTTTAATTATTAAAAATCATTAAATTTTCATTTAAATTTATCAAATTAACCCAAAGTACCTAATTATTTTTTATTCTACTGCATTAGTTAAAAGAAGTAATGTAATTCAGTCTATTAGTTAGAAATAATTTACCAACAATTAAAATATTTGTTTTCTCATACTATCGTAAGAAGACCACTTAAATTAATTGAAATAAATTGTTATGTATCATAGAAACGACTGCCGTCATAACTTCAATTGGTATAATTCTTTATAATTGTATGTAATGTCTAATAATGACACCAAATTAGTATAATCCAGTCAGTCAATTAGCTGTATGTCGTATTACATTGTTATATTTGGCGCCATTACTTCCTAACAACATACGACAAAAATATGAGTTGTTTAACCTTAGATTTACCACTCTGGTTGGAAGATCGAAACTGTGATTACAATAGCAACCTAGACCTAATGCTGTATGGACCTGGACCAAAGGTATATATTTTAAAGTGTTCTGAATTACGGAGAAGCCTGAGAGAGCATTTCTCTTGAATTAGCCATGACGTTAAATGCTTTATATTCGTCATTGAAGCCGGGGTGGTCCATCACTCCACACCCCCATAAAAGTCAGCTCTTTATGTTCATTGTTGATATATTCCTTTATGTATTTCAGACCTTCGTGGGTGTATAAATGTATAGGAGATGAGGGCTGCCAGCGATCAAATAGACCAAGGCCCAGCGTTGGGAATGTGAGCGCGACTTACTACGACAGTCTGGACCTATGTAGGACGGTTTGCGGCCGAGTTGGTGGACTGTGGCCTAAACCCGTCTCGGCAGTGCTGAGCATGCAGACCGTTCAGATGCATCCTAAGTATTTGAGGTAAGTTTATATTTAAAAAACAGGTTCAATACCTTTTTTTCGGGGAGGAATCCACTAACGGATCTACCCACCACTGGCTAAGCGATAGTCGTGTGTGGAGCTCAATCACCTCTTATTATAATAGCACTGGGAATACCCACTATAATTCCCTTAAAAACTCCTAAAAAGGGCGTTTAATGGATTCATATTTTTTTCAATCAAGAGTATGCTTTCTAAAAAACAAGGTTGTCAAATAAGGCTTAGGGCCGCTACCTGATTTTATTGTTACTTGACTGGTACATACAATAAATATTTTACCATACAACTCAAATATATGCACATGAATGAAGAAACAAAAAAAGACAGAACTGTTACCTACACACAGAAGGCAGCTTTTCGCTTATAAGTATTTTTTAATAATAATCCCTATATCTATAGGTTATGGCTATATTTGTAAAGAATTGAAATTGAATTTTAATTTGACATATTTTCATTCATAATTAACGAATCGAAACCACGTCACCACAAAGTAGAATATAATATTACTCAATATTTATAAGAAAATTATCAACTGCTGTTCACACAGTGATTACGTGCTTGTATTATAGTAATAGTTTATACAAGTGGTTTTTGCGTATAAATACTGAAAACCCACATAAAAAGTGGTTGACGAGGATTGTATTTTAATATAGATTAAGGCTATCATAATTATAGATTAAGGCACAAGGTAAATAATATCACCACTATAAAGTATCAAATAATTTAGATTATATTCCATAAATTACAAAACATCATTGAGGCCTGTGTTATGCATTGTTGGTCATTACGTAAGCCTTCTCCCAACATTTAACTACCACGTTAATCTAAAAATTAATAGAATAGAATAGAATCTTTATTGTACATCAGCCAATTAATAATCTTCATAATCAATAATCTAATCTTCATAGCCAATAATCTTCATTTATACAATCCAAGAAATAGATTTTATATATGTTTCAATTTAACTTTGCGTTCATGAAAACGTATTGCCTATAAAATATGTAAGCTGATTTAAAACTTAATAGGACGAATAACAATACTTATTTTAGTGAATGCGTCCATCAATTTTTATCCTTTTTAGTAAAATTACCGTAAAGATAGAGAGTTGTAAACACTACCAATAAAATATTAGAAGTTGTACGTCGCACTCGCTGGAACAATATTACACTCGTGTTAGTACATACACCCTTTAAACTGCCACAACGTTGACTCAATCTTTCCGTTAATTATTATAAATAAATAGTATAATATAAATAATATAATATAAATATATTCAAACTATCTGAAAGTTTTATGAGCTGGAAAAAATCTTAGAACTAATGAGAGATTCATTCAATTCTAATTTCACAAGACAAGTTAAACAAACAATAAAAGTATTTAAAGAAAGAAAATTTATATCTAGGTACATTGTTTTACAATAAAAAGTTTTTATTGTCAAAACTTAAGATTAACATCTTCAATGAATCAACATTTTAAAATTATCGAGTTTATAGTGTACTGTAAATATGATATAGTAGTGTTCGAAATTTGAAACTTAAGAAGGAATTTGTTGATGACACATGTTTTTATTATTTGTTTTACATGTCTTGGGTGCATAGATAAATCAAATACTGAAATAAATATTTTTATATAATGTCGAGATAAGTTAGAACTCTAGTTTGTCCACTCACGCACTGAATCTTATTTTGTCTAATTTATTAAGAGTATGCTAACATCGAAAGTCCATTCACCCAAACGGGTCACTTTAGAATCTATAAGCGACGTTACAGGTGTCTCCCGCCCGTCTGTCTATTCTGGGCAACGTGACATTTCTTGCGTCATATTTCGCACGCACAGTGCGTCGGCGATTGTATAGTGTAGATTCACTAAGTATACTCAAATCATTAAAAAGATAAAGGAAAAATGGCTAAATGGTGTATATTAAAACCACTGAAAAGGAGTAGTCTGTTAACTTTGGAAATCACCGCTATAAGTGATTTATAAAGTTTTCATTCTAATGTTTACAAGCCGTAAAATCCAGACACAATTGAACATTTATTGTCACAAGGTGTCCGAGAATAGATATGGGGCTCGACAATTTAATACCATAGAGCTCGCAAGGATTTTAGAACACTATGCACTCAAAATTTGAATATTACGTTTGAATTCGACGTGAAGCTAAATTCACTTCAGTGTCTTTGCCTATTGTTTGCAACAAAATTACATTATTCGTAGGGCGTAGTGTCGGACGTCCCATTGCTAGGGCCGAAGAGAAGGCGAGTGAGACGAAGTGGCTGGCCATCTATCTTCTCTTCTGGGTTATAGTTCCCTTTGTCTTTTCTGGAATAGGGAGAAATTAACCAGAAAAGACAATTCTAAATTTATGCTATCTTTTCCCATATATAAAGAAAGAAGGGTATTGTACAGAAAATTTAAATCTGGAGAGTGCTGGTGGAATTTGTATTGTACATTTAAATAAAGTCTACTATTTTGGTTTCCACTGTATTTGTAGTAAACGCAACGAACTTGACGGATTTACTACAACAATAACCCAAGTGCCCAAGATAGATTTTTCTAGCAATAAATAATAAAATTTGATTACGCTTCTGCTTTAGTATTGGCGATAAAGAAATAAAATTATTTATGAATTCTTTAAAAATATAAGGGGAACTAACAAAGAAACTAAAAAAGTTTTCAGATTTTTTTTTATGAACAGATTTGGTCGAATTGGTCGAAGTTCCAGGAAAAAAAGAGAAAAAATCAAGTTAAAATTTTTGAACAAATTTTTTTCTCCTGTACAAATGTAAAAGCTCAGCCTTTTTTGCTTTAATTCGTATATTATTCATCTCAATACTAATCTTATTTTCATTATAAATAATTAAGTCTCAAAATAATACACAGTACATATTTTAATAATGTTACTATGTGACCAACTGGTTTAGAAAGGGAAACCGTTTATCGACATTGGAAAGCTAAAAAGAAAGTCGTATATTAACTCGTTACTATTATTTTCGACTGATGCGTGATTCTAGTAGCACCACGTAAAAATATTTCCGGGAACGATGGTTTCGGAGCTTTTAAGTCGCTGAGAAAAACTATATCAACACTTTTGATATTGTGTGCCTTATTCCCTTTACATTAAGATAGACTGGCAGCTAATTGTGTTTGCGCTTTACTGTTTATTGCAGTATAATCAAAACTGTCTGATGCAATGTTTATTTTAGAAAACGTTTATCAAACTTTTTGAAAGTTAGCTCAAAGAGAGCTCAGTTTAAACAGCACGATTGTAAGCAAACAAGCTACGAAAATTAATACAAATGACATAGTATAACTTAATAATTTAGCCTCATATAGTAAAAAGTAATTGGAGATTCTTTATTATGCAAATAGTAACACTTATGCTAAATCACTACTTTTACATAGCAAGGTTACAACTTTATTAAAGAGCAGACAAAAAACAAAAATATTATAATATTTTTATATATTAGATTTATATTTAAAAAAAATGGAAATTTGATCAGGTTACTTCCTATCGCTGTCAATTAAATAGGCTCCCTATTCGTCGGCGCAGGGAAACACGAAACGGAAATTTTGTTTTTACCTACCTCTTCGACATTTGATCATATTTTTTTCTGTTCCTCTACTTCGAGCCGTATATTACACTCTTAATATAATCTTACGATAGACATGTCATCTCACTCTACTGATTTCCTCTCTTATTCTTTTTCCGTTCATGGAGTCCGATTGTGGAATCGCACGCTGGAATCCTTTGAAACTCAAGCCATTTAATTTCCTTTTCATCATAAGAGTCTTCTATATGTTTTCTTCTGTCTTGTCCATGGAGTGGTATGAATAAAATACTTCATTTCATATTAATTCTGCACCCAATTTATGATTCTTCTTGTCACCGCCTATTTGTACTGTCTATATTTTATGTGTGAATTTTTTATTATTTTTATCATTATATACCAACATAAAATAAATCAATAATCTGTGCGTGGGTGCTTGCATGCGTGCGCGCGTGTTATTCTGTTTTACTACTGCATTCGTACGGCGTTATCTTTCGAAGGGCTTAAATAAATCTCTTCAGCAATTGGGCTTCGTCCAAAGTCCGTTTGGCATACGACCTAAATATAGAGAGACAAATGACTACTAGGTAAAATGTCTCCGTTATTACTGTCCCTGTAAATATAGATTAGACTTTCTCTTGGCTTACACTTTATTTAATTTCTGTAAAAACTATTTAATTAAGTAAACGTTTGGATTAAATTCAGATAAAGACATAAAAAACTTGTACTTGATTCTTAAATCATAACTAATATGTTATTTACTATTTTAGAGGATCATTTGAACAGTTTGTGGCGTTAATGAAAACAATTAATAAAATAGTCACCCATAAATAAAAAATTTAATTAATTTTTATTTATGTGTTTTTTCCAATGTTTTGGCCTGGTAATTAAGACCTTTAAGTCACTTCATTAATGCAGATTTTATCTTTATTTATGGCTTCAGGATACTGGTGCAATGTAGCTCTTTGCTGCATGGAGTTTTTGGCGACTAATAGTTGGCCCCGCTATTTTGTTAATGACTTACGAAAAAAATTTTGATAATGGAATGCAATGTAAGCGATTATGATATAATGATACGAATATGGAATGTTATGATAATGATTACGATGCAATAATAAGTAAATGAGAATGAAGTCATAAAATCTTGTTAATTAAATGAACTAACCCTTCAAATTAATGACATGAAAATGAAAGACTGAAAAATCTCACGTTAGTCACTAATAAACGTTGATTGATGTATTCCATATATTGCACCATTTAATGATCTTTTTGTCATAAAATTACACCAATTTCGTTACAAAAACAACACAATACATGAAATAAAATATACAGCACCCAACCGACCCCGCCGTTACGCGCCAAAAATTATATCACACACATATAAACATTTTTAATGTCAATTTTACTAATCACAGAATACATGATCAAATTCCGTCAGATTTATATGAAAATAAAAGGTAGTAAGGTAGGTTAACCTTTTTGTTAACCTGGTTCTGTTCGGATAAAACTTACGGGAATTAAAGACTGGCTTAATGGAATTTAATAGTAGCTTATTTACTTAGATATACCAGCGATTTGAATATATGTCAACAACAAAAATTATATCTGTTACTAATGTATATTAAATAACATTAAGTTTATAAAACGTACTCTCTAATTATAGCTACAAAAGTCATAACATCATTTTTGAAAAAAAAAATGTGTAATATAGTAGGAATTTTGAATTGAAATTGCACGACCAGTCTAAATGACTGGTCTGGTAAATCTAGTGTTAATATAGTATATAACTTATGTTTATCCTTAAGTATAAAGTTCAAAAAAATCGTTGAAATAAAGTTAAACAAGTTATGTAGGTGTTTATATATGATGGAGAGGTCTTTGACCATTCCGGGACATCCACCTCGACCATAAGTACCAATAACTTGTTCATTTCAATATTTATATTTATTATAAGGTTATCGATATTTATGATAAGTTTATCGACCCCATATTATAATATATTGTGAATACAAACACTTTTAGTCTTGTCAAATGGCAATTTCGTAATTTAAAAGTAGTAAAATCAGTTACCCGTCATTGACTTATAGGCAAAGAAATAATTTTTAAAAATATTTATATTTATTACGCAAACTCTTAGTAATTGTTAAATAGTTTTTTATTTATAAAAGTACAGCACTAAAACTTATTTTAATACTCGCAAGTTCAATAACAATTTATCTTCTTTTTATCGATTAATACTAAAATAACTCACAGTTAGAGTTTTTTAATACAACAAGGGCGGCAAGAGGTCTTTATAACATAAGATCTGACATAGTAAATTACAAGTCTTAAACAGAGTATTGGTGTACTTATTTACTAGCAAAGTTGATGTTTCAAGAACGAAAACAAAGCAACTTTCACCATGTCTCTCCCTGGATGGGTTAATCAAATTTGTTATATTGAGCTCCTCCGTGTTTCGGAAGGCACATTAAACCGTTGGTCGCCGTCACATTGGGCCAGCGTGGACAGGTTATGGCCCAATCTCCTCATGTGTTTCTTCCATGTAGGAAGGCCTCACTCCACCAACGGGAGGTATTTAGGCGGTAGATATATCACCACAATATTGAGAACACTGCGCTGTTGAAATTCAGATACTAAAATTTTCCAGTTATTTCTATTTTTTAGATACATTAATTATTTTATATGTATATCCCCAGGTATGATCTAAGTAATGTGCCTGCGGAAGCTCGAGAAATGATTGCTCAGATGACCCAAGTTACTTCTGGTAATTTATTGGCGGAGTGCGGCGGTAACATCACTGATACGGTTGAGACACCTGTGGTAGTCTACCTTACAGTAAGGACGACAAAGCTTCAACTCACATGGGACACTGATGAAGAATACTTTTTAGATATTCAAATGAAGGGTAAAAGGATTAGTAATACATATACTTAACATACCTTGTTCATTTTTCGGTTTTAAACATTATTAATCTGTTATCAATTTTCAGACGGTAGTGTGGCTGTCAGAATAGACGCAGAAAACGTGTACGGCGCCAGACATGCTCTTGAAACCTTTACCCAACTGGTGACTTCAGATAAACCAGACCACTCCGACCAACTTCAATGTGGTCTCCGAGTAATTGTTGGAGCCAAGATCAGGGACAAGCCAGCATATAAGCACAGAGGGCTCGTACTGGATACGTCTAGACATTTCATTCCTATGAAGGATATTAAAAGGAACATAGATGGAATGGCTGCGGCTAAAATGAACGTCTTCCACTGGCACGTTACCGATTCTCACAGCTTTCCCTTAGAGTCTCCGAGAGTTCCACAATTTACGAGGTAAAGTCGTTTTGTTTACACATTCCGACCTATTTGAGCTTCCCGTTATATTCAATGAATGAAACTGCGTACACGTGAGCTAATTTTTGAAATGAAATGTGTTTTTTAAATTCGTTAAGAAGTTTGTTGATATAATATAGCCGCAGAAATTACTTTTATCAGGTTTAAGCGTAGAATAAACAATTATGTAGTAATAAATGATACTGGTTTCTGATATCATAATATTTACCGCAACTTAATTGTTTGAAACAAGTAGTGGTTGACTCAGTTACAATAATTTCCTTTTCAGAATATATTTTTATAGTTTTATATAACTTTTAATGTTTCCAGATACGGCGCTTATTCATCATCAGAAATTTACTCTGCGGAAGAAGTACGTGAACTAATCAAGTATGCTCAAATTCGTGGTATTCGTGTGGTTATTGAAATTGATGCTCCTGCGCATGCTGGCAACGGTTGGCAGTGGGGAAAGGTAAAAATAGTGTACATTCATAATGTTTTAATAATTTACTTTGATTGACAGAAATACTTCTCAAAATCAATTCAATACTATAATCCCTTAATATCGTGGATCCGTATAACAACAAATCACACTGAAGTGTAACAGCTCGTAAAACTAACTTACCCTTGTGCTTACTCTTTCCCTGCCATAATATTTTTAAGTCATCGCTTCCTATAAATTGCAAAAAATGGTTTCGTGTACCATAATTCTCACCCACGGAAATATCTTTTTTTAAGGACTACGGTTTTGGTGATCTAGCAGTTTGCGTGAATTCGGAACCTTGGCGTCGTTTGTGCATTCAGCCTCCATGCGGTCAACTCAATCCTGCCAATCAAGTCATGTATCGAGTGCTCAGAAACCTCTATAAAGACATCGCCGAAACATTACCTAAGCCGGCGCTGTTTCATATGGGAGGTGATGAGGTGAGGTTCTAAGTTCTGTAAACCTAGTGAATGACCATTGATATTTCCGCCATGAGTATGACTAGGGCAGTAAGCTGTCTGCTGCAGTAAGCTGTAAGTCTTCGTATTTGAACTTTATATGTACCATCTGGCGGTATCGAGAAATCATATTTATAAAATCTACTAGGAAGTACTATGAAAAATTTGAAACGAAGACTTTTCGATTGGCTTTTATTTGGCAAATGTTCTTTGTGGAAATTTAATTCAGTTTTCAGATCTTCACTTTAGTCGATTAAGATATAACGAGAAATTTTTCTCCAATAAAGGTATTCTTCGGCTGCTGGAACGCTAGCGAACAAATTACATCCTACATGGAAGAGAAAGGCTATGAGAAAACTGTAGATGGGTTCATAAAGCTTTGGGGTGAGTTCCACGTGAACGCGCTACAGATTTGGGACGAGGAGGTGACGGCCATTGGCACGGAGACGCTGCAACCCGTGATGTTGTGGTCCTCGGAGCTTACGCAAGCGCACAGGATTCAGAAATACCTTAGCAAAGATAGGTAAGTTCAACTATTAAAATTATATTAATTACTTAACGTTTACTTCGTCAGTTGAAGATAAGATAGCTTGTTCAGCTATAATTAAGGATTAATTAAGGAATTCTGGTATAGCTACCCCGTTATGTATAAAATAAAAGTTATTGGGCCCTCTAGTTATCGTATCGTGGCTAGTAAGGAACATAATTAGTAATGGAAATGTTAGTTCTTACTTATTAAGCAGACAAATTAAAAAATTTGAATACTTCAGAACTGATTTTTTTTGACTGCATTTTGAACTCTTATATTCTATCTTCAGATTGAAGTGACCTTTATAAAATTATGTTGCTATGCATTCATTATTAATGTACTAAGAATAACAAGAGCTGCTTGGTTTTTAAATTGTAGTAGTCCTATCGCTATCTGTAGATAGAATATTGGAATTGGTTGTAAACCATTCGTTTTCGCACAATGATTTATCAGAGCAAACTTTTAGGGCGCTAGCAGTAGATACTGTTACTGTTTTTCAATTTTGTGGTCAGTTTTGAAGCAGCTATCCAGGTCTTTCATTGATGAAGCATTAAGTAGTTTAACGTGGCCGCCGATTTTTTTTGGTTACCCAATGGTGACTACTGGCTATCATAATTTTTTTTGATCAATCGCTACACATCAACTGCAAAAAATTAACATTTTCTTTGCAGATACGTGATCGAAGTATGGGAACCTCTTGTCAGTTCATTGTTAATGGATCTTCTAAGACTCGGCTACAGGACGGTGTCTGTGCCTAAGGATATCTGGTACTTAGACCATGGATTCTGGGGCAGCACTAAGTATTCCAACTGGAGAAGAATGTACGCCCATTTGTTGCCCAAAGACGGTAACATGTTGGGTGGAGAAGTGGCCATGTGGAGTGAATATGTCGATGAGAATGTTCTAGGTAAGTAATTTCATTAAATTAAATTAATGTAGCTTTAATGACAGTAG
Organism: Acentria ephemerella; assembly: GCA_943193645.1. Lineage (NCBI taxonomy): Eukaryota > Metazoa > Arthropoda > Insecta > Lepidoptera > Crambidae > Acentria > Acentria ephemerella. The sequence continues at coordinate 3,965,311 of OW971887.1, forward strand.
CTCCGATTCCGTTGTCATTACTATCAGACCAGAAAAAAGACAGTTCACAGATGACGTAATTAAACGTTTCTAAAATTCAAATTTAACAAAATATTTTAATTATTTTAACGCGCCGAACGAGCCTAATAATTTGCATGTAAAAATGCGCGTGTCAACTAACACAATGTTCCTAAAAATCATTTTAACTCATTAATACTGAATTAGAATGAACGAAAACTGAAATTTTGTTTAGTCCGTGTACAACGGAATTGGGATCAATGCCAGTTCCATATAATTAGTGAATAAGGTACATAACTGTAGCTAATATATGGTGTGGTTATGCGTCATAACCACATCATATATAAGCTACAGTCACTTTGCATAAGATGTTACCTACGTCTCCATGATTCATCAATCAATCATTTTACTTTTGGCGTCTTGTGTTTCATTCTCTTTGTATTAAAACTTACATAATAAATCGTGTATACATTGGTTAGTAGGTACATTGTACAGTTCTGTAACAATATTGAATATAAGAAATTTCGTTGCCGCTAAACGTCCAAGTAAAAAAAAAAACAAAAAAGGCAACTGTTTTTTTTTTCGTTAAATTCTCCTTTGTACAGGGAAGGCATAGAGAACTGAAGCCCATACAACCATATTTTATATACTTAAGAACTAGTACTACCTGACAAATGTTGCAATTTTAAGTACTGTTTTGATGACAATGTTAAGAAATACTTCTAATAGGTTATATGTAAATTGGTAATTAGCTATACTATGTCGTGTTAAAACAGGGTAACCGATATTGAACCTAGGAGCTGTGGCCAAAGATATCCATAGACCAGAATTTTTAGGGAGTTAGTCCAAAACATCCTCTTCCACCTCATTCCATAGACTATTCTCGTCGAAGTATTCCGGGAGTTAACCCATATCTTTAAACGAGATGAGATACTATTAACTTGATAGGGAGGTAGCTATAATTAGCAGTCGCATTTTATTTTGGGTGCTCCATCTTAACTGGACGATTATTCTCTTCCAGACACTCGAATATGGCCCCGAACGGCCGCCGTGGCTGAACGGTTGTGGTCGGATCCGGTGTCGTCCGCGAGCGTTGCCGAACCTCGCTTGCAACGGTTCAGGGCGCGGCTGATCGCGCGCGGCCTCCGCCCCGACGCTATGTCGCCCGCCTGGTGCTCGCAGCACGACGGCAGATGCTTGTAACACTGCCATTGTTTACTGTGTTACATGTTATTGTGCCTAACTCTATTAGGGAAGCCGATCGTTATGCATAGGGGTATCTCGTGCCAGAAAAATACAAAAACATAAAAAAGCAAAAACATTGAAATAAAATTCCAGTTCCAGTTAGAGATATTCAAATGGGAAACGATAATTTTTGTGAACATTGGTGAATAGTCTTCCGAGCTTGGAGTTAAAGACAAAATTTAACAGACTTTTTTTAAACTAACGGGTTAATTTGGTAAAAACTTGACCTTTAACATAAAATTTCTCTAATTGAAATTCCCATAATTGTATAACAGTATTAGAATTAAATACCATAAAGTTTCTGATAAACAAAATTAGTGTTTTGATACAGATATGCACTTTGTACATGTTATCTAATGTTCTGTTGGTGCTGCATAAAAACATAGATTTTGATCGGTTCAAATAATCGCCGATATTTCTCGTATACCTATTTCCTTAATTGTTTATATTGTTTACATGTTATCATCGCTTAGGACTACTTAGTAGCTTTAAAGTATGTTACACTGTGGCACTGAGATCCCAGATAAGCACTGATATTAAATTACCAAAAATGTGATTTAAATAGTGGTAATACTAAATTACATTAAGACTTATGAGCTGTGCCAATGAGGCATACGATATAGACGATTTTTTACCTGAAGTTGACAAAGGAAACTACCATGGACTCATTCCAATATTTTTTTTGTATTATTTGCGCATTGTTGTATTATAATGATTTTTGTTATATTACAGTATTGATTTTTGACTTAACCAAAAAAAGCACATTATAGAGATGGAGATTAAATCTTAACTACTTAGCTGAGCTCATAAATTACATATAATTTTGTATACTTATATGATCGATCTCACTAAAATCTGTAATAAAAATATTATATTGTGCTTGTAGTACCTAATAGGGAAAATATAATTTATATAAAATATTAATTATGTTTTTACTTTCAAAGATATTATGCTAAATTGCTAACATTTCTCTTCTTAAATCATTTTAATGTGATATTGATTATATGTTTTAAAACATATATTAATGAAATAGCTTAAAGAGTATATCATAATAATAAAAAAATCGTAAATGTCTTATTGAAAAAAATAGACTAATGAACTTTTCTTGTTTTAAAATCCATAAAAAAAAGTGCAAGACAATGTAAAATAAAATTAGAGATGATTTAATTTATGATTATTCTGTTTTATTTAAATTAAAATAATTATAAGTAAAGAGGAAATGCAATGAATATTGAAATTATGAAATACCATTTAAGCTGTTTATTAGTGAGTAACGATTGTTAAATCACCAATAAATGAAAATAAAAGATAATATGAAAATTTTCAAAAAAGCTTTATATTAAGTTTGTAAATAAATTATGAATATTGAAAATAATCAAAAGATATTGTAGAATTCTATCATTTTTGTAGCGTTTATTTCTTTATTGTGATAATTATTTACAATAAATGTACATACATATATCACTTTTACATAACTATGACTATTACGTCAATAAAGAGATATACATGGTGCTAATTAATATTATATGAATTTTATTCCCTAAAATCTTACTTAACTGACAACAGCGAAGTCTTTTGAATACGTTGCGAGATCTATCTATACATTTGCTATCACATGTTTTGAATTTTCTATAAATACAATCATTACATAGTTATCTATCATATTTGCGATAAATAATTTTTAAGACATTTTAACTAATAATATTAGAGATTAGCATAAGTATACACAAAAATAAACATAACATTATGAGAAACAGTTACCATTAAATACATTTTTCTAAATTTTTAAAGTTAATGATATCCACTACATTTTATTCGTTTCATACACTTTCTGTGAAGAAAAGATTTAAAAAAAATTTAATTATTATTCTTAATAGTAGCAAGACTCAAATCATTGGGCACTAATTCGTGTAAAACGGTGTCACTTCTAAAAATGCTCGTGGCTATCCTATTGGCCAATCTTTCGGACTCTCTCAAGTCATCGTCTTTTGATGAGTGCGACGTTAGATCTATTTCTGTATCGCTCTCACTATCGCTTTCCTTATCTCGCCGTGTACGGTAAGCTAAGTTTTGGGGTTCTTCAACGTTTTGACCCTGGTTGTTACAAGGACAGTTCTTTGATATAACTCTGAGGTCAGTGGGGCCTATGTCGGAATTGTCCATAGGCGGATTCATGAGAAGTGGTGGGAACGGGAAAGGCTGTTGAAGAATCCTTCCGTCCTCATTTCCGTACATAGATGGTGGCATTTCGTGTACTGGAGGCATAGTAGGTAAGGTTTCTTGCATGTTAGGGTTATGTAGGTATGGGTCGTGGCGAGGTGAATTTAGCTCTCTGCTGTCCAATGAGGGCGGCGGTTCAGGCGAATCTTTTTCAGATGGCGATTCTGGGGCTTCGGGAGATGAATCCGGAGGTTTCGCAGGACCTGCAAAATAAAATATTTATGCAAACAAATATTTATACAATCTGGCAATCATAAACATCATAGCCTTAAGTTAAAAAGTGTGGGGACTTGGCCACACTTGATGCAATTACAATGTTGTGTTTTTACTGCATGTATTTTATAATTTTAAGCTAAAATTACAAAAAAAAGCCAGCTGATGTCAAGACAAAACTCTCTGAATAATTTATTATGGTGTAGAAAATATTATTCCTCTTTGATACATGAATTTAAAGACTGATACCTCTGAGGGCCCTGCTGGATGAATTAGGCGAATTATTGACATTTATCATTTTACTAATGACAATAATTCGCATTGAATATTATTATCACTAGTTTTATAATGAGTCTAGCTCGAGTTAAATAAAAAAATGAATTTTGATGACCTTACTCGCAGTATAAACTGGGACCTAACCATATATTATCAACAATTATACAAAGTGAATCTAATATATAATAACAACAATAATTTTTGTGTGTATATAATTATCGTGTGTAAACTCATACCTATTTTCTAGCTTAAAGCACCATTGACTGTTTGTTGGACAGATGTTAGATAATAAAAAAACAAATATGTTTATTTTACAATATAAGAAACATTTATACATATAAGTATACAACCTACTCTCGAAAATAATATTCGTGGTTTATTTTTTATTTTTATAGCGGTTACTCTTAGCCTTCATCTCACTTGATGATAAGTGAGGATAATGCTGAAGAAAGAAGCGAACTACACCCCGATTCCTCAACCACAGAAGATCTTACCTCCATCTGCCGGAACACAAAAATATTGTTATGGCGGCAGATTTAGGTAAGATAGTGGTACCTAGCCAGCCGGACTTAGAAAAATCCTCCTTCCAACCAAACCCAGCAGAAATTTTCTTTTCTCACACCTCCAGATCTCAAGTAGGTGGTCTCAGCCGCTATACCATAGAGCCTCTATGGTATATCAGATTTTTCTGTGGTAATCCGTTTTAACCGCCTGGTTAAAACGTAACTTGGGGTATTGACCCCTTGATTAGCCGGGTCACCACATAACCTTTACTCGAAGTGATATGATAAGCGTCTACCGTAGCCTATAGACGATCGTAGCACCTTGACTCAAGCGTACTCTTTCTAATCTGTGTTACAAACTAACGCTAGAGTAATAGCGTCTGACACGAGACTGTTAACCATGGCTGAACTATTTTCTTAATCTATTGATTTTACAAAACCACTTAATTGTATCTGAAATTTACGGCATTTTTAACACACGACTTATTATTTTGATGCTATATTTTTGGCAATATTGTGTACCGATTTGTTATTCAATTTTGAATTGGTATATACGTTTATTCGACGCTTTTACAGTGAAGGAAAACATCGTAAGGAAGAAGAACATACAATGAAGAAATTATCAGGTTGTATGTAAAGTCGACCAACCCGCACTTGTCATTCTTGGTTGACTAAGGTCTAATCGTTTTAATTTAGGGTAGGTTCGAGCCCCTCTGTGGGGATGTATATGAGCTGTTGATGATGATAATGTTTATGTAGAATGAACATAGTAACCTTGTAACGAGAGAGGCGATGTGCCGAGTCCGAGACAGCGCATCCTCCAAGCGTCCTGTAACAGTTGAAGTCGTGCTTGCTTGCGCCATTTCGCTCGACGGTTCTGGAACCACACCTATAAAAAAGGATTACTTAATAAGATTTTAGAAAGTATTGTCGACACTTTGACTCCATCCCTGTGAGGCACCAGATTGGAAATCCCATTAAAGATAAAGTACTTAAAAAGTACTTACTGATGTGAATTAAGAACATTATGGAAATAAAATATTATTACAGGATAATTAATAGGACTGGAGAGGACTATAATTATATCACGAAATACAAACTAGCAGTGCTTCGCCCCCGGTCGTATTCCTAATAAAAAGAATCAATAAAATCTTCCGTTTACGATGAGTCCATCTCAAGTAATAAAATTATCGGCAATTAAAATGAAAAGAGAAGATAACATCTCCCCCACTGTATCTCATTGATTCATACAAAAACATTTTCGCACTTTTAAAAAGAACCTGTATTCAAAAATGATTGATTGACTAAAAAATTATTGATGAACTAAAAAAAACCCTCAATTTGTATTGAAGAAAATTAAATCAAATAATTAATTTGAAAAAAAATATAACTCTTTGAAAAATAATTTGGGCTATTTAATAAATATTAGTCGTTAAATAGCCCTAAATGTTTTTAAATTTTAACCATCAATAACTTTTTAAATATCAATTAATACCAATTCAAGTCAGATTTATTGCACCTTAAATCTTGTTTCGAAAATAAGACCCCCACAAATGAAACAGAATAGAATATGTAGTTGCTGGAACAACATCAGCTGGCTAGGCCAGTAAGGGTCCAGATTTAAGTCAATTATGATAAGATATAAGACGGACTTAAGCACAGACAAGTAACTGCGTAAGTCTTCTTAGTGTGTGAATAATATGATTCTGTTAAAGAAATCACTAAGAAATTGAGTGTTTAGAGACCTAATGTAAAATCAGTAAATGAGCTATGTTCCTTGAAGCGAACAAAGTAATATTTGCAACAAGTTATTACAGATATTTTTATATGTTAAAAATAACTTTGAATATTTTAGAACCTAAAAAGCCTTTGAATAAAATCATTATTACTTTTATACAATTCTTAATACGTTGAAGGCACGTAATTCCGACAGGTTTTAATATTAACTGTCACTTTGTTAAGCTGCGAAATTTTCTCAGGAATCACGAGCGAAAGAATTAAAATTAAAATTTATCTAGATTAAACGGCTTGGTAGGTAATTTGATTCATTTTTTTTTAACTCTTTGAGACTCATTTATTGTCAACTCTTCAAAATATCAGCGTAATTACCACTGTTTTTTTTAAATCAAAATGAGAGGTAGTAACCTGAACTCTTGCTTCAGATAGGCTGATCCTCAACGCCACCTCCTCTCTCAGAAACACATCAGGGTAATGTGTCTTCTGGAACAAAGACTCCAGTTCGCTGAGCTGCTGCGGCGTGAATGTAGTTCTGTTTCTTCTTTGGCGACGTCTCCCGAACATGTATTCCGTCAGGAGGTCACCGGGAAGTGGTGAGAGGTATGGTCCGGCCATTGCAAAGGGCTTTAGACTTAAAGAATTTGTCACTTCAATTCTATTGGCTTGTATTATTATTGAGCATGCTTTGTAATCACTTTGAATATATTTTAAATATTTAACGATCACAGCATAACTTTTACGATAACAAGTTAGTATACGTTTTCATACTTTGAAAATAATACTTCTTTCTTCTTATTATTATTATTTGATTAAAAATAAAAACAATACCTATTACCTGATTCGATTTTGAATATTATATAATAAAATTTTGATGAAAATAATACCAATTAAAAAATGTTTTTATTTGATAAATTTTAACTTTTTCAGACACATTTTGAACTGCCAAAAAGTTATCGTGAGCACCCAAACTTTAAGATAAAGAAAAGTCACTACACCCAATGAGATCTCAACGGTACTGCATGAATCTGCGAAAATACCCCGTTGAAAACCCCCCAGGCTCCACCCCTAAGGAGCAAAATAAACAGCTGTGATTGGTTCCCATTCACAGGGGTTGGAAAATTCAGCCAATCACAAGCAATTGTGATGGATATCATTTAATAGGTGTAGATTAAGTTATGGCGTGTATGCGAATATAAATGTTGTATAATGCTGTTAAGTTAATCTAAATCTATTTTGATCTTAATAAGTATTGTTTTTGGTTATTGTAAGGTAACCATTTGATATCATAAAAAAACTACTATGGTTATGTATTTCTAGGTAGACATAATAGAGGACACTATTAAAGAAAATAAATTGATATTGAAATGATAATGGTTTTATCTTGATTTTCTATATTTTTTATTTATCAAGAAGTTATAAAGTCGTAAGGGGCGAATATTTGTTATCATTGAACAATCATTATTAGTTAAATTATAAACCAGAAAGAAACATTTAATAATTATTATGCGCTAATAATATGAATTTGCTAATAATAATAATATAAATCGCCCATTATTGAAGGGTATGACTTTACAATTGTAATCAGATTTTGATTTTATAATACAAATACAGTGATAGTTTTCTTATATGAAATACAATTCAAACTAACATTGTGTTTCATTCTAGTGTACTGAATATTTTTTGAGTTTTTATAGAGGCGTACTACATATTACTACAATATCTGCTTTTTTATTGACAACATGGTCAAAATATATTAAAAACTCACGCCTTCTTTTAAAAGAAATTCGAAGTAGTGAAGAAATAACAGATTTAATGTTCAGCAAGTCAGTTCGGTATAAATTGTTCATTTTCCATACTAAAACATTGAAATTGGTGATACTTTTTATCCGAAATGTTTAAAATTAAAATGGAATTTTACTTGATGCATCTCATTTAGGTACCTATTTAATGTTTAGTAACAAAAAAATAGTAAAATTAAATGTAAAAAATGTAAATATTTTCCCTTTTGTAAAATTACTATATTTTCTTTATTTCACAAAACATTTCCTGCCTCAGAACATGATTTATTTCTTTAGTTTTTACGATAAACCATGAGGTTTAAATGATTTATTGGGAATTATTTTTGAATTCTTTTCTTTTTAATATATTTTTAACTAAAAATTAATTTTACCCATTGAACACCTACTCATAGATAGACGTAAGTATATTTTGCTTCTCTATTAGTATTAGTATTGAAAATAATAGTACCGAGTTGTTTTTGACTACAAAGGTGCGGCTTTTACTTACTTAAAACTTAATTTTTAGCTTTACCGTATACAAAACAAACGATAAAGATTTTTCCGTGCCACAAATAGAGTTTTATGATAAACGTTATTCCCTGGCTTTTTACTATATGTGTCTAGTATTAAACGCGATGGTTACATTAAGATTAATGACTGCGTAGCGTTGCATGCATACGGTTAAAAATAAAAATATCTATCGTTGGCTTTTAACCTATATACCAGATAGAAATGGTGGGACTTTTTTAAGGCCTTTCTTAAAGTTATTAAATAAGCCTTGTCGTTACACAGTGTTCTATAACGTTCGTTCTAATGACGTTTTCAATTAGAACAAAAGAGACAAAGCACTGTGTAGTTATACAAGGATGATAAATTAGTTTTTAATAAGAGTTTTGACTATAAGCTTCAGGCAATTAATGAAACTTAATATAAAGTGATTTATTTTAAACGCGAAAATCATAATGGTAAAAAAATTGTAAGACCCCTTATAATACTTACCTACGTTTCACAAAGAAACTAATAAATACGGATAGATTATTTGTTTGCTTTTTTGAAATATTTTTACAAAATTATAGGTGAATATTTTTATTATAAACTATACACGTAATAAAAAGTAGATACTAGTTTATTACAGTCACATATAATCTATTGAAAAATAAATCCAGATTACAAGAAAAACAAGAAAGCAGAACATTGTAAAAAGTTGATCTTCCAATAGTTCACATTAATCTCGGCATCCAATAAGCTCGCTATAAGTAAGACTCAGCTCAGACGACGGCCGCTAAGTGGGTTGCAGATAGCGGAAACAGCGATTACTAGGAGCAAATGAATGTACCGCCCCCACCCGTATACACTAACTATATCAGGGCTGGTACAAACGGAACTTTAATAAACTTAACTATGAGATTATCAAAATATTATTAACCATATTCACCACACACGGCACTTGTGTATATGTAAAGAAGTGTACCACATATATAAATGCTATTTATCTGAATAACCAAATTTTCACAAGTTTCTTAAATGTTAAGAACTGCTCAATCTATCTTTCACCAATTGTTTAAATTTTTACAATGAAAAACAATCAATATATCAATATATATCTTTGAAAGTATGACAATACAACTACGACTGTTTTAGTCGTAGTTTTGTATGCTTGGTGGTTGAATAAAATGTATAACCTATTTCGTTCTTAGTCAGATACGTACAGCCTGATTGTTTCTATGTTGGTTAAAGCAAGTGACGTTATTTAGCATTTCTTTAATGGTACAAAATATTATACTTATGCCCAGAGGAGGTACATCCAGGATGGCATGAGGCAACGGCATACGAAACTCTTATTATAATGGTATTAAACCATTACAAAGTTTCTTACTAGGTTTTCATAAATTACTTATTAACCAGCCACTTTTAAACTTTATGAGTGGCACTAATCAGCGGGCGGCACAGTAAAAAATAAAAGTCATCTTTGAAATATATTCAGACACTATATAATGATTATCTACAAGCGTTTCAAACGCTATGGTTGTAAAACCATTAGCTTGGGTAGGTTAATATTGGGTTGATCAGCCCTAGCCGCAACGTCGGGCGGCGCCCGCCCACCACAACGGCGCTAAACGAGTTTCCGCAAACATTTTAATGAATAACACCTCCACTCCCCACCAACTCCCCCTGCAATGCGCTAATTAAACATTCGAGCCATATTGTTTCGTTTACGATGCGGCAGAATTTTGTGCTGAGCCACTAATGAGTTTACCGTAATTAAAATATTAGCGTGTAATTAAAATGACGTTCAATTTAGTATTCAATGGCTGATATTCATATTTGAACTATGCAACTATCAAATAAAACATATTTAGATACGCGTAAACTGTTTTAATTTTTATGACTACTATTTGAATCTGTAATTACATCTCATGTCACAAAATATAGTGAAGTAAAAAAACATGTGTTTTATTAAAGTCTACGAAGTTAAGATGGATATTAACCCCTAAAGTTTAATAAGTAAAAAAAATCGTATCACGTAGGTAAGTTAATATTTTTTTATAAAGACTATACTATACTTTATTTACAAATCCAACTACACTACACATTTTGCTTCCATTATTCAGTTCCGCCGAGCGATGTTATAAACCAGGCCCGACAGCTCTATTAGTTAATAAATCTTTTTTTCCGCGTTAAAATAGCATTTATAAACGAGGCACAAGGCACTGGGATTTGCCACTCCTGGTGTAGTAGGGCTGCCACAGAAACAGAATACTTTTCGATTGATGACTTACGGTATTAAAACAAAAAGCAGTATAAAAGTAAGAAAAAGTAATAATTAACACGTATGTAATTGCTGTATTATTTTTTATTATATAATACACTATTAAAAAAATGAAATATTTTAAAATTCCCATTATTTTGTTGCATTAAATTGATCGGATCTTATATTACATAAGCAGTAAAAAAGTGTGAACAAGAAAGAATTACCGCGTATATAATAATTAAATAAGAAGATAATTATAAATAATAATTATAAAAAAGATTTGGATTTAATCCGAGTTAGGATAACAAAATTAATCTACGGTATCTCAATACGTATCCGGGATGTGTTTGTATTGTACATCTTGCCGGTTAATAAGCTGTTAATTACGTCAGTGTTGTAATAGTATCAATACTTACTGGTTCTATCATAGATTTAGTTCTTTTTGTACAACCAATGAATTCTATTACACAAAGACAATCTCAATATATTTTTTGACAATGATGTTATCAATTTATGTAAAATGTTGTTTCAAATTTATTATTAAAACTAGAGTTCTCAACCCTTATAGTCAGCATTAACAGCATTTATAAGGGTCCGTACAAAGCAGTCGGCCGCGCATTGCACCGGACTCAATTATATGCTTTCAGTTAACACGCCGCTGATATCACATGCTATATTACATGTCATAATGTGTACATTGTTCATTTATTCTAATAACTCTGCCTATATATATATAAGATATCATTATGTAGAAATAGTTCACCTCTATTTTGAGACCAATTCTACCGATGTTGATACTGTGAGGCCGGTCAAGCACGTATTCCTCCATACTTTCGAAACTACGGTCCTACTTGTCAGAGCAGCTATTTTCAGCAACCAACATGCACTGGATTAAATGATGTTATGGCCTTTGAATGTAATTCTATTATGCTAGAAAATTTGTGTGTTGACAACGAATGTTTCGAAGCTCAGGAAGATAATTCTTGTATGTAAAGCAGACAGAAAACTGGGAACAGATAATTCTTCTACCTCTATGCTATTTATTCAATAGTTTTTTGTCAAACAAAACTTCTACTTTGAATGTATTTTCATTTTAGAAAATATGATAGGTATAATTTAGTATCATAAATGTAAACATAACTAAAAAGTGAAATTATTCCAAGTACAACGGCAACCATTTTAAATTATTAATATAATATTTTAGTAAGTAATATAAAAAAGGCTGAATTGAATAGTAACAGTCTTTTAGACAACCTAAAGTAAACGAAAATACAAAAATTGGCTATAAATTAAAAAAGTTACAAATAACTAGTTACCACTTGCCATCAGGTGGTCTAACTTCTTGGACAGAATACCACGCAACACTGTTGAAGCCTATCTTATCTTCTTTTTTAATAATGATGGTGATCTTCGCAAAGTATATGTTGGAGAAAAATATCACAAGTCAAATAAACAGAAGGGCTCACAAAGGATTCTTCTCACAAAAGTTCTCTAGCTAGACGTATTAAACAAACGAGCATTAATCAAAATACGTTAGGCACGTAGTGTTAGAACCGTGTGACATCAGGACGCTCTCTTCCTTCCTTTGTCCGGAATCATCCGTTTTGTTTTAACACCCCTTTAAAGTTTCATATACTCATATATATGCTTCCTTAAGATGGTAACACAACGTGGACGCTAAGAATTTACTTAATAGTAAGGAATGTGAAAACTAGATATCATTTTCTTTAGCTCCTTGTCGACCGTTACTTTCGCAGAGGGGGTTTCCTGTTCATTTTAAGAAGTTGTGTAATTTTTGTAACCAATATTATAAGCTTCTATATGCCAAAGGTAACCTTAGGTTGTATCGTAGCGTTCATTTGTAATTTATATTATTACTGTGTTTTATGTACAAATACCAGTGGATCCTTATTTATAAGAACAAGACGTCTACAAATACATATAAAAGTTAATCTGGATAACTTGAAAGAAAACGGATGAATAAACGTGAAACAACAACAATCGTGGCAAACCCTAATAATAAAACCCGCATGGTAATAAAAGGCTTGTAGCATCAATAGTTATGTTAAAAGTCCCCTGTTCCTTACACAACTCTTTTTCAATGAGTACTGGCGACTTATTCACAAACCTACAAAGTATTTGTAATATGGCTTTGATCTTTTGAAAGGTGAAAAATCCTTCAAAGCAGGTCTGCTTACAGACTTATCAGTCACTTGTTAAGCAATGGCTGTGTCAGGAGCTCGCCAAGCCCGTGAAAACGGAAATGGGAATAAACACGAAACCTACCTCCTACCCCCTTGGTATATGAAACCTAGCTCTTCACGGGGTGACCTAGATTCTGCCCAAGCAATTCACGGGTGAATCACAACCCAGCTGACTCCTTTTTTAAATAAGATGAATAATAACATGGTAATCTATTAAATGCGGGAGAAATGTATAACTTCATCTCAGCGTTTCCTATTATGCTCCTTTGACGCTCGTCATTATGAGATAATCATCATCAACAGCCTATATACGTTTTTCTGCTGGGCACAGGTACAGAACACTTGTGTGTAATTATTCTGTTTAAATAAAGTATAATTCGTAAGAGCTGTCACCGTTACACTACAGACGCAGAGAGAGAATAGAACAATCATGTCATAGATACCTTGAAGAAACAGATGAGGAGTTTAGCCCATAACACCACAACGCTGGCTCAATGCGGCTTGGTTCAACAACCGGAATTGTTTGACCCATCGAGGGACCGACCTTTGTGAAAGTTGTTTTGATTTTGATATCAAAACCATAGCGTTTGAACAACGCCAACGAGGTTCTCCGATTTTAAGATACATTGATATATTGTGCTCGTTCGACGCTTAAATTGAGATTGCTGTACTCTAAGGTGGTTTAGCGGCAATCGAACATGAAAAGATTGTACAAAATTGTATTTTCATATATTTTAATAAGTCTACTAGTGTATCCCCATCTGAAAAAGTCTCCGCTTGATATATTTATGATTAAGCAACGCGCCCAAAGCGGAGCATTGTCTCCGCGAGCCCCTCTGTGGCGCGCGCCCCATCCGTCTTGCTTTCACACTGCTTCCCCCTTTCTTTGCAAGCACGAGATTTTTTAATTATGACGTTGGGCCTTTTTGTCTCTGGGCCGTAACTTTGACGACACCTGTCTGTTTGTCTTCCGAAACAACCGAATCGGCTTCTAAAGTATAGTGATCGTATGTTTGATTATGTACAAAGAGTAGTTTCAGTCATGATGACAAGGAAACCTGAGGTAACTGAATATAATACGTATTATAATACTGCATAATACGTAATAATTAAGTAAATATTCAAATAAAATAAATCTAGTTAATCTAATGCCTAGTATCTGATTTAAAATAAGATATAAACAAAAATAACACATTTCAACATTATTAGCGTTACATTATACATTGTTGGCTTTTAGATTATTTATACTTGTTTTTATTTACATTAAGAGTCTTCATAAAATTATGTATAACTTCAATTAATAAATCTATGTTTATAGATAAAATCATTATCTTCACTAGATTAACATAGTTTTATTTTATTTGGATTCTTACTAAATTATTACGTATTTTGCAAATGGTTTAGTCGCTGGTTGAGAATAATTAAATCTAGAATTATAGCGAAGGACACTAATCAAAATGGGCCTACCCCATTTACTATAATTAGTTCTCGTAATTCCTAATAAGTACAATCACTAACGAGGGGTCGTTAGTGATTGTACAAATAAAACCATACATTACACTATGGGAAATAATGTCAATTCATATTATTAATATTTCCATTACTCATATTCAGATCATATTAATTATCTCAAATGTTCCGTTTAATATTCCCTAGACGGCGCTGTATAAATTGATAATTAAATATATCCCGTACCTCGCTAGTAAATAATTCAGTTTAATTTACAAGAGGCTTTAGTTTTACCTATAAATTCAAGTAAGTGATTTCTAGAGACATCTCTGTCAATACAATTCAATAGCCTTATTTTATTGCAAACGTAATTACAGATACAAATCAACCAAATACGTGTATATATATTTCGATAACCATATTTCGTTAAAAATACTTTCAGGTAAATTTTTTAGGTATATTTATACCAAATACTACCAAAACTTGTTAATGGACACTATGTTACGTCGGTACAGGAATAGATCCTTTTACACTCACAGCATACATACACAGCTAAATAAGTATCAATTTTCGTAACACAATAACACCAAAAGACTTTAAAATAAGCATTGCATTCTCTGTCTTCCTTTATTTCATTGAATCGAAGTTACACAATGCTGGTGCGCAGGTGATTATATACTGAAAATACTGAAATAAGTTCCCACGTCGAAATCACGATGCAGCTGTAACGAGTGGAGGTGCCACCTTCGTGCCTCCCTCTATGGATATTTTGATTTTATACACGTATTAAATAAAGTTCATATTTTAGTGAATTCAATTTATAAACGCATATTACAGGTAACTTCTTGGAAACTGGACTGAAATCAAATGTGGGGATAAATTTTATATATTTAGTATCAATTTCCTCTTTAAATTAATGAGTTCAATGTCAATATGTGTATATAATTATCAATCCATATAAATCAGAGCAAATCTTTTAGTGTCTATTTTCCGAGATTCTAAATAATATATTAAATTAGAATTGACTCTAAAAATAAACATGCAAAAATGTTATTGAATGATCAAAACGTCATAACCGAAACAAGGGGAGGCGCGCTTTTATGAGTACACCTCTCGACATGCTATTAATACGAAAACAATTCGTCCCTAGCTGGTATCGCGAGTTTTGCACTGCGAGACAAAGTAAGGGAGAAACAGAATATATTTTATTATTCTTACATTATTCTTACTAAATGTTTTAAGTGAAGAATACACTTACACAACATTAGGTAATGTAGGTATATACCACTTGTAAAAAATAAACTGCACATTCACACTGGACCCTAAATTATTGATCAAAACTATCGTTATTTTTCTAGTTATGTTCTGTATTTGCAAACTGAATTCTGTAGGTATTCCTGAGTAAGTACTCAAAACCTTTATAGCTTATAACCTACATAGGTTGTGAGTGGGTATGGTAACATAAAATAACATATGACATGGTGATATAAAATAACATTATCTTTAATCTTTTTATCCTTTACTAGCAAGCCCGGGTACCGTATTTGTCAATAATTTAATATCTATTGCGTTCTAGTTTGTGATTGAAGTAGCTTACGTTACTCGTTAGTAACTAGTAAACTCCTAATTTAATAATATTGATTAGATTTTTTAGGCTAAATATTTTCTTAATCGGTGTAGACGTACTTATTAACTCTATACACAAACCACCACCACCACCTTCTCTTACCACGTTCTCTTACCAGTGTGAAAGTAAATCTACTAATGCGCCAACCAAATAATGTCCGACAGTGTACGCTAAGTGATCCCCAAAGACTATGCATATGCGCACAGGCTGCAATCAGCGATCGCTCCCATTGTGGTGCAGATTAAAATTTTAGGGTTCACCCGCTAATGTGATTGCAGTGTTTTCTCGCTACGGAACCACCGGAGTGATTAAATGCGTCTATTATAGGGGCGGTCTGTTAGTTTTAATCATATTGGAGATCCGATTTCCGAGCTGATGAATTTGTAGGGTAATTTTGCTCTTGGGCTTACTGTTTCATAGCTAATTGTGTTGGGGTAGATGTGAAATTTTCTTTAACCGTTTTTTTGAAAGCCAAATGAAAATTAGAATTGAGAAGACATCGAGAACGATTCCGGTTTATTTATTCTAATACATACAGGTAATTTAGCTTAATAGATAGTGAAGAAAATTTAGAATACATTGCAGTGTACCCACTTATTTACTTTTAATCAATTTGATGCACTAATTACCTATAATTAACGATCAATGTATTCCTTTATAAACCTTTTCTAGCAGTCTTACAACACCAGTGCTGAAGCATCATTATACACATCCATTAAAAATTAAATTAACATCTGGTATTGTAGTATTGTTATGATTGAATAACTAGTCAATTGTATTACCCTATTGTGCGCAATGTCGTGCACAAAGTTGATTAAAGCTCCTACGATTGTGAATCTCCATAGCCAGATTGGATGCACCTAGATTGATTAGTTCAGATGCAACTGTGTTGTATAAAGTCAAAACTATACAACTGACAAAAGAATAAAGTTAATATCAAGAAATAATTTATGAAAACTGTTTACTAAAATTCGACTATTTTAACGAGCTTCGTGCCTCTCCTTTCACAATTTCTTGTCAAATCATTTTATTACCAAACTCTTTGGCATATCCAGTTATAATACACAGCAAGGCTAGGCTTACATTATTAAAAAAACACATTCTGAAATTTATAAAAATGATAACAGATAATGGCAAGTACGAAAATGGCACTTATATAATTTGTAGATCTTGACTTTTTATTTGCTCAATGATTATGTTAAAATAAATAAAATTAAAACCACTCGTACGTAGATTACTGAAAATATGTGTAACGTAGTGATATAACATTCAGTTTTATATTGTTTTGTTTTTGTTTTGTTACAGTGTCACTTCACTATACTTTACTACTAACAAATAAAAATATATTGACTATATTTTTGTTACTTTATTGTAACTTCAAATATATACATTTTATAAATAACTTGATATTAGGAAATAAAAAAGGTTAGATCTCTATATCTATGTTATTCCCTCTACCTAGCGGCCTTAATCGAAAAAAACTTGTAAATTAACCAGGTCTCGTGTTTCATTCTAGTCATAATAATGAACAACAAGGTGAACATAACTTCGAAAACACTTAGGTTCTTTACGTTTGTGAAGGTTTTCGATATCCTCTGCTACTGCTTGACATCTTTATAGCCTCACGCTATATAGCCATCCAGCCCTCAAGCGTATACGCCTCACGCGTATACGCTTGAGGGCTGGATGGCTAATGATGACTGCTTGAAACACTATCGAATTTTAATTAGGTAAATAGAGTAATATGGGTATTTAAATACTAATTGAAAAATTGTGTACATAATCACTTTGTTAGAAATATAAATGCTAGTCTACAGTCCACCGGGATTCGTTTGATTCCATCAACGTTTTAGCGATGTTCTCATTCAATATTTTGATAAGCATAATGTATTCAATATTGGATATTAACGTATTCAGCGGCGCCGGTCCGCAATTTTCATTTTGTAATTTTTAGCGAGTGCGCGTTCGGCTGCTAGAGGTGCTCAAACTCAACCTTTGAGTATTATTAATATTGAATAAATGTTAATTACATCTGTTAGTACTTAAGTTTTCGAAACCTTTTACGATTTAAATCTCAAACATCTTTTGAATTTTAAAACTGCTCAATGTTCTTAACTTCGAGCATAATTAACCTTAACTTTTTTCACCCTACGCTTAAATTTTTTAAGAGGGCCTTAATTATTTCAGTATTCGTCCACAAATGCTTGAATTTATAATTAATATATATATGAAGTATAAAATACAATAAGTAGTAAAAGAAATATAAAGAAAGAAGACTTTGTATAAACAAATGTAAATAATTAAGAAGCAAATGAACTTTTTGATGCACTCGCTTTTAGCGATAAGGTCGCCCTTTGTACAAAATTAGACATATTCTATTCTATTCTAAATATTCAAATCTGGATTAATTTCAAAATTATAAAATTCCTTTCAGAATGGATTAAATATTGTTATTATAAATTGCAAGTTCGTAGACGGCTAAAGACAGCATCAGTAGAACGCTACGTTGCGTCCTGCTGCTAATATACTAAATACCTTCTGAAGCTAGCTTGGTCGTGTACTAATAGTAATCGTAACTAATAGTTTCAAATGGAAGTTCTAATTACATTCTAGGTATCCTTAATATTAAATTTTAAGTTGTAATCTCAAAAATGTTATATTTTATTAAAATTAACAATAATATTATATTCAACTAGTAATACTTTAAACATTAAAAAATAGATTTAATATTTACCATGCAATGAATAACGTAAAGTTTGAGATACATCGTACCGTGTACGCAGATTGTTTGCTCCATATAATTTTATAGGAGCCACTGGAGGGGCGAAGGCAAATGAAAAATCCGTCCGGCACAGAACAGTTAAAATATTCTCTCAGCGGGCTCACACAAAGAAACACATTTACTTAATATATTTCATCCATTGGAATTTTGTAACGCTGTAATTCTAACAGAAACAGCTTCTAAATATTTTTTTCTAGAAATACATATTAACGTTTGATTTTATTAATGTTCAGCAAAAGGTATAAACATTTTCCTTTGACTAACAATATCTGAATAAAACACAAGATAACACGAACTTCCTAAAGTAAATAAAAAATACCGGTAGTAAAGCAATTGAGTATTTGAACACGTCTCATAGAAAAGTGTTGCAATAAAAACATTTTTGATTGATTTATTCATTTAGAATATTGGTTTTAAATACTGATAATTCTATACAATAATCCTATTAAGTAATGAAAATTTTCAATTCCTATTAACATAGATATACTTAATTCGCAATCCTTACAATCCAGATACAATAAAATTTTAAGTGTCACGAGGTTTCTGGGACAATTGAATAAATTATCAAAAATCCATCTCGTCAATAATTGATGGTTATTGTACAAACAAGTGTCCTTAACGGGGTCCGAACCAAGTACCTCTTATTAAATAGATAGCAGCATAACCACGGGTCAAGAATTTGAAACTATATGCCTGTCTCCGTTCAGCTGCCTAGCTTATGAAATTCCCACATTATAGACACAATATATTTTCTGCGGTGTGTGAGCGATTGTGGTGATGCAGCCGCTCTCAATCTATGAAAGATAATTTGAATACAAATATCATTCATAGGTATATCATATCATTCGTTTTACTCGTACACTCAAAAAAGGACTACTAGGAATATCAGTTAATAATGGATCAGAAAAGTACACGAAAAAATCTTTATTTACAAAATATAAATTCATAGACTAAGACTAAATTAATTACAGTCTACCTTTATCATAGTTTCAAAACATTCATTAGGCACTATGTGGTGTCACAAAACGGCAGCGACGAGCTATGGCGTTAATTAGGAAGGTACGTGGCGCGACACCCGTTGAGTAATCAGTCTTACCTGTGACATTTGCTGTCAGATGGGGGACTGAAGACTGAAGTGACAAACTAAGTGGGTATTGCATTTTTCAAAATTGAACACACTTTTCTAAGATGTAGAAGTTATAGATATGATGCTAGAATTGGCAGCCAGCTGTTGCCTTAACATATCTTAACGTCTAGCGAATGGCGCGAATTTTCACGATCAAATTTTGAATACTCTTTTGATCAGTGCGTTGTTATTTTCCCGCAGACGGAACCGCTTCTCCACCACGGACGGACCATTATTCATAGAATTTGGTGAAATTTAGATATTTTTATTCCTTAACATGTGAATTTTTTCGTTTCAACTCGATGGATTGTTATCACAGGGTTGCAACTCTGCAGCGTTTGGATATTAATATTTCCTTAGACTTAGTTTGCATTACTTCACTTCATCGCATGGTGTTACGTATTCTCAGACATTCTAATTCTTGAATTGTTTATTACATTCTAACTCAAGAAATTCTAATTCAAGAAATCCTATCTTGTACTGGATTGACCTTGTAAGGGATAAAATAATAATAGCAATTTTCAATGGCGAAAGTTGCTTTGTTTCGTAATCGAAACCAAAGCGTTTCAACTACATACTACGCCAACGAGTTCCTCCTTTTTGTACTGCTATTACGAATGTTGAACTTTAAAGAATTTTCTGACATCAGAGAATGTATACAACTTATTAAATTAAAACATATTATTTAAAACATACAAAAGAAAAAAGAAACACAACAACAAGAACATATAAAAGAAAGTTTTGTGAATTATACATGCTGTTTAATCTGTTTCCGTTTTATCATAATCCTAATCTGTTCTTCTTAAATCTAATATTTTTTTTCAGAAAGGTATTTATTAATATTCCTAGTCATTTCTAGTGACTTATTCTTCAAAGACGTCACCACCTCGCGGTGGCACGTCACAACCATCTCGTATAGGTGCATTAGTTGATGACGTCACGGGACGCCGGCTCCTCGCCTCACATCTCACCTGTGGTAATTGCTCTTAGAAGATTACGCTTTCACCAGCCGCAGGTGACTAAAATATAAATAAATAAATCTAAGTCAAAGTTAAGAAACAAAATCCTCACTTATAAAAGTTACATTGCTAATGTAAAACTCAATTGTTGGTAAATATTGTTATTAACCTTTTTTCACAGGATAAAGACAACGATAGATTTTCTGCGCGTTGAAGTTTGCTTTTTCTTGTTGGACCGGAGCAGAAATGTAGGAATGTTGGACCTGATTTTGACGTATGACATGAAAAAAGATTACAAAACACAAAATCCTTACAATAGTCGCAAATGAACTATGCTATAGCTTACTCCAGGTGAAACGTTCCAATAATACCCTAAAGCGTAGACAAACACCTTGTGTAAAATTGTAGATACTTTTTAGACTTTTATGTAAATATATATCCATATTGATCCACCCACAGCCACTCATTTTATTTATACACCAACCAAAGAAAATATACAAATTTTTAATACATTTTTCGTACTGTAATTTCATCTAAGAGAATTCCTGGCTGCCATTGTACAAAAGAAAAGCAATTTATAACGTCTAAAACGAATATGCAAGCCTATTGTTGTTTCAAAAAAGTATCCCAATTACGTTGCGGTGGGAGAGAACATAATCAAAAGTGATCCGCTTGCAAGGACTCGGCGGCATAAAAAGGCTGCGGCGGGTGAAACATCCGAGTACCTAGGCATTTCTGAAAGAATTTTTTTACAGAACTAAATTCACGAATAATTACTAAAAAGGGAACTAACCAGGTGATAAAAATAAAGATCTTTTGGAACATATCGTAGAATCCTAAGGCAGAAAATCGGTCATATTTCTTCCCTTACCAGCATACGATCACGTGTAATAGAATATAAATAGTGTTTTCTATTGGATCGAATCCTATATTGAAGAAAGTCATCGTTTTAATTAGCGGTGTGTCATAATATACCAAAATTAGTATTTTAGATAAATGTAGTATTTTTTTTATTAATAATACATATTTTTTTAATAGTAAGACTTTATTTTTTATTAATAATAGTGAGTACATTTTCTAGATTGGCTATTTCTCTGACATTTAAGTATTATGTGTTGCAAATACAGTTAGTAGTTCATACATCGTTCGACATCGTCGTACAATAACTTACAGACGTTCTCTTACGCACAAGGTGCCAAGATGCTCGGTATTGCTGACTTGGATTCCAAATCACCATTACGATTTATTTTGTAAATTATTGAACATTGTTTTATTTTACGTTTTTGTTTTTTTTGTATTATATGTTTTCTTTGTCTTTTGTATTGTGTACTGAATATGTATTTAATATATTTTATTCTATACGTAAAAAGTATTGAATTAAATTCCAATCACTACTGGAGTACATTTTATGCCTCTAGAACCCCGTGGGGAGACTGGATGAAAAATTTTAATTCCGAATGCAGTTTGCTAAAGAGCGCACAATAATACGGCAGGAATATTCGCCAGTAGATAATGTACAAAAGGGGTTTCGCTTTTTATTTTCATTATTGACTAGGTGGTTTTAGTTGGGCTCCATTCGTCTCTGAAATTAGTTGTCTTAATTGTACGGGAAAAAATCATCGATAGTGTATTTCAATGTTTTATGATCGAGTTCCACAAATTCACACCAATAAGGAGTTACTTACCCTTGCCTTAGTTGATAAGGAAATTTGAATATTAAACAAGTTTTGTCGATAGGTGCTTGTACCTCTAATACAATCGCTTTAACCTCTCTGCAGTACTCAAAGGTAAAATTTATGCTGAAAGTACAGGAGACAAGTGCCTACTCCCAATACAACGAGTCCTAAGTGAACTCTGGCGTTCTTTTCCACCATAGAGTTTTCAACACTACAAAGTGTTTTTATTTGCCTGCGAACTTTCTAAAACCTCTATACTTTTTTCAAGTTTCACGCATAAACAATATAATATGTTGTGAATAAAGACCTTATGGTGAATAATACTCTAAAAATCCTAAAATCTAGTTATTTTTTCATCAAACAAAAACAGATGTTTATGATATTTAAAATGCAAGCAAAATCAAATATGATAGATTAGAGAGATTATAATGATATTTATTTTCTTTGTGTCTCATTATTAGTTCGAGTGTCAAAACATCCGTTAGTTGTTCTAAATTCCAAGTGAAAAATACCAATGCTCTTGATGGAGAGCATGGATATTATTCCATGTAACAAAAAGAACAGAGAAAATCATACCTATATTTCCTTTACATTTTTTGTGCACAATTTTTTTTTAATAAAAAAAAACTTAGTGACTACTTGGAAAAGGCGAGAAAAGTAACTACATTTTTCAGTAATCCTGAATTCGAGATCAATGAAAATGAAGCTACCAACCGACAAACGAAAAACGTCTAAAAAGTTTGTTGCGGCACACCTCAGCCTAACTGTAATCGCCGCGAACTCGTTTGATCTGACTAATTACGGATACGTATCTGGAAAATATCCGATGTTCGCAACCGTCAGACGAGTGGAAAACGGCAATCCTTTAATTAAGCAAAGCATACGTAACTATTCATAAACCAGAACTTAATGAATCAAATGTGTTGGAAAGTGGTATATTTCTTGCTACTTGGGTGTTAAAAGTATTTATTATAGTAGTACCTCTTTGAAGTAGGTAAGTATCTATAGTCTTATTTTAGCTAACTAAATAAATATTTTTTGGGCTATCTTTGCGTAAATATATAGTTGATGAACTTTCTATCACCTACAAGTGACTAACGCCATCTATTAAAAGAAATCCCAAGAAGCGATGGAAGTAATTAGAAGTTTTAATGTTTAGTAAGTCTGTAATTCATATTAAATTACCAACTTTTATTTATCTATTTTTTGGCTTTTAATGCAGGATTTCCTAAGCATTATTGTTTTTAAACCAACCCTGAATTAAACCTGGCAAAACACAACAAAAATTAGTTAAATCTGTTTATGAGTTTTAGCCTGTTGTACATTTTTATATAAAAGTGAAGTAAAGACGAAAATTACTTGTTTGTTCTTTTTTAATAGACCAACCAGTTATCCATGTTTATACGTATGAATTATATAATAATTATAGTTAGTCTATAAGTACATAAAATCGTATAATATATAATGTGAAAAGTAAATGTAAAACACTGAAGAATTACACTTTTAAAAAAAATTTTTGAGCTACACTTTCTGTTTCTTTCTGGACCAACACAAAATTGAATTAGTCTTTCATTTAGTGTTTTGATGTAAGTTTTCAGTTTTGCTTAATACTTATTTATACAATTTTGTGTTTTGAGTTTCTAAGATAAAATAATATCTAAATATATCCAAAATTATCTGATTGAAGCTGTCACAAACGTTTTAATCAGCAAATACGGTGAATAACTGCTTTTCATAGCTCGTTAGCACCGGGAGTGGTCGTCAACGGAGCCCGCAAATCTATTAACGTTGTGGTCGCATCACTAAACGGATCGCAGGTCTTTTGAAATGCTTTTAGCTGAATTATACAGACATTTTGACCGGTAATCATTAAATGAAATCAATTTATAGTACCTAAAAGGGTTCTTAATTCAAAACGTTTTAAATCAATAGAAATCAAAATTTAAGGTGCATCCTCACAGTATTTATTTTTGTAAAACGTTAGTTACGTTTCAATGTGTTGGCAGTTATTGTTGCTTCCCAGGTTTTATCCTTTTTTTTGGCTGATGCAATAATATTGTACTTTTTAACTAATATATCTTGATATGTAGGTTACCTAAAACAAAATTTGAATTAAATTGGTCCACCTGTTTTTATGTTATTAAGGGTTAAGATTACAGACGAATGTCCGTCTGTAATGTAATAGCAATTTTACTCTCTGTATCAATAGTAGTGACTTTTTTATTGAGGAGGAATCCGTTTACGGACCTTCCCTCCACTGGCTAAGCGGTGGGCGTGTGTGGGGCTCACCTTTTGCCTCATAAAACTGGCACTGGGAATACCCACTAAAACTCCCCTGTAACTCAGGGCTCTCCGCCTTACGGTCGGGCTTCGCGCCAATGAAGATTACCCAGAGCAACTTGGGCAATCCCAGAAGTGGCGGCCTGTGCAATGCATGCGTGGGAGCCACCCACGCACGCGGCCACGCTTAGGGCGTAGGAAGACGGGTGACCACAGCAACACAGTCGGAGAGAAGCGGCTAGAGGATCGTCCTCCCGTTCCCTCTCCGCTGCCTCCTTCTGCTAGAGAATAGTCTCGCAGAAGGAGGCGAAAACGTCCCATATCCTCTCACTTCCAACCATAGACCTTACCATGGTTGGGAGTGAGATATAACCACTGCTGAACGCCGCACATAGCTCGCGGCGCTCGCTTCGCCAGGCTCGGCATTCAATAGCAGTATGGTCGGCTGTGTCGTAGGGGGAGTTGCAATGATGACACCGCTCTCCTCCCGACAGGCGATACAGTATAGGTAGTGACCGCAGTAACCATGTCCGGTCAGTACCATGCGGTAGGTGAGACTGCCCTGCCGGCGCCCAACCCACTCCTCCAACACCAGACAAATCGCTTCGATCATCCGGTGGCCGGAAGTCGGGGATCAATAGTAATGTTTAGCATATTAATAATTTTCTAAAAATATTTAATAGTATATATTCAAGTATGTTACAGATTTACTATAGTGAAAAAGATAAGTTAGTGCAGCTAAATAAAGTTTATTGAATGCTACTCTAGTAATTAACATCATGCACAGGCGAACGAGCCAAATACAGGTCCATTTGCGGCCGATACTTCTCTATGATGCTATCGTATCGCCTGGTCTACAGAATAAAACAAGATCTTCCAGTACTATGCAAAGCTAATCCAGGGAAGTAGCCGAGAATCAATATTAATTTTCATTGGGTATACCAACATTTAATAGCATTATTAAGAAGACACAGAAACAGATAAAATTCTTAATATAATAGTTTACTATTTATTTAATACTTTAGGTTAATAGAGTTAAACACTTGAGAAGGTTCTGAGGAGATGTTTTGTTTTTTTTAAGTGAAAAATGTCAAACAAGCTGGTAATCTATCTGACAGTAATATTTCTTACCATCACCTGGTGAAACCAGCAATATCAGAAATTATTTGATATTACACAGACATATATTAATGCAATTATTTGCAGAATAAGATATTTGTATGAGAAGGTCGTCCTACCACTTGCATGCTACCCTTAATTTAAAAAAATAATCCGTTATATCTACCATTTTTAGAAAATCTAATGAGTTTTATCAAAGTTTTTGCCAACAATAAGTAAAAAAATTTGCTATATAAAAACGCGGTAAAAGTACGTAGTTGTCCATTTAACATGTAATTGAGTTTTAAAGTTTTTTATATTTAGTACAGTTAACTGTAGTAAGGGGCAGCAGGTTGGGGGGAGGAGAGGGGCGGCAATTATTGAGCAAATGTAATAGCGACATTGTGACAGACGACTCCGTGCACAGACGCGGAGCGGTGTTGATTAGTACACAGGGCTACCATGGAGTTGCCTTTAGTCCTTCTAAAGAAGAACAAACATTTTATTGACAATTATTGTGTCAAAAAAAAACTAACAGGCTACTCGAAAATTTAATTTTGGGTGACTTAAAAAATAAAGTAACCTGATTTGCTTATAATTTTTGACGGGTTAGGTTAGATAATTTAAGTATATCTCTTTTCTCTCAAATCAAATCAAATCAAATAGTTTCGTAGGCTAAACATAGGCTACTGTAAAAAGTGTCACGAAAAGTAAGCATTATTTTTGGGATAGGTTCTCAAAAATGTTATTGACCTAACATCGAAAAAACGCCTTTAAATTGGTAAAATTACATCAGTACATCAGTGTAATAAACCAATATGAAGAATGCTTTAGTTCGTAATTATTATAACGCCCTTATTTGTCAAAAAAAACCTCTAAGTCTTACAGCTATATCAAGTATCTTCTTTTTCATCATCATAAGTTATCAGCAAGCAAGGCATTTACTAGTGACCAACAAATAAAAGGGTAATTCACCATAAAATTAAAATACTAAATATCTAAATTAAAGAGAACTTCATCTTGTTCCTTTAATATGAATGGCAAAGAGCAAAGATCTTTAGTTTTGCTGGTGCTTAAGGCTCATCTACAATACAATTTTCGAGTTACAACCCTCTGTTGTCCAGATCATGACCTTCGGTATTATTATACGATAGTACTGAACTTCGATATATTTTTATTTTCTTTTATAAAATTAATGATTTCAGCCTGCAATATTTATGTATTTATAAATTGTACTAACATAATAACATTTAAAACAGTCTACTCCAAGCAAATTCTTGTTCTTGATTATATTTGCGACGAGCCACGGACACGCCCCCTTCCATCCCCTATTATATTCTGAATTCACTTTGATATGTCGTAACGGTACCGAAGATTCACTGGAATTTGACCTTTAAAATCTTTCTCATAATGTACGTATTCTTTCTTCAGACTCGGCTTTATATATGTACGTTAAACTAAACTGTTTCGATTTGTCTATAAAATAATACACATTAAGCTTTGTCTGGGAGTCATTGAAAGCAAGTGATGTTTCAGCATTCAATGAATTTAATTAATTAAAATCTGCTCTCCGATGATTGGAAAGTACTATCGAATTGTTATTTAAATTTTAAGCAAATTACTTATTGGATGGCTGAGAGAGATCTTTTGTATTATTTTAATTTTAATTTAAACTAGCTTCCCGCACCGGCTTCCCATGGGTGGGTGCGTAATGGATGTCAAAATTATCCATTTACATTACAGACATGTGATGAAAATAATAACTTCTTCGTTTCTTCATCTTCTGTCTCACACACTCAGTCACTTTCAACAAAATTCATTTTTCACTTTTATACAAACCTTGTCCATATATTTCGGCCATTCATTTTTATACGGATAAAAGAGATCGATATGGCTACAATTAAATTATTGTTATAAGTCGATTTTAATCTATATAAATGGTATGTGTATTAATTTCCGCTGCTACCTTGACAATTAGGAAGGTACAAGTATCATATTTATTATCTCATTCAATAGACACGTTTTTCGTAAGTTATGCATGATGATAAAAAAAATCTGAAATTCTCCACAATCCTTGCTTTCCAGATATTTCTTTCAATCACGAAAAATTCGAAACAATGAATGTATGGTTCGTAAAACAATGCCCTAAAATTTTTGCGTTTTCCTTTATTGTGTGTTCTGCGTTTTGCGTGTGAACTAACACACACATTCACAACAGCGTGGTTAGCTAAGAGGTTCTATTGTTTAATGGCACAATTGGCCGCTGCTTCTCTGCAGTCTGGAAGAAACTGACCAAAGTCGTACAGCGTTATACTAGGACAAAACAGTTTGGATCGTTTGTGATTTCATTTTGAAATTTAATAAAATTTCTCTTGGTGTACTTAGTTAATGAAACCATTATTTATGATTTTGAGGAGAGTCGTAAAATTCAACTGGTTTCAAACGGAAAATTGCTTTATGTTCCTGCTATATATGACTTATATATGGCTCACCCTTGAAACAACATTGGAGTTTTAAGTATGCCATGTTCCGTCCGTAAATATGTTTTAATCCACAATATTGATAATTCTGCTGCTTTATTCCCAAGTTTCTGCTCAAATTTCGTATTATAGGTATTGGTCTCATAGGCGTTTTGATTTCAACAAACAGTTTTGATTTCGAGCTAACAATGTCAAACAATGAAACGTAAGACTTTAAACACAATGGATAGTTTTTCAATATATACGGACACGTTAGTTTAGTAAAATTTTCATTAAGTGTGTATTTTGTCTTTGACTTTGAGTTTCGGTTGTATGGCTAATAGCTTCAGTATATGTGTTGTTATTCAACCTTTTTTAACATTGGCCACTTAGTTTTTATACACTGAAAAGAGAATGTGTCATTAGTGTTTTGTTTTCTTGATTGTTGTAACTCTTGTTTTTTCTGTTCTTGCAAATTAATAAATTATTATTTATTTCTATACGGTTTTTCTACTGTGAATGCAACACATTATTCTATAAATATGAATTCACTTTATGCTTAGATACCTAAAAGTTATAAATAAAACTTCAAAATAATATCAAGTATCAATAACAAGTAATCAGCATACGTCGAATTTGGGCGGTCGAGATGCTACGCCGAATTGATGTGCCAGCCCCAGAAGTAAGAGTAATAAGGAATGGCCATGAGTAGATACATAGAATCAAAAGAAATGATTCCTTTGTATGTCAGAGTCGATAATCGTATTGTTCGGACAAGAAGAAGAAAATATTATATTTTTTATTACCAACCACTAATAAAAATTATAATAAAAATATATTATTTTAAACATCTTCCACAGCTCGATGTTAAGCCGTGTCGAAATTGATATCTTAAATTTAGAATGTATAATTTAAGCAAAAAAAGCTTAGCTATTGTTAGAATCTTTCTTTTACATATAAAGATGAAAATTTTTAAATATTTCAAAAGGGATAAATTCTATGTATATAGTTAATTTAGTAACTACAAAGTATGCTTTTATTCGATTTCAATAAAAATTATACATATATAATTATACAAAATTTTTCTTATCCATATTTACCTTATGTCCAGCAGCAATGTGCATGCCATTGTGCTCATATTTTTAAAGCAACTGCCGAAACAATGATCAATTTAGCAATCACAACATGTATGGTGTTCTATGCAGATATGAACAAAACGGGTTTAGTAAGGGTTGCCAATAACATAAACATTTATAATACTAACTATATAACTACTTATATTTATTAACTACCATTAATTTTTTGCATACTCAAACCTATTATTGAACCCAAATTAGGAGCTTGCGATATGGTTAATACAAAAAGGAAATATATAGGTAAGTATATTTTTGAAATATTAGAAGTAAAATATAGACATCCATGACAGGCGGACTAATATTCGTAGTCATTATACTACCTAATATCGGCAGATATTATTGGGATTCAAACTCGGGACCTCTGGCTAGAAAGACAAGTAGACAAGGATCTAACCAATCCAACAGACGTCCATTTTATCCGTAACAAGGCGACCAGAGCGAGGTGCATCTTTGGCATCAAAATTCCCGAATTGAAAACGCTTAAACCAACTTTGTACTTTTCTTATTGACACTGTATTAGGTCCATAAACGCCACAAATTTTGCGTTGAATTTTTTTTCTTTTATGTGATAAAATTTTAAAATGTATCTAATGTAACAAATGAAAAATAGTGGGAAACGAAATTTTCATTTTTTTTGAAATATCACCTTATTGTCATGAAAACCAGCAAGATAGACAAATAGTACAGCCAAAGATATTTTATTACAAGTTTATAGATAGTAAACGCGAAAAGACTTTTCCCCCGACCTAATATATTGATATAAGGTGTCATCCCTACAGCCAAATGTACTATTTCGTGTTTACCTCTTCCTATTGTTTATTAAGCCAAAAAAGTTGCATATTCTGGCTATTGTGATGCTCTTTTGTTTTATGCAATACCCACGTTTCAAGCTAGCACTCGTTCTGTGGCCGAATTTAAGGATACAATGTATTATTTTTGGCTCCGGTATTAGAGGATATTGTATAAGTATTTACATCAGAATAAGCTATTTTTCATTTTTTAGTCAATCAATAAACAGATTAATTAAACATATCTTTTTTAGTTTCTCCTTAGCAATTTAAATATTCAAAGACCTATCCAGGTAGCAACGGGAACATTAGACGGTAAGATCTCCGGATCTAACGCCGGTAGATTTTTATCGGGGGTGCAATCATTACCGCCGACACGGGATACGCTCTCATTATTTAAGATGCTACACTGCAATAGAACATATGTGTATTAGGCACGTGTAAAACATCCTTTGTTCTCTCGTCATTTTCTTAGACGTTGACTCACAGTAGCTGTTGTATTGTTGCCTTTAAAAATGTTACTAACATTGGCCCCTTATCGCCTTGCTATATGTACCGAGTGCTTTTTTAATACGATTAATAAGATATGTAAAAATGTCTATTAACAAGTATTCAGGATTCAATTGTATATTTGAGGTGATAATTGCGCCACCTACGATAAATTTTATGTATGACATTAAATTTGTTATCCATTACGTGCAAAATGAGTAAAGGTGTAAATTAAATTTAAAAAAAAAACACCAACATTTAACTATTTTAATAAACAAGCCTTTTTCTCTTGGAAGAGTTTTTCGTATTCGTGGAATTCAAATATTGTGCATTAATCTCCACCAACTGTTTCACTAAATTACTTATGTCGACATTATTGTGTACGATCAGCTCGAATATCTTGAGCTGTTCCAAAGATTTCCACTCATCTTTGTGCTTTACAGCAAAATTGAATAATTCATCCAAGACATCTCTCGACTTCTTTATCATGCTCATAATAAATCCTGCTTTGTAAGGAGCTTCTTTCCGATGGTTTTCTTTTATATGTTCAATGGAATTAACTTGCATTTCCGTATCGTGAATAGTTTGTTGAACAAGAGTTGATATTTTAAACTTTATATTTTCATCATTCTCGTCCGTGTAACTAGATGCTCTAAGTACTTTATCTGAATTTTGTTCTTTTAAAAAATGCTTCCGAATAAAGTTCGTTTCTGTGGATGTACTGACAAGGTAGTTACGTATCTCTGCAACTTTTCCAGCGTTGTTTACGATTGAACTATACTGAGAGTTTTGTAAAGGTAAATCAATGAAATTTAAACAATAATATTGTTTTATAAGACACACTGTACCTGAAAATGAATAATAGTCTCAAGAAAATAAATAAATAAATAGTCTTTGAGTAATAGTCTTACTACACAACTTTTAGGAGATGTAATCCTAATTAAATGTTTATTAAATTCATTAGGTTTTTACAGGGGTCATATTAGAAATATTATTTAATTAAAGACTTATGATAAAAAATCAAAAACAGATTTAGAGCATAAACACTCACAAAATATTTTAAAACTTTTATGTATCTTCATATTTGTAGAAGGTGAATTTACATTGTTTAGTACATTTATTTAATTTTGCCAGGTAAAAACAAACTGAATAGTTTTACGATCTAATATCTTTATGGATTTGTTTGTAATTCGCTTTTAATAGCATTTCAGTAATTATTTAGTATATTAGGTGTGTAAGGAGTTCGTTGGCGTAGTTGTGCGAGCGTTTTGGTTTCTATTAAATTATCAAATAGTATCGCGATAGCTGGTCGCTAGATGGCTGAATTTTATAACTTTTTAACCAGACACTTGTATAATTTAGTGGTAATTTAGTATATGCTAAATTGACAAATGTCTTTCTTTGTCAAACTTTGTCGTTTATCTTTGTGACAGAACTCTTCTGTAAACCAAATTCTCGTGGGAATTTTCACAATGTTTCAGAAAATAATAAGTAAATCGATCTTACAGTTACATAACATTTACAAGTCTAAGTTTATACAGCTTAGGACATGTAGTGTCTTTGGACTCAAAGAATTGTTGCAACAAGAAAAGGTATTAAGTATTGTTGAGTTTACTATTGCTTATTTCCAAATTGGCCAATTTTTCTTATTTACCAGATTTTAAAAAAGAGATTTTCAATTCTACTATATTTTTTTTAATATTTGTGTTACTGGGTGTACCGACTTTGATGATTTTTTGTATTCGAAAGCTTGTGCTTCTCATGTGGTCCCTTTTAAATCGAGATCTGAGTAGTTTTTGAATTATGCATATTTCATGTACTTCGACTACATCGATAATGTTATAATTTGAATTATATGTTTTAACTTTCAGACAGATAATTTTAACATACAACAAGTCCAGTACAGCGATCATGAAATGGCAATAGATCTAATTAAAAGGTACTACCTTAGTGAACATCTGCTTGTGCGTGCACGCAACATGGACCTAAATGACCGAGCACTTGACGAATATCTCGTTAGTTTGTTAAAACAAGGTATTAAAATATTAGTTGCTCTAACTTTTTGATCACCAACTTAACTAAGCAAAAGGTCGCGAGGGACTACGAGTAAATAGGTGATTAAATATATGACTAACGGTAATTTCGGTATTATTAGCCCGCCAGCCTAATAAATGCAAGATAAGTTAACGAACCTGTCATAGTAGGTTATAAGTTCTTACCTACCTTCATTTTGTAAGAATAGTAATAAATAAACCCTTAAATTACTGTTGACTACTTCAATTTGATAAAACAGCAATGAAGCGTAAGTTTAACTTAATAGATAACATTTTAATTTTAATAGAATTTTTGATATTACATAATATTTTACGAATATATAGCCACGCAGGTATAAATGTTCTGTCTCACGAATGTTCATGTATGAGTGTGTAATTTTGTATAATTCACCAAAAAATAAAAGTGCATCATGATATGCAGTCTTGAGTCAATCAACATACGGCTTGTTACTGGGCTCAAATTCCTACGAGTGGGGCGCAGTGTGCGCCGTCATTTAATAAGTTAGTAGTGTTACTAAGGGCACAACATCAAGTAGGTGGGTAACTTCGAGGTATGGAGGACACACAAGCAAGAATACTTCAACTTGTTTTTTCAGGAAACGCATTATATGCGAAGGCCGAAGATGGCACAGTGGCTGGGATCTGCATCAATTATGCCAGCAGTCCAGTTGACACCGGGAACCTACGCACGTATGCTTACTATAGACAAGTAAGAAGTAATTTATTAGGAAGACCCTGAAAAATGTTTTTGATCTTAGGTTTTAGCGAATATCTTGCTTCCTTTCGGAAAACTTAAATTAGGAATGTCGCTTAAGTCTAGATCGCACAGTAGGCCTGTTGCCTGCACAGATCTTTAATCTAACAAAAAAGAATTAAATAACTACCAATTTATGCCCTTACAGAATGCGGATATAAAAGACTTCTTGAACTTTACAGCGAAACTACAAGAAACTCCCAACCTGTGGAAGGTCTTTAAACAACCGAAATTGTTCGAGGTAGGTAAAAAACGGCACGAGAAACGAATAGAGGCAACGAAAATTTTACATTCAATTTTTAATTTAATTTCAGATAAAAATGCTGACAGTGCTACCACAGTTTCGTAGACGAGGTCTAGCGGTAATGCTCGTTGATAGATCAAGAGAGCAAGCACTTGATCAAGGGTATAAAGTAATCAGAATGGACTGTGTCAACCTTTACGAGTAAGTCTGGTGAAATATTTTTTAAAACAAGGTGTGTTAGCGGATAACCCCTAAAAACCAATAACTTATGTATAATTACCATTTATTAATTGGATTGGTTTTTGGTTTGCGTCGGTCGAAGGTCAACTCCAAAATTAGTATCTTTTCTGCTTTACCTATCTTACTTTACTATTACCAAAATTATGGTATTGAACCTTCAAGGAGATGGTATATCTTTGCCCGTTAAAATTCCTACATTTATATAGTGCAGTGTTTTCAAAAATCTCGATTCTGTTGTCAATCACTAAAATAGAGTTATCGAAATAGAAGAGAGGCAAAAGAATAGAATCGTAAATCATGGAGTCGTCCCATGAGGTTGTCATAATCACTTCAAGTGATGAGATTGCCCGTTTAAGAATAAATATAAGAATAAAAATTATTTTTTACTACTAAAAGTGCTGGGCAAATTTGATTGAAATAACCTCTCTTTTGTTCAAATTGTATACTGAATTTAATGTTTATTGGTGCACTGAATCTCTTCAAATCTGGAGGTGCTCGTTAGCGTAGAACGCTTTGTAAAGGTTTAAAGATTTCGAAATAAAGGAGTTATCGCCATAGTTAGTTTGGAGGGTCATCCATGCTTCAGAAGGCCATTTAAGGCAGTTAAGCTATTGGTCCCTATTGTTAAGGCAACCGCTTTCAAACAGCAAGCCACATAGAGGCAGAGTGGTATTGCTATGACTCGAACATCTAATGTTCTTCTCATTGCGACTGTGACTGTGATGCCATCTGAATCAGTGATAATTATCTATTTGACTTTTCAGTCACAAAGTAGCCGAGCGATGCCTTTTTCGCTGTTTTGTCAAGTTTCCTCTACACCGATTGCGCGATGCCAACACCCCTTTCATTAAGCGCAGTTCTGAGTACAACCGTTTCATACGCGTTTACGTTGATGCTCGTACGCAAGGTGATGTGCCTGACCAGGCTACTGTCAGACACAGGCAGGCAGAGTTGATTAACGTAATGGAATGATTTCAAGACTTTATTTAAAAAAATTACATAAATATAGGTCCATCAACTTTAAATGTGTGGCAAAGTGAAGTATATATCTCGTGTTGTGGGAAACGAAATATTAGGTATTGATATTTGTAAAGTGAACTTGTTAGAAAAATAAAAAAGCTTTTGAATAACAATGTGCTTTATTTCATAAATAAATTTCATTGAAATGTACATAATAGTTCGATATTAGATACAATTTGTTCTTAAACATAAAATCTGGTAAAGCATGGATTTTATAGCGTGCTTCTCCATTGTATAATGCTATAGATTATTTCCAATTATCACTATTGATTAGCTTAGGTTGATTAAAAATAGAAATGAGCATTACACTTATCACAAAATGGGATTACAAATAACAAAATTAACAAGCTTCTCTTTATTAAGCCTCCGATAAAGATCTTTATGTTAGATTCACTCCATATTGGTTCTGTCAAGAAAGGTGACTACTAATGTCGTCTCAACTCGTCGTAACCATTACTAGTTCATGCTACCGATCTAATTAATTAAGAAATAATTAGGTTCATTTTTCAATGTTTGATTTAAGTATTTTATTTCGAAATCTAAAAGTAATTGTACTTCAAATTCGTTCAAAAGCGGACCCAATTGTTATCTCTATAAGGACATGTTTCCGATGAGTTGCATTTAACACATTCTTAAGAATGGGTGATTATTAGAGGGCAGGTCGCCGTATGATCGTACAGCATCAGCCATAGTACTTGGACAGTTCATAACTGATTATGAAATCATTGCAGATGATGTTTGGGTAATTGATCAACTGTTACAGCTTAGTTACACTAACTAACTACTATTGCTAGACTGATCTTATCTTAATTTTGGCTTTAGAGTCAATTATATGTTGAGATCTTTTTATCGCCACATTATTCTTATAACATTTGACAAGTAAATAAGAGTTCTTTTTACTTATTGTTATAGATAATTTATATTAAAATGGGATATAAACCTTAAATTGAATGGAAATAGAATACATAATTTACCACAAGAACTTGCAATAAACTCATATAAGGTTGCATTTAGACTGTATGCTTTTATCACTTTTGACGGTATGAGTCTTGTCGCAAAGAGAATAAGGATTACTATGTGTTCTAGTTGTATACATATTATAAAATATAAACTTCTATACCTTTCACTGGATTCAACACGAAAAACACTGTAGATATGTTCGCCCTCCTAACAATGGACTATAGTTTGCCACATCCCAAGAGTTTTAATTAGTTAAATAAGGCTTGAGAATTTCTTTTATAAACCAATCCTGGCCAAATTGTAGGTGATCTCCGGGAGTCTCCAGAAAGACTAGTTTGCCAGCTTCGTCCATCTTCTTTAAGCCAAGTCGATCCTGAAATTAAAATAGGTTTAATGAGAGCCAGTTTCGTTGAAGACAAACGTGGAAGCCTTAGAACAAGAACAAGATTTTAACAAGATTTATTAGGACACTCGATATCGATTAGCGAGAAATTAATAGTTTTTGACTATGTTCAGCTTTTGAGAACCATTATATGTTGCATTTGCACGCCTCTTGAAGGCACCTAAACATGAATCTAAAATAAAAATAATAATAATAAATAATCTAATAAATGTTATTGATATGACAAACCATTCCATGTTTTAGAAGTACCAGCAAGAAATAAATTACTTAAATTCTTTGGCGGTTTAATCAGGGTAGATACAATACAATCCTATTGAGTAGGAAAGGATTAGGTGGAGTTTGGTTTAAAAAACAGAAAGATTAATTTTGCTTAATCTTTACCTCTTTATAAATGTCAGACTGCTGCAGCGTAATCAACTTCTTGGCTTGCCCAGGCGCATAAAATCCGAACCACTCCGTCTCCCGCGGCTGCACTATGGAATCATTATTGAATTTCACCATCACAAAGTGTTGCAGCTGTGCCAGGTTGTCTATGTAACTATTGTTGACGGTTCGTTCGTTGTTTATATCAGAGAGAAAAACGCTATTCTCTTTGTATGTTTCTTCTTTTAACGGATCGTGCCAGTACGTCGCTTGGACTAAAGAATCCTGGACCCAGCTATAATAAAAAAATTATACTTTTTAAAATTTGAAGCAAATAAAACTTTTTGGTATAAGTTTTAGAAAAAACAATGGGGTTGGCAACACAATGCTAATGTAAAACGTTTCGAGTTACGTCACGAGTCCGTTTGGTTCTAAATGACGATTCATTGAAAAAGTGTAATTTTCATTTTAAAGTGAAATCGAATTTAAAGAAATTAACTCATCAAGTTATTCGCCACTTTTACAGTTGCCAACGCCATTAGTACACATGAAACAATGTGCGCAATGCGTTGCGTCTGCGCATACTTCCTTAGCCACCTCCACCTTGCCAGCTCACGGAGCCCTTGTATGAAAACGTGTGCCGGTAAAGAATTCCACGCCCAGTACCCCCTGTAAGTTTCTATCATATTTGAGTTCAGCTATCAATTGCATAGGCATATAAAAATAGTTTTACTTTCAAAACGGCGGTGCTGCTGTTTTCATAGGATTTGACAACTGACAACAACGACAATCGAGGCGATTCTATTAGATTCAAACTAACTCTAGGGGTATTGTTCGACTGTTAGTAACCGCTCATTAAAAATATCTGCCTATATGCTTCCTATCGTCATATATTCCGTAATAAATTTGTCCGTAATTTGATGATTTAAACTGTCTCATTAAACTAATTCACAGTTCTATATTTTATTCTTTTTCTATGCTATGATGAAAGAATGAGATGAGGTTCTTTTTGCAGGTTTTTACTATAACAAAATTATGGAAAAAACTTAGAACTGTCAAAAAGACTGCTTGAAATAAAATCATAGATTTAATTTCAACACAGGACTTCCCTAAGTCCTTTCTAAAACCTACATTTCATCAATTGTTATATCGCATCATAAGTACTCACTTTAAAATTTTCTATTTTTTAAACATCTGAAGATTAAAACCGATCAAAACTGTAAGTAACAACGCAATATCAGCACGTGCGGACTATTAACATTTAATAAATTACAGAACAATACACGTGGGTCTTTAATTATTTCTAACGTTAGCAAGTAGGTACGTGTATTAAATATTAACGATACCTAATCATAACCTACACAAGTGCAGGGTAACAATAGGAATCAAAATATTATTTTTAATATTAGGTGTTTTTGTTACTCTGGGAATTGTTATTATTGTGTCAACCACAATTTAGTAGAATCTAATTAAAACCTTAAAATACATACATCGGTCGATTTTAGTTAATTTTGTGACGTTCGAAAAGCACCACAGCCTATTTGAGTACTTTTTTTTATAAAGCACAGCAAATGTCTCGACACCACCTGATGATACGCAGTAGAGGAGTCCATATGTGAAGATAGCTAGTGAAGCATACGACATACTGCCCTAGCCACCCTCACCTTAGTATAATAGTATAGTATATAATATTTCTATTTGATATTTTATATTTCTCACACCATATCTAATACCTAACTAAGAGCTTGGGTTATACTTACTAGATAACGGAGAAATATAGATATATTTCTATAATATGTATTTTAATATCAGAATATACCAAATGAACATACAAACATCTATGACTCGTGAAAAATTATTCGTACTCATCATACACAAATCTGATCCTACCGGGATTCAAACTCGGGGCCTATAAACTACGAAGACAGGGGTTCTAACGACACTTCCAGGCGGCTGACGAATAACTTGCAATAAGAATTATAAAGGTTTACTTTGAAACTAAGATATAATAAATAAGACTAAGGTATTATCTATAAGTCGAGACTTTTTTGGCAT
The DNA here is from genome assembly GCA_943193645.1 of Acentria ephemerella. Lineage (NCBI taxonomy): Eukaryota > Metazoa > Arthropoda > Insecta > Lepidoptera > Crambidae > Acentria > Acentria ephemerella. The sequence continues at coordinate 4,004,198 of OW971887.1, forward strand.
GCTGTTAAGTATAATGTTAGTATTTATGTGTTAATGAATTGCTGTATGTTTCCCTAACTTTAATAAATAATTTCAGAGCAATGCCTTTTGGGGAAAATGTACTGACACTGCCGTGGGTACTTCTGGGTCAGATTCGATATTTGTTAAGATTATTTATTATTCATTATAAACCAAATAATATTTATTTCATAATCTCGGACATCTAGTAATTAAAAATTCGATAGATAGTCTATTATTATTGGTCTATTTATTGATTACAGGGTGCAATCCAATTAATACAGTAGTATTATATTATCAGTATAGTAAAAAAGGGCTCGGTTCTGATAATAAAAGAACAGAAAAGCAAAGTTAGGTACATTTAAAACAAGAGCAATGTACAGTGTACAATTTCAAGTAATTCAATATGACTAATTGAAAACTTAATTCATAGATTGATTTTGTTTTCATTGCAGACCTCCAAAATGTTTTATTATTCACAATAAGGTAAGCTTTGACCTTCTTTTGTGGATTGTGGAGAGAAATTAGTTCGTCGCGCGATCCTATCCTTATTTTAAGCGTATAGTAGGTACTTCAGTTTAATTTTGAAGGCAACTTGATTCTTAAGATTCCACTTATAAGAAGGTCACATTCAAGTAAGTAATAGCTACAGGTATGTTTGTAGATATAGTAAATATTTACATAGGTTTTATTTGCATTTGTCACTTGTGAATAGTTCAAGGAACTATAATTCTGTCAACAAAGTAATATTTTTCTTTAAAGAATGTTTTCCATGAAGTATATAGTAACATGGACCTCAAATAAAATCATTTTAAATCATCAACCCTATATAAAATTTTTCGAAAATTGACCACTATGAAAACAGTTGATTTATTTAACAGATTGTTCCTACCTACTGATACTTATTATATATTTGGTCTTATAAATACTCACCTGTAATAGGCAGCATAAGTAATGATTTTTCTGACATAATCACAGGACTTGTGTTTTAAAGCACCACAGTGGGGTATGCCATAGACACCTTGATGCTGACCTCCGAGGGTGATCAAATTCTTGACCTTTAGTTTGTCTCCACATCTTTGAACTACAGCTCGTCTAAAACATTTAATAAGTTTGAGCTATGAAAATTTGCTTAAAATTAATACTTAATGTCATATGGAACAAATACAACATAAATATTGTTTTAATTTTTCATGTACATATATCTGAATTTTATTGTAGAAGGTATCAATGATTACACCTTATAATTTGTAAATAAGACCATCTTTAGATATTTCTTCAAACATTAACATCAAAATTGTATTGCATTTGAGCGATTTGCTATGTTCTATCGCATATCAATTGCATAAATACTAGTATCGCCATATTGGAGTTTGTATGTTTGATTGAAACTTGGTTTTTCAATTATATTAAGGTTGATTTTCAACGTTAAAAAAAGATCATGTTCTTAAAAGGAAATAAATAATACACTTACAAGAACTGGCTGCCTTGAGAAAATCCAATAGCATTAAACCCATTAGTCAAGTTTGTATCTGCAGATAACTTGTCACAAGCATACTGGACTTGTTTGTTGGGGCTCATGAAGTAACTATTCTCTAGATCTTCAACTGACGAGTTCCCAACTTTTATTGATGTAATATAAACTCCTGATAACTGTTTCTCAAGGAAATATTTAAATAATCCCAAGCTATAGGGCATGCAACATGTATCACCTACAAATATAAAGGAAAACTTTCTATATGCATTAAAAATATTGGCAATATTTCTATAATAAATTATAAAATAGAAAGGACCAATGGAAGCAGGAATGTTAACCAAACAAATATAAGTTATGACACTAATTAAGCACTTATATTAGAAAAATAAAAATAATAAAACAAAAACTGTAAAATTTTTAAACATTAAATTCTTGTTATTCATTTTTCAATAATGTGTCCAATGTTTTTGCTATGGAAAACTAAATTTAAATAATAATCATCATCAATCCAAATACCATTTTGGTTTTAAAACAATCTTGCTTTGACTCAATTAAAAGTGCCCACTGTTCTTTGTGAATTTGGGTGCAGAACTGAGTACCCCTAGGCTACATCCTATTCATCCAGGGTTTGAGTCCCAAATAGTATGTTTGTTTTAAAAAGTAAAAATATATTCTTGGGTCATGTTGTCTTATAAATATGTTTTTAAAATGATATGATTTTTATTATTTAGTAATAATATCATAAGCTCATAAAAATGCTTTTTTTGCACTTGATAAGTGATTATGATACAATTTTATTATTATGTTGATAACTAAAATAAAATATTTATCTTTTATTCAGTCATAAGCCAGGCCTGTTAGATATTTTATTGTTTTGTGATCATAAATATAAAAATCAAATCAAATGTTTTAAATTCAATAAATAAATATTCTATAAATTCATAACAATAGTTTCAGTATGAGTATTACTGTTCATATTAGTTGCTATCTCTTAATTAAAACATGAACTTTCTGACCTTTACCAGTAAATAATAGATAATATATACCCCACATTACAATTAAAAAAAAACTTTAATAAGTTAAAAGCCATGTTTTACCTACCCATTCCATGCCATAAGACAATTGGAGTTGGAGATGCTTTTATAAGTTTAAAAATAAACACTAGAATAAACCAGGACTTCATTGTTTCGGCTCACGACGACTCACTCACACTAGGAACTTGGAACTAACTAAATGCAATGGTAGTTAACAGAGCCGGTGTAATCTAAACTCAATATGAACTGAATGGTCGCCTGTTCTTATTTATTCGTTTTAAGAATTTGTCTACATAATGTTGAAATTATTTATTTGAAAAATATATAAATCAGTTATTTTAATTGTATAAACACGTATAGCGAAACAATTAGAACTTGGTATTCGAAACCTTTAAATTTTCGTTCATTGTGTCGTTCTTGTTGTCATTGTAATCTCAATAAGACATTAGTGACATTGTGGTCCGAATCTTATGCCCCTATCGCGTACCTTTCGGTGGTTTTCGCTATAATCGTCACAATGGTAAGGGTCAAGGCCGGTGGTTGTGTCCTGACAACCTGTCATTTGAGGGTTGCTATCACCTTTTGAAAGAAAAACATCCTGATTGTATGCAACCAAGAATTTTACAAAACTATTTTGCGATAGCGTCATGCATAGTGATTATAAAGGAGCATTTGTATGTTTGGATTTCAAGTAAAGTTCGGAACATGATTAATACAAACACAAAATACACTGATATGCTTTTGTGTTGCTTTTTTTGATTGACAAGCATGGATATTGCTATGCTTGAAAATTAAAAGAAGTGCAGATCCTTTTTATTTTTAGCAAAAGTTGTTGAAGTTTTAGCATAGGTGGCGCTATATACACTCTTGAGAGAATTTAATGCTGATTCGTAGCTACTACAAAACGCCACACGCAGCATATGTATACCACAGTAATCTTTGCCTTACACCACTGAGCATATAAACACTACGTTCCCTTACACTAACACCATAGAGTACTATAATACTACGGAAACCTTACCCGAAAGCTACAAACAAACTAAATGTATTGACCACATCTATAGTTTTCTACTTTTCAAATATATCCTATTGCAGTCAGGGCAGATACTACCTTTTTATGCTACCATTATCATCAACGGTATAAATACCTACGTTAGAATGCTGGGCACACTAGATGAGGAAAATACATAAATTAGATTGGGACCATAACAATATACGAATTCGCTATCGTTAATCATGGTTATGATTGCCCAATTCAAATTCGTGTATGATAGCGGTTGCCGTGACAGCTGGGAACAACGGCTTAATGTCCCTCTGAAGTTCGGGGAAATAAAGAGAATAAAATTTGATTAATTCATCCAGGAAACAATCGAAACGCGAACGCTCGAACCCCAACGATAGCTTCTCAAAGGTACAAACTTATTGATACATTATCTCAAACATTCATTTTAGCAGCTATTTAAGCACTCAATAGTAATAGGCTACGTTCTTAATAACGTTATTTAGTAAAACTTATTACGAATAATGTTCTGTAATATATTTGTTTATTGTTAATTTATATGCATACAGTTTGGATATACCATTATTTGGTTTTCTTATCAATTTTCAATAAATTAAAGATGTCTCTTATGTTTTGGTACAAGTTTTTAAACACTTTAAATTTATAACGCCACATCCGTGATATACTTACTTCTGGGAATTTTGGGAAAATTTAAAAAAAATATGTCTTGAATGATGGTCTGACAGTTTCGTTTTATAAGAATGGGTTTCGTGCCAGAGGTATGTACTTACTTTAATAAGGACCTAAGTTTGTGTTGCTTTTTACCCAACTGACCTATACTTTTCAAAATAAAAAACCGCCGAATTACCGACTCAAACATGTAGTCTTATACAAAGTGCATAGGCATTTCACGCCTGACCATTTATGCCTATTGTACTGATCCCAGGTACATTCTTGCTTGAATTTTTGCTAGTATCTTTGCGGTGGCTCCGCTTATTACTATCTCGATGCTCTGGACAGATTGCAGCGTCTTGCAATGCTCATAATTGGCAATGCAGAGGTAACGAACACACTAGAGACTTTGCAGAGTCTCTAGTGTGTTCGTTACCGTCGTAACGTCTCGACATAACGTTTTTTATACCTATTATCGGTTGTAATACGGAGAGTTTTCTGAACAGCCCTTTTAACCTTATCCTTCCCTCTCCTTTCCAACTCAGGAGAATGATTGCTGGTCTTCGCAGTCACTCATTCACTGTCTCCACGTCTACTTTACGTACAAAGAAATTTCGTGTCTACTTTCTTTGTCGCACAGCCAGAGAATGGAATCCCTTACTGGAACGCGTATTACCTCCTTCTACAACCTGGGTTCCGTCAAAAGAGGCGTGTGAAAAGGCACTTTTCGAACCGGTAAGGTGGAGGTGGCCGTAGCTATCTTCACATAAACTTCTCCTAATGCTTACCATCAGAGATGTTGAGCCATTTGTTGTGTACTTTTTATATAAAATAAATAAAACATATAAGTAAGTGTTTTTGCTTATTATCTTAAAGTATAATGTTGTTGGAAATTTATTGTTTGCTGCAATATATAAATATGTGTGCATATCAAAATAAAATAAAACCAACCATGAACAAATTACTTATTCTTTATTTAAAAAACATTCACATGAAATGAAAATAGCACAGTACCTTTAAGAATATTACATCAAGAAAGGCGATGGGTTATAATTTAATTAAAAATCAATACTGTCGAAGAAAAAATTAAAATAGAATGTTTCTAAAAAATAAAGTTAAATTTTAAAGGGATAACATGTTACTCTCTTCAAGGCAATTACGAAAAATCATTGATATTAGGTAATTATTGAGATTATAAAACCTATCCATAAATTATATAGGAAGTTATATTAAAGTAGTGAACTCTCTTCAGCCTCTGCGGCTTTGTTGTGTTCCTGCTGTTGGAGGTTATTCATCTATTTTCTCTGGGCTTGAGGAATCCGGGCGTAGTTCGATTCTTGGGCATCTTGGGCCCTATCTTCACTAACCAGGAGAGAAGGCCAAGAGCTACCCCTTAAGAATAATAGAAAAAGAATAGAATCTCGTGATGTGGATGTTTTTACAGACAATAATATCCCTTTATCTTTTTGTATTCATAAAAAGGTCATGAACTAATAATTATGTAATTATGATTCATAGATTTCTCAGACATTAGTAGCTTAAGTCATAAAAATAAAAGTGTACAAATGTTAGGCACGTAGGTAAGCACAAATTTTTATACACCTCCATTGGTTATCAACTTAGTAAAAAGTCAATACAATAAGGTCAAAAACAAAAGTTAAATAAAAAAAAAACTAAAATAGAAACTAGAATTATTAGTAATATTTCAATTATCACTTTTAATCTAATAAGTAAATCACTTTTTATGGCCTTTTCGTGATCTGAACATAATCCGACATGACTTAAACTTACAAACTAAATTGTTTTTATTTCATCATTGTGAATCGATCACAACTATTCTTATAATAACATCACAGTCTCATGAGGATATCACTATAAAGTATCTTATTTACTTCACATCATAATGTTTGGGATTCTTTCTTCATGCAGTTCATTCTGAGTCCTAATTACATCAAGACTAGTTTCTTTGCCAGTCTTTTAGCGATCCCAATTAACAATACAGTCTCTTTTAGTCCTTCTAATAAGACCTATAGGATTCTCATTGAATCTGTGTGCTTTAGAATGTTCATTTCAAGACTAGACAACTTTCTTGGCGATTCGTAGTCGCTGGAGTCTGATGATTCAAGTTGTCTGTGGCGGTTGTAGGATCGGATCCGTCTCGCCCTTGTGTCAGAGTCGTACATGAGGGTCTGGGTGCTTCCCTTTCGAGATCTAAATGCTATCCTGTAAGGCGTGCTGTTCTGGACATCAGACATCGATCTGATGTGCCTTCGAAATTTGGACTCCAATGTGAGTGGGGTGAAGACGAGCGCTTTTTTGCCTTTGCTGTCGTCAACAGACCTAGAAAAGAAGAAAGCAAAATGTTAATGCAAATTCTGACAAATGACCTCGAATCTAGATGATAAAACCTGCTCTATTTAATATGGGCCAGCTTTGGAATTCTTTAGCAAAGGTTGGGTACTAAAATAAGTTTAACACTTAATTCCATCCATGTCGGGTTAACAATATCTCTATTAGAAATTAATCCATCATAAAAAATGCCGACTAAAAAAGTGTATTGCTCGTCTAAGTGCCAACTAACTTGACATTCCTTAAAGTCATTCTATCCCTTCTTAAGAAATTTGTTTGGAAGAGATGTGAATACCTTAAATTTAGTTTAGTGCATGTATAACGGAATTGGGGCCAATATTAACTTAGTTTAATATGGATGAAGAGGGTCGTTGGTTTAGTGATTCGAACGCTTTCGCCATGGTTGGTTTGGTCAATCAAAATTGTTATCTCGAACACTTTCGTGCTTCGAAAGACATGTTAAGCTGTTGGTCCCAGTTATTAGAACAACGGTTTTTACCCATCAAGTCGCATTGAGTCAACGTGGTGGTGTTTTGACTAAAACTCCTTATATATTTTTCCCATCTAGAAAGGCCTGTGTCTAGCAGTGAGGTGTATATAGATTGTTGATGGATATGACTGCTTTATCAGTCATCTATAAAAGCATAATTGCAGTTGTAATTACATAAATGATAAGTAGATAAATGCAGCGATTACCTATCTCTTTTGTTCGCCGAAAAGTAATAGTCGTTTTATTGTATTTGTGAGCGATGACGGTTTGTTTAAACATTTACTCTATTTAGGAAAGTATCTTTTATCATAAAGATAAAAGGCAATTTGTTGATTGTAGATTCTTTCTATGTATTCTTTAATGACCCCACTAATTGTAAAAATACATGAACATAGTATTTAGGACTTTTTGACGGTGTTATTTTTTATAAAGTGACTTCACTTCTTGAAAAGTTTATCTTTAAATCATTAAGTACCTTAAATTTTTTGAATAGTTTATAAAAGAAGTTTTTATCGCTATGATGAAGGCAGTAAATAAATTTGTATCCTTACTAACCTACGGCTTTTACTTGTGTTTTGTTCATAATTTGGTGTTGCGGCTGAGGTTCCTACTGTTTCGAAAAAAAGAAAACGCGGTAGCTAGTACTTATGCAGAGGATGGATGTTTTAGAGGCACAGCTGAACGCTGAAGGGTTTGTTTCTCAAGCTAGACATGACTGAGTTGGCTGCAGATTTAAAGTCATTTAAGAATAAGGTTCGGGATATATTTGTTGAAACAGCAAACAGCCGATGTTTTTCTGTTAATTTTATTATATACTAATATTTACGTACCTACTTATCTACCCAATCAAAGATGGTAAATTATATAATAATGACTAAACATGTTTAACAATAGATAAGAAATATTAAACACAAACTAAATATTTAGTTTACTGCTTTTATTAATTTCGCATACTGCCAATCAACCAATTGAAATAATGGTGCAACATTGAGAGTGGAATGGATACATAACGTTATCCTAACAAGTGATATTATGACAAATGAAAATTCATTGACAGTTTCATAAGAGATTGTTGACAATCTCCAAGTCAAATCTATTGGTCTAACTTACTTTTAATTACGTTTTAATTGTTAAAGCCTTGTATAGTTAGATATATATAATTTTGTAACGTTTGTCTTCGAATGATATTTCGAATACAAAAAAAGATAAAAAGAATTATATCTAACAAAAAGCTTTTCTTAGCATTATTTAAGCCATAATTTATTAAAAACGGAATTTTTTTTCGTCAGGCTTCTATTTTTTTTTGACCATTAAAATCCTTTTGCAATTCTTTGTGTGTTAAGTATAACTAAAATCTAGATTACTTCTTTATTTTTCTTATCTATAGTTTCGTTTTTTTTAAATTTTACTGAAAATAAATTTTTTTTGTATTTACTGTATTGTCCTATGAGTAATACAAAATATAAATGAGGCGCAGCCGCTTTACCTCTTAAGACCCTTATAAACAATTTGAACCGGCTTATAATAGAATTAATAATTTAATTTAGTTATTAATTTGTATGTAAAAACTCGTATGTAGTTGTGAAAATTATATTATCCCAATATTCTATCTACAGATAGCGACACGGTTACCTACCACGGTTGAATTAACAAGTAAATTCTGTTATATTTTAAATTAAAAAATAATTAAAGACAACAAAACTTAAGTAAATGACATGTATCTGTAGACGAAATGTTGGAACCAGCTTGTTAGAATTTTATTATTGGTTTGTAGAGTAAAATGTTTTACAATGTGGTTTTAATAAGGACGTCACCCGGAAAGTTTTCTTAATAAATCGTACATAACAATTATGCCAACAATATAACGTTACACAAAACTAAAAGTCAACTAAGATGCACAATGAAATGAATGAATTCAACGGCTTTATTATTGACTATTGTCAATAATAAAGGTCGTTATGATTACTTTATTTTACTAAAAGCTGTTCTTTGCTATTAATTACATAGGCAATAATTCCCCATCATCGTAATGAAAAAATATGTACTAAGAATGTCAAAAAGATCTTGATTCAATATATTACTGCTTTGTTCTAGTTATTGCTTTACAATAGTATACTATCTCTTGTACCATCGAGCGTCATCTGTATGCGCAAACATTAAAATCGCAATGTAACTTAAGAACATAATTTTTATCTAAAAGAAAACTTACGGAATATTCCTTCAGCGTGGTGAAACGTAAATAAACATGATGACTGGTGTTTGAGAAAATTGAGCATGCGAAATATACCTTCTGACCTAGTTGGGAATATTTTACTATGATATATCCTATGTTGGCTATAAAGATCAGAATTTCGAAATAGAAATAAGTAAAATCATAGAATAGTATCTAGTAATATACTTTTTTATGATCATACCAAAGAAACCTAGTTTTTTATAGCATTTGGTATATTTTTAATTTATGAATATGAATAAATAAGGTAATCGTACAAACCATTTTTGTTATTGTGTATAAAATGTCGCGACTTTATTGAAATAAAATATTTACCGTCTGTCTAAGAGTGTATCCAAGTTCGTTGTCTTTGTAAATTTAAAAGTCAAGTCATTCGTGTCTGCTCACAATTTAATTCTTATACTACTCCTATATCAGTGTTGCTGCCTTCACTTATCGCTGTCTGTAATAGAAGTGTATAGATTAGAAGCCAACGTCATAAAGACATTGCAATACTGTGATGCAGAAACGTGATGTAATACTTGCAAGACTATTCAGTACCCTTAGTTTGAGTTTCAATTGAATTCGACTAAACCATTTCGAACGTGTTGGTCGACAGCTGTGAAATTGTATGGAAGCGTCAGCAACGCCTTTGTTGTGATCTATATTGTTGTATTTATTACATTGTTTCCATGATCCCTAACTTATAAAATATTATGAAATCATTGAAAAATATCTGTTATTAATTGAACTCCTATTAATTGAAGTATAAAAAGTATTCATTATTTTTAGATACGAGTTCCTATGAATTCTATGGAATCGATAACAAAATCAACTAATTTACGACCTCGTGTTACAGATAAAATAATAAAAAGCTATCGAGTATTTGTTTTATTCTAGATTAACAGAAAGTAAGATCATCATTGAACTCAATCCAGATAAATTAAGTGTCTCTTTATTTATGGCAATGCCAACCACCATAATTTCATTTGAGGTTATCACAATACTCACACTAAGTTTTCCTAGTATTTTATTTTCTATTATGAAGTAGATGTTACCTACTCCTTTTTAGTTATATTATAATTTATGATTAAAATACTAACATAATGTTATTCAATAATCATTCGTAAATAAAGAACTTAACGCATGGATATCGATGACAAGAGAGCTACTTCATACAATGATTGATTACTGCCGTAATTAAAACTTCATTGATCATTTAAAACTTCAAGAATCATACAATTAGCACACATTATATGGATTCTATTATAATTAATATTGGAAATCACTCATGTTCAAGGAATTTTCAATTTAATAGGTTGGGGAAAAAGTTTCTTCGCATATATATATGGCATTTTACTCTTAGACTTTCTGCTGTCTTGTAGGTAGAGACAAGATGTCGGTGCTGTAGAAATTTTGGGACTTCTGATCAAAAAACACAACACGTGGTTTTGGCAGTTCCGTCTTGATGTTAACCTGACACTGCCTAAAGAATTCTTTCTGAAGAAACAGAAACAGGTGGATATCTGAAGGTGCAAGGTAAGGGCTATATGGTGGGTGCATTAACACCTCCTCATTATTTCGCATGTTCTTGTCATACGTGATCCACTTTTCATCACAGTTCATCACAGGTCCACTCGCATATTTTTGAGACGTAAAATCTATATCGTATCTTAAGGAAAAAAACATCCAGCATGAAATAGTCCATTTTATTATGTAATCGTTTCAAATTGCAACCAAGTTGGACTGACAGGAAAGGGTAACTTACATAGAATCAAATATTTAAGTTGGTAAAGTAAGTTTATCAGTTTATGTAGCTATCGCGTATGGTTTGTATTATATTGTCGTAATATAATAGGGAGAAATCTTACAATAGAAACAACAGTATAAGATGTGCTTCCTAAAGTACAAAATACTCCTTTACTAGATCTACGAAGAACTCTGACAGTGTCTGGAAGTATTTATAAATTGTTCTCAGATATTTGTATGGGGCTCAAAACTCCGTCATCATTCTAGATCGTAAAACTCGTACGGCTGTTCGGCGTCTGTTTTCTTTTAACTCGAGTACACAGTCCTATCTTATTCTAGTACTGTATTACAGTAAATATATAGCAAACAGTAATAAAGTATCAAAAACAAAACCTTTCAAAACTTTCAACTTTTTTTACTGGCAAGTGACTTAGAACAACAAAGTGAGTAACAAAAGATAGCAAAAAGTTAATATGGTCGCAAACGTTACAGAATGTTACCAAATGTTATCATGTCGAACAAAGTTGCCCCACAAAAAGTAATTCACAGTGTGGGTGCGCTGATTGGAACTGTATCATATATATATATATATATATATATATATATATATATATTATAAACGCAAAAAAAATTTTCAATACAGAGACCTAAAATTATTTTAAAAAACTTAGAACTTATACTGCATTGCATATTATTATTTTAACTATGAAATATTACTGTACTTCTATCTATCCTATAGGTTGTACATCGGCTTTATGGTTGAATGCTTAGATTACTGTACCCCGAGTGTAATTTTGAATCTAAGTTTGTTCCGTTTCGATCGTGTTTGTCGTCAACTATCAAATTCTATGAATATAACAGTAGCTTTTATGTCAAGTATTCGAAACGATTACTTTTTACGCATTTCCTGGCTGAACACAAATTAGATCGTAACGTCTCGATATGCTTTCGATTGTAGTTACGTTTAGCTGATAATCGCATATATAAAAAATCGTTTCCGATATTTCACAAAAAAGGTGCAGCTGTTGCTTCCATACAATTTGCCAGCTGGCGATAAACACGATCGTGACAGTTCAGTTCGATTAAAACTCACACTAGGGTATAGGTGTACTGAAACCCTGTCGACAAAACCACATATTGTATGGTGACTACGAATATACGTACTAGTACTTGTATTTTTATTAAGTATATTTCTGAAATTTAGAATGTTTATATTCATAGTTTGTAGGAGTTGCGACTTGCACGCAGATAATATGTGATCCATCAGACAACATTTTGGCATCGCACCAGATGAAAAAAAAGTAACGGTAAACTTGATTAAAGAAAAAACACTCAAAGACTTTGTTTTTATCTAAAAATAAATTTGGATTTGCAAATCTCTAATAATTCAGGTTACTAGCGAAAAATTGCGGAAAATTTCTTTCTAAAATCATCAACAAACCAATTTATAAAGATTAACTTTGTAAAAATATTTTTTAAAGACAAACTGTTCCTTAATGAACAAATAGAACAACTTTCGTCAAAGAAAACGTACGTGAGTTGTATTAAGTGACGACAAAATGTTAACTTATGTTGTGGACTTGAGAAAAGAGGCACACGGCTTCTTCGTATTAATGTAAATATTAGAATTGCAAACTGAGATTGGTAGGCTACAACTCGTAACAAACACATTGGCATTGAGACTATTCCTTCATGAAAATTTGACTGGACATAATAATATATATAAGCGGACCACGTTAAATTAAAAATATATTTTAATCTCAGTTCTGAAAGGTAAGTACTGATTACTCGAAAGATTTTTTCTGTGATCATCTTAAATATTTAATGTATGTAATTTCTAACTTAAAAAGATTTACGATCAAAAGTTTTATTGAACTTTCTTCAATAATTGAGCAGTACCTTAAGGTACTAAATCATATTAGAATATTAATATTCTAATATAATTTAGTACTTTTCTACGTACGAATGCAAGAATAATGAATTAAGTGACAGAGCATAGTAGTATTTTTCATAAGTATTGGACAGTACAATATATATAAACCAATCGCCTAATTGAAAACATAGCTATGATATCTCAATAAAATATATACAATTATACTATAATAAGTATACCTACCACATTTAAAATAAATGAGGATTTTTTAACTTATGTCACGAAATCTGTATCGTGTAGATTTTTTATACTAGACATTTAATAGTACGAAGCGTAAAGAAATTCATGTTTTAAATAAAACTTTGTATCTTATAGTCATGCCAAATGATTAGCTCTTGATTTTGGTTCGAAATAGATGTGACAGGAGAATTCGTCTTCATAAAGGACAATTTACTCCTCACTAATAATTATATCAATCAAAGCCAAATGAAAATTTAAAACTATGGGAGAAATAAATGTTACACTGCAAATGTTAACATTGACCGAGTCCGAATATAAATCTAAAAAAATGCCGACAGAACACGATATTTAATTAGGTATTAATATTATAATTTCCTTATATATTATATTATAAATTCCTTATCTCGTGTAATCATTCATTTCGCTTAATATCATAACAACCTGGGTTGCTTTGACATTAGTTTTGAAAAAAGTAAATAGATCCGAGAGCTTAATCGTAATTCAGCAGAATTTTTACTATCTATTTAATAAAATATTGTAATGCTTTGTAATTGTTTTTAAGTTTGTGACGACAAGTAAATATATGTACTCCAAAAACGAATATTTAGTATTTACAAATAAACTTATATTGCTAATTAAGATAAAAGTATAATAAAAAGTAAGACTATACCCACACTAATGCTTTTTATGTCTCAGAAAAGTGGCGTCAAGTTACTTCTTATTACTTCTTAAAAATCTGAAAGAGATTTGAAAAAAAATTGTTTCAAAATAACATGTACTCTTGATGAGATAGGTAAGGATTAACCCCAACAACATCGTCAAATGCATCGTTTTATTTTTGAGTTTCGAAGCACCAAATGTTATCAATACATTATAACTACGAGTATATAGTTTAGTAGGTTACCTATTATGAGGAAGTTGGATTCCGAGTCGCTGTGTCCCAATCGATTAGCTTCCTACATTCATCAAGTTTGACATTCGATCAGGCGAGAACTAGTTATATTAATAGGTAAATAGATGTTTCTATATATCGTGAATTTCGTTTAAAGTGTTCAACTTATTAAGAACAATATTTTCTGCTAACGATTCGTATTATATACATATAATAAGTAGTGTTTGATTTACTTCATCCCTAAAGCACAGTGTGACAATTTATATACTATTTCAGAATGATGTTACGTAGTCTTACAAGTATATAATGGTAGTATATAATGGTGACCAAATAAACTAGACTACGAGACAATGGAAAGATTTAATAGAACTTATATCAAATAGCATCTTATACAAATACCAAAAGCTAACAGGTCTTTTTGGAAACACGAAATGTAGGATGTAACTATAATACACACTCCTAATTTTAGAAAGTGTGCATTAAGAAAAAATTAGGAATATAAATTTTCTTCTTCGTTTTACTCTACAGAGCAAGAGTCGCAAGAGATAATGCATATACACATCATGAACAATTAAAATGTACCAAAAAAATATAGCGCGAAAAAACGATTTTAAATAACCATTTACAAATACAATATCCTAAATCCAAAATGGAGGAAAACTTCCTAAAGAGGTGTTTGGGCCATAAAACCACACTAACCCAATGCGAGTTGGTGGGTGAAAGCGGTTGGCGCGACAATGAACCAACAACAACAAATTTAACAAATATTTTAGTTCTATAGTTTATCAGACAGCAGACCTTCACAGTATGGATGAGTCATCATTAAGTTTATTTAAAAAAAAATATCTGCAAGACCCAAGAAAAATTATAACATCATACGAGCAGTGTTATCTACAAAGTATAACCAGTTAAAACTGTTGCTGAGCAAAAAATATAAATTATAATGACTTCATGATTATACTTTAATTGGTGTAAGTGAAGCAATATCGGCTACCAATGATACCAGATAACTAGGTATAAAACATTGTAATGCTATGCTCAGGGCTGAACGTTTTATATTATATTAAATAGAAAAAAATCCACTCCAACATAATTTTATCCATGTTACTTGGGGATTATTATTCTTATGAAAACAATATCATTAATATAAATCCGCCCGGATACAGTATAATACTAAAATAAAAATACATTATTTACTCAAAAGTTCAGTTTTATTTAATGTATATATTAAGATAGTGTTAGAGACTCATTCTCTAAACAAAGCAGAGTAAATGGCGCTCCACTGATATTAAGCAGTAGGAGAAGATCCATTAGCGTAGATTGCTAATGTGATATGCGACATACTGCCCTAGCCATCCTTGCTTGAATGCCCAAGCCTTTACGCATCTCTTTTAAAAGAACCTATGTTATATAATTCAGGGACGTGTATTTCTAAAGTTTAATGGCCGCATTTAATTTTATCAGTAACGGGATTACTGTTTGATACTGATAAAGCCCAAATTATGAAGATCATTAAAATTATTATTCTCGTATGATAATAATGAACTTATTTTATGTAGCTTTCGAATTTTACAACATTGTTGTGTTCAGGCAGTTGCATTTAAGATAGCCAGTTCCTCTGTGGTTGAGGAGTTCGGGTGTAGTTCACTTCCATTTTCGTTTTTTCTATCAGATGAGATGAAGGTCAAGAGCTACCCCGTTAAAAATAAAAAAATATTTATAATAAAGAAGTTTTCTATGATGTGTAAATTTTCACGTCAAAATAATTTGTAAGAGCTTACTCGAATATACAATTCGAAAATGTTTGTCTTTTAATATAAACATTTTATTTTATTATTTCATATCGTTCAAGTTCTTGTCTCGGTTTCATTGCATAATGATAATAATAATAGAAAAAAAAAATCTATTAAAAAAGTGCTAAAATAGGTTTGATGATAGAATTACTACATTAAATTTAGGATGACTTACAAATAAACTAGCTTTTGTGTGTGTAATAAATTATTAGTATTGAATAAAAATACAAAGCTAGATAATGATAACGTTAAGTGAAATATTAGTTATTTCGTAATAAGTGTTGCAAATAAAGCTTTGCTTAGTGTTCCAAATGTATGAGGATTGTAAGTTATATTGGAATCTATAAACATGTTAGTGAAATATATAAAAAAATGTACAAAAACTTTAAAAAAATACTAATAACCCACTGCGCTGACCACTACTAGAATCAACTAGCCTTAAGGGTAGTTTAGATTAAAGAAACCTATTTATTTTTATTCAGTGAACTTACGTTTGTTACTATTTTCACTTGCATTTCCACAACGATACCGTGACTTAATAAAACGGCTTTAAAAATACTTTAATGTTTTACAGTAATTATATCTACACATATTTTCACGGAGTACGTGAGTCCGGCACTTATTTTACAATAATAACTCTGTGGACTGTGACTCGACGTGCTACACGTAGTACCTAATGCTACACACTATGGTCAACCTAAATAAATTAGCAGCTATTGTCACACATGCAAAAAAACTACTTAACATTGAATTAAGTACACATATTACTCTATAAAATACTATTTACCAAATATAAAATCTATTTGGTAAATAGTGTAATTTATATCGAATAGTCCCTCGAGACATAAGGCCCAGGGAAGATCAAAAGTGATTTTTAAAGTAATAAATGACTTTTGTGGTGACTCACAAAATGTCAAACTTGACTTAAATTTATGCTTTTATGAGGAAAGTTAGTTATGAAAGGTCTGAAAAAATTGTTGTTTACATTGAGATATACTTCTGTATAGGCGACCGTAGTCCATTCGTAAGATATTAAAAACTACAATCAACAAGATAGGTATTTCCTAGTAGTAATGGTGTTAATTTATATGATTAAATTCATTATTTAAATACGGCGACAATTATTATTGCAATAGTAGACACATGATCTTATAAATCTTTATTCCAACAATCACAAGGTTTCACTATTACCATGAAGCTGTCTTAGTATGCAAGCACGAAACTCACGAATAGTTATGTAGCTGTGAATATAATTAGTTTGTGTTTTTGTTTGTACCGCGTCCATTGTCGTTTATTGCTACAGAAATAGAGTTGAATTTTATTTGCATTTGATTGAGTGAAATAATTTCGCGTATTCAAGTTAAGTTCTCAAGGTGTATATGCTTTTGCATCAGGACAATCGGTTAAGGTCGAACCGGTACCGTCAGCAACGGAAATAGTTCTGAATAACAGAGAAAGACATTTTGGATGTGTTCAACCGTTTATAATAATTGCATTATATGTGTTACTTTAAAATATAAGGTTCACATTAACGATTAATCATTTTCGTTCCACAATAAAGGTAATACAAATACCTCACAACTTATTAAGTGTGGACTATGTCGAACGCAACAAATATTGTAAGAGGTCACCGACAATTGCTATACCACTCGAAAGATTCAAACTAAAGGTTGGTAGTTAGAAACTAATTGCAAGAAGCTCCCATTTACCAAATAGGATGAATAGGTATCTATTGTTACAGTCAATAAAGGAGTGTTTTGTTTGGCAATCTCAATACTTTAGTCTTATTGTCGTATTAAATTAAATGGGCTCTCAAGCTCTGATTAATATGTTGTGCTTAGAGCACTCGCATTAAAAACTGATATGAGTTTGTTTCTTATTAAATAACTAATAACCTTATTATTCAAGTTATCAATGAAAACTATGTTTATAATGCTTTCACCGTAATCAATACATGATACTGCATTATGACACCTAATAAATGATAAGTCATAATAAAATAATGAGGTGATTCTCGGTCACGCTTATTTCTCGTAACTTCGTGCGTCATGAATACAAATCAAAACATTATCTCTGATTTCACAAACTAGAATCGTTATTATGTGTTTCCTATAAACTGTTGTAGAATTTCTTCCTGATTAACTGTGTTTAATTAAATTTCAAGCACCACGGTGTTGGCTATTTTTATTTATTGACTTAAATGTATACGAACACGATTGAAGGGAATGGAACTTATATAGATTTCAAAAAATCGTGATACTATTTTGCTTCAAACTGATTTTCAGTTAGTAAGTAGAAAATAACTAGTCTTTACTGAAATTATGATTTATTTAAATTAACATACAACACTAACGATAACAATTATAAAACTAGGTATAAATAAATACTTAGTTTAGTTTCTCAATATTTGTTCCTTGACATAACAACCTTATTTGTGTGTTCAAATAAGGTATCGCTGAATTCTTTGAAGAAGAAGTCAAGTCAAAGAGTAAAGTGAGTTGAGTGCATTGTTAAAAGTAGCAAGTTTATGAAGATCTATATATTTTTTGTTTGAATTTTACATAACATGAATGTAGGCAACTACTTAGTCCACGGATTAATATTATTATATAGGTATTTATCATATAACAGTCAGTAAAACCCGTAACCAAAACAAAAATAAACATATCAATAAATGAAAGCATACAAATAACAAGATATATATATATATATATATATATATATATATATATATAAATAAATTGCTGTTCGTTAGTCTCGCTAACATGCAAATGGCTTGATGGATTTAAATTAATTCTACCATGTTTTGTTCGCTATAATTAGGACGGTTAAAAAAAATAAGAAAAGTTCTCAAAAAAGCTAAAAATTTATAATTACGGAAAATCATCTAAGTGACGTGAAGTTTACCGTTTACCCCGGACCAAATAGTCAATGTTTTAGCTATTTAAAGTCATAAAAACAATTTATAAATTGTATAAATTTATAAAAATAAATACCCAATTAAGATATATTAAGAAGTAATTCTCGAGAAAATGCATTATGTGAACAGTAAAAACTTTTTGAATTAATCGCAAATTTTGGCTCTACGAAAAACTCTTATGTGGATGGTAAAAGTAAATTTATAATTATATAATATTTTCTTTTCAAAGTAAATACGTAAAAGGTATTTACTTTGAAAAGAAAATATTATATATATACAATTCACGTAAACGGTAAAAGTATGATCTTAAAAATGATGTCAGCTCACTTCACATTTACATTTCTTTATATTACTTACAGTCAAGACCGTTACGCAACTGATACTATTTCGCAATATATACTTGATATCTATTACATATAGGTTCATGTGTCATGGCTATAAAACAAGCGCATATCTAGGGGTGGGACCACTCAGTTCGTATCTAATACTGTGCCCTGAATAGTTATATTTTAGGTCAAATGCGACATCCACTGCGCAAATCAAGTAAGTGTTTCTAACACGCATTAAGAATTCAAAGCGAATTTGTTCTGCCTATTTCAATTGTCTGTAAAGCCTTACTGGTGGACTGGTAGAGAATGCTGCATGGTATTAGGCCCGTTATTTTGTATTATATCAAAGAATGTAATGAGATCTTCTTCATCTTTCAACACATTTTATGACACGTAACATACACGTGTGTAACAGGAATATTTTAATAATGAATTCTTTCAAAATAGGAGTGTGTGGGCACTTTTTGGGCGGACATTATAACACACTGCCCACGGTGTGTCGTATGCTGCACTTAACATTACTTACTGTGATTTAAAAAAAAGTATTCTATGTCTAATAGGTAGACAGTAGGTGAGAATTTGTTAGGATTCTTTAAAATAAAATAGGGTAAAAACTACATTATTTTTAAAATAAATTCCTGAATTTAAAAGAAAAACAAAGACATAAACAGGTCATTTCAAAATACCAATTTCAAAATTGTCATATAAAAGTCATGAAACATCAGTTAGTCTGGCGAAGGCACCTGGGGCAAGCAAGTCACGTGTATAGGAGCGTGAAAATTATGGAGACAGTGAGATGGTCCATATCTTATGTAAAGGCAGTCAGCGGTGTTGATACGTAGGTATTGAATTTAATTTGAAAGCTAGGCTGTGATCACCGTAACTACATATATTGTTGATTTCTAAGTAGTTTTTTGACAGGGCCTTCCTTTTTATAGTTCTTACCATTTATGTTTCTTACCTTATTTATATACAGGTATAAGATTTTTTCAAAGTATATTTTTTTTATCAAAATAATAAGTAATTAAAACGACAATAATAAAGGGCCTATTTGCAAGATGGGTAAACTATCGAATTGCAAAAAATAGCTATATGAATACCTAATAATTTTATAAAACATATAATCATACACTTTGTCGCTAAAAGCAAAGATACAATAACCAATGTCTCCTCGTTGGATACAACCGATCTCAAAATCATGACGTCACTCTGCTATGTTTAACTTTTGCGATCAGTGACCATGAGCAAAATTAGATTTTTTATTTGTTTGTACAAAATTTAAAAATTTGAAACGCATTGATTCGCTTGGCATACTTCTAGGGGTTTTCAAATATATTTTTTATATGTTAATTTGAAGAAATCGTATATTATAGGCAACTCGTGATCGATTTGACCGAAAGTCAAATAAAAAAGCATTTTGAATATAGTATATGATTCGTAAATACCACGATTTAAATAGTTTTAGGTAAAGATAATAGAAACTATTGTATGTTATACAATATTAACTTGGACTTCTAAGACACAACTACTTAATCAAATGAAATACCGAAAAAAAATATTTGTAGAATACGATTATTTCATTTGTACAGAAAATATTTACGGATAAAAATATTAGGGCGAGGAAAAAGTCTTTTTACATATAGTATGTAAAAAAAAAAAACTTGTAAAAAAAATCAACGAAAAATGCAACGCTAGCTGCGAAAAAAAATTGTAACGTTTATGGACCTTATGTAGTGTCAGTAAGAGTTGGTTTAAGCGTTTCAATCCGGGAACTATGATGTCAAAGGTGCACCTCTCTCTGGACGTTACGGATGAAACAGATGTTATTTTTGAAAAAGTGGAGCATAATCGCCCAGCAATTACGAAGTAGCTGAAGAATTGACCACAAAACAGTTTTGCAAAAGCTGGAAAAGAACGACTAATTAACTCGATATTTGGGTGCCATACGAGCTCACTGAATGAAATCTAATGAACTGTGTACTCATCTATGATTCTTTATCAAGACGTAATGAAACCGAACCGTTTTTGAAGAGATTGATGAAAGTGAATCACGTATGACAAGAAAGTGCGAAAAAGGTCGTGGTCAATTGTCGGTCAGGCTTCACAGACTGTGGCAAAACCTGGGTTAACATGCAATAAGGTGATGCTGTGTCTATGGTGGGACTGGAAGGGCATTGTTCATTATGAGCTTTTACCACAGATCTTTCTCTCTCTCTTTTTCTCTTTACAATTCTTTAGGCAGTGCCAGGTTAGCATCCAGAGAGGACTGCCAAAACTACTTGTTGCGTTTTTTTTTATCAGAAGTCCTAAAATTTCTACAGCAACGAGGTCATGTCTCTACCTACAAGATGACAGAAAGTCTACGAAGAAAATGGCACATATATACTTTAATTAAATGTAAATTAACTTCTAAACAAAAGTCTTGAATATTCATATAAAATGCGAAGTAACTTTTTCCCCAACCTATTAATTGTGGTCACGGTCGTTGATATGTGTGTATTACTTAAGTACATACCTACATGTCTCTGTCGTTACGATATTAATGAAGAGCATATTGAATTCCTAATGTGACACAGTATCTACTCGTGGTTTGGTTAACCACAAGGCTAGCGTGGTGTTACTTTTTTCAAGTCATTCAGGCCAGTAAATTTGCTTATTTTCATTGTTATGCGATATCAACCGAGATTAATGCTATGATTCTCTGTATTATATTAATCAATCTATACACATAGTGGACCTCAATAATAATAATAATTTTACTTCTATCTGGGAAATAAGCCTTATATTAGAAACAATAGACTTCTTATTTGTAAGCGCTAGAGGACCGTAAAGTAAAACAAAAAATAATTTTTGAAGCAAAATTTACAAATTACACACAGTATAAAGAATTTTTTTTTAATTGTCAAAATCTGACACCTATCAACTTTTTCCAGTGCATTTAGTTTCTTTAAACCTAACGCAATATATCTATCATCATATACAGTTTTCACAACTGCTGCAACATTCGAGTTCATTAAATAGACTATGCGAATTCTCGGAAATCGCTTAATAAATTAAGTGATAAACGGTGTGCCGTAAACGATGCATTCCGTTTTAGATATATCGCAGTTTGGATCACATTCCAGCGTGAAATATGTGATATCCCAAAAAAAAATACTGCTTTTTTACATTTTTTCGAAAAATACAATTAAAAGAAATGAACAATTATATTTTATTGTGAAAATTTATTAAAACAAAGACAAAAATGTTACAAAATCCTTGGAATAAAATAGTTTTATTTGTAAGAACAGTAAACATTTTAGACTCTACTTTGTTTTCAGTGGAGGCAGATCGGATCATCGGTTGTAACGAAAATAAAATAAAGTATTTTTTCTCATCTCAATTATAGTTCCTAGTTACACTAATGTATGTGCTGTAAATTGTAAGAGAGTTGATGACCAAGCTAGGATAGGAACAATGTTGGATATTTATAGCAAAACATTTTAAACTTAATTGAAAAAGTTTTGTGTAGACTGGTCGAGACTTCTTTATAAGAAATCAATTTTGCTATTTTGGCTAAAGACTCATAATATTTAAATGCTTGTCAAAGTTCATTAACCTAACAACCAAAAAATAATTTACATAAATTCTTGTATTAGTGTGCGTGACCATTATTTATCAGAAAATCAAATACAGCATTTTAGATTTTGACCAACCTTACTCAACGGTAATAAAGCTTTTATTGTACAAATGTTGCGCTTAATATCCCGTCGCTGTACGATATTGTGTCGTAGGCTCCTTTAGTGATTAATATTGTGTATGAAGGTCGAGCAATTTATACGGAAACTAATCTACTAAGCTATAAAACTAAGCAGAGCACCAATACGGAATTATCTTTGAATAAAATTGGCATGGTTTCAGAAGTTGTTTAATAATGCTAAAAAACTGACAGGAGTTATTGAAAATGATGTCAAGCAAAATGCTACAATTTTGCTCCAAAATAATTCTTTTTTTAATTAATAATACGTCTTTTGTTTGGAAAATCTACAAAAAATATTACTCAGTCGAATAGCATTGGCCTTGGGTAGGAAACGTAGTTTAGACCCAGCGCTTACATTGTAGGACGGTTGATTATATGACATATTTTTAATGATAAGTAACCTAGAACAGTCATCATACAGTACTACTTATAATAACTTTTTTCAAAATAATCGATTGATAATAATGTTTGTGTACATCTATACAATAGTCCCAAGTTGTAAATGTTTGTGATTCTTATTTTATTTCTTATTAAAATTAAGCTACGAAAAATAGTGTCAAACAATGGCGCGTTAATCATGTTAATAAAAATTTGTAATAGAAAAATTATTTAAAAAAATGGGGTTACGTATTTTATTTATTATTTAAAAAAAAACAATACATAAACAAAATAAAAAAAACAAAATATAAACAAAGACAAGTTTATTTTTAACATTAAATAATAGAATATATGAAGTATAAAATTTCTATGAATTGAATTCTAATTTAATCTAATATTAATTATTTAACGTGTGTTATGTGTTTTTAATTATTAATGTAAGTAAAAAAATAAAAAATAACACTTGTTTAGTTTGTATGATCGCAAAAAAATTTGTAATAGAAAAATTATTTAAAAAAAAACAATACCTACATTTATATACCTGAAATTCTATCCAAATTTACAATTTAAGTATGGAAAAAGCAATAATCTGAATGAGGCAAGATATATAATGCAGGCCTACTTAAAATATCGTGTTCATTACTCATAGCTATCATAGATATCAGGATGATACACAGAAAAACAATGTTGCATTTTTTTCCCACTAGACACGTGTTAATGTTATGTAAATAAACGTAAACAAACACATCAACACAACATTTGCATGTAATTTATGCTGTCATGATACCAAATGATTGTTTAATATTTAATTAGACCTTGAAATATGTAGAGATTTTAAATATATACCTCAGTTGATGCACTTTGAGTAAATACATACTTACATATATCTATAGATAACCTTATTGAACTTTTAGTAAATTAGAAACATTATTAAGTTCTATAAATCTAATATTTTAATTTGGAATTGTAGTCGCAGTTCGAAAGGGAAGAAAATTGTCTCCTGTTTATCCACTGATTAATAGATACGTAAAATTTCCAAAATGTTGTCCAAATAACTGTTTTTGAAGAAATAATGATAAAAATTCACATGTATCATAATTTACTACGACACCACGTCGTGTCTGCTTTCAATCCGTCAATTGTTACTACAGATCCAGAAAACAATGCTCATAATTTATATAAGTACTTCCTCATTACCTAAATAACAACAGATGTTTGTTACATACTATTATTTAAAAAACTGTAAGTGAACAGAGTATACAAAAATAAAAATCATCATTATAAACGGAATATTAAGTATGTGGTTATATAATTCATTAGTCATGAAAGTGTGAAGTGCTATAGACTTGTTATCATTTTAAATAATTAATACAAAAATAATAACATTTACAAGCATGTAATTTCATGTTTTTAGTGAATTTGATAAATTAATTAATTTTATTCTTTAATTAACTATTGAGATTTTGAAAAAACTAGAAATTGTTTTTAAAATATAAACAAAGACAAGGTTATTTTTAACATTAAATATATATTAAATATATAGAATATATGAAGTATAAAATTTCTATGAATTGAATTCGAATTTAATCTAATATTAATTTTTTAACATGTGTTATGTGTTTTTAATTATTAATGTAAGTAAAAAAATAAAATATAACACTTGTTAAGTTTGTATGACTGCAATAAAGTATTGCCTGAACGATCCGTAATATTTTGATTTATTTAAACAAAATCAAAGGAGTAAGTAGTAAATTAAAATTTGACAATAATTAATTTAATAATTATAATACAATGCATTATAAATGACAATTAGACTGAAAGGTTCTTGAGAACTACGTGTCAAAAAAATTGTTATGTAATAAAATTAAAACTTAAGTTTTCAATAATTAAGCGATTATTTCACATTAGTCTTTCTTAAAACAATAGATAAAACAGGGTTCAATTGGGTTTTAGCCTGTACTGAAGGCAGCACATCAAATTTTACAAGTTATTTGTAAATTGACTCTTATCACAAAGGAGTAAATTTAAATATAAACCTTTAAATGTTTGTAACGAAATGAAACGTCATCGTTTTCTTTTTACTTTCTATTTATTGATGGAACAAGTTAGCACTCGTAATAGTTTGTTGGATGTTATCTAATTCACGATTACCTATAGCTAATGGATGCGTACTACGCTACACATTCAATAATGCAGTGAACACCTACTTGTAATGCCTCATATTAATAAAGAATCATTTCTTTGTACTTTAATGTATCCTAGTAACAGCTTACTCTTACCAGATCACCCACTAGGCGCATATACACAATAGAAAATCAATATATGGATACAAAAATAATAATAATTTTCTTACACACATGTATACATTCACAATTATAAATTATTCTATTTGATAAAATAATAATAAGATAACTAGGTAAGTTCTAGTAGAGATGAAGATAGCAAGTGTCCTTAGAAGGATTACTGCAAATAGGAACTTTTCCTATCTTTAACTATAATTTTCATACTTAATATAATTTATATTTTAAGTAAAGTAAATTAATTTTAAGTCTATTTACACGTTTCTTGTAAATCTAATCTAATATATAACCTGTCAATATGAACTACTTAATCATAATTGATTGAAAAAGATAAAATTGTTAATGTTCAAATTTGTCGAGCTTCGACAATAAGATACAGTTGGTTGGTTATTTAACTGTTTGTGGTGCGTCGTCTGGATCTATACAATTTTTAATTAAAACTGACAGAAACATAAATATTATGTTTGTTATCTTAATATCGTGAATATTTGATGTATTTTGATGAACATAGGTTTTTGTTCAAATTTTGTGGGACTTAATAACATTTAATCTCGCAGTAGCACTTTCAAGGCTAAAGAGAGATATTTGTAATAGTCGAAATATTTTTAAATCAAAAATATATTTTTCTAATTGTCAATTGTTGGGTATGATAAGCAATATTTTACCTATCTACTTTATGTAAAAAAAATCTAATCTAATTCTAAACATGGATTATATTTTTTTATCATATTACCAACGATTACTAACGTTCCAAACTTTATTTACGTTGGTAAAACGGATGTTATAAAATATTATTATTTACTCAAATGTTCAGTGGAATTTCAATTCTGCATCCGCAATTATAATTACAGATGTTTAAATATAGGTTCAATGGAAAATTAGTGGTAGGCAGCTACACAATAACATAGTTAAAACCTATCAAACCTGTACCAATTCCAGTTTTATTGCTTTAGGCATTAGCCATGAAAAAGCGTGAACTGTAAATAAATCTCCACGAATGTAACAATTTCTGCAAAGTTCAATTAACCTTTAAAACTATTAAGTACATCTGTATCGCTGTTTACTGATAACGCTTCTACAGTCAGGGGTACTCACTTTTCTTTGAAGAAGTCCGATATCTGGCTCATTTTCCAGAATATTTGAAGCAGCAACATCAGCAGTGTATGGCTGATCCAAGTGTACAGCTTGTAGCAACTCTCCATGATGCCGGAGCCTTTCTCGTCGCGCTCCCACAAAATTTTGGACAACGAACACTCACTCATCCGTCACAATTTGCAAGTCTGATTTGCAAATACACTCCGACCAGCGGGCGGGAAAAATAGAACGTATCCGAATTTCAAATTTGGGATCGACAGTGTTGGTACGTTCCGCGCGCTTTGGATACTAAATTGGTTTTCTTGCCGGCTTATCTTTCGATTCGAGTGGTTCGAAATAAAAGTAATCGACTGATAACATACGACTACAGTACCGCACTCGGGTGTCGGTGCACGCGAACTGACGATCGGCCCTGAGCTGCGAGCCCGCACCGGCGATCGTGTGACGAAAGATGACTCAGTTGCTATGTTTTACAATATTGTTGGTATATCAAATATTTTTCCATCACAAAATGCTGCCCATATACAATTAAAAAACAAAATAAAAAATGAAACAGTTTCATGAATTTAGTTTAAATTGATATGTATTTAATTTTAATACTTGTAGATACTTTGCAGTAAAAGCCAATAGTACAGTCTGATAAGAGAAGAAATTGAATATAATGCAAAAATATATAAACACTGTGTTTTCGAGACTTACACATTTATGGCAGAGAAGTTATTATTATTTTTTAATATACATCTTACGAAAGAATCTTCACAAACTGCTTAACTGCTAAAATTGATATATTTTTTATTAAGCCATTTGTAACGAAATTTTTATTCAACTTTTACCATGTTAATTCTTGATCGAACCACACATTCAATATTAACCATAGTAAAAGTTGAATTGCTCCTATTTCAAAAGGTTTACTGCCGAATAAAATGTATGCTTATCATCAGGAGGTGTCGAGTCATTTGCTGATCTTAATATTAAAAAAAACTCTGCTTAAATTTAATTAGTTCTCAATTTGACATTTGCCAACACTAATTATTGACTTTGAAAATAGTTAGATATCTTACTTAAGTAAGTAAGATTAAATAATTATGAACGCGTTAATGAGAATATAGTTCTATATATCTAGTTCAAGTAATATCTACATTATTAGGATTTCGCTTTGAGGTATTCAGCCAACAGCTCTACAAAATTGTAGTACTAGGTATACCTAGATATATGAGAAAAAATATTTCAAATGGTTTCTTTAAAAACCACAGAAGTAAATTGCTCTGTCCTATTTATGTCTTAAAACAATATTGAAAGCCCTCTAGAATTACATTGAGGTCTTCAAGGGCCGGTCAACGCACCTTCCGCTTCCTTTCATATTATAACTTCCTTTTAGACCTAAAACAATAAATGGGAAGTAGGTTTTATGCAGATAAATTATATATTATCGACCATAAAAGGGAATATAAGTGATTCGGTATTCATAATTTTATTTGTAATTCAATGGACTTTTTGACAGTTAAGATTTAGATCTTAACTGTCAAAAAGTTGAGTATACAAGCGATTTACTAATTTCTTAGAGCATTTGACCATTTCTTTGAACTTTGTTATTTTATTAATCTGAGGTGAAGTTTTCTACGCTCGGGAGCCAATAGATAATAATTATAAAGCAATTGAATCTGGATTGAGCACCTATAGAGTGAATTGCCACTGGTACCCTCAATGCAGGAAGTTCCTTAATTGTCCATACTAGATAAAAACAGGCTCTAGCTTTCCTCTGAGCTGCCCGAAGCTATCGAACTATAATTTAATTCACTAAAAATTCATCCTTTGTAGTTAGTTATTTGAATTCTATATTAAATGCTTACGGCCCATCAGGACGAGATGTAGATAAATCTATCTAAATAATATTTTCATTTTGCCACTCGCCCTCGCTACTTTTTGTGTACAACTTTTAACTTTATATCAGTTTATACATTTATTAGGCATAATTTTTTTTTTATAAAAAATTTTGGCGGTTTTATTTTGTTTCTTTTTACAAACAGAAGAACAAGTTCAAGTTTAACAGAAGTGAATATAGCGACTACATTTGAAGTGAATGACATAACAAAATCCTTTTGTTTTGAAAAATGTCTCTTTATCTAAATAATGAACAGATCACAAAATTTAAAGATTTTTTGTGGACACGTGGATTACAGAAAAAAATATTAAACTTACATATATGTATGAATTTACTTACTGTGACGATTTGACACGTTCTATTTATACGTGACAATGCTGTGACGATTGAATATTATTTAACAAAATATTTCCTCATTTTGATAGTAAGTGGGACGAGTTGTAGAATAAAAATACTATTTATTTTTATTTTCTCCAACTTGTCCCAAATGGGCCGTAGACATGTAGGATGAGTAACGATGCACTAGAATTCAGCTATTTAAAAAAAACTACGAAACAAATCAATATAGCAAATTATTTAGACCTAACCATTCATCCCAAAGAGAACGAATAATCAGTCTCCTTGGTACAGACATCTAATAGAGACTACTCCTACTAGATAATGATTTAAATTTTGTAGAACAAAATAAAGTATTTTTGAAATTTTTTTCTACTTTTTATATGTTCAACAAATTTAACATAAAAATCGACTAAGTCTATTTTGTAATACAAGTTTTGACGTTATCACTTCAAAAACGACAATATTCGTTTATCGTGAATGCTTGTAGCTCAGGTACTGTAATTATTGTGCATTTATATAGATACTTATAGCCGAAAATTTTACTACATATGTCTTTTGCTTTTTTCAGAGAGTGATTTTTTAGCTTAATAGGTTATTTATAATATGCTGGTTTCTTTTCTATTATACAATAAAAACAGTCTTTATAATGTAGTTTTAGTTACTAATGCCTGAGCAATGTCCACACAGAAGCTTTGAAGTATTAATAACACCTGCCGATAGTTCTTTTTCAGGTATCGAGGCCAATGCTGTTTATAGGTTGGACTTAATAAAACTGATGACTGGCATTCGTATAAACTTTTCTAATTAATACAAAGGTTATTGACTTCAACATTCTTTGCTATTCTTGCGGCTTTTTTTACTCAAAAACAAAATGAGCGCTTGTTAACATTTGAGCATATAGTAGCATATAGAGTAGATGATTTATATTTTAGTTCTTAGATATTTGCAAACAGCTTTAAAATAAATGAATTTAGCAGACTATTTTTTAACTCAAGGCATTTAGTAGATATAGCTAATATCTTCATACTTCACCAATAAGTAATTAATTTCGTAATTCAATTTAATTCTCGTGAGTGCCCACTGCTACACATTAGGTACGCGAGGTCGCGTGTTTGATTTCCGCTGAGACTAACACAGTGATGTCAATTACTATTAGTTTGAGTCTGGGTCAAATACATGTTAATAATTAAATTATGATGTAATTTTTTTATGTACCTTCGAGAACGAAATAGCGGTCCATACTCAATACATAAGGTAGTCCAAACACATTGAGCGCTTCTAATCACAGTATAATCAAAATCACAGCTTATGACGCGACACCGCGTGATGATATTATGATATGATTATCCAGAAATATATATGTTTGTTTTGTTGAAGCTGGAAAGAAAGCACTGTTTTAACGCAAACTAATATTCGGGAAAAGACACAGAAGGGATACGACCTGGTCTTGATATGCCGATCCTGGTACTTCTTGCTGATGCAGCAATCTTGGTGTTTCGATTATTTTTTCTTTAGGGCTAGTTTCATTTAATTAGTATCTTGAACTAGTATTCGGTGCGAAGGTACATATGTTAACGCTTGTATTTAGGTAACGTTTAAATTAAAATCTCGTAAACGACTTAAAGCTTTTACTCGTATAAGGTGACAATACAATACAGTAAATTTTGCAAGATCATAATTGCAATAGTGGCGCCGTAAGTGGTAAATTGGCGAACTAAGCTTTCAACAGTGTCTTCATATGACAGTAGGTTGCGGTAACAATGGTATTATTATTATTTGTGGTTTGGTGATTTATAGTCTATTCAGTCTTTTCAGAATGTTTTGTCGCTGTGACCTTAAAGATCTATTGTGACTTGCCCCCAATGGATTAAAGTAGTTCGTTGACGGCACTGGGCACCGTCAATCAGCTTCACGGTTTTTATTTCATTTACGTCGATTATGTGTCTCCCCGAATGAAGACTTTGTTTATGGATTAGAGGTCTACAATTACTTAGCAGGTGTATTGAGGATTCACGTTCTTCTTCACAAACCTAGAATCACTGATCTCATATTGAATAAGTTTCTGTTCAGGTTGCAGTGTCCTGTTAAAATTTTAATCAGTGTACCCATGTTGCTCCTGCTGAGATATATCATCAGATCTCAAGTACGTTTAGGACGTATGGTACTTATTTTTAGGACGCCTGATACACTAAAACTGTCTAATACTAATATATAAATAATATATATAGGTAACAGATAAGTCCAGAACTATTCTGCGGCGTCCCAAAGAACCAGGTCATGCACCTCTAAAGCAAACTCATGCAAGAGTCCATAGAACAGTGGCTAAGGATGCCTGATACACTCAAACTCTCCAATAGATGTATTAAAGTAGGTAAGCCGAGTACTTCTCGCTAATAAAGATATATTGAATAAAATAGTGGAATCAAATTTAGTAGGAAAATAATTCTTTCAGCAAAATGCATACATTGCTACTTCTACATATTTCTGGAGAATTCCAGAAAACTCCAAGGGGGCTTGTAGACAATTGGCTTGATTCGATTCAATTATAGGGCGACTCGAAGATTGCACACATACAAATACAGTCATTGAACTGCAGCAAATTGGTTACAACAACATTATGTGCCATTAACTTTGTAGTGTGCTGTACACCCTCCGATGTTAATCTGACTGAAACTATAGATATAGAACGACGGTCGAATAAAGAAGATAATTACAAATATTTCAATAGTCAATATCTTCGGGAATATATAGTACCGGTCAAGCATATTCTTATTTTAAAAACCCCTTATCGTTGTTAAATATACTTATAATATACATAGGCTAAATAAATAAACTTAAGACTCTGAATAAGCTGTAGATAAATAATCAAACTCTTTCACAAAAAAATGAGTTTTACAAGCTTTTTCTAATTTAATAACTTGTATTATCATAGAATTATCATCATCTAAAGATTTAGAAGGAATCATCTAAAGATTTAATTTAAATAACATAAATTTGAGATTTGTTTGAATGAAAGTTAATCTTTAATCCAGTCCTGATGATACTAAAAAAAGCTCTCGAAACATGCAAGAATAGGTCGTAGTGAAACACCGAGTAAGGCTGACAGTGTCAAAACAGCTCTGCGAGTATGGATATAACACTCGACAATATTTGACATTAAAAATCGATATAGCTTCGATCTATATTAAGTATTTTTGTCGAATTTTAACGATAAATGTTACTTATCGAGATATCCATGCTTGCAGATCAGGTTAGATAATATTCCTACCTACATTTATAACCCTAAGGGGTATAAGAATATGAACCCATATTCTTCATAAACATAATCTGAAAATGATTACTCATTGATTAATTGATGGGTTACACTACAATAATAAAAATAATCCAAAATAAGAAACAGTGCCATAAAAACATTTAACGTGAAAAAATGGTATTGGTGATTATATTTATTTATTACGTATAATACTTAGTAATGCCCATTTCCAAGAACCATACCACGTCACAAATTAATCTTTTTTATATTGGTCTTATGATGTTTGCGGTTGAGATCATGAATCAATAAGTTTGAAAAGTAGCATTTTACTGAAACCCAGAATTATTAAAAACAATTTACTTATATACAATACGGATGAATATTAAGTTATTATATTACTTTTAACCAAACAATCATAAATAAATGGATAATTAAAAATCAATGCAACTTCAGTTTGTCTGGCAAGTTAAAAAAGATATACATCTAAAAGTTGAACAAAATGCACAATTTAAAAAACAATTAATCTATATACTTAAATATAAGCCTAAACAGGCAACAATGGATCAAGAAGTAAACCAATAATATTTGTGTAACTAGTAATTTATTGTGCGTATAATGATACTTAGTTGTATATATAACAATTGAATGCAAACAAACAAAGCATACGTAAGATTACAGCGTAAGATGTTCGTTATTAATAATATTGTACCCCGCTGTGTTTATTTTAGAAAATGGTAAGTATAATCCATTTGAAAATACTTGGTTGGCATTTATTTTTTATGTGCCTATACTTCTGTACCCGACTAGGTTTTTGTATATATATATACAAATGAAAACAATAAAATAAAAATGTACGTTTTATATTGTATTTTATAGTATTTTCTTTATGTATAGTATTTTCTGTTCAACATTTATATTACTCTTGGTAAAGTCCCATGACACATGAGTCAGTTTGAACTTGGAACTTGACTATTTGACACTATGCATTGTACGTGTACGTCTGGTATAATCCAAAAGATAATATTTTTTTTATAGATAGTCCTTTACATATTTATATACTTAAACCTGTTTAACAAATATTTGTCTTATTCACTTAAAATCTCTTTTTTTTAATATGATATATTTGAATTTTATAACCGTGGAAACTTTGCTGAAAGGTGTTGTTAACAAGGACCCTGTCTCAGCATAAAGCTTCTGCAACCCTCAAGATTCCGCATTTAAAAAGCTCTCCAAGGTTCTTCAACATATTTATCTCATTAATCAATTGAAATTCGTAAACACTTTTTTCCTCGAAAGGTAATAAGCAAAAACTTAATTAGGAAGTTACCACCGTTAGATAGCTGAATTGTATTTAGGGAGCAGTCTCTTTAATACTTATTCAATAAATAGGATTTTTATTGTGAGAGATTCGGCTGAGTTGATTCATGCGCAGGCGCTCGTCAAACGAGGAAGCAATTGACACTAACTGTGCGATCTCTCTTGATTCAGTGACTCAACAATGCACCCATCACTCACTTTATAAATATTGAATTAATCTGTGGTAATGATGCTATGTTAAGTAGACGAAAATCTCAATAAAATATGTATCTTTTTATACAACGGTGTCGAAAAATCTTTTGCATTTGATAAATGATGCTTTGTCTCCCAACTTGCTTTGCTGTTTCCTGACTGATAGGTAGTTACTAAATAACATGTTGGATGAGGGCAGACAAAATAAAATAATAAAAATTAAATAAATTGCGTTACGGTAATTCATAAACGAACATACAATAATAAATTTATTTAATGTCCTACTTAAATTAAACAGTAAGTGACACGACTGCATAGAATCCCCTCTGGTAGAGACAAAGTACTGTATGACTGCGTGCAGCCGTATCCAACGAGCCAGCATGGGAAAGTCCACCGTCCATAAAACCCAGCCAAAAAAAAACAAATTTCATAGTTGCCGCTATGCATTACATCTTCATTACAAAACATTGAAATAAAATGAGGAAAAGAGTTATGGGATAATGTTTTGATAATTTACTATTTAGGGTTATCAATATTAGATTACATTAAATATACGTAGTTTAAAAATAAATTATCAGAATTCATATAGCAATTTTTTAAGAGTCATATTGTTTTATGAATTAATCACATATATTACGTTTTTAATTGTGTGTGTGCATGCTTATACTCAAATTTGTGCTTAACACTATACATTTTTTTACACATACAATAAAACATCTCTAGAATAGAATAGAATAGAATATATCTTTATTGTACATCTCTAATTCAAAAAATAAAGAAATACATTGGTAACTTTAAAAAAAATTGTACAAAGGGCGACCTTTTATTGTTAAATGCAATAATACAGTCAAGAATAGATACTATTTATTTTTTCATATTTTTAGTCAAACCAGCTCAAAAATACCTATCTTACACTAATGTAAGCTGAACGGAAACGATAATCTTACCATAACTAGTCATCGGAACTTGCAGACCTCAAACCGAATGTGAATAATATACAAGAGAATGTAAAGTCATCAGCCCAGATGGCTTGTGTGAGCAGTGACGTCACCGCGCATGTACTGACTCAGTATTATACTCAATTATTGATATCTTAGTAGAAACAAAGGCGTGTTTTACGGAAAACTGAGTTGCTTGTATTATTGTTGTAACATAATTAGAAAAAAAATAGTAAAATTACAACATCATAAATACACATTAAAAAAATATTAAACCTTTTTCAAAACTTTATTATTTGCCTATTGCGAAAGATTGTATTGTTTTTTTTTTAGAGTTTTCACTAACCCATGCAGGGTCAATCAAATTATATATAACGAACTCCTCCGTGCTTTACAAATAACTTTATGCCGTTGGTCTGGGTTGTGCACAACTACTTTCAACTGCTTTCACGCATCAAAACCGCATTGGACAAGTGTGTTATTTAAGACCAAAAGTCCTTATGTTTCTCTTTTAACGAAGGCATACTGTGATGAATGTAATTACTTTTAACACTAGATTTACCAGACCAGTCATTTAGACTGGTCGTGCAATTTCAATTCAAAATTCCTACTATATTACACATTTTTTTTTCAGAAATGATGTTATGACTTTTGTAGCTATAATTAGAGAGTATACATACAATACATTAGTAACAAATATAATTTTTGTTGTTGACATATATTCAAATCGCTGGTATATCTAGTGTTAAAGAGTGTCTTACAAATACAATATATGAAAAAGTTTAAGTAATAAGTGCTAATTAATGAAGTTAAAGAAATATCAGAAAAACCACGGTAATTACTACTTATTTTTAAATAAAATTACAATCTTTATTTGTATATTATGCGATTAAATTGAAAATTTATTTATAAATACGAAGGCAATGTTTCTATTTAAGATTGTATGATACAAGGAAATTGAATAAGACACAAATTCCTAAACTTTTAGTCAACTACAAAATTCCTAGATTTCATATCATATAATAATCATCTACCCTATCGTAACATTCCTTGTAAATCAATTTAAATTAACTTATAACAACCATTAAGATGATTGAGCTCTCCGTTGGTATAACAGTGCGATCTTAGTGCGTGTGCACTCAAATACTGCTCAGTCTGCCAATACGCAATAACGGCACAGTTTTTTTACAAACCAATAGTTTCTAATCCAATACTTGTTCTATTAGACTTCGGCATTTTTTCTATTAACAATCTAACCAATGTATTGGTTCCACAGGTGCCTAAAACAACCTTGATTATAGACGTGATGTGTTTAGTGATAAGTTTAACGTCAATACATTGGACTAGCATATTAACTTAATAGTGTACAATTAACTGTTAACAATGTTTGTGTTTGAAACAGGTATTGGTATTAGTTAATGACAATTATAGCAATAAAACTAATGAGTACATAACAAATATAGTTAATATAACATAGAGACACAGACAAAGCTTATTTTTTAGTAAATTCGATATTTATTATTATTATTATTCAAAACAGACAATCACATTAGTGAGGTTCAAAATAGAAAAAAATATTATACTGTGGTTACTTTTTACTTTATTTAATAATAATTAATTAACCAACTAATGCGTATTTGGTATAAAACAAATTTTTAATTAATAGGAAATGTTAAAACTAACTAAATACTAGTTTTCTTATTAAGATATTTCGATTCTATCTAAATAAAATAAATTCTATTCTATGCGTTTATTTATGAAATTCAGTCACTGTCGGTGTCCCAAGTTTTTGCTAGGAAAAACTGATGAAACCGTTTTATTATATTTACTAAAAGTACTTTGAATATTCATTAAGTATTTATATAACAAATATTAATATCTTTTATACAGATATTCAATATATAATTTTTAACAATCATATGTACCAACCAAGAGTAGATGGAAATTAATTTAAGAAGGTCCCGAACTACACGACTAGTCTGAAATAGACTATGACACGAAATAAATGCAATGCAATCATGCCTTTGGTTTCTTGTTCTGTTGTTGTATTAAAATAATTACTCATCGCTTTAACTGTTTAAAATAATATATAGAGTTAATTGTGATTTTAACCTACCTAAATGAAATTGTCCTAAATTTCCATATAACTACTATTATTTCGAATGCGGTAGGAAAGTATTCAACTAGTTGACTCATCTTGACTACCAGGTATCTGAAAAACTTCTCCTGCCATGCCACCTAATAAGTATAGTATGTTATAGAATAACACGGTCACATCACACACCATGTAAACAATGACGTAATTATTGAAGCTTCGTCTCTGGCGTGTCTTTTAACTTAATATTGATATATCCTATACTACTGTGTTACAAATAATTTAAAATATTAGTTTAAACAGTGTAAAAAAGATACAATATGTATTTCATAAGACGTTTATCGCATGATATCTACTTAGATAATGATTGAAGTCAAATTAGTTCACAGCTTTGTCCATTGTCGAATTGAAAATGATTAACAAAAACATTGGAAACTATTGAAAGACTGATCGACATTCACATGATATCCCACGACTTAAATTACATAAACATATGGTGGGAATCACTTTTAACGCAGAATATATTTCGCTCTTAAAAGTTTATTTTTCGTTTCCGGTGTTTTACTGTTATGAATCGAGAATAAAACTGGCACTAAACTCGTTACATATATCATAAGCAAATATTCTACTTTTGCTGAACACAATGAGATAGCTATTTTGTATTCATTTAATGACATAGCAATGCGAATAACTACTTTTAAACTTCTGCTATTTTCTATATTACAATAGGTATTGCTACTAGAAAAAGTCCCTTAGAATAATACGACAAGAAAAATTGAGCTCTTTTTTTATGCAACATATATGATGTTGCCTCTAAGTAATCAAATACCTTACTTAAAGACTGAGCACGTGCATTATGTCTTGTCTGACAAATCTTCAATTATTACAATATGGATGTCAAATTCAAGACATTGATGTACTTAAATTTATGTAGATACTAAAAGTAAACTAAAAATAAATAATAAACTTGTTTTAGTCGATAGCACATTATAATTTTTTTAATTTTTATCACTTAATTTAATGTCTTACTTTTCGATTTATTTCACGTATTTTTATTGAAACTGATTTATTTCATTTGCCGACTAGCTTACTTTTTTTTAAAAGATTTAACGTTTGGTAACTAGAGTACATATATCTAAGTTGAAATTCATTGGGTAAGAGCAAGTAGGCCGATACATAAAGTAGGTATGTTTCAAAGTGTATAGGCACACCAATGTTAACATATATGTATAGGGTTTTACGTAGGGCGCGGTTCTCCTTTTGACAGAATTAAGAAGTAATCTACCAGTCCTTTGGCCATCAACCTATTGTCTGAGAATCTTTGCAGAGTTATGAGGTTACGAGCAACGCATGCATCAAATTGAATATTATGTATATTCAAATTATATTTTGTTTCCATGTAACCAATACATAAATCTTAGATACTTTTACTTACTAATTATTAAAAGCTGTCGTGAGTGAACGTTCTTATGAATAATAAAAGGAGCTGTAAAGTCGCAGTTCTATTAAAGTCGCAGAGGTCACGCCCTCGCTCGCGTGACGGAGGGTCACCACTGGTCACTCGATAGACGTATAACTTCTGTCTACTTCTGAGTCCCACTTTTTAATCGGCAGCGAAAAAAATCTTGAAAATATGTTTTACGTCTTGTCATATTTTGTACTAGCAATATACCTCATATTAAGATAAAAAAACGAAGTTCTGTCAAATCCAATATTTATAGGATTTTGTTATAATGAATTATTCCCACAGACAATAGTCAAACATTATCATAGCAAGTAGTAAAGATTAAGGATAATAAGTATAACAACAATCAAATATTATTATTATTTCCTTTCAAGCAAACACTATTCAGGTATATACAGGTGTTTATCACATGTTAATAACCAGGCTTTTATCCATACAAATAGTATGGCTAGTAAAACAAAATTAATTGGGAGAATATCTATAATATCTATTTAATAACACGTAAGTATTTTTATAACTGACAACATAAGTAGGTGTCAGATTGCTATACCTGGGAACTATGTATCTAACATTCTGTATATAATGTCAAGGCGGTTGCACATTACCTGTTATTCGTCAGTTGAAAAATGATTCCTACTAAAACGGATTATGAATTCCAGCAAGGCCAAGTTATGGATATAACTTGATATGAATGCGTGTACAAGGTAGGAAAAGAATTTTTACGACATATTCAGTGGTGATGTTGCTACTCACCTTAGTTCATGTTCCATTTGTTAAGTTGAGTGTTCAATAATATATCAACCACTAACAAACTTATATAACTATGATATAATTTAAAAATTTCGGAACCTTTGAAATGGTACGAAAGATGGATATAACCATACTTTGTATTCATACTATGTAGTATTTATACTAATACACATTTATACTAATATTGTAAAACTGAAGAGTTTGTTCGATTGAACGCGCTAATCTCAGGAACTACAGATTCAAATACAAGAATTGTTTCGGATCTTAGCATCAATGAAAAATGTTGCAGAGACGGGAAAAATACCTTTCCAGAGGTTTCGTTGCGTGCGCTGCGTAAACGGTTAGTTGCGCAAAAATCATGTATGCCGGCATTGTTCTCCTTTAAGAATATATTTAGGTAATAAACCTTTTTGGTAATCAAATTTGTTCTAAAATAATGCATTATTTGTGAAGGTGTTCTTGTAAACATGAGATTATTCCTCAATCAAATTAATACTGTAGTAAAATCATGTAACCTACACACTTACGTACGACAACCCCGGTAACGCTGTAAAGGCCATCTGCGGCCAACAGTATTAGTCAACCCAAAAAAAAAAAACTTACGTACGACATATTATTAATTTTCCAACAACCAAACGAACTCGCGGGGTTCGTTCGCTTGGACGGCTAGTTTATAATATGCATGAATCTTGTAGCATTTGGATGAAAAAGTGAAATTTGCACAAAACATTAAAATGTAGACGTTTACATTCATATCTTGTATTCTGGTCAAACTTTGTTGAATTGCAAACGAGTAGAAAACAATATATCATGCTCTAATGATATTTTTTTAGTATTTATAAACTAATTTATAATTTATAGAATACTAATAATATAAATAATAAGAAGATACTAATAACTCCTACTAACTTCCAAAAGAGCCATATTAGCCTCTTATAGAAGTAAACAATATTGTAATAACATTTACAGTTTGTTTGAAAAAATATTCTTGATTGATAAATTAACTTGATTGATAAAATAAACAATATATAATATTAATAGAAGAAGTAATAGAATACTATTTAACAGTATACTATTTATTATTTTGAGATAAAAATTAAATCGATTTTAAAAACACCTTTTGCTTCAGCCAGATTGAGGTGGTGTATCGCATGCAGTAGGACCTGTCCATAAGGGTAGCTGCTGTTTACCATAAGACGGTTTTAAGGTGTTTGGTGTTCTCTTTATGAAAAAAAAAGGATAACAATCATAGTGTCTCGTAACCATGAATAAGTTTGAACTTACAATAACCATGTTTACTATAATAGTTGAAGATTGAACTAACCATTCTTAACACCAAATAAGTATTTGCTTTAATATTAAGATAACAATGACATACCTATTGCTTGCTTAAATTTACAATACAAAACGAATCAAACTCAGTCGATTCGTTTAGGAGCTACAACGCCACAAATGAACCCTGTAGTTATAATACCCATTTTTTTACGCGGGGGGTTAAAAGTTACTTTAGTCATTACTTATCTTATCACGGAGCAATAAAAGTCACATTACAATTTGACTCTATGGAACCTTTTTTATACACCATTTTTTTCTCCCTGTGTACATATTTTGAGCGCACACTCTACACACTCTACTAAGTTTAAGATAAGATACAAATTTACAGTGATTCTGTGTACAATATATCTTACAATAAGTTCAGTATGTATACGAAAAGGATAGCAAATATTAGATTTGTGAAACAACTTACTTTAAGACAGCTTTAATAGCCTAAAGGACTTGCCTCCAAGCTAGAAAAACTTCTAATACATTAACAATAGACATTAGTAGCGATTCTGCTGATATTCACATAGACTGAAATCAAGTTGTTTGCACATGCACAACAAAATCGTGGTCACTATCATGTTTTATTGTCAAAACAAAATAAAGGTATTTCAATTATGAAAACGTTAATTTATTTCACATTCTTTAACTCAGAGAGCTATTAAAAAGGCTCATCAGCTCTATATTTATTTCTCATTATTATAATTACAAAACTGTTAAATAATGATGTATCTACACATTTTAAATCTACCTACGTAGATATTAGAGGAAAACATCAAAACAACAATACTCATTTATCAAAATATTTATTAGTTTGACAGAATAAACTATTTCGAATGCATTAGCGATACAAAACGTGCAGTCCCTGTTAGTACGTGAATAGGATTTTTTCACAGAGATACGATAATGGTGCCACTTTTCATATCTCTCTGACATGTTTACATAGGAAA
Source organism: Acentria ephemerella (assembly GCA_943193645.1). Classification (NCBI taxonomy): domain Eukaryota; kingdom Metazoa; phylum Arthropoda; class Insecta; order Lepidoptera; family Crambidae; genus Acentria; species Acentria ephemerella. The sequence goes on from OW971887.1 coordinate 4,045,235, forward strand.
AAATTTAAAGGACACAAACATGTCACTAATACTCTTTGGATATGCTAAAATATCTTGATATTATTACTATTTAAGTTCAGTGCCTATGTTCATTCTTATTTATTACAGGAAAATAATAGCAAAAACATAGATATATCAAATTATACTATACTTAAGATATAAAACAGCTGTTATGAAAGAAAAGACTCCATAGAATATGCTCCCTAAAACACGCATAATAATATTTATAAACCTAATTACAGCTGTCTTTTTTTAATCATATAGAAATAGCAAGATGCATTGCACTTAAATTTAGATTAAGAGTGTGAAATTCAGAATCAGGCTCAAATTTATCTTTAAAATCTAGTATTCCCAAACTGTTTGGGCAAAAAACCCGATGCTTCTGAGAACTGATACCCCAGATACAGATAGCGAACCATAAAAACCAAACAAAAATGCAAATCTATGAAAAGATAAAATTATCTTCATATTGAGATATTTTCTACAGAACTAATTACATAAAAGTCATAAAGAATAAAATTATATTTAATTATTTTAATATTTAACCAACCTTTTTGCTTTTTTTTATAATAAAATGTATTAAATTATTCAAATTTTTTTAACAATATCTATAGCTGCTTTCCACAATGATTAGATTTATCAGGAATTACAAACCTCTTTCTTGTTTAATTTTTTACTGTTATCAGCCCTTTATAGTTATATTTGATACGTTGACGTCGCGTGTATGGCCCGCAGTATATCAGAGGTGAATTATATCGTTACCATAAGTGCTTATTCCGGTGCGAGTTCGGTGTGCAAGCACTTGCCCGCTGTTAATCAATTTACTACTTTTATTATATCAGTCTCTGTAGTACCTAAGTGACATCGCCATCAATGTGAGATTTATACTATGTGCCTACATGATAAATCACTATCGTACATTGTCTAACAGGAATAAATATGAATATTGACTGAGTATAGATAAAGCCAAATCAAAATCTGAAACGATGTATCCGCAAAACAAAAGCAAGTGTGCAAAAGTCGTGTTTGTGTCAGAATATTCTGACTTGTTCTCAGAATTTATACGTTTAAAGCAAAAACGCGAAGAAGCAGTAGGTTTAATAAATTTACACTTGGTAGGAAACAACTATTTTATTTACCGTAGCCCCTCTACAGGTATCTTATCTATATTGTAGTACTGGCGGCCTGCCCCCATTGCGCTGGGTACGGCGAAAACCGCATGAAAATCCGTGCTGTCCTTATGAGTTTATTGCGAACACACAGACAGACATAAGTGGCGAGAGACTTTGTTTTATAATAATATTATGTTGTGATTACGAGTTGGGTGTACTTAAAAGCATCATAAATACTTTATATGTGATAGCATGATAACAATTTGAACACAATGTTAAGAAAAAACGAAACCTGATTAACGTTATCAACTCAAATTCTCTATGTAATCGTGAATTGCATAAGTGGCTGCGTTAGTAATACTTATATTAAGAAATTAACGAAGGCACATCGCAAGAGTTAGTTACACGGTCGTAATTACAACACAAATTTTAAGAGCTTCATCTGGAAGGCTTTATCTCTTGGAAGGTACACTACGTTGAGTATTAATATTTTTACCTGTTACATGTATTACTGCGGTAAGTATATAATGGTCGCCATAGCAAGAGGGAAGATATGTCGGGTGCACAACAATAACTTATAATTACTTTTATATGAAATCCTTATCATATTCATTTTTTGTTAAAGTAATGAAAGTTCATTACTTTTCATTAATATCGAATATTTAGGAAACAGATTGTTTTAAGTACCTCATTAGTTAGGTTCGAGGATAAAGCACAATTTCGTGTAAAATTTTAACGGAAGTATTTGGTTTCATCTACTGATAATCAATTTACAATGCACTCAAACATAACGTCATCGACATTGTAAAATTAAAGCAGTTATATTCGATAAATAAAACACAATAACCGTCTATTCTTCATTTGTGTTCACGCGCATTACGTAAATGCTCATCGAACGCGTATAAACAAACAATTTTCTAGGAGTTGAAGAAATAAACATTGTTTACAATGTAGACTTCTTTTTGTAAAGTAGCAAAAACTCCTATAACGTAGATGGCTACATGTAGTTTTTTTCTAATTTACAAAACTATTTCCAAGTCCGCGTAAGACAAACTATACGATATAATTGCGTAGCTACAGCCAAAACATTAAAAATAAATTTCCATACAAATCCTTATAACTAAATACACTTACTTCTTTAAACAAACATTCACTGTGGAAACTTTCCGTGCTACGCTGGTGTGGGATAAGTTGCCGAAGGTGATACGTGAGAATACATCTGTGACTTTCAAAGTAAAGATAAAAATACCTTTGAAATTTGTGTATTATTTGTATATTTTATAATTATATTTGTCATGTTTAAGTATTCTTTAACATGACGAAACAGAAAATAATTATTAAGGGTATATGTATATTAATAATACATAATATATATGTCTTATGTTTCTATATGTTTTTATATTTTATTTATATGTAAAATTAAGAATTGTTGGATGGATGAACTTCTTTATCTACTGAATGTCAACGCACGTTTGAAATTAAGCTCTATATTCTATAAGAATCCTAAGGTTACCTGTAAGAGATCGCTTTTTTTTTCGATAAGGTCGCTCTTTGTATAAAATTGGTTAAAATATTTTTAGTATTTCTCTTCTTGAATTGGCTGATGTACAATAAAGATATAATCTATTCTATTCTACTCGTGTCTCTAAGCAGGCGTAACACATACAATCAGGCGGATTATACTTGCTTCTATAACATTTCTTAATTTAAACACTGCAAACCGGACTCGGCTGTAATTAATTTCACATAGAATTTTACTATACAATTTTTTAAACCAACCATATGGTAACCGAAACCGTATGGTCATATTTCATTTCATATTCGATTTCAGTCAAAATTATCTACTTCAATAAAATTAACTGCCTCAATACCTGGGTAAATTGATGAGTTTTAATATTTTATTATTATAACTTGCTTTTTTGCTATTTATTATTATATAGTCCATATAGAGTCCATTGAGTTGCTGAAAAAGTTATTAATTACTATTAATTCGTTTTTGTTATTTTCTTACTTTAATTCTCAAAACATAGACTATAAAATAATAAAACTCAATAAAACTCATCAATTTACCCAGGTATTGAGGCAGTTAATTTTATATTTCTCAATCTTTGGTAATAGATTAACCATCATAGGTTTCTTATCTAACAATATAATAAAACCACAAAAGGAGTAGGTAATAAGTTCACGAAATATTGACGCTATTTTGTCAGAATGTTATTATTTTAAAAATTATATATGCAAGAAAGGTAAAAATAGAGCATTCTAAAACATGTTTAAATTGGTTTAAGAGCTATTAAAACAAAAAGTTGCGGAAAAAATTTATTCGCATTTTATATCAAAATTCAAGATTTATTTTTTTCAAAGTTAATTTACCTTTAATTACAGTATATATATGCAATGTTTTTCGTAGACTTTCTGCTATCTTGTAGGTAGAGGACTTTTGATTAAAAATTAAAGTAGTTTTGGCAGTCTTCACTTGATGTTAAACTACCACTGCCTAAAGAATTCTAAAGAGACTGAAACGTATCTGATGGAACACCTCCCAGCTAAACTCTCTTAATTTTTGCTGAGTAGCTAAAGATGTGGTTTAGCGTTATCGTGATGAAATACCACACCCTTTCTATTAATCAATTCCGTCCTCTTTCTACTGGCCTACTACTTGTTTTTATCTCCTCAGTTTTTGGCAGTAGAATTCCGAATCGATGGAATAATGCCCTTCCAATCCCACCATACACATAGCATCACCTTATTGCGAGTTAAACTAGGTTTTGTCTGTGAAGCTTGACCGACCTTTGACCACGACCTTTTTCGCACTTTTTCTTGTCATACGAGATCCACTCTTTATCACCAGTTATAAATCTCTTCAAAAACGGTTCGGTTTCATAACGTCTCAATAAAGAATCGCAAATGAGTACATGGTTCATTAGGTTTCTTTCAGTGACCTTTTCGGTCATTTCCTAGTTTTTCAGCAATGTCGTAACTGCTGTCGTATGCCGATCTTGCTCCACTTTTTCAAAAATAGGGTGACTAGAGCGAAGTGCATCTTTGAGATCAAAATTACCGGATTGAAAACGCTAAAACCAATTTTGTGGTACTCTTACTGACACTGCATCAGGTCCATAAACGTATAAAATTTCTTTCGAGGCTTGCCTTGCATTTTTTTCCTTTTTTGTAATAAAATTTTTAAATGCAGTCGAAATGAAAACCTCTTTTATTATTTCAATTTAAAAGAACTTAACTACTCTAATAAGGTATAATAAAACTAAAACGTTGTACTATATTAAACTTGAACTACACGTGTCGTAAAGAGAAAATATTACACTGCCACGAACAAGCAAAGAAAATTATAGGTTGCCATGATCAAAAAGACATGTTTCTATACATTTAATGCATGCTTATAAATATAGTTACTGCAATTGTCTCACATAATTAATTAATAAGATAAAATATAATTTCTATAATTATGCATCTCAACTCGAAAGAGACTTCTTTTAAATTACGAATACTTGCGGACTTTATATTATTTAAGTGGTGCTGCAGATTTGATTTGAAATAAAACGTTTTGGTGTCGATAATATACCTTTGTTTTTATTTTACTTGATACAAAAAAGATTTTTCTTTAATTTAAAAGATAAACAAATAGTTTTGCTTTATTTTAAAAACGTCGCTTACCTAGTGACTTATAAAAATATCTCAATATATTTACGTAATGAAAGAATACTAAAATCGTATCAGACGTTTTTATCCGTGATTGACCAAAATTAAATTAAATTACCTATAAATAAAATTTAACCTAATCTAAACGGATATTAGTAAAATGAACTAATGGGTGGAATAAAATTATCAGAAAATTCATTAAAATAAAATGCGATTCTGCATAGTTACATTAAAGAGCACTAACATAACGTCATTAAAATCATTCTAATAAATAACACTGGTATCTACTTAACAAAACTAAAAAAATATATATCACCTTTTTCTCAAAAACAATATTTTGCAGAAAGATATTATAATATATTTTGGTTAGAAAAAACTTCTGACACATGTAATATTTTTTTAGAGAAATATTATTTTGAACTTATAAATAGGTTTTTCTTTTATAAACGTGAGTAATTGTTTTAAGCAATAATAATTTTATTGATAACCAATAGTACATACAAAATAAAGAGTTACTGCTTTGAAAATGATTAAGTCAAATTTACTACAAATATTCTTGTTACAACTAACTTAAAAATACTACGGAATTAAACGTGACGATACCAGCAGATCTAATATATCGTTTAGCAAGCCAAACCGCCACCTTCATTGCGTTCCAGCTCTTTCCTAACATAGTCTGCTTGTTTCTCACTTAGACCAAGTTTCCCCACTTCCTCTTCGAACTGAGCCTTCCCACCCACACCAACCAGGTAGCCATTCAACCTAGCTGCTAGGTAAGAGGTCTGAAGTCTCGCAGAATCCAATCCGAGGCTGAGACAGAGATCCTTGTGACCTTGCAACCGATATTTTTGGTGGTAACTGCAAACAAAATTTTTGGTGGTTCATTTATGTTTTATAGAGAGTAAAATAACTGTACGCTCAAAAATTCTACGAAATAAGCTTAATATTTGTAAGTTTTTCATTGGTTACTTTTAGTACTTTATATTAGTTATTATGCTATTCAGGGTGGAAATGAATCCTACAAATTATAAGCAATTGTTCCACCCGTTCATAAGTTATGGATGGTGTAGCTAGCTAACTCAAATTTGTTTTATTTATGTAGAGTCATGCTATACCAAAAGAATAATGGTTATAATTTTTTTTTGTTTTAATGAAAGAAAGCATGAGTATAGAAAGAATGGGAAATTAATTGTTTAGATAGCGGTGTAAACTTATCGATAAAATATAACAATTCGAATAGCATATTTTTGACTCATCCAAAAACGTTCCTAAGAAATGGAAAATGTAGTATGACATTTTGGTATTATATATGCAGGATGACTGCAAGTCATCGCGAAGCAACTCTGTTCGACATCTATATTGAATATCATGTTAAATTAAATGGTTGCATAATAAAAGTAAAAGAAATTGTATGGGTTATACAATGATATTGGTTTTAAATCCATCGATTTATTTTTAAATTTACTCGCTCACCAAATATAAAATGTCTATCACATTAGCTATCAAAGTGAATTGTTTTTCCATAGTCTTTTTCTATATTTTATAATGATAACAAATATCTGTGTAAATCTCTTCTGAAATTAATAATTTTGAATTTTGATTGACTACCATTAACAAGCTCTACATTTCACGTGCTCTACATTTTTAAAACTAATAATAGTACGTATATGACATTGCTGTTTGCAAAATTTTCTGGCGCCCATTATCCTTATAGGATAATCTAAACGATGCACGCTTGAAGGTCTACTTCCAATATAAAGGCAGGATTCTTCATTAGTCCTACTTTTAACATAAACCCTGACACTATTCTTGCATTATCTATTCATGTTTGCACCTTGACTAAGGAGTTATTGTCATTTGTAACTGCTTCAGTAGCCACTGTTAAAATAAAATTATTTTAAGTGCTTAATATAAGAAATATTTCCGTTTATATATAATGAGTAAAAAGGTTAGGCATAATTGATATAATTTAGAAATATTATATCAATTATGCCGAATCTTTTTATATAAGAGCTATAGTTACTATTGTTACGATTATGTATATGACTGTTATGATGAAGAATAAATGGGCACGTTTTTCATAAGTAAACTAAATCAAAAGCTATAAAAATAAGGATATAAGTATAATTTAGGTAAATATAAAAAAATATTTTAAAAATTTTAGCCCCGTTTTTGTCCAATTCTTCACAGATTGGACAAAGATTCAAATCGTTACATATCCTCTAAATAAAATTCTATGTGTTTCAAGGCGCACACAATAGCGCGCCATAGCTGAATACCATGTAAGTACCTACTACTACTACTGTACTAGTGTGTATGTGTGTTACTTACTTCCCGAACACAGAATCACAATCAAATCAACAAATTAGATTATTCATCAAAATACCATAATCACCTATTTAAAAGTGCACTAATAATTGTGAGAGCATCAAAAAGCTGTAGTTAAATTTGATTTATAAGAAGAATAATTAATAGGTTCATTTAATAGATAATCCTACTCTGTTAATAAAAATATTCATTCGTTTGGAAAAAAAATAGTTACATAAAAATACAATATGTAAGAAAGACAACTCCGGTGGAAGCTGTTTAGCGGTTTAAATCTGAGTCTGGACAGATATTTGTGTTATAATTCAGAAAATTTTCTTTAATGTTATCGTTGCTATATATTTATTTACTTAAGACTAGATAAAAGTTGCCGGCATATTAATAAAAATATTATTTACGTTTTAAGGTTAAAAGTTTACAAGTTAAATGCCAATAAAGTGGGATGCAAGCTTGTTAGCTTCCTTTGTCACGAAAATCTGCATTAACCTACAACTATTATCAGGCTATGCACTAGTATCGTCGAAAAAAATTCCTTACTCTTCAGCGGGGTAGAAAGCGCCAGCGGCCGCGATCTCTGTCCTTAGTTGGCCGTACCGTGTCTGCATCACCTTGTAAGACGCTTCGGCTGCTTGCCGCTGCTCATCATCGTGGTACAGAATCAGCGACATGTACTGGAAGGATATGTATTTCTTAATTAATTAAAATCGTGAAGTAGAATAGAAACTCTATAACATTTAAAGCGAGGACACAATAATTTTTTCGTTTTAATTTTCATCTTTTATGTTTCATGCAGAACGTTATATTTAATATAACATCATATCATATCAAAATAAAAATGGATTTTTAAATATGATAAGAAAACATTATTTTAGTAGTTTAAGAAATATCTTAATTCTAACTTCTTTTTTAAGACAAAGTCAATCCACTTTTTTATATCAGGGACTTACATCAATACATGAAGGTTTGATATTGAACGGATTAAATATAAAAATTTTCAAAATATAAAAGTATATTTATTAAAAAATTCGATAAAAACATTAATTAATATTCGTTTACGCATATTAAACGTAATAAATATTAATATTCCAATTATGCATTACAGATACATGTACAGACTTGGTAGCATGTGACGTCATATGCAAGGACCATAGAGTATTTTGGGCAGCTTATAAGAGCTCCTCAAACATAAATACTTATCGCAGAAAATATTGATTGTATACACAATATTGCCTTTTAATTGACATACCTACTATCTACTTATGAAATCAATAAAGAGTATGTAACACGTAGAAACAGCTTGTTACTGTTCAGTATATTTTGACAGTTTATTATCTTTCGTACATTATTAATTATATGAAGACATATGGAAGTGTATAATTTACCTGTCTCTTTATCTTGGTGGTCAATCCGTACTCGTGGTTTGCCCAGAACATATCCAAGAGTTCATTATAAGTCACAGTCTTAGGGTCGAAGTCTAACTCAATCACCTCTGTGTGGTCACCGCTGAAAAATAATGAAAATATACATAAGTAAAGATTAAGATAACATTAAGATACTGTGATTGCTATTTCTAACTCCGACTGCCTAATCATCGCCATCAAAAAATGTTTAATATATATATATTAAACACCACACACGCCACATTACTTCTATATAGAAGTGACTAAATTACAAATTAGGTATGTTGGTGACAATGTTGGTATATAGACAGGTCGCTAGCAAGTAAAATATTTGATGATAATTGTATCATCTGACTAGCCCTGCTTACTGAAAAACAAATTAATGATTTTGATTTAAATTTTTTCAAAGTATCTTCTCATACAAACGTAAATTATAATAAGGGAAATCTGAATCAACATATAACAAATAAAAGATAGTTTTAAACTAATTTTTCATTCTCACACTTTCTCCGTTGCATGACCAGAGACCTTGTCCTACTTTTGACAAAGAGCTTGTTACTAAATGATTCTGAACATATTTTTGTATTTGCAAACAACGTGTGCAAAATGCGCAAATATTTTGACTCGAAAAAACCTAAGAAAACTGTGTTATTCTCACTTATAAATAAAAAAACAGTAATTTGTTTGTAATTAATTTGGTAAACAGTTATGATACAAATACATTGACGTAATTTCTATTCCTAAGTAGACTTCTATTTTATTTACTTCTCTTACGGGATTTATTATTTATAGTTATGTAGGATCTTTCAAAACTCATCACACAAATTAACATCACAATTATTCTGATAGTTTGGTATGCGTCAAATACGCACACGTAACACGTAACCGAGACACCTTGGCCTTGCGCGCGCGCGTCGTAACCTTCGTCGCTGCGATTTTTAGACATAGCGAATTGAACAGAATGTTTCAATATATAATCGTAGTATATGTATGTACGTATGTATATGACGGTACCTTATAATTAAATACCTTCAAAATGGCTAATGCTGTAATTTTGAAGTAGGTAGGCAAGCATATTTTTTAATTTTCTGAGTTTTTTCTTTTCTTTTTATTTGAAAGTCATGAGTTATATGGAGATAATTATACAACACGTGGCTCACAACTAAATTGCAATTTAGATTTGCCATTTTATCTATGTAGTTCGTATACTACCTTCTAAACAAAGTTTTAATCAACTTGCCAATTGTACTCATTAGAAAAATCGAGCTGTACCTCTAGTGTAAGTTTCAATCAAATTGAACTGTCTCGATCGTGTTAGTCGTCAGCTTTCAAATGGTATGCAAACAACACCAACGCCTCTGTTGTGAAGTGTTGGAAACGATTTTTGTATATGCGATTTCAGCTGAACACAACTAAGATCGTATCGATACGATTGAAACTCCTACTAGGAGTATTATTATAACTAGAAAAGAAATATTGCGTAGTTAAACTGAATAAAATATTTAACATTGTACCTAATTAAATTGCTTGAAATAAATATGATTGACATTGTTTTATAGTAATTTATAATATGCTCTACATAAAACGATAATCATAGGTATCTTGATACCTGTGATTAATGTTAACTTAACTTGATTAATTAACTATGATGATTAGTTAGCTATGATTAATATTAAATTAACTTTAGGTGGCTATTACGAACTCTTTTAATTGAAGTGGTTTACTAAATTGATAGCTATTTCACAATTATATGTAAATTTAATGTATTTCATTTAAGTATGTTACGTCTTATATGTTATCAATTAAAAACAACTTTTGTAAATTATTGATTATAAATAGAGGTTTACTACGTCACTATGTACAATGAATTATCATGCTACGATTCATCTTATAATATTTATTTTATAGAGATATACGACAAGCATTTACTATGAGACGCCATAGTTTGAAAAAGGCTCAAACAGAATGAGCGTTTTGTTCGAACGTGTTTATTGATCGTTACTTTGTCCTTGACCTTTGCTGTGTCTTTAGTTAAGCGAATCTTTGCTTCACTAGTAAAAGTAAATGGAAAATGGATGATTAATTCAAAAGCTGTTGTATTACTTTCAGAAAGAATAGAAGAGAATGTGAAAGGGGATCTTAATAATCTATTACGAGAAACTTGATCTAGTTTTCCTAATTTTTCATGCATTTACTATGTGTAATTTAGAGACGTTTATTTGTTATATTATAATTTAAGGTAGTCATAAGAAGAAGTCACACAAAGAGTGTTGTAGTGGTATAAAATAAGATGAAATTATTGTGCTATACATTTAATTAGTTAAAAATAATATAAAACGCACATACGTGTGATAAGATAAACAATCAAAAATAAAAATAAGTTAGGCCAATAGGAATCAAGAATTAGATATATTTGGATATAACATCAAAAACATAGCTGTTTTATTGATAGTATTATCAATCACTAAAATAGTGTATTGTGCAGATAAAGGTATAAAACCTGTTAGAACGATGTCCTAAAAGCTGCATAGACGAACTTTGGCAATAGCTATCCTAAAATCTTATTGTTTGCACGTTTTCTTTGAGGTACAGTAAGCAAAAAATGTGCTGTACGATCTTGATTCACTTGACTAGGTTTTTAATGTACCATTCCTTATCTTATCTTAAAGGGCCAGGATGAACTCCTGGTGTACTTCGACCCAAGGTATCTCTTGTGCTTCTTGTCATTACATTACGATATCAGCATAGATTAGATGAAGACCTACAAGCGAAAGTGGTCATGTTGAACTATAACTTACATATTTCTATAGTGAGGGTTCTTGGTTGTGCCACCAGCGTAACCCACGCGCGTGCGAATCACACCGAGAGTAGCGCCAAACAGGGAGTCGTTGGACCAGAAACATCCCATCCCGAAGGTCGCCTTTTTCGTCGGGATGTCCACGTCATGGAGAAGGGCAGTCTAGTGTGAAATACAAACCGATTAGAAAATTTATGCTAGGAAAATAAATTGCTGAATATTCTATCCACCGTACTAATCAGAATAACTAAGAATTCGGGAAAAATCGTGGTTTCATAAAATAGATCATAAAAAATATGAATACGTAATCTTTTCCTTGAAACAACGTTAATTACCCAAATCAATTAGACAAATACCAAATATTTAAATAAGTGGTAACAAAAGTCGTTTTACTTTTTATGGTACGTAAGAGGAATTACAAATAGATAATCAATATCTATCGCGGTATCTGAGTTGAATGCCATATCAAATACACAAATGTTTTAATTTCACGGTAACGATAAAATCCTACTTAAAAAGAATACAGAATCAGTCATTCTAAAACAAAGAATTATATAAACAGTTGATTTGATACTGTAATTTTATTTCTACAGAATTGATTGAAAATATCCATTAAAATATAATTGTTAAACTAAAGTTTTTCTATTTTTATTTAACACATCGCAGGAAATACCTATATAGTAGGTCAAGTTCTATCGCCAACAACAAGCCTAATTTATATTATTGTTTACCTTAATTTTTGTCATGCCTAAAAGTGTCACTTAACATAATATTACATAACAGTCACAACAGTCATACAGTCATGCCTAATTTCTATTATTGTTTACGCAAATTTTTACACGTGCCAAAGAAAAATATTTATCGATGTAAAAAATTTTACTAATGGCACTCGCAATAGACAATTTCTTGTGTTTGTATCTTAAATTAGTTTACTACTTATTAAAAAATTTAAATAAAAGAGTAGGGGTTTCAAGGTTTCAATAAAAACAATAAGGAAATTAAGTGCCTAGTTCCGTATTGAAAATATTAGGTCGGAAAAAAAGTCTTTTCGCATATAATATGTATAAACTTGAAATAAAATATCTTTCGCTGTACTATTTGTATCTGGCTGGTTTTCATGACATTAAAAAGGTGACATTACAAAAAATTTTGTTTCCCGCTATTTTTCGTTTGATTTTCTTTCTGCGAAAATGAGCGGATCGAATGAAGAAATTGGAAACATTTTAAAATTTGTGACGTTTATGGACCTAATTTTGTATCAGTAAGAGTAGCACAAAGTTGGTTTAAGCGTTTTCAATCCGGGAATTTTGATGTCAAAGATGCACCTCGCTCTGGACGCTGTTACGGATAAAATGGACGCTATTTTTGAAAAAGTGTAGCAAGATCAGCATATCAGCAGTTACGACAGCTGAAGAACTGGGAATTGACCAATAAACAGTTTTGACCCATTTGAAAAAAGCAGGGTTAATTCGCAATAAGGCGATGCCTTGTCTATGGTGGGATTGGAAGGGCATTGTTCATTATGAGCTTTTACTGCCGGGCACAACCATTAATTCGGAATTCTACTGCCAAAAACTGATGAGATAAAAACAAGTAGTTGAGAGAAAGCGGCCGGAATTGATTTATAGAAAGGGGTTTCTTTCATCACGATAACGCTAGACCACATACATCTTTAACCACTCAGCAAAAATTAAGAGAGTTTGGCTGGGAGGTGTTAATACATCCGCCATATAGCCCTGACCTTGCACCTTAGATTTCCACCTGTTTCGGTCTCTTCACAATTCTTTAGGCAGTTTCAGGTTAACATTAAGAGAGGCCTGCCAAAACTACTTGTTGCGTTATTTTGATCAGAACTGCAAAAATTTCTACAGATACGGGATCATGTCTCTACCTACAAGGTGACAGAAAGTCTACGAACAAAATGGCACATATATACTGTAATTAAATGTAATTTAACTTTAAAAAAAATGTCTTTAATTTCCATATAAAATGCGAAGAAACTTTTTCCCCATACTATTATATCCTTTTAATAATAATCTATCATAATAATAACAATTATTTAAGGTTTGTTTATGCAAATCTTACATATTCAATTATACTAATTTTAGTTATTAATCCGCCCCATTCTGCAATAAGTACCTTTGTCCGTAGCTGTTATCTGGAAATATCATATCGACAAATATTTTATTTCCTGTTTCATTTGGCTTATCATCTGTCGTGTAGATAATTTGATACCATTATATTTGTATTTTTACATTTAAAATTATAAAACGAAAACAATGACAGCTGGATTAGTTTTCATTGGCAGTGTAGTAGTAGTACTAGGCTACATCTTAGAATTATCTAAGCGTTTTTCATGTAGATTTTATGGAAGAATAAGATTAATTTATAGGTACCTACTTAAATATAAAAATATAGACACAGCCTCTTAATTAGTTGTCCCGGTGAACTTTGTATCAACTACAAGCTGACACAAACGTCATGTATTAAAAGTAATCCGAGGCAGCGGTGGGAGAAATTACATTTCCTAATAATATTAGCTTTTCAATAAGAAGTTTTTCCTTACTAAATTCCTATTTTGAATCAATTTTTTTAAGCTTTTCTGATTGATTTTCTTTTATAATTGTTCTTTCTTTACATATAACCACTATGTATCTTGTCTAATTGGGCATGAAAAAAAATTAAGTGGCTCAGGTCAATATTTTTTTATAAAGTTCCTATTATTTGATGTTTTTCTTCATAAAAAGTATTAAATGTAATCTTAACATTTTTAATAGATACACTACACACATATACTTGATACTACATGGTATTGAAGTCTTCGTAAACTTCTGTTTAAATACTCTATTTCTTCTTATTTATTTTGTAAGTTAGTATCTACTTAAGATTTGCTCTTCGATAAAGATACGATATTTAAAACACTACAAAATCTTTGAGTGATATCTTACTACAATTCCCTAATATTAGAAACAATCTTAATGTTTACAAGATGTTAAGTGGGTACGACCGGTTTTATTTATAATTATATTTTTTAAGACTCTCAATAAAACAATTTTTCGATCGAGAAAAGTTGGAAATAAGTCTCATTATTTTAATCACTGCGTATATTGTTTTTGTTAAATTTGAGGTTTGTCCTGGGATTCCATCATCGGATCCTGACTTGGTGGTTATGGATGCATAAAAAGATTTTTGAAAAACAATACAAAAAAAACTAAAAACTGAAAAATAGAACCCTCTTCTATTTGGAAGGCAAAAAAAACAATCATTTTAAAGATAGACATGATTAAAATCAATATCATTTTAAGATACTGAATCATAATAAAACAAAACACAACCAGTATAGGTACCTACATGTATTAGTTACGTGTAAAAGGTAGAGTATATACTGTTTGTTTAACATCTTTTTGTAGGTAAGGATACCGCTATCTGATAGAGTATTGACTAATAAACATGACTTAGAAAAAACTGTAGAGGCTACTACGATTTACAACATAATTAACTAAAAGTAAGAAGAGTTCGTTATTATTTTTCGCTGACAATACATAACTAGTCTTTCAAAGACATATGAAATTTAGATTTTGCTTTCATATTATTAAATCTTTTTTCGAATGTACATCTAGGCTTTATTTTAACCTTAAACTTTTCTTGCTACGCTAGCATATTTGAGACTGAGCGTTTATTTATTTCTCTCTACCTATATGCTTGCAAAATCCTTCCATTTATGAATAAGTAGTAGTAGTGTGTAGTATGAGTAGTTATGTGTAATAATAACACCAATTAGTGGCTGAGTTCGATCAGATCGCACCAGTTGGTATATAATACATTTCCGAGAAAGTTAGTGAGATTGCAAAAGAACAATTTGTATGGTACTTACGTTTACTGGTGGCTTCATGTTGATAATGTTTCTTATGAATCTCAGCATATGATGAGGTTCGTTGTTATTTATTTGTAAAGTTTAATCTATTTATTTTCGTGGCCGCGTGGTTAATGTGAGAGTGTAGCCGCGTCGCGTCAATCCGAAGTGGCGGCCCGGCAAACACTGAGCATGAAATGAGCGAACCAACAACATTGACGGCGACATTGACTTACAAAACTGAAGTGGCAGTCTGTGCGTTTTACTATTAGAGACATAGAGAGCACTCAATAACAGTGTATTTTTCAGAACACATTTAATTGATAGGCTAAACAACCCGTTTCTAAACATATATTTGTAGGATATCACACCGGAAATCAATACCTACTTAAATATTCTATTAACTTCATTTACCTATGACCCTATTCTCAAAATCAATTTTATTTATTAGGTAAATAATTGTTGCTCAATATATTTTCTAATAGGCAAGCATCTTAATTGCTTTATTTCAACACATTTAGCAATAAATTAGATGTGTGGATGATGCTTTGTAAAAGAATTTGGGAAAATCATCATCAGGGAGCGATGATCAATTAAATACTTTATATGCGTTGTATAGCTTAGCGTAGGAAGAAAACAGATGTACGGAGCATGTGTACGCTCTCGGTGCCAACATGGGAGTCGTCGACGCGTGCATGCGTGACGTAACCTTGCCCGCGACGGCATCACACCGCTGTCTGCTTCGTTTGATCATGACGTATTCGATAGGTCACGAATGGTTGATAACTAAATTTGTATCAAATTGAACTGATTTGAAACACTTACAATTTCCTGATATTAATCGAGATGTCTGATCCTGATTTTAGAGCAAATATCAAACGTAAGGCTCGGAGTATAAAAATATTCCATTAATGAATTTGACGTATTTTTTATGGGTATGATAGAGACAAAATCAAACGTAGTTAAGTACTTATGTTTTGTTTTGTCTCTGCTTTTCAATTGAGGTTTACCACAAAAAAGTAAGAGTATAAATGTCGAAAATGTTAGCGAAGTCATGGACATGTGCATTATTCAGATTTGTGATAGATAGATGTCAGTTCTAATTGATACGTTATATTTTTCTAGATTCTTGTTTTCTGGCTCCTCAGTTTGTTTTGTTTTTTGGCTCTGCCCCCGCACTAAAGCTCTCTAACGGTAACCGCAGACAGCCATCGCAACCCGAGAATTATGGGTTTATTGCATGGTCAGGGCTCGGAGGGGAACTATTCGTTCTCGTACAAGTGTCCGCACTCTGACGCCGAGGAAGGCCGAGTGCCAATGGGGCCGAGGCACTCGCCAACCTGAAGATGACGATCGAAGCAATTCATCATTCAGTGGGTTGGCCACGCACTAATAAAAACTTAAATATAAACTCAGTTTCCTGGTCAAATCAGCTCTAATTACAGACTCAACGGGAACCGGACGGGTCACCATTGTGCACGTAACTGGTCACGTTTACCAACGCTTAGTTTATCGAGTCTATGGTGATTTATAACATAATAATTACGTAATTTTGTGAGTTTTTCTGTATAATGATAGAATGTGGGTAATAATAAATTAAAGATATCATAGATTTAATCAAACGAATTTATTTTTATCTCTTTTTACATTTCATTATAATTCTTTACACTACTGCTCAAAGGGCATTTGATACCAAGAAATTCACTGTAAATTAGAAATAGTAAGTAGATAATTAAATATTTGCATTGCATCTGCATTAATACAAAATAATATTCAAACAGTTATCATATATTTAAAGACCCTGCATCTTGTCTTTCACATTAAATAAAGAGGCAAAACATAAAATCAGTTTTATGCAGAATTACTGTAGTTATTCCCAAATCTTAATTATTGTACTTTGTGGCATTGAATTATGTCTATCAACAGTAGTGTGAAATATCCGCAAACAATATATTATATAAGTATTTAGAGAACTTTACCAAATAATTCATACATCAACATAAAAATCACATAGGTCGCAGATTACTTAAAATTCAATTACATTTGGAACACTTTCCACGTTTTGTTTTATCAGTAAAATATAATTAGTAAGGCTTTATTGTCCAGCATTTGCTAGTTTTTATATTCCTATTATTGATTCCCAGAAGAACGGCCATGAATGATGTTAAGAAAAATATTAAACAATCAGTTTATATGTGCTGTAATATGTATATCTATACTACAAAGCTATGGAAAGTGTTGTATAAATATATCTAGTTACAAATAAATAAAAAAATAACAATATCGTCTGGGGTTTAGCGACCATTATATATGAAGCTCAGATGATGTGTTGTCGTACTTCTACTATAAACATTATATGCATATAGGAATGACGAGGTTCTTTATGAAAAATAAATGGCATATGTTATGGTAATACTTATAGCCAGAAGCAGATAATGTTTTTTCCATTTTTACATAAAAATACATCATATATATTACAACATAACGGTCTTAAAATCATGACACCTACATATAGAAGTAGTGAGTTATCGTCCTTATGTGAAAAATAAAAGGTTCATCTTATAAAGGCCCAAATTTTTATATAAGAAGTATTTATAAGACTCTCAGTCCTGCTGATATCTGCTTCTAGCTTTAATTACGTTTATATTACTTTTTAAAATACCTTACATTTGAGGCACAGTGTAACGGCTAGTAATTAGTGAGAAATATATATTTTTACAATAGGATATGGCGAAGTGGTCCGAAAGAAGGCAAGATCCAAAGTGGCAAAGTCGCTTTAATTACAAGTGTTTTAGGATTATCTATATACACATACTAATGTATTTAAATACTACAACGGGGATACACGAGTAGAAGTATGAAATATTAATCGGAGAAAACTACCCTTCTTCTAAATATGAAAAATAAAATTTGAAAATAAGTTCAAGGGGGTGAGTAAAATGTTAACTCTACTGACTTGACTACTATTACAATAGAACAAACAACACAGAATTTGATATTTATTGTGACTTGAGAAACAATATCATTTATAACAATGTGACTAAATTTGTAATTAGTATTAGCTACTTCGATAAATCTACTTACATTATTAACTGTCTTTCAAGTTGTATATTTTGTCAAACAGTACGTTTCAATAATTTTCCTAGTATCGCAGACAGCAATAAAAAAATTCAAACAGCCGGTCTAACGTCGGAACTGATAATTCGTAGCTCTATTTACACTAACTCCTACAAAATTTTTTTTAAAGATTCTATATTTTGACAGAAAATGATGAAGTTTAATCTAATTCGTACATAAATATAGTCGTAACAGAACTTATATTTGTGCATAAATTACAAACAGTTTGTATTATTTTCTCTTCCAATAAACTGAATTGTATTGTTTTAAATGTTATCAAATTTAATTCGAAGATCTAGACTTCATATAAAATCAATATTGCGGGCTGCCTTAAAAGTTATCTAGCATCTGATTACTAGTAAACGTAGTCTTAAGCCAATCACAGACGTTACCATTTTCCGTGTAGATTACAACAAGAGAATTATTGGAATGGAATAATAAGCAATATTTTCATATTCGATTCTTTTAACAGTTTATTCCATTTAATAGAGGAAAAGGCGTTCCCAATGTGGCAACAAAAAGTCGTACTCATTTTAATCTAAAACATCACGTATGCTAAATAAAGGGATTATGTAAAAAGTCTAGAAGATTTTTGCATATTGAGCATTTCTCGCTCAATATCTCTCCGTTACTGATTAAGAACCACAAATACAACAGTTATCACAAATATGCTGTACGTTAAATGCTTTTTACTAAAATACTGTAACGGAAACAATGTTTCAAATATATATAATTCTCTCTATAAGGCCATTCAATATTGCTTTGTGTACAATCAGCGTAGCTCGATAGAGTATTCTTTCTGATTTTTACAATATGCTCGTTAGAATATAAATATTTATTTTAAGAATCCCTCTTTATGATATTTGAATTTAACTTCAATTATCATATTGCAGAAACCATTTAAAGCAATACAACCTCTAAAATATATTTTTTGATTATGTTGATATAATAATTTATTAATTAAGTAATTACATATTTCTAGTTATAATATACATATAATTTTAAGTACTTTTTAAGTACAGTAATCTACTAGGTAATAAAGTAAAACTAATGATAATGACTATGATATGGACGAATGTATTTACTAATGGATGGGTACTAGCAGTGATAGCTAGGTGACAAATACGTTATTTCAATACATTTAGATTTTAACAAATAAAGGTACTCTTCTATCTACAAAAAACCTCAGTCACAGTCGCTCTTTTCATCAAACAAATGTAAATATCATTTGAGTAAAACTTCAATGATGTTAACAGCCTTATTTTCATTACGATTCAATAAGAAAGCCTTTTGGAAACTTCAAGTAGCCATTGACACCTAGGCGGTCCACTCACTCTAGGCTTACTTTAATTGGTATGTTATTAAATGCTCCTTTAAATAAGAGAAATATGGTTTAATATGGAATGAAGTTGTCAGCCATCAATCTTTTTCTAATCTTATGGAAGGGAAACACAAGCACTGAACCGAATTAGAATATTGTTTAAAAAATTGATTGTAATTACGCGACTGAGGAGTATTTGTAGATATAATTGATACGTAACAATAATAAAAAACGGAATGTAAACTGCCATATACAGCAAGGAATAACACAGATAATGAACACTGGTAGGTCGCGACATACTTTATGTTCTCTCTAAATGTAAGCAGTTATGCAACATAGTTTATGGTTATGTAACAATGATACATACCTGTCCTTACCATTTGCTTTTAAATTAAAAAGAGATGGACTTCGTTTTATTCCACGCATTATTCAACTATCTATGGAAAGATTAGTGCTTTGACGGTTATATTCAGAAACTACATAAAGTATATAAAACCAATATCATTATACGATGAAATAATACAACGTTTACGAATAGTCTATGTTATAATGTTATCTGAGGATCCAGAGTACTTTTAAGGAGGGTTACCGCTTAATACTTAATTAACATATCTTAACAACATACTAAAACGTTTGTGTAACAGTTCTTACAAAAAAGTTCTATTAAAAAACAAATATATTCAAAGAATTAATCTGTATACAAGTAAACAAATATTAAATTCACTTTCGACTTTCCACCTCTTGCTGGATTTTATTATTCAAAAATTTTTTGGTCATTTAAGGCCAATGGGTTTGAAATGCTTTAGCTTTTCGAGTCTGATGGCTAATAACAATTTTTACTAAAATGATCCGAAACTTTGGCCTCTTTTATGGACGAACCTCCTTCACTCCAAATTCGGATCTAAATATTGGTTGTGGTTAACTATACATATATATTAATTATTTTTTTAGAAAATTTTGGTTGATCATTAACTGCCTTATTTGGAAACCGAAAAAATGTATCTTCGTGGTGGTAGTAGTGGTATCTTCACTAATTGTATATAAAATATAGTCATAGTAAGTTAGTTTTTATATTAAGACATTTTTGTTAGAGTAGACTTCTTGAGCAAGTCCTTATAATTACGAAGTACAAGTGTACATTTATTTATTGCAATTACCACAAATATCAAATCCGAATCCAATCTGATCCGATTGTGAATAAGCGAGAATGAATGAGGAGATTCGTATTTATGTAGTGATGTGTAAATCAAAACATTTAAATTTAATAATAAAATGGGCAAGAGAATCAAGGCAAGGTAACTAGATGGTTGCATACGCATGTTAACAGTCAGTCGTGTTAAGCAGACAAATTGGCACGAATTGAGTATTTAGTACTAAGAATCGAGTAAAAAGGCACTCGAGCTCTAAGCCGTACAATCCAATAACGCTTTTTAGTTACGTCGATGGCTATATTAAAAATCTACTGAATAAGGATAAGAAAAATGAAGGAATTTAAATGTATTGAAATTATAAAGCGCTTTTTTGAGTTAATCAAAAAATGATGTTACTACAAAATCACGGTTTCCGGATTTTTTCCTTAACTTGTGCAAAATACTCTGCCTCTATTTCCTGTAGATCAACGTAGGAAGTATCTTATAGATTTTGATTTCCTTATGTTGTCTTAAATTATTTTTGATCATAAAAGGTTTTATCGTTTGCTTTCATTGGCTAAAATATTTGAGTTTTTCACAGCTCGAAGGAATTAGAGAATCGAGCTTTTTCTATTAATTTCATTTTAATACCTTAACGTGTTCCTGAGAAGAACGTTTTAGACCGATAAACAGATTGGGAACAAAATGAAGGCGCATAAAGGCCTCTTTTCTAACTTTTCTTTCTCTTCCGTAGGAAGCCTGCGTTGACTTACAGAACCCTAAAAAGGCACAAATAAACTTCACGTATTTTTTATAATTGAGCAAGAATCAAACTTATGTCATCAATTTCTCAGAAGAATGTTTAAAAATCTCTGTACAATTTAAGTTAGTGCAATGGAAAATGATATTGTCCTGATTACAATTTTTAATTATTACGTCAGGCGTTATTGTGATGTACAGACACTAAAAGAACTACTAGCACGAATGCCGTGGCCCCCTCACTCTGTCAACAAACAGCTGCACTTTACTATTTGAAGGTAAATCGACTGTGTGCAACTAAATACCAGCTTACGTTGGTACGTATACATATCGAATATATTAAAATCCAATAAAACCTCCCGCAGATAAATTATAAACT
Organism: Acentria ephemerella; assembly: GCA_943193645.1. Lineage (NCBI taxonomy): Eukaryota > Metazoa > Arthropoda > Insecta > Lepidoptera > Crambidae > Acentria > Acentria ephemerella. The sequence continues at coordinate 4,067,085 of OW971887.1, forward strand.
TATTGTTTGTGGACAATTTATTAATTATGAAACTGTAATCATTCAATAGATCCAATATTTTATATTTTTAAGTATAAATTGACAGTCAAATTATCGATATTCTCTGTATACAAGTTATCTTAAAATTTGAATGTTATATCTTGTAGAATAGAGTTGAAATTGACTTTCATTTTTTTATAAGGCATTATGTTGCAATGCAATGCATTATTTAAATGTTAAATTTATTAATTTTTCAAGCAGCATAAAGTTGCACACATGCATCTACATATCAATAAATGGCGAATTACAAATACTGTATAACATAGACAGTCTTTCGTATAAACTTCAGACGGAGGCGATGCTCTGAATTTTCTGTAGGAGTCGTTATTTATATATTTTAGAACACCATATAACCCCTTTGACAGTACCTGATTTATATTAAAAGTTTATCTCAAAGTTAAACGTTATGAAATAGTAATGAATGATGATGGCGTTTGTACAAAATAACAGTGATCTAATAAACACCAATACGATATAGATAGTTATTTTTAAATATATTACCACATTTCTAATAACTATTAGAAAATTGAAATTTACATCTAAAGAATTTGATTATATTCCAGTGTCAACTCGACTATATTGTGATGTATTCTGTTTACTGTTTTTCGTTGATAAAATATTTATTGCCTCATGTGGTCCATTTTAACGAAATAATGAATCTAATCTGTCTAAATAAGGCATTTATCGCAGTTCAATTATAATATCACTCCAAATGTAAATAATACCTAATAGTTCAAAAAGTATTTTATGTATGAATATATTATTAATTCATTTCAAATAAATTATATAACATTCACTAATTTATTTATTAAATAATACGCATTAAGTAATGCTACTTTTGTATAACATACGAACATTACTTGAGGCACTTTCGCACAATTCCATTTATATCTCTTGTCATTTAATTATAAATTATTATTATGCCATTAATATATAGTTGGAATACTGATAGATTCAAAATATACTGATATTGGAATCACAATAATTTTATACATAGTAATCACGAATGGAATGTTCACAGAACAACAATAGGTAAGGCGAGCATTATAATAGTAAAAAACTTTGTAACTATTACAAGATAATAAGTTTATATAATAATATAGGATTCACTTCTAACACTATGTAAAATATTAGCAACCATTTATATTTTCTTATCTCTAAATATATATCGCTGAGCTGTTAGACATCTTATCACACTGTTTCCTAGTACATAGGCAAGCCCTTGCTTCGTGAGCAAAAATGGCAATTATCCATCGGCAACAATTAAAATAACAACAATAATCAACTCACTTTCATAAACGCTGATGGAAAACGAAATACGTTAAGTTAATTGCACGTCACAAAACAACCACAATATACTCGACAAGTTAAGTGCAATTAACGGAGACGCTTGTACGATACTAATAGATAAATATTATCTTTTTGGAATGACAATCAGACTTGTACACTTCAATCTCTCTTTGTTCAACGCGCCGATAGGGACGTGACACGCTTCGTATCGAGTGTTTCTATGATTACATTATTATACAGCACCTGTGCGATCTAGTGTCGCCGACCACATCGCTCGTGTGACCACTGAACTTTGGTACCGTGCCCGTACTGGGTGATAAATTGAGAGGGTTCAACTGAACGGGCATATCTTGCTTCGTAGTTTCCGGTATCGAGTTCAGGCTGTGGTTGTTTGTAGAGTTCAAACTATTCTCCACCGGACTTCCGTTTGTTCTTATCTGTGCTCGTTGTTTCTTCAAATCTGCTAAAGTCCCTGAAACAGTACGAATCAACGATCAAATTTGAATAAAGAATATTCTATTCTTCCACAACATATTTAGAGTTCCTACATTTTTGCGAGATAAGCATAACAATTTCAATGAATCCGGAAGTGTCTCTATCATAATTAGAGCAACACTTTCACATGCTTTAGTAAACATTATGCTTATCGTCATTAGAGCAATACAAGTGAATTTATGAAAGTATAATTAGCGTAAAGTACATTTCGTCATATGTGTAACAAAAAATAAACGCTAAAGCTAGGAGAACATAGGAAATATGGATAGAAATGTGTAATCACGCATATATACATAGAAGAAAGAATAGAAAAATAATCATGCGTTTTCTTAAGAACTACTGAATAATCACCGACCCAAATAAAACGATATGACACAAAAGGAACAGTTAAACACTACGACCCATGCAACTACAACCGAGACTGCTTGCCTCATATGCATCCTCGAGAGCCATTCGATACTGGAAACCGGCAGTCCCTCCAATTCATATTATAAACCATCACTGTGCAAAACTGTTAGAGTAACTTTACAGATAATTTGTTACAATTTGTGCTATATAGATAATGTGCTTTACGTTCAAGTTCGTAAGGATGCATATAATTACCTGCGTTAATCATGACGGTGACATGAACATTGATTTTACCATTATTGTCCGTGGTGTAAGTGGCGGTGCCGGCTTCAGTGATCGCGATTTGGTTTGGGCTCACGATCACCTCTTTCCTACCGTCCAACGAGTCCTCTGACTTGAAGGCATCGTTGTCTTGACCCTCTGGGGCTTTTCTCACTCCATTGGGCAAGATCTTTTCATAATGTTTTTGGTCATTTGTATCGATCACTGGTATGGACCCGGGTGCGTAATGTGAGGCAGCATTGACTCCGAATAGAGGATTGCTAATTTTGGGTGGATATGCAGTATTTTCTGCCGTATCGCTGACGTCACTGTTCCTCTGCCCACCCCTCTGGTTAAAGGTGGACTTTGGCACGGAATATTCCCCGTTGGAGTCATAGCTCTGGTTGGATGTTGTCGAGCTGGTTGATAGCCGCTTGTGTGTTGGGTCACTGGTTGGTAGATTCGTTGTGTTCTGGTCATTTTCCGTGCCGTTTGATAGGCCCTGTAAATTATTAAAAGCTTTAGTAACTAAGTATAAAATTAACTGGTTAAGATCGAATAGTATTATACAGACAACAATATTTACATTATATAAAAAAATAATTGCATTAGTTCATAGAGATGTAATAAATTTTCAAATTGATAGGACTAAATATTTTTATGAACTAGTACTGCCAATATGTTAATCAAAATCGTATTGTTCTCTCCAAATTTGTTGAATGTAATTAACTTTCTCATGGGTGAGAATGGTTACTAAATTATGTACACCGTCCTTTCGTTTTCTTAAAAACTATAATATATTCATTCAATATATTTTATTTAAAAATAACATATTTATTATAGGTTACATTCTAGATAATGGAACTCATGAAACATATAAGCGTGCCTTTGCTCGATTAACTTGGTCAATTTTAATTTCGTCAACAATTCGTGAGCTTATCCTATGGCAACCGGATTCGGATCATGATACATAGTTTTTTTTTATATTAAGCTCAGCAAATGACTCGACTCCACCTGATAATAAGCAGTAGAGGCGTCCATATGTGAAGATAGCTAGTGAAGCATGCGACATATTGCCCTAGCCACCCTCACCTTGTCGGCACAAAAAGTGCTTTTTCACACCTTTTTTAAAGGAGCCCATGTTGTTTGAAGGAAGGAATACGTGTGCTGGTAAGGAATTCCACGCTCTAGCTGTGCGACAGAGAAAGGAGTCACAAAATGTCTTAATGCGGAAAGTAGACAGGGAAACAGTGAAGAAGTGACTCCGTAGACCAGCACGCGTACTCCAGAGTAAGAAAGGAGAGGGAGGGATAAGGCCGAAGATAATTGCAACGATAATATTATTAAACTATGTAAATCTTCAACTAATATTTATTTAACAACACAGTTTTATTTAATGCCTGTAAATCAGTTTTTAGGAGCTACTGTAGCTTGAACTGACGAGTAGCACGAACTTAATAATTACTTTGCAATTCCACACCAATTCCACCATTCTTAAGTTTAAACAGTATTTTTTCTACGTATTTTTTAGTATTTTACTGTTTGTGAGAATATTATCAATTAAAGATATAAGCACAGCACATACATTTTATTAATGTATCAATGATAAAATCTTTTCTGCTGTTGCAACGATATCTTTGACAATGCTAGTGCGTATTTATTATTGCAATATAATAGATGTATTATTTGTTATAATGTTTTTTGTGATTGCTACAAAGATATGACAATTTTATAAAGAAAAATTCATAATAAATATATGTAAATATGTAAGCTGATGATGATGAGGGTGTAAGATGTCTAAGATTATTTTTTTAATAATTAGACTAAAACGATTTGATGATTGATTTATCGATTATTGCTGAATCAATAAATTACGTTTACTAAACACACATAGAATTAAGTCATTAAATCAAAACCAGAATTGCTTGGAAATTAACCTTACCACGATATTGATCACATGATTTATAGATTTGCTTTAGATGATGAATCAAAAAATTTCAAACAAAACTAAAAACAGACTTCCGAACACTAAAAAGGCAAATATATTTAATGTCGGGTTTCATCTTCAATTATTTCTAGAAATAACTTATCCACAATTTTATGAAAACAATTTGTTATAAAACTTATATTTCTCTCTAGTATTTTGAAAATTTTGAACCATAAACCATACCCTGTATCGAAGGCCCAACACCAGCGGCTCCTTGCGCATACGATGTAAATTGTCATGTGTCAAAAACATAATATCCAAAGACATTTTTTCAACACATCACTACGCACTTCATCAACACCAAGTTACGTAAATCATTTGAGGGGCAATACAATAACACTTTTGGAGACACCATAAAAGGAAGAATTGAAATTCGAAAGATAATATTTGTATATCAAAATGCATTATCAAGATGAGATACAGTCGCAAATGCAGTGCGTGCCGTGCGCTGACCGCACGGACTGACGGCGCATGCGAACATCGCGCCGCGTTGCACTAACGTAACTGTAGGGTCACCATAAACTATAATAATGTGTATGTTGTCCAATTAATGGATGAATGTGAAGTAATAAGAGAAATTGATATCCTTTGATAAACTTTATTGAGTTTTGTAAAAATGTGGTCATAAAAAATCTTTTACTTTAGTTTTATAAGTACCGTTATAATTTTTTTTTTAAATACATAAGCCATTTTAATCATTTGGGATAATAGGATGCACAAAAGCTTTTTGACAGGTAATTTATCTTGTACAAAATGATATAAACACTAACTTAAGAATAGAACCAAAACTAATATTAATTTAATAAATGTGATAAAATGTTAAGCAATTAGTTTTAATGTATAATTTTGCATACGCGAGCCGTTTTAAGTAAAAATTTTGTAATTAACTATTTTGTAAAAACTCTAAAATTGCTAAGCTGTTGTGCCTTGTGGGCGATATATAAAAAAGTACGCCAGTTATTTTTACCTATTGTGACGAAGTTTTGTATATTCATAAATAGTGGTATTACTATTAAATAATACCACAACTAAATAGTTATCACTTAAACACAAAAAATAAATCTCATAAAACCTCCTAAACGTAAAATTTTAAAGGAATTCCATTCTAATTAATTTACTAATTTTACATTTAATTAAATAGAATTGAGGCTATAAAATCGTACAGATACAGCGGTAATAAATATTGTTTTTACTGCAATTTTATTGGAAATTTGGAAAACCATTTGAGAGAAACCACTAAAATTTTCATGCAGTGAATTAAATGACAAATAATAAGGTTAGATAAAGGTTTCAACTTTACTAAAATTTTATGTTTGTGTATATAATCCGGGTTTATACAACATTCTTAACATAAATAGAAAACTGACACTATGAAATTTCACTGTTTTAATATTTCACAATGGATGTATTTAATGTGAAAAACTTCACAGTGAAATAAGACTAGTATGTTGTCGACGTAAATGCTATCTATCAATATAAAGCGAGACATGAAAGTTCATTTCAGGATGAGATGCATAGATAATAATGCCTAGTACATGCATCTCATTTGAAGCCAAAAACATGATTTCTATATGGCTACAAATGAGATATCAGCCTTCAAGATCTTAACTAAGGTTTCATGGTCGAAACAAAAACAGAATCATTCTTTTCATCATGGTGAACATTATTCTTTTTGACAACCAAAAATTGGCAGTGTACATAATCTTAATAAATAAATAAGATTTTTTTTCGTCGCCTAAGCTGAAATTTTTTTCATGTTTAAGCATGAAAAAGCTAACGTAAACCTATGTCTTGCATTAATCCCGATTAATTTTATATGAAAATAATAAATGTATATAATAAATGATTCTTTTTATATCCCATTGGTGCGTTGCCGTGAACGAAGACACCCAGCCATTGCCTTACCTAACAAATTACATACTGTCCCGCCTAGTACTATGCACAGTTTTAACGAACACATGGCATAGCTGCGCTAACTCGCTGAACACTTCAAGTAGACCGTGCGTCGTTCACGTTCCCCGCGTACTTTCTCTGCTTTCGACGCGAGAACGATAGTTATTAACTGACTTGCTAATTAATTATACAATAAACGTCTTGTGTCTTGTTCGCGTTAGATTAGGTGATATTAGGCCATTTCGCCGATATCATATTTTGTGTGCAGACACACAAAAATGTGTTTTTTCAAAACACCGATGCCTTTTCAATGTTTATTTTGTACTTTAACAAGTTTGGTATTAGCTTATACAAAAAAAAAAGAGCACGAACCCTTATTATGTTACTTTATATCTATCGCGATGGCAATAGTTTTAAAATTATTACTAGCTACTAAAAGCGAAACGTCACAATAATATACAGTGAAGCGGCAATGGAACAATGGCATACGACAAAATGAAAGCGATAGCGATAGATTCAGAGTTAGGTAATAAGGGGACCGATCTAATCACCATTATATGTTCTTCGATAACTAGAACGACTGGCGTCTTATAGTAGTAGGCAAGGGCGTAATATAAACTTTATTCGCTATTGCTACGTCTGAAGGATAATTATCACAATGTTTTAATAAATTAGCACTGCATATACAATGAATTTAAGCCGATCGCAGTTAAGGCAGTATCAAGCTGTACCGGGAGTATCCGACACCCCACTTAGTCTTAGACTTTGTGCGTGTACTTATTTAAGGAACTTTGTCATAATTAATATAAACAAACACTACAAATTAAGCTCTATATATATTTAATGTTTTAAATATTTACAAGTGTGATTGTTTTGAATTTGTTAGATTAGGCCTTTGCTAGAAATACAGGCCCCAACCAAGTTTAGCACTACACTCTACTATATAGGATGATTTTTAGCGTAATGAAATGAAAACAAGAAAATCACGATTATTGGATTAATTTATTTTGTTGGTAAAGCTATAAATAAAATCACACAATACAAAATATAAAGTAAGCTAGTAAAATTTCAATGAGCCATTATTATTATTTTCTAAGCTGTTCTGATGCATGAACATACTTGCAATTACAACGTTCATCTAGTTTTTCATATCGTCTTGCGGTAACACACTTTCTGCCAATTACTTTTATAGCCTAAGTCAAACGTTTTTTCACAAAGACCGTGCGCAACGAAACATAAATCTAAAGCTGTATCATGCTTAAAATAGTTAAGTAAGTAATATATCGTATCGATATCGATATTAAGATCATAATTCCATGCACAGGTCTCGAAACTTTATTGCTGTCCAAAGTTAATTGATTGTAAAACAGTTCTGGAATCGGGGTATTATCAATTAATGCACCTCGGTTAAAAACTCAAATACCAGGATAAATTAGCTGATCATGTTGTACATGTTGTACTGACTATTGATACTTTTCCTCGGTTGCTGACCCTGAATTAGGTAGGAAAATCATCGATAGCCTATATACGTCCCACTGTTAGGCACGGCCTTCTTATATAGGAGAAACAGAAGGGTATAATCAGTTGCCGTAACAACCTGGAATAGAGGCTTATGGAGCTGCAAATAACAAATTTTGATGGATCTATCCGGGACGAGAGAAAGTGGATTTGTTTTCGTTATCTTAATCAGAGCACTCGAACAACTACGCCAGCGAGAACCTCTCTTTATCTATCCAAATATATTTTTTAGAACTGACAATAAATATAGAAGATATAATCTCTAATAAAACTCTGAAGCAACGTCCTTATTCGATGTGCTGCGCTTGCGCCACATTTTCTGCTAATACGAACGTAAAACCTAGTGTTATTGAATTGGGCACAATTGCCGCGGCTTAAGAAGTAATTCTCCATGTATTACTTCTTACTTGTAACAATTTTTAGTAACGATCATGTGAAATGCATGATCGAATAACAGATACAACGCTATCGAGTAAGTACAAGAATATATAGAAAATTATGTTGGTAAAAACATTTTGAATCGCTGGAATACCATATACATATTATTTATAATTAAATACTAAATATTATTTTTAATATTCGCTGTTCTTTTTCCTATAAAACAATTTTTGCATGTAAATTTATTAAATGAAAATGTGTTTGATGTTTGATCATCAAACATAAAAGCGGGAAATGCCTGACAGCGTAACGAGAATTTTACAACAGATCTAAGCGGTGATAATCTAAAAATCCATCCACATAATGATATTGAGAATGAAAGGATAAACTCAATAGCGTTTTAATTGAGCTTTAGTTATACTGATGTGACGTTGTTTATCAGAATGTAATAGCTGTTGCTATAATATTCAGAGTATAAAATCTCAACTGTTCTTATTTCAAATTTGTTTCACAGTACTCAAATATGAAGGTTATAGAGTTCATGTTGTTAAAAATACACGGCCTTAAAAGGACTGTAATGATTTCTATTAAGTCACAAACTTGTACAATTCCACCTGTACCTTGGGAGCAATCTTAGTTATTGTTTGGATCATATGATATTATGTTAATATAATATTGGTCATCTAAATTATATATCATAATATATAATTTCTAAAGACTTTTCAAGAATTCACGTGTAAATAAGATTGTAAATAATAACTGCAACCTTCTTCCTTCTTCTTATATATGCTGTTCATTCGTCTCACAACGACTTGAAACGATTTAAAGATATTTTTTTTTTGCTTTAGAAAAGGGTGGCAAAGTTAAAATTAATTGAGACAACCTGAAGCTTCCTTTCTAGAATGATTACCGTGCTATTCAAAACTGGCATTTTTTTCCACCACAGCCTCAGATTACTTTTTATTGACAGCATCGGTGGCTGGTTTTAGGTGATACAAGGTCCACTGATTCGACTAATTAATGATAATAATTGAGAGCTTGCATTTTACCATACTGGCCCACCATATAAGTATAAGTATTAAGTAAGCTGATACCTTATCTTATAAACATTTTCAAATTATAACAGTAAAGCTAACCATTAACTTTAGGTCATTCATTGCATACCGATTTCTCAATATAATTGTACAAAAGACAACTATCATACCACGTTTAATTTATTGAACGTCATAAAATGTAGCGTTTATGGAAGATTCTCAAACTTGTTAGTTATATGACGAATATATATATAAATAAAATTCTTTTTTATTTTGTAGATTTCTACAAAAATATTTGCAACGCCATGTTACGTTCAATAATGTCTTCAATGAGCAGCGCGGTTTGCGTATCAGTTATTAAGTTGATTAGTTTAATAGCGTGTAGTTGAATAAAATTATAGTATTGATTTATATTGTAGAGTTTTTTTTGTTGGTATGGCTGAGAGCTCACGTGTTAGATTAGCAACTTATCCGACGGTAATAGACACGATTTTTGCAACACAATGTTTACACTTTTCGGTTTTTTCTATTGGACTGATGATAGCACAGACTGGATGAAAGTCTCTTGGCATTATTAACTACATCTTACTTATTATTTTTTTGTCATACATAAGCAATGTCAAGGAAATAATCTGGAATGTGAAGATATTAATTGACCTAATTCTGAAGTACGAGTATACAGCGTAAAGCTTGATTTAAATGCATTTATCACGATCTTTCAAAATGATTGCAAAACATACGGCTTTATATTTAGGTATTATGGTAAAATTCACAAACGTAATAATTCTAAGAAAATATTTGCCTGTAAACTTATGACCTATGACTGCAAAATAAATATTTTTGCTATAACTTTTTCACATTTTGCCATTCGAGCGCATTTTATTTTGTCGTTATGGTAAACATCTTCGTTATGGGAATGACTTAGCGACTTAGAAGTTTTACCATAATTAGTATTAAAAGTAGGTACGAAAAACAGAGATGTACGATTTGTTATGCGATAACGTTTGTTAAAATGTGTATCTGCAACTATATCAAGTACCTTCTTCAAATAGACATATTTCAGTTGATATAAGGACTTTGAATATAGATAAAGATAACGGAATCGTGAACCATCTCTAAGTAAAACTCAAAACCGCCCGAGAGCGGCGAGACGCGATCATTGAATGATGAATGTTGACGTGCACGACCACGCGTGCTCTCTTCAAGCGGAAACACAACACATCTCCCAAAAACGCCTGATAATTAATGAGAGCAAAATACGCTTTTTTACAAATGTCAGCGCAAACAAGGCGCTAAGTTTAAAATATTTTAAAATCCTTAATATGAGTATGCAAAGAATAACTATACCGAATCTGGTACTAAACGAACACCTCGTTCTGAATTAAACTCAGTCAGAAAATATAACTAAAGTAGGTAAACCGAACTTCAACATGTATGTTAAAAGATTTATTAATATTTAACATCCCATATCTTGTTTTTATCTGGTTTTCTACACAAAAACAACTAGTTTCCGTGTATTCGGGTTACCCCTCGCCTTAAAGATGCTAAATTTGGACTCGTCTAGGTCTGAGTTAGGAAAATATTTTTTTACATAACATTTTTAATTATTATTACATTACATGCTCGTTGCTGATTCAGTAAAAATTTAGATGAAGCGATATGGCAAAGTTCTTGTGCCCTCACAGTACGACTAGTAAGACAAAAAAATAAAATTAACTTTACCTGCAACTCATCGTCGACGGCAGAGTCGAACGTTTCCCGTAGACGAGCCTCCCCTCTCGCATCTGCCTTTGCGGCCATTTGCTTCTCTCGTAGCGACGTTCGCCGCACGGAACGAACTCTGGAAGATAAATTTAACTTTATTTTCTTATTTTAAAACTTTAACTTATCAATAAACTACACGCCCCTCAATTTACAGTAATTATATGTGTTTTATGAGTGACAAGACAAATGAGGAGGTCGTTGACTTCAAAAGCAGGCCCATAAAATGAACTGCTATAGGCTGTTGACACAACCAGTTGAGCAAAAATCCGAATTCTTTTTGTGAGGCGTTCGTCAAAGTACATTATAGTTTCTTTAACAAGAGGGGCGGGCCATATTACCATAGTATATCTCTATATATATAAGGTTGGATAAAGGATTGGAGGATGTAGGATAGAATATGAGCACACTATGTCGAAGATACACTGTCAAAGCTTCGCAGTCATCGTTATCGTTATAGCTTCGTTATAGTTCAAGTTATAGCAATGAGGATGCGCAACGTTTTGTGCATTGGTTGGTTGATATTCATACGTCCACTAATATATAATGTTCATCTCTCTGTTTGCAAAACTAAAATTCTAAACTACATTGACACCGTACTTATGCCCCAGTCGCTAGATCGGCGTTTGGTAATACGCTAGAACGTATCGTAACAGTCAATGGCTGTTTAGCGATGAAACAAGAGTAGCAAATGCTACCGGCCCTGAGACCTCCCTGCGTCCGAAGTCCAATATTTCATTGGAATGTTTGTAATGTGGTGCGATAATATAGTAATTTTATAGCAACTCATTTCATTGTTAATGGCAATATTTAAAAATAATAGTGAATCATTTAATTCAATTAAAAATCTTTTTTCACTTTATATTTTTAGCGCTTCATTTAAAATTCTTCAATGCTATTCATTCTACTGTTGGCCGTCGACAGAGACATTTCTCTACATCATCTTTTTCTTAGGCGATTTAATTTACAAGTTGCTTATTGTTTTAATTTAATTCAATAATCTCAAATTCGATATTTTAGTATATCGATACGTTACATGTTATACTACACATAGGTGGCAATGCTGTTTATTACAAAAAATCAGTTACCTGCCTCTTTTTGTTTCAAATTAAATAAGAAAAGGATAATAAAAATTGCCAATATATTACGTTTGTTGAAGATTATTTAAACGATCCATTCACCTATAACTTCTTTTAAGCGATATATTTTTGAGATACTGAAATTGCTTTAAATTCGCCATTTTATTATAGAAACGTCAAACGATGTCACGGGTGATCTGTCTTTTTCAGGTCAGTCTGTGATTAAAGAGAAGCATGAACATAAATATAACAACCGTTCACAAAAAAATCGTGGCCATTATCGAAACAAGGTAAATAATATCAAGAAAAAAAATAGTTTGACCATAAATTAATAAGGGCCTTATTTATAGCATTTGCTACGGGCCGGAGCTCGCGCTTATTCCACTAGTAGTTTAAATAACATTACAGGCGTTATCACATCGATAGCGCTAAAATCTTTGGCATAGTGTTAATTAGTTTTTTTTAGTACCTGGAGGTGCTCGCAGAGGATGAGGACCGACGCGCGTTAGTTGTCCTATCCCCCGACGCGTGCAGCGCTCGTCGACGTCGCTCCTCTTGGTCGGCCGCGAGTCGTAATATGCGCACACGCATTTCACCTTCCTCGCAGATATCTATCAAACAATTACACTTTTTTGAATCACTCAAGAATTCACGGCTTTTTTGGACACACTAATGCGGCCTCAGATGGCCTTTATAGCTTTACCGGGGTTAAATTGTGGAGAAATCCTTGACTGATGACTCCAACAAGTCTGATTCACCTCTGGAGAAATGCTAATCGATAGGCATCTCCTGCGGTATCTTAGACTCCAAGGTGCTCGGACCTCGGCTCTGGTGAATCGTGATGGTAATAGTTCTGAAGGACGGAGTATGCCTAGCTACAGGCAATTCGAGTATGAGTCCGTCGGCTACAATATTGTCACACTTACACGTATTATCGAGTCCAAATAAGGGATCATTACAAGTGGACTATTACACGCTCAAGGAAAGAAGTTTGTGTTTTTAATAATTTTGAACACATGAGTTATTGCCAATAGTCATAATCGTTTTTACTACTAATAGTAACCTCTTTGCGCAATAATAACAATAATGACAATTTTAAATGATACATGAATTTTAGATTATTCTTAGAAGCAAAACATAAATTCGAGAAAATTGAGACATATTATTAATAAAATTAATATTATACAGTAATAAAGATTCATGACCAGTGCACAAATTGTTAGTAGTCACTTACTTATACACCATACAATAACCTACCACATCAGTATTCGAACGCGGGACCTTAGTATAATATACTTAATCAGCAGACCCGTACTAATACATGACTTTCATTTTAAAATTTGGCGGATGCTTTCAACTAAATTCAATTTTAATGATATTACTTTTAAAGGAAAATTTTTAAAATAAAATTATTAAATCATATACAAAATACGCAATAGCAAATCACTCACCCGCCGGTGTTTCATCATGTTTATTTCTTACGTTGAGATCAGCGCCATATTGGACTAGTAGCTCTAAAACCTCTAACTGAAACAAATTGGTTTATGTAATTAAATATCACAAACATATACTAACGCTGCTTGTGTTATACACGGTAATACTATGGACACAATAGCAATAGTGGGCTAAATTCTGTAGAACACACTTTAAATCCAAATTTAATTGGGATGCATCTCATTTCCATAACGTGATCGAAAAAAAGTTCAATTTTTAAAAACAAGATAGTTAATTGATATGCAATATTTGCAATACGGGGGAATGTATTGTTAGTGGACTCACGTGTCCCCAGCAAGCAGCCGCGTGTACCGGCTGCCACATGTCATGGTCCACAACGTCGGTAGACGCGCGGTGCTCCAGAAGGAACTCCACCACCTTGATATAGCCATTCGCTGAAGCTATGTGTAACTGAAACAACATCATGTTTGGAATAAGATAAGTACAGAACTTACTGTCTTTATGAAATAACAATGAAAATATAACTCTAAAATTGTACCGATAAGAAAGAATCTAACTCCGCACGCATAATTATAAACATAATCGCTGGCCTAGTAAACACAACAATGAATGTCGAATAAAAAAATAACCTACTACAGGCGGTTCAAGACGATCAAGCTACAAGCCCTGTACTATCATTAAAATACGGAAATCTCAATTCTGAAACAGCTTAATACCAACATTAAAAAAATGTTCTAGTAACTTTAATTTAACCCAAATGGTTGATAATATTACTAAATTTCATAATATGACTGTTTTGTTTTTTCGATCTTCATCAGTCACATTCCTTATCATTCACATGAGTCTCACTACCACAGCATCGTAATAAAAAAGTTATAATAATTAAAATAAATATTCAAGTGAATTTTTCTTATTGCAGGATACAAAATGCAAATTATTAAAAGAATAAATAATTTATTCATTATTACATTTCTTATATTTTATATTTGTATGAACTGAGCAATTAAAGTTTGACCCTTTTCTGTTCAATCTAAAATTTAGTCATTATCAGCGATCCTCAATTAAAACTGCTCCTTATAGTAGTAGATTGCTACTACTATACGATTTACAAATGACTATTATATTAAATAGCTTGAGAAGTAAAAATAGTGTTTATTGATCAATTAAATTAGCATGTTGTTATAAAAAATAAAGTAAACGATTAGCCTTGAAAATAAATAAGGTGTCAATTTATCATGACGCAATACAACTAGATTAGAATCTGTAGAAAATACATAAAGAAAGATGTTATTATCTACTTATTTTTTCTTTCTTTATAATGTTCAAGGTCTCACCCGCATAATATATATGCATTTGACCTTGTACAATATGTTAAATTATTTAAACCGCGGGTTGATTATTTAGCAAATAAATAAAAAAAATATATTGCATAGCAATAGCGTATTAACAATGCTCTTTAAGTCATCAGGAATCAGGCAAGACTATTTATTAAAAATATACAAAAAGATATTTTATTTATTTTGACAATGCTATATGTTGATTTTCTATTTAAGAATGATTAAGAAACTTTAAGCAGTGTTGTCCATCAAACTGCCTGGAAGCAAAAACCGTATTTGCTGCTGTAGCAGCACATATAAAATAAAATATATTTAAAATCTTGTATATACGACAAAATTTATCCGTCACATGTTTATGATTATGATCTTGCGTCACGAGTATATTTTCATATTTTCCCCGCTCTACTCACACACCTGTGACCTGATGTGCATAATATAATTTTTTACTTATCGTACAATGACTTTAAAGTAATAAAACATTGAAAACACTTTTATTTCACATATTATTTCTTTATAAGATATCAATAATCATAAAAGTGTCATGTGCGGTCAGAAAATATCCAGGACAGTAAAATTACTATTTATTTCTTTACCGTTAAATAAGTCACTACAATAATCTGTCTTAAGCATACGTAAGAGAGATTAGAAACTAAATCTTATCAAAAAATATGTCAACGAATATGTTATCACTATCAACGACTGGAAGGATTTAATGACAAGCCAAGCTAGCGGCGTCTGATAGGATATATAAATGACTGTAGGATAAGTACCGAATAACATTGGAGGAATAGTAAAGGGAACTTACCAAGGTAGCACCCTGATTATCTCTCGGCTCGTCTAAATCCATCCCCTCATTCACGAGTTCCGAAACATCTATCAGCATCTTCATTTCAGTAGCCGCTCGTGTTTCATCTATCAGTCGTTGGGTCACGCCTCTCGCTGCCATCTCGCTCTCAATAGCATCCAGCGTTCTCTCTTCCTCACATATATCGTACGGCATGTTCCCGTCTCCATTGACGGCTAGTAGGTTGGCTCCTCGTTGTATGAGTATGCGGACCAGGTTAAGGTTCCCACAAGTGGCGGCAGCATGCAATGGTGTCCACTTCTCGCTGTCCTCGGCGTTGACATTAGCGCCGTGGTCGAGCAGCAACCGCATCATGGCCTCGTTGTTGTCTATGCAGCACTGGTGGAGTGCTGTCAGACCGTCTTCGTTTGTGGCATCAGGAGTTACTCCACGCGCGAGGAGACGACGTACTGAAAAACCGTACAGGACTGTTAGTAAGTATTTTATAATAATGTTAAGCTTATAAGTATTGCTACTATGTTCTTTATATTCTTCATTCTTGACTTTCATAAGAGTATGTATGTAATGTACCTGGACAAAATAAATATATTTAACTTTAGAAGAAATTTCTTTTAATTTCCTTTTTTGAAAGTCCCGACATTCTTCATGATTACGGTAGAAACGTTTTACTCATTGGTTTGTATAGTTATCAAACGTCGTGTCGTGTCGAAATCAATTTCAAATTGCATAGAAAATAAAATAGTGAAGAGATGAATAAAAACATACCGCCGAAATCATCGGGACTAGTATGTATTAATGAACATATTCAAGTGAAAATTTTCTATGTAAAACTACTTGGCAACGTAGTGCACATTAAAGCTGGTATCACCCCATAATGTGCACTACGTCTTCTACTAATAATCGCTTAACATGTGATAAGCTTGTAACTTATAGAGGATAAAGTGGCAGATTTATATAAATCTTACCATAACAAACCAAATGATCAATCCTCAAAATAAGATGTTTGTGATAAATGGGTAATCAATCATCTTAGTTATCTTATGATTGTATATTGGTACGTATTGGTAGTTGTACCTGGTGAGATGAAAGCCAGACCTACCCAGTTATGGATAAGAAAACCCATATTCACCTTCGTCGATATCATTCCTTGCAGCAGCCTCGAGCAACATCACGCTGTCGTTGAAGTAGATGTTGCGTTTGTTGCTCTTTTCGCGCTTCGCTCGCGAGCGCGCCCACTCTCGCTCTCGCTGTTGCCATAGCTTCAGTTGCTGCATTCGTCGCCTGAAAACCAAAAAAATAAAATCGATATACATATTCATTTGAAATTTTAATAATCCGATGAAAATTGAATTACATAATCTAAATGAATGGTGAATTTTAATCACCGTTAGTATGTTCGAAAGTGTAATGTTCGTTAGCATGTCTAAAGAAAGCTTTGTATAGTTGTTACGTTAATAACGTCTATATGAAAGAGAGCGAGTTTTGTAAATTAGTTTATATGGACATTTGCTATAATTCTAAAAATTTCGTAATTTAAGTATTAATAACACGAATTTTAGCCTTTATACTACGTTGTTATAGTTATGCAATCTATTTACAGTGGAACTTAATTCCATTATAAGAAACCAATGGCCTGTATTACTTTCGTGTCTCAATTGACCTACAAAACTTAATTTTTAAAGAGCAATATCACATCAGACACAGTTTTGTTTCAAAAATAAAGATTAATTAAGCATTCTAATTAACTAAGCAGTGTAAAGTTACAAGTTAGTTTAATTGGACCACGGAGAGAGCTAAGCCTCGCGTCCGTTCTATAAAACATTGATGATATAGTATAAATAAACATAAAATTATGAAGGTTTCAGACATTAATTTAACTGCCTATTTTTTATACTTTCAAACCGTCATCACCCGAAAAATTAAAAAATGTAACCATTTCAAAAATTTCGGGTTATATTAAAACTGTATCAATCGAATGCTAGGTAACTTATTATGTAAGAACATTATCGTTTCGCTTATGTTAGGTGAGTTTTTTAACAAATTTTGTAACAGTTTTAAATTTCCTTCAGGTAAATCTTATTAATACATTAGTATTAAGAAGATTTTGAAGTTAACAATCAATTTTACAAATAAGTATAATTAGTGGTTATAATTAAAAATATTTAATTTCTCCAATACCTCTGAAACTATGCACCGAAAGAATACGTTTCTAAGACAAATAGCTTATCTATTAATTAGAAGAATACGAAGAAGATAAGATTAGATATTAGACTTCTAAAAGGACATCATGAAAAGGAGTATCAAAAAGGAGTATCTAACAACAAACAAATAATACACGGCTAACTATACTTAGAAGTTTATACTATGCAGTCAAAATAACCAAAGGTTGGAATCGTCAGCAAATTGTGAGGAAATATACATGAAACTAACATCACTAACTTTCTGTACGGTTTAATCAAGTAAAGAAAACTTTTTTTATCTATTTTTTTAAAGAATACGATCTTGACAATATTTAAGAGTGAGGTTAATCATTAGGGTCATCCTATTATATACTTAACCGCATAGCAAAAGCAAGAGAAGTACTCTCATGTGTAGCATAACATGTAAAAATCAAGAGGTAGTTTTATGCTGACATCATACGAGATAACTTGACCTAAGGGTGTATTATGAAATCTTATCTTATGCTGCTATATCATAAATCCTATGGCCTTGCTGTGTTTAACTGTAACGCAAAATAAGATGCCCTAGATCATACAAAACAGTTCATAAAACAGAACAGCAACAGAACACTTTCTAGATGAGCCCCGTAACCTTACCACAGAAACTCAACCCTAAAAAAGTAATGTAATTTGGATGCTTGCTCTGTTGGATAATGTTTAAATGCTTGCCGAATAGGGTGATTCTAAAATTGAGTGATGAATAGCATAGAATAATTTGGCTATCTTTCCTTTCATCCCAAAACATCGGTAGCATTTACCTCTCACTTCACTGACGCTTACACGAATGCTCGTGTAGTATCCATGTGGATTTTATAATAATTTAATAACAATAATATACAATAGGTTGGGGAAAAAGTTTCTACGCTTTTGATATGAAAATTCAAGACATTTTTTTTTCAAAGATCCCGTTGCTGTAGCAATTTTCTGATCAAAAAAACGCAACAAGTAGTTTTGGCAGTCCTCTCTTGATGTTAACCTGACACTGCCTAAAGAATTCTGAAGAGCCGAAACAGGCGGAAATCTGAAGGTGCAAGGTCAGGGCTATATGGCGGATTCATTAACACGGTTCGGTTTCATTAAGTCTAATAAAGAATCACAAATGAGTACACGGTTCATTAGGTTTCTTTCAGTGAGCTTGTGTGGCACCCAAATATCGAGCTTTTTTGTCTACCCAGCTTTTTGTCAAAACGGTTTTGTGTTCAATTCCCAGATCTTCAGCTATGTCGTAACTGCTGATATGCCGATCTTTCTCCACTTTTTCAAAAATAACGTGTAGTAAAACAAATGAAGTAGGAAACAAAATTTTTCTAATTTGATTCCGTTTTTGTTAATAATATTTATATACATCATATTAACAGAATATTAACGAAGTTTTATTACCGAAATGAGTGATACATTCCAAACTCCGGTGCACCTAGGTAAACATCCAACGGAATGCTCAGGTATTAAATAGCCGACAATCTCATTTCAAGAAGAATTGTTTTGTCAATTGCATATTGAAGAATGTCATTTTTAGCAAACATCTTTATGACGAAAAATTATTTAGTCCTTCTTTTCCAAATGGTATGTCAACACCATTCATCTGATGGTAGTAGGCTGTATAGGCGTGTAATGGCGAACTGATTCAATTCACGTATTATTAATAAAAGAAGAGAAATCGTTATTTAAGCACCAAAAAAACTCAAATCCCTAATATAAAATAGGTATAATGCTCACCTCGGGAACACAAAGAACGCAGTTACGCTACAAATAAGTCTGATGGAATAAATGACCTATAACAATTTAAATAAAAAAAAATAGGCACTATAATAACATTTATGTAACAAAGAAACAAGGAGCGCGTATGTGTTTCACAACAACCTATTCAATTAATTAGAGTAAACTACCTCCTTATTTGAAACTACACCATAAACAGATTAAGCCATTAGCGCACTCCAACTTATCCGAGAGCTATATTCAGTCCGTATCAAATTAGTCTGAGTAACAAGTAACAACTATATATTCCCAAAGATATATCTACAATACTACACAGGATACTTCAGAAGCCGTATTCGATCGTGCCCTACTCATTGACACCGACCAATTGCTGGCCAAACAATATACGTAAAATCAGTAGATACATATTGACTGTATCGAGGCTATTGAGGCTAAATTGGCGAGATGTGAGATACATGTGCAAGGTAAACGATAAAACTAAGTCATATAACCTTTATCCGTGTTCGACCTAGATAAAAGTTATAGTGGTCATAATTGCAACCTATATTTTCAATTTCCAATTACAAAACCTGCTTAGAACAGCGATTTAAAAATAGATCATCTTGATTGATGTCTTTTTTTAATCAATAAAGTGGGTTTCCCTCGTATTTCTACTTATAGGATATTGAAGCCGGTATTTCATCATACAAAACTATTGTAGGCAAAACAGAAATGAAAATTATCTTTGCCACAATCAAAACAAATATAAATAATAAAGCAACAATATCTACAGAATAATTAAAAAAAATAAAAAAAAAATAAGGTGAGTAAAGTCGCCACAGAGCATCGAAGATGGGCGCACTGGCCACTATTATCCTATGTTGCCTAAACAAAATTTCCTGATTGTAAGAGCAAGCAGGAACGTGCAAGCAATGAAAATATCTGGGGACTTATAGTCTACGTTTGTACGTATATCCAGTTAGTTTACGCATTGGGGTTTTTTTGGTTTGGTCACTATGAACCCTTATATAGTATAAAAGTAAAAAAATTCGGATAGCGGCCACTTTGACCGCAAGAATAAAATGACATTCGTCAATCCTCGACAGCAGTTAACCCGCTTCAATGGCGATATAAATTATGATACAGGTGTATTGTCATTGTTATTTTATTAGCAAAGACAAAAGGTCAATATCTCTAAAGATTGTATCTGAAGGGGGGTTTTTTCACTTGCATACTTATCTATCGAAAACTGTAAACCACCTAGATATTAACATAAGCAAAATTAAAAAATTAAAAAATCTCAAACTAACTCATGCTAAGAGCACTGAACTAGAATTGACGGAATATGATGAAGTGGAAAGCCTCAAATGAGGTGGAAAGGAACATCAAAGACTTCCCGATATTTAAACTATGGGTAAAATAAAGTAACTAACCGTGCGGTAGAAAGGTAAATATGTCGTAGCCAAATCTTAAAATTGATCACTTCATTAAGTATTTGGCCGTTTCATGAAATGGACAAATACCGCTTGTCACATCATCGTATGATCATATCATTATGTGACAAGCGGTATTTGACCACTTCATGAAGTGGTTTAGTTTAATATAGGGAGACGACATATTGTGTATAGTAATTCAGATATAATATCTTCGTGACACTTTCTATGTGATTGTATTGTTTTTGAGTTGCTAATCGCTTGGCTAATAGTTTAAGCAATCAACAAACGCTTACGTAATAAAATATTGCAGTATCGTTTTAATTTACAGTTTCAAAGTAAATTAAACAATTCAAAAAGTACTAATAGGTAATCTATTTCGAATAATAGTGAACGAACAAATATTATTATTACAAAAATAATGATGACAGATGAATTTATTTATATTTTACCTATTAATATATATTACAATAATTAAAACTCTTATTTACATTTATTAAAATTACACAATAATATAAAGTGAAACACTTGACTACTAGGTGTTATACCTCCATCACAGAAGTCAGTGCCCACTCACTCTCTTATAATTGACGACTTTCGCGCTAAAGTTGACCGCATTAGGTTTAGTTGGTAGGTAACAAACAAATCTTATTTTTTAATTCACGCATTAATCCCACATGGAATATGGCGACCCGTCATGCGATCATTAAAAGTGAAAACCAGGTTTCACTTTACAGCATACTCAGTTTTATTTATTATAAGTGCAAGAGTGCGTTTAGGGTCTCCTAAAAACTTTAATACAATTTTGACAGTTGATTAACAATGTATAGATGCTTCATCGCTTCTTTTCTGTGATCTTATTGTGTAATCAATATGCCTGCAACAGACTGTGATTCACCTTCTGTGATCTACCTCAGAGAAATACTGGATACGTAAAAACAAAAGTTAGACAAAACTAAAAACCGACTTCAAAACATGTGATGCGTGACCTAATTAATAGACCTAAAAACAAATGCAATACGATTTGTTTTTCATATGTTTTTAGATAATCTTTGATCCTATGTAAACGTTATATTCTGGGAAGGGATGAAAGCGTGCAAGATTTAACAGTAAACCAGGTTGGTTTATGGAACATAAATCATTTTTGAAATAAAATACAAGTATGTAATTAAATAAAATTCTCAATTAATCATTAGCAATCGCAATTAATCAAGTAACTAACTACGAATAATAGTAGTATTATTTTTAGAGATGTACGTAAGAGAACGGACTTGTCTAGAATACAAAGTAAATCATTTATATTACGACCATGACACTACATATGAAGGCTTGATTGGTGTTAACTGTTATTAGTCGTTGTATACATAAGTATCTTTATTTACTATATGTAGTTACAAGCTTTCATAAGATATTTACTAATGAAAAGGTATGGTTTTTATGTAAGTATCTCCTCTATATTGTCCCATCAAATAAAAACTTGGACAACGAACGGATCGTGTCAAAGGTTTTTTCCCTAATAGGTATTGAGATTGAGAGCATTCGATTCCACTCATTCGCTGTACTCAACTCGCAATCAAAATCATACTCTTTGAATTAACATTTCAATTTTAAATACAAAAACGGCATTAATAGTTTAATTGAATGTGATATAAGGTTTCATCCATAAACAAAAAAATAATTCAATACTTAATTATAAAATTGGTGTTGTCGTTTTCATACAATATGGCAGATGTACGTAAACAGAATAGTAACATTTACCAATGTTAATAATCAGCGCACAGCGACTCAAATCAGACATAGGTCGACAGAGCCGCGCCGTCACTTATCATACATAATTTTTGACTGTTTTCTTGCTTGGAAGCACATATTTAGGCAAATGATCTTCATACCAAGTACGAACAGCATCAGAATCTTTTAAATTTAATCTATTGTAAAAACGTCTGTATAATAATACAATGAAGTAAATAGTCTAAATGAGCGTAAATGTGCCGCCCGGCAGTTAAATATTCTTGAGCGAAACGAACCGTTAGAAGCGACCATTAAGCGCTTTTGTTTTACAAGTACACGTTTATAGATTTTTATTACTTGTTTGTTCGAGAACGGCGATCGTTCACAGCTCTAATCTCCAAAAAATTTAAATTTAGCACGCGTCTTAAAATTCTAATCCTGTAAATAAAGGAAGATTTACGCAGAATACTGACATAAAAAAACGCCCGAGCGATCAATCGGCATCATGCGTAATTTATCATTTTTAATTCCAAGTCAAAGCAAGATTATTCTATCAGTGAAAGACTCGATCCTGGAGATGTTGATTATGCCGTTAATCATAATCAAATCGATCAAAGTACAAAACAATTAGTCCTAAGTACTTGTTTCATCTTTTCCTCTGTGCTTACAGTTCGTATTTTAACAATAACGGCTAAAAATACATAAAGGTCTGACAAACATACTTTACGTTTAATAAATTTGCTCGCTGCACAAATACACTGCATCCTAAATAGTTTATACATAGTTACAGTAGCCTTCAAACTATAGGGAGAACGTTTCTGTATGTGTAAGTTACTTATTATCAATACATGATAACGAATACTAGCGAAGTTTCAGTTTCAGATTCTTATTTAATAAGAATCATTGTCAATACAGATAATTGAGTATGTATAATTGTTATTATGCCTGTAAAAAGACCAACACATTCACACGACCAACTGATGTTAAAGAGAACAAGCTCAAACTAACAAATTCTAGACTTAAGTTAATAAACTAGACTAGGCTATTTTATTGTTAATCTGTTGTTTCTGGTTTTAACAAGGTAGAAACGCTAGTTACTTTTTCTGTTGAAAATTTATAAACTTACCTAATAATTAGAATCAAATCAACGTAAAATTGATTTTATTCAACGCATAATCAAATCATTATCAGTTCTTATCGGCAGCGTATTAACTTTTTTAATTATAATTAATTACTGAGCCATTAAGAGAGTTTGTCCAACGAGAACTTAAAGTAGGTTTTTTTAAATTCTTATTTTAAAGTATCAAGACTTACAATCTAGATCCAATTGTTTTTTAATTACCTCAGGTCACCTAGGCCTGAATACATTTTCAAATACGATTTTTAGCTTAAGAACTGCCTGCCATTGGAATGAATACCTAATTCCAATAGAAGGCAGTCCGATGATGATATTAATGTTATTATTTCTGATATTAATACTGTCAAGGAATTCAATTGGGACTCTTTTGCTAGAACATTTTTTTTGAATAGAAAAAAATGTTTCGAGCTATACGTATTTATATTATTTATCATTCAATAACTATTATCCCTTTCCGTGTATTGGCAACAATGTAAATTTAAATAAATTTTCAAGCAACTACGCTCATCTATAGTAGGTAGCTGTATCTTTTTTCTATCATGATGTCATAAGCATGTCAGAATGACCGAATAATACTTGTTATTTTATATAAAAAATAAGATTCACTAAAATAGATGTTACTGCGATGATTACATGTAAGCGGGTAGTGATGGCGCTTCTGCTGGTATTCGATTAAGCTAAAAATAAGTTATTTACGAGATGTACTCTGATTCAATGTGAAAAGGATAAGATGACATTGAGATGACGGTTATCTGTCGTTTTTGGTTGGATTGTAATGAAACAGTAGTATTGAACTTAAAGTTAGTCTGTGCACAACGGAATCGGGGTCAGTATATGCCTGCTCGCTAATATACGTAAATAACATTGAGGTATATTTTAAGTTTTAATTTCAATTTTATATTTATTTATGTTTATATAAACGATACTGATATAAAAACAATAGAGTATAAATTTATTGCATATTTCGAACGAAATTTTTACCAGCATACCTACGACAGAAATATGTGAATTTAATAGC
Source organism: Acentria ephemerella (assembly GCA_943193645.1). NCBI lineage: Eukaryota > Metazoa > Arthropoda > Insecta > Lepidoptera > Crambidae > Acentria > Acentria ephemerella. The sequence continues at coordinate 4,091,996 of OW971887.1, forward strand.
GGGACGCAGATTTTCTATACTTAGCTAGTACAAAATGTGTTATTTAATTTCATATAGAGACTTTATTAAAGACATAAACTGACTTTTTAATATTGACTTTATAAAATGATGTAGACCAGATAAGTAAGAAATTAATGCGTAAAAATACGTAATAAATAAGAAAAAAATATGTGAAAAGAAAGAAAGAAAATTGAAATTTTGCTTTTGAGTATGGGAACAACATGATATTTGTATAAGTAGGTAAATGCTTTCCCCAAGGTATACAATATATTATTATCTACATAGTAGGAAAATGAAATTGAGAAAGGATATGGAGGAAAACTTCAAATAATCTGTAACTATAATAATTTATTGAGACATATAGGTATAATCTTATGGCATTACACAAATATATGGTATTGTCGAATGGAAGTGGACGGGCTGGCAAGAGTTTATTTATTTTTGTTTAACTGTACTAATAATTAAAGATACAATTTGACTTACATAAGTATAAGAATTAATGAAATCTGCTTAGCGTGTGATATTTAATAATAAAGTATTTTTTTGGTCATTCTATATATTAAATTATATAAAGTAAATATTGAAACTAAACAGTATTTGCTTATTGTGATAGTCGCCACAGTGTGAAGCTTAGTTCCCTCATTAAACAGTATTCTTTATTTCTTTGATATGCAGTAGTAATAAAATATATTTTTACACTCACCTGCGAGCAAGATGTAGCCTCTCCTGAGTGGTCAGGTGCTCCACCTGAGCCATCTCGGAAACCAAGTCCGCATGCTCCATCGCCATTTTACTGAATCATAAAATAATATATAGCTGTATTTAAACATTTCATTGTTTTTATATTTTAAAAAATGATAAGAAAATTGATGTGAAAATTTTGAAAGCTTTAATTCATATATTAATTTTATCTTTTCTGAATATCACTAAAAAGTTGACTTTACAATGTTAGTAAATAACTATGTGATGTTTGTTTGGTAATGACATAATTTTTGTCCCACAGAATGTAATTGCACCAGCAAGAACAAGTGGTATCATTTATGAGTGTCTATAAGCAATACTTAAGATGCCTGGGGGTAATATAGGCACTTTCCTGTTTTTCATATTATTTAAATTCATATTATTGGGAATCTTACATATTTGTTGTAATACAATAACTGTAAATGTGTTTTATTTATTTCCTTTCCTAATTTTTATGTAATGTAATCTCAAAGCTTAAGGTGACCATATTTCTCTCTTTTACCTTATCACTAAAAATCAGGAACATCTACGGAGTTAAAATTCTGAGCCTTATTTCTTCTCTTATATTCTTTGATAAAATAATTAATTAAATGTTTTAAGATAAATGGTACTGTATATTGAATTATAGTGCTGAACCCTCTGAGGCAGTACTGGGAGCATTGTGAAGGTAGCATTGTGTTCATAATGTATGAACTGTCAAAATCTATAAAATGGTTGTAAAATATCAATGCAGACTGATAAAAATAATCTACAAATCTGAATATAATCTTCTCTAGCACTTTGATTAAACAGTCATAATATAATAATTCAACATATTCTAGCTATCAGCATCACCTCAAACTCAATACAAAATAAAGGAATATAATTATTTTAAGTAATATCAAGTAAATCCATGCTTTCTAGTAACCAAATGTCTGTTTCTTATTCTAATTGCATAATAATGAGTGAGTAACACTATTAAAATTTATTTTAAGTCTGCTCCAGAATCAGTGCCAATATGTATTGTATCTCGTTAACATGTATCTTCAAATAAGGATTCTATAACATAAATTTAACAATGATATTATTCCCAAGCTCAAAAAAATATATTATGTCTCAGATTAAGTTCCAATAAACAATATTTGCATACGTTAGCTATTTTGAAGTATTGAAGTTATAGTTATCTACCAATTCTGGTACTGATAAGATTAAATTTCAAGTAGTCACAGAAACAGTGTTTAGAATTTAAGCTTAGAGTATGAAAAAAACAATTTCACTCATCGCACACTTTTGAAAAAGTATTTAAAACAATAGTGTTTTAATTAAATAAAATAAATATACAGAGATTTTGTTTAAATCTAAACTGTCAATTTTAGAAAGGCACTCGGTTGTTCGTTTATCGCCATCGAATAGAACTCAAACTGCGACGACATTCTTATAGGCAGCTTACATTGCAAATTATTAGCCAAAAATAAGTCTTTGGAACTTACCGCTTTTTTATTTAATTACAAAGCAAAAGTATGTTTCATTCTTGTTTTAACACATTTGCCACACATGATAGGCAAATTACAAAAAATCAAGCACACGAAAACACCTTGACTCTTTCAAAACAAATAAGAGAAGTCTCTGACACTAAATTTAACAGTTACACAGCATTTTCCGTTAGTTTTCATGAAAAATTATAATATAAACAAGGAGAAAAATCACAAGACAACGAGCTTCTGAGTGACCGAGCGGCACAGTGTGGGTTGCCCACTCATCCACTACCTGTTTGTAAACGTCAGAATATATGCTGCCATATAAAAAATATGCTTTTTTGTTTTTACTTGTTTGAATTCTCCCTGTTACTAAAGACCATACAGCCATATTGTATGTAGTTATTTCTTTATTAACTTGGGACATAAAGGACCTTTGTCCCATTTTTCCCAACTCTTTGTCCCAAGGAGTTTTTGACGACTATTGGTAGGCATGGCTTTTATGTCAATAACTTAAGAGTAAAAATTTTTAAAATTTAATGCAATGTTAATGATTATGATTAAATGATGGAAAAATTAGAATGAATTGATATAATAATGTAAAAAACGAACTTGCCCAACTAATGATAGAATGGAAATGAAATACTGGAATATCTCATGTATATCACCGACCAATGATGAATTATTTTATTATTTTCATATAACATTGCAGTAACAAAACATAATTTCAATCGCATAATTATAATGATAACATGCAACGTTGTCAACTTGCAAGGATACCAAAGACACAGGGCGGGTTTTCTGTGTCAAGCGATTATTTTTTATCTCCAACTGTGATTTTTGAAAGTAAGTAAAGTTCAAAACATATTTTATAAACCTTTACTTCTTGCGGCGTGCTGGTCACTGATTGCTTTTAAGCTAAAAGAAATCAAACAAAGAGAAGTAACGACTATCATTATTAAAAATGTTATTTATCAGATACCAATAAATTTGATAACTTTTTACATCGGAACGAAAGTAGTATTAAGGAAAAAGTAACATTATGCCTATCAGTTTACGGACTCCTGAAAATATAGAATTCTTAATTTGGGCTAGATAATATGTGTGAGCGTGTGAAATATTAATCTTGTAAACTAATAAAATATTAGAGAGCTTCAAATTCTTTGCAAAATGCGTTCAATGCATCAATTGGTGATCTACGTAAATATATCCGTTACGGCTGTAGAAGCTAGATCCCTTTGCTTTCTCTTAATAGCGAATTATTAAAAAGAAATGAAATATAATGGCGGCAAAATTAAAAAGTTGATTTATTTTTTATTCGTAATACAGATTTTAGGTAATAATTTAATAACAGATACAAAAAAGGTCAAACCTACTGACGCGGTACCGGGAGCGTGTTCATTTACTATGGGCAATGCAATATAGAAAACTTCGGGCGGTGGATGAATTTAAAGTTTAAGATTAAGCCTAAGAAGTCCACTGACTGAGTAGGAATCAATTCCATACAATTTGATTGATCATCGGTTCAAATGTGTTTTAAATTAAATATAGTAAACTTTATTAACTTTGTTTAATATTTCATTTAATAATAAATTATTAACTTTAAACCAATCTACAACTCGAGACTGTACATTGTTCACATCGTCAATATAGTTTCATTGTCGCAAACAATAACACGCCATAATTTTCTCTTAAGGTAGGCCAAGTTATTTATTTAAAATTTAAAAACCGAAATGGACGGTTTCCGGACAACGAGGGTGTTTTTCATAACAACCCCGTAACTCTTAACAAATGAAACTAATTTATCCAAGTCATAATTTTTATTTCATAGAAGTTTTACATGTTCTACGTAAGTATCCAACTATGATACAATAAATAACAACATCTTAGGTGTTAATTTTAACGAATCTACCTTTATTAGAATTTGCTGTGTAGAATCTAAACTAGGCACTATTATAATTTTATTCAATTGACACACCATTTTCATACAAAAGCATGTTTCTGCAATGGGGTAAATCATTCTTAAAATTGGTTTTTGATTAAAATGTAGGTATTACGGGAGATAAATATTTCATAATGTAGGTACCTGCATAAAACTATAAATTTAAATTATTAGGTTATTAATTAAGCTGAAATTAGTTATGAACTAATAAGTACCTGCATAATAAATAGATAAAATATTCGAGGACTCTATTTTTGATCTCAAAAAGTATGATGAAAACTTTAACAGATATTTTTGTTGCGTCTTTGCACTGGAGATCATTATCATTAATATCATCTCATCACAGTCTTGTCATAGCCTCATTACGTGTGATAAAATTTATATTGATCACACTTATTTATTTACAGGCTTTCAGAAATCAACTACATGCTGCAAAGTACAAGAAGACGTTATTTTTAATCGGCGAAGGTCTTGGCGTGAACTCAGACCAGAAATAGGTAAGACATTGGAGCTTAATACAATAATGAATAGTTTGCCATTTAAGCAAATTCATGTTACTTTATGGAATGGATACTAAGTATACAGTATCGAGTATACCAAATTTTATTTCTTTTTTCCTATTATGTAATATGTAACTTAGAACTACAGATAATAATCATACTCCGTTTTTAAACTATTTCTTCCACAATAAAATACTCAATGTTAATTATTGGATTGAAAAGTAGAATAAAGTCTACCTCTTTGGAAATACCTAATCTTACCTAAGTAAGTACAAGATTATCATCACATATTAACTTTAGCGCTTAGATTTGGCTTCGCAATACCAGTCTTCAATTTCATTATATTTTCAATCATCATATTGTGGTCAGAAGACCGTGTAGGTAATAACAATATTTGGTAAATGAAAGTATTAACAATGAAGAGAATTTTGTTACAGATATATTCATATTTCAGTAGGTACCTACATCTAACATATTAATGAATAAGCGCTTTACGATTAAGATCGTTGCGTAAAATTTAGCAAGTTATGTTATAAAAGAACAACTTAGATATTAGAGAAAAAAACGCTTTTTATTTACGCAAAGTCTTATTTAGAAATTAAAAAATATATTTTACTAATTTTAATTGCATACCCATTACCACGTTACAACTCAATATATCATAACGGTTGCAAAGTAAGGAAGCGGTGTATTATTGTGGTGTGGTATATTCAACTCCAAAGTCATTATAATTACGATTGTCAATATATAAATAAAGGACTGGTGTAGCCTCTATCTGCCTTTTGACAGAAATATAATGACCTTTATAAACACATTAAAATATTGTATGGAGTTCAGACACAACACACATTCTTTAACGTTATTATTTTAACGTTTAATGTAAATAATTTCGAAATTTGAGAAACGAACATGTTAAAGAAATAACTGTGCAAAACATTCAACCATTTCCTTCCTTCGAAATTATATAGTTAATAGTTATGTAAATATTTATAAATAATTGTGCTATATATATATGTAACTTTAAATACTTAGATATCACATCCTTTTAAAAATGAAAGTATACGATAATTGTTTTGCGATATAATATAAAATGAAAATATATTTTTTTAATTATATAAATGTGGATTAAAATATAAATCAGAATAAAATTTTGCCACCAATCGGGTTATTGATGCAGCGTTGTCTCAATTTTCTTAGTTCTTAATCTTTTTGTTTCAAATTTATTCCTCTAGTGGATATGATGTTCATTTGAAATCATTAGATAATAATTTAATACTTTGGTACACTTCTAAACATTTTGTTTTCAATTTAATTATAAACCTTTCCACAAATACGATGTATCTATGCACATTTTCACTTCCTTTTCCCTATTACCCTATTATTGTACTAAATACTTACTAACGGTCTAATATACAATTCATTAATTCTGAAACTTTACTTAACAACAATTCAACATATTGTATTTTATGGTAATGATTTTTACAAGCATTTCGTATTCATTATCTATTTTAATTAATCGCATTACTTTGGCTGCAGATTGCCAATGACACGTTTCTATTTTCAGAAGAAACCATTTCATTGTTTTAGTATTATACGTTTAGATCAATTATTTTATTACGTATTATACAAATAAGTTCTAAAAAAAAAGATTAGGCAATGGATATAAGAAAGGATACATAACTTTATTTCAAACATATAGACACACAGAGTAATACATCAAAATTAAAACATATTCTAGATTTTACAGCTTTTTTTTTAAATAGCGAGCGTGTGCTGCAGTTAAAAAGGGTATATATAGCCTCAGTGTAAGAGTCCTCGTCATCTCTATTTAGTTTGTGGTCCCCGTAAAGGGCCTATTACTTAATTAAAATACTGATTTACACTTGGTGCCAATAAATGGGAAATTTATCTTGTGACCAGTGTGATAAAGTGCAACACATAAACCAGAGAGTAACACAAAACATTCATGAAAACAAATATCTACGCTCTTATTCCATGCGTATCAATGAAAATGAAATGTATAAAAGGAAATTTAATCATTCAACCCACTAGTAAAAGCCGCTTCCATAAAAAATATTAGCAATTCCTATTTTTTGTTTCTTCAAGTTCTCCTTAAAAGTGGTAGGTATTCATCGGAATATACTTTATTAATATTAAATAATAAATTTGTTAAGATTAATAAATATATTTAACAATGACGTAGCTACTAAGGATGCATATCCTCATGTGTCAAGAAGAGTTTTGCTCATTGGACGCTGGTCGTCTCAAACATCTTTCAGTCGTATAACGTAAAACTTCACTGTAAATTGTAAAGCGAACTCTTTTCGAACATAATCCACGACGCTAGATAATGGAGTAGCATTCCGGGTTATCATTTCCAACTTTTTGGGTGTTTGGGTTACGTATCGCAATAGAAACCCCTAAAGATTACTTCGTTGTCTATCTGTCTGTCTATCAACCTTGGAGCTGTCAAATCAAACTCCTTAAGAAGCGTAATCAGAATATATGGCTGCTACTATTAATTATATTTTTTTGTAAAATGTCACCACTTCAATATTTCCATTTCTTTTAAAAGTAAAATGTTTGAGGGAGTTGACACTGGGCGAATTTCTCACTAAACTCCAATTTCAGGTATGGTAATTTCACCAATAAATATTACCACTTTCGCCACAAGAAAAACTTTAGTTGCATCTTCGATATTCTGTTCCTTTCGTGATTTCCTTTTGGTTTTAGCTTGTTTTCCGTAACAATTGTTTTCTTAATAGCCAAATTAATGCTCCTTTAGTAGCAGTAACTATTGCTACTAAGTAAAATTAAGTCGGTGCTTTAACTTAAGACAATATTTAATTAATTACTTGACACTTTCTGATGTTAAGCATTAGGATAAGCCATTTACGAAGAAAGCTAGGGTGACATACTGCCCTAGCTTCCACCAAGTCGACCCAAAAAGTGACTTTTTACGCCTCTTTGTTGGAACCCATGTTCAATAAAGAAGGGAATATATGTGCTGGTAAACAATTCCACGCTCGGGCTATGCAACAAAGAAGAAAATGAATGAGTGATTCCGTAGACCAGCACGCGTGCTCTTCAAAGTACTCTAAAGTTGCTCTATTTCGGCAACCGAACTACTGCTACTATAGGAATCTTGATACTATTAAACTAAAGGAAATTTGACAAAAAACAATGTCTAACACCAGTAAAGGAGAAACCCAAAATCTATAAATTTGTGACTAGAGACACCAGAAGCCATTTTTGTGCTGACGTACTATTTAAATATCTACGAGTTTGTACTGAACCTCCGACTCGCACTTGACTGATTGTTTTCTTCGTTGGACAGCTGTTCATCTCTCATTGTTATTATTTTCTGCACAATCTGTTGTCATACAGCAAAAAGATGTAGCTGAAAGTTATTTATCGTATGTTATGCCATATTGCGGCCAGCTCCTTCAAATTTACCTACAAGCCACTATATAACCATATACTATTTTTACTAAATAGATAACATATTACATAGTGTCATAAACCTTATTTAGGCGCTTACATGCTCTTTGTTTGTGGAACAAGCAACAGGCAACATCTCACACTTAGGTCATCACAATAGGTCACATAGAAATAGCTTTAAGGTTAAATTTAATGGCCATGAATATAGCTTAGTTCTATCTTTATATTGAGTTCAACTGATAATATCATTATGTAAGTTTTCCTGAAAACTTATCATTTAATTAGTATCGCTTGTTAATAAAACGATGCAATTGTAATTGAAAAAGTATTTTTTTATTTATCTGGTTACGTTTGTGTTTTTTTACTTGTAATCAATATTAAGTAGGTAATTTTACCATTCGATTACCATCGACAATAATATCAAAACAAATCCTACTCTAATCGTTATCTACTTAACTACATTATTGTACCGGTAAACTATTCAACACAGTATTGTCATTGGCAACAAGTGCCACTTAAGAGCTATGGCAAATTATGGCAGGTCGATATAAGAAATTAAAAAATTTTCTCCCATGTTTGTCAAATAATCTTACAAAAATGATACTTCTGTCAAATCCAATTCAGTCAGTCTGTTCAACGGCTAAAAGAGATTATATATGAATATTTATTTCATAATAATACTAGAAACTGAGATTATTTTGAAAGTCTCACATCTATCCATAGCAGTAAAAGAAATACTGAAATCTTCTCTTATATAATAAATAATAATACATTTTTATATAACTTATATAAAAATAAATTGATTTTCGTTAGTCTTGCTCAAGAACGACTTGACCAATTGAAATAATTTTTATTGTGTTTTATTCGGTTTGATTGAGAGATGGTTTAAAAATAAAAATTACTGTGAAAATTCAAAAGAAAAGCTTAAAAAACATACAATTGAAAATTTAATGAAAATTGACATTAAAAACTGTTCTTCTATGTGTTCTCGTGTTCTTCTATCGTTACTTTTCACCGGGATAGTTCACCGGGTCAACTAGTTAATAATAAAATGTCATAGAGGCCAATCCTTAAGTATAGAGGTATGCACTTATTCCAAGCTTCAAATTCGATATTCTTCCTTGCGTATTATCTAACTTGGACGTTACTAAATGCCGATGACATCTTTATGTTCCTATATTAACAATAATGATTAAGCTATTAATACGCGACTTAAACTGATGCCATCATGATAAGACCTTTGTTTAAAATCATGATTTATTTAAGTCCACGTTTTGTATCAGGCATTTGTTTCTCTATTAACAAAATGGTTAAGCCTCCATAGATATAGGTAAAAAAAATTTTACTTAAACTTTTGATTTACTGAAATATTCTATTATAATATAACATATACACATATAAATGATAAATCAATTTATTTAATCCTATGGAGAGTACACACTTATCATTATTTTTGCAGCCACCTGCCACAATGTGCACATAGCTTGGGTAGGTTCTGATTTTGTAACATCAACTAGTACCTATCAATCTTATTTATTTTATGCCGTTCTATAGAGAATATGAGAGAGATACACAGTCTTTAATCTATTTTCAGACCTATTTAACTAGCTGATGTAACAGAATCGGTACCTTAGTTAACTAACCTATTTTGTTTTAACATATATTTTATACTCATATTAACATAAAAAAACATTATTTACAACAATACAAAAATAGTCATAAATTGAGAAAAGTTATTATTTGTGATTCTTTACAGTGAAGGATATTTTCCATTATTTATAAAGCCAGATGTTTCAAGATATTAATAATTTTTTTTATAATATAATTACATGTTAACGTTTATACATTTATTTATTTTTAAAAATATACCTACTTACTTATCTGTATCCTTAAACATTCTCAGTTCTTTAATATAAAATTTCCAACTCAGTTGATGTGTAACTTTAAGATAGGTAGGTATACTAATAATAATTATTTAATAATACTACAGAATTCTCAAATTTAATAGCAATCACGAAATGAAAATAAAAATTAAATTTTACCTACTTATTTTTAGCAATCATTAACTAATGCTGGTGCTTTAATAAAATAGTAGAGATTTTAAGAATCACTAAGTACTATTTATTTAATTCAAATAATTTTACATTTAAACAAGCATTCTAATCATCAACTAGAGTTTAAGTCTCAAAGATATTGAGTTTTTAAAAGTTGTAGCTTTAAAATCTAATTAGTTGAAAAGTCAAAAATACTTTCTATTTACTTTCTATTTACATTTCATTAGTCAATTTATTCAATTAACGCACGTTAAGCCACTTTATTAACTAACTTACTTTTTTATAACTAACTTCACCACAAATTCACAGCACTGATTAAGAAGTGTTCTTTTCAGATAGATACGTAATTGCCATCCCTCATGATTACGCATAGCAGTATGCATTGCGCCGACATTTTGATTCGAAAATAGGCGTGTTCTCAAATGGCCTCTTTTAGGAATTTAATCTAGTGTTCGATATTTAAGAAGTGGCAACCGGTCAGGGTCACCACGTCGGGGTACTCAGGTGTTCTCATCAGAAGAATCGTCTGAGGATGAGCTAGTTAAGAGAGTTGAAGCCATAGTCAGCTGCCGGATGAATGGTTCCCGCGGAAGGCTCTGCTGTCCTAGGGGTAGTCTTCTCACGCCCATTCTTTCACTTTCTGGTAAGGATTTACTGCATTTTTCTTCAGTGATTGCGTCTCGAGATAATGAACTGAAAGTTTTTATATGCCATTAGTTACAGTTTTATTTATTTTATAAATATGAGCATATTTAACAAGATAGAGTTTATATAAAACTGCGTTTTCCAAGAAAACCTCTATAACTCTTCAATATCTTGAAGAGTTATTTAAGCCTTATATCCACCTATTTATTTTTATTTAGTACTTACTACAAACAAAGCTCTTATAACATTAGGGATTAAACTATAAAATTTCCGTTTGGTAATCATTAATTCAAAAAATATTATTTAACGATTAAATATATATATTTAATCAAAGTAATCATTTCTGTCTTCTCAATGGAAGGCCATTTATGTCTTTGCGATAGAAATCTGGGGACCTGAACTCAAGAAACTGTGAAAATACATTTTGTACTGCTTCCTGGGAAAAAGATATTTTTCCATGCAGAAAACTATGTAAATCGAGGAAAAATGGTAGTCGGTTGGAGTCAGGTCAGCAAGTACCAAAGATGGCGGATGGTTTCTAAGTGCAGGCCCTGTAATGTGTGAATTGTTTCTCGAGAAGGGTGAGGATTTTCATAACATGGAGCAATAATGCTGAAGATAATTTTATGAGTTGGGACTGTTCGAACACAGCGTTGATATTACTCTGTTTCTGCTGCATTAGTTCCACAACGGAACTCATCGATATATCCATCTTTATGTTTAAAGTCGAATGTAAAACAATTGAAAGTCAAAGAATCGCTTGTTATAATGTTTTTTTGTGTACAACCCTATTAATTAACTTTCATTGAGCATTTTCTGTAACAAACATGATGTATCCCTATCTACACAGATACTATATTTAGTAAGAATATTTTCTTATTGTTTTGAAAGACATACCCAGTTAGTTCTAGCATGGATCCTCTTCTGCATTGACCGCGATGGGGGCCCTGCATGATACTGGCAGGCCTGGACGAAGCCCCCAGTGGATCTGAGTGCGCTACGTCTTCCATCAGCAGCACTGAGGGTCCGCCCAGGCTTGTACTTCTCTTCGACAGCAAACTAGGGCCCTGACGTGAGTGACTCGCCTCGTTCCTCGTGTCGCCCCTACTACTTCCCTCCCCTTTCGCTCCTTCAGAATCTGACGCTACCGCATCTCCAGCTCCCTGCGTCGAACTAGAACTCTCTCTTCGAAAGAGACCTATGATAGATTTAGGATGTTTTGGCTTCTCTATACCACCTAATAATGATTAAGGTAGGAATGACGATGAAGGAAGGAATGGTGGTAAAGGAAGGGAAAAAAAACTCAAATCAGAAATGTCATACCATATTAAATACTAGGTAATAAAAGTTGTATCATAATGCGAAACAGTAAATTGGTTTTATATAACGTTAAAACTGTAAAGTAATTGGGCCTTTGCCCTTTAACATAAATTTTAAGGCAGGTCTGTTTGCATTCAGGAGAAAACTATATAACTACAAATAGATTACATGCAATATATTCCCAGAGTAATTTCGTTTATGATAGAAGAAACAAGTAATCATTATTTTTTAATAATATATAGTCTATAGAGGTAAAATTGATGCAATAAACCTAATTATAATAATTACCTAATTATAATAATAACCTACCTAATTATAATAATTAGTTATAACAGTTTTATATTACTTTTTTGATTTCGATTTTAATTGTCTGACTAAAAAATTGGGGTTATATTATAGTTAAACATTTTCTATGTAAAATTGCATTATACTGTTGTTAGATGTTTGAGAGTGACCGAGACCAATACAAAATTAAACGTAACACTATGTGTACAGATTTACAATCACAATATTTTTTATGAAAGTACCATGTACAAATTTTGTTGTTATAAAGATTTATTAAGGTTCTGAATTTTGAAAAATTTTCGAACTTACCTAAGAACGTAGCCGAAGGTGAGCTATAGGCCAAGTACTCCTTGTTAGAGGCCCACGATGGGAACTCTGACTGTTTTAGGGCCCCGGAGCCCTCAGCCTCCTCTCGTTTCCATGGCAACATGGTCTCTGTAGCTGTGGGTGTGGCTACCCGCGCGTGGTCCGTCACCGTCATGTATGTATCTGAAATATAAAATTATTAACTCTGACTCTCTTTTTATTTCTTAACGTGTGTATTTTAAAACAGATTTAAAATAAAAAGAGATTGTTCTCATTTCGACTATATTTTTTTTTATGTTCGTTTCGCGATTTCTTTGTAAATTGTTAACCGATTTTTAAAAACGTTCAATTTGATAGGGTATACTCATGAGGAAGTCCCATTGTTATCAAGTCTGGATCTAATGAAAAAGGATCCCAGGGAAATTGAGGGCAACCTTCAAATTTATTGGCATACGTTTCATCCTAAAGCTATTCGAGTCGACAGTCTCAGGGTGACCAGTCTAACTTTGACCTTAGGGACTTAACACTCAATTTTAGAAAATAAAGTTTATAATTTTAGAAAATAGTAAACAAAACTAAAAAACCGACTTCATATCACTAAAAAGGCAAAAAGCAATTAAATGTATAAAGTTGTCCAATTTAAAACTATGGAGCTAGTGGTAAGAAACTGTTAACAGAAACAATATAAAGTGAAGATCCGATTCTAAAAAATAATTTTGAAGTGGACAACTTATTAAATTAAATTATTTTTGCCTTTTAGTGTTCTGAATTATGTTTTTATCTGAGTCAGGTATAAAGATTTAAAACCTTTTATTACATAATTTTGAAGATTTTCTGTAGTAATACATTCAACAATATATTGGCATTTCTAACAAGTAATATTTTTACTTCAAGTTATGGCTGATATTGTTAATTTAAAAAAAAAAATTCAACTCGCACACATTCACATTTATTACTCTTAAGGAAATGTTTTAATTAAGTCAGGTTTTTAAGTAAAATTAAGTATTAAATCAACAGCTTATATTCATTAAAAAGTAATGAATCTTGATTAAAACATGCCATCTGCTTGCTTATTCGCGCCAAGCATATCCACGCCACAGCAAGGTACTCACCATTGTCATCTGACATTCTTCTTTCATCCTCTTCCAATATATCTTCATTAGGAACTAAAAGAAAAACAAAAAACCATCAGCTACAAATTTTCTCATACTACCTAATTAGATTTTTATGGACACATGCATTGTTTAAAAAAAACTTTTTTATGTTTACAGATAATATTATTGACACTGACTAAATAATTACAATACATATTAAATTATTTTTGATAAAAATTTATAGTATGAATGTATTCATGGATTTCGTTTTGTTTTATAATAAAGTTTACAATTATGGAAAACATAATAACAAAATTAATATTATGATCAAGTTATGCAAAGTATGGTATGTATAACAAGTTCAATTCTAGCATAATTATATATATATTATTATTATATTAAAGTTTATAATATTAACTCAAGAAATATAATAAAAATTCATAATATAATTCCACAATATATGTACTTACGTTTAATTCTAATTACCTACTGCATTATAACCATATTTCGCAAAAACATTCAAACATTCCTTGTCTTTATGTTTAGCGATATATGGTTACGTCCGCCAATGCCGAAGCAGCTTTTTTTACTAAATAAAATACATAGATATCTACATAAATAAAAATTATAATAGAAGTATGTGTTTAGTACCATGCAATATTTTGTTAGTAGGTTAAATATTCGTGTAACGCCTGATGTAAATTCAATGACTAAAGTAACAAGAGTATCAATATTGACATAAAGACAACTATTTAATTGTATTTGTTTTATATAATCACTCATTGTTATATAAATCTGGTTCTGTTCGCAACGACGGCGACGACCTAATTAACTGAAGTCCTAATTATAATTGCATTTTATGAACGTGTACGTTGAAATATATACACATTATTTTATAGCTACAGAATGCTAGTACATTTTTCATTAATCTTTTGTATAAAAAATCCATATTTTTCATACTTTTATGTTTTGTAACATAAGTAGCCTATTTTAGCAGTTAATTTAATAAGTACTTAGTCGTAATAGTCAAATAAGTCAAAACAGCGACTGCGTACTTTCTAGCTAAAATAAATACACACTGTGCTCGAAGTGCTCTTTTGTAATTATTTGAATTTTAACGTTATGTTAAGCTTCCTACCTGTACAATTACTGACTTCATATAACAAGGAGTGATGGACTACGACGTGCACATAGCAACAAATTGCGATACAAATTAAGAATCGAACAAAAGTAAATAAATTTTAAATGTAGAAAAGTAAAGATTGATACCACTACCTATTAAAGCCCACCAGAAATATTAACAATTTTACTGAACATATGAAATAGTTAACAGGATTGGTCACCACAACAGCAATAAAAATATTCATTGCCATGTGCACATTATTAATTTCATCATCAGACGCGTAGATGGTGTCTATCTTTAGTTTAATAAACACATACCAAAGTTATACGTGGATCTGTCCCTTCTCCACGGTAAAGATTTCTCAACAGCTGTCGGCAGAATCTCTTCTGGAGTTTTAGCGTATTGCTTTACGATTCTTGCTTTCAAAGGATTGAATCCGGGTAGGTTAGCCAACTGGTTTAAGAGCGAACTACTATTTTCTTTATGCGAGGACGTCGGACTGACTTCTTTGTATCCCGCTATCGCCAGTTGTCGAGATTATCGGTTATTGCGTTGCCACATGAAGTTTTGCCAGAAGGGAAGAAAACGACAATCAAACAAACGATTAAACAAGCAAAAATGAGTAGAAGGACTGTAAGAGGAATGGATGAGGGGTTTAGCATCGACATTAAACGAGGCTCGAGACAGATATGAGCACAGGGAACTGACAAACATAA
Organism: Acentria ephemerella; assembly: GCA_943193645.1. Lineage (NCBI taxonomy): Eukaryota > Metazoa > Arthropoda > Insecta > Lepidoptera > Crambidae > Acentria > Acentria ephemerella. The sequence continues at coordinate 4,107,617 of OW971887.1, forward strand.
GCTGTATTTTTGATGAAAAAACTGATATATCCTATAATAACTTTAATTTAAAATAAATTATTGGTTTGGTATTGTCAGTTCCATGTACATCTTCTGAGAACAAGCGAAAATCAAACTTTTTTAAAACAGATAACAGATACAGAGTTAAAGGCGAATAGATAATGGTCATGCCACCACATACGTCCATAGGCAGCCATACCAGTAAGATATCCAGCAAATTAACTCTTGTACCATTTAACAAACGTAAAAAAAGAACCAAATTATTCGTCAAATCAGACAGACTTTTGTGCAAAATAAGTGATAAAAGTACATTTTACACAACATAAAGGGTACGCTTGAATTTGAATTAGTTCTTTCTTTTCGAATTTAAACCATAACAGCTTCTAATAGTGACGTTTTAGCATGTTAGTAAATTATACGTTATCGTTAGTAGTATTAGCAATTATTAACACACTCAATTAATATTTAAGTATATTGAGTACACGACCACCATACTTGGACACCATATTTTGATTTCCAGAAAACCTTACGTAATATGGTCCATATTAAAAAATATATTTTTACATAATTAAATGCTAATTTTCAAAGTGAAATTAATTATAGAGATTTCAATAAAAATATTCAAATCCAAACGTGGTTTTCAACGTGATTACTGGTGTACATGCAGAATACCTACGCGGGGATTTGGCAGTAAAAGTTATACCGCCGTCGTCGCCATCCCGCCGGGTCTCTCTGTCCTCACAGTCTTCCTGGAGAACCTCGTCGATATAATCTGTGGATTATATACTACCTTACATTATCTGGAATAGGTGTGTAGTTTATGTGTGCTTGAATCGAGCGGTAACTAATGAACTATCTCAGCTATCGTTTTAAATTACGGAGTCATCAAAGACTTCTATTGTTGCGTGATACGCGTAAGTTCACGGTCCACTATAGACCAGAATTCTAAGAATAACAATATTATATTCTATGTACAGAGCATAAAAAACGCATGTTACAATTTGCTTTATTAATTAATTCTATTGTAATGTATAAAAAGCACATATAAGTTAGACTATGGCTAAAGTGAACCGTGGCCCCTTTACACACAAAAATAAAACATGCGCTACAAAATAAAACTGTGTTCCAATGTATCTCTGATTTTACACGTCTCTGCAACTAGTGCATGAAAAAGCCTTTAGTGCTCTGCAAAAAAATTAACGATGATTTAAAGTACATACATAATTCAAAATATAAACCGAAAAATAAATACTTGGACCCACACGTGCATGCGATCGACACTCGTGATTATAGTAAAGAATAGTTAAGTACCTAATCTATAATACTTTATTTTACCGTGCGTGAACTGTTTGGCCGAACCGTTTTGCTGGAATTCGGGGAAGGTGACATGATTTTTGCCATCCTGAAAGAATATGAAAATATTGATAATAGTGTATACTTTTATTAAAAAACTAATTAAATAGTTATTTTTGTTAAAGCTTATTCTATAGCATCGTATATTAGTCTGTGGTACTACTACCGCTTTGCAGAACTAGAAACTCCTCGAAAATGGTTAATTGGTATCGCTTATTTTACATAAAATCACGAAGGTTGGGATGTAGTTAAAGTTCTTAATAGTTTTTTTTTACACTTAAAACTTCCCAACTGACAATTTTGTTATAAATTTCCCTAAATAAAATCTAAAGTTTCTACATCTTGTCTAGACAGCGAGAACGCTGCGCCGAGCGTCTACAAACCGATATCGAACGGTCTACGGTATTGCTACATCGAATGACGTGACAACGGTTGTCACTACCCGGAATGCCATTATTTTATCGTGACAAAGAATAATAGGGTGGTTAACAGCTTTTTTTTACATAAATACTAAAAATATAAGTGAATTAAGGTTCTCTGTACGAAATGTCGATATCTAAAATATATGGTGTTACCTAATTTCATTGATCCATCGTTGTAAATGGAGAAAATAAATAAATCCTTTCATAGTAAATTTCAGCTAGTAAAATGACCTTCTAGATACTATTTCAAGGACTCGTGAGAAGTAATAAAAGATAATTGTTGTCTTGTTAAAGCTAATTTATTACTAAAACTTAATACTAATTATATGTAAAGTAATATGAGGAGGTGCGTCACATACTACACTATCTTACCTGCTTCCCACGTTTACTGCGCTTGTGGTGGTGTTTTCTGTCGCCAACACGACGTCTTATATTCATGTGAGTTTTATAGTTCACTTGAATCCCTAGATCTCGATCATTCACTGCATGTCTACTGTAACTTAGTCGACGGTGCTGCGAAAATAATTGTTGCAAGAAAATTTGATGACCGTAATTTGTAATATCTCTATTCTAATAACCACTAATAATATAAGTACATATGTTATGTTAGAAATAAGAAACTGAAAATTAAATATTTCTGATTCAAATATTTGTGTCTGCATCAAAGTAAAAGACAATAAAGAGGTTTTAATAAATTTCAGGATAAAAATATAGTTACTTATGCAAAATGTACGATACTCACCCGCCTAAAAGGCTTACAAAGCTCTTCGGCTAGCAAATGATGTATTTTAGCGTCAGTCAAGTCTTTTTTGGAGGGGTTATATTCTAATTCTTGCATATCAATATTCCATGTCGATGAATCAAGCTGACTAAAACTTGGACTGTAAATCACATAATTATTAACCAAATATATAAGTATTTACAAATTCATAGATTCATCTGGAGTTGACCCTAAGCATTAAGACCCACCTTCCATTGAAGTTCGCAGTAGTATAATTTTTAAATATGGCTGACATTGATTCAGCACCCGATATGTTACCAATAGTAGACGCATTCCTTTGCATATATTCTATAGCATCTTTCATAGCTAACTTCGAATATGTCTCCAAAATTTTTGGCTCAGCACCCTGAAAATATTAAATAAAGTATTTGCCACTGGTCAAACATATCTACCAACTTGTAATTAATATATTCTAGATATTACCTGATAGTTCCTTAATAAAAATGGTCTTATAAACCGATTATCAAATCTCTTGAACTTATCTCTCATATGATGATTACCATGTTTACCTAAGATATCCTCTATACCTGCCATTAAATGGTCCATAAACTGAAAAATAAATGATTTCATATTTCAATCAAAAGAAATCAAGGCATTCATAAACCCTAATTTGGTGATTTCGATTTTTTATGTTATTTGTGTTGGAACTTGGAATTTGCGGTAAAGTTAATTAACGATTTTACCCTCTCATGTATCCGTTCGTTCATTGTCGGCTTTCTCTTTTCTGCCGTTTTTACATTCAATATTTTCACCAAGGGCTTAATCGTGATGCCTTGGATGAACACCGTGAAATAAATCACCGCTATCGTCGTTGTGACGAACATTGGTTGTAGCTTCACTACATCAGGGTCTATTAATAGCACCAATGCAAACGCTACTGCACCTCGTAGACCTAAATTTAGATAAATGAAAATAAAATAATTCTTGGAATGTGTTATTAAGCAATAAGTAGTTATTTTTAAGTGAAACCTTACCTCCGTAGGACATAACAAATTTTTCAACCCTATTTAATTTGTGCAAACGGAACTTATTAGCTACTGCACTAAATATGTACACTCCTGAAACAAAAATGAATTCTATCTCAAACGAAAACAAAAATGCCGTAAATCCGACAAAATAAATTTTAATTGATTCTATCTTACCTATTATCCGAAATATTGAGCAGAAGACGATAGTCAACAAGACAAACCAAGTATTCCAGACGTGGTGATTGTTGACGGTGGCGACGCCCAAAAACATGAAGATGATTGTTTCGGAGGACGAGGAGAGCATCTTCATGGTGTACTTAATTGTGGTATGCGATTTATGTGATATGTTCGCCTCTACATAGTTCTTCATTGTTATCCCGCAAAATGTTATTCTAGGACACAATAAGTATTACATTAATTAACCTACCTTCTTACTTACTTATCTTACTATGTGGGATTTATTCTCAATAGGCTATACATCGAAACAAAGTAATATGGATTTCAACTGACTTATTCTCATACAATGAAGTCAAGTAAATATACCCATGACATAAAATCTTTGGAGTCGAAAGAAATAGTGAAATAAAAAATGCGAAGCCATGCGAAGTTTGTTTGATTTTGTATCGTTCATTTTAAACTAATATTAGTTTAAATACAACGCTTAAATAAAACGATAAGTTTCCCAATGAACACATTTAGATATTTAAACAAAAAAAATATGATTTAAATATAATATAAAGAAAAGAATAAAAGCTCTTAAAAGTAATTTCTTCCAAGTTATTCCAAGTACAAAATTTGCTTTAATTATAACCCACCAATTAAGATTTTACTTTTTATTGTTGTTTTCTAAAGTGAAGCTTTTATTTATTTAATTGAAAAAGAATTATTTAACAAATAAGAATATTAATTAGATTACAATTATTTAGATTAAGCAGAAAGAAGTTAACAATTACTTATAAAATCTAAATTATGATAATATCTACATAGTATCTGCGCCCTATATAGTTTATCACGAAATACTTTCTTTTTAGCCAGAATATACTACTGAGAGTTTATGTATTCTAGCCAAGACCATCTTTAGACGATTAAATCAACTTTGGTCATACTGTCACAGTACCAACGCAGCAATAAAGTTAACTGGATCCCAAGTGGAAAGAACCCAAATATAGGTCGACGATCGAGTTACTTGGGAAAGGATATTGTTCAAATTGAACTGTTTTCTGCCAATTTCACGGTGGTTTACATTAAAAGAGATAAAATGCTTACTCTCTTGGGAAATTATTAAATGAAATATTAAAACAAAATGATACTACCTTTTGCATTAACTATAACAAGAGTTGTGTATTATTTATAATAAATAAAACCCATAAAAGTTGTTATAACTTACTTAACATAGTAATTTTTTATCATTAACAAGTTGTGTGCTTAGAACCATTTGTTTCTTTTAAAGAGTGCGTTTGCCCTTTTGTATGAATATGAACTAATTTTAACTCAGATCAGAATCAATGGTACACAATAATCGTTTATTCTTACTCATATTGAAGGTCAGGCATAATAACTCATTTTTAATTCTCGATGTCGTTCAGATAATAATAAATGAGTACTTACGCAAGTATACCGCTCATGTGGAACATCTCAGCGTTGAGGTACGCCAAGTAAGCCATGACAAATATAAAGATAGGCTCGATGACACGAACTTCGTGTGTGAAGCGGGTGACCAGGCCGGTGGCGAAGCCCCACACCACTCCGATGCAGGTGCCGCCCACCGCCACTACCAGAAATGAGGCTAGCCCTGCTAGTATGTCGGTGTATACCAGGCGAGATGGGCCCATTTCTCTGTAATAAAATATTCAGTATAAATTATATACTCTCGTAAATCTCTAAATTGGGGTGAAGTTTTTGAAGATAGTGTTTCTTTAGCTTTATTTAAAAAAAATTAAATTTGTTTAAAGGAAGGGCAAATAAATATTTTGTTCTATTGTAATAACTAGTAATAAATACTAACACTTTCTTTTTCTTTGTTTAGAAAACCCCCTACGAATCAGATTGTAAATATCATAAAAAAAATTGCACAAAAATAAATGACAAATATTTTTTCGCTGAGACAGGGTCAAACCAAATAATATCTCATACGTTCACAGTGACAAAGCATCTTTATAAGGAGATATGCGATATTAAATTCATTTTAGTACTATCTCCATATTGAAATTTGTAGGCCCGTATTATAGAACACGTCTCAAGCAGTGTTCGATCTCGCATCACGCAAAGCTAGTTTTAAGTGTAGATCTCTTCTCAATTCTCCTGCTTATTATTGGTCGCGTTTTAAGAGCGAATCAGCTGAAAGTTCGAAGATCTGATATATCAAGGTACAAGTATTATATATTATTCAACTATACGATTTGCTACGCTGTAGTATAGTAAGGGAGTTTTACAGTTATGTCATAGCGACGTAGCAAATTATTATATGATACATTATTTAGAATCTCAAGATTTTTATTGGTGTGAATTATAATCTGCAAATATGAATACAATAGATAAACGTATAAATATTGTAAAAAATCATTACAAGTATGTAAACATCGGCTTAACAGGAAGTCAGTACGTTAGTCTAATAAACCAGAGTTCCTGGGTTTGGACCATAGGGGTAAATATTTTTATCATAAACATGAATATTTTTTCATTTTTCTTATATTGAATTTACTATGAATAATTCATCATTTATTTTAAATTTAACTAAAAATGGATTGTATAAGGCAAAAATAATTTCGACATATCTTGTTAAAAGAATATCGCCTCTAGAAATGAAATTGTAGCACAATAACCGTAATTGATATGTAGACAATTCACCACCGGTGAACTTGGAAGAGATAGAATCCGTGGACATTGAAGTATGTGAATTTGAGATATAAAAGTATGTAGTGTGTAGGTATTTACCAACTTTATTTGTTTGCGAATTAAAAAAAAACTTGCCTATTCGAAATAAAACTTTTTAAACATAACGTGTTTTCCCGACGAGGAACATTGTTGCATTGAAAAAAGTAGATTAGTTATATTATATGCAATATTCTATAATTTTTAATGGGGCGAGTTGTCCAACTTACGTATACGTTTCAAACATATGATACAGCACCACCGTGACGGCATCGTTAAGGAGAGATTCCCCGAACACGACAATATATAAGATCTCATCAACGTGTATCTCTTCGAAGACCGCGAGCACAGCTACGGGGTCAACAGCCGATATAAGTGCACCAAATAGCAACATGTCGAGGAGGGGCGTGTTGCAGCCAAACATTCCCATCTGACCACACGCCCACAATGAAGCACCTGGGAATAAATATATATCTATAAATAAGGTATATCGTTTTACTTTGTCCAGTGCATTACTTATTTTAAATTCTATTTAGATTGTTTATACTTTTAAACATACTTTTATTTTCCGATGTTATTATTATTTACCTAATAAATTATTGTTTACAAAACTCTACAGAAGTAATCAAAGCAATGAAAGAAAATGATTAGATATATATTCTTAAGAATTCCCATTAAATTGTGCGATCCGGCTAGTCATAAGGTTCAATCTACTATATATATTCTTATTTGCAAGCTTACACCTAATTTTTACTCACCAATCGTCAAAGTGTTGAAAACTGTTCCAACTACGGCGAATAACAAAATCGTTCCCAAGTGGTCAAAGAATAGTCTGTTTGGCATGAAATACCCCGCATCTAGGATTATAGGGGGCAGCATGTATAGAAAGAAGGTGTCTGGAGTCAGCGGCTGGACGTGTACGCTATGAGTGCTCAGCAGCAGTGCCCCAATCAGTACTCCAACGAAGATAAGCAGACACGACTCGGGAAACATCTTGGATAACTTCGGTGCCATATGAAAACCTGCAAAAAATAAACTTTGAAAACTAAATGTTCCACCCTCAGTATGATACATGTATAACTCTGTTTCATAGGTAACAAATGTCTAATTGGCTACACTATATTTCATTCAAATAAAACCTTTTATGTTATAAATGTCAAATCAATATTGACACATTTTTTTTTATTATTTTGTCAAAGGGTAACGTCAAACGATTAAATGTATACAAAAATGCCGTAGATAATACGAAAATTCATAAATATCGTAAAACGAATGAAAATCTAACAAATTCTCAAATTATATTTATAAAGTACAATGATATTTGATAAAAGTCCATAATATTACTTAAAATATATATTTTTAAGAAAGTTAATCGACATTAGATTCGTGAAATGATAAAAATTGCTGTGTGGAAATGCCTGTAACCAAAGGTAAGGTCCCACTGCGGGCGAAGTCTTATACTAGAATATATGATATTTTTGGATCGCCTCAATTTGATGACCTTCACAATATAACCAAACCTAGCAAAAACTTATCAGTATTCCAAGCGACATGCGGAGACACTCCTAGAGCAAACGTGGATTCAAATTATTCAATGTTTCTGAATTCCACGCCATATATTACAAGCGAACAATATCACCTTTTGAATAGAGAAGGTAGCTTTAGATCAGTGGTTCGATCAACGAGTACAATATTCTACGATCTAGATGACATTGCGAAAAGGCATTCATTCAACACTTTAAATGAAATAAATTCCTCCAATGTTAACTTATTAAAAGTAATGAAAATACCATTAAATACCAATGGTTTCACTGGAAAGTCTAACGCTATCGTACAAGAATGTGCAACACAAATTAAACCAAGGCTCTTGCCACGAGACAGTATTGAAATAAATACGAAAAAGGTAAAAAAAAGCTTTCCAAATGATGCTCTTCTCTCTTCAGAAATATTGTTACGGGATGACATGTTTTCAGATAACAAAAAACGTTATTACGACAAAGAAATTACTGATAGACATCAAAAGTTTTGGTCTTATGCTAAGTATCGTACTGAATATACTAATCCAATACCAGAAGAGAGGAAGACAAAAAAGAAAGATCGCGGCAAACGCACTGAGGACCCCTGTCCATGTCAACTATTCTCTTACGCGTGTCCTTGTACTGATAAGAAATCACTCACTGAACTTGCCAAAAATAGTAAGTCACTCACTGTAGCTGACCAAATTACTAGTACATCAAAGTTTCAAGCTGTAAATACTAAGGAATCAAATAATAAAGATAAGAAATCCAAAAATATTAGCACCAAAGAGAACAGACTCTCAAATACAGACTACAATGGTTTTGAAAAATATGATATAGTACCACTTCAAAACGAAACGGTCGTCACAGTCGCAGCAAATAAGCACGACGTTCCGACATTGACTGATAAAGGTCAGAATGAAAGCATCAGTAATAGAGCTAAAGTAAAATCTCCCAAAAAGCGCATAAAAATAACATGTCCAAAATGTAGAGAAAATGTGGACGTTTCACTCAGCACTACCGATGAAGAAGAGAGTTTAAAGTATGTACGTTCATCCACTTATAGGATTAAAGAAGCAGGATCTAAAATGTTGTCCGATTCAAGAAATAATGGATATGGATCAATTATTTCTGAAGATATTTGTAATCATCAACCTCGTTGTGAATTAATACCCGTCTGTCAGATATTACCCACAGATCACATTTATCTAAATCATAAATGTATAAAAAGTCAGTTAGGTGCAAAATCGCCAAAAGTTATAAGAATCACAAAAGCATGCCGACATCACCCTCCTTGTACTGTAGTTCCATCATGTCAGCGAACAAACGTACTGAAAAACAACTGTGAATATATACCTCCGTGTTTGCATCGCCCGCGCTGTGTTAATATGCCGTTATGTGTGCCAGCTTCAAAAATTTTTACTTACGAAGACCCAGTGAAATATCAGGAAGAATTTGAGAGCATACAATGCCCACACATTCCGAGGTGTAAATATTATCCGGAATGTCAATATGATCCAATGGGAAGTAATATGGAAAATCAAATAAAGATCGTTTCTAACGTTCAAAATACATGCAAATTTTTAAATGATTACAAAAAACCATTCGTGGTTAATAAAAAGGGGAATACGAATACGCCGTCTCCCAAAAATGTAGCATCACTCACAACTTGTGTTTGTAATAAATATAATAAATCATGTCAGTTTGATTGTACAGATTGTAAATGCAACTCCGAATGTCCTGCAAAAAATATGGTAAGCAGTGAAGCAATTATATTTATCAGAGATGTCGGTTGCCAATTTCGAAATAAAAAGTTCTCGCAGAAAGATTCTGACCAATCTAAAGACTCCAGTACATCATTCGACTTAGCCGACAGGAAGATGGGTAATTATTATACTAACGTGCACACTTTGAGGTATGAGGACAAATGTACGAACCCAGTAGAACAGGAGGATTTTTCAGAAACAAGCTTGTCAGTCACATCATATGTCGATTCACAATGTCCTACGCACGGTGTAAAATCTTCACGAAATTATGATAAGAATTCAGGTTTCGTTCCCAAGCTAAATGTATCTCCGTTTATTGCATACACAACACATATAGTTCCAACGGAGTCGACAAAGACATATCCGAAAGAAATCAACGAATTAACTGATATGCGGACTCTGGGCAATGTATATGGCAACTCTACAATGCCAATCAAGTCCCGAAGGAGCTTTTTTAAAGGTAAATACAAAAAAATGTTTTCTGTGAAAAGAAGGCGAAAATCTAGAGCATGTAGCCTTATTAATTACTCTCCGTTGAAGTCAGCATATGTTCAACATGCTTAGTGTTTGTTTGTGATATTGTACGTACCTACGTAAATGTATTCACGTTTAAATTATCAATACTTATATTATTGTATTTTTTACTATGACCTACATTATATTATCACTAACTAAGTGATTAAATTGATGTTTGGTAAAATTTTTAGTTTCAATATTACGATTTCAAGTATATGCCTTTTAGATTAATGTGTTAGATTAATGTCATGTTTTATTTCATTTGCTTATAAAATGCCTATATTTATGAAGCGGGTACATATAATATTAGGTATCATTTACGTCACTTCCACCTAACTTAATGAGCCAGTCACTGTTTTAAGGGAAATATAACTTTAAAGCACGTTTTAGACTAAGGCGGTATGAAGCCTAACATATTTTGCCTAACCGTCAACGACCGTCAAGGTTTAACTACGCAATCGAGTACCTACAAAGGGCTGGTAACAAGTACGCTGCTGTAATAAGCATTGTACAAACAAAATAACAATTTTCCAGTTCCTGCTGCTAATTCATAACACAATGTCAATACTCATGCCGTGTGAACAATCACGTGGTTGATCACGTGGTTTCAGTATTGTACGGTAGGGTACGGTATATTGAGTGGTTGATTTAGCCAGTGATAGTATTTGACTATCGTACTTAATTTATTATATAATAAATTGCTGCTGCCGTAAAATCATTAAGTATACATCTCATCAATAGCCACGATATAGTCCCGGGAACCTAAACACTATTCAAAATTTTATTGTCTCTGAATTGTATAGATTGACCGGATAACATAATCTTGTGTCAGCCAAAAAATCTTATTTTTAGAGTAAAATACCACTATCTTCTCTCTGCTGTTTACTCATTTAGTACACCTATTAACGTCATCAACAGCCTACGCCCCGCAGCTAGGAGGAACAGAAGAAAAAGTTACGGATATAACACCATGACTCTGTCTCAAAAGGGGTTTCTATGTGAAAGGAGGACCAAAGGCATAATAGCGTGCCTTTCGAAGCACGGCGTAGCTCGAGTTAACAAATTTTAACCAAAAGATAACAAATTAGGACACATCTGATACCAAGCACGGAAAACTTTGAAACTAGAGCACTTGGAGAACTACGGCAGCGGGCTCCTTCTACGCGAAACAAATAAATTTCGATACATCTTTGTAAGAAGACATTCATAGATCTACAAGATCAATGGCTGAATCTTTTGACTAATAATGATATTATATATCTGTAACTTAATATATCTGAAGTACGCGCCACTAGAATTATCTTAATAATTTCAGTGGCGCAATTCAGGGCAGAAATAGTTACACTGCTAAGCATATCGGGGATTCGATATCGAAGCTTAATTCCAGGGCGAATTAGAATTGGAAAATCATTAGAGCATTACAGCATTAAATCTTTTTTCCTGTTTGTTTGACCTTCAACTGAAGTAGCATAAAAAGGTGTAAAATTTTAATTGAAGCCATCAGAACGTAGCCAAGAATACTGACTTACTTATTACTAAGCCGCATAAGGCTTGCGTCCCATCATCTCCCCATTAAGGAATACTTGTTTTCAGTCGTGTAAATAATAATTAGTCGGTTGATGATTTAAGATAATATATTACTGAGACGAGACTAAAATATCTTTTGAAAACACCGAGAAAGACTTGAGTCTTATGAACATCTTAAACTGTTTTTCACATAAGCACGTAGCCCCAAGAACCTAATTGAACAACTTTTGTGATGAGACAAACTCTGAAATTGAGAAGAAAATGAGCTGTTCCATACAATTGAAAAATATCAGCTAATCTTTTTTATCTATATCGTCGCGGTTTCATAGAAAAATTCCACTATACGAAGATTTTTCTAAACTTGAATCTTTCTAAGTATACTCTCGAATACTTTAACCAAGGATAGTGTGTGAACTAAAAGGTTATATATTTTTGGGGAACCATGGACTTGCCTCTAGAGTCTAGGGTATTGTCTTTTCCTAACGTAAAGAAAATTGTAATCTCTTCAAATATAGCGCTGTATTCAGACTCTGGATCACGTTTGTAACATTATCGCTCGAAAATAAAGCATTCCACGCTTGAGTGTTAGAATTGAAGGTACTACAAAATACTTAACTTATAAATTTAAATAGTTATTATAATGGAGCTGAAGTTATCAACTTATTTCGAAATGGTTGTCATTTTACTTATAATTGTTTTAATAGGAATGAACAAAAGTTTTGTATAAATTAACAATCTTATAAATATCTCAATTGAACAAATTAATGTCTTTATCATCCCAAATTCAACATTTATTTTTGATTTTTGTTGGTTTTAAAATTCATTCATTTCCAGTAACTTCTAAATTGATTAAGTACTTATTAGAAACTTCGACAATATTATTTTAAAACATAAAGTAACTTAGTCAACTTAAACATTGTTCAGGCATTCTGCTACAAATTTCACCGGAGTTGTGCTTGTTATTACATTGTTGTAGCAACGACAACTTCTGTGTATGACGGGTAACATTTTATTTGGCAATTTACACGTTCAATGTGAGTTCAAAATTGAGTGCAATTATATTTCGAGAGTACAAACAAGGTCTGGCCTATTATTAATTTTTTCGTATAATCCATTTGCATATAATACTTGGATAGATAACCTCTAAGCTGAAATGACGCGGCATATTAATCAATTTTAAAATTTTATAATATGCAATCAAGCAATTTTAAAATATGGACGTGATAAACATAAAAAATATTTATAAGTGGTCATTAAGTTGCAGCTGCTGTGCACATCTAGATGAACTAATTGAGTAGTGGGGCGTGCGTCATCTCAACACACACAAGCTCTACTGCTTACTGTAGGTATAAAGTAAGCTTCATTAAAAACACATTTCACTATGTCGGACATATCCTTGGAGTTGTTTGCGCATGCATATAGATAACATCATCAAAATCGTACAACTCTGTCAAAATATTAGTAAGGTGATAATTAAGTAAATAATCATTAAATTGTCCTGTCTATCCTAAGATCGTCTGGTAAAAATAAAGCTTCCTATTGTACAAATTTATTTTATTTAATATTTTAACTGTGCGTGATATTACAATGAAGTTTTAAATAGTTAAATTAAGAAGATAAATATCAAATTCAAAACAGGAAAACTGTTTGTTTGAAACAAATATGGGAGCACAATAATGTCACCTTTGTAATTTTTTGTAAGAATAAATAGTTTATTTATCTGATACTGTATTTTTTGTATTATACATCGTACCTTTTTTGCGCAATGACATTTGGATGAATACACTTGTTTGTAGATATTTGTACTGGTTAAAAATGAAACCAGCAAATTATGCGATTTTAAAAAACACTTTCGTCTTATTCCTGTATTATAAAAGCCTATGATATAAAGGAAGTAGAATGGCCTTCGCCTTCTTTTGACGATATTCGCAAGCGCTTAAACCCCGGTAGCTGTGTTAATACGATCTGATATATAGTATCTTATAATATTCAAAGAGTTGCTTTTTAGTTGTCAGCCATCGGGGTTCTCGGTCGTGTTTTCATGCTAATCTAAGCGTGTAATAAGTAAGCAATGAGACTCGTAAAGCTCAGACTCGGCAAAAGTACTAGTTTTACTTTTCCTAGTCTTTTACTCAACGCAAGATATTCTTACTCCTAGCAACAGAAAGAAATTCTTACTTCTAAATTAAAAACACGTGTCTGTTTATCATATCTACATTTTTTTACTTATAACTTCATCTAAAGTAAAATAAATATATTTAGTGGACAGTTAATTTTCCTGATCTTTAGGTAAAAACGAACGAAAGTTTTGTGTCCTTCAAGATATTTGTTATATTTTTTATATCGCTCGTTTTTGTATCTTAACCTTAAGCATAGTAATTGTAATACAGCCTTAGACATAGTAATTGTAATACAACATGTAATAAAAAAATATAAAAATCACGATGTGCATTCTAGTGACCGCATTACGTTATGTAACCATTCGTTTAAACTCGATTTATACGAATTATCATTACCTATAAACTTTTTTCAATACCTTTCTCCGATAAATTTAAACGATGAGACCTGAGCTATGGAAAATCTAACTTTTTTAGTCTCAGATATAAATAAAACCCTATAGTGTAATCAATTCATTGAAAGCATAAGTCTGCAACACTTTAAATTTCCTAACAGGCGTAACCTCAATTAAGCGCACATGGTAATGAAAATAAGGTGGCAAATTATTAAGTTATATCATTATAATTCATAAAGCCAACGTTGAGCCTATCTGTTAATTAACTTTAACAGATCCAATTTGATACAAAATAAATCGTAATATGTCGTAGCATGTAGCAAGCGTAGATGCTACGTGAATTATTTCAAGGTCAATTTCATTTTAATTGTTTAAGCTAGTACACCGCTTTTCAGAGGATATGCTAATGCATATTTAGACTTTTAAATTGGTCATTTCTCACTATGGACGCATTTGTAAAAAGAAATATATTCACATACAAACTAAATGTCTTAAAGAAAATTACACAATATGTATTTGATTTTTTTAATAAATAAATGACTCGTCTATAGGCGAATGTTACCATTTATCATAAGGTGCCACACTAAAAACACTTACCTATCTTCGCTAGACTTGCGAAAAATATCCACAGGCCGATAAGAAAAGGTGTCTCGACGCGATGGAACTCAAAGGCCGCAATGACGACTGTCCTCTCTTTTTTTGTCTTGACGGTGGCCGGCACGCCAGTGTTCGATTCCTGGTTCTGCTGTAGCTGCGTGCCAAGCTGATCGCCAGGCAGTGGCGCCACGGGGCCCATCGGCCCGAATCCCAGACCGGGGAACGTGGAGCTCTCATCGACTGTTATGGACGGACTCTGTTTCGTAGTGCTCTGTGGAAGATATAATATTGTAGGTGAAAATTGGAAGTTTTTTAACGCAAACAATTGTTACTTTTGGGTGTCCAGAATAGTTATCATCTCTCTTCCATTTGGAGTAACATATATCTATTTATCAATCTTTGCTTAAATTGAATATATTATGAGAGAGTTAATGAAAGCATATAAATATATAATAGACTAAGATGATTTAGGAAAGTGTATTGTACTCATATATATGAACACTTCTTTTTGTATGTAAGGGCTGGCGGGCTGTTGCGATATTAAAAGGTTTAACGAATTACCATCCACCATAGAATCCAAATTTACAAGTATGTGGGACACCTCTCTCTTTCTTTATGTAGACTTACAAAATATAACAAAATAAGAGTGGTTTATTCCGTGAAACTATTCCGCAATTTAGCATTCAACTTTATCCATCGATTAACGTTCAACATTCTGTTGTGTTTATATAGCTAAAAGTCAGATAATAGAAACTAGACACTCTCTTTGTAAATGTGCATGTAAGATTGAATAAGAATGTCTATATTTGGTTATTTATAATTTTCTGAGTTGTTGTAATTTCTCTGTCCTCACAATCTAATATAGTTACTGCTTGGAATAAAAACAAGGTTGATTTCAGACTTTTTTCAGAGACAGAGAGCAGAGTTCTTTAAGATTTAATTAGTCAAGGTCAAGGTTGAGAGTCTATACACTTTTCGTCTCTAATGTAGTCATCTTTTCATTAAATGTAATCCGAAGTAGAATTCATTTAATTACTTTATTTATAGCAATGTACTTAATACTCATGAGGATAGAGCCGTAGGATATCGAATAAATTATTAACTTAGTTCGTTGACGGTTGCAGCTAATTTGTGTTACACGCTTGTATCTATAAAATGCGAATTTTATTCAAAGTCAAAATATCTTTATATAAAATAGACTCATTTAATAAGTTCTTTTAAATCGTCATATTAGCAAGATAGTCAAAGTCAAAGCTTCTATAAAAACAGATTTGTAAGGAACAGCTCAAAACTGATGGCATCTTATGATATACAACCCTCGTCATGTTTTTATACCATACAGGAAGGTCATCTGTGTCAGTGGAATGAAGATAAGCTAGTGATGATAATAATTGATGTATGTATAAGCTCCGTAACTCATTATCAAAAGTATAAAGTAATTTGATTTGATTTTTACTCCATTATTAATGTTATTTATTCTAAATATCTTTTTATGAAACTGCTTTACTTTATTATTTAACTACTGTCCCTAATCATAAATAAATAAACTAAACTACAACCAGTGTATAATTCTAAAATCACATTTAAAGTGTTGAAAAGTTAATAATTCATTAGAAACATTTAGCCCTCACATAATTCATTAGAGACATTGGCTAGACAAAGCTTCCCTTAAATCAAGGTCAAGTTATGCCGCAGCCAAGAATTCACACAAACGTGACCTACAACGGTTTGGTTACATGACGCTACCTTGGATTTCGGATTGAAACATAACGGTGTAAGATTGATTTTATACCGTACGTTTAAATACATGTTTTAAAAAAAAAGTAATAATGTGAATCGGTATAAAAAAAAATATATGTTTTGACTTTTACGGAATTGTTATTGTTAAATTTTCATTACCTTAATATTACATCAATACAAATCTGGAAAATAGCTATTAATAATTATTTGCAATAATATTTAATAATCTTTCATATTTAATCGTAGAACCACTTTCAAATGTAATCAAATCAGTATACGTAAAATCAGTATACTACTGATTTTACACTTGGTAACCTAAATAAAGAAAAGTATGATGGCGGGAATCATTGGGTGACTTGGGGCATTCTGTGTCGAGCCTTCGAGACGTACGGTTGGTTGTTAATAGCTACTAAAAGTGTGATTAAATAAACAAAGTGTACAAAGTCAAGGAGTGTTTCAGTTATTTGTAGCAGGCATCCTTACAACGGATATTAAGTTACTCTATATGCGTAATTAGTATCCATTATGTTGCAATCAATCAATTATAATAGCGAAATATTATGAAGAAGATATACGAAATGCGAACAATACTGAAATATAATCTGAATGAAACTACCGTTGAAAGTAAACGTTGCTTCGTTTACTTTCAACGGTAGTTTAACATCTCAACTAACAACTACAATAGATTTATTGGGATTTTGTTTGGGTTAATTCATCAATTAATTATGGAATTGGTGGAATTGATAGACAGTTAAACTAATTAACAAAATGTTTTATGCCTGATACGTTATAAAAAAAATTGTATACCTCTTTTATAATTACTTAATTTTTAACAAAATTGCAATTGGAACCTATTATTTAATGAAAACTTTAATAAATATATACACTGATACTATCTCTCCTAATTTGGGAAGCATCATCTAAAATAACAAATTTAATATAATGAACGTCATTTTTCTTATGCCACTAATTAGCAAAAGTGGAGGGAAAAAAATTAACTTTAAATAGCAAGAATTAAGTTCTACTTGCTTTGAAAGAGTTCCTTTTAGGGGTATTCCCCTAAGATTAAACTAATTACATAAGAACAGAAAATGTAAATTTTCTTCTGGTTGAAATTCACATGTTTATGAGTTGTACTCATAATTTAATTATTAAAGGCTACTACAAAGTTCAGTGTAGGTGATAAAAAGCACTATTTAAAAATGCATTTTAAATAAATTTAATCTGTAATTGAAACTTAATCAAACCAGAAATGACGATACGTACCGATGTATAAAGTATTTCACTGTAAAACAAAAAGTATGTTTGTAATACTAATACATAATGACATAGGTTATTTATTAATGTCATTACAAATACTAAAGGTAGAGAGTGTCTTGCGCCACTTCTTCTCTGCAGTTACTAATTCGTTGAAGCGGTGGTAGGGTTAACTGGGAATCTAAATATTAGTGTTAGTTTTAATTTTAAAATAATTTATTTAATACATCATTAAATTCTATAACTGGAACAATTTGCAAATACCCGGTTAATAACAACTATACCTATTTATTTTTCTGATACATTTTCCCTGTTCTGACGATTGAAAAGAATGAACGAGTCTATTTAAATAAATATATTTTGTCTTTGACTTTGAATATTTAAGAAGATTTACGATACAATAAATTGCTTCGTTTAGGTCACGCAATGGATTTTACCGTTCAATATACTTTAATATGTAGATTTAGTAAGTGCATTGAATGAAAATGATACCTCGCTGAAATGTCCTTACATATTTTACTCCATACATAATTCAAAGGTTGAGGTTGGAAACTCGTAAACAACTTGTAAACATCTATATATCTTAAAACGACCCTTAATACGTCAATCATAATTATCCTTGTCTATACATACTGAGTTATGGATGAATTTAGATTTAATTGTTTAAACTTTAAGCCACGATACTTTATATGTTAGTGTTATGTATCTTTTTTTATATATTGAATGAAAATGAAAGCACAAAGATAGCATGGTTATATAAAGTCCAATTGACATTAAAGCTGGCATATTTAAGTAGAATTTTTACTCATAAGTTAGTTTATATTATTTATCATTTAAAACGCCTAAATATACCTTTTTGAACCTTAAATACTAGTGACATTACACAGTGATAATTGAAAAGGTCACTTTCATCTCTTACCTACATAAAAAATAAGCGATCAATAATTTGTACGCAAATAATTATGTCTCCAACTATCCAACTTGAATGCTGTTTTTAGTAATTAATTCCACTAATTTTGAAGATATCAACACAACATTTATAAGTTTGTTTTACGCTATAAACCCTCAGTGAGTATGCATGATAACGTCCGCCAAAATAAGTACCGCTCGGGATGTAGGTACAAGAGTACATTTATCATTAGCTCAAAAAACTGCAAAGAAATAACTTATGACTTAAAGTAAAAAATTTCATAAATTTAGTTTAATCGTTTTCAATCAAAAAACAGTTTCTATGAAGAAAGATATTTTTTTGTTTTTTATTTAAAACTATTTTGTATAATGAAAATTTTCATTTTAAAAGTGTGCTACCGAATAAGAAGTTTAATAAAACCAGTATATTTGTGCACGTAAGATGATAAATTAAATCCTCTTTTGCTTGACTCAAAATTTGAGAGAGATGAAATAGGAAGAGAACCTCGTTCAGGCTTAATTAGTTTTTGTACAGGAGGCAGAATCACTAAGCCGATAATGGAAGTTTCTATTCCACGAGTGCGCTCATTGCCTCATTAACATCACATACCCATAGTTTGTTCTCCTTGGCTGATATTATGCTATATATATATTGTGCTAAAGCACGTCATCAGTCTAACTATTAGGTAAGAGGCTGTACAAAACCCTACAGCCTGCAGGAAATTAACCTTTTCTTCAATGAAAAGGATACAAAAAATATGCTATTTAATGAAAAAGTCTACTGGAAGGTTTTTATAAGGTTCAATAATATTGAGATGATAAGAATGCGAGGACAAAATGAAATTTTTTATTTTTATTTGATTCACGATTTGATTTTTATTGAGTATCATATGAACTTTAATTATACTAATACATGTGATATTTTACATTTTTGTGCTTAAAAATGTTGAAAGCCGCAATCACATCATATGTTTTGCGTTTATACTTTTATTATTGACATAGATGTTGACATCTTCAAACAATTTTGATGACGTGTAAAGAAAGAGACAAATCTTGCTGAGTTTCTTGCATGTTCTTCACCGACCAAGACAAGACGGTAAATTAACAAATATATAAATATTTGTTAATTTACCGTCTTGTCTTGGTTGATTTACTGGATGTCAATAAATAGCTTAAATTGACATCCAGTACGTGTACATATAGATACTAATAATGAATAAAATTGACTTTGTGATTATTTGATATTCATAAAATGTTTTATTGCTATTTATAATATGTATATCTCATCAGTTATAATGACATTTCAGAAATCAGCGATGAGAACTAATAATATTTCCACAATTTTCTCAAATAAAAATATTATTCACATTATAATATCTGTTAGAATTATCCTATTGAAGCTTATTCCTTATATTCCAGGAAAATAGACGATAATCTTATTGAAGAAGTTATGAAGGTTCTTTTATGAATAAAATTGTCGCTGTCAGTAGCTTATTAAAACCTATAGGTACATATAAGCATATAAATATAGTTATATTATCTTCGATATTGCTTCGATATGGTGCCACTTGTAATTCACAAAGTATATATATAACTGCTCGATGATACACTTTCTGTTTTACAAAACTTATTTTTTACTTTTAGATATTGGTCATAAGTTGTTCGAATGATAATTTCACTAAGTATCTTCTCTAATAATTTAAAGTTTAGTTCATTTAAGATTTTGTAACATTACATTTTATTGTTACTTTTAATAGATGGCGTTATAATTTTGAAATGTGCTATAAAGTTTTGTCATTATGTTTTGGTACAAACTAACATGTTCTATATGCATAATATTTATTTATAAGATAGATAGATAGATAGATAGATAAATCATTTATTTCCATAATACAATCCATAATAATATCAATCCATAATACAAATGTAAGACTTTATTGATTTAACGTTTAAATCCTTTACTTCTATTATACAATCCTAAATGTAGTTTATTAAGCACTGATAGTAATGTTACAATGTTAACTGACATCTCTCGACAAGAGTGTGAAGTCGTGAAGAAGTGTGAACTGTGTCGGTTATTTTAAGTAACACTGAACTAAATACTAAATTTTGTAAGGGGAACCTAAAGTTTCGACACAATTTAATACATTTGCCGGCCCGGTTTGGTACTGAATGCAATGGAATATATTTGAAAAAAAAAAACAATTTGTATTGACATTCGAATTGGCATCAAAGACAGTTATTTAGCTACCTATTCAATAATAAACAATGATAAAAGAATAATGTATCCACTCGTTTATATTGCTTGCCCAATTTATATTAGCAGTAGGATAAATTAATCACAAGTTGTCTGTGTATCATAATACAGTGCATGTCGGATCTCTGTCTCTAAAATATATGGTATACTTATAAATATTCAATACAAACATTCTTTAATTTTATTATTTAATTCATTAAGGTTTTATTACGTCGTAATTGTAAAATATATTCATATTTCAAACATTTATTTACGTACCAATATATAAGACACTTGGTTGAAGGTTCATTAAACGAAGATAAAAATACGACAAAATTGAACTGAAAAAATTGTTGGACCTCTCTGTTAGCATTACCTATTTACGTTATTTTAGTAATCCCAATTTACAATGATTCGATTTTGTTTAATTGGACTGATATTTATTACGTTATGATAAAGTTGTTTAATTAATCTCAATTAATGACAGTTCGTAACCTTATTCGATTAAATCTATAATTTTATTGATCGTAATCAATTTGGTTAGTCCTCGATTTCATCGATGCTACAAATCCGATGTTGGTGCGAGCTCATGTATTGTCCTAACAACGGTTTGGCGGCTTCGTAAACTGACTTTTCAAACTATTATACGGTTTCACATTAATATTCATTTATGCAATGATGTTACAATACGTTTTAACAAGTTTTATTTCACGTTTAACAAAGTTTCAAATGTTATATACAGTCCAAGGAATATTTATCTAACCGTAAAGGTTAAATACCAAGATAACGCGCATTCAGTCTCTCACTCATGTTAGCCTAACCTTCCCCGATAAATGGATCCAACGCATATATTTTTTAAAATTCTAACAATTAAATCCAAAGAGAACCCCTACAACCTCACAAAGTTTATCTCTTTACAATATTAGCGTAGATTAAACTTCTTAATAAAGTCTCATCAAAATAAAGTCGATGCAAGTAAAATATCTAGACTATGAAGGCTTCCTCTTAATCTAGATATTTTACTTGCACAGCTTTTAGAACTCTGTAGCTACATTGAACTTTGTGTAGGAGCTAGTTTGAATAGCGGTTCGAACGCTGTAGTTTCGATGACGAAAACTTATGTCATGGCTAATCCTTGCATGGGTCAATTTAAAATTTCGAGGTCTTCCGTGCTTCGGAAGGTACTTTAAGATATAGTTTTTAGTTTGTTGATTTTTTAAAACAGCAGTTTTACTAAAGAGTTGTAAGGGAAAGTCGCTTAAGGCTAATTAGGTATTTATTATAACTAATGATTTAAGCTAAAATTTAATAAAAAACTTTGATTTGGAACTTCTTTTAACTGCAAACTTCTTGCCTGTACTTAAATTCGTAAATTACCCACAACCGTATAACCAATACGTATAAATTAACTTATAATATTACTAAACACCTCCCTAACTAAATAGAGTTATTAATCTAGGGGCCTAGGCAAGATTCATTTCATATATAATGGACTAACTCGCTCGTACAATTGAAAAGCGATCAAGTCGCGGAGCCATCGTCAATGACCTATTCTATTGTAATTATTTCATCACTTATTACTCCCCACCACTCTCTTATGTACTTGAAAAAATTAATTCACCACAGAAAACAAGTAAAAATGAAATGGTACCACAGCCCACAACGCAGTCGCATCCTACTTCCATTGAATTATTCTCCATGTCGAATGACGTCATAGCCTTGGCTATTATTCATGTGACGTTACAGGCGACATTTTATGATCACATTTTCTTCACTCAATTATGTTTATTAATACGCCCACTAGATATTCATAGATTAAACGCGTAGGAAATAAAGTGACATAATTTTTAGATTAAAATTATATTAACTCGTTAATTAAAAACCACTGAAGTGAAGTAACCTTTTTCTGATCTTGTTTTGTTCAACTGAAATGTTTCATCTTTTAAAAAGTTCGGCAAAGTTATCATCTCACGGGTACGGGTTGGGGAGCCTCCTCGCGTACTGGAACCGTTGGAGGACCGCTTAATGCCAAGTGCATGACCTTCCCGTTCAGTGTAATGGGCGGTTCACCTACGGATCCAGCCGGCGTACCCAGGGCGGACACGAAACAACTACCAGCCACCTGGCGGGTCTCCAAGCACATCTCTGTTGGCTGGGAGATTGTAGTTTGCTTCATTGCCGTGGTTGGTGTGGTTTATAGGCCAGTGGACCTTTTTGTGGCCAGTGACCAACCGGTCGTGGACGCCACGGTCCACCGGGAGAGCCGGTGTGGCGTGCTCTACCCCGAGTCCCACATACCCCTACAGTTGGTACCATACTGAAGGGATGTTGCGTAAATGCATTCGACCTCTCCGACAAAGAAAAAGATTGTCATCTATATTAACGTTATCACACTACAAGTAGGAGAATATACGACTCCATTTAAAAATATAAATAATTATGTCAATTCAGGACCACCTACATGAGAGAATCGATACACGCCCAGAGTAGATTGTGTTGGTTGGTGGGTGAAAACGGGACCAACAGCTCAACGCGGCTTCCGAATCTGGAAAGATCTAGAGATAAAAAATTTAGGTTGACCCATCCAGAGAATATCCATGACGTATTAAAATCAAAACTTCAAGTGACTTAATATCATGGTGAATCATATGAGAGATATAAAAAAAGCTTTTACAGCGAACGAATACACTGAATAGCATAGAAGTCGTCGTCGCTGAAGACCAAAATACATTTTCACCTTGTCCTTATTTGGTACTTCCTAAAAAGCAATATTCTGTTATGTTATTACGACTAAGTAATCTAAACAGAGCAACAATCGTAACATATTATTAAAATAAATCAAACAAGGTTCAAACGTCATAATTTGTCACAATTTATAGACATACCTTATCTACATTTAACTAGAGAATATGAACAGTGCACTTACCGCACTTACGCACTTTCCTAAAGGTAAGTGATTAATCAGCGAGCGAGAAGTGGAAAGCTAATCAACAAAATCTGCAGTATACATGATATTTTCTTTTGAGAAACTATATAAACTTTTCGAGTAAGCACGTTTGATTAATTTGTTTTACGCATTTTATAATTTAGGAGTATATTACAGTTGCCATATATATGTCCTTTTTCATCAATGAATAAGTACATATTTTTTTATGCGTTCATATAGTTGTGCGCCCACATAACTATGTGGGCGAAATAAATTGTTATATAATTTGGCAAAGTTTTCAAATACGTATTAATGTTATTTGATTAAAATAACAGTTATCAAGAACAACAATCAGTTAACAATAATCATGAATAATGAAACATCGAATTGAGGTATCTTAAGAATCTTGTCGAGTTCAAAGCTAAGAAAACGCATGTATGCGCGTTTAAAGCTAAAAGTCGCCATTCCTTTCCCTTCTTTCTCTTTAGGACACTACTATGTCGCTATAGAGTAGTATCAACTTGTTCAGCATGGAGCTACGCTGTGATCTAAACCCCAGGGATTGTATATATGATTATAAAAAATATATGTGGAATAAAATTTACCTCTAAAAATTTTTGGGGTAGTTTGGATTTGAGTATATAGATACAGACTGGAAGTATTTTGACAGTAACTTATCAATAAAATTACTGTCAACTTTTTATGCGACATAACATAAGCACCTCGCTGCGTCTCAGCTACCGTCTTGTAGATTTCATAAATATTTTAGCTCTTTTGTCAAGGTATACTTTTAATTTTGTTTAGTTAATGAAGCAACTTTAAATACTAAATGATATTATACTGTAAAATATTAATAAAATAGTAAAATGCGTGGATTCACTGTACTTATTCTATTCTAAAAAGGATATGTTTTCTACTTAAACCATGAACTGGGACCTTATAGTAGGTCTAATAAGTAATAATAGTTATAATAGGTGATCTATTCATTGATGCTTGTTTTATATTTTCGGAAGTAGGATGAGTATCATGCTCATTAAAGGAAACTGTGGTGATATCGGTGTGCGTTAGGTCGTTACGTTTCCCCTATTTCGATAGAACAAAGCGATGGCTGATTCATACGTCATACCTGTGAACAGGTGCCGCTTCCGAGTTCTGTCCACTCATGTTTTGCTTATTCTCTTAATCCATGTGTTAAATTTCACACTATACCTTGTATTATTATATATCTTGTATTGCAAAGTATCAAATAAGATGAATTTACAATTGACTGCAAAATACTTTTTAAATATATATACGTACAAAAAAATGACAGCTGCAGTAAAAATCGATTATTATTATATTCTTCAATCTCAACTTTCTAAAGAGAATATAAATAAATGTTAACATTAACTTCGCCCATAAATATACTAAAAGAATGATTGCTTATTAATTATAAGAATTACTTATTATAAATAATAAACAGTAATTCATCAATGAAATAACTCTTTACAATTAATATAAAAAGAATTCTCATAGGAATAATAAAAAATATATATACTTACTTCGATAGGATTGGCTTGAGCTATTGAAAGAAGTGTGGCCGCGAGCAAAAAGAGAGCCCGCCTGCACGCCCTCCGGCTCAAATTGACTCCGTGCTTCAGAGAGGTCATGGCTACCTCTTCACCTCATCTATCAACTCTCACTTCATAAACACGAACACAGTGTACTACGGTACATATTTCTCAATCTTCACCACTGGCTTTATTAACAAGCAATGAGTATTATTGGCACGATGAACATTCTCAATCCAACCATTCGCAACGCTGATACCTTTGATTTTGTTATCGTTCAATTGGCTTCAGTAAATTTTTATGTATATGTTGATTGTGACATTCGTAGTGATTGGTTTTTCTCTGAATCGAAATATTATTACTGAGAAATAGGCATCTTGTGTTTTTTTTAATTGAAATACTGGCTACGAGCACCTAAATAGAGTTTGAAGCGATACCCGAGTTTCTTCAACGTAAACTTCGAAAGAAATCTACAGTTTTTAACATTATTCAATAACTAACGGAGAAGGTTCCGTGATCTTACTGTCTGTATTTTTTGTATATTTTAGTACCGCTTTCTATTCCAATTGTGAATCGATTTTCCAATTTTTATTTATATAATTATTTTTTACTCCTGACATCTTGATGTAGGGCCAGGATTACTCCCGGAGCACCCATTTTTGCTTTTTGTTTACTCCTGACATAGTCCTGGTACGGATTACGTGTTTCATATTTTTTCTAAAGCTATTTTAGTATTTTAATCAAAAACAAACAGCCAGGCAAATATAAAATACTGACGGTCAGCACCCATCTTTAACCCTGGAAACTTTATTACAAACTTATTACTATCTATTATTACAAAATACCCATGTTAATATATTCATCTAAAATTAAAAATTGTATTTTTTTTAAAATTAATTGTATGGAAAATTTCTAAATTTTTAATTATTTATATTACGGTAGCATTGGATTGGTAGGGTATGTACTAAACACCTTGTATATTAATATTTTATTGGCCTTTAAATGCTAAAAGACACTATTAAGATGAAAAAGACAAAATGAAACAATGATTACGCAAAACATGTGGCAGTCCTTAATTAATTATAGCAACGGGGGTATAAGATTCCAGCGCGTGTGCTACCCTCGGTTGTTTTATTCAATTCATAAATTGAGGCTATTAAGAAAATTACTTTGTCAGGTAATATTTATCGCCGCAATGATCTGCCTTCTCAGCAACCGTATCAGTCTTGTTTGACCATTATACTGTTTTGTAAGGAAAAACTGAGTACACAAAGCAAAAAAGTTTTGGTAGACTAAAGTAAGTTTTGATGGCTAGTAACAGGTAGTAGAAAAATACGTCAAACATAAAGCTCAAAATTTAATTATTTATAACGGACTACAAAAAGAAAGACCTTCTATGTACGCTTCTACGTTAAAAATACATACTACGTATGTATTTTTTATATACTACGTATGTATTTTTTGTATCCTCGCCGATTTTTCTGTCAATTGTGAACTGATTTTCAATATTCTTTTTTTCATTGTGATGAGGGATTCGAATTTTATAGTAAGGTATTACGTACTCCACGTTTTATTATTTGAAGCTTTTCGAGTACTTTTAACAACGAAAAACAGGCAGGCAAGTCAGCAATACACGTCTGTATGACTCACTTCGTCATCTATCGAATTATTGACCTTATAAACTTACACTCAAAATTGTGAGAAATAGAGTTTTAAACAAAACTAAAAACCCGATTTCAACACACTAAAATACGAAAATTATTCAAAGTTAAGTTGTTTCCAGAAACAATAGAAAATGAAGCTCAGATTCCGAAAACTAATTTAAAATTCGATAACTTCTTAAATTGAAAATTGAATATTTTTTTACTTTTAATGTTTTGAAGGTGGTTTTTAGTTTAGTTTCATTAGGTTATCTAAAGTGGGCGTGTCTTTCAAAAACTACAACATTATTTGTATTTGTTAAAAAATACAAGAATTTGTTGTTGTAAAATTTAATTAGAAAATTGTATTGGAATTCAAGAACGACGTCAGCACTAAACGTAGATTAACGACTTATTGACAATGAGAGTAATTGAATTACATTCTCCAGACAACTTTACTAATCGTTCTTTAGAAATTATTCCTGAAACTTTTTTAATATTTTTATATTGCTAAGTTATTTATTTTTTTCATTATATATTAACTGTAATTGTTCCCAAAGAATAACTACCTAACAAGCTCGATGATATGAAATTACAAGTATTGTATTTCAAATATCGAATAGCTCGTTATCATTGCTAACGAAAATTGGTAAATCAAATAGATATAAATATTTTATATACTTTATAAAATATGTTATTGTCCTTTTGTATATTTTTTTACATTTTTTGTACATTTGCTTTTGCATATACTTCGAATAACAAGATCAGCTAAAAACAATATAAGATGCAAGGGTATTAATTCATTTTTGAGAAGTAATCCAATTAATAATTATTTTTGGAATCGATGCGTCACTTTCTTTCTTTTTTGGAAACAACTTAGCATCAACAGAAAACAATAATTTTAAATTAGATAACTTGTTCAATTAAGTTTCTTTTGCCGTTTTAGTGTTTTAAAGTCGGTACATTTAAAAAACAATTTAAGTGGTAAGTTTCTAAGGTAAACTTTAACATTGATGGGACCAAAATGGAATATGTCCTTTCAATTACTGAAGACATTTTAGAAATCGGTTTGCGTTCTAGGTCCTGAGGTAACAAATAAAAAAAACATAAAACCGAATTGATAACCTTCTCCTTTGTTTAAAATCGGTTAAAAAAAGATTTTTACTGAGTTAGAGGAGTCTGTTAAATGACTATAACTTTTTCCCCACCATCCGATTTCATGAAACAAAGCCTATAAATTTTTCCGGGAAAAGCTGCATCTTCCTATCAAAACTAATACAAAATTCATTCAGTATTTGAGGAGATTATCGTGTGGAAACAAAAATACTCGTCTTTTATCGCCTAGACTCAATATTTGGTCTTATCATATTAACAGTACCGAAATGCGCATTCTTCAGTTTATACGGGTTAGTCACATTAGCTTTAACATACTGAGTAACATTATGAACTTATAATGAGTAACATGAATATTATAATTTTCTCGCTACTTGATCTCAAGGATGTCAACTCCGCGAGATGTTTGGAGACGTATTTATTTATTTATAAGTACAGACGACATGATGCATACTAAAACAACAATAAAATACTTAATCTATAAACCTTTCTGATATGCACCAAAATAACAGCGTACACTTTAATTAATATAATTAATGAAGGAATTAAACCACAAAAACTAAAACGTATTGTTATTAACCGAACATTACGGTGAAATCTTGGCAGTCGTGCTCGGCATTAGTGTAAGCGTAACACACAGATTTTTGCTCGAATAAGTGTAGAGCACAAATTTATTCAACTTGTAAATAATCATGTTCGTGTTTATAAAAGCGACCCATTTTCTTTAAGTTGACGATTAGGTTAATATAACTGCTATGAATAAAGAGAAGGTATTTATTTGAGAGAGAATAAAAGGTTTTTAGGTTATGCAATTATTTAACAACCAAATAGTCGATATGTTGCCACTTATCATTATATAGACTGATGTTATCTATTAGGAAATCATCGCTCCCAATATCTAAAGACATAAGAAGTATTAAGAGAATATAATAAATAATATTTGTCATTCACAAATAAATAAGTCAAACAGACTCCCGTATAAAGCTCCTAACAAACAATATTTTCCTGAAAATATTGTAACAATTTTTACATACAATTATGGTCTGAATCTTTGATATAATGTGAGTGGGCTGTTGTTTGTGATGTCTTTCATTGCAATAAATTTTAATTTTGTATATTTGGTCTAATCTGTATTAGGTAAAATTACGTTTCTTCTTTGTGATAAATTATTTATTAGGTCAGTGTTGTCAGCTCGAATAGTTATTGCTAAAAAAATAGGGGATTTTAATCTGTTTTAACTTAACAGTTGTTTGAGCGTATAGTAAATGTAATGTATTCTCTAGAATAGTACCTGTGATATTTAAATCACTTATTATATACAAATAGATTGTCGTAATACAATTATATATGAAACAATGTACAAAACCGTTAAAATTAATACAGTTATATAAAATGGGCTTGTATAATCATAATAATTTTATTTTCAATTCCTACGTATTTGTATTCGTAAGAACTGAGCGAGTGGAGCACGAATTCAAACCTAGAAAACGTCCGGCTCAAGACTTAAATATTTTGATTATTTAGGTCACGACCACGTTGAAAGAATAGCAGTATAGCAACACTTTTTTCTGTGCACATACATGCCACGTTATAAAATGTCTATTATGTTTTGACCTCTTGAAAAAACATTCTATCTCTATTTTCAATAGAAAACTTACATCTGTAGAACTCTTGTTACCAAGATTCCGTTTTATCATAAGATCCAAAGAAAATATTCGTAAGAATAATAGCTTCCTGCTCAAACTCGCAGAAAATTGAATATTGTTTGACCCACCTGGGCTCAACCATGGCGAATGTTGCTGGTCTTGAATGTCAATAACTCTGAATGTGTTTGTTTAATATATGTCTTTACATACATACCTAATGTAGTTTATGCCATACATTATTATTTAGACACGATTACAAAACACAAGTGTTTCGTATCGGAAGCATAACCTCGATCCACAATGTTACTGAAATGAGACCTATTTCGATTAAATAAAGCACAATCGGAATGAAATCATTTTGATATCTATATCCATAATGAATATTGCAACGAATGAAAACTCATTGGTTCAACGACTGGGCCCGGTTGGCCGGTCACAATCATTTGCACGACTACCTAGGTGAATAGAGTTCCGAACAACTAACTCTTGATTTTACTTATTTTATTGAAAGAAAACGGTTTGGTTTTAAAGGTCTCGTCGTCGTTACATATAAACCTTAGTTATCTAGCTAAAATATTATATTATATTTTGAATTTATCAGTAAATCTCACTGAAAAACAGTATCCTGCCGGCCATGGTATATTGATAACTCTAAATTGAACATTTAAGGTCTATATAGGAATTAATTGTCTACCTATTTGTACTTTTATCCATATAAGACTAAATATTTGTCATCCTAAGGTAAGAATCTAACCTATCTTATCTTTTTAATTTACTTATATTTTTAAATAAATATTTCTCATTTCATGTTATATCGAAGAAAATTATTCTCTAATAAAATATTTATTTCTGTATTATAAATAATGCATGGAAATTTTTACAACGGAATAAAATTCGACTGAACTCACCATTCAAGTACGAGTTTTTTTAGGGTTCCAAACCTGAACTGTTCAAGCAGATCTCTATTTCTGTCAGTCACGTATCTATCTGTCGTCTGTCACAGAAGCTGTAAGTCCAATGGTCCCCACCATTATCGACCCCAAAGTTTTCAAATTTGCACATTATATGCATCTTATTGATCCGAAACAATACAAATTTTCAAAAATATTTCAATTTTTTTGAGGAGGACTCTGATACTTCTAATGGGGGGCTTTCTACGAACTTGAAATTTGGTGCTTAAGTTTATTATTACCTTTAGTTTTCTAAAAAATATCAATATATAGACAAATCTATTTTTTCTATGAATTTCTATAATTTTACCTAATGTAGCTAGAAATTTATATTGACGAGTCTCACGCACACTGATCTGGTTTTTAAAATGGCTATTAAAAAAAGCAGAGCCGCTCCGCTTAAGGAACCCGTGCAATATGAATTTTAAAACACTATAATAAATTGTTATGAACTTTTGGACAAATAATTTCAAAGAAACGAGCCGCTTAATTTCGTTGCTGTTAAGGTTTTAATAATTATCAACAACCTAAATACGTTACAGTGTAGGGACACAGGCCTTCGTACAGGACGATGATTAAGGCCTTAACACCACTGCGCCGGCTCAATGCGGCTTGGTAGCTGAAAGTGGTTGCCGTAACAACCGGTACCAACGGAAATAAGGAGGAACTCGATAAAACAAATTTTGTTTTAACTATGGGGCACTTCATTCAGGCTATAACTATGGGGAATCTTGTTTTGATTTCATATAATCGAAACGATCTACCCGCTAACAAGCCCCATAGTTTAGGCACACACAATTATAACCTAATCGCTAAAATAGACCTACATTCTTCAAGAAATGAAGTAGGTTTAAAACTCGCCCAGTTGGAAACAATACCCGGGTAGATTAATTCCCTTGACCGAGTTTAGGTTTTTATACAATGACCAGTAAAGTCGTAAATAGATCAAGTGATTTATTTGGACGTATAAATCAGACACAATCTGCGCAAAATGCGTATAAACAACCTATAGGAAATATAAACAGAAGTATTTTATGCACCTACCTACTTTGTTAGTATTTTCAGACTTCTTATACTCGGATTTCCACTCCCAAAAGGACTGGACTGACTCCCAGTCCCTTGACTGATGGTAAAAGTATTAAAAACCTTACTTTTAAATATTTTTAAGATAAAACCGAAAACTGTGTTCTTGTTATTAGCTCTCCTTAAGTGTCCCTCCTCGCTCAACTAACTTTATACCAAAAAACTTTTCATTGCAAGCTATCAGGAAATGGAACTTATTGCCTGATAATATCAGGCGTGTCTCATCGGTAGACTCATTTAAGCATATGTCGTGATATTATAATAATGATGCTGTTAGTTCTATAACGAGTTATCGTTATAATAAACTCCTGTCTAAACTGTCTATGAAAGTATTAAAAAATAACAAAATATCAATATATTAATATAAGTATGCATAAAATAATAATATTACAGGTCTGTCGCTTTGGCAATCATAAACTGTATGATTTTCAAATAAACTCACTTTCCACGTTCAATAGCTCTGAATTAATCATGCGTTCGACTTCTGCTGACATTCACTGTATAAAAAATGGGCAACAACACGACGTCATCATTATAAGTCCAGAGCAAAGAAAGTCCATTGTTAATGTTAGTTATATTCTTACACTTTCACCTATCACATGATAGGTGAAGTCCAGAGCCAGCAATATTATGAGATTGTGTTGTGCTTAACGGAAGAATATTTATAATTTTATAAATATTGCAGATAGTTACATAAATATATATATGAAATTGTGACCGAAATTAAATATTCGTGTTATCATATGAACATCAGCCCTGGCTGGGGCTCGAACGCTAGACAGTTGATGGAGTAACCTTGGCTAGGTGTTCGTTGAAATGGAAAGTATCCCTGGTTTAATTTTCAATCGTATAGAGACATTCCGATCATAGTAGCATTTAGCTGACATATGCATGCCTATATAAAGTGGATTCAAATATTTCACAACAGAGAAGCTGCTGTCGTGTCGTTCAAAAGGCATTTTCACACCACTTTTCAAGGAACCTAACATTGGGTTGAATGAGGTACTAATTAAAACAAATTTTAATGGAATGGCAATGATTATTAAAAATTTTAAGTACAATGCAAAGTATGTCGAATATATAGAACAAAAAAGATAGCAGAAATGATTAAATTTGTTTTTATATATAGGGTATCTCAGACATACTGACTACAATTGAATGTAGTTCAGTTTTGCTGGTTTAAATTTTAGTATACTTTAATAATGGTCATTATTTTAAACTTGTCTATACATTTGATTAGGAAACAGTAATTGTACGTGAAAATGTTTCAATATATAAATCAAAACCTTAATTGTTAATTTTTTTCTAATTTCTATTTCTAATATGTCTAACAAAAACCCAAAAACTAATCTATTTCTTCCATATAATAATGCCTTTTTCAAACAGAACAAATTATAACGTTAACGTTGATAATTAATTTACTACACGTCAAGAAATAAATTACGATATGAACAGTTTAAACGCATATGCATACCAACGTTTCCTCGGCTTCCAGAAATATTTTGCTACACGTCTTGAAATATTTTCAGGTGTCCACAAATTGCTGCAATACATTGGATAATGAATATTACTGCAGTTCATAAAAAGATCACAAAGCGATCATGCTTCTACGAGAAAGAGTTTCCAGTAGTAACAGTCAAATATAGCTCATAAAGAGTTTCTTCATGAATTTTAGATTTTAAAATACACCGATGTAAATTTTTATGAAAATTTTAAATCAAATCAGTTTTTGCATACACACAATAGTGTTAATAATGACAGAAACAAAAACGATTTAGTGGCATTAATTATTTTATTTGTACTAAATATTATAAATCATACGAGAAAAAGCTTTAATGAACTGACACAAAAATATCTTTGAACTCCCATTATACCTTCTTTCTCCTTCACTAACTGTGTGACACTCCCAATTACCTGGGGTAGGTAGCAGGGTATGTGTGGATTCGTACTTGCTACTGACCTGACCGCTTCATTTCGCCGCTATAGCAGCGGGGTTTGGTCTTAAGTCTGGTCTCGGTTA
The DNA here is from genome assembly GCA_943193645.1 of Acentria ephemerella. Classification (NCBI taxonomy): domain Eukaryota; kingdom Metazoa; phylum Arthropoda; class Insecta; order Lepidoptera; family Crambidae; genus Acentria; species Acentria ephemerella. The sequence goes on from OW971887.1 coordinate 4,141,517, forward strand.
GAGTTAAAATTGAGGGGGAAAAGGAAGGGCCTGTTAAGAGATCAATCTGACTCAGTTATTTAAAGTCGGACCTGCCGAGCCTACGCGCTGACTGGACTGTGTTAACTAGGAAACTGTATAATTTCTTTGATCGAACATAACTTTAATATCTTGCCGCTATTTTAAGCAGTTGATAGGAGCGGTTAAACGCGCCATAAAACATCTTTCAATCAAGTATTTCATCAAGTATCTTTCTGTAACATGTTCTGATTTTGATCTTGATTTTCGAGTATTATGACCAAAATACTAGAGCACTCTACTGGGGCCTAGGGTAAATAGCCTATCATATATTCATTAACAAGAACAAAAGCCGAAAAATAAACTAGCAATAGGAATATTGATCAATAAAAAAAGAGACGCCCAGTTACATTAAGTTTGAAATTACAGCATTACGATTGTTATATTAAGAATATAAGTATAAAACTGACTGACTGACTGTCCATAATGTCCCTAATCTTCCCGTCGTGTGGTGATCCCACAGTAGTTAGAAGTTGGAACACGTTTCATCAGTTCAAGGACACTGCAGCGATCGTCGTGGTCCAATGAAACACGTTAAAACTAATATTTCCTTTAGTCATCGTTTGGGCTTTTCTCGTGGGTTGAAAGTTATACTGTTGAGAAAAAAGTAATAAAGATACTTTTATTAATGTTGGTTGTAACTTTGAATAATGTAGGTATTAAAAAAACTATTAATACAACGCTTATAAATATCTGGTTTAAAATTACTCATCAGTACATAAGTTTATACATACTCATGTTATAATATTTATAACAAACCAAATAGTCTTATAAGTCTAAAATTATATAAATATATTTTTACATTTTTTTAAGAAAAAAACTTACCAAATATCAATTAAGAAGCAACTATAATACGAATTATAAAAATATATAACGTATACGTATATGTATACTTTTACGTATATTTGAAGGTACACAACATATTTATTGAGTACTTTGATAAATATAGAACTACGTCAAATTATATAACAAGAAAGCCAGACTTCGTCTCTATACGTAGATATTAATCTAGTTCAAGGGCGGCGAAGACGCAACTAACACTAAATATTCAGTACTTTTGTACGTCTAGATAGGTAAATATGAATTCGTTGAGAATTAATTTCACCGTAGCATACCTTTACGTAAAAAACAAAGGCTATGCGTCTGCACTAGATAAAAAATCAAGTGATTTCAATTTGTTAATCGCTTAGCCATACAGAAGCTTAAAATTGGAAAACAGTCCTTGTGCAAAAATATCTTCAATCTATTCAGACAAATGTAAAACTTGAATTAAATTAAATAAAAAAAATTAAATTAATTTCTAATAATATTAATATGGTCTTTCTTCTTTTGAATGTTCTCTTGAATAGTCGTGTATTAGTCAAAATATTCCTTTGTTGTTATATTAGAAGGGTCAAGGATTTTATTAGTAATTTATATTAAGTACGTTATACTATATTCTTATTTATTAGTATATAGTATAAGAGTTAAAATTTAACTTGATAATATGCTTTAATATATGTTGGCTTTTGATTGACCATTATATACCTTGTGTAATCTTGAAAAGCTATAAGTTCGAATGATCATGCATGCCAGCATTTTTTGATAATATGTAGTAATTGTAGCTTATTTCTCTTTATGTTCTTTTGTACAGAGAATAAAAGGAGGTGAAAATCATCGTAAGTCCTCAAGCCTTCTTTATTTCATTGGGTCATCTCACGATGTACTTCGACCTTTACAGATTGTTTAGTTCTAATTGTCAAGTATCTCCTTAGGACTAATCCCCAGGAGGGGTTGCCTATCACGCTGTCGTAAACTTATATCGGATTGAGCCGTCTTACATTATCAAAACGACAACAGTGCCTCTGTATTGAAGATTTGAAGTATAAGAAACGACTTTATATATAAATTAGCTAGCTTAACTAAAACTTAGGGAACACAGCACTGAAACCAGAAGGGATAAGATTTTATGGCAATAGGTGGTTGTAATTTTCGACATTTTTAAGTATGGTACATTATATATACTATTATAATATCTATTTTAACTAACTATTGTAAAGACTGTGGAGTTTGATATATGTTAAAGATAACCTGTCATTTAAGACACCAGGCCTCCACCACTCAGACAGAAGGCTTTTTAATAGTAGTTTACAAAACAATCAGAATAAAATGTAAGAATTACTCAATTAAGTATTCCACTATCATTATTTAAACATTTGTGTAGAAGTATTTATAATTTACCAATTCGTCGTGCTCGCAGCTCATGAACATAAATCTTGCATTTTTCACACACTTACCAGCTGCACACTATTGTTTCATAATGTAAAATTTTCAGCACCCATATCCTATTGGTCGTATAATATTTATTGAAGAGCGTCAAACTGAAACGGATGTGAGATTGGGCCAGAACTATTTTACAGCCATTTGTAAATATGTAAAGCGAGGTAAAGTAAAGTTAGATATATATAAGTATTCTTGATGTGTAGTGTAGTGTGTGTTTTTACTTGTGTACAATTGTAGTTTACAACCTTCCACACAATAAAAAAGCATGGATCTGTGATTTCTTTGTGCATAAACAATATAAAAATTATCCACACATTGCGTTTTGTAAGAAATTGAAATAATAAATATGATGAAACAATTTCCTACTACGCCTTTGAATTTTCATCCATATATATAAGTTCCTTAAAGATAAGGTTGCGATAAAATACTAAATCATTTTTGGTTAGTAATCTCATAAAAGTATCGTTCAAAGCGCAATTTATTTTCTACATTGAATGCCAATTTACCCATCCATTGGAGCGCCGAAATTCTCTTTCAGTCTTGTCAATAACCCGATCTATTTATTACCTACTTATAATGCTTATTTATTATCTACCTAAAATATGCTAAGTAATATTAACTAAGTTAAGGGAAACAGAAATATTCAAAATAAGATCATTAATTATAATTTGGTTATTTCATATTAATCATCATCTATCATGATCGTTTTTAAGTTCATTCTATGAAGTAAATAATATCAACATGACTTGATCAAGAACATTGGTAATGTATTTTGACTTATGGGCAGACTTCGTGAAAGTACAAAATTATAGGAAGAGTTAATATTTCTTTTCAAACACATTGAATTCGATATGAAGTTTTTGTTTGGACAATATCTAAATATTGTCCGCTACCTACTCGCTTAATCGGGGGCTCCCTAAATACAAGTTCATTTTAAAGCAGTATACTTTATCCCACAGAGACTCTTTTTATGTCAAATTTAAGTATATAGTTCTGTAATGTCTGTGATAATGTATTCGTAACTACAGAGGGATACGATAGAGCTAATGGAGTCCTATAGATAGTCGAATTGCATTTTAGGAGCCACCTCTTAACATGGAATTTTGTATTAAATAAAAAATGTATTAAAATGTTGCTTCATAGTCTATAAACTTGTTCGCATTAATATCTCTTATCTCCTGAATTTCGACACACCAGTAGTGATGGCAACACAACATACTGTTGGGAATTAAAAAAGTAAGTGTCAAACTAGAGTCACCTACCAAGTATCGATCTAGCAAAAGGAAGGTTCACGCTCTCTTCACCGCCAACAATATTAAAATTGTATTCCTCCTTTCTTGTGCCTAGTGAAGAGTGAAAAATAAATTATAAATGTCGTGAACTCGATCTTCTAAGCGACCTTAACGAAAAAAATACATTCCACAAAAAGTAGTATCAAATGAATCCTTGATATTGCTCGTGCCTGTAGGCGATTACCTACAACTTACCATGTGAACCATGTGTTGTATTAACATTTTCTAACTTAAAAAGGTGAAGTACATAGAAATGACTGTTTTCAACATTTTCAATTTCTTAAGTAAGTTTTAACAGTAACCTAACTAAAATCGAATTTCTCATTGAAACAAGTAAGAACAGGTTAACAAATATGCACTCTGTCCAATTGGCAATCTGTTTTCAGTGCAAAAATCATTATATGTACCGAGTAAACAGTGCATAAAAAGATTGTTTCATCCGACTTTTCTAAAAATAAAACTATATTCATGGCTACATCCGCAATTCACGTCGACCAATCTGGACCAATGGCGGCTGCTCTGGTTTTGTTAAACAATGTGCCTCGACATAAATAGCTTGTAAATCATACCACGCAGGTTGATAGTATTCGTGAAAAGTATGGCTCTTATTTGTAGCATAAAAAATAAAGGAATTTTAGGTTGAATTTATAAATATATTTAAAAAATCTTATATCTTCTCTTTTCTACTGAATTAGAAAAGAGAAGATATAAGATTTTTTTAGATATTAATTACTTCCACCTAAAAGCGTCATCATTCCTTCCCCACGTTTCCCTTCCTTCCTACAATTTTTGGTCCTTCAAAAGAGGCATGAAGAAGCATCTAGCAGGTCGGCAAAATCAAGATAACTAGTGGAGTGCATAGTTTCACTTGCACTAGTCACCTGCTTATTTTTACTCCACTTCTGCTTACCATCAGGTGAACTGGAGTCATTTGCTTGATATAAAAATGTATTGTCCATATTGCAATGTGTTTTTGATGAATGAAAAACCTTGACAAAAGTTGCTAAATAACAATATTTTTACTGAAGGGCAGACTGGATACATGATAAAACTTGGCAATTTTTAAAACTTTCCACGTTCAAAACGTCGCTGCGTTGGCCTTCAGATCGTCCGTGGCGAAGAATAAGACGTATTAATTTATACCCTACGTTTAAAGTATCTTATCGATGATTACCTTCATATACTTGTAAGTAAGAGTTTACAATTGATAGCACGATTGGATTGATATTATAACGTTAGTAAATTTATATTAAACAACAATATCATATTATATTGACAACTAAAATACGGAACAGATTTGTTGTTTATAATATAACAAAGTATTTTAAAGTTACACCGTCAAACGCTTAATTTACCAACATAATAGTGATGGCTACACTAGGCTACGCCTTTCGTGTATATGATCTTAGGTCACAATTTACCAGGGACAAAGATACGCCACTTTTATCAATAATTGAATACCACTTTAATTACCGTTGCTACTTTTATATAATACTACTTAATAAAAATTGGTTAAATTTCATTTTAATTATTAGCATTCTATTTGTGTTATGTTTGTGTATCTGTGGAAAGTGAGTATATGTTTGTTTGTCTGTGTATATGTATGTGCAATTCATATATTAATATATACGAATGACATTGTCAACGATACGAGCGGGTAAATTAAACTGTATCTTAATCGTTTTATACTAGAACTAATCACGACAAATTCAAAAAATATTCTTTGTACGAATACTTTAGAGTTGCAGCCCATATTTTTAGGTCTGTGCCTATCTATGGTCTATGGACAATGATATGGTCCGGTGGAATGAGCGATAAACTTAAAGCCGAGTTAGAATAATAAACTAAATTTTTACGTCCCATGTGTACAGCCAGACCCTCTATATATTAAGTATTATGTAGGTAGGTAGTATACCCTGGGAGATATAATTATTGTCTTCGTTATCTTTTTACTCTTTTGAGTTAAGTTCCTTTACTTCTTTGTGTGGCCCTCCGCTCTTTTATTCATCTTCTCCACGCTCAACTGCTTGCTGTTCTTCATTCAAGTAAAACCTTTGTTTTTTTGAATTTATTTTTATCCAGGGATAATGTCCCGTTTAGAAATTCTCTGTTATGAATAGAAGGAGAGAAATATAAATAATCAAATAAGTATGTATTAACAGTTATTTCAACTATTTTTGATCGCATTGGTTTAATTAAGAATCGGAAAAGATTACACGGTTCATTAGGTTTCTTTCAGTGAGCTCGTGTTGCACCCAAATATCGTGCTTTTTTTGTGTAGCAAATTTTTTCAAATGGGTTAAAACTGTTCAAAAAAAATCCCAGTTCTTCAGCTATGTCGTAACTGCTGATATGCCGATCTTGCTCCACTTTTTCAAAAATTCGTCCAATAGGGACAGGCATTGCGCCATACAACCAACAATTTTTTTTTTAAATGTCCCTTTTTAATGTCATGAAAACAAGCCAGATACAAATAGTACACCCAAAGATACATTATTATAAGTTTAAACATACTATATGCGAAAAGACTTTTTCCCTGACTATAATATATCTTAATTTCTTAGTTTTTTGGAACCCTAACAAAAGTTGTTTAATTTTTAAAGCTTCTAAAAACTGTCAAGAGATGAGTTCAGGTCTACTCTGCTATATTGATCAAAATATTCCAGACACTAGTGAATTCGTTTCACGGTTTGTGGCCAGCCAGTCCAACGACCCTTATTTAACAAGAACAAACTGCATTTTACTTGGTACATTTGATTTAACAAAATTGAACCCAATTTTATATCACCTATAATTTTTTTTCACTTGAACCGTTTATTTATGTTTGTGAACTTCAATGTTTTATTGACAAGCTCAAAAAAAGATAAGCTATGTAAGAAATTCTATATTTCGTAAAAGTTGTAACTGTTCTAAGGCCCACCTGCAGCAAAATTATTAAAATCAATTAATTGCTTGGGAAAATTAAATAGACGCTGAAAATGTTTCAAGTTCTTATTTAAATATGTTTTACACTATTAAGTATAGACAATTCGAAAAGTTCTTGAAGATGGTCTATTGCGGACAAAATATTCAGCTTCGGAATAGCCCTCAGATCTTTCAGACGTAATGGTTTATTGAGTTAACATAATTATTGCCAAAAACTATGCGCTACAAACACGATACAGATAGTTGGCTCCGGAAGGCATATTAAGCTATGAAGCCAGCTGCTAGTGCCGTAAGTTACCAAATCGATAAAAGAGGCATCCCTACTATAAACGTTTTTAGTTAAATTTTAAACAGATTTTGCGCTATTGAAGAATTTGCAATATAAACAAATAGTTTTAATACGTTTTTAAACAATATTTGATAAAACGTGTAATGATTTTACTACTTTAATGATGTTTTTTTTATTATTTGTTTTTTTAATGCTCTGCGAACGCTCTTCGACATTGCAAGTGTACTTATTCAGTATAAAAAACTCACATTTTTAATAATTATATAAGATTTGAAAAGACGCCATTTTGATTATCAGACGAAGTATGTACTTCAACATTGTCTTTTATTTAACTTTGGTCAAGGTTTGCATTCTCCTTACACGTCTGGGTTTTGGTAATTTAATCTTCTAGATTTCAAGAATAACAAGATGTAAAATGAAATGTGAAATCAAATGTCTTGACTGCATTTTGTCAGAAATAGAAGTGAAATAAAGTAAATAAATATTTTACAGAACTTTACTGAAATTAGATCATTAGGTATGTAAAACCATGCCAAAATTAAATTTTGGCAAAGTACGCAATAAGAAAAAGAGCGCTGCATGTAACGACATAAATCATTTCGTAAAACTGTGTTTATTCTAATTTGTTAAGACGCAATATACTCCGGAGAGCTTCGAGACAGTTTAAATTATAATGTTATAATTAATTGTTTAATAATAGCCGTCTTCTCGAGTGATCAGTAACTAAAGTAGATAGCTACTGCGCCAGAGGACCTGGGTTCGAATCCCCGTAGGGGCAGATATTTGTATGATGTGTACGCATCTTACTCTACGACTCATGTTTGTATGTTTATTTAGTATTTTTTTTATATTATTATTTATATTATATTTAAATACATATTACTATATATGTGTCTCTGTTATCTAGTATCCATAACACAATCTCTTAATGATGCTTAATTTGCGCTAGATAAAAGGTGTGAGTGTGAGAAATATTATTATTTTTGTATTTAGAGCATACGATAAAATGTAAATTTATGTTAGATCATTATGTTAGATGTATTTTACAAAATTAAGCTATAACGCCAAATGAAAGTTTCAAAGAGACACCCCAAAGTCTTCTTTCGATAACATTTATTTCTTTCATTTGCACAATGAATTTTTATTTTCAAGCTCCATTTCTCAGTCAAAACCGCAATAAAATTTAAAAGTGTCAGAAATTATCTCGTAGAGAAGATAATGTTAAAAACGGAAACCATCGCCTATAGATACCAAGCAAGGACACAAGAGATTTGATATTTTCATCCTTACTTAAAAAAAACATAATATTTTTAAAAAATTTACTTAAATATTGTAATACAGATCTAACTCAGGAAATGATACGTCATTAATTACTAGGTACTTTACCTACGTAGTCAAAAGTCTCTTTTGTATTTACTCTACAGATATAAACTGAAATTACTCACTCTACTAGCGGTTCAGAAAACTCGTAATACTAGTCTCAAAATAGCTATTTTGCAATGAACTAGGTATGTATGTTAATTACTAACAATATAAATTCATAAAATACTCTTTCGTTTATAAGACCACCAAATGGATGATAATTTTTTTTTATCTTAGGGCTCGTGAATTCTAATTCAAATCACAAGTTTTAAGTTCTAGGATCGAAAGGTACGAGGAAAACTCTCGACAACAAATACATTTATATCTATTACATTCGTAATGAATATAACGTACCCAAGTAAAATAAATAAATATAAATATACAAAAAGAAATATAAATAAAAACGTCGTCGACTAAATCTTGTCAATAGGCAGTGTAGTGGCTTACTATCTACCTCCAACATTTCTCGCATATTGTTTATTTTGATATTATATTAAGTCCTAATCTATGATTTTAGTAAATAGAATTTGATTGCTATTGAATTGTTCGCAATCCTAGCAAGTTTTGAGTGTTGTTCCTCATTATAATAAACCTCTCTAAGTTAGAGAACAATTTAAGATAGAAATGGTTTATTCCTTTGTTAAATTGTTATCTAGCTTTTCAGAAAATAAACAAAGACCACACTAACTCACAAGTGTGACTGTGATAGAAGTTTGTAAATATATGATGGCGTAGTGTTATTGCCACGTCAATTAAAAAAGACTGACAATACGTAATAGTGTTTTTGCTAACAAAAATGTATGAGAGCGTGGTGTATGTTTACATGATAGAAATCGCATGCCCAGTTGTTTATCAAAACGTTTACAGATGCGAACTACGATTTATCATTATACTATTTCTTATTGTTCCAAGCACTGCTACGGCGCGAACATAATAAAGATAATATCCTAATCTTCCGTTTCAATCATTAAATACTTTGTAATAGTTTTAAGTGATACTTTTTTAAATATTTTCCTATTTATTTCATTCGAACATGAAATGTTTTCTGGTTTGAAATGGCTTAAAGCGTAACTGACTTAAACCGACTCTATTTACAACGTCTTAAGATAGTACAGTGATGAGCTCAATTGGCATTGAAACTTCCTAATTATTTATAATCCATCAGGGTTTTACCATGAGCATTTTGACACCCATCGTACTTCTGAAAACCAATCTATTTATTATGTATAATAGAACCGTTATTTAAAGAATCAAATTTTAAAATCATTGTATTAACAGTTCTTGCGACTAACATTGCTTTATTTTTGAGGTCGTCACGCAAGTAAGAGCCTTTGGACCTTCGATCTCCTCCTTCTTATTGAACATTAAAAATGACGATTAGTTGATCACATTGAAGCAAAATTCCTTCAATCTCCTTGAATAAAAAATAACTTAAATAATTTTTTGTAAATAAGACTTGTAATTACTTAGTAAATCAAAATTTTTTTGCTTTATTTGGGTTAAAAAACAGTGGGCACAATGTATAGAGACAGTGGAGTAATAAATCTTATATTTTTATCACAGATATATGTTTTTTGTATTAACATTTTAATGTTTTTATGTGTTAATAATGTTACTTTTATTTATATTAAATAATTGTATATCATGTCTGTTTTAATAGTAGATATTATATTAAATGTAAAATAATCAACTGTGTGTCTTGCTAGCTCTTCTCAGTAATGGCTCCAGATATCTCTTTTAAAGAACATTAAAGAAAACGTCCTTAAATATTAGTTATTCTTTTGCTTCTTTGGAAATCTGGGGCCATTACTGAATAAATTATTCTTTTTTGACTTGCTAAATATCATTCAAATATTCATACTCTCTGTGAGCGCAAGTTAGTCATATAATATCATAAGTATAGTCATACAATTATCTACATCTACTGGGATTGGAGCTAAAAAAAATTAGGTTTAATTTAGGAATTGTAAGAAAATGTGTTAGAGTTTACTTAATCTAAAATCGTAAATCTTTGATGGGTATTTTAATAAAATCATGCCGCTGAGTAGATTTTCTAAGTAAGTTGTTATCGGTTTGAACTATATAGTCATGTTTATTACAACCTTTTTCTAAACAATTCCAATAACTACAATCGAGAACAAGTTTATTTGGTATTCCAATACGATAGTTAGAATGTCATGGACATGCCACATGCCATTTACTGTTAACGTATGAGAGCCTTTGAGAACGCTGAATACCATTTTCATGATTACGGGTAAATGGAAGCAGATTAATATTATTTATTCATACTAAATTGCACAAAAGTACAATTAACGGACTTAATGTCACAAGCAATCTCTACTAGTCAACCTGTAGAAAAAGACCTCTTTTAATTACTTAAAAAAAGGATAAAACTTTCTTGTGTTAATTTTTTTTAAACAATAAAAACACACTTAAAAATATCATTTATTGAAAACCTATCTCTGTGGTCAAATAAACTAAGTCCATTTTCCAATCAACCAAACTACTAGCACAATGCATTTGGAAACCTTAAGGCCTTGAGGACCCGATTTGAAAATACGGGCACCAAATAAATATTACTTTGTTTACTTCTTATATTTGTTTACTTCCAAAGCTTTCAAACGCCAACACAGTATTACCATTCCCAGAATAAATCTTTACGAGCGACAGCATGTAATTGCATAATTAGCTTCGATTTTGTTTGTTCTTTAGCCTATTTATCGGTAATGGTAATTTTTCAAGATAATAATTAATTGTGATTTATTAAAGCGAAATGACGTGTAAGTCTTGTCTGAGACTTAAAAGAAAAACTAGGATATTATAGAATGAAGGTTATGATCAAGACCAATCTTCAAGAAGGCATTGATTATACTTATTGTAGTGGAGTAAAGGGTGGATAGCTTAGATACAGTATTAAATAATAGAGAAACAACCCAATACAATATATATCAATATAAGATAACAACCGAAATCAAGACACATAATTTAAAAGTCAAACTTACGTCACACGGGAAAAATAAAGAAAACACACAACTTTTGAGCTAAGAAACGTGCTTGATGGCCAGTTCGTTATAACGTTCGTTATTTATTCATTAATATTCACCTGTATATATACACATCTTGCAATCAATATATTTATAAAAGCACATTTTAATTTTCATAACTCTATCTGGAAGCTAACTAGCTTTCATTTATTTGGTTGCCTTTCATTTATATTGAATATAACATTTTAAATTAAATAAATTTTAAGAAATACCTAACTTTCCTTTCCTACTTCATATACTCAACTAAAATATTTTGCATTGTAATCTATTTTGTATTAGCTTTGCAATTCAGATTAAAATTTGATTAGAATTCCTATTCCTGCTAAATTCATACTAAGCGGTAGTCGTACCTTACGTCACAACAAGGATAACGTTATATAATAACTATCGAATATGGGGTATTTTTATTATGAACTAACAGCATTTCATAGTTTTTGAAAGCAATATTCAAAAACTAACCATAGTTCTTTCGTAAAATCAACAGTGAAAATATTTTCGACGTTACTTACCCACCTGCCCTGCCAATTGATTAATAACCACTCAAAAGTAAGTTAAGGTTGTATAATTCGGCCAAAATCGTTAATGAAATTGCCGAATACAGCATTTAATAATTATCGATTTACTGTCTGCAAACCATTTACGTAATGCTATGGAAAAAACCAACAAACACAAATGCATGTACTGGATATCTTCATAAACATTACTGGGTTCTGTTTAAAATAGCTCTCGATGCGAACGTTAGCGATCATGTGTTTAAATGGTGGCCATTACTGTTACAACAGCATCGCGGAATGGTTGATTCGAAATGTATATTACTCACGAATTGGAAGTTTCAGGGTATTGTAGTATAATTTGGCGATATTTTTTATTTGTTTAGGTTATTTGGATATCGATCGCGAGACGCGGCGAGGCGCGTCGTTCGCGCGGGCGGCAGGTTTCGCCGCGACTGGGCGGCCGCCCTGCGCCGAACAAGCCGCGCCTGCGCGGACCGAACCCCATTTTAACCCGCAACCGTTGCCGGGGGGACAGATGTGGCAAGCCACGTGAAATGTGACAATAAAGTTCTGTATCGAGCTCGTTTTTAAAACATTCGATTCCGTTTTGCTTTTACACTTGCGCAACAAAAAACTCTAGAATATTTATAGTGTCTTTTTAACTGACATTACAAGTAAACTTCCATAAGAAATAAACAAACTTAGGTACTTCTCTGCGTATATGTTTTTATATCTGTCTAACCTTTGCCGTTCTCAATTCATCATAAAGTAAATGCTTTGGTTGACCTTATATTTGCCTATACTACAATATTGTAAATATGCAATGGCTAAAATAGAAAACTATGACACATTTTGTACTATCTCTTTCAAACTGTAGTATGCGAAGATTTAGAATCATCAGCGTGACTCTGACAGGCTTTGTCCCAGTAGTGCAGCATCACCTTTTTTTGTAAAAAAATGTAAGTTCCGTTCTGAATTCGAGAGACTCATATTATCTTTGCATGATAAAACAACTAAAAACTACCTAATACTGTATACCTATTTTTCACGCGATCGTTACCTCGTGCGCTGCTACCAGTAAATATAGATTGTCCGTGGATATCGTTGAGTCACTTTGGAAAATCACTATCGCCTGCATACAAATGTTTCTTATGATTCTTGATTTCATGTTTCTTACCTCATAATACTATTTTGCAGACCGATTTCTAAAATTGTTTCGGAATTTGAAAGAACATACTTCTAGTTTGGTTGCATTATTATCAAAGTCCAGTTCTGATGATGGGAAGCATGAAGAATCGAGAAAACTTCTCAAATTCTATATGCATAAAGTGATTTTCGTTCCCGATGTGGTTCCATTGTCAGAATCTGATGACAGGATCCCAGGGAAGTCAAGGACAATCTTCAAATTTTATAGGCACGTATTACCTGTTTATAGTTATCACATTTTTTTCTAAGGCTATTCGAGTATCTGTTGTTACGGATTGTCCCACAGGTCGTTACAATCAGCTGTGTAATACTATTAAAGTAAAACATGAAACTTTTCTTGTGATAGATAGGTTGGGGAAAAAGTTGCTTCGGAATGTATATGAAAATTCAAAACATGTGTTATTTTGTTCGTAGACCTTCTGCCATCGGAAGTAGAGATATGATCCCGTTGCTGTAGAAATTTCTGATCAACAAAATGCAACAAGTAGTTTTGACACTCCTCTCTTGATGTTAACCTGACACTGCCTAAAAATTCTGAAGGGCTATATGGCGGATGCATTAACACCTCCCAGCCCTAAATAATTTAAACATAATAACAAATAAATATAAACAAAGGAAGGCCAAATAAGCTTGCTGTAGTTTATAGACAATATTTGTATCTCAGTTTAATACATGTTTATAAGAAGTGAAAGCGCTGACCGTACGTGATAGAAAGGGACTTCTCTATGCTCACAACACAACGTTTCGTGCATACTGTCAAAGTAGTCTCAAATGACACGGTTGTAATATGGTTCAGATTCCTTAAAACAGAGGTTAGTCCAGTCGAGTTGAAATTCCAGTGGAAAATTATCAGTAGTACCTATTATATATTACCTTTCTCGACTGTTGAGGACCGAATAAGAAAGAAACCGCGTTACTGGTATAATGTTGAGCCATTAAATGAGAAAAGTAAAATTTTTACTAGTATTTAGAATTGTCAGTTCCATATAAAATAAGCTATGCAAGTCGCCATCAGTAACTAAACAATTGCCCGTTTTATCTGTATGTAGCAGTTGATTTGATTATCATTCCCCGCAATAAGCTTCAAAATCATTATTATCAGAGCATTTAAAATAATTAAAGCTTTCAATATTAAGTCAACATCCGGTGTTTTTCCTTCCTCTTACGTAGCTTATCGTGTAACGATACACAGGAATCAGACAACTAGAGCATTTTAAACGCCATATTTGGACAGCTTTTAATCTGTTGCTCAGCGACATTGGTAAGTAGAGCGAAGGAAAAGTATATTTTTTACGAAATAACTGTAATAACACGACATAAGTGAACGCCTACTTATCACATGTCACCTTACAAAACAATTCGTATCTAGTTATAAGGGTGTTATTACGAACCGTGGCCTAAAAACTGGTAAAGTTTATTTATTTATTTATACATAGTTATAACTTTAACTTGAACGTAAAATGTAATAAACATAACTTCACATGTTTATTACATTTTACGTTACAAAAAATTACATTATATCATACAATTATTAATGTATACGTATATAGAGATTTCAACGTTACGTAAAATAATAAATTTGCTGAAAATGTTAAGAGAAAAATGCCTAGGTATTATGAATTATGTAAAACAGTTATATGATACAAGTGCAAAATTAAAACAATGATAATGATATGGACATAGGTACATTTTCAAGAAAAACACTTTACTACTGATTTTCGATGACAACCAATGTTCTTTATAATGTATAAATAAAGCTATGCCAGAGGTATTGCGAGTACTTGCAAGTACTACAACTTATGTTGTGCAAGTGTTCCTTACAGACACAGATGCCTTTTATTGTTGGTTTGTATTTTATTGTTGTATCGTTGGTTCGTGCCTTTTATCTTTTGTACCATGGAGAATGCTCTGAAGAGCTCTTCGACCTTATTTTCATACTCAGGAGTATGCGTGCTGTTCTACGGAGTCACTCCTTCACTGTCGCTGCGTCTTTAATAGATTGTGTGTCTCTTTCTGTCGCATAGCTAGAGCATGGAATTTTTTACCGGCACATGTATTCTCTCCTTCATACAACATTGGTTCCTTAAAAGAGACGTGAAAAAGCACTTTTTGGGCCGACAAGGTGATCTTCACATGGACTCCTCTACTGCTTATCATTAGGTGGAGTCGAGTCATTTGCTGAGCTTAATATTTAAAATAATTAAAAGATTTAACTTTAAAATAGCTAATTGTGTATATTTAAGCAATTTCAAAGGTTTGGCTGATATATCAACGTACACGTATCTTTTGCAGCGAAGGTTTCCACTAAAAATGGTTTTTCGTAATTTCATCCCTAAGAGGGTGAAATGTTTAAATTATTTAAATTCTGGTTTACACATCAAAGTTTTCGTAAAATCATCCCCTACCAGAGTCAAATAGGGCTCTGAAAATCTTATAAGGTTTAATTAGGTAGTATTTTTCTGAGATATATGTGTATCAGTAATATACATTTAATTGATATCACACTAAACTAATATTTATTACTTACAAAATTTTCTTTTTATACATGTATAATAAGAAAATTTTGAAAGTAACAAATATTAGTCTGGTTATTAAAAATCTTTTATTACACGCTTTGAGTTCTGTTAATCAGTCACTAGTACAGTTTCAAGTGATTTTCACTCCAAATATTATTATAGTTATGTTTGAACTCCTAACGGCCGTAGCTGCGAAAAGATACTCTCTTTACTTACCGCGTACAGCACACACAGAGTTGGTATACCTCCTATGAGGTGAATTGATGACCTGGTAAAGATGGGACTAGAAGGAAGCTAGATGGGACTGGAAGACAGAGCACGTCAAAGAATCTTAGAGAATACCTATGTCCAGCAGTGGGTGCATCTGCGGGCAGCAACTGATATTGCATATAAGCAGAGATTAATATATACTATACAACTACTTAGAAATATTACATATTAAAAAGACAATTATAAAATACATAATATATAAGTTTCTTTGTATGTGTTTACGGAGTCATAAAAATCAAAATGAAATTGAAAGTGATTCCCTTAGCTATCTTCTACAGATGAAGTGTTGTGATAAAACCTTTTGGAGTTGTTTTCCATTTTGGTAACAAAACCCAAATACTAACAAAGCACCCACAAATCCACCCGCAGTAAATTGAGCTATTACATAGAGCGCTTTATAAAATTGTTTTTCTGGATAGAACTACTATTTTTGCTTTTAAGCACAAAAATACAACTTTGTAGTTGACTGGTACAGTCGACAACAATATTAGCTTGATCATTTAAGATTTAGAATGTCATATACTTATAACGAATATTCAACCTCAGAGAACTACAGATAGGAAGCCTCATATTTCACTGGGCTTGGAATGTATTAAAATTTCGTATACGGTTTAAGTCTCGTGCATTTAATATCGTTTTTACAAATAATACCCAATCTCCTTTAAAATATTATTATTTATTTGACTATCTTCATGACTATAATTTTAAGACTATAATTTCTTTCCATTTTTGTCTTAAAATTGTTATTGTATTGCAAATCTCAGATTTTTAATTTTGGCTAATAAACATAATACTCGCCAGCTGGTATGCGGTTACATCAATCCATAAACGATCGTAGCATCAGGCCACTGAATACGCGTTGCCTACCCTGTAAAAATAACCTGTCAGCTAAATAGTTACAAACTACGTATAGCGTCTTTCAAAGCAAAATAAACTTTAAAGCAAAAATATTGTAAGCGGTAAAACTCTATCATTTTCATTGATGTTTGAAATCATTATATTGATTGCCTTAGGCTTTAACTTGACCAACAATAATTCAAAGATACCAGATTCCCAATTACCTCATTTCTTAATTTCTGTGGACACGACCTCAATTAATCTTGCTTATTACAAAACAATGATTTTCCAGAAAACTTTTACTATTATTAGGAAATCATTACCAAACAACGGAAGTTTATTGTTTGCGATTATCCGCATAGCGATTACGGTTTTATTTTGGAGACCATACGCGCAGATTTTTATGGCAGTTCGGTTTGAGACAAGCGACGCAAGCGCATGTCTACTACATAGCTCTATAATCGTAACCTTTAAATACATCTTTATTGATATAAACAAAAGAATGGTCGGTGTTCTGTTTATTATTACCGTTCCTCAAAAGGAACATGAAATAAAACTACGCCTGAAAGAAAAGTCGACAAAATTAATCGTAGAAAAAGAAAAATACGAGAAAGTATGTAATGTAATACATGAAAATAAAAAGAACAAACGCTTTGGTAGCATAAATTCTTCCATAGAGTCGTATGCTACAGACGACGATAGCAGTGTCGTAATATCCAAATGTAAATCAACTGACTGTCTACACAGGAATGAAAATGAGGGTTTATACAAGTCCAAAAGTGATAATATGCTAAATGAAGTTTTACATGATAATGGCCAAAGATTCTCTTGGGATGAAATGAAGCAAGTGAGAAAGCCAAAGAAAAATAAATTGACCATAACCAGACCGGCGCGCGGGATTAGTATCCTGGGCGCATTTGATTCGGACACCCCTCTGGAAACTGTAAGTATGTGCTTACAAACTTCATGTCACTATAAAGTTCAAAATTATCCCTTGAGTGTACTAGACAACTGAAGCTTTTGGTACATAAGTACTGTTACCGTATGAAATTTTAGCACTTAGTAACTGTAAGAACTTTTACCGTTTATTTTTGTCAATATGCCTTGCATAGAAATCCGTATAAATATATAGAGTATTATTACTTTTATTGGAATTTCAGAAGTCATTCGAGAGAACGCAAAAGCAAGTTATAGTTACTCAAACTTCTTTAACTTTAGATACCAATATTAAGTTTTGACTTTCTTAGTACTTAAAATATTGAATCAATCTTGACACTGTATAATATTTAAAAATCGTACTTTAAATAATTGTGATGTCTAAAGACATAAATGTAAACATAGTTTATAGCCCGAACATAATGATTTGTGTCACAAGAAAATTAGCATTTCGTAGAAAAGATTTTATATATATTAATTATATAAAAAATAGAAACGTACCTAAAATTAATACCGATTATCAAACGCTGACCAAATCAAGTTTATTGCCCAATTACCTAGGGGTGGTTGTGAACCGCTCGCGAATATTGTCAATTATGTAACAGGCAATCAGGATCCCAATTTGGTTAAATTATTTTGATTATTGCTCAAGGAACCGGCTGTTAATCCGAATAATGGAGTACTTATTTATGTTGTTAATTGAGATTTTTATTTGGAATATACAACTAAACTATTTGACATTCTTTAGTTTTTTGCAATAATCATTTTAAAAACAGATTCTGAGTTATCTTAGTTGTTGAGGTAGCTAAATTTCATTGAATAAAAAAGGTGAAATGGAAGTTAATATAATAATTTCATTGTAATATTCGTAGACGATAGAAGAAAAAACATTCATATTAAAAGTTGATGAGGAGTCGTTGAGAATATTTAAATCAGAACCGCAACAATATTATGATAATAGACTTCAAGATTCACTAGATAAATGTAGTTCATTTCCTCTGATTCTTAACTAAGTATGATGTTTTATTCCGAAGAGATAATATCATACTGAACTGTCGACAACATATCTAGTAAAACACTTTGCAATTTGAGAAAACCATAATCACGCATAATACGGGCGGTTTTATAACTACAATTTTTATCCGTGTGTGCTATTTACTGTATGAGAATAATAATTGCCTTTATTATGTGCACCGGCTGGTTATTTTATAGCCATCAAATGAGTAAACAATGGAAAATGATCATTACCCTGCCACTTTTTTTTTTATAAGTGACTGCGATTTTATACATTTCATTTTTCGTGATAAGCAAATTCGTATTATATTTTTATCATAAGCTGCAGTTGTTTTCAGCCTGTGGTTTACACAAGCCATATAACGTCATGAAAAATAATACTTTATTCTATTTAATTTCAATAAACTATAATATTTATTTATTGATCGTATAAAAAATTAAATAATTTTTTCACAGATTCTTTTGGAAATACTAACACGTCTTCATATAAACAATGCATCTTGGACTGCCACGAGGGATAACAAGTTTTGGAAAGTAAGTAACTTAATTATTGTTAAGAATTAAAACTTGTTATACAGACTATTACACAATGAGGATAAACGCAAGACGGATAATATAAAATGACTTTGATCCCAACTCATCTTGAGTTAAGTAGGTGTATTTCCATTTATAACATTTCGATCAAATTTATATTTGATCGTAAAATCTAAATCTTAATAATATTATTCGCGTTGGCGTAGAAATAGGTCGGTATTTCAAAGGAAACCAACGGAGTGCCGTCTTTGCAACATTGAAAAGAATTGAAGCCGTCTTTACAATATTACAAATCTTGAAACATATGTTGTTCGTTACCTAAAAATAATGCGACAGTGGCCCTGATTGTGCACGAACAGGATATAAGTTTTAAAGTTCAGATCAGTACTACTTTTTAAAAATAGTATTTTGTTGGATTGTAATGAAAGAACATTACCATCTATCTAAAAAAACAGATGACCGTGACGTCTTTTGACGTTTCTAAAATAGCGAATCTTAAGCATATTTATCTTATTCATAAAACTTAGTGTCAACTAATTTGATATTATATCCTTTTCATATTAAATTGGAACAAAAGAGAAAAATATAGTTTATATGAATACCAACAGAATCGCCACCAGCGGCTCGCATTATTTTGGAACATATTTATTACAATGGCATCTGTGACATAATGGCTATTGTGTTTATTTATATGTCCAGATTCATGGCGAAGGCTAATCAATTAAGTATAATTGTATCATTATACTGACACAGGGTAACTAAAAAATAAATAAATTGGTTGTAATGCTGATATGAATTTTGACTGCTCTGATATTTGAACCACACACGTCTGCCACTAATGTTATGTTACGATATTTTTTACATAGTTATTACACTTTTTAATAAAAAGATTTTTCTTCCGATTATTAGTAATAAAATTCAGCCTACTTACTAAATAGAATATGAGTGGCAAAAATTTATTGTTATCAAAACATTACACGATTTGTTAGGGGAATTCCCTCTTTAGGATTTTATATATTTATATATACTGGGAGGATTCCACTCTTCACTGTGCTTCTTTAGTAAAATTCAATGCCGTAATTAGTCAACCGTATCGCATGAATAGTAAAAATATTATGTAAAATAACTCACCATTTAACGTAATGTTGTGATAGTGTTTTGTACATACAGTATATGTACAAAACACTATCACAACATTACATACTATTTGCACTAAGACAGACTCTCATCAATAAAAACAAGTATTTAGTTACAGTCCAAATAAATCTTAGCCACTTAATTATAGAAGTTAACTCATACTCAAAGCAATAGCAAAAACAGGAATATAAAATTACAATTTAATTGTACAAAAAGAGTTGCATTAGTTTTTACTATATTTTTTTCGGATATTCTGTATCTGGAGACTAAATTGTTAATTGGTCTCGTACACTTTTCTTTATAGAATAACGATACAGAATTTAAAACTATTCACTAAAATATGAAGCGGCTCCGTAACACGAATTGAATTAAAAGAAATGTACTCAGTCCCACATAATTTATACAAGTGAAACTTAAATAATCTGTTTTTCTGCATTTTATACAAAAAAATATCTAAAACATAAACATAATACGATGGTACGATTAATAACATAGTACGATTTTATAACAATATTACGTATTTCTCCTTACTTTATCGAGCTATATGCTTAAAAATAATTCCAATAGATACATAATAAAAAATTAAAGTAACTACCTAAGGAGAATAATATTAGTAGTAAGTACATATTATGCAGGTATTTGTGGTTATTAACCAAATTATAAACGAAAAGAAGTTTTATTATTCTACGTTAATTGTATTGAAGCGAGGTACATTATATTGAACCTTGAAGCATCAAGATAGAGTTCGATAGAAAGCCGGTGGTTTTTATATGTTTAGCACCGTTTGATAGCTGGATTGTATTAAGAAAACCTTTTAAGAGAAAAAAAACATTGTTGTTGTTGCAACCGATTTTACATACCAAACGTATTGGATATAAGTGGATTTTATGGACCTATGACCCATAACTCAGGTCAATAACCTTTGACCAGTATTGGTACGGTAATAAACTGTGGATTATGATAATTAAATAGGAATGGCATAATGCCACCACCTACATGGAATAATGTGTAAACAAATCGAATTTGAAGCCAAAAGTGAGGCTTTTTTCTTTCGGTTTTCCAACATTATCAACATATAAATCAAATGCGTTTCTTATCTAAGAATCTCCGTTAATTTTATTTCAATTGTGACAACCCTATTCCTAATAAAGAAAATCCGTATTCTGCATTCAGAAGTCACAATTCAATAAGTAATATTATTATTATTACACGGTATACAATCGACTATGCTTTCCTCCCAACAAGTCGTTATTACGGTCGATAAAAGAACCTCAGTGCGATTAGGACCTATTCTTTATACAACGGGCACTAAACTTTAATTAAAATCATCTATAAAAATATCGCAACTGATTCATAAAGTCATCAATTAATTTTTTTAATGCACTCCTTTATTGGTGCTCACGTTTCAAGTAATATAGAACCTTATTGTAGGCTGTAGTTGTACTATTTAGTACAACTGTGTTATTCAAAAATGTCTAAATCTATTTTATTAGTAACAGGGCGACCAGAGCGAGGATCATCTTTGACATAAAAATTCCCGGATTGAAAACGCTTAAACCAACTTTGTGCTTATCTTACAGACACTGCATTAGGTCTATATATTTATATTTATTCGATACGTTCATTTAGACAGAGAAAAAGAAATGAAAAACAAATTTATTTGTTTGAAATGTCAAGACAGCCAGATACAATTAGTACAGCCAAAGATATTTTATAACAAGTTTATACATAGTTTATTACTTTACCTAATATATTTTTGACTTCTATGTAATTATTTGCATAGATTTTTATTAAAAAGCACACCAAATGACTCAACATTGCCTTATGGTAAGCAGTAAGACGAGTCATATGACGAAAATAGTGTAGCATGCGACACACTGCCCTAGCAACGTTCGTCTTCCCAGTCGATAAAGAGCCTTTCACACCTCAAGATTTCCTTCAAGGAAAAGGGTTCCAAAAGCGGCGAATCGAATCGGTTTAAACATATAATATAACTCCAAATATTTCATCAATAGTAACGCCTAAAAGTCAAAATCGCTCATCAAATTTAATACCAATAGGTAATATGAATCTACATAAGGCTAAGTTAGAACTATATTCAACAATTATTATATGCATATATGATTAAACCCATTTAATTTGAAAAAATATTAATTAGTAAACACACAATCGATAGCCTACATAAAAATGTTATTTAAGGCTTCCCTTTCGATACTACGGGGGATAAAAACTATCCTGCTAGGCGCTATAAGGCTCCGTTTAATTACACACTTAAATTGGCAGGTGACATTCTGTTTGAAGTCCGGCAATCTCTGCGAAGAACTTCTCCAAGTTCTTAGGACCTTCGGTGTCGGGAACCGAAGCCAGTCCTCCATGAGCGTGCTGCCGTGCACGCTTTACTATCAATCCAGTGCTAGTGAAGAACAGGATAACTCTAACAATGAACACGTTTGGCAAAGGTAAATTTCTTTCGCATATAATATAAGGTATCACGGTTATAATCTTATATCTTATACTGCTGTATGAAATAGTATCAAATAAATTAAATTTAGTAAATGGATGTAAATTTGTGTTTCTTTGTAATAATTATATTATGTGTAGGTATATGAAATTCAAACACTTCTTATTTGACTGCTAAGTATGGTACAATTTTCTGGAAGTTATGGAACTGTTAAATTTAAATATTTATTGTATACTTATATTTCAATGCTTTCTCAATCAGTATTATTATATTCTTCAATCTTGGCTTATAGAAGAGTATGTACCTCACTTTAAGCATTTTTGTTTTATTAATAGCGCTATTCTTTATTACCTTGATCTGCTCTAATAGTCATTTTAAAGCTATTTCTAGTACTATGTTAACGTACAGCTTATGATTTTAACTAAATATTATTTTGCTTATACGAAACAGTAGAAGATATTTAATATCATTTCGCTGCATTTCTAGTTTGCCAAAACGATGCAACAGAAATATCCGACTTCAAGCGAAGTGCAGCAAAGTTGATCCCAATATGATAATATCAGTCAGAAGAAAAGTATATTACATTAATATATATTTATCTTTATGTTTGTTACATATTTCACAGAGACATAAGTATCTATTTTAAGGTCGATTTCAAAAAGTATTGAAATAAATGCCGACGGAATAATCTCCCAAGGAAGAAAATTTAGATTAGAAAGGAATTAGAAACGGAACCTCCTTAAACAATATATTTTTCAATTACCTTCATATGTAAAAAAAAACATGAAAGAACCGACTAGATGTGTAATCGAACAGATTTCATATCTAGCCTACAACTCATATTTGAAATTAACGAGCCGGAATAATTGGATGTGTTGCACCCAATCTGCGCAAAATATGTAACAAAAGTACATATATGTATTTAACCGCCTATGTATTATATTGGCTGAGCCCCTATTTCAGATCAGATCGTGGTTTTATCGTTAGTAGGGCTTTATCTAAGTCCGACTAGGTAGCTACCATCACCTACCTAAGTCTGCCATAAAAATAATCTAAACAACATTTTTTTTGTTTCTCTGTGGTTGAGTAATACGAATGACAATCGCTTTCTTCTTAGGCTTTATCTCCATCTTGCTATCAGGTGAGATTCCTGACCTACAAGAATCCAGTTAAGAATATGAAAAAATGAGATTAAAATATTTAATTAATTAAACTTTTTATATATAATCATTAACGAAGTAATTACCATATAATTTTCATTATAAATTAAACGTTTTCAAGTAGTGCCGATTTTGTGCACTACTTGAAAACGTTTAATTTCTAATGAAGTTATTTGTAGCGTTTGGTTATAATCCTGTACATAGCGATAGTCTCTTTCAGTAATAATTAATATTTCAGTTTCAATTTCCAACAAGGTTTACATTGGTCTTATCTACCATCATTTATGTATAAATACATTGTGATTAGAAATAAAATATTGAACTATGCGTATTGCTTACTACCCTGAATTATACGATTAAAAGGTTATAAGTAATATTTTTCAAAATATTTATCAAATATTCCTTAAAAACTGTGATTGTGATCAAGATATCATTAGTTTATTTTCTGATAGATGCACCGAAATTTAATCGAGGATCATATTGTGTTGAATGGGCAGTTACATAACTGTAGTAAAACCGACTTTAAATTCTTGAGTAAAAACGATGATAAAATAAACGCTAATTTTAAAATTAATGACATTTTTTATAACATCTTGGAATAATAGCTACGCGAACTGTACAACACTTATCCTATCCTATCCTTACCTTTAATAAACAGTCACTTCAAAATAGATATAAAGTTTACTTGATAGGTTTACCTTAAACGTATTTGTAAATTAGAAATCAAAATAAAATATCTCAACAAGAAATGAATTGATGTTATGACTAATACTATGACTAAGTTATTCAAAAGATTTATAGAAAGTTATAGCAATATTAACGTAATCAAAACCCCTTACTTTATTTGTATTCCAGTGAAAAATCTGCATGGTCTAGATTCTCATCATCAGTGCGTGCAAGGAACCACCTGCCTCAAATACTGCACGCCGTACGTACTGAGGCCTCCCTGACCTTTGACTGGTTATTCTTATTGGTCGTAGCCGCTTTCGTCTCTGCAATTGGCCTAGTCGAAGATTCCACCGTCATATTAGTCGCTAGTATGCTAATTTCTCCATTGATGGTAAGATATTATCAGTTATTAACGCAAACGTACAATTCTTTGATTAAAAAAAAACTTATGGATGAAATCGGTTTTCTAGAGAGAGTTTAATTACACACCCTACACGCCACGCATATATGGGGCTGCTAGAAAAGATTTCTTATAGAAATAAGCAGTACCTTTGTACAATTCACTGATATTCTGTTGTGTCCTTTTAAAGAGTTAAATTTTCAAATGCTTTAATTTTTAATTCCCAAGGCATGGTTTTCACTCGCAGGGACCAATAACAGCTGGAACAATGGGTACCGCAGTTCGCGACCGTTCCCTCCAGCGCATGGGTGTAATGCACGAGATGCTTGGTCTATTCTTGTCTCTCGTCATCGGTTTTATCTTCGGTCTCAGCATCTGTGCAGTGGATGAACGTTACGGTGTTGGAGATTGGCCTACGTATGAAATGGTTTCTAGGTATATACAAAAAATTACCATACTATCACCTTTTTATCTAAATTACGAAAATCATTATAAATACTCAGCTATATGTAAACATACGAGTATTATTATTATCGTCAAAGTGATATCATTCTACATTGTTGTCTTAAACTTTGGTATGGGTAAAACAAAAACTCAAAAACTATAGGATCATTACTCTCAGATTAAAAAGTATTCGATATATACGTCTAATTTTAAGGGAAGGTAATACAGATAAACACGAGAAAATAGAATGTCTTCTTTAATAACCTCACTAAATATTTTAGATGTGAAATCCGTTCCCTGTGGGTGGGTGTACTAGTGGCCATACCAAGCGGCGCTGCAGTTGCCCTTGCAGTTTTGAGTGAATATACAGCATCTCTGGTCGGAGTGGCCATATCTGCCTCTTTATTACCACCAGCAGTTAATGCTGTAAGTAGCTCAAAGCTTTCTATCAAAGGACTGAAGAATTGTATCTCGGTCATACAAAATTCAAATGCAGCAGTTCGGAATAAATGTCAAAAAAACTACAAAGCAATATTGATGATTAAATACGTTGATAAAAAGTTGAATATTTTTTACAAAACTTAAGGGTACATATAGTAAAGTTAAGACCCTAGCTATGTTTTGTAGAAAATGATTAGAGAAAAACAAGATTAAATTAAATATTTATAATAGAATTGAATTGAATAAATCTTTATTGTACATAAACTAATTGAAAAAGATAAATACATAGGGAATAGGTCAGGTACAGGTATTTCAAAAGATAAAGATAATAAAAATCGAGTATATCCGCATAAAATTGTACATTTCGTTATAATGCTTTTTTCAAATATTTACATAGTTTTGTTATTGATTTTTGTTTTATATTCTGGAGCGTCGTTTATTTCTCTTAAAAAAATTAGACTGCCCTTGTTGACTATTAATATAAGTTAACATAAATTCATTTTTAAATAAGAGATTTTCTTTCAGGGTCTACTTTGGTCCATGGCTCTCGTCCACCTGATTTACGCAGACGACAACACGCGGTGGAATGATGTCGTCACCACCTCGTTTTACAGCGAAGATCCCGCCACAGAACTAGCGTTGCTTGGCACCGTATCTCTATGTCTCACCCTCGTCAACATTATCTGTATATTCTTAGCTGGGGTTGCTGTATATAAGGTAAAATAAACGTACATTCATTGACAACATATAAAAAATATATTTATGTATTCCAAAATTAAATGACAATTGAATTCTTGGCAAAATATTATATGATAAACACAAAAAGCATACTGTGGTATGTTGAAAATATAATCATTTCAGTACATTTAACATTAATAAATTAAATTAAATATGAAAATTAAAATATTATTTTAACGCAGGTAAAGGAAGTTTGCCCTCTCGACAAGCGAGACATACCGTGGTGGCAAGCAAACAGAAGTCTTCTCCAAGCATCTAAACGTGACAAGCAAGATTCTAGTTCTTGGGATAATAATGTATACAGGTACAAAATATTTGAAATTTAAGCTTCTTCATGCATGTAGGTGTATTGCAACTATTGACGAATTATAATTGTTAATTTCTAGTAAACTATACAACGAACCGTTAGAAAACCAACAGATAGATAAGATTAATCCTCAAATACAAAGCGATACGGTGACATATCGGAGACATAATATAAAAGGAATGCAACGATTAGCAGCCCAAAACATAGAAAAGTATCTTCAGAAAACAGGGTATGTACTCCTGTTTAGAGCTAAACTTTTTTTTAAAAAAAGCACACCAATGACTCGACACCACCTGATGATAAGCAGTAGACGAGTCCACATGTGAAGATAGCTAGTGAAACATGTGATATATGCCCTAGCCACCCTCACCTTGCCGGCCCAAAAAGTGCTTTTTCACGCTTTTTTTTCAGTGCTTTTTTACCTGTAGTAAATTTAGGTATTATAGATAATATTATAAACATTATAAAATCCTTGATACAGCAAATAAAAAGTTACAATAGTATCTCACATATTTCAAAAACTTTTTACAGAAACCCTGAAAGTTACGTTTCATTTGAAAAAGATTCACTATCAACAACCGATACTGAAACTAAGATCTCAAAAAATGTAGAAGAACAAGAAATGCCTAGCATGATGTCAAACACAGATTCAATTGAAGACAAACCTATAGTCAATGCTAGATTAAATCCTGATAGTTATGAATATTACAATTTTGGATTTGAAGAAAAAGATAAAAAATCCAGTAATGACAATTATTATCCTACAATAGAGCCGTCGCTAAATCTCACAGTAGATGCAAGGAAACATGGCATAGTATTAGAGAATAAATCATTCCATGTTTAGTACGTATGTTTACTTGATATATTTAACAACCGTTGTAAAAATGCAAATATAACATATTTTTATTAAACAAACATTCACGTCTCATGAGACACTAGTTTATACTTAAGACAAGCTACCAATAAATAAAATTATTTTCAAAATTTATAGTACTCTAATAATTTAAACCACTATTTTATAAATAAAGAGAAAAATGAACGAAAAAGAAATTTGACGTTTACTTTACAAAAATAAGTAATTTAAATGTCGCCTTACTTTTACAGTTCAATTTTGCTCTTGATCTATAGTAATTAATTAAATAAAACCACCATATTTTGTAGTCTAACGAAATGAATAATTATAATTCTCGTTAGTAGGTTAACCGTATACATCAATTTCTTAAAATTTAGAGACTCTTAAATAATGCAACAGTACACACAGAAGAAAAAATACGGGTTATTTAGATCTTACCTTACTTTAACCTATTTGTGAAAGTGAAACATCGTATTGATAGATACTTATTTCATAAACTCTGTTCTCTCTATTTGAATATCTTTATTTTACTATCTACTTTATATAATTAAATTCTATAACTGGGAGAATTTGCAAATACCCGGTTAATAACCACTGAAAGTTATTTATTTTTATCATTCATATTCCCTTTTATGAAGATTTAAAAGTACTTAGTAAATGAGTCTATTTAAATAAAGATATTTTGACTTTGACACATAGCAAGCTTGGGGTAGGTAATAATATAATCTTGTCTACTTCAAAACAATAGTAATTGTATGACGTAATAAAACTAATCGATAGTAAAACTAATTGATCTCGAATCTATTAGAGGAAAGGTAAAATGTGTTCTTGTTACCTAAAAACACTAATATCTATAAAACTCACATATTATCAGATATAATTCGGTTTTGGTTGTATTTATTGTATGTGACCCGCCAGCGGGTATTTATCGCTGGACGATATAAAATTAATATACAAGATGAAATTTTTCTTCGGCGCGTGCCTCTCTATCTTCTTGGTCAGCTTCGCATATCTTCCTCTGTCCTTGGTATGGCAAATCACCTCCAACACTTGCAATTCCCATCCACTATCGTTTCTCTATTACGACTACCATCTACAGCTAGGTCTCTTTTACATTATCAACTACAGTGATTACTCGTATCTTTAAATAACATTATAAGTAAAAGGCATGGCTTGGTATGTAAAATTGGATTAACCTATTTAGATGTACCTACCTATACCTACAGGTATTATAATTCCTTAGAGGTAGACGCGGGCAAAACTGTAACTCAATTGGATAGGCTCAGACATTAAGATCTGTATGACTACGCTAAATTTGACGCGCAGTCGCAAGAAAAACACTAATGTTCAAACAAGCAGACTAATTAATGCTAAGCACTAAAGTTATTGGAATACTATCATTTCTAACATTGACTTTGTCACGATACTAGCTCGCTTGCTTTAAAAAAATGCCATCTGGAGTTATATTCATAATTTGTATACCCTCAAGCAATTTCGAACATGTATTGAAATTTGGGAAATCAAAAGACATGATTTCATTAGATCACACTCCAAATTACAAACATTGTCGGTTTGAAGTTGAGTTACGCAATAAAAAATCAAAGAGTATTCCGATCCATTTAACTCAGCAATATTACAATGAAGGATTCAATGTAACTGTGGAAAACATAAAAGAAGATGAAGAATATTTTACGATGGAGAGCGTAAGTCAAATTTCAGACTTATTGACTTTTTATTTAAATTTTAACTACCATTTTGAAAGCTGTGTAACTTGAAATGTATATCTAAATGTATATTAATTAATCCCAAAATAAAGTGTGTATATTAAGCAGATATTACAAGAGTTGCTGAAAAAAATGGATATAGAGCACGTGGTGTGGATGAGCGACAAGGCAGGGAATTACTTTGAAGTAATTTTTCCATTACCTACTGGTGACAAGTGCGAGACAATGCTGCATTGCCTTACTCAACTTGGGATTGGCGTGCAATGCAAATCTATCGTAAGGTAAAACCTACTCTAATAAATACTTATCTGACAAGTTTGAAATCAAATAAATCATAAAACATATTTTTAGTCAAACATTATTTCCAGTGTGCTTCCATGTAATGTGGTACACTCAGCCATCGAGAATGGAGAAGCTAAAGAAGATATAATATTGTGAGTACCAACTTAATGTGCTAGTGTTTTAGCGATCTTCTTTACTGAGTTTATAGCTCAGTGTAAGTACCTAAGTTCGAGTGTTAGTACCTAAAATCAGATTTTTCATTTTCGCTTTCATTTAGTAAACCCGTTATACAGTACTTTAACCCATGTTTTACTAGACTAAATAATCTATGATAGTATTACTATTAATACAATTTTTTTCCCCATAAAAGTGACTATGCAGAACATAGACATACAACAGAGGACGCAAAGCGTTGGCGGAACTTTGTGGAATCCATAAGGTCGAAATTAACTGTGAAGCAAGTAGTTGACGGTGTTAGAGCTGGAGGCGAATTGTCTTTTGACTATTTGACCCTCATAATTACAGCTGAGTAAGTATATTACACAAGAAATAATTTAATAGAAAATAAAATAAGAAGTGTTAAAATATCAAAAATTTAATATTTTGTATTGTAATATTTAATATTACAACATTCCTTACCAAAATTAATAATATAAAATTTTTTCGTTCAACAGCTCACTAGCAGCTTTGGGCTTAGTAGAAAACAATGCATCCAACATAGTAGCAGCAATGTTAGTGTCACCCCTAATGGGTCCAGTCATGTCCATCACCTTTGGTACTATAATTGCGGATAAAAGTCTGATCAGGAGCGGATGTGAAAGTTTAATTCTAGGAATGTTAGTATCTTTGTTGTTTGGATTTATATTTGGACTAATTTTGGGAACAACAGCTATGCCGTGGGGTTTTGGAGATTGGCCTACAGAAGAAATGAAAGCAAGGTAATATAAGAATGTAGGATCATTTACAAAATCACTGAATCAACAGTTTCGATTTTTAATTAATTATTTATTAATTCAATTGTAATTAAATCTATCGATATAAGATAATTGCGACTTAATAAATTTCAGGGGCAATGTTAGATCACTGTGGATGGGTGTTTTATGGGCTCTTACTTCCGGTACTGGAGTGGCTCTGGCTTTACTTCAGGGAAGTGCTGGACCTCTCATTGGCATTGCTATATCAGCATCTTTATTACCACCACTCGTAAACTGCGTATGATAAACATAATCATTAACTTTTCTCGGATATCATAATTTATAAGTCACCTTTGTCTGCTTCTACTTTGTTTTAATTGCAGGGTTTATTTTGGGCTCTCGCATGCATTTGTTTACTATATCCAGGCGTAAAAATCCCTCATATACAAGGAGAGTCACATTTCGGGAATTCCAGTTATGTACCACTGTATCACGAATATATTCCAATTGAATTTGCTGTTAATGGTTAGTACGAGTAGTTTTGCTAAGTATATTTAAATTTATTCTAGTACTATTTAAGAACCTATGTAAAGTAGCATCTAGATATCAAAGGATACAATGAAACAATGATAATAAGATGATTCGTAGATACAACGGATTGCAGAAGAGCTGCTGGACAACGCAACAATAGCTAGAAATACCCTTGGAAATATAACCAGGTCATAATAGAGAAAAAAGAAATTTATAAATACAGTCTAAATTTCTAAGTATTTAAATATTTCATTCATATACTATCTTCAAAAAGTCCTTTCCTTATTGAATTTCTACAGGTATTGTTAGCTGCTGCCTGACTATTGTAAATGTAATCTGCATATTTATAACGGCGATAATATTTCTGAAAATAAAAGAAGTGGCTGCTCCTTATACTTCCACGCCAGACTTACGAAGGTTTTGGGAGCAAGACATTAAGGTGGCTCGTAAAGCTAATAGGAGTAATTTGCAAAACGATGAAGCTAATGAGCACGCAGAGTAAGTACAAAGGGACCAAAAATTATGAGTTTCATATTCAGTTTGCTGAAGGCTACTCAGCCAGCAATCCTGGGTTAGAGTCCCGACCGGAACAGATGTTTCTGTAATATACACGTTTATAGCAAATAATGCAAGACCATGACTGTTTATATATGCACCTATGTATATTGCGTATATTCTAGTAAAAATATATATTATACTTATAATATTAAATATGTAGATAGTTATTTACGGGTTTTATACTACGAATCTTTTTATTTTTGAGTTTCCGATATTTCGGCACTATTGCAACTTAAACTAACTAACGTCGGATAAGATGTTATGAGCAGAAATATCGATCCACCCTCTTGCGCTGTCTCTAAATTCACTATTCACACGCTTGTTCAGGACACAATACCGACATGAAATGTTTGTACTTTGTGATTTCAATCGCTTCATAACCAATCTTGGTATGTAGTGTTATAGTGAACTCAAAAACCAAAAAGTGAATGTATACCATGCACTTTTTGGTTTCACTATATCCCCTAAATTACTATCTATATATTAATGATACCATGAAATTAAAACAATACAATAATAACATATGTCCATCCGTTAATTAGTAAAAAGCTCACCTTTTGGGTAATTTATAAAAAGATGATACTATTTAAAACACTGATTTATTTTAGATTTGATATATGAAAATTTTGCTAACAATAAAATGATTGAAATCGTAAAATAACTTAAAATATGGTATAATAATATGATTATGCGAAAATCGATGACGTTTCCAATGTGCGGTTGCACTGTACACATCCTTTGAGATAGATAATATTAAAGTAAGCCGAGACAGCTTAGTATTTTATTAGACGAAATATAATACGAAATAAATAATAAAAGAAATAAAATCAATTACAACATTTAGGAAATATTAAGTAGCCCGAACAGTAGCACTAGTGAGCTTGTTACTAAACAACAGATAGAGTTAGACAGATTCATTTAAAAAAGTAAGTAGATACTAAGGAACCACACACTCTCGCAAACAGTCTCTACACAAATACAAGATATTCAACGATTTCCATATACCAGTATACCTATATCAATAGGCATCTGTTTACCTAGGGTAACTACAAAAAAACTTGCAACAGAACTTTTTTAGTTGTATTTATTTTAGATTGGATGATCTTAACCAGTCTACAGATGAAGATATCAAAGAGAAATTGGAAGCTGCTGTTCAAGAAGCTTTAGAGGACGAAACTTACAGGAAAGTCAAAAGAATGAGCTACCAAAGCCATAACACTGATGAGGTAGGTAATAAACAATTATACTTAGTACTTCTCTCGATTCGGTTAACATTTTTTTAAAATTTTCCGTTTTTCGTAATGTGTTATCTTTCGTTTCTTACCGTAACTTCCGTCCAGTAATGCTTGCGCATATTCAGAGCCCAGATATTATTATAGTATTTCGATAAAGCAAACTTCTACATGTATGTACGTATCTAAGTAAGCTACTGTTTTATTTAATACACCTACTTTTGCTGTTTATCTAGGTTATCCGAACACTAAGTCTGCAAGCTCGTACTCCTATCTCTAAACGATCCAGCATAGCCTCTACACCTCTTCTTTTTAAAAATCAAAACAAAAGTACTGCAGCTGACATAGCAGCGTTGGACAAAATCCTTACTTCTTTATTGGGTATGCGTGAAAGTCGAAGATCTTTTAACTCGCATCGAGTGACACCTAGAACGAGTCAACTACACAACAAACGTTCGGAATCATGGTCCGAGAGAATATTCGCAAATTCTGTAGTCAATAGTGTGCGTAATAATTTGAAAACGAATAAAAGAAACTCGCCAGACGAGGAGTTCTTTCTGACACCAAAATGATACAAATGTTAACAACTAATCATTATTAGCTCCGAAAGTAGTACCTAATAGGTATGTTAAGTTTTGATTTATTTTTGTTGAAATAAAATAATTCTAGTTACGGCAGAAAACAGAATTATAATTATATATAATTATAATATACCATATAGATTTTATTTTTCCAGCCATGAAAACCCAATACCCTAATAAGTAATATAAGAAATAATAAGTCTTGATACAGATAAAACGTAGATTTAGTGAAGCATGAACCTTAATTAACATTAAACAATGTAAAAATAACTATGGAAAGGAGAACTGAGTAGATACAAAAAAAGTAATTACCGGTAAGTCGCAAGTTAGGCCCCATATATCAATTTAATATAATCATAATTAAAATACCGACCGAATAAACGATCCTGAGCCCCTAGACAAGATGCATTTCGATAATCGCACTCAAATACCGAAGTGTTAAAATGTATTAATTTTCCATGGGCTCTTCGCTTAGCAATTGAGTGTGATTGTCAAATCCCATACATTTTTCATTTCGCGATTATCCAAATACATCTTGTCTAGGCGCTCTGAGCTAACAAGCAGTATTGAGCCCCAAATCTAAGGAAAGATTTTGCTTGCCTTTGATTGTTATACTCCTAGTAAAACGGAATGTATACGCTATACCATAGGTCTCCAAACTTTGAAGCCTTCGGGCCATAATGATTTTTCAGTTTGTTACAAGGGCCAAACCAGTTTTAATTTTTCTGTCCTTAACTATATTTCTAGACTAGAATAGTCGCAAAGTGCGGGACCTTAGCAAACTTACGGTTTTTTTTGCATTTCAATTATAAAAAAACTAAATTACAAACTTTGGCCCGCGGGCCGTAGTTTGGAGCTAGCTGCATACCATCGGACCGCATATAGCGGAGCTTATCCCAAAAGTACACTGGGTGTGGACATAATGACAATGGTGACTGCAAACTAAACAAACTTTTAAGAGAAAATAACTTTTATTTTCGAAATAATAAATAGTACGAAGTAAACAATATCAATGTCTTTATAATAATAACAATCAATAAAACTGACTAATTTACCATTTACATTTAATAAATACTATCACAGCACTTTAGTGATTGTACTTGTCATAACAGATACTTAATTGACTAAAGTGTAAATTAGTTCTATATAAATTAGTAATACATTTTAAATTGGATTATGCACAACTATCATGAATTATTTCCATTCATCGCTTCTTTCGAGACTGATTTGAAAGATTTACTGTGTTTTACTTGTGAAGTGTAGATATCATAACCTAATGATATTGTGTTATCATACAATACCCTGAACCTAGTTGGTAAAAAATAGAAATTTATAACTTGAGCAGGTGGCCAAACCATCCACTCTGCTCGATATAGAGTAACAAATTTGTCCGTGACTTCTTCTTTAAAATTCTCCATTGGATTATCTTCAAGCAATGCTAAGCTTCCAAAAAAAGTAAGTATCATAGCTGGTGAGAATAATACTTGATCTAGGAACAATTTCTTTAATATCATATCTAATGATTTTCCTGCAAGATATCTGTCTAAAACTTTGTACCAGTGGTGACATAA
Organism: Acentria ephemerella; assembly: GCA_943193645.1. Lineage (NCBI taxonomy): Eukaryota > Metazoa > Arthropoda > Insecta > Lepidoptera > Crambidae > Acentria > Acentria ephemerella. The sequence goes on from OW971887.1 coordinate 4,176,558, forward strand.
CATTCCAACTGCTGCACCTGAAAAGGCCATCTGAAGACTCCGTTTAAAATCAAATTTGTCTTGTTCCTTGATATATAATTCATAAGTCTGCTCTATAGAATCCCCAAGAGCTGACAGACTCATTGATATAGTGACATTAGTATATATCAAATATTTATCACTGAATGCTACTCTTACTACTCTTCTCATATGTGCCAGAGTGCCAGAATTTCTAATATTGGATGCTACCCTCTTCCATGACATGAATAATGCTTGCATTGTATTAGAACTGTAAAAAAAATACAAAAACATAGGTACATTTATAAATTTGTTATCACTATGGAGAAGTTAGTTATTTGCAAAATTTTCACTTTAAGATTAATATCATTATATGTATATAGGTTATATGTAGGTTATATGTATTATTACATCTAATAATTTCTACTATTTACAAAAAATACACAATGTAAATATATGTAAATTTATTTTACTTTCATTGGTCAAATTAATATTTATTCCTCATTTTTGTTTCCACTTTTGACACTTTTATTATGCTTCACTTGAGATGTGTATATATCATAACCTAGGGATATGGTATTATCATAAGCCACTCTATATTTTGTTGGTAAAAAATAAAAATTTATGATTTGGGCAGGGGGCCACACCAGCCATTCAGCTTTATATAGAGTCCAAAATTTCTCCCTCACTTCACCAGTAAAGTTTTCTAAAGGATGCTCTTCAAATATCGCCATAGTAGCAAAAAATGACATTATAATAATAGGAGAGCAAATAAATTGATCTAAAATCAATTTTTTCATCACCATTTTAAATGATCGGCCAATAATCACTGTATCAAGAATTTTGTACCAGTGATGACAGATTATACCAGCTGTGCATCCAGAAAAAGCCATTTGAGTAGTCCGTGACAAATCAATCTTTTCAATTTCTTTTGTATGAAACTCATAACTTTGCTCTAACAAGTCTCCCATTGTGGAGATCCCCATTGATAGCACAACATTGGTGTAAAACAAGTTTTTGCTATTAAAAGCATTGTCCATAGCCTGTTTGTAAGTTTTATAAGCTTTTGAGAAAAATCTTCCCAGTTTCATTAGAAACTACAAATAGTTTTTCACCTAGAACAAATTATTGGATTTTATTTTACAGCAAATAACTGTTTTACAGCAATGCTAGTTGATTACATATGAATATAATTTACTTATCTTTTATATACATATTATTTTTATACATGAAGATTATATTGCTATGACAGTAATAAATCATAATAATTATGTGTTTGTCCCTAATTAATTGTCATTGTCCTTGTAATTATTGTAACCATTTTTATCTTTTTTCAGTCTGCTTTCTGTGTAGGCACTTCATAAATTATAATAATTAAGAAATTAATGCCTACGCGATTTGAATATTTTGGCAAAGATACAAATGACATTGAATATATAAAGTAAAATTTATATATACAAATAGCAAATAATAAAGATGTGAAGATAACACGTTTAACACAGTGGAAAATGAAGAGATTATAAATGTGACCAACAAATGAGTTGCGTACTTACAAGTTAATTTTATTCACTAAAAATTATATTTACATTATGTCCAAGCAAAGCATAATTTCTACACTTATTATCACGATACTTTTAAAATTAAATAAGACAATGTTTTATTAATCATTTGGTACATTACTTGTTTTATAGTAAAATGAATTAACCAGATTTAACTACGCCATTATTAACCTGTGATTAACCTCAAAATAAAATGTGTAAATGGAAATGTTCATTTTTTTGTTATTAATTTCTTTTTTTATCTTCCTATTATAGGGAAGACAAAGGAAACTAAAACCCATACAATCATATATTATGTGAATATTTCTTTAAGTATAGCACCGGCATACCACTATAATATATCTCTTTGAACCAAGGAGTTTTCGAAGGTATGCCTTGCCATTTTGTAAAATATTAAAATATTGGAAATAGAATGCAATGATAGTGATTACGATAAAATGATAAGAAAATATAATGTTGTGTTAATAATTACAATGACATGATAATTGAGAATGGAATAATACGATGATCATAAATAAATGAACTTGTTACAAATGAACACTGAATAATGTATTTCATATATTGCACGATATAACGATCTTTTTAAGTAAAGCCCATGCAGTTTTATGTAGTTCTTTTAAATTGGCGCCAAGATACCATACGAATCCCCATGGTAATTTTACGACTAATGTCAGGCACCGCAATATTTTAATAAATTGCGTGAAAAATTGAAAAAAATAGAATGCGAATACTGTTAACATTTACGAGGGAAAGATATGAAAATAGTATGAAATGTTAATGAATCAAATGAAATTATAATAAAATTCGTCGGCGAGTAATTATTGATTTACATAGTAAATTGTTTCTATATCCTTTCTAATTCGCTTTGATAAAAGTCTTATAGTACTTACTTTTTGATTTTACAACCTTATAGGAGAATTGTGGGACTTAAAATATTCAATATCGTTCCTACGACTTCATCTCCATACTAATAATAACAAATAATAAATTACACTCCATTAAAGAATAATTTTGATGCGGTATGTTGTAAATAAATAAACAGCAGCAGCCGCTACCATATCAGTATCAATTTTAATAAATCCGTCCGCTTTTCGCAGACGTGTAGACGCTATTACAATATCTTTGCCACAATATCGCTATCATGATGGCAAACGTGTAGGGGCTCTATACGTTAGCCATATACGCACTTTATGGTAGTAAATCTTTCTAATCTGTGGTTTGTGTTGTAGTGCAGTGCACTGAATGGCTTAAAGGTCTTAGTAACCAGGCCAAATAATTGGAAAAAAAAGGGCACTGAGCATATAAACAATACGTTTAGACGTCCTCTACTTTAGATATACTTTTTCTAATCTGTGCTACGCGCAATGTCTGTTTAAATAATATGTTGTCTGTTGTTTTTTTATGATTTATGTATGCCATAGCCTTATTTCTCAATAATAACTAAAATTATTTACTCATTATGGCAGGTAAGTAAGTAGGTAATTTCAATATGCTTGCAATACTTAAACTGTCTTACATCTTTTGATATACTTGAACTCATTATAGTAGATCAAATATTAATACTAACGCTTCACTTGAGTGACCGGTCTGACTACGCCAGCTCTATTAATATTATCAATTTATTAGGTAAGTACAACTGCCGAAAATATAATTTATAAACGTTTTTGTTGCAGATAAATTAACTCTTGATAGACATGCAATGAAAGATAGATCCACTTCTCATCTGCGCATCTATGTTGGTGGTGTAACTGAAAATGCTACTGTTGATGAACTCTATCAGCATTTTATATCATTCGGTCAAATTAATGGTATAGTAATAAACAGAAATTTCGGATTTGTTCAATTTGAAACTGAAAGCAGTGCCCATGACGCGATAGCTAAAGCAGACGGTAGTGTTTTTCTAGGCAAGACACTAAGTGTAAGAACTGCCCAAACCAACACAGATAAAAGGTAAAGTCTTTAGTATACACCTAGCAGAGAAGAAAGTACACTAAACTACTATATTCACATGTATTTCAACGCTCTGGCGTTTACAATATGACATTAAATTAGAACTTGTTTGACTGTAGTATTTCATCATAATGCTATGAATGCATTAGGGTTATAAAAATAAGAATTATAAACATGATATTTACCATGTAAATTGATCATGGCACATACAAACTGCACCAAAATATCAGCCTCAAAATAAGAAAAGCCTCCTTTGATAAGCTTAGTGTGTGCATCTATTTATCAGTGACTTCATATGAATCGGCTTTTTTGTAGGACATGGTATTCCAATCATTTAATTTCTCACCTATTTAAAAATTATTTGAAATATTATTAGGTTTTTTTATGGTTGAATACAAGGATGCTAAAAGATAGCATATTAAAAACCAAGGTTTGTTTTCAACATCACTTGAACGGACAATTAAAAGTGAACAGTCAGTTTCTGTGAAAGTGAAAATTTATTCTAATTGTAAATGCCTGTTTAAATCTTAGTGAACACAAGCCTAAGTATAATTTAGGGTCCCAATTTGGCCAGTTTAATTTTTGAATATGAAGTAATCAATAACCAGACACAATTTCTATATTGAAGAGATGCTTCCAGTTGATTAAGGGACAAAAGAAATTTAACAGTTTCTGTTGTCTAGTGGCTGAGACCACCTACTTCAAATCTGGAGTTCAAGTCCTAGTGGGGGCAGAAATTTTTTGCTTGGTTTGGTCGGTGGTAGGGCTTTTTTAATTACGCTAGCTATCACCATCTTATCTATAATACCTACCTAATCTTTGACTTCATTGTTACAGGCGTGAAACAGAAATTTTAACAGTTCAGCCTGAAATTTCTCCTGTAGTAGCCCTTAATGATAAACTAGCTAGTGAAGATACAGGGGAAGACCTTTATGACAATTACGGCAACTACAAAGGGGATCAGAGTAAGATTACATTTTAATTAATTGAGCTGCATAATACCCACATATTTAAGACTCATATATATTGTAGATAGATAGATAAAACATTTATTTCCATCTCTACATCACACACAAACCATCCAGACAGTACATAGATAAAAGAAGAATAAGACAAACATTTTATAATAAGGTATTAAAGACCTTTGTGTGCGCTTAGACCTTTGTGTGTAATTTATAATTCAATACTGGCAGGCTGATAAAGGACTATTAGCATACTTCATTTTCACCCATCAACAAGCATAATAGTGTATTGTCGGGGATAGTGCAAATCCACGAATCTATTATAAGTAAAGTCTGCATATTCATACAAAATTTAGTCTTACAGGGGAAGGTTAAAACTTGATAAGTTTCTAATTACAATAGTTAGGGCTAGTTTTTACAATTGGCTACATTTTGCCAGATATGTGGAATTATCCAATGCATTTTATAATATGCATATTTTCCTACAATGTTTTTCTGACAGACACGATTTAAATAATATTAACAATAATTCCATTAGCATCAAATACATGGTTGAAAAGAGGTAACATATTATCAGAAACGGAAAGATTTATGATCGCAAATTGTCAAGTGTCTGTATTGTAATGGTGACAGCTCTCATGAATAATAAATATTTTATTTTATTATTTCTTCAGTGAATTATCTTATTTAAAACAACAAAATTACACACAAGTAGTGTTTTGTACACAAATCAAGACCAGATTATTATAACAACCGCCCTATACTCAGCGATAGAACTATTAATATTATTTTAGAGGACAAATTACACAACCAGTTATCAAATAGATATTGCAATTCCAAACACAATTTACAGAAAACCATTACTAAAAATATCTTAGACAAGTAGTCATAAGAATCTTGAAGCAAGACAAAGTATATGTGGTTACAATAGTCTTTTCTACCACTGGCGTTATATCATACCACCTCCATCATAGCCAAAATCTACTAAATCTTAAAGATATAGTATTACAGAAAACCGCAATTATGAATATCTGGCGAATAGTACGAAAATTCGTGCAAATAGACTAAAATGAAAATCTCCCAGTCACAATACAACATCATCTACATAACCAAATTGAATTGAATCAATTGAACTTTAAACCAGCTATATTCTAAGAAATATAAATACCTAAAGTAATAATAATATTGACTTGGGTTTACCTATTAATATTAACTATTATATTAAACACCCTAAGGTGATCGTTATATAAAAAAACGTAATTATAATATTTTTCTCACACACCTATTACCTAGGCTTAAGTAAGCATCATTAAGAGCTTGTGTTATGGATACTAGATAAAGGAGAAATTTAGAAAGTAATAAAAATAAATTATATATCTTAAAAATATTTGTTCTAAACAAGGTTACAGAGAAGACGACGATGACGGATATAATCAGAGCTGGGACGGTCGAGACGGGTCTCGCGGAGGTATTAGAGGCCGCGGTGCTCCTCGCGGCCGAGCCAGAGGTGCTGTTCGAGGCCGCGGAGCGCCTGGCTTTAGAGACCGCTCTCCTTTATCTGGCAGGGGCGATTTTGGTTTGACTTTTAATATGATTTTAACTTGTTTAGTTTATTATTAATAATGATTTCAATAAAATTTTATTGTGTTCTGGATTGGATGGCAACTACTAGGTTACAGTATAAAACTCGATCAGACAGCCGTCGTATTGTTCTTAATATTTCTTAAGATGTCATAATTTCCATTAGCTAATACGGCGATTTATCTTGTCAAATCCCTGCCCATAGTTCTCCATTAAACATACTATTAGGTATCATGCAATTTTTTTGCATCATGTGGTGTTTCATATTGGCTTTCATCTAATTTTGCTTTTTAGATCATTGTATTCATTGTGATGCTAGCCTTAATTGACAAGACCATAAAGTAGAAATAGCTAGACACAAATCACATTAATCTGAATGAAAGTAATAATTATTAAAAGCCTATGTTAAGTCTGATTTATTCATTGTCTCAATATTACAAGTTTTTTTTTGTTTAAATTAAGAATTATAATCAGTTCTCTAATTGTTTTATTTTAACAAAAAATTATCTAACAGGATCAAGCCGTTATCCACAAAAACTCAGTGACTATCCCCCTCGTGCTGTTCCAGTGACAGAGAGAAATGACTGTGAAATAATTGTCGTTTCTAAAACATTGACGTAAGTTTTTAACAGTTTAACAAAAATTAGTTATTATATATTGGACTTATTTTCTTATTTTATAATTTCCTTTATCCAGTGAATATGCTGAATACATAGAAAGTCGACTAAAGCATCTCGGAATAGTGGTGGATTTGCTGTTCCCTATGGAGGATGTCCCTATCGGCAAGGTTCTTGGCAATATTGCATCAAGAGGATGCCTGTACGCTATACTAGTCATGCCACAGAACCAAGAACATAGATCTTTGACCCTCACCATATTACATGGCCTGCCTCAGGGTATGAATGAAGTTATATTACCTCATAAATAATCAATAGCCTATATCTTTGTATAGTTTGAGCTATAGCACCGCCACTCTGGGCGAATGTAACTTGGTGGATGAAAGCGGTTACTGTAACAATAGGGACCAACTGCTTAATGACGACGAGACGAGACGAAACCACTTGACCACCAGATATTTTCTTCATCATATGCATGTAAGATTTGCTGTACGCTATTGAGGCCTAAAAGTGATCAACCTTTTTTATTATATTCAAGTTGCTATATTATTTATACTAATATTAAAACACATTTCTCCACAGAGCATCGTAACATGCCTCTAGAAGACGCACTGACATTAATTTCACGTAACTTCCAAGAAGTACAGAGAGGAGGACCTTTGGGTCGAGAGGCAGTGTACGCCTTATTAGGGCAGTTAGCTGACGGGCGGACACTAACAGTACTACAGTATGACAAAGTCCTGGAGTATTTAAAGGTATTATTTCCAATTAAATGTTTAGAGGAACGCTGTGCCTGAGAATTTGCACATAAGTTTATTATATCCGATTATTAAAGAAACCATATATAACTTTAGGCGGCATGCGGCGAAATGCTTCCCAAAACCTATATATACTTTATAAGAAAATTGAATATATTATATGCCTTGATTCCGAAGTTCAAAACTAAAATATTTACATTATCTCTATTATAGTCTAACAAGAAAAGATTTTTTTTTACATAAAATTAACATTTAGGATTGTGATATGTTGGACCGACGCAAGACGATCCTAATAATTAAAGATGGCATCAGTTTTATTATAATTAGTTAGTTCCACTATAATTTACGTTTATGGAATGAACGAAGCCTATATTGATTTACGTTATTGACTAACAAAATTACTTATTCTGTAGAGTTTATGTTATACACTTTCCAATTTCTTCTGCAGGAGCGTAAAGAACAACAAGTTAAGATTGAACTAGGCGAGCCTCTCGCTCCGGCTCCTACTAACACCAAAGCTCAGGTGGACTTGCAGCAAAGAATTTTAAGCATTCTCAACGAAAAAAAAGTATTGAAATCAAACGAGCCCGAGCCCGTCGCTCCACCTACGCCGGTGCCTGCGCCTGCGCCGCCGACACAAAACAAACTCCTCAACGATCCGACAGTTAGAAAAGCATTGGACTCTATCCTCCAAAAGTTTACATAAGCTAGTTTACATTAAGTATATTATTTAAAATATAATTTAAGAATAAATCCCTTCACAAAATTTTTTGTTTCATTATTACTTTATGGTTAATTTTTACTAATAATAAATCAATAGATTATAAATATTAAATTCTATATTAAATAAAATATTATAATTATCAATATTAAATTCTTATTTTAGTTACACTTATATAATGATCAATTTGGGTTATATAATATTGAAATAAATTTAGGGGATGGATTTTTTAATATTTCACTTTATAAGTATAAAGTGAAATATTTACTTGTATATAGTTAGTGTTTAACTAGTTTTGCTATCCTGCAACATAAACACAATTTAGTGCTAAAGGGAACAAAAGCCTTCTATAGTATGAGGTAAAATGAAATACCTACCTTTTTTATTCAGATTTCTAGTAGTAGTTATTTTTGTGGCAATATTGTCGTCGGACTAGTAAAAGTAGTTCCATTCGTTTTCCCCGTCTGAGTGAAATTGGTCTGTAATTGAGTAAGATAAAGTAATATGTGGTCAAAAGATGAAGAATAGGATGGAGTTGTCAGTAAATTGTAACGTCGTATACACGAAGTTTCATATCTTCTATAAATGAAACGTAAATTTTTCACAATTAAAAGATTAGACAACTGCATATTTTGTTCCTTCATTCTTATTTTGACCGCATAATTAAATGTGTGAAGTATACACACAGACAGGCCCAAAAAACGAAATAACAACACTTTTTAAGATCAGTTTTATTTCGATAAATTCATACATATAGTTAGAGGTGGTCTAATTGAGTCTGTTCACATAGCAGTTCATTGGTGTTGTGAAACGACAAAGTTACTACTTCTATTGTATTTTTATGTACATACACAATTTATTCTTTTTATAAACTAATAAGATACCTACTTCTGTACATGTCAGAATTGGTTCCCATATTAAAATTTCTGAATATATTTGGATCATCTACAACACTTAAAGCGGAAATAATTATAATGTTTTCGTCACTTTCATTATTAACAATCAAAAAGTCTACATGCATTAAATTGATTTCACTGTAAGATTTCTAACTTTAATATAAAAAATAATATATGTTTCGAGCATGATTGACAAAATATGCTGTCCTAACACTGCCAGCGGTTCCTATCAACAATACCAGTAAGCTCACTATAAATCCTTTTATACAAAAAAAAATATAGTGCTTTTAACCAAAACGTTTGACCTAGTCAGCAATAGAATGAGATATCACGAATATTGTATGGCATATGGCATTAAATAGTTTTCAACATGTCAATGATTTAATATTATTATAATGAACATTCAATTCAGAATTTCCCAATGAGATCAAGGCCCTGCGTCTAAGATTTTTAAAGCTCCTTTAAAAATCGTTTTAAACATTCTGGAGTAATTAGCTATACAAGATAATATATAAACTAGGATAATATTAGGAATATCCACATCTTATTCTATATAAACATTTCCATATCACCCTTAATTCCTACAACGACTAAATGCCACCACGCACCTATCGAACTCTATAAAGCTATTTGGAAGAATTTGGTGTGAATTCAGAGGTCGATAGGTGTGCGCGATATTTACAAGGGTTCAGTCAAACGTGACTGCATGCGCCAATGGGCCAATTTGCAATCCTTTAACATTAGTCATTAATTTAGGATGATCTTTCTGATGGGTCATCTTGCTTTGAAGTATCAAAACCTTCTTTTATATGTCCACCGGTTCCTTTAGGATCGAGATCTGTTGCCCAACTGAAGTGCATTAGAGCTAGGTGGGTATTGCCTAATTTATTATGAACTTTTCCAAGTAAATAATATACTAATGATTCTCTTGGAGCAATATCTTTCAAATAATGAAGATCAGCCAAGGCTTCCTGAGGTCTCCCTGCGCGTAATAAGACTGAAGCTCTGTGGAAACGACATAATGGGTTTTCTGTATCTAATGCTACTGCTCTTTCTAAGGTAGCGAGCGCGCGGTCTGTTTTATCTAAAGCTGCTTGTGCTAGTCCAAGTTGACATCGTAACACCCCAGATAGTGGATATATCGCTAGTGCGCGGCGAATGTGGACCTCAGACTGTTTCCAGCGCTCTTGCCGCGCAAATACTGTTGCTATACCAAACCAGGCGACATAGTTTCGTGGATCAATGCTTACTGCAGTCCTAAAGCTCGAAAGAGCTTTGTCAGTCTCTTCCGCTACAGCATACTCATGACCCAGAAGCGCGTGAGCATACGAAGCTTCTGGATCAATTTGTACAGCCCTTTTAAAGAACCTCAGAGCAGTCTCACGTTCCTTATGTAGCGAAAAGCAATTACCTGCAGCTAACCATGCAATTGGATCTTTCCTATTTAACTCTACTAGTTCTTGCGATAATGCCGACAACTGAGCTTCTCTTTGTAGATGCCATAAACAAGTACTATAAATATCCATACCTTCAGTGCGACATGGATATTGTTTCCTAATATCAGCAAATATTTTAGCAGCTGCTTCATATTGAGCTAATTCGTAATGAGCACGGGCTATCATTGTCTGCGTCCACGGAGACGCCAATTGTTTAGGTGGAGCATCTTGAAATAATTTAATTGCATTTTTACAATCTAACAAAGCTAATGATTTGTATGCATCACCTAGTTCCTTCAAAACATTCAATAAAGCTACACCATTTGAATTCTTTGGTGTCATTGCTGGGGTTACACTGTCCATTGTTTTATTTCTATCATTAGCTTCTACAGCATTAATCTTGATATTTTTAGCAGTGCGCTGTTTATTTTTTCTTGAGGGACTTTTAGGGGCTACAAATTTTCTGCTTGGGGATTTATTATTTTCTTTAACTGAATAACTACTATTATTATTACTAAATAATCTGGAGGATCGCCGTGGCGCTGGTCCGAGGGTACATCTTGGTGCTGGACTAAATACTGCATCTTTGAGTTGGCCCATTTGGGCTCGTAATGAGTTCACAATTTTAGGGATCGCTTTTTGTTCATTTGAATCAGTGAGTGTTGGAGTGTATAATACAGGAGATTCTTCCATTGGTAACATGCCAAATGAAGGTGAAAATGGTACAGGAGCCATACCACTAAACACACTATGCATTCTTTTTACAGGTGCTTGTGTCTCAGGTGTGATGCTAGTAGACATTGTCATTGGAGTCCTAGTTGCAACATTATTTGGTGTAACATTAGTATTTAAATTGGTATTATTAGGAATGTTAGAATTAACGAAAGAAATATTTTCTGAGTTGCTGACTAGATTAACTAATGTTGAAACACCAAATGAGAATTCAGTGTTTATTTGAAATACTTGGTTGGGATCAAGTTTTTCGCCCATGTTACATAGCTCGGCGAATGATTTCCACATGAATGGATTCAGAGATAGAGCTTTCCGATGCGCTTCAACTGCTTTACTCCTCCTTTCTGTAGTGTTATACACCTTGGCAAGAAGTTGTAATGCATATGGGGCCTGTTCACCAAATTCTGAGGCAATTACATCTAGATTTGACCCTAATGCCACTTCTGCATCTTTAAACCTGAAAAATTTAAATAGAATTGATTAAAAGTGGAATTGAATATTTTAAAAATATTTTGTTTTTTTTTAATTAACCCTACCAACGCTCCGACGAATTAGTAGCTGCAGAGTAGTAGCGGCGCAACAAACTATCAGCCTTTAATATTTATAATGACATTGATAAATTACTTATGTCATAATGTATTAGTATTACAAACTTATTTTTTGTTTTGCAATGCAATATTTTATACATTGATACATATCATTTTGCATTCTTATCACCTAAATATTCCTGAATTTTTTGTAGTAGCATTTTTTAATTCACATTTAAGCATATCATATAACATTAGGAATGGTTAGTAAGAAATCCTATTTTTCATTAATGACACAATGTATTCCATTAGTTCAAATGAAACTTCAAGAAACAAATTTAAGTCTTCTATAACTTCCCATTTTGTACTTCATTTTTTTTTATCTGTGATGTTTTGGTTAGATTTAATATGGTACCATTTACTTATTTCTAAAGACAACTTATGAATAAACAAAAATGCAAACATTTCTTTAGAATTACTATAATAATAAATCAAAATTTGGATTATTGTTTCATAAACTGTAGAATATTTCTAAAACAAGCCCCACTTGAGAACTCAATAACTATTTTGTATTTAATGAAGTATCTATGTCATACACTTGGAATTTATAACTGATTTATAAATTATATAAACACTTACGATTTTAAGTCTATTGAACATTTGGCTAGCAAAAACCTTGATTGTGGCAAAGCTAATGATGCATTCTGGAGCAAATGATGGGCCTCATTCACACGTCCAGCTCTATAGTAGCATGTTCCCAATAAAAATGCTGTTTCTTCTGATGCCACTTCAAAACAAAATATTTAATTAATAACAATTAAACTAACGAAAATATATTCTAGAAACTGAAACGAGTGTGCAACACCACAAAATCGATAACTTTAGCAAAAAGGCACTGCACTTAGATTAGTTAAAGGGTATAAAAGGAATAATTACCTTCAGTGTGTAACCTTTCAGCCAGAAATATAGCATTGTCGTATTCATAATTATTGAGACAATCCCAAACAATTACCTGTTGTAAATTCAAAAGGTTATTACAAAATCTTGATGCAAATACTAAATTGACAGTTCAAAGTGACCATTCAGAACTCACCTGTATGGGTTCTTGGACAATCATTTTTACAATTATAGGGCGTTTTCAAGATTGTTTATAATTATTAGATTCTTCACATCGCATGCTACAATTAATACACATCCATAAAATAAATTAGAAGGCAATCTTTCACAAATTTATTACGACGGACATTTTCGTTTCAGTTTGTTGATTGTCTATGGAAAGTAAATGATTCCAGTAGTGTTACGAAAAAGAGCATTTATGAATGTCCCAACATAAATTAACTGGTAACATTATTTTTTATTACGAAATATAACGTTTTATGTTAATACTAACATTTGAATTACTATCGCTAACTGAATAAATCACATTATTTTGATCTAATATGGAGTTTTACGATAGCAATAGTAATTTTGGAATGGCATCTTGTGTAGTCTTGTCAGCCTATTTATTAGATTATTTTAACAATAAAGTGTAAAGCACTGAATTCGCATATTTATTGCTACACTTCAAGGTAAGTATCAAAATGTCATTATAGTAAATTAGCAGGTTCTTTTTAAATTTCTGTAGTTAGTTTTAAAAATACATCATATTTAACATAATACAAAAATCTTACAGCAATGTTGTGAATCACAAATATTAAAGAGATTATTACTGAAAACTGTACTTTTTTATTGCATAAATAACGTTACATATAATTTAACTTTATAAGTTTGACAACATCACTATTGTCTGTGGTCTGAATTATAGATAGATCAAAAATCGTCACAAATTCGCGATTATGTGCGTGTTGTGCTATTTTATTTACTGAACTATAAGGAATTATTTCATGAAAAGTGCATTTCGATCTAAAAACGAAATAGGAAGATGCATAATTGGTTTTAATCTTTTCTTTTCTAGTTTTAAGTCCTACTTTGTGATAAAGTGTAAACAGAACAGGGGAAATTTTATTCAATCGTGTGTGATAGTGGTACAAGTGCACAGTGTTGATTACTAATGACATCTGTTAACAAAAGGAAAACAGTGGCAGGAAACTTTATTAATATTACTCAAGGTAAATATGGTGGGCTATTACTGTATATTTTCCTTTAGAGAATCACATAAAATTGGATTACCTATTAGCTTTTACGCGTCATCAACAAAAGCATTGCCATTCACTGTAGCCCCAAACACAAAAATGTCAAGACGTGTGACCTCCAATTTTTAAGATCCGTGATGGATTTCTTGATCTAATTAATCAAATGTAAATATATTGTACTATAATAGCGATAATAAAGTACTTATTGGTCGCAGATAGTATGTAGGTGAAATGAAATGGTTATTGAACATCTTAATTGCTAGAAAAGTAGAAATTTTTAAATTAATTGAAACATTTTGCTTTTAATTAGCTTTAGAGGCAGACTATAAAAATGTTACACTATGCAATGTAAAAATACATGCTTAGATCCTTGGAGTGCTTCTGTTAAAATAATATGAAGTAGAATTATTTGTTCTAGATATCACATTAATGTATCAATCAAAGCTTAGTTTGCTCTGTTAGGTACTGCCTATAAATTCTATTAGTGTCTATCCAATTTTTTTAAGCCAGCAAAAAAAATCCATTAATAACATATCTGTGTGATATTGTAAAACAGCTTACCTGAAAGCCATTAACTTGATGGAAACTGAAATAAACTAAAAGTGATGAATTAGCTTAATAGCAATTAAGTTTGTAATAATTTCAATCGGATTTCAATAATCTATCTTCAGGTTAGTCGTTTAGATTATTAAAAAATACAATGCTTCGGACAGATTTCAGCATCATACTGTGTATATTATTTTCGATGCAGATGTGGAGAATAGAATTCCTTATCGGCACACATATGCTGCACTAGCTATCTTCACATATGGACTTTCTATCTTTTTCTTTGTAATGAAAGGGAAGATTAAAAGAATGAGAACATAATTAACACTACTATTTTATATTTATTAATTAAAAATAGCATCTAGCATGTTGCAGAATTGTTTAACAGTAGAAAATCTGTTGTGTTCTTGTATTGCATAGATATTCCATCTAATTTATTATTCATGTCCCACTGACTATCCATTGGTTTACTAAAATTTATTTATAAATATATTACACTACCATTCTTCTGAATTATGAATGAGTAGCTTAGCTGGAATTTGTAGTTAATTATTAATATTTTACCTAAAGTTTTATATATTGTAGCATATTATGTATAAAACTTGGTTGTACTGCTGACAATTAATTTAGTGTTGCTCTAAACATATGAGTTAACAAGTTTGCATAGTAGGCACTGCATTACAACATTTTTTAGGTAAGCATGTATTTTTTTCTTATTTAAAAGTTAATATGAAACAACTTATTACAAAATTTATAATAAAAAGTATACTCACTTAAACATTAAAAAATGCCCACTCCTGTAATGTTGTTGCTACTCCCTCAATGGGATTGGCTCTTAATGAGGTGTTAATACAACAGGGCAAACTCCACTGAGACTCACTAACGAATTTTGTACCTGTATTAAAGGTGCATGTATCCCATTGAAACAAATACCTAGTATTTACATCTTATTATTGATGGGTTGAAAAACTTTATTTCTCCGACGAATTTTACTATTCGCTTACATGAGACATATCTTAATTTATAATATTTTTTAGTTTCGGTTATTTATACATTATAGTTAACAAATAAAATGCTCTGTGATAGTAGTGAAACAAGATTTGAAAGTAAGGTGGGTGACTAACTATAGTAAATCCAATGAGGTTGATGATGTTACAATGAGATTGCAGATACAAAAAAAATATTTATCTTCTAAATTTTAATGTGGCTTCAATACACTCACTGTGACTATGCTAGCTATATAGGGAGACCATAATACATTGCTTTCTCTCAAGCTACTTGTTCATGGTCCACCAGGATGGCTTGACAAATTTATAGTTATTGATTGCATTACTAGGAAAGCATTTTTTCCCTCCAAAGCTCTGCATTAATTCCTCCATTCTCCATATTAACTTTGTAAAGAAATTATCTTTATCTCTTTTAGCTTTGTACCTATTACACTCCATTATAAAATGTGTAAGGTCCTCAATCCTATTACTATAATTATACAGTGGTGATGGTTTAATGTGCATATAATTCGAAAATTTACTTAGTCACTATTGACCTGAATGTACTCTGAAAGCTGAATCAAATATTTCCCTATAGTGGCTGGCAGTCAAACCAGGGAATTTTAAAAACCTTGCTTGTAATAGAGTGTCAAGCACCTTTTGCTACATATTGTTTACTCATGGGATATTGCTCTTTACAAAATATGTATTTTGCCATTTATTTCGATGTCTCTCTCTTTTTCTCATGCTCTCTAGCTTTATGAATCGTTTCTTTAGCATAAGGTTTACATATCTCAATCAGAGATAGCAAAATTGGCCAGTTTGTTAACATATTCATTATAAAAAAATTCAACATGTGCCCTTCATATTTCAGCTTAATGACAATGTTTTTAGATTGCAAGTAGTGCATTGATTTAAAAATTATATACGCTATTATGATGCCTCGTTGCATGAGTTACACTGAGCAAGGTATTTAACCTGTTTAGGTAGATGGAAAGATATTGGAGAGTACTTCTAAGAAATCACTTAGCAGTATTTAAAGCTTTTATAATTAGTAATCAATAAAAACAAAGGCTGTTATTTATTTGAATTTGTTAAGGGTGGAATCAAATGCATTTATCTGGATAATTCTAGACACACTATATGCATCACATGTCAAAGTATATTTTCAGCTGCTGAGGATATCATCTGATACTTTTATTTGTCAAACGGTGCCATAGCATATTTTATGTGCTGAAGAATGTCAAAAGATGCTTCCTAATTCCTTTTTAGCGCATATATTTCATATAAAGTTATTGCTATATTGACTGGTTGTGACATGACATGACATGAACACGCCGAGGGTGGCTGGAGAGTACAGCGGCTTCCCTTTTCATCCGTATAAGCAGTTGTTCTCATTTTAAGCATGCTGTCTTACACGTTAGCTACCGTTCTCATATGTTTACTTGAATAAGCATCCTTTAGGATTTTAAATGGACTACACTTAAAATCCTAAAGGCACGCATTTGACGCTCAAGCAATCATGAAGTCTAAAGGGTAAAAATATAAATTAAAAAATTATACAAAAGTATAATATGACTTCAAAACATTGTACAAGCAAAAATAATTCAATTTAAGTAGAACAATTGAAACTAGTTTTTTGGAGTCTCAGCTTGATTTTCTATAGTTTCCGGAAACAACATAACACCAACTCAAAATAATTTTAAATTGGATAACTTCTTAAGCTTAGAATATATGCCATAAAGTAAAGTGATAAAATGCCGTTTAGTTTATTACCCAAAGTCAAGTGGACATTGGCAGTAATGTCGCATGTTTAGTGTTTTGAAGTCGGTTTTTAGTTTAGGTAAGTTTCAAAGGTCACTCGGGTAGAGTGATATGGTGAATTGTTCGACAGAACCCACTACCACCGTGAAGGGCAATGGAGTTACTGGAGAGTTTAAGTGGGTTTTCCCAGTGCCATTTTGATGAGGTACTAGGCACCACACACGCCCGCCGCTTAGCCAGTAGCGGGTAGGTCCGTAAATGGATTCCTCTCCAACTCCACGTTAAAAAGATGGATTACATTCAGTATTGACAACTGGCCTGTTTATTGTTGATTAGTAATAATTGAACAGCTTTAAACAATATAAAATTTTGCCTAAAAAATTAAAAGATCACCTTCGATTTCCCTGAGATGCCATCACCAAATCCTGCCTTGGTGACAATAGGACCACCTCTGGATACTCCAGATTGACTAAAACAAAAATTTTGAAAATCAGTTCACAATGCACAGAGATATTGGTGAACATACATACAGTGGAATATACCAGCTCCTCCTTTTCGAAGTCTGTTAAAAATATAATACATTATATTGAAATATAATATTCTCTTGTAATTTGATAGATTTTCTATTTCTGTTCTCAAGCACAATGATATTATTGTTTACTCATGGGATTGCTATTGTTACAGGGTACATTGTATTGCAAAAGCATTGCTTCATTTATTGACCTAATGTTAGTGTGTATTGAAATCAATAAACAAAATGGCATGTGTTTCACTGGTAAACAATTACTTATTCTACAGATATGTTTTTTTCTCTCACTATTACTCAAAACTATTTAAAATAATAAAGAACTTAATTAATGTATATTTACTTAAATTACTAGTAATTTTATTAAATAACATAATATTTAAAACATAAGCTGTTACTTATTTGAGAATTATATTATTAAGTTATTATGTTAAATGATCTCTTATTATAACAATTTATGTTCTAGTTTTATAAAGTATTGGCTTGCACTATTATTCATTAATATCGCGCAATTTTAATATCTAAAACTTAATATTACGTGTCACTTATATTCATTGAAACAAGACAAGGGAGTGTGAATTTTCGAATAAAACAATTTTAGGTCATTTGTAAACCAAGGGTATAGGGACATATTAAGAATTATTAAATTAGTCCTGCTTTTAAATTACGTTCAACTAAGACTTTAAGAACATTGATTTGAAGCAAATGACTTTCTCTATCATTCTTGAAGCTTTTATGGAGGTGATCAGTTATAATTTGCAAACTTGGGTTCAACTTATTTTGCTCATTGAACTTTTTTGATGACCATAGGATGAATGCAACGGAAACAGTGAGCGTAACGGCTCAGCCGCTAGCGGAAGTTGTACACAAAACGTTCGAGCGGCCCCAGGAGCCGTTCCTGCAAACCCTCGCAGCTCAGGTCATCGCCGGTATCTTCGTGTGGGCGGCTCTCTTCATTACTTGCCAACAGGTAAGATTTCATGACTATCATATAAATGTCTCCATTGCACTAGCTACCCTGCTCTTCACGCTGGGTTTGCGAACTGATTCCTGGCAGTCGAAATAGGAAAGGCTGCGGAACTTAGTCTAAGCAAGATATTGATAGAGCTTCTACTATGTATAGAAGTATGTGTTCTCCTATTCGAAAGGAATATTGCAAGTGAAGTAGCGTATCAAATAGCAATACACTACTCGAACGAATGACTCTATTTTGCTTGATTTTTTTGCTAAGATAAAGAAAAACCACACACTTCAACGTAACTTTTTATTCCATTGCTCAATAAGTGGCTCACAAACCCCAAAACATAATGCATTTTGCCAATCGTGCGTAAACCGTTTCTTATGGACTGATACTAGGGACCTCGCGCTCTGCGAAGGCTTTGCAGTATCTATTTTATCGCACATCGCATAGTAGATCGCACAACCGACCATTTCGGATGACCGACTTATACCTTATTATAACTTATAGCTTTAGCTTGCGTTTTATTAAGAGTTCTGAGTACAGAACATTAGCAAGCTTTAAACTTTTGTTTATTTACTTACATTAAAAACAAAAACATTAAGCATTAAACATTAGCATTTAGCTGTTCCTCTTTAAGAGTACTGCTGCCTTCTTTTTATAAGTATCAGCATAAGCTTCGCAAGAAGAAGGCTATAAATAATTATATCATTGTTTGATCCTTAGTAAAGGTATATTAAAATTTGGCTGATCAAAAATTGACTCACGCAAATAATAGTTATAAGATTTTTAGATGAACCAGTTTTAGTAAGGCGACTAAGAAGAACATACTAAGGTTCATTTTTGGTTTTATACTATCTTTGTTGTAGGATATGATTTAACCCAGTGAATTCAAATTCCTAGTTTCAAAATAAAATACCTACAGGTTGTTATGTGTAATTCGTCAATCCGGTGCGTTCGCGGCCAACAATCAATTTGGGAACTTGATTGTTGATGTTGTTTTTTCTTGACATTTTCACATTCGCTCATTGCGTAGAAAGTTTGCTTGTATTTCTTTCCGTAACATAAGTGTTTAATAAGTAGTAATTTGAAATAATGAAGATACAAAGCGGCAAATAAAAAAACAAATCGCGTGTTAACACTCGCAGGAAAGAAGTATAAGGCCAACTAATATTGGCGAATACTAACCTTCAAACTTGAATGGACTCTGAATGTAATGTACCATATATGACGAATGTCACAGGTCTACGAACGTATGCTCTTAAGTCTAGAGTCAGATGTCGTATCCAGAATAACTCATTGAAATGATTATTTTTATTATTATTGTCGTTATCCTTAATATTGATCCATAACACGATTGTGTTGAGCCAAAGCGGGTTGGTGAGTTGACTTCGAGGTCAACAACAACATTTGTTTTTTTTCGAACAAGCTCTATCTACTCCACAGTACTTCAAAAGCAGGCAGTTAGTGATAGACCCATATCTGTCCCATTACCATGAGCACTTTGTTTTTCATTGTCTTTATACAATAATTTGTTTTATTTTGTGGTTAGGCGGAGGAGGTGTTTTATGTGTATATTACAAATATCTGTGCTTAAATATATGTGCTGGCGTTTGTATCTAAAAGTTCCTAGAAAAATGTAATAAATTCAAAAATAAATTTAGTCATTATTTGATTTAATAGAAAAAGTAGTAGAACTGTGACACTTTTTGTATTACACACAACGGCTTTTTTTTTAAAAATCCACTATTGTGCGTAATAATATTATTATTATAGGGAAATAAACTATTTCTCAGCTTCACCAATAATTATATTCTTTCAAAACTTGGCATATATAAAATTAAAAAATAATTTAAAAAAAGTATGCGCTCGTGCACAAATAGGTTGACCACATCATGAGTCCAGATCCGTTTACATCAGTCTCAATTAGATGAATTTATTCGTGTTAATCTACTAAGTACAATACGAAACATGTAATGTTTTCTCTCTATTGGGGGTAAACGACCCGGTGGGATTAAATGTAGAGTTCAATTTTATTAGATTGTGTTGGTTGTTTCTTTCAAATCATCAAATTGGTGCGATCGATCACACCACTACATAATAATATCTTAGCCCCTAATTCCTAATACCCATTGGCCTGTGCTCAACACCTACGTGTATAGGCTGATGATGATGTAAGATCGTAACTAGTTATATGCAGTTCATAAAAACAATTGGTCATCAAAGCTGTTATCGAATTTTCCTTTTACTATATATAAGGTTGCGAAACTCGAGGCAAAATGAATCTAATAGTTCAATGTCGAATTTAAATGAGAATTCATAATACAAAATGTGGTTTATTAAGAAACAAGTTTGCTAAATGAATTGGACAGACATTTTTAAGGCCATAAACTCTTATATTATACAATGGGAAGCACAAAAGATCCCATTGAGTCGAAGTACTCCGGAAGCGAATCCTGGCCCTTAACTAATATGAGGGCTACTACTCAAAAATATCTGTCTCTCTCAAATCTAAGAATTAAAAAAATGTAACAGTTATAACTTTTTGAACTAGCGTTTTTAATCGCCTAAATTATTTCGTTCGCTCTTAATAGCGGTAGATAATCCACGGTTCGTTTGTCAGTTAACAGTAAAGATAAAAATATAAAGATAACTGTAAATATTGATTTCGATTGTTTTTTAAGATTCGATAAGAAACCGCTTACGAACCTACTCGCCACTGGCAAGTGTAACGGCAGTGTGTGGCCTGCAAAGCGTCTGGTCATACTCAACTAAAACTCCCCGGAAACTCCACTGCCCTTCGCAGGAGCAACCTAAGTTCTGCCGAAACAATTCCCGGTCCGCAATTTTTCTATATACCTACCTAGTTATTGCTAAGGCAAAAACGCTTATCGTGGTAACCACGCCAAAACAAATAATTGTTACTCTTGGCCTCTGTTGCTGTTGCTGAACTCTTAAATCTCTAAATTAAAACATGTAATTAGGTAACATTTTATTCCAAAAAACACATGCACACTTGGGGTTTAGGGTATGTACCTTCTAAGTCTATGGAGCAGATAGCAATTATTCTTATCATATGCTTGTTATCGGACGGCGCAATGGTCTAGTCATGTTATTAAGCCTTGTGTGATTTTATGGTTTGTACAAGCTTTGTAATTTTTCCTTCTATATCATGACAATATTGACCTTTTTTACTCCTCATCATAACCCCAGCAATAAAGTGAAATAAATAATCTATGACATTTAGAGCTCCTTTTCTTTAAGGTGAAATTGGAACTTTTTGATTTCCGTTTGTGGAAATACCATAAAAACGTTAAATAAAATATTAAAAGCATTTGTACATTAGTAAGCAGTTATTTTTGTTAAGACTTTTGGCTGACTGGCCATATTTGATCACGACTGGAACAAATAAAGGTGATACGTAAAATTATATTATATATGAAGATAGGGTAGGACTACTTATATGAGCTGTTACTGATTCAAAGTAAAAATATCTTTATTTAATTTAAATTGTCGATTTATTAATATTTTTGTAATTTTCATGTAATGTTCATTTAATAAATCAATAGTGATAATAGAAATCGTATTCAATAGTAATACGATTGATTTGCTGTCCACTATGATCTGAGTTTATACAGTTTATTTTTGATTTATTAAAGTAGATAAATCATATTAGAATAATTCAGTCTTTTATAAAATCTAATATTATAAGTAAATAAATAAAATAAGGATTTATAAAGATGGATGGATACATTGATTAAGTAAATTTAGATTTTTTTATTTTGCAGTTGGTTGGTACTAAGTATATCGTGAACAAACATAAGTTTATGAAACAGTTTGAAGACGACAATATTTTAGCTGTATCCATTTTAAAATAATGACATATTAGGTACTTAATTTATGCCTAAAATATTATTTCAATGAATTTTAGTTATAATTATTTGTAAAGCAATACAGCCTTTCTGGCAAGTAAAGTGCGAATTTTGTCTTCTAGAAGTCTGTGTCTGTTGGGCCCTCTTTTTGAAATTTATTAATTTTTAATCTATTGTAAATAGTTAGTATATAAATATGTACGTAAGTAGATAACTAAATGTTGTATGTTAGAAATATGTTTGAGTCACCTACCACAGCTCTTCGTAGAAAGCGGGTGTAGCGTACCATGTTCACATCTTTATATCCTTATTGATACTTTTATTTGTATATTTTTACGTTTTACTTTTTGAAGTTTGTTTTTGTGTAGTTTTTACTGTCACTGTATTTGCATATTTTTTTATATAATTCGAATTACATATTTATCTTTCCGGGTCAAAACGATACTTTCCATTTCTATCATTTTCAACGGGCGTAGTCTAAAAATCCGAGCGTCTATCAATCTATTACACATGTATACAGCCAAACTCGTTTATTTGCATAACCTAAAAATATTTTTTGTTATTTAATCTCAACGTTTTTCTTTATGTAAGTAAAAAAATATCAGTAAAGACCTTATATGAGTAACTACCTATCTATTAACAATCTAAAAATGAGTCCAGTCTCACAATAATTAGCAAATGCGTTTTCTCGTTAACTTTATTAATGGTAAACTCGTTTAGAACAGTTCAAATCTAATATAGTTGCAGATTTCATCATCTGATAATGAAAACAATGCATGAAAAATAAATTGCAATCGTTGATGGTGGGTAATGATATCGATCAACTTAATTAATTCGACTTAATTGTAGACGTTGTTAAGTAAACACTAAAGGCAACAATTCATTCTTATTTCATATTAAAAGTGACTACAGCTTAGGTGTTTTGTATTTTTGTACTGTGTACAAAAATTGTTTTTATATTTCATAAACAAATATTGGTAATGAATGTCTATCAGCATAAATACTGACCTACTCGTATATTAGTTCAATGATCTATGTACTTATTTTTAAAAGTTTGTGTTAATTCGTGTGATATGAAGAATATTTGTTTTATTTTGTAACAATGGATTCATAATTTTATATACGTAGAGTAACTTCGTATACTAATTATAATTAACTATTGAACAAGATAACGGATTTATAAGAAACGTTACCTCACACTCACGCGCAGTTTTCTTATGAACAAGATAATCAATTCAGTTTCGTGATTAATCACATTGATTAATCTACACAGTACACAGTTAGTGTTCACATTGAAATTATATTCTTCCATTCTTAAAAGTATGACCTTTTTATTTTGATTATGTTTGGTGTGGAGTATAAATATACTCATAAGAGACGTATAAATAAAAAAAAATTTTAATTAATAATTTAAATAATATTTCACTTTGTGACAGAAGGAAAATCCTATTCATGGAGTTAGTTTGTAGCCATTGACCTTTGCGGCCGTTATCTAATTAGTCATGGAGTTTCTTAAGCATCTCTGTATATCTCTGTATAACACTAATTGTTGTATGAGGTAAACAAATTAAAAAAATAGGTTTCGCAAAGCTATCAGAATACCGTTAAAAGCGGCTAAGGTATCATGTAGGTGATATCGTTAGCCTATTACTATCTAGAATAAAAAGTCACGTATAATTACCGCGTATATTCAGTTGCGTGAACAGTTTTTACAAATAGTTTCTAAATTATCTTTACGTTACTGTTCTTTTCGTGGTACATTACGTAGGTACGGCTTGCGATCGCTCAAGATTTCACAAAAAGTATTAAAGATAATTATTATTATAATAGCTGGAATTGATGCACGTATGGCCGGTCTCGTTGTTTATAGGTGTGTGTCCGACAAGGTAAAGAGTCGTGATGTGGTGGAGGTGGATACTCGATTCAATGCGAATCAGTCCCTTGAAAATTGATCCATGTATAATGAGGCCCCTGCAGAAAGTGCCTCCCTAAAAGGCCATTGCCTCCATTACATTGTAATTATCGACAATTATTTCTGTGATAATATGACGCATTATTAACCATAAAATATTTCTTTAAATTAGTTGATTTCCTTTTTTTAACAACCAGGTGGTTTTAGCTATTTATCGAATAAATTCGTATTCAAAAGAATGAATGAAAAACTAGATGAATTTCATCAAGGAATATCATGTTATTGTTAAGTATACGCATTTTTTTTTAAATATTGTATAACATCACTTAATATGTATGTACATTGCGCAAACGGGAACTCTTTAGCTTATGGCATATTGCAATTATGCGGCTTTATGCAAAATTTCAATGTCCGTCCGTTAATTAACGCATGTAATTTTTCATAAGAGAATATACAATTTTATAGAATATACCATACCAATAGTAATTTAAAATGTAAGAGTTGTGAGAAGAGTAAAAATGTCTAGAAAGGCTTTTTTGTATTCTAGAGTAAATATTCAGTGTTCTAAACTGTATATTTCCTTGAATATAAGCTATTGACTGGAACACTAAATGAAAATGTTTCATTGCTCTTTATGAATAAATTTCAAAGTAATATTTATGGCAAAAAATGTTGAACGGTGAAATTAAAACTTTACTATTACGTAATAAGCCAGTTTTATGACCACCTGAATGACGTCATCGGTTATGTCGTCGTCGTTTATTACAATAAAGGATACAATTATTACGAAAAACGCGTTTCAAATTAGAATCAGGGTGCAAATGAGATTCTTTTTATTTTTTATATTATTGCCAACATTCGATTCAAGTTTCCAAATATTTAGTCACTTCTAAGAATTATAATTCGAATAAAATATACACTGATGAAGGTCATGAGATATCTCTTTATGAATAAAAAAGTTACCACTTACAATGACGTATAAGTTTTAGAAATACATATCCTTTAATATAGAAATATAATTCAGAACAGTATAAATATTCACACCTGTTATTGTATGAAGTTGTGTTCAAGTTATATTGATGTGTTTCTTAAAATTGATTTTAACATCAAAGCACAAACAAGCCGAGCTCCTAAATTATGGTAATTGTCATTATCAATTACAGATCTACCAGCACCTGCGCTGGTATACAAACCCGTCGGAGCAGCGATGGATCGTGCGAATTCTGTTCATCGTGCCCATCTATGGCTGCTACAGCTGGATCTCGTTGCTCTTCTTTAACAGTGATTCTTACTACGTATACTTCTTCACCGTCAGGGATTGCTATGAAGGTAAGGACATTATATTTCGTATTGATTAAGTATTTAACATCTAAACGGGTAATATTAATTTCATGTTCAGCGGGAGAGCGCTACTACGTTTTTACTGTGTTAACGAAATATTCCTCTAAATGGTCATATTTAATTAAATCTATATTTGGCAAAATATAATGTCTGATAATAAATTTAGCACGGCATTATGTTGTACAAAAGTAAAAATAACTTAACTTTGCTAAATCAATGCGATGTTGCAATATTTTATGTGGTAATATGTGAACAGTATTACTCTATATGCGTATCGGAATAACATATTAACTTTATATTATAATTTATAATTGCAACTAATAAAGGCTTAGGGCGATAAGTGTTTGATTCGAAATTTTTCTCTTTATAATCAAATTCGAAATGAAAAAGTATAAAGAGCCATGAATATGTTCGTCTTGATTGGCTATTTAGGTAATTCATTGTCTTATTCATAATCTTAACGAATAATGTAGTTTATATTAGCTTCCTAGCTGTTACATTGTTATTTTGTTTCCAGCGTTCGTTATCTACAGCTTTCTGTCCCTCTGCTATGAGTACCTCGGCGGCGAGGGTAACATAATGTCTGAGCTGCGCGGGCGGCCGGTACGCGCTTCCTGCATGAACGGAACCTGTTGCCTCTCCGGCGCCACTTACACCATCGGCTTCCTTAGATTCTGCAAACAAGCTACCCTCCAGTTCTGTCTCGTCAAACCGCTGTGCGCTTTTATCATCATTTTCTTGCAAGTAAGTTTAACTACTCAAGTTTCTCTTATAAAGGACGGCCTGTGCACAGTTGTGAGATCATTATTGCCTAATTATCATTATAAATGATGAAGTTATCTATTATCAAAATTGCCCATTTCAATATCTTTATCTTCTTTATTAGACGTTTCATTAGTATTATTATTGCGTTTGTATGTTGCCTACATCTTTGTGATTGTGTATGGCCGATATAATTTTTACGAGCCATTTAACATAATCGTGCTATGCATTTTGCTTGTTTTAAAGCAAAATCGTAAAAAATGGTTTATTTATGAAACTTTTCAAATGTACGAGTGTACTTATAAAACAATTTATCTATCTTTTCAAATATTTAGTGAATCTAATCAAAAGCAAGTCTTATTAGTCATTATTCATATCACAAGCATGTAGGCAATCAATGTCTCTTATACTAATTGTTGTTCATTATTAGAGATAAGATTGTTTAGAAAAATAATTATAGAAAAAATTGTATGTATCGGTGCTCCATCCATTTCTGATTGGATATTAAATCTTCGCTTTCTAATCAAACAACGTGTAGTACAAATCACGAAGAAATATTCGATTTCTAAAGTGTTATTCTTATTGTACTATAAACAATACGAATAGTTAGTCCTGAATTGATACAAGTGTCCACTGCGCACACGCAACAGTGACGTCACAGTTAAAGTGAACGTCTATCGTAACACGCCTTTTTGTATTATCGTCTTAGACCGACTTTTGAATGCAGAATTTATGTGTACTTTGTAACAAAACGAGAAATCAATTACGTCTACTACTTACTGTAAACATTGTTAGATATTTCAATTTTCAATTTATGAACTTCACATAAAATATGCCAAAATTCGGAAAACCATTTTAATGTTCTTTATAATATTTTAAAAATATCCAACTTACTGGCAATATGAAGGATAAGAATGGCCAGAGATTTCACATTGTGTATTTGATGATTTTTTTTGAGTTCACATGAAAAGAGTAGTGCAGCATGCGACATACTGCCGTAGCCACCTCCACCTTGCCGGCCCAAAACGATTAGGAGTCGCTTACGACATTAAATGTTTAAACTATAACATCAGAAATAAATTGTTCAATATAACTAAAGTAGAGAAACTAAGAATCCAGCAATCATCTGATATTCATCCAATAATTATGCAAGAACTTAATTCTTTAGTGTTTCTATGTCGTAGTTACGCTTTGTTCGGAGTTCAATGTTTGTCGTGACGTGACCGCTTAGTTCACGGTGAAAGTTACCACGTAGCGGACAATTTATTTCTGTAAAGCGGTCAGCGCAGCATCTTTATAAAAAATTTGCTAAAAAGACCAGTACAGAAACTAATTTTTACCTGTTAATCCAAACAACCCAGACACTAATATACTAACATTTCTTTTTACTAACAAATCTAAAAGATAAAACAACTGAGGAAAAAAAATACTCAACAGTACAAAGATATTAAGAATATTGAATTTAGTTACACATTGTAGGTATATAATGAATATCTTTGTACAGTCTGCAGGTCACTACCATGATGGCGACTGGAGCCCGAACGGCGGCTACATCTACATCACGATCGTGTACAACTTCTCCGTCTCGCTCGCTCTGTACGGGCTGTTCCTTTTCCTGGGCGCTACCCGCGAGATGCTTAAGCCGTTTGATCCCGTGCTCAAGTTCTTCACCGTCAAATCGGTCATCTTCCTCTCGTTCTGGCAAGGTAAGCAAATAAATATATTTCTCATTTCTATTAGGTTCTTACATATGAAATTGGCGTTTTGTCATACTGGTCACTTTGTTCTTTTCTAAAGAATTTCAAATATAATTTAAAAATCCATTGGCTGGTACATTTGTGTTCCGAAAATCATTAATTTTTATTAATGCCGCGTTTCAATAAACTAACAACAGGTTTTTGACATATTTATTGTACATAGGTGATACATGGTGATATACGCATGTAGGATGGTTCTTCCTAAACCTAAATGTTCAATTGAAGACGGCTGTCTTTTTAGCATTTATAAAAAGGAAAGAAATGCATTACAATTTAGTGTGTGAATCAGAAGTTATTTTATTATACCTCCCGTCCTTCTTTCCACAGGTGTAGGCCTAGCCATTCTCGAGAAGGCCGACGTAATATCACCAATCCTAGACGCCAACGGTGTACCGACGACCGCTGGTACTGTATCTGCTGGCTACCAGAATTTCCTGATCTGCATCGAGATGTTGGCGGCGGCCATCGCGCTCAGATACGCGTTCCCCGCAGCCGTGTATGCGCACGCACACCGCGACCCCCACCGCTCTGTTACTATGCAGTCTATATCCAGCAGCCTCAAGGTAAGCAGAAAAATTGTTTCCTAAGAACATAACAGATGCAGTTTTTAGAGAACAGTGAAATTTGGAACCTATACCGTAAGTAGTATTTTTGTATTATTATCAAGCATATTATGCTACATAGAACTATAGTCATTGATGATGATGATGAGTGATCAGAGATCATGTCCCACAATCAGGGCTTCCAGGATATTTATTAATTTGACGATTTTCTTACTATTTATGATGGTGTATTGAAATTTATTTTATTGTGTATTTATAGAATTATACCAAGTATGACTACTATAAAATTATGAAGGTACTGTCGTGCATTCTTTATTCATTAACAGAGGTTGCTTGGTAACTGAACTGAGGTAGGCCTATCGCTGTCTGTAGATAGAATTTTGAAAATGGCCATAAATATTTTTACTTCTGCTCCGTTGTTCGTGTAAAGTTATTAAATGTCAACATCAGAAATGTCATAATGAGCTTATTTGCTAAGTACTCACAAGCCACAATAGGATACCTATAGTATAAGGGCCAGAAGGTTACTAAAAAAATAAAGGTTATTAAAAAACATTCTGTTTTGTTATTCCAGGAGACAATGAATCCCAAGGACATAATGACAGATGCATTCCACAACTTCCATCCGCAATACCAGCAGTACACCCAGTACAGTTCGGGTAAGTGACGTCACTGCTGCTTAATTTGGTTGCGTATGTGCATGACTCATCTGTTCGCTGCCTGCTCGTTTATTTTGCGTTTTGGGCATCTAGGGAATTCTCAACCTTCGATACTTACATAGCTAGAATAATTTATGTTATTCTTATAAAAATTGGAAACGTTTGGTGGGGATGTGAATTGTCGTATTGTGAGTTGCATATATATATAGTTACTTAATAGTGTTTTAGTAAAGTGTTCCAAGTAACATAGACTTTTTATTTCGTTTCAATTATACTCATGTTCATTTAAGTTATTAACAAGAAGTATTTCATGTGTCATAGTAGGCTAGGCCCGTCTCATTTTGTTTTTATTTTATTTTCTTTCAGATGTTACTTCTCACCTGCCTTATGAGAAACTATAAGCTCTGCCCTAGCTGTGCTGTGCATGACTGCATTGATGTCTGTCTGTTCTTATTATAACATAATACAGGCCCGTAACTACTGAGCATGTAAACTAAACTAACGTCCACATAACGAACATTCTCTTATAAATTATTGAGAATTTAATATATTGATAATAAAGATACGACAAATGACGTAAATTTAAACGATAAAAACAATTTCTCATTATCTTTCACATAGATTTCTGATTTTTTCTTTAAGATACCAGTTCAAAAACACTCAAAAAAACGCTTAAAATTGAACTGTCCTTTTTTAACATTTCGTCAATAAGATAAATGTAAAAATTCTACGGACGTTTAAGATAATGGTGAACTCCAGCCAAAGTATAATTTTTACATACCCTAGAGTGCCTTGTATAAAGTAAATATAATTAAAATGTTTTCAGTGCTCGGCTGCGAAACTCTTTATAGTAACTTAGAATGTTATTATTTTTTGTAATATATAATTATAGCAGGTACTTGACTAGTCCGAAAGCATAACGAATTAATTATATGTTTTGAGATTAAAACTGATATGACAAAATAAATAAGAAGCAGTTATTATTACCGATCGAATTTTATAATTTCATTGAATCAAACTTGAGTCATCACGACTACAAGAAATACTGTTCGGACTATTCATTGCCATATCTTTTGTATTTGATTACTTAAAGATTAGGAGCGGTAAAAGTGAATCTTGCGTGTATATAGAAATAATCGGCCCAGAACCTGTGATATTATTCAAGAAACTGAATTTCATTTTCATTTGATAATTCTGAAAATTTAGTCTCACAACATGACATTTTTAAACCACTGATAGAAGATTGAAAATAATTATGTTTATTTCAGGAAATTACACCTTTTAAATATTTTTCAGATCGTCAGTTGGTTCATAGATAAACACTTTAGTCTATAATACATATGCATATCAATACATACGCAAGATATACTTATACCATATTTTTTATGCCAGTTTGGCGGTAGATTACATAATTTAGTACCTACATTATGTTTATTTTTCTGTGATTTTATTATTTTCTTTTTTTGTATATTATTTTTGTTACATTTCTTAGAGCATAGTGGATAAAATCCTTTTAAAACTTGCACTGTGTATGGAGGTAAGATACACAGTTTTTTATTCAGTCAGGTTGTTTACTTTTGAAAATTACAAATGAAAATAAACTGCAGAAATGTAATGTTATGCCAATTTATTGCCAAACCAAAGATTGGCAGTTTAACGATTTAAATCATCCGTGACAAATACTAGCGCTTTGTAGTAATAACTCCTTAATGCAATAATACTTTATTTAAAAACAGCCTGTATTTGGGTAAAATATTTCTTTTTATTATCTCTAAATACTGAAATTAATATTAATTTTTAAGATTTAATTTTAACGACAGCCGAAATTCAAATTAAATTATTTTGTGTTATACCTCTAAGTTCTGATTAAGTTTAAGTTTAAATATTCATCTTGGAAACAGAAAAACACTCTTACTTGTCCTTTCACTGATTAATAAATAATTTTACTTATGTAAATAAAATCCTTTTTTATTTTCAATACTATACCTGAAATAAATCTTACTTTAAAAAAATGATAGGCAATTTTCACTTAACTAAGCGTAAACAAGGAGAATTGTATGGTAAGTTTTTTTTATAGATTTCATATTGAGAATGAAAGCTTCTTACATTTTTTTGCCTGCATGCTTCATATTCATTGTTATATGTTTCTTAGCACAAAGTTACAGTATGCGTATAATTTTAATAAAAGTCTAACCATAAACCGCGACGATAAAGTAAGTTGATGATAATGAATAATTTGGTTGTGACAATTTCTCAAAATAAGGAGGCATGCTTTTGCATGTGCCTTATTTTCTAAATATGATAGTGATAGCAAACGCTTACAATTTAACATTCGTTGTTATTACATTCAATGTTACTTAAGGAAGGGTGTTTACTTGCTATTAATGACAATTATTGTCAAATTTGACAGATATTGAAAGCGCCAACCCAATCTAGGGGGCTAGTATTTTGATTATCACAATCCAATGGCTACGATGTAAAATGTATGGAATTTAACATAAGTTTCAATCGAATTGAAACGTTTCTCAATCGTGTTAATCGTGATAACAGCGCCTCTGTTGTGTAGTCTTTGAAACTGTTTTTTATACAACATGTTTGGTACAAATCAGACCCTATCGAGTCGAAACCTATGTAAAAACATGCATATAAATAATATACCAATGTCAGAGAATGAAAATTCCAAAATAGTTCACTCGAACATTCAAAACTATACAAAAGTCAGTAAATATTATGTGTTGTGTAAAACCATAGATTGAAAGCAAATTAATATTATCGCGATATCATTTTCTCCTGGTACATCATACCTATCACTCATGGTGTCACTTACGCGTTAATTAAATAATATCTCACAAAAAACCAGTACCTGAATCAGTCACGGTTGTTTTACTGTACATCATTTACCCAAATTTAGCAAAGGAATCGAACCCCAGAACAGGGCCTACGTCATTTATCAATACTTAATAGAGAAACCACATCCCAGTATGTAACACTGCAACTAGCTCTTGATTTTCACACTAATTATTTTGATTTACATCTGACTCACTTTCTGCACTAAGACACAACACAAGTGCACTCACAAATATGGTTTAATATGTCCACCGCCACGTTCACTGGGCACATATATGCATAGGCATAGGAAGGTTCCTATATAGATTCCGCTGCTACAACGCACGTCACCGTGTCAGCATTATTGGCATTTGTTTAATACGAAAAAATATTTTGAATAACGCCATAGGTCTAATGTCGGTATCGGTATTTCATTTGATTTGTAAATCCGATCTAGTAGCAAGTTGATTGTTTCTAACAACAATAATTTCTTTATTATTTACTTTAAAAAAAAAGAGATAGCGCTTTTTCATTGAGAAAGAGTAGTCTTACCGAATTTATGTCTTGTCAATGTGACAAAATATTTATAAAATAGCAATCTAAAAACAACTTTACCAATATACATATATTATGCACAACCGTTGTTTACGAATATTGGTAACGACTTTAAAGCATGTCATTTTATCAATCTATTTTTTATTTATTAGGATGTAATTCTATAAGTATCCCCAGACGGCGACATAGTAGAAATGTTGGGAAAAGACAATACTTACTTTAATTTATAAAATACAAATATTGTAACTGATTTCTGAACTTTAACAAAATATTATTGGTCAAAAATTTAAATTATTTGATACATAATTTTAATGAAACACCAATTTTTATGAAATTCGATTGTAAATAATGCTAACTTTAATTTAGTAATGTTTAATGCGATAGTATGGTCGCGTGTTGATGCTCATATACGCCAGAACTTCTCTACCAATCTGGATGTAATTTGGCACAGAGAATAATTTCGAAACTACATTTTATCTTAAAAATGAGCGGTTCCTGTGGTTGTGTGTTGGTGATTTTTGCAGAGTGGATCGAAATGATTTTTTTCATAGTAGCAGTTGAGACCCAGAAAATAATGCATTATATTGGTATTCCAAAATTAATTTAATGAACACCCCACCAGAAGCTTTGTTACTTAATCACGCCATAACGCCTGAATGGATCTGGATGAAATTAAGAACAGAGATTATACTCTAGAATAGCAAGTGTGCTTCTTAGAATAAAACTCATAATAAGTTTCCGTGGGAGTAACATTGCTATATTTTAGTAACCAAGCCAAATAAATAATAATTTAAAAATTAAATAATTTAAAGCAATTAAATAATATGCAATTTATATAAAACTACTTATATAATAAATATATTATCATTGGTATGGCCTGGTAACACTGCAAAGGTAAAATACGCTGTGAACGAACGAACCCAACGAATTCTATGTTTGAAAAAGTTGAAGAAAATAAATTGACTTATTGATTAAAAACTCCGTGCAGCCGTCGTACACGTCACTTTTTCCGGTGCAGACGGTCACCCGATTATTTATTTCAACTTAAGTAGAGTTTCTGTCTGATTCTAAACAATTATCATGTTTTTATGTTTTTTTTGTGAACTCAACAGTTGACGTCGCAGCAACATACATCTTGAAATTATTAATAAAATGCAAAAAAATATATATTACATTTTTTTAAAGTTAGTTGGATTTCATAGACTCAAAACAATTACTTTTAATATCAAACAGCATAATTCTAAACTTTATCATAATTGCTACAATTAAGAAATAGATGTTTACGTGTTTTAATACGTTTTTGGATTATTGACTTTATAAAAACATGTTTTAAGTACGTATGATAAATGCTAAAAGTAGCTTTGTTATATTTTGTTACATACTTAAAAAATACGTTTACAAAGATCGTCAAAATTTTCTGAAGTATAATGATTTAAATGTATTAAAATGAATTTCAATACTCATTTCGGATCCAAAAAATTAAAGGTATACAATTACAAATATTTAATGAATATAATATAAATGAGAAATTTCATTACATTGTATGAAATAGTTGTTTAAGGTTGTTCAACAAAATTACTACATCGCCACAACATTTACATTCATAGGTCGCACACGTACATTCCGGCTTGTTGGGTACCAAACACATTGTGTATGCATTTTTTAGCTAAACACAACTTAGACCGTAACGTCTCGAAGCGCTTGAAACTTATACTTGTACCGGGTACTTGTTATCAACCTGTGGCGATTTTTTCTATGATGATAAATAGCGTTCTTTCCAATGGCGATAGTGATGCGAGGTGGAGGCGGAGGCGGGGGAATGGCTGACGGTAAGCGCGGGGTGGAAGAGGGTGCAACCCTAGCGCCACGTCCGCCGCCCCAACGCGTCGCCACCATCAGCCAGGCCACCAACTACCACGAGAAGACCACGCTACTCAGCTCAGACGACGAATTCCAATGAGCTGTTCAAAACCAATTTTAAGACAGACCTTTCGCAGTGCTGTGAAATACAGTACCTTCCCGCCATCTTGTTTGTTTTTTCCGTAAAGAAAATTCAACACGAAGAACGCATTTCACGATCATAAAGTAACAATATTTTAAATCAAGTATTTTATTGAGCTGTCCGGTACTGCGGCGTAATGATTTTTTTACATAAATTACGTCATTAAATAAAGGAGATCTTTTTATTATTATTATTATTACCACTGAAAAGTGCATAAAGCTTCGCTAAAGTCAAAAATTTTTGGTCACCCTCTTTCATCCAAAGTATTTAATTTAATTGCCTACTTCTAAAATTTTATTCATGTGACCAAGTTGGTATACCATATTTTAATTGGTACTTATTAGTGTCCTTGTCTTAGCCGATACTTTTAATGGCGTAATTTATGGATAGGCACTAGCCATTTATATGTGTAAATGTTGTGTAAGATTACAAAAATATATTTATGAATTTTAACTACGACCTATAATTGCGTTTAAAATTCATATCTGGTACTATATGTTATTCAAGTGAAGAAAATTATTAGTTGAATCAAGATTTTTATAGGACTTATGTTAAAATCATATTATGTATATTTTATAAAAAATAATCCGCCCTTTAATGTAGCATCAATAGTTTTAATGTTTTTGTCGAAAATACATTATTACCAAATGACATCCAACGATACAAAAATTGAATTATAACGAGTCAAACAACCATAAAGTCTCAAAATATCATGAAAGTTTTGTCAAAGATTCTTAATATCAATATTGCCCTTTGTCAAATTCGCAAATGGTCACAAACGCAAAAAGACTATTCAACAAAATGTCAGCATTATTGATGCTGTGTAAAAATGGAAGTGGATTTTGTTTTCCAATGTACACAATACGGTGATAGTGACCATCTTTGACCGCATTGGTCATCCTTCTTTTGTATTAATCAAAACTGAAACACGTTAAAGATTGCTATAAAGCAAGTAAAAAAAATAGATTAACCCAATATATAACTTCATTTATATATTAAAGATTAACCAGTAATTACATATTTACATTCAAGAAACATTTTATTGACAAAAATTGTGCTATAAAGTTAAATGAATGTAATATTTGTAGATTTATTAATTATAGGTTTATATTATGAATATTACAAAAAGAAATTCTGTGGCAAATATTTTTACCATTCTAAAATAAGAAATATTTTTATATTATATTTTTACTAACAATTCTTTTTCTTAAATATATTTGACTACAAAACGTAATTGATAGAAGTTTTCGTTTCCAATAATTTAATATTATTATGATATTACTTCACCTTGTACTTGATTGAATTTATGGCTGTTTGACTGTATGCTAGTAATCCAAATGTAAGAATGCTAAAAGCACGATAAAACAGTTCGCGGTAAAGCCTAAACATATATTATGTGTGATTCAATTTATTAATATGTATTTCTTCATATAATAGTATTAATGCATTACTTATGTTTGTGTTTGATGTTTTAACAGTAGGGTATCAGTAATCAAACGTCATTTCTGTTAATAAAATTATTCATTAACTATTATATATTAATTAACTATTTACTATTTATTCTGTTAAAGTATGAATTTGTAAGTATATGTAATAATATGTATTATAAAAATAAACGGTCCATTTATGGCAAATGATTTTGGATCTGTCGCATAAAAATTACCAGTCATTGAATGTTGCGTGGACCATTTGATTCACATTGTTCAAGACTTGTTCTTGGTATGACACAGAGTCCTTGGCTATGATATCACGGCGACTATGGCTCGATATTAGGACTGTATAGTTAGAAATTTAAGAAAATAAATAAACACTTAGAAATCAATTCGATAACATGTACAGAAAAAGAGGAATTAATAGTTTATAGTTCTAATATACTAACTAAACTTTATCTATAACTATGAATCTTAAATGGAAATGCAAGTGTAAATTTCTTAAGTTTTTTAAAACTCCCCTTGAATATGACTAAAAAAATTTTTTTTTGTTTTTTATTATAATATAAATCAGATGATTCAAATGTGGTCGTAAAAATCTTTCCAAAATAATTTATTAATAGCTAACAAAAAATACATGACTTCCTTGTTTTATTGATAAAACACTGCCTCATCAATCACATTATAATATTAGGAAAACCTATTTATAAAATAGTACTTTCGATATTGATTGTAAGAAATTTGTACGATTCAATTAATAATTAACAGTGACTTAAGTTTGTTACGAAAATGTAGTCATGCTTTCAGATAACCTCTTTTTAGCTGCTTCACCGTCCAACATTTTGTATAAGGACCTTTTATCTGTGCACAAATATAAGCTAAATTTTTTTTTTCACTAATATTCTTGGAATTAACCTTATATTGTTCTTTCATTATTTGGTTTCTAGAAAAGTCATCCTTATTTAATGACGATTGTAATCTAAGTATGGGAACCCCTTTTTACCAATAAAAAATTCTCTGATTCTAATACTTTGAACTTAAGTTTCACGCATTAAAGTTATTTTATCTACAACATAAAGTTTTCCTCCGTGTAGAAAACTTGTAATTGAAGTTAGTTTGTTGATAGCGATAGATAAATCAGCAAAAGGAAATAAACCGTACCACCCTTCTAAATGGTTAAACTATTAATCTGCGTTATATAACTTTGATAACTTAATTTCTGTTAAGATTTGCGTTGTAGATTGAGGCAGTGAAGTACCTATATCATGTATTTATAGTAGAGGTGCTAGAAAAGTTTTTTCGATTTTTGGTTTACACGTTTGTCATCATTAAATCATAAGTCTTATTACAAATTCGTGAAGGGTTATCACACTTATGATGCTGTACAATAGCGATAATTTTATTTATGAAGATGCTGTTTGTTGAACCAAAATACTATCCTACCTATGATAAGTATATCATAAGTATTGATAATTATCAATTTGTACGCATATAAAATGTTCCTTTGTATACCAAAACTACAAACATAACTTACTGTATAAAGACTCCAGGATTAGTGCATGAAGTTATCTTTGTTGACCAGTATTTATTAAGGAAAGTTTAACGTTGGGTAACATACCTACTTCATCAAAACCATTTACTTTAAGACTTACGTTTTATTTAGAATATTTTTATACCATTTTATCGAACACTTAGTACCGGCGCGTATTGAGTAACATAATTAAGATGAGATTAATCGTGTATGCATTTAATGTACCTGCTATTTATTTAACTCAGATTAAATTAAGATTTTAAACTAACAACGTTTAATTAAAATAAGTATTTGAATTTGATTTACATGTAACTTTGTTGTTAGTTATTATTTATGTTTTTGTATGTATTAATAAAATATATTCCATTTTTATTGTAAAGCGTTACTTGTATTAAAATCGATTTTGTTGATAAGTGATACCATTTTATTTACGTGTAAGTCAATTATTTCATAAACCGGGTCTACAATTAATATTAATAATATAAAATTGATAATTTAATAATTAGTTGTAAATAGTTATTGACATTCGGTTAAAAGTTGCAGCCCAGTCTTAGCACATTATGCATTGTTTGATCGAGCCAGCTCGCACAACTTCATGGGGTGAATATCCTATGAAGTTGTGAATACAACCCCCCGACATAAGATATACTCTAAATATTGTTGGAGCAATCAAACAACGCATTACATCATCAAATGTCACAGCTTTTACAATAGAAAAAATAGATGATTTTTTACGTCCCGGTTTTTCAAATATCAATATAGTCAGATACATAAACATGTCTTAAACATAATTTTCAATAGATTAGAGAGTACTATTATGCTTGTTATTTCTATAACATTACTGTGGTAAGTATTCAGATAGTTACCTATCCGATTAGCCTGCCACATTTAGAATATGAGATTTTAGTTTTGATTTTCAATAAAAAATATAAAAGAATATTTTTGTAATTTAAAATAGTAAATCAAATGCAATGTGCTGAAGATACATCAGAATCACTGTAGAAAAGTGGAGATGATATTAAAAGTTAGGTTTTTATGTAAAATATTTTAGCTCCAAGTTTTAATTAATATCTATTAATACATATATAAATACTAATAAAATAATGAGATTGACATGAGAAAATTATTTGTTTTATTTAAAATATGTATTTATTTGTCTCACGCTGGAACCTCATATATTTTAATTATATTTTATGTCATATCTACAAAAAATAAGAGAAGTAAATTGGAAATAATACAATAGTTTTATAATATTTCTTTTTATTAAAAATATACACAATTTAATTACATATTCTGATTTCTATTGCGATCATTTTGGTTATTGCTTCCATTATTAAATAAATAATTAAAAGCTTATCTAATAAAAATCTATAAGTACAAAGTAAATATTAATAATTAAGATAAACAATTCAAAAAAAGACTGAGCGATGTGCATACACGTTCTCCATACCTCAAGTACTATAAATATGAAACAGCGGTGTCGATTCTGCTGGCATACATGGAAGAGAGGCAACTAACTTACTAAAAATAAGTTTTTTGCCTCTCTTCCATAACAATTCAATATGAAAGGGATAGAATGACTTTTAGGAAAGACAAGTAATTTAACATTTAGAAGATCTATACGTGTACTCAAACGTATCTTCAGTTTGAGTTTTCGGCTACAAGTACGTACGTAGGCAGGTAGATACTATTATGTTACGAGATAAATTTATTTTTTTTGTTAATATTGCTCGTTATTATATCACATATTAGATGCGCTCTCTACTATGACTGAAAATATTAAATAACGTAACGTAATGTAATTTTTTGGAATAATTTCTGGTTTACGCAGTTTAAATACCTATACAAAAAAGGGTCCTACCTGTATTATATTCAATCATTCACCGTATTTTATTGCCATACCAATTATGTCGAGAGGTAACATTTCAAACGTTTATTTCATTGCTTCATAGTCTTTTTTTGAATTGAACATTGTAAGCATGCGAAATAAAACAGTATTGCGTAGGTTGATTATCATTATCATCAACTGCCTGTATAAGACGTACTGCTGATCACTGGCCTTTCGATACGGGAGAAACACATGTGGAGTGTGGACCATTACACTACCACGCTGGCGGCTTCGTGGGTGAAAGCCGTTGCCGTTACAACCGGGATGATAGAGCAAAGAGCTCAATATAACCAATTTTTATTTGCACCATCCAGAGACCAAACATGGCGAACTGTTTTGTCTTCGAATAAGAATCCAGAGTATTAAAAATTATTAATTTTCATATGAGTATTGAAAAATATTATTGTATCATTTCAAAATAACGGCCAACATTTTAGAACAGGTACTCTTACGTTCCACACAAAAAGAATATTATGTACTTAGGTACCTACAATATTCGACAAAAATAGTGCTCTTAAATCTTGTAAAAAATATTATCGAATTTGAATCTGAGTGAGGGGTCTTCTCCAGTAGGTAAGTAGATAGATAACATCATTTACTAAATATTTTAAACAAGGCAAACATTTTTGTGTAGAAGGTATAGATACTAATGAAAATCATATCCCTTAACCTAGGTACCCGTTTTGTTTTGTACACAATGCTCGTATAAATTAGAAATGAGTGCTTAGTATTAATACTCATGTTATTTATTTAACAATCTCTGCAACCACATTTGATCGAATAAAAAAAGGCAGATTTTTACCACTACCATGGCAATCCAACATATAGCCAACAATGACGGAAAGCCGATTATGACTGTAGCCCGTGATGGACGCTTGCAAGCATTCTCATGAACTCTCGTAAGTATCACACCTCTTTTTATACTTTGTAATGGACTAATCCTTGGAGTATGTTTTATATAATATGTAGCTACTTATCCAGGTTGTGTACAGATGAAATCTGAGTAGAATTGTTGGACCTAAAGGTGGACGGATGAAATAAACAGAGTGATCTAAAAGGACTGAAATCAGTAAGTTCTCTAAGTTCACTATACTCCGTAGTTAGCAGATATGGATTGACAAAGGAATGGCCTGCCCTTTCCGTTAGATCAAGTTGGGAGAGATACTTTGTAAGTACTTATAACTACATATTTTCATAATAAATTTACATATTCTTAGGTATAACAAAGCTACAGTGGCAGCATCTTATAATTACAAATAGAAAAGAAGGTTTGCTTGTTTTGATAGCCGATGACACGGATGTGTAGTAGGATATTTAAAAAATTATTTACGAAAACCCAGTCAACTCATTTAGTTGGAAAAATTAACTCCTAAGACTGCAATATTCTAAATGGATGGAAAAGAGTTTCCTCTCAGTTATTTTGGTGGTGATATACTTAAGAGGTTACTTTGAGGTCATCGACAATCCAAACAGCCATGCTATAATTACAATGGAAATGCCACCGTGCTAAAGGCATCTAAATCACAATTTCTAATAAGGCTAAGCCTTTTAAAAGTGAGAAAAAGACAGCGATATGCAAAATTTCACAACATAGTTCAACCTCGGAGTTAGTCTGCATAGTTCCTTGTCAGACTTCATTTTCCTTCAGACGCATATTGCCAAATAAGTAGGTAGGTACCCACTTCTTTAATTGTGTGTAAAACTAAATTATATTTGAATTCACATGGGACTACGATTAGAATACTATATATATGTAAAAATATATACCTAAGTAACCTAAACATTTAATGCTTTTATTTCGATGTTATAAAAAGAAAGAAATACTTTACCCCTAATGAAAGCAAACTATAATGAAGTAACAGTAAACTTTTTAAAATATTTTTAATTTTAGTGTGAGTTTTATTTGAATTGGACGTCTCGAATCTGTTTCTCAATTTTCTCGTCTGCTAAACATCAGCTGTCAAATTGTATGGAAGCGACAGGAGCGCTTCTCTTATAAAGTATTAGACACGATTTTATATTAATGAAATAGTCAATGAAACGCAATTACGAACGAAATGTTGTGATATGATTGAAACTCACACTAGGGGTACAGAGAATCTCAAACAAGCCGATGGTACATGTAATGATAATTAATAACTAACGTTATAAAAGCCATTGAGCAAATTATCCACTACAAACTTTTTATAAAAGCTTTTCGCGTTTTCATTTCAGATAATATTTTTTTCCACTTACAATTTTCTTTTCAAATGTATATTCTCGCGTAAATGTATATATAACACACCTAACTATACCTAAAATATTTGTAACTTACAAAATTATGGATTTACTCCGATTAATTTGCTTTCTAGGTTTATTTTTTTATCCAGACAACTTTAAATTTTTTATTCAACAGATATTTTTTAATTGGGCTACTTTAAGTTTATATTTTTACATATCTGATGTGAATTGACGTATTATTGACTTTATTTTTATCTAGTAAAACAGTCCTTTCTTTTGGTACTTAGGCACCTTACTACCCATCTTATGTTTGAAAAAATACATCAGCCGCCATCTTGAGGCGACGGCCATTTTTAAATTACTTATATGGTATTAAATATTGCATAGTGAATAGTCACCAGTCCTTATTTTATTGACTGAGTTTAACGGAGGTAGTTGGTGAATAAACAATTTACAAACATTTCTTACGTTCTTATGTGATTAACGCATTCGGCAAGCGTCTGAAGAATAACGTTGCATAGACATAAAGCAGAACTATCAGCTAAGCTGAAGCTGATAGTTCATATAAAAAAGCAAAAATTAATTAGTTCTACGTTTTGCGGTAAGCGTTTTCAATTTGAAGAGAGTGAAAATTACATCTAAATATTTACCGATTAAAAATAGTTTGAGACGTGCTAAAACACATGAATCATGTTTAAAACTAGTGTTGCGCTAAAATAAAATTGTGCTGTGCTAGGAACGGATTATTTCTTTTACATTTGAGCAACGTTCTCATGAAACCTTTTCAAGGACCAGTCCCATTTATAAATTCTCATCATCCACATCATAGAATAATAACACTTAAAGGACAGTTCCACATGAACTGAACTGTCGACCTTGTAGCCGAAACCGATTTACGTACGCGTGCTTATCGTGTTTACACGGCACCTCACATACACAAGGATCACATTTTACTATAGTTGATAGTAAAATGTATTAAGGAATAAAATAAAGCAGCATAGGCCCTTGACTAAGTTGGGGCGTTCGGATAATGTCGGAAAATATTAGCTAAATAGCCTCCTTAGTTTGGATTTAAATTAACTGTGTGTACACTCCTAGGCTTTATTATTCTATGGTCCATATCTTTTAAGGTTTTATAGCTAAATCTCACATCACAATTTGAGATTTTACAGTTAGTGAAACTCTTAATGTAAGTAACTACTAATAAAATCGTTGTCACTTTACATTTGTGTAATTGCTTCTGATGAGAGAACACGAACACAAATAAAAACTAAATCATTTGAGCCAATGTATTGTTCATTCAGTTTACCGAGTGCGATGAATACAAGTTTCGGCTAAATTAAGTGCGATTATGAGTCTTTTAACAGGTTAAACTTCGACATTATGCGAACAATAACTTTAATTGAAATGAATGTTACTGATGAGAAAATCTAAAAATATCAAATTGTTAGTAACCAGAAAACTTTCTTAACCACCCGTGAGCCAAGCGGGCGAAGCTAAGACTTCTAAGCTGATAAGGCAGTTTTTTAATGAAGTGACCAAGTATAAAATAAGCAAGGTCAGCAGAATACTTAGAAAAAAATAGTTAAGTATTACTTATGTAAAATTTAGCAAACAAAATCATTTCGGTGTTGTGTTAGAAAGGACGATGGTGTATTTCTTAATTTCTAAAAGCAATATTTAATTAATTTTTATTAAATAAAGGTCATTAAAAATAGGCATCAGTAACTAGGATCGAAATAACCTCATTTAGGTTGTCAAAATAATTGAGTAGTCGAAGTTTAATCTGTCATAGAATTTATTTAGATAGATATTTCCATCCAGATGCAAATAAAACAAAATTAAAAGGTAAATTAAATTAGTCTTCAACAGTTTTCAAATTTTGTTAATATCAATTTTAGACTATTCAGATTAGCTAAGGTACTTAGATAATACATTATTAATTAAAGTATGAAAACGTCAGCTACGGAATATAGAAAGTAGAAATACTAAGCCAATCTGTACCCGCCAGATCGTGTATCAATTATCAACCTTTGATTCATCTTCTAATATCTAATCATAATAATTTCCTACAAATTATCCGTAGTTAGATATAAATATTTTTATCTTTTTATACTCTCATAGATAATTACATGTTGTACCATTGCTTCTGAAAGCCTAGACCATCAAACTGAGGTTCAAACGATCTCAGAGAGATTAAGAAAATTGTTATATTGATTTCAAAAATGATGTTTATATTTATTATCTTAAATACTTACTTTTTGATAGTCTTGACTTGTAAATATAATTAAAATTTAATAAGACATTTCTTGGTAATGGATTAACAGTTATCAGCCGATCTGACTAGTCCTAAGTATGACAAAGCTTACAATTTGATGCTTATTGATTTACTGGTAACGATGTTTTGATCATGAACATATTAAATCACCTGGCGTTTTATAGTATATTTTTTATTTGACGTACCAGTGTGACAACTCACAATACATAGATTAATTTTGCCACATAAGGATTAGTTGTGATCGTATCGACTATATATTATTTATAAATATTGTAGATTGTGAGCAACTTAGGTAGCTACACGTGGTTGAACGTATCGGTGTTTCGGAGTGTACCGGTACTATGGACTGCAGTGTACTTAAAAAAAATCCAAAAAAATGGATTGTTGTAATAATATTTCCACTGATGGATTTGCTTACAAGGCGTTGAATTATAACAAGTTATTTTACATAATGTATGAACTGCCAAA
Organism: Acentria ephemerella; assembly: GCA_943193645.1. Classification (NCBI taxonomy): domain Eukaryota; kingdom Metazoa; phylum Arthropoda; class Insecta; order Lepidoptera; family Crambidae; genus Acentria; species Acentria ephemerella. Next base: position 4,221,270 of record OW971887.1, read on the forward strand.
AAGTCTTGTATATAAAATTATTAATAAAGATTTTGAAACACAGCATGCAATTAACTGAATCCTACCTGCTACGTCATTAATACATTCAGGATTAACTGTTACAAAATAATGAACATACATATTTAGCAGATTTATATACTTAACAGACTAGTTAGATTGGCGTAAGTTCTCGAAAGATAAGAGTTTCCCATTTAAGGACAGAATGTGATGAACTAATATCTTTATATCTGATAACGAAAGCACCATTTACATCATTAATAGGTACTTGAAGAGCTATTTAGAGGAAAGTAAAATCACGTAGGTAAACAAGATTAACTTCGTTGCTTAACTGTGTGCAAGACACTTTGTGATGTATTATAATAATTATCCAACCATCTCTTTCACACTCCATTAAGTATTATTATTTATTCGCGTATGAATAGCTAATAGTTAAAGCTAGCGAAATAAATATATTTTTTGCTTTTTGAATTAGCTGATGTACAACACAGATATATTATATTCTAATCTCTAATTATAACATAATTGTGTAAGCTTTTTCGCCACTTAATTAAAGCTCATAATAAGGTACTTACTTAGACATTCAAACAATTGTATAAATTAATATTAAAGAAAAAAAATTTATAATTTATTTCAATATTACTCACGCAAAAGTGACAGGTTTAACAATTTCAAAAGCACTGACTATATATTTCGCGTATAAGTACTTATAACAAATATAACGTAATTTCAGTATTAACTAATCATCGAAAAAACAATTTCCAAAGAAAATATTTTTCAATCTTTGCAAATACGTTTCTTGAATATTCTCCCTTAAACTCGACATGCAATGTAACAGTGCATTAGTACCTATCTATATATCACAGTAATGTTTTTCTTTCGCCAAGATTATCAACTATTACTGTTACTTGCCGGTCTAATCAAAGATGAAAATAATGGCATATAAAAGAGGTCTGTGTTACAATCCAAGCTTGTCGATTATTATATGTCATTATAATAATTCAAAATATTCAAGAGGTTTATATGGTCTATATATATGTAAGTATGGTCAGCAAAGAAAATGGTATACCTATAAATTTTGAGTCATTTTCCTAGAAGATGAAAATACGTTACTACATGGAACATTATTCCTTTAGAGAACGTAACATGACAATATACAAGGCGAAACTTACTCATGTTTACATAGTCATATGAACAGATCAATATCGATTAGTATTTAGATGTAATCAAAAATACTTAATTGTTAAAATAAATTACAAATTACTCACAAATAGGTCAGTGACACAAAAAATATAAGAAATTTCAAAATTAATTTTACAAGTTGTATTTATTCTTTAATTCTATATTCTTTAACTCTATGTAAACATAGCATAGGTTTCGGCTTGATAGGATGTTGCAAACACCATGATTGTTAACTTCGCAGTAATTGGAATAATCCTTAGTGTCCTGTCCTATCCACATAATCGTTCCTAACGAGTCACAACTCAACGCGTAACACTGTTACTCGTTAGGAAAATTTAATGAAATCCTACTAACAGTATAACTTGGCTACAGACGCGCGGTAAACCAATTTCTTTGTCGATCATAAACTTAGTGTCGATTAAGCTTTCTTTCAATTTTAATTCTTTCTCATGGAGAATACAAGCAAAGTGCAAATTATAAAGCTTAAGTACACTATAGTAGCATTAGAGACGAAACTCATACTTTTCATTGGACTAGTAAACAGACCCAATCCTGGGTCCTTCAAAAGAGGCGTGACGAAGCATCTTGCAGTTCGGCAAGATCATGATAGCTGGTGCAGCACATAGTCACTTGCACTAGCCACCTTTTATTTGGACTCCACTTCTACTTACTATCAGGTAGAATGGAGTCATTTGTTTGACATTTCAGTAAAAACACAGTGTAGGTTCGATTTTACGTTATCATTGCATAATATTTTCTCAATCTTATTACGTTACAAGTTTTTTGATTAAGCTCAATCCAAATAAAGAGAAACGCTTGAAATACTTCATCCAGGATATTTTAATGCGCCTGTATCTTTTTAAATGGAACTGTTTCGTTTTGAACAGAACTATTTTCTTTACGAAACCACGGTCTTCTTCATTAACACATCGACTTTTACTTTATTTCGGTTATATCTAAGTTCGACATAATCTAAGAATAATATAAAAATAGCGTTACTATTATTAAAATTAAGCTTGAATCAATTTTTTTGCAACAGTTTGCAACATTTGACAACTCTATTCAAATTTTCTTTCACAATCCCATGCTTATAAGCGTTTTTTAAACAGTACCTATTTTCATACTTGTACGACTAGCAGCGTATATACACGCTAGCACATAATGATTTTGACCTTAAACCAAGGTGAAAAGTAGTGTAGATGGAAATAAAGGCTACGTCGCTTGTCGCGGTGAAGACGGGCGGATCCTGGACGCAGGCCGAATTGGTTTTTGCTACGAACACCTCTGCAATGGACGTGATCTGAAAAGAAGAAAATTATTTATAATATATTTAGGTTTTGAAAAGCTAGCTCTTCTTTAGACTGCGACAGATATGATGTTTTTAGCGGCTACGTCATAGCGCTACATGGACAAATGAATATTAATATAATAATAATAATAATTTATTAATATATAATTAATATATAAAGTAATAAGTTACAGTTTACTGAACAAATTGGAATAGTAATTTTTTCAGAGAAATATTTACACAATGTTTAAGACCGTTGCTTTGTAAATTAGGATAAATCTTGTATCTTAGAAAGCAATACAAGTTGCGACAAGAAAGTCCGACCGCGGTCACCGGGTAAAAACCAGCTTGGTTCAAAATTTTCACTTTTCTTTCACTGACAATGTGGCGGATCCAGCCACATTCCAACATGTTTCTTTAGATCGTATCTTCGGTCATCTTCTTCCTTTAAAGTGTTGTTATGATCGTTTTAACGATGAGTGCTGACTAAAGTAGGTTCTATTCAAGAATATGACATGACAGATAGCCAAAAACGGAGTGTAACATTTGTCTTTGTTTATAGATTGTCAGTTGCTTGGCCAGGAACTCCGAATAAAATGTTTAGAACTTAAACAAGGTTTACCAAAATTATTGCTTCATTCTCGTTCTAATTACGGATATATAAAGTACCAATCCATAGAGTTTTGACTTAGTTAAAAGGTGACGAATTTTAATTTCAGAAATGAAAATGACGTAAAATGTAATTAATATTTTTTTACTTTATTGAGAAATAAGTGAACAGTTCAAATTTGTTTCAAATTGTAAGTCAGACTGTCCGTATCGTAGATACTTTAAAGTTGTTGGGTAACATTATAGGTAACAGTCAAACCCCAATGTTACCTATCAAGGTATTTCTTAGTGGAGAAGTGGTAAAATAATTTAACTAAATGAAATAAATTCTTAATTTTAAAGTTTATTTAGGTTTGTTTATTTCTGTTATCTTAACCCAACTTTATCTATAAACATTTTACGGATGTTTAAAAACCGTAAACCCAAATATAACAGTTATTAAATCTGTATCCGTTTAGTAAATATTGTTGGTGGAATAGCAAGTATTTTACTTCCTTGGAATTCTGCTAGTCGTAAAGAGACTACACTCGAAACTTTAATTAATAGAAGAAGCTTTAAATTCGAGGCTATCAAAAGACATTCTGTAATTAATAACGTATATGCTTGAGTATTCTAAATTAAGTTGATATAACGTAAAAAAATACAAAATACAAGTAGGTACGTTATAATTTAATTTACAATAAAAGGGAAGAATATCTTAATTATGAATGGAAATTTATTATTTCTTAACTCTCTATTCATTTTCTCTCTATTTATTATCTCCTTAACACCAAGGAAGCATTTAGCAATGATGAAATTAGACGAGATCCCTTCCAGCTAAGACATATATGAAAAATAACTTGTAGTATGCATGTAAGGTTCATTTATTTAAAATTTGAAGTTAAAAAATCTTTATCTGCTTATCTGTTATCTGCTTATCTTATCTGTTATCTGGTTATTCTTAGACGTAATTAAAAATGTCAAAATTTATTTATTAACATTTACAATTGTGTTATCTACTAAGTACTAGGTATGAATTAAGGTGAAAGTGGGTGAACTTTGGTACCTTCTTAAGGTTAAGCAACAGTCTTTTTTAAGTTCGGAAAGACGGATATCTTGAAATTTTTATGTTTTATGTATATGTTTTTATATAAACAAATAAATAGGTATCTAAGACCGGATTACTTGACACGCTACAGAGAGCAATTCTGCAGCGTTTGTATCTTATCTTTTGATTGAAAAGGAAACGTGGGACGCGTCAGATAGGTAGATATTCTGACTTTTCTGACACTAAGAAATACGCTGCAAGTTAAAAACTATCTACGGGTATATTTTCAGGTTGTCAGTCATTTTTACTGTTACAAGGTTGACATCTATTTTTTAAGGTTAATTTTTAACCGGTGTTGCGGAGTGGCTAGTTTTTGTTATGATTCTATATTTTATATACATTTTGTTTTACTATCAGTTTGAAAATTATACTCTCACAAAGCAGGCGTGAGAGTTTCATTCTCAACAAGCGGCATTAATAATTGATAAGATTTTATAAATACCTACGCTACACAAATACTATAAACAACCTATTTTGCGCTACATACGAGTTGTAAATATAAAATAATAGTGGATAACTAAAAAATATTCATTAAATAATTATAATATAATCTTTAAAATAATGAATGAAAGTGTAACCTTTGTATTGCGGTGGAGTGAAGTGTGAACAATTTACAGTGCTAGATTACAAGGATTCAGGGTCCCACTTCACGGTTGGTATTATCCATGCACAGCCCCTAGAGCGGAGGAATGGTGACATTTTTTAAAAAGAAACAAAATAGTGGTATAAAAAAATTATCAGATTCTGTGATAATGGAAAAACCGGGTCTGTTGTAATTTAAATACTATTTCCGGCATGGCACACAAGCAAAGCCATTGCAAGGTAGCAGTTGGTTTTTTGTAACAAATAAGACGTATTTTTATATTCCATTCGTGAGGTGGCAAACGGGCCAGAAAAAGACAAGCAAGAAGTTAATAAGCCGCTGAAAGGTCGGCCTTAGAATGTCAAAACTTAAGCACACCAAGAATTGCGTTTAATGTATGACGGTGAAGTATTTCTGAAACTTAATTGTTGGTATGGCATATAATTAAAATGTTACGCTTCTTCTGAGACCGACTGTACCTACCTGTGAGGTGCTCTATGTGGAGATCCTGGGGGAGAGGACGCAGGTGACATAGCGGGAGTGGCAGGCGCGGAGGCTGCACGTCTCCTGGAGTACTCGGTGCCTCCGACGGCCATTGCCGTCCCACCGCCGATCGGATCCGTCACCCGCGTCACACTCAGCCCCGACGTTGACCGAGACGGCCGAGATGGCGCTAAAATCATTTGATTACTTAAAACATACGTCCAAAACAACTACGCTGAACCAATTGCTTGGAGTTTAAAAAAATAATAATTACACCTAAATCTGTTTTTACACGGTCTTTTTGTATACGGTTTTGATATAACACGGTTTGAAAATTTAATATGTAACTGATGACGACAGCAATTAAATTTATGTTGTTGTATTTATGATTATCACTTATTCTATTTTATTTTATTTTTTACCTTAAAAATTGAATAACCTATTCTTTTCGTTCACAACATAGTTTTTTAGTTCCTGAACTTGCCATACATTTAATTTATATTACTTTTAAGATTAGAGTGCATATCTTTTTTATCATTAATTACTATGCTTGTGAAAATAAGCATTATATATTTGATTTAATAAAATAAACATGAATTCTTGTTCTTAAAAATTCTTGTTTTTCTCTAATTTTAATAGGTTTTAGAGATTAGGAACAAATCACCCATTTTTGTATAAGATCAATGTCTTTTTTTACACGGCTTCTTCTGGAACCAATCTACCGTGTAAAAACAGACTTAGGTGTACTACTTATTTCATAGAGATAATAAGTACCTACATACCTGTATAGACTTAGGGCTATATGGACTTAATAATCTACCTTAAATACTTAAGGTAGATTATTGAAAATTATTATTATTTTTTAAAAGTAATTGTAATGCTTACATCCTTGACTGTATAATACGTGTCATAATTTTTACCGTAGCTGTAATGCCTACCAACTTATTTTGCCGCTCCCACGGTCATGAGTCATGCATAGCCCTCTTTGCTAGCGGGAGGCTCCGCCCCTTTAACTTTAACGTTTATCTAATAGAAATTCTTCACACCATCTGAAATATTTCGATGCGACCTTACGAGATAGACGACCCTGCAAAGTTCATGACTGCCCTAAGTCCCAACGCTGTGAACGCTATTTAGATATACTTGCCACCAGTGTAGCTGTACAGGCCTGCTGGTGAGGACCTCGGCCGATACCCTGACGCTGTCGACGTGGTGGACAGCGTAGAAGGCGACCTCCTGATGCCCGGCATGACGTCACCCACGGTCGAAGCGTTCGACGGCTTGCGAGTTCTCGGCTGTCGTTTCGACCCTGTTCTGCATACACCTGATGTAGAAAACATCTCTGTCAACCAACTTCACTAGTAAAATACGTAGTAATAGAATAACAAAATATGTATGATTTCAACTAAATTTATAGCAAAGGTAGTAAGTATTCAATCATTATTTGTGGAACACTTTTGTTTTTAAAATTGTAATTGTGTCAGTATTTTAAATATAACATTTAAAAATCAAAAGCTTATCCAAGTTTATCATATAATTAGATTGGACCGGAAAGTCCACCCACATCTATTCCTGCTTAAGGAAGGAGAAACTTAAAGTGAAAAATGTCCTAAAAAGTTTCTAGTTGAGTAGAATAATTGGACACGCTTTAACGCAGCGAATTAGATTCAAAAATTTTATTCTAGTCTAATCTGCCTTGCTCAGTTTTATCCTGTAGAAACTTGCTATAAAAAATTTTGATTAGCTTATCCTTCCTGTTAAGCAGGTAATTTATGTGCACATATATCACATAAACCCATCTTTAAAATATAGGTCACGAAATTATTTTTAGAGAAACATTTCAATTTTAGAATTTGATACCATTTCGTAAAAAGGTCGTAATAGTTGAAGTGAGCGAGCTTGAAACACGATAATTTTAGTTTGCCCTATCACTTTTTTATGAGAAAAAAGTCGAGAAGATAAAATTAAAATATCTAACCTGTAGATCTATACAGCGAGAAATAGGGCGGAGTTATAAAAGGAAATCAAACTATAATCTCTATATATACTGTATACACTTTTATACACGGTACTAGGTATATCGGCACTGAAAAAATCAATTCATTTAATCTAACTGTAACTGAAATAGCTAGTAATAGTAAAAATTCCTTTGCAATGGAGTTACTTGGAGTTACACGAAAGAGTGATAATTAAAATTATTATAACGCACAATTAAAACTATGTAAGTAAGCACATATGATTTTGTAGTTTTATGTTTATATTCTTTTATAATTTATTAATTATAAAAGAAAAAAAAACCCAACTGAAATGTTATTTTTATTATTATAAAAATAACATTTCAGTTGGGTTTTTTTACGTACATTCGTTATAATTACATTTTTGACATTTTTATTACTACTAATAAGAGAATTTAAATAAATCATTTACTTTAAAAAGTATTCCGTGAGTATATAGTATTCATATTTAATTGCTTAAAATTTTCAATTCTTAGAACTGGATTTTTTTCAACCTATAAAGATCACTATTAACTTTTAAATGTACATATTTACATTCTTGTCGTTATTTTTATTAAATTGTCATCCATTTGAAAGTATAGTTATTGTTTGTTATGTTTGAACTTAAACTATCATCTTCGTAAGTCCGCATTAATAAAAAATCTGAAGGTTACCAAATAATTAAGTGGCCACATAAACCCCAACTAAGCGTTTAATTGAATTAATGATATTTATATATACGGAACTAAGTATAAATTGAAACAGTGATGTCTAGATTGATTTGCCTCGCCATTCAATATATGAGCTATTATACCATTCTGTCTGGATCGGAACAATAGATTGTATACTGATAGTCTAGACTAATAAATCCGCTAGTATGGAGGATTATAAGTATTACGATTCCTATAATAAACAAGGAGAATGTGTGAACTTATTTATCTACTTACCTCCTCATTTTGAAAAAAAAATTTTCTTATTAAAATAAAATTAGATTAGCCATTGGTGTTATTCAAAATAAACTTGAGATTTGATAAGACATTTAATATTCTCAAATTAAATAGTTACTAATAAAAACAATTCAAAGGTAATAAAGCAACATATTTACTGTACCTCTATAAGCCAATATTGTCTACATGGAGAATCACTGGAAAGAAATTTTGAAAACACGAAATATGAAAATATCAACTAAATAATTAAGCCTATCGATGCCATGTTATAATTGTGATAGTGATGTATGTGACATAATTATTGTGTGAGTGTAAGTAACATTTAATCATTGTGCTTCAAATTTCCTTTCATAATGTTAATTTTATTGCCTGGTAATTATTACATTATAAACAGAATTTCATTTTTGTATAAAACTTTTTAATAAGTAAACAATAGCAGAAATTCCTATTAAAAGATGGAGGCGATAATAACTAGTACGTTGTTAATCGATGTCTTTAAACAAATAGTTTATTTTAGCAAATCTGGTAACTTTTCCGAAATACAATATATGTTTTATTTTAATAATTACCATACAAAAAACTAATAAAACTTTATATAAATACATACACAAAACGGTGAGAGAAATCCTGTATTATACATTGCGGATATATCTTGGCCATGGCCAGTGTCAATCACTGATGATCTCGTGCTATAAAACTGTTGCGTCTAAGCTAAGATATACGATAGCGAAGTACACTCGACCACAAATTTATTTACCCTGAACTTCCTGTGGATTTATGACGTTTCTCTCGAGGTCTGTCCGTCGCTGTAACACTCCCTGGTGAGAATCAATCATGCACGCTCTTTCAAGGCTGCTCATGTCACAGGGGACAATGGAAATAGGATAGGCTCAGTGGGTTGAGCAGCGACCGAAACATTTGACTTAATGTTATTTGTTTGTTGATTTGTAGTTGTTGTTTGTTGATATATGTAATGGCAAAGACTACACGGACGCTGAAACCTGTCCGAAACGTCGAGCATAGAAAATAGGTGATTAACTGCCGGTTAATCACCTTTTTTCTATGCGGTTAAGTATCAATAAGTGTTACAAAAATGAATTTATTAAAAGTATTCGATTTGCACAACTAATCGACACGTAAAGTCTAATAATAAAAACAGAGAAAGAAATCTAATTGACAATATTTCATTTTCATATATATATATATATATATATATATATATATATATATATATATATGTGTGTGTATATATATATAATATATATATATATATATATATATATATATATATATATATATATATATATATATATATATGTGTGTGTATATATATATAATATATATATATATATATATATATATATATATATATATATATATATATATGTGTGTACGTATGTATGTATATATGTTTGCAGTATTTCTTCGAGGACAATAAAATTATCAAGAACACGTACAGTCGATCTCAGAAGTAACTTAGTCGTTAACATTTAGTACTGTGTCATACCAACTGTTAAATATCCGTAATAGTCGCTAACCCTATATAATATGCTTTCCGTGATGTGACATGGTTCTGAAGTTTAAAGCTACTTCCAAGGCCGAGCTTCGTAAAAATGTACATTTTTACGAAGGTCGCCATTTAACCCAGTATTCTTTGCCTTTGAAAAACACTTAAATCGTGTGATTTTGTTTGATACGATATTTCTTCATTTGGAAGTTTTATGGAATGTTTCCCTTTTCATCGTGTGATGGTTTTACATTGTTTGAAAATTCAAATTTAAATAAAAGGCATAGCAATAAACTTTAGTGACCGTTACATATATCGATTAGTACCTAGGCCCTCTTAACCCAAGCCATTTTTAATCTTTAAAATGAACGTACAAAGAAACATCGAGCAAAAAGAAAAATGTTATACACTGGGAACTGAGAAAAATGAAATGTCGTCAATTAGTTAAACAGATGTTATACAATGAAGTATTACAGTAAAACCTAATTTATAGAGTGGTTTCTTATTATCGATTGCATTTCGGATTTTCCGGTTACAAAAGTAATGTATTCCTAGTTTTCGCTCGTCTATTTGTATCGTTCGCTGCATCCCCTATGTCCATGTCACTATAATTACCAGTGGGGCACTGCCTGCCCATGGCGCACTTGCCCTCGCAGATGGTCCTCTGGTTGAGCATAGTCTGGTACGAGTCGAGCATCAGTCGGCATTCATTCAGATCCCGGTCTGCCAGCGCAAGAGAAGGATAGCGTTCTTTCAGTCTTCTTCTTTCCTAAATAAAATAAATATCTTTATATTTGATCGTTTCGAATATGTCCAGATTTCATAAGAAACATTCTGCAATCACTGTCACGTGCAATCGTGAGATAGCTGGACTAACAAGGTATGAAATGATAGGACACACAACAGGAACTGTTTAACCTATCGATTCTTAACAGTCCACCATTGGATTATGATACAAAAAACTGCAGGTGCTTCACAGATTAACTGTTCGTTTATTCTCAACATGCACCATTTAGTATTTGTACTCTGTCTTCGTTTAAAACTCGCTTATAGCATATAATATTATGCATAACTTAAAAATGGACTGCGCAATGACCGTTAGGATAAGAGTGACAGATCCGCTTACTCGCCTACAACCCACCAAGAACACTGTCCTCACTATTCACTCGTTATTCGCCACTTGCCGACTATAACGGTTAAGTGCCTAAAAGCTAGCAATCAGCATAAAAGATGACATAAATTAGGTATAATGGTGAAAGGCCAACCTCAAGTAACTTATAAGTCTCGAAGTCCTGCAGCTGCCTTTGGAAGCCGAGATTTGGGTTCGCGACGGCGCGGCCTGCGCGCACTACCTTCAACGCCTCGCGCCAGGTCAGCGGCGTCACCGACATGATGTACGCTACTGCTACTGTCACGCTACGTGACATACCTGCGAGACTACAAACAAATCTCTTGAAGAAAATCGCATCTTTGTAAATAGAAGATATCTCTTCATCATCAGCTTTTTTACCCCTTCAGCATAAGAGAACACAAGGAGTTTTGGTCACAACAATACACGTATGGTGTGGTATATAGGCAAAAATTAATTGTGTGTAATAGGCAAACATTGTAATGGTAAGAAGGTATTCAAATTATAATTTTTGACTTCTTATTGTTTTGAAGCCGGTTTTTAGTTTAGTTTAAAACTAGTTTACTAGTTAAAAGAGTTCAAATAAAATAAAATAGAATAGAAAGTTCAGATCAAATGGATACAAACCAGTGTATGAGAACGTTGCCATCCCTGAGCCGCGCAGCGTGGATGAAGTCGTTGCACAGGCTGAAGTACTGGGTGAGGTTCTGCTCCGGTGAGTCTGAAGCCATTATGCATAAATAGTGTTTATCCTGGGGAAGAGAAGAAGGCACGACTGTAATGTGTCATAAAACTTTGATCAAAATATTTTATTCTGATATAGGACTTATAGTTTTAGCTTTCAAGAGACAATATTTTCTGTAAATGGGAAACTCGTATGGCAAGAATAAAAGTTTTCATACAGTTTTTTAATAGCAGAGGCTAATGTTAGTTCGCCTTTTATATTAAGGTTAAGTTTGTTATATCCAGTATATGAATTTTTTTTATTTGTAATTTACACGGTTACTGAGATACAAAAGATGGGGTAGAAAACTCTTTTAAAGAAGTTTTAGCACTATGAGTGCTAAAATAAATAAATAAATAATATACTACTACTATAATAATATACGTAATAAATGAGATGAAATCTAAAACCCATACAATATAAGGGTTTTAGATTTCATGAAAGAAAGTAATATAAAGGGGTATACAGTTTAAAGGTAAGTGCAGGATGCACTTAAACTGATTTTGTAAAGAAGTCGATGGCCGATTCCGAGCCATTCCCAGGAGACAAAGTCGGAGACGCATTCTCCGGCTTGAACAGAACAGATTTAAGTGCCCACCCGATGTTATAAATAATAGTCCTTTTGATACAAGTTGGTTATTGCAATGAAATAATATAAATTTTGTAATATCATCAAGACTATTATAGTTTTAAGTCGATATTATTATTCATGCTGCCTTAAACTTGTTTATTAGATGTTAAATATCGCATGTAAAATGATTAGTTATATTTAAATTATCTGTTTATATTAACTATGCCATTCATTGACCACGCTGAATCCGTCAAGCGACACTAGCCCACCGCATGCGACGAGTAATAAAATTTTCTTATTCATTTTATTAACATACACTTAATGTTTAATTTAAAAAGAAACTGGTGGTATTTATGACGCTTTGCGTTAAAAGCAAACCGCTCAAGAAAGTATTCAATTTGAATGCCCAAAACGATCTCGGAATGTTGATTACCGGAAAAAGGCTCCCAAGCGTCTCAGTTTACTTAAGGGTTAGCAAACGATAAAATATTCGGATCAAATTGCCTCGCCTCAAAATACATAATATAAAAGCAGTAGCCTTCTCGATAAACATACATAAATCTTAGGTAAAAATATATTCCTATGTAAATCGTAAATAAAATACATATCTTTAATTGTAATTGGATGAAAAGGAAACGTTTCGAATTGTAATTCGAATAAATTATTATGAAACAAAAGCTAATTACGGTTTGTAAAAGTTATTTAGTTTTTAAACCAAACTAATATACCTTTTAAATGTAAAACGCCTAATATTAATACCAGTAAATAAAAAATAAATACCTAACCTACCTACCTATATACCTGATACTAATTAACCTTATATGAATATTCTATTTACCTATATTGTTATCTCTAAATAGTAAAGAAATGGGTCAACCGGTAAAGAGTGATCCAATTAAATAATCATGCATCAAATATGCATTTCTTGAATGCTCCAATCCATTCAAACTTTTAATAGTCTAAGAGAATTACTCCCTGGGGCAGCGCACTCATGTGGTGGGAAAGCAATGCACTTATGGCCATGATTTGCAATGCTATTCATTGCATAACAGTATACATAACTACACATCAAGCGTGACACATAAGTTTGAAGCGACTCATATAAATTGCTATTACGGTACAGACCAAATGTCTTTAATAATATCATTTCTTAGTGAATAGTGACTAAATAAAAAAGATCACTATGTATCTTTCACACTATTATGATATAAATAAATAGGTAAACATGAGAAGTCAGACATTTTTTTAGTCATACCATTCATAAAATATCTCTTCATTTTTTTCACATCACTGCGAACTGGAACACATTTCATTGACCTTAACTAACCCTAATGATTAAAGGAGGCAAACCAAACCAAAAGACTTACCAAAAAAGCAATAAACCATATTCTAACTAAAGTACAGCTTAATGTAATGTTGGATTCCAGAGGTTTAAGTTGTAAAATAAAATATAAAACCTTGACGCATACTAACAAAGGTTGAATAATTGAAAACAAAGTCACCTAGAATCTGAATAAATAGGTTATAGGATAGTAAGACTGTGATAGTCGGGACGCCTCTATGTACATGAGCACGGTACATGATAGGCGACGGACTGCCTTGAAAGATTGAGAGAATATTATTTTTGTTTTTCCCTGGGGTTAATACCAGACACATAAAAAAGCATGAAGAAAGAAAAGGTTATTTGGACGTGACGTGAAATTGGATATGAGCATTGTAGACAACCAATCTGATAAGTACATATATATCGTATATTATAAAATAAACACCACCTGATTGTGAACAGTAAGAGGTATCCTTATTCAAAAATAGCTTATACATAGAAGATATATAGTAGAGTAGATGTGCACAGTAAAAGAAGACACAGGAGCAAATAATAATTAAAAAAAATATTAATTTTATTTATATTTCTTTAATATTACAGAACAGAGTTATTATATTATAAGTACCAGAGACCAACTCAGTAAGATATATCTATACAATAATATTATAACTATTTTATTGATATTATATTGTGAATTCAATAAACATTTATAATAATTATTATTTAATATTCTTACCGTCGGAACATAAGGTTCCTTATACACTTTTTGTAATACAATATAATTTCAAATTCCTTGAAAGGGTGAAAATAACTACTTACTACTTACTTCAAATGACTTATCAACCAATTTGGAGAATTTCATTAAGTTACAAATTTACAAATACTCCGAAGATTTTTTGTCTGTCATTTTTTGTCTTTCTTAATAAAGAGATTCTTTTTCGACTATTATCATTGTCTGGATGTTGTATAAGCAACTTTTTAGTACTTATTAAGAAATGCTCAGATTATCAATAACAAGCATAGTTTTTAATATAAATTCTCTTCATTTATTTTATACCTACCAACTGTAATTTATATTTAATTATTATTATTTAATCTTTATAAAGTTTAAACCGGTTTCATGTCTCTCAAAATTTTATCAGAAAGTTAAAATATTGTTATTATAAAATATTAGGTACATACTTATTTTATGAAGTGACTTTAGTATATTACATGTGAATTTAATCCTAAGTAAACATAATATGTTATGTAATTTCAGTCTCTTTCATGTACCTACTTACTTACGCTTCAAGTCATGTAGTGGCTCAGTTGTCATCCATTACAGCCCGTAGGTATACCAGAAAAGATTTATTGTGGACATTGTACTTGGGTCTGCGATAAAACGAAATTTGGGTGCGGGATATGTTACATAAATCACGTAATATAGCGAAGAAAAACGCGATTATCCAAATTGAAGAAGTATCTAATTACGTTACATGAAATTAATGTTAATGTAGTAATAAAGTTTAATTCGTTACATAAAAAAGTAAGTACATGATTTTTATGAAGTAGGTATATGTCGTAGTCAGACCTCTAAATTGATAACTTCATAAAATGATATATTTCATGGAATAACCTTAACTGACTATATCGTTTAAACGTCAACGTTTGATATGTCAATCTACGTTTGGCCATATCGTCTGTTTTTAATCTTCTTGGCAAAATCCATGGTTTTTTCGAAAATGCGCTCTTCGGTTAACTTAAATAAAATCTAACATTTTTTATATACAGCTCAACAAATGACTCGACACCACCTGATGATAAGCAGTAAAGGAGTCCATATGTGAAGATAGCTAGAGAAGCATGCGACATACCAAAACATAAACTACATAAACACATATTCTATACATACATTTTTATAAATTCTTGGGCAGAATATGCGGGTTTGATACCTATTCAACACTTTAAGTCACAGAGTCATATATTTTCGTTGCAGTTCAATTCTGGTCCAATGAATACGACTTGGTTTTACTCAAGAACAATAAAACTGCAAAAATGTAGCGTACCGTTGGAAAACGAATTGAAGCAATAATGGAAACAGTAACAAAACACCGGCCACCGCCTGCGCTAAGAAAAAAGTTTCACTACGCTTTGTGGCACAGGGTTGATACACAGAAATACAACACATTCTACCAATAACCAGTGTACTTCGTAAAACCTTAAACCTATCACTAACGTTATCTATCTACGGTTTACTGACTGGGTTTTTATGCTAAATCACGATACCTATGGCATTTGTAATAAATTTCATTGGTCCCAATTCCGTAGTGTACGAACTAAATTAAATTAAAATTCAGTACTACTCTTTCAGTACAATACAACCAAAGAAGATAAATGACCAGTATGTTATTTGACGTTTCTAAATAGGCGACTCATGCTTTTTTGTCTTATTTTAATAATACGCATCATAAAACGTGCCGATTAAAATAAGTCAAAAGTGTATGTATCATCTAAGTGTCAACTAACTTGACATTCTTTACAGTAATTCTATCCCTTCTTAATGAATTACTTTGAAAGAGATGCGAATAACTAAAATTCTATTTCGGCGGTTAAAGGAATGGAATGACTAAAATTCATCAGTCATTCAGACTTATATTAAAAATCGTTTTTGGAACATGGAAGATACTTGGTAAGTACATTAAAATCAATCAATCAACTACTAGATGTTTCTAAAACTTATTTAATCCCATGAAAAGAAGATTAAGTTTTTAACGACGACAGAATATATTAATATTTCCAACCATTGTATTCGAAAACAAAATGCAACTCGTAGTTTTGAGAATACAAAAGATTTTTTTTAAAAATGCTCAGTGACATCCCTGGTTAAATAAGAAAATGATATCCATTAGTCTCGTCGCGTGTTTTTGTCATTTAGCTAGCCATTTATTTACATTAGGGAATCTAACAATACCGAGGCCAGCCTAAATATTTTATGACGAACTTAAATTTTTTTAAGATAGATTATTTTTTTATGAGCCTTAAGAGTTCATAGTTTACATAAAGCATTATTATGATAAAATTAAGTTTTCAGCACGCGTGACATAAATTAGATGTTTTTTTTATTTTCTTTAATGTTCAAAAGATTTCATTATTCCAGTATTGATTACCAACAAACCAGAAAACATCTTAAAGTAACAAAACATATTATGTATCTTAAAATTATAATCCTTAAAATTCCCACAGAAACAGTATTTCCAAACGCTACACGATTATTAATGTTTTTAGAAAGTAAAAATATATGTGATACTAAATAAATAAAGCGGAGGCTTATAATAACAGTTTACTTGCAAAATAGTCTTAAACAATGATACTAAGTGGTAGACCCGCATTCAAGATATGGTATGATATATATTGATTGAATATTATTATTGATTTGATTTAGGTCGTAAAGCAATTCGCCGTATTTCGTATCAGGAGGTAGCGAGTGTAACTCCTGTGGTTGGCAGGTATTAACATGTCATGGGTCCAGGATGTGAAAGGATCTAAAGTATCAAGTGAATCCTGTAACGTGGTGCTATGACATCGTGATGTTATAGAAACTACTTTCCCCATTTCATTATTACTGACAATATTTAAAAAGCATTACACACTAAAATTCAAAATCTTGACACATTTTGTCGCTTGTTACAATTTCATATAGTCAAAAAGTATGAAGAGACGTACTATGCTAGTCGGTCTATTGTTGGCCGTCGACGAGACGTTTTTCATTATGCCCAGTGCCCCGACACCATTCGACAGTATTAATTTTTGTGCATATAAACCAAAAAGATCTTAATGGCACTTCTTATGACCTTGTTCGAATGATTTTTATATTGAGTTCCAGTGTTCAGCTTTATATTATTTTATGTTTTGATACAGTATAACTTAAAGAGTAAAATAATCAATAAAAATATAGTGACCTAATTCGGTGCCTTATTCCGCAACGCTCACTGTCAAACCAAAACGTTACAATCCCCGCCGAGGGACTTGACATGATGCATTTCGATAGAATCACAATCGAATCGGTCAATAAAAATGTATCTCAATAAAAATATAGGGGGTTTTGTAATAAGCTCTAGCTTAACTATTGAGCGTAAATGCCAAACCCATAATTTATTATTTCGCGATTCGATTGCGATTATCGAAATGCATATTGTCTAGGCCCTCTGATATTTCATTTCCTCACCTATAAAGGCTATAGTTACCTGCCAAAAACCATCAAATAGGTCTTGTATTAGTTTTTGACAGTAAAAATAGTATAAATGGACTGTTGTTACTGATTCCATGAAAATTATCATGTCTTCTAGAATTCCAGACATACTTTTATATAAAGCCTAACCTGAATTCATGAACAATAAAAACACTATTTAATAAAAAAAATACGGGATTAGCGGAAATTTCAATCTAATAAATCATTAGAGATAGATAAATATTAAATAATAATCTATCTCTTTGCCATTGTTTCGTAATCATTAATAAGAATTTTAATAGATACTCCTTTTTTGTGTTCATGAGTAATGCAGATATTTATGGTAATTGTCTACTACTAGAAATTCTGTACGCGTCTGATATGTAATATAATGCATTTAAAGTCTTATCTATAAGCTTGAGAAATGGTTAATTATTTCCATTTTACTTATCCTCTGAAGCTTTCTTTAATTCTTATGCATAACCTCGACTGAATATTTAAATATTTTAACATTGAAATGAAAATATGTGCATTCAGACAAGTCCAAGCCTGACTATGAAACCTATAACTCAGTAGTTATATTGCAAAAAAAATTGCAATGTAACTACAAAGTTACTTTTTTCATTAAAAATAAACAAAGTTTTATTATTATTCATGAAACTGTGTATAAAATTAAATTGAAAAACTAGCTTTACATGCTGATAAAATTCTTGGTTTTAAAAATGTATTTATAATACGTATTCGAGCGTGAGCGTTGGAGAGCTTCTGCATATTGTAAGTGGCCGGACCAGGATCTTTGAATATTCATAGTCGTTTCGAGAGTTAACAACTTGGGTCAGGGAGTTTAACGGATTATTTTATATATTTACAAATGCGATATTTTATAAGCGATTTATCGTTACCGATAAATTGCGTTATAATTTAATACTATCACCTATTTTGATCAACAATATCATAAACATAATGTTATTACATAAAATATCCTCATAAATACATGTCATTCTATTCTATAGGTACTAATTAGTGTGTTTGGCAAATTTTTGTTCAATTTCTTAACTTACTCAATTTAAAAGCGTTTTTGGAGTTGAAGATTTATCTTTCTATTCTTGAAACTACTCAGCCACAACTCGAAAAATACCTTTGAATTTGATTTTTATCAAGAACTTAAAAAATCTTGTGATCGTCATGTTGAATCTCATGTACTCCATAATCTCGTATAATGATGAATCTCGTAGAACGATTCTCATATGATGATGGAAGAGTCTTCTTAAATCACGTTTGAGCGCCAGCTTGTCAGTCTTGGCTAGGGTTGAACGCGGGTTCGGTGATGATCAATATAATAAAAATATAGCTAATACGTAACATAAAGTAGAAAGACAAAAAAAATAGAAGGAAGAAGGAACCCAAACTATATCATATGTATAACAATAGATAAAATTTAATTGAGCTTCGCAACGAAAAATAAAATATAAATGGAAACTTTATAGTCAATAATTTTTAAATTTTGAATTCTTAAACGTTTGTCCTAATTAAAACAACCAGCTTATAAATCGATAGATCGAAGGAGGCCACATCGTTACAATTTCTTACATTGAATTATATTTGCCATTTTTGTAACTAGGTTTTTAATTTTATTGAAAACTCTTTTTTTCACAATTTTGAATGGTAAATTACTCAATGTTAAATGGGATTATCGATTTGCCTATCTGCTTGTCGTTGGTTAAAAACGAGAACTTCATCAACAGCCTCGAAGTCAATTAAATGCGCATTATTAAGGACATGTAAAAACCACTCGTCAGATCTCGCTTAAATTGAAATAGGTATGATATCAAAATAATCGTTACGATTTTCCCAACACAATCAATGTTAGTAAGATCTCAATCGCTTTCTTGTATCAATGTCACGTAAATTGATTAGAAGTGGCTTATTAATTAATATTGCTATAAGGTAAAAACGCTATAAAATATTTAAACCATCGAAACAAAATAAAAAGATAGTAGCACATATTCACATTCATTTATTTTTATTGCCAATAAATAAAATATTTGTCTTTTTATTTACCTAAAGAATAGAGAACGCTCAAGTAAAGATATATTACAAACGATCAAAAGATTTATGACAAGAGGCAAAATAGGCAGGCTACAAATATATCTATAATTTATTGTACACCTGTTCGTGCAAAGAAATATTTTCAGAAAGGATTGTATCAGATTGTTTTCTACAATATTGTGGCAACGACCTAAAAGTTTTAAAGTGCAGAGTTGGTGTTGGCAGCGCAGAATCTCGGCCAACGGACGGCACCGGAAATAAAAATCAGCTTCACTCACCAATAAACACGAATTATCAATGGTTGATAATATTCGTGTTTATTTATCACATTAATAAATGCACAAAGAAACCGTGTCATAATTATAAATAAATAATATCAATTAATTAATAATAGTATTGATTTAAAGCAATTATATCGATGTAAAATTAAATTATTGTAACATGTCCGTGTCTATGAGTAAAATCTTAGAAGGGAAGTAAAAGTCAGAAACAACATAGACTACAAAACTAAATGGCGAAGTAATTAAGATTTAACAAACATATTTCCACTAATACAACGAATTCATGAAGTTGATTTAAGATTAAAATTCACTTTTACTAGTATTATTATTATATACAATGGAACAAAAACATTAAATGAGGTAAATTATGTTAATTATTATATTTAGAACTCAATAATGTGAGCCGGTTTCAAAAGACAAATCATATTACAAACACTATATATATAGCACTTAGCAGAAAGAAAATGTTTTCGTAGATTCTTAAATACCTATATAATGTAAATCAAACCTAACCTTGCAATACTTATCTTAAACAAAATATAAATATTAAGTTATATTCATTTTATTTTTTCAATGATGCATCTAGACTTTTAGTGGTGATTTATCGTGATTCGCGAGCAACAGAAGGAATAAGATATATGGGTTTAAAAAGAAATATAAAAACAATGCCTTTTTCTTCGCTCTCCTTTTCATTGAAAGCGACAAATTATAGAAGCTGATATGTCCACTTCATAAAATGTCGGATAAGCCCCTAAAAGTTTGCTGCTGCGTAACGTTACGTAGAGTGTATATTTTTAAATTCTTAACAGGGCTCTTGGCATTAATTTCACCTTTTCATTAATGGTAAGCTCGAAGATAGAAGCGAGTTCAATACAGATTTCTCAATCAGAGAGGAACTGACTATTTAACCTTCGACTGCCGAAACACAATAATGATGTTAACATTATATTATTATATTAAATATTATTATATTGTTATGACTGCAGTCATTAGTAAGTTGTTAATAAGCCAGACTTAGAAAAGGCCCTACAAGAAACCAAATTTAAAAAATGTTTTTTCTGAAGTAGTCAACATAATAGCTTCTGGTCAAATTTTCACAGTTGTAGCCCTGTTTCTATAATAGTGGTACTCTACTAATTAACTAACAGGGACAGTAAGGGAGTTATTTGGAGATGATAACGTTGAGAAAGTCCTTGGTCATTTCTGTGTACAAAAAAGTCATGCAAAGTCTGCATGGTTTTATACATAATTAAGTATTATTGATTATTGCATTAAATCATCGATTGTTGTATTTTTTATTTTTGTTATGAAATTTGTTATAAACTGTTTTCTATAGATATCGTGCTAATAAACATGGCCAAAGCATTTGCGTTCGTGACAATCTGTTATAATATTGTGTCAGTACCACAGATCATTATATTATTTCCCGCACCGAGGTCGGAACTTGGCATCAAATCCTGTCAACTTTGAGTCGACACGCGATAGTGATGTCATGCGATATTCAGATTACGACGACATGTGACACGAATTTTGTTAAAATCCTTACATAAGGCTATTCTAGATATAGTCTCAAAATAAAATAACAATTATTTTCGCATATAAATCGATCTAACAACGAATGTCCCATTTAATTTTATTCTGATTTACAAGTAACATATTTTATTTAATTATATTATATAAAATTACTATCTAAATTAACACTGTTCCTATTGTCCAAGAAATTAAATTGTTTCATGAACATTGGATTCAATTCAACTCAATGGTTACATATAAGAAGGAAATCGCTTAGACATAGAGTATTCAAGTGAACTGATGAAAGCGAGTTTTCCATTTGGAAGGACAGATACCTTAATGCCGAGGCCGTGTTCACTGAAAGCAGGGAAGGCAACAAGAGCTTGCATAGAAACATTAAAAAAAATTACATATTATCATTTCACATTAAATATGATTCTTTCAGGGACTATTATATCAGAGTAATTAATTTTCCATGGTCTATTTCATTATAGACTATGTATTGCCATGCGATTCTTATCATGCTAAGCACAGTTGGGACTGTCGATGTGTTGGAAAACTCAGAAACTTCAGATGTATTTAAAAAGGCTGTGAGTTATACTCGCAAGTGCTTAAGTGCCTCTAGTGTGAGTATCAATTGGGTCGAGACGTTTCGATCGTAGTTATGTTCTGCTGATTATCGCATATATAAAAAAATCGTTTCCAATACTTTACAACACGATCGAGATGGTTTAATTTGATTGAAGCTCACAGCTAAGCCTTTATACGTACGTTGAAAAAAGAAAGCAACCTGAGTAGGGCAGATAAGATTATTCTATAGTTGAGTTGTTCGACGCGTTAGTAACTTAGATGCTAGCTATTTTATACGTGAAAGGCATATATTTATCCAAAAATTTCATAAATCGTTACATAAAACTAAACTTTTTTTGGAACGTTCGATTTATTCCAATACTGTGTGTGAAATATTGCCAACCCGAATATGTAAGTAAAGAGGCATGTTGAGACGAAAGGTTGAGATTTAATATAAATTGTTTTTGGAATGTTTCGCTATACACGGTGTTGTTTTTCTTTTTTGAGTCTAAAAGAAAGCCATTAATGTAAGAGCGCATGGGTTGCCCGAAAGGATTCCTTCTATGCCCCCAAAAATTTTTAGTTATCGACAAATAACGCAATTTTTGGATTTATCCTAAATTATGCAAACCTTTTTATTTTTCGTTAAACTACAAAAACTAGAGTGTTTACTTCTTATTGTGTTTATAAGGATGGTGTTTTTTTTTCAACAATTTAAAAAAGTTCTTGGAATTATAACTTTTTTTTAAATTAAACTGTAAAATGAAAGTTTGTTCAAATGAGAAGGAAAATATCCTGAAAGAGTATTTAACTTATGGAAAGGTTCTTTGTTCTAGTTGAACATAAGCTAATCTGCTTCATAAACTATATAAATCTGAGGTAGATTTTAAATCTTTAAACGACTTTATAAATCTATCAGTTGAGCCTAAACCTTTTAAAGATTTAAGGATACAGAGGAAAAAAGTCGGGAAGTACAATGGAGAGATTCTAATACAACAAAGTCAGGGCGAACTGTTTGTTAATAAAAATACCTAAATTTTATATCATTCATGAGTATGTTGAATGAAACTATCCGTGCGTGGAACACACAACAGTTACAAAGTACATGACTGCTGGCTTGAGGCAGGTTCTGATTAATTTATCTTCCATTTACTTTATTGGATATCCAAGTTGTATTCCTGGGGGCATAGTGTGTGACCGATTCAATATTTCATGTTATGTTGAACGAGTTTGAGTGTAACACTAAACGTGAGATACATTTTGAATAGGGCCTGGTCGTCAACAGCCTATGAACGTTCCATTGCAGGGTACAGAGTTGCTTGCATGGGAGAAATATATGCGTAGAGGAGTTCGGATTATAACACCACTATTATGGCTCAATGCAGTTTGGTGGGATAATGCTGTTGCTTTTAACCAGGGCTAATGGCTTAACATTACCTCCGGTAGTACGGAGGAGTACGATGTAACTCATTATGATAACGACAAAGGTTGCTTTGATTTTTTGGAATAGATTTTAGTTTGAACCACTACGTCTACAAAGCTCTCACGTCTGTGAGATTCTTGAGAATAAATATATTTTATACATATAATTGCTTCATTTACCGGCTATGTAAAACATGAAAAGGGCATTAAAACCAACAGAAAAATTTTCAGAATATTAAGGTAACAGAATTTTTCGCGGACGATTGAAGTATCTTTCTGTAAATAAAGTTTATATGTTTAGTGAACACCGGCTTAAAATAATTTTTAAATTTTATTTTTGGTTTTACCAAAGAAAAAAATAATATTGTGTTTCTTTTGGTTGCGTTGGTTCTCTGGGAGTCAATAAATTTGTATTCTTGATGTGAAAGTCCGTATAATCGTCCCAATGGTACGGGCTTGATAACTATTTACGAGACTGTTCTAGATCTGGAACTAGTGCTTTTATTTATAAAATAAACTCAGCGTTAGGAAAACATTGGAAAATCTACTGCATTTGATTGTTGTTGTAAGGCAGTTATTGCAATTATTATTAAATCTGTAAATTAATTTTAAATCAATTATAACAAGCCTTATTAAACTCAACAAGTAAATTAGATTGATTTATTAATTTTTATTTTTTTTCTTCAATAATAATTATCTTTAAGTATACCCGTCTATTTTCAATCTTCAGATATCATTTTATAATTCTATCGCAATATTGACCAATTTAGTGTACCGTTAATTTTATTGTAGGGATTTAAAAAATTGGGCCCAAATATGGAACACTATATGCTTTGTAATACAAAACTGTATTACAAAGCATACTTTTGATTTGACTAAAAATATATGATTAGTTTGGTATTTATTGTTTAGATAATACTTACCGATATCATTATTATGTTGGCGAATTGTTTTTTAAGTATTAACATATTAGGTATAATGGGTTTAATTTTGCGCCGGCCAGCGAGCATCAGATAAGTATTTACGCTCTAAGTATATATAAATCCAGTCTTTTTCGAATCTAGGACAGTTAAAAAGAAGTTATGGATTGTTCGTGTGGAAGAGAATAAGTCAGAGGAACAAAGAAAAGCTTTTTTGTGTTGTAGGCAACATTTGAATCGATCTATCACTTGGCTGAGCAGTAATCAACAGGGAAATAAATCAATTTAGTCACCTTTAGTGATGACACATCTGAGTACCTTTAGGTATCTATGTGTTGAAAAAATTTAATTGATAGCATCATCGTTATTGTATCATTCAATTTTGTTTTGTTATTTAAAGGAAGAGAACACGAAGAAAGCTTCGTGGTCGTTTTAAGTACAATGAAATACTCCATTGCCGGCAATTTACACGAACCCCTATTTTAAGGTTATTCACAGCGCTTTCTTAATAGAATCGTTTGAGGGAATTTGGTGTCTACAACACTGTTTCGTGTCATGTCAGATATTGATAAGTAGAACAGTAGGACAAGACATTTTTTAAATATATATAAGATTAATATTCGATGCAAGATAAAAACCTACAAAGGTAATGGACGCTTGTAGATCGATCTGACAATAACTATGAAGTTAATATTTTCATATATGTCCAAATGAATAATGTTGTCATGACCTCTTTTAATGATACAATAGAAACCAACGATTTTATAGGCATTTTTACAACAGTTTTATAAGCAGTGCTCACGAGGTAGTCTTGAAAATGTCCTAATTATGAAGTTTTTCGCTTTAGTTCCAGTATGAACATTTTTCCTTTATTTTGACAGGGTATGACATATGAATACTTTTTAAATGCCATTGTTACTAACTATCAACTTACGTTTTTAGCTGGTCGTATCATTTTTTGAAAGGTATATATGAAGAAGTGCGATATGACATGCTAGACCCAATAAGATCTGCTAAATTACCTTATCATATGTTTTTACGAGTGGACCACATGAATTGAAAACACTGTTTCAATTTCATTAAAATAGTATGGTATTTATTATTTCGAGTAATGTCGCAAATAAAAAATTATACTCGTATAATATTTCGGAGCACGCCTGAAGTGATTTTAATAAAAGTTTTTGCTGCCGGCTGACGTGAAAGCTAAAATGGAAAATTGTATTTTGCTGTCCAAGGAGACGTCTTTTATTTAAATTAGAGTAAAAAATGAGTTCAATTATAGTCGCGAATCACAAGTCCGCCTGCGCTCGTACAATAAAAAACTATTGCCATTTTATTCTATTTATATTCCATGAAAAAGGAGTACAATGGGCGGTTAGCCTAAAGATTAACCCGTAAAAATTTATATGATAAGTGTATCAATATACCTTATTTCTTTTATATCACCTTATATATAGTTTCAAATAGGTATATTATTTATATTTTATCTGGAATATTTTATTTAGGTTATCATGGTGGACATATTTGATTTTTTAATTTTAAATAAGTAAATACACACGTGAATAACTTTCATGCTTTTCTTTTCTTTATGTATATATGACTGCTAAAGCCATATTTCTATTAGGAATAAGCAATAACTTCGTATTTGTACAAATTTCTTTCCAATTATTTTTTCCGTGCGTTTATAAAATTATAAATAAATACATAAATGATAAGTAAGAATATCTGTATTATTTTTTATTTATTAGCGAATGGAATTTAATATGCTTCCAATAAAAAAAACGATATATCTCGCTAGTATAATTTGAATATACAAGGACAGTAGACAATTCATTTCTCAATTAAAAGGTGTTAGACAACGCTCAATCCTACATGTTGCAAGGTGGAGCAGTATCCCGTATATAGTTTGTATATGGACCCACGATCTGTTAAAGCCGCTGCATACGGTTTGGTACATTTCACGGTTCTTATTTTACTCTCAAGGATTTTTGTGCCTATAGTAACTAGTTCTAAAAACTTACAGAGTGTAGTCTTCTAGCGGCATCGTGAATTGACAGTATGTGGCTTATTTTATATTTGTCCAGCTGCACCGGATCCTTTGAGTCCCGATAGTTGCCCACGTATAGCCCCGGAAGCACCTGGGGAAGCATCAAGTAATATTAATGAAAATCAGTGGTAAATACAAATTAAGTATTACAAAATAAGTGTATATGATGCTATAACATTATAGTACCGCACTTTGACACTATAATTATTGTAAATAATAAATTACATAGATTATCATATGATGATCGTTACATAAATATAAAGTAATTACTTAATACCACAATGCAGCTCAATAGAAATGTTTTAAAGATTTGTTCCTTAACAGAAAAGTAAGTTCGTTTTGTAATAATATTGAAAGGAAAATTCGTAGAAAACGGTTTTCAATTCTATTAGGCTGACTTGCAAAAATATAGGGTACGAGTCGTTACCATAACAACGGAATTATAGTGACATGTTGTTATAATTTGTGTACATTTGACAGCACATCAAGCGAACAATTTTACGATTTAATCGTTCTTACTCGGTTAATAATACAAGCGGTTTTATGGAGTGCTTTTTTATGGAAATTGTGAAGTTCTCTGACTAACTCATTTCAATCAATAAAAACGCAACAGCTACATCCTTACCGGCCCATTGCACTTTATAGTCTTAATTATTAGGCATATATAGTAAAAAGTAACGTAGTAGTAGTAAGTAGCTGATTTTCACAGTGCTTCAGAATATTACTGACTGTAATCCAGCCATTTTAAAGTTATAATTTCAAAAATATTGGCGCAAATGTATTCTTGGTACGTTCCAGAACATCGCCGAACGCCGAATTAATAGATAAAAATACTACTGAATTAAAGTTTACCCTATTATACATTTATTAATTTATTATTTATTATGTAAATGATGAAGGAAAAAAATAATAATTTTTAATGAGCCCGCTGTATGCCAAACTTATCATCGGTAGAACTAGAAACTCTTTTAAAGGTTGAAAGGAATATAAAACTAATACCTTTAAATTTAAAATTAAAGAATGAAATTATACCTAATGTGATGCAAGTTTTATATGTTTTTTATAGACAGACGATTTTAATACTATTTAGTTTGTATTATACATAATGTTTCAAAAATAATATATTATTCAATTCAAAATTATTTTTTGGAGTTACTTATTTAAAAAAAGCTTGATCTAACGATCTGGCCTTAGGTACATAAAGATACGAAGCACATTAATATACAGTATACCATTTTTTCATGATTCATTCCGTAAGGCATATTGCCAATTTTACGAGTCTAGGTAAGTTTGTACATGCCCATGAAAGTACCGAATTTCCATATTTGTGTAAGTTCTAATGGATCGCATTGCGGATAGAATCATTAAGTATTACATAATTGTTTGGCGTAGTATGTGAGCAAATATTTAATATATTGCAATGTTAATAACAACATCAAAATCAAAAAAAGGGCATAAATAATTCAGTTTGATGAGTTATCCAATTGTGAGTTATTATTTGGTGTCAAAAATGATACAAAGAGAGAGTGAGAACAGAAAAAAAAGATCTGCACTTCTCCCACTTTCTATATATTGATAGTTTTTCCGCTGCTTAATAAGAACTTACATTCAACTTAGGATAAGGGAACAGGTTTTGCTGAATATGAGACTACCTAATATTTTATTTTTCTAATATGGCAAATAACTCCATTACTTAATAAATGGCGGGTACATGAATTCCAGGAGCTTACAGACAATACAAACCAATTTCGCCTTATTACAAAACATAGACTAAAGTTTATAAATTTTTAAAACTACCATTGACTCATTTTTTAAATAGAGGCGGAAAGACATTTTTAAACTGTGACTAATTTTAAGAGTTTCTCATTATAACAATAAATTGTCAGTTAATTATTTAATAATATATTATCAAAATATTTGAATTTGATCATGATTGATCAAATTCAAATATTTTAATAATACTCGTAAAGAATTATCAAAATAGACCGACTTTCTTTACATAAAGAGGCTTAACATTTCATAAATACGTTTATCATTGACAGCAAATTTGTATAACGTCGGACCATTGCCCGAATGCCTTTTGACCCCACTTGACTCTTATTTCACAAGCAAAATGCTTGTAAAATGGTAAATTAGGCTAAATTTAAGCTCATATTAATCGAATAATTTTTAAAGTTCATATATGAACATTCCATAAAAAATAAGGTCATAAAAAGTATTATTAATTAGACTTTAATATACGATATATGTTATTATTCCATATTATAGTCATATTAATAAAAATTTTATCTTGTTAATTTTGAGAAATCAAAGTATAAATATATTTAAGTAAATATTGTAAGATACTATGTACCCATACAAGTATATGGTTATGTACCTTATTTGTTAAAATATTTTGTTATATGAGCCGGTTTTTTTTTCCTGATATTATTTAAATAATCAAATTCTTCTTTGATAACTTTTTGTTGTAACTTAGCCAATATTAAGATTGTTGTACTTAGAGTATAGTAATTACTGTATTAGTTCTTAGAGTTTAGTAGTAATTCTGATTAGTGTGTATGTATATATCTACTGGTGTTATACGAGTACATATGAGGGTAAACAGGAAATCTAAGTGATATTATTTATAAAGCGCATAGTTTTAACCACTTAGCAGAGTACTTAATCGTTTATAGATACCTACATTAGCATCCATAATGCAGTGTGTAGTATATATTAAAGCAATTTATTAACTATATAATCTTGATTTCTATTTATTGGTTACAATTTTCTTTTTTTAATAAAATAATCTTTTTCTATATTAATTGAAATATATTAGAATATCACTTAAAAAAGGATGAGAATAAAATAAAACGTTGGTAAACCGTTCAAGCAGAAGTTCAATTATGTCTGAATAATCATAATAGTATATTAATACTTATGAATATAACTAAATTTAAATTTAAATTTAAATAACGGCAAATTTAATCACGACATTGTAAGGTAGATCTTTAATCGACGATACTCGAAGAGACCTATTGAAAAATAACATAAATAATTTTGATAATTAATAGGTATTAGACACTTAATACAAATACTTATACTCGTACATACATTACTTAATTATATATAAAGTTATTTGTTTTGATAAGAAATAATATGCTAAGAATTCTACTTTCATGCAACGATTGTACTACGGGTTGCGAATGCTACGAGTCTACGATCGGCTACGATAACGTTACGTAACAGAAGCCGCTCGTACTTTGTATTAATTCTACAATGAATTTTTCCTACGGTTTACCATGATTATGGATTGATAATTATGAGTATAGGTAATATAAAAAACTACTAACCTTGTTCATCCCATTCCCCATTTTGAAGTTTTTTAAATATCTTCTAAGAAAGGGAATTATTGTCACATCAACGAATAAACAACAATAGATCACAACGTGTGATAAACATGCTTATTAATTTTACAGTATCACATTCGACTGTGAAATTGTCAACAGGGCGTCACTATGGCTACATTGTTGACGCCGGTGCTCCGCGCGATTTTATCGATAATAATACATATATGTAAAAACTGGAATCTTTAAAATTTATGGATGTCAGTGATGAATTCTTCTTTGCGATTTGTAGTTTCTTAGATTCTATCGATATTTTAAGTTATCGATCGAGTTTGTTAGCGGCATGATTAACTGAGCGGGGCATTAACGCGACCATAGAGCTCGCCCCGCGGCGCGCTACTGACGGCGTCATTGCGTCTGTGAAATTGTCACGAGATGTTCAGTAGTCGATGTAAATTGGTTATGTTATCGATGAAAGCGCCGAATCATTTACTAGTTTAAAATATGTCGTTCCGCTGGAACTCGAAGATGTGAAACTATATTTAATTTACAATACTCAAGTTACCAAATATAAAGCTGCTACGCTAATAATAATCATAATATAATCCTAAACCTCGTGAAAGCCGAATCAGATAAAAAGATCAAGTATCTGAACCTGGCACACATGGTTACTGATATGGAAGGTGACATCCACTGAGATCATATCAGCCGTAGTCTCAACCAATGGCAATTTCCCAACTTCTCTTCGCGACCATGTGAAGAGATTGGCATTAGGTGACAGAGCGATGATTGCGGGAATTCAGCGCGCGGTCTTGCTTGATTATGCCAGGATTGTCCGCCAATTCCTCTCTCTGTCATCCTGACCCTCGGCCATCTGGCTTCCTCTGCCGAGAGGTATTCTCCAGATCCTCGAGTCGGCAAAGGACTGGTAAAAGCAAAAGATTGATTTTTAAATAATAATAATCTATTTGACAATGTAACAATGACTCATAATGTGTTAGTAACAATGTCACTTAACCTATGTTAGTAATCATACAAAATTAAAATAGTTATTTACGCTAAGCTTTATTAGGTATCCACTAGTTTATAATTATTCGCCTTATAAAATATTGTTGAAACTACATCATTTGTAATGAAAGAAAATTTTATGCATTGTGTAGGTTCACTGACTTAGGCCCGTTTGTTTATATGTTTCTTGAAGTACTATTTTTATTATTATTATTGTACAATAAAGAATATTTCTTTTGTAAATGTTGACGCTTAGTTTTGAGTTTGATACGTTTAGTAAGTGTGTTGTAAATTTAAATAAGTAAATAGGCATTATTTAACTCGAAATTAAGTACTCAAAGTAGTTTAATGTACATAAAAATAGTTTTTTTATATTTTATAGTGCATCGATAATCTGGCGAAACGTTCATCACTATGTTTTAGCTGGTGGAGCTAGCTGCAGAGGGCGAGCGGGCAAAGTTGTGTTTTGAGGATCTGCTTTATTTAAAGCGAGTTGAATACCTACATTAGCGCTAATCAAGTGTTCAAAATTTATTTATAGTTTTCGCGCCTTAATTTCGAAGTGATTTTATTTTAATACAAGAATATTGTCATACTGATGTAAACACAGCATTTTTGCGTTTCGAGTTTTGTTGTCCTTCTACACTTTCAGTAATACGTACCTTCAAATAACCTCTCGAAATGTTGCTTTACAACTATTATTGTCTTTTTTGTTTGTGCTTCACAAATTAACTTAACTTGCAAAGAAGATTATAAAAGGGACATTGGAAACTTTAAAGGCTACTACTGTCTACGATCAATGAGGATCTAGTATCGCTTACTTTTCCTGTTGTTAATAAGATTAGTTCTTTGATATATCATTAAAAAGGGGCTCTGTTAACCCATAACTGAGTAAGATTTCCAATAAGTTAAAGGCAGCATCGCACGTCCATAACAATTCATATTTTCATTTAAATTTAGTTTAACAGCTTATTTTTAATCTCAGCAATAGGCCTCTACTATAACCTTATATTAGGTTACTTTAGTATGAGTTTGAAAAAAACCATTTAACATTATTTTGTTGTTTTATTGAAACATATTAGATGTATAATATTAATAGTTAATACTTAATTCTGAACGGGCTTGTTTTATTAAATAAAACATTGCACATATGCTTTATTCTATTGAGAATTCCAATTTAGGTCTAGGTTGGTATTGAAATAGAAATCGTAGTTCTATGCAGATTTTTGTTTGTCCCGTGGACGGGCGACCAGCGCCAATCCTAGTATTATGAAGAGAGCACCTGCCCACCACCGCACCGAGGCTCCTTCGTCGAAAAACAACATCCCAATCAATCCCTGAAACATTGATTTGTAGGTCAAACAAAATTCCTTATTAGTATTTATCTTTAAGTGCGTTTTAGATATAGTTATAGTATATTATAAGCTATACGTATCGTTTGGCAAATAAGAAGTATTAAACAACGAATTTGAAATATTCTGCACTTTTTAAATACTTAATGTAGGAAGTATTGTTTAAAAAAAAGCATTTCTAAAGATAAGGATGCGTAAATGATGTGATATAAATATGCAAAATAAATTAAAATAGCGAACGATTTAAAGTAAAGTTTATTCTTTTAACAAATTATCGATAATAAAGAATATTTTGTAATGATTATAAAATTAATTATAACACTTTTATTAAAATTAAATACTGTTAAAGGACAATCTTTTACAATAAGAAACCTCATGCACGTGCCAGTACCTAAACAGTATCTAAATTGCGATCACTGAGCATATAAACACTACGTTTTAATTATGATAATACATACCGTGACGTGATTAATAATGAATACTCGTCATAAAATAAAAATTTAAGTAATTAAAATGTGGGAGCTCTGTGTACGAGAATGTAACGTACATTTTCATAATAATCACTTTCGTCTTAACCTCATTTGTTACTATTTTATCGTACCTGCATAAATGCTAATTTTCGTATGTGCGAGTTTTTGTACATGCACACTTTTGGACGATGGAAACTCTAGGCGTACCTACTGTATAATAGAAAAATATATATACATAAATTTGCTTTCATTGAATTATCTATATCGTAGATACAATGTAAGTCCGGTAGATAAAGTATATTTAATAAGGTAGTTTCTAAATCTCCTTAAAATTACTCACAGAGAGCACGTAGCTAGAGGCGGCTGATATGACTGTGGGCGCTACGGAGTTGTTTGCAGCGTCGAGCGACCGCAGGTAGTGCCTGCATCCCCACGTGTTGGCCAGGACCATGAGCACCAGCAGTGCGCTCCAAACAAAGTAACTGTTACCCTTAGGATAGAAACGAGGCTGCAAGTTAACAGTTATGAAGATACTTCTTCTCTACATATGGAATTTTATATTTGAGTATAAGTTAAACTGCTTGTGAAACAGTTCTATCATCATATCAGTTATATCATCAGTATGGTTTATACCTTCCGCGTCCTTTTTACTTTTTTTTATGTCAAACATAAAATTACATTAAGCAAAAAAGTAACTGAGATAAATAGAAATAATGATTTAAATAACGAGGTGGTGAGAGTTTACATATAAAATTTTAACATTATCTTATTAAATACTGTTAGTTGACGAGTTCGTCCGAATTCCTGGCTGTATGATTCGGTACGCATGTGCCGATATGATGCCGGATGATGTGACGATGTCGAGTTTTTGGCGGGTAATGGCGGGGTCTGTTGGGTGATATATATTTTATTTTATATATTGTGTTGTGGTGTTGTGTTTGTTATGAAATTTGTATGGAATACATTATTTAGCATTGATTAGTGAATTACGTGTGATTTTTCAGAGTTTCATTTCCATTCATTCATTTGTAGGGTAAGTTTATTTATTCTATAACACTAAATTATTGCATTCTCATTTACTTATCATTTCCTCGTAATCATTATCATTACGTACCATTTTATCATAATCGCTTACATAGCATTCCATTTTCAAAATTTTTCTCGTATCTAATTAACAAAATAGCGGGGCCTACCATTAATTGCCAAAAACTCCATGGGGCAAAGGGCTACATTGCACCAGTATCCCAGAGTTATAAATAAAGATAAAAAGTACATTAATGAAAATAAGGCTAAAAGGTCTTAGTTACCAGGCCAAATAACTGGAAAAAAAGTAACGATGTCAAAGTGACAGTACGAAAATTAATATTGGAAAGCTTTTTAAACAAAGATTAAGTAATACGTATTATGTTATTTATCACTCTTTTTAAGCATTAATTAGCCACGAATGTTCTTTCCCATTGATATGTCTAATACTTGAGACTTTATTGTACACAAAAAATATATGATAGAAATAACACTCAAGGTAACCAAGAGAATAATGAGGTTCTAGTTTCTCATGGAATTAAAACCAGACATCGAATCGACAGTATCAAATAATAATTATGCCACCTATAATACACTGTAGAGGTATAAATTATTTTACCTCTACAGTGTATTATAGGTTCTGTTTGGGTTCGGTTCGTCAAGGTACAGTAGAAAATGTAGTCTAAAATTGTTGAGCAATAAACACTATATATATATTTAATTAACTTACGACTATATTTTCCGCTCCTGTTAATTTTCCTAATGTACTTCCTATTGATGCCCAAAAACCAGCTAAAAAGGCTTCATAAAACATAATTGACGCAAATATAAACAATTGTACTGTCACTTGACTTCTATGCGCCACGTAGTGACATACCCCCTGAAACGTAGTAAAATTATTCTCTAAATGCACAGTATATAGTAAAATATTATAAATAATTAACTTTTTTCTACTTTAATTATAACTTTAACTTGAGCCACGATATACTCCCGGGCACAGTGAAAGAAAGCTTAATTTGCGAAAGTTGCTGTTAATTATTACATTAAATATTATTTTACGGGTTTTTGTCTGCAAAAATAATCATCGTCATACTTATTTAAAAAATAGGTAGTATTATATTTATTATGTTTATTACGTGACTTCTTATTTTGCGGATCTTTAAAAAAATTTAATTTCATAAAGCCTCGAAAATGTCGCGCATGTCAAATAACCAAAATTTGTTGGTTAGCAGTACAATGATACCTACCTAATGCACATATCAAAGACTTATTGTAGAAAATTATCTGCTCAGTAAATATGGATCCGAATCCTATCATGGTGATACAAAACAAACATAAAAATGGTGTTAAAATTTAAAGTTATATATACTGGTAATACTGTTGTATTATGTAGTACAAGGGATAAAATACTAGATGGCGTTACTGTGGCGAAAAATGCATGTAAATGTATAATAGAAGATTCCCTTTTCCCATTCTAATTTTATTAACTTTATACATTTTACTCTTTAATGAACTCATCAAGAGTAAAGGTATCATTCTCCTGTGTACCATACGTACGTATAGCGCATTACTCTTGTATATAACATTAATCTGTTCATATGACAATAACATTAATCAGTGGTTAGTCGCGTCAGTTCTGTAAAATTATAAATTTTTAAAGGAAGTAAAGTGCTTAAAAATTTAATTAGTATTAATTAAATAGTATATAGCATAAATATCCATATTTATAATTATTTTTTGATAATAAATCAGTGTTAATTAAAAATTATTTCAAAGGCGAGAAGAAAGATCGGATTTTCTTAATATAAAACCATGAATTACGTGAAGGAGGGAGATAATGTTTTGATTGTCTGGAACAGCAGCAATCAAAATGATATGAGTAATTTGATTAATGATTTGAAAAGTATTTCAAAAACAGGCAAAATTGTTCTCGAGAATTCGGAGATGATTACGGAATGTGAGTATAATTCATTTTTATTTCTAAAGATATGGTATTTATCCTAGGTTAGAGTATTATATTGTGTTTTGGAAACTATCATATCAGATCATGATCTCATATTTTTACTGAATTTACTCTTAATCATAAAAAACTACATTTGTAAGTACAGTGGGTAACATGTACTTAGAGATTTAGAAAACAATTTTATACAATTATACTTGAAATATCAATTTAAAATATAACATTACTTATGTATTTAAATTTTGTGTGTGATCTGTAAATTATTGTATTAAAATAAAATAAAATTACACATCTTTTTATCTCAAATATTGTGGTTATTGCAAATATCTATTGTAGCAGTATTTGTTATCCCAATTTTGCTGGAAGTAGTCTATTAAATATTTCTTCATTTGTATTTTATAAGTCTTTAAAATTTTGTAACCGGTGTATACATGACAAATGAATAAAACATTCTTTTTCAGCATCTCGATTGCAATCTTCTTTTGATTTGGTTTTATCTAACTGGATGTCACCTTACACATTAAAGCACACTGACAATTTACTTGCTATAATTGTTAAACTATTAAAACCAAGTGGGCAGCTTGTGTTTAAGGATGAAAATGATGTAAGCAGTACACTCAAATTGAATGGTTTTATTAACATTGAAAAAAACACTGAAAATGTATACACAGCTCAAAAGCCCAAGTTCGAGGTGAGATTTGAATTATAATGCTGTAAATAAGCTTTTAAGATTGTTGTTGTTGCTACTACTTCTTTCTTTTCCTTTTTAATATACTGTTTTATAAAAAAAACTTTTACTATAATAAGTAATTAAACACAAAAAAAATTATAATTAACTCATTTTAATACATTAACTTTTCTACATTACTAATCTATTCCCAAGGCTTTACTGCTAACAAGCTAAATAGGATTGTAATGAAATATGTAAGCTTTGCATTTTTAAAAATATAACATTTTCATTTTGTCTAGGTTGGCTCAAAAGCTCCACTAAAATTAGGTGGGAAACCTACCGTTTGGAAAATTGATGACGCTGTAGAAGAGCAATGGAATGGAGCCAATGATGATGATGTTATTGATGATAATCAGCTATTGGATGAAGATGATTTAAAGAAACCAGATAAACAGTCTTTGAGAGGTTAGATGAGTATAATATTTAAGTGTCTAACAGGTTCTGTTTCCCTTCTGTAACAATAATAAATACTATTCCTGAATACAAATAATTGCAAGTAAATAAATGCTTTTAAAATGTGGCGTGTGATGCTTCAGTTTCTTGATGTAGTATTTTTATTTTGAGAATTGATAATTGAAGTATGAAAATCTTATTTGTGCAATATCTGGATTATAAGACATCCAGTGGGTTATGAATATGCTTCTAATTTGTCATATGTGAAGCCCACCTACCTAGAAGATTAAAACTGCAAACAATTTTTACTTTGAATCTAATATTATCTAGGATCTTTTATGTTATTGCAGCAAGACTGTAATTTTTAGGTGATATTAATCAGTTTTATAATTTTTATATAATATATGTTGTTTGCTTTTTATAATATTGATATTTTTATATTAACAAATGCTTATATATGAATATTAAAATAATTCATTGTTTTTATTCCTCTTTGTAATAATGTTTAATTAGGTAATTTATTATCATTGTAAATTTTAGATCGTTTTATCTGTTTACTTATCGAATTTGTCGCGGTTTGTAATATCGTATTCACGATTTCATAACATTGACTCTTTTCGAGGTTTTGTGTTCCGAGCCGGAAAGCAATGGCTACTGAATGACGGCAAATACGTCACGTGGCATGGAGGTTTTGTGTTTCAAGTGCTATTACAGTTCCAATGAATGGGATGTAAACATGAACGGCTTTTAGTTGTTTCTCAAGTGGTTTTCTGTTTCGACTTAGGTGATTGACTGTTATGTACGAAGAAAATTGTCTATATTCACACATAGTTCAGTCAGTATCATAAATTGTGGATTTATGATTTGGCTTTTATAACTAAATTACTAAATTTTTATATGGTAAATATTTTTATTATAAAATTTATTGTATTTTTATTAAACTACAATTTGAAGTACATAATAAAAACAATCACCATTCACTATCAATAGTACAGAAGGTAAACTGTTGATCGTATATATCAACAGGTCTAATTATGATACATTTTTCTTCTCTTAGTGTTAGTCTCTGTGTGTTGTTACTAATTTGTGCAGTAATTTAGTTACCGATTTCGCGGTATAGTTCACAAATATCGTACATACTTCATTAAAGATCTTGGCGATGGACAATCCACGAATTATAATTGCTATAATTCTTTATAAGCTTAAAGAGGCTTGTTTAACTGTTACAGTTTGCGCCACTACAGGCAAGAGAAAGGCTTGCGCTGACTGCTCGTGCGGCCTGGCGGAAGAACTCAAGGGGGAAGTTAAGGACACGCCGAAGTCATCCTGTGGAAGCGTAAGTAGCTACAATATCATTACTATATCTTCACGTTGGAATCTCATCCAGTACGGTGCGAATGGCATTCAGGAAGTATACAGAGAGAGCGCAATCAGAAGAATGGGATGAGATCTTTGAGGCCCTAATAGGGCGATTTGGAACTTATTACGTAGGTTACGTGTCTTAAGTGGCGCTATTACTAGCCTTATATTACTATGATGCTTTTGCTAGAAAAAAAATGGGTCTCTTTGGACTGGGCTACCCCACTCCTGAAGACATAAGGCTGCCGACTCCAAGCGTACTTAGTAAATACATCTTAATCAATTCATAATCTATCACATACAGCAGACACTAGGATAAGGTAAGCACAAAAGAAAACATTGGTTCGAAGTGTTCTAGTAATGAATCTTGGCCCTTGAGATAATTTTTAAGGTCGTTAATATCTTAGTTTTACTTTGTTAAGGATTAACATAGATATTGATGTATTGGTAATCCTCAGTCTTGACACACACCCAGCAGTTTGCTTTAGTTAAGAGAGTTAGGTAAGGAATACCTCAGGTTATTACAGAAGACCAGCTTTAAAATATTTCGGTCTCGCATGCTTTTGATTTTCGGTGATATTTTTGCTAAGTATGTATAGTGCTCAATGCACTTAAAGCATCGGTAACAGCTACGGTAACCACTTTCCATTAGTTCCCCTAGTGTAATGGTAAGCCTAATGTTTTGACAGTTGAAGACAAATATGAACGAGACGGATATATTTAAACTGATTCTGCATATTCGTCACATATTACAAGGAAGGGGCACAATCGGGCCCTAGTGGATAGCCACTAAGGTCATAATATTATATAGAATTTAAGGCCATAAAGGTTTCTTTTAAAAGAGGCCCAATGTGATTTTATAAATTTAAAGAAAATCCTCCATATACTCATGGATGTTATTTGTCAATCTCCAGTGTTACTTGGGCGACGCGTTCCGCTGTGCGACGTGCCCCTATCTCGGCATGCCCGCCTTCAAGCCCGGGGAGAAGGTAATGCTCGACCTTAACTCTGATATATGAACTAAATAGAATAAGTATTTACATTGTAATTATAATTTTTAGTATTCCACGTTGTGATCTATTCTATAATATAATAAAATTATTGTTTAAATTCAAAGGTTGTTTTTTTTAATTATGTAATTTTTAGTTCTTTAGTCTTTTTTACTGCTGGAAACAGATCTTCCTTCATATGAGAAGCAATGTGGAGTTTGTTACTTCGTTTTAGCTCAAAGGGGGTTGTTGGACCGCACGATTTATTTGTACTTAGTTCATTATTCATTACAACGGAAAGTGAATTTGGATTCGAAAAAAAAAAAAACTTTTAGCAAATATTCAATTATACATATTTTCTCTTCTTTTTACAAACAGTTAACTTATCTTTAACATATTCTCGTTCTATAACATTTTTCCATTTACATCTGAAATAGTACTCATTCCGCTATACAATAAAATATTCATATACATTATTTTTTTGCCATATCTGTCATACAATTACATAACAATTATATAATATTATTTCTCTATGAATTAAATGACACATTCCTTTTTGTCTTAATTTTTCACTTATGAGTTGAAATCATTTCGGATATTTAACATTATATTTTTAGTAAAACGTAACTATTATTTATTTGAATGTTTATCACAAGTTATTTGTGGTAAGCGAAATTAACATTTTTCTTATATAAATTGGATAATCAGATAATCTTTCGGTCGATGGCACGTTGAACTGTGTCGACGTAGGTATATATTATAAAGTGTATCGTAGTTTTAATCTATGGAAAACGTTACTGGCCTTTAAGACATTGGCAACATTATGAAATGAAAGCTTTACATATATAGAACTTATAGTGGATTATGAGGAAATAGTGCAATTCTTTTATAACTATAATAAAAATATCAGGCAATCAGAAACATTGTGAATTGATATTAATAAGATGGAAGTATAAGATTGGATACATCTCCCCAGAGATATATCTGGCTATATTTTTTGCTTTATTTATTAGATTAATCTAATAATAGAAGCGAGTTAAAATTGTCAATTTCATGATAACTCATCTAATACGCATGCTAATGATGTGTTTATACGATAGCGTCATATTTACGTACAAAAAATAATCGACTTTAAACAATGTATTATATAAAAATGTTATTCTGATAAACGTGTGTATCGTAATAATTACATAAAGTATAAATAATATAAATTGTTATTTTCTCCATTGTTACATACAGTATTTATATAAACTATAATAATAGCATCGAATAAACCCATCATTAAGGACGTTACAAAATTAAAAACTACTTTTAAAAATGACAGCATAGTATTTGTAAAATGTTGGATATTGTCTGCTCAATATATAACTATTTTTAAACTAGTTATAGATATTATTTTTCAATGATTGGTAGAAAATATAGACAAATGCTTTTACTTATTGTTCATACTTTTAATAGCTTTATTTAATTATTGATGATATCTATTTTCATTAGTTTTAAAAATTAACATTCTTTAAAATATTGGTAATTGACTCTAGTCTTCTATTCGAAGGCGCGGAAGTACTGTGATTTTAATAAGTCAATAATTATGAAACAGGAATTATTTGTGTATGAAATGCTACTTTAATCATATTTATGGAATTATGAAGATGTATTGGGATTGTCCCTGAATTACTTTCAGGTAAACAATACAAAAGTACATCTCATTGAAATTAATACTTTCTGAATTAGAATTTTGGGAAATAATACTTTTTGTAATGAATTTTGTACTAAATCGTCCAGAGAATCGGAAGCGGGGCGTGGCGTGCTGCGGAACGATTGCGTCCACTCACTAATAAATGCCCCTACATAATTTAAGTAATATCTTCGAAGAAACTACTATCCCACAACATTCAGTAAAGCGTCCCAGTCTTTTTAAAAGTTTATTTTCATCAAATTGAGATCTTCTTGTTTAGACTTGTTTGCAAGCGGCGAAACACTAGTCTTAAGTTTGTGAGGTAGGCTTAGTCATGATCTAATGAAGCGCCTTGTTAGAAAATACCGATTAATAAAATGAGATCTTTCATTACAATTATATAAGACGATAAAACTAGAGTTACATACATTATACAACAAATTATTAACTTTTGTACAACAACACGTTGTTTATGTTCAATAGTTGGTAATGACATACTATTAATAAGCACAGTTTACGGTACAATGAAATTAACACTCGGCAATCCTGACGAACCATTCGAGAGGTGTGCGTCCGCCGGCGCAGGCGCTGGTTCGCTCGGTCCGGGTGTCCGGCACTATCACTAACCCTAGCGTCGGCTCCTCCTTATGTAGCCACTGACTCACGTGTCACTCGGAGAGACTCGCTACAGAACACAACCGTTCGTGGACACTACTATTTATTATCGCTATTATGCCAAATAAAATTTGTAGAACAAATGATTTACAAATATAACCATTCACTTAATGATAATGTACAAAAATCATATTGATATTTTGATATGGCCATGAATTTCCCGTTATTTTGTATAACGATATATATGTATAAAGATCACAGACGCTACATTTGTCTTCGGGCTTAAATTTTTCTCAGCAAATAATTTTTGAGTATAGGTACAACAACAGTTCTCTTACCGATAACTCACTTACTCTAATACATATAATATTTCCTTTATTCAAGCAATACTTCATACCTAATCTGACCAATAACTACAAAATATCACAGACTGTGTGTTTATTATGTATACATCTTCTCATACAAAAGTTATGTGTATCACACATGGACGTCGAAACCAAGAGATGACATTTAGTAATCGTGATGATTATCGATTTATAGAATATGATTTTTTTGCACTATGAAGCAACGTTTATATTATACATTTTTTTTTCAGTAGAATTTACACTGTTATTCAGCGACGTAGTCTTATGATAGGTTACTATAATCTATCTGCGGATGGTTGTGCTTACCAGGCTAGGCAAATTATGTCATTCGTATATTATGTCAAAACTAATGACTTGACAACCATCCGTAGTTTATAAAAACCCACCGTTAGTTGTCTCTACAATCTATGTGGAAGAAAGACTTCGTAACGGTCGTAAGAATGCTTGTACAATGAATCCTGTGATATGTCTGAAGGCAAAACCGGAGCGACTGCCTACGGTCCGTGCCGAGGCCCGAAGAGCGTCGCTCGTTATGTTACAAGCACGTGGCAGCCCATTACACCTACTAATTCCTACCATTCATTGTACCTTTAAATTTTGTCTAAAATATGCAATACCGCGTGTCTCTGGTGATTATAAATCTCATTGGTTATCACATTATTTAACCTAGTTTAAGATCTGATAGAAACTCTTTGTTATTTTTGTGCTCGCAAAATATTACTCCATGCATCAAATCATCTTGTTGTAATATGCTGGAGTTCATAAGGTTACACCATTCTGCATTTTATTATGTTCTCTAATATTAACGATAGTGTGTCATTAAATATTAAACTGTAGTCAAACTACGAGTGGCTCGCAAGCGAAGCGCCCTACACTTCACTGGCGCTACTTTTGTGACACATAAATTTAGTCATGGAGTGTAACGTTCAACTTTGACCTAAGTTACATACAATATTTACAAACATCGTACACAAACGCGTACAGAAGCACCCGATAGTAAAAAGCACCTAGAGTTCCCGAATAGAATATCATAAGCGTACGATTGTAGAGTGCCGATCGCTGGTTTAACTGGTGCACGTACGTTCACTGGGATGGACGAGGCAGTCCGCATACCGGCACAGAATCGTCAGGGTCGACACAAACGTTTCACAAAACTTTAAAACATAACCGCAACGGAGTGTTTGCAACCAAGGTGATCACAGCACATTCGAAATCTGAACGTCCACGGTGGGAGGCCGGGGGTCTCAGCGTTTCTTAGGGGGTGGACGGTCATCTTCGCACACGTCGGAGGCAGACCATCGTCGTTTGCGAGCATCTTCCTTCACGCTTAGGTTTTCTGGATGCGTTTGTGGTGGTGCGGGTGCCAGTAAAGTACTAGAGCCTTGTGGGCCCGTGGGTACTGAATGGGCAGTGTGTCCCGTGTGGGTGGCGACCCCAGTGTGCCCCGCATGGCCCGCATGCCCGCTGGGTACCGAGGCATGTTTGCGTGCCACAAGCGACACGCATACGTCGCCCACCTGCAGTCTCTGGACGTGGAGCCCGTACCGCGCTAAGGTACGCTCCGGCTTGCACGACGCCCACCCTCGGCCGTAAACGAAGAACGGGTGTTCCACGGTTGACTCTAATTCCACCTGGAACCGGAAATAAGTACAATTTTAGTATTTGGGATACACTTTTATGAATATAAATGATATTATACCTGATATGATACCTAACGTTTTTTTTATTTAGTAAAATAAGTACATACAATTTTTTCCATAAATTTCGAAACATTCGTCTGTATCAGCAATAGCAGCCAAACAGCGATGCTCCGAACTCAACTTGATTCAACCGAACCGGATAATAAACCTTACCGAATGTTGTTTTTTGTATAGCGATCAATCATATACAAACGGTTTCTTTATTCAAAATATATTACTTATTGGACCTAACAATTTTATCGAAATCTGTTTTATCTGTAAATGGTGTATTTTAATCATTCCAATACATAAATAGAGATATTATTCACCTGAGACCTGTTCCTGTCGTACGTAAGCGTGAGCGCTAGCTTTTCTGCGCGTTCCTCGAGTCTGAGCAACGTGCACTGCGTAAGCGTAAGATCGCCGCTGCGGTCGGCGCTCGACACGAAGTCCTCAGTGCGCATCTCCTCGACCCGCCGCAGCGAGCCGTCTTCTAGCCGGATCAACGCGCCGCGACAGAAGTAAGGCGCAGGAACACCTCGTTCTGGAGACATTGGGGGCTCCTGGAATTTGCGATAAGGCACAATTAGTACTCAACTTACTATTCACGTGATTGATTTGGTTTTAAGTACACGATGACTTAATTCGTTTGTAAAAAAATATATTTCAGTAGGTATAATAATTAATTAGTACTCAGGTACTTAATTTGGTATCAATAAATAAAATAAAACTAGATTGGTAGTTTTAAAGAATTTTTGCCTTTAGAAACAATTTTATGCTTAACCTGACCGATAAAAGAGTTGTGCCGTAGACTTATGAAAATTAAATAAAATATTTATGATTATCGAAATTATAAATATGTAATTAAAATAAGGGTCTATTCATACTGACCTCTCGTGGTGGGGGGACAGGCGCTGGAGCGGATGTAGGCGGCGAATGCGGCGCCGGCGCTGGTGGCACGAACCCCGATGTAGGCCGAGGTCTCATCGGGTACGCCGCTGGAGGCTGGGGTAGAGCTCGAGCCCTATATAGGTACGATGCGTACCCATGGGGTAGGAACGGAGAGTAAGAGGGGAACGAAGGCGCCGGAGCCGGGGGTGCGGGCATAGCATCACGACGGCGCGGCGGGTATCGCGCGTAGGGGCGCGGCGGCGGTGCTAGGAACTCGGGCGTCATGCCGACCGGCGCTGGAGGCGGGTACAGGTGGCTCAGCTGCCCCAGCTGGGCCAGCGCCTCGCCGGGGAGGCTCGCCGAGATCATCGGACGTGCTGTTGACAAAACAATATACATTAGATACATACAATCAAACACTTGTATAAAAAAGCAGTTAAA
The DNA here is from genome assembly GCA_943193645.1 of Acentria ephemerella. Lineage (NCBI taxonomy): Eukaryota > Metazoa > Arthropoda > Insecta > Lepidoptera > Crambidae > Acentria > Acentria ephemerella. Next base: position 4,265,979 of record OW971887.1, read on the forward strand.
TTTGATGATAACTTTTACTCAAACAAGGGAAGCACAAATATGAATATAATAATTAATTTCAGAACTCAGGATGTTTGCATTCTGAATGCTTATTTTATAAACTACGCACTTAACCGTACACTTCGCATTTTATTTTACATATTACATACAATTTTTTTTGACAATGGGGGTCTTTTTGCTTACAGCGATCGGTTCTAGGAAACCTAATGATGGATAGAATTCGATTTAATTGCAAGGTAAAAAAAATGTAATTAATTACACCAGAATTTTGAATAAGTAACTTGTTCTTGTGGCAAATTAAGACTAGTAATATTGTAATTGAAAGTACTGTGCAGTCAAAATTCATACCTTATGAAATTAAATAGTAAACAAAGTGTTTGTGACGCAAAATAGTGGTCCAGAGAATAAAACATTCGCGCAGGTTATCAAAAGCACCCTGTTATGTTTAATATAAATTAATTAGTACTCACATAACTAAAACTCTGTAGTTACTAATGAGCACAGAAGATCGATATAAGCACACAGATTGATAAGACGTTCCCCACAATGTTGCTAAATAAATGAGGTTACATAATATTAGTATAATATTACTCTACTTTTCATAATAAATACAAGAGTCACCAGGAACAGCCAGAAAGTAACTAAACAAAAAATAACAAACAGTGTCTTCATTGAGATCTTAACTTAACCTACGCTCATCGTAAAACAAAGCCAGAATCGTAACAATAGTGTTCATTTTGATAGAATAGTATTTATCATATGTACGATAAACACAATTACGATGTATCTGTTTGTTATGTAAAACAGTAGCGTTATCATATCTGTTTGCATTATTATTATGCCGACAGTGATGTTCGGTGGATTCCGACCATAAATAATATCTGAGCTAGATAGCACCGGGCCCTTGTTCTGATGCGGTAACCATAGACATCTGTTTTATTACTTGAGTGAGACGAGTTTTAGCAACAGATAAGAATGTAGAATGGCGACGTCAACATTATAAATAGATTTTATTCACACACCTCTGTAAGATGTATATTTAAAAGTTGGTAATCCATTTGTATTAAGTTGTGCGTGTGTGGCATATATCGTATCTCGTATAGATTTTGTTTTAAAAATTGTATATCATTATTGTATATTTATTACATAAGTATTATCTACATTCGATACTTATATTATAAAGTTGAAGAGTTTGATCATGTATACCGGAATTGTTCTCCTTTAACAGTTAAAAAAAAGTCTGCGGTAGCATATATCTCTCTTTTGAGATTGGCTCTCTATAACCAATTTTATTATTAAATTAGTTTTAAATATGATTTAAATCCTTAACCATATAAATACTCAATTAAAATCATGTAACCTACCCACCTACGTAAAGACATGTTGTTATAATCCGACATCCACGCGAACTAAGTCTCGACCCCAGCTATATCAGCCCTCTATATATTTTTACAAGTTAAACGTCTATCAAAATTAAAAATGTATCTTTTCTTGATTGCAATCAACTAAAGGATTATGTTTAAGAATTTTTATTACTTTAATCACCAAACCGATCTAAATATTTGAAGTAATACATCTGTTCGGATTATACGATTTAACTAATACACCCCACATTAGTTTTTCCTAATCAGTTATATAATTACTATTGGATTGATAATCTATTTACATACCTAACAACGTTTTAATGGGAGCACAGATTAAGGCGGATGGCTTTCTTTGTTATTTATTAGGTTTGTTTTGTTTTGTCTTAAGCTGAAGAGAAAAACATCTTATTATAGTTAAAAGGGAAATAGTCATAATTAAAACTGGTATATTGTATTATTTTATATCTCTTTAATTACATTGTCTTGCTTAGTCAAATTGTCGACATAAGGCAAAATATTTATTTTCAGAAATGTACTGATTTCCTTAATATATTGTACGTTTCAATCATATCGCAGTGCTTTTTGTCACTATAATTTCTTATATAAACGTATTTTGTAAGCAGCAACAAGTTATTTTGTTTTTCTCTAACACGGGTCGAAGGCTATCTCATAATTAGAAAACTTGTATTTATATGTTACACATTGATAATATTGTTTGTGCACATAAGTTTATGGTTCCGACGTGTGCTAATATTATTCGTTACGTACCTATTTAAGTTTAATTAGGTCATAATTGAGATAAGGTGTTATGGTTTTGACCAACATTATCTACAGCCTATATGGGCTGAAAGAAGTGCTTCTACCGTGTGGGAAAAGCACTTCAGGAGTTTGGTCCATAATACCATCACGCCAGTGTGGTTTTATGGCACAAATTCTTCAAGTCTTGGCCAGCAAAATGGATTGGTGGGGGAACGCGGTTAGCGTAACAACCGGGATCAACAGGTTAACGCACCTTCCGAAGCACGGTGGAGTTTAAGGTTACAAATTTTATTGGGTTCTATCAAATTCAAGGACTAACCATAGCGAAAGTGGCTTTATTTTTGTTTACAATCCAGAACGGTCATTCGATTGTCAACCAGCTCATCAACGATTTGATCCAACTACTTATATATATTTAAAAATAATATCACTGCATCCACGCGCTTCATTTAATGATATTTTGCAAGTAAAACTAGATGGACTATTTCGGTTAAAAACAGGTTTTCAAATCGCCATTGGCAAATGTGTAAGACTAACATTCCGAATCAAACACGCCTTACTTAGGTAGTAATAAGGCAGTGGTAGAAACGTATACTTAAGTGCATATTAGTTAAGGGATTGAAGCTTTTGGGTGCACATAACGGTAGAAACATAATCGCAAGAAACCTTCCTTTTGATTTTCAAAGTTAGTCCTAAGTCTTCGGTAGCAGGCAACAAATCATATTCTTTTTTGCCAGACCAAAAAACGTACTTTCCGACCTAATTCAATCTAAAAATGGTTGGCTAACCTTGATGTTAATTAAACACGGAATTTGGACTACTTGGAATAGGGATAAAGTTAAAAAAGGTATTAATGTCTGTAATAGTCAAGGCGACACAGAAACTTTGCTGTTTAAAAGAATTCCGCATTGGTAAATCCCAACCTGAGAATCATTTAATGTGTAAAGAAATAATGAACAAGTCTTGGTAAATACACTATTTACAAGCCAATACCGGACATAAATTGCAGCTTACAAAGTAGAGAAATAGTAACAAGGTACTTGGATTTGTACGATGCACGCAATGAGACAGCTTGCGGTCCTTACAGGTTTTTAAGTATTCCTTTATATCTAAATATAGAGTACCAATTCGAGGACCCAGTAATTTCTGCAAATCGATTTTGGAATAAACTCCATTTAAATACCATTTAAATTTTGCTACGATTTTATCAAAACATTATTATTAACTTCTATCTTATTTAAACTTCTTATTGTACAACCTAAGTTGGTTCAATATACTCTTACCGACACGAGTTGTAAGCCCCAGTACATAGCCTTACAGGCCACTGCAGTTAAGAAATAAAGAACATCTGCGATGCTTTGTTTAAAGTACAATGAAGTGGATTTTTACGATGCAACGTAGATTGTACAGTCCTAAAGTTCAGTAACGTAAACAATCGTAGGGAGCGAGCGATCCTCGGCATTCCTACGCGTTGGTTGCAGGCGTTAATTTCGAGAACAAAGAATGCACGCGCACCTGCACAAACAATATGCTTTTGTCGAGTTAGCATACGACGCGTTTAAGGATGACTGTCGTGCTGGTTCATGGACAAATACCTACTGATGTTTAAGTAAGTATGTTAGCTCAAAGACTTCACAGATTTCGATGTTTCTTCTCGTGTTTGCCACAATGCGTCATAGGTGTATAAGAGCCATAACTTAGAGAATTTCTCGAATATTCATGTTCTACAATGACCCCTACATGTAGTGAGTTGTTTCTCGTTCAATGAAAGATTTCGGTCTTTCCAAGTATTTTTGCAATCATGATATAACAGGGTACTTCAACATCTATCTAACGGTAGCTCGATGAAATTATTTAACTTAACCTATAATATTTCCTAACGTCAAACTTCCCAAACATATCACTCGCTACTCACGAGTGTAATATGACCTTTCTGGAAACGCTCCACTAAAATCAGAAAGACCCTTATAAAGCACTCGAGTTAACGACAAGCTAGTTTTTGGGACGATTACGTCAACGTCTGGAAAATTTTCAGATTTTTTACTTATTTGTTTTTACTTAAGGGTTCGGCATCGTAGGAAAAGTCAGAAGGCTCTAGTTATCACAAAAGTTCCCAAGTTCTCCCCAGGGAGCTAGTCTTTTGCCTTTATCAAGAGCACATATACGAGATGAGGGTCGCAATCCCTTGTGATCGGTAGCTTTATTTCCCTTGGATATATGTGTGAATATAGACAGCTAGTCGATAACCGTCTATTATTGATGAGAATTAAGGAAAATACGAGTTTACGTTCATGCTTTCATACTCACAAAATAACATTGTGATAATAATTATGTACTTTCTAAGCTTTTACAGTAAAATTCCTATTTTATCTATTGAACCACGTCGTATAAATAATTAAAAAATTCCTCCAAGTTAGACATATCTTCCTTTATTCTAATAACAGAATAATAATAATAATATTTCTCATATATTCGCTGGTATCTAGTCCAAATTAAGCATCATTAAGAGCAACGGAGAAATATACATGGCAATATGTATATAAATATCAGAAAAAAAACTAAACTACTAAATAAATACAAACACCCAAGACTTGTAAACAAATATTCATACTTATCATCCAAATATCTATCTCTACTAGGATTTGAAGCCGGGTCCACTGGCTTAGTAGACAGGGGCACTGACCACTCGATCAGATGGCGACCAATAATGTCTGTAATTTCGTGATATTTGTATCGTGTATTGTAACTTATAGTGTTTGTAACTTATATATGTATCGTATCATATGTTAACCCAATTGGAATTCAAATGAATGCTACTGATTATTCTATTGCAATTGTTTGAATCAAACGATTCATTCATTTGTGATTGATATCTAACTTAATTATACCTTGTAGTCACAACAAATAACTTTTACACAGGTTAAATTGAAAAAAATTCTCATGCGAAATTTCACAGGCAAATGATTTTTATTTTGCAGTGACTTTATGTCACTCTGTTACTTTTTGCTTCTCAAAATGATGTGTAAAAAATGTTATGATGAATAATTGTGTATTTGCTACCTATATGAGATGTAATTTATCAGTCATTTGATTTTCTTCGCTCGCCACATCGCAATAAAATTAAATGTGAATTATCGGCAATTACATAGAGTGCATTATAGCAATCTATGTCAAGGGAATTCGCTGGTGTGTCAACTGAAAACAATTTTCACGTGTGATTTACCACATGGCGGTCTATAGACAATTAAGTCTTCTTGGAAACGTGATATTTCTACCTATAATATTCAGAAGATATCAAATTAATATTTGCGTAAATACTTTTAAAGACATCTGACCAAAGTGTAATCCTTTAGAAAACGTTTTGCAACGACTGACTCACAATAACAACGCAAGACGGTGTCGTGACTAAACCTTTAAAAATTTACCCAATTAGCCAGCATTAGCCACGCTAACTCGGTGACTCTAAGTCTATTTTTCGATTTTGTTGTCCTTGGAAGACGTATTCAGTAAGAAATTGAGATAAGAAATATTTTATTGTAAACTTCATCATAATCAGAAGTACTATAAACGTCCTAATTTTCCTACAGGCCTTCCTACATAGGAGAACTAAAGTAGGATTATTTAAATATCCCAAAAATTAAACGCTAAATTAGGCTTTGGAGCAACGTAAAAAAAGTAATTATACGATAAATTAAATTGATATTTAAATACTACACAAATTATCTTCCGACATAGCTGCAATGACTAGTGTTGCCATAAAATACGGACAACATGTGGTTACTTTTTCTCATAAATTTCCTATTTTAGACATATATAAGTATAACACATAAGTATAATACATATTCACATAATAATTTTAGTAGTGGTAACTGAAATATATCACGAGTTATATATTATATATCACATTATTTTTCTTTATTTATTTGTGTACACACAAATATTGAAATCTTGAAATATTATTTTCTGTTTGAATGAAATGAAATGATTAGTGTGACATATGCCATAAAGTTCGTACATGTTTCTAATTTAGAACATTCTAATTTTGAAATTTAGGCGTCTCGCTCCAGTGCAGTGTCTGCGGAGCTGTAAGGCGGCGTAGGCGCAACGCAAGGTCGTGAGTTCGCCGTCCGTCGCCCGGCAAATAAAGATCGCCTCTACTAGGAGTTCAAAGATGTTGATTTTTGACGTTAATGGATTTACTACATTGTGGTACATTTTATTTAATACGCAATTAAGATAAATTTTATAATAATCGAAGAAAATAATTTTATGTTGTCAATTTTTTGATTTTTGATCGCATTTAGTAGGTAATGTAAGTAAGTTTGAATGAATAATTCTCGTTCTAGAATCTTTAGTAGGGGACTGACAATGAATGGCGGACAAAATTTGCGATACTGCGGAAGCACTATGATAACAAGGCGCGCGCAACATGGCCGCGTACCATTGAACCGTATCTATGCCGCGGCCGCGTGTGTTTTGTAAAGTCCGTCCGACAAATACTTTCAGCAATGGATTAGCAACTATTTTTATTAATAAATGCAATCCTTGGTAGTTATAGAAGAAATATTATGTTGGAACTTACGAATTTGTGGTTATTTTAGTTTAACATCCACCGTATAAAATATGTTTACTGATCGTAGTTTTACTGCAATTGTATTAGGTACGTTTGATACTTTGAACTAGTATGTAATTTGTAAATAATAGTTCTTTGATTCGTAATACAATGAAATAATTGAAGATATTGATTTCAATAATGGCATCAGTCCCTTGTCTCTAATGTCAGCAAATCTAATTATTCTCATTCCTAACTGTAGTGGCATAATATGCACATAATGACTTTTAGAGTTAGTGTACATTTTGTCGAACCATAAACGGTTTTTTTTACTGGCAGGTTTTAAGATTAAGCTTAAATGATTTCATCATCATTATCAATAGTTCAGATACGTCTCCAAAGTGCGATTAGTCGACCAACCAGGTGCAGGCTTCCTCACGATGTTTTCCTTAAAATGATTTAAAATTGTAAAAAATCCAATAAACGCCTGGTAAAATAAATTAAAAGGCTAGATCTGCCTAGAAATAGAAAAGGATGCTTATTTAATTATTAAAAATCCATCCATTAAAATTTTGTTTTAGACATGAGGCTCAACAGGAGCTCACCAAAGCTTTTTTATTATAATTAATTTTTTAAACGTTTAACTCAATATCAATATAAATTTTTCCTGTCTCTTGGAATAAATTTGGTAAAGATAGAATTCTGATTCCTGATGGCTATTTCTATACCATTAGGCATATTAAGGCTAACACACGTAGACATTTTGATATAGCACGCAATATAAAGTATCAATACAAAATATCGTTCCATAGTTTATATTGTATATTGTGGGAAAGGCAGTTATTAGCATTCCTGGGTTGCATTGTGCCGGGCTCCTTGAATGTGGGATAGCCTTTGCGGGGCGTGGGGGGTAACACTGGTCGATAGGGCGCCGCCCGTAACCCACTTCCGGCGCCCCTGACCTTGCCGCCGCCATTCAAGCCGTCTTACAGGCCGCCATTGCCGTACCACCTCCTTGTCGCACCACTCACCCCGCCCGCCTCTACCTGTATACCGCCCGCCCTCAGTTTTAGTTCTAGTTTTGAAAATTAGTTTTTCTAAACTAGTACATTAGAATACAAATAAGGTTTTAACATTGTATTCTGGATAATTGTTGATGTAGGCTGTTCATTTTAGAATTTAAAATTTATCCATATTAATGTTGTGTTAAAAATTTATAATCAAATTATTATCAGTACTTGGTAAATCTATGTCAATATTTATTCATTCAGATATGAGAACAACATTGTATGAAGAGTGCAATTACAATATTGTTGTTTTTGTATGTATCGTTTTTCATCGATAAGAATCGGGTAGCGATTGTTGACCGTGTGTGCTTATTCATAACCTAAATAATCATAATGACATTTAGTGTCATTTTACACTTATAATACATATTAATCAAACACGCACACAAATACACAGCTCATTTACACCATTATCGGATAGCACTTTCCTTTCACTATCCCCACGCCATCCCCCAGCCACTCAAAGCGCCACTCCCCGCCCGCTTTACAAATGTTGGATTATTTTGACTGCACGCCTGATTTAGTTTTGGAAATCGTCTATCCAAGATTTGAGTATCAAAACTTTATCATAATATTTGCTCTTTAATTTTATATCGAGAGTTAATTGCATTTTTATTTTATAAGAGAAATAACTGGAAGTTATTGTCCACTTTATGTAGTACACTATATCACATTTTTAATTTACATAGGAAAGTTTATACAACATATCTCAGTGATTTAAAAAAATAGCTCTTGAATTGCCTTGAAAAGGGTACCTGATATCCGAATGCAGATAAATAAATACTGACATGCTCAGACGCACAGAATGCGGTCACCTAGCTCGACTACCAAACATTATCACATAAACTTGGTACATACCTAAACCTACCTAGCACAGATTCTCCGTACGCAAACTAAAGTATGAATAAAAAATGGAAGTCCATTACGAGAACCAAATATCGATGTAGTATGGCATTTATATTTAAGTTTAAATACATATTCGCGCTCTCAAACAAGTCCAGACATGTCGACCTGAGTTCATTTTGATATGTGTTTTATGAAGCACGTGTGCGAAAATTTAGGATGACGATTCTTCATTGGTAGAGGTAATATTTTGTGATATTTCATATCGTCGTTTCCCGTTTGGTTGTAGATATTTATTTTCATTATGAATTTATGAATTCTCTTGACATGAGATCATTAAAAACGTTTCTTTGTGAGATTATTACAAAGCGTTCTCACATCTCGCATTGATGTCTTATGCGACAAGCAAGAACGCTTTCTCTCAAAAATAAAAAATGGTATTTAGTCCATGGTATTACCTACTATTTAGCTTTAATGTAGAGACAATATAATATTATTTTATACGCGTACAACTGTTTACGCCATATACTTTTTGAACAGAAACTAGACAGTACATTGTATTGAAACGTTTTATTTCAAGTACCATTATTCATTGACTAAACAGGGAAAACAATGAAACTATTACTTATCTTTACCGGAGATGATGTAACCACATGCTTTTTGAATAAATAATCCTCAATTACACATTTGCTAGTGGCATTCCTCCTATCATAATTAAATATGCAATTATGATTTAATGATCGTGGAATAAAACAATAAAAAATTCTAGTCATCTGAATGAGCTCATTAGTCAAAAGAATGACTTTACCGGAAAGTGGAGTTACAGGAATGGTATCATTGTTGGAATAAAATATGAATATGATGATTAAAACTTAATATCATAGTTGACTGGAGCTTAATAATATATGATAGATAGACTTTGTAACAGCCGCTTAATTGTATTTTGCTCGGCTATTTCGTTTAATGTTGCAAAGGCCATACGCGTCGTCTATTAAAATAATGAACAATTACGTTTTGCAAACGTAAGATAATAATGGCGTATTGGCTACAGCGTTATTGTATATTTAGTGTAGTAACGTCCGCTGTGGTGGGGAGTGTCATACGGATGTGTGGGGTGATTACGTTCCGCTAGGTGGCAGGCACACCTGTAGACAGATGTTCGGAACGTTAGTGGATACTCATTGGGATTGGAATAATTAAACGCCTAATATGGGTACTACAACCGTTTAGGATGCGACCCTGCAAATCACAAGTAGTATAAGAAGCAAATCGCTTATAATAAATAGATTTGAAGTAAGGATTTTTAAGAAATGTAGACTATAACTAGAAATTTTAACTAGATATTACGGGGCGGTAAAGGTTCTAGGCGTATTTAAGTAATTAGAAATGAAAAATTACCCACTACAGACTATACTTTATACAGAAATGACATTGTGTATAATTGGGATCTCATATATTTGGCAAATAAATGAAAAAATTAATCATTCTCTCAAGGTCGCTTTCCCGTCACGGCGTTACCGTGACTCTCGCTCATCGCATTTTCTCTACGTCGGGTATAGCTTGCAAGGAAAGATGTTTAAAATTAAAATTCTATGTTATTGCTAAATTGGGAAACGCGGCTGGGCAGAAAATCATTTATATCGAGGTTCAAGTTCTGTTTTTAGACCTGCTGACACTGTCACTATGTAGCTGAGAATACCACTTCACAAGAGCCAGAGCTCCCAAGTAACCCAGCAGTCTTACCCAAAGAGTATTTCGTAATGCAATTATATTTAAATTGTAGTTAATATTTTTATTCACTTACATTATATAATATAAGATGGCATCGTTAGCAATGGTGAGACGTGATGGCGTCGTTATGAAGGTATTTAAAGCTCGACATATTTCAATACATTTTACCAAAAGGCCCTTTACGAGACACACGTCTGTTATAATTACATAATGCCTATATCAGTAATGCGCCCCGAGATATAAATACATTATTGATATGTCTAGCATTAGCTTAGTCTGAGGGCGTAGTCCTTCTACAAAGAATGCGTGGTAAAGAGTCTAAGAATCAATAATAAAGTGTAATACGTACGTAACTTTTTAAAAATAATTGACGCAGATTCGAAACAGATATAAAGTATTAATTTGACAAAATTATTTTAGCCGATTCAATTGCCAAGCTACCTTCGGTTGTCTGAATGAATGACGGCGTAGCTTGTCACGCGACGTTACGTAAGTTCCACCTTACTTGACTTACTTGTTTGCGGTAAAAAGCGGCTGACGTGTTAATTACAATGCAGTAATGTAAATTGTTATATTAACGTTGAGTTTCGATCGCTATCGTAGAACCGGTTTTGAGAGAACATATAAGCCATTGATATTGGTATAGTTATTTTTTTAAGTTACCTATATATTTTATTCTATATTATTATCATTATTATAATTGCCTAGGAATATGGCTTAAGATGCTATATATTCAAGACAAATGAAAGTGACAGAATTTATTGACAGAATTAATAGAAATGTTTTTGCCCCAAAGCCTCTATATATGCTTTGTGTCTTGAGATTTATTTACCAGTTCAATCTCGTGAGTCACTACACGAATTCTTAATGATGATATACTACTTTACTTTTTCATTCGTTATAAACGCTATGTAAACTTATTTTAGTCAAAACAAAGATAAACATGGTTTGCCTTTTTATTTGAAATACCTAAAATTGAGAGAAACAATATAGTGTGAGATATACAACTATGATAAAGGCAATATCTTCTTTAAAAGAATTAAAGAGACGGCAAGATCATTTAAATTACCAAATTCGGACTCAACAACAGTTTTATTGAGCTTAACACGCAATAGGAGAGACGAGGCAAACAACCCCGCCTACGCTCGGTGGTAAACACACGGACACAGTTTTATATTGTATATTTACATACGCATCATTTTATAGGCAGAGGACACACTTCCATTTATGAATCGACAAATAAACGGCTGACCATGAGAAACACTTTCAATGATACTACATGTGTCGTCTATTCGATTCAAATTTATGGTGGTTTCTGTTAAAACATTAGGTTAAAACTCTTTTGCAATAAATACATGTATATTTAATTTCTATCAAGAATACAATATGTAAAAGGAATGTTGAATAAAATACATAACTTAGGTTTGAATGATATTGACAAAAATTAAAAGTAATGATATAAAAAAAATATTTTTGTATTATTTTATTTTTTTGTATCTGACAATACTGGTACTAGTCTTGATGACTGGTCTTAATATAACTATTAAGTATGACGAAATAGGAATACATTGCAACTAAAACATGTGTAGCTTTTTCTACGAAGTTGTAACCACAATTTTACTAAATAAAGTTCATTTGGTATCAATTAAAACTTTAAATGCAAGGTTGTTCAGTGAAGCAATCTCCGCCCACGTACGGCAGTTCGTCCGACACGAACAAGTCATTCTACCTGTAAATAGGCGCCACCGGTATTCAACTTATCCGCACCACGTTATATAATATCAAATCAAAACATTTATTGCAGATCAAGTATAATTCCATATAAAGAAAGATAGGAAATTAGACTGTCTACATTTATTCCCAACAGTAGGCAAAACACAAATTATTATTTATCCTTAAGAAAATACTACTTCACATTTATGTTATATGCCGCCGAACCCACTGTCTCATAAATAGACAGTCTTTTCAACTAGCTACAACACGCAGAACGTCATTATAGCTTCCACAGACACGGCATAGCAACGAGGCTGGTCTTTTCCTCTCTTTTCTCATATCTTGTGATCGCGCGAGAAAGCGCACTAAACCTGTATAGAGCTTTACGATTGAGGATAATAAACTTAGACGTCGAGGGCCAATGTGTTGAAACAAAGTCAAAGGTCTAATCGCATTAACGGCAGATGCTTAAGTAAAACTATATCTAGTAAGCTTTACAAAGCTGTGCTTGAGAAATTTTATTATAGTAATATAACGAAATAAATGGAGAGTTTAAAATTTCTTTTTATTAATTGGCGTTGAAGTATCAATTTACAAAAAGGTATATGACCTTTTGATACCTTCGTAATCTAGCTAATAGCTACGTTTGCTCTTTTCGGTGTTGCTTTAACTCAAATTCCAGGATCGTATTAAAAGAAGTATTGTAAAAAGAAAAGTATTTCAATGTTATATATTAGAAAATGTATAGTAGAAAATGATGCATTTAACTCATACACATAATATAAAATCTAATTTGTCTAATAAAATAATGTGTTCGTAAAAGCTTTCATTTCGAGTACATAATAGTGAGTCTAGTCTTTTCTTTTAACAGGAGTGATTTCAATATCCTATTATTTTTACAAATCTTTTTCATTTGACGGCTGGCTGGTGGAGTGCTTAGTTACATACTCTTAGCTCTAAGCAACTTGACAAGAGGTACAAGAGGTAGGTTGTTTTAATCACGAATGTTCTTTTTATTCTTGGATCATGGTCTTTATACGTAATCCTTTTCTATAGTCTAATTAAAAAACATATATTTAACTAATTTACCCATAGGATGATATTTATCAAATTTTATAATAATAACACGATTTTCTGTTATGTAATATTCATCCACAAGCTCTTAATTATTTTCACTTTGGGAAAGATAATACAGGTGTGATTGTAAGAATATTGTTCTTTAATTTTATTCTTAATTGTACACACAGATAAATTACAGTTAAAAAAGTACAGAGAAAAGGTCATCTACACTTAGTTAGCTTAACGCAAATAAGTTTACTACCAACAATATTTTTATAAAAAGTGTGGTTAAGCAAGATATGTAGCTTAGTATAATACTATGATTTAGAGTCCAAAGAATAAACATAAATCAACACATTGCTTAAAGTAATTACTGCAATACAGATATCATATCCACGTGACATATCAATAAAACGTAGTAAGAGGCAGTTGGCAGTTGCAGTAAGCAGTTTGAGCCTATCAGCCGAATTACACAATAGCTATTATTAAACGTTTACTTACACGAACGACGTATGTATCACAAAAGTTGTGGTAAAATTACACGGTTGATTTGGAATTTAAACTGTAGGTCGACGATAAGAATCGAATCAAATTGCTGTATTAACATTAATTAGTGGGTTCAACGTTCGTGGACCGGTGTTAACTAATGACTATCTTACTTATTACGATGACATTACCTTTTTTCGCGAATATTCATCGCTGTAGATAACAGTTTAGTTGGCAAATTTTCTAACTGGAACAATGTAATGACATAGTGTAATGGGTTTTCCTACGCGCGAGTGGAGCACACGTATATTACATATATGTAACTGTATGTAACACACATGATCAATTTGAGGGCTATCAATAGCAATAAGTGGCTAATTTACGTAAAGAAATTTATTGTGAATGGTGGACCTCTCGTGGTAAGATAACAAATGCATATTTCCTAAGCTCTGTCAACCGTTATTTCGATAGAAACGTACAGCATATATGGTCGTGCGCTCTGCCCACGCGCACTGTGTACAGTTTCAACGCAAATTGCGCCCACGTCGCGGTTAACTTTAATATAATTTAGGTCCACAATTTGGAAAGTGATGAAAATATATCATTAAAGCTGAACTTTGCCCTGTGTATTGTAAACATTAACTATTTAGATTTCTAAAGGAACTTTTTTTAAAATAATAATTTCTTAGTAAGAATAACAGTCGAAAAACGATAGTATTTTATGTAAATTATGTTCATGGAAATCTAAAACAAATAGTCTAGTCCAGACCAGACCAGACAAGACGAATTTCAGCCTACATTGGACTTAATGTCTCGTTTTGTAATTGTCTATGGCTGTACTGTAACTTATGACGAAGAAAAACTATTTTGTTCATTTCTCATTGACTATAACTAATATGGTTAAAAAGTTTGGTACTAGTAGTGCTAAACGTAAAAAAATTCGAATTTACTAATTAACTAAAGATCTAATCTATCTAATAATCTTAAATATAGGAAAATAAGGATTAAAGAAAAAAAGTAAGGTCAGAGATGAGGAGAAAGTTCTGAATAACTGGCATAAGTTATTAAAATTTTATAGGTAGGTCCTACATTATAAATATTTAACCAATTTTCTGTTTTCAGCTTTAAGGTTCTAACGAATCAATATTGGAAGCTTATTCTGTAATAATCAATATGTAGTAATTTCTGCCCACTGATCTAGAAATTTTTTGCTTCATTTAGTAAAACAAGTCGAATATAAATTTAAATCGGCTCCAATACCATACATAAATGAACTTTTTTAAAAACTAGGCCATGATCGAACGTGCATCCGATGCTATTTGAGGAGTGAACTAAAATTGCCTAGCCTAGACAAATCCGAAATTTTTAATCAATACTACCTTAATAATAATTCAGTTTGAGTATTAAATATGTAAAGCGGACATAATTCATTTTAATTTAATCTTGATACTCCCGGGAGTATGTCGCGAGTATAGGAGGCGGGAGAATATGTCGTGTATGTCAACAAATAAAACTTTAAATGCAAGGTAGTTAAAAATCACGCTTATAAAAGTGAAACAAATAGTAAAAAAAACTCCCCCATCGCTAGACGTTTATCTCGTGTGCTCGCTGGGATTGAATCAGAGTTATCAATGGTGTTGTGGTCTGCATCCGATGTACATTGAATGCAATGTTTCAATGTTCAGTCTCTTGTAACATTTTGTGTGCCAACTCTGTACGAAGGGACTCTGTTGGGACGCTATAAATAAATCTCCACAATAGTAATTTTACACTGAAGTTCTTTAAATAAACAACGTGTCTTTCTGAACCTATTTTTTAATGTGAACCTTTATTTATTTATTTTATTTATGTCACATATAACAACATATTTCATTTTTAACTTTATGAATTCTTTTCGGGTTTTTTTTTATAAAAAAAATTAAAAACTTAATTGATTTATTTAATTATTATTTGTTAAAAAAATAACTGTAGCGGAAAAACTGACTGATTGTAAGTTTTAAGTGTTCAAGCCTGCAATATCTTGCACAACCCTTTCCCCAATACAACACAAGAAAGTACTGTTATCTTCTGTAAATTTTCCTATTCTGTTGCCAGTCTCTTAAATTTAAATACTATACTAGTAGGTAGATATAACTGACCAGTGAAGTGTACACTGACGTGAGCTCGTGATGTGCTATTAATATTATATTCTGTCGTAAACAATGTTGCCGAAGTCGGTCCATTGACGCACTAATCGGGTTTTTCATTCCGGTCTACATTTCGCTATTCACCGTCCAATACAGGCGCTCGCCAAAGTTTTTTACACCAATATTACTAAGTGGTTATCCAAAAATAGTGTGCAATCGATCAATAGCCCGCGTCAATAAGCAATAGACTTGCGAAGCGTTTCTTTGGCTTGCCAACCATTCAACACATACCACTTTGATCTATTATGTTCATACCAAACATTAAAATACTAAAAATTGTGGAATTACAAACAACTCGTAATTTTTGATAAATCGGTAGTTGTATTAATTTTACCTGACTTCTATTATTTATCTTATCTAAAACCTCATAACGCAGTAAATATTTATTTTGACAAAAACAGACCTTTGTTTTTATTATATATTTAGCAGTAAATAATCTTGAGTTGCATTTTAATTGTTATTAACAATGTCAGTCGTGTAGATTACCGCTAATATTTCCAACATGTTATTCTATATATGGTACTGGACCATTCAACTGATACGGACGACTATTATAGTTGTCATTAAGTGTTTTCGTGTCCCATTTCGTGGTATTTGCAGACATATTGATGCCGACCTCGTGTGAACAGTTATTGTCTCTCGATTTAGATTCCATTTGTGAGCGCTCGTAGGTCAACCGAGCCCAGCCGGAATACTAAGCGCAGATCTGAGTGGCACGTGACTAAGGTGTCACTAGGGATTGCCGACGATTGTATGCTAAGCAGCAAGAACCGGCCAGCCGACCACGGACACTCGTACGGCGTTTATATGAAATGTTTTAAAGAGGTCAGTCAGTTGTAAGGACAAAACACAACACATCAATACCTCTAGTGTGAGTTTCAATCGAATTCAAAAGGTCTCGATAGTGTTTGTCGTCAGCTGTCAAATTGTATGGAAGCGACAGCAACGCCTCTGTTTTGAAGTATTGGAATATTTTTTTATATACAAGATTACCAGCTGAAAGCAACTATGAATAAAAGCAGTAGAAACACTGGACTGATCTAGTTATGTATCAATTTAGAGTTTTTATTAAAAAAACTAAAGTGTAGTTATTTTTTTATTAAAATGTTTTATTAAAAAACCAACTCAGAGAGAAAAACAAAACTTAACAGAAAACTGTTTTAAGCAAATTATAAATTCTAATCAAATAAAATAATTAATTAAGTAAACACAAGTGAGCTTTAAAGGCTTATAATATGCCGGAAATTTATTGGTCGTGTTATGGCACAGGGACCAGATATCGTTCGTATTTACAAGATAATATTGATGGCTATTAATACAGGCAGCAATCGCCCTGTGAATTCTTGCTATCCTTTTCGTTTCATTTCCGTTCTCATCTACTAAACCGGTGAGATATTAGTACGATACTCTAGTTAAATGTTTAATTCACGATTAATGTCTCTACAAACTCATAAATATATCGGAATCGCGCATTATTGACGATCACCTGCGTAAATATTCCGTAATATGTGCTACACCAATAGGTGTAGCACATATTACGGAATATTTACGCAAAGCTCAGTGTAATAACACTGAGCTTTTGAAGTAATTCTGGAGTCTCAAGGTCCAATGAAAGTTAAGTAATTAACGGTATGAACATTTCGTTCCAATTGTTGTATACTATAAATATTCTTTTGGTTGATTTTTGAAACAACTTCTATAGCAAAAATTTTTTTATATTTTTTAAGTAAACTTATAGGTAGAATTGTGTACTTCGACGGTTTAGTTAGTTACGTTCAATATTTCATATTCAGTGTTCATATATTTTTATTTTTTTCATTAAATGACACCTTCTATGATTCGCACCATGGTCACCGATGATGTGAAAGAACACATTAGAAACCAGTCCACGTATCGCATTCACGTGTTCAATTGTTTTTGTTTTGACAATAACGATTTATCTACAAAACGGTTAACTTATTGACCAAAACAACGTTATCGGTTAGGTACCTATTTATTAAAAAAAACATCGTTTAAATTCTTGTTTATAGACTAACATTTTCGACGAGAAAGTTTCCAATTTTCTTTTGTAATCCTATATAATTACCTCTTTTACTTAATTATAGACGGCTTTTATTAATCTGTATCAAAAGTTATAAACAACCTTATCGTTGTTTTTTCCAAACTCCTCCTTTGTTATTATAAATTTAAAAGTATACACCAATATCATACATTTGTAATCTAATGACAGAAGTGACGCTCTCTTCGCCCTCAAATATTTTACGGTGACCAACGTAGACATTTTTTTAAAAGCTCAGCAAATGGCTCGACACCACGTGATGATAAGCAGTAGAAGAGTCTATATGTGAAGATAGCAAGTGCAGCATGCGACAAACTGCCCTATCCACCCTCACCTTGCCGGCCCTAAAAGTGCTTAATCACGCCTCTTTTAAAGGAACCCATGTTGTATTAAGTAGGGAATTCGCTCTAGCTGTGCGACAGAGAAAGGAGTCACGAAATCTCTTTGTGCGCAAAGTAGATGTGGCGACAGTGAAAAAGTGACTCCGTAGACCAGCACACGCACTCCTGAGTAGGAAATCTGTCCAGAGCATCGAGGAGGTACTGAACGGAACCTTGCCAAAGATGCGAACAATACTACACACTAAAAAGACTCATATACTAAGTTCTTTTAAATCGTCATAACAGGGAATATGTATGGGAAAAAATAAACAAAAGTAATTAAAGGCAATAGTGATAACTTGTAAAAGTGGGTATTAACCGGGTACTTACAAATTGTCCCAGTTACTGATTTAAAGATGTATTATAAATAAATTAATTAGCACAGCAAGCATAACTGGTCAGGCATGACATACCTACGCACCTTGTTCCTTTATTGTCAACAATCCATACTTTAATTAGTCAAAATTTATACAGTTTTCTTAAATACAATTTCATTTTACCGAATGAACTTTTCTATTTTTCTTTAGAAGTACCTATTGAACTTGAATAATATAGAAGTTGAATAAAAATTTATTCAAAATAATTAGTTGTCAGTATTTCGAAGCTCGTATCAAAAAATTTCTTTAATATATTTACCTAATCTTAAAATGGTAAGTGGAAAATAGAGATTTTAAAATTGAAAAACTTAAAAATGCTATCCTAGCTGAACGAATTACAAAACTAATCGAAAGTGGTAATTTCAGAATATAACTTAATAATTAGGACATGTTATTTTGTTATCAGACTGCTAACGAATGCGCTTCCTGGGTTAAGTGGCCCATTTTATTAGGTTACATACAATTATCGAATATGTGATTCTTTAATTAATTTGTAACATTAACTACTGTTTCTAGGTACGCTTGCAATCAGCGGTAATGAAGATAAATACCAAATTATAAACAAAATATTATGATATTACCAACTTCGACGGGTCAAAATAACAATATAAACGGAGGATAAAAATATCGTTTAGGAATTGTTTTATCGCACTGTGATAAAAGGTCTAGGAAAAAATATAGTTCGTGTGTAGCATAATTATCTTATTTAAAGTATTGAGTTAACATAATATAAAAATTAAAGAAAGAGCGCGCCATAATATAATCAGAATGGAATATCAATACGTATATTTATTATATAACATATCTTATCAATACATTATAGGTGTCTACAATAAAGAAAGCAGTGATATAGATGTCAAAGGAAATTGATAAAGTATAAGCAGATAGGTATTTGTTGACGTAAATATCTTTGCAAGTGTAGGTATTATTAACAGGTTTGCACGTTTCAGTCACATGTCGAACGAGTAACTGATCTACACAAGTATCTAATATAACTAAACCGTTCAAGTAGTAGGATTCGATACATGCGACTGATGTGATTATAACCTACTTATTTAAGTAGATTAACAAACGTACTTTCATAATTAGTGTTACAAAACGTTCAATAATAAACAGAATTATACTATAGTAAAAATGCTAATGATAATAACCATGCAATACAATTTAAATTTAGTAAAGATAAAACTAGTGGCCTGCCTTATCACTGTCACTAATACTCATTGCACAGACCTTCTAGACACAGCGTCGAGGTATCAAAACATTAACGTGAAACACAGCCGCGATAAAACTACGATGTAATTAATATTGACAAAAATGACACGAATGGCGAATGCTATACATATAAATATAGTAATAATAGTATATAATTGTCTCAATTTGTATTTATGGTGTACCATAAAGCATAGTATATCTTCTATCTGTCTATAGTACATTTAGCTGTAGCTATTGAATTAGGAATAGAGCTAATCATAGGATTAAATAATTCTTTCTTCTCTTATCGGTTGAACAGCCACAATAACATGTAGAAAATGAGGAAATCTCGAGGCCACTTCTGTTGTTCTGCAGTTAAAAAACATTTGCTTTATGGAAATACGAACAACTGGTATGTATATCAAATCAATATTGAAGGCAAATAATAAATATTTCGTTGTGAGAGTCGAATGCGGATGTGTGATGTCACAATGGTCGTAGGTGAACATAATGTTTGCTCGTGTTGATAGCAGCGCACGCGTGCTTCGAGGAAGGCGGTGACGGACGTAGGAGACTCAAACGTCTGGTTTAAAAATCAACAATTCTCCGTAATAACAGACATATACATACACAAACGTCATTCAACAGCATTGATGCGTTACAGAAGCAATGTTACGTAATCACTGAATTTTTAGGAATGGCATTAAAGTTTTACAAGGGAACGCCTCACAAAAAATTTCATTGTGATGTTTTTAAGAGAATTCTATAAAAAGTTTTTAAGTGTTGCGACCTTAGCGCCTCAACTGGTAGCACACCGTCAAAAAAATTTTACATTCGTTAATTTGTAATCATATTAATGTATAATAGTTCTGAGTGATTAAACTAGCCTTATGCGTCTAATTAGGCTGGCTGGTAGTGGGTAGGCCACGGGAAAAATAATAGGCAACATTGAACTTGAACGGTGTGCGTGTACGCGTGACGTCACCACGACACGTGCGTGGTGCAAGCAAGGCCGCGTATACGTGAAGGACCACAGATAAGCCAGTTGTTATACCGTAAAGATTATACTATATAACAAATATCGTATAGACGAGGGCTTTATGTTCAACCGAATTGACACATGAATTTTTTATTTTGCATAGAAACCTTTGAGAAAGACTTCACAACTTAAAAATATTGTAAATAGTACTTCTAGTGTTTCATGCGTTTACTTGTAATATAAATAATAGTATTCTTAAAAGAAAAGATAGAATAAGGTTATTCTATCTATTTTTTTCGTAAGAATACTACTGACTCACTGTTTCCAATTCTATAAATAAAATATATTCGGCCTTTTTAAAGGCCTAATAAATTAGATTGGGTTTTTGTATAAATTGTGACAGCCATTTTTATATTAAAACAGACTTCTAATAACTTAATTCATATTCATGCTTTAGGGGCTTGAAAATTTGTTAAAATGTTTCCGTTTTCGCTACAATATCTGACCTGTTAACCATCTAAGTATTACCCAATCACCTTTCTAAGGTTGAAGTTGAGTCGATTACCGCATACGAGGTACTAAGAATGTACAGTCTACGTCATGTTATTAAACTTATATTGCAAGATCCTCTGCTAATGATTCTTAATAAGGACTAGATTCGCAACGATATGTTATTATGTTATGTCCTGTTGACTGTACCCACTTCGAAACCAATTGAAGTACTTGCATAACTTGTTCTTATAATGAATGTAGCCGTGCTCTTTAGCAAAGGAGATATTACCAATTGACATTTAGATTAGCAAGATGACGTGAATAAAGAATGAGATTTAAGTATATTTTACTACATTTGATCGAGGATTAAAAAGTACGTTCGTTTATACTTCGTCCACCAGTTCAGTGATTTAGCAGTGACAACTTAACAGATATATAGACAGATTTACTTTCGCATTCATATTATGGATTTGATTTTACATAACTAATCTTGTTGTCGGTATAGTAAACTTTTGTTCCACGACTGAGAATCTTTAAAACTATATTTAAGACTAAAACTGTTTGTGCGTTAAAAACAGCATCAAAGTGTAAAAGACATCATTCATGTCACATATTTTTTGATAAATTATGAGAAAACCGAATAAGATCATAATAAAAAAGAAAAGTATATAAATTAAAAAAAAATTGCATAAAGCACACCACTCAAATTTGGTTGAAAAATAAGATTCTCTCAAAGTCGTAGAACAAAACTTGTTTATACCGAAGACTAGAATAAGGCGTACCGAGGTTATTACTGTTTTACAATTAACCTCGTAAGTAAAATAACTAAGTTTGAGATTAGAATAATAATAAGCGGGCTTGTTCTACCTAAATCATATCTATAGCTACCTAATACCCATTTAAGTTCTAAAGTAGCTCCTATTGCAAAGGCTTCCAATGTTGTAACGTAATATTACGTTTATTTTATGGTCAACAAAACTCGTCCTTAAAACTTTTCAATTTTCTTATACATTGGAAGATAAATTTAAATTTAATTTATATATTGCAAAAGCGACTATCTTTATTCTTATTACATAGTTATATTTAAAACAAAAAATCCACTGAATTATTTGAAAACCAGTAAAATAAAGTTACTAAATAGTAGTACGAGATTTAAATTGATAAAGGGTTTTTGAACCGGGACGTCTTTGATTAGTGTTAGCTTATTACATATATTATGGAAAAAGGAGTGACAAATAGTCTTTATATTTTCCAGTAAACTGCTAAATTAGGTAATTCCTTTTATTAATCAATTTTTCACACTGCTAAGGTTTGAAGAACTTACACGTTGATACTCAAAAAGAGTATATATCGTGATCAGATATTTATATCAATTGAAAACTCGTCAAAATACTGATAAGTAATCTTTTATACTTTCTTATCTGTACAAATGGATAAAACTTTTATTAATAAACTAATCTGGGAAAACCGGAATAATTAATGGAATTACTACAATAAAACAATTTATTCATTCTTTGAACATAAAACCATAACATTTTCTAAATGTAAATAGACTTAAATAGAGTAAGTCTAGATAAATGTTTTAAGTATGTAGTGTAATCAAACGAGAAATAGTATTTATCTTGAAAATGAAACGGAATACAGTGTAAATCGAAAGGCATACCTACAACTTAATGCAACATCATAGTATTCGCGTATTATTCTTGCATAAGTGGCTGTAAGTGTATTTCGCAAGAGCTTACTACGGGCGCGAAAGCCGTGACGCAACCGGCGCGGGCGCAGTCCATTGATTAGACGCTGCTCTTACTCAACCCCCGTCGCTTAGGTCTTAAATCATTATCATTTTGTTGTAAATTCAGGCTTTCTAAAAACGTCTAAAGCGATGGTATGAGTGGTGAGTGACAACAAATTTGTAGCGTAGTGTTGTAAATCGATTAGTATTATTATTTAATGCTAGTTGACCCTATATGAAACTTATTGTGTCATATTTTGAGTTTTAGTAATGATATTATGTATAGTATATAGTACCTGAACATGCCATTACTATTTATATGTAACTAATAGAATTGAAGATATGTCAAAAAGGTACGTGTGACGTGTCAAAAAGGTAACATATCTTTCATTAAATTTTCTTTCATTTAGGTAATTTAATTAAAGGTATTCCTGAATCTTTAATAAAATATCGTCATTAATTGTTTGGAATGACAATTAGTAACAAAATATATCTAACTTGTTTCCGTGGCAGTGACTTTCTTTGTGATTTCCACTAACTTAAAATTAACACTGAGATTAATTATATAATTATCAAGTGGTTGTGTGAATGGGTTTAGTATTTCACATTTATCCTCGACTACCAGACAAGTGAGGACAAATGAATTACTTGAATATAATTACTGTTATTTGCTACCTATAGACAAGAATGAATGGATTGCAAGCAATAATCAGACATAATTAAACTTAGACTTGGCAATTAGAAATTAATATTTTATTAATAATGTTTTTTTCAACAGTAACAATTAAATACTTTTTTATTTACTTGCAAAGACAATAAATATTGACGTTAATTTTACGTTTTCTTTAATTGTTATTAGGTCAAAAATTATTTTAAATGTAATCAAACCCAAATATACTTTGAAATGATTTACCGCATTGCGTCACTTCTTTTCTCTTTTAGATTATCTAGGCGAACTGGTATTAATTTCACGTTGGCCCCTTTCAGTTTATGAATGGCATGAGAATGATTATTGTTGTTATGATAAATACAAGACACAATAACAATTAAGACAGGTCTTATGAACTATCCCCATAGCGACACATATAGTTATGACTAATTTTAATCAGTGTTGTGGAAAATAATAAATAAATTATAAACAAACAACTCTGTGTTTAGCCTGTGTTGATAAACAGCTCCCTTGTAATCAACTGTTTGTGCCTCTATAGTGTGTTTGTTTAATAATTAAATGAGAGCCGTTATACTTTCTATTAATAACTTGGATCCAATGATATAAAGTGACATTTAAATTACTAATATTACATTTACCTACAAGTAGTTAACCTACGAGTAATAACTGAAATTTGTCTTGCTACTAAATCTTGGAATTATTTACATTATAAAAGAAATATAACTAATATGAAATCAAGTTTGATAAATTAAGTTTAGGATGTACTCTGTGAGTGTAGTTCATCAACAATGAATTGACGACAAACGACAACTAAAAAAGTCCTTTGAAGCTTTAAAAAATCCAAACAAATTTAAGTTACATTTAAGTCATACACTGAAGTTGCCAAGTTTATACTAAGAATCATTCAATAAATAGTCGACAAATCACCAAATAAAATTCAATAAAAACAGTAAACAACAGACGGTTAAGTTTAGAACTTACTGCTATGCAACAATCTCTTCTAGAAATGGTACTATTTATCAAATATTTAACCTGCAATATGGAGAGTATGTTTCATATGTGCTTAAGGCTACAAATATATATGAGGTTCTGTTGTAAAATCGATTATGATAACAGCTTGGTAACCCGACGAGCGCGCGGCCAATGTTGACAGCAACTGACTACCCCGTGAGAATATAAGGTTATCGTTATTTTCATAATATCTTGAATTTCGACACCAAACTTTTTACACGTTATAATCGCCACTACATTTAGTGATTACAATTGTACAATGCGGTTTGAAACGAATAAATTTTATATGTATTGAGAACACATCAATTGGTTAATGGATTTTGTTGCATTATTTTCATAATTTACATTTAAATTATGTACTAAAACTTATCAATTATCGTGATAAAGGCCAAATTAATTATTTTATTGATAATTTATTTCATATCTGTTTCTAATTAAATGATTAAAAATGAAAAAAAGGAAAAGTTTAATTATTAAGTATTAATTCTGAGCGCAATTATTATTACATATTCACAATCCCACATAAATTTATAGGAAAACCATTACTAAACTACCCGTTTATATCCAGATTTGAAGTAAATTTATAAATTTAACTCGCTTAAATGAGGAACATAATATTTTTGTTTTCAGCAAAATTTTTTATACTTGACAGAATAGAATTGTACTTCATCATATAAGAGATAAATCTGAACTATACTGTCCCGTTTAAGAAGTTGATCCAAGTTGAATTTAATAATAATGTTATGTATTTGGATATTGATTCTAGTGATTACTCATACAAATAAGCTAATCACATTCATTCGTTTAGATTAGGCTCTTTGTTGATCTTTCTTGTCAGCACTTGTGCAAAGATCCACGTTTTTAAGGTTACATTTTTAGAAATTTATTGATTAATTATCCATTATATTATTTGTCTTGTTATTATTTTTTCATTTAGCTGATGTAGAGTAATGATTAACAAATATACTTGCATGACGTCACTGTAAAAATGAACCACCATAGCAATTTTTGTAATTTGATAGACTACTTTGCTTACTAATAAGCGTCACAAGGCAAGGTCACGAAAACCAGATAAACGTTATAGGTATTCATTATTATACCAATGATATAATCCTTTTTGTGATAACTATATTGCTTAGTGCAGATAAATATTTATAATCGGTTAAATATGAGTATTAAGATTTAAAATGTACTTTCGATTCATAATTTTAAAATAAAGATAAGTCGCTTTATCTTTTTAATTTCATGATAAGAGAGGTAAGTACACTATTTTAATATACATCAAAATTTAAAAATAACGTTGGTAATTTATTTACTCAAATTATCTACCTAAAGAGAATAAGTATATGTTATATAGAGCAAGAAATCGATGGGAACACTAATATAAAATATAACTGCCCAGTTATTATAAAATTTAATAATTATTTCAAACAAAATAACCATCCATAGAACCTTCCTCTAACAAAAAAATACTAAATGGAAAACAATTTTTGCAAGTAATACTTTTATAATAAAACAATACAA
Source organism: Acentria ephemerella (assembly GCA_943193645.1). Taxonomy (NCBI): domain Eukaryota; kingdom Metazoa; phylum Arthropoda; class Insecta; order Lepidoptera; family Crambidae; genus Acentria; species Acentria ephemerella. Next base: position 4,292,154 of record OW971887.1, read on the forward strand.
AAAGCCATAAATGAGTAGGATTAGTGTTAGATTTATCATCTAGCAACAGTATATGGTCTATCATAAAATTCAAGCTATTCTGATAAATTTTGGCGTAAATATATATCTTACTTTACGAAATCTTAGGCGAGTTTTGTACTATTATTATTATAGATAGAGTAGTGACAATGGACACAATTGATATTTATGTACAGTAGAATCCATTGAAAGATAAAACAGTGCCATTCCATTTTGCACATTAAATATACCACTACTAGGTTTGAAAAGATTCATACGTGGTCGGAGTTTAATATTACTGACGCGTACTTTTCCTACTTGATCTAAATTTAAACAATTAATTAGTACTGACACAATGGTGCAACGTAGTAAAAATGATAAACTGTTGTCTGGCTTGTACTATAATTATCTACTTATAATAACAGTATGATTTTGTCTTCTGATTTAAATTACTTAAAAGGGCAATGTAATTGATAAGCAGTAATTAGTTTACATATTGTTTATTTAATAAACATATACTCGGACTTCAATTTATATAGAGTTTTATTAAGTGGAACTCTTTCGTAGGATTATCTTAGTTTCCATTGTTGATAGCGTTTGTGTGAACTGCCCGTAAAATTTCAAATTTATTTTGCGTTGGTTATTATACATTATTTTTTTATTTTAACCTTTGGACTTATTGTCTTTATTATTTATACTATATAATATTTTCTATGCTGTCGCTGCGTTATTGCATTATATATATAGGTACTAATAATTTGTTTCAATAAGCTAACTTTGACATTTATGTTTGTAAAACAACTGATAGCAGTATTGAAATGCAGCATTAATAGGTAAATTGATTTTACGTTTATTATAATTTTGTTAAGAATATTATGCCATACATATCATATAATGTGCTCATTATATAATTATATAAAATGAATAATGAAAGGTGCGTGGTCGCTTATTGCTCTAGGTCTTACCATATTAATTAGTATGCGAGCCTTTTTTATTTGCGACATGAATTAACTGTGATTTAGTGTATGCGACCAATACTAAGTTCGTGTAGCCATTAGTGTACCAAATTAATCATTAAGAATGTACTTATCAGGGTGCAATATTACCTACCCGTAGTTGAAAATGATCAAATTAGAAATGAGGCAGTAAATTTAAGATATTTATTAATACGGTACCGTTTTACAAAAGATAAATGTTTTTCTTCTCTGGTGATAATGTTTTGACTGAATCATTTGCAAGTATTTATTTTGGCAATTGAATATTAACTGAATTTAAATACAAATTATAAGTATCCTCTTATTGAAAAATAAAAATAATATTTCTCACACCTATTATCTAGTTCAAAAGAATAATTTCATTAAACGAGTAGGAAAATATAGACTTTAAATTTTTATCATGTTCGTAATATTTTAAATGCTTTGGCGTACATAGTGTGCTGTTCATTATTATAAGATAAATACGTATGCTTCTCTGGAAGCATAGAAAAACCCTATTTTAAATAATCTTTGTAGACATCTTAATGTAGGTTATTACGTAGACACACATAAACAATATAATTGGAAATGTATTTTTATATTAAAATTGAGTTTTATTTGTTCTTAAAAATAGATAGAAAATAATGTAAAGATATCATTAAAGTAATAATTAACGTACGTTGATCAAAAACCATAGTTTGTTATCCTGCCAACGACAGTTTTATTTAATAAGACTGTATACCTGTTTTCTACTTTATTGTCATAACCTTGTAATGGAACGATGTTCATTCATTTTTTCCATTATTTTTTAACTAAATTTGACCACTTTTAATTATAATATATCATATTTTGCCATCAAAATGCTGTAGAAAGAAAAGTTCTTTATTTTTTACCTAAATACAAATAATCACTTGCCCAGTCGACCTTCAAAGGCTTTTCATTATTATTCATATATATGAAACAATGAAAACTGTAATCAATGTTTTTATTCATACTTACACAATATAGGTATGAATAAAGAGGGTATCTATCCACGTAACCACCTCTTATCAGTCTTGATAACATATACACATTGATTACGTTGTAAACAGGGATGTAGAATCAAATAAGGGCATCGTGACTGTTTAGGTATTAATATTTACTGTTATTATTCATAATAACACACAATGTAACGTTAGAAAGCAAATGATTTGATAAAAACTGGTAAGAAGTTTGAAACCGAACAATATAAACTCTGCGATTTCTATACAATTACTGAAAAAAGTGCAACATAGTAGAGCCGGAGCTTTTCATGATTTTGGTTCTGATAGAGATAAAATTTTAACTAAAAAAACCGCATTTCTTTAGTTTGATTGAAGTATCTTTCTATACGCGTTGAGAATGCGAGGTGAATAACTCTCGAATTGTTTGTTCAACTGATTTGAAATACAGATAGTAACTTTAGATTCTGTACTTACATAATATGCAGTCATTAGCAGCGGAGCAAAGAGTAACTGAACAGACAGCTGGCTCAAGACCATCAAAAACAAAAGGGAGTATGGGTTTGTATCGGGCACGGCACAGGTAGCGGTGGGCGGCGGCCGACGCGGGTGCCGGGGCGAGCTGCCGACACGCTCGGAGACAACCTAAATAAAGCAGGCAGCAGGGAGCAGCCGTCTCGGCGGACGCGGAACACACACGCGCGCCGCGCACACTCGCGTGCTCACGCACACAACGCCCGCCAGACGAAAATAAAATCCACTCGTATGCGCCATGCAAATAGGAAGGCGGACCGTACACGCGAACCGCCCGAATGAACGAACAGATCCTTACGTTTCGTGGCACTGTCGCGAGACGGTCACGGGCGCAGCATCGCAGGCCACGGGTCACAGCAGCGCTCGTCGTTGGGAGATCTCATCCGAGGAAAGGCACCGTCCGCCACTCCGAACTGGTTTGGAACGCTCGAAATCCGATGGAAAAGTACACGGGCGTGACGTCTACGAACATTCGGCACTCGCGATATTGCGCCGGCACCGCTAGGGTCACTCGGCAGGAAAATCAAGAAATTGGTATGAACAATATGACGGCATACACGAAACTGACGGACACTGGCAGAGTGCGACGTCGGCGCGGGTCGCAGAGCGACTGGCAGCGGCACTACGCGGAGCCTCGTGCGTAGTGAGTGGCCGTGAGGAGCGGGGACGAGGAAACCCGGCGCGAGTACGGAGCGCCGGCCGCCGGGGCGGGGGGGGTGCGGATTAATCACGTAGTAAGTATGCCCCCCTGGGCCGCCGGCCGCTCCGCCCGCGGTGCCGACGATAGAACCTGCGCCCGACTATACATAAATAAAAACGCAATATGAGCGCTTGACGTGCCAGACTGAAACCGGACACTTCTCGAAGCGAAATGAATTCCTGCATGAGCGTTGCCACAGAATCTTGGCCGCGTAGAGCTGGCTAGCCGCTATGATGCAATGCAACTCCGAAACTACTAAATAGCACATCATCTAATCATCAACCAAAATCTTTTTTTGAGTCGTGTAGAGTTTTAACAACTAGGTACTTTCTACTTGATATTTCTTCCACGGAATCCTATCCATTCAGTAAGCTTTACTAGTGAAATATGTTATAAGTCTCTAGGGATTTCCCAAACCAAGTGGTGAAAAAGTTCTTTCTTCTTGAACCGGTTATTCTAGTGTACACATTTTTGATAATATAGTAGACTGTTACATTCTCTGTAGTAGGTACATATAACGCCTATGAACGTTGGTGGACTTAAAAATTGTCAAGGAATTTGAACTCTGTTTTTTTTACTTTGGTCGTTAGAGATTAATTCGTAGAGCCTAAGTAGACATTCAAGCAATCAAATAACATAGTTTGACAGTTAAAGTAATCTAACGTAACAAAGCAGACACAAGAGCAAAAGTAAAAAAGTCTTAGCTATAGAGTACTTACTATGGTCAGTAGCGTTAGTCCTTGACGTAATCTCTTTCCAAGTATTGTGTCTGAGAAACGGTTCTGAAGATAAGCTTCGAAAAGAAAAGACCGACCCTTAAGGACAAATGGCCCGACAACGAGGCCTTTTGTTACAAAAACTTTACTGCACTTAATCTTTATTAACCGTATTTGGCAATTTTCTCTGAATCTCAGGGGTTTTGTCTTCAGTATGTTAATATTTAACAACTAACAATAAATGTCTGACGATACACGAAAGTAACGATAATAGTAAAGACAGATTTCCTATACACCGCACCCGTCGTACAAGGTTGCGAAGACCCTGAGCGCTTCTCTCCTCCACGGCACGACTCACCTGAGTCGAGGTCCGAGCCTTTAGAGGCACCCTCAGCTTTGTCGCTCCCTCATGGCTCGAGCGCCCTGGAGAATCTAAGAGACAGTGGTACACCTCCCCCGTTGGTGATGCCTGCCGATTAGAACTCCTCCAGAGGCGAATCGCCCCTTAAAACCCCGGTAACGCCATCTGCGGCCAACAGTATTAGTCAGTTCAAAAAAAAGCAAATGCAGAGATAATACAGTGGATAATATGGCTAATATCATTAGGTATTTTTGTTGATGATTTTATGTAGATCTTTAAGTGTATTTTTTTAGAAGATACTATACATATCTATAGAAATATAATTAATTTTTAAGAGTAGAAGAAGGCAAAATAGAGGTAGATAGAAGTTGGCAATTCAAATGTCAAAAAAGAATTGATTGAAACTTACAGTACGAAAGAGTTTTAAAACTAATATATAAATACAATACTATTTTAAGCCGTTATAATTTAAAATATCTACATTCTATGATATTTAGGTTCTCAATTGGTATACTTGTAACTAACGAGAAAACATAGTTACAATACTTGGTATAGTATTGTAACTATGTTTTCTCAGATAGATACAGTTCTGAATAAATGTTTGATTACAAAATTATTGAACTAATGAAGGTACTGCGTTGAACTCTTCGGTAAGGGCCATTGGACGATTGGCCACGCTCATGCGCAAGAAAAAATTAAACTTGTTTTTTAACGGCTCCAAACATGGATCGAAAGCTTTTTCTGTAGCTTCAATGTGTTTTTATATATATCTTGATTCTTAAAGGATCTGATATTGTGTTTCTTAAACGCATTTTTTTTTGTATATATGATCATATTTATAGCCAATCACCGATAAATAGTAATCGAAACGCGGTTTTCTCTATTGGCTGGCTTTCATTCATCCGTGGTCATTTTGGTTAATTATTGAAAACCACTTCTTGCCTTAATTACGTATTTCTTTAATAAGTACGTATTTAAAGGAAAGTATTTGTATTAAATAATAGCTGATAATATTATTGCAAATTTTATAATTTTGAAATTCAATTCGGACTAGTCAATTAATATGTATTTTCAAAATTATATATTTTAATACAAATTTAATTTGTTATGTACTAAGAAAGTGGAAGCAAACATTTCGTAGTCATAGCTCAGTGACCTAAACTAACAGGTTGTGTTTATTACATCTTTATATACACTTCTAGGGATTATATAAACAACATCAATCACAATTTATAAATCGATGCTTGTAGTATAATTTTAATTGTGTATGTGAAACGACGCATAACACCGCGCACCGTCATATCTATGTACGACGCTCAAAAATAGTCAATCATATTTTGGTTTGAATATTACTGTTTAAAATTGTATCTTATAATTTATTCATATTTATACTATAGAAAGATATTATCCTGTATTATATTAGGCCTTATAGTTAATGAGAGATTAATTCCAAGTAAAGGGATAAATAATTTCTGTCAACACATATATTATAGTGGTTTATTCATAATATCCCATACATTATTATCAGGTGTATTATGAATTTGTAGTACATTCATTCCAGGGTCAACATCTAATTGTGCCATACAATTAACTACTGTATTAGCAAGGCCAAAGAGTTTTTGATGGATCAAATAATAACCAGCCATTATACTGTAATGAAATAAAAGTTCATAGTACATTTTGCTGGCTCTTCTCAAATAATGACTCAAATTTCCGATCACCGTTTTAATTACGATTGACGTCAATAAACACTTTTTAAGTTTTCAAGGTGTATGAATCTCTGGAGGAGTTTTTAGTTGTAAAGATCTTTGAATCGTGTGCACTTATCACAAAGACCCCGTGCCATATATTTTTCTCAATTAATTACTCAATTCATAATACCTAAAAAAGTTGTTAGAAACCCATCTGATTTCTAAAAATATGCGTCTTTTCACTCAGTATACAAACCAGAATTATAAGGAACTAAGGGGTGTTTCACGTAGGCAGACATATTGACTTGAATGAATGCCACTGTTAAGTCGTGTTTAGTTTAGTACATGTTCATAGAAGAAATTAGGAGAGTAATTAAATCTAACTTTTTCAAGTCTGAGAATAGAAGGTGAAGTTTTGAATTATTTAATGTTATGTTTAACAGAGAACAAGAGAATTAAAACAATAACTTGTAACTAACTAACTAGACTATTAAAAAGTAAATAATCAATTTATTATACTACAAAGAATGGATTTATCTGCTTGTTTAACTTAGCTATAGGCTTTTGTTATTTATGTATATGTCTTTATATTCAAAGGTTTTTTGTAGATATCTTAATTCTCTTATCTTAGATCTCAAAGGTATATTATCTTAAATCACTCCGTTTCTTATTCTTACGTAGTTTTTGTTTTCTTCACTTTATAATCTTTTTGGCAATATCAAATTATGTTTTGAGTTCGTCTGTCTGGGGTGGATTGTGTTTATGATGGCGACGATAACTTAACTGGATCTCAAGGTTGAATTTTAAAAGATAAGTAGAATAACCTAGCTCGTTACTTAAGTACGTTTATCAAACATACTCATCTAACAAATATACTACATTATAGTTAAGAATGTTGCTCAAAGAATTCAGCTGTGTATGTTCGCCGGTGCATGACGACGTTGCAGGTGCGCTTGCGCACCGAGTAGTAATCTTAACTAGCTAGCTATTTGTATCCACAGATTATGATTGTGTGTGGTATTCAGTCACATACTGGAATAAATTAACAATATTAATAAATATCTGTTTGCTATCAGACGTCTGATACACATAAATAAATAACCCAAAATCGAAGCGACTTTACTTTTAACCAGAGACTATGAATAAAGGTAAGTGTTTTACAGTCAATAGTGATGGAGATTGTTCTCAAAATTAATGTTAGGATTTTTAACATTGTATTTAGATCAGATGAAAATAAATAATATATAAATAAATCCTTTTACTTGTGAATTATTTTGCCCAACTTAGAATCATTAAAAGCTTGTGTTTTGTATACTAGATAACGTAATTATTTAGATAAAAATTATACTAAATAAACAAACATCCATGACTCGCAAACAAATATTCGTACCCATGCATATGTACGTTTATTGGACGCTTTATCCACAAACGCTTCTTAGATATTCAGTAAAATTGACAGTTACATTACAGTTCATGACATGTAATATGTAGACTTTAAGTTTCAAAATGTGAGATTCTACAATTAAGTGATTTATACAATGAGAATGAAACGTGGTTTTGTGAAAAATTAACAGTTAATAAGCAAAAAAGGTTCCTACTTATATTGTTTAATATAATAGATGAAGAAAGTTAAACGATTTTATTGAAAAGTTAAATAAATCAGACGTTGTTGACTCTCATTATCAATGACCGTTGAAACATACCTTTCATGGAATTAATAATTAAAACCGTTTTAAAAAGGGTTTTTCCAAAACCGTCTTTTTATTGGGTGCCCATTACCAATAATTTAAGAAATAAATATCGTTGCGTTTTTTGATCAGAAGTCCTAAAATTTCTACAGAAACGGGATCATGACTACCTACAAGATGGCATAAAGTCTATCAACACAATATATACTGTAGTTAAATGTAAATTAACATTGAGAAAAAAATTACTTGATTTTCATATAAAATACGATAAAAACTTTTACCCCAACCTATTATTTTAATAATGAACTCCTTGCATTGGTTACTCATATTTCATTTTGTAGCGCCGGTTTTCTCGCATTTACAATGAAACTGGATGTATTCAATTGTACTGTGATCAAAACTTAACTACTGTCATGAAATATCAGATCAATCTGTCAACAGAAGAAGGGTGAAATTCTGGCCATAAAATTTTATCCAAACAAATAAAAATTCTTAAGGTCTGAATAAAAACCTGAAACAAATAACTACTTGTATACATAAATAAATTTAATAATAAGCATACATAAATAAAAACCTATGTATAGCTGTGATTTACGAACATTGAGTTTTAGAAAAAATTGCCAATCTATTAATAATCTTATGTTAGACAAGATCACCATAAATCTTCAATTAATTAATTGAATAAAAATAATATTCAAGATAGATTTTAAAATTTTCATTCTTTCAATTTATTAATGCTGATTTTATCTGTGATTCGAAACTGTTTTGTAATTATAGACGAGTTTACTGACTAATTGACCAAATTGTGAATATATTTATATTGTTTTTCCAATCACATTTCATCGAATTGGTAAATTTATAACTCGATTAATTCGTTGCTACTCGTTTAGTAGTCATGCACCTACTAAACGAGTAGCAACGAATTAATCGAGTTATAAATTTACCCATTTAATTTAATAATATAAATTTTAATTTCTAAAAACTATTAGTTGAAAAGTCCTATGAAATCAGAAACTTTATTATTTTTCTCAACCTATTCTCAAATTATTTATTTATATAATTTATTCATATATATTTACACTAACATATGCTATAATATTGTATTGATACACAATATTATTGTATATCTTAGGCTAAGTTTATATGAATTCAATTTAAGTTTTGCGAGTTCTGTTTTTGAAATATTCTTCAATTAAATCTTCTGTATTCCAAATATACTAATATCAATAATAAGTATAGTCAACAACATAGTCCGAACTATATCTGAAGTGGGTATCCGCCCCAGACGTCTGCCAACCCACGCGAGCACTTTTACAAGCTGTAGTTAATTTTGAAAGACTATTAATTAATTATTTATAAGTATTTGTCTAGTACAAATACTTATAAATAATTAATTATTTGTACTAGTATTATTATATTTAAAAAACACGTGTTCTACCATGGATATTACCTATCAACTCTGTATAGAAAGAAAGCAATCTGTTTTTAGCAGAAGAAACAAGACCTCAATTGGAATTGTTAGTTCCTAACGTAATTATTTCGTAATAACGATAATGTAAAACTCCGTTAGGTGTGAAACCACTGTGAAACTAAATAGATGGAGTGTTAGTGCCTATGTGGTGCTAATTCTTTGTGATTCTAGCTCGCTACCCACGTAGTTCATTAGTCTTTGTAACGTTAATGCAAGTGTTGCAAACAACATACATACATCAAATATTCTGGGCTTATAATAGTTTGCCATTTGGACTATTCTTGTTCATCGGTAGACGTAGGCTGATCGGAGATGACGGAACTGGCCAGTATTCAAACAAAACCTGGTGTTTTTAGCCCCTTTGTAATTTATTAGAAAAAATCCGCCTTTTCCCCGTTTTTCTGAACTAATAAAACATTAGTAATCAAGTAATTTGCAGAAAAACTGTAATTTATACTTTTAATTATCTTATTAAAAGTAAGCTCTCCTTTCGTTGGAAAAAAAATTCTTTAAAAATAAGTTGAACCCTTGTAAATTCTCTCCATTTGCTATGTATCTCATTAAATATTAACAGGAAAATTTTACATTAAAATATTTACTTTATGAACTTTTAGCTAGCTATAAGGTAGTCGTACTTATATTGACGTTATTTGTCAACTAGTGGCCGATTATGCGTGGTCCTCTATTTTGTGCAAGTCTGCTGCGCCCGTGCCGACGCCTCTGTCGCCGTCTATTTCTGGGCAAGCCTACGCGTCCACGTATCGTTTATATTTATTTGCCGTATAAATTGCTCGCATTATATTTGCATCACTGTCTAGATACTTTCGGGAGCAGTGTAAACAAAACTTTAAATTTATTTTTCGATTAAGATTGGTAGATGTTAAAACTAACGGAAACATGCTAATGACTATCGTATTTTGAAGACGCAGAATTAATTTTTACAACTGGTTTTTTGTTGCTATAACAAATTCTGGATTATATCTGTGTTTTAGTTTAATACAAATTCATAGTAAATATTATGTATATTATAACTTTGAATATTTCCTCTTTTATTTTCCTACATATAATTGAATAAAAAATTTAAATAACAGTTATCGCAACAAGCTGCTATGTTACTTGGTAACTGGATCTGTTAAGCAATGTTTAATATCAACATTAGCGAATAACACAGCAAAGAAAACATGACCCGTTCGGTTTTCATAGTAAACAAGCCACCGGGCGTGTGAAGATTATTTTTTCCCAGTGCGACAAAGCAACATTGTTCTAGGCTTCGGAGCGTGCCAACTCATTAACAGTTCTCAGTGTATGAGTGCGTTAAACACTTCCTATACAGTAACTAGCTGCACCATAGATAGTAAGATAGATTATATATTATTTGACTGTGTCAATTTAATACTTGAAATTACTAATACACCTGAATATATAGATTGGCCGGAGACGTGACGTCTAAAGCTAAAATTTAAGCCTAATACTGCCTTATTCTTCAAGAATCAATACCTCGGCAGATTTCATTATTGTTTTGGCTACCTATTAATGGATTAAATAAAAATGCTTTTGTTGTTATTGTCAAAGAGCGAAGTGGGGTAGATAAATTTCTTGTGTTTTCGTCTACGTGAGAGCATTACTTGGGCGTTACCAGCAAAAACTACGGCAATATTAAAATTTAAAGTTAAATGTGAATCAAAACTTCATGTACTTATATGCATACTCTGTGGTTATTATGTGTGGTGTTTTATAAAATTTATTTGAAAATGGAGATTCAATGTGACATGAATACTGTAGCTATCTGTTGAAATAATTTGTTGAACTTATAATTACTTATAATATTACACTAAAACTTATAATATTATTATTTTAATGAGGATATTTAACTTCAATTCCACGCAGTTGCAGTTAAATATTATTGCTGCTATTGAGACTATTTTTATTGCCATAAAAATACTATAATACTTTATATAAGTGTGAAAACTTTTCTAGCCGTGACATAAAAACTTGTCTTGAATAATACGAAAAGGAACGCCGCTCTTGGTTTCCTTGTTTCTGCTAGAGCGAAAAATTTCCTAACAAATATATATGTGAACCGACTGCTGCTACACCAATCAGAATCTTTATATCTTGCAACATTTCTGAACTTTTTTAGAATAACGATATAAATAACATAGGTTAAAAAGCGATTAATATTAACTTGGAATTTCATTTAAAAAGTAGGTTCACTTAAAATACTTCTCTTTTTCCGTTAAAATGGCTTAAGTGGTGGTTTTATCCCTCGTTGATACTTCCAGCTAGTATAATTAGTCAAAAACAAGGTATTAATTTCATTTGATATTATAATACTGATTTAATGAAGCGTTGTTGTTCATTCGAGTACAATTAAACGATTCCAGAAAAATAACTTTTTTATTGCTCCTAAATTAATATTCTTAATGAAAATTTCAAAAGAATGAAGAGTTCTCGATCTTTATTTTACTACAGCAGCATTGAAAACTAATTTTTATACACCTATGCATTTTTCAGTTAAGGCCAATACGTTTTAAACGTCTAGTTAGATTAAAACTTAGACTAGGGGTAAGGGTGTCTAATTTAATGCACTCTATTTCAGTTCGCTGAAATCGCCTTAGCAATACAATTAATCAGCTCTGCCGTAACGATATCTCAGAATGCGACACTCATTACTAATAATTTTAATTAGGCCAACAGAGAGACTGTCGATTCAATTAGCGTGCAATATATCAGTATTGTATGATACTTATTCCGTTTGACCAATCGTGACTGCTGGGTGCAAATCATTAAACTTACTTGAGGATCCATTTGAACTTCATTAATAGTCTGTCTAAATTCTCAAGTATTTCCCCAGTATTATACAGAAACCTTTGAGAAGAGAACTACTCTGCCCCAATGTAAGATAATTGATAAAAGCGGTTAGAGTAACAACACGTATCTTAACTTTAATGCTAAATTACAAAATTTTATTAATGAATTCGGAAATGCCATGCCAAATGGAATAACGTTTCTTGATTATTAAACGAAAATTCTCTTTTCTTTATCTGTGGTATACCTGAGGTCAATTTGAATTTAGAATACCTAAATTCTATCATTAAATTATAACTTTAAAATACACGAAAATAATAATTGAACCTAAAAAACTTATGCGTGAAACACTTCGTATTACCTCACTATATAAGGATCTACAATGTCCCTCATAAGTAAGTGTGTTCCTGGAGCAAAGCTTTCAATATCTAACCCTCAAGATTAAGACATATAGTCTCCAAATATGCTAGCATATTTGACTCATTGGAAAGAATCAGCAGAATCGGGTTTATAACTTGACTTAACTACCTACGGAGCTATATAATGGTGGATAGTGATTTGGGAACTAACTTAGAAGATTATTTTAGATGCCAACCTTATGTATCCATGAATCACATTATTTTTAGTTTCGAAAATAGAATAATCTTCCCTTTTAAAGTACAGTTTACATAGAATTACCTATTTAACGTAGGTAAATAATTTGCAGTAATTTATTCAAAATGTCCCTAGTCATCATACGTAGTCATTTTAAAAATAGTACAATTTCAATATATTACTTTGATTCACACACAGTTACACTAGTAAATGTAAAGGTGACAAAATAAAAATAGCATTGAAAATTACCGAGAAAGATTGTACATTTTTTTATTGGTATAGAGGATATAAAATTAAGAGTTATTTTTATTAAAACATTAAACTAAAGATAACTTTTAATAAACATTAACATTAGGATATTTTAGAATAATCATAACTTAGTTTTAAGTATCATCCAAAATAACCCATAATATTCTATATTTTTAAATAATTACAATTACCTTAATTGGCATACAATATTAAAAAGTATTGACTTTGATATACATTTTATAATATGAATAATCATTTTTATTCAACAATTCATAAAGCTATTTAGCAACCAATTAAACCTTCTTTGAAATTTAATTTAAAATATTAAGTTATATATAGTTGACAGCATTAAATTTCCATATGAAGGTTAGGTTCTAAGAAAACTCTATATAAATGTAAAGTACCTATATTATTTCCTCTCGATTCTGCTTACCGTATAATTGGCAACCTTAAAAAGGAAAAAACAGTTATATATAAATTATAATTGATATATCTAAGCTGTTGTAGTTATTTAAATCCTTTAAATTGGATGACATGATTTATGTCCCTGGTAATCCGCTCAGAAGATAATAAGCGCATTTGCGATCTCAATAGTGGCTTCATTAATTGCGCTATTATTGCTACAACATTTGAAAGTATGCCAAATAAAAATTAACTATTTGGTCCTATTAATTAATTTATATACTTCCATCTAGTACTAAGGATAAAGATAACTGTAGGGAGCATAAATCAGCGCCGAAGGGGAAAGAGCCCTATGCAAGTACCATCGCGCTCTCCCGTGAATCGGTCTGTATGCCGCCAGGTAGGCAGGACCATGGGTTGGTGGAGGGACTTCCATCTAGTACTAAACCGCTACTGTTACGCTACAGAAGTTTTAGGTTCTGCTTAAACTTAAACCGACGTATTACAAAACGTGGTTCAAACTGCTTTAGAATTGAGGCTCTCTCATTATTTAAGGTAGAAAAAGACGCATTATTTTAAGCCAGGTTTAATTTTAGACCGCGTTTTGTAATAAGGCGTAAAGTATTTAATTGGCCAATACAACAATGATAGATTGATAGTTCTTTCACTAGCGGGACTCAAATTAATAAGAATTGAATTATTAACTTCTAATTACACAACTTAGTTTGCTACATACTGCAATACAAGTATAAATCAAAAATTAGTACTCCTACATTAGTACTAGTACTTGTAATAAAAATTCGCTTTTTAAAATCAAATTGAATAATAATTTATTCAATTTAGACTTTTACAAAGTGTATGTTGACTTCAATTATAAATTCATTAGTCATTCTAGAGATAATTCGGAAATTGGAGTTTAGAACTTATTTATGAAAAGAATAAAATCTGTCAGCAGTCTGGTCAAGTGGCCGGTCTAGAAGTAGTCAGCTAGAAGTTCCGAGTTCGAATACCGGTTTGGGCAGATATTTGTATGATGAGCACGTATATTTGTCCACAGGACATGGATGTTTGTATGTTTATTTAGTATCTTACTGATATTTAAATAGTATCTTTATAATTCCATTATTTAGGTGCCATAACACATGCTTTTAATTATGCTTAATTGGAGCTAGGTGATAGGTATGAGTGTGAGTAATATGTACAAAAATGTATAACGTAAATGCCACAGCATATGTAAACATATTTACAGTTTTTTACTTGAACATGGGATAGGCGTTAAGTATTAATTATTACGCAACCAACAGCCTGAATATACATGTCAAATATGTTGTGTAGAAGCTTGCAAGTTACTTTCTTGTCAAATCAACATTCCGATGACCAACTGATATAAGTATCTATATACGTCACATTCTCAACGATCTCAGCTTGACATAAAATGTGTTAATTAACGGGTTAAAACATTTTTGTGAGTAATTAACTTAGTAACTTAAGTTGTACTAAATATTTCAATATGATAATACTATTAAATTTAGATAAAATAGCTAGCGTATTTCTTATTTTTGCTTGAGTTTTAATAAGAAATACGCTAGCTATTTTATCGAATGTCAGTTAATATGAAATGGCATGCGTCAATGACAGAACGTAGGAATGGAGTACCATTGTTACATTCCATGGTACATATAATGTAGATCAATATTTTCATTCATAATTTTGTTTCGATTTAAGCTGTGTAACAAGCTTGAACAGCAAACGTTGTTTTATCATAAAAATAAGTACATAAAAATTCTTGAAGATAAAAATTCCCCAGATGATAATGGTGGCCACTACGTGACTAAAGTGATACAATTTAGGCAAATTGAAATGATAAATTAACTTAAAACTTATTGAAAAACACCCATTGCATGTTTGACAAAATTGTATATTATGTTTGTCTTAATTATAAAGTTAAAAGACGATTTATTTTTTTATTTTATACTTGAATATGAATAGAAATAGAACAGGAAATTTATGTTTCTAGGGAATTTTAAGGAAAACTATAATCTGATAATACCATTATAATCTTTCATATCAAAAATATTATTGATAATGTTGTTAATTAATGACGTAAATTTTTTTTATGCTTATACATATAATTAAACGATCTTTAATTGGATTAATACCTACTTACGATTTGTGTCTTGAGTAAATATAGTTCAATAAAATCGAATTCTATAATGAGTGTTATTACTGTCGCACCAAATTTATACAATATGGAAAGACGATGATTCAATTTATATGACAATTACTGTCAACTAGACAAAATTTATGATTATTTATAACTTTTTATTATCATTATGGTGTGGGTACTTAGCTGAATAAATATAATTGAGCTGTGTGCTCAATTACCTCATACCTTAACTTACTTATCTTACCTCATATATGTATCTATATTTTTCACTAAAATAGTGTAGTATGTAGTAGTAAATCTGAAAAAACCAACAAATTTATTTTTAATTATTTCATTTCGGAACTTCATCCTCTAATATAAATAAATATAAAAAACTGTAGTTATGCGCCTATAAAATTGCAATCAAAATATCAGTTAATAAATAATTACAACTTTCATATTTATAAATTTTTCTGGGAATGTGGTCTATGTAATTTAATGCCACCTTCAGCTTAAAGCTCGCCACGGGGCATACCATAAGCTCTTAACGTATCAATTATCCTTCCTTAACTTAAATTAACAGAATTATTTTTTTATTTACTATTTTGAATCCCCATTTAAAAAAAGTAAATAATAAAAGTAATTTAGTTGATTGTAATAGAATTACTGGGATTTTTTATTTCACAAAGGTTCCAAACAAACTCACTGTAAGTGGTGACTGAAGCCTATAAATACTTCTAAACAGTTTGAGCACTACTCGCCAGTTGCTTAGACTGTAAAAACCGAGGCAAAGATAAAAACGAAATAAATGAATAATAATAATATCTTATATTTTATTTCTCTCTTCTCAATCTTTTTTCTTTTATATTTAATATTTCTTTAAAATAAAGAATAACTAAAGATTTTTGATTTTATTATATTAATATATGCTATCTGCTATAATAAAGAATCAATTTTATCATGAATTCTTATAGATTTGTTTTGATTTTTACAGTCTAAGTAACGTGCAAGTAAAGCCCAAAATGCTCAATAACGTACGAAACGAAAATATAATTCTAATAACTATATATTTTTAAATAAATGACCATATTGATGTTCTTTATCATCATCAGGATCTCGTTATCTTTATGTTGACAAATCTGTTTCAAATGTAAGTACGAATGTAAGTACGAAAATGTAATTTTGTGATCACAAATCCTGAATATAAAAATAACATTTGAACTACTAATAACGAATTTACAAATGCACACTTATTTATTGTCTACAAAAATTAGCACAAGTGCAAATAATATTTTTAATCACTCAAATCTAATCAATTCCATGAATAAAAACGTTGGCGTGAGTAAGGATTATGCCGTAATATTAAACGAATATTTACGGCACTCGACATATCTTTATCTGTTTATCTATTAGGTGCCAACTATCATGATGATATGTAAGTAGACTTTACTATGAAATAATTTTATTATACTAATAAAAATTGTATTGGTAAGTATTTACAGTAAATTGTCACGTTCGATCTAATTTTATTTAAATATTTAACAGAATTGATAAAATTGGTTATCAATCACTAAGGTAAAATAATGTGCCCCTCTTCTCTTCTTAACGTAATTTTTTTTTAGTAAATTTAATAAAAATCGTTATAGAAACTGAGGATCTAGATATATTAATGTAACCAAAAGTGTCAACATTTCCTTACATTTACGCTGCGTTTTCCGATAAAATTATATTTTATTTACTCATAAAACTAAGCCCTACCCGATATTAATGGCGTGTTAAGCCGTTGGAAACTTTTGATCTCGTCGCTGTTAGTCTAATCATTTCTCAATTTAATCGACCGCGAATTCGAACTGCCGACCGGTGCGCGGCGTTGCGTCACCTAAAATAAAGATTTGTCGCAGGCATCTTGAACGATCTACACAAAATACCATACTGAAGAGCTCGATAACTTCGATCCGATTCTTTCGTTCGAATATCATCAATCAATAGAAACAATTCCACGTTCCATAAATCATACTTGTATAACAAAAATTATAGTAATTCTCTTTAGTGTCAGCATACCATTGATTTTTCGCTGATTTTATCAAAGATATTCTTGCCGACTCTTATTACAGTATTGCAAATTGCAATACTTAAGTTAAATTTTTGAACGAGTTAATGCTACTTTAACGGCTATCAACGGATGGTTTTGCTTAGGAAGTGTTTAAAATTTAATCTTATTCACATTACCTTATGAACGATCTTTTATTCGTTTTTTATTTAAGTCAGTTTTAAAGATATTCTAACTTTTCATCGCAGATGAAACCGCCGCGCTGGCATTTGCACACTATAGAATGTAAATTAAAAATATTCTGTTAAATAAATACAATAATGATTTCAATAATCGAGATTCTTGTTATTTAAAACAGTTAATGTTTACATTACTAAATTAAGTAAGTATATTATCTTATTATATCATCATCGTCCTCATCGCGGTGGCCTTTGTGATGGCACTGGATTTATCCAATAGAATAAATAGATCCAGTAATTTTCATGAACAGCAATATCTATTGTTG
The DNA here is from genome assembly GCA_943193645.1 of Acentria ephemerella. Classification (NCBI taxonomy): domain Eukaryota; kingdom Metazoa; phylum Arthropoda; class Insecta; order Lepidoptera; family Crambidae; genus Acentria; species Acentria ephemerella. Next base: position 4,310,020 of record OW971887.1, read on the forward strand.
ATGTATATTATTCTTATATATACAAATGCGATGATACGCCAAAGATTTTTATTAAATTTTCTTAGGGACTTCCCTAATCGACAAATTATCTGATAGCTTCCAATACTTAGATTGATCTAGTCTAAATCACGTAAGCGATCTGATTTATTATGATAATGAGTGCAAATTATTTTGTTATATAATAGTGTGTAATACACATAGTAACTATGTAATTATAACACCCTATTTTAGCACATAATTTGGATTACGTGAAATGTGAAATCTATATTTTTCACAAAATTATTTGCTAATTTAATTACTTGTCTATATTTTACAATTTTACTTAATTAGTGGTAGAAATACAAAAATTGATGCATTAAAAGTGAAGTAATGCAGCACTCAGTAAATCATTATAAGTTAAACTATATATAATCGATTTAACATATTGGCAGTTTTGCAAATAATCGCTTTTTACTCGTTACATAGACATTAATTGGGAAATAATAAACAGGTTTAATATTACTCGTGAAAAATTGTTTTTTAAGACAGTCCCATTTATTGTGTATAGGTAGAAATGTCGTTTTTAGCTAAATTATTTACGAAAAATAGTACTTACTTATGTTCAAATCATGGGACCACGTTAAAATAGGGATGTAAGTATAGGTACAATATAAAATAGTGAAGAGAATTTACTGATGTCTAAATTTTATTCACAAATCTCCAATCAGTGAAATTACTTTCACGAACTTGGCGTAGTAATCTACTTTATGTATAAAATATTATAGTGTCGCCATAAAGAGGGAATTCGCCAGCGAGATGGGAACCTGAGGGGGCGGGAGACTACACGCCGGGGTATCATTCATGACCCGAAATTGGGTCATTAGGGCATTTGCGACAAGTCATACTCGTTTTTCCGAATTGCCAATTCGGTTAATGTGGGTTACGTTATGAAATGATATCAGCCATTTGACATTATTCAGACGACGATTAAATAATGTTAGTTATTTGTAATAAAATAAATAGGAATATTGACTACAAGTAAAAATTACGATTTTGTACATTTACAAAATAAGCTATACATTTAGAGTATATTTCTTTTATGTACCAACTATGTTATGTACTAATAAATATTAAATAATTCGTTCGAATGATTTATTCTTTTATAACTAACATTAAACATTACAACCTTTACCATGCCAGCTATGTATGTCCGTCTGTTCGTCAACGGCCATCTTTCCAAAAATAAATCAATACTTCTGCATTTAAATTTATTAACAGCTGAGTTGAAGAATCCGAAGAAGATTTTTTTTACCTAATTTTAATTACCCTGTGCCGGGTTATTTTACAGCTGAGATTATATTTACTCAGATAACAGTATCCAACCATTAATAATATATTTATGATATTACAATATTTATCATTGTATAATTTTCTTTAAAGGTAGTAAAAACTTTCGCGGAACTGTATTGAATTTAGGTTTAACAGAAACTGCTGCTGTTATTGCTGTAAAAAATAATGCAATTGCAAAACTTAAAAATATCTTTTAACATATTCCCACACTTTTCAGCCATTCAGAGTCACCTACTTAGTAGAATAAACAAAGTGCTATTTTCACATCTTGTCGAAATATAGGTCAGATCGCGGTATCTGAGCCGCCGGGGTGATGCAGGGACGCCCTGGTGACCTAGATGCAAGGGCACCCCTGCGCCCCTCTGGACCACAACAGCCACATGCCAAGAACTCACAGTAGCTTAAAAATGACTCTCGAAATACCTTATAAGTTTGTATCGAAAAGAGACGCGGGAGATCTTCCTTGGCTGGTTCGCGCGACCAATCTGATGACACGCTGCAGCCTAATGATAGCCCTTATAGACATTATATGCAATATGAAGTTATTTAATAGCGACTGTACAATTTATTTTGTGTCGAGCTGACCGAGCCAATATGACTTAATTTTACTGACTGAGCAGACTCACTTCATATTATAGCTCTTATTATTATATCAATTTAATATTAAAGGAAAATCATAGAAGTATTTACAGCACAAAATCATCTAAGTATTTACAGCACAAAATCATCTAACATTTATCCAATTAAGAAAATATCGTGCAATACCTTCCCATTTCAAATTCTTGGAAAATAAACAAAGGTATAAAATTACCAGATTTTCATAATTATCTTATAAGAATACTTAAAGAACAATCGATCCAATATTTGACTACCTTTTATGCTCCAAGGCTTCTTTTAGGTTCCGTTTCATGTAATTCACATTCGTAAACACTGATTTTTCCCTGTTACTGTAGGTATGGCCGCTTTAAAATTGAATTTATATCATATGTTCTAAGAACCAACCGATTTTTCGAAAATTGTTTTTCATTGTCGCATTTTATTTTCGATTTCATTAAATTTCCTTATCGGAAAGTTTGTTTATTTATTTTGGTAGAGCTACGGAATACAGTTCATAATTTTACATATCAAGACATATTCAATAGGAAAAAAGTGAGATGTATTCTCTCCAATAACAGCTCGTTTATTTTAATATAATTACGTTATTTACACAAGTAAAAACAATAAAACTTCATTCAAAATTTATATAAGTGGGGTTACAGTTCGCTTTTGTATATTTAAAACGTTCGAAGATCGAGATAATATGTTATATTCAAATTCTTGCTGATGTTATTGTAATATCTATATACTCTAAAGGGTCATTGTGCGTGGTCAATGTTTGATTAAATAATATTATTAGGTTACATAAAAAAAAGTTTGTACTGAGACTATAGTTAGACACATAGCAGAGACATACTTATATTTTTAATAATAAATTGGAAATTTAGTTAGATTAAATAAAAAAACTGTCAAGAAAAATACAATTCTTATGTAATCTTATGGTAAAAAGATAGTGTTTAGATCGCGTAAACAACTCCTACGTTTGTGATTCGACGTAAGATAGTCGTTATGCATGGTCGTGATGACTATACGAAAACTAATCGTGTACGATTTAAGGCTCAGAATTTATTTAGTACATTTCTTCATCGTCATTACACTCGCTAATCGGCTGATTAGTTTGTTTTCCTGCAACTTGGCATGAATATACTACCCACGTTCTGTAGACGGTGAATCTATTTAAATAAGTTTATTAACCGTTGCTCATTGTAGAATAAGGTATGATGAATTTTATTGAAAAGGTTTGAAATGTTTTGTATTATAGGCATATAGATACGTAGATAGAAATTTAATATTTTATACTCACATAAGCAAAACAGATATAGAATAACCGGCAACTTTTCAAAAAGGCAATATTACAACCACGAACCATTTCTACGAGTCAATCATAAAGAAGAGAAATTCAAGAAAAAATAAAAAAAATAGGTGGAGGTGCAAATTGGTAGATAAAAACTGTATGATTAAATAAAATCATAAACATTTGTTTAAGGAATTTAGGCAACAAAACGATTGATAGAATTAATAAACACAATTATTTTTAATGGCTTTCAATAAGTTATTTGCAATGGTCTGAAATTTTCAGTATTAATTTTGAAAGATTTGTTTTAGTATTTCCTATCTTTGGTTTAGTTAAGTTTCTATTTAAAATATACTATGTACATGTAGTGCATTGACATTTACATATATATAAATATGCATATTAATACTTATTTTTGAAAATATTCATAAATAAATATATAGAAAAATAACACACACATCCACCCGTCTGTGTACCTATAAGGTTTAGTGTATGCATACCTACTCCATGTATATAATTGTATCTCTTAAATATTCGTTAATTGTATAATATGTTTCATTTATTTGAAATTCTAGTAATTGTTTATTGCTTATTACTCTTAGTTTTCCTGGTAATATGTTGTATACTTTGACTAAAATATCCAACGTGTCGACTCGAGTGTCGTTTGAATCGAGATATTAAAATATCCCGTTAATTTTTATTTCTAAGTATATCTAAGCATAAGCATAAAACGTCAAGCCATTTTGATTGAATGTAATATAGACTTCTTGATATCAATAATGCAAAATATCTAAATTTATATAAATAAATTTAGATATTTTGGATTTTAATTTTTGTGTTTTAATTAAGATTTGTGTCTATTTCTATACCAAGTGATGTAAATTCTGAAGCAACTTCCAAACGGTAATCTATTTTAAGTGGCCCTTGAGTTCAATTCAGAAAGGAAGAAGAGGATTAGAATTTCAAAATGTTTAATAAAATCTGAAAACGTGACACAAACACGGAAAATACCAAATGTTGTGGGGCTTTATTTCAATTCATTAAAATAAATTTAAATTTAATATTCCACATGCAATGAATCACTAGCTATCAAAAATTACCAACCCGTTAATTTATTCCAATTATAATTGAACTGAAGTAGGTATTAAATCGTTTATTACACAGTCGGTTAAATATAAATAAGATATTTATTACAGGCTGACTAAAAAAATGAGCTCATTAAGACACTGATGATATTTGTCGTTTTAAAATGGCGACCTTTAAGTATATTTGCGTGTTTTAACGCTCATTATAAAATATGCCGAATAAAATAAATAAAAAATGAATGGATCATCCAAGTGTCAACTAAAATGAAGTCCCTAAAAGTTTTGAATTAAGAATTAATTGGAATGAAAGAGAGGCAATTAAGGTACTTTTCCAAAATTCAGATTCACCACCAAAATTTCACAAATTCTTACTTGATATGGTGCTTATTTCCAATTTGCAATGTAGTATTAAAAATTTAAGTACTTCAAGGTTTTCATGATTTCCCTCATATTAAAATTCACAATCCATTGTGATTGGTGTTGGATTTATTCCCTGTATTTATGCGTTTAAAGCTATTTTTAATTTATATGAATAGTGATTTATAATAAAGTTGTTTTATTCTTTCGAATATACTAACCCCATCGTTAATATTTAGGTATAAATTTAAAAAATTGACATATTTTAGGCTGTTTATTTAGGTTCTCCCAAAGTACTTTGATAAATGCCGATTTGTACCAAATTTTGACTAATTTCTTCTTAGATTCATGGGATAGAGAATGGCTGGAGGCTAACTTTGTATTTCCTTTAACCAAATAATATTATAACTTTCTCTGCGACTTTTTAACAATATTTTTTTACATATTAAGTAACCACTTATTGCATTTAAAACTAATTACTGTATAAAAGTTACAACGTAAGCTTTTTAGCTAACTCGTGTTTAGAAATATCAAGGAAAATTAAAAATGTTATGTCATGTACAGGTCTAAATTAAATTATTAAGTGCAGAAATTTAGTTGCATTGTTGTAGGCGGAAGCACGGTCGATTTGACATTCACTAATTAAAAAGCTTTATATATTAACCACAGCAAAAAGTTCCGGGGCAGGGGAAAAGATTTTGTACTCTCCTTGTTATTCAGTGGTTAGGTTCCCACTTTTTATTTTGAATCAAAAAAGGCTTAAGTTTTTAGTAAAAATATGAACAACCTTAATAGATTATAGAACTAGATGTTATGCAGAGTAAAATGATTAACGTAGTGAAATGCATGTCAGCAAAATTATGTGATCGTCTTTTAGAGCATTTATAGTGATGACCTTATCTTATCTAATCATTTTAATGAATTAGAAATAACGCCATTGACTTATCAACGGTTTTTTTTTTGAACTCGATCATTTTAGTTGATTTTTTTTTGTCATGGTATCTATCTCATTTAAAATTACTTTTTCATAAAATCACTATAATACTATTTATAAAGTGGCCTATTCCAGACGATATCAATATCACATAAAACGTACATACTTTATGTAACAATAATAAGTTATTTGATTGTGAGAAGGTAAATCTAAATATATCGGCAACTTTGCGTTCGTCTTTAATTTTATGCCAAGAATTTGACAAAACATATAACTAAAGTTTTTTTTGGATCGCACAAAAGTTTTTGAATATTTAATGTAAGAAAATCACTAACAGTGTGTTAACAGTATTCGACTTTCAAAACATTTTATTTATTATAAAAGGGAGCTTCGTAGCAATTACAAGTTACAACTCTTTTGCTTGACACCCTTCTCATTTTCAAAACTACATTTTGTATTTTAGTATACATATGACGGTAAAATAATAACTCTGAGAATTTTTGACAGATGGACAGTATAAATCAGGTCGACAGAAAGGTCGAAAATTTTGTATAGGCATTTAGAAATGTAACCCTAAAAATATTTCGTAGCATTCTAAAAATCATTTCTTTTTAATTTATTCGTTTCTTTATTAGATAGGATATTGGATTTACACAACAAATAATGACCAACACATAAAACACTTCAAAGAATAAAAATTATTTAACATAAGAATTCATAATATCATACCATCTACGATCTCGTTTACCCCAAATAACATTTATTTATGTGCGTTTGGCACATAAAAAAATGAAACCATATAGTACCATAGTACCATTAGTTTACACCAACTATAGACGCAATTGCTTTCTTATGATGTCTTCCATGACAATTTATCTAGTATAAGAATGGTGCCTTCAAACATTCTTAATGTAGTTGTTAAATATTGATAAAATTTATTTGTGGCTTTGTTATTTTAATTAATTTGTTAATCTCGATGTAAATTTATTAGTTTATATGTGGTAGCTTATCTATAGCTTTTACAATTTTACGTTACTTTCTATATTGCTCTTTATTATGCTGTAGGTTAAAAAAAACCGATTTTTTTTTGTGGAAACAACCCAGCTCCAGCTCAACAACAAACCTTTAAAGTTCATAAATTCTTAAATTATTATTGCTTACCTTTCTAGTCTTATAAGCTTTTTCAAATAGTTTTTTATAACCAGAATGCGGTAAAAATCCAAAAGTATCTTTATATGTTCAGAAATACCGTTTTTCATCGAATTCGAGTGGATAAACCTACCTTACACTCGGATCAAATCCAATTAATGACATAAGTTGAGTCAAAATCTTGCTAGGCATGCGAGACGAAGGTATTATCGTGGTTCTAAGAATTTGTTCACCAAACAAGTTATGGGAGTCGACAGGCACACAGCCAAGACAGACTCACACAACCAGAGCATGGCAACAAAACGCGTATTAAAATAATCGCAGATTTAAAGGATATATCTTCATTAAATCGCATCAGTCATAATAATATTGTGAACGTTGATGTCAATTTTATGATCACCTGACTCCTTACTCCGCGTTACACTTACACTGATTACAAAAAAGAATATCAATACACACAAACGTATACATATATAATGCATACGCACACAAGCAAGTTATTGCCTCCTTTATAACGAGAAGATATCTCGCATTACGCTTCGTGCTTTTACAAGTAGTTATACACATAGTACACACATCAGAGTGGATCTGTACCTGTGTGAAAACTCTAAGTCTGTATGTGTTTATGAAGCGTAGGCGTTACGTATACAAAGCTTTCACGGCGCAGCCTTGGCCGCGAGACACGTGCTTTGGTAGGGCCGTCTGCCCTACGATCGACATCGATAGTAAACAAATATTAGTAGTGTGCTCATGTGATGTTTGCGTTCTAATTACTTTATGGGACAGTTTTTGAAATAGTATTGTTTATTATTTATTAGGGACATATCTTAATTTTATTAACATTTTGCGATAAAGAAAGGTACAAAAATTCACTTGTTGTGGCATTTTGCCAAAACTTTCGTATTTTATGTGTCTGAATTTTGCCCAGATTGCAAAAGCTATGTGACACAGAACAAAAACAAAAATAATTTAAATATCGAGACGCGATGATTGTTAGACGCCTTATTACGTAGAAATCTTTCATTAAAACTTGATGAAAGAATATATTCACTACTACTCACTTACTTCCTACGGGATATCGATATTTTGCCGGCCATTCGGTATCTTATGCGTCACTACAGGCTGGGTGGTGGGTGGTAGTACCCCTCTTCCCTCTCGCTCTATCAGCTGAGTGCCACGTGCATACGAAGTGAAGTCTAGTAGTATACAGCTCTGAACAGGGGCCCTACACACGAAGTGTTGGGCCACTTTCTACTACAAAAAAAAAATACTTGGAGGAATTAGTTTTACAGTCATTATAATCAGTCGTTAACTGGTGGTAGCCAAACAGACCATTCATAATAGTTATCAACGACAAGAAGTAGTCAAAAAAGTCATTTTTAGAAAGAATTAATAATGACAATAATATTATCGTGTTGCCTAACTCTGATATGTGTTTTATAAGTCATTTAATATTAATGAAATAAATCATTAGGTTGTACCTTTCTGGCTTGAGTCAATCACCAAAGATCAATTATTTATTTAGATACACGTGACAAAAAATGATATACAGTTAATAGGGTTCAAAGTAAGCACAAAGTGTCTGCTTATTTCGCAATAAAATTTCTCAAATAATTATATCACAGTCAATAATCATAAGATCTGCAATTATTATATACATAAGTTCTGGAATAATGATTGATGTTCATAAGTTCTAATATCTTCCATCGTATTATAACACAATGTTATTTATTTATTTATTCTGATTAAACATACAATTCTTACAACAAGATAATTAACACACAGATACAATTTGTTAAACACCTTTCCACCTTTTAATAATTTTATACAAACTGAAGAACAACAAGAACCTAATATTTCCACTCAAATACTGTCTCAAAAGTATTTCGGGTACCATAAGCTTTATTGAGCGGTGCACACAGCTTCATTAGAACATTATATTATTAACAAGACTGCATTCGAGTCCTACCTTAACAATCTGTGTTCGCAGTATGATATTATCGTTATTTTTGGACTAACTAACTCCAAAAATAACGATAATATCTTATGCACTACTAAATCAGAATACTTAAATAGGTTCAATACCCATTACAGATGAAACAAAACTCATTCAGTTTATACGTATTAAGTAAGTAGGTGTGTATACGATATCAATTTCGCGGGTTAACAATATATAAACGTGAGTTTTGTCACTTATATCGATTAGGAGGTTACCTGGGTAGGCCTATTTATAAAAGTCAGTGTCTGAACAGAATTCATTGAAACAAGAAGTCAGTGAATTTTGGTACCTGACATACCATAGAGATACCAGCTAAAAAAGTCAGTGTCTATTAGCTGGTATCTCTATGGTATGTCAGGTACCAAAATTCAATTGGTACAAAAATTCAAAATCATTGGTATTGGTTCAAAATTAAAATTTTGCTCTCAAATATTATAAACTTAATTATTTCACCAGTCAAAGATCGAAATATTTTTAGTATTCTATTGAAAATTACTATTTCTGTTATGTCAATATTTTAATTAAGTTACTTTATTAAATATGCTGTTGTAAGTTTTCTATTAGAAATAAGTAAAGATACACTGTGGAACCGTCAGGTCACTTGATTATTAATTAACTTTTAGAATATTTCAAAACTTTAAATTAACTTCAGACAGTAGGAAACTGGATTAGTAGGCACTCGTAAAATTACATTAAAATAATAGAACGCAACTCAAAGCATTTTACTTGTATATAACTTTCTAATACTTGTATAACGATATCACTTACTATATTTTTTATGTGAGTGTTATTGCATATTTTTTTCTTTATTATTGAGTCTTTTCCGTTATATTTATAAAAGTAAATTGATTTTAAAACTTAATAGTTTTCAGTAATTTTAAGAATTACTAAGAGTAAAATAGTTAATATTATTCTTGTATTTATGTAAAAAAATGTTCATTAATGTTCATTCACCAATAATCTCCATTCTATGAGCAGTTATAACAGTGAAACGCATTATGTATGCTTTCATGATATGACTGCAAATGGAAGATTTTAAGATATTGAAATTTGCAGATCATACTCTTTGTGAGAAATTAAAAAAATTTAGATATGTTTAGTTTTATGTTTAGTAAAAATATCCAGTGATATTTAGAGTTTGCTTTTTTTTAAATAAATTAAATATTTAATAAATATTTTCATTATTTGTAGCACCAAAACTTAAATTATTTATTGGAAAGTCATCTTTTAAATCACTGGAACTGACACACACACAACCCACAAATGGTTGATTGTAATACCAAATTGGATAGATATCAAATTTCTAATTCGAAAATGGAAAGGAACGTCGGTACTCAGTGTATTCAAAACAAAAAGTTTAATTACAGGCAACTATGCAAATTGAATATATTGTTTGAGTTCTTCTGCTTAGTTCATGCATATATATAAAGCTACTTTTAATCAGGAATAAACTCAAACCGCGCGCGTCACTTTGTTTTGCAACTCATCAATCTTGATATGCGTGCACATGAATGCATTCGCGGTGCGGTGGCTTCCCCATATGGCCAAAGTTAAGCCTTTTATGGTTCACATAAGTGGCCACTCACCCAGTCTGAACGAGCCACCAATATCAATGAACTGGCTATCAATAAAACATGTGGCACTAAGCCAGGAAAGGAAACGGCGAAATGAGAAAAAGAAATATTTGAAAAAGGTACGCGATGCGTACACCTTGATTGTTTTGCAATCCGAAAGCATTCAATGTAAAGCTCGGCATACATGATATGAAATATTCGTAATTATTTTTTGCCCCAGGCACTGCTTCCGTAAACGGAGGCGGCCGTCCAGCAATACATAACATTATGCTAGATAACGATTACGATCTGCTTTTCCGTGAAATTATAAGAAGTCTAATTCAATGTCAAAACAGGTTTCTGTCGCGAGATGCTATTCCGATATAATGGGAGGGAATAAAAATAAGCGTGAGGGTCTCGACTTTCGTGGGAATATGACTGCAGACCGGGCGGGGGCGCTGGCGCATTCCGACGGGCCCACAATGACCTCGTAGTGGGGTTATTTCAATACGGTACAGCACCTGCGTTGTTCATATTTAGATTCAGCCATTGGCATGTTGCATTAAACACAAAAATTGTTCCCTGAATGTCAATTATACTGACTTGTAATGTATTTATAACAGTAAGTAATTCCATTTTCCTGTTTATCTGGTCTAACGTGACAAATATATTTGGACCTTTTTACACCGCTGACCGCAATGAGCTTAGATAACAATATAAATAGCTTTATTTTAAATTGCAAACGGCTTCGATCGAATTTTGTGGATCCCTATTAAAGGCAGTTTGCGGTTGCATTCCAGTCACTCGTTTTCTGGGAACATACCTCTTTAATGGGAAGTGGAATGTCAGTTTTTGCCAATACGTGTATATATGATTTTCATTGTTTAACAAGAAAACTCTCAAACTCGTGCTATAATAAAAGCCTAATGCACGTCGGCAGCGTTTGTGACAAGCTTTTTGTCACCGAGTTGTCTCTTCGTTTTATTTCGTGATCTTATAATACATCTTCATGATCTAAACTCTTAAATAAGTACGTAATTTAAATTTAATTTTATTGATAAGTATGACAGTAAAATATATTAGTGGAAAAACATACTTTGGAGGTTATTTCCTTAATAAGTAACTATTAAACTATTATTAGATAATTATGTATTTGTAAGCCGATCTACTTTCTGTTACAGTTACTATCTATTTAGATAATATTGGTTAGAGATCAAAGTGTTTGTTCAAAGTACGTATTTATCTGTTAGTATTACCAATAAATAATATACAATGATGCGCAAGAGTATGATTGATGTTGTATTTAAAATGACGATATGAATAGTCCTTCTTCGTTTCTGAGATTTACTTGACTATTTAGTAGAAATGCTACATGGTCTATTATTTCTTCGACGGAGCCGGGACGCTTCAAATAGAACTTCACTTAAGGCAAGTTTGATTAATCGGTTAAAAATTCGTTCATTCAAATGACCACACAGACAAGAGCAGTTTTTGACTACAAAAGCCAAAATGCAGAAAATTGCAGAAAGTCAATACTAAAATGTCATGTTTCCATGTAGTGCTGGAGGTAAGGTATCAAATCAAAACCGTTAATTTAGTTAGTATGCCAAAACTGATCAAAATGAAGATGTTAATCCATGAGATACAAGGAAGCCCCATAAGCTGAGCGCACGCAAACCCCGTACACACGTGAAATGCGTGAGAATGTGTGAAAACAAATTTTCTCATTCCTTTGAGTAACCATACTTATTTATTTACTCTAGTTATGATATTATATAGTTGGGTGACCAATATGTGAATATCTAGTCTCCAACCACTGAGACTTGTTGATTTCGCTATGGTAATTACATATTCAGGAGGTGATGTGCTCAGCTTAGTATGTGATTAATCCCGTTAAAATAATTTTAGTATTTAGTATTGACAAACAACAGAACACACGTTCTGTTGTTTGTTTGTTTTTGACACATTTTTGTATAGTTCTAATTTATTGTTTGTTATTCTTAAATAATAACGAATAAGTAATTACTGGAATTATTATAATATATAAATTTCTCAATAATAATAGGCATATCCGTTAAAGGTAGTCGATAGTTGAGCAATAAGAAATTATTTGACTGAACAAGCATGCGGGGCTGACTGCTACAAAGTCAACTCTCACTAGTTGGCGAAAAGAAATGCCTGAAAAAGCATTTCAACCTTTTCCGAAATTTAAAAAAAAACTATTCACATATTTCGAATATAAACAACAATTGAAATTGGTACGTTTGTAATACCTCAGTATAATTATTGAACCCATTAGATATACTCAGTATAATTATTGAACCCATTAGATATATAATCTCCACATAAGTCGACACTCAAACTTTTACGGTAAGTACAATAATATGTTATATGGAATTCTGTATATACATGAGGTAGGTATTTGGATAAAAACCCGCTAGAGACACGTTCAAGCTTTTCCTCTCCCCGCACACACAGAGTATGCAAACAAAAACTGGTTCGTTTTGCTTGTTCGCTTAATGGGTCGCAACGCAACCTCGGCGGCAACAGTCGGCACTTGTTCTGCCTACACAGACATCACTGCACCTTGTACAGCATAATTCGGTTGATGAACATATGGAATTAATGAAAACTGGTCAGGTCCACGCACCACCGTATTACGTAGGTAGTTGTAGCTTTTTGATTATGCATGTTAATGTTGTGTTATTCCGTACACAGAAAATAGAAAGGTTCCAAATAAGTTGCCACAGTCAAGGCTCTGATTGCTAAATGGAAAGAAGCACATAATTTGAATAAAAAATATTGTTCACTTCATACATATATCCACCCTGGAATGACGTGCAATTATCAATTAATGTAAATATCATATGATATGAAGAATATAGACAATTTCAAAAAGGACTGTTCGTTTGTAAATGTAACCATTAAATAATAATAACAAAAGAACATTTACAACATAAAAAAGGAATTCTTACAATTTGTAAGTTAGATTACTTACATACTTCTACCACTAAGTAAGTACTTGTTTCTTTCTCGCCATTCTCGTCATTTTGAATCATCATATCATATTATTCGATTGCAGTCCAATGCTGGACTATTTTTTTTATTGATAATTAAATTTAATTAAACGAATTATTTAGATATATGCTTTCAAAGGGTTAGTTACGTGCGAATAATTGAGAATAAATTACTTAAGTTATATTTTTTTCAAGTGTAAATAACGTTGGAATTGGTATAGTGATTTTATCAATTACCCAGCCCATACAAGAAATAAAATGTTCAATTTTAATTATTTCAAAGTAGCGTCACAAAAAGCAGCATTGGTCATAGATCTTTACTAAGCTTCTCTGGAACAATCAAGAAGAATTATTAAGAATTAGTCACCACTCACCACCTACTGAACAGGAATTTTTTGAAGTTCCAAGACACACACGGTTGGTATTTGGTAATGTAGTAAATTGTGCTTAAATGAGCAGTTTATAAGAGATAATGAATTAAATTTTCTCTGAATAAATGTCATATGGTTACTAAAATATTCATAAAAACCTTACCACTAAGTTAACCTATGTTTTAAGTTGCCTTCTTGGTTTTTCTGTTTTTTTCTTTTTATTTGGCCTTTTTCGGAGACTTCAATATATTAATTAAAATTACATTTAATAATATTTCTCACACTCGCACCTATTATCTATCTCAAAGTAAGTATCATTAAAAGCTCTTATGTTGTGGATACAATAAAACGGAGAAATATAGAGAGTAATGTATATTTAAATATCAGATATTAGATATACTAAATAATCATACAAATATCTGCCCCTATCGGGAAGCAAACCTGGGACTTCTGTGGTTCAGTAAACAGAGCTACTAACCACTCGACCAGATGGCCGTCAATATTTTTCTTAATCTGTTTACTGCTTATTTTACATTTGCTTGAAGTTTACTTTTATAAAGCAATTTAAAAACCATATAATTTATAACTTGGCCTAGGTCACAGTTATTTAACAGAAGCTTTCACATTCCTTACTAATTAAGTAACTAACAAAGAAATATTTTAAAATACACCTACTGTTTCTGTACTTACGTTTGCCTAATTATAATAAATAACTAACGTTTAGTACAATAATATAATATAAAATAGGTTCTATAATATATTATTTTACTTGTAACCGCATGTAATATGTTTGTTATTTCCTCTTCAACTTAAATATCTCTAAAGTATTTAAAATAAATAAGGATGCAACATTACAACTATTTCAATTAATACTTTTATAAAGCAACAATTTATTGTGACCTATTACAAAAATTATAAACCGACATAATCTGCCGTTTGAGGACAAAGAGCGACTGTTAGTGTTGATAATCAAAGATATCGTTATGTTTCTAAGTGGGGCAAGACTCAAGAGACAGACGATTTCTAAAAATAGCTTCGTTAACGAGTTTACAAAAGTGGACACAGAGCTTAAGTCGCGGCGCCGATAAACAAATGATTACTGACAATTACCGCGCCCGGATCGGCGCATGAACGGCCTGCGCGGGAGCAGCGTAGTGCGGTAGCCGTGTGCGTCACCCGTATTGACTGCATAGAAAGAAAGTGGCCAGCTATTTCTGACTTTGTTGCTTATTGTATGGTTCCTTTTTTGAATCGTAACGTAGCACCGTAATTATGGTTAATGTTTATCTCGCTCTTTCCCTCTCACTGGTCCGTCTCTCGTTCAAAATCGTGCATTACGGCAACGTTCTACGTGTAGTTTTAAATACAATGCCCATTGTATACTTATTTACATAGGTATGGTTAAACTTGTATCGTTTATGGACCAAACTCCTTTTGTATTTCGCCCATTTAGGAACGCCTATGTCCAGCGGTGGGACGTATAATGGATAATAATAAAAATGATGAGACCAATAATTTACTGTATATTTTGTTTATAAAAGTGTCTAATCCCTAAGCTGGGTAATTAATCAACATATTATGTGCTTTACAAACAACAGTCATCAGTCAAATTCTATAAAATTACAAAACTTACTTCATCGAAATCCATCGAGGTGCTTTTACAAAAGCAACAAACTGTGTTATGATCGTGTATGACGTGTCTAGAATGCATAATTAAGTCGTTTCCATCGTGATTAACATGTTAAAATATATAGGAGGACTGGTGCCAATGATTCAGATAACCTTGCTATCTCACAAATCTTATAATACCAACTTAGTTGCTCATGATCACGTCCAAACTAATCGAAAGCTTAGGGTTAATCTGGTGAATTGTGGATTAATGAATTGGGGAACTATTCCAATCCAAATTGATCATAATGTCCAAGTGTAATCCCAATTTTATGCGAATAGTAAGTATAATTAAAAATAATATGATCATAATGAATTACTCAATACCATAATACTATGTGTTATATGAATATATTCAAACATTTATGTCATAAGCTCGAAATAATAAAAACCTACGTAACGAACTGATTTTTTATTATATATGTACAACTTAAACCAAAGTTATTGGGAAGCGATACATTTTGAATTGATAAGTATAAAAAAGAATTTATATTTATGTAAACTGAAGCATAATGAAAAGATTTTATCACCTCAAAAAATCCCTCTCCACGTGATTCACTCCGAACGTGAAATGTGGAGGTTAGTGGCTGGTGCGTTCGCGCAGCGCGACCGGCGACAAGGACGTCGACCCCGCAACCTTGGCTGCGGCAATTAATTTCAACAATGTTTTTGTATTTCTACTATGTCATTAAATTTTGTACCGTAAACATTTTATACTTAGTTGAGTAGGATCTGGAGGTTATAATAACTGCTATTTAAATACGAATTCGTATTACCTTTACTAAGACTGGATGAAAGATCCAAATAGTATATTATTATATAACATTTAATGGTGTTTTTGATTGGCATCTTATTTTAATCAATATGTATACACGAATTCTTTAGTTACGAAAAAAATGTTAAAATATATAAATAAATAACAGATTTAAAACAGTTCGTACTCATTGCATAGATACAGTCTTAGGTAGGTCCTATTACGGGTTTGGGTTTGGAAGATATTTCTTTGAGAAATAAGCAGATTCTTTGTGCTTACTGTCCACACTTTTAATTGTATGTTTATTTTGTTGTGTGCATAAATAAATTAATTAAATAAATACATCACACAGATTTAGCACTTCCAGTTTTCGTTTAAGGAAAACTGGAAGTGCTAAATCTGACTAATAAGGTAAGTATTTATTTATAACAGTATACTTGTATACCATATATTAAATGGACAGCAATTTCAACAACGTTAATAATTATGATGATTTTCGATGGTCCTCGATTATGGAATTGATAGATAATTACTATTATATGATTAGTACACAAAATAATATGTTAAATTTTTTTAACTAAAAGGATACGTAACACTATGATTAATAAATGGCCTTTGATAATATATATGTAAAACTATGATAAATAAATGGTGAACATTAATTCAACTCATGCTTTGACTATTATATCCGATTTTTATTAATCATGTTAGAACTAAGCCAAAATTTTATGAACAGATATATTACGTCATCTTTCTACAGTCTTACTCATCCGCTGATATGTAGGGATTACGATGCCACACTCTTTATTGGATAACGAGAGGTATATACCATTGTAAGTATGTAACCTTTAAAGTTTTTGTTTTAGAAATGCATCCTTAAAGTTAAGAAAGTAGGTTTTTTAAAGTATCAAAATAATAATGCAATATAACACATCTCGGATCAACATTTAGTGACAGACGCACCGATCAAAATTAATTATCTATCAGCTAAAGAAGGTCACAATATCATTTAATATCTAAGATACTTATACGACTATCACGACACAATGGAGTATTTAACAGGAGGAATAGGTTGCGATGATGTCTCTGCAGATAAATCAATTTCAACTCTAGTTCGCTGAGAAGGTACCACTATATCAAATATCAAAACTTTAATATGAAACTTTTAATATACAGACGAAAATATAAACATGGAACATTTAATCCACTTCTTTGCCTGAGGGTTGCCTAGAATAATGTTGCTGTCTTTTTCAATAAGGCTGTCTTTTGTTTTATTCCTGTCTTTAAAGGTTTTTGGTATCAAATATCATGTTCTTGTGTGTAATAAAGTTTTCATTGATTGTATTATAAACAAGATAGTTAAAGTTTTCAAACAAACTTTTTCAATTTTTTTAAAGAGTGGCTTAGTGAACAATATTCAATACTCGTATACGGTTCCATTATACCTTAACCTGAGTCCGAGTAAGGTTCAGGATAATGACCCTGCACTCGCCTTGCCTCTGCCCTCATAGTGGCATAATAGCTGTGCGTACAAAACGTACAGACCGACACACCCACTTGACATTGTTATGCAGTTATACACTGTTAACATGGAAAGCAGTATAACAACATTTAATAATATTAAAAACTAAAAACACGTTGGTGAATCTGGACTTGTGACTTCTTATCTATATTTAAATGAGTTATTCTGACTAGAATAACTTAGGTTCATTTTTACACCTAATCAATTGACTATTGTGTGGTATTCAAATTGTTGCGATATGGCAACACTTATTTTTATTATAGGATAGAGTCATCTGTGATGTGTAATGAGTTTTCTCTGTAACAACTTATAAAGATTTTTTTTTAATTCTCTCGTTTTATTACCAGTGAATGAAAAAACTTATATTTAAATCTTCAGAAGATGGCAACACAACTAATCTTACAAAAACAAATAAATAAGTTAATCTTTTTTACATGGCTTAATATGATAATGAACTAATATTTCTAAGTGATATATTTGTTTCATAATGAACTCCTTTTCTACGTGTTTCTACTTATCTACCTACATTCTTAGGTTTTTAACATTTCATATTTTCTTTTCTGGCGAAATCGTATTTATTCAGATTAATAGCTATGATTGAGTTTTCTAATCAAATAAAACTTTAAAAAACAAGAGCTTTTATGAACTTTTTGATTAAGTAGTAAGTTTAATAATCTTTTTGTATGAGAAGTTTTTTCTCAGCTTGCTTGAGACATTCCAGTAGAGCAAAGTTGCTTTGCTCAATCTTTCACAAAATTTGGCGTTTATCAAACACATTTTAATTTTAAACTTATTCAAAAGAGTGTTTAGAAATAATTCACATATTTATTTACTATAACAACATTATTTAACATAGAATAAACGTTGCCTGTACTTCAAACAATTACCTATAAGCTACTATTTGGTTGCCTAGAATATCCTCCACTATATCCAGTCGGCAATTTAGAAGAGTAAATACCATGAAATTAATACTATTAAAAGGTACACATATAAAGTTCTTTTAAATAATTATAATTTTACCCTTTTTACGAGGAGGATTCGTTTAGGCTACCCCTATCTGGGTAAGCGACGAATGGGTGTGGAACTCAGTCAGTGCCTCATAAAAGCGGCACTGGGAATACCCTATAAAACTCCCCGGTAGCTCTATTGCCCTTCGCAGGGATGACCTGTGTCATTATTCGTCGTCATTATTTAACCGTACCAGCACTATAATGTATACTTTCGCCGTATATTTTCATTATTAGGTCATTTTATTGAGACTATTGCCAAAAATAATACGACATTCAGTAAACACTAGTAATTGTGAAATCAATAAATAAAACTCGATCACTGATTAACATGCCCAAAAGTTAATTTATCCTTTCTTCACTTACCATTCCACTGCGATACATAACAGAAGTTTGAGAAGTGTATTTATTGAAGAACTTATCTGTGAAGTTCACATATAAGCTTTTTAACAACAGATACAAATTTATAGAGTATGGAAATCCCCGTATGTATAGAAAAGCACCACTTAGGCGACAAACCTGTTCGAGAAATACTAAATAAATGTAAATAATATTTTTTTATATATTATTTTCAAATATTTTTGTGATATAAGTATGACTAATATTATACGAACAAAAATTACTTTCTTTAAAAAGGACAAGCTGTATTTAAATAATATATGTATTAATAATGTTTCTCACACTTTTACCTATAAGAGCTTATGTATAATGCAGAAATACAAAAATTATTATGTTTCTGTACATTGTGTACAATCACCAAATATAGAGCCAAACCTATTTCAGCTCTATATTTGGTGATTGATTATTAACCGATAAAAAAAGAGATAATTCATTTCAAAAATAATTTTTTGAAATCTGAAACAACAGTGGAACGTATATAGGCTGTTGATGATGATGACGTTGTTGATAATGAACAAATAGTTGTAAGTGATAAAATATCTGTATGATATTTTAATAAAATATCCACAATGTTACTGGGCCGTTGATAACAGCTAGTTGTGAAGAAATATTCATACATACCATACAAATAATCAAGCAAAAATACGTAAATGAAATGATAGTACAAATTATGTTATTATTTTTAAACCAACATTAGACTGTAACATCTCCATTTATTTAACAGAATTTTAGTTATAGGTAATAATGAGAAATATTGTGCACAAGGAGAATCATTACAAATTTATAAGCACGGTAGAGGTTAAATCCGGGACAGATTGTTTTAATCTGTCTATCTCATAAATATACTTCAAATAATTTAAAAATGTATATGTACATGTCAGGGATAACACCCACTTCCAAACGTTTAACAAAAATGAACGTTGATATTCAGGTGGAATGGGTATTATGAATGGCAAATTCCTCTACCCACTTACCGACCTGAATGATTTCGACATTCTTGGCACGGCTCCGATAATCCGAGAAAAAATAAACGAGCACCAACGTAAATAATCCACTTCAAGTTGAAAGTGCGCACGGTGGCACAGAAAATAAATCACGAAGATATGGTACGGGATAGCGTATTTTTACGCAACTCTTTGTTTATAGTTAGCGCAGACGCTGGTTATTCAACCGAGCGCATTCCGCGCCAGCCCACTTTTTGCTCGGTCGGTCCTCAGTCCTCCCCGCCAATGAAAAACGACCAATTAGAGCTTATACGGCGGGAATTAAAGTAGCGCATTGTTCGCGGCCCTTCTACTCCTATCTCGAGACGGATGCCTTTACAATCTTGGCACCGACCGTACTCACAAAACATACCTACTAGTGTAAATTAAAGCGCAGTTTATCAGGAGACGTTCCTTTATGGGATAATGTAAGGTAATAATAGTGTTGGCGCCAAGAAAGCGGTTTATACCTATTGTTTCGGTGCGCTGGCGCTTCTAAATGATAGTGAATAGAGCTCTGTGGCACCTTACTTTCGGGACTTTGTATTGAATGGGGTGCACTATACTCATCTTTGTATAGGTACATTTAAAGCTCGCCTCAGGTGGTCGCTGCTCTTAAAATGTAATTTATATTATCGGCAACTGTTTTAAAGAGCTTGTTTGTATAGCCAATTTATATAAAATTATAACAAGTGTTTATGGTATATTAAACTATTTAATTAAATGGTTTCTTATTCCTCATATAAGAACCTATGACAATTCTTCAAATAAATAGCCCGCCGTCATCTTATCGATAAACAAATATATGTTGTATTTAGTTTGATGTCAAATTACACTATTAATACAGCGGTTTTTCGTCATACAACATTTGTTTAAATATTCTGAAGATCAACACTTATTTTACAGTTTTGTTATCATCCAATTCATAACGTCATTATAAGTCTTCACGTGTAGACGTCTTATGAAACTTTTTATTTAAATTGACGTAACTTTCCTATCAAATTAAACTTTAATTTTAAAGAAGAAAATACGTTAATACAGTGCAATGGCTATGCTAGACATTGCCCTAGCCAGTTACATTTTGTTAGCCAAAAAACTGCCTTTTCACGCCTCTTTTGAAGGAACCAATGAAAAGCCCATGAACTAAAATGTAATGTAATTCTATTCACATTGAAATATTATTTAACATTTTTTCAAATAAAAAAATATTAGCGCTAAGAACGTGATGTAGCACAGTATAAATAGTGTAAATATAATATGTTGCTACTTAATTACAAGTGTATTTTCAATTGTAATATAATTGAGTATATGACAAAATAATTTATTTAACTGGAACTATTATATTTTCATCGGAATTGTTTCTCCGTGAATTACTTTTCATAACATGTCAAAAAGTATTATGTGTTAAAATTCAGCAATGTGGACGTTTTGTATTTTTGTTATGTGAAGGTTTTATTTTCTCTTGTTTTAATATATTTTGGTTCTAAAAGATCTAGGAATTTATTTATACTTTCTTTAATATCGCACAAGCCATCAAAACATTAATTCGATGGCTTTGTATATGTTTATAGCATTTAAATAATTTTAATTTTATCGTGATTGACAATGGTGAAGTTGATTTTAAATTTTATCAAACAATCAAAACATACTGAATCTGACTTCAAATCCTTTTATTACCCATCCCATTTCATTTACAATCACGAGCCTATAGTATGTCTGACAATGTTGTCGAGTAAAAAATTAAAGTCACTTTTTATGGGTGTTACGTGTTTCGTCACGGTGGTGGCTACATGTTAGGTTACATTTACTAAATTAAAGAGTGGGAATTTTTATTTATAAAATTTTATGAGTAAAATAATACTCACTAACACGTAACCGCTTACAATCAGACGGGCCGTAATTTTGCTTGAGAATGAGAAATAAAAGTCGTTTATAGATTATATGAACTTATTTTAAATTTAAAAGTATTGCCATTTGTAATACTTTTAAATTTTTCCTTTAAATTTTTTTTTTCTATTATTTACCAGGTTTTGATGAACTTTATGTTAAGAATGACGACCGATCCACAGAAATCAAAGACGCATATAGAAAATGATTTTATGTACCTGTTTAAGGTACTTTTCATTCTCTTAGATCCTTTAAATATTAAATATAGTACATAGTAAAATATTAAATTATTACAAAGCCAACCAAAATTATATTATTATTAGGAATAAAGGAACGGTGAGAAGTAAGCAGATATCAGTATTTTAATAAAAATTTGATGCGTCCCATAGTTAAATTAAATTAGGTATCAGTAATTTCAAACCACCAAACTATCTACTACTGAAAACTAGAAAATAATAAATGATTGTTTCACGGACGGTTTACTAATTCTTAGTCCACGTGCTTATACTGTTGACTGTCACCCTATCCAATAAAACCGATCAACTGGCAGTTACTGAGACGCGGCTCCTGGGGCGCTATCAACATTATTTACATTTTTTCCCATCCTAAACTCGCGTCGAATTACTATCTCGGAATGTCTCGTAACCACCAGCACCAGATACGTGAGCCTTTCACATTTTATTTTTCTTTTTATCAAATAGTTTGGAATTTGGAATTGGGAACGAACTCAGTTGGTTTACTTTTTTAACTTTATTTCGGGGTAATTAAAAGAGATCCACCCGTATATGAATAATTTATAATAATATGTGCTACTTTATGATATTTAGTGAACTCCAAATTTTTTGCAAATATAAACCAATAGTCATTAACCTTAGCAAAAAATATATCCCGCTGTGAAATATGGTGTTCACCAAATCCCATGTGGTATGCTTAATAAAATTCGACGAAAACCTAAATAACATAAAAAGATTAAGCAGCAAAGTTGTAATTTGAATTACGTATGCGTTTCAATATTATTAATTCGAATGTTTATCATTCAAATTCAAAGTCAAAATCCATTTATTCAGGCCAAGTACATTAAAAGTCTAATGATAGTTAAGATAGAAGAATATTTTTATAATACCGAATAGTATTGAGTTAAAAGCTTAATAATAATAGTTAAAATTGAACAATTCGAAAACTTCCAACTATTTGTACTACTTAGTAATTACTTAGTGCTCAATTAAGTATTCTATATTTATTATAAGAAAGGACAATTTTACAGCCTTTATATTAGTTTTCTGTTCATAGTTGTTTATGTATTAACACGTATATAGAGACGTAATTTGCTAAGACAAGTATACATATACTCCCAATTTTATAAAAGAAAAATATTATGTATAATAAAATATATAGAAAGCATATTAATAAAATTATGTCTATAAATTAATGGCATATGTAGGTGTACTACTTATATGTCGGTAATATAAACAAAAGGTTTGGGGTGGAAGAAATCTATTTTAGATATAATATCATTCTTGTCTTTATTTTTCCACTGTACTTATGTTTAATTTCTTTTATTATTGATAGATAATTTTTAATTATATACTTAAAAATTTACTGACACATATTATTTACAACATTATCAAGTCATTTATCAGATATATGTAAACTGTGTTCTATCCTAATAAACAGGTACATGTTCTATTCGTTACATACATATATAATATTTCGTTCGTCGTACACATATATAATTTTTATAATACATTTTCTATTGTATCTAAGTTAGTACCGGCCGGAAAGAATGAACTGGCCATCGGAGTGAGGTATAATTGTGGTAGGGTAATATAAAGATTTAAAAGGACTTAGTAATTCATATAAAAAGCTTTTCGCTTTAGATATTTTGAGTTAATTTAATTAGTTGGATAGGTAGATGTGAATATTATTATATTGATTAGATTACAAAATTGCCTAGTTAAAAAAGATATCGATATAATTAAAAATTACTTTAGCGCACAAAGAGTAGGTACGTACAGCTTATTGTTAAGCACACCAATTATTCAACCAGCACACCCACTTTACATTCCTTTGTAACGTATCTATTGGCACTGAAAACGTCTCCAGGTAACGAATAGTATAATGGTGCTCTAGAGATTCTATTCCACTCGTTTACCTTTGAAGTTGGCTTCGTGCAAATCGTTCGATTTTCGACTTACGGTGGTCGGTTTTAAGGTTTCTAAATTCGAATGTATAACTACCTCTGTTACAAATCCGAAGCCCTTTTAAATTTAAGCGCCACCTCACAGCGGCTATTGACTTTTTTATGTGCTAAACGTAATTTTGTAGTAAGATTTCATTTGAAATGTGTCGCCACGTGAATGCACGGGTATTTTTTGTTGCGATGTTTTGTTAAACTGGTCTTCCCCAAATAAATGTTTCGTATTACTTACAGAGTTAAGAGGTAGGTCGTGCTGTTTAAAAAAGCCACTTGAAAATTGCTGGCGGACGGTGTGTCATAAAATCATTTACGTGCTAACTTGTTAAACCTGAGA
The DNA here is from genome assembly GCA_943193645.1 of Acentria ephemerella. Classification (NCBI taxonomy): domain Eukaryota; kingdom Metazoa; phylum Arthropoda; class Insecta; order Lepidoptera; family Crambidae; genus Acentria; species Acentria ephemerella. The sequence continues at coordinate 4,334,456 of OW971887.1, forward strand.
AATTTGAGTCATATTTGGTTTTTTAGTATTCAAATTTTATCAGCAGTACCTATTCTTTCAAAATTTTATGTAGATACTCTTTACACACGAAATAAATGAAAGTTTATTGTTATTAGAAACGCATATAATTAATAAAATAAAATTTTTAGTAATAATAAAAATATTTTTTCTCACTCTCACAATCTATTATCTATTCCAAATTAGGCATTATTAAGATCTGGTGTTATGGATAAATACTTAGAAAACGGAGAAATATTGATATTAGGCAAACGGGGTAATTCTTCGCCTTCATCTTATTCATGGTAAGTAGTGCTAAGACCAATAACGAAAGCCAGCTACCCCCAGGCATCACAATTAAAAAGAAACTAATTATCTCACCGTGGACCTGCCGATACACTACAATTCTGCTTTCATTATTGTCTTGGAATAGTGGAAGGAAACCATGCAAACCACGAACTTCTAGTTCTAGGTAAGTCTCAACATTTAACCACTGATACAATTTTGGGCGTAATTACCATTGTCTGTAATTTTTGAGTTTAAAATACCTATGTTATTACTATAATATTGTGTTGATATCGTTTTAAATACCCAATATATTCAATTTTGGTATCTACGCTTCCGTTAGACACTCAATTTAAAAAATATTAATTATTAGAATTTATGAGGCAATCCATGAAAGGAAATAGAATAATTATTATTCATATGTGGCTCTATTGACCACCGTGAGAAATCTAGTTATTAACAACATCAAATTTACGAAACTACACACAAAAAATAACACTTGTCCGCAGTTCTCACACCAACATTCATTAGGCCTAGCTGACAGTACAATGGACATATTGGGCCCATGTGTGCCAAACCCTTCACGGCCGATTGTGTCCACATTGTGCCCAAATCACAAATTTTACCGAAAAACTGTCAAAAAGACTACCCCGACTTTTGCACTTCATCAAAAATAAATTTATCTCGAAATAATGTAGTCCCAACCTGCTGGAAACCTTTGTAAAATGACACAATGGCAAAAAAAAGTCTTAGACCCAACCTTTTTCTTTTTTCATGTCAATGTTAACGTGTAGTAGAATTATTGTTTTTAGAATTAAGTTTTTGTGCTATTCTCTCGAGTGGTTTATGCCGTTTCTTTATATTCGACCATATTTTGGTATGATACAATGGGAGGCCGTGGATATCCTATTATTTTTAACATTAATGAAAATAATTATGCCATGTATTTTTTGAAAATGCGGGTATAAAAAACTATAATAACACTAAAAGAATAACACAATAAAACGAAAAAGAAAAAGTAATAAATTCTAACCCTGTGTTATTTAAAATATAGATAAATATTCTTTATTAAACATCAGAGATCAACAAAGTAATGCAAAGAATATTAGGATCTTTGTAAGGTCTTTGTAAATAAGCACTTACTTATTTAAGTAGATAAATTAATTAATTTAGATTTCAACCTATAATGTCCACATCTGAACAATAACATCCCACAATCGTTATGACTTATCACTATTATAACAAATTCTTTTTTATTGACTTTCTACAGGACTCTCTACTCTTACTACAGGACTATGGAATTATGGATTGAAATAGGAATCACGAAATTGATGATCTTACAGAAAATAATTTTAAACCTGCTACAGTGATATTGTAATAAGTGCCATCTGTCGGAAATAGTGAATACTAAAGTATGATTTGAAATAACCAACATAACGTAAGTTTGCTTTGATCAAACAAATTTCTGTTGAACCATTACGGTAGAATGCCACTAGATGGCACAGCTAAAGTTTCCTAGCATAAAAATAAAGCAGTAGCTATGTGCAATTGTTGATTCTTTTAGTGCAAATATTTTTGCGGACCTATTTACGACCTTCCATTCCATTTTTCACTTCCTACTTCATTTGCTTTTATTCACCTGTATTTACACTGTAAATTGCGATTTGATACGTACTATACGATTCCCTAAATATTCCAAAGAATTTAATCTATACAAACATTTTGTTTAAGACAATCTATGGCTAACCTTTATAAAACCTACGTAATAGAACCCATAGATAATACGTATATAACAGGAAATGGAACCGTCTCCTATATGTCATACTGATTACTATTTTGACCCTTGATACATGAGCAAGAATAAATAAATAAAAGTACAAAATTAATGATGTGAAATAAATAAAAACACAAAATTACAGTGAAAAACTGGGGCGCCTTTTTAATTTTTCTTTTAGTTTCTTGTTTTTTTTTATATAAATAAGCTGAAGTGACGCTGGCAGATTGGTTTTAAAAAACCTTCGCCATAACAAATCTAATTACTTATAGAGAAAAAGACGAAGATATCTACTTTATTCTAACTATGATACTCGCAGATATGTAGTTTAATCATGTCCGAAATATTCCACAAGAGCTGCTACACTTCTCGTAGCTCAGGATACAAATACAGAACCTTATCCACCAACACTGGTGACAGAAGACGTAGAGATAGTAGAGAAGACTCAACATTTGATAGAAAATTAAAAGAACTACAGCGGGAAATTGAGTGCAGGATCGATAAACAAGTAAGTCTGGCACAGCAAGCGCGTGACTCTATCAAAATAAAATTAGACAAGATCGACTCCAAAATAAATTTGATGTTTGAACTTCAAAACACAGTGACGTCCTTGAAAAAGAATCTACAGATGGCCGAGAATTCTATCGCAGATATGGTGCAGAAAGTAGAAAACATTGATGCAGCAACACTTAGGAGTGACGTTGTTACACTCAAGTCCAGGAAAAGTTCGTTCAGATCTCAAGCCACTATTATCGAAGGGCAAGAAACGTAATATATTTTTAATGAGAAATGTTTTTGTAAATGAAATTGCAACTTATTTTCTTAAATAAAAAAGTCCTAGAATTTTTTTTTTATTAAATATCTTTTAGGAAATATATTAAATAGTTTTACATAAATACCTGAACTAGATGTAATTACGAAACTAGTATTGGTTTGTGTACGATTTGTGTATTCATCATAATTTAAATTTTTTGATACCTCTATATTTTCTTTTTTTAAGGTTCATCAATAGGAACGGTGTAGAGGGAAAGTATAAAATAAATAGAACATCATATTATATTTATTTGTCTTGGGATGGGTCAATATAATTTACAGCTCTGAGCTGAACAGATCATTACTATGTGTTGACATTTATTTCTAATCAATAACTTAAAAAATTTAACTTAAGGTGTTATATGAAGTATTAAATTAAATCTGGCAAATATAATTTAATAGTTAATCGTTTACAACGTCACAAATATTTTATCAAGATCACATAAATGCTACTTATTTTAATAATTATGCTTGATCTAAATAGCAATGAAGTACGAAATACTGAAAAAGGTAGGTATGTACGTACTAAGGACTTACAAGTACAATTGGTTTAATTATATTAAAGTAACGACTGACAATATTCAAGTTCTTATGTACATATATGGCACGATATAAAAATAAGTCATAGTAAGAATAGGTACAGTAAGATTCCCAAAAGTTCATAAAATTTAAGAACACATAGAAAGGAAAGGCTAATGCCCTTTTCAATTAATTAGTTATAATAAGCTAGACAATTTTTTATCGTCAATAAATATGTACTTACAATACGACTAGGGAGGAAAATATTGGAAGTATTTACCACATTACGTAATAATTGTAACTAAAGTTAACAATTAGGTTGACTAATAATGTAAATACAATAAATGCAACAAATTGTTTCTAAAATAAACTATATAAACGATATTGTGCACCACTGCGTCGCAATTTAAAATAAATAAAAATTTTCTAAATGCAAATTGTTGAACAATTTGATATGTCTAATTATTAACAAAACATTATTTATAATAATATAAATTAATCAATGGTCAGATCAATTTTAAATAGATATCACAACATTGATACACAAAAGTGTCTACTGTACAAAGATACAATGTGAGTAATTAAACTAACAAGCAGCTGAGCTGCTATTCCGTAATAATATATTCGTTTGATACATTTGGGTAAGTAAACGCTTCTGAACAATCGGCTATGTCGACAATATATCAATCAAACAACTTTCAGCTGCTAACTTTGAAAAAACATCATAAAGCTAACGGAATATCGATATAACTCTGATATTCACTAATTTTGCTACAAATAAGTAATAGTAAACAAAGTTAAAAGTACCTTTGCGTTTTGAAATTATGAACTAGTAAGTATAAACCGTTACAAATAGTTTTTAGTTCGTAAAAATATAAAAGAAGGCATTCATTCTTCCTGCAGTTGTTACTACAGGTCTATTTTTCCTATCAATTTCAATAATTCCCTATATATGTTTTTTACATATAACCCACATCCTTTCGGTCGCACATAACATACTTTGTTAATATCATTCTATATTTAGGTAAATCTCTCTAGATGCTCTCAATGTTATGCTTAACCATTAAATACAACTTTAATTTAAACACAGAAGGAAATCGTAGTATTTTTAGGATCAACTTTCAAAGATTTATATCTGGTGCAGATCAAGATATTTTTGCAAATAGACGTTGATACAATCTCATATGCGGCTTACACATAAGATGTGGGTGCCCTTTCTCAGTCAAACAAACAAATAAATGCACGCAAAAAGCCGTCACAGAAGCAGGCACAGCATCCTTCTTTCTGGTTCTTGTCATCGGGATTGAAGCTGGGTTGCTTGGGACGCTTCGGGCGGCGCGTGCAGAGTTTGCTTGGCTGCGTGTCCTCGGGTGCGGGTTCCGAGCGTGAACTCAGATGTACCGGCAGCGCAGCGGGTTCGGCGGGCCGAGGCCGTGCCCATCGACGAAGCAGGCCTTCTTGCTCAGCACCCACAGGTACTGGCGCACAAAGCTTTCGTGCACGCGCTAACACCAGCGCACGTTCCATCGGTTCTAGCAACTCTAAAGCCAAAGCGCGATCCAATTCTTCCCCAGACAACAGCAAATATCTTGGACAGTAAGCGAGCTCGCCTAAAGCCGCTCTCTTGTTTGCCGAAGTTAATTCCCTTTTAGTGCGTTTACAAGCGGCTGTCGCCCACCGGGACAGAGCTTCAGCTAGCACTAGTTCGTTGGACACCCTAAGAGTGTCACGTTTCACTATGAGTGAAAGATCCTCGTAAGTGAGCTCTTCGAGCCTCTCATCAGTTAGTGCAGCATCTGCATTGTCGTCCAAAACTAATAGCGCATTATGAGCGAGCGAATCGCACCATCGTGAGCATTGTGCTAATGAACGCGCGGCGGCATCATCAGAGAAGGCTGGGAGAGGTGGCGCCGATGCCGCTCCAGGTAATCTCGCGCATAAAAATCGTAAATCTCTTAGGATTTCTAAGGCAACACCCGCATCCAGCATCTCATCTAAACGTCGAGCACATCGCTCTGCCAGCGGCGAACATAAAAATTTGTATGCAGCATCGAGAGCGCACCGTGCGGTGCCCACGGAGTTGAGCTGTGTTGGTTCACAGTAGTGGTAGCGAAGCAACTGCTCGAAACCTCGTCGGTCAACATAGTCGACTACGATTACGTCTGTTTTGGCTGAGAGAAGGGCGGCGAAGACTGGGCTCGTGGCGGCGAGCACACGGCGGTGACCGGGGTAGCGCCAAGTGTCGCCATTGATGCCGGCAACGAACACGATATCACTCTGTTTCTCGTCATCATACAGACGAGCGCTCTCATCCAACTCCAGGCCAGAGTACTCGCCGCCGATTTCACTGTTGCGACCGGATTCTATATCCTCGTCGGAGCTTGTACGTGCTGGATTTGTCACCACTGTCATTGTGGTGACCAAATGTTTTGAACGTCACCTGAAATTATAAAAAAACTCACATTTTATACAACCTCTTTTAATTATAAATTAAACACATGACGCGAATTATAGCTTATCCACTTTTTTATAATCTTAATTTATAAAAAGAAGTTTGTAGTTAAATCTTTTTATAAATTACTTCTTTTTATAAATTAAGAATATAAAAAAGTGGATAAGCACTGTATACACTCTCTTTATGTACTCAGTGCTTTATCACGATCATTAGAAATTCGTTTAAAATTAGAACAAGAGAGAGAAAACACTACATGTGTAACTATTTAAGACGTATACAATGATTATTTCAAAGGTCCCTATAGTTTATGCAACGCAGTTCTTAAGTTCATACTAGTTCATACCCTAGTCTTTATATATTTATTGAGTGGTATAGTTACTGTTTACTGACAATTGCATTGAAATATTCTTCCTACAGCGAAAAGTTAATTAGCAAGATCCAAAACAGGCAGTAACTATTTATTTTGAGCCCGAAACGCAAGTAACTTTATATATGTTAACACAATTATTGAACCTTTTGTGTTCTTTATATAAACATCATATAAAGAATCATTATTGCCTTGGTTTGTATTATGAATCAAAGGTGTTAAACTGACCATCAAGGTAAATGGTTATATACACATTGCGTTCATTTTTAATATTTTTATACATTGTTGTTTAGTGTTTAATTAGGTAAAAAAATAGTTAGATGTTTTCGCAGTATATAACGGATTAGAATATGTATTTAATAAATAATATGTTAATTTGAACACTATTCTGAAATACCCTCGTGCCGATTCCGTAATACAAACTATTAAGCTAAGTACTTGAACTAAATTTTAGTTAGTCTTACCTATCTTTTGCAGGGAAAAGGGCTTTTATATTTAAAAATTAAGTTATTTATTTAATATCACGTCGTGTCGTCGAGTGATCAGTACCCATGTCTACAAGGCCAGAGGTCCCGGGTCCAAATCCCGGTTGGGATGTATATTATATGGATGTTTGTATCTAATATTTATATACATATTGCTATCTGTATTTCTCCGGTATCTAATATTCATAGCACAAGCTCCGTACTTTGTGCTAACTATTAGGCGTGAGTGTGAGATTTTTTTTATGTAATGTTTTTTGTATTGTCGAAAAGGATAAATTGCGATTTAAGTACATTTTTAGTCAAACTTGCCATTAGGTATTTTTGCCATAATGCTATAAAAATACAATATATTGAATATAATGATAAATTAAAAGAGGTATTTATGTTCTGTAAATGTGTAGATAAATAATATTTAATAAATGAATTTCTAGTAAAATAAATCAGTGTTAGTTCTTGATTTCTATTCTTTGCGATTACAAGTTGGTGTGTGAAGACCATAGAGGTAAATATACTTTATAAATAAAACACGAAAGGTTCATTATATCTTAAAAAGTAAAATATTGAATTAAATAAGTGTTTTATGTTGCCATTAATGTATGGGCAAAAATGTAAATATCAACTACAAAATTCGCAGGAAAGCCAGCGTAATGCGAATCGTGCGTCAACGGCCCGCGATGCGTCATGCGCGAGTGCATTCTTCACGGATAAACAAAAATATTCGAGTCCAAACATTCGAGTCCTTAATAAATTAACTTACTAAACTCTTAAATTGTATGCATTCAATGTTATCAATACTTTCAAGCTAGGCTCAATTAAACTTTGTAAGACAAAGGTTCGCGGAGGTATATCGCGGTCGCGTTTAAACAAATTAAAATACAATACTTTGAATGATCTATATGAATACCTCACTAACGCTGACTAATAATAAAATAACGTTATATTTTAAAAACTTTATTTATTTATTTTTTGGTTTCACTCGCACTTATTATCTAGCTCAAAATAAGCATTACTTAAAGATTAAGAACATATTAATTAACAAAATAGTTAATATTATGTATGTTTTAGATTAGATAAGAATATTAGGAATCAAACATATATAGATAAGCTCCAATGATCCTAGAACAAATATTCTTATTTATCACTCAAAAATCTGCCCTAGTCATGTTCAATTTGAAACTAAAATAGGTTTAATGGCCTTGTTTAAGGCGACAGACTTAATTTATCAAATTAACAAAGTATTAGGGATCAAATAAATTTAATCTAACAGTTATCAATTAAATTAAAAAATGGACGCATTACTACTTCTTTCCGTGTTTTTCTATTCTTATTCATGTCGTAAAAACCCCGTCAATTCGTGCTTGTAACACGAATTCCAGTTTGGAATTTCATCACTGCTACGCAATTTTGAAATGGCTGGGCCACGTGACGTTTATAACTTTTTAAGATTAATGTAATTTCGAAACATGACGGACATTTTTTGCCGGTTATTTGTGATGCTGCAGCGAGTGACCCAAAACATTCGCATAACTCTGGCAGGAATTGCCCTATATTTAGTCGGTAATCTGAATACGTTACGAAAGCAGGCAATGCGTTTCTCTCTCCAGTGTTTTAGAGAAGCACAAAGATCTTTTGTATCGTAACGGGAGCAGTATATGTGTTTATGCTCTTTTAATGTACCTTGTGGTCTTTGGCCATGTTGTAGTACTCCTATAAGAGTGAGTGAGAGATTTTGTAGCCTTTTCTGAATTTTATTATAAAACATATATATAAAAAACTTCCTTTAACATTCACTAATAAGTAGAAAATAAATTTAAAATTGTGATTTACAAACAGAAGATACTTATATTATCACATTAATAAATACGTTAATGTTCTAAATAAGACATTAACATAAAATTGATCATCTTGCTGTTCGCCATGATAAGAAGACTATTATTACTATCCATATTACTCCATTATGTAGTATTAATTTAAACTCTAAATGATACTTGTTTGGGCAAGATAAAAGGTGTAAGTGTGAGAAATATCTATCTTGTCATACATAAGTACTTTTCAATCACTGTGTTTTATTCAATGTTATTATTATTATTTTGTGTAATAAATAATTATTCTTCAATTGTCCGCTTATCGTATAATTTGTAGGACCTACCTGAAACTCGTGCTAATAAGCAGCGCTAATAAGCGTAGACTATCTTAAGTATAATGGATAAAAGTGACAGCACTTGTAGATTGTTTACAGATATTAGACGCATAACACAAAAATAAGTAACAGCCTCTTACTAATAAATTATCTAATAATAATATATAATCTTAAAAATATTTCTAATCCTTGTATCCTAATTAAACTACAAGTTTCCCATAAAATGACTTTGTGACAACATCAAGCCTAAAAAGTAGATATTGAGCATCTGATAGTCTCATTACTATAAAATATCTTAAATAAACAATATTAAGAGTTACATTAATTTATGTTAAAATTCAATAAAATGTTTATTGGAGTCTACTAATTAATTGTGATAAGAAAAAACTAATAACTATGATCTTAATAAATAATAGCAGTTCAATCCAAAATAAAGGAGAATAAAATAATTATGGACTATCAAGATCTTGCTCTACCTTCAGGTTGCTGATGCGTGGATCCTACAAGTTACTCAATTATTATTTAACAACCTTGCAACTCTACAAAACATTCAAAATCACTTGAATTTAATAACCATTTGACGTAGTTATCTGTATAGTAACTAAGCCGAAATCTCGAAAGATTAACATGCTTGATAAAAGTTTAATATACAACTTACATTAAATAATAAAATCATAAATTATAATTATAATTTAAGTTCATCGTTGAACTGATGTTCCATTTTTTAAACCCTATTTAAGAAGTTGTATCACAGTTTAAAGATGCCTACAGGATCATTACAGTAGTTGTAAAAATATATAATATTCATACCGTTCTAATTCATATCGTTCGTCAAAATGGACTTTACTAGTAATAAGAACATTAAATCATTTTTTTATATACTTATAGCATACATTTTTAAATAACCTCATGGCGCTTATGAATACGCGGGCACAACTAGTTTACAAATATTGTAACAGTTCACGTCATGTAATTAAGGTAACGTTCAGTAACTTATCCTAAAAACAAGGCGAATACATTCTGAACGAACATCTGAAATAGAACGGACTGCGACATGCGGAAATGGCCGCTCGCTCAATTCTGCACACGGTGAATGTGGGACTCACATTAACTGCTATATCAGTGTTATGATGTATTAAAAATTCTGTACAGCAACAAATATTGAGAATTTGAAACATTTTTCTTTTGTTTCAGTCACTGCAGGTTTAATAAATGAAGGAAATATAATCAATAAGTGGTGAATTCGTCATTTGTAAACTCGCTACATCTTCAATTGTACATTTTTCTATCACAGTTTCTAACTAAACATAATCAATTAAAATAGGTATCTTTTTAAAAGAAAGAATGTAAAGATCATGAAAGTCCACTTTATGAAATAGATTTCCTATTATCTGATAAGTGAGGAATGATTAATATAGTTATTATGAAAAGAAATAAAAATGTTAAAAATATTTCAAATTATTCTTACTAACTTTGTATTTTAAGTATCTAATTGTAGCTCTTGTACTTGTTATACTTTAAAAATACCATGTTAGTGTTTAATTAATTTATGAATGAGATAAATCGCTTATCTCTTAACACGACCGCTAATTCAAAACAAATAGATTATTTCCAGATTTACTGATAACAGCGTTTCTTTAAATTTCGTAAGAACGCCTTTTTCAGTTGGCATTGAGATCAAGATGCTATGAACCAATATAAACAATATAATCATATTTGTATATTCACTGAGTGACCTTAAAGTTAACTGGATTGGGCAAAATCACAATAGATTCGAGCAGCGCGGATGTAAGTAGACATTTATTTTAAAAAGGCTTCTGTAAGCGTGTCTAATTGTATTAACTCTTTGTACAAACATTTAGTCATTCAAGATTGTCAATGTCTATTAATTGTAAATTACACGCCTTAAAATATAGTAACAGAAACGGAATAATATTAAAATTTACTCAGTGAGTTATATTAATACATACCTAGTTAGGAATACATTTAATATTTAAAAAATTACTTATCCAAAAATTTACAAAATTATTCTTATTTTATTTCAATTAAGAAATTTATTTTATTTTATATAAAATAAATTTCTGTTTCATAACAATTATTACAAGGCTTTGTATATACTTCGACATAATAAGATATAAAATATTATAGCATAACCACAAACTACAGGAAAATGAAAATATAAATACACTGAATAAAAACAAGCTGATCTATCCATTAAACGCTCGTAGTTGTATTCCTAAAAATAAAACAGAGAAAATTATCTTTTTAATAGAACATGGAATCTAGTTAAAAAATCAAGTTTATTATAATATCTCCCGCGCATTTTCGTAAAACACGTAAAAATAACGAAAGTGTAGCTGTGTACAAATTTCACTGAACGAAACCTCTTGCAATAATCTCATAGTGAAGTCCCGGGTCGCCTGGGACGATAACGGAACACGGGCGGGCAGCCCGCCCTACATTAGAATTGGGTCAAGAGTAGAGACGAGAGTACCGATTCCTTGCAGTGTTACCATAATAAACATTTTTGCTGAATACCGTAAACCTTGTAAAAGCTTATTTTTAATGATCTATAAGCCAGACTTTCTAAAAATAAAGTAAATTTTATTGATAACACTGCCAACCTTATAAGTTACTTTTATTATATTTTAATTTTATAAAGGGTTGATTTTGGTATATATTATTGTTAATTACAATCAGATGTTTCCATGTTCACTCATCACAACTGAAAACAATATATTTTTTTACTGCTATTTAATAAGTACGTAATAGGGTAAAAAAATTATGACAGTCATGTCATCATTACTTGTCAGGTAAAAATTAATTTTGAATTGCATTGAACTGCCGGCTGTATGGATTTAATTTCGCTACAACTGATACTAGAACATAAAAATGATTTGTTTGGAACAACTCATACAAATCCGACGATTTTGCTGGCATTAATGTAAACTAAAATTAAGTTGTTTACCTTTCTTATATTGCAATTCAATATGAAAAGGATAAAATGTCTGTTAGGAACGTCAAATTAATAGAAACTTGACGGTCCATGCACTTTTGAATTATTAATTGGCAGTATTTTTTATTCAGCGTTAAAGTTAGATAAAAATCCTTAAAAGTCACAATTTCAGAAACATCCATTGGATTGTAATGAAAAAATAAGGCTGAACTTAAATTTTATTTCGTGTCGTACACAGCAGAATCTAGTCTAGTAGTATGAGCGTTTTAATGCATTAATAATGAAATAAATGTTAAATCTTTTTATTAACATATCTTCTCCTTTGGTAAAGGTAAAACTACTTGTAGTATTAATAGAACAAACAATTCACTTTTCACGTTTATGTTTACGAACTGAAAACTAACTCTTTACAGAAATGAAAACGCAACAAATTTAATATGCTTTAAATATAGAAACAATTATTGGTATTTTATTTTTATAAGTAATCTACATATATTGTATATTAAGTAGACTGGGTACCTATTTACCAATGATTCATTCAATTATGCCATGATTAACATAATAGGAATAATTAATAAATACAAATTAATTCAGCTACGTTGGATTAATTACCGCTGTTTTCTTAGTAGTAGACTTCAAAATCAATTAGGTAAACCTTATTTGATATATTCGTATGATTTATTTCCACATAACAATAGGTTTAACGTGTTAACGATTAATACTATAGTATTCTAGAAAACCGGTGACCACAATCGTCATTTAATAAGGTAACGACTAGCTTCGTATCTTTAAGGAAACCATCAAATAGCCATATTTTTTTATAGAAAATGGCCGTTATCTTTCTCAAGACTTCAGCTTCTCGAAATAGCATTATATAGTCTTAGCTGTGTGCCTGTTTCATACTTCACCTTCTGGGATTTGCACATTACATAAGAAGTCATATGCTGTATATCCAGTGTGTCAGTAAAAAAAATATCAATTACTCGATATTTACATTACGTTTACCCAATTATATTGTGTTATTGAGATAGCCCTTGAAATGTATACTTCTATAGTGTCAGGATTGACTCGCGCTTAAAAACCAAATAGAGAATTAATTTAAATGATAATAATAATACTTTATTGCAGGTATCGTGACCCATATCTTGTTCGTAACAATATTTCTTATTCTGTGTTAGTAAGAATAAACAATTAGTTTGCAATATAAATATTCCTGTCATTACTAAAATACAAATTTATATATATCACTAAACAACTTAAAAACTTGAACTTGAAGTCTGGTTTTAGTTTTGCTTAAAACGGCTTTTTATTTTAAATTTTCATTGTATATGTTTATTATTATTTTACTTATGTTTATAATAATTAAGTCTTTTATTCCACGACGAAGTTCTAGCATGCAGCACTGCCTCTTACACACAGATAATTTCTATTGCTTGCTATTGAAAATACAATTGCAAATTTCTAAGCTATATAATGGAAAAAATATTACCATAATGACATCGATATCTCCCATAGCATAGGTACCTAACTTAAATTAAGTATAAATAAATGATAACTGTCATTATTATTTTCATTTATAAATTAGTACTATTTTATCAACCGCAGCTGCATTATTTATTGTACGTACTTTTAAGAATAGCAATTATATTTTCCTTCTTTTAAAAATGGTTAAATAATAATTGTTAAATAATAAATAACAATAATAATGGTATATTTCAACTCCTTGCAATAGTTGTAGTAATAAGAAAAATTTTGTTTCTTAAAGGCTGGAAAACTCTCGGTTAATGTATGTATATTTTGAATACGAGCCAAGATACATTTAAAATAATTTTGATAGTTATTTTATCTTGATGTAGGGCCAGGACCATTCCCGGAGCACATCGACCCAATGGGATCTTTTATGCTTCCCTATACCTAATGTAGCAGACATTTATCAATTAAAGTTTTGGAATACCTTCAAGATGTACTTACTAAAAACATCCGGTGTCAGCAGCCTTATATCTTCAGGACTGGGATAGCCCAGTCCAAAGAGACCCATTCTTTTCTTAGCAAGACTTAATAATAGGACAAGATGAAGAGGAAAAAAACAGAACAACAACGACAACATTATGTCAAAAAACCGAAAAGTAAAAAAACATTAAAACCTCTATTTGTGAACCTGCCTGATGGCCAGTTTTTAACAGGCTTAATATATTAATATATAATTAATGATAAAAGGGTAATTTTTAATTCTGTACTATAACGTAAGTATAAAAGCAAAGTTCATCAAAACATAACGGTATCTAACACATGAAAGCAATTCGGCCAGTTTCCAATATTCTCGCCACCAAGGAAACATTCACAATGACCGGTGGTATCAACTGATTCTCAACATCAATGAGAAGTAAATTACGGACTGGGTGGCGCAAAATTTTCTCCTTTATTCATTCATTAAAGAGAGCTATGTACCACATTATTTAAAAACAGTGTTATGTCGCTACATTTTCTGTAAAGCGGAAAATCAATGCCTTATAGTTTTACAGTTTATAAGATTATGATTAGATCATTCTTATGCGCGACTGTTTCACTTGTTGTTCTGTCAAAAGTTCTTTCAGAATTCAGATGTCATGTTGAGAATGACCACACAAACAAAGATAATTTGCATTACTAAGATGTAAAATAAACTGTTATTCGGAATCCAATATTTGTACGTCTATGCTAGTTTTATTTACTAAACCATATATTTATTGGAATCCCAACATACCACACGAGCTGCATAAGTGTCGGTTTCATATAAAAGCTAAATTCGCTACGTCTAGTAGCGCGTGTACGAAAAAAATTTAATAGAAAATCTCTACAACTGTCTTTTACACTTTAATTGTTCTTCGTGTAACAGTATGATACTCGTCACAAATGAATTACTATGTCACATTATTCTTTAAACGTTTCTTGTACCTAAGTAAAATTTGTATTCAAATATGCACGACTTGAACGGTTTTTAAGGCAATATTTTTATCGTTATTTGTGGCTGTGATATGGGTAATTTTATTACACCTATTTTTTGGTTCAAAGAAAGCATCAACAAATAATATGTCCATTAGATAAGGGAAAACTTATATTAATATTAAGTATAGTATTTTTAGTGTAGTTTATATATAAAAACTGTTTTTGTTCGTTTAGAAGCGCATACGACATGGTTCATATTTTAAAATACTATTTAAAATGCTATATGTATAGTAGTTTACTAATACAAATAATATTATTATTTCGGTACGTTTGGATATATTTTCCACATCTTGCAAGAAAAACTTCAGTCTACAAGCAATCCTTCTTCCAGAAACGAAAACACGAAGAATGAAAAGGCAACCCAATAACAAAACTGGTTACCTACCTGATACGAGCCGAGCCTGGCCTTAACTATACGTGCTTAATACCAAATCACGGTCCAATTGTACGATTTAGTACAGTACAAGGTGATAGATTTTGGCTAATTGCCAACAATGACCGGGGCTAAAAAACAAGACTGACTAAGCATATAACACCCACTGAAATATTTTGAGACGATGAGAATTTACGATTTTGAGTCACTTAGAAGTGCCTACCATTTCAGAACATTTATTTTTGCAATAAACTGTTGTAACGTATATTGTTTAATAATAATATGACCGTCATATCTATCAAAGAATAAATAAAATATTTCCTAACGTACATTACACAATGTCAGAGATGATACTTTAATTTCTTATTACATATATTGTTGATTGCAGTTAAAGCGTTACTTTAACAATAACTTCGCACAAAATTCATACATAGAAAAAAAGAAATAGTTATCTAAACAACTACCAGTACCTTGCGCATATTAAGTCAACGATGCCATAGAAAGCTTATTTCTTGTTAATACATTTATAACAATAAATTTGTTATTGGTTTATTAGTTATATTTATCTAGTTACTTATGTAGTAAATTTTTTTCTGTAACTTATTGTGTTACGCTTAACAAAACAGAATAAATTAAATATTACAATAATAACAATTAAACAATTAAAAAACAGATAGCTACGAAATCAATTAAAATATCAATGAAAAGTATGGTATGTAAAAATGCATAAATATATCTTAAAACAAAATAAATCATTAATCAGGTTCTAATTTGGAACCAAAATGCCATATGCTTTATAAAAATAATGTCATAATTATAATGTACTGTTGTTATAGTATGTACATTGTGTAATAATTGTTCAACATTAACAACACTAGCTGATTAAGTATACTTAATATATAGTTTATAACTTTTCATTGTCCTGGTTAAAATTTAAATTATTACTCATATCAAATTATTGATTCTGCTATTATATCACAAGATGTACTCGTGTACATTTCATAACTTTTGTGTCAATAAACAATTTTTTTTACACATGCATTCCATGACCGTTTTATTATTACAATCAAAAGAAATGTACTTTATAAAGCTAGTATTTATTGTTATGAAAAATTTAAATAATAGGGTATCTATATATTTATTAATACCTAATGTGTATACTCACTACTTTTATCTTAAACCAGATTATATTGTTATCTCACAATTTGAGGTTAATGTTCTAAACGTCTTATAAATACGTATAAGTATGTACGTTAGTAAATAGAACTAAAAATTATCTGTAGATAATCTGATAAAGATCATGTTCCTTCATTGTGGTAGCATTGGATAAAAGCCGTTCACAGTTAAGTTGAATCAACTTCTATACATCTGATACTTGCCTATGTTTTATGTAGTTTGATATTAGTCAACGAGTCAGGAATACCGATAGGTAATTTCTTATAGAGCTAGAAATATAAAGTTATTTTTTTATTACCTCAAACAAAAATAAGTTACAACCAGCTTTTAAAAATCGTCATACTCTAAACTTTAGTTCATATAAGAACTGTTTCTCGCCTTATAGAAATTAGGGAGAATAATTGATTATCCAAATATTTATCTACAATAAATTGAAGGAGGTCATGGTAAGACCCAAGGTAGCCAATAGGGCTGAAAAAGTTTGCTTCTATCAAATCAAAATAGCAATTGATCTTCATATTATATTGCAATAGTTACATGTCACGTTATAAAACAATTATTATGAATATTTTCACTTTTTATTTTAAATCGCAAATAACTTTAAAATAATAATAAATCGCAAACTCATATCTACTATCTAGCTGAATTTAAGAATTATTTGGAGCTTTTGTTGTATGGATGTAAGATAATGGAAAAATAAAGATAATAATTTTTATAAAGATATCAGAAATATACAACGCTAACATACAAACATCAGCGGCTCCTGAAGAAATTTTCGTTGACATCGTACAAATATCAGGGATTCGAGAAATGGACCTCTGGCTAAAAAGACTGATGCTGACTACTCGACCAGAAGAACGTCAATTGTTAACTTCCACCGCATTTGTGGTCAAACGGCTGATGCCATCTACTTCTGATCTGGAGGACCGAGGTTCCAAAACGGTTTTTTAGGAGTCTAATACTTCGGCGCAGTTGTATCCGCCATGATCACGGATAGATGGAATTCAAAAAACACAATTATATAATAGCTTCATATGCCGCTTATAATTCTAAACAGCGTTTCGGAAGACAGTAAAATAATAGCTAAAAAAATTTTTTTTTTGACATGTCTTTATTATTCTGTAAATAAATATTACAAATACAATGTTGCTTCTATAAACACATCTACCGATTAAAAGATAAATACTAACAGCCAATTAAAAGCATTGAAGGTATGTATATGGGACAAGGTTTTATTTAATTAGGTGCTCTTCGAAACATAGGATGACATGACGATATGTAATTGTACATATTTTAAAATTTAT
Source organism: Acentria ephemerella (assembly GCA_943193645.1). NCBI lineage: Eukaryota > Metazoa > Arthropoda > Insecta > Lepidoptera > Crambidae > Acentria > Acentria ephemerella. The sequence continues at coordinate 4,352,085 of OW971887.1, forward strand.
ATAAAAAGGTTTTGTTGAAATTCAATTTTATTAAATAAGCGGTATTCATATCATATCCATAGATTCCTTTAACATCAAAATAAAAAAGACGTAATTTATAATTAAAAACAATGAAACTACTAAAGAAATTATTTTATTTTATTCCACCTACTCTCAAATTAAGATTCGTATCATATATATTTGTACACATAGCGAATAAATTTTATGTATAAATAAGACCTAATTCTGTTTTTTCTTAACGCGTGATTGTCATAAAGTGTCATTAGTTTTAAAAAGCATTTGTTTAAACTGAATAACAAATTACACTTAATACATTTTAAAACTTATCTGAATTCCGTCTTTGGAAACTAAGGTTTGGTGTATATCAATCTGTAACGATAAACCTACGCAGTTCCCTTAATAAAGTCCCTTTCTAGAAGAAATGAGATCGATAAATACCTAGGTTCCCGCTATCATCGTTAAGTAAATTATATATAACAGATAGAAACGGACGTAAACAGATAAGCGTTAGCTACCACGCGCTCTTGACTATTTTGAAAAAGGTATAGATGAAAATCAGATAAGAATAGTGAATATCGAAAAATCGATTCAGATTCAATTCAAATCTCAAATTGTATTATTATGATTTAAATTAATAATTCCTGAATTACGTATACATTTTATTTTATTCTAAATACAGAAACTAGCTTCGATCATTTATATAATTCCTTTTCTAAAATGAAACAGTTATCATTAGACAAACAATAACTGAAATACACGATACATTACTAATTAAAGGAAAATACTTTCTTAAACGTCTTTGTTGCCATATGTTATTGCCACACGAGCTTTACCTTATTTATTCCGATGCGGCACACACCTTTACATTTCAGTAGCACTGTCGGGTTTTCACTTACTACACAGCACAGCCACTAATATTGGTTTAATATTTTATTTGGAATTTAAAAATGTGGACGTGTTGTTTCCTTCATGGCAGACATTGTATTGGGTCTAGGGAGTTGCGCGCGCCGCCCGCCCTAGCGGAAAATCCCGAAGCGAAGCGGGGCGCTTTCAGATAATTTTAGCTACGTTTTTGCGCGCGACCGTTCGACTCAACGCTCCGTGATAGATAGGTGGTTGTAGACTACGGGCCGCCGCCGCGCATGCCTGGAAACCACAACAAACAATCCTTCTGTGACATACATGCGGTGCACTGATATTATGTTCTAATTAACTGTGAAAAACTATTATGAGATAAGATAGGCCTGTGGTCAGCGCATGGGATGAATATTATTCGTACACTTATAAATTTATAACGTTTGCTTAAACCGATTTCAAGAGATCTTATACTACACAAACGTCATAACGAATTAAACAGTTGTTGAATTTCATGTAGCCCAAGCAGAAACCATTTATGGGGGAGCTTATGGTCTACTCGAAGACTTTATGTATTTTCCATAAAAATTTATAGTTTTACAGAAAATAGCATTTTTCTTCCTTTTATGATAAAAGAAATATTGCAAACTTTTTTAATCCTCTCTTAAACAACTCTAGTTGGGAACTCTAGTTCTCGTAATAGGGCTCTAGCCTTGATTTATTTTCGTCAATTTAAACAATTGAGTCCGTCAGATTAAATAATACAAACATATATCCGAAAAAAAATTAAAAAAATTTTTGTTCTTTGGATAATGTATGTTATTTAGGAAGTGTCTTTCTAACAAAAAAATTTTACCCGGTTATGGCAAATGCTGTTTGTATTTAATATTTATTGAAAAAAAATGCCTCGTGTGTAATGACCAACTTAGCACACTTGTATCATACATAATGTACTATTAAACGACATTTGATTGGGCCACTTGTATTCAAGAAAGATTAAAATGACCTACAATTAAATGTTCTCTGATGACATTTAGACTTTTTAAACATTTTATACAATTTTATACATTTAGATTAAATTATAATATTTTACAGATTACTTACTTCAATTATTTATTGATTCGTTAAAAACGAACGAAAAACAACAGTTAGTGTTGTAAATACTCCTTCACCGCTTGACCGGTCTTGCTCTTTCAAGGCAACAACTTGATATTGAAAAATAATAACATACACCAGATAATTAGCTCTAATACAACTCAATTAGAATACAAACAAGCTTAATACGGAAATAATTTCTGCCATGCTCTAACCACATCTTTACTTAATACAATACGCAACACTGTCTATGTTAACAGGTACCAATAGCAATGATTCAATACCCGAAGCTTTTGTATAATTGCTATTTATTTCTTAAATATTTATTGTATTTCTCGTGTTAGACACGTAGCCAAACGTCTGGTGTGCCTTTCATTGCTATGATTCATTCAGAAATGGTTTAATTTATGTTTATCTCGAAACTATGATTATTATTACTAATAGTCTTCATTTTAAATCTGTTTTCTCGGCTAAGGCCACCTGCAATTTATTCCATTTTACATTTTTCTATTTTATTTTAATTTATTTAAAAAGAAGAAAATTAGGTAGGTACCTAAATATTATTAGTGCGCCAGTAATTCATAAAATACAATGTAACCAAATCTATTTATGGTAATTTGAAAATAATAAACTAAATTTTCAATATTAAATTATGTATTAGAAGTTTAAAATGATGACCATTACGTGACGGATAAATTAATACAATGTAACAATTGGTTACCCTACTTACTATCTATTGGTTACATTCAATTTAAAGTGGTGACAGCAATAAAGGTTTTCGTGTATAATATTTACGTAGAGGTTGAGCTTATTAGCGGCACTACTTGTTCTGTTTGAGTTCTGAAAGGCCTTATTATATTGAAATGTATATAATTGACCACCGAATTTGTTTCGTTTCCGTTTGACCTAAGCTGAGGTTTTTCCGGAGTAGATATTTGTTTTGAATGTAGTCATTTTTAGTGAAGGAGTTAATAATTTTAATTTGAAGGTAATAATTTTTTTGAATGTATTTTTTACGGAGTAGATATTTATTTTGAATGTAATAATTTTTGATGAAGTAAATCTATATTTTTCTTACTTTAAAAATAAATAAAGATGTTAGAAAGGTATACAGTGTGGAATCGACGACATTTAATTAATATATCTGTTGGAGCGGACTTTTTTAGAACTTTAAAAGGAGAACAATTCCAGCTTACACGATTTTTTCGTAACTTTAACCGTTAACGCAGTGCATGCAACAAAGCTCTGAAAAATAATATTTTTCCTCGATTTAGCAACATTTTTTATTGATACTCAGCTCCTAATGGTCGTGATATGTAATATAGCCTATAGCTTTCCTGAATAAATCCAACACAAGAAGAATTTACAATTTGTATCAGGAGTTCCTGAGATTAGCACTTTCAACCAACTTAGCAAACAAATTCTTCGACTTAATAATATTCTGATTGGAATTTACATTTAAAATTTATTTAAGTAGATTAACTTTTGTTGATAAAACTGGTACTCATACGATTGCGAAGCCTAAAGAAATATTTACCTAAATAGGTCTAAGTATAATCTTATCGGTTGTGCAGCTAATGCTTAGTTAGTACAGAGTTAGTACAAATGGGTAATCATAAGTACCTACGGTACATAATACTTACCTACCTACATTCTAACAATTGCGAAAATTAATCTAACGATGAGTAAGTTTCTTTGAAATACTCTGATATGGAGCTTTATTGAACCACATGAAAAATGCGTAAGTGCTCATTGCTTAATTTTATTGAATTATTGTTAAATTTAATGTAAGCTTAATATAATAATAACATAAAACTCAGACTTTTCTTTACCTCTCTCTTCTATATTCCTCTTATTAATTCCCAAAATATTGTTTTCAATTTTAACCCGCGTAAAGTAATCTTTCGCATCTATCACCTTTATTTATATAGTAACCTCCCATTAAACTCCTCACGGTTGTTTGATGAAGATCGCTTCAACTGATGATTATAATTTTGTGTTGGAGTTGGAAATAATTTTGTTTTGTGTTGGAGCCGATTGTTACGAAAAGAAAACATATTACGTTTCCCAGGATATTAGCGACTTTTCATTCGATACGCATATCACAAAAAATCTTATAAAGCATCGGACGCACAGTGCGTGCAGCGGTCCGAATCCCGCCATGTACCAATGTGCTTTCAAATTTTATTCATATGTACGTTTATTCGACGATTTTACGGTTAAGGAAACCATCGAGAGGAAACCTGCACAATCCTGTGAAGAAATTCTTAGGTTGTCCGCCAGACCATAAATAAAGATAAAAACTACATTAATGGAGATATGACTTAAAGGTCTTAGCTACCAGGCCAAATAATTGGAAAAATAATAACTCACAAGGCTTTTAGCGCGTAATTCCGGGGTCGGTTGTAGAACGTAGTTGTGTTTATATGCTCAGTGGGTTGGGTGCTATATATTTTATTTCATATATTTTGTTGTAGTGTTGTTTTTGTCATGAAATTGGTGTAGTTTTATGACAAAAAGGATCATTGAATCGTATCGAATACATCATTCAGCGTTGATTAGTGACTTAAGTGCGATTTTTCATTTCGATTCATTCATTTGTAGGGTAAGTTCATTTAAATAACAACATTTTATAATTTCATTCTCATTTACTTATCATCGTAATCGCTTACAATGCATTCCATTTTCAAAAAATTTCTCGTAAGTCATTAAGAAACTAGTGGGGGCTATGAGTGACTAATGAGTCACCAAAACACCATGGGACAAAGAGCTACATTGCACCAGTATCCTGGAGCCACAAATTAAGATAAAATCTTCATTAATGAAGATATGGCTTAAAGTTCTTAGATACCAGGCCAAATAATTGGGAAAAAAAATATAACCCACAGTCAAATAATTGGAAAAATATATATAACCCACAGATTAGAAACCGTACATATAACTATCTCTATTTAGTTAGTGATATTAAATAAGCAAATTTCTAAATTGTTCTTTGTTCTATATATTACATTTTAAAATAAGCTAATCTTGTATAAAAAAATAATAATATATGGAACTTGTTTCATTATCTGTGGTGATTGTTTAAATGTTATCTATAATAACATAACTACGACTTAGTTGAAATAAACTATCTCCATTTTAAATAATTCATCCAATTATGACAAACTTTCATGAAAGGCAGAAAAGTCTATTTAATCATCTGAAGGATGCTGAAGAACTTTACAGTTTTTCCAAATCAAACAAAGTTGTTACACAAGTAGATTATGGCGTGGTGGACAGAAAAACATACCGAAAAGTTAAACACGAAATGCGTCAATTTAGAGGTAAAGAAAGCATATTTAAAAAGCCTGATGCTAATATACGTGAGTGCTTGCGAGTAAAATCTGTCCCAGACTTCATGAAGAATCCACAAAAATGGGTTTATTACTCGCTCTCAGACGTAACTCCTGAACAAATGTCTGATACAACAAACACAGCGACGGCTCTAGCATTTATTCGTGAAATGGAAGAAAAACAAACTATTAAAACTGATATGGATATTGATTTGGACAGTGACAATGTTTTTAAAAGGCCACAATTTAATATATCTTGTACTGTTAAAAAAGTTACTAGGACAGATGATGAAAATGTGACTATTAAGAACAACAAAGTCATAATGCCAGAATATGTTGTTGGAATATCAAAAAAGAAAGAAAGAAAATATAAAGTTTTAAGAAGAAACTCGCAAAACAGACCAGATGATGTAGCAAAGAAAGCAGATTTAAAATTGGATCACCTTTATGGTGTTGATGATGAAGAATAAAGTTTAATTCAACAATTTAGTTGTAGTTTATTTAGTCAGTCTTAAGATTTATTGTATGAAAATAAAAACTTGTTTAATCTTACTACTATCTGTTATATTATTGTAACTCAGTAAGGAGTATGCAGGATCTTGAAGCTGCAAGTTACTGTTTACATGAGAATTAATACTGAAGTTTTAACAATACTTTTATAAAACCAAATTAGCAATTCTTTGGTCATTGCATAAGTTTAATGCAATTGGCTACATGAAAGAATATTAACTATTTACATATGACATATAAATAACTGGTTGCTTGATTGATAAAATTTGCTTTGCTTGACTATATGAAACATGAAGTGCATCATTATGTCAAAAATTATTTATCTCCGGTGGAATTGTAAAATAATAAATATTTATATTAAGTTTCATTTCTTTATTTTGATAGATTTTAACACTGTGATATTATTGCCGAATCAGACTTGATCTCCAAATTGTCAGAATGTTGGCTATCTGATTTACTTTCTGTTGCAAATGCACTTAGATCACGCATCATAGAATAAGCATCTTCTCCATCTGCATAGTATTTAGGCTCAATTTCAAGTATTTTAAAGCCTAGAGAATTTGTATAAAGATTCAGTGCAGCTCTGTTGCTCTTTCTTACATGTAAAGATACATATTTAGCCTGAAATAAAATTGACTCATTATTGAAAAAAATATTCTGCTTTAAGCATTAGACAACTATGTTTCTCTCTTAAGCTAAGAGTTAACACATAAACCAATGAACACTTAGCAACACCTTTGAGTATAATTATATTCCATTCTAAACCATTTAACAAGTTATTTACCTGAAAACATTCAACCATAGCTAGTGATGCTTGATTCATTAATTTTTGAGCAAGACCTAATCTTCGATGTGACCTTTTAACTGCCAGAGATGTTATGTGCCCATGTCGGTTATCCTCACCATCCTCTTCCATCTTTGCAAGAACATAACCTCAAAAAAGAAGGATACAATATCTAATACAGTAAAACATTTTAGTTTCTAATGTATGTATAAACAATCATGTTATTAAATTCAACTATCAAATATAATATATATACACACACATATATATTTGTATTGTCCATTCAATGTAATGTAAATAAAATTTTAAATTTATTTTCACATATCTGCTACCAAATAAAATTTAATACAACCTTGAAAAGCAATTTCTATACTTTACAGTAGTATTTTAAACCTTAAAGTAGTTTTAGTATACCTAAAAAATTAATGTTCTTACCAACAATATGCCCTTTCTCATCTTCAGCTACATAACTGAGCTGTGGCCATGACAATCCATGATAGAAATAATATTTCATCTGGTAATTTTCTGGTAAACAGAGCAAATTACAATGCTGCATGTTCATTAGATCACTTGGTCGAGCACAGCGAATATTCATTTTGATCTATAAAGTATGACACAATTTTATTTAATATATTATTTATTTAATATTAATATATATCTATTTGTAAGAAATTAGAGATGCCAATCGCCAGATAAAAGTTATCAAAATTATGTCACATACTTTCTAATTATTAAGATTGATTTAATCTCTTCTAGTTTTCCTTAACTTAGGCTGTCTTGTTTCTGATGCTGGGGGAGTATCGGACATGCCACCTAGAAGTTCCCTAACAAATCGAAACTTTGAAAGACAACACTTCCATACAATGTACCAACCTGTAACAAAGAAAGGTAGGTATTTCATAAATTGTTAGATATAAATAATGTTGGTAGATTAATTATTTCAATTATAAACATTAAGTCCATATCAATAAAGCTACTTACAAAATAACACAAAAATAATAACTAAAAAAATACTACAAAGGAGGGTTAAAATTGCTAAAATCACTTCCTTCATATCTGAATAAACATAGGTGAATTATAATGAACACAACATTAATGATATCAGTATGTTAAGAAGATCCCTACAGTTCCTCTTCTAAGAAATTAGTAACTAGCGTCAGCAATTATTTGTCGAGAAAGACCTGTTCCACAGGTGGATGCAAAAATCAAAACGCCATTTTGTAGTGTTGTGGTCAAGTGAATAAAACAGTTTTACTTTAAGTTTGAATTTAACAATTAAAACATTGTAAATTATTTCTCATATACAGGTACCTTAGTGAAAAGATTTTATTATGAATTTTCTATTGAATTAACAATCGTCTAATACTTTTAACTCAAAATCTACTTTTTCATAACCTCAAAAATATGTTGACATTTCTTGTCATTGATACTTTTTTGTTAAATTCTCTCTCTATGGAAGGGTAGGCAAAGGGAACAGAAGTACATACTATCAGAGATACCGGTATAACGTATTCCTTTACCCCATAGAGATTTGACGACCAGGCAGGCACCGCCATTTGCTCAATGAATTTATGAGAAAAATTTTGAAAATGGAATGCAAGGTTAATGATTGCGATAAAATGATATGAAAATGAAATTTTATGCTAATGATTATACGAATGGAATGATCCAATGATGTTAAATAAATGAACTTACTCTACAAGTGATTGAACGGATATGAAACCTAAAATATCACGTAAGATATTAATCCCACATATTGAACAATATAACAATCATTTTTGCCGTGTACCTACACCAATGTCATAAAAAAATTTCACTACAGCACAATATACGAAATAAAATATACGGCACCCAGCCGCCGAAGCTTTATGCGACAAAAACTCCCTTTTATTTTCTGTTATGTTTTTTCTTTCGAAGCGAATGCAAAGCGAAATGAAACCCATACTTCTGCTTTCCTGTAATTGCACAAATTGTAAAAATAATATATGCAATTGTCTTATGGCATACATTTTTAATTAAGCGTTTCTATTGCGATTATCTAAATGTATCTTGTCTAGGTCTTCTGTCAACTAAGCTTATATTATTACATTAGTCTCTAATATAATTAGACATATTCTTTCTAATATGTGATCTCTGTAAGTATTCCAACTTTGGTATGAATAGTTTCTAGCAGATTGACAATTATATACGAATATTTTCCAATTAAGATTCGGCCATGCAAGAATTTCATACACATTAAAGAAAATCAAAATTGTACTTTGTCAGTAAGTACAATTTTGATTTTCTTTAATTAAATGTTGAAATTTTTTTCAAAATAAAGTTGCCAATCTTGAACATATAATAATGAAATATTAAGTATTTTCTTTGCAACGAATAATTCTTGTATCTGAACTTTAATCTACATTAAAAGTTATACCCCGCCATGTAGAAGATTTATTGAGGATATCTGAACTTTACAGACCATTACAGAAATATATTTAAAATGATATAGGAAACTTATAGCGATCATTATTGGTGCAATTAGAAGACTCGACTGAAGACCAAGAAGCCAGGGCCGGTTAAACTATTAAAAAAATGTATTTAAATCTGTGGTTCAAACCAAAACATCTAATCTGTGCAAAACATATGTTTACTAGCCGTAAAACAAATGTTAAAATAATGTTTTTAATTTTCCAACGTAAAAATTAAATACGACAAAGTTTTCTAAAGCATTAACAATACGTTTTTTATTTATATTGCATTGTCTTGGCCATTTTAATGTAATTATATTAGAGTTCTTCGGATATATCGTAAATATATACTTTTGGTGTTTTTTTTTCATTTTCGACACCAAGATTACAATCTACTTACAATCTTATTTAGTTACGTTCTTACAATCTATGCTTTTTACTACCAATGTATAATTAGAGAAACTTTTTTTTTACCATCGAACGTATAAAATTTAAAAGTGAAGATATTTCACAATTTACATGATTGGAAGGTTAAATTTAATGTAAGTAGCATCAAAATCTATCAAATTTTGGAACAGACCAAACAGTAAATTATTTTTAAAATGGAAGAGGATAATCAAGATACTAAACGATTGGCTCCTCTCTTTTCGTAAGTTTCTACAACTTTTGTGTTGTTCCTATAATGATATATATGTATTATCTAAATATAATCTGCATTTGAACTGTTCCAAATATTGATAATTGATTTATAGTTTATATAATAATTACCATCAGGCGTCTCAGGAGTCCCACATATAGCAAGGAAGAAATTAAAACTCTCGTAAACTTAGTGGAAAAATTCAAAAACATTGTGCAGAATAAATCAATTAATAATGCTTCATGCCATGCGAAAGAATTGGCATGGTGTAAAATAGCTAAATTATTTAATTCCCATGGATTTAAACATAAGCGTAGTGCTGACAGCCTTAAAGTTAAATGGGATAATCTAAAAAGAGATGCTAGGAAAGTTTCAAAGAATTTAATTGAAGTAGATCAAGAAAATGTTGATGATATTACAAGTCAGATTGTTGCAATGGTCAATGATGTTGAAAATTTAAATGAAGTTGTTTTAACAGAGGATTTAAATGATGAATTAAAGGGTAAGTTTTTCTTTTCCTTTATAAAATTCTAATCTACCATAACCTATTTTGTTTTGTACATCATATATGGTATTTAAATAATGGCCATCTTTATATTTCTTAAATAGCTTTTCTGCAGATACCTTCATTTCACTTTGATTTTCTGTACTATAGTATACACATTTCCCATTTAATAGATTACAACTGACACTAAATGTTATGTTATATGTGTAATAATATGCTGAACTGTAGAATATCAAAAGAATAAAGGGTAAATTTAAATTGCCTTATATCAAAACAATGTTTAAAGTAAGACCTGGCTTAAAATTAATTCTATATCATATCATTTTATAATTATGTATATTTTACATCTATTTATTTCATGTGTATGATGTGAAATATATTAAACTTGGCATTAAGTTTTAAAGTACAGTTATATGATATTTATAGAAAAGTTAGATAATAATGTGGTGCATGTCTTATGTAACATTAACAATTAACTACTGTATACATTAATTTTTATTTAGTGCAATAAAATTAGTAGATGATAAAGCTATAGCATGTAACAAATAATTGACAATGCCACTAAACTTAATTGGGTATAACTAAAGAACTAAAATATAACTACTTAATCATTTGTATAATAATATACCAAAAGTAAATACTGTTTGGTGGGTAATTTTCATTAAAATAAATAAAAAATAGCCTTTATTTTCTGCTGTGCAGATGTATAATTAACTTAAAGTAAATAACTATTTTTATTCACTGACATCTGCATGCATTTCAAAACAATCAGTGACCTTAGACATAGCATAGATTGGTACATGTCTCCCTGTCTCCTGCTACCCTTCTCCATCTCTTGGGTAGCTCATCGTCTCTTACATCCATGGGGTTCCTCTTTCTGACATCGCACACCCATCGTCATCATCATTGTTCATCTCCACTTGAGTGTTTTAACTTTTCCAATCACTACTACTACTGACACCTTTCAATTCAAATTAGTATACACAGAATCCTGATTTGATTTCTTTTTTGATTGTGTTATTCTTGACATGCTGTATTGCATCATTACTAACATACTGACCCTTCATTACCTTTCACACTTTATGTTCTAGAAGTGGAAGAAGTAAAAAGGTTAAAGAGTGAATCTGAAAATAATTGGAATGATAGTGGAGAGAAAGAGTCATCAAATGCAAGTGGTAATTATTTGCCTTTTGCCTTATGTGCCTTATTCTATAGTACACAAAATTTTGATTGTAGTACATTTCATTCCTTAAATTTACAGCTTTCATTTAATTATTGACATTTAGAAAGGTAATTGCAGTTTGCATGCATGTCTGTTTCCACTCCTCATCTTACTATCACATTTTGAAAATATTATGATTTCTTAAGTCCTGTTAATATTATTTCCAATTTTTGCTATCCTTTCCCTGTTTGTGAAAAAAAATAATCTGAAATTAAATTATGCAAACATTTCACCTGTCAAATTAATTAAAATATGACAGCTCTTTAAAGAAATCATGCTCAATTTGAGATGTGAACATAGAGTTCTAAAACTTAAATTTTTGTATATAAGCTGTTGATGGTGAATCTTATACAAAACTCAAATATACCTGTCTAAATGTCATGTAATATGAGTTGATTTTTACTTAAATTTAGAATTGGAGTGTGTACTTCAGAATCAGGCTTAGTGTGGTGAGATTCAGTCTACTTTCTTAATAATAATTTTCATTCAATTTCAGATGAGGGAGAAATTAAGAAAAGGTATTATTATTTTATCCTGTGTGACATATTTACAGATAATATAATTGATTTATATGAAAATGAAATTCATATAATCAATAACACTCTTTTTGATTATCCATGTGTATGATGTGAATAAGATTTAACTTGGCATCAAGTTTAAAGTAGGGTAATAATATTGAAATGATAGATTATATTATAGAACCTTATTAGATTGTAATCAACATTTTCTTATTTATATTATGGTATTCAATTGGTACCTTGGCCCTTAGTAATTAACAAATAACTAATGCCCGATTTACTATTATTTCATTATTATAACACTTCTCTTGTAACCCAGCAATGAATAAGTATTTTCTCAGTAGTTGTCACTTTTTAAATTAGATTACTTAGAGAATTGGCAGGTGAACCCTTGGCTGGAGAGGCTTGAAACGATTGAATAATGTGATTTTAATTCTTGCTTTGGTTGTGAAAAATAGGCTCTTACTGAACTGATTCCTAAGAAAGAAATTCAGTAAATTGTTTGCTTATCAATGCTGTTGATCTAATCAATAAATTTATAAGCATTAGTTATACAATAATAATAATATTAATTATTACTCAGGATTATAAATCGGTCTATGAACTTTACACCTCAAGAATGCAGTATTCTACTGAAATGTGTAAGGTCAGAAAAGAAATATGTGTTTAATGTAGCTAACACAGGAAAAGCACTTCAGTTGAAAAATCGAGCCTGGGCAAGAGTAAGTAACTATCCCTATATGTATATTATGATTAGTTAAAATGACATGTTTATTGATAAATTAAGAGAAACTTGTGTTAAGAAGACCAGACATAGGGCCTGTTGTCTTCTTCTATTACATTAGGTTAATTACTCACTGCTTAAATTCGTTGTATATGCTACTTAACTTTACGTTATGTATTTTCATAAAATTAAGCTGGCAATGCTTGCGTAATATGAGGAAGCCGAGAAATGTGTTCTCTATATTGCAATGAGTTTTTTTTTCGGATTGTGACAATTTACATACTAATTCCCGAGAAAACTCGAAAACGTTTTATCAATGAAATAATATTATTTGTTTCAGATAACTAAATATTATAATAAGATGAGTCCACAAAAGAGGTCAATTAAAATGCTGCGAACTAAGTTTTCTAATATGCGGAAATTGGCTCGATATAATAAGTTCATCGGAAATGATAGTAATAAGAAATACATGAATTTAGAAGATATTAACAATGTTGAGGTAAATTCATATGTAAGATTATTGATTTATTTATTTAATGAAGTGTAATATGACTTAGTATACGTACGCGAAGTATTTTTAACATGCCGACCACCGAGTTCCAACAATCATGGCTAATTCTAAGTTCATGGGGCTGTAGCTGACCAAAAAGCAGATTGGATGTATATGTATTTAAATTATTAATGTTAAATAACAATTCAAATTGCGTAATTTTGTCAAAACTATTTAGTTTCGCACATTCAGAACAACAAACATTGGTTATTATTATAGAAAATAAAATCAGAGCCTCGTTTCTTGTTTGAAAATGATACTGATAATGAGAAAGGTGATGACAGTGGACACAATGATGACGATGGTGAGGACAACTTTAATACACTACGCAGTCATTCAAGCAGCAGTCGAGGTATTCAAGCCCCAGACCCTCTACTTGTGGTTCTTAACAGTGGAGACTCTGGCCTAGGTAAGATACAAGATACTGTTCTATATTATAAATAGAATTGAGTTTTAGAGGTGTATATGGATACAAAAATGATGAGATTTAATATGTTAAATCTCATCATTTTGTAATAATAGTCGCGAATAGTTTCAATAATTTTGGTATTGAGTTAGATGTGGCTCAATACCAAATCATTGAAATTATTCGCGTCTGACCAATTTATAGCTGAATTATAGTTAAAAAGAGGATAAGGTACGGTAATAATGATTATCGGAGATTTACTTCATATTTAACTTAGTTATTTTAGTATTTATTTATAAAGGACATTTCCCGTGCATGAATGGAGTTCGAGCCCACTTTTGACTGTTTAGTACGGTTACAAAATTTTGCACAACAGTGCTTTCTTATTATACATTCTTATAATTGAAAATATATACTTATATTGTGTGCAGTTATCTTGTAATAAAAAATAGAAATAATAGTTTTGCAGTTAGAAAAAGATGCCTATACAATAAAGGTGCACTAATTAACGTTATCTGCTCAATTATTTGTTATAAATTTTTGGTAATTTTTCTTTTGGCGCCGGGATGTACGAATAAAAGAGCACCATAATAGCAGTGCATTTAATTTTTAAGAACTTTAAACTGAATATTTGTATAAAATTCATGAACATGAAGGAATCTGAATACTCTACACGGAAAGAAGCTAAGAATTCATTGCCGAGCATATTTAATACTAATAATACCTAAGTAGAACACAAAAAACTGAAAAATCTCAAAACTCAATAAAAAAACATAAACTGACGTTTGAGAACTGTGATAACAATAAGCACAAACGTCAGATATATTTCTTATATTAAGAACAAAGGGATAGGCTATCCTGCCACGTAGAATTCTACGATAGTATTTTCTTAATATAATTTGAACATGTGATTTATTGTTCAAAAGTCACGAATGCATTTTATTATCTGTCTTTGTAAAAGTATTCAAAATGTACAATATTAATGGAGTACTTAATAAATATTGGAATTTAAAGTCCCACATTAAACTTCAGTGTTTAATAAGTGCAATTATATTTAAAAAATGTTTCATATATTGTAAAATTTTAAGTGATACGAAATTTGGCTGCCTCAACACGCGTCTAAACTGTTAAAATTATTTAACTGTTTTTATTTTTAACTAGTTATTAAAGTTTGAATAGTTATCAATTGAGTTTTTGTTGTTACAGATTCCTTGAATGACTCAAGTCCAGATAATAAGGAAGTCATAAAATTAAAAACACAACTTCTGCATTACCAATTAGAAACAGCCAAGGTGTGTTGAACATGTCCAAACCCACCCCACTTTAGATAGATGTACTCATCGCAAAGAAATTCGATATAAAAAATTACACCCCGGCCTTAGTACCGGAATTACTTTAATTGTTATGACGTTAATGTTACACTGCGCAAACTTATTTTGTAGAAGGCATGAAAATTAAAATCCCTTGTGTAACAATATTCATATAATATTCTTATTCAACATTCTTTATTTGATTTGTCAACTGGCATTTAACAAACCAATGCGTATATTGCATTTAGCAAACATATAATTATACACCTCTTGCAGTTAGAACGAAGGAGGATAGAAGTTGCAATGCTAGCAGAAGCCGAAGCGAACCAAGCGAGAGCAGCTGAGACTGCATTAAGGTTACGTGCAGCTCGACTGGAAGCCGTCGCGGCCGCCATGAAACTACCGCACGGCCATGTTGCGCTGCACTTCACGCCAGAAGAGGCGCACGCGCAGCAGTATCTCATTCAGTTCCATCAAACTTGAGGCAACTACATGTTTTGTGAGTATTATATCCGTGGGCTCATCATGTAACACAAAACTCTATCGATATATTTCAAATTTGATAATGTGTGTTAATCTAACGCTGGTCTTGTGAAGATCACTGCTGTAGTTACACTGAATGTCGAATTGAAAGTGATTGTTATGGCTATTATAATTTGAGAACATGAAGGCCGGTCAGATAAATGAGTTTTTAACTTAAAAAAATGTGATGTCATTGCAGGGTAAGTACCAGGCTAGACTAAGGTTGATTTAAAAAAACCAATATAAAATATGATCTCAATTTTTCCTAATGTAAATTGATGCATTTATCAATTTCTTAATGGCTGCCATAAAAGTATTAAATGAAAAAATTTCTCAGAAGCCAATATTTTTAATGCCGAACTTTTCAAACTCTATTGAATATAGCTGTCCTGCCTCTATTGTAAATTTAAATTTGATTGCTAAGTGTGTAACAAAACTCACATTACAATGTGAAATTTGTCAATAAAAATGTTTCAATATACATACGCAATTTAATTTCGTCATAAGGCTCAGGCGACACCATTCTTGTCCAATATCTGCCTCGTTAATTGGTTAGCAACATAGGCCTGTTGCAAGTCCATCAGGAAATCAAAGAATTAAGTGATTGACGGCTAAGAAACTACTTGCCATCTAAATGAAATTTAGCATAGTATAAAATAAAAAAATTATTTAAAAATTCTAACAGCAACATCTTCGCAATATATCTAAGATGTTCAGTGTTTGTCTCTATAATATGATGTGATTGGCTCCCGCTGCTGGTCTAATAAAGACTTCGTATGTGAGTGAATACTGAAAAGTTAAATACCGTCTTAAATATTTTGAACATTCAATACCCAAAAATGTATGAAGAAACGAAAAATTTAAATGTCAGAGACGTTTGAGTATTCGGCAAGTTGTGACTTTTATTGTCGTGGTTTTAAATCTCAAAATGCGACGGATCATACGGCGGGCAGGTCCTTGTTTATAAATTAAGTGTCAAACATGTTTATTTATTTTATATAACTTATTTATTTTTTTAGTTTGCAATAATAGAATAGCATTATTATTTTTTAAGACTAAGTATGAGTGTTTTAAAATTACGTAAATTAAAGAAAAAATTAAATTCTTGTGTGAGTCATTGATTTTAGTCATTAGTCATAGACATTTATTGTAATGTTTTTTTACTATTCGCACCACTCAACTAACCCGAAAGCAAATATTTTAAATATGGTATAATATTTAGCCATCCGCTAGCCAAAAAAAGTCGTCCATCCCAAGCAAGTCGTTCAAAAAAAGTTTTTTTTATGCTGTTTGTACTATTTTACTCAATCACAAGTAATTATTTTTTGTTTATTTTCATATGCAAACCGCATGTAGAAATATAATCATTGCGAATGAGTATAGTGAGTATGAGTATGAATTATTGTTTAAAATATGCCGTAAAAATGTATCTTCTTATAAACAATTAATTAAAACAATTGAATAGTTACGAAAATTTGTATATTTTACTCGATTGCGTTTTACAAGATGATTAAATTACAATTCAATAAAAATTATTATTTTTAATATGCATTTGTACAATTTCATCTATACCTAACTAAACTACGATGTCTATGAAATATATTACACAACACTACATAATATACAACATATTTTTACACTGATATCATACCTACTTCTATTTACGCATAATATGTATAAAGTACAAAATTTAGGTACGTACATACATACAAACAATGATATTGTTAAGTAATTAGAAACAAGCCACATGTAACACAATTTAGAATAATTGAGCATATGTAATGGTTGAGTCAGTCATGTTTATTGACCATAATACGTCACAGCATTACAAAATACATCTTAATCTAAAAGGAATTTTGATATAAATTACACTGGGTAACAAAATTTTTATGAAACATAAAATTATATAATGCTATGGCGTATTACGTGCTTTGTAGGATTCAATATTTAAGTACACACACAATTGCAATTAGCCGAAAATTCTGTTGAGGAACTTTGCCGTATTAAATTTTATTGTAATTTCGATGTTTCTCGGTTCAAGAATCAGATGAACTCTTGGCGTTATTTAAATACCTATTCACAGTAAGCCATTTCAGAATAGTTAACATTGAATGATTAGTTTACTTGTTTGGTAAAATACCTATTCTTCACAAGGGCTGTACCCGTAGTGTAAATTTTGAACGAAATAAATCTTGTGAAATTGAAACTTGTTAGTCGTTAGCAGTCAAATTGTATGCAAGCCACAGCAGCGGCTCTGTTGTGAAGTATTTGAAACTACTTATGATACATTAGCTTATTGCAACTGACATGTAATCCGTTACGATTGAAACTTACACCAAGGGTACTTACAGTTCATTAATACTGTTATAGATACTAATATTTCTCAGGCTTTTTCAGTAACTAACGTCAAATTTTAAAACCGTAGTATGAGCATTTGTTATTATTGTTAAGTGTCAAAAAATTAATAAGCTCACAGCACAATTTAAATCAGTCTAACCAACACAATACCTTAGTACTAAATGAAATATTTGGTAGTCATTCATTTAAAACTCTTGGTCTCGCTCAGAAATGGTTATTTTAGAAATTGACTACAACATGCTTGCGACCTAATAAAGTCGCACATTAAAATTCACATACACATTCTACATTAGTAACGATATTGTTGCAAAATTGTATAAAACTGGACGGACAACTCAACTCACTACAGCATATGAGCATCCAGCTAGTTAAATCTCACTTCTCTAATCTGTTACAAATCTTTTTTTTTATAAAAGAGTTTAAGTAATGGCAGCCTTTGTTATGCAGTATGGGTATGCTAAATGTATATAGAAACTCAGTTGTATAACACGATGGCAGTATACGTTTTTCATATTTGTACGTCCTAAATGTCAAATCTTTGGTAATAAAGTGCACGTACTTTACGTACTCGCGGGGTCAAGCTGGAAGCGACGGATATTATCGGCACATACATACATGGCTCCCCGTCGCTTCTAGCAAAACTGCTAGAAAAGACAGTTTAAATTTGTAATTCCCGCTTCTATCCGCAGGATCATTGTCACCGGCACTCAGTAGAGTCTAGTATAGTTTCGCCCTCGAATCTCGGCTTCAAATGTTAGAACCAAGCGTCTGCATGACGCGGTGTTAGATTTTATATCTGTAGAGTGGCGAGTGAGGGTGTACTGCAGTTGGTGTGTGGTGTAAGTGGGGTGAGGGGTGTGGTTGGCGCTGAGGGGGGTACGGCAGTGGCGGGAGTCAATGGGGTGTCTGGTCGCGGAGGGTCAGCGGCTCGCACGAGGACTCTGCGTAAGTCCTGTGCACGGGCAGCCAGTGTTCTCGCCGCATCCGCCATCTCTGCGACGGCGCTAGCGCACGGAAACTGCTGCGCAGCGGCCTTCGTTTTGGCAACTGTCGCAGCGAGTGCGTCTGATAACGCATCTGAACATCTCAGTGCTCTCGTTTTTAGACTTGCGTGTTGGGCGCTCCTGTGAACAATAGTATTTATTGATCGTTTGTATCCACCGTTGATTCTAATGTCAGATGACTCGTCAAAAATTATTCATACTCATACAAATATCTGCCCCTACCGGAATCGAACCTGGGACCTCTGGCTTAGTAGACAGGGGTTCTGACCACTCTTATCAGATGGCCGTTAAATTTACTTCAAAATAAGGCTTTTTTGGTATTTACTTACGTATCAAGGTTTTAGTTATTTATTTAATACTCATACATAAAATATAATTTTTACCATTCACTCTTCAGAATAATTAATAAGTGTTGTAGTTTTAAACATACCTATGAACTGTGTCGCCGACGTGCACTATGCGATGCGCGCTGAGCACCACGAACTTGCCGTGAGCGAGGAACACATCCGGGGGCTGACCCATTTCGACGGTCCGAAGGAACGCTTCGACGGCGGTAGCGAGGTGCGCGCCGTACGTGGCTGTCTGCGCCGCGTAAAATGCTGCCAGTTGACGGTCGTCTGGAGGAAGACACGTAGCTGCTGCTACCGCGCTTACCTAAAAATAAACATATACTTAGAACTATGCTAAGTTCATGCTATATAGCTATATAATCTATAGCTATAATAACTTCTCCACATAAAATGGTATACATCTCACTGTGTAGTACAAGTTTACCTACATGCAAGAAAAGCGTGATGAGTTTTGAGCCACAAAATCATAATGGTGGGCAATAGAGGTTGCGGTTGCATTCGGGACGAAGAGCTTTATGTACCTTCAGGATCAAGGAGTACGGATAAATATTAAAACTTATTTTATTACCATAAAAATTAAACTTTTGCCAGAGTTGATATGGTGAAATTCGCATTGTTTTCATTATGGAAACCAGAGTGGTCAAACACCTATCACTTACTCTTTAAAACATGGTAACGTCATAACTTCACCCTCAAGTAGTAAGTGCAGACAAAGGTTAAATATAAAACAAAAATTAAGAAAACCTAAAACACAAACTACCTCGAAGGACCAAAACTAATAAGGCGCTAGACGAAAAGATTTTACTTAAAATTTCGCTATTTACCTCGCCAGCATGGTCGGCATCTCTCAGGAGCGCGTCGAAGGAAGCTCTCAGCTTGTCCGGCAGTGCAGCTCGGATCTTGGCATTCCTGCGGCCGACCGCAGACCGCGACTCCAACCTTACATAATCGTATTCCTCTGTCCACTCGTGTTCCGGCACTTGAATTGTTGCCGATCGCCTGCAATTGTAACTTTGATTAATATTTTGAACTATGTTTATATTTTCTTAGTCTAAATATTACATATTTTCATAAAATATGTACAATAAAGCATACAAACAAACACTGCTTTGGCTAACTTGATAACTTAAATTTGACAGTTTAGCGATAGTTCATGCGCTATCAGATTAGAATATTGTTACAAAATTATTGTGTTATTGCAATTTATTATCTTTACATTCTTTTATTATACCGATACAATGTTTCTTGGAATTTCTAAAATTCCGACGTCGGGTCGCCCGCCAGCCACAAGATTTGTGTTTATTATTCCTTAAACTAATGTGCATAGCCGTCACGTATGTCTAATAATACCTTCATGTTTATTGTTACGTTATTATAGGCGTGCTTAAAGCTAACCTACTTGAGTAAACTAACGTCCAATCGTCTACACATTAATGCGTAAAATCGAAATAATTCGAAAATGTTAGGCTTCGTTTAAGTTTAACATTTAAGAATGAGTATTTTTAAGAACATAAATAGACTACTTAGTGTATGCTGGTGGACTTATTCGTACGAGATTTGTAAATTTAAACAGATCAAGGAAGGAAGTTAGGGAGTGGTCAGGGTATTGAATCCAGTCATTAATCATCAAGTTATGTTTTTGGATTTGCATGTTAATTTAATATCTATATTTATAATTACTATTAATATTTCCCGGTTAATTAGTATCCACAACACAAGCTATTTTAGATGCTTAATTTGGGCTAGATAATTATGTGGGACTGTGAAAAATATTATTAATAACGACTAGAACACAACCACTCTTGTACGAGATCTGAGTAACATACGATACTGACGGCCGCAGGCGTATAGCAAAACTGAATATTATCAAAATAATGTTTGCCTACACTGCAACTCCTTTGATCGTGATATTGATCGTTTTCAATTCAACGCCTAATGCTAGCAAGAGGCATTAGTGATAGTTGTGTGCGTAATAATGTGTGTAATAATGATGAAGGATCTCTTTTCTGCACCTCTTACAAGATTATCTAAAAGACAATAGGTCTTACGTCCCATTGCACAAATATTTTAAATCTTTAAACCTGTGATGGTATGGAGGAAGATAAAGTTTTCTTTTATCTTCCTCACTATCACAGGTTATCAATATAAAGACATGTCCTTTAAGAACTTGAATCAGATATGAAAAGCATAAAAAAGACTAATTAAGGATGAAATTTAAAAGTGAACCAACCTGAACAATAGCGATGCGTTTCCATTAATGAAAGAGGCAGCCCTCCTCACGTCCTCCGTGAGGGACCTGGCGCACGCGACGAGCTGGTCCAGCGCGTCCTGCGTGCCGTCCGTCGGCTCCCGGTCCCGCTCCAGCCGCTCGGGCGCCCAGTCGCCTGCGTCCAACGCGCTCGTCGCCTCGTGCGTTATACGCTCGGCGTCTTTTAATGCTTTCACTAGCGGTCTTAATTTTACTGCGATACCTGCCAGTATAAATAATTCTTATTTAGTACGCTGTCCCAGCAAGGCGTTTATATAAGTAGGAAACAAAAGAATATCTGGTTTAATATTACATTGCCATAGAAGTGGATTAATTTAGATAAATTAAAGTACTTTCAAAATTCTTAAGTGAGTATTTCAAAGAATGAATTAGTTCTGTTAGTAATAATATATATTTTTATATGGTCGAAAAATATTAATCATACACTTCTATTAGCACCGAAACTGTTTTCTCATATTAGCTGTATGTGTTTGGGTAACAAGCAACCTGGTACAAAATTGAGTCGAAATCTGCAATACACATGCGTTTGTGTGCGCTTCCAACACTTTCCTATAATTTCTAATTTAATAATAATTTCTGAATAATAGTTAATAATAATCTAGCAAAACTTATTTAACATCGCTCCCTATTTTCTGTACCTTGTTATAAGGTAAGTATATCTACATCCAGAATAAAACCCAATAGGTATCGTAATAGACAGTGTACCTTTATCTTGTGCATCATGCGCGTTAGCTAGCGTGGCATCGGCGAAGACTGCGAGGTCGTGTAGCGCGGCCCGGAGCCGGGCGCCGGCCACGCGCACGTCGAGCACGCGGGCCCGCAGCGCGCCGCGCCGCCGCCAGCCCGGCGTCACGTATGACAGGAGCCGAGACACGGCCGCTGACGCCTCCTCCTATAACACGGGACATTTTACTTTAGAAATTGATACAAAAATATTTGGACATTGAATTTACTTATATGTAAAAAAATCACTAAAAATCAATCTTGGATGATACCGTCCTGGTCATTCTGAAACCATATTAGTTTTAATACTAAGAATGTTGGAGAATCCAAATTCGATATAGTATTCACCTGTAATCTTTCTAAAGCTTCCAAGGCTGCATCACACGGTAACGGTAGGGCACGTGATCGTGGCACGTCGTAGGTGCTGGAAGCCGAGGCAGCGGAATGTACGGAGCTGCCGGAATTAGCCGACGCGCTGGAGGTGGCAGAGGTGAGGCTGCCCGTGCCGCTGCACGCTGAGTCCGCGCTGGCCGGCCGCGGTGCACGCGGCGCATCATACCAGTCACCGAGCGGCCGTGGGCAATCGTATGTGCCCAAGCGGTTCACCGGCATTGGGGCTCGTGGCACGTCATAATGGGAAAATTCCTCTATCTGAAGCAAAAAAGTTCAATATTAAAAAAGATCTTAAAATTTGGTGTGCTTGACAGGGTCCATAGTGTCAAATTGAGAAAAAATGAGCTAATTGAGCGGCACCACTTTATGAACGAAAGATTCTTGACTGGCGTAGTATCAGTATTTTGAGTTCATAATAAATAATAACGATGTTAGTTCCATAGATTTACTGTGCTGTGATGACGGAGAGTTACTACTTTGGTGTTATGTCTGCTCCTTTATTGATACAGTCTGCAATGCTCATTTAAAACCAGTCAGGGTCAGAATTTTAGACCATATAGTCGTAAAGATATATATAATTATTTAATTTTACTAGATCAAATATTTTATTATCCTTGGTTTGATGCACCTATGTTAAGAAGTACGTCTTTATATTGAAGCTGGTAGGATATTCAATACTAAGAGTAGCATACAAGAAGTATAAGCGACAAGTTTAACTATCTTCTTATCTGTTTTTGCTGCAAATCATTTATTTTTGTACTTAGTAATAAATTTAAAGCAGTTTAGATCCAGCCTCAAATTTTAAGACTATTTCTCTCTTCTAACATCACTATATTAAAATCTGTGTGGTGCAGTGGATCTTCACCTTAGTGAACGCTGGCGACTGCTGCGCTGGCATGGGCTGGTGCGCGACGGGCGGTGGCGCGCGGGTACGCCGCCTCTGCATCGCCATGCTCCCGTCGAACACACCCGCTACTATCCTTAATCGATTGCCCGGACATATTCCCTGAAACAATAGAAATGTGAATTTTTATTGTTAAATCCTTTCACAGTTAAGTGATGATTCTTTATTTTTTAAGAAGTAGGTAGGCTAGCAGGATTTGCTAATATTCCACGTTAAATCGTCAAGAAATATTTATCTTTCACCTATATTTCTGGAATGATACTGAACTGGGTAAGCATTAAATACTATAGCTATATTTGAAAACTAAAGTACCAAACCCGCAACATCCTTGGATTTGACGTAATTTACGGATAGTTTTGATATCGCTACACAAGGTAACTTCCTCGCTTAATCATTAGTTTACCGTGGAAAGGATGTTCACTACAC
This sequence comes from Acentria ephemerella, assembly GCA_943193645.1. NCBI lineage: Eukaryota > Metazoa > Arthropoda > Insecta > Lepidoptera > Crambidae > Acentria > Acentria ephemerella. The sequence continues at coordinate 4,375,932 of OW971887.1, forward strand.
AATATGACGCTACGTGTGACTATGACATCTCTTTTTATTGATGAGATTGTGTCGTTCTATATACACATATTTTGATTATACATAAATATATATTATGGGTGCATAATATTGTAGGTTTTTAGATATTAACTACTAATTAGACTCGCTAACAAAATTGGTAATTAGCAATAAGTTCTATATAGTTTATCAATAAGTAGACGTAATGAACTATGGTCTACGTGAGGTGAATCACCGTAACCGCGGCAAACGTAACCACATGGGACAGCATCATTTGTTTTGATGCGTCATTTAAGTAAATATCTATAAATTAATTTGGTGTTATTAACATTGTAAGTGTATAATTATTTATTTCATGAACTATTTTTACCATTACAAGAGAAACTGTTATGATAAATGTAACTACCATAAAACCTACTGAATTCGAAATCAAATCCGTTTATACTATCTAAACACAGGGACGATTTGCTATCATGCGCAAACGCAGCTTCGCGACTAGGAATGTTAACGACATAAATATATACGATAAGTGGAGATAGTTTTAAAAAATTCCTCACCCTGGAGACAATATTACTGGAGTCAGCAGCGATTTTCTATCAACGCAACACCAATGGGACATCGAAAAATGAAGAAAATATGGCATTGTACAACCAAGCTTCGCAGCTCAAATAAAATTTCGCGTCCACTATTGTTGGTGTCGTTCACTAAAACTAGTAGGTAAAGATTCTAAGACTAGCTTAAATACCTGTCGTCCTCTTAATGAACAGAGCCACCAGCCCTCGCTGCCGCCAGTGTTCTGTTCAAGCACCGTGAGCAGATCGCCGCGACGGAATGCCAGCTCGTCCGGCGACTCCGCTATATTGTCGTACAGAGCGCGAGCCATACACTGTAACAAAATAACTATTATTAGACAAAAATATAGTAGGCACATACGTTATCTTTCAAAATAATTAGCTAGTCTTTTGTTTGGAAGTTATCTAATAATTAAAATCCTTCAGCATCTATCATATTTTAACGCATCTCAGTGCCATAATAACGCCTAAGGGTAAAATTCTTATGTAGTACATCCTTATCTAGGTTTAAATGTCTTTCTTGTTTTCCTTTTGAAGGTAGGTATGTAATAAACGTTACAAACGATGATCGAGCTAAAGACGACTCGATGGAGAGGATACCGTAGCTTAGCCATAGCCGTTTGTAGTTGTAACACGGCATTGTTCCGTGTTGTCACTTTTTTGGGTTTGCTGGCCGCAGGTTTTCGCAGATATCACTTTGTTATAAAAAGTTGACTTTTTTAGATTAACTGTAGTCAATTATTTTCTTTTAGAATGTATATTTAAAAATGATGATCTTAAAGTAATACTGAACATTTAAGTAGTTGCTTTTTTGTTTATTTTCCTCTATAGGTATTTGCTATGCCAGATCCATGGAAATCAATACAATGAGATTTATTGCCGTATTTAATACACTTTGTATCCGCTGTCATAAATACGACATTTTTTAATGAGCACCAAACGTTTGAGATTGTGGGGTAAGCTCGTGCGCAGTCTTCGATGTGCTTATTAACATTCGACACCGTTGCGCCCACATTTAGTACATGCGCTGCGTATAGCTCGCCGTCGCAGCTGCGTGGTCTCGAATTGGCCGATAATGGCAGAGTGCATTGTGTAAGAGAGCGGCAAACCACATTTGTTAGGGCAGGCCATGTCCGCTTCCGTCGCAATCGTTTATGCAATGCTGAGATGCTGATAACAGTCGCAGGCTGACTAGGGATCGAAGTGCTGTATATCTACATAATATGAAATCTGCATAAATGCAAAAAGTAGTTTTTTTTGTTAATGACTAATTTAAACCAAATAATGCGGGATGCATTATTTGATTCAACTTCCCACCTAGGTTTAAAAAGATACGAAACGAGTACGACCATTAATTTGGTTTCACCCGTCTTATTAAACCCCATCATTGTTACTACGTATACGACCGAATGTAGGAAAGATTTTTTATTATGCGAGTTTCGCATAATAAAAAATCTTACATACACATTGAAGTTATATTTATTACAAGCTGAAATAAAAGGTAAAACCGTAATTTCTCTTTCTTTTCTCAATCCCACTCATATATCGATTTGTTTCAATTCAATGTAGTTCAAGTAAATAGAGTGCAGCTAATATAGTAGGAAAAAAAACAGTCGCAAATGGAAATCCAACATCTAGCTTCGGTCGGAGGAAATATCAATGATATATCCAATATTTCCAATCTTTTGACATACAAAATATTTAAGCGAAATTTAAGTGTTACATCTGAACAAACGTAAACGGTAACTTACTACTTCTAGGTAAGTGACAGACACAGAACAAATACTGGCTTACGTAAAGACCTTAACTGACTATATTAATTATTTATTACGAGTATTAGTCATCGGTAATCATCAACAGTAAAATAAGTCTTATTAATAAAATTAATTTGTATTAATAAACAACTATAAAAAAAAACTATAATATTTTGAGATCTTTATGTATATAAATTTTTAAATTAGTAATTTTATTTTTGCGTTAGTAGTTTATCACAACATAAAGTTACTATTTATACTTATATTCAATAGGTACCTATGTATCCTTAACCTTCATTGTAGTCTGAATACAACGGGCTGGTAATAAGTCTTACTTATATAATATAGTTGGGGTAAAAACTTAGATATAAATAGATAAGATATTAAATGCAGTTACACTAACCTTATATTTCTCTGTGCTTTTTCTAAAACTTTTTCTTCGGATCAAAGGCTTACAGTTACACATATTTTCCTTTGTATAGTTTTTTAATTGAACAACAGCTAACTTAACCCAAGTTACACTGAAAGTACTCATTGCATAATTTATTATAAAATCTACTATAAATATGAAACCATTAATTTGCACTTTAATAAATAATGACGTCTATTCTCCTCAGTGAGGGAGATGTAACTAAAATATCGGGTTCAATACTTATTACCTACGTACCGTTGAAGTAAGCATACAATAATATTTATTGAATTATTAGAAGCAGCAACTCGGACGCATGATTCATGATCGTGATGAATGAAATGACGTCAGGAACGTGAACCAACTTACAATTATTATAAAATATAAATTTAAACTTTTTGTAATTCTAGTAGGTCTATTTTATAATGAAACTATGAGCATATTTAATTTAATCAATCTGAATTTTTATGTTTTATATTGTTTAAAGATAATTATTAATTATTAAATTATTTTTTTATTATAGCAGTATGTATTTAATAGAATTTTTCGAATGTAGGTAATAAAAATGTATGTAATTTGTAGGTGATTATTACTTAATGATTTGATTTAATTTTTCGGTTGGGTTCAGGTTGCTGCTGAATCTAGATTTTCATAATTATAAAAGGTTTTATTATTCGTAAAAATAGGATACTTTATAGACAGTACCCAATTATCGGAGAGGAGTTACCGGTTTCTATTAATTTTCAACTTATGTAAAATAATTTAACAAGTATAAAGTAAAGAAATAAATTAAGTATTGTAGTATATTTTTTTTATTATAAAAAGCTCAGCAAATGACTCGACACCACCTGATGATAAGCAGTAGACGAGTCCACATGTGAAGATAGCTAGTGAAGCATGTGATATACTGCCCTAGCCACCCTCACCTTGCCGGCCCAAAAAGTGCTATTTCACGCCTCTTTTAAAGGAACCCATGTTATAATAAGTATCCAAACAGCAAACCTATTCGATTACGTTGGTTATAGAAATGTACTTCGAAACTACTACTATCGTACCAATTAATTGTAATTGAAATAGCTTGATAGATAGTTATGTTTATTTAGTAACGTCCTTTTCTCTAAACTTTCCTCGTTAATTCTTACAGCATAGAATATCACTAGAATTTAACTCGAGCTTTGTCTTAGATTCTATTTGAGGATTTTATTTAAGATTCACCTTAACACTGATCATGAGATGAATTCCACAGATGCTACTTAACCGGATAACTACGGCTTAATCATAGCGCCATGATCAGAGTTCGCAGAATCGGTTGGCATTGTACTCTATTCCCGTTGAGCGTAGCATGGTTTGTAACAGTTGTTGAGCTGCATATAATTCGTAAATATTGGCATTTTGTAAAGGAATAATATTTTCCTTTCATTCTTTTTTATTCGACTATTTAAACAGGGCTACGATTTTTTTTTACATTTTTTCCTTAATTAAGTAAACTAAAAACTTTATTTTCGTACTTTCGTATTTTGTATCAAAATTTACAAGATGTATAAAAGTCAAAAACATATACATAGAATAATCGAAATATTAACTTTTTATTTGGTATTGCCGTAATTAATTACATAATTAGAGGTAATTGTAGAGCCTACGAAGAGAGTAATTAGAATCATTTTAGTCGAAATGTTTATATTGATTAGTGTTTGTCGGGAAGACACTGAAACCCACGGACGCATAGTACAATCGGGCACGTTAGTCGTCCGCGCCAGTGAGGTCATTGTCTGACCTTACTATTGACTTGCGCTTTAAGTTCTAATTAGAAATGACTCTTTTTCCCTGTTTAGGCACTTTTGAAATTCAAAATAAAATTAAGGAAAAACAATATAAATAATTTAACAAACCGCAACAGATACGTTTTTCAAGAAAATAAAAAATATTTGCCTGGAGTTAGCGGAATGGTAAGATTTGACTCTTCTTAAGACGGATTAATAAAATGTCTTATTGTCTTTGAGGCAGATACGAAATTTTTTGTACGGTCTATGCAACTTCTTTAAATAGCGATTTATGTAAAATTTTATGATAAGTACACTATATTTACTGACACACTGACATAGCTAAACACTAAAACTTAAGTATTGATTATTTTTATTTCGATAAAAGTAAATTTTAATGTAAGGCTAGTTAATGGACAACAATCCTGACCACAGTTTCATTAATAAATAACAATCATGTCATGACAATTTTAAATTGTTTGTGCATTAATTATTTGTAACAAGTGACTATACTTATATTATTGTATTTTAAGTAAGTACCTATTTATAATAACTGATGCATTTAAGTACAAATCTATTCGTAGTAAATGTACTGTATTCGATTTAATTACTTTCCTTGTTCTTAATATATTATATGATGGCTAAACGTTTGAACATAGGTAACTTTTCTCTATAAACAATTACGAATGCGTACGTATTTCTAATTTGAAATACATGTGTAATGAATAGAAATTCCATTTTCATTACATTGGAAACTAGGTTGAAAATCAATGAAGGCCTGAATGACTGACGTACGAAGGTTGTACTCCGTAGTACGCGAAAGGGTTGTAGACGTTGAAGCGCATGCGCCCTGAACTAGGGTTGGGTTTCAGAAATCTGGATGAGTTTTCTCAGCTCTTACTACAACTAATTTTATGTAAGGTAAACAACAGATATATACAGGCACAGAAATGAAGGTAAATAAGTAGATAGGTACTAAACAATATTCTATAAATTATCTGTTCTCAATAATTTTACAACACAACTGAAACTCATAATAATACCTCCATAAAGTTTTTAATTTGACGAACCATTTTTTGTTAAGTTCTACCTTTTACATCGAAGGCAAGGAAAACTAAATCCCATAAGCCATGTCTTATGTCATTTTTTCTAGCTACTTTTTTTCGTTTTATGGATAGCGCCACAATTCAATTTGATTAATATATTTTTTCAAAGTTTGGAAACTTTATCGAATGTAGTTTATAGCTATTTTTATATATGTTGGAAACGGATTGAATTCCTCAACATGGGATATTTCGACTTTATCGCTATTAAAATTCAACAATATATGGTGGCGCTATCTGCCAGTGTGTTCCATTTAATTTAAAAATTCTATTTTACGTATTTCCCGGACCGAGTGTTTTATTTTACAGAGAAATTTAAGAATGTAAACGTTTCACTGTTTTGTCACATTACAAATAAAAAAAAACTTATAAAATAAATCAATTATTGCCATGCCTACAATCGGTTATCAACTCTCAACGAATGAATCAGGAAGCTTGAGATCCGCTTAAAATAGTCGTAACCGTGGTGCAGTTTTAATAAAGCGACATTAAAATCGCTCTTTGGCGCCATGCGTCTAGACGTACGGATATTTTTTTAAATAAGTAAATGCCTACATCGATCATGATTTACCAGCAGGCCAATTAAAGCAGAATAAGTGTGAACCACACTTTATTTTTATCTTTTACTAGATTGTAAATTTAGCTTATTCAGAGCCGATTAGCTTTATTTGTTTATTACTAATTGGAAAATATAGCTAGTAATTATTTATGAGTTGTTATATTATTAATTTAAAATATTATGACCATTACTTTAATAATGATAATGTATTTTTTATTTATGAGGACTACAGTATATTGTATAGACCGTGATATTATTGTTATATTTACTAATTATTTAATATTGAGTTATTGATTGGGTTTTCTAATGCGGTTAGGGTATCGTTGCAGAACCATATGATTTTTTACATAATCAATCATGTAGATTATTTTTTATTGAGAAAATCAACAGCGTAAAAATTAATTATTACATATTAAAAAACCTTACTACAATATGGCCAAAAACGGGATTCCCTAATTTAATCAATAGTACAATTGTAGTTGTAAGTAATTTGGACAATGTGATGATTAGGTCTTATAATTATATTTATGAAACTATTCATAAGCTTCATAAGTTCATATAGGTTCGTTTTCTATTTTATGGTACCTACCAAGGCAGCTATTTAAGTTACACTTAACGTGTAAGTACCCACGCACGTCAACATCGTAAGTAGTGTAATTATATGAGCCGAGTAAAACATTAAAGATTCATAAAACAAATTTTAAATTTTGTTTGATACGCCGATGACAGTCTACCGTCTTATCTAAATCGTTTTTCAGTAGTGGAATAGTATCTTAATACCACTAACAGCTTTGTTAAGTGGCAAAAAGTAACTTTGGTTGCTATTTGCATTTTAAGTGCACGAGTGGAGTTGTAGATGGAAATCAGTATCGCGAATAGCAATAGAGTGTATTTATAAATGACACCACAAGTGTATCCAGATGGCAAACATAAGAAGCGGGTCTCATTTAGAGATACAAAATAACTGAGAATAACTTTTTTACACACTAAATTAAATAACTATGTATATTAAGTAACTATATATTAAGTATAAATAAAATAAGTATGACCTTTTCTATGCAAATCAGTTACTTGTATAATAATTATCTAGGTGTACAATAAAGAATAAAGTATGTAAGTATATTCGCATGCAATTCGCACTATTGTGCTATATCGTGCTTAAAATGTCTGATACTTCGATAGCAACTAGTTAGATACCTACGTAATATGTAATCATTTATTATTTACGTCTTTGCTATAAAATTATAAATAAATAATGGTAAATCCAGTTTGGGTTGAGTAACGCGATACATAAGAACTAATTATTGTAATTAAATAATTCAAATCAAACTTGATTACAATTTTATGGTTAGAAACAGGCCAGAGTCTTGTAAAATGACTTACTATTGTCTATCTCAATCACCAGATATAAGAATAATCATTCATACACAATACTTGGTACTGTCTCAACTGTAAGTTACGTAGTCATACATAATCATATCGGACGATCATCATTAAATATGATATTGAATAAAAACACGAAATTAATAGATAACAGCTATCCACTCGACTAATATACTACTGCATCTTCAGTAAAATTCTAATTAGGCACTCGCTTACGAATTATCTAAAAGTGCGTACAAATATTTGTATACGACATGTAGGTATATCATTATTTTATAGCTTAAAAACAGTTTTTCAAACAGAAGCAACTGATTAAATATGCATGTATTCAATCGCATCCTACCGAAGCTTCAGTCAACGACCATCCCGCACTGATAGATAAAGATACCCTCCCACGCTTAAATCCAATGTAATAATATTTATACGAGTTAGGGAAAGGAAAGTGAATACGTGTATACTAAATACAAACATACGACGCCGAGGAAATCTTTGGGATATATTGCATTCACTTTATAAATTCGCGATTCGAGGAGTGTGATGTGATGACAGAGAACATTACTTTTTGAATCATTTGATTTAGGAATATATTATTTAATGTCGTTGAAGCAAAATAAGCGGCACCTAATAGTAGGTTGTAAACGTCGCCTATAGACACGTCATAGCTACAAATCACTGACATCCATATTCTGGATACAATTATACCATATATATTATGTTTTAGATACTAATACTTTTCTGTTTAGATTTTTTCGTTGATCATATTTTATCATTTTTTTATATATGAAAAAAGTTTTAAGTTTAATAGCATTGCTTGTTCTAAATTCTCTTGTTTAACTTTTATTAACCACCAGATTTGTCATTATATATTTGATAGGACAAAACCTATTCTTGTAGAGTTAATGAAATATTCAAAAGCTCACATCACAGTGAAATCACAAGGCTTGAATAGTAAAAGAGTCAAACATAATTTCGTGGGAAAGCTACTAAGGTACTGAACAGCGTTCCCAGAGGTTTAGCCGGTGGCAGCATGATATGTAACGGTGGGACAAAAGTAAACACTGTTCGATACTTGTATAGAGATATAGATGGCTAGAAAGCTGGAATGTTGGTAAAACAAATTAGTTTTGGTACATAGAGACTAAAGAATTATGTTTGTCTGCTAACTACATGTATTACTTTACTTTTTTATCACGTGCTTTTTATCGTCGTATCTCGATTCATTTATCCCGTGCTCTATATTATTTTTATTTTATAAGACAAATGATAGATTTTTACTATCTTCAATAATTAAATATTTTTTTTTTTTTATGGTAGCTCTACATTGAAAGAATTAATCATTTTAGTGTCTACCTATTAGAGATAGTTATAGAGGGATATACGATTGTAACGTTGCACTCATGATGGCTCAGGTACTCATCATTTATGACGTATTAATACTGCAATTAGCATTTTAATTGTTGTGTTAACACAAAAACGTATCGGGCATCTATAGCCATATACTATAATAGTATTTTAAAATAAATATGATAACAATAATAATTAATGTGGTATTATAATATGTAGAATAGAGAACACACCATACATTTTCTTAAAATGAAATGTAAATATGATGGCGAATTTATGCACTAATTGAATAGAAACATCACCACACGATTGAAAACGTAACTAAATGCGGAGGGGAGAGATTGTAAAGAGACCCTCGCTCGGAGGGAAGAGCCGCACATAATTTGCAACTGCACAAGCGAGCGAAAATGAATATTTTAAATTTTTCAAGGGGACGAAGATTTTTTTACTAAAAATAAGTCGCTATCAGAGTAGATGAATGTCTCATTTTTTAAAAGCGCACTAATTGATGTCTGGTACGCGTCCTCATTTCTGTTACCCAATTATGCATCTGTCGCAAGGCACCGAACGATGCCAAGCTTCGTCTTGACACTTGTAGCTTGTGTCAACTGCTGATTTGACAGACCTCCAAGCACTCATATCGTAAGATACAATATGTAAAGCATCTACTCGTGCATATATGATTAGAATATACATGGGGCTTTGGTGGAAAATTGTATGGCGATTAATATACATAATAATTTTCAACTTATAAGGAAATAATAATTAACTTACAAATTGTAATATTTTTCAGAATTTGCAATTTAGATGGATTTAGGTTTATTATTTAAATCTGCAAAATAAATCCACAGTTTAAATAAGTATTTATACTGACTAGACAGGACTCTTTGGCTGGAGCAGCTAATAAAAATGCATCAGGTCTGTAAAATTTTAATGTGATATCATGACGAAAATAGTATACATACCTACCAGATACCCTATCTACAGTTTAGATACAGCTTTATAGAATTTATTTAATTACGAATTCAGTAATACAAAAGTTTAGTACAACGGGGAGATGTTTTTGTTTTTTCTAGACTTACCGCGTCTTTATTACCCACTTTCTTTAAAAAAAAAGCAAATACTTATCCAGTTAAAAATATCAACGTCATTATAGAATACCTTTTACTGTTAAATACAACTATAAATCTGGTAGTTTAAAAATCTTGATCACCTAATAAGTAGGAACCCCATAGCATGTAAAATGAATGAACTATGAATGAATGAACTACAAATGTAAACACCTCCTACTTCAGCCAGTAATGGAATTTCAGTCATAAACCCGCCCGGGAACACAAACTTAATTAAAACAAAGACAAATTTTGGCTATCGCGATGTTGTAAACGCTTTTATTACACTCCATTAAAACACAATTACGAAAATGTCAAATATTTTCTTATTTAAGAAAATCATTGTACCTAACCTACTTTGTTATATATTTTTACGAGTTTCATTAAATTACATAAGCGTGTCTTACCATAATTTAAAGAACATAATAATAGATAAGTAGGATTTTTATTTGAAAGAACAAGTAATATATACTTCGGTATTCAGACACATTCATCCTAAGGTGCTCTTGCATACAGATATCATTAAATTAATTATATAAAATCAGGAATGTCAAAGTGAAATAAATGGACCTACATTAAAAAAAGGTTTCATAAATAACAATTAAACAAGCAACGCATTATCGAAGTATTTATTAAGAGATGTAATTTTATAAATGAAATTTATAAAATTTTTAAGATCATAATTTTTATTATAGTTTGATTTGGAACAAATCAAACTATAATAAAGGCAAGTGTCTATACACTTGCCCTGAGAAAATAATATTACTCTCGAACTCAAAGTAAAAAATTCATTTACATAACAGGCGTCAGATATCATTAGTGGGTATTAAATTTTTACTACTTAAGTGGTCTGCATATAAACAAAGTATGAGATGCGACATGCGACGTCTGAAGTAGATCGAAATATATTTTTACTTGTATATTAGAATTTTATTGATATTTTATTAAACATTGATTGCGTTATGAATATGATTTATATGCCATAAATATTATATGATCTTAAATATGTATTCATATTCAAGATCATATAATATTTATTATGTGATCTTGAATATGTATTCATATTCAAGATCATATAATATTTATTGCATAGGTTTGATGGCTTTTGTATAGGATGGAAACTTAGAACATTTATAACGCCTGTATTGACTGAAGTGGCGGTATCTATAAAAAATTCAATAACGAGGCTCATCTTGATAGAGCATGCTCACGTTTCATAGATACCTAGAGGTATCATACAGAGCTAGCGACTCACGTGATCAGTGTAAAATAGTTCAGGGTACAGACGATCGCTATATTCACGATCACGAAATAGCATGTAATTTATTTCTATAAGCATTCAATTCAATTCTATAGTCAATATTAACATATTAAGTACCAAGTTCCTTTCCGATTTATTCTCTTTTCTTTAGGTACTAACAAGAGACAAGAAAAAGAAACCAAAATAAATATGACAAAATCTGATGTGTGAAAACGGTGTATAATATTTCTGGCGCAGACTGTATAATTTAAATGATGAATTAAAAATAAAGTTAAATGTAATGAACACTGAGCCTTACGATATAGGAGAACCGTCTGTCTGTGCATAAGTAGCAGAAAGGTTTGATGAAACTGAAGGATCGTCTGGGATTTTCACCGCAATATTGTATAAGGAAGTAAAAATTAAAATATAATTCTTACTATTTCATGACTGTTTTCTAATACAAAACCACAACGACTAAATACGAATTACGAATTGTATTTTCGCACATTATTTTGAATAATGAACCGTTTGTTAGAGTAAGTATTTTATACTGTTTCTTAATCAAAATGAGATAATGATACAATTATTTATAAGCATAATAAATTCTAATGTCTTTCGTTTTTTATTGTTAAGTATCAAATATAAATATTTTGTAAATTTTATCAATATGATTAGTAGGCACGTAGTATGTGTATCTTAATTAAACTTCGTAAGTAGAAACCAAACAATGATATATTTAATATTGTGTATGAATATTTTATAAATAAAGATATGCTTAAGTTCTGGTTGCGTTTGATCAAAACATACCACATGGAAATGCTAAAAGATTTTAAATATAAGATACTTATATTTTGGAAAAGCAGGAACAACTTTTATGCTAATTATAACTCACAATAGGTATCTATCAGGTAGGTAGGTAATAGTTAGGTATTCATTATATAATATCAGATGCTTGACTTTAATTACAACAATTAACGATGAGCAGTTGAGGCGACTTCAAACAATTTCACCTGACGTACAACTGCACTCGGCTCGCTTTGATTAAACTCCGTCGCTTCGACGTAGATATTGCTTTATTTTGTCCCCAGCCGAAAAACAGTGCCAGAGTTAATTTTAATCTTTAACTGGAGTAACTGCTATTAAAAGATTATAGCTTGAGGTCTACAGTCTACATAAAACATCATCGCTTTCATAATAGTCCTCGTTACTCGTGTCGTGAGTTTAAACTGGGTACCAATTTATATTACAAACGTATTGCCAATATATGCTGGTTTATGTGAAGTTGTGTCAATTTTTTATACTTTTTTATTTATATTTATGTCTTGAAGCTTTATAGAAATAATAAAACCTGATATATTAACTCACACCAATTAAGTATCTTTTATAGCTTGTGTTATGGAAACAAGATCACGGGGATATTCAAAAAATAAAATGTAATATAAATTTAATATATATACTTCTTCCATGAAAAAATGATTTCCTATTTTATTCTTGATTGCAATTTACTTAAGATATTAAAGTAATTAGTAGTTTGTTAATCAAGTTAAAAGGCGTCTTAGAATTACTTATCTTTTATGTATTACTCGTTTTAGAAATGCTAGAAAGCTTTAAGTTTGATAATATCTAGCTGTGTAACTGGAATATAAATGAACGCAAACCGCTCAGATAAACTGGTGCATGTCTAAAATAATTTACGATTGGTACGTCATCGAAAGTAGTTCAGTAAATTGTTCAATATTTAATTTTAACAAAGAAAAATTTTAAACTCTTTATATTTGTTATATACAGATATATAGATAATCACAGATTATTTTGTTATATTGTACTCCACCGTGTTTCGGAAGGCACTAAGCACGTTAATCACGGTTGCCACGGCAACCACTTTCAACCACCTATCATTACTATATTGGCCCAGCGTACGAACGAAATTAAAACGAAACTTCCGTGTAGGAAGGCACAGGTCTTCCTACATGTGATAAAAAAACTACCCAGCAGTGGAGCGTATATGTTGTCCGAAGACGCTAGCTAGCATCAGCGAGTCAATAAAAGTCGAATAAATATTCATCAAAATATAGCCATAGTATATGAAAGCACTATATATATATATATATATATATATACTATTTAGGTTGCTAAGAAGTCATACTTTAATAAACATTTTCATAAAACATTGTATGCATGCAATGAATTTCCTATATATATATTTCTCAAGACAATATTGAACACAACAAATTCTTATTTACTTACTAAGACACAACACTAAACTTTCGATCTAACTACAGGAGAAGTTGTAATACTCTCCCGTTTTCATTCTAAATTGTAATACAGTTTACAACATTAATACAGTAATTTCGTCTTACGCAAATATTAATGAACTGTTTGCATTAGTTAAGCATTAGAGCACCCAGACATCTACGTCTACACTTGTTCATGCATTACTTATATGAACACTGCAAGTAACCACACCCCAATAACTGATTCTCAAACTTAAATAACTCTTTTTATTGGCAATCAATTTACTTATTTTTAACAATGTTACTTATAACATATTTTTTTGGAATAAATAAGTAATAATATTACAAAAAAAATGTATGTTTGCTATTTACTATTTTGTTTTATTAAAAGGTGCTTTTAGGACTTCGAAAACGACAATGAATATATAACTTGTTGTGCACTGTTAACTGTTATAGATCAATGGTGCTCTTAATATGACTTACTAAATTAACAAATCGATTTATAAAATACTTACATATTAACAAAATTAAATTAAATGTTTAACGCAGACTTGTGTTTCTTCTAGTCGTCAAATGTTACCTGTAACAAAATTAACGATGTTTTAGTGACAAGATTTTGAAAACTTCACATTATTTAAAATTGAAAAATAATAGTACCTCCAATTAGTATACAGCATATTAGTATATAGCATTTAAATCACAAATAGAACTAGTTTACATATTTCTGCTCATAGTAACATCGCCACTTCAAAGAAATTAATATTGGAAAAATATTAACGTCAGATTAATGCAAAATTAATTCTTAACTCGGCGTCTTGCGACTTCAAAGACAATAAAAGACTTCCTCACTTGTAAGAGAAACTAAGCAAACCAGTAGCTGTGCACACAGTTTGGAATCCACTGGCCGCCATACAATTACTCTCTAGAGATGTAACATGGACGGCTGACATTATTCCCCTTCTAAATTCTTAATGTTGTTTATTGCGAATTAAATTTAATTATAAATGCACTTTTTATACCTTCTTGGGAAATAGTGGGAAAGTTTCTTTTTTTTACTTTACGAGTATTTTTTGACAACCACTGTTGGACTTTTTCATAGGAGAAATCTACAAAAGCCTTAATGACTTTTTATTGTAACTTAAATATTGTAATGTAACGAAAGTTTTCAGTCTGATAAAATATGATAATATCTATAAGCTATAATACTTAGTGTTAATTTTATTACTAACATTTAGATGGATATCTGGTCGAGAGGTGAAAATGGTTATCTGTTGACATAAATTATTACTGTGAAACATCGATTTTACACAGATAAATTTAATAATAAACATCTTATCTTATCTAGTGGTCCCTGATTCGAATTCCAGTAGGATCAAATATTTGTAAGATGAGAACCAATATATGTCCGCGAGTCGTGGATGTTTGTTTGTTTATCTATATATTACTCCATTATCGAGTATCCCTAACACAAGCGTAAGTGTGAGAAACATTATTATTAACTAATAAGATGTAAAGAATTATTTTGCCTGAAGTTACTTTTGGAGCAAAAATATAAACCACTGTGATTTATGAATTTACTAAAAAATACTAGAATCTCGCTTCGCAGATCAGAAAGCTTACAAATCCAGTAATTTCATGTAGAAACGGATATTTTTTGCGACACGTCTCATCTCCCTTGGTGCCCCGTCTCTCGCAGAGGCAGGGCTAACTTCTCCACCCTATTTTTAATATAAAGCTATATAGTATATAGGTATTCTGTACATCTATGGAGTGTTCTCTTTACGTACCAACCAGTTCTGTTTGTTCCCCTAATGAAGACAATAAAAGGTACCCGCTTCAAAATAAAATACCTCAGGATTACATGTGTCGAGGTTTAATCACCCTTATCCATCAAAGGACGTACAAAATTACTTTCTTCCTTTGTTCCTCATTGGGCACTATCCCGGCCCCTCATTGGCCTTACGTACGAAAAGGAATATAAGCAATTACATTAAGTTGCTGCCTCACGAGTTCTAATGAAGATGTTTAGTTAGGTTGAAACAAAATGCCATGATAAGTAGTGTTTTGATGTGTCTTGTTAGGTGGATTGTATTCAAAGATATCTATTTCTATAGGCAAGCTTTTATTTCGTAGGATTCCTTTATCAACATTAAAAAATTTATTACCTTTCTCTCGCTTTGATTCGATGAACTTTGTGAGTTTCTGCTGCTTAATTAGCTAAAACTCCAATTTTTAAAAATAAATGCATTTTCTTAAATATAATAAATTTCCAAATAAAATTTAGAATATTATATTATAAAAACGTAAAAACTGAGTTTTTAATGATTTTGGTTATACGTATGTCAGTGCGGGAACATAAGTACCTAGTTAGATCAATGGATGAGATAACGTGCAACAGTGTTTAGTTAATATCGATGTGTGGGTATCGCGGCTTGGGGCGCGTGAAGAGGGACCTTTTGATGAATTGATCTGTCTAGTGGCTGCTTCTGTCTGTCCATCACAGATAACCGAATAGAAGCCAAGCGGATATTTAACGTTATTTTGTAATCATGTCGGCTTGCGTGCCATAGTAGGTGCTATACCTATAGTAATCATCAATGCAATGGCTAGATGAGGATATAATGTCTCAGATGATGCAGAAATTTAAAAGTTTGGTACTACTTTTAGTTTGTGTAGCCATCGTTCTATAGATATTATAGTACCCTATTTTATTTATTTATCAAATGTTTACTCGTAAAGGGATAGATAATAATTAATAATTTTCTAAGTATATAATAATATTGCCAAGTAACTTCCACATAATTTAAATATTTTAAATTATGTACATTAATATAATAATTTTATATTATCTTTAGGAATAACTTCTTTGATACTTCCGAATGAATAACTAAACAACATAACTATAGAAACAAATTGAAGGCTCGCATGTTCCATTTATAATAGTTGAGTCAATCGACTTGGTTACCGACTAACAACGTTGCGTGAGTAGCTCAAACGATTCCACCAGATTTCTTTTCATTGGGACTTTGGAACTGACAAATGACAAGTTTTGTATTGTTTGACAGCTAAATAAAAACGGTTTAGTATAACAGAATACTTAATAAATAAAAATATTTTGAATTTCACAATAATTTTGAGTGCATCTGTTTACCTTTAATAATATCGTTCTGTACAATAATTATTTTTCTTATATTTTAGTACATTAGATGGATAGTAAGTATTTAATTTACCAGTATTTTTACAAAAATGTTTATAAAATTATCAGCTTCTTTTATTTCCTTAATCCAAAACTGTCAATCATCACGGATGTTTGATATCGCATGAGCTCAAGCGTTATAAACGATATAGAGTGGAATATCTCACTTATGGAAGTAGGAGATACCCAGTCAACCTATTGGACGCGAAATTAGATAGAGCCCGACTGCAACCCGATATCCCGCTTGTAACACACTCATTGCCCCACTTTGGCGCTATTGATTGATATTTATTGAAGTTTAACTGACAAATTGAATGTTATGTAGGTTCCAGTTAGTCCATAGATAATTCTAACAATACCTTAGATGGGAAAAGTATAATTTTACAATAAATTTCTATTAAATCAATATGATTAGATCAAAAATTTAAAAGGAAATGTACTACAATTAATAAGCTATAGATGAATAAAAAAATCATCGGTTAATTAGATTGTCTTCAGCAATTAATACAACAAAAATATTAAGTAGATAGTTTTGCGAAATAGGTACTTTTAATACAAAAATGATTTTAATAAATAAATTTCTTCGCGTGTAATATGGCGCCTTATTCGTCTAATGACAGTACCGGATGCTGACAGCCTCTCGATGTCACTGAGGCACAGGCTGAGTGTCACTGCCAATGACATCGGTCGGGACTCGGGACACGCTGTCATGTGCGAAAATGGATCAAGAATTCAAGACACAATCTTCTCTGAGCGGAATGCGCTTCATCACACAATATTACACAAATTTGGCAATAATATACTTTTTATTTTAATTTATTACCACCTTTTTTATCAACTAGATAAGTTTTGTACTGTATCCAAGAGGAACACAGCAGAAAATTTTATTTGTTTCATATATTAAATTTTTGTTGTAAAAATAAAGTTTATATTAATCATCGTTCAGGGAATTGCTGTTTCGTCAAAAATCAATTTTTTGGTTGCGTGACATTGCTTTATTATCTGAATCTCTAATCAAGATTTTAAATTTTACAGAAACTGGGTTTTCAAAATACAGTTTTGTCCGCAAGCTTCGAAGGGCAATTTACCTACTTCTGAAAGACGTCTATTCCAAAGGCATTCTCTTCTATGGGAAGATCTCTATAGAATCTCTATAAGTAACTATGTCGAACGATCGAGCCAAACCTGTCTTATGGATGCCTCTAAATACTAGGACCTCGGCTTAGGTGAGTCACGTCGTAAGGAGAGAGTAATTGCATCGAGAGACATGTTTGATTATGAATAACAGTGTAGCGATGATTTTATAGAAGTAATTAAAAAAATGTTTTGTTGCTGTCAATGAAGAGAATAATGATATTGATAGTGTGAAAATGTGTACTAAGACACAGACTCTGTAGTGGTACTTTCATCGGTTCTTAAGTAATAAATATCTAAATCATAATGCTTCTCTTGCTATTCGAAGAGAAATCGAGAATATTGGCTAATCGACTCCTTCGAGTATAAATAGAGCTTAAAAATCACTTCGCCTCTACCGAGCGCCCCTAAATCGGGTTATTAGATGGAGAGGGGTGGGTTGGGGTGAAAAATTCGATTTCATCTCGAGTATAGGTTTCGCAGATGCGAATACAACGTGCTAAACGTTTCGATAACTTTTTGCTAAATGTGTATCATTGTTTTTCTGAATGTATTTTGATAGTTGATAGTTTTGTGATGTAATGAGAAATAAATGTGTTCCTGCTTATATTTGTTTGATTCCAAATAACATGAAATATTAAAGTAAAAATGTTAAAAAATGATATCATAAAATACTTTAAATGGAAAAAATAGTTATTGAATTTCAAACGTAGAAAGTTTTAGTATATAACAAATAATACTTCTTTAATTGCACCCATTAAACTTGAATCGATGTCTTTACCGTTATAGTGTTCTCTTTAAATTTATTCAATGTCAGTCACTTTAAAAGCATTGCACTTTGACAATACGTAATTATACGTATAAATAGTTTTAATTGGGTTTCCTTATTAGCGTTGTATGGAAAAGGATTAAATGAAAGCCATAAATGTAATATATAGCCGATTGTTTACAGTCGGAAGATTGCTTTTATTCTTAAGCGTGTCACCACAGATACCATTTTCATATAGGGAGTTATTTAGGTTAAAGTCAACATATAGGTGGTTATAAAATACAAAATTTGATACGTATATCAAACTATTTAAAATAAACCCTACAGTGTGTCTTAAAAATTAATCAATATGTAAAGGAGAAAATTAAAATCGTCATAATAACGAGTGTGAGAATAGCCCCTATAATTTCGGTCATCAATCTATGTCACAACAATCACTGCGATGTATTATTGCCTACATTTCGCTTCTCGCTTAGAAGTAGTAATGCCGTTTACGTCGTGGTTATGAGTATCCATTAGGAAAGGACTGTACCTACTTGAGATATGTGTAGAATGTACGCGTATATTTTTATATTAACTAAATAGGGAATACAGAGGGGAACATGCCTTTTTAAATAGAGCTGTTGTATACACACCACAGTTATTTATTTCAGACGAGTAGCATATAAGTTAGCTTAGTTTTATAAAAAAACTGTTCCAAAGGTGAAAGAAGTCACCGATTCGAAATGTTCATGCTATGGGACAGTTTTCTTCAAAAATAGTCCGTACTTTTTTGTTAAATTTTTTATATTTTATGAAATAAATATTGGAAGTTCACTTTGCTTATTTGTTATATACAGTTGTATTTTCATTTTTGTATATGAATTTTCCCACTTGTTGAATAGATTCTTCATCAACATACTTATATATCCAAACTTAAGTAATAAAACCCTAAGTTTGGCTTTCCTTAAAGCATCAATAACGCAATAAACGCGAATGTAATCACGATGTACCCTCATCATAGTGAGGGGTCCATAACTTCACATATGGTTCATTCAGTCTCAGGGTAAGCCCCCAAATCGCAGCCCAAGCACGTACTGTCTCACGCAAGATTTTGCTGATTCACCTTGTACAATACGCCATATTGTTAAAAAGAGGGTGCATGCAACGGAACGTTGTTGTTTAACAAGTCCTAGTTTCAACCCTTATTTTTTCAACTTAGATTAATAAAATTTATTGTTTTAAATCATTTTTATAATTTTTGTTTCTTTTAAGAAAAAATATATTTTAAACCTAAATGGATTTTAATTATTGTTTAAGTTAGTTCGTTGTGTATTTGGTAGCAAACAATAGGTTGGTTGTTTGGTTTTAATAGCTTCAAACCTGAATTCACGTAAAACGTTCGTTCGTTCGTGTAAATTATGCGTTGGCGCGTAGTGGTTAGGAGACCCGTGAGCTGAAAAGGAGATGGTTTTGGCACTTGCTACCGTGTTTGTGGCCGGCTACACAGGCCAGCAATCCGAAACTGTGATGTTGTACGAAAACCATCTACGACGATAAGCTCACGTGGAACCGCCGAAGCCGTCAAAAAAATTATTTTTGGCTATATCATCTATATATTATATTATTACATGAATGAATAATGAATTATTTAATCAAATATTCGTTATATCACATGAAATTATATCAACTGTCTATTTATTAATTCAGTTATTATAATAAATTAAATTACTTGAGCATTAAATCATCATTATTCGTATAAAACATTAGGTAAACATCTGCTTAAAACAAACCGTAACTTATAAACCGTATCGCGTGTCAATTATCTACAATGTAATAAAAAGAAACAAATACACTACTTTATTGGAAACTAAAACAAAATTTAGCAACAATCCTCAACTTATTCAAAGCTTACCAATTCAAAGATTAGGTATTTAACTTAAACTGTGCAATGTTTACGATTGCACACCCATTGAAACATATTGCTCCATTAACATTTTAACACTGAGCAGACTTGACCACCACAAAAGGTCGTAGTGTTAAACAAAGTAAGGTAAACAGCAATATCCTCTCCTTTCCCACTTTAATGGCTTCACCAAACCACGCCGAGTTACTTAACAATGTTTACTAAACCGCCTGTCTATCCTCTTTTTATGGGAATATTAACTGTCCGTGTAATTTTGGAGCCTAATATTTACTGATACTCACGTCACCGTGACATTAAGCACTATATGGATTGAAGCAGATATAAATTTTATTTTATTTTCATTTTAAACAAGAACCGAACTCGACTCGATATTTCCTTTTTTTGTTTTGTTCTAGTCGTAATCAATCAATATAAACGCGAATCTGTAACTTACCGATCGAGGACCGGGTACGCAAATGGCCACGGCTTGACAGGTAACATAAATATTTCAAAATTTCCTACTTATTTATCAAATGTAATTTTTAATATATAACTTTTATTTATAGTCTGCCCATTACAACAACAAAATTACAAAAAAAAAACAAAAAAATTAAAAATTCAATTCAATTTAATTAATTTAAAAAAATCTCACACACATTATCTAGCCCAAATTAAGCATCATTAAGAGCTTGTGTTATGGATAATAGATAACGAAGAAATATAGATAGTAATATGTAAATAAATATCAGAAATATACAAAATAAACTTAACATACATATATATTTGTCTACGAGTCTTGGATAAACATCCAAAATTCGATCACGGGACCTCTGGCTTAGTAGACCAGGGTACTGACTACTCGACCTCGACAGCCGTCATAGGTGTGAGTGTGAGTAATATTGATAACAATATTAATGATTCATGATTAATTTATAGATGATTCTAACAGTTATGAGTAAAAATGTATCATAACTATGTCACAGCGCCTGTATTATTGGCATTTCTTACAATTTAAGTTAAGAAATCAAAAGGAGATGTATTAATTTAAAAAATTGTGTATAAAGTTATGTAATTACATAAATATTTTGTAATTACATGACTATTATCAATTAAATCTCTTTCATTAATGTAATTTAATCAAAAATATATTTTCACAATTATTATTTTGCAACATCGTTTGTACAGTCACTTCATATTTCATATAGCCAATTAACTAGTTCAGGGATTGTCGATAATAGTATTAGTCGTTATTATATTTAATAAAAAGAAGTTTAATTGAAAGAGATGCGAATAACTTAAATTTAATTTAGTTCGTGTACAACGGAATTGAGGCCAATAAAACTATATCTTTAACACGTATGCAAGTGTTATGAAAGAGCGAGACTGTCTGACATGGTTTATTATACTTACTAGGCAATCCCAACCAAATATTACAATATAATCAAAATTTGAATTTGAAAGTGAAATTAATACAAAATCTCATACCGATATGTTTAATTATTACACCTACATAAATGTTAAAGATGAAGTTAGCATCACTAATATAAAGTTTTTGTTTTCTCGCAAGAGAATTCCGATATCTGTAAGATTCATTAGGCATACAATAAAACACATTATTTTATACATAGAATAAAATACTATTTCTAGAGTAAACCTCTGTTATACCAAAGTGTAAAACTTTTTTTAATAACGATATTTTCAATTACCTCTATAAGTTAAATTGATAACATTAATTATTGATTCTTATATTTAAAAAAAACTATTAAATTAAGCGCTCCTAAAATAAATACCTACTTATATAAAATCATAGTGTAGGTAAGTTTTGCAACACATATTGTTATTATTAATTGTAATTTGGTGTTGTTATTATGATACTATATAATAAACATTTATCCGTTGGGTTCATCTCTGTTCGGCACTACACAGTCAGGAATGCATAACACCGCCCCGTAACGAGATACTCGACCACTCGCCTGTTTATCAACGTACGATCGAAACCAATAAATATTACATAATTATTATTGACAGGCCAATTTTTGTTCACAGCATAAATAATTCACGCTATTTTTTTGATATAATTTTGCCCGTGAGTAAAATATTTCTTGTATCTACATAAATTAATCGGGTAGGGTGATTTCGGGACGTACAATGAAGGGAATTTAATCGATTAGATAGTTGTATAATTATAATTTTATTAATTGAAACTAAACTAGTAAAAAAATTTACTGAGAAAAGCCCTACTAGAAAAAGAGGACACGACATCCTGAGGCGGGAATTGAACTCGATATATTTCATAATATAACCTAGAACTTGGAATACCATTACAAAGTCATTGATTTCTTAATATACAATACTCATAAATTTAACATAATATTATAGAAAAATCTAATATAAATATAAATTTGTTCTAGATTCTTTGATTATTTCTTCCGTCAAATTTATTATATTGTAAATCTAGACTTATAAGATATATGTATCAAATTTTAAATCATAATATCTCCATTTCAATTTATCGAGTACTATATATCAAATTAATTTGCATATTAATATTTTATTATAAGATATTGAATTTTACAATAGTCAAAAGTAGTACTACTATAAGTACTTACTTTTGAATCTACCGAGTACTTACATAATAATTAAAGCCAAAGGTAACATCATCAATGGCCTTAATACGTACAGGCACCTGGGAAAAACACAAGAGGAGTTAGGGCCATAAAATCACTACGCTAACCAAATCAAAGTGGTTGCAGTAAAGACCAGGACCGGAACAACTACGACACGACGTAGGTTGACCGGCAACCATAGCACATTTTTTTTATACTTAATATTTTTTAAATACTTAACAAACTCTTAAAAGTGCCTAATACTGTGTTTGAAACTCCGTGTTAAGTTTTACAAAAAAAAGTTTTCGTAAATTAAAATATCAACTAACATTATTATCAAACATAGTATCTAAATCTAGCTCGAAACTTAATGTAAACTTCTGCAGAAAACAAAACAATTGAACTGAGAGGGCGATAAATACATCTAGCATGACTAAAATAAACCTAGCCAAGTGTGACGCACTAGATAGGAGCGTCATTGATGCAAGCGGCAACTAAAACAGGATGAAAGTTTGAAGTTAGGCGTCGACGTATAAATTTATTGTTGCCTATAAACTATAAAAGGAGATCATGGTGAGATATAGGGAACACGATTCAATAATTGTTCACAAAAGGTCGTTAATTGATCGGCAGAAAATGTTGTGCTGCACGGCGGCGCCGCGATAGGGTGCACTCGCGACCTTGCGCTTGCGTCGATCGGCGCGGTGCCAGACGCGTCTTGTCCATTTGCGATACAATGAGTGCTCATTAGCTATCGCAAATCTACTATATTGACCTGTTTAATATCGCTTTAATTAACTATCACATTGATTTACAGTTTACCTAGAAGCTATTACAATCATAAATAAATTTTGCGTAGAAGACTGAAAAAGTAGACGCAACGTAATGATATTTTATATTCAGGAAGCAAAGCACGTCCATTTACTGGAAATATATATAACCCTATTTGGGATATTGTTCTCCTATGGAAAACATGATATTCAGATAAAATAACTCATGTTGGAAGAAAATCACAGAACTTTACTTCTTAAAGATAGCCACTAATGTGTGTCCTTATGGTTTTCTAAAATAACTTATCATCAAACGGGCCGTAAGCTTCTTACGCATTTCCCGTCGTGTTATATAATTTAAGCACACGTCAGAACTCTTATAACATTATTTAGATTTTCTCTTTCAACTTTTTAGTGAATCTAATCGTCATCAAAGACGTTGGTTACCTGGACGTTATGTAATATTTTTTTTAATGAATTTAAAAATACTCTCTTTCTATCTAAGAAATATCCTTTCATAATTCTTAATCGACTTTAGACTTCCAGATTTTCCATAACATTTTCTTCTATGCACTTATATAAATTAAAATCGAAGAGTAATATTGGCAAATCCATTTAAGTCAGACGAGAAGTGCAGCGCTGGCGCCGCCTCGTTCGTTCCATCCCATACAGACATGGTAAAGACTCTATTGTATGCGAAACACATGCCAACAATGCCAACGGAACGCATAAACGTCGATTAAATACTTAATTGTGAGATCTACTTCAGGTTTATAATAGTTAAGAAGAAAACTAGTTATATGAGCGTCTAGTAAGTGTAAAAATTCGATTGAAATTCACTTTAGCAAAGTTATGGAAGTTAAACATTGCTTTGTTTGATTTTCTGTATCAGTATTATTTGCTGTTTATTTTAATTAGCTGATCCCACGAATATCATTCCGGTTAGATAACAAATTCTTACTAATAAGCTTTTAGCGTGCAAGACGCGAGCTATCAATTTCGGAAGATTGAGGATTTCCGAACCTAATTTATTAGAATAAAATGTGTAT
The DNA here is from genome assembly GCA_943193645.1 of Acentria ephemerella. Classification (NCBI taxonomy): domain Eukaryota; kingdom Metazoa; phylum Arthropoda; class Insecta; order Lepidoptera; family Crambidae; genus Acentria; species Acentria ephemerella. The sequence goes on from OW971887.1 coordinate 4,400,808, forward strand.
ATTTCTTTTTCGTGAATTTCCTGATAATTTTATATTTATTCTGCTATTCGAGGCGGAGACTAATATAACAAATATGTGATTATTAAAATCGGTCCAGCCGTTTTTTAGTTATATGTGGTGTAGTTTACCCCGCTTTATTTTATTAATTTAAGATTATTTTTTGCACTTTTTTTAAACTTATTGATATTTTACATAGTGAATACACATATTGGTATCTACACATCCTCTCAACCTTCCTATTATACGCTTGAGATCAATATATAATCAATAAAGAAACAGTTATTTTTTCATTTAAAAACACAAATTTTCTTCGTTGTGAAAACATGATAATGGTAATATATATTTTTATGCGCATACCTAATACTGCATTCACCTTAATTCTACACGCAACCGAATCTTATCTATTTTCATTTCAATAAGCTGTAACGTAAATTACGTAATAAAACTTTGAAGTTCCTTCAATGTAACATACTACAGACGGCTAAAATATTTCCTGCGCGCATACAACGTTCCATTTGTTTGAATAAATTCCAACTAAATCACTATTTATTACAAATACAAGGTGGCTTAGGAGCGTCGCAGCTTATGGGCAGATTACGGCGCTGATTCAAATCCGCTCAGTAAACAATATCCAATCGGTTTTCCAAGTTCTGTTACTCAAAATGAAACCTCAGTTCCTTGAGGCAGAATACCGTTTTCTTTACAGGAAACTGTTTTTGCTTACATGCTAAAAAGAAGAGACACCTGCTGCAGCCGACGTAATCCCTTCACGTAGAATTATTTTTAGATATACAATTGCTAAGAAAAGATATAATGCATTCTATTTTAAATATCTTGATGATATCTTTTTATAATTGAGGCGCCTGTAAAAATAAATAGGAATAGGTTCAAGGTTTCATGGCAAAGAAAACAAGCACTGTAGTCTTATGACACCAAGAAAACTTAGCGATTATTAATTATAGAAATATATAATATCACTTATAGAAATATAAACTATAATTTGTTTTTATTTGTATCATATCAATTCAAAGAACCGTACATTTGTATACACACAATCAATTTTAGCTATTTTTCAAGTTCTTTGCTTTACGAAGTATGCCAAATTTTGGCTCTCTCTCTCTCTGTGACGGCAGTACATTTCATCATTGTGATTACATATATCACTTAATAACGTTATTAGTACTGTAATAAATGAAACACAATGACATGTTACAGCAAACAGTGTTAGTTCATGTTTAATGATTATGAAGATATTTAATAATAACTGATTCGCAGGTTGATATGATCCAAATTTCTGGAAATTCGGATCATTTTCCTATGAAACAGTATTACAGCTAAATTCAATAATTATAAAACAATAACCAATATTTAAAATATAATAACATTCTCAGCGAAAGGAAAGTATAAATTAAAAATTTCCATGAATTATTATAATAAATCATCACTACCTCTACCTTAACACATCGGAAATCGCCATCGCCTAAGCTTTGAACGCGTAATAGGAAACCTGCTTCTTACCTCTGGAAGTAGATTATGTTATCACTACTGTCTCAAACAAGGTTTAAATTCCTGCAATATAGCTTGTTTATTGTCTGGTCGAAATCACTTTAGTCCTTTGTAATCTCATCTTAATAGGGGCATGAGGGTAATACTTCAGACACACTTCGACCCATTGAGATCTTTTGATGACATCTAAAATGATGAAGTCAGACATTTTTGATGAAGTTTAAGTACTTGGGGTTGGCTTGTCCATATTGTCTTTTCACACATTTTAAAAAGACATTATACTATATTCGAAGTTGCTTATTATGCACGAGATATAATAATTAGTTGGCTTGTTAAAAGTTACATTCAGATGGTTCCTTTTAAGTCTTCATCCAATAAAATCACAATCAAATCACGATGATAATTAACAAAATGATAAGAAAAAATTTTCAAGAATTATTTCGCATATACGTGACTATATTTTTTCTTATAAAACTTCATGAATTTGATAGGTAACTTGAACCATGTCAATGGTCCTTCAGCCTTAGTAGTTGATTTATGTACGGCGCGTGAGACGGAGGACGAGAGACTCCCGTCATGGTCGGAGACGTGCAAACTTAATGCCGTTGAGTACTAAAACTTGTCCCTGTCTCGAGAGCGGTTAAATGTGGGCATGACTGATGCGTGTTGGCACAAATTTTAGAGAACTTAGACACTTGTCACTCTCAATTGTTAGTTGTCGCCTATTGCGTGTCGAATTCGAATAACTTATTTTGTTCCAAATCTGCTTGTTATACTTAGTGTTTGTGTTTCCTTCATAATTCATACTGATTATAGCAGCTATATTGTGTATTATTTATTTAATAAAGGAGATATTCATATAAATACTGCAAATAATTTTGAATTGCCACTTCTCTTCACCGCTACGCTTAAATTCAGAACAGATTTTCTATTTAGTAAATGTTTAGAGTTTTTTGACTAGCCATATGGAGACTTAGGGCTTTCCCAATTAGGTCAATCCCACTAGCTTTGAACATGTATGCAGACACGTGATGCGTGTGCACAGCGAAATTAGCTGGGGTTGTGAACTATTAGGGTACCTACTTGTGCCTGAGTGACTCAAGTTATTTATAGAGCTTTAGCATTTTTGGTCATATATTTCTCGGTGAAAAATGAGGTTTAAATTAATTTGCATTCGGGATTGTTCAAATTAATTAATATTACCTACCTACCAATACTTGGCGAAGAGCTAGAAAATTTTAAGATGAATAATTAAAGGAAATTAAATCATATTATTCATTAAAATAAATGAATTTGTACAATATTTTATTATGAATTTGGTAGCTCTAGGACTTCATCTTACTTGATAGTAAGTGAAGATGAATGAAGATGATGCCGAAGATGGAAGCGAACTACATTACTACACCACAATGTTGTTAACATTATTTTTATGGCTGGACTTTGAAACCTGGTGGACTTTGAAAAGTCCACCAGGTTTTAAATGGTGGGGCCACCATAAACGAAATCATAAGATTGAATATTCACATTATTAGGTAATTATAACAAAACAAATAAAATTTATTTTTTTCCTAATTTAAATGTGAGATGTGTTGTTTTCTACGTAAAATGTAGAAAGTGACACGTTCGATTCTATCATGTGGGAAAGCCGTATTCTGTTTAATTTTCAGCTAACCTGAGCTAATTCCCAAATGAGCGCCGTCTACCTAGCCGTTAAAGAAAACATTTAGACATTTAAAAACAAACCCTTAACGACGTAAACAAACAACGCGCCCTCCACTAAAACAAAAACGAATTGCCTAATGACTTCTCAGTGTTTTTATCAAGTCACGCATTTTACATAAATCACAATCTATCATTATTATTTTACCCTAAAATAGCACAACAGTACAGGCAGTAAAATGAAATTGAATTTTGATCTAAAATCGAGCATTATTTTAATTACTAAATATAATATTGAAAAAATTAGGTAATATCATATCTTATCTGAAACTCAGTAGCTACTATAAGCACAGAATTAAGTATGTATTTGAGTACGGAGGCTTAATTCATTACGCGTAATTATTTCCAGTGAGAACATTTAGCAACTTTTGTAGGCGCAGCACTCATTAGCGTGCTTTAGGATTTCAAGTATTTTACACTGAGCACCTTTTAGAATAAAGATAGTCTCGTTACTGCAACTTACAGTTACGATAAAAATGTTTACCATACGCGATATTTTCAAACGTATTTGAATTACGAATACTTACCAAGCTTTTATCCGGAAATTCACAACCATACTTCATCTATTGAACCGGTATTATTCATTTATGTCATATATATGGCTCACTCATAAGTTGTTTATAAATTGTGCAAACTTTGATACTGGGACTCTGTATTCTTTTTACTGGAGGTGGGCGTTAATGTCTGCGAAACAGTTTTATTTTAAACTAATGTAGCCATTATCGTTTAATTTTTTATGTATGCCTATTTTATGTTCCAATAAATAAATAAATAAATAAATAAAATAAATAAAAATATAATCTAGTGCTGTACAAAAACAATATTAAGTCATGTAGTCTATTCTCAAGACTTGGTTCTTTCAGTAATAGTTCTAAGCTTCCAATGCAAAGATCAAAATAGTCGCCAGTATTTTATTAGAATTTTTTTAAGTAAATAAGGTTATCTGTGAGAGAACAAGTAAGCGTCGGTGAATAAAGTTTACTAAATTCACATATAAGTCAGTAGAGAAAGAAGAAGTTAGTCGGTCTTGTAAACTTTTTGTGATCAGATATTCTTTTGCTACAGATGTCGATAGTTATTGTGATGAATTAATATTTATAAAAAACCAACTTTTAAGGCAAATAATTGTTTAATCACATTTATCAATATCCTAGATAGATAAAGTTTTTCATAGATATATACTACTTTATAGATATTGCTTTTTATAGAAGTGAATTTAGAACTCTACATCCTAAGCATGGTTCGAATTGATTTAGCATAATAAAGGTATCCTAGATATAGTAAAGTATAAAACCGAACAGTGATGTGATTAACAGCTGGGGCGTAGTGTTCTTATACAAATTGACGTAAGACCGCACTTTAAATAGGGTAGAGCCATTAATGGTCAAGGAAAACTTCCACGAGTAACAATATCTTTACAATCACATAAATAAAGTGTAATCTTTTGAGAGTATAACTTCAATTTTATCGTTCTTACCTTTACTATCTTAACTACTTTACCTATTTTTGTTTGAAAATTAAAATCACTAGTTTATTCGCAACAGACTATTGTTGCGAAAAAAAATACCTTCTAAGGAATATGGGAAGGAATATGTTAATGGGATAAAAAGATACGTAGATATTATTAAGTACTGTTGAGTTATTTATTTATAACACTAAAAATTTTACACTTTTCAAATACAATTATATAATAATTGTATTTGAAAAGTGAAATTTTTTTTTTTTATTTATAACACTAAACTTTTTTTTACTTTTTTTATAATTTTTTTTAATTATTATTATTACTAATTATATAATAATGGTATTTGAAAAGTGTAAAATTATGCACACTTTACTAGGTATAGTTAATGACAAGTGAATACTACATGCACCAGAGACAATAACTATTTATTTATTTTGGTTGAATACAACTGTAAACCTAAATCTGATCAGAATATGTATAAAACAAGTTTTCACTTGGAACATATAATAGATAATCAGAATAAATGAGAACAACAATATTGATATTATTTAAAACAACAATAATATTTTAAACTTTAAAACTTAGAGAAGTTTGTACCACAAAGTTATAAGTGTCAGATGTATTACCAACTATAAGTTTGAGTTAGTTACAATGTTTTGAGAATCGGAAGAAGTGGTTATAATAATTATTAGTCGCTTTGTCTTGCCGCGTATTAAGAGTATAAGAGGTCCCGGTTTCGAATCTCGATAGGAGCATTTATTTATTTAAGACGGATTGGAATTTAGAATATTTCACAAGTGAACTTGAATGTTACATGTTTGAGTATTATATTTCTAGAAGGAAGTTATTAGCATAAACTTAATTTGAGATTAATAAATGATGCGTGTGTGAGGCTAGGTGAGTACATAGTTCAATTTACTCTCACTTCACTCAAATTACTAAAAATAATGGATAAAGGTGTTTGGGCGCAGATAGGGCGGCAACATCAGGGGCGGCCGTCCGAGTAAAGAGATGTGCGGTCACGCGCGACTGTCCGCGACTGATAACGCGCGCGACAGAACACTTTATATTTTTAAATTAATATCCTGCCTGCTTGACTTGACAAACACGTCATTGAAAAATTATTGATTTTAGTTTGAAAATGTTTGTAACCGATTTGAAGACATCATCCTCACAACATCTCCCTGATTTTTTGTAATAATTATGTTTAGAATCCGACAATTTTGTAAGAAATAGTTCAGTTTAGAAACAAATACAAATAAGTAAGAAGACAAGTACTGTCATTTTAATAGCAATTCACATACAAAGAGATTACGTATATTCTTCGCATAAAATAAGTACTACCTATTAAACATAACTTTACTCATTCATGTGTAGATTCTTCTCCAACAAGTAGGTTAATACTGATTTGATGGTTTGTTGAAATAAAAAAGTGTTTTCTTTAACCAAAGTTCAAGTTTTATAAATAGCAAATCGGAGTTTATAACCATTAATCACGAGAGAAGAATGATGATGAAAGAGCGAGAGATGGGGGTTGTACACCGAAAATGATATCCGCGAAAGCTAGTTCAAACATTGTAATTAATTCAAACTCGCTTAGTACATACAAAGGGGAAATAAAATTCAATTTACAAAATATATTCCTCAAGAACCGTAATTTTGTCGAAATGCTTAGAGGTTACCTCATAAACAGATAAGATTACAAGAGAGAGTTTTACTATAAATGCCCCTAAGAAACTTTAGGTACATTTTAAGCTGAGAAAAATTAACGTAACCAATCTTGGCTTCTATATGCTATTTCATTATCGACAGGTATTCCTCCTATATTAATTCATGCAACTTTGTGAATACAAAAATCGTAACAATATCGCTTTTTAATGAGTTATTTTTCAATATTTATTCCTGTAGTCATTTAATTCTAAAAAATCAATATACTTCTTGAAATAAAGCACTCGACTCACAGACAAACGACTTGATTTCCAGGATCGCAGCCATAAAACATCGAAGACAGTGCTCACGAAAGCAATAACGATTTCTCAGCCTCAATGATAAAGGAAGCATTTCTCTTTCTCCCCTAAGGCTGACTTTGGCTAAACGACTGTAATATTTCAAGCCCTAATATAAGAGGATTAACAATTCATCGGTATTCATATTATTTTGCTATCAAATACTAGTTCAGTATCCATAAAAACATCCTGTTATTATTTTAAATAAAGGGATCCAATAGATGACCAAAGCGCTTCGATAAATTGTTGTCTTTAGAAATGGATTATCTAATGAAATTAACTAAAGAATTACCCTAAAGAACTTTTCTTTATTATATATAAAATAAGACGCTGTTTCATGCAGTTATCAATTCAAATATGCCTTAATACCTTCTTCAAAATAAACAAAGGAACTTTCAACATAATTGGTCCATTGGCACACATTGAGAGTAAAATATCTAGATGCAACCTACAACAGTTTATTATAATTTCGTTCTGTATCGTTCTATCAATGTAGAAGTTCAGTTTCCATTCGAACAGGGGAGCCAACAAGATACTGATCGTTCTGAATGGCGTGAATAAATAAAAGCAATAAAACATTGACGGCGAGGAGTGGGCTCGTTTCCAATCAGTGATATTGACAGGGGACGCGAGTGTATCCTGCCAGGCTACCAACACCGCCATAAAGTTGCGACGGCATGCGTGACTTATCGACCGACAAAAGCTCCAAAGTTTATATCGTAGAATTTTCATGTAAATGATAAATATAAAACAAGAAATAATCGCTTCTCTTTGAGATCACATTGGTATGCCTTTCAATTTCTATCAGAAACCATAGATAACTTTTATTTCGCTATTTAAAAGAAATGTTGTTGTTAGAAAATCCTCCAGTAAGATTTTTGTAATAAATAATATACAATAAACCGGCAACACACTTATTTTTTAATGAAATTGTTTTGATAAAATTCGGAAGTCCGCATCTCTATGGCAAATTGTACTGTTCATAGCAATAATGTTTTATACCTAAGCTCGAGTATGTTCACAACAATACCCAATAATGATGTTAACTAAACGAACAAGACTGGCGTTTTATGCGTTTGCGTTGAATAGCCATCGCTTGTATCGCCACAAGCTCTACTGCGAAGTGCAGACTTAATTTAAATGGAATTATATCTAACTTACATATCCAACGCTAAGTTTGAACTAACGTCCATTGCAGCGTTTCTTTGTAAAGGAGTGATATTCTGTCAGTAGTAAACAATGACCATATAATTATCTATTAACAATTGCTAATTTACTTTAATTCACGTTTAAATTTAAATGGTTGACGGAACTGGGAAATTCCAATAAAATGTACAGTCATCACACCTCACATCTTATTGTTTAAATAATCTTCTTGAATCATTATACTTAGTCATAAACCATCAAAGCAACACCAGGAGATTTGTTTGTTATTGCGAAGAATATAGCACTGTTCAGTTTGGTTGTCAGTGCAACTTTAATAGTTATTTGGATAAGTCAATACTTTTGCTTCAACGATATATACCAAAGTGCATGTCTGAGAAAGTGCAGGTCATCGATGTTCTTGCTCTTCCTGGTACCGTGTATTTATTTACATAATCCTCAAATACATTCCAGGAATTCGGATTCTGGCCGAAAGGTAAATACTTAAATTTAAATGAGGTGTAAGAATTGATGTTGAGCAGATAATTCAAAAGTGAATAAGCTCTTTTTCCAATATTTAACGCAATAGTTGTGGTTTTAATAAAAGATACATATACTTATAATTTCTTCATGACATGATTGGGAAATGCTCAAAATTGTAAGTAGTTTAAATATAATGCAGACAATTTTAAAATTGTTCAAGTAATTTCCAAAGTCCATAGCTTGCATGTGTATTGTGACGTCAAGTCCACGATCCACATTTTTTTTTCGTATCTTCGTCGCCAGATGATGTCACAACCGAAATATGGCGCAGAAAGATTTATCCTCTTTCAAATGGAAATTGCTTTTTTACATTCGTCTGTAAATTTTTTTAGATAATACAATTAAAAGTGAATTAAAACTGAGATATTTAGATATTTTTTCATAAAGTTTTAAGTTTATATCTATATTATAGCTGTTAATATTTGCTTATTCGTTAGAAGTAATATAAATGCGTGTATAAGATATGTTTTACATTTAAAAAAATCATGACAATGTATAGAAATATAAAAAATGTATAAAACGTGTGTATAGTGATTGGTCCCTGGATGGGTGAATCAAATTTGTTTTCTTGAGTTCCACCGTACTTCGGAAGGCACGTCAAACCGTTGGTCCTGGTTGTTACGACAACCGCATTCACCCACCAACCCGCATTGGGCCAACATGGTGTTATGGCCAAAACTCTTCAACAGTGGGACGTATATATCTTATTGATAAAGATTATGAATACAATCAGTTTGTAATAACAGCTAACATCTTATGTATATGAATGGTATATTTACATAACAGGTACCAACTATCTACACTTAATCGATTCCCGCAATTATTCGCACAAGTCAAGCCGGCTGCATACGGAACGAATTTGCACATGGTGCGAGACGAATTGGGTGTGATTTATGTAAATGAGCCTGAGATTTGAAGTTTACTTTGATGAGCACTTATCGACAAACAAAGTCTATTTCTAATTTTAATATGATAATTAAGATGTATAAAAACTGCTAATATTTTCGATATTTAAATGCTTGGGAAACTATACGTTGTTATGTATTTCGAATTACGTAAGAAAGTTATCATGCGTAAAGTAGTAAATTACAATGACAATTATTAAGTACGTAACTACTCCTTTTAAAGTATTTTTAACGAGATTACAAGTTACATTTACAACTTAAAATCTAATCAATAATACCTAAATTTACGTCACTGTGATGACTTACTTTATTAATGATAATTATAATTATTAAAAAAAATATCAATATTTTACTGTTTTAAATGAGTTCAATGTATTATTTTAAGATTAAAATTGCTTTGCATAAGAAACAGTCCTTTAATAAAATCAAAAATGATCATATCGAAACTGACCCGGACAAATAAAAATGGCGTAAATGCTGGACGACCTTTCCATGAACCACAGCCCTGCCAAAGCGCTTTATGCACACGCCGTAGGCCCTTGGGTTTGGCCCACGCAGATCAGCTGACTCACCTTTGCAATATCTGATTTAATTTTTTGTCAAACCCATTTTGGTAATTAAATCATGGGCTAGGTAAGGTACTAATAAATGTGTGTATATTGCTTTCCATGGATTATATATTTTTTATCCAATACCTACCTATATTTGCCACATTTCATTTTTACAATCTAAAAATAACTATAAAATAACTAATAACAATAACAATAATTACAATAATTTATTGCTTTTATACAACATTTCTTTTTTACAGATTTTTTCACCTAGAGGTTTTTGGGAAAATCAAAATAAAATTTTCATTTCATGAATGGTCGGTATTATATGCAATTGGCATACCAGATGCTTTTTATTATCGTTTCATTTCTTCAATTTAATTTTCCAATAAATGTGTCCTTGATCGGTATTTTTCGTGATTTTAAAGCAACAATATTATATTTGTTCACATATATTTTAGATGATGTAGTCCAGTAACTTACCTTTTTTCATTAGTAAGTATTTCCTTTAGTGGCAAAGGTTTACTTATAACATTCTGCCAACGTCACATTAGCATACAGAGTAATTAAAGAGCGAAACGTTGAAGATTTTCTGGTTTTTGTTAAAGATGACATGATTTTAATTTGAGATGACATATTGATCTTTAATGCAACACTTAGCAATAATAATTCGTGAGCTTCGTAAAATTAAGTGGCATTTTTTTGAGAAACCCATAATATCTAGGGGTATGAAAAATGAGATGTTGTCAATTTTGCCTAATAAATAGTAGAAAAAAAAGTTATTTATTTGAAGCAATGAATAAAGCTTTAAGGTTGACGAAACTGACCACCAACTTGGAAATTCCAAATGGTATAAGTTTCAGGTTTCAGTAGACACCGCATGTCGCAGACGTTTGCGGTGGAAAGCAAAAAAATTGAACGACTACAAGTGCTACTTTAATTTGAATGAATGAAACTACCAACCACTAGTAATAAATTTTTGATACTATGCGTAATACTTATGATATTGATAATTGTATTTGTGTATATAACTACATAGACTATTTATCACATAAAACGCACTTACTGTTAAATTTCCCAAAAAAAGCAAAAAGCCTTTACAAATTTATTATAAATCTAAATTTTATTTTAGTGCATTTTTTTTATATTTATCATTTCTTTGGTGCCCATTATTCATAGTCAATTCACATCTACCTTTTTCTAAAGAGATTTAAACGCAAATATTTGCGCAAAAAACCTCATAATTTCATTAACGCCGATCCATTATGGAGCTTTTATGGCGAACAAGGGCACCGCGTTGCCCCCACAAGTGGCCCTTACACTTCTGGGAATGCAACTACCTGCTTTTTATAGAGATAAGGACTATACAAATATGCCGCACAACCCGACCTAACAAGACTATTGATAGGTTTACCAATATGACGATGCAAAAGAAGGGCCTTTTGAAACCGACGGCGTTATAATGCTTGGAAATGACCCAGTCTTCAGTGTGACGTACAAAATAACATATGTGCTTCCATATGGTGCTATAAACAAGTATTTTTAATACTACATGGATTTAAATGCAATTGCATTAAATGCATTCTCTTCTTCAAAATGAGCATAATTATATCAAGTGATTTATTAAGAATGGTATATTCATTTTGACTCAAGACATGACCACACACTCACAATGCCTACTCAGAATGCACATATGCATCTTTGTCAGCGATCACACTACGCTGTTCGAAATGTTATGAGAGCAGCAATGTCACGGCTTTAAAGATCAGAAGAAAACAGCACTCGCCTTTTGTGGGTAAGATAGCGAAGATAGCGTGACAAATGCGGCGCAAGCCGACATGAACGAGCGCCAAGCACAAAGGATGACACGAAAGATATTGTCGTGGCTGATTTAATTGTTCGTCTTGAAGCGTATTTTGTCGGCAAGCTAGTAGAGTGGAATATACGTCCAAGCATGACACCATAAATAGAAAGTGAGTGATGTGCACAAACGAGGGAAGCTGCAAATTCCAATATTTATTTTGTGAATCGCACAGATGATCCTATGTACTGTATGATAACATATCCTTTGCAGTCAATTGCAGGAAGGTCTCTTACAAGACTTTTGCTTTGCATCCACCCCACAGGTAATGAATGCTCTACACTACGCAGACCGAGATGTCTCTTCGACAAACTTCTTACTCTACCACTCCTCGATTCTATGACACATGGGGCCGGCCAAACTGCCACATCAGTTTACTACACTTCGAAATGATGTCATACAATTTAGTATTCTGATGAATATTTTCGTTCTGTATTTAATCTGTTTTTTAAACTCCCAGCATACTACATCCCCATTGCTTACAGAGCGACAAATTGTCGGTGGGCTAAGATATTGCATAGAAGATATTAAATTACAATCGATACTAAGGCCATAAAAGTTACAAATGATGAATTTGATGTGTATAACTGTATTTTAGCGTCTCCTCATTTTGCTATTTTGCTACCCTTCATAAATTAATTATTTCAAAATATAGCTCTATCGTGTTTTACTATATTATAGGGGCTGGATAATTGATTTTGTATGGGGTATCTTACATGTGGCTAAATCTATGTAAGAACATTAACAAAAAGATTTCAGAGAGTACAAAACGGTTTGAATGTCTTCATCAAATTGTAAAATGTAACGTGACGTGAAGATGAAAATCATGTCACAATAACAAAATTAATCATGTAATAATAATGTTTATAGTAAACTTTATAAAAATAAGCAAGTATACTAGCAAAACAACTTATATGAAAGGACTTGCTATTATATCACTAAATGTTAGGTATCAATTAATGACATCATTAAAATATTTTTTATCTATTTAAACTAACTTCTGATATTTTGTGATCAATTATATTATCAAAAAAAACGTAATATTCATAATTTATACCCACGCTGTTTTTCAACAAGAAAATATAATGAAAATAAAATAAAATAAAATATAATATAATATATATATATATTTATATATATATATATATTATATATATATATTTATATATATATATTCATCTCAAAACTAATTGGCATTCGCCGAACATACACGACAAGCAGCGTTAAATGTCTGTTCAAAATTTAAAATTTAACTTCGAACATATTTATAATTCTCACAACAATTGTTAATGTTATTTGTGACGCATTAGGTACCTCTTCATACCCAGTTATATTTGATTTTCATAATACATTACTTACATCAAATGTTTTAAAAGCATAACATTTGAAATTTGTTACTAGGGGCTCTAAATCCCCATTTTCGGCAATTAACACTTAAAAGGAACCACGATATGTGAATATCACACACCTGGAACAAAAAGAGAAATTCAATGTTATGTTAAGTGTAATCGATACAAAAGAAAAATATATGGATCCTTTACACATTCACAGTCAGAACGCGACAAGTTTTCGTATTGTGTCCGTGTCCTACACAAAGGGAGCGGAGGGCGCGCGGGTACAATAAAAAGCTTCTATAAACAGCTATATAATATTTGACGGTAAGCCTTAAGTTATAGACCGTAAGTATCACGAATGCGGGGTGGCCATTAGATGACAGATGAGAGGTATTTCAATGCTTTATTGCGCTTGGGTTTTTGTTGAGAAACGTGACTTCCTAAGGTCGTCGACCCCGCTACTGACTCCTGTTCCACAAGCCTGGAGATAACTCACACCGAGATTAGGCCCCTGATATATATCGCTCCACCTTTTCGGGAGCTCTTGTTGATCTGTTCTCATTTAAGGAAACGGTTTCATAACAGTTCTTAAATAGGGCACAAAAGAATGCGATAAAATCGGTAGAGGTAAAAATTACTGGGCGCTTATGAAAGATTATCTGATGGAAAGGGTATCCATAAATCAATTTGGCCGAGATCGAGCGTAGTATGTTCTGGGCTCAGTGAGCTGTCATTACATTAAATAAACAACGCGTCGTAAAATTTGCATATGGCAATATGTCTGAGAGGATACGAACGGACCTGGGCAGTTTTAAAGCGACCACGTCCTCTTACCGCAATGCTCACGACCGTCAAAGCGCCGAAGTGCGAGCACCGAAATTTAAAATAACCGTTTCCAAGTACCCAAAATGGGGGCTGCCTTGACATTACAGCATTAGTCTTCTTGATTTTGGACAAAATTATCACGAGATCTTAACAAGTATTCTTACAAGTTACACAAATTACATTCACACGCCCAACTTGTTCTCCGAGTGATAATTTAAGCTTCTATGCGAGAGTAAAACGGTGTAGCTAAATATCCTGTAATCGCTCCGTATTTGTAGGTATTCAATAATAATATCGTTTTATCACTTTAGGCGAAGATTGGTCCAAAGATTGTCAGTTTAATAATAACTGGAAGATTTGATTTTCAAAAATTTTACTTACTCTAGTTCAGTACATAGCCTATCTAGATAGGTAGTTGTGGTTTTATAGGGTTGTTTACGAGAATATCAAATAGAGCACCCTTGTTAAATTAAGTGTTCTTCTCGTTTGATTAACGATGTTCGACGCCACTAATGTCTCGTTTCTTCACCGATAAACCATGGGACAACTTAACGATCCATTAATTTGTTTATCTTATTATTTTCAGATCTCTAGCAGTCCACATGTTTGATACTTGTTTTTTGAATATCTTTTATTTCGCAGGAGAACAGATAGTCAATATAATAATAGCTAACAAGGTATCTGTATTGTTCTTAATTAATAGTGTTAGTAGTATAGTGTTCTTAAATAATAACTTGCACATTTATGGGAAGGAAACACTTCTGCCTTTATAACATTCTTTAAAGAAAAAAAAACGTATAACTTCACCATTATGATTTTTCGTCCAGCTAAGCCATAAAGTAAGCTCCGGTTTTCAAGTCTCAACCTTATATTGCCCACTTTATTTTTATTTTCCACGTCTCCTCTGCTACAAAGAAGATACAAAAGGTTACACTGTCTCTCAAGACAAGATACTTCTACTTGGGCGGCCTTGTATTTACAGTGGCTATTTTAAATGTAATTGCTAGTCTCTGGTCCGCCGTCCGCTACATTTGTCGTTGGACCAGTTGACGACAAGACTTTGAATTCGAAGTAAACTTAACCTTTTCCTGCACTTCTAAATGATGAATTTTAATATTATTTTCTCGAAATATAAGTGCTGTTATATGGACTTAGAGCGAGATAAGCAGGAAATAATTATCTCAACCTTCATTAGGACCTAAATAAAGAAAATAATAAAAATATTTTATTTAAAGTGTGCAATGGAATAAGCAAAACATTGTATAATTCTGACGTAAATAATAAAGTTACATTATTCCGATACGTTGAGATAACCCACTCACTAATAGGCAGGACATGTGTCCTATAAAATCGAGATAAGTTATTGTGCCGGCGCCTAATATAAGACATTTCAATAAAGTCCTATTATGAATAATATAACCCTAGGTCGGTCATATTATTCATAATAGGACTTTATTTTACAAAAGCATGATTTTTTTTTTAATCTCATCTCGCTTTTGTTAACTTTTGTATCCTGTTTTGTACACAGACTGATGGATAAAACTTTACTCTCATTTACGATCACAGGAACACTTTTATCTTATATTTTTCTAACGAATTGTAAGACATTAAAAATTATTCGACCTTCTATCAGAAACATTGAATAATTCATTAGTGTATCGAATTATATAGGTTGTATCATTGCTCTATTTGCATATCAGACATGTGCCGAAGCCCGTCAATACTACATGTTATATGTCAGTCAAAAAGAACAACATTGATTACCATTGAGAACGCTTTTGTCTGGTATGTTATAATATAGCAAGCAGTAAAGTATCTATTGTCAGATCTTTGAATTCTACAGCAGATGTATACAAAAAACTTGCAAGTGTAAAGGCATGCTTCAAGTTATAGAAGTGAATAATTATTACTTTAAAACACATCAAGCATTTAATTTAAAATTTAAAATCTGCTAAATAAATTCGTGTTTGTTTTTCTAGAAACGTGCAGATCCTGTAAAAAAAAACCAGAAGCATTGCAATCGCGTAAAGTCACGAAAGTCAACTTTTGTCGGTCGCAGATTGTATCTTGCCACAAAACTCATGACAAGACACACTATTTGAACCATTCCTGACAGAGATATGAAGTATGATGTTCCGACATAGTTAAATCAAGATGGACATTAAAAAGTAGGCGGAGTAGAAACCATTACGTTATACAGGTACACTTGTACAGTTTTTCTGACTATTAAGATACACGTGTCTGCTATTAAGTATTGAAATATATATGTATAACTTATACATGATTAACCTATGTACTGCTTTAAATAATTGTAGGTTTATTATTCTAAGTAGGTAAAAGAATACCTATATATTATTGAATATATTAGTATAGAATATATTAGTATAGAATATATATATTGAAGAATATATTATTGGGTTTTCTAATATTTACTGCTACAAGAAAACTTTTGACAATAACTGTATTAATCCAACTTCCCTCAAGTACTTTATCTTGAATCCTGTCCATCCTAAGGTTACCTGGAAGAGATCGCTTTTAGCGATAAGGTCGCCCTTTGTACAAAATTAGTTAAGTTTTTTTTGTGTGTTTCTCTTTTTGAATTGGCTGATGTACAATAAAGATATATTCTATTCTATTCTATTCTAATCCCGTAATAAAAGATTATGATAATATATTATTGTTTAACCAGCTTTAATATCTGAACTTCAGTCGATAATAAATATTCGATACAAATATAATAATTAATACTAATGAAACTATGTGCATAGAGTAAATAGCATTCACAGTATCAGCATCAGAGTGTCCGTCTAAACTAGTCGTAACCGTGTCCACAGGTTTCACGACGATCGCACGCACTTATGCCTGATTATGTATTCATCCCACCGGACAGCTTATCATTTCTAAATCTTCGGAGGACTGTTACGAGCTATTTAAATGTAATTTTATACAAAATCATGCGATATGTGGATATCAGTTTCTTTTACGTGACTTAATAATAAATATTTTAATGAATATGTAATAAGCAATGTATATTGAGATTGTCTATTACTTAAAGTAGATACTTAAGTAAAAATAAGAGTTTTGATTACTTTCCATAGAAACCAAGTAATAATGTTTTAAGCGCAATGTGTAACACTCTACTTTTTACTCCGTCATATATTTATGTTAATGTGGGTTCTTACTCTATGGTAATAAACAATAAAAAAAATTAATTATTTGCTATTTTATCCTAGCTCGACATATATTTTGAGCAAGAAAAATAAATGCATGATAATGATTATTATTTCAAGGATTGTCATTCATAATAGGAGCCTAACTTACGTTTCAAACCACCCATCACTCCCACTTGCATCTTTCAACTTAATTAAAAAATGACACACTTCAGCATAACTGGTCCACAAACTCAGTCGACAGAAAATTTTTGGAACAGCAATAACGAGAACAACATTAATATTGCATAACATAGTTACAAACTCAGAATAGCTATCCATGTCCGAGGCCAAGAGGAAGTTAGCCACCGAATTGCCCGGGGCAGTTGACGGTAACGTTGTTTGCATACCGCCCCAAAAGGCTCGTCCCGGATATTGTTCTACACACAGGACATTGCTGATAGATCTGAAGAATCAATTGAAATACCAAGTTTTGGTTTGTTCAATTAGTAACTTTTAAGTGAGTGAAAATTTTTATGTAGGTATAATTTTATGTAGTAGATGTACAAAATACATAAAGCTTCTATGTAAAATATAAAGCTTCGGTGTAAAAAAAGAGAAGATATCCCGTATATATATATAAAACTTATTTATCTTTGAAAGTTCCGACTTCTTTCGTAATAACTAATATAGAATAGGTACTTGTAATGTATTTTGATGCTCTTACAAAAATATTTCAGGAATTTCTCTTTTGTATAATATTTCCCATGAATCATATTATTTGGTTTATTGAGATTATGACTTATAAATGCTTTCCTATCCAACTATAAATTGAAAAGAACCTTTGCGGTGATGAATACACAAATAAATTTTAGATAGTATCAAAGTTAAGTAACATTCATTTAATAAGTAGAGACATCGCACACAATAATTTAATAGCATTGACATTTACGAATTGTATGGCACCAGAGCATTGGCAATGAGGCATGAAATACGCTGTCTTGCCTGTCTAGCTAAGCTTACCAGACTAACCACTTTCGCGAAACTTGGACCGGCTTTTAGCAAAAATTTGATCAGTGAAAGTAAAAGACAGATTCGAATGTGCCTGAAGGGAGTAGTGGATAAATTAATCTATGCCTATCTTTTGCATTAGCTATGGTGAAAGCTCGTTCTTTTTATCCTAGTGATGATGACTAACAACACGTCTAACTATGATAAAATATATAATGCTTTTAAAAATAACTTTCTTTTCTCTCTTCAAATTTTATCGTAGAAATCGAATTAGCGTCAACAGGCAGCTTTTAGTTGAAAAGAAAAATAAGCGAAGTTAATAGTCGTACCGGTCAGTTTGAAACATATTATTAAAAATTCATTTATATTTATAAAGTTCCTGTCCTTTCTAATTGTGAATGGGTAATAAATATTAAAATCCATCAATATACAAGTCTTAATTAACTGCGACCACAACTGGCACTGCCTTCAAAATTACCTCTCGAGGAAAAGCAAGTAGTGTTTTGTATTACGACTCCCAAGGTATATTTAGTCCTTGGGGGTCATAAATGCTCTGTGTCATCTAACACTAATTACGATATCTATAGAGCTTAGAGCCACCGTAATAATTTATTTTACTACCGCTGAATTTGCCGATATTTTGCTTCCAAGAAAATTCTAGTTAATATTTTTGATTAAAAGAGGTATGTAATTAATGAAGTCACGTTAATAAAAAAATATGATATCATTCTCACGGTTAATGCCACGTAAAGTAGTGGCGCGAACTGGTCCGTTCTAGCCTAGGCCACTCGGACCATAGCTGGGTCGCTGTCGGCAGATATGGACTCAATTTGTAGACTTGCAGCAATGCGGGGCAGGTTACAGCCGCTTTTATACACGGGTCATTGACTCCATACCAAACATTATGAAGTGTCAACGCACCAGGAACAAAAGTATCCAGCCTTGGTTAATTAGATTATTTGAATGCACTGAATTTAAAAATCCAATAAAATTCAATCTTATTTCAATGCGGTAAGTGTCAAATTTACAATGAAACTGCCACGTTTATATACTGGTTCATTGTGTGAATCATTTAAGGCCCATTGTTTACACAACTGCGCATTACCTACATGTGTTAAAAGTTCGACCCTCATATTGAAAGCTTTATATAAGCTAATGTAAAGTAAATGTTGTACATTTGCATGAAGATGATAATTTTATTCTAACCACATAAAAGGGAATACACAAAGACTAATTAAACTAAGCATATAACACCTGTTCAACGTCAATCTTGGTAGTATAGTTGACCCTTCCTAGGAAATATTAGGATCATAAATATTTATGTGACAACTAATACTTTTTATAAGTAAAAATATGTATTTGAATAAAACCTCAGCCAAAGAATCATAATTATTTAAAAACAACATATTTTAAAATAAAATCAATTCGTCAATTTCAGTGCATATCATGAATATGTAGTGTTGATAAACAAAAATAACTTGCAGCTTTGTTAGTTTGAGCTTTTTTAAGCTTGAGTTCTGTTCTTATAACGGGACAAAGACAAGCGGAGCCAGCGACAATTCCAAAAGTTACATGGTTGTCATAATAAATCGATAATTTATCATCCTTTAAAGAGACAACTTGCAGTCCGCTGAAATCATTTCTTATATTATATCGCTCCGACAAATCAATTTTTCATATCACTCATCCTGAACGTCTTTTCATGAATACCAATCTCGTTAAATTAAGAAAATTATTAATAAAACTTTCATTAAATATGAAATATAAGGTTAGTAATAATCACAGTAAAATAAGGTCTACGCAGATGTGCTGTTACATTTACTTTCACTGAAGACTTCTCAATAAATATCTCTTGCTGTTTTTTAGACAAATGAAGTAGTGATTAAAACAAACGACTATTCTATTTTTGACCTAGTTGCCCAGCATATTGTGATAGATTGATATCTAGCTCTCGATAAGTATTGGTAGAACACAGCTGCACCTAATGTGCAGTGATTTGTCTCCATAACATACAATTCGAACCATACAATAAAGAATTTAGGCAGATTGGAGATAAATTGAGACTGAGATCCGGTTAGAATGTAGGTTGACATATCATAGTTGAATACTGAAACACAAATTTGCTTAGTCTTCTATAGAACACTGCGCTAAATTAAAACTGTTACGAACCAGAGCATAAACAAGCAAATAAGTGGATGATAAAAAACTTCAGTATCTATAAACGATTAGATAGCGTATCGACAAGGTGACAGCAAACATTATTGATTTCAACACGGAGTAATAGGTATTGATTTCCATACAACTAATAAGTCTTCAGTTTACGTCACTCTTTCAATTAACGTCATTACCTCTTTTACCCAAAATAGTTTGGTCTGTTATGGATCTAGCTCAATCCGGGTGTAAAAGATAGGATAGTGGATTGATTCTGTATCTTCAATTTAACGGATTATTCAATAAGAGTTTATGTTATCTGTTGCATAAATTAGAACCCCATCTGTCGACCGCGAACCCTTTTGAGCTGATCTTGTATATAATTAAACTGTAGTCCAGCGTTTAGATCATTTTCATGAATAGTTTTGCATATAAATGGAAGTAACTTGAATCTGAAGCTCATAGAAATCTTTTAAGTACTCTGTAATAATCAGTTAACAAAGTTATATTTTTAGTTTTCGTTCACGACGAAGCGTGCATGTTGTAAAAGATACTGATTTGATTAGCTATAATTGCAAACTAGTTATAGCTACGTTTTAAAAAATACTTGTTAATTTATATTTGATTTAAAGAACTATGCAACCGATAATTACAATTGTAGGTAATATTATTCACTCACAATTTCCATGTTACAAATTCTTAAGTTCAGTGAAAACATGGTACGAAACTCCAATAACTTAGCAGTTCGCATTTTAAAATAATGCTTTGTAATTGTTAAAACGTGCACCGTACGTAATTAGTGATTTCCAATCTGGTTTGTACGCACGGCTAACATCGTTAATCTGGCTACAAATACCTCGACCTCATCCTATGATTGCAGATAGACCGATTTAGTTTTCAAAACGATCCGTCCAACGGTAGCACTTGACTTAGAACTTAGGAATGGCTCTCATTCCTTCACGATCGTTCTAAGAAAATAGAGACATCTGTGCTTTTTATTCCCGATCACCTTTATTGCTTAGTAAATAAGGTTGGAAGTAACTTTGGTTATAATGATGACGACGTTTATAGATTATTGAGCTTTGAGTCTTTGTTATAGGGTTTATATTGAATTTAGTATAAATGTAACAATTGATTTGGTCTAATGTTCAATTAGGCTGATATAATGAAGGTTTTTTTTTGAGCTACAAGAAATAAATGACATTGGTCATAATTCCAATATGCATGGTCTAATTAAAATTTAAGTTTAGTACTACTCTCGCATAAAATTCGAACAGAAAAAGGCAGATTACCGTGAAAGTCATTTGACGTATCCAAAATGGCGAATCATAAGCATATTTGTCTTATTTTACGCTCATCATAAAACAGGAAGATAAAAATCTAATTAGTTTGGATAGTTAAATAGCAAAAATTTAAATGATATTGCTGATTTAATTATATTGCTGATATTAATTTACTTTTTATCAATTTAATATATTTTTATCAAAATAATATAACAGTTTTTTAACCAAACGTTTTAAATAAAAGTTGTTAAAGCTTTTTATTAGGAACTGAATTTAATTTTAAATCAAAATAATTATAGACCTACATAGTGCAAAATTGTACTGCGTAACCGATTAACATTGTGATGATATCATACTGTAATCAAAGGCAAATTTATGATTTTAAACGAAATTGCACACAACATTGAAAGGTTAACAAGTACCAGGCCCAGCCAGATTGGTAATATTTTATTTAAATATCTGTAAATGCCTACCAATTCAGGAAGGCTTTATATTTTTTGAATAATTTCAACATTTGTTTGTAGTACAATATACTAAGTTCAATACAAATGTGCAACCTAAAATAGATCAACATTATTATATGTGAGTACATAAACTAATTACTTTATTTACTACCAATTTATTTACTTACTATTTATTAGATACTGAAATGCAGTCAGCATTAAAACCTCATATAATTTTTAGTAAGGTTTTCCATTTATGTTTCATTTAAGTCACCAGTACCTTTCTTTTCAGGGCTTTTGCCCGTCCGTGACTTCGAACGCGTAGAATTTTGATTCAATTATCTATGTAGATATTTTGCTTAGCCAATGGGCTATACATAGAGCCTATATTTTAAATTAGACCTCTAGCAAAACATCAGTGAAAAAATGTATTCAATTCCATTCAGTATTTTTACGTGATGCGAGTACAAAAATTCTAAAAACTGTTATTTTACTTCAGTTGCTCTAATTAAGTTCCACACCCTTTAAATGACCAAGACCTGTTCCATTTTATTAATGTATAGATTTTTACATTGAATGTAAATATTTCTTAATCAATTGGCAGGACATAAATGGAGACAGTATACGAAAGCTTGGTCATCGGTCGGTTCCGTGGAGGCCAACTACCAAGGCTGGCGTATACGGAAATGTATACGACAAAAAGTTGAGTTTATTCATTTTGGTAAAAATCTTTTTTTAAGTAAAAGAAAATGATACAGCCACTAGTAATTTTATTGTCATTGTTACGACTAGCAACCCTAGAGATAAGACCAACCAATTGAACGTGTATTATCTACGTTATTAATCCGTCGACATTAACAAGACATTGCTATGAAATACGATGTACCGCGGAAGCAAAAAGACCTTCGTAACACCAAAAGTGGGAAGATTTCCATTAGTGGATGGATAAAAAAGTGAAATACATACATCTATTTCTGATAAAGTATATTGAGAACTTCGACTCAATGTTAATTACAGTTAAATGTTACATTTTTAAATCGAGGCATTAGTAATTAACTTTATAAGCACAAATAATAATATAACTATTAAGAAACAGGAGGATCTCTTTTGAGGACTATGTCTTAAATAAGATTATTTATTTTATTTAATAATTTTTAGTAATATTAGATATATTTTTTTAAATATATAAAAAAGTAAAGAACTATATTAAAAATGAACTTGAACAGTCCAAGGGTAAATTTAAAATGATAAACCCCCCGTCGACAAGTTTCTATTTATGCAATATAAAAGATTACCTCTCTATTGGTGCCTGGTTTAACAAACTGTAACTCTTAAGGTTACATTAAGTGAGAACACCAGCTAAAGTAAGTATGTTTGTCCACACACTGGATAGAGCCAAGAGCCAACCGACCTCGGAACCTGGCGCCATATATGGTGGCGTTGGCTTGCGACACGCGGAGCAAGCAGGCGCAGGTATTTTAGGCTCAAGCCCTAAATTGATAACGTGCAACGCGTGCGCTTGGTCAAGCTTAATGAAATCTGAAATGTCACGGGTAATGTGATACGATAAATGTCACTCATTAACTGTTCTGTCTTTCTAATTATTGTTATACGTGTGATGGCAGGATATTGTAATCCTACATTTATTTTCTTTCTTCCGATAAGTTAAGCAATAACCTATTACGTAGGTACTTTACTAACTTAGGTACTATAAATACTCGTAAGGCTGTTTGTTGTTTATCAAATCAGAAAACTCAATCAACCTAAATATAATTAATTTATAATTTTCATGCTTTAGAACCACTTCTACAGCGTAAATAATACTATATAATTAATAATAATTGTAAATTTACTGTATCTGTTTTTTATATTTCATTAAATTAAATATTTTTGACTTTTAGAGTATGTTCCCATAAAAAAGTTCGATATATCCCTGACTAAATAAAGACTTATAAAAAATTCTTCAATGTACTACATTCTATCAGTATTATTTAAGTTATTACAATTATAAATAATCAAAAATATATTCGACAGCCTAACGTTTGCTGGACAACCTAATTACGTCTAATCCAAAAAAAAAAAAAAAAAATATAACAATAATTATAAAAAAAAAAAAAAAAAAAAAGTATATATATAGATTGTAAGCCACAGGGACTAGAGATAGAGAATTGTTTTACCTCCCCCCCCCCCTTTTTTATTCCCCCATCCCTTACTTCCCCTTTTTCCAATAATCCCAACAATATAGAAATAAATAAAACACAATAAAATAAACTAACACTAAAAATACTTTATATTTAATTTTAATTTAATCAAAATGTAATTTGAGCTAACGCGGAGCCCAGTAGTAAATAAAAACACAATAAATAACAACAATCAATATAAAAAAAGGCATGGACCAAAGAGTCTATGGATTTTAAATTTTATTTCAAAAAAAAAAAAAAAAAAAAAAATCCTTAAAATGCAACGTATACCTTACCAAAGTCAATTATGCAAAACATCCTCCGAGTTTTATTACCAATCTGAACTTTGAAACTGGAAAGAAATGTAAATGTGTATCGAATGAATATAAAGTACCAGTCACAGCTCGATCGCTGTTTACTTGATTGATGACTTGAAATGAGGTTGCGACTTGGAAAAGAGTGAACTCTTCTCGAAAGAAAAAAAATAGAACAAATTTAATGGTTGGTAACAGCAGTGAAATGCGAAACGGGTTCCACTAAAAACTCGAGCAGAATGATGATAGCACATATCCTTAAACCACTAAAAAGCTTTCATTGCCAAAATTGTCGTAGATTTCCAAAATGGGACTGACAATCAGAAACTCCGTGCGAAGGCTATGTATCCTAATAAGGACCTTGGGGGCATTCCTTGACACGGACAAAGGACGCCGCTAAGGACAAGAACCGAATCGCGACCTGTCCCGGTTATTTAAAGATCGGATATTTCTACGAAACCATGCACGCCGCTATAGTAAGCGTGATAGGGATGCGTATACGCCACATTTGCCAGATCCCCAAAACTGGATTCTTACTGTTTTTTTATTGAATTTCAAGGTCTTGCATGCTTCGAAAGTTTATAATTTGAAAATTTTAAGATGCTCTTACAATGGAAATGCCATAGTTTTAGTGTTACGAGTGTGTATGATTTCACAAATTACTTCCATTCGAACACGTATATTATCGATTTTGGAAAGTTTTAGAAATATGTATCTTACCATAGAAATCTTGTTTAATTACGTATCTATTTATAGATTAATGTAAACAAGACTAGACAAACATGTGTATTTCGAACTTGCTACTGGAAATCATAATTGCACAACTCATATAAATACATATGACAGGTGATAAGTTCCTTTTATAGCATAAATTGTAAACAATTTTTCGTTTGTTTGTTACCTGTTTTCAATAAATTGGTTCTGGAAAATGGAGCTTTCGATAACCAAAACAGAGCGATACACTTATCTTTTATCGGCTTATCAGAACACTCGCTCGATAAAGGTACTACAAAGTGCCCACGGCTGTCCGATCCGCAGAGATAACTTGCACAATGCAATGCTAAAATGTATTCCAAGTAACTTACAAGGCACGCCTTTTATAAAGAAAAAACATTCTAAGGGCTTCGATTCTAGTGAGAAAAGATAGCATAATAAACTCCATAATCTTACCTAAAACCTGTATTATTTGATATTTTTAAATTTACATATATGTTCAATTACGTAATTAACTTTTTCTTTGCGAATGGGGCGTTTTCATCCCATAGATTGTCATAACTATAGGGTGTATATATATGTACATAACAAATAGTCTCTGCTAAATATAACTATATCTAATGTGTGATCAATTATAAAAATATGATTTAAGTAAAAGAAAGACGATAAGTTTTATTTATAAAATTTATAAAAATTGGAACATTTTAAGCACATAACCGATAACAAAAATTCGTGTATATTATTGTACTATGATTTGGTCTGATTTAAGAGTTATCGGGTCAATTATTTGTCACCCAGTATAGATGCAAATTGTTAAAAAAAATTCTTAGGATTTTCATTTAAAAAAATTTATACACTTAAAAATAATAACAGTGTTTGCATTGTAAATAATACTTCATATAATTTTACTTATCTAGAGTACAATATATTGGAAATCCGCTATTCTGGGAGGAATTCCGAGCTTTTAAGTTGCGCTCCTTTTCCATTATCGTAATAATTTTAAGATGCTATGCTAAGAGATAAGTCTGAAACCGGGATGACCAGGTTAGGTAGGTATACCTTGTGGCCTTTTAAGTTATATTTAGCCTGGAACATGAGACAATATAACTCAATTTTGTGTCGTAATACTGAATAGACTTAATCATTTTCTGTAGTATGTATTCGTTGTAAAATATTAGCTCTACTTTTCAAAGATACTAAGAACACAAAAAGTTCACCTTTAATTACATCGATATGGTAAGAGGTCAAACTTCTGTTAAAGAATGTGCTTAAATCGTAACAAAATCTCAATAGCAATTTTTATAATATACTGAATTCTTAGTAAAATGTGTTGTACATAATTTTGTTTAAAATGATGGGATGAACTAAATAAAATTGTCTTTCAATTGTGAAAACAGTCAATAAGACATTAATACATGAAAGTATCTGTAATATTTTGAATTGGATTCACAAGCCCGACTGATGTACAGGTTATGAAAAATCAATGCGTCACACCGTTTCATCATGAATCTAAAGACAGAAGGTAAGGTAAACTTGCAGGTTGTGACCGGCCTTTTATTGCAAATACTGACCTTGAGTCATTTTCGTCCATAAAGTCGCACTTTCGCAGAGCACCTCAGAGGTGAACGACCCCAAAGTGAGAACATTAGCTAAATCAATATCCTGCTAACCGCATGTTAGGGCTAACGAAGGCTAATCGTGCGTTACTGGGTCACTAGCCTGCTGTCAGCTAGAAACGCACCGATCCAGCTTAAGCCCTAATTAGCTTAATTTAGGGATTTGCTGACGAAGGTAGGTAATTCCTTTTATGTTAATGTATATCCAAAAAAGGAAATGTATGCTAAAATCATACTTAGTATGTATGTTTGTACTGAATATGTTTAAAACTTAATATTTATTTTTTCACATAGATATTTCTCGTAAGGAAGCATTCCTTACGAGACGACTTCATTCAATTCTTTTTCTCGTATTGTTACGCTAGACTTTCATTGTTCTTTGCAACTAATTGTTCTCAATCCTTTACTAATCCAAAGGCGTCGATAAAGTGAAGGCAACGGTACAGAGAGCACTGAAAGTAACAAAAACAAAAGCAATATCACAAACGTTTATGTCGATTGCAGTAGAGTTCAATTTAGCAATACACGTGCAATGCATATAAAGGTAAAATCGCCTACAGATAATGTGGTTTCGCAGAAGTCCACGTGACTCACCTAGATGTAATGCGATGGTGCATGAAACACAGCAACACGGACAGTTTTCTGTACATCTGTCTATAGAGGTGCGACCTTATTTACACCGGATAACGAGTCTTCGCAGCTCATTTAGATAAGGAATAGCTTCAAATGACTATGGGGTGACTAAACAAAATATAGAAAGAAATCTCAGTAAGTTAATTACCTTTACTTTACTCTTCCAAAGAAGCTTTTTTTTTAATTTTCACAGGTCACATTACACGATCGTTGGGGTGAGATAATATTTTCCCGCCTGACTAACATTACTCATGTACTGACTGAATCTTTTAAAGGTCGCAAAATGCAATAAAAATTGAGAAAATTGATAAAGGAAACAACATGTAAATACTACTTTTCTTTAAAGGTGAACTTCTCGAACTGAAATAGACGGCAAAATAATCCTGCAGCAACCTTGCACGTGGTTGGATCAATAGAGCCTTGAACTTTAGGCGCTGAACAGAACCATGCCTCTGCCTCTGCCGCTCAATATACAACTCAAATCTCGATCGTAACATAGACACATGTACGCTTTTCTGTTAATCTAATAAGAAAATTTGTACTACTCATGCCAATTAGACTACAGAAGAGATGTCATAGCGATCGCATTACCAAAATCTTTTTTTGAGATGTCAAGATGATGTTTAAATTCCAAATGAAAGCCACAGCATCGTATAAGTAAAAAGAAAACCTTGGTTTATTAAAAATGTTGCCATTTCACAGTTAACACGTTGAGGTTTAAATGAATTATCAACATCATGCATTATCACACATTTAATCGATTTATCATTTTGAAAATAGCTTTTTTTTGTTTAGCCACAATTTACTACCACGCGTCAATTAAAAAGTATATGTTGTTATTTTAAACCGCCAAAATACGAAATGAATCAGGGAATCACTAATACTGGAATTAATTTAAAGCTAAGATTTTTGTAGGCATGTCAAATCATAATTATTTAAATGAATATGGTTAATGCATACCCAAGCAGGGGGATTCGGGGTGAAGGTAGACGTTACCTCGGTATATGTATAACTATAACATATATTCTTAACGTAGTAGCTCTAGTACTTCATGTGTAAAATAAGAAACTACTATGAAGATTATAATGTCTCAATATTTGGAATAATTATAGATTATTAGAAGCCATAAACAATATAGGTAATTAGGTTTCCTGATAAGTTAACAATCTTTAGGTATCACTAAACCATGAAACCTACACTTTATTTTGGTCGAAAACTTAAAAAAATGTTTCATAGTAGTTGCAGTTTGATACAGTTGGTTACTCAAATTGTTATCTAAGACTCAACATAAGTATGATAACAGCGAGGATATGGATATAAAAGATAATTTTTCCGATAATAAATAGGCTACAAGTATATACGAAACTCTTATCATATCATGTCTACGTTACCACGTCATTTATTTACATGAGAAATTATCAACGATCATTCCTTGACTAGCATTTCCATCATGATGCGTATATGGAAACAATATCACTCATATGTGGATAAAGAAAACTCTATAATCAGATAACACGAACTCTATCCAATTAATACATTAACGCTGTGCGTTGATCTGTTGTCAGGAGGAACGCATGCCGCAGCTCAGTCAGGAAAACGAGTACAAGCAGCACAAGCGCTACTCACCTGCGTGGGGAGCACAGTCTCCCGGCCCAGGGGTATCGACATTTTGCTAGCGGCGCCGCCGGCCGCGCCCCGGCGCCCGCCCGCGCCGCACCATCCACCGACCCGCTACTACGAGCAGCCCGCCCGCCGTCGTTCCCGCTGCTGATCGCACAAACAATACGAAAAACACTTTCCCCGATGCGACTTTCCAAACTTATCCAGAGAAATTTTCGGCACCACACAGTTTACACCCAGCTGTACACACCACCATTCAAAATTTTTAATTATGGGAAATCGGCGCCAAAAATAAAAAAAAATCCAATCAGAATACTGCTCCGATGTAAACCGGCTAATAGATATTACGACACACGACTAGCGCTCGCCCCGACAGGCGCGAGTGTGCGACTGGCGCGCCACCGCTGCCGGCCGCCGCGCAGCGTACCCCGCGCCTTCGCGCCACGGCCCTCGCGCCGGCCTACGCCTCGCAGCCTCCTTCCTTCATCTCGCGGTGCCTTGCTGCTCCGGCTGATCACACGGACACGTGCGCCCGCGGGATGTAGTGCGGTTTATCGAACGAGAGTACACATGCGCACTGCACGCTACTATCATCGCCGTGGCCCATTCATTCTGCGGGCCGTACACGTTAGTGACCACCTGAACAAATATTATGGTAGCGACGACATTAGCATCCTTGTGTCTCCAACTGTATAATTAAAACCGAAACGAAGAAAATGATATGAAGTTATTAATAGGTAGCAGAGAAAGAGACAAGTCCCTGAAATTTTCATTCATACGTAGGTAAAACTAAAACGAATTAAAAAAAAATAAGTTGAAAAAATATACTATGGTGACTCCTATAAGTTTACTATTCGAATGTAATTATCCCCCAGATCAGTTTTTATAGGAGGTTCATCCCTTCTAGATAATATTATTTGAATTTTCCTTAAGAAGGCAGGCGTAGATTCACTTATATTAATGGATGGATTGATAATTGATCAAGTCCAAATTATACACCCGTACATACACACAAAAACTTGTATCTACTATCATTGAATACAAAAAATATTAATAATTAAGTAGTTAATCCAGTACATCCAGCGTGCTTTGCAATTTGCAATGCCACATAAAGGAAAAAACATTTATTACATTTACAGGGCCCAATGATATTCTCTAAGGCTCAGACTCTGTGGTTATTAACCAGCACCGCTTCTGGCCAGTATTTTTAGGCAAAAAGGTTTTTTATGGCTTTAATCTAGGACTCCTGCAGCTAAGTATAGACTTCGTGTGACTGGTTAACTGATAAATGTAAATATTTTCTAAGTTTTTGTTTAAATTTCAACGGTCACTTAAATTGGTAACGAATTGCCTTTTTGACAAACTTAACAAAGATACTAGTTCGCCACAAACCCTTCCACTTGAAACACACGTCACGGCTTTTCTGAACTAACAAGCTCGTTTGGTCGTTTGCTACAAGGACACAGGAGGACGTAGGCGCCGAGGCTGTTCAGCACGCCCACTTTTCCTTTCTGATTCCGCTACATTCACTATTCCAGATTACGTCACTATATATCTTTTCTAATATACATAGCAGTACTAGTCTTTTTCATTCATATTGGCGGAGTGGGTAGCAAGCAGCCTTGTGTTAGATTTTGCTAGTATTGTGCATGTCTTGAAAGGTATAAATACGATCAGAAACATTTTCGATGAAATGGACGCTTTTAAGATTAAAGTTCAACTCATTTCCCGAATGTAATTTTATTTACTGGTGCTGATTTTGTTTATATATTGGTCATGTCATGTTATTTTTACAAATATCTTTAATATATTAAATCTATGCTAATATTATAAAGCTGAAGA
The DNA here is from genome assembly GCA_943193645.1 of Acentria ephemerella. Lineage (NCBI taxonomy): Eukaryota > Metazoa > Arthropoda > Insecta > Lepidoptera > Crambidae > Acentria > Acentria ephemerella. The sequence continues at coordinate 4,431,619 of OW971887.1, forward strand.
TTTTGTATTTTGTTAAACGCGCTAATCTCGGAGCACCTGTAGATTCAAATTGAAAACTTCTTTTTGTACTGTATAGTCCATTTACCGAGGAATGTATATATCATCACGCTACGACAAATAGGTGCTGAGCATCAATGAAAATCGTAGCTATTTTATGACAGTTTCACTTTGGCGATAGATATTTGTCAAGTATTTTTTGACGTGATCTCACCCGTTTTAATTTTTATTCTTGCGTATTTTATTTTATTTATACAATTGGTACTTGTGGAGGCTTGTCACTGGCTCTTATTTATTATTTCATTGCTAACTTGACGAGTTTGGGCCATATCACCAATACCGCACACATTTTTCACGATTACCTACCGCACAAACATATTTTGGTTTAGTACAGTTTTTTGTGTACTTCACCTATGCATTAATAAGGTTCAATTGGCGGGCTTAATACTATTATAGATTCTCTACGAGTTAACCACAGAGTTGAGTCCAAGAATATGATTATAATATCTAACATTGAGTAATAATTGTAGATAAATAAATACCGACTTATATATTTCTTAAAGTTACGATGGACTAACCTTACACGATTATTAAACTTATTAAGAAATAATTATGTAATTATAGAAATGTGCGTTTTGTGTTTCATTGTGGTAAACTGACTACCCAGTCAGTTTACCACAATGAAACACAAGAGCTACCCCGTTAAGAATAAAAGAAGATACCCATCTTCTTTTATTCTTAACGGGGTAGCTCTTGGCCTTCATCTCATCTGATGGTTAGTGAATATCTTCACGTGAAATGAAGGTCTAAAAAGATAAGTGAGAAGATATTCATGAAAATAGATTAAAGCTCTATCCTTTCTTACGGTCAGTTCCAATATTCTATCCTCAGAATAGCGTTACGCTTTTATAATATATATTAACCTCTGTTATTTTGAGTAAATTAAATAAAGAATTAACTATAAATGCTCACTTCTATCTGTAGATAAAATATTGGCACCATCCGTAAATCATGTTACTTCAAAATTCAGTTCATCGATTAACCATCCTCATTGGCCAAATCATTAGGTGCGTTTTTCAATGGAACAAAGTATGAAGTAAAAAAGTAAAAAAATGTAATGTAATAACCCAAGTCTAAGAACTTTAATTCGGTAACAGACAAAATCATTTTCTAAAACATCTATTATAAAACTGTAGTCTTCAAAAATCAACTAAGTTTTTGGTAATAGCTGCCTTGAACAGTCAGTTCGTTTTATAACTCATATCGATTATTAAATCCTATCGATAAAGTTGCACGTGCAATCAAGACTGCTGTCACAGTGGTAGTTATTAGTCGAGGCTTGCTAAATAAATACTCAATATTGACCTCTAATGCTATTACCGTAGTATAGAAAACGTCTCGTATGCGGAGACAAAAGAATAATATTTTAACAGACCTGAACTCCTTCCATGCTGCCGTCATACAGGGTCCACCTTCCGTACGTAGTCATTATGGTCAGGTCACGCAATCACACTCACATAAATTGTCTACACTTTATTTTATTTAAAGTTATAGTAAAACGGACATAACGTCACCGCGAACGCAAACTCAGTACTGCTAGGCGACACGAGGCAGCGTCTATTTAGTGCTTGATTAGCACAAACGTGCAAATCATACAACTGAGCAGCGTACGCGCAGTATTGGACAGATTGAAATTGATTGCACTGCGAGCCATAGTCATTTGTCGTGATTGGGCGGAATGGATGAAATGGGCCTTGTGCACTGTTTACAACAGTACAATGTGTGCTGTATTACAGTGCACTTTGACGTCAAACGGTGAATACTTTACTGTGAGAACGTTATACCACAGTTCATTTTTAGAATTAAAAATTTTCATGTAACTTGAAATAGATTTTATTGTTACGTGTATTTATAGAAAATTAAACGCCACTTAAATAAATGGCGTTATTAAAGACTCTTCCCACCATCAAACTACTAGGGACTTGAAAGAACTTGTTCCGGCTTTAGAGAGTACCTTAGTTCCTTATATTGTTCGTCATAGTGTGTCTTTTGCGGTAGATGCTTTAAAATCTATTCTATTTAAAATATACACGATGGAATAGCATGAAAAATGATTTTTATTTGATCATACATTTATTCATGTCAGTGACAAATCACAACATTAGATTGATAATATGGCAATTACATAATGGCTTATAATTTTAACGCTTGCTACGTCGACTTGTTCTCAGGTCTCGTTCAATTTCATATTGTCGAAGGTCAGCTCTCTCCAAGAAATCTTGTCGTTCCAAGTAACTGTAAACAAACAATTCGGATAAATTTTGGACAAAAAGTCTGTAAGCACTACCTTAATCGAAAAGGATAGAATGTGGATGAATTCTTGACATTGGCGCTGGTTCTATTGGGATCATCATCAATGTTACTCTTTTATTCTGTAATTATATTGTCAGAGTGATGTTGATGATAAAGACGAACGGTAACGTCATTTGTCATTTCTAAAATTGCTAGTTCTAAAAGTACTTATTCTTGACAAAGAATACCCCAAACAAGCAGATGGCTCACCAGATTATGTGTGATCACACAATCGTTACCTATAACATCAGCAATATCAAGGTGTTTCTTAATATTGGAGACAGATGACTACACCTTCCATGCCCTTTATTAAACTGGCAACCTGTCACTTCACACCGGAAAAAGTAGATTATATAAAACAACCTGATTTTGAGGCTATCAATTTAAAGTTATCAAAATCTAAATTAAAGTTTTATTAATATTATAGAAGAATATTTAATATCTCCTCAGAAGTGAGAACACAATTACAAGAACCAGACAGAAACGTTTTTATAAAAAAATTAGCAATAAAACACAAACTTATAATATATTACATTGTTCAAAACAAACAAAACAGGATAGTAACAATTTACAAAAAGGTTTAACAAAAAATCTATAAATAAACATAACTTAAGCAAAATTATATCTACATACTGCCGCTAACTAACTACTAACTAACGGACACAACAATTAGGCTCTGACGTTTTGGTGAAAACCGTAATGGTATAACTACCCCGTATAAAATGAATAGTGATACTCTTAGAACTACCCCTCTTACTTTTCTTTACTTTTAATTTTGGTGTGCCCAGATACAAGAATATTCAACCTTTTTATATCTAATATCTAACATTATGGTATACAATATAAGCTTGAACACAGAGATCTGCTTTACAAAGGCTTCGAAAAGGCGATACCTACCCAGACGACCCTGCAAGAAAAACTACCACCTAAATAACCAAATCAATAAGTGTATGGATGGTCCTGTGTGACCTAACTTGACGTTACTAAAAGTCATCATATCTCTTTCATACTGAATTGTAATAATGAAGAAATAAATACCTATCTATGACTTTACTTTTGAGAGAATACCAACCAGCAAAGTAGACACATTTATTGTACTTAAGACTAGTTATCCGGCACTAAGCACACTCGACTACGACTTGTAGCGGCTATCGTAGCATTACATAGACAATTTGAAATCGAATTACCGAGAAATGGTTGATCAGCGAAAAGTACTACAATGTAAACACTGAGCCGATGCACGGCATTAAAACATCACAATATGTAATGCGAAACCTAAATCACGTTTACCAAGTTTACAAGTCACATTAGTAGTTATATAAAAGGTTTTGACTTGGTTTGCCTGTGGAGCAAAATTATAGTGTTGTGTTTCTGTATCTATAATATTGTTGCTGTAGTTTTTGTTGTTACATAGAAAGAAATACTTTATTTTGAAGATAAACATACAGTTGTTGTGAGTGAGGTCGCCAGAGCTGATTGAGGAGGCATTGTTATACGCTTTCTCTCGTTCTATGATAGGTACCGCGTATATCTATTACTGTTAAAAGCGTTTATATGTTGCAGTAACCGCTTACCATCAGGTAGGCCGTAAGGTTTTTGACCACTCTTATTTTATTTTTAATTATAAATAGTAGTCCAATTTAAAACTGAACATTACAAAAAACAGAAGCACTATTTACAACTTACCCCGCTTTCCCTTTATTGTGATTTTGGATTTCCTCTTCAAGTCCCTCCTCTTTCTTGAAAGTAACCCAATCTAGTTTAGTTTTCTCTAGAGTGGACAGCTGATTCTTTTTATTCAACTGCCCCAGAACTCCAGAAAGGCCACCAGAAACGCGACCTTTGGACGGTCCTTGTAGACTGCTCACTAAAATTTACATATATGTATGTACTATAATATGTAATTTTTAATAAAAGACAAATAATTATTTTTGCGCTAAAATTTACCTGCAACGGGGGATTCGGCAGATTTTATCTTTTCTTTAATAACGTTATTTTCTACCACTATGGTTTCTCCTGCAAATTCAAATATTCGTCTTTCTCTATCTTTGCTATCATCTTGCGCTTTTTTCTCATCCTTGACCGTTGTGTTCTTTTCCTTATACTCTATACTTGAATTTTCTTGTATGTTCATTTTATTTTCTAATTTAATCGATGGTTTAGGTTTTGTATCTGTTCCTTCCAAAAACTTAGCCCATAAATCATCTTCTCTTTTTTTCTCTTCTTCTGCCACTACTTCAGTTTGTTTCTCATCTGTATTATCTTGTTTAATTTCATTAAGACTCGGCCTAGATTTCTTTTTTTGTTTTCCTTTTAACTCCAGTGCACTTTTTCGCTTTTTAGATTTATGTTCTTGTTCATTTTCATATTGCAAATTAGTCTCCTCATCAGCCGAATCTTCTTCGGAAACTTGTTCAGGTGCACCAGGTACATAATCTTCGTCGCTCTCGCTTCCAGATGACATCTAAAATAATAATATAATAATAATAGTAATAGTATACAATAGGCTGTTTCAAATCAAACGGTTGTGGCCAGCCCCGTGCGACGTACTGAATGGGATTGATTGAGTGAATAATGCGCACAGTCATAGACTGAGTTTGTTTAAGTATAAATCATAGCATAAAATGATAGATATTTTCAATACCATAGAACCGTTCGCAACGTTCGGAAAGATTTTCGGATGGTGATATCCTTATGGCAAGTTTCAATCGAAATTACTTAAGCTGCAAACAAACAACAATAAGTGTCTTCTGTTGAGAAACATTGGCAACTATGCGGATAAGACATCTCAACATTTTTTCTCAACTAATCATATAGCGGTTCGATATGATTGAAACATTAATATGGCATGGTACAGTTTTAGTTAGGCTTTACAATTTTCGCAAGTGTTTTCAAAGTAACTAAAAGTTTTACTTTGCCAACAAACAAAAAATCAGTTCCAATTTCCTAAAAGAATATTCAAATTCAAATTCCTTGGGAAATTGGAAAAACAACAAAAACTGCTGAAGAAAAAGTAAATAGTAACAATTGACCAACCAAGCATATTAAATCATAAAACATTTATTCTATCAATTGTCTCATGTCCTTCCTCCAAACATAATGACTAATGTGAAAGGCTTAGGGTTCATAAAGCTAAAACAATTAAAACTTACTTATAACTTCATATTATTGAGTAGAGTATAATTTCTCGCCAAGTAATAATTTATTTCTAAAAAGTCATCTTGCTCTGTTTTATTCGTTTAAATGATAGTATTTGCGAATGGCCTATTATTCAAGAACTACGAGGATGTTTTTATTAAAACGTTTAATTTGTGTACAATTCAGGAACTGCAAATATTGACAATGAGCTTGTGTGGTTTTATATTGAGTTATATAGTTATTTTGATGTTATATACAGTTATAAATTGTCAATTCAAAGGCACAAACAATTTAATGTCAACAATTTAAAGGCGCAAACCTAGTGTTTTGTTACTTCACTATTATTGAAACTCAATTTTAAAGAATATACAAAATAATATGCATTCTCAAACGCAAAAACAAATTTAAAATCTAAAGAGACATACACATTAGAGAAATATATATAAAAATTAAGTGGATGTCAGTAATACAAAACCTACTCCTGCTTAAGATTTTTATCGTCATATTGTTGGTGATTGTAATAAAAAAGAAAATTTATTTAATAAATCAAAATTTTATTTAAATTATACACTGTTTTTTCTTATTCCTATTTTTATTTTTAACATTAGAAACTTCATAAAAGTTACTTCCTGTCTTGGTGCGCTTCTGAGCTCTTTCAATAGCTCTTTTCTGTTTAGCTGTAATTTTTGGGGCTGCATTCATATTTTCAGAACTCATCTTACTTTTCTTTCTTTTGTGCTGAATTTCATCAACTATAAATTCCCCACTAGCGGCTTCAAGTCTCTTTCGCTTAAGTTCCTTTATTGTTTCAAGATCATTTGTCAAATGATCCTCAATATCACTGCAATCTTTTTCATCTAGACTATAAAATTCACTTACATCAGAAGAATCGCCATCATCTTGCTTGTCATTTTCCCTATTTTGTAAAGTTACTTCTTCATTTTTATCATCAATTCCTTTTAACTCATCTGGTATATTAACTTTATCAAGTGGTTTAACATCTTCATAGTTATCAAACTGTAACCCAACCCTAATTTTTGCAAAATCTTGAGCTATAACTAATTTGTTAACATTAAGAACTTGCTTTTGAGGTACATCATTATTTTCAGAGTGTGTTTCTTGAGGTACCTCTTGTTCTTTGTTCTTTGTAACAGTAGCAGTCTCTTGCACTTGTTCATTTTCTTGCTTTGAAAGGGGAACTTCAAACCCTTCTGGAGCAACATAGAAAGGAAGCTTTCCCCTTTGCCAGTCATTAAGAACCATTCTAGCTACCTGGTTGACGTCAGGCTCCCCTTTTTTTAATAATTTACCAGTCCGAGCTGCAAGCTTTTCTAAAAACTCTGTAGGTGTATCCCATCCATCAACATTATATGTTTTAACCAAGTATTCTTTTCTTACTCTCTTGATAACTTCTTCAATATAATCTTCAGGAGTTTGAACAAGTTCAACTCTTACAACTCCTTTTAAAACTTTTTCTGTGTCTGTCTCTGCTGAAGGATAGACAATACCAGGGCAATCAATCAAGAAAATTCTCCTCATCAATGTAATATACTGCCAAACTTTAGTCTCCCCAGCAATTGGTGCCACTTTACATACTTTTTTTGATCTCAATGTATTAATTACTGAAGATTTACCAACATTAGGATATCCAATCAATCCAACACTTATTTGTTTTTTATCTATATGCAATTTTGCAAACTGACGCAATAAATTTATAAGTGAACCTTTTCCAAAGGGATGTGTCAAGGACGCATGAAAAGCTACTGTAGGGTACTCTGAACTCAATATTGCAACCCACCTCTGCGTTACCCAATTCGGGACTAAATCAACTTTATTTAAAATAAAAATTAAATGCTTATGTGGCTTCTCATCTCTGAGGAATTTCTCTACATAAGGGCTTCTAGTGCCCATAGGATCTCTAGCATCTAGAACTTGTAATAACACATCAGAAGAATCAATAACTTTATACAACTCATTCCAAATTCTTTTACTCATTCCAGCCCCAAATACCCAATCTCTTTGTCCTTCTTTTTCCCCTGTATGTTCACGAACTCTGTCAATATCTTTATTTACATCATATTTATCTATATTTTCTTCAACTGCTTTTGACAATGACTGTAAATCACAAAATTTTAAATTTACTCTTTTTCTTTGTTTCTTAGGCCCAAAAGTCCTATCAAAACCTTCAGTGTCTAACAAGTGTACTCTGGCATTTTTAGCTTTTTCATTAAGCAAGGTGATCGGTAAGTTTGTAGGTTTCATTACCACTTTGTAAGGATTTTTTACAGCAGCACCAAACTCTTCTTGAAATTTTTGAAGAGCATTTTGAGAAATAACTCGAGAGTTACCAAACCACTTTTGGTTAGGTTCCACTCGAGCTACAGTGCCAGAGGGCAACCAGCCTTGGAAAGGCGCTGGAGTTAATATTTTGCCAGTTTTATCACGTTTCGCTTTAAAATTTCGATACATCTGCAATCTTTTAATAGTTCCCTTAGTCCTAGGGTTCCCAACTCCTTTGAGACCTTCTGTTGGCCGATCAGGATTCATGGAGTGGCCAGATTTGTTGAAACCCTGTTTGCGAGGTGCGCCAGGCGCAGAGCGTACTTTCCCCATTTTAGTGAATATTTAAAACACACTTTAAAAAATACTCAGGACTTATAATATCACGAGGTTAATACAAAAATAAGGTTATAGTTTTCTTGACTTTTGATTTTGACAACTACAACTTGCAAAGAACTTCATACCGTTGCAGCCCTCTGGTCTACAATAATTTTCATAAACTTACCTCTAACAGGAACTGAATGAAAGGAATAAGATGTACTTCAAGTACTGTAAAGATTTAAATGAAATCAATAATCAATCGACACTATTCCAGCGCCTAGAATATAAAAAGATCCGAAAACTGTAATAAAGTAATCTGTGAACTTGCTTCAAGCACTTGTTGCTAATTTCATTCTCTTCATATCACAGATTAGAAAGAGTATGTCTAAATGCATCATACTCTATGATTCTTTTGATAACATGCATAAACTAAATAGAGAACAAGTTTAGAAAGGACGTTCTTTTCTGTTTTTTTTTTTGTTTTTTTGTAAATATTATATTACAAGCTTAAACAGCCATGCCAATTCTAGGTCCGGGTAACCAACTTGACGTACATCTTTGTCTCGAGGAATTTTTGACGATTATTGGTAAGTAGACCTCTCTATACGCTGTTTAAAATTACATTCTAGGACGTTATTTTAGATCAAAATCGTACAACTGAAATAAGTAGAAATTAACAAAAAGTGAATTTCTTGATTTGGAAATGAAGCGGCTTCATGTCAAAATGTGGAATACATATTCTAGCATGCTTGGTGACTTGCAGTGAAATTAATCGATTGCATTTTTATATATATATATTAAGCTCACCAAATGACCCGACACCACCTGAAGCAGTAGAGGAGTCCATATGCATTATGTCTATGTCAAATATATAATTTTTATTTTCCTTATGTCATTATCATATAAGATTTCGTAAACCTACTTCCATAAAATATTCATAAAATTCCATATTACAGTGAATTTCGTATAGATTTAACTTTTCTCGTATGTCATCAACAAAATAGCAGCGATACGTTACACTAGTATCCCGGATCCATAGGTAAGGAAGAAATAACTAAGTACATTGCTATATGGATTTTAACTTCCCTTAACGTGTCTCTAATAGGCACAACTTTTTAAAACAAAAGAAAGGAAGTAATGGTTGGGACTGTATGAAAGTCAGTCCTTGGTCCATAATATTACTGTTGGTTTTGTGCTGTACACTGAATTGGCAAAAATATCACTATGAGACAATATAGGTATATTGTCTCATAGTGATATTTTTGCCAAAAAGGATCGTTATATTGTACAATATATGAAATACATTATTTAGCGTTGATTATTGAGTCACGTGAGAATTTTCAGTGTTTCATTTCCTTGTTCTTAAAAAACTCTATAGGGTAAAAGGATACGTTACACCGGTATCCTAGAGCCTTAAATAAAAAACTACATGAGATATGGTTTTATTGGCTTTTGTTTCCTTTATCTTTCCTTTAATATTTAAGAAAAAAAGAAAAAGGATATACATTACTTGTCAGCCTTGTCGTATGTCAAGCAACTAATCTGTCAATCTAACAATCGAATTGATTCGTGACTGATTCATTTCATCATCTTGAATAGCTATTTTGTTTTGCTTGATAAAATAAATACAAAATGCATTTAAATTTTGAAAATACACGATATGCGATATCACGGAAATAATATTTACACTAGCCAAGATGTAAACTGTATTAGAAAAGATAAATCTCTCGAAAAGGCAAAAGTGGGTCGTTTTTTTGCGAATGGGCTGTTGGAAAATAATGTATTTAATTCTGGCATTCTACAAATACAAAAACTGTCCCGATGCCTATGGGCTTCGAAACACGTAAGGCAACATGTATGACATGTTGTCGGAGTTCCGAGTTTCAGAATTCGATTCATTTGTGGATATATTAAGACTGACTCCTGTGGATCCATTAGACACTTTTGGCGAAATGTGGTACCCAGTATTTTTGTGGTCTTTGTGTTCTTCAGTATTTGTACATACTTGTGCTGCCCTAGTCGCCTTTGGTACTTTAAGAAAACATAAATATGGTAAATTTTTTCCTGTGTTATTGATAGTAATGGGTGTAGTAAGTCCAGTGACTTCTGGTGTTGCAAGTAGTGCTGCTGTTGCGTTCATATATAGGGCGGCAAACTTAACTATGCCCCCTATACATGCTATGATATGGGGTATTGGACAAACAATTCTAGGGGCAGGAATTGGTTTCACAAGGATTTTGGCAACACTTTAGTGTACAACGATAGTATAGTGTAAAATTTATTCTACTATCAATAGTAATATTATTCAAATATTATATTGAAAGTCAATTAATATAAGCATTATTCTAATGGTAAAGGGAAGGTGCTGGATACTTACACTTGATACACTTGATTTTCGCCTCTGTGGTACACATTTTGTATTTATTGTTTAAGGAAACTTGTATTACATTAAATACTCTTACCTACTTAATGATGTATTGTTATTGTAAATAATATATAATATTGTGTATTCTTACATGTATAAAAAATAACCACATATAATTATTGCCTTGGAGTAGCCACCTTCACAAGTATGATCCTAGTGAGTAAGTATAAAAAGGATAAATGTAAAAAGCATCAAAGTTAAAATGCATGTTTGAGCATAACATATTGTGATGTTGTGGCCTATAATGTAGTATAAGTTTTATATGAAATATGTATAAAAATTTTAATTTTTACATTACTTATGTTACCATATATCTGTCGCTTCATTAAGAATACAATAACTAAATGTGCATTACATTTAAAGAAATTACTAAAATGAAAGTGCATCTCCGTGTGCTATTAAATTGCTCACATTTTAATTAATTTTATCAAATTAGACCCACCGATATTGTAAATTGTGTATGCTAAACAATATGCAAATAATAAAAAATATATATTGATAATTAACTTCAAATTTTACATTATATTGCACAATCCTGTTGTGAAAATAACATAGGTAATATTGTGCAACTCCATCATGTAGGTACCTATGTATAGTCTTGATGCAATGTTGTATATAAGTTATATCTGTATATCATAGTATGGCTAGGCTTTTTTATTGATATGTTTTAAAGTATTACATAAAAAAAATAGAAAACTATTTATTAAAATGCCAATAAACATCTTTAAATTTATTAACTTACGTTTTCATTTATAACAAGTGTCAATTCACCATTAGGTATGTAAAGGCCACATAACTAAATAAATAAATGCATTTTTAATAAAACCGCAAATTGGATTTCAGCTTAATTTTTAAATCAGATGAATTTCGTTTTATGTATTATTGATATAAGTAAATTGTTTTTTTGAAGTTTTAAATTAAAAAATCCATTTTAGAGTCAATATACAATGGATTTATGATTATTCATACTAATTAAAATCAAAAAATTGAAAATATGTATTTATAACATTAATAATTAATAAGTCATGTTTTTAAATAGTCAAAATTTTGTTTCTTAGGAATTATAATATTCGGATTTTTGAAAAACAATATTTAAATTGCGAATTAAATAATTTTCAATTTTTGAGTTCCATTTCCACCAAAGAAAACTTGATATGTTGTTGAATTCGTTAAGAAATGTTTTATTTAATTTTTATTTTATTTGTTTAGAATTTACCCATCCACATACATTTGAAAAATTTGGTGTGTACATTTCACACAAGGAGTTCAGTATGTTACTTTATAAGAATACATGGAATTTTTCACATTTTATTTAATAACATCAAATAGGCCAGATTAATAATAAATTGTAATTATACCTAGGTCCTATAAAAGTTATTTGATATGAACCAGTAATTAATTCACTGTGTGATAGATACAAAATATGAACACAATGTTTCAATAACTTAAGTATCACAATTTATATTGTGCCACTATTAGAATACTTTGAAAACCTTTTATGTACTTCATGATATCTACTGCTTTCTTCATCTTCCTCATGACTAACTTCATGAATTGTTTCCTCCAACATCAAAGGTAATTCCAATTCCCTGGAAACCATTACCTGAAATGTAAAAGAAAAACTGTTTCATACTTAATCAAATATATATGACACTAGTCACAATATAAACTTGTTACGCCAGTAGACTGACTTGTTCCGGATTCGGCACCAATAGTCTCGAGACAATCAGCAAATCATAAATACCCATCAAGTCTCACTTATATTTTGCAAGGTATTCTAAAATTAAATTTTACCAAAAAAGTAGTCTTATCTTGCTCTATTGGATGTTGTTCAGGAATGAATATGTTGAATAATGTTGGCTTTAGTTTTATTAGGAAGACCAAAACACTATACTAACCTGATGTACATCAGCATCTTTTCTATTACTTAATGTATTTACTTGATCTTGTAATTTTTTTGTTTCCGATGTTGCGTCTTGTAATGCTAATTTTAACTCTACAATTTCATGCCTTGCATTAGATAGCAACTTTTCTGTTGTCATCAAACTCTCTTTTATTTCATCTTTGTCCACTTCTAAGTTTGCTTTAGCATTTGACAGCGATTTAATCCTATTCTCATAAATTTTTAGTTCAGAATTATTATCTCCCATACACCCTTTATTGTTACTATGCTCTGATTGTAAATTATTGCACATTTGTTTTAAATAAGCTACATTTTGCTCTAGAATACTTTTTTCTTCAGATATAAGTTTTATTTCATTTTCTAAAGATGTTACTTTACAAGTCATAGCTGTGATACAAGCTGACTGATTTTCAATTATGTTATCTTTATCTAACAACTTTGTTTCTAAATTTTGAATTTTATTTATATAGGTTTGTAACTGCATTGATTTTGAAGCTGATTCACTTTCTAATGAATGATTAGTATTTTCTAAAATGTTAGCTTCAACTGACAGACTTGCAAATTGTTCTAACATATCAGATCTTTCGACTTCCTTCTGTGATAATAATTCTTCAATTCTTCTAATTTCTGCTACATAATGCTGTAATTGTTGTCTTAGACCATCAACTTCTTTTCTTGATTTATCATATTCAATCTTTGTCATTTTAAGAGTAGCATTAATATCTCCTAAGTTATTTTGTAAATGTTTATTTTCTATTATAGCTGAATCAAGTTGTTGTGTCAGTCTTAAAACTTCTCCATTTAAAAATGCTATTTGTGATTCATTATCAATTAATTTATGTTCTGAAACCTTACTTATATTTAGTTTTCTATTGAGATCAGCAATTTCAGTTTCTAATTTATGAATTTCAGAAGATTGTGACTTCATTTTGTGCTCAAGAACAGTAATGGCTTCAGTTTTATCATCTAGTTCTATAACTAATTTGTCACGGTCTTTATCAACTTTTCTAATGTTGTCAATTAAATTTGATTTATCAATTCTCAATGTCGATATTTCAGCTTGTAGATCATTACATTTCTTTTCTAAAGAGTCTAGATTATTCTTAAACACACTCAACTTTTTTTGAGAACATAACAATTCATTTTGAATTTCATTGCTGCTTCTTTCAGTCTCCATCTGTATATTTTTTATTTGATTTGACAGTGTTTTTTCTTTAATAACATCAGATTGCATTCTCTTAATTTGTTCTCTTAAAAAGTTACACTCTTCCTTCAAGTGGTCTGCTGAAGCTTTTCCAGTTCTATGAGTCATCTTGTATGAAGTATTTTCTTGTTGTATCTGTTCAATTTCGTTTTGCTTGAAAGCTAAATCCCTTCTTAATTTTTCTACTGAATCCATTGCCTCTTTATATCTTATTTTATATTCCTGATTATCCTTTTGCAGTAATTTATTTTTGTATGACAACTCATCTACATTTGTTTTTAATTTTTGAACATCTATCTTATTACATTCTACTTTATCAGTATTTGCAGATTGTATGTTTCTGTACTGATTTAATTGCTGACATAAAGAAATATTTTCCTTTGACAAATCTGCATTTTCTGCATTTAAGTGATTTATAATGTCTTTAAAGTTCTGATGACTACCTTCATTTTGTTTTATAAGCTTTGTTTTTAAATCATCATTCTCTTTTATTAACATAAGAATTTTTTGGTCACTATCACAAAGTTTTTTATGCAAATCCCCAACATATGCACTATCATAAGAAGTAGTATGATGTTTTGGACTTTCTTTCTCTTTACATTTAATAATATGATTACTAAAGAGGTTCAAAGTTTCAGATAGCTTATCTTGTATGTCTTTCATTTGATTTTCATATTTCTTTCTATCATTTCCCAGTAATAAGAGTAACTCTTCTTTTGATGGACACTTTTCACCATTTTTAATTCCACTATCATTAGTAATCATACTCTCCTTTTTACTAATTTGTGACAGTATCAATATTTTCTCCTGTAAACTTTTGTTTAAATCTACTAAGTTAGTTATTTCTTTTTGTAATATATCTTTTTCCTGAAGTGCTAAGTTTAAACATTCTTGAATTTTATTTAAATTCGGTGAATGTATTCTAGATATTCTTTGTGAGACTTCTTTTTCCAATTCAGCATTTTTTATGGTTAAACCTTCAATTCTGGTTTGTAAGAAATTAATTTCAGTCTTCATTGTAGCCAATCTTTTATTACAGTCCTCTTCAACTTTCAATGCTAAATTATCTACTTTTCGCAATTCATCATTTAATACTTTATTCTTGTCAGCCAAACTAAGTGCTCTAAGCATGGCTTCATGCTGCTTTTCCAGACTCACCTCATGCTCTCTTTTCAAAAGATCATTAGTTGTTTCCATTTCTCTTAGTTTTTTTAATAAATCCTGTGCTTTGTTCTCAAAACTCGCATGATAGCAATCTTTATTAACAGCATTTAAAGGACGACCACCTTCTAATAAAATATTTAACCTAATTATTTCTTTGTCTCGATGTTCAATTTGATTTTTTAATATGATAATTTCATCATTGTTTGCTTCATTCTTTTCTTCTAATTCTTGAACTCTTCTGATCAACTCATTCACATCCTTATCTGAATCCAATAGATTTCTGTCTTCACAAATGCATATTTTAGAAGCATGTGTATCACCACCATCTTTTCTTTTACTTTTGGTACGACTGCTTAATGTGTCAGCACATAAACCTCTTAAGCTCAAATCTCTTAAATCATGTTGTAATTTACTTATAATGTTTTCTTTCTTTGTGAGTTCATCAGATAAAAATTTTATCTTTCTTTTACTTTCTTTAGATAATCTTAGATTATCTTCTTTCAATTTGAATAATTCTGCATTAAGTTTATTGTTCTCTTGTATAAGTTTAGCATTGTCACACTTATACGGTTCAGCTTCCAACATTAAGGAATCGCGCTGCATTATTGTTTCTTTAGACAAATCCATGTAATGTTGCAAGCTCCGAGTAGTTTGTAATAAATCTGCTAAAACACATTCTACTAATGGAACAGCATCAACCGGTAACGTGTAAGTATACCCAAGCTCTTCAAGCTTTCGTTTTAAATTAAAATAAGATTCACTCATTTTTAGATTTTATTAAATTGTAATGTAATGGTTTGGCTAAGATTATCTGCTAGCCTACAATCAGCAGAAAAATTACTTGTATTTAAACCCTTTCTTATTTGTTTGTTATGCTTCTTAATTAATTTTAAGTCACAAATTAGAAAGAATACTTTGAATCAATGACCTGAAATTCCTGCTCATATAATATAACTGATTTTATTATTGGTACATTTTTCTATTTAATTTTGACATATTATTCTAAAATTTTAAGTCCCTATCGAGGCAAAGGGATTTGAAGCCCATACAGCTATGTCTTATATAGTTATTTCCTGTATATTGGCGCCAAGATACGGTAAAGCGTATCGGTAAACTTTACATCATGAAGTTTTTAACTACTACTAATAACAGGTATCGCCAAAAATATATTTGAAAATAATTTAATGTTAAAGAAAAATGTATATAACTAAATAATTAGTTCATCATAATCGCAAACAATACATTGCATTTTCAACTTTTTGCCTGCCTGTATTAAGTCGTCAAAAACACCATGGGGTAAAGAGATTCGTTACACCATTAAAACAAAGAACATAAGACACTATATTTGCTGTATGTGCTTAAGTTCCCTTTGCCTTCCCTGTAATAGGGTGAATTCAATAAAAAAAAAAGAATTTAGAAACTGTTTTGTTATTACATTTTACTCATTCATATTATCTAGCGGTATGTATAAATTATAAACGTAATGTTAAAGTCGATCCCATACGCTATATTGCTTATTTTCTATGAATATTAGCTATAATATATTGTTTTTGAGAATCTGAAAATAAAGAATGAACCCTTACAAAGATGTCGAAGAAAGTTCGTTCACAACTTCTCTTCTTGTATATGAAGATATTGCCACGAAGCTTTTGAAAGATCACTACTTCTTGACTGCTTTAGAACTACATACAGAACTGGTCGAAAGCGGCAAGGAAATACCACAACTGAGAGAATTTTTTTCTAATCCAGGAAACTTTGAACAGCATGTTTCTAGAGCATCTGAGTTTGGTTCAATGCGTATGTAAATTATCACCTTCTTAATTACTTTGTTTTAAATATGTTGCACATCTACAAACATTCCCTGTTATATTCTCTAGAAGCACACTTTTTTACCCAATTAATTACTTAATCTGTAGAGCACCCAATAACAGACACAATTGTTTCATATTCTTCTTTAGTAATTATGGCAACGTCGTGCTTAGCGATATTACTACCAATGTCAAGTGCAAGGGAACACTAAATGGTAGTAATGTGCACTTACCATCTAGTGTCACATATGGTTTCGTGTTGTTTATGTAGTTATGTTTTTATGGCTCTGAATTATTTATACCCATTCTATATCTTATGTTAAATTATTTTATACCAGTTTTATCATAATATAAATGTAATTATTATCAAATATTCAGATCGTACACCAAGCCAAGCTACCTTGGATTCATTGGATACTGCACGATATTCTGAGGATGGTGGTGGTGACAGAGGTGGCAGTGGTGGAGATGTGGCAGTTCTAGAGTTTGAGTTAAGGAAAGCAAAAGAAACTATTAATACCCTCAGAGCTAACTTAACACAGTTTGCTGGTACATTTATATTTATTATTGTTAATGTTATATACTGAATGCCAAAACTATAGTACATTTGGCAGAAAGTTTTATATGCATTAGGCCTTTTTATTATATTAATAATATTTTTTCAAAAATGAAAAGTATAATAAATTCAGTTTTCTCTTTCATAATTGGACATATTTTAAATCAATTTCATCTATTTCAGATGGAGATTCAGCTTTAGATAAAGTGTCTAAAGATAAATTTAATCACCGTTCTTTGAAGCCACATGAAAAGAAAGCTCTAAACTTTTTAATTAATGAATATCTATTACTTCAAGGCTACAAACTCACTTCTATAACATTTTCAGATGAAAATCCAGATCAGGTAAAATTAGTTTATTAAAATATTTATGATTTATTTTTTTATTCCTGCTTAATTGACCCAGTGAACTTCAACCACCTAAGTTTAGAGTTATCCAATAGGTGAATCTACTTAATGAGTATAGAAACTAGAGGGGAATGGATATTTAGCCGGGTGGGAACTTTTGATCCCATGGTACTTTTCTCGAGAACGGCTTGTTGTAGAGTGTTAAATCCAGTGTTGTTTTGTAGATCTTGATGAGCTGAATTGTTTGGTATGTGACTTGCATAGGTAGGAAGTGCTTAGGATTAGTGCAGGTGTATAAACAGGTGCAAATTTTTGGAATTTTTCTTATATGATAAGTTTTGATTTGGCAGGTTTTTCATTGTTGAAAATTTGTGTTATGTGCATAGTTCATATGAAAAAAGTATATCAGAAGCATAATTGATAAAGTTAGTGAATAAGAAAGTTGATTTAGTTTTATTTTCGAAAAAGTGAAAAGATTGAAAAATTTGACGCAGGATATAAGTGAAATTTTCTATGATAGTGCATCTGATTCAGGTTCTGATACCGAAGTTTGTTTAGTAGTGATTCTGGATCCGAGACTGATTGTTATTTCGATGACGAAGATGTAAGTTCCAACCTTATAATCTCAAACACCAATGGATATTTTCTGCTGATTCTGGTATCAAAGTTAATATAGAAATCAACGGGGACAACCCTTGGATTACTATAAGATCTTCATAATGGATTATTTCGTTGGAAATTTAAAGAAAGAGACAAATCGGTGCGAAGAAATGTACAAAAACCGAATTTTCTCATTGAAATCAGCACCGTGGACTCAAGTCGATGAAAGAGAAATGCATGTTTTCTTGGCTTTAACAATACTTATGGGTTTGGTGCGTAAATCAAAGATAAAGCATTATTGGTTCACACTATTACTAACTACTAGGGTGAAAATCAATAAAAACATGAACTTTTGAAAAACTTAAATTTTCAAAAAAAAGACCGTCTTTTTTATTACAAAATAAAATCGGAATAACGATAGTAATCTTTTATCTATTTAAATATTTTGTTGCAGTTAATTTTATAGTGTCATTCAATCTGTGAACAGCAGTCAAATTGCTGTCATAATCATTTATGGCATGAATTCAATACTGCCTAAATGTCCCAACAGTTGCATGCTTTAGGATTTTGGACTGAGTTTTAGAATATCAATGAGTGAAAACTTAAAATAAAATACAGATTTGGTTAAAATTTAGGTCTTTTCATTCTAGATTGTATCCTTTTGTTTCGTAAATTCTTATTGGGTGGTTTTTGGACCGCAACTCTACCACACAAATGAAATTATGAAATATTACTGTCAAGTGTCATTTTCACTTCGCTCAATAACTTTTGAAATATACAGTGAACGAGGCTGACATAGTCACATACAGCGTACTAAAGCCTTCTATTTCTTCATTTATCACGCGCTCGGTCACCGCAAATTGACCATTAATGTGTCAGTTTACCGTCGGAGTAGTTGGCCTTTCCTCTACATTCCAGTAGCACGTGAGAGGCTGTTCTGCATCCATGCATGCTCTGCATGGGAGGCTGTCTGTTATACTTATATTCCAATGGTGCCTGTTAAAATTGCTATGACCAGTTAGCGCTCCTGTAATGAGGCGCAGGCGTGGTCTGTTGAGCCATATGATTGTCCTGGACAAGCGAAAGTCGTCTCGAGTTAATGCAAGTGTTGCCTGTCTGCAGTCATTCATTCACATTCGTATACTAGGCTTGAAGTGACCTTTTGGCTGTTGCCTGGAGAATACTAAAGCCATATTTAAAATGTTAGATTAAAAAAACATCCAGTAATTTGATTTTAATAGTATTTGGGACCTATCAATTAAAGTGGGCTGGATCTTTTATGGTGAGCATAGGCGAGCTAATGAAATGAACATAATTGAGGAATGCTTAGAGATTTATAATATATTTATAGTGAAGACGTATTCAACCTTCCGAGTAATTGTTATTTACTAAGAGGAAAAATACAAAGTCTTCACATATTATAAAATTATAAAAAACATTTCAGAAACCTATATTTTAACTTTATAAAAAAGGGACTTGATTTAATTTAGACTTTTTTTGTCGAGGAGGAATTCGTTTACGGACCTACCCAGGTTTTGGGTGATGAATAAGATTGTTATGAATTTATTTGTATAGTATAAATTAGATGGGCATTTTTGGGTGGAGAATGGGCATTCCCCTGTCTTTAACTACTGCCATCTATCAAAAGTTATTCGAATTGGAGATGGATAAAATGAGAATTGAATAGCACACCAGTCAGATGATTTTCCATCCTAAATTACCAATTTAACATTTTAATTTTTTAGCTTTTTTACGATGTTCTTTTTTTTATACCACGCAGAAATGAAAACAATAAAAATAATTCAAATCAGTCAAGCCGTTTTTAAGTTTTAGCGTGACATACGAACAGCTGAAGATTTGTTTAAAATTTAATAAACTTATTGAGATTGACATAAATTAGGGCCCTATTAGTAGTAGACTACTTAAATAAAAGAATTCTTGCTGCGCTCTTATGTCAGACATGTAGAAATGTACAATTACTCTTTTTAGGAATTTGAAGACTGGGATGATGTTGGCTTGAACATGCCAAGACCAGCTGGTTTGGTTTCTCTATTTTGGGGTAATACCGCATCCTTTAATATCCCAAAACTTGATGCTGTGATTCAAGTTGACGTTATAAGTGACAATGTAGGATGTCAAACTGATTTTGAAGAGGGCAATATGTGTGTTAGTTGCCAAACATCTCTTGATGGTGATTGGAATCATGAGGTATATTATCCATACCTAATATATTGTCTGCTATTTATATTTTTATTTTATTGTTGTATTGTATTTTTAGTTGTTAATACAAGCTGAAGAAATCGAACTTCTGAAACAAAAGGTCATTGCGTTAGAAACAGAGAAGTTGAATTTTCAAAAACTTTATGATGCCGCTATTGTCAGCTTGAACTCCCTGACTAGTCCGACTTCAGAAGGGAAAAGTGTGGACTTACTTATACCAAACGAGAAATTGTTATCAATACATACGGACAGAATGGAGCAAGCATTAGATACAAGACCAATAACTTGTATGGCGGCCGAGAACCACTATGGCAGTGGCAACTCAACTCACAGTGCCACTCCAGAACAATTTGAAATGATCGATAATGAAAAGAATAGTGTTATGTAAGTATCAAATTATTTGTTATATGTATCTTCCATATTTTGACCTAATATTTTGTATAGTATCTTTTAATATTCATAATATTAAAATAGAAAAATGTACTAGGTGTTTTGTATAAGTTTATATTTGTGGAGTGAGAATAAATTATTATTATTAATATTAAAGGATTAATTGTTTTCATTTAAATAGCTATTATTAAAAGCTGACTTTTATTTTAGAAGAAAAGATGGTTCAAACACGAGTTCATTTGACCCTGTGACCCTGGATAACAGCATACGTGACTCACCTTTAAGACGTGATAGTGTGACTACCCTCGACGACACTTTGAGTATGAATGATGCAGGCGAGTGGACTCGCGTCCAATTTGAATATAACACTGTGGAGAACAAAGATATGTGGATTGACAGGTAAGAAATAATGTAGGTGAGAAAGTATTTATTGTTTTAAATGAAAAGGATAGTAACCTATTTGACATGTAAAATTCTAGTGGAAAAAATCTTATACTTGAGGTGGGGGGTGACTAACGCATGAACGGAACAGAACATATAAACAGCGAGAGAGGGCATATAATATAAGGCATTCTTTCAAGCAAAAAATTGTCAAAGCCAACCACTATCCTGGCGGATCTTTTAATGTAGATTGTTTATTTCAGTGGTCTGCCAAATAATTTGAAGGTGTCTATTCTGAATTGGTGCTGTGAAACTTTAAATCTGAACGAACCATTGACTAATGATTTGTTGGCGGAACTGGTTGCCAGTGAAAAGCAAATTACTTTGCAGAGGCTGCTCACTTTAGTGGCTGACACATTACCTCGAGTGAGTTTTTATTACATTTATATTGATACAGCTAATCAGCACCGATTATTAAGTGTTTTAGAAGTACAAGAAAATGACATCGCTTTATTGTTGTATGTGTAACGTTCCTATAAATATAATACATGCATGCATTAAAATAAATAATGATATTTAGTATTGAGAGATGTTGAGTGATCCCTTTCTTTCATACCGTTATTGTAATAAAGTTTTTATCTATCGTTTATTACAACAAAGTTATTGAACTTAATAAATTTGGTATTGGATCAAACATGTCATGATAATTAAAAAAATATATCCTTTGAAGTGAAAATTTTTCTAAATGGTAAAGTAACTTGAATTAAAAATCAAGCTAAAAGCGTATATATTTCGCGATAGATAATGCCGCACACACTTGTGGCCCGTCGCTGTGAGGCTGCGGCCTTACTGGCGGCAGGCGCGGCGCTCCTCCCACCAGGAGACACGCGACGCGCGAGGGTACTACACACACTACTCACGCTTGTAAAGAAGCCAGATCAGTCGGACACGAGGACTATTTGTGAAGGTAAATCCACGTAGACGTCCAATTTAAGTACATATTATTTAAAGAAATAAAATCACGCTGAAATCTACAAAATCCCCAATCATGCGAATTTCAGACATAAATGGATTAAATAAAAGAATTTTATATTTTTTAATACGGTGGTTATTTATTATTTATATAATATTTAATATATGTATCTTTATTTTTTTATTCTAATAATATTGCAACGATTTTTAATGTTCAATAAAGAGATAAATATATTTAACTGGGTTGAGGTATTTTGTAAATTGTATTGTCTTAAAAAAAGGACTATCAGCTGTAGGTAACTTAACAACGATCTTTCGTTACAGCTACATGCCTTATCGTAAAATGGGGTGGAAGCGGCGAGGTTCTCTCTTCCATTGCTGAACTGTTAGCTTCTAGATCATCCGAACGACGAGTACTAGCCAGCCAAATATGCGTAGCAATAGCTCCCTACGTACCCATCGAACTATGCACGTCACTGCTTCTAAGCTTAGTAATACTCATGTGTGAATCCAACGAAATAGAAATAAGGAGCTTGGGTCTCAAAGCTGCCTGCCTTATATGCCCAGTTGCTGAACATAAATATGGACAATTGGAGAATCTCATGTTCAATTTCTTCAAGGATCCAGTTGAGAAAAATGTTAAAGATACAGTTAATATTTATGTGCCAATCTTAGCGAGGACAGCCTTGATTGCAGGTTAGTTTTAAAAAATGTTGTAAGGGTGCAAAGCGGTAAACGTAACAACTGATGCTTCTAATATCAAACGTATTGCTAATAAAATAAAATGAATATTGCTTTATTAGAATTTTTATTATATTCTCAAAATTGTTTCAGGAAAATTCGTAACTGATCTATGTAGTAGAGTGATAACAAATTTAGTCAAATCGAGCTTGGAAAACGAATGGAAAACTATAATACTATATTTAGAAGTATTGAGAGCATTAGTTTTCGCCAAGATGGCCTACGTAATTAATGTACAAATAGTTAAGGACTCAATCATGAACTGTGATATCAAAACGAGTTTACAAGAGATACCATTAGGGGTTGAACAAGAATATTTTATTGATCTTCAGAGTTATATGACAGATAACACGGACGCAAAATTGTTATTAGGCGGTATGAATAGTTTATTTAAAGAGAAACCTGACGTGAGATGGAGCGAATTAGCTTGGTATACAAACATGTAAGTTTTATCCTAATATTAATACACGGGCACCTTAACAAACGTACTTACATGTACTAGGTAGGACAAAACAATTGAAAATAAATATTCATGTGTTATAATAATGAGCGATTGTCATATTTATTATTTTTACGCCTTCTATGATAATGTCATGCAAATTTTATGTGCCTTTTAGCAAATAGATTAGTCATCATATCCAAAGAAATGATTGAATTTATCGATACATTTACTATATTTCAGAGTTAAACAAATTTTAGAAGTGGCCACAAATAGTAAAGTATTAAATCATCCAGCAATCTATGACGTACTCATATCTCTATTTAGTAGTTACGTAGATAATTTTAATGTAATGTTCACAACTTATGTATTGAAACCAATATTCACTGACACAATAATAGATTTGGAAAATAAACTGGAGAAATTGCATAGTTTGAATGTGGACAGTACAGTAATCGTAGGAATATATTTAATTGCTATATTACCAGGCATCGAGGACAAAGTGCAGCACGGAGAATTCTTACAAAAGTAAGTAATAATTATGATCATAATTACACATCAAAATATTAAACATAGAAACATAACAATATATGAACTAATACACATTTTACTGGCTATTTCAGATGGATTATGTATAGTAGTATCAGAGGTCTTCCAGTAAAAATATTCTCGATACCACTGAGGTGGGTTGCTAAAAATCGGCCAGAAACACTCGATTTTTATTTTCAACATCTTAGGGAATGTAAGTACCATAATAATGAAGATAACAATATTATACAGTTATGCGGAGACAACGAGTCATGAGGAGCTCGTTGGCCTAGTGGATTTAGGGCTATGGTTTTGATTACCCGTGTAGTAAGGGCTGTGCCCAGCATTAGGACTTTACGCTGATGATAATAAATAATGATATCTCCTAGTCTAGTATAGTATCTATAGAATATATAGATATATATCTACTATAGAATGTCTGTCATGTCTTAGAATGTTGTCAGGTCTCACGATACAAATGTGACGAAAATTTTATAATTTTCGTATTATTACCGAGATAAGAAATCATTGCATTTGTTTGCTGCAAATCTATAATTTTTAGATGCCATGTTTATTTTAATACATATAATGGCTCAGAATAAAGTTATTTATAATTAATTATTTAAAAATAGTTTCAGCCAGTAGTTGTGAGTCTCCAAGCGGCAGAGCAGTGCGAGTTTACATTGCAAATCTTCTTACGGAGGTGCTCAACTCAGCTGATATAAGCGAAGTCTGCATTGAAAAACAGCTGCTTCCCGCCGTTATGGCTTTGTTACACGACGATGACGTGTAAGTTGTCAATTCCAAACATTGGTGGCACCCAACATTTTAACTGTTCTACTGTTCGTTAGTGTAGTTAAAAGAGTACCTTTGATTGAAAGGCGGAATCAGTTTATGGATCTATTTCCCTATAATTATTATTCCCAATGATATTAAGTTTCAGTAAAACTAGTGGACGTTTGCGTCTTCAAATGGTTCGGAAGATCTTTACCTTAAAAATTATTTAAGTCAAATACCAGCTTAGGCTGAGTAAAGTCTTCATATCTCATTTAGAAAGTGTTGGGAGACTTACAGCAGTATCCAATGCTTTAGTTATTTGTAAAGGTAAATCAAGGTCTAATTAGGTAATGGAGATCCAATTATAAGCTATTTATATTTTTGATTCGTAATATAAGATATCACAAATCATTTAGACCTTTTTGACCTTGATCTTTCCCTCTCTTTTCTTACTCAGAAGCATGCGTTTAGTCTACGGAGGAACCCATTCACTGACCCCACATCAACTTTACGCACAAAGAGGCTTTGGCAAGGCTTTTGTAACGTGAATTTTTTTCTGATATATTCAAAAGAGGTTTTCAACAGGCTGACAATGTAAGAGCTAGCTATCTTCGCATATGAACTCCTATTAGGTTCGATTAGACTGTGTCAGTCATTTCCTATGCATTTTGTTTGAAGTAATAAAAGAAAAAATAAGCTCTTATAAATGTGTGGGTTGCATCTCTATTTTCCACTCTTAGTTTCATGAAAAAATAATTTTAAAAACATACGGTCTGCTTTTGATGTATATCAATGAAAAATATTCCGCAGATCTGTACGAGAAGTAGCGATCACAACGTGGGGCAGTGTTACTAGAACGTGCATAATGCGCGGCCTAGTATGCGAGGCTCAGTGCTGGGCGCCCGTCGAGGACCTGCTGTCGTCCAGACCGCTCACGGGCAAGGAAGGCATCAGGGCGGCGGAGTCACTCGCGTTATTAGTTCTACCTACGCCAGATAACCACGCTGTGTCTGAGAAAGGTCAGTTTTTTATATTTGCAGATTTAATGTCTGAATATCTATTCTGGATCTAAAATTAGTATCAATTTAGCTATCATGTTAGGGTTAACCTTATATTAAAACTGCTTAAACTATGTATTCTGAAAATTGTTTTGATTAAGATTCTTACTTTTATTAAATGATCTTTAGTATGACTTTTTATGTGATTTGTATTCATAAAATAACCTTTATTTTTTTTTCTATTTTTCCCCTTTCACACACAATTGCAATGTTAAGTAAAGTTAAAGTAATTAGTTAAGTAAAATATTGAAATTTTCAAATAACTGGATTGATTTTGATTGATTATTTCATCATATTTCCATAAACTAATACAATCAATGTTTAAATTGTCGTATTGTGGTCTCTACATTTAATAAAGAACTTAGAACCAGAGTTTTAGTGTGTCTTTCAAACGCTACGAATCATGTGTGGGTTCATAGTAACGATGACATCGCCGAGGGCCGTCCAACTTCTTAACACCTTCAGCACCATATCTTAAAAGCGTTCACTGGACTTAGCTATTACAATTATTAAATTCTCTGCTTATTAAAAAAACGGAATTATTTGTAATACTTTCAAAGACTAACTTACTGAAGTTACCAAAATGTTATTAATATATTTAAGAATTCTTTAAACATCAAATTGGCAAATACTGACATATATAAAGCTTAATACTCTTTTATTTCATAAGAAATATTGTTTTGCAGCTGTATCGCTGCTTTGCGCGGTGTGTCATTTATGTCCATCGTCAGCGGAGTGGGTGGCCGCGTTGACGCCAGGGCTACAGTTGGCCGCGCATCACTGCCGTAGACATCCCAGCTTGCTGCCAGCGCTAAGGTAAGTTAACTAACAACCTTGCCCTATTCAGTGGCAATAAAACACAATAATATTATTATATTTAATATTAATATAAAAAAGGTGATAAATAACTTATACAATCTTTTATCTAGCCCAAAGTAAACATCAAAACATATATAATATTATAAATATTTTTATATTAGAATATATGAAACATGGGTACTATTCACAGCCTTTATGTCGCCGTTGCTTCCCCTTCTTTCTCTTGAGAATTCTCTAGTGATAAGCAATATATAATGTATAATAGTATTGCTCGGTATGTAAATATGACGGGATCTTAATCAGAGGGTCCTTATCTATAATCCTTAACATTGGCTCTTACGACCGATTTCAATATTTTACCTCCAGGTGATTAGACTGCAACAGTGTTATAATAATTATGAGTGAAAATGTAGATCTCACAAAGATATTTTGATAACATAAGTTACTTGTGAATCAAAAAAGCTTTTTAAAAGTATATTTCTTTTATAGTATAGAAATGATAGAAACTTTCAAAATGTAGATAATATAATCAACATTTTTTTTATAAAATTAATTAAATCTATGTCCTATAATAATGTTATCGATACCTATTCAAAATTGATTGGGATTGATTAGAGGATATTTTTGAATTAACACCGCACCCTATAAGGCGTGAAAAAGAATAATTCCGTATTTTAATTGCAACGATAACAGGAAACTGGAGGAGACAGTGCAAACTCCATCTTTGTTGCACTATAAACCGGGCATCGAAGCTTTAATACACAACGTAGCGGGTCCGTCGTTAGACGCGGCCCGGGAGCCCCCGCCCCGGCCGCCCACCAACCTGCAGACCGCGCAGGACGTAGGCAGGCGAGTCACGCAAATTTTTCAACAGTCGAAGAACAATATGAACCTTCCAAATATATTTAAAAAGAAAATGTAAATAACTGCTTTTTTTGAGCGCACTAAGAATGGCAGTTAACATCTTAACATCTTTTAGGGTCGATAATTCAATCGTCCGATGTGTCGAGCAAGGTATTAATTTTGACATATTCCCAACATTCAATGCATATTTTACTTTCAAATTATGGATGAAAGTTATCTGAGGATTGAAATGCCGTTATCTATAAAAATAAATAGAGGTGTTAATGGCCAAATACTTAAACACTTCTTAAATGTTAAAATTGCTCGAATATAAATCCCCAGTGAGTCGGTCGCAAAAGAAGGTTTTGAGTTAGCTATTAGGCCAATAAAATAACAACATTCTATATGGGGCAGTAATTAATTTGCACAAGATTGTTTTCTCTTATTTTAATGAACTTTGTGCTGTAACTTTCCTTATTTCTGACTCTCTCATTATTTTAACTCTATGCTTAAGTTAAATATTTGGCGCTTCCAAACTCATAAAATGAAATTGCTAAGTCAGTTGAGCCATTGAAAAGCCACATGTATACTAAATTTATTAACAACCTAACATACCTTATTTCGGAGGCACATATAATAACACATTTATAATATTCTATCATTCATTATGTATATGAAAACTACTTTTCTGCTAAAATCTTGGAACATTTTAGAAGGCATAAAGACTTAGATGGTTTCTAAAACCATTATTTTATATGAGTGTGGTCTAAAATTGTTTGTTCAATTTTTTTCTTTCCAGTTTATGTAATTTTGTATTATTTTATTTTCGACTATTTTGTAATTTAATGCCTGTATTGATTTTACATGTTTTATATATGATTGTGACAATTTATGTGCCCGACAAGATTTTATGATACTCAGAAAATTAATTCCTTCCACTTTTTAAATTGGATGTAGTCATTGTTGTTCACGTTATTCATATTATAATGAAATATTATATCTATTTTATAAAACTCGTTCAGTTCTTCCGTTAATCGGTTTTGTTAAAATATTTAGCTGTTAAGTAAAATTATACATTCCTTTTATTATTAATGTCATCATTTAATGTATGCATGTACTTAATTAAGTATAGAATTAGTTCGTAGGTCAGTACAAAGCTAGTGCAATAAAATAGTAAATCTCAAAACAGTGGGGTTGGCCATAAAAAGCTTATGTAGATGGCGCTGAGTGCATTTTTAACACAACCAAATAAAATTCTACATTTCATTTTTTTATTTATATTCTTTACTTCGAGATATATTTTTACAATAATTATGATACCTGAGTGGAACAACAATATTATTTTCCCTCATTTATTTTCCAGGTTGCCACTGTACTAAAATTTAAAAAAAAAAGTATGATGAAGCATGCATGAAGGTATGTTCGTTACATATTTAATAAATTTTCATATGACATGGGTTTGTCATTTATTTTATTAAAACTCGAAATATTATACTAATAAGTTGATAACGATCATTTTCAATTAAACGAGCCCGCCATAATCTAGAAAATGTAACGTGTTTCAACTATTTAACAGTTGTTCTTTATGTATTTTTGATGTTAAATTTTTGAATTCCTTTAGTAAATTTGTGAATTCCAAATTTTTAAGCCCATTTATAGGTCTTTTTTTAGAGTGAAAATAAATATATAGAAATAAACTCCTTTCATTTGTTGGGTACACAGCGCCACTTCTACAGTTGAAAACCCCATTACTTATTACTTTAATGCTTGGTGCTCATGTTTTTGTTGAAAATTAATAAATTGTAGGTCACCAAACAATTTAATAAATAGGTGTAAATTCACAAATAGCTTCTTCTGTTCTGCTTATATTCTTCTTATTACGTACTCTAGAAGTAAAATTTCTTAGATGAGACACTTTAATGTAATGTATTAATTTTGTATTTTTTAACAAATATTAATAAAAGTATATCGTGGAAAGAAATATAAAAAATAATATGAAGGAATTTTGTTAATTATTTTATGTC
The DNA here is from genome assembly GCA_943193645.1 of Acentria ephemerella. Classification (NCBI taxonomy): domain Eukaryota; kingdom Metazoa; phylum Arthropoda; class Insecta; order Lepidoptera; family Crambidae; genus Acentria; species Acentria ephemerella. Next base: position 4,460,906 of record OW971887.1, read on the forward strand.
CATGTTAAATCATTTGTTAATTTCAGCTTTACATTTTGATAATCTAAGGAATCTCACAAATTAACCACAGTTAACCTTTCGGTATTAGATAAAAACTCTCATTAAGACTAGTTTATATATGTTATCATACTTGGTGTATTTTTACATTGACATATGAGTGATAAAAACAAAAAATAGTTCAATTGTCATTTTTATTTGGTAGAATGTTTAATTAGCGTATAAAAATTTAGCTGCTAATTGTTAAAAATCTATTACATTATTACGAGCGCGTTATTTGTCCACTAGCTGTCTTTACATTTGTACTAGTTGCAAGTGTGCAATAAGTATCCAATGCCTTAAATTAATATTAATGAATTGGACACTGTTTGCAAAAAAAAGTTGTTTCTATAAATAATTAGTACTAATGAAGTGGCGGTACTAGTATATGGACTGCGCGCTCTTAACGAGATTGTTTAATAAAATTAATGAAATGAAAAAATTGTAAAACTGCTACATTCAATTGTCACATGAATAGTAGTTAACTTTGGTTGTGTTAAATATTTATTAAATACAAAATTTATTTTGTACTCAATTGCTGTCTTTTATTGTTTATAGAGTTATTTGTACAACTGTCTTGGTGACAGTCAGATAACCATTATGAACATACAGTTGTCCGGTGTTCGTCCTATTAATCCAAACAGTTATATAAAAAATGGTTTGTCGATTGTCATTTTATAACTGACTTAATAGTATTAGTACCGTAATCACACTTGTTGTACATATAAATGTTTCAAAAGATTCTAGTAGTGTTCGTTGTATTTTGTATAAAATTAGTTGTTCCATTGCATTCGTATGAAAAGGTAGGTAAACCGTAAAATGTGAAATGGACTGTTTATATTGATAATTTTCGTTGTGTTTTGTGGTTTTGAGAATCACAAAAGACTGCTGAAGACGAAACGAGTTAGTTGAAAAATTACTTATTTTTCAAATGAGTAAGTGACACATATGCCAGTGACCTTGGTCTGTGCATAAAAATAAATGGAATTAATAAAAATAAATGGAATGTGCATTAATTAGCATAATTTTTTGTGTTTGAAATTATGGAACCTTAAACTTGTTTTAAACACTGTAGCCCTAGTGTAAATCAAAATCGTATTTTTCGCCAGCTGTCAAGTTGTATAAATATAAAAGCATGCGTTGAAGTATTGGAAACCTATCTGTAAATAGAATGATATAATTTTAAATATTCTATACATTGATCATGCAACTATGGTGAAATGTTTCGATACAATTGAAACTACGGGGAGTACCCCGTAGTCCTATTTAGTAAAACAGGATAAATGATTGACTTCGTAATAAAAGTCTATAATCGATATAAAATAAAACATTGTTTAATTTTTCTTCTTTGGAATTTTCCTGAGCGTTATCACTATAAAAGCGTTCGACGTCAAGAATGTGCATTAATTGCGCACGCAGTGCATTAATTGTGGGGTCGGTTGGGTGTTGTATGTTATATTTCATATATTGTGTCTTTGTAATTTCAGTTATGAAATTGGTGTTGTATTAACATTTACATATATACCATTTTCGTATCATTTCAACGTAATCATGAGTATTGCATTCCTTTTCCATAAGTTTTCTCGCAAGTCATTAACAAAATGGCAGTGTGTTTCATTTCAGATAATCAACGTATCAAAAAGAGATTAAAAAATATATATAAATAAAAAATATGTATATAATATATGATAATTAAATATTCCCATTTGCGATTATTCTTCGTTGTCATTAACATAACATCCCATTTTCGTATCATTTAATCGTTATCGTTAACATTACATTCAATTTTCAAAGTTTTTTCTCCTAAGTCATTATTCGCTAACCTATCATTATGCAGGACCTATCATTATTCGCTATAAACTCCATGGGGAAAAGGATTACACCGGTATCCTAGAGCCCTAAATAAAGAAAAATCCACATAAGCAATGGATGTATGAGCTTAAGTTTCCTTTGCTTTCCCTGTAATGAGGAAAATTTAACATAAAATGATCGTCATTTGTCAGTCTGTCACTTATTACTGATTGATTGATGTCATCTTAACCTAAGGAAATCCGGCATATAATTTATGAGGAGAAACGTAGAGTCGATATAATATCAGCAGTCGAGATAACCTATCTATTTCGGACATAATTTTATTTAATTTATTTTCAGGATATATTTATTAACATGTCTGAGAAACATCTGCAAACCGGTAAGATTCTTTAATTATTTTTCTATAGCAATATTTGCGTAATTTTGTTCAACCTCTTTCTCATATACGACAAACTTAATAGCTGTTTTATTTAATAATTAAAAACCACCCATTTTTAGTTAATATATGAATTCATCTTATTATATATAAGTGCGCAAGAAAAACTTCAATTGTTACTTGTCCACTTAATCATGGAAAATACATTCTACCTCCATCTCACACATACACTAATACATGACTAAGTAATTCAATTCAGCTAACTTTTGTTTTTTATTCAGTACCTGTTATATTTTTTATTCATTTTTATAAAAAGGTTTTGTGGAAGTACAAATACTTCTTCAGAGCTTATTATAGTGATAGTGTAATTATTCTTCAATATCAAGATGAGGTTTACCTCTGCTTGGTATTGCAAAATTGAGTCTAAATATCCATTTTTATAATCAAACCATGATTTAGTACTTGATTGTAGAAATGATTGCTCCTAGCACTATATTTTCATAGGATTACTAACATAAAATTAAAGTTATCAAAGTTGAATATTATGAATAATATTCTCTGTGATAAACATAATAAATTATTCGGAGTTGATGAACAGTTCTTCAGGTCACAAATGCCTGTTTTTTTCTCACAACCCTCAATAACACTATAATCTCATAGAGTACATTTATTGTAGGTGATGTTCTGCCCCCATTCAATGGGAAACTGCGTCTCTTTGCTATGCGGTTTTGCCCATATGCTGAAAGGAGTGTACTGGTATTAAATGCAAAGAAAATAGAATATGAATTGGTATTCATTAATTTGGACCATAAACCTGAGTGGATTTTCAATTTCAGTCCAAAAGGTAAATATATATATGGGTAATAAATTACCTACCTATAAATAAGGAAGTGGTAAAATATTGGTTCTGTTATCACTAGTATTTGTGTCATTCATTTAAATGTGTTTTATTTTAGGATACAGGAAAATGTATTCCATTGCTTTAAAGATTTCTTAAAATATTTTATATTACATCTAAACATGTTTTCTTTAATTAAAGAATTATAAAAACATTTTTATTAATCATGAAAATATTACAGCTAAAAATTATAGAAATTTAATTATTTCTACAATACTAGACTAGTTTCATCCTTTCTACACTTTGATTTTATTTTATTAGGTACTGTACCAGCTCTTGAATATGAGCAAGGGAAGTCTATCTTTGACAGCAACATCATTAATGTTTACTTGGATGAGAAATATCCTGAAAACCCACTACAGGCCAGTGATCCATTACGCAGGGCACAGGATAAAATGATTGTGGAAAATTTTGGAGCTGTATGTGTTTTCATATTATTTATATTGAATATATTATTGACACCAGATGAGTGTAGAATCTAGATTGTTGGTTATTGGCAAAAGTATTACCAATGTTAAAATACTTTTAACATTGAGTATTGTTATGACTTCTGTTACTTGATAATATTTCCAGTCCCAGCTTTTACAGGCTCTTGGCAATACTTAATAATTCTTGTTTTAATTAAGGCTTACATAAATTTAAAATAAATTAAAAATGGACAGGCACAATCAGCATACTACACAGCAGCATTCAACCCCCCTGCACTGCAACCAAATATGGTAGAAAATTACCACAAAGGATTGGAAGGTCTACAGAAGGAATTGGAGCTACGGGGTACAAAGTTCCTTCATGGAAATGATGCTGGCTGGGTTGACTTCACCATTTGGCCATTCTTGGAGCGCTTTTTGGCATTGCCTTTACTAGGCAAAAATGAATTCACCATTGAATCATCTAAATATGGTTTGCTGGTAAATTTAATATTCAGTTCAATAAAATTCTTATAACCTTCCTTTGGTTACTAAAGAAACATGAGTCTAACTCATGTGATATCCTCCGTAACACTAATGAAGATTACTATGTTCTAGACATTTATCACTTAAAAGTTTATTGGGTAACAATTAAAAATCATTTATTATGAATAAATAATAAATGATTATATAATTATACATATTATTTACATTAATATATTATTTACATTAAGGTTAAAAATTTTGCCTATTTGAATAACAAATTATTTGAAAGTTGTGCTTTTCAATGCATCTTAGTAAAGGATAGATAGATATACTTAGATTTAGTCCCGGAATAGCACTTCTTGTGATCTCTTGTGCTTTTCAATACATAATTAACGAAGATACCTCTTCGTATTCGTATCTGGCACACTTAACATTGTATTTTGAAATTAGTAATCTTAAATAATTTCTCTGTAATGTTTTATCTTTCACTGGTCTTCCAAGTTAATTTACCAAACATCTTACCGTCCATCTTGTTATGGCAATGAACCATTCAAAAACAGGATGGGCATGTGAAGCAAGTTTTGACGTTTTGATGGTGAAACAGTTCAGTCAACTTTAATATCAAGTTCAGTGCAACATAAAAAAGAACTTAATACAAATTTCTTTAACATAATTCTGTTGTTTGCTTTGAAACAAAACACTTAAGAAGGTTTGATCGAAGGTTCTGCTTCTTTTACAGACCACTTATATTGAAGCAATGAAGACAGTGCCAGCTGTGAAGGCTTACTGCTTGACTGCAGATATCCATGTTAAGTACATAGAGTCACATGGCAAAGGAGACCCAAACTACAATATGCTCGACTCAAGTGCAGCCTGCTGCATGCGTCCCAGGAAGAAGAAGGAATAAAACAACAAAAAATGATATCATTACATATTATATAAATAACATTTCCAGATATTGAAAAGACTGGTGATTTTTGTTACTTAAATAGTTTATCTTGAATAGTATATATTATTTGTTCATAACCAATATTTTTGTCAAATTAAAGTACTTTGAAGGAAATACGTACAATTTGTAGAAAACTCATTTTTAATACGTAATTAAAAATAAATACCTACATTTCATAATTGTTTATTTTTTTTCTGTTATTACTTTTTATAGGGATAAACTTCACGACTGATTAACTTCAACCAAATACACTTAAGTATTTGGTTGAAGTTAATCAGAAAACTAAGTCTAAACTAACTTCGTCACTAACAAATGACTCACCCATAAATAACTGATATTAATTTAGCTTTATACATATACACCATAGCGTGGCGGTTTATGGCCCATACTCATTTTTCTCCATGTAGGAAGGAATGTGCCTGGAACGAGCCGTATATCAGTGGATTATAAGTAGGGTATAGATTGCCGCAGGCAGAACATCGTGGAAAGTGTATGGTAGTATCGAGATAGCAAACCTGACCTGTCTATCGTGTTGGACTCCCACCTCTCATTCTTTGCTTGTGTTCCAGGATGTTATCATTTTTCGCAAAGTGATCGAAGTATATCAGTAATCTAGGAAAACAGATCATGGAGAGACTCGTTGTTGCTTACTTATCAGAAGGACCTAAAAGAAGAATATCCTACATATTAAAACGACACAAGATCTAAATGGTCTGATTGCAAAGCAACATATTATCAAAATGCCTTGTATGTACACTAAGAAAAATTTATTATTTCTATTAAAATACTATGACAACAAAAATCTGGAAAACGGAGGAAGAAAATATTTAAAAGCAAATGAGAAATTCAAACGTTTATTAAATTACAAACAAAAAACTTTCTATTATTAAAATGGCCTAATAACAAAATGACATATCGAAGTGCCCTTATCGAAGAAATATTTCTATACTTAAACAGACAAACACTAGTAACAAAAATCTAGAAAAAGGAAGAACATACTATTCCTAACTAAAGCAAATGAGAAGTTCAAATTTCAAAATATCACCGCAAAAGAATATTGAAAATAAGGAATAATTGAATCAGAATACTACAAATAACTGAACTTAAAATGCCGAGGAGCTTGTCGGCGTAGTGATTCGAATGCTCTGGTTAAGATAACGAAAACAACAAATTTTGCCATGGTTGGTCTCTGGTTGGGTCAATCAATTTTGTAATCTTAAGCACGGAAGAGCGTGCTTCGAAAGGCACGTTAAGTCATTCGTCCCAGTTGTTATGGAAACCTTCACCCTCCAAGCCGCATTGGATCTGAGAATAGTGGTGTTATGTTCCTTATATGTTTCTCCCATGCTGCGTACAGGCTATGGGACGTATATACGATGATAGATTAAAATGCTAAATCAACAATTGGGTTCAAAATGTTAATAATTGGGGCTCAGTGTTCAACTAAAGGGGTTTTCCCCTTTAGTTGAACAGGCGGTTGATTTCACTGAAAACTTTTCGGTCCTGTCTGTATATCAATATTTTTATAAAAAGTTTCAGCTCAAGAAGATTCTACTTTTAATCTGAAATACTTGACGATATAAGAAATTATAAAAAAAAACAAACAAGAGATTATGTGATGAAATAAATTTGAGTTATAGTTATTTTTGTCATAATCTTTTATCCATTCCGATGAAAAAATCGTATGCAATAAATCTCATTCAAGTAAAGTATAAATTATATTCAAGTAAACTAATCTATAAGAACTACAGTGAACTATGAAGAGAAGTGTAATAAAGGTAATTTGTTGTTATGTCGCACGAATATAAGCGTTATCTCAAGAGTGTAAGGTACATTTTCATCTCGTATAAACACTTGCGCAAATGAAGTCGGTTAGGTTGGCCGGCAGCGCTATATATGGGGTTTATATCACTCTACAGCGACGAAGAAATTGCATCGTATGTATTATATTTGTTTATTTATCTCGCAAATAAGAGAGGGCGCGCTGCAAAAATGTAAGTTTCATATTTAAGTACACCAAGGAGATCGGAGATATTTCCAAAGAAGAATTTTAAACAAATCCGAAACTAATTTGTGTAAAGTAATGTTAGTAAATATTACCTGACTAAACACGGAGAAGATTTAATCACATAAAGCCATTAAAACTTACTTTTTCATAACTGTGATAATTAACTTTATCTGATATAAACAATATCAATGTTTTAGCCCACCATCGTGATAAAGAAAAGCACTTAGCGCCCTTCCTTTATAATGATTGCGTCAACAGTCGCTTTAGCGAGTCACGTACTAACTTCGACGTTGAAAGTACTTCACTCAGTTTTACCTGTGCTAGAATACATAACGCCATATTGGACAATGAGTGTAAATAAAATCAACTTCGACACGAAGCATTTGGCCAAAGGTTAGTTATATTATTGAATAACACAAATTCTGCGTGCTATAAAATTTAGTTCAATGTAAAACCGCCCTTATTTTAAACATAATTAAGGATTGTTTTTAAATAAAAATATTTTAAAGAAATTTCAAATTGAATGATATATTTAGTAACTTCAGCGAATGAAAAGTTTGAAACATGATTAGAAGCAGATTTTTTTATCTAGAGTGATTTTTTAATGATAGGACATGTTCCCAAATGGGCCTCTTTGGAGTTACTTTTTTATGAATAATTTATATTTAGTAGATTATTATAACATTGGCGAAATCAGTGTATATTCAATATTTTCGATTTTTATTTACATTTCAGAAAGTGATACCACTTCTGAAACCACTTGTTAATTTGAAATAAAAAGTTATAATATTAAATTTATGTTAATGTAATTTGCAATGAAACAAGTATTAGTTCGCTACCAATATTGCAACTGCGCCGGAAGACTACTTTATGGAAAATGTAATACAACCAGCGACATGAATTTAGTTTTTTATATAGTGATTAATATTCTTATCATTTTTCTACAGGTGACCCAATTCCTCCTTATAATGGGAAACTGCGTATTTACAACATGCGCTACTGCCCATATGCACAACGCGCTATTCTCGCGCTCAATGCCAAACAGATCGACTATGAAGTGGTGAACATTAATCTCATGGATAAGCCCGATTTGTTCACATCTAAGAGTTATTTTGGTAGGTAGACCTTTATTTTTATTTAATCTTTTTTAGTTTTTATTTTATAAATTTTTCAAAATTTGTAAAATAATGTAAATAGGTTAAAGAAAGACAGTACTTTGAAATTATTCGTTCAGAAATGAAAAATGGTAATATCATTAAAACTTAAGAGAATGCAATAGCAAACTGCATCCTAAGGGAGCAAAATAATATTTTTACGACAAGATAATTTCAATCCAGAGTGAAGCGAAGTATTCAGAATATTCTAGAAGTCGAACATATAATATAACTTGCCCAAGTAAAAATAATTTTGAGTTCATTTTAATAATCCGTGAATATTAAAATGAACTCAAAATTATTTTTATACGTTACACCAGAAAATATTGTTCTCGCGGTTTTTCTACGACTTCAAAACGGAGGAGGTTCAATTCCTTTGGTATATAGATTTTTTATTTATATACAATGATGACTCCGAGATTTCTGATCCGATTTACGAGATTCTTATTTTGTTCAATGCTGAATAGCCATTTGGTCCAATAAAAATTTATATTTTTTGTTTTAAATTCTACAAACAAACTCCAAGTCACAAACTCTAAAATCATTATTGTCCTCTCCAAAAGACCTATTTTGCTCGTACCATCTATAATAGCACACGCAGGAACTGCAAATACCCTATTATTGTAAATTTATCTAGTTTTTTTTTAAGATTATATCTAAGGCATGTAGGTTTCGTTTATTTTGTGAAATATCTTTAGACATACTCTTTCTAATCTGTGTTGATATTCACCCATTTGTCAGTGCACATGACGCACTTAAAATTGTATAATGAATACAACAGGTAAAGTTCCCGCCATAGAAATTGAAGACGGTGTGACGATTTACGAGAGCTTGATAATTGTAGAATACTTAGACGAAGTTTACCCTCAGAGGCCTCTGCTGAACAAAGACCCAGTGAAGAGAGCATTTGATAAAATCATCATTGAAGCTACGGAACCTGTAAGTATGGATAGACGAAGGTTATAATTTACGATGTGGAGTCAATAATAACTCGGATACGAAAGCATCCCTACCAAGATTAATTACACACCAGTACATACACATCCATACATACATAAAAATATAATTTAAATACAATTTTTTTTCAACTTATATATGCAAGGCATATATATATATGCAAGGGCAGCCAAACATGCATTAGGTGGGTGTGTGCTACTACCCACCAGTATATAAATGCGGGTACTTGTATACTATACACACGTAACTTGACGCTTTTTAATGATCACCAACACTCGATTCCCCGAATTTACTACACAAAAGAAGAAAGCAATAATGAAACGCTTTACGATTGTGAAACGCTTTTTCAACGAATTTTTCGTGGATGAACGTTCGCAACAAGGATCGACGAAAAGTTCTTCCGAAAAAAGTTTTTCTCGGAAGAACTTTTCGTCGATCCTTTTAGTCGCTGCGGTGTTGAGTGCCACACCGCAGCAATGGCCTTACCACAAGTCAGTCTGTAGTACCCCTGTCAACTAAACTAGAGGTCCCGCTATCATTAATATATTTTTAATATTTATATAGATCATCATCAATAGCCTATATACGTCTCATTGTTGGGCTCAGACCTTCCTATACGAGAGAAACACATGAGAAGTTTGGACCATTACAACATCCATGCTGGCCCAATTCATGGGTTACATTTGCCGTAACAAAAAAGACCAATTGCCGAAATCATTTATTTAGATGTTTCTATTCATATTTATACTTTACCTGGTATCAATAATAAAGAAACTTATACAGAATCCATCCTAATAAGTAGAATTAAACAAAATTATATTTTAATTCCAGATTCGGACATTATACTACAAATCAATAAAAAATCCTGGTGTAATAAATGATGCTTCATTTGTGGCATACAACAAAGCGTTGGACTTCATTCAAGAACAGCTTAAGCAGAGGGGCACCAAGTTCTTAGGCGGTGATCTACCTGGCTATGCCGATTACATGATTTGGCCTTTCTTCGAGAGGATACTTCTTTCTGAAGACCCTACATTAAATATTGACTCACAAAAATACTCTCACTTGGTAAGTTTGCAACTTTCCTATCTTTTCTTTTTTACAGCCAATATAAAAATAAAATAAGAGTTTGTTATACTATGGTATGGTCATTTATTTCAATTATTATTTTATAAGCTCATTATCAGAGTATTTACACAGCACTTGTCCTTGACGTGGCTGAGATGTATGGCTAACTATAGTCAATGACTTAATTTATAAGGTATTTTTACTCTAAGGACTACACGTACAAATCATGCGAGAACTTCTTATCTAGTCGAACAGTTACTCCATATAGCATATCCTCGATACGAACCTGTGCCTTATTTCAATGATCTGTGCAATCTCCTTTGCTCCATTCATTTCTATTATGAACAACATCTACCAGAACTTCGGCGTCGAACTCGTACTTTTCGCAGATGACACTGCTTTAATTATATCCAAATTGCAAAGCTGCGAAAACCTCTAATCTACTGAGATTTGTGTCCACTCTTGGCGATTGGTTCCGCAAGTGAAGCTGGATGATCAAAGTAAATTCTTTTTTCTTCTACAAATTTTTTTGAGGTTCGAACCGTTATTTGACCGTTTCATTCCTTGGGTGAGTTCGGTCTAATATAGTGTCATCCTGTCCACTCAAACATTATTCATTATTTTGCATCGCACATGAGCAAAAATGGAGCCTTTTTCTGCTCAAGCTCCTTTACCTTTACACCCGTTACTAGGGGATCGATGTAAAAGACTATAAGAAATTAATATTATAGTGAGGAACAACCCTTAATTAGTTAACGATTAACGTTTTTTCCTGTGGGACAGATTATCAATTTCAGGAAACTGAAATAAAACTAACGTATAGGGAATCATATATTACCTCAATGTTCTTGTTTTCAGTTGGAATATTTTGCGGAGATGTTCAAAGACCCCGCAGTGAGCCAGTACCTAATACCAGTAGATATTTTACGAAAGTTCATGGATTTCTATAGTCAAGGAAAACCCATAAATTATGATATGCTGCTTAAAGACTAGGTTATGTTTATATTTTAAGGATCTACTAAAAATGTTTCAATAAAATTTTCATAAACTTGCTTCGTTTCTTTTTTATTTATGTTTATTTATTTTAATAAACTTCTTTAACAAAACCCTTTCAGACGATTGCTTTCCATCTAATAGACAAAGGTAAGTAAATCGTGAAAATGGTATACATACCTAATTACATAAAATTTGTTTCACTTAATGCTCTTGTTGGCTGATAGGCTGTCGTCGTTAGTACATATCCGACGTGATGACAAATTAGAGACTATTGGCTTCGTATCCATCATTTATAAAGCAGTTTTACGTCACGCTTCAAGAGCAATATGCTATTGAACTAAGTGAAATGAACGATTTTGTAGTTGTTAATTCCCAAACTAAGTGAAAGAATTATATTAAGAATTCTGAATGAAGCGAAGAATACTAGTCTGGCCAAGGATAAGACACTTTATCCTCTAACAGCTTACTCTACTTTAAACACCTACTGTGAGGTTGAATAAAAAGGAAATTTCTTTTTTATTTAGTCTTTTTTAATGTGTCGAATTTTATAGTCAAAAAAGCAGCTTTGATAAACAGTTCGACCTGTTTTCAATAATTCTTAAATAGACCGTTCAATTAAAATAACAAAATCAAAAGAAAACTTTTTGTAAGCACGGAGCGACCAACAATTTACTTCACTCGACAAGCATTGCACTTGACCTAAAGATGGACGAGGGGTTCTGTCTGAAAAAATATGACGCTTCTTGCTGTTCCTCCTAGCAGTAGCTGCATCTTGTTTCCTACTCAAGTGATTCAAAAGGTCGCGAACGCGAGATTGAAATATGCAGTAGAAAGCGCGAATGGTGAGTAAATTAACAATTAAAGCTAGACGTGGATTTAGTAAGTCCTTATACGACTTTTGAATAGAGGTATTAAATTTCTGTGCCGTTGGATAAAAAGGCTGGCTGTAGGTGAGGTTTGAAGGCAATTATTATTATTATTACTGGGTCCTGGGCCTTTCATAGTTATCGTCACCATGAGTGATAACAATAACAAAAGAGTAACATGTGTTACTGTTTTTTTCATGTTATCATTTCTGAAATTATCGTATCAACTAAGTGAATTATCTATGTGATTAGTTCCATTTCTTTTGTTTTCCGTATTATATAGTTCTAGAAATATTCAAAGTGAAGCAAAGTAAGTACCCTTACTTTTAATTTGTAAATCCTAAATACCTCATTTATGGCAAAAGATATTTAATATAAATTATTCTCTAATTTTCTTCCAGCAGTCTCAGTCATGAGTCTAAAGAAGACTGTGACTGTCATATAGAGTTTTTAAAAAAGATACTTATAATCTCCAGAATATTTTTAAGTACGTACCTTTTTTTTTAAATTTTATAATGTAACACTTAATCTTCTTCCTTTATTCTTCTCATTTCTTTATTTATAAAAATGGAAAACTGTTCAAAAATCAATATATTTTACTTTTTCTTGTTGGCTTTGATTCAGGGGTGGCTTAAGAAACAATAAAAATAGTAATGCTCAAAATCAAAACTGTCATTTCTTCCAACGCTCCTTCGGGTTTCTTTTAATGGTAATTTGTAGATGGTACAAAGTTGACCGGGTCAACTAGTATAATATAAATATTTTAATTTTTATTTATTTTGTTACGTTGATACAGACATTTGTTCTCAAAGAGTCACAGTATTATTCGACGAGTTCTTTTCATTAAATTTTTCCAAAGAGTAAACTCGCTGGGAAGAAACGGCACGTAAACGTTGGAAACAAAATTCGTTGCAAGCGTCAATGAACATCGAAAGGTGTAAACGTAGTTTATTAAGTATGACGATGACGAATCGAAAAGCGAGAGCATGACCGAATGTGTATTAAAAACTCCGGTATTAAGCAATCTAAAGAGTATCAATGATAATAATTTATCATTATGATACACATTATACATAACTTATGATACTTACATACATACCTACAGTAAGAAGTCGATTTTAGTGTTTTCTGAATGTCTCTGTGCAAAGTGCTACTACGCTCACCGGTTGCGCAAGCAACGCGCCAGCAGTCAGTGTATCGAAAATTATCATCGGTCAAGGCTAATAATAACATCAAGTTTAACTCAAAACATTTGGGAAAAGGTACTTACTAATTTTAATTGATTTTCGGATTATAAATCATAATATTATTTACAATCACAGGCGTGGATATCATATATTTAATTTTATATATACTGAAGATTTACAATATGTAAATCATAAAATGTTACAGTTGACAGTAAAACCACGGAGTAAATATATCTTCATAGATCACTGATACGATATCTCTGTTAGTGGTTACAGTAAACAAATATGGCGACCCTAATGACTTATTTATTAAGATATTTATATATAGTATTTTTCAGCCTTAGAGCCTTGTACAATACTTACCTAAAGTATGTACAAAATGTTATTTTTTTTAGGTTTTAGGTTAGGTAAGAGGTAGGTTCTAAAAGGTACTTATCAATTTATACGGAATAATAGTCTAAAAAGATAAGTAGTCTTTGTTGCTTTTTATTTTGTCATCGACTTAGGCTATCTATGTAAATTTAAAATAAAATTCTTCATTTTGGTTCGGAAATCGTATTTCTATCAAATTAGGGTATTGCCGCACTTCCAGAACAACGAACATTTTGCTTCTACCGGGGACTAATTGGCTTCGTGATGGGCATTGAATTCCCAGCATTTTTCCGGGCAATATAATTTAACCTGCTTATATAGCCAGTTCAGATTCCAGACTCAATGATATTCTAATTGTCACGAGGATCCTGGGAGTACCTATATTGCGGTAAATCAAATTGAATAAGTACTTAATCAGTTCTATAACACCCGGTCTTTGACATGGAGCTGTTTTTAATTCCCTAGATCGATAAAATACTTTAGATTACCTACTAAGGATGACAGACGACATTACAGATATTTACAAAGAGGTTCTCCAAGTTTGGTCGTAAAATGTCGGTTAAATGCAACCGTCCTATTTCTTTTTAATTTAAAGATAATAATTTTAATTCTTAAGTTTACAATTTTTCCTAACAAATATAAATAGGACACAAATTAATTAATAAGTCCGAATTAGTAACAGTTTATTGCAATGTTTATTAGTAAATTAGGTGTGACATGGTAGATATTAAAGTGCGCTCCCAAAATAAGAGTTTATTTTGAAGAAGAAACTCAATCCCTTTAATTAAAATACAGTTTGTATACCTAACTCAAATTTGTGTGATTCAAATACATAATATTTGATTATGATGTTGGTAAGTTAAATTAATATTTTTTTTATTGTGTTTGTGTGAGATTATTCAGTATAAGTTTCAATCGTATCGAGACGTTTCGATCGTAGTTGCGTTCAGCTGATAATCAGCATATATAAAAAAAACGTTTCCAATACTTCACAATAGAAGTGCTGCTGAGACTTCCATACGATCCAATATCTGACGAATTAAAGTCACACAAGGGTATTGATTTTGAGAGCGTTCGTAGGTATAGAGCCAGAACGATTCGACTTATTTTTCCAAAAATGTAAAGCAGCATCCATGCGTAGACATCACTTGCAAATTTATTGTATCAAAGCTTTTAGTGACGCTAATAGTTAAATTATGTCAAGTACACATTCTGTTAGAGTAACAAGGTTTTTTTATTAGGTGATCTTCTCCCACCATACAATGGCCATTTACGAATATACAACATGCGGTACTGCCCGTTTGCACAGCGCACAATTCTCGCGTTAAACGCTAAAGGAATATATTATGAAGTCGTCAACATTAATCTAATGAATAAACCGGACTGGCTGTTTGAAAAAAGCGCTTTTGGTAAGGAAAATACTTTATATACAATAAGAGTTGCAAAGAGCATAATACGATATTCCAGAACCCTTAATGTGAGTTTCAATCGTAACGAGTCGTTTCGTTTGTAGGTACTTACGTTCAGCTAATAATCGCGTATATAAAAAGTCGTTTCCTATACTTCACAATACACGCGCTGCTCGTTTCCATACAATTTCACAGTTGACAACAAACACGATCGAGACGGTTCAATTCAAACTCACACTAGGAGTACTGGTACATATTATAAATGCTTGTTACACCAATGCTTACCTTGTAAAAATCTACAGGGAACTATATTGAGACTCAATACATGACGGTGCCACTATTATCAACTTTCACCGTAATAATACAGCACTACTAATTTACTCTTATTCCCGTCTAAAGCTTAAAGTAGGAGTAGGAACCACTAATGCATTACCTCTCTTCAGCTACCGAACTACAATTTTCATTGTGTATTCTATTATCGAAATTGCAGTCAAATTACGTCGTCATCCGAATCTTTTGCAAATATCACAAACAACCTAGAGCTGATGCAATTTCATTGCGATTAAAGATAAACGCTAAGAGACACTCTCTTAGCTTTTATCTTTAATACTACGTCGGGGTAAATAGAGGCTTTCGATAGCCTTTACTTCAAACCGGTCTTCAAAGTTAAAATATATATATATATAAATATCTACTTATATATAATATGGGTCTTTCAAGAGGCTTGAGAAATCATCTTATGGGCTGGCAAGAGTAAGCTAGAACAGTGGTTCTGTAATGCATTAGTAACACTCTTTTTACCGCATATTATCAGCTTATCAAGTGGTCAGTATTCTAATATTTTTATATAATAAAGTTTAGATAGGTACTTGTTTGAATGCAGTTAGCTTTAATGCGAAAGTTTACCACACACAAGACACGAATTACTAAGCTGATACGATGAATCTGTCAACCATCCGCGCAGTAGTCATTGTGGTAGGCGAAGTGCATGTAAAATGCGTCTAAAAATGCCATTTTAAAAAAAACCCCACGTAAATATGTCATTCAGGTAAAGTTCCAGCCTTGGAAATAAAGGAGAATGTAACCATTTATGAGAGTTTAGTAACAGTGGAATACTTAGATGATGTTTACCCGCATAGGCTTTTATTGCCAAAGGATCCTGTGAAAAAAGCTCACGCTAAAATGATTGTCGAAGCTTCAGGAGCGGTAAGTCTGCAATTTTTTTTAACTTAGCAGACTTTACGAATTTTGCACCTTCTAACAAGTTTTTTTAAAATCTTATTTTTGATGAGGCTTTGAATACCATTTTACAGTCATATAAGCCTCATAATTTAAAGCTTACATGAGCTATTGTGATGCCTGACAACGCCGTGTCTTCGTTGTTCTAAAGGAAGCACGGGAAAAGTCATAGCTAGATCACTAACAGCACCTGTAGACAGCGGGTTTTATTGCATTCTTCTCCCCATGTTAAATTGTACTAAACATTCTTTGTTTTAACCTTTTATTTAGAGCACATTCCAGTAAAAACTGACTATAAAAATGATCTTCTACAACGCCACAATACGTATTTGTAATTAGTATGCGGGGCTTCAGTTATCAGTTGCGAAATATGGTGGAGTGCCGAATTCCGGAAAGTTAATTATGTTATATACATTTCCGGAATTCGGCACTCCACTGGTTTTTCTTACATTCTCCCGATATTTTAGTAGTTGTTCTGCTATTCGGGGCGGAGACAAATTCAATAAAAAAGAGATTACACGGGGTGCAGCCGTTCTTGGGTTTTTAATGGTGTAACAAACTCGACTCCAGATTTTGTTGTAGGCAGTTATTATAGTATTGAGTACTTAATAAGTATTAATAACGTCTCTGGTAAAATTTACTTTATTTATTTTGGTTTTGCTTTAAATGGCTGTGTGATTATATTTAATTTTATAGACAAATATATAGATTTATGCACCTTATATTTGGGACATTTTAAAACTTAAGGGAAGATAAAGGATTTATATATAAATTAAGCAATAAAGTTTTGAGGTACTTAAGTACTTATATTTTAAGTGTCCTGATTTAAAAAAATATATACATATCATACCAATCAATTAATTATCTCCTCTCCCTCTTTTATGTGACCACCAAATGATAACTCTACTTGAAACTTTTTAAACATAAACTATACTTTTAGATACACAATCTATTTTTCAAGTTAATAAAGAAGCCAGAACATATAAACGATCATAATATAAACGCTTTCAAAATGTCGTTACACTACATACAAGAACAATTAAAGAGCCGAAATACAAAGTTTTTAAATGGATCTGAACCTGGCTATGCTGATTACATGATTTGGCCTTGGTTCGAAAGATTGCGTTCGATAAAAGATATTGATGAAAGAGCGAAGATTGACGCCCAGGAATATGGTGTATTGGTAAGAAATTTAAGACTATTATCAAAAACATCTTAAATCGCTAAGTTGTGATGTGATCCTGCTTTAATCAAAGGTAATTGTTACGTGGATCTTACAATTGTGTTATGATTTTATGTTTATGTAAAGATACATACCTTTTAATTGTATTATGTGGAGAACATAAATATGTAGTCGGCCCCAGAAGTAGCTTAACAAGTTAGTACCATGTCATACCAACTAATATTAGTAATAGTCGCTAACCCACAATAAACGCACTTCTTGTTTGACATACATATAGATGAAAAATGTTTAAACCAGCTTCAAATACCGAACCGAATCAAATATTATTATTTTTTAGATAATTAATAATCAATATTAGTAATCGTGTTACAAACGTTGTACTATGAACTCTATAAAAATGAAGGACATTTCTTCTAATCCTTAATGAGGTTCCTCTCGATCTTAACCGGAAGGTAAAGATGATAAAGCCAAAGATAGAAGCAAACTACACCCAGATTCCTCACCTACAGAGGAACTGGCTCTCTTACTTCCAACTGCCGGAACTCAGCAATGCTGTTACACATTTTGCATTGCCCATTGTACATTTTACAAATAATGTTAGTTCTTTTTTTCATATAAATGTGTAGATGTGCAACAAAGTATAATTCTATTCTATTCCATTATTATTATGACGACAAACTGGTAATATGGTGGTAGTTATCCAGGCGGCCTTAGTTCACTGACCACCCTCATACTGATCAGTCAATTATCGATTGAAGGTACTACTCTTCCTGCCTACTAATGGTTTTAAGACATTTTTTCATTTTATCGTTATTTGCAGTTGGCATACATAGATAGTATGATGACAGACCCTGCTGTTAGTCAGTACCTGGTTCCTGTGGACACTTTTATGAAATTCCATGATGGATTCAAAGACGAAAATAGACCAAATTACGAAATACTTACAGAAAATTAAAAAATTTATATGAAATTTGAAAATTGAATAAACATTAGAAATTTTATGTGAAATTTGAATTTTTTAGAAATTTTTAATGAAAAAAATTAGGCTTTTTAATACATTTTAATTAAGGAAAAAATACCACACGTAAATAAGAAAGGAGAAGAAATAAAATTAAGACAACTAAAATGTCAAAGCAATTCTTAGTTCATAATAATGTTTAAGTAGTTATTCAGGTAATTAATTTTAAAGAGAACTTAATCTAACTATAATGAATGTGATAATTGCATGTCTGATGCAAGTCCTTAAAATGTTAAGCCATTTCACTTCTTATTTTAAATATCAGATAAAAAATAAGTTACTTTCATTCATAGATCAATAATATCTGAGTTTACTTTTTACAATGTCTTAGTTGTTGAATACTTACATGTAAAACAACTTGTAATTAATAAAAATTGTCATATAAAAAATGAAATGTCTTGATTATATTAATTTTCTTAGTGCTAATAAAGTCAGAAAGTATTAAGTAGATATTTTTAAATTATGACATGTCATTAATTTGTACGATAGGTTCATTTCTGAATCAATAATTTAGATTAAATAAAAATTGGGTAAAAGCTTGAATTGTTTCACAAGTCTTAGGTAATGCTGTATGTAAGTGAAACTAAAAATACTCTCAGTCTTGATTCATGAATGTCATCTTAATTTAATAAAAATATAATTCATCATTTTTGTATTTTTGTGCCAAATCATCTAGAATGGATATTATGCTTTTCAAGTCTGCATTTTTATCCAATTTAAGGTAAGTTGTATTCCTTACATCATGCAACTTAATCCATGCAGGAACTTTTTCAGTGAGCACTTTGATATCTCTCTGGAGATCACTGGCAGACAAATTTGCTTTAAAACTACTGTCTAATTTTGAAAGAATAATATTCAAAGCCAAAACATTTTTTCGTTCTGTTACAAAGATGTTCCTTAGGGTCCTTGCAAGATCAGGCAGTCGGCTGTAGACAAAATACTTTTGATCATCCTCTGAAGACTTTGTCATTGCTTCAAGGGCTTTAGCTGCTTGTTTTGCTTTCACCTTCTCTAGCAAAGATGCTGGCAAGTTTCTTAATGCAGGATTTAAAATTGTCACTCCACTGCTTCTTGATTGACCCATTTGAACATTTGTACTAGTTTCATCATTACACTTGTTATCAATCATACCAGTAACAATTTTTTCCTCATCAGTAAGCCCACGAGCTTTAGCATGAGCTAGTTTCTCTAAAGCTCTTTCCATTTTTGTATTACATTTGAACAACTCTCGAGCTTTAGCAAGAACATCTTGAGCAGAAGAAAACTTCTCTGTATTAGGAGCCTCTGGTAGTTTGGAAATTTCCACATCTGGTACTTTTTCTAGTTCAAATTCAGGATGCCAACGAGCTAATTTGTCATCTGGGATCACCATTGGAGGGTCTAGTGTTAATAGGTATTGAGAATGATGCTTTTTTGTCAACTGAAGTAAGGTATCATAGAAGTATCTGCGTCTCTCTAATAGTACACTAGGGTTCATCACCATAATATCATTAGGAAAATTTGGTGAAATAATCAATTCATATGATTCCTTATGTGAAGATACACAGAAGTTTTTAATTTTCTTTATTTCATAGTTGTAGAAATCAGGAACCAAGTGTTTTATTTGCGCCAAGTGTTTTTCAGAGAAATTCCTTTTTAACATTTCTTGCACTGAAGGTTTAAGTTTGTCAAAAGTGACCTTTTCATTTCTATTATAAAGCAGAGCAACTACAGTCTCCATACCACGGAAAAGTTCACCTAGAAAGCGATACTGGTGAGGCAGTGGCAGGCTAGTAGCAGATGTGGCTAATGATGCATGTCTGATATATGCTGGAACCTGAAATTGTAAAGTAAAAAAAAGGAAAGGTCATTAGTAAGACAGTACTAAATATTAAGCTTAATTACGAGTTATTATTCAATCTATTTCTGAAGCAAAAATTATTTTTATAAATACTGTATTTATGTTAGTTTTATTAACTACAAACTGTTTATAGTGCAGCTATTTAATAACTGACAGATGTGACTAAAATATTCAGAAATAAATTGTTATTTAATATAATATAATTATTAAAATGTTATTGAACTAACAAATGAAATTAATTATATTTATATTGTTCGAAAATTCATATTACTAACCTTGTTTGGACTCTTAATGGGGCTCACAACAACTTTTCTAGGTGAAATGAGTTGTCTCTCAAGACTGCCAGAGTAGTTAGTAGTCTCATTCTTAGGTGAAAAGAACTCAAT
This sequence comes from Acentria ephemerella, assembly GCA_943193645.1. NCBI lineage: Eukaryota > Metazoa > Arthropoda > Insecta > Lepidoptera > Crambidae > Acentria > Acentria ephemerella. Next base: position 4,481,553 of record OW971887.1, read on the forward strand.
CTGAGCTAAAGTTTTTTTACATGGACTGAAAAATATAATGGTTAAACATCATTAGTTTAATTATAATAATTTTGAACTAATTATATCAATTTAAATTTTTTTCTATATTTAATATTTTATATATTTTTTAATATTTTATATACATATTTTTATTTTTTTCTATATTTACCTTGAAGGGACTTCCACATCAATACACTTGAATTCTTTCAGATTTTTTTTATCGCTCACTTCTTGGAGTTGTTGTATGCCTTTACTGATTCTATCTGCAGATGCTCTTAATTCTGTTAACCTAGAGGTGTTAGCTAATTTCTTCTTAAGGTCTCCCAAACTCAGCTCTTTACGAGCAGACTTCAAGGAGCTGGAAGGATCTAATTTAGGTGAGTCCAGGCTTGAAATATTAGATGCATTTATCTTTTTGGTCAATGCAGTGGTTACAATTTCTTTTGATGAAGATTCACTTCTTATCGTTTGAGATTTGATTGATTTTTTCACTGTGTCCAACGAAATATTGCCCGTGTCCGAAATATCCTTAGGAGTGCAAACAATTTCACATTTTTTCAGAACCGTATTCACACGGCGGGGTTGTTTGAGGCTAGTAATTGATGCGTGGTCAATGTGAGCAATTTTACTTTTAGAACTAATAATTTCATCTGTAGCAGCTCTTTTTCTACTATTAAAAAATGCAGTAATCCTTGTTTGAGACATATTTCTTTCCCTTATTACTAACTATCTATTAAATATCTCTCTTATTTTTCCCTCCAAATTATGACGGTCCGATCGAGTTGATTTAATTTTGCGGAATATCAGTTTTGTCTATTAACTGTCAAGTGTATAGCATCTGTCAATTTTTTTTCCTAAATTCCTTCTATTAAAGGGTAAGCAAAGGAAAATAAAACTCATACAGCTATGTCTTGTATATTTCTTTCTTTATTACTGGCTCCAGCTTACTGATGTTGTGTATCTCTGCTCTAAGGAATAAATTTGAATATCCTTAGAAATGCAAACAATTACACATTTTTGAACTGAACTGAACCCATAAAAAATCTCATGTAAGTCACCAATCAATACTATACTTTGTATTTCATCTTTTTTTTTCGATCCTTTTGACATCAAACTGCCAACGAAATAAACTACAAAGGATGAAGCCGACGCCGTTATGACACGCTAAACATTATTTTTCTGTTAAGTTCTTATTATTAATGGGATGGCAAGAGAAATCTAAGCATTAGTATGAGTAAGCATGAGTAAGTGTATGAGTTCACAAATTAAGTCACTGAAAAAATGCTATTTGAAAAGATGAACTTATTTACTAATGCCATGATAACGGAAAACCAAAAAATCTCACAGAAGTATGTTTTGGAATATGTATTCCATATGTTGAAGTGATGTAGTATTCTTTAGTTTTTATCATCTCTTATTCGTATCAAGGAAAACCAAGTATGGAAATAAGACTTAAGCATAACGCATGTCAGGATGTCATATCTGTTTAGCGCAGATGCCAGAATGATTTTTTTTTGCTCTAATTGACAACAAAAATGAGTGATTGATAAATTCGTTACTGTTGTTTCAACTTCTAAACTTGCTATAAGGTTTTAAAAATTTTAAACACATAAAAGACGGTTTGACTCAAGAAATAAACAGTCACTATCCATGAATATATCACAAAAATATGTCACCAAAACTAGTCAAGCAAACAGAGACGAGGAAAAGTATTATAGTAGTCCCCAGTAAAGTTGTAAATAGACCTGATGAAATTGAAGGTGGAGAAGAAACAGAGATAGCTGCTCAAATTTCGGTGCCAGAAGAAGGTGGTTGGGGTTGGGTAGTAGTATTTGGCTCATTTTGGTGTATGTTTGTATTAGATGGAGTAACATATACATTTGGCAGCTTACTTGATGATATGAAAGACGATCTTGGTGTATCTGACTCATTGGTGGCGTTAATTAATTCTGTGGCCATTGCATTATACTTTTGTGCCGGCCCATTTGCATCTGCCTTTATTAATAGATTTGGATTCAGAGCTTGTGCTATGTCTGGTTCAGTGATTTGTGCGTCGTCATTATTTTTCTCATACTTTATAACTAATTATAGTTCATTGATTGTTTTTTATGGTGTAATGGCCGGATTTGGCTACTGCTTAATTAATATGTCATCAGGATTGATAGTAGGATTTTATTTTGAAAAACTAAGGTCACTTGCCATTGCTCTAGCAACTACTGGATCTAGTGCCGGCATCATGATTTTATTTCCTTTAAACAGCTACATTGTCAGTTTGACTGGTTGGAGAACTATGACTTTATTACATTCAGCAATGTTTGGAGTCATTTTCTTTTTAAGTATGACTTTTCGACCATTGCTTTCATTGACAGTCGTAAAAACCACCGATGACCCAACTCGCACAGTAACTTATTTACCAAATTTGTCGAAAACGACGATTCAAGCTAAATTATCCGGTACTAAAATAGATAATTTGAAGCCAACAGCAACAGAGCGTTTATTTAGTGCCGTTTCAAATGCAAATTTCCCAACAGCTGCAGCAGTAGTAGAAGATGGTATCACGACCACCGCCACTCAACCTGGCCCATCTACTGGCCCTATATCAAAACTTACTTTAACAGCACACCATCCACAAGGAGTCAGTCGTCGGCATGTTAAGCAAGTACAGTCTATTATTTCAAGAACTAGTGTTCAGGATAAAATGAAAAAGAATATCGAACTTACTATCAACATAGAAGAACCACCTAAGAAACGGAGTTGTTGGGCCCGTATGTGTCATTGGGAGGAGCATGTACCACAATCACGACCTATGTACAGAGATGATGCATTTTATGAAGGAAAAGTTGATAAATTGCCAATTTACCAGAAAAGTGTAATAGATACTAATACAGAAACTAAAACAGGGCTCGAATATCAATTAGCAGTATCACGGGCTGTAACAGCTGGAGATTTGAAAGAACGTCGAGGCGTATTTACTACTGCTGCTCGACGAGTATTGGCGACAATGATGGATCCAGTGTTATTAAAGAAATCCTCGTTTTTATTACTCTGCTTTAGTGGTTTACTAACGTATGCTGGATTTTTAGTTCCCTATGTTTTTTTGAAGAATAGAAATTTAAATGCCGGTATTGACTCCCAACATTGTTCATTATTTGTCACAGTGTTAGGATTTGCCAATGCTATCGGGAGACTGAGTATAGGAGCATTAGCTTGTAAGTGGAACCCCATTAAGCTTTATGGATTTGCCTGTTGCGCTGGAGGAATCAGTACAATATTATCAGACATATCATACAATATTTATTATCAGTATGCCTATTGTTGTACATATGGATTTTTTGTAGCAAGCTTAGCGTGTTTAAGAAGTATGGTAATAGTGTCTATGTATGGATTAGACAAATTGACAAATGCTACGGGGATGATGCTATTATTTCAAGGTATTGGAAGTTTAATAAGTACACCAACAGCAGGTGTTCTGAAAAATAATTTTGGGTATTCCATAGCTTTTTACGTAGCTGGAGCGTTTATGGTTATCAGTGGTTTAATATTTCTATCTGTGACAATAGTCTTGGCGAAGGAAACAAAAGTTCCTCCTCCTAAGCCAGCTAAGCCATTGTCCATCTTATCAGAGAGATCGACAGGCAGCAGTGGAATTCCTCGCAGTCAGACATGAGCTTAGCGCAGATGCCAGAATGATTTAGAGCATTTGAATCCTGATTAATATTTGTTATTTGTATTTTGTTTTTTTATATTTGTTATTTGTTACCCACGAATGGACGATGCTGAATTTACTTCGCATATTTTGACAATAAATTCCAGTGGGAATACATATAAATAAGTTTAACATATTAATATAAAGCAACATATAACGTTTAACATATTAATATAAAGCAACATATAACGTTTAACATATTAATTATGCATTCTATTCATAAAAGGCGGAAAAGCTTCGGTAACTTAATACTTATGGTTTAAAGAAAATTTGGTTATGAAGAATTTTTAAGTATCATTGTTTATTATATGTACGTAATGTAATAAAGTAATTAATGAAAATAAATATTTTAAATATTTGTCCTAAATATTCGTAAGTACACATATCAGACTATATAGTTTCAATTGCGTATGAGTGCCATGAAGCATTTTAAAAGTTCCGTACCGACTGCGTTTCGTGTGTATATTCAAAGGTCAAATTGTCCCATGGACATTATTTTATGCGGCTGATTGGTGAGCGTGGCTACTGTTCCGCTGTTCGATGTTGCAATAGATAATCTTTTACTTTTATAAAATAGTAAGTAGTAATAATACCCACTTTCAATGCAATATAAATAAATAAAAAAAATAACATTTCTTGTTCAATTGGGCGAATGAAATCTACTTAAATATATTCCGCTATTCTGTTTGACCATGGACTAAAATTAAATTGAAGTTCGTGCTACTTTTTCATTACAACTCTAACTGAATAGGACAGATTACAAGATGGAGCAAATTTCACTTCATTTAAGACGCATTGAAAAATAAGTCGTTTTATATGGCGTATCGATCGTCGTGCTAAGGGGTATGGAACGTCTCAGTGTCTACTTTAGAGATATTTTTTAGTCATGACATCTTTTTCTTATTTTAGTGGAATGAAAGAAAAACTATAACAATAATTTAATGTCAATTTTAGTGGATGCTATCAGAATCCAATCCATTATATCTTAACAATATTAGACATGGATGTGTGCGTTGTTGTTCCATTTGCCTTTTCTTTAATATAGGAACCTTTATTTTTGTATGTATATTATATTATAATGTAGCAACATTTTAGGTTTTCGTGTTCGAGCGCATTTTGTTCTACGACCGGCCGCCATACTCTAAACAAAAAGATTGAGATGAAAAGATAAATTTATATTTATTGAAAGTTGTTGAAAGTGTTTTAATTTGCTAAATGAGTTCTAAATCAGATGTAAATAGAAGAGTACTCGCCATTCAGGCGAAGAAGAAACGTCATAAACTAGGTAAGAAGAAAAACCGTGAGGAGGATCACGGCGGTGGTGGACAAGGAAACGGGCTGCGTAACCAGAATCAAAACCGTTTAGAACCTACACATAGTTCTTCCAATGAGACCATTGAAGAAGATGAAGATGAACAATATGCTAGTGACGACGAGGAGCAGGAAGATAGCGCTGATTATTGCAAGGGTGGATATCATCCTGTCAAAATTGGGGACTTGTTCCTGAATCGGTACCACGTCACAAGAAAATTAGGCTGGGGTCATTTCTCAACAGTGTGGCTATGTTGGGATTTAGTCGATAAACGATTTGTGGCTTTAAAAGTCGTTAAGTCAGCTCCCCATTTCACAGAAACAGCTTTAGATGAAATTAAAATACTGAAAGCAGTTCGCGATAGCGATCCTGCTGATCCTAAAAGGAATAAGACCGTTCAGCTACTTAATGATTTTAAAATTACTGGTGTGAATGGGACACATGTGTGTATGGTTTTTGAAGTGTTGGGTCATCATTTATTGAAGTTGATACTCAAATCAAACTATAGGGGTATCCCTCGAGACAATGTTAAGACGATCATTCGTCAAGTATTAGAAGGTTTGGATTATCTCCATATAAAGTGTAAGATAATTCACACTGACATAAAACCAGAAAATGTTCTGGTATGTGTTGATGAAACTTATATTCGTAAATTGGCAGCTGAAGCCACAGAATTGCATTCTCTTGGTCTAAGACTTCCTCACTCTCTTATAAGTACTGCACCTAAAGAATTTCAGGAACAGGTTGTTACTGGCAAGATGAGTAGAAATAAAAAGAAAAAATTAAAGAAAAAAGCTAAACGTCAGTCTATGTTACTTAAGAAGCAAATGGAGCAAATAGAAGAAATGGAAGAACAAAAGAAAGTAGACAATAGTGAGTCTGCTCCAATGTCTCAGGATAATGATGATTCACCACAGACACCAGAGGAGGCCAGTGTCATAGAAACTACCCGCTCAGAAAATGATGCAAATTTGAATGGTTGTACTGATTTAAGAAGAGCCGAAGATGAAGCATTTGATACAGATGCTGACTCAGTGCAGGTACGGACTAAGCAGTATGGTTGTGGAGATGATGCAGGAACCCCCATGTCAGAGGGAGAGATGACAGATACTCCCCCATCTCTGAATTCTCAATCTTTAAAAAGTAAATTGCTTGATAAAATACCTGATCCAGCTTTTGAAGTATGTGATTTAGAAGTGAAGATAGCAGATTTAGGTAATGCCTGTTGGGTACATCGGCATTTCACAGAAGATATTCAGACAAGGCAGTACCGTTCGTTAGAGGTATTGTTGAGTTCTGGTTATGGTACTTCTGCTGATATATGGAGTACAGCTTGTATGGCTTTTGAATTAGCTACTGGTGATTATCTATTTGAACCTCATTCTGGAGACGGTTACACTAGAGATGAGGACCACTTAGCTCATATTATTGAATTACTTGGAGACATTCCTAAGAGAATTGCAGCTTCAGGAAAGTATTCAAAAATGTATTTTAACAAGAAGGGTGAGTTAAGGAACATAACAGGCTTAAAACCCTGGGGCTTAGTTTCTGTTCTAACAGAAAAGTATGAATGGAGTCAGAAAGATGCAGAAGAGTTTGCTGACTTTTTGAAACCCATGTTAGATTTTGATCCAAATAGGCGTGCTACTGCATATGAGTGCCTTCAGCATCCTTGGTTAAAAACATCCAGTCCTGAAATTAAAGAGTCTGAAGAATAATACAATACTTGCTCTCTTGTCTGTTATGAAATGAATAATCATACTTTTATGAAATCAGTAGTGTCAACATTCTAAGTATTTCAGTTTTGATTAATGTTAATTAATAACTTAATTTTATTCTAATTTGTTGACGTGGCAATCCTAGTTTCAAGACAAAAATTGTGTGCATCTATTCAGTGCTATTAACCTATCATGGTAGCAAAGTATAAAATACCTGCTGCTCAAGGTTTTAGCAACATTATGGTCAACTAAAAATGTAATATTGGCATTATTATAGGCACCCTTAAATTATCCAAAATGTACAGATAGCTTTAGGAAAATTGTGATGTATGACATGTAGACAATATAGGTTTTGTCACATTTATCTCTTAGGAATTTATTAGTTCAAATAGCTCAGCACTACCACCTAGAAAGTGAGGAACCTAATGTAATAAAGTCATGCATGCATTCATTAGCAATTCAGGTAGTTTGTTCACATAGTTTAAGTTTGTGTTTTGTCACTTCACAATAAAAATCTCATATTGTAAACTTTAGAAATAAGACAGTATTTGTAATGCCACCTCCGAGACTGCCTTTTTATGATTCAATGAGTCATCTAAATTAATAATGGCTGGAGTTGATAGACAGAGGCAGTATGAGAGATTGTCCTGTATACCAGCTAATGATTATATTATTTATCATAGATCCCAATTTACATGACCATTTGTATTAATTATATCTGCAAATTTACATGAATAAAATGTCAAAACGAGCTTGTTTATTATGTATTTTTTTAACGTGTTTCAATTTTTCTGCAATGAACACAATTTCTTTAATATTACATTATTTTAATAATTAGTTATGTCTACAACGGAGATACAAGTGAGTATATAAGTAAGTCCTGTTACATGTACAATGAAATAATTATAGTTATTAGGGAATATTGATATTTTCAACAGCTATTTCATATTTACCAAACCAAAACAAATTTTTTTGCAAATTATATATTGATTAATTACAGACAACCACTTAGTGTGCCAGTTAAGGAGATTCAATATGTGACTTCACAGTACACATCTGTCATTTTCTTGCTCTGCGTTTCATAATTTTGGTATAAGTTTTTAATATAATATAAATAATATTTTTTTTTATCAGTGAACACATTGATGGTTATATCAATGGTACTCAAAACTAGATGATATACGAATTACAATCAATCTGTTATTATTACTTATAAGAACTTTAAAACTTGTGTAACTTAGTACATTTTGAGTATATATTTGTAATCAATCCTTAACTACTTAACATTCTTACAAATATAACAGTAAAGTATTGATATACAAAATCAAAAATCTAATTATTTAAGAAATTGGTAGTACACCGATGGTTTCAGCAAGACTATTTTTGACGACACAACTTTAAAGTTATATAAAATTAAACTAAAATTACCAGTGAAAATACTGTTCAGTATAATTAATGGGGTAATGAATGTAAGCGATGTACCTTATTTTCTGTACTAAGATACATTTTTCAATCGACATGATACATTTTATGTGTAGCCAACTGCACCTACCTACCTAGTTAAATAAAAAGAAATATAAATTCGTGCTGATATGAGATCTTCACGATTGATGAATATTTATAGCTTATTTGAGATAAACCGCAGACTAAGCGGATACCACATTTTCGTTATTTTAGTATTCTAATATGCTGTTAAGGTACTGAAGGTCAGGAACTTTCACAGAAGGTACGTAGCCCACGTAAGAGCACGAGAGAGATTCCTGTACCTATAACAATTAACGTCTTTATGTAATGACAAGTCGCATGATCTGACGTCAGACTGATTAGAATACATAATATTCGTGTTTGCAATCTGTGCACTGTATTTTTACTTTGTAAAGCATGATTGAGTTATGAAAACCTGACTTAGATTGGCTATGCGTATAAATACACTCATGTTACCAAACATGTATTCATACATACGAATTAGTAGGTGTGACCGGAAATAATATCGTAAATGGCGGCAACTCAGGTCGTGGTATTGTAGTGGGGAAACATATTGTGTTGGTATGATACATGAGAAACTGCATGTTACGGTAAGACGCACACATTCAGACTGTACTGAATAGACGTGGTACCCAACTGCTAACAAGCAGTTAATACATATTTGTAACCTGTGCAACTTACCAACTTGTTGGGGCTCAAGCTATAAAAATACTATTATTGATATATACTTTTTGTTAAAATTATTGAAATCACTTTACTAAAGAATACTTTTATACAATTGTATAAATTTTTAGGTTTATTAGGAAATAGACGGTAAAGTTTCATGTAACGATTATATAGTAAATATTACGAACGAGATCCTAAAATTGCATATTTACTGTGGCGACTTAAGAAGATAGTAACATCAAAATAGCTTTTCATGTTCATCCTTGTCATGGAAGATATTAAATTGTAATATGTGGTAAATCCTGCAATGGTGAACAAGCTTTAATAGCTCAAAAAGCGTGTAAAAGAACTACCTACAAAGTTGAAATTATGTAGTATGACTTGTAGACCATTATTTAAAAGTTTAATATTTTAACTGAACGTAATTATTTGTTTTTTTTGTTCAATTCAAATTTATTCGTGAAAACTTATAGGAACTCAAATATATTTATACTTCCCAATATAACTACCACTTTATTTAATAAAAATAGTTATGGTATGGGAATAAAACATAATAATAGACTAAGTAATCATTTAAAATATTTTCTTTATTCAATAGTAAGCTAAAAAATGATTAATTGGAAATTGCTTGTATTCTATCAACGAATATTTTGAATATTTTATAGCATTACCGTTATTATTATTACTTAGTCACTTTATACATTTACTTATGTATTCATTATGGGTTAGTTTTTATGTACTAATGTACATATCACTAAAATTAATATTGCATGCTATTTTCTGGAGAAATATGTAAGATGAGAAATTTTAATATACTATACCGTGTGTATACGATATTTCAAATTAAATAATTTTCTTTTTCTTATTACTATCTTGGTTACATGTGATAATTAGGATGAAGCTTAGGACTTTGCAAGCACGTGTAAATTTTGTTGAAGCTGCCCATACTCAGCTCATTAAAGAAAATCCAATAAAAATTTTCTTGTCCGATTAAAAAATCGTAAGCGTAGATCGCACGTTATTAACAAGACAATTAATTTATTAGATGTTATTAAGGCGTATGAATATTAGCTTTATTCTTTAGGGCGTGAGGTACATTTGCACCACATTTGCTAGCGGGGAGGGTTAACAAAAGATTGGGCGGTGGCCGGCTCTACACAAAGAGCTGAGCGGCGCGGGCGGCTTGTCTAACTCAACCGCGACGATGAAATTGCATTGCTGCTTCCTGTGTTGCTCCCCGTACGCATTTGATTTCATAGGAATGATAAAGCGCCATTAGTATTGAGTTATATTAGGATATTTTTTTTGTTAATGTAGATCATAAAATATCCAAATTGAAAATAATTACAATTTAATCGTTACTTTAAATAATGCACTAGACCTTATATTCAATATTTGACTATAATTTTCAAAATAATTCTGTATAAGATTAAATAATTAAGCACCTATAATGATGTCATACACCGAGTAGCTAAAAATCGACTTCAAAACAACAAACTTTCTTTTTATCAAAGGCTATATTGAAATTCAGTATAGTTCATTATCTCAAGTATATAAGATATAAGAAAGCAAATATTATAAAAGGCTAATAACTAAAATTCTTTTTAAAGCACGCGATATTTATCGAAGTATTCTTTTCATTTCGTGGAGATGGTGAAAAAATAGCCCTAAGGCTATTTATTTATTGGCTTTGAGTAAGTGACGATAGCAGCAGTAACAGCTAACTATTACTAAAAGTAAAAAAGAGCTGAGACAGTTTGTCTCAATAAACTATATTAGAGTAGTAGTTGATGAGTAAGCAGTTGTTGAGATTCGATTTGTTTTAAATTAGCTCAAGACTTTTCGAAGGCTGCCGGGAGCTTACTGCAGCTTACTAAATAGTCTTAGTTTTATTACACCGCGCGTTATTCTGCCAGTAACACAGTAAGCGCAAGTGAGCCCAGTTTTTCGGTCTAACTAATGCAGTAGTAGCCTTATTAAATTCCACTGCGTTATCTAAGAAACAGTCTTATTTAGGCCTAAGACAATCAATTACACGTGATTTATATTTTTATATATTAAGCCTTTATAAACATCAGAAGGAAAAACATACTTTAAGAAAAGCTCAGAAGGTATGTACTATGATGGAAAATTAAATATGTACTTTTTTATAACTAACACATGATACGACAGCAGTTACTGTCCTTTGCAATCTTAGTAACACAGACTAGTTAGAGGGAAGCGCCCGCCCCTCAAGACTTTCTTATTGTTTCCTCGAATTAAAGTGCACAAATATTATATACAAAAAATATATAGCTGTTTGTTAGTCCCGCTATAACTCAAAATTGGTTTGACCCCTTCGAATTACCATTCATAGATAACGCTTTTGGCTGGTTGTAGCTGACCCAAAGTTCACCGGGTTAACTAGTTAAAAATAAAATTCAAAGCGGGCTTACTTTTTTGAAGTTATTTTATTGTTGTTATGTTTTAAAGTAATTTTTTTCAAAAAAAAGAGCTTATGGCACGTAGAGGTGAGGTTGTTCGGGTCTTTATATTTTTTGTAGTCATTTTTTTATTATGAAATTGGTGTGATTTCATTCCAAAAGGAACATTTTATCATACTATATATGGAATACTTCATTCGGCATTGATTAGTCACGTGAGATTTTTCAGCGTTTCATTTCATTCTCATTCATCTCATCTACGAAATGGCGGCCTCCGCTATCCTGGAGCCAAAAATAAAGAAATTATCATATTATTATGTGATAATTTCTTTATTTTTGGTTATCTATTTATGGCTGTATGAGCTTTGGTTTCCTTGGTCTTCCCTTTAATAGGGAGAATTGAACAAAAAAAAACAACAGTCATCATAGAATACATTTACTTCATTTAATTTTGAATTGGGAGAATGTAGTGTTTATGTACTCAGTGGAACTGGGTACTGGATAAAATAAATGATGTGCATAAACTACAAGATACAAAGATGTCATTTGAACTCGTATAATGTATTGTATCACCTATCTAATTCTATTTACTTAATTTTTGTATCTTAAGGTACTATATGCTATGACAAGTTTTCATAACATTGATTTAAACAATAAGGTTTAGAGTTTATAATCAATGCCATCAACGAAGGAACGGTTTCATTACATAAAGGCATCTCTAACTGATAAAGAAAGCTGGTACACTTGCGAACTTAAATTTAGTATCATCCATTTTCTTGAAATGTGTAAAAACACTTAATATGTCATAAGATTCAAAGTTCGTCATAAGCTATATTTAAACTATTCATTTGAATAGTATCTCAAATTGGTGCTCTAGTTTTATTTTCCTTTATTTAATATTATATAGTGTCATTCTATCCTTTCCAAAAATAACTTATTTTAGTTTATTTGCAGCAGATTAATGTTCACTGTTTTTCAGAAAAATCATAACAAAATTGTGTTGTGATTTTAAATTGCAAAAAAATATTTGTTATTTCTCTAAAATGCACAAATTTAATTATATGTGCAAATGGATGTTAACCATTTTTTGGAAATTGTTGAAACGCAGGTTCTTGGTGCTATTGTTTACCATAAGTGCCTTTATTATCATATTGAAATGGAGACTCCTTTGTGTGAATTTGCAACCCAAAATGTACATAAAGGAAACAGTACGTACTAAGGCACATAATCGGATATTTATTTAACCATTCAGAAATATTTAAAATAGAATTTTCATTTATTTTTAATTTTCAGTGCTCCAAATTCAAAAATGGAAAATTCATTGGAAATTTATGTGAAGACTTGTGTCTACACAATGAAATCTCCTCAATATCTTGCCATATTTTCTACATGGAAAAAGATGTAGTGTTTTCAGGGATTTGGAAAAATAATAGTGTTATTTTTAAATCAGTGAAACAGCATTTGTATAATATTGAGAGTGTTTCAGAGGATGATTTTTCAATTATGATTAAAAATAATATAAAATTAAAATTTAACATTTCTGTGAACATTGTTGATGCAAAAAAAATGTCACTTATTCAGTACAATCAGAAAGGGTTAAGTAGATATATAGAAAAGCAAAATGCATGGTCCCTTTTGCAAAATAATGAATATCTTGCCTTGTCCCTTTATGAAAAATATGATATATTCCCAAAATTGTATGGTTCATGTGGTAATATGTATGCAGTCCAAAAGGTAAACTCTATTTCTGGCTATTGGCATCTAATGACAGTGTATGATAGTCAAGGTGAGTGGGAGCGAAGAATAAAGATATCATTGATGATATTAGATTTCATATTGTTCTTAGATGAGAGACTTTCCGAGCCTCTGCACTTATGTGACATAAAAATGAATAACTTTGGAGTAACCGATGATTTTAAAAAAGTTATGTATATTGACCTAGACTCAGTACACCCATTGAGTGTGGCAAATGGCATCACAGCAAATGGATTCAAATGTAACAAACACAGTGACTGTGATTTCTTAGACTGTCGTTCATTTTGTAATTTGGTGACATTCAAGTGTCAGCACGGAGTAGTCAACAATAATTTACAAATGATATGTGAGAGAATATTTCTGGGCTGGGTATTGTCTGGTAAAATAATGGTGCCAGGGCTTCTGCTGGGTCCTCGAACACCAAGAATGCTCACTGAGCTCTTAGAGATGTGTGCTAACCCTGGTAATGATATTGGTGTGCCACGGGCCCCAGCCAAAAAGGATATTAGAAACAGACTATATAGCTTATTAAGTCATTTAATAATTTCCTAAACATACCTAGTTGATTGCTTACTATTAGAATTTTAGAAACAAATATTTACATGAAATGCAATTTTCATGAAGTCAATTATTCCTATTATTATATACTTAATAATTTTCATAACAAGAATCTCTATTCTCTAGTCTTAATGTTAAATAGAAACTATATAATTAAAAATAATGTAATAAATGTACAGATAAAAATCAATAATTTCAAACACAATTTTATTTTATTTTATTTATTAACAATTTATGAATTTTAAAATGGACATAACATATGATAAAATAGTACACTGCAGTGGCGCTTCTACAGTTTGACAAGTAAAATTAGTGTTATGTAACCAAAAACAGTAAATTGCTACTACATTTAACTTATATCTATATCACCTCTACCGAACATTTATAAACACAATATGAGACAAATAAAAGGAATATATCAGTCATTGTATTTTATTGTGTTGTACATATATTATACATACTAATAAGACAGATGAATCAGCTAGTAACTATCAGTTGTGAATGATTTCATATGGCAGCATCAGTTCATAAGTTTTATTTTGCCATAATATTTATAACCAATATAAATACCTCATGCATACAGATAGAAAGACGTCAAACCTTTTAGTTTGTGTTTCGACCTTATAACGTTACTAACACATCGGCAATAAGTGTCGAATTGTTTGAAAACGGCAGAGCCTGTTTTGAAGTATCAACTCTGAGGTAAAAAGAGGCTTTGACGTCTGACTTATGCGTACAGTCTTTTCGATGCACAATCGTATATGATAAGTGATCTATGAGGTTAGTCTTAAACTAAAATATAAATCAAAGGCTTCAAAATAATTTGGTTCTTTAGAAATGTAACTTTTAAAACAGTCGATTAATCCCTAAGCGAAACATAAATGTACGCATGCGCGTGCTTTTGCCTTTGGAAAAATTTGCGGGGTTAGATTGTAGAACTTAGCTGAATCTAATCTTAGAATAGAATACAATAGAATATATCATTATTTTACATCAACCAATAAGAGAAATACACAAACATTTAACTAATTTTGTACAAAGGGCGACCTTATCGCCTTATCTTACTATAATTACTTAATAAATGTATCCACAAATGTCAGTCTTTAACTTCATCTGCAGCCTCTATATATAAAGGAATACCTTGCATGAAATATTATTGTTCTGTTGCTTGTCTTGTGAGGATGCAATATCGGCATTTCCTGACATTAACAAGTACTAAAGGGGGGACTCTTGACTTTCATCTTACTTCATGCTAAGTTATGATAAAGCAAAAGATGGAAGCTACACTTGGATTCTCCGACCAGACTTCTACTACTGGTCGGCAACCTTTCCAAGACATCGCCACACGACACAAAAAAGAAACAAGAAAAACATCACAAAAAGTGTGTCTTATTTTTAATACAATTTGAACCCACCTACGATAGGATAAGTGCTTGGAGAAAATATACGTCGCGTGAACAGATATAATGATAAATTAAATACTAATAATAATGATGTTTTGGTTTCTTAAACTAAAACAATCGAATAATGGAAACTCTATATTCTAATAAACTATAAAATCAATAGTTCCGTATATAAATGTCAATCTGCGAAAAGCACACTAAGCAAGCTGAGTTAACGCTGCTAGGTTAACTGGGCTACAGAATCAATAAGAATACAGGTAAATCTCTAAATTCGCTAATACACTATAAAATTGCTAATTAAAGGATTTGTTTGTTTTCTACGCCAAATATGTAATAATATAAAATGGACAGCCTAATAAGTATATCGTCCAACAGCCTCAGAACATAGTAGCAGTAGTGAATATATAATAATTTAGTAGGTAAAGTGAAATAAGTTACCTAGTCGTTTGATTCTCCGTGTTGGTAAAACATTTTCATTCTTTTGTTGTCGAACATTAGAGAGCGTTCTATAACCTTCCAGAAAATTCTAGAATATTCGACTCTAGAAAGTTCGAAATCTCCGCCACGACCGATTAACTTTTTATTCCTTCTGTAACTTTTTAAGCAATTTATAACGCAAGGATTTTCTTTCAAATCTCTAGTAAATATGTTTGTGTTGACGTGATACATGGCCAAAAAGGGGTTGGTCTGATTGCGTATGGTTAAAAAATATTTCATTAAAGTGCGAATTTATAACAATAAATCCGCCAAAACTTTGCCAGAGGTCAGGATGTTGGCAGTGGCGTTGACTGGCCGGCATCGGCAACATCCATCCGGTACTACGACGCATGCGCGCACTGCTTCACGACCTTCCCGCGTCCTCCGTGCGCGTGGTATCGTCAGAGCCAGTTGTATCTGTGTCGGTCGTCCCGTACGCGCCGTGCCGCGCCGCAACAAATCCCGCGGAACATCGAACACACTTTGGCTTTTGTGACATTCGGTTGGAACGCCCTTTATATTACATATTGTGTCGATAATATCGCAAAGTGTGGATGATGTGTGCTTGATTTCATAGCACCGGTGGAATAAGGAAGAGCCATTGGCATAACACAGGTTTGTATAACAACAAAAACATTGAAACTATTACAACTTCATTCGAATTCCTATTTTTATTATTGGTAATCGCGAAATGCTTTCGTTGCGTTAATTAACATATACTACATGGCGTAGAGTAAACTTTCGTAGCGTTTCGTGACCTTGACCTTTATATAAGGGTCATTGACATTATGTCTCTGAATTTTTAACAATTATTTCCATGAGTGTAGATATATTATATGCTACAGTTCAACACAGCTTTTGATAAAAAAATCTAGTTTGAATTTAGATATTGATAATGATAATAACAATAGCAATAACAATAACAATAAAAAGATAGGTTTACGGAGTCCGAACTTAGGTTTGTCGCTGCCGTGGTGAACTAACTTCACGTAATTTTTAAATAACCCATATGCCTACAAGTTACAAACATACTACAGTGCTAATTATGTAACATGTCAATCCGTGCCTATATGGGCATAATAAATCGGTTGAAAAACTTAATACAGTTGTTATGTGGCAATGTATAAAGGGTTTTCCTATAAGAGATGTCTGTTATTTTGATATTAAAAAAAAAATGCCATTTTTAAATATAAATGATCGATTGTTTATTTTTTTTTAAGAGGAAGGTATGCCGCTAATAGTGGAAAATAATATCAGGAAAATGATCACCAACCACGCTTACAGAACCATATACTTTTTAATGAAATTTTCCATAACTGGAAACCACCATAACTGGTGGCTGTCCTATGTGGCCCCAAAGGAAGAAGTCGTAAGGTCAATCACAAGATCTTGGTCAATTGTGATCACCTCTTCGAGAGATAACACGGTCCGGAAACTTTTCATGTAAAAGATCGATGGTTTCGTTGCTTGTGTGGCACGTAGCGCTTGTTGAATGTAAACGTTGTCCAGATCAATGCCATCCAATTACGGCCATAAAAAATCATTAATCATCTCTCGATAGCGCAATCCATTCACCGTAACTGTTGCTCCAGTCTCATTTTCGAAAAATTAAGGTCCAATGACAACGCCGGACCATAAACCGTATCAAACAGTCACACGTTGAGGATAGCGATGCGGAGAGAGTCCCAGATGCGACAATTTTGGCTTCGTCAACAATGCCCACCGATGTGGAAAAAGGAAATGGCCTCATTCACTAAAGATGATTTTTCGATGGAAGTCCAAATCAATCAGCATTTCAAGGACTCATTCAGGTAAAGACACGATGTTGTTGATTATCGGCCGGCTTGAGTTCTTGTGTTGACTGAATTTTATAAGCATTAAGACCTTAATCTTTATGCAAAATACGGTGTAATGACGTTCCGTTTTTATTAAACCGATGAAATTGAACCTCAACCGTTGTTCTCAAAATAATTTGGTATATAATTTACCTCCCTAAGTATATAATTTAGTTTACTACTAAATATTAACTGCTTTACTGTATAATTAAAACCAAAAGCCACTTAAAATAAAGTCAAGTAGTGGTAGGTACCTAGACAAGTAGGAACGCAATAGATCGTTGGGTATTTCATTAATAACCTAAACACCCGAAATGAAGAAGAAGGAGGAATTATGTAGAATTGCTGATATTAAATTTCTACCCTAGTAGTGCGTGGAGGGCGAATCAAGGTCATATCACAGTTAATAATATGACATTAAATAAATCAACAAGCTTTATCAAAAGTATAAAAAGGTAGTATCTATCTAACTAATATGCTCAATCATTTACTTGCGAACTTTGTTTTCTTAAATATATCTTATATGCTTTAGAACATTAAATGTAATTAAAATATATAGGTGCTGTTTCATATTCATACTCATTTACTTATGTTGATTGTACTATATTTTTAAGAATGAAGTTTTCGTTTAAAAATTAACATTAATTAAGGATTTATTAATTTTATTATTCTCTGCACAAGCTTCATGTCATTAGAATTTCTCTTGTCTGTGTGCACCCACGGGCTGGTATAGGTCGAAGTATGGTAAGGTTTCTTTATAAAAAGTTAACGCAAGATATTTATGTATTTAAAATTTTGATATAAATTTAACCCTGTTAAACATATGTATGATTTTTCACAACTATTTCACTACAGACATAGGTGAAACTATAAGTTTGATGTGAATTTTTAACACTTGACACTGTATTGTTATTTAGTCCTTTACGTTGAAGACTACACTATCTCTGACAATGAATACATTTGAACTATTTCCACAATGGCTTCAATGTTTTTGGGGTTTGTCAAGATGACCTCAAAAAGCGTTTGATCGTGTGGACATTCTGTTGTAAGAACAGTTGAACAGTACAAGTTGTAAGAGATTGGATTCACGGTGAATGGAGCTCAAGCAGTAGTGGTGGGAGGGCATCGCTCCCACTTCATAAGTTGCCTTCAGGTGTACCCAAGGCTCAATTTTTGGATTTATATTATTGATTGCTTATTGGTATTACATAAACCTTGTAAGACGCTCTGGATACTATGGATACTGTACTAGATATTGTGTATGCATATCAATTTAACATGGAAGAGCACTCCTTTGCAATTCAGTTATAAGATTAATGGCGAAAATATTGAAAAGGAAAAGGGTTGTTCGGAATCTGGCGGTGATCTTGTATGATAGACTCACATTCTCAGAACACGTAGAGCATACACGTAGTAGTTACGGTTTATCGAGGTCTAGGCTTAATTAATGTAAGTAGATAATTTACCGATATTTTATGTATAAAAATATTCCATTTCGCATACGTGCGAAGTGTTCTTGAATACTGCAGTCCGATATGGAATAATAAAAGAGTACAAAGTAATTCGTTTAGCGCTTCACTCCTGTATAAAACATGGACTACTATGAACACCCTTCAGCAAAGCTGTATCGTCCAAAATATGATGTTGCTCCATAGAGTGTGATCTGGTAAGCTTGACTGCTGTGAATGTGGTAGTCAACAAATTATGGCAATTCAATGCACCTCAAAAACGTACAAGACATACCCGCCTTTTTAAAATTTCTGTGTCTCGTAATAATTACGGGGCAAACTCGATCACCACTCTACTCAAGTTCTACTTCGGATGTATAAAAAGATTTTAAGCGATGTGGACGTATTTTGTTCGAGGAACAACAGTTTTAAAATACAAATGTAGAAAGCAACACTGGGTAATCGATTATAAACTAGTCGCAAATTTTTATATTCTCCTTTAGAAGAAAGAAACATGTGAGAAGCTGTAAAAATTAGAATACTGCTGTCTGTCTGTACTGAGAGGATGAAACTTCACAGGCATTGTGTACATAGCATGATAAGTAAGCAGTCATCAAATCCATGGATAATTTTACGCTAAACTTATCTGTTTTTACGTACGTTCAGGACCTCATGTCGTGAAACAACACTTTTTTTGGTTTGATATAAGTTTACGCCATTTTCAACGTTTACTTGTGCGTTAAGTTTCGATGAAACAACCCGCCCTAAATAATAAATTAACATCTAAATATAAATATCATCCATAAATATTTAAAATTATCATAACGGAACATTAAAAAATTTATATGTTGGGACACTGTTTCACGAGTTAACTTTTATTCGCTGAGGAGAAACTACCCCGAACTAAAACCACTTAAACCCAGATAGATGCACCGTCCTGCTGTTTTCTGCAGGCATGAGTGGCCCGGAGTCATTATACGTTAATGTGGGCATGTCGGTATAACAGAAGTTTCAGTCATTTTATTTTGGGCTTGTAAAAGGGCAATAAATAGTAAGAGAGCTACATACTAAGTTTTGTTTATATCTTCCAAATTACCTGTTTGTATTGACTATCAGCTTTATGTGTGTATTTTTATTTACTTTAGATCATCTTTCAATTAGTTATTACTGAAAATCTGTACTGTACAGCAAACAGTTCTTATGTGTAATTGCGTCATATTGTAAATTGGCCAATTGTAATGTCACATAGGCCAATGCTGTGGACGTCGGCCTATGGCTGTTTACGAGTACTATAGTACGTAGAAGCATAATGACCCTATTTTTTTGCCCACAAAATAAATAACCTTGTAAATTGTTTGTGACGTACTGGGGACATACTGTCACTAACTTTGATTCATCATCATATTCGTCCTCAATGAGGGGTTTTAGAATACCCTAAATTAAATTTTGTAACACATCAAGATTAGAAACCCACATAAAAGCGTTAATTTTCCAATTTCACTCTGTATTACTATTTATTCCTATTCTGTAAAACAATCACCTTCTAAATGATCACTATGTTGAATATATTAATGAATGTATCAATAGGCCCACACTTTCATGAAGTTTTTAGGCACACACATAAAAGAATTGTATTTTTTAAAATTCCAGCACTACTGAAACTAAAACTGCAACCGGCACTCTACACAATTGCAACTAAATGAGTTATGCTCAAATTTAAAAAGTTATTGTCTGTTACTTAAGTTTCTGGTGACTTCTCAGTTCAGATGTTTAGACTGAAAAACCACTTTTGCATTAAAGTTACGTGTAATATATATTGCTACTAAATCTAGAATTTGTCCTTCAAAATTGTTTTATTAGCTATATAAGGATGTGACCTGCGTTTTAAATTCTCATGTAACTCCTCAATTCATATGTATACCAATAATATGACACCTGAATTGGGTGTGGTGTAGCCTCCCTGCAAGCCGCTGCAGCTCGATGGTTTATCTGATATAGGAACTTTCAACCTGTGGTATTAGTGATAAAGTTTTTCTCTTAATATTTAATATAAGAAACAACGACTAACTGGTGATTTTAAAAAGTTAATATTAACCTACGTAACTTTATGAATTCGCCTCGCTGGGCTTCTGCTTACGTAAAGCTCACGGGTCAGGGCTGCGTGAATTGTATTTTCACTTTGTCGTATGTAGGTATTTAGTACAACCATATTTATAGAAATCAATCATAGAAAAAATTGGTACCTTTATACTCGTAGTTATGAAATCGGAAAATTTAATACGAATCAGTTATTTTCCAATTATTAACAGCAGTTTTAAATTGTTAAATATTGTAATGTCAATGTGTGTTTCCTTGTTGTATATATGGAGAAAGTTTCAGAAAATCACTCGCCTTTTTGACGACCATTGACGTTGTACCCTATAGATTATACATAGGTATACTGAAGGCACTAAATATTAGAGCTTTTCCATCGGGTTCGTTCATATACTGTACCATTTTAATGTTGCTTTTTAGTGTTTTAAGAATAAGTTTCTTTCGTATTATTAGATCAAATATATGAATATTTGAAATAAATATTTTTACTCAAAGTTTCTTTTGGCTGTAATTTCAGTGAGAATCTAATGCGGGTTAGATCAAAATCCTATTATTGGGCAACTTAAAATTCAAGTTATTTGTTAAGCCCTGTTTTTATTTGAATGAACGTTGTTGGAAAATATCTAAACTATTTGTAATAATTTTGAATAGGAGAATTCGATGCAAAAATTTCAGTGTTTCAGCACAATAATAAAGTACTCTTGAAGGTTTTATAATGTTAAAACTTCCGAGATATAGTTTTTTTTACATTTATTTTTTAGGTTTTTGATGACTTGTTTACTCATGTAATATTATGAAATTAGGTAATTTTTCAGATACGCATTATGTACGCATTCAAGGTTATCCATTTCACTTCAAATTATTTGCGTCTGAATGAGTAACTTGAATTTGATTAAGTGCAATTTTGTTTAATTATTATAGTATGTAAAATAACTCCTAGGAGTATAAGGAATATTCTATATATTGTAATTATTAAAGTAATTAACCATTTTTAGTTCAACTAATTCAAAGTAGCAGGAAGTTATATAAAACAACATTTGTAGATTACATTAAAATGTAATGAAATAATATTAAGCTTACTATTCCCAATGCATAATTTCCAAAAATTTCAGGAATATCTTATAAAATTACTAGTAGATCTTTCAAGATCCAATATCGATTTTCAAGGGTGCAATATCGATTCACTGGATTGTTTCAGTATGATTTAAAATATAGATTTATATTAATCAAGAACTCGATCTCAAATCGCCTATGTGGTGAATTCCTAGTTGGTGCCGGCAGTTGTTTCTCTTCTGAACTCTGAACTGATATGTGGTGTCAAATTCCTTAAAATGGTTTATAAGATCAAAATACCCATCTTTAAAAATTAATATAGATCCGCCTTGGACTGATTCCAATTTCATGAAGTCTTCCAATTCGAGTTGCATCTGGCAGCAGCTTATAACCTTAATTTTAGACTTTTATATCTTCGTAATTATAAATGGTAAAATTACATGGTATAAGCAAATTCCTTGCACTTGATATTTTTTTCAAAGTTGTACATTTGTAGAAACTTCAGTTCTATCCTAGACAATATTAGAAGAGTTCTTTCCTTAATCAGGTTGCATCAATAATTATGCATTAAGCACTAATAAGAATGTCTTTATCTGCCAATGATTCAATGTGGCTCATTAATAGCTAAACCGATGTAACATGCCAGCATTCTACTTGCGTAACTCAGGTCAGCATTATTTATTTTTGCGAAGTTTTATTACATATAATACACACGCCTACTGATGGATATATCTTTCTGATTTAGGAAGTAGGTACGTATCTTGGCAATAAGCATCTAATGGTCTGCCAAGTATGTCGTGTCGCCTGATCTGTTCATCTATGTCACTGCCTATCAACGGTCGTTACGTAACACATAGATTGTTATTAAATACACAACTGTTTGTGTTTGGTAAACATGGCGATTCATTTTTCTCCTTTGTCACAGTAAAACCGTAAAACAATGGAATGGACCTTGAAAATTTGTCAACCTCGAAATTTAGTCTTTAAAATGCCTCTAGACATCTGAGAAACATGGAATTGCTTTCGGGCAATTGTACATTAGTCTGCAAGAATCCTATAAGTTGTTCTTATATATCTATTTTGGATTCATTCAGTAATAAGTCTTACAATTGTTAATGGTGTATTAAATATATATCACACTGAAAATATTATCGCTATCGACTGTGGTTAAATCAATTATATTGAGTGATAATTCTTAATTTCAATTACCCATGTGTAGATTACAATCGACACGTGAGTAATTCAACCACGTTTATATTAAATTTCTACATCTATTTTCAGTAACATATCAAAATTTCCTGAACGCAATTGAATACGAAATCGATTTAAGTTATCGAAAAGTAGGTACTAGTTAAGTAGGTATTTAGAACTTACGTTAATATTAAATTTCAAATCTATTGTTCCCAAAACTTTGGTCGTAGCATAGGTATTTTTTATTTCTCTAGACCCTGAAACATTTGTTGTTAGTTAGCATAAAAATTAAATCAAAATTGCAAAGGTGTTAGGTTCTTCGATTTTATTAATTGTTTCATTTTTAGTAAGTATTAAGTATTTTGTTTTATATATAGTTAATAATTGAATATTAGAAAAGTCCTATCAAATAAAATATATGCTTGACTAACTATTGTCTTAGGTCATGCATGATACGATGAGGCCGTAAAACAAACAAATCAAGTAGCCACTTAAGATAATTGACTTGCGGCAATCACTGTGCTACGTTTTGTTTAACTGTTGTTGGTAAATTTACCCTACCATTGTTTCTATTTTAGTTAGTAGGTAATTATTTAACACTTGATGCATCCGCAATTACGTACGCATAGTGAATTTGTTTTTCAGCAAAATACGACACAGGTTTTATAATTGAAACTTTTTTTACTTTACTATGAAGGTTTCCTAGATGTTACCTTTGATTCGTAAAGATGAAATCAATTTTTAAAAAGCAGCACTTCTTCGCGCCTGTATAAAATACATAGTTTAATCTAACTATATTAATCGATTTATCAATGTTTATTGCCATAGATAAAGTAAATACAATGTTCTTTGTCCCATATGTCAAAGTCTTATATGTCGCTTAACCTATTTAGACACAGTATGCAAATTTATATAACGGTAATAATAATTATATTATAAATCGACCAGCTCATAAAACACTAAATAAGTATGTAAAAATCTGCTTTGGCATTTATTCAAAGATTAGGTGCTAATTCAGATTTTTTTGAAGTCCATTTATTATTTTTGTTGGTTAGGTTAGATTACTATGATGTGTGTTTGTAGTGTTTATCACAATATTAGGGTTAATTGTTATATTTCTGTTACGGCAGAAAATGAGAAATACAGACAGCTCAGGTGCAGCAGCAAAGCTTGCTTTCAAATGAAAATATTTCATCCATGTGTGTAGAATAGGTAAGAAACTCGGCAAGTTACAGACAGTAAATACTAATGTACAACTATTACTCATGAAATGGTTGTGGTTTTTAACATTTTCCAACAAAGAAGAAGGAAACCTCATAAAATATATGAAAAATAAATAATCTTATGATACTTAATAAAAAATCCTGTTTAGGCTTGTAAAAACGATGTAGTACATTTCAGAAATTATGTATAATAACTTACTTCACCCTATAAATTGTATAATAAATCTTCTTTTGAACAAAAACATGTTCGTTACTTTTGGGTCATATTATTTTATTTTAAAAGGCAATAGATACACCGAAGGGATTATTAGTGCACTTATCTAATAAAAAACTCCGGTCGAATGTGATCCATCCGGTTTTAGTTCCTTAATAGGTTTGGAATTACGATAAGAGAGTTCATGACTTATTTCAATGCGGTATTTTTGTACAAAGTAAATATTTAACGGCATCCTATAGAGGCTATATATTTAAGATGGCGTATACAAGTAATTAGTATCTGACATAAAATATATTTAAAATGAAAGGATGGGATTAAAATTGTACCTAATTAAAGTTCGACGAATTGTATTGTAACGAAGGTATGTGAATTATCATTACAGATTATTGATATTTAAAGGAAATATTGAAGTCATATGGACTAATTACTAATATTAGGGTATGCAAGGATATTAGAGGAAAACAGTGCTGTATGCGGAACTGAGTATGGTTGGAAGATGAATAATAGTCTCTAACGAGATAAGCATGGAAGTTAAAATTATAGTTATGCCTTGATAACTTGTAATAATACAAGGTAAATTAGGTTGCCAATTGTGGTGTGTGTCACAGGTATCGGGTGTCAATCAGATAGATATGTGTGAGCGCGGAGTAGTGCGGTTCACCACATGCCTTGGTTTCGATTCTCAATTTTAATGTACAGACTTATTGCGGCTTCTTGTCAATAGCGAGGATGCAAAACATCCTCGCTATTTATAACATTCCGTTTGATTTGTACTAACATTTACCTTCATTATATACGTACTGTTTTTAGATAATATTGATAATGTAGTGATTTACGTCATCGATTATTTGAGACTGTTTGAGGGTTTTTAGTAGCCTTCAAGAAAGTTCCACGGTACTAGGTGTTTTTCCACAACTCACTAGGCCACGCCTAGAACACATACTATATTTAAGTAAATAGGATTAATATCTATCTAAATTATAGAGAAAAGATTAAGAAAAACCCTCAAACAAAGTCTCTAAAATTTAAGAGCAATCAAATGGAATGGAGTAAAATAAATCAAGAATGATCTGGCGCCCAAATATACATAGGCCATGTCTAAGGTTTAGTGACTTCCTAAAGTTCTTATCTCCTTCAGATTTCGTGACGATGTGAAGGCTAAATACCCCTTTTTGGGACAATGGGAACGAGAACTTTACCGAGGCGCGAGTATCATAAACACAAAAATTAAGTAGTCTTCTACACACTAAGGAGGTTCTATTTTGTCATTTTATCATATCGTTTCTAAAGGAAAAAATATTTTATGTATTTGTAGTGTAAAATAAATGTTTGTTATACGCAAATAAAACAGAGAAATAATATTTTTACGTAATTTTTCTTTACTTCTCGTTATCGAGCAGATTTTAGTCAATATTGACCACTGGCACTCTAAAGCACAGACAAATACATAACATTTGGTAAAAATATTATTATAATGCGAATGTACTTTACTATCTTGCAAAGGTTATGAAAGTGATGTTCTATTCCATATACTTAAAAACACGTATTAAATAACAGAAACGTAAATATTAATTTTTTTTAAACATGATTAGTATTAAAGCATTTACACGCAAGTATTTAATTATCATCATCATCATCATCAAAAGATCATATACGTCTCCAATAAGGGGTTCGAACCTACCCTAAATTACTATTACGTGGTCGACTAGGCCTTAGTCAATCACACTAGAGAAGTGTGGGTTGGTATCGGTCCAGGAATTCACTATTCACTATTCACTAAAGGAAATAATTTTGTTCTGTAACTTTCAGATTTTCAGTTTGTAAATTAGAATATAAGATTTCATTACTCACTTGGGTAGTCAGTAGTGGGCCCCAGTTTTTGATTATGTAAACAAAGCAACTTTCGTCATGAATGTTCTTAGATGGGTCAACCGGAATTTGTAATTTAGATCTTACAAGCATTACTTGGTGATGTTAGGCAAATTCACGCGAGTGTGATAAATCGAAGTAATAAGCATATTTTATTGGTTATCAAATCGATAACATCCCAGTTTAATATCATACAGATAATTAATAAATGACAATTCATAGTGTAATATTGGACAGTACTTTTCATAATTTAATGTGATATGTTTTGGAGTTTGTTGTGGGTGGGTATATAGGGCCTGATTCTAAAGTATCTACACATTTCGTTTTCTCTTAATGATTGCGAAAAAAGACAGATATCGTATAACGTGATATTTAAAATGTTACTTTAATATTCTGTCTAAAAACAACACACAAAGGATGGATGCTTTCTTTACTTGCCTTCCCTTTAATTATGCTATCCTTTTTAAACGTATTAGAAAAAGCAATTACTTTTTAAATTTTAATTTTAGGTAAAGACTACTAGAACGAGGCCCATACTCTTATTCGTAGATATCTTCCTATCATAAAGATAATAGAAATGTATTATGACTAATCGTATTGGGCCAACTGTGATGGTTTTATGGCTCAAGTCCTCCCGTGTTTCCTTGTCCGTCTGACTTCCAACGGTATCTACTAACAGTGGGTTACTTTCAGCAAATATTTGATGTTAGGTGTTGTACGCTTTTAGAATTTAGAATTCAATTTTTGACCGTTAGCCGTCCTCAAGTCAAATACTCAAGCGTCTCAAAAATTTACAGAAAAAAAACATTCAAACGTTTTAATAACTGCCCTATTTTGACTTTAGCAATGTTAAAAAGTATTCAAAGCCGCTTTAACTTCAAAAGGATTTTGTGTACTCGATCGTCCTAAAATATTTCATAGTCAAGTTCTACGACATTTCAGAATCTTAAAAAAATTAACTTAAATCTACATAGTGCTACATTAACCTTGACTTCTGGCTTGCTGACGGATTAGACAGTAAATTTACCTACAAACTACTTGGCCAGGGGTGCCTTGTTCGAGTTTCGAGGCCGTGGTTTTGGTATTTATATTTAATATTTATCATATGATATATATATATATGATGGAGTATTCATTTTTTTATATTATTATTATTATTCAAGAATAAATAGACAGGTTAATATCTAACAATATAAACAGTAAATGTGTGTGTACATGTATTGTGTAAAGTGTGATATAATATGATAGAAATATTTTTGATAATGCTTATTTTGGGCTATATAATAGTAAAGAATATTAAAAAAAACCATTCCTAATGGCGTATTTATTATACTGCTAGTTGCCAGTTCTATATAAGGTAAATAAATCGGTCACGATTATATATTTGTTTTATCTGGTCCCTGCATTTAACATTGTTGCTTATTTACCAACTGAAACTAATAGATCATACATGTTATTTTATATTCCTGGCTGATTAAATTAGATCGTAACAAGAATAAGAGTCACGCCTGCGACAGTATACAAAAAAATATACAAAATTACAGGTGGCTGGCTGTATGTATGTAATTTAACACATTGAACTATAATGATCAATTTTATTTATCTATAACTTATCATCTTCGGCCTTAAATTTTTTATTAAACTTATTATATTGTTAAATAATATGTCTATGAATTGATATAACCAGCTACTTAGCGATTTTTTTTATAAAATCAAAAGATTATTCAGTATTCAAAAGATTGGCAAAAACATGATTTCGTTAGTTTCAGAACTTGCCGAGATATAACACAGACGTCACAGCGTGCATATATTGTTAGGATAGCATAACTAGTTTGTTCGTCAGCTATATTACATTTATGTAGTTGGTTTTCAAACAAAAGTGGTTATCAAGAGAATGGGATTATTGTTGGTTTTATCTATGAGTATCTTATTTAAAATTTGAGAAATGGACACGGATTTCGATTTTTGTAATACTTGTATGAAAATGTAAGTTATTAAACTAACAAATTCCAATCCGTCAACTTTGTAAATTTTCCTAATGTCACAAACGCAAAGAACAAGACCAAAAAGTATTTAAACTTACATTGCACCCCCTCCCCCCTATTTCTTTTTGTGGAGCAAATTAATCAAACAGAGATGACTTTCTTTAACTTTCGCGACAACTTGTTCCTTACTGCTATTTATTTATTATTGCACATTGAATCCCTACCGTCATTACATTAAGTAACAAAATGTTATCACTAACTTAAGAATGTACGAGTAAACGTAAACAAAATGTTATTTAACGATGTAAAAACATTCGGTGACAAATGTTATCAACTATTACCTTTATTAGTTTATGCCATGCCGAAAATTGCTTTATTTTCGTAATGTTATTTAATATTGAGCAGTCATTACATCCAGTTAGTTTTATTGCATGTTCAACGTTCATCACAATCAACAAATGAAAAGTCAATGCCGTATTTTAAATAATTCTTAACTTGAACACTTCATAGGTCAACAAGTCATATTATTAACACCAACAATCGGAATCGTTTAA
This sequence comes from Acentria ephemerella, assembly GCA_943193645.1. Classification (NCBI taxonomy): domain Eukaryota; kingdom Metazoa; phylum Arthropoda; class Insecta; order Lepidoptera; family Crambidae; genus Acentria; species Acentria ephemerella. The sequence goes on from OW971887.1 coordinate 4,510,525, forward strand.
TTTTTTTTTTAAATTATACAATAAGGATTTACTTTTTGTATACACTCATGGAGAAATTATACCAAATATACAATTAATATATATTTGCTTACTAACAGAACAGTTGTTACCTATGAAATGGTATATGAATAATACCCCTAGTTTGAGTTTCAATCTAATTCAATCGTTCCGCTAATGTTTGTCATCAGCTGTCAAATTGTATGGAAGCGACCGCAGCGCCTCTATTGTGAAGTATTGGAAATGATTTTTAATACATGCGATTATAAGCTAAACGCAACTACGATCACAAACATCCCGATACGATAGGAAGTCACACCAGGGGTACCCTTATTGTAAGTTTCAATGGAATTTAATAATTTAGACGTTTTTGTCATCAGCTGTCAAAAGGTATGCAAATGAATTTAAAAACATAGATACTGTAACACATAACATTAAAGATATCGTATAAAAATATTACATACATCAATAAAGTATGGGTTAGAAATATGGTGGGGTATATATCAGCTTAACGTGAATGAACCTTACCCTAAGTTTAATTATAACCATACTTATTTAGGTAATTTTGATTATAAAGTTGTATTGCTTGATTATAAATCGCTACGCAAAGTCAACGTAAGATCAATCCGTGTTAGTCAATTTTAGATGCACGTAAACTTTAAAATTAGGGTGTGCCAAATTTCCCGCACCCGTGGTATGCCTGCGCGCAGCTTGCAACTGTCTTCTATAAATACATATGTCTTTGTATTTATTTGTCGTGGAGTAATCATGTCAGTACTTTTCCATGCGAAAATCGTTAACCTCTGACTGATAAGGAGAGAGTGCCTCTGCGTGGCCGGCAGCTCTACAATGAGACAATCGTAGATATAAGGTTGAAAATAGGCGTTATTTAATAGTAGCGAGTAATATTATGTATCACAATAGTTTGCTTTCAAGTTTTAGTATAACAAACGAAACAATTATATAATTGTTTCCTCTTAATTATTGTTAAGTTTAATGGTGGTACGTGATTAAATATTTATGAACATTATATATATATATATATATATATATATATATACATATAAATTTTTGTACAAGAAAATGAACATAGTTTAAAAGTTCAGCGCCCAAATAATGAAACCATACCTACGTCTACCTTTTATTACAAAGAATATGATCGTATAATGTTTAACGGTGTTTGCAACCTTTTAATACAAACATTTATAATTAAAACATGAAATCAAAATATTTAAATTTGATTTTGCAAAAATTGCTTGCTTCAAATTCAAAAAAAGACGGCTTGTAGTTTATTGCAGGTCTATTATAACCAAAATCCAAATTATTGTATTAAATGGGTACAATCCAAGAGTCTTTGCAAAAGTTGTCTTGTGAACAAGGAATAAAAAAATCTATACAATTCGTACAAATTCATTGACTCAGCGACGAAAGGAAGCGCCTCTTAGGGAAGAGCCAAAGAATGAGTGACAATGACACTCCACAGTGATATTCTATAAGACAGTGAGATATATATATTCATTTAAGTGGTAGAGGGGCAGTTTGAAAACCGTTAAATAAAAATTCGCAGAATAAAAGTGCGCAATTGAAAACTGAATAAAACCTAATCAAATGTTGATGTGACATTAGTTTTTACAGGTTACGCTGAAACACCAGCGCTAATAGTATGATTGGGAAATCACGCGTTGTTGGCACATTTAGAGCGGTTTTTAATTCAGACCTAGTAATTGTTTCGGACGCAGGGAAAGCCAGTCAAACGATTGAATGATCGCGGAATAAAAATATTACTATAATTATTCATATTTTATTTTCAATAGATTTCAGCGTTAATCTGATTTCTCCTTTATAGGTACCTTATATATTACGAGTTTCATTAACGGCACTAACAAATACCTGGTTAGAGAAACAACTGCGACGGAGAATCAGATGCTCGCGCTCGACGCCATCGGTCCCCGTCCGTGCCCCAAGCCGAAGTGCCGCCCCCGAAACGTCTCGAATCCTCGCCGCCAGAGCTCATTACGTTTCACGTACTCTTATTAACCGACCAAATACGAAATTAGAACAGAAACCGTTTTTAGTATGAGGTCATTTGATTTTACTCATGTTTGAAAAATCTCCTTAATTTTTTCTTATCATGGTTCCAAATCTCGACCTTAGACGGCGCCCTCAACTCCAGTCTCCTCCCTCTGTATTAAGAAAATTATCAAAGTACATGAAATCTAATTATGTAGTTTTATTTATCTTGCTGTCTTTTATTTAACTTTGTTAAAAAATATATTGTCAAGTAAATAGTTTTCCATTATAAGAATAATCACTTCAGTCTAGTTCACATCAACGAACTGTTAAAATACACAAAATTAGCCTACTTGATTTATATTCATCAATCAGTAACGACGGTAAATAAAACCTTTAGCCGAATTAATCTGTGAGCTACCCACGCATGTCGAGTGGGAAATACGAAACGATGTAACTAAATGTAAAATAACTGCTTACCGCTCATGTGTCCTCAGCCAATCATATCATAGGTACCCTTTCATCTACCGATTAAATAATTTCTATTGTTCTGTACTAAATGTAGTCCAATTATTGACAAATTGATTTATATACATTATTATCAATCGGTAACAATTGTCTAAAACTCTCAACTGCGAAGGATGCGGGGAGGGCGACATTTGACTTTCTTCGCTCTACTCGTCCTGCCTGCGCGTACGCAGTAGTCTGCCACATCCTGTCGCGACAAACACTCTCGTACGCATTTCCTTGTCTATTTACACACTAATAGAGTTCCCACTAACACTTTGTGTTCTGAGCTCTAGTACTCACTACTTTAGTATTTGGCTTCAATAAATTGTTACTGTGTGATTCGAGTGCTTGTGTATGAATTTGCGATGAAATGGAATTGGGGGTAAGTATGTCAACCATTACAAAAACAATTGAATAACATTCTTGACACAGGTGCACTTTAAATTATAACGTCAAATGTAGAACACTTATAAATCAATTTACTTTGAAAGATAAAGTCCATCTAAAATACCATAATAATATAAATATCATTTAAATATTGTTTGATTTAAAATTATCTCATCGTGACCGTTTACGATACGAGAATAAAGATAAAAGTAGGTACGAGGCATAAGGAACTAAAATCATCTGAGAATACATTGTTTATATTATTATTCAAGAAAAAGATTGTCTATATTATTGTTATTTAGTTATACTCTAACGAACACTCGTTATGAAACTAATATTTGTACTGCGCAGTCATCCTCTTCATAGGTTGTATTTTTTTCTGTTACCCTTGCATGTGTTGTGTCCCAGATTACTCACTACCATACAATGGATACAGGTCTACTTCGTGAATGGGGTCCAAATCACGTTCAAATTTAAGCGTAGATTATACTTTACTTGTTGCACATAGAATAATTTTTCTTTGTATTATTTGGTGATAAATATAATTTTATATTTAAATTACTGTAATTATCAATATTTCACCTGATGAATTAATAATGAATCTTAAATGTCACTTAATCCTTATATTTCAATGCGTGAATTTAATAAAACTGCCTTCAGTTATATATATAAGTTGGTATCTTAAATCGTTAAAGGTAAATGTATCTAATTATTAATGGTGAGCTGCATATCTAACGTATAACTACAGTATATGAATATCTAAAGTAATCAACCTTATCTGCATATTAAAATTATGAAGCTCTTTTTTACTGAATTACTAAGTTCTTTTAAATCATCAAATTTTACCTAACACCGCTTCGACAAATTATTACTAATACTTTCATTAATTGGTAGAAACTTTAGTTCATTCAAACGACCCGATGGTCAATAAAGTATTTGATAAGGTCTTTTGTTAATCAATTATAACGTTTTAGTTATGAGTACGACACGTACGGACATAGCTTACAATGCTTTCCGTTATAAATATACCGTACTTAAATCATTAGCAGATGCGTTCAATCAGTTTCGATAAAGTAGACACAAGCGACGAGTTTTATAAGAAGTCTAAACTTCTTTGTATACACTTATACTTATAGTATACTATCTCCATACTCTCGTAAAGTTTTGATTAGCTATTCCAAATCCAAACTTATAATAACTTATATTCCCATTCCAGTTTAAATAATAAACATAAACAATTTTTTTCATTACTTAACAAACAAACAGACTATACTATTTTACACGTTTAGATTCAAACAAGCCAAATTTAATCGTTATTATCAACACAGAATGTGTTTAAACTATGACACTAATTTCCGTTATAGATAAATTATCATATCCCAGAGATCTTTATGAATGTATTTATTTATTTAATAAGTTTATTTACATCCGCATAATTAAATATGAATACAAACTTAATGTACGGTGTATGATGTAAACAGAAGTTTAATTAAACAATTTTTTATTGCTTCGTATAAAGTTACAATTAGTCGGTCACTAATTGTTTGAATGATCATAGTAAGTAGGTTTTTTTGGGTGTAGTTATGGTTTCCACTTAATATTTATTGCAACTTGATTTCCTTCAAAAGAGGCGTGAAAAGGCACTTTTGGGCCGGCAGCATGTCATCCTTCTTTTAGTGCTTACCATCAGACTGGGTCGAGTTATTTGCTGTACTTTTATAAAAAATAAAGTAAATAAAAAAAAAAAATTGTCATGTTTTGTTTTATATGCCCTTATGCAATTTTAGCTTTTTAGCATTGTTAGATTTGAAAAGCCATTAGCCGTATAAAATCTATTTTTGTGGTTCTACTGGCTTAATTATGTAACTCTAACCTCTATCCATATCTGTAGAATTTAACAATAATTTAAACCATCACCGGTTTAGTAAAGACTTTTATAACAATAATGAACTAACAATAATGACTATATTATAACAATAATGAATGTCAAATTGAAAGTAATTAATTGCTTTCGCTATCATGGTTACAAAATAAGAGGGCAGGTTGGAATGGATATATATATGTGTGATTTGGATACCATTGACAACCCTGGATAGTACCTACGACTCCTGGACAGGTCAGATGACCCCAGATCAGATTGCATTCTGTTATTTTCACGTGATGCTATATAAAATAACATGTTATTCCTTGAGCATTACGATACAAGTAAAACAAACCATGTTTACTAATAATAATTACGTTCTGATTTAATTAACAGGCTGGAATGAAATGTCAATCTATCCATTTCTAAAGTAATAAATTTTTCTCGATGCAAATCGTTCTTAGAACTATTTTCAGGCAGCCTGTCCTCTGTCTGGCGTGTATAAATAAAGTCGAAGAATTCAACTGCATTTATTTCTGTAATGAGATTCCAAAATGATCTCTAATTTACGACTTTGTCACATTATCATGAAAAATACTATTTGCTATTAAATTAAGTAATCCTTCGCGATGGCTTCTATGAAACCCACCGGGTCCATATAAGGGGTTGTAAATGACTGTTCAGTACTTGTAATAGTGGCTAGGGCCATAATAACGTTAATACACGTTATTCATGTTTATTTTCAGCATAGTTCAATAAAATAACTAGCTTCTTGGCTAATGCTAATTTAAATTAACGTAAGTTGACTGTTTAACAGCTTGCAGGTAGATATTATATAGATGGTAAATCGCAAAAACAAGTTTATTCAAACTATCATTGAGAATGCTCGCTAAGAAGTAAGCAAAATAATTCTAGGACCCATTAAGTCATTTTTATGTTATTTATAATAATTATCATTTTTTTTGTTAAATAGTGCAAGTGTAGTCAATGAAGTGCATTTATCTTAGTAAAATATTATACAAATGCTGCTTCGTTATATATTGTTATTGGTTCATTAAACTGTTTCATTAATAGTATAGAAAGCAACAACTTAATATATATTGTAATATTTAAAATGACTTACAATCATTTTAGAGATATGGTTTTCATTAAGATTCAATAGAGAAATAAATAATTGTTTTAAATTGATTATAAAACAATCAGTGCCTTTACTAATGAAAGCTTATTACAAAACGTTTTCGTGGGCTTCCTTCAATATGTTACGTTACATAATTTACCAGATACTTAATTAATAGTTATTTTGATAATCAACAAAATCAACTGTCATAATCAACAATTAAGACTGCCGTGTTTCTTAAATAACTATTTGTCTCGATTCTGAAGTTTAGAATAGATTAGATATACTCCATATATCTGTACTACATTACCTACGGTAGGTAGTAGGCTAAAGGGTTCCATAGCAAAATTGCCTACGTTGTTATCTTAACGTTCAAAATAAATAATATTTATATAAAGCGTTAACACAAGACATTTAGCAAGTTGTTGGTTGGTGTTAATTAATATATTTTGACCTTCTATTTTCTTTGCTATCTATGAGTAAGTATCAATAAAGTTCAATATTCTTTAGATACCTAAATAAAAGCAAAACAAAAAGTAAACATAATTATACTATTTAAACAAGTTAAATCTACTACGTGACTTGAAATCCGTGTAGTGAAATGCCTTTAGTGACGATGCTCGTGTGTCACGCTAGTTGACAGCCACGGCCCGTGACGTCGCGTCACAACACTCGGCCTGTGAACCAACACTCAAACCTTAGGTACACTACATTTTATAGATATAACTGGAATAGCAATATCACTTAGATTTTTAATGTTTCAATTTTTGACACAGCACGAATAATAGAAAAGAAGGTTGAATGGACGGCGAAGTCAACTTATTAGCGTTGTAAAAATTACATTTGTAGACATAATTAGCAATAAGAGATGTCTATGTAGAAAAGGACAGATACATTACATTGGCACGGTGATGCTGTGTGTTTTATTTGTTTATAGTTCTTTACTGTTTCTGGTAGAGCTGTTTTTTATTCAAAATACCATGGTACCGTTTAATTCTTATAATAGTGTTTAATGACATGACGCTTGTCCTTGAAAAATGTTCCTCCTAAAGAGATCATATATTTAGCTTCATAGGGTAGTTAATACGCATTACATACAGGCATTTTAAAAATACAGTATAGCATAAAAATTACTTTTCAATTCTATTCGTTCGTACATATTCGTTCTATATAAGCTAAAGCAAAAAAAAAAATAATTAAAAATTAATTAATAAAAAAATTTATCAAAGCTAATCAAATACACCTAAGTCTGTTTTTACACGGTAGATTGGTTCCAGAAGAAGCCGTGTAAAAAAGACATTGATCTTATACAAAAATGGGTGATTTGTTCCTAATCTCTAAAACCTATTAAAATTAGAGAAAAACAAGAATTTTTAAGAACAAGAATTCATGTTTATTTTATTAAATCAAATATATAATGCTTATTTTCACAAGCATAGTAATTAATGATAAAAAAGATATGCACTCTAATCTTAAAAGTAATATAAATTAAATGTATGGCAAGTTCAGGAACTAAAAAACTATGTTGTGAACGAAAAGAATAGGTTATTCAATTTTTAAGGTAAAAAATAAAATAAAATAGAATAAGTGATAATCATAAATACAACAACATAAATTTAATTGCTGTCGTCATCAGTTACATATTCAATTTTCAAACCGTGTTATATCAAAACCGTGTACAAAAAGACCGTGTAAAAACAGACTTAGGTGTACGCTTATTAGTGGAAAAGGGTACAGTACTGACAGACTAAGAAGTTATTAAAATACAATAGGCAGCCTCTGCTTTTATCAAGACCTGAGACTGAAGAAAAAGTTGTAGCTACGAGAGAAAATATTTTCATGAAATATACGTAAGATGTTTCAATATTTTTATAATATTGTGTTAGCAGTTAACTACTTTTTAATCATAAAACCCCTGCATAGCATTAACAAGTATTTTCTTAACTCACTCCAATACCTACACACTGCTTTGTTTTTATTATTCAAGTGACTTTCGGTTTTCTTATAATCATGTTACCTAATTTTGTGCTCGTATTGATAAATATTGTTTGCTGAAGTATAGATTTCTACTTTTTCTAATTAAAACCTTTTCAGACCCTTTTTAAAAAGGTCTAGATAAAACGCAAGCCTTCTATTTATGGGCCCTACGACCTTATCTATGGTTGTACCAGAAAAGATGAATTTGGAAACAACATATGAAAAGTTCCATGACGTGACAAATATATGATGCTTGCATCTATAATTAACAGGTATAGCTTATAAATACGGTCGGAAAATGTGTGTTTTTCACAAATGTCTCTGAAGGTCAATCTCATTGCGCACGCGCCACGGCGCCGCCGCCGCCGCTCCGCCCGCCCACTGACAAACAAGCCAGTAAAAAGGTGATTGAACCTGAGCAACGAGCTTATTTGCGTTTTGTAATATTTTGCAAACCTTAGCGACCTTTTATGACCACTTTTCTAACTAACATATCAAACAATATTTACCATATATTTCTTTATTTATCTATATCAAAATATTTTGTTTTTTTGGTTTTGGATGAATTATTACTTTATTTACGAATAACAATAATCGAAAAACACAACTAACTAATGACAAAATTTAAAAAAGTGGTAAAAATGTTTATTTACCTAAAAAAATATATTTACCTAAATTTTTACTTACCTAAAAAAGACAAAATATTTTAAAATTGAGCTTTATAATAAGAATAATTTTTGTGTTGCTGTTCTAAATTGCGCCACAACACTTTTATGGTCGTATTTATTCATCATAATAGTTGCTACGAACTTTTAACCTGTCAAGCCGTACAATCCAAACACAATAAGTTCCTTGTAGGTTTCTGGATGTATATCGCAGCTCAATAAATAAATGAAGAATTTACATTTTACCTTGTTGTACTACACTTATATGTATAGAAACTTTATTTATTATTCCAATTTTTGGACAGAATTAGCTAATGTTTGAGAACCGTGTTGTCATGTTAGACAATTGTTTTAATTTAATCAACAATAACAAGAGTTGAGGCAATAACACAATTAGTGAACACAGTTTCACATTTTGCAGTACAACTTATATTGAACAATAGTGTTATGTGACTTTTCATTTTAGAATATCATATTGTAAATTAACAGCCCAATATGGCCTTCTTTCTATCTTCATTCTTTCTATGAGTAAGTCCCACACACGCCCGCCTCTTAGCCAGTGGCAGGTAAAAGGAATCCTACTCGAAAAAAAGGTTAAGTATCTTATACATGTTCTTTAATGGGTCACATAATTTTGAGTTTGTTATTGTTACATATTTTTGTCAGATTATTTTTTACCTTTGATTTAATACATACTGTATACTGTTTGTGTGGAACAGAAAGTTTTTTAAAAGTACTATGTCAAATTGTAAATTAACTTTAATAGAATAAAGACACTTCTTTATATATTAAAAGGCATTGGCAAACACTCCCTGTTTTTTGATTTGTTGTATTGAAGAGCTGTAACTTTAGCTCGTGTATCTCTGTCATAAGTAGAAATACGTTATGAGGAACTAAACAACACCGTATTCGAAAGGCGTTAGTTAAAAGTTAAAGTTAGTTAAGCGTCCATTCCTGTACTTTAGTACCGAATGCCAGATCGTTGGTTGTGCTGCGGGTGCGCTACCCGCGCGGAATGTTAAGTTTACGGGCCACCCGGTATCAGAACTCGAGTACCTAGGCTTGGATTTATGACATGGCATGGATTAAACGCTGTCTGTTGTGTAAATAAATTATTTAAAACGTTCCAATAGGATAAATTATTTGAACTATGTAGAATTCATATTAATAAAGATTAATGGACAGTTAAATATGCGATAGTAAATAATTAAAGCAATATATCGCTGATTGCAAATTATTGCTATGGAGAATCGAATATATTGCGATTCTAAATGATGGTTAAGGGGATATATGTATCATCTAGACTAGAACTAGATAGCCCTGGCTTCGTGGTTCTTCGGGTGGTGGTGTATATCATAAAAAAATTTTTTTCTACAAACCTTGTCATGTATAGTATAGATTTAAAAAATCTTGGAGTGAAACATAAGCATCTCACGCTATTTTCATTTACTAAAATAAATATTACACGGTCGCGTGAAAAATTACCCTCAATCATTAAAGTCAGTTGCTATTTTCACGTGTTAGCGTCAACACGTTTCTCGGCGTGTCATTGACATTATTGTTCAAGCATGAATGCTAATTTTATGTTAAAATAAAATGTTGTATCTTAGTTTACTCTTTAGTAGGTATGCTATGTTAATAAAATCTAATGAATCGGTGTATCTTGATAACATCAATCGCTTTGCCTCTGTTTATAATATATATGGAATTCCCGAAACTCAAACTAAACTACGATTATAAAAAGTAAAGTTACACTGTCATTCATTGATGTCGTCTTTATCAAGTTAATTTCAAATCTTCAATAACACTCTACATTAATATCACAAATTTTTATTATTGTCTTAAGTTACTCAATTTGAACTGTAGTTTTGCGTTTGACATATTTATTATCCACACTCCAGGGGACGACATTTACCTGTTCGGAACTGCTTGCCTTAGACGTATCGGGAAATATACATAATTCAGGAAGTATCCTTTACATTTTCTTTACATAAATATGGAAAATAATCAATATTTATATACTTGAGGAGACAAATTCTCCGAAGGAACAAATGAATACTTCACACAGTTCAGCTTCATTTTATGATTTATATTTTATTTTACTGAGAAGATAATGGGATAAATGAAGTAGATTTAACTAGTGAGAATGACTTCTATCTTGTTATTTATATAATAATATTAGGCCATGAAGCAATTCATTAAATCCGGAGGAAGAGTGTCAGACGAATAGCAAAAAAAAAATTATAAATTGTTCGAGATGTGGCTATACGTTCAATGGGTCAGCTAGTTTTAAATAAAAATATCAAAGGAATTGAAGTTTGTCCGCCTCTGTGCTTTAATGGCTTAGACCACTAAGTTCAGATCTGGTCTGGGGTTCAGTTCCTAGTGGGGACAGACATTTTCTACTCAGTGTTGTTGTTGGTAGGACTTTTTCTAAGTCTTCCTACCACCAGCTAAGCAAAGTTTGTCGTCATAAAAATAATGTTATTAGCATTTTTGTGTTTCGGCGAATGGCGCCGGTTTCTCTGTAGTTGAGGAATCCGGGTGTAGTTCCCTTCCATCTTCCGCCTATCTTCACTTACCATCAGGTGAGACAAAACCAAAGGCTACCCAGACTTATCTGGGTAGCCTTTGGTTTTGTCATAAAAGAAACAGGTGACTGCTGGATGAATCTCTATCAGTACGAGCGTTACTCAAACAGATGCAACAGGAATATGTCTTTCGAGAAGACTGCACAGTCATAATCAAATAAACGACAACACAGAGATTGTTTACATCTATAGACATTTGTAGAAAAACTACTACGTGCCTTAAATTATTTAATATGTATAGTAAAACCTGTTAATCTTGTTTCCGAATTAAGAATGGTATGAGAAGGCAGCCATTAATGTAACTGTTAAATTACCTAATTATATTTAAGTAAGAATATTCTACAGAATATTCTCAATCTCGTTATTTGAGTTTGAACTTATACTCTTAACAAATTAGGCTTAACAGATTCGGATTATGATCCACTGCGAATACTAAATACATACTGTTTGTTTCATTCGAGGTTATAACATAACCATTGGCCATTTATAAATATGTTAGGTATTCTTCGGTCTGTTCCGTCTGGTTGGTCTGGATTCTATCATATTAATTGAAATCCATGTTTTCTGTCCATGTTTTTAAGGTTCAAGATCAATTCCAATATTCTATCTACATATATGATAGAAGTAAACTTAATAAAATTTTGTTCCATAGGATCTTTCTAATTAATTCACTAAAAATAACGGAGTTTGCCTGGTAACTAAACTGTTGTAGACCTATAGCTATCAGATGGAATATTGGAAACAGTCATATGAGTTTACATGCAACTTTGTTATGAATTTTGCGGTTGTTATAACAGTGTATCGTAACAGGTTATGTCAAAGGCTATTTTCCTTACTTGTACTTACAGTGACATGTGTGTTATTTACTTTAAACATGACACTGCTTTAAATGATAGAAACTAAAATGGTTTTCTTAACAGTGAAAACACTGTTTTAGGACAATGAGAACAAATTTTCGTAAAATAAAAGTTTAAACAAAAGAAGCCTTAGAAGGCAAGGAACGCTTGGTCGTAAGGGTTGAAGAAAAGAAATTAAAACAAAAAGTGAACGCTATTTGTCAACGCTATGTAAAAAACTGTTTCAATTGCTACAACTGTAAAGTTGTACAACTTGTGGTTGGAAGGAATATATATGCTTAATATTTATATATATATCATATTTATTTTCCTTGTCTCAAATAAACTGAGAATGGTAATACCTCTCACTTAGCATAAGTCGCATTAAAAACATATCAGTTATTTGAATTACAATGCCATCAGGTTACTAGATCCCAATGTCACGCGGGCCGTGAGACCGCACCAGAATGGTTGCATGTTGTCTACGCGTACTGTGTAGGAGAGCGACCGGTTTAAGGCGCATTCCGTATATCGGGACAGCTTACTAGTATTGAAAACTATAGGTTGCCCAATTTAGATTTTTGATTCAAAGGTGCGTTTACCCTGGACATAAAAAGTAAAATTAACCGTTCAGTTATAAATTTGGAAGTCTTAGAAATTACTAAAGATTATAATATATTACATTTTTTACCAAATTATGTAATTGATAAAAGAATTTGATAAAAAGTGTATTTTGTAGTGTATTGTGTCAGGTTCCTACAGCCCCTTCTTTTGTGAGAAGGAAATCTATTGTAGTTGTTTTGCAGCATTGACTTCCCGGAACTGTTAAGTTTATTTTTATAAACGTCACCTTGTGATCTCAGTTTAAAGGTTACAAGAAACTGAAAATTAAATAATGTCTAGCATCGTTTAAACGATCTATTTATTTTATTTATTTATTTATTTAACAATTTATGTACACACAAAGACAATTAAAAGGACACCACAGCATTTCAGAGAATTGTACAAAGGTACTGGTTAATCTAAAATATATATAAAAACATATTTATTAAGGCCCCAGAATGTCGAGTGTACTAATAAGATTACAAAAGTAATGAGAAAAAAAGAGGGGATTGGATTTTTTAATTTAGTTTTTTATAAGCATTTTATTATTCTTTTAATATTTTAATGATTATTGAAATAATATAATGACTTAGTGATAGTACGAACTTATACTTATATGTTATTTTAATTTAATTTACAACCCTGGTAGGAAATAGTGTTTAATCCGATGTCATGTAGTTAATTAAGAAAAATTTTCGGAAAAGTGATGCTATTCATGGAATCTTCGCCATTTTTTTTTTCGCCTTATTTGTTTGGTCACCTTAGCGGTAATCAAATAAATAAGGGCTAATATTAGGCTTGCTAATAGATACATAGTTAAATAATTTATGAACTCCAAGTTTACTAATATTTCCATAGTGAAAAATATATATTTTTTTCTGGATCTTATTTCTAACAATATACATATTATATCTATTTATAGGGGAAGTGGCAATGGGCAAAAGCGTAAATATGGATTGCCGTTAAATTTTAAGTTCGGTGACTAGGTACAATCGATTAACACTATAGTCGAATGTCAAAATTACAGCTTAACTAAGTATATAGTAAAAGTTTTATAAACAAAGAACAATGTTATATATTATATAACATGCAATATATAACATATATATAATAGAACTCAAGTATTATCTATTTTCCGGTAAAAAAGTAAGAAAAAGATTTTCACAATGAAATTTTTTTACATAATATTGCAACAAAATGCAGAAACTCGTAATGTCGAGTTCGGTATCGGTCGCCAGTAAAACACGAAGATATCTTGTGTCGGCTACTTGTTTATCACCGACGTGCTGATATAACTTTACGTAGCACTTATGCACTAACCGGGAGAAAATATCTTGTATAAATCCTTTATCAATTTTAAAGCAATAATATAGAAAAAAAATATTTTAGGTTTTAGGTCATTTTAACTTTTACTGAAATAACAAAAGGTAAAAATAGGATTTTACTAAATTAACTTCTGCCGAAAATTGTATGCATGTTTACCTACTTATGTTAATTTGAATTTATCATTACCTTTCATTACTTAAATGACAAGGTACTTAATGAGCGTTTATAACTTACACAGGCTCATAAAGCGCTTTTTAAAACATTTTATAAAGAGTAATATAACAAACATAATAAGTAGCATAAAATGGCAATGTCGTGGTTAAAGCTTATCTATTGTTTAAAAAACTTATAATATAACGTTATTCTTATAAAGCTTTCCAAATTTCGCATTGGTGTTCTCTTTCTAATTATCTATCTAAGTATAAGCCATTTAAGACAACTTGATCTCGATTTTTTATCTGATAGGTAACTGTTTTCATCTCAACAAAACAAAGATTTAAATATGTTTCTCAAGAGGTATTTCGAATCTCTCTCTGTTTCTATAAAGGTAGAGAAAGGACATTTTCGAGTAGTAGATATTGAAATCGCAAACCCTCTCTTTATGAATATTACTTACAAGTTTACTACGTTCTTTGTCGGTGAAAATTGAATCTATTTAGCTCCGCGGGTTGCTATGCAATATTTGAAGTGCAGATATAACGGTTTATTCGGAACTCATATTAATCTAACATTTTTTCTCTTTATGGTGTATTTAAATGCCTTGACGGAGATAGCAGGTATAACTTTTAATACCTATAGAAAATTGAACTTTTCAAGCTTGTTTCCCTTTGAAGTATTAAATTGGTTCGTTTTAGCTTTTCACCGAATTAAACCTGTATATAATATTTAAACTGTAAACGTTATTGAAGGGGGATGTAGTTTTTTATATGTGATCGTAAAATAGTGATAATACGTGAAAATAGATGATCGTAATATGTAATTGTAATATTATTTTATCTTATGATGCTACAAATCAAGTTAATTTATTTTAATCACGTATTTTAGTGTAAAGCAATCGGACATTTTGGCTGTAAACAATAGTGATGTTTTTTGTAAATTATGGCTGGAATCAACAGACCATCAGGCCTATTAACATTCTGGAGGGAAA
Source organism: Acentria ephemerella (assembly GCA_943193645.1). Classification (NCBI taxonomy): domain Eukaryota; kingdom Metazoa; phylum Arthropoda; class Insecta; order Lepidoptera; family Crambidae; genus Acentria; species Acentria ephemerella. Next base: position 4,525,552 of record OW971887.1, read on the forward strand.
GAGATGTTAATATTTTCCATATAATTATACTATGTCTTTACATTGATACTGCTTTAATACGAAAGATTAAAGGTACAATTGGTACAAGTTTCTGAACAAGAACTACCGCCTACTATACAGGTTTAAACATTGTAAGACTTTATATTTCTGTGTTGCATAATGTTAAAACTCACAATATTTTCATCAGTTTATAAATTAATAGTTCTGGTTGTAGATTGTAACATTTCTCAATGAAGTATAAACGGAAAAGAAATCTTGCCGAGTTTCTTGCCTGAGGGGATAGACAACATGCTTTCGTAATCACAATTGAAACGGCGAAGGAAAAATTTATAGGATTTGACAGTTACGCTTCATGATTAAGCGAGGGTTTATGTCAATTATCATAACTTCTTTACTTATTTCCATTTAGACCTTTACGGAAAACAATTCGTTTTTCTAATTTTTAAAATATTCTGGCAAGTGCTGTTATCAGTACAAGTATTATTGTTTTTATTAGTAGTCGTTTTATGTAAGTTTTTCCTTTTAAAGTTGTGTTATACTTATTTGTCATTTTTATTTGCGTAATCATTGGGGATGTGGTATGAGGTAGTGTGCTGTGGTGGTCTATGGAGAAATCTGTGGTGAAATTTCTTCTTATCATTTCAAATTTCCTTTACATTTCAAAAAAAGATACCGTTAAGATATTACTTATCCTACAATACAACTTTTAATAGTATTTAATTGTTAGCTCTAAACCTTTATTATGATATAAAGACGAGAGGACTTCACTCGCCGCCGTGATCTAAAACCACGTTTCTCTCATTATATTATACTTAAATGGAGGTTGACCTGATCAACAAACAGTAAGTTATTTTAGTGACCTTTTCTCTGTCAATTTAAATTAAACTGTACCTTTAAGTTGAAAGCTTAGCCATTATTTCAATATTTCCGCTGCTTTTGGATCACCTACTGTTTATAATACAATAGACGTATCTGATTCAGTGTTTTTTCTCATGCATATATATAAAGATAATTCCGAGAATAATCACAGATCTTCTTTAAATATAATTAAAATGAAAACCTGAGTAGGTAATAATGCCCCTGAATAAAGAAATTTGACATAGAAACTTGCTGTGATAATTTTTGCTATTTTTTACTTTAGAATTGTTTACGCTGTAAAATCAAGAAGAAGCGATTATTAAAAGGCCTCGGTTACCATAGGTATGTGACACTTTAAATTGATCTTTATAGGCTGCGATCTTTATAAAAGGTGCTACCTATATATAGACGTCTGTTCTAAATTCAAGGGGAAATAGTTTTTTCTTTACTTCTAGACTTTCGCTATGTCTATACATTGAAATTGTACTTTACTAAAATGCTTTATTTCTTTGGGATCATGCAAATAATCTAAACGACTTTATATTTATTATATGGGAAATTTATTATATGGACACAGTGATAATATACAAATTACAGTCAGTCTTAACTTCGTGGATAGAAAACGCATGAATGGAGATTCAAATATTGTCCCATTTTTGAGAGTCACTAGTCAGTCAACTATGGGCAGGAAATCAGTCAAAATTCCATGAATAATTTAAGAGCCGACGCTGTTTGTGATGTCTAAGCATCTATTTCAAAAAACTTATACCATACTTAATAAATCATGCTTATATCAGAAACGAAACACGTCTTCACAACACTTAAAGTTATCACTATTGCCTTTGATTACATTTATTTATTTTTTCTCATACATATTCTCTGTTATGACGATTTAAAAGAACTTAGTAAATGAGTCTATTTAAATAAGATATTTTGACCTTGACTCGGTATTCCTTGATGACTTGTGTGAGATTTTTCAGTGTTTAATTTTCATTTATTCATTTTAAGGTTAAGTTAATATTTTAACGTTAACGTATAAATTTATTCTAATTTTCGTATCACTAAATCGTAATTATTAAGTACCTAAGACATGGCTGTATGGGTTACAGAATCCTCCCTTCCATTTTGTTCTTTCTAAATATATTTACTCTAATCTAGCATTATTTACTCATGCGTAAGTACCGTCTGACCGTTCTACGTCTGTACCGATTTATTTCTTAAAGCTTCTTTAAAGATTTGGCAAACGTTTTTTTTAACAAAATTTACTTTATAACGATTGCAAATAAGTACAATAACATTTTTCTTTAATGTGCTTATTATTAAATTATAGGTCCATTAAAGTAATAATTATTTTTCTAAATTAAACATGTAAAAGGACCTAAATTTTGTGTAGATAAAATATGAAAAGAAAGGCCTGGCACAGTGCGTTGCACCCGCTAAATATACCCACGCTAATAGTATCCCGGATAACTCGACCTGACTAAATTTAGAATTCTTGAAGAATTAATTACTAATAAGGACATAACCAGACCAGTTTACTTACTTGTAGATCGCAAGTTTTGTTAAATTGGACACTGATTATGGCATTTCTTCCATAAACCTGGAAGACAAGTTTACATAGATTTATAAGTGGCTCGATTATGCGAAGTTTACCTAAAAAAATTTCAAAAATAATAATAATGAAGTAACGTTTGAGGTTTGTACGGTTTTTATGTAATGCTCTTTTTAATGCTTTGAAAATTTGAGTAGTGCCCAAACTAAAATTTGACAAGAACTAAAACTAAACTATTTACCTAACATTTATAGTAATATTATTATCTCTTCGTTAATCGATTTGAATATTTTTCATTGTGTTACGTAATTCAACAGGTGGTTGAAAATTAAAAATGGTCATTTTTAAAATCGAAATTCCGGATTACTTTATATACGGATACAAAGTTCATCGGGGTCAATCAGCTATGTATAAAATTTTATGAAATTATTAAATGTAGAGGATATATTTGATGTTGAGAAACATTTCTATTCTAGCAAAGATATAAAGTAGTGAATTAGCCACTAAACAGTTTTTATATCTATGAAGATAGATAATATAAATATTATACTTGATTTTACATTTTATCAATCAACTTAACAAAACTTTTTAACTAAAAACCACTAATTTTATAGGAATTATCATAAAAAGATGTTTTGTTTAACTTGTTAATCATCTATGAGACCAGGCTATTGTTATTATCAATTCAGGGTTCGATTAATAACATAAATATCATAGAATGGATCCGCAGGCAAATTTCCATGATGATTAGAAGTTATTGTGAAAGGTCTCCTATCAGTATAAGAACTTGTCAATTACTTTGCATTATTGTGACAAGTTCATAGAAACAAAAGTTAAATATTAATAATTTATACCTATTTACTGTAACTTTTGTTTTTTTCGTTTTGAATCAAAACGATTTTATAAAATACCGTATTTATGTTTCGGCTCACATCGCGTACCCCGAGACGGTAAAGCCGCCAAGCGCCAACACATCACTCCGGCATCGCGTGCACATCACGCGGCGCCATCGTGATATATATTTATACATAAATGATATTGGAGAATCTATACTTACTTAGGTAATATTAAATAATCAGTTGGATCGATGGATTAACTAAGAGTGTGCATAAACAAAACTTAATGAAGTTGATCATTAGTCTATTGATTTGCTATCTCGAATTGGTGTTGTTTAGTGTCGCGAGGGCGACTCGTATTGGCAGTGGTCTCGGCTCATTCCATCGCTGCGCTAGCGCCGGGTGGCTGCGCATTGCGTTTGTTTATCATTTTAAATTTTACAAGCTACCCACAGGAACAAAACTTTTAAATAAGTAAAACTTTCACACAAAAGATAAATTAACATTCATCATAGACCGTGCAACCTTGATTTGTGACAGTTACCTCAATTAAGTGCCATCTTTAATTATAAATATTTAAATAAGCAAACAATAGCCGCCGAAAGTGGAGGAGTCAGAGAGTGATAGACGCAAGTGCAGAGTGATTCAGTTGTCCCATGAGTTCCCCGGGGCTGGAGATGTCTTTGGAGCATCACATTCCTGTGCTCATGAAGAAGGTAAATTTCTAAAATACTAATGCAAAATTTATTGCATAGTTTTGTGAAATTACTACTTAAAATAAATATACTGGACATATGATAAAATAACGAAACTTACATCATAATAAATTGAATTTATATTCTAAAATTATGCAAAAGTAAATTTATTTGCATTTCATCAAAACCCTATAAACGTTATCAGGCGATAACAACATAAACATGAAAAATAATTCAAATATTTATCTGTCACCTATGTATCACTTGTAAGTGGATATATCACTAAACTATTTACTATAATTGTTTCTAATATGCTTTTTATTGAAATTTATTGACATTAGTGGTGTTATATGTAAATATCCTTTTAAAGTACACATTTCACAGTAATTTTTAACTGTAAACATTTTATGATTTATTAACATGTCTTATTTGATATTTAAATTTTATTTTTTAACCTGTCCATTATCACTTACTTTATTTAAATAAATTTAAATATTTTATTATTTTGTAAAATAAACTCCACGACCAAAGGTTGAATTGTAATTCTTATCTAAGTGTTTTTGTGAAATTGAAAACAGAAATTGTGTTATACGTGACTATTATTCAATTGTGTTATTGATAACAAACGAAAAATCTAGGAAAGCATATTTTAAAGGCGTATAACCAATATTCTCCAAACTCGCTTATAAAGGTCCTTGTGTAGAAATCTACTGATAAGAATTAGTCTCAATTCAAAAACATGTTTTTAGTCATTATTGTGATAGTCCTCAATCTGAAACATTTTGTTTATTAGTTTTATTATGATTTGTCAAAATGTGAACATGACTTACACTATAAATTAACTTAAACTATAAATTATAGTGTTGATTTATTGTATTAGGTCGGGGAAAAAGTCTTTTCGCATATAGTATGTACAAACTTGTAATAAAATATCTTTGGCTGTACTATTTGTATGTGGCTGGATTTGAACCGAAATTGATAGAAAAGATAATAAAATACAATTTTGTTATGATAAGTAACTTTCGAAAGAAAATCATATATTCATAAGTTAATTTATTAAAAGGAAATAATTTATTAATTTTGGCGCTTGACTCGCCTGTTACGGCTCATTTACTTACAGTAGTTTCAACCAATGTAACAAATAATATTTTGTTTTATTATTTAACGTATTACTTTCAAATGAGAAAGAAACTAAGTAAACATTATTTTCTTCTTTTATTAATGATAATATGCTATCACGAAAAAAGATAACAATTCCACCAGTTAAGAAAGTGTAGCATTAAAGTTATTTAATGAACTCTGAAAAAAAATTAACCAAAGATACAAACAATGTTTTTTGACTACCCCAACCGGATTAAGCTTGCTTTGAAGGGAATAATAGAATTGTCAACAGTATTTGGAACGATGAAGACAAACTGACGATAAGAAATCGCAAACCCATTGAATCTGTGCCCATGACGGTTTGACTGGAATGCTGGGGTGATCTAAGGGACAGTTCACCCCAGCGTAGATTCTATTGTAATCATATTCCCTCTAAACTACTAGAAACTTAATACCTAAGTATAGTTCCATGAATAACATCCGTTGTTGTCAAATGAGTCTGGCACGATTATCCCGATGAAATTATTGCTTGTTGCGTGGGTAGTGGGTGCTCAGGGGGTTATTATAATAAGTCCTGCATGGCCTGGGCGGAACGTAGTTATGACTTATTGCGACCAGCTTGTAATCACACGCAGAAGAAGAACCAGTGGCGTGTAATAGAAAGCAATTTATTCTCAACTATCATTGGCTTTTTCATTTATTAGTTTGTAAACAGAATGAATTATATGCAATCTAAGATACCGATCATATGGTCAGTATAGATGATAATCCACATATTAGATACCAACAATGTCAATAAAATTTTTTATTAATAAATAACAGGTTAAAAAATACATAAAATTAAAACTAAAAATCCAACAATCTTTGATAACAACCTTAAATACGTACCTACGCATTTTGTAAGACATTTTTGGGGTAAATTAAATATCTTCGATAACAGTATTAGCTGCTAGGAATACAACCAACACAAGTAACAAATTTAAGTACATAAATTGTTAAATTAATTTATTTAACAATTTATGTACTTAAATTAATAATTAACTTAATAAAAGAATTTAACTAGTTTAAAATTAATTTTGACGTCGCTGCATCACTTTGTATTGTTTCAGGGAAAAACTTGACCTATCTCAAAAAAAAAAAAAATAATTAAATGGGATAATTTCTCTAATTAAATTATTTTTATCTTTCTGGTGTGTTTACGTCAATTTTAGTTTTGTTTCAACCTTTTTTTCACTTTTGTGCGTGGTATGTTTCGAAGGTCTCAGTCAGATGGGTGACCGTCAATATTGTCGACTTGTCTTTTTGTCGTTGGTTAAAATACTCGTATATCTTAAGAAACAAAATATAAAACATGGAATAAGTGTCTAAAAAATTTGATTGAAAATTAGTTCACCATGGACAGAAAAATCGGTGCACATACTTTAATTAATACTCTCCGATAAGAAGCTCCTATTTTTTTAAGTCTGTTATTTTTTTTTCATTTGCTATGAGATTCCATCACAATATGCCGTGAAGAAAATAAAATTTTATTTTAACATTGAATTTAATTTATGAAGTACAAATAAATATTTTTCGTTATTTAAGTATTTTCGTAAAGTTCTCTTTTAATTAACCTCTAGTTTTAAAGAGTATTATTAATCAAAATATCGCATTTGTTATGGATGATTGATTATAGTCAAACTGCGTAATAATTTTCGACAGTGTTTTAGTAGGAGAATAAGTAAAGATGATGCAATCGGGCTAAACTTTTATCAATAAAATAAGTACAATATTTTTTTTAATCATTTTAACACGTATTTTTTGCATATATAATGGAAAGTAACCCTTATGTTATCTATTAAGAATGGCACATATGCGTTATCAAGTATATAACCAACAGTAATAAGTTTATGCACAATGTATTACATTGGTAAAAATAGACCTATTTATTTTATCGTTGGGTGACACAGGTCTCTCGTGATATACGAGTGTCTGATATTCGCAAGTGGAACGAAAGGTGATAGTAATGAATAATGTACTTTTCGTCCTTAGAATTGAAAAATGGGATTAATAAATACCGTCAGTTATGTTTATTTAATCAGTTATAATTTATTTATTATCTTCATTTGAAGATTTTGAATAGAAGATGTATATGTAGAAGGAACATATTTTATTTTACATTACATCCAATATTAAAATATAATATTCTCAGACTCTCAGTTAGAAATCGTAAGATTATCTTAGTGAGTAAACAGTATATAATTATGACTAACGCATGTGTTTAACGAATGATAAAATATTTATACCTACATTTACATAGAGAGAAAGGTATATTATAAAATTTTGTTTTTCCTGCTATACAACCATGCCTAATAATATAATCTCAAAATTAAATATAGATCTGGACTGAAAACAAAATAATGATTTAGCGAAATATTCAGTCACGTAAGAATAGAACAGATTTGTTTTTAGATATATTAGCAAGCATAATAAATTGTTGAGTTCATTTGGTAAGTTGTTTAAGACGCCATCGCCATTATAATACCGTTTTGACATATTGAAAAAGTTGAGTACCTATACTGATATAAAGATGTACGCGCATGTTACGAATTAACGATGCGCGAGAGTATAAATAATGTTTTTAATTAGAAATTAATATTACGACCTTGAGATAGTGTAGCAAACGGTACACCTCGTGTTTGATTTATCACTTATCATACATGTCTTCATGCAAGTCTACCGTGATCATGCGAAATTATCTTTTACATGAATAATACTATTCTTTTTTACACGTAAAGTCGTGACATTATAGTGTCATCCTCAGTTAGGTATTCCCAATTAACTGATCATATATCCATTTTACTAAAAGGAAAATATGTGAGATTAAATATATTATTTCCTTTAGTACTTATAGATAACAACAACTGACAATACCTGTTATAGGCGGATCATTCTATTTTTTGGCAAGTGGGTAATTATTATCTATTTGAACTATATGTCATTTTAATTATTACTTCCAAGTTTAAGTAGGTACAGTTTCTCTTTGCGAGTTTCAAAATATGTTTGAAGAATGAGCTGTAACGAAGGCCTCATGTATACAAGGGTGTTGCCGCCCGTGGCGACAAGTACTCTTTTGTAAGTTGTAACTGCGCACACGCACTTGCCTGACGAGTTTCCTGCAATTACATGATTACTTGCTTGCTTAATAATCAGCCGAGATGTATGTATATATTAGATGAAATAAATTTCATAAATATTATATTTCTTTGTTTATATGATTTTGTAGTAATATTTTTACATAATAAGTTTGTACATTGGGAGTTAGATTTCCGGTTAAGATGTGTGCTGATTTATAAATTAATTGGTTACATTTATATGGACACCGGCAATTAAAACTAATAACAACGACCGACCCGGAGTCTCGTTTATCACGCGACAAGGCGTATTATTTGTAAATACATATTATAAGTTTAGGTTCAAATCATAAATCACTCAAATTTACTCTATACAAAATGATAACAAAATAAATAAAATAGTAATAATAATTCCATTCAGTATAAGTATTAAGCCATAATATAACTATTGTACTGAATATAAAATAAATTGATAGTTGCAATATATAATATTAGGAATGTTAAATATATTCATAGTCATAACTAAAAGATACCCATTCAATACTTGGTTTGGTTCTTATTCTTGTGGTTGTTAGTGTCATGACCATCGTAAGCATAGATAATATAAAGAATACTACCATATTAAAAGATAACCAAATTAATGATAGTTACTTAAAAAAAAATACGCTTTGATAGGCATCTCTTATGCGATCCCTGATGACCATTGATAAAATTGAAATTCCGATTACAATTTTTCTCTGCTTACTACAAATAAACAGATAATTATAGTTCCTTAGATCATCAATTTTCATGACGCATTTTCGCAGGAAATGGATATAAACTGTTCGCTAAAATTAAAATTTACGTAAAACATTTTATAGTGAAATAAAAATGTTCATTTACAGTTTTAATGTGCAGCTGTCAATAAGATAGTTCTTGCGGGAATTTGAATAACGGCGTAGACGACGGGAACTGATTGCTAAATTTCTTAATAATTTTTTAATGATTGAAACCCATTTTCTCATGTTTTTCAATAATTATCTCAATTTTTGACTCAACTAACTATAAATCGAAATTCAAAAATTTTGCCCTGTTTTAGATTTTTTAAATTGTAGCACTTACTACTAAAAGTACCGAGTGTTTGAACTCAGTAATTTTAGTAGTAAGTGCTCAATAGAAAGTAGTCTCCAAAACAACGTGTGCTATGTCGCTTTATGACTGTCAGATCCTTCCTTGAGACTTTCAATGTTGGTTTATAAACAGAAAATCGACACTGCCGCCATTGCAATCATTGTCATCGTTCAGTCGAGTCAAGTCTCAAATATTTAAATAATGCTTTACAAACGAGAGTCCTCACGTTTGAGGACTCTCGTTTGTTTCTCGATTATCGTTATAATTTATTTGTCTTCTCAGCTCGTCGAATGATTTTCAATTGTGTCCAATAAAAACTTACGACCAAACATTTAACTGAATCGATGTTTGACAGATTTTATCAAATCATTATTTATTTAAACTTTATTTCACATATAAGGTACAATTGGAGTATTATTCAATATATACAAAAATAAAAGGAAAACATGTATATATACATGTGATTATTGATAAAGAACTTACTTCGATGTTTCTAGCTATGATTAGGCCGTTCACGATATAGTCAAGTTGCTCATCGTGAGTCATTATTGAACTGAGGCATACCTACTGACACAGAGCCGTTAGCACCTTGGCATTGATACATTATGAAACATACATTATGAAACATACAATATGAAACACGCAAAAAAGTTTATTTTCGGCTTCGACATTCTTGGGCGGCTTTTCCATACTATAATATATCTAAGTAATAGAGTGGCGCCTCTTATTCGACACAATAGTGCGGAGTAGTTGCAGCAGGGCTATCATCTAATGAGATCATAGCCCTGCTTTGGTAAAAGGTAAATAAAGAGTCCATTCAAGTAAAGCTGTTTTTAAATTAACTCAATAAAGAACTGTTATGAACTGCAGGGTAACATAAAATTATTCATAGGAAACTCGAACCAAATGTTGCAACGTGAAAGTAAGTCAAGTTTTCTTCGAAACTGGTCGCGGCCACAATCATTTCTGTACCTAAACTCCTCGTCAATACTTTCATTAAACTGTGTTGTTTTTGGGAAAAAATATTAGATTGGTCACAGTTAATTAAAGTTAAGAAAATAAAAATTTCATAGCATACACTGCCCTGACTGGCGGTCTACTTGCTCATCACATTCACGTGGGTGTCTTGTGACTATGACTGCAACAGATAGTGGCATTGATCTTGATATTTTTTTTAATTGTTTAGTACCCAATCGCTTATGCTAATATATCTGAATGTTATTAATAAATTATGCTATTTCTAAAACTTGTTTTCGAGGTGTTATATTGTCAAAAAATATACAGTAGCAATTTATTATACTCGTAGTGTATTGTGCTGTTTGAGATAAGTTGATCTTCTAGTTGTCTTAATGCCAAGATCATAGATCTGTAAGGCTACGCACACGAGGGTTGAGCTGACGTCTATGCGCGTGATCAGTTAATTATAACCTCAGATAGCTGCGTGCGCACTATTTCCGAACATAAAGTGAAAGTGGCACCACTCTTAGTATTAGCTATTTCTGTAAATTTGTATGTTCTCGATGAAAATGTAACAACTGATCTGATATTGAGTCACATTTATTGTTTTTCTGTATATTATACCTCGGCGCGGCGTGTGGTTGTTAATTTCATTATCTATGGTAATGACGACTTTGACAATGAAATGACAGACCAATGTCAAATAAAATTAACACAAAATGACAGTAAATGCAATATAGGTGCAATTAAATGAATGAATGCTTTTTATGTATTTGAACGAGTTATACGACTTGTAGATCTTTTTTATGTATTTATTGATAAAATAGTTATATAATCAAAATATACAACATGAAGATATAGAATGTATATCTTTGAAGATATAAAACGTGGGCCTTTCTTCTTATGTCAAGCTTTTCTAATGTCTCCTGTTGTCAATTGAACGGATTTGAGATAAAACAATGTGGTTTACCATGATGATAAAGTATTTTCACGTATTAGTTACTACTGGCATTGTGTACAATATCTACCGCTACACACACAGACTTGAACGACCGCTGCGCGACCTCTGCGGCCTCGAAACATCTCGTGCGACTAATACTAATATAGTTAATTGCAAAATTATTCCATATTTCGTTTCCATTTTCCATACATTGTTAAGATCGTAATATTACAATTAACACATTATGCTACTAAGTCGGCATAATTTCCGCCTGTGATATTCTCTGAGCATAAAGATCTATCGCTATTGCATAATTTTTTTTGTTTATATTTATCATACCAGCATGCGTAGCAGAAGGAACTCGAGAATATTTTGTCTACACTGAAACTTTTCTTTTCTCATGTCATTTTATGGGAGTTGAAGGTTTAACTGGAGAATAATGACATGACGGTGTAGACGAAAAAGTTTCTGGAGTGTCTTGTGCTACACGTGCTGCTGAAGATTTGTATTATTGTTTACGCTCTGTTGGGTGTAATGATACATCTATATCGCACTATCCGTGTTTATGATTGACGTAATTTTGTTATATGATAAGAATATCCATTACCTTACTATCCGATACCGTTGGAAAATTTTGTCAGTCTTTCATTCTGTTATTACAATTACAAAGTTATGAAATGACATAATTATCCTTAAGTAAATTCAAAGTCTTGTAATGTTTTTTACTTAAAAATGTGCTAAGATTCTTAAATTAAAAATATTTATGTAGGTATGTGCGGCGGGCTGCGTGCCGGCAGGTTGTTGACATTCATCGGAAAACATAGCCTTTCTTTAGATTGGATATTTTTGCTTAGTATTCTGTTTAACTTTGGCTATTGTTTACACATTCGATACAAACACACGTGTGTCATAAATTTAAAAATATATATATTTTTTGTATAAACATTTTCTTGCATTTGATGCCCTTGTCTTTTGTTTTTTGTCGAGTGTTTAGTACCCTGTCCAGTTAGCCAGAAGTCCCAGGTTCGATTCCTGATAGGTGCAGATATTTGTCATTATGCTATTTGTTCAAAAGTTACGGATGTTTGTATTTGATTATTTCACCCAAAACTAAGTAAAGGAAGATTATATTTAAAGAAACTGGTTGGTGTAGTGTCTAAAGTGCTTCATTAACGAAAATAAAGCAAATTTTGCCATGTTTAATCTGTATTAAATATAATCTTTTTTTAGTTAGTTTTGGATTGAGGTCGTTGCCTTTCAAAACCCTATGACTATTTGCAGATTGTTAAAAAATAATAGGTTCAAAACATTATGTTATTACATTACATTATGTTATTGGAATAACTAGATAGTGTAAGTAGTGATGTAGGCATTGAGATAAATTTTTATCAGCTTGCGTCGAGCATTACAAGACTAATCTAGCCTTGATATTTTTGTGTTAGTATTACAAACAAATGTCTGGAAAATTAAGGTAATAATAATCATGTTTGTCACTAGCCTAATAAATAAATAAATACCGTTGTAATATCAGCTCTATGTAACTTTTTGTGCTCCGGTTAGTGACTTAACCATTCGTTTTGTTTATATGATAAGATAAAAATTTATTAGTTATAAACAATATATTTAAAGAGCAACTTGTATGAATGTTGATAACATCACGCGATTGAGATATTGATTTACTTGCGACTTGTGTAGTATTAACTTAAAAATTCTTTATTTAAGGATTGCAAAGGATAACAGGTCAATATTTTCCGGCTTCCGAGCCAAGTTTTATAATTAAACCTAAAAAGATTATTTAAAATTATTCAGACGGTCTATATTTAGTAATCGTAAATATTTATTTATATGTTACGACACTTTAAAAAACACCGTCATTAAGTTTTATCGTACAATCATACGTAATTTACTATTGCTATCCATAACTAGTTTGTCACAAAAAATATATATTACTTATTATAATATATTATTTATTTGTTGTTTATGTTTAATTTAAAGATTTATATCTATTTAATATCTTTCAGGGATTAATAATATCCACATACGTATATTCATACTCTCAATAAAAGCCTAACTATAATTAAATTTTAAATATTCATATGCAATAGAGTTTAAAACACGGATTAAAAAAATATAATTTTAAATCACTACAAATACTACAATAGCCGGTCTCATGTGGAGCCCAATGCATCTGATATGTCGACAAATAATATGTTTCAATAAAGTACCAACGGATGGTATGTTTTCAAAGCGTTGAATTTTGACATTTGACATTTTGACTTTTGACAAACTGCTAGAACATTGAGTGCTAGTCTTCATCCGATATATAAGCTCATTAGCAATTCTTACGCTATTGTAAATTATCGCTCAGACGTGCCTTATCGCGGGTTCAATGACATCTTATCAAACTTCTCCATTGAGCCTTTGATGACGTCACCGTTGTAATTCTATATTTTTGTACAACTAGATCTATTATAATCTAATCGTCTTTACTGTCATAGTAATATATTAAGTAGGTATTATCAAAAATATGCATGTAACGCAAAATTTATATAACCGTATATATAGTTTCAACTGAATAAGATACGGCCCAAGGCTTAATAATGTGTAATATATTTGAGAAAATATCGGTTTTTTAGTTTAGTGATGATACTTGCCTATTGATAGCTCATAAGGACCTAACAGAGGCACAAACTGATAACCTAGTATGTAAGTGGGCCCATGATGTAGGTGTGGTGGTAAACGTCCAAAAAATCCGACACCATTCAAACCGACCATCATTGCTGATAATCACCAGTGCTCACACAAAAAATATATTATTTTTAATTGTTTTAATTATTATTTTTAATTTTTGAAATCGTAGATAGGCATAGAAAGCAGAATTTTAAGCATATTTAAAACTTTCAACACTAAAGTACAAGCTACCATATATCACCGTCAGGTTGATTTACATTGCCCTAGATGACTCTGTTATTGGATATGGCTTAAATAGTAATGGTTTGACATATAAAACTAACTTGGAAGAAACCTAATAACAAACTTAAGTATAAATATAACGAATTTGGTTATTTTAATAATCGCATAACTTATCAGGTATTTATTTATTTAAACTTTAAACTCTAATAATATATGAACTCTAAATGAACTCGAAAAATGGTTTAATTTAATTATTATTTTAATGGGTACTTTATAATGAATTCTGAAACTGTGGAAATAATTTCAGAATCATTCATGGTTTTCAGATTTTCTTCATTCATTCTGAAGTAGATGTTGTGGTAGCCTGTGATAATTCATTTGTCATGTCTTTACGCATAGTCGGCCACAACCCTTCATGGTACGTGAAAAAGGTTCAAAAGGAAGGATTATCATCCGGAAAAGTTTCGGAACTGTTAATCAAAGTTAATGAATTGTTAACGCCATAATTCAATTTGAATGTCATTTGTTTTCCGTATTCGAAATATTACAAATAATCTTTAAACTTATTTAGGTACCAAGATGCCAATTATTTAGAAAATCCTAGATTTTTGTTTTGAAATTTACTTAAACCGTTTTATCTATAGTTTTAGGGGTACATTTTGATACTCGCACGCCTACTATGATGATTTGGAGTTCATGTATTTTGAATGTGAGATGGTAATTGATTTTAACACCCACCAAGGCAGAGGTAAGGTAGGGACAGCTATAACGAAATGGGAACGGAAACACGAAATGCTTGCTTATTGTAAATAATGTTTTTATATCATGCGGAATTATATTTTATATATTAATAAATACCAAGACAAATATATTTCTAATATTATATATCAACTAAGCAATACTTGCATAATGAGCGCTAATATATTAGACAATGTTTATAATATTTTATTCTTTTTATTTAATATTTTATTGCAGTAGGACTTGTTTTTTTCGTGGTAGGATTTAATATACAAATTATAAATAAAGTTAAAGTTATGTTAAAAATTGCGATACTGCCAACAAAGTATAGAATACATAACTATTAATTGTTGCAAATGTCTATCTATATTGTAAAATTATTATTATAAAGTCCATTTTACATTGAAGTTATCAGTCCTAGGAAAATTAAACTTTGATAGCCATTAATTGTAATTTTTGAATTTATATGTAGATTAGATTCGTAGTAATAACTTAAGTCGTCTATGTAGAATTAGATAATTATTGAAATAGTTACTTTCTATATTACACATAGTGATATTTATGTTATTATGTAATTTACTAAAGAAAATTCTCAAATTTCAAATTAAATGTTATCAAAAATCCATAGTTATATTAATCAGTTCCACAGTTATTTATTAGAATAAACAAATCGCTCATTGCGGTTTTATTTATAAACAAAAACTTACTATGTTTAATTTCTTATTCGTCTTGTTTATACAAGTTGTTCAAAAGTACCTATTGGCTACATGTGACTGCCGTAGGTCACCTTGGGTTAAGAATTTATGATTATGAAAGACATCTTTATTTATAAACTGAGCTGTGATATAATTTAGATAGCTTTCCAAGTTAGCTTTCCAAGCATTAATTGGTATTCAGTTCAAAATATTTACCTTTTGAGTATCTTAATGATTATTTCATGTTATAAATACCTATTCGGAATTACTTTTGATAATTAAAAGAATGAGGATAAGACGCAGTTATCAGGAGAAAATGTAAACAAGTAATCACAGTATTTTTTTTCGTTATTATTGTTAACCTACCAAACAAACATTGTTAGCTAACCAATATAAACAAAAAAAAAATCATTCGAAGAAATATTCATATTTTTTTTATTGTATGAGGCTTAAGTATTTACCTCGGAGTTAGTCCCATTAGAATTGATTTAAAATATTCCACGTTCTTTTTTACGAAAATAAGAGCTGATTGATTGTCCACCCACTGAGTTTTTACCTGATAACCAGTTCTAGTCAAAGTAACGGGGTTAACTGTTTTCAATTTTTTTACTAGGTTGTAGACTCGTTCGAGGGTTGCCTTGATATAGCAGTTCGCTGTGTTTCTGTGTGAAGGGAAACGGAGATAGTGTAATAACAGACATCAACATCTGACTTCAGAATGTAAACGCACAAGCAATGTGAAGTAACTCGTTTCTTGATATTTCATGTGTTTATAAGCGCTGCTTAATTTGTTTTTAAGTGTATTTTTTTGACATAAACAATGTTATTAAAATGTTAAAGTCTCCCCGAGTCTCACAAAGTACATGGTAATGATACATCATAAGTTAGTTGAATTATTTATGGGCCATCGAGTGTGATGTCGTCCGGGGCCCTGGATCGGTGACCGCTCTCGATTGAATAATGACGGCTACTCCAACTGAACTATATTTACATCATCCCATCAATACGTATGGGCCATATGTAGCTCACACACGTTCGCTACCACTCGTGCTTCAGTGTACATTTTGATCCTGTAATTAGTTACCTACTGACTAGTTCCTGAGAATTTGAATGGACTAAAAACATGGAAACTTTATACACGAGATACCTACTATGGCATTATTTACGTGATTTTTAGTATATGCATACCTCTTGTTAAAAAATCTTTTATGCTACCTACCATCGTAAGATCTTTAATAATTTTGAGTACTCAGGTACTGAAAATAAACTTATTATTTACTGTATATTTTGTAGAGTATTCCGTTTTACCATACCATTAACTAATTAATGTAGATAATTGGCGTTCGGATCCTTTCAGTTATTTTTATTCTCTTTTTTACTAAAACAACATAGCTTAATGTTTTAAAAATAAACAATAGATTTCCCAGAATATTCGAAAACTATTGAAGCCGTTAATCTAATCATACTTAAAAGGAACAACAACATTGCAGCGAAGAAATCAAAAGGCGTTGCGACGCCTTTCGAGATAGTACTAGAATGTTCGCAGACTCGCCCACCTAGATATTAAAGTCATGCGCTCGGCGCGAATTGAACAGTGTAGTCCGAGCCACTGAAGAGATATTGCAGTTGACATTTTCGTTCACTGTGAATATAAGTGAATTTGTGTTTTACTGAGTTGTTTTTGACTTTGGCGTACCATGAGTTTTTGTGAGAATTGTAAGTTTTGTAAATAAAATTTACACACTTTCTATAAGTCGTGATATTATTTAATATTCTTCTCCCTCTTCTTCTGATTTTTCAATCATCAAATTATGTTTATCCATGAATAACTTTAACTAGAGATCTAAATTATCTGCTAGATAAATAAAACCTTAGCATGAAAAAAATGATTTGAGTAAAATAGGCATTAAAATGAATGCAGGAAGAAAAAACTGTTACATAATATTTTTTTTAGCATGCACTACACTATACTAATTAATTCATGTACTTACAACCTACAGCAGGTATCTGTTATATCCACGTTTTTTGCTGATAAGACATTCAATAAGTTGTTTTAAAATTGTTTTCAGAAGATATAAAAAATAATTACCTTCAAAGTTACATTTTAAGGTATTCTAAAGTTCTCTCCTCAAAAATTTAAATTAAATATAGCGCCTTATTTATCCATAAATAAGTCATGTCCACCATCTTGAATTCCACTGTCATTACACCAATTTTTTGTGATTATTCATATATCCAGCGGGTAGTTTGGTAAATTGCTTCTGCCGAAGCAAGTCATCAGAACACTCAGGACATACTTGCGAAGGGCAGTGGAGTTACCGGTCAATTATAGTGGGTCTATTCGGCAAACGTGTGCTTGCTGCTTAGATAGAATCCTCCCATAAAAAGATGTAAATCACAAGTTTTCAAGTGTTAACTGGCGGCAGTTTTTCTATAATGGTGGAACTATATATAATTACTTTATGCCCAGCTCTAGTATAAGCTGGCCTTTAAAAATTGTAAAAGATACTGTTCAGAGGTGTCCTATGTTGGCGATCTTGACGCGAAAGCGAAGCGTTGTCGCAGCGTGGCGAGAACATAACAAACATTCGATACTTAGTAGAGTGGCCTACGTGTCCAAAAGCACGCGCACTGCGATGCCGCGCGGCAGAAAATGATGTACACGCTATCCAGTGTTGATATTTTCATGCGACGAATGGTACCATACGATTCTCACGATTGGGTTGAGATCTCGTGCGCGCATAGGTTGCGCGACACGATTCTGTCCCGTCTTACTGCTTCGCAATCGCGTTTGTGTTGAGCTGACGAATGGTACTACGATACAGTTGCGTTTGAAACGCGTTCAAGCGCAATGCAGCATAGGAGTACATAGTTTCACTGCTGCGTAATCGCGTTCATTGAACATATACTATTTTTCTTTACAAGATGGAGTTGTTATTTATAGGGTAAAATTGAAATATCATAAATTTATGAATGAGTTCTTTTTATTCTAGTTACTTAGATGTTTAAAATTGTTATTGTTGAATTATGCTTAAACCTCATAGTAAAGGTAGTCTTCAAAAATAGCAGATGATGTTATATAATATATCAGTTTTATTTTTTATTTTACAGTTTTAGACATTGAAGTCTTCAGCTGTGACTAAGACTTGCTCCTATCGCTTGAATCAGGCTATTTACAGATTCTCCCGAGATTGTATGACAAGCATCAGCCCGAGCATTCCGTCTAAGATGTTTATGCACTGCAGACATGATGCGTGTGTTTTTTTATGATGAAAATAGATGTTAAATACTTGAAGTTATTAATGAAATCAACCTGAATATTAGTCTGCTTTGAACACTTATCTCACCGTTTTTAATCAATAATTTTATGATAAAAACGTCTCGCTATATTAGCGACACTATCGGAATAGTTCTACTATTATATACGTATATGTTGCTGAGAATAAACAATATTAATTGGTGATTATTGCCCATCATGTGATAATTTCTAATAATGGAGGGATATGTTTGTTTCGATTAAACACCGGTTGTCACGTGTCATCAATTTATTTTTCGTCTACAGCTCTATTTAATTTAGGAACCAATATTAATTTTTAGTCATGCGATAGAACGTTTCTGCGCTTTAGTGATTGTAAACAAAATTTAATATCAAGTAAAAGTTATATACAAATAATTGCATTACTTCTGAAAACTGTATTGTCTTACGTATTCCTAGGCAAAATGTATTACACTGATAAAATGATTATAGTTATACATAGTAACTAAACGTATTTGTTAAAACAGATAACTTTGAATTCATAATAGACAAACTTAATTGAGTTTGTGTAAGTAGTAAATTGATTTTTGGTTTGCTGTATCTGTACCTCTGTATTATTATTCATAATAACTTAGTTCGCATTATATCGTTTGTATATTTTCTTATTTAAGTGTATTTATATAAGTGCACCAGCAATACATGCACAACACACTTAAAATTAAATAAATATCAAATTAATATTCTAGTATATGCTTACTTATGCATGTTTCGGCATTGCTTAAAAAATTGGCATTGCTATAGTTTATTATTATCAACATTTCATGAAAGACTTATCATATCTGTTTTTTAATTAAATAAAGCAAAACAATTTTGAATAGGTTGAACGAAATTACTAAAATCACGCCTGATGGCAAGTTATGATGTGGGCTATGATGGTACACGCTCACCTAGAAGGTGCTTGTTCACTCTGACCTTAAAGATTTCCAGACTGACGTCATTTGGGAAAGTAGCCCTCAGCAATGAGTTCCACTTCTTAGCAGTCGCGTGAATGAAGAAGCAAATCGCTTCGGACGAATAAGTGTAATTTCAACGACGTAAGGGTTAAAAAAGTAGTATACATTTTCTACGCTAATTATTCATGTTTTTAACGAAGCTATACGTAAGTATATAACCAACTGCCTTATTGATATTAGCCGGCATTTTTCAATGTTTTACAAAAACATAGGCAAAGGAAGTTGTGTGGCATTATGCTAAGAGTTACCAAATAATGTATTGATTATTGTTATCATGGGAGGACAAAATGATATGTAACTTGTGTCCCTACCAATCATTACCTATATCTGATGAGGTTATGTATTTATTACTTCACTGATTATCTGTAATCAGCTTGTTTGGAGAATCGAGTATAGTTATCATTACGATACCTACCTAGGTATGACAGTGCGGTGTACTGTGCGGTTTGCAGGTGTAATAAATGAAACATATTTTGATATAGATTTGCACAATAAGTCTCGTTCGACCAAACTCAAGGCCAACATAATTGTTGTATAGTAAACACATATACATAGTTAAACAGTTGAATTCCAAATATACTCCTTTTATAAAGTTAGTAAAAATTTTGTGACATCTCTGCATAAAATAAGAACCCTGAAGACCTAGATAACATGCCTTTGAATAATCTCTAATGCAATCTAATAGTGAATAGGTGTGGAAATTGACTTAGCTATCGAACGTACTTGTCATTATTGTTATTATATTCATTTGACAATTCGGTTGCGAATTTCGTAAGGCATGGTAGCTGTTCCTGAATAAGCTTAAAATATCGTGTGTGTTAAATAAATAAATAATCATAAGCAAAAAATATCTTAAACGAGTTTTTATTATTTGTTAATAAAAAAATATATAACTAACTGTCTTATACTTCATTGCTTTTGAATAATAATTAAGATCTTTTAGAAATGTGTACCACATATCATTATTATATTTTTTTAAATCTGGTGATATACCAAATATTATTATTAAGACCCACTTGCAGTAGTACTAAGTTAAAGTAAATATCGATTTAAATCGTCAATTTAGATTCAGGCTTAAATCGAAATACACTAAACTAAATATAGATTTAAAATTCATATTAGTGTGCCTAAATCTTTAGGTATAGTCCTAGATACCTACTCATCACACTAATTCTTCTTATCACAATTAGCTAGTCTAACACAGGTTTAATTAACTTAGATAGAGATTCGGAAACACAGTAGGTATATATAGAAACTCAGTAGGTATATATAGATCCCTTTGAAGCATAATAGTAAATAACATTATAATAAACCTAATGATTAAGGTTTTTGTTTTGTTGTAGTAGGTATGTTTGATCCGAGGTAAATGTTTTTCGTCCAAGGTGACTGCAGTATTATCGAGCTGACGACATGAAAAAAAATAAGTAGGATGTTGAGAATTTTCTCTTATTTAAAGTTTGTTAATAAAGGTATAAAATTATAAAAGTTCAATAGAATTTATCTTCAACTTTAAATTAGATAATAACTTACATTAAATATGTCTGTTTCCTTTTAAAAGCTTTATTTAACTTTCATTGTGGATCAAAATTTGAAAATAATTTTTTGATCATTAGTTTACCGCGCTGAAATTTTCGATTCGCAATACTCATATTGAAATAATTTCAATATGGCCGCCACTCCATGATGGCGAACAAAAATTTTTATCAATCTTAATATGGGTATGAAAAAGATAAAAAACATAAAAATAGAATAGAAATAAATATGTCTTTAAATAATTAAATAACTATGTCATAAGCTTTTACTTTAAAAAAATGCAAGCTGAAATAAAAATGAAACAGTTCTACTTTTTCTTTCTTTCTTTCTTGTTGTTTTTTCTTTCTTTGTTCTTTTTTTCATTCTATGATTCTTCTATCGTTTTTTTCTGTACGAAAAAGTTCGCGGTATTATTTCTTTTATTACGTTACATGTTTATTCAAATTAAAAATTAGTTTTTAAATAAATATAACATTTGTTTGTTTTAAATTTGGTTCTTCGTTCGTTTTCGTTTCGCGCTTGATCAAAAAACTTCTAAGATTGTCAATGTGTAAACATGTTGTTTAAAATTCTGGTCAGGACATACGTACGTGGCGGAAAATTACACCGTTTTGTGATAATATTGTTTGTATCTCAAACTCAAAATGGTGATCCGATATGGTGTTTGAATTAATATGCTATTTGAATCGGAAAACAAGTGATCAGCAAAATTTTTACCTAAAAATGGTTTCTGATTGCACTTCCAGAAAGGCGTTTAGTTTGAACGTCATAACTTTACTTTCTCGATGACGCTAGTATTGAACTAGGACACGGAGTGCCCTAGTTTTGAGACCTAGGGGGTCAAGGCTCGACCTTCAGTGTTGAAGCGCGCACAGGAAAAATAGACTAGTATTAATTTTGTCTTGCTACGTAATGTACCGCAAAATTCTGTTTTATAGTGTCACTTGACACTATAAAACAGAATTAGAGTGAATAACATAGCGTTAAGAGAGTGAATAACATTTTGTAAGAAATATATAAACCAACACTAAAGTAAATAGTTAGCTAAGGAGATAAAAATATAAACTATAATATGGTTCAAATGGATGTATCATATTTATGATACAGTTTAAAAGATTATGTAAATGAAGACATAGTAAAGTCTTGTTTCAAATATGCTGTTCTCGACAATTGACTAGAATATTTATTAAATTCTTATTTGTCCAAATTTTTGGCATTAAGACAGCAAGTTTTACGTAGACGGTACTGGTGCCAACTGTAGAGCGATGACGCTGAAGATACTTTTGGGTCATGTAAATAGAGACAGGATATATCAAAGACATCTGGAGCTTTTAATCGGAAACAACTAAATAACAATGAGAAAATATATCCATGCAAAATTATAATCTGTTGTTTTACATGGCGTCGATTACGACGACGGTGTATTTACACCACCTATCTCAATTTGTAAACCAGAATATGATACTGTCACTACTGAGGAATAGAAAGAAAACTGGTGTTACTTAATTCTTTTAACCTAGATACGTTTTTGTATTTTACATTAGGATAGGAACTTAATTTTATTTAGATATTGTTAAAATAAAATGAATGATCGTACTTTATTTGTATTATTTATAATTTTATGACATTTATTGTCATATTTAATAAATTATTTATTAATTTAGCTAAGTCGTGTGGAGAACTTTACATTATTTGTAATAATATTGAATTTGTTTTATTTTAAAATAGCATTATTATGCAAATTAATCCATGTAATTTTATTATCTTATCGAGTTCATTAACTCTTGACATTCAACTTTCATGCCATTATAATCAGTGTATAATTATTCTTCCAGTTAAAGGTAGTATTAGTAATCATAGGTTTTGTTCATAGATAACATTGAGAACAATTTTATTATTCAGCACATCTCTTAGATAAATAGGGCACCTTGAAAATGTTTTATTTTGGCATTAAGATTAAAATAATAGTATTACCTTGATAATGAAATCAATGTTTCTATTTTACATAACGCGTGCATTAATTTGTAGGTGAGTGATGTTAACGGCACTTCTCGGTCGTTTCAGACGCAGATGAGCGGTGATCGCGCCGGATCGCAGTGCGGGCTGACCTCCCTCCTGCCGATGTCGTGCCGTGGTCGCGCGGCAGCGTTTGCGCGCGACCTTCACTCGCGCCTACGCAACCTGGGCGCTGCACAGGACGAAGAGTGTGAGAGTAGCTGGCTCGCGCGCGACAACACCCACCGACCTGGCACTTCGTCACAACGTGATCTTGACACCTTCTACGACTTTGAACTCGAATGCGAGAGCCCATCCAGTCCAGCCGACGATTATGAGCCCTTCTCAGAGCGATCTCCCACAGACGAATTAGAACCGCCATTCTACGATGTTGACTCCGATCCAGAACTCAAAGACCAGACAAAGCTCATACTACAGCAGCCTGACAAAATCAGAAATGGATTAAAGTTCTCGACAGCTTTCTATACGGACTTACCAGTAAAAATCCAACCAGTTCCAAGAGAGAATGGGGTCTCAGAAAAGCCTTTATATTCGCCTATTACTTTCGAAGGGTGTGCAAGACAAAATAGCTTTGATGAAGTAGATAATGTCACACCATCCTCAATATTAACGGATACAGAAAAATTAAATTTACCGATAAATACAGTTTCAGTGTGGGACAGCGATTCAGAATTCGAATCAGCTAAAAGTGATCCTTCGGATCTCGTAAATGATACCCTTCAGGGTGAAAAACATATAGATAACGATGTTACCGAGTGTATGGAAAACTTATCGCTCACGGATGTGGAAATTCCTATTGAAGAAGAAGCCCCCATGGAAGATAGTGAAAATCAAGTGTCTGAATGTAACGGTGATTGTGAAGAGCCATTAGAAAATAAAAGTAGTGAAGTTCTCACCGAAAAAAAAGATTCTCTTACCCCTGAAATTGAGGCACCTGTTTTAATTACAGAAAACAAACATGAAC
This sequence comes from Acentria ephemerella, assembly GCA_943193645.1. Lineage (NCBI taxonomy): Eukaryota > Metazoa > Arthropoda > Insecta > Lepidoptera > Crambidae > Acentria > Acentria ephemerella. The sequence continues at coordinate 4,549,842 of OW971887.1, forward strand.
TTCATGATTTAGAAGACGACAGACCACAACGGGTTCGACGTTGTTCCTCTCTTAAAACGGGTAAAACGCCACCCGGTACGCCTGGCCGAAAGAAAATTGTTCGTTTCGCTGATGTTTTAGGCCTTGATTTAGCAGATGTTAAAACTTTTATGGATGAAATTCCGGTTATTCCAAAATCTGCTTACGATGATCTCACAGGTGCAGATATGCAGAACTCTCCTCCTGTACGTAGTCCGCCGCGATTGGGTGCTCTGACGTTAGTGCCTCTATTCCAAATCCCGCGTGAAGTCACAGACAAATTGGAAAAACTAAGCGTATGCCTGGAAAGTGCACGGGTTTGTGATGGCGTTCATGTGACTGTATGTGGTTCTGTAAGAGTTCGCAATTTAGACTTTCACAAAACAGTGCATATTCGCTATACTATGAACTATTGGAAGACATACACCGATTTACAAGCCGCCTATGTTCAGGGTTCCTGTGACGGATATTCAGATCGTTTCCAGTTTGTACTATATGCTCCGTGTATATCTTCCGGTGAAAGGTTAGAGTTAGCTGTACGATTCCAATGTAAAGGTCAGCAGTTTTGGGACAATAATTGTGGAGCGAATTATTGCTTTGATTGTTTGGCTTTGGGCGTGAGCGGGCAGGCTCCGACTCCCTCAGGACCATTGCATCCAACGGTTGATTGGCACCCATCGTTCTACTGACCCAGCACCGGCACGCCGGAGAGGTGAAGGCGTCGGTAGTGGAACGGTTGAGGCCCGCCCCCAAGCTCGGCAGGCCCGAGTGGGACGAGTGGAAGTGGCTCGCGGCTGCATGTCAAATTCCTATGCCTGTTCCAAATGCGATCAGTTTCTCAACGAGAGTGAACGCGGAGACCTGAATAATCGAGGCTTAAAGTTGTAAAGCGTTTTTGTGATATAAAGTAGTTTAGGTGTAGATTATTACGAGCGAGCGACTCGTTCAGAGTGCCATTTGCAATAACGATGTATCGATTAAATGTAACTATATATTTTCGAATTTTGGATTAGTAACGATTACATTGTACGGTAGAGCTTCCTGGATGTCAGTAAAGTTAATACACAACGTGGCACTGGCGTACAGGAGTGGTTCTAGGTGCGGAGCGGGCTGCCGCCTATGTTTTCTTGTATATCGTATGAAAGATGAATTTTGAATGATATTAATATTTTAATACGATTTTTACAAAACTATTAGTTTGTAAATGTATTTAATAGATTTAAATATTTCAAAGTCTAAGCGAAAGCATCACTATATAGTTAGGAGATTCTAAACACATCGTCTTTATGAATGTAGATATTATTATGCATAGACATAAATTATTTATGAAGACAGAATATAATATCATCCAAACCTTGTTAGACTGTTACGATGTTTCAGAAATTTTAATATTAGGTTACCTGCCTGCCCATGTAGCCGGGTAACAATTATATAATGAAATGAAGTCCATGTATGAATGTTTTAAGTATCATTTAGTATGTGGATAATGTGAAATTACTGTAACAATACCTATGTATATTGATGTTATATGCCTAATTATATTTTATATTTTTATATTAATTATATTTATAAACATAAATCTATGACATATTTTCCTACACACAAGAACTGATATAAATAGTAATAATTGTTATTTCAGTTTCGAGATTTTAATCAAAAAGACTTTCTAGGAATATCTAAATTATTGTTACTTTTAAGCAATATACGATAATACTTATTTATTAGGCCGTTTTCTATTTTGTATGTACCTGAATTCTTTAAATGTGGCCATATTAATTTTATGAACTGATTCGCGAGAGCGCTGTCCTTTCAATATTATAATATTATTGTTACAATTGACATCTGTTTTATTCAGTGAACCTACCTATTATAATAAATCAATATACATAATTTATTTGATGGTCTTTTATTTAATTTTCCAAAGTGTATTGAGGTATCTACTTTTATGTACGGGATATAATAATGGCATTAACTACTTTAGACGCACAATTATGCTTGTAGTTGCATCATTTGAACGCAAATCAATTGTAAATAGGTAAGTAACTAAAATATAATATTTATTGCTATTAAAATTTGCAATCAGAAATATTTGAATATTGAGAATCAAATATAAAAGCTAGGAGAAAAGAGGTGAATCCAACCAACAAGATTATTTTCCTGCCATTAGAACTTACATTCTATTTTAATTTAAATTTCAAGGAAAATAATTAAAATTTCTAATATGGCAGGGCAAATAGCCGCCTTTCACGTAATATACTTGAGCAAGTTAAGGCTTACACAAAATTAAAAACTTTGATGAGTTTAGAAATTAGTGCTAACCTTTTTCAACATACGCCGAAAAATTTTTTTTGTATAAAAATATCTCGGTGACAGAGTATTAGTAGGCACTGGAAAGGCTCGGCAAAAATCCCAAAGCTTGAATATAAAAGACTCATATTCAAGCCATATGGACTCATAATTTTCATATTTAAGGCTTCGAGCTTTTTATGCTCGTACACTTTGAAGTCAGATGATTTAACAAAAACATACAACCGGCCATCATCATCCGACATTAATTTAGAACATTGAGTGGCAAAATTAATACAAATTTAATGAAGTAGAATCATAAAGTCATGGCTGGTTTCATAAAATCTTTATGAACGAATACAACCGTGTTTTTGTCATCTTCACTTTATATATGTATGTTCTTTTGCAAAAATATACTACCTCTAAACTTTTAAAATTAGAACCTAAGACTTAGTTCAGTGGTAAAATTAAAAAAATACCTGTAGACCTGTAGCGCTAGCGTTTACTCAGAACAACGGTACATAATACATAGTACATAAAGGTTAGAGGACGGTAAAAAATAGATTAAAATAACTCACTCTTAACAATTTATTTAATTTTTAAGGCGAAATATATCACATTTATTTAATGATATTAAAATAAATATATAATTAATCGTAAATTACTTATTTACGTAAGTCACTACTTTTAATTTACAAGGTTAATTATCAGACCGTAATATTCATAACTTAAAAAAGAGATTAGTAAAAGAACTATCTACAACTGTGTCATGTTATTTTGTGATTATACAGTATAGGGAGCTCCTTGGTACTTATTTTTCGTCATCGCATAACATATAAAAGAATATAAAATTATTTATCATAAAATAACCTTTTTCATTGTGAGAACAAATATGTCATTTAAAATATTAGTCCTTGGCGGAATCTCAAGACCATCTACTGATAGGCGAATGAGTCGTTGCTAATATTTGGGAATTAATGTCCGTAGAATTAGCCGTGCATTATATGTACAATATTAAGCACGTATCAAAAATTACCTGTTTTAGGCGGCGGAAAATGAAAATTTTCTGCAGAAATTATTTGGAGGCACAAGTGGCGCCGCCTTAGAACCGATATTTACACTCGACTTTACCTCTGGTATGCTTGATTCTTTCATAAATAAGTAGCCTCTTTACTTTTCTTTTCATGAGGGAAAATTTGCAAGCACAGTTTTGAGGTCACAGTGCAGTGTTTTGACACTTTTGACTATTGCACTGTGTATAACTTTAGAAAATCCCTTACATTTTTTTGCCTTTTTTATCTAATTACTAGTTAGGAGAGAAATATGTTTAATTTTTTAATTTTGTAACATTGCACCTTACAAGTAATAAGATAAAAGGGGGAAAAATAAAGAGCTTTTCTAAAATTATGGTTTTATATAAGTTATTTTTTTGTTATTGTAGATATATATATTACTGCCTACTTAACCAAATAAAATAACGTTTATCATAATTTTCCAAAATCTCATACATGTAGTCTTATTTAAGTACTTATTTATATAATCACATTTCTAGATAAGTATAATATAAATGAATATGTCATCTTCAGCTCTTAAATTTCGTATCCTTGTATCAATTCAAAACTATTATAATTATTACAATTATTATATTTAGTGGAATCAATATTTTTATAACAAAAAATTTAAAAAATAAGTTTGTATATGATATTCAGGTGGAAGAAACTGGTTGTTTAAACTAGTAACTAGTTATTACAAATCGCATTTAAATTTCTAGAAATACTTATAAAAACAATTCAAATAAATCGACAGTAAAATAATATATTAATTTAGTAGTGATAATAAAAGACATATTCGTATTTTCCTGCATCTACCTGGAAAGAGATATTTAGACGGCACATCCAATAAATGATACCATTCAGTTCTAAAACTGAATAATCGTAACCTTATCTTTTCAACCCCACGGTATACCTACATATATTACTATTGATAATTTTATCGTCATTGAAACTTACTATCGGGTCATGTTAATTTATCTGTATTCTATCACCTTTAATGCGATTATTGCTCTTTCGATAAACAAAATTTGACGTTTAATCGCGACAATAATAACTGTGTTGTTTAATATCAAAGTTAAACAACTTGTGTTGAGATTCCATGTAAAATTTTATAAAAACTGCACATATAAAAAGGCAATATGTACATAACATACAAAACTTTATATTTTTAAGCCTCTTGAAAGCATTATTTTAGGATTCAGAAAGTTTTGGGAAACTTTCCTACTGAAATAGGGTTGCAAATTATATTTACCTAATAGTGCGCATATTGTGGCATCTTAATATGCAGTCACTTAAACAATTCCTACGCTGCCAACTAATTCACAACAGTCTGATACCGATCTAAAACTAAAGTCTTCCGGATCTTTTTTGCGCCCTTCGTCTTCTTACTGTTCTGGTCGTTGGAAGAGTGATAGTAGGGTCTCTAAGAGCTCTGAGCTGCATATGCAAACGTTGCTTGCAGAACTCATAGAATTCAATTTCTCTGGTGAAGTTCGCTCGCACGATTTGCTTTACAGCTTCCGATACAGGCGGCTTGAACGCGTTCCTATTGATCCGGTTGAAGGTGTTTAGTTCTTCTGCAAGAAATACAATAATTCAATTGACAACTGATTCTAACTCACCCAAATCTATAAAAATAGAAATGCGTTGCATATCCTTATATCCCGTTATATTCTGATTCCAGTAGCAAGCAAACAGTGTTTAAAGCTCAAAAACGATGTATTCCTTCGCTGCGTAATCTATAAAGTGCAGATTTTATAAGACATACTTTAAAGAAATATTTTTTTTTAATTTTCTGATCTTAACAATTTCGAAACTGTTTTCTCTAATGAAAATATCATTATAAAAGTATCAGAAACTCAGTTTAGGAATACTAGACAGCAAAGGAATGATTATAAAAAAAATTAAAACGTCATTATACAAAAAGTGTATTACACCTAAGTCTGTTTTTACACGGTCTTTTTGTACACGGTTTTGATATAACACGGTTTGAAAATTGAATATTTTTAATTTTTTTACACGATTTTATTCCATTTAGCAAGATTTGAAATTATATAATATTCAATTTTCAAACCGTGTTATATCAAAACCGTGTACAAAAAGACCGTGTAAAAACAGACTTAGGTGTACCTGTTACCCTTAAATATATAAATAACCTACCAAATGGCATCAAAATGGAAATTATAAATATATTTAAAAATAAATTGGTCAGATTGCTTGTGGACAAAAGTTGTTTTTAGAATTTTTGGACGATAAAAACTTATACCTGTTACCTATATTTATTGTATTTTTTTATTTAATAGAGTTGTTATTTTATGTTTTATTTTTATTTTTTGTGTACTTATTTGTAGTTCTGTTACACTTTATGTATTATGTTCTCTAGACTTTAAACTTTGTCAAAGAATACTGCAATAACAGATTGTTGACAAAATTTCTGGAATCTTGAACCATCCTAAAACTAAGCATCAATTGAATTGAAAAAGGGACGTGGGTACGCGAAATGCATATCTACATACGATAGGACTTAGTGTTTTGTATTTTAAACATTTTTTCAGTTAGTTTTCATAAAATAAATGAAGTTGGCACCAAGGCACAAAAACAAAGTCGTTTGAATAGAAATAAAACAGTCAATGAATGAATTCTAGTCGATCTGTTACTGTCAAGTTCAGGAAATTTTTACACACACACACACATGTTACGGATATTGTTGACAAAAATTAACAGCCGTATACTGTTATAAAATGTAATTGACCTGTGCAATGTTTAGCAATTTGGCTTCGTGCCTACATAAATATCAGGGCAATATTACGTCTCAGTGTTTAAGCAGGCTGACAGCCAATTGATCAGTTGTAAGCCAATTGTAATAATAAGTAAGTAGTACTATGATTTAATTTGTAAAATTATTAAATCTACTCCGTTTATATTTTGCAGATATAGTTAAACTAAAAATTATCGCTTAAACCACAAGAGGGCAGTCTCTTGCTAATGCTAAGAACCGCAAGTGGCGCCACTTAACGCTGTTATTGTGACGGAATGAAAAGGCAGCTTTGATGCTGACAAGGTGGAAATGACTATGGTAGTAAGTCTCATGCTACTTTTATGCAGGTTATTGAAAAATAAAAAGGGTTTTAGTTCGTAATATTAGTTTATTAAGACTGCTAACATCACGCAGTTATTTGCTGAATTTTCATATTAAGTCCTGCGTGAAAATACTTATTTTTTTTGTATTAAAAGGATCCAAGTAGACTTACCCCAGTAGAGCTGCAGGGCGCCGCGGAAGAATCTGGGGATGTATCTCTCGAGCGCGAGCAGCGTGGAGTTCATGTCTTCGAGCACGCCCACCACCGAGTACTGCTGTTCCACCACGCGCTTGGCGCGCTGCAGAGCCTCCGCGCTGTTGAACGGCCTGCAATGCCACAATCACACGTCACATTTATATTCACATTAATAATCTATGTACATATGGTTTTTAGTAGGTTATGTTTTACAAGCATAATAACCCCCCCGATTCTGTTGTGCATTAACTAATTTGTGCTACTATTTCAGTACAATATAACTAACAACACACAGATGACAGGTGATATTTCATTATACGTTTCTAAAATAGCGACTGTTAAGCATATTTGCCTTATTTTAACGCGTATAGCGCATCATAAAACATGCCAATTGAAATAAGTCAAAAAGATCGTCGGTTTCAGCTAATTTGACGTTACTAAATGTCATTATACCTCTTCTTATTGAATTGGAGTCAGAGAGATGCGAATAACGTAAATTAAATTTCATCCTTTTACAACGGAATTGGGACCAATATGTCAAAATACATCGCCTCGTAAGCAAAACCATCCGTAGATGTACTTAGTATTGAAGCCAACCCTTACACAATTGGTTGTAACTATTAATTAATCTATGGTTTTAATATAGTCTTAATGTTAAAATAAGGGATATAAGTACGAGTACAACGTACATAGGTACTTGTTAGAGAAATAAGGTGCTCTTCAATGACGAATTTTATTACGATATTTTAAATATTTAACGTTTATTTAAATTGACATGTTATATGTACGAATATCATTGTCAGAGTGAAAGGGGGGAAACAAACAGAATGAAGACCGGTGTGAAGTCATCGCTCGCAGCTATCGCTTGAAGTTGGTTGCGCGCTTAGCTTCACCCAATTGCTGCTAGATGTCGTAGGTTGCGCCCAAACAGTACTACATAATATTTAAAAAAAACTCATTGGACCACATCCAACGATAATTATAAAAGGAGGTTATGAAACTTTTCCCAATAGTCACAATAGTAAGGCATATTGAAAAAATACGCCCTACATAACTTTCCTGGCTACTGCGTTGTCGAAAGTAAAGCCAGGAACTGATACATGTAGCCAGTATATTCGGAATCCATTCGAGTTTGTAATAAGGTCCTCAAGTTATATAGATTAAAAAGTACCTATATATGCATTGGCCCCATCTGTACAGTGGGTTGCGTAAGTCGATATGATTTCTAAAAGGATCGTAAGGTGTATATACACGATAAGTGTGGACAAGAATAATCATTTGGAATATTATTTTCCATGTGTATCATCCTTGATAACTAACTTTAATTTAGTTATGTGTGTAAGCTAAATAAAGTTTCAAAGTACTGACGTGCACTGAGGTTCGTGCCCGCAGAAGAAGAGAGTCTGCCGCCGATGGTCACCAATCCCTTCATGAGTCTCGCCCTCAATGTAGCGACACTCCCGGTCACCACTCAGCACGCATGTCTCAAAGTCCTGAAGTGAAAAAGTTATACATTACTAAATTGCTATTTTATTTAGTTAATGCTAGTTTTTTTCAGTTTCTCTTCACATTTGCCGTTAATTTAAGTGTTGTATTTTATGCTGATGACTACCATACCATTACCATATTACCATACCTAGTACACCATTACATGAACATATACGTTGCTATATGTTCGTAATCAGAAAGGAACGAAACATTGGCAAAAATGATGAAATGCACCGAATGCAGTGATAATTTCTTAAACAAAATAACCCGGCGAACATAGAATTGTGAAAGTGAAAAGTTTCCTGCCTTCAATGTCTTGGACACATCTAATATTATGAATGATTTGATTCCAAATTCGAATTTGAACGTAGTTAATATAGATGAATCGATTACGTGCCATTACTTTTTTATTTTGGAGCAGATAAAAAAATATTTTTGTGTATAGCATGAAATGCTCATTATCTGTGAAACGATCTTTTAAACTTATCCGCATATAATTACCGAGGCACCAACGTTTGCCGATTTTATTAGTGTTTCCTATTTAAATCGAAAGAGTTGTTGTTTTGTTTTTAATGACTATTTATTTGTTATGAATATAACAAATATAATTTGCATAACCAATTACTTTTATTAGACGCTTTTGATAAATATTTTAAAAACCAATTATATCGATGCTTAATAGATTTGTAAAAGCTAGATAAGTCATCCAGTACAAAAATACGTTTCCTTAAGAAGCCCTGGTCACTCAGATGCAAACATAAATAAGTAGTTGTTTAGTTTTTGAAGTACCCAATAAATTAATTACGAAATATTTACTATTTTCATTTGAACTAAATAGTCTTCTTTTTTGTTTGTAGTTAAATAATATCCAAATAGAAAACAAAGGTCCGATTACATAACTCAAGTCAAAATAAATAGATGCTACAAAAAGGCCAAAAGAATTTAGTAGGTACGCAACCCCGATTTTTTTATTCATAATTTTTTATTATTAATTTAAAGCAGCTAGCTAATTATATTTTTTAAATTTAGGACAAAGTAATGAATTAACAATACAGTTACAGGTAATTTTAAATTCAGGGTTTGTTACCACTACAATGTCCCGCCTACAAAAGAGACTGAACCAAATAACTGTGAGTAGATTACGGTTGCCAAACTCTAATTAAAACGTCATCTTTTTTGTTGCCTTAAAACTAATTTGTTTTTTGCTTACTAACTAGACTATTAACATTGTCGGGTAGCTTATGCGCGCAGTAGTTCCACAACAACGTTCAACAATAGTCAAATAAGTAATTAACTCGGAAAATTTACGCACGTCCTACGTAATAATCCATATCATTAATTTTCTTAATAAGTTGGTATGATTTGTCAGTTGTATAGTTGTAGGGAGACTGGTAAGTTATATGTTTATCGGTTTTTATGTCACCGTAATGTTTTAAGTTACCATGCTAAGTGAACAGGAATGATCCAATTCAATTCAAAGATTCCATTCGAAGTTACATATAGAAATGTTTCCAGGATCGCATTCTGTACGAGGATTAATATAAGGAGCAGTACCTTCTTAAGTAGACACAGCTCGTTAAGAAATAAGAAATTGTATATAGGAATAATGACGTATATCTATCAGGTACTCAGAAATTTTACAAAACTCTTTGTAAAGTTGTTAAAACCTCTTAATCTTAATCGTGATTATTGATTTTTTATCGTTTTTCGACCGTCACAGTCGTGCGGCCGTGACCATCCAGCCTCAATTCCTCAATGTTGCTAACGGGATTCAATTTAAATATAACACACTAACCTGGGATTTCGAGTTGTGATAAAATTTAAAAGGCAAGCTTTGACTACCGGTCATTCTTAACGATATTGATCTTGTTAATGTCAGTCGGTATGATGTCGATAAAAAAGCTGTTAAGGATGAGCACGAAATGAAAGTTGTTTTTCAAGTAACTCCCAATAGATTGGCGGTAAAAACACATGAACTACGAATTACACGGTTTTTTCGTTCTGGATCAACTCCAGCGCTGTTAACGTCTTGTGCACGTGATCGATTGTGGTCCGAGTTATCCGTAAATTGGCAGAGGCCGATCAACATGAGATAACAAACCGCATCTAGTTCGCGAATGCGACGTAATGTCGAGATTGCCCACGAGCCTGGAGAAAAAAAGCAATCAAATTTTTTCACATGGCTTCAAGTAGTCTGATAAAAGGAACAAAACATAGTTAATAATGATGTTACTTATAATTTTAAAGCTGTCATTTTTTGTTACTAAGTAAAAGTATAGTTTTAGATTACTCATATTAATCATATCTATATTATTCCAAATCGATTAAAAGTAACCCTCATAGGTCGTAGAACGATATCTCCAAAAGTCTATTATTTATTTTTACTGCAGATGAAGCATAATTCATCCTATTTAATAAAACAATATTTTGCTAATATGCGTAACAAAGAGAAAAATATTCAAGTTAATTTATTCCCATACAAAACGGTAAATTATGTCTAAAAACAATAATCTTCTCAAACTATGAACATCTAAAACACGGTGCCGGTGGTGACGAAGAAAAATTATTCTTTAGTATTCTTAAAAATTCACAATAAAGTATTTATTGGTCCCAATTCCATTGTACACGGACTAAATTAAATTTAAGTTATTCCCATGTCTTCCAAACCAATTCGTTAAGAAGGAATTGAATGACTTTAAGGAATGTCAAGTTAGTTGACACATAGACGATACATACACTTTTGACTTAATTTTATCGACATGTTTTATGATGCGTTTTAAAATAAGGCAAAAACGCCTAAGAATTGCCATTTTAGAAACGTCAAATGACGTCACCGGTCTTCTGTCTTTTTTTGGTTGTATGTACTGAAAGAGTGGTAGTACTGTCCTTAAATTTAATTTAGTTCGTACACTACGGAATCGGGGCCATTATATTCATATAAGTTACCTTCTTCAACCAAGCGGGATCTGGTAGTGGCAGGTCTGGGAATGCCCGTTTTCTCTCCACGTAGTACCAAGGCGCCCGAACGTAATAGTACCAAGAAATCACTCGCTCCACGGGGTCCCGGACGACGTTGACGTAGATTGGGGATGGGTAGCCAAACCTGAAAATGTACGATAGGAATAATATTAAATTTACATACTACTAGTTACATTCTCCTTGGAAATGAAATAAAATAATATAACGGTCTCTTTGAATTGGGATTGTTTTGAAAGGTATGCTAATAAAAACATACATTATAATAACATATTTTTCTAAATGGTAGCTTAATTATTTCTCAATCTCAGTGAGTAAACTTTTTAGTAATAAGTAGGTAGTAGGTACAAGTTCTTAATATCTATTGTGTAAGTTGTAAAACAAAAAATTAGTTTCGAATATGAATATATATATAAAAACTTATACATATATTTCTATTAAGAACTGTAGGTAAGGTAGACATTAATATAAAAAACTACCAACTCCCCCCCACCCCCCAGATTGGAATGCACGGCATGACGCATGACTCTCCAGTGACTCCACATAAATGAGCCTTTGTCATACATGCGCCCTCACACTGGTGAGTCGCGCGTGATGTAAAGTTAGAGAAGAATAATTTTGCACTGGATCTAACCAGGAGAGGAAGGCTCTCTTGGGCTACATCGTAGGTATGCTTCATATTTTTTTTAATAATGTTTATCAAACTATCAACACCTAAGGAACTACACAATTTCTTGATAAGTAATATCGACGGTTTTCTAGTTTCCACATATTAATCAAATTCGATGTGAGCATCGCTTTCACTAGGAAGTTATTTTCCTTTCTTGCATTATAAACAATAGGATTTCTTCCACGTGGCTCAATTATAGCTAACAAGGGAGCGGTTATTCTACTAATCGCTGAAGGTTAATAGAGCCAGAATCACTTTAATCACTTTAGTTTAACGCCTAATAAAGCCGATAAGTTTCAGCTACAGCTTTGATTGATGTTTAACAGTTTTTGAGTAAACTTCAATTAGTATAGCGATAATTAACTGATTAAATAGCGTGTAGATAGTTGCATTACATTACACCTTTTTTAAATGTGCTGTTTTTATCACTAGAGTAATTCTTTGAGAATAAATATTTTCCTAAAAAAGTTGATTATACATATTATAGGTTGTGGTTTTTATACTGCTTATTTTAAAAATAATGTTGTATAGTACTGTAATAAGATAAGTTTATCCAAAGAAAAATATTTATTTTAATAACTAAGCATATTAAATACCATATCTTACCTGGTGAAATTTGTGTAGCAAACATGTTTTATATATGAGGACGGTTGCGAATGCGCAGACACAAGGCTTACGAGTATTTCTTGGTCTGCTGGAGCCAAGCGTATAGTTTCCACACGTTGTACGGCATCTCTGTGGAACCCTGTAGGTCATAACGGATTAAAGGGAACTTATTGAATAAGCGCCGTAAACTTAATATCTAATAATTACAAAGGAACTTATTAAAATTATGTCTTGCACAAGCAAAAATATGGTTTTTGCAGCCATTTTTATGCGAATTTCTAAAAATCACATAATACAGCCTTACCGCCTTGTTCAACGTTATGGTAAAGTAACAGGGATATGCAATTTGCAATCAACCTCAATTATATCTGAAACTACTAAGTGTAGTAGGTTTTTTATGAAGTGTCATAATCAGCTTCAGCCTAAATACGTCCCACAGCTGGGCCCAGACATTTCTCTATGGGAGTCACACTTGAAAGTTTGGAACAGTACATCAATACGCTGCCCAATGCCGCTTAGTGGATGAAAGCATTTGCAGTAACAGCCGAAACCAGCGGTTTAACGTGTCTTTCAAAGAAAAAAAAAATTTTGATTGTTGTTTTGTTTTAGAAACCAGAGCGTTAAACACTACGCCAAGAAGCTCCTTATTATTATATTACTCCTAATTAAAATTATTTAATTTGAACAGGGCAATTCTTTTAACTAATTCTTGTAATAAGACCGATAGAATATATATGAATGGAAAGAACTCAGATCATTGGTAGGTACAATGATCTGAGTGCTTTTCATTCATATTTATAATGAGAGACACTACCATTAGGAACAGTTTGATTAGAGGTATTATCTAAATTGGCAAGCTTGTTAACGAATGACTAAATCTGATATTTACCGGGCAATGACCTCGTTTAAGTTGTAATGCGATACTGATTCCTGATCAGAAGGTGCTTTTGTAATTCATATTAGTACCTTTTTGATGTAAATAGCAATTATACCTTAATTAGTGAACGTTAAAAATGCACAATAATCCGTATTTTGTTCTGTAAAAGATTTGATACTCGAGTATGATCCTCAAAAGTGCATTGAAATATAAATGATTATGTTTGTGTTTATTAATCGTATAATTTCTTTTTCGCCAGTTCCAGACATTTGTAAATGGGACATGAACGGGGCACTGAGGTCAATTAATTTTTTAATTTCGAAATACGAGTTTTCTATTCTTTTTTAATTTACAATTATTCTCATGTAGTAACTGTTGAAAAACAAACCTATGTTACTAGAGTGCTGTCTTGCAGCGAAATAATTTGAATACCTACTAGCAACACCGTTACTGGATAGTATTGAATGTTATTATAGCATCAGAACTTACCGAATTGATTCCTAATCGCTAATCGCCTGAGCAGCTCCATGAAGGTCTGACTGCCAACCTTAGGCACTCGGTTGAAGAACAGAAGTTCCATGCCGGCGCGTGCCGTGTTGTTCAGCTCCCACGGCTCAGGTACCAGTAACTCGTCTACATATTCCTGTTCAGCAACTTGCTGGGAATCTTCGGGCTCTGCTTCTAGTGTACGCTGGGGCTTACTTCGCTCCTGAGAACATAAACGCACACATGTTTTTTTATGTACGAAGTTGCCCCATATTGCTACCGCAAAAATAAAGCCCTATTTAGTATCAATTTTTGGTGTAAAAATTGATGGTATGGTCTTTAATTTGTTCCATCCAGCTATAATATAAATAAAATAAAATAATATTTTTTTATTTTATCAATTCTGCAGTAAAATTACATTAACTGTATTACAATTTTAAGTTTAAAGTGAGTAGTTTTTTGTTATAAAGATGAACTTCTTCTATTTTTATAAATTTTACTTTTGATTCTTGTTTCTAAAGTAATGGTATTATAAATAAGTAATTATAAGTTTGTCATTTATAAAGATGAGCAAAAAATATCTTCTTTTCACGATAACGAAAAAAAGAATCAATAGTCCTCTTATCCTTGCTAGAATAATATATACTTTTCTAACAAGATGTATCTAATGAAGATATGTTTCAACTGACAAAGCATAAGTTGAACTTAACTAATTAGTGAAGACTACTTCAATGACGATTTAGCTTCTCATTGAAAGCACAGAAGGGCCGTGCGCGCACCAACAATGAGACAATAATCGCCCATCATTCTGAGATACGATTTGACTCTTGGTACTTACGCACGCATATAATGCCACCAAAATAATATAACATTGAAAGGCAGACTGGGTGTTGCTTAGAAATGTTTTGTTATTGTTGTGATTAATGATTATATTAATATATTTGTATATATAGGCTTCAATAAACATCGATATTATAATTTATTTAGTTAGTTAGCTGAACAGATTATTTTCATAAACATAATTGTTAAAAATAAGCAAATTCATATCATTGGTATTATTTTTGTCTCCTCATCAAGTTTACTGCCAATTAATTAGATGCAAACTGAAAATAATCTTTGTGTAGACATAAAACAAGTTTCTAAAATGATTGCAGCTGAATTGATACGATAAGTACAATTAAATTACGAATATAAATTTATTAAATAATGTTTTAGGTCAAGATCATGCATTATATTAAAATTTTCTTAACACACAAAAACCTTGAAATCGATGTCAAATTTTGGAAATATTTGAATATGTAACTTGGAATATGTTATCTGTGAATAAAAATAAATATACGATATACTTATTTGAAACAAGGTCTGATAATATAATTTTATTAGGCGCCTGAGGTTAAGGAAGAGTCTCCTTTGAATCGAAATTGTGGATGTTATAGCCGCGAGCCGGCTATCAAAGCTATAATGGATACTTAATCTTAGATTTTGTTATTTAATGTTACCCATTCATTCTTCTTTGTTGTCCACAATCAAGTTGAATGATTTAAATATTTTCAAACAATGAACTAATCAGATTATATTTTGTTTACACTAAACGACAATGATCTGTTTCTGTTTCTGTTGAACTGTTTCAAGGGTTTTGACTATACTTTTAATAACGAAAGAAGATGACATTATTAGTAGAAAAAAATTGAAAATCGGTTCACAATTGACAGAAAAATTGTGTAACAAACATAAAACCTCCTCGATTTAAGAAGTCGGTTGAAAATATTAATTGTGATAATATTGCATTAAATCTTTGATTGGCATTAGAAATTTATTATTTTTTTAATTTTTTTTGATGGAGATGATAGGATATAAGAAGATGGCTATAAAATTATGTAAAAATTATAGTTAGTACTCGTATTGTAGGATAGAAATCTTCAGATAGATGTCATTAAATACCTGCAGCTTGTTGGTAACATTGTTTCTTAATAGAACTGAATTATAGTCTGGGAGTCTCAAAGACAGTAAACGAATAATTCAACGTAATAAACAATTGCGTTTGATATGCCAAAGTTTATTATAGTTGTTTTAATTTATTGTACAGTAAAATATATTACGACCATAACAGAAACGTAACTTTTAGGTTTGTGGGAAAATAATCATTTACTTACAGCTCCTGTATTCCTTCGTATTGCTTCGAGAGCTTCTTTGTACTCTTGCGCAGACGCGTGCGCATGCTCTGTGCGGTCAGTTTGAGTTCCTAGAAACAAAGAAATTAAGTTCGTTAAAATTTGTATCACGTGTAAGGTTTTCTATTGTCAATTTTGCTATGAGTATTAAATTATTTAAAGAATTGTGATATGATTATTAATAAAAAGGTAAATAAATCACTTAAGACGCATTTAAATAATAATACTTGAATTTATCCCTGATAACGTTTGACCTAAGATTACTATATGGCACGCCTAGCTTAGTGCAGAAATTTTAATAACGAAGCGTTTGACGGTGCAAATTTAACATTCTTTTTTTTATTGTGTTGTATTAATCAATATTTTTGTTGTTGTTTGATAAAATTTATTATTATATTACAGTGTGTACAAATTTTCTCGAAAGTAGTAGATTACTAGCTGTCGTAACTATTTATTTGGGTAATCCACACCATTAGACGAGTAGTATCATAGATATAGTCATATATATAGATAGTAACGACATATATATAGAGACGTTACTATAATTCTTTATGTATACCTCAATAATTTTCTTTTCTTTGGATGTGTTTAGAATAATAACTAAAAATATTTTTGTAGTTCTCAATCTTACAACTGAAAGCAAAGTTATTCTTTTTAAATTACTTTACTATAGTTAGGTAAAGGTAATTCTTTCATCACGTTTCTGTCATTGTAGCTACTAGTACAAATTATCCTGAGCTTTTTTCTTACAGTTCACCGAAGTTCGTTTGGTTTCGCGGTTGCAGTAAAAAAAACTACATTTTGCGACAATCAAGCAGGAGTCGTCATGGCAAGCGGCTGATGACTCTAGAACTAATCGGTCAAAGTGAATTACAACTTGCATTTAAAAGTATGTATGTACGTAGGCTCCAAGTAGTTCCAAAGCGTTTGTAACAGACGTAAAAACAAATTAGAATATCTTTGTGTGTACATAAATAATATACTTTGAATTGAAGTATAGCTACTTAATTACACTTAAAAATATAAAAGAAAATTTCATGATTGATGCGATGTTATTAAAGAAACAAGAGATGTAACGACTCCCTGCTGTAAAGAAATTACCATGTATTGCCGTTTCTTGTCATAAGTAAGGTAGTGGTAAATGGTAATTATCCAGAGTATTGAGCGTTTTTACCTAATTCAGTTAAAATTGTTTCAAACTGATCTTAAAGGTGATATTGATAGAAATGATATTGATAAAAATTCCACTTGAGGTTGGTGTTCTAACGAGTAGGAATTTTTCTAAGTTGGACTGGCTAAACACTGTCTGTACTTCCACTGTTTCTTCATTTCTATCAGCTGTTAAACATAGTGTTTCAGCATGTTGGAGGTAAGATAGCCTGTCCATCTTCGGGTGAGGAATCCGAGTGCCTATCTTCGGCCTTTTTATCACATACCGGGTGAATGAAATGAAAAAGAAACGCTCATAAATAGTGTGACATATATGGATAACAGTGTACATATTACTTATGTGTTTTTATAGATTTATATTTATAATTTTATGTATTGTGTAGTGTATGTATACTATCATTTATTAAGTATTTTATATTTTTCTGTTATATTATTTTGACTGTATGTATTTGTATTTCTCCATCCTAAGGTTATCTGAAAGAGACCGCTTTTAGCGATTTCGTCCCTCTTTCTACAAAAATGTTCAATTATTCCCTATGTGTTATTTGATGTGTAATATATATTTATTATATTGTACATCAATAAAAAAGCAGATTAATAATGCCCAAATAGGATATTTATTCTTTATGCATACAAATATAATTTAAAAATTATAATAAATCCCCCTCAAACAAGAATAAATACTAATTATTGTAAGAATTCAATCGAAATATTGATTGGAATAATGTATACGTACAATAACGGAGATAGATATATTGTTTATAAATTACGATAACATAATTTACTCAAAGTACGAGTGGTCAAGAAATCGTAAGTGGTGGTTTCACCTGTCTGGTGTAAAAGAAATATTACATTTTATGACTCTTGTTGTATTGAAATTCATGTGAAACTTGGACTTTCACTCACATACTGTTTGAAAATATCCTTACTTATTCTCCATAAAGTTGGGAGTAACAAATGAATAACCGATACTTTTCTCGTTAGTTTTTGGACTTCTATCGTAATCCCGCTTGCAGGGTATATGCATATCAGAGCCTCCGCTTGGGACTTCTGCCCTTGACAAATGAAGCGTAAAGTATGGAGTGTAGTAAAGATATTGAATTTCGGGTGCGTAGTGATTTGTAGTGAGCGAGACACTCAAGTTTTTAATTTACTTTTCTTCTTTAAGTGAATTAGTTATCTAAGCTAAGTCTCTTAAATTCAACATTATCCGTACCCCTCGTAGGACTAGTACTCCTAGTATGAGTTTCAATCGAATTGAACTGTCTCGATCGTGTTTGTCGTCAGCTGTCAAAAAGATATGAAAGCAATATCAGTGCCTCTGTTGTGAAGTATTTGAATTTTTTTATATGCTATTATCAGCTGAACGCAACTACGATCGAAACATTTCGCTGTGATTGGAATTCACACTAGGGTTACATCTTAGGTAAACAGTTTTATTATCGTTATTGCATGAAATTATTCCAAACAGCAAAATTAAAATTAGCGTAGTAAAAGTTAAAACGGCAAATTATCCAATGTAACGTCTGAATATGTCAAACCTTAATTTTAAATAAAAATATATTTGGCATATTAAATACAGTGGCTGGTTAGTTAAAAATATATCGCGTTATTAGTGAGTTTGTACTTCAACATTACAAAATGGTTAAATACCCAACATTTTCTCGTAACAGTATTAACAAACAAATATGTCCAAACATCGAAAGATAAGAGCAGTAGGTGGTAAATGAGATATCTAAGCTGACAATAGGATAGTAGTAACATAAAAACTAATTGCTATCAGGCGTCAATCAGTTGTAAATGTATGAACTGTACTGTACATTGTGTTCACGAAATAGGCAATATTTACGTGTCATGGAAGGCTAAACTGCCAATACTATAATATTCCATTCAATTTTTTATCCCATTTATTACATGTCAATGTTCTCCACATAGTTTCATAGATCCCGTGGGAATTTCGTAAAATACCTTCTTAATTCTCTTTACAACAGGAAACTGTCTTGAAAATTTGTATGCTCAATAAGTATATCTATGAGAATTTTTGGTACCTTCTTACTTTATGCGGTACTTTTTATAATGTTTAGTATGTTAGTAGGATGATTTTCCAAACTAAAACAACTATTTTCAGTTGCATAATTTAAGTTTTTCGCAGTTATTTTTATGTTTAAATCACCCCTGAATCAAACAGAAAAAAGTACGATAAAAATTATTTAAGTTGGTCAAGCCGTTCTTGAGTTTTAGGTAGACAAACGACCATATAAATAAGAAAGAAGAAAAAAGAAGAAGAAGATTACTCGAAGGCGCATGAACTAATTTGGAAAATACTTTTTCTGTTTGAAAGGATACATCCCAAGTGGCAATGGAACCATTGTCACCAAGTCAGTGATGATGGGATCTTAGGAAAATCGTGGGAAATTCTTAAATTCAATAGTGCCAGGATTTTTCTACAATGCTGATCTGATGATCGAAGGATCTTTGAGTTTAAAAAGTTTGGAGTTAGTTCGTGAAATATAATTAATAATATTTCGATGAGTTGGAAGTGGAAAGTACAATCATCAAGCTTTGGCCTTAGAAACTTACCAAAAGACACTAAAAATTTAAGAACTTATATTTTGGAGTAAAACAAAGTGATAATAGAAAGTGACGCTTCAACTTCTTGAATTCAATTATTTTTCCTTTTTAGTTTTTTGCAGTCGGTTTTTAGTTTGGTTTAATCTGAATATATTCTGAATGTTGTAGAAAAAGTTGATGGACTTGGAACGCAGTAATAACATTCTTACTCTTCGGTGTCGATGAATAACCGTAACTTGAGTAAATACTATATTTTATACTCTATTTAATATGCCCATATTATTCACTCAGAACATTTCGATGAGCCGAGAGATTGCTACAAGAAATAGAATAATAACTTCGTACTGGCCGCACTAATAAGCCGTCTATGAACCGCAAAAACATCATCTTCATGCCTAATAATAACGGCTACTAAAGAAATAAATAAGACGGTGCCTTTAATATATTTGCAATAATGATGTCCAACCGAAAAATAGAAAAAAAAATGTAGTGAAGCGAGGTACATCCGGTGGAATAATGTGTATTTAAATCTTTTGTATTACCTAGTAAGTTCATTGCTGTCGGATTCTGCAAAACGATCATCGACAAGAAAGATTTACATTAAGAAGTAAAATTAATTTGATCCAAACTTTTTGATATCTACTGGTTTCGTAAACAAATATTTTATCAATTCCCTATATATCAAAAGATCAATTAGTAACTTTCGTCTCTTGCCAATGTCACGGTGTTGGCAGAGGCGAATATTTTTATTTTCTATCATACATATCAATATAAATTAATAGTTCCAGAATCAAAATAATGATAAAGTGAAATTTCTTTAAAACTAACTGTATAAAAAATCTAATAAAAAATTATTGAATCTCATCAAGAGAACTTTAATATATTTTTTAGATGTACTGACAAATTCCAATTTCATTTAGTTTTCGATCTCCTTAAGATTAAATTTTAGCATAGAAATGCTGTTTTTGCAAACATTACATTGACAGTCGGAGCGACGACTTGTTTGTATACTGTGCTTTTTCGTTTGATAATGTAATTTGCGGAGTGCAAAAAAGTTCACCACTATCTGTGCAAACAAAAACGACACACGTTCTAATGAAGTGTTACAAATTTAATAAAAAAATTCCAATGAAACAAGTTTCTATTAGGAAAATTGTTTGATATTTACAAGAGTTGTTGTTATAAGTGCCTAGTGTTCTTAACGGAGTGTATGAATAAATGGAATCAGACATTAAGCGTAATAAGTACTTAATAGTCAATATAAAAAAATGAATTATATGCTTTCTCATGGAGTGTAATAAAAATTACCTTCATGTCAAATTATATCGTACTTTAAAACAGTTATTTATCATAATTCGCAAGCGCGATTACAGCGTCCAAATTACATGTTACATGGAAGATTAATTTCCATATGTTGAATGAAGACATAGAGCAAATATAATATAGAACCGGAATGAATTGAACGACTCTTTAATGAAGCCCATTTGTGTCTAATGACCGCAAGTCGAAGGCGCGTGCGTTTATGGCTATCCCGTGTTTTACACCGTTAATATGTGTCGGAAACAATGTTTATATCAAGGTTTTCATTACTTGGATTTCTACTGCAAATTTAGTTTATTACACGTATACATACATACTCATGACTGTTGAATGGACAAGTAAAAAGTGTACCTATCACCCATGTCTCTTAACGAATTTAATTAAATAAAACTAATAACAAATTAAAGGTTTAAAAGATTTTTATTTTTACATTTAATTTAATTAATTGTTTAATATTATACTAAATATAATTGTTCAAAAAAATATGTTGAAAAAACGTGTATAAATAAGAATAAGCATGTCAAAGTTCTTAATGGCTGTTAGAATTAATCTAATGCGTTGGAACGCGGTATTTAATGCAGTAAACGGTTGTCAGTTACCTTGATAACCGTAATTGAGGCAGAAAATAATTACAGACTTCGCTCTAAGATTACAAGGTGGGTATTATGCCAATCATAATACACACGGCGAATTTGCGACCGGAAAGTTTTCTTAAAGGATGTTTTGTATACGTTTTTACGTAACTTTATTAATAGTGATATATATTTATTGTCATTAACGTTACGGTTATTATTTCAACTTCTTTTTTAGAATCTTAGATACTGGAATTGTCATATATATAATACAGCACAACACACAGAAACCTAAACGAAAAATAAATATTATGCTGTTTAATCATAATTATTTGAAAGTATTATATCATACTGTATTTGATTTTATTCGTATGTACCTTTCTATCTAACCGTATTCCTTTACTCAATCTAGTTATTTATTATTTATTTAATTACTGTTGCGAAAGATGGCTGAGCTTTTTGGAATTTCGGCCGCCATTTGTAGGAGTCATATTTATATTTTCTTGTTCTGCTGTATTATTTTTATAGTTTGTAAGCAATAAATAATATTTGTATTGTATTCATAACAATACATTATAAGTATTATTTATATTAAATTATTAAACATTACCTTCTTATTCCAAGCAAAGTTTTCAAGGTCATCATCGTAAGTACCGTTTGAGTTCTGCCTGAATGTTTCGGGAGAACTCATTCTATAAGTCTTTCACCATATAGCTATTTTAAAAATATTTATTTGCCCACTTTGTGTATTGTTGTATCCAGCTTATAGTTTATTGTATTTCATGAAACACTTTCACTTAAGTTTTCCTTGAACATATGACTTACTTATTAAGTTTAGATTTCTTAAATTATTATTATATAAACTTAATTAATACACACATAAATAATGGTTTAAAACTTCGTATGCCATAAATAACAGTTTTATTTTGTTATAACTGTCATACTCGTAACCATAGCATATATCATAAATTAAGTTTATGTTTCTTTAGTGAATTTGTCATGAAGAATTTCTAGGAAATAAAGATATTTTTGTATATAAAAACAGCATTCCAACTGTTACGCCAGGCAAATTTGACCATGTATGTGCGTTGATTGACACAAGTAATTACAATGTGGGAAGAATTTCAGAGGTAGACCAGCGTCCAGAATATCTGCAACACTTACTAAGAAGTGAGTTCGTTGACTGTAACTTATCTCCGTGATAAAAAAGCCGGCATCCTCTAACGTCAACTGCGGTGCTTTTTAAGTCACATATTCTTGGAAGTATTGTAAAACACAAGGTTTGATACACATTGATATGTTTGTGTAATTTCTCGTAAAGTGGCAAAAAATACTTAACTTCGATAATCTGTATTAATGCGTTGAACCGACCGAGACGCTACGGAGCGGGAATTTTTGGGATGTTCTAGTTACTATATATACTATGCCACGTAGAAACCGCCTCAGTGGTTTCAGAACTAAAAGCTTTTGTTCAACTTCTCTACCTCTTCAGTTTGTCTCGACCCTTAAGATGTAGACCTCCATAACTTTAAGCCATTTGTTGCGGTCTTGTGTAACCTAGAGTCATTTTTCCCCAACGGTTCTTTTGTTGTCGTTGAATTCAATTGAAATTGTATTGTAAATGATTTACTAAGTGTGACATGAAGTTATTTTAGTATGTACATAATAATAATAATATAATGATTTATTAAATCATGTTCAAGTTACGGGAACTATGTTTCATTTTGTGAGAAAAAGATCGACCGACTACTCTATGCAGTTTAAGAAATTAATAGGTATGCGTAAGATATGCATGCAGGTCTTGAGTTTTTAATTAAAACCTGCTAGATTCTTTTATTGGGTCCGCATCAAACCAGCTCCAACTAGTTGATATATAAGTTTATTGTGTGAAGTAAAAGGATGCGTGCGTAGGAGTTGAGTTATTTAAAATACTAAAGAACGTGTAATAATTATACTCAAGTACTGATACTTATAATTGCACTATGTGTTGTTGGTTGTAAGGCTTGAACTGGTGGAAGTGATATTATAATTAGTTATACCATATAATGCACTCATATAAACAACCATAGCTGGTAGATATAAATAAATGGGATATTTCTTTCAATGCAGTTTTGACGGAGCCATTAATCTTATATTTGCATCTTAAACAAGCTCTTAATGATGCTTAGTTTGGGCTGGACGATAAGTGTGAGTGTGAGAAATATTATGCCAACATCATGGCAGTCTTGGCAAATAATGTCTTGAATAGGTATTTGGAGTAAAGTAATAAAATATTATTTAAACATGTTTAAATGTATGTACATCTGAAATTACCTTTAGCCCACGTTTAATTTATATGATAGTGAAAACGCATTGAAATAGTGGTCCAGACTTAATATTTGCAAGTCAAACACTACAGCTCGAGTCAGGTCTTGAGTTATGGTCTATATTTATGTATTACATTGAATCACCCTTGACATCTTTTGTAATAATACGGTTATATATATTATAGTCTAACATTTACTGAGTCAGATTTCAAATATTTACCAAACAATTATGAATTAAATATTAAACTCAAAGATTTATTTCCGCAACGACTGTATTGCATTCCCGTGGCGTTTATAAATTAAAAGCCCGAGGCAGACGTTGCCTGGATGGGTGCTTTAATTTAACTGATCTAGAACTTCGCCCGGCTTCGCGTAAAGCTTGTTAGGCTGTTAGTCTCGGATACTATCACAAGTTGGAAATAGTCGAATAAACTATGCCATTTATTAGACTTAAACATTCTTATCGGCTATTGGTATACAGCAATTTATTTTATATATAAATTCAAGTTTATGTAATATTTCTGCAATCAACAATCTATTGAATGTAATGTTTGAAAAGGATTCATTATGTAAACAATGGAATATCTTAGGTAGTAGGTACAGAAGTGAACTCGGAACAGTTTTTAATAATGATAACCAGGTTTCATGTTTTTTCGTTAATTAACGATTTGATGCATAGTTTGTATAAGCTTTAGTTTTCTCTGTATACGTTACGTAATTAAGTAGGAGATATGAATTATCAGTGCAGTTTATATATTTACTTTATTTAAACTAACTTATTACAGTATACGATAATTAGGTTAAATCTATATTTAATACTAGCTTCGGCCCGCGGCTACGCCCGTGTGGAGTTTTATCTGACAGAAATGTTATATAGTCTATAAACTTGCCCCATTAATGGACTATCTAATACAACAAACAAATTCAATTCCAACCGGTACTTCTAGAGATTACCACCTACAGCTTCACAAACTTTAACTCTTTATTATATGAGTAGAGATATATAAAAATACATAATATTAAATAAATTGTAATTTTTGAATCACAGTCTGCCAAAAGCGTCTCTACAATACGTTAGGTGTACATGTGAGCATGTTACTATTTTAGGTAACAGAGATCGAAACATGTACAGATAAGTAGGTACATATTACATAAAATCACTGGAATCTGTAATCTGTATCCTCCTATCCTGAATCCTCTAACAAAAATATTTATTCACAAAATAAAATCTAGGAAGTCATAGCTTCAAGTTAAAAGTTCACGTCAATATTCTCTATTTTACAGAATAGGTACCAAACTAAGGGATTTTTTACGTTAAACATCACTAAATCCAATCTCTGATCATTACTATTCATCTTTTCTATATGTAGTCTCATGAAATAAGATTTTGTTTGTCTTGAGAAGTATGCAATTTTTTTTAGTTTTTTTATTACGACAGTAAAACAACGGATCCCATTTTGTAGAAGTGCTCCGGGAGTAAATCCTACCCCTGTATTAGGATAAGATATTTCGAGAGTATGATCATTCATTATTTACAAACACAATACTCGACTAACCATTATTTACTGTTAATTTATCTACTGGTTTTGTCTTTGTGGTTGAACAATAAGCTATTCAAACTATCTTGACGTTATTAAATCCAGGCTTAATCGTGAATACCGTCGTAGTCGAACAGTAGAGCACGAAGTCTGGAGCCGGAGATACATCGCTTGTACTTCAATCAGGACGTGCAATATTTATGCATGGGATCCGTCCTCGCTGAGTGGAATTACCGACACTCAGCTCTTATTATATGCTTTGTCTGAAAATCTTAGGATCTCCCGTGAGACGCAT
The DNA here is from genome assembly GCA_943193645.1 of Acentria ephemerella. NCBI lineage: Eukaryota > Metazoa > Arthropoda > Insecta > Lepidoptera > Crambidae > Acentria > Acentria ephemerella. Next base: position 4,575,519 of record OW971887.1, read on the forward strand.
TGCATCTTTCTGATGCGATTTTATCATGATAAACGGTAATTTGCTGGAGGTTGTTTCAAACTGATGTAGATGAAGGCGTTTGAAGATACTTATTAAGTCACTTTACTGAAACGAATAACAGCATTATTGATGTTTATTGCGGTTTTAAAATTCAGAGCAATTAGTTAAAGTTTTTTGTCTTTATTACTTTATAGAAACACTTGTATTCTGTGTTTTTGGTACCTTTTTTATTCCATGACGTACTAAACTTTTAACAGTAATTCCTGGTTTAAAAACTGACAAATTAAACTATCATTGGAGCATTTTAATAGTGTGATAAAACTTTATAATGAGTATATTATTTATTTAACACTTTATTGGTTATGACCAATAAAGTGTTAAAGCATAGCAGACAAAAATGCATCACACACAAAAAAGGAGAAGAAAAGAGTTTTGTTATATTATTGCGATATTATATTATTGTAGACTGTACTGTAGACCTGTATTGTAAACCAGTAAATTCTCGATTCGTATTTACTTCGTGAGTGGTTTTTTACAGACTGCAAAAGCTCCATCTATAAAATAACAAAATATATAGCCTTGGAACCTTGGTCATGTCTTGATTTTTATGATATGATGGGAAAAGCACGTTTAATATTTACCTTTTTAGTGATTTCACTCTCGTGCCGATACCCAGCCACACGTAAATATAATAAAATATTTAGAATGATTGGATAATAACTTTTATTTTCTCCGTTCTCTAAAAGATTTCTTATTCTTTGAATTAATAAATGATTGATGGTAACTTAAACTTGCTATATTGAGACATCTTATTAAGACCGGTAGATAAAAAAACGATTATTGTCGACTCTGGATAGTTCAAGACACGAAACAACTTGTTCAATAAGACTTGAGATATAAAAGATTGGAAAGCATGCAGTCAAACGAGCTTTCGAATATTAGAGCCTTGATGAACCTGGTCCTCTAAGGGCTGCCTAGATGACTTTTAAAAGCAATGCTACTTCTATTACAGCTATAATTTGCGAGACTGCTTTGAAAATATACATTGACTGCATTATATATTGACCTATATAACATGCATGGGTCTTAAACTTTAGAGTACCTAGGTCAGTCGTTCCCAGTTGTAAGTGTGGGTAACTCTTTCAACCAAGTTAGTTGGTCCGTCGTAATGGAGATCGTATTGTCAAACTTCTCGTGTGTTGCTAACATAGATATACTGAACAAGAAGTCCTGAGCTCGTTCTATTATTAATCAATATGATTGCTGGTTATGAAAGTTTTTTAGAATTAATAAATAATACATATAGATCATAGCTCGTATAGTAGATAGATATATACAATAACTGTCATTATATTATTATGACGACCAATGTCTTAGTGACACTGTAACCTCTTATTAAATTTACCCTTGTATACAATTTTTAAAATGGCTGTCTTCCGTCATTTATATATGTCACAATAGCAGAAACGCTTGTAGCAACAAAAACTAATAATTTAACATTAACTCGTGTTAAGTTTTTACGTAAGTAGTGTAAAAACTACAAGTGCGAGCTCATCTCATTGATGACATTTTAATGGCTAAAGTTTTAAGACGACAGATAAATGGACGTTAAAAAAATCGCTAACAGGTATTTACAGTAATAGTCTCTAAATAGCTTAAAGGATAAAAAACACTTAATTTAAAAATAATAAGTGTTTATGTTTTCTACATTACAATAAAAAATATGATTACAATAAAAAAAATTTAAATATGAGTAATATAAAACAAGATAAGTTACTCTTCATGAGAACGCACATTCAAATACTGTTAATAGAGATCCTTAAATCCAAATCATTGAGTAGAATGTGTGATCCAAATATAATTTGGAACTTGCAACGTAGCAGGCTATGTGGCTTAAGTGATGCTGTTCAGTAACAGCAGTATTAGTGCTATAGTAGCCAGTGGCCACTATAGCACTAATAACAAGCTATATAAAATGAAACTTGTTGAATCGCCCCTGTGTAGGGCTTGTGGGAGCACACTGAACAAATGGAACACATCCTATGTAACTGTGATGCTCTTGCCAGGAAAAGAATGGGTCTCTTTCGACTGGGCTATCTCAGTCCTGAAGATATAACGCTGCTGACTCTGGGTGTACTTAGTAAGTACATCTTAGATGTATTCCAGGACAGCGGACATTAGGATTGACATTATATTAGCTGACATTAGTCGACGTGCTCCGGGAATAATCCTGGCCCTACATCAGGATAAGGATAAGATAATCCAAATGACAGCGGTTTTGACTGATTGCAGTTTTAGTTACAGTTAAAAAAAGTAAAGTAATCAGTATTACTTTACTTTTTTGAAATTTGAATAACTTTCTTATAATAATAACGCATAGAAGAAATTAAGAATGATGCCGCAAAAAAGCATAGTTCCACATCACGTGAGCAAAAAACGTGTAGAGATCTAGATTTATGCGGCACGATACGCACAAAAGTATTAAATGAAATTTGTTATTAGAATTAATTTTAAAAAGTAGGAAAAATCAGGAACACTGCTTGTAGGCTTTTTTGTATACTTTAAATTTAGAAAATTGAGAATAGCTTGAAATTGCTTCGAGTTAAATTTATAAAATTAAAAGATTTGATCGGTATAACATATATAACATATTTCACATATATAAGTTCGTTATTAATAATCATAACTCAGATATAGGTTCGTTATTACTTTGCCTTTTTCTGTTGATTTATTGATTTAAATATAGCGGACGCAAGTTTAGTTAGACAATGGTCATTACTAAGCTTGTAACCATGTACAAGTGTGGTAAAAACTTATTGGAAGGCCTGGTTGTTTTCTCACATGTTTTCTCTCCATTGTTTTAAGTAGGTACTGTATACGTACACTAACGTATTTTTTCCCTAGTGACCCATCGCTGAAAAGGTTTTAACGATCATTACATGATCGCCGGCTCGTTTCGCGTGTTAAGAAACTTTCCACGAAGCCATATAAGGTTTCATTAGTAATTGATTAATAAGTCAGAATAACATGCTTTGAACTAACATAAAATGACGGGAAGTTGAAAATACGAAAATTGCTTTTTATAAGGTACCTCACACTCTTATAACTAAGAATAAAAAACTTTAAACATTATATGAAATTACATAATATGCAAGTATATAATAAACAATTGGTAATATATAATTATAATTATATATTTTTGCATCCCGTTTAATTTTATTTAAAATCAAATCATTCATAATATTTTTATTTTTTTTTTACCTACCTCACCTATATTGGAATTAATTGGAAAATTTGGATGACTTTTTAAATACTAATCCAATATTGAAGTAACAGTGATTTTTATGTCAGAATTAGGCTGAAGTCAAGCTCAAGAGGTAAGACAGACAAAAATAGCTGTATCTCCATTGTATTATCGAAATTAGGTTTCGATTCAAATCGATGCGCAAAGGTTTAATCGATGGGTTAGAGAGGTGAATCTATACTTGTCGTATTAACTAGCTACAGTATGCGTGCGCTCATGTGAGCTATATGGTTTAAATATGATTTTGTACATAACTTATAATAAGTCTGCTTAGATCTAGCACAAACAGTTTAATATGTGTTTGGTCAGACATAAACTGATAAATACCGTAGTAGAAATATTTTGCCAATAATTTCTCGCATCACCTATTTTAATATCTGACTTGTGCATCATTTGGATTCAGTCATGCTATTCACGCAATAATGCGTGAAAATATTTGCAAAGCTCAAGTACTACACAGATAATTATTTTTGACGAGCCATTTAAGGCATTTAAAGGGCATAACTTATATTACTAATTTTAGATTTTTTTGATTTAGATAACACACTAAGCTAGTACCAGAGGCATTCTGGGAACGTAAATTTTTGTAATGTTTGAGTTACCTTTTGGCGATGTCATATTGAAACCGGCCAAGGAACTATCACCGCCTTTCAATTTCTATTTAACGGCTTATTTCGTTTTAATTTTTTTCGGTTATCTTTTAAGCTGTATTGCTCTAGATTATTTTGTTTAAAAATCATTAAAATAATTATTACCAAAGGTGAGTATCCTGACATACAGAATTATAGTATCAAATGTTTGTGAGCCTTAACTCGTTTCAGTTCCTATTCGGAATAAGCTAAATTATGCTGTATGCGTATGAAGACACAAATCGCCACTTTCTTTGGCATGATCATCCATGTAAGGCTCCTCGCCTTACTGAGAACGAAATTTGAATAATGTCATGCTTTTATGTTACCACTAAGCGATTTACATGATTTTTCATACGTGTTTTAAACATGCGGGCCGAATATCCTTTTTTAAGTTTAAGCAAATTTTGCAAATATTAATCTATCCGCATATCAAAATAATGAACATTAAAATGTGAATTCGTAGGTTGGTTCTAAAATCAAAAGTCATATAAGTATGTAAAATTATAACCAACGACACTTATTCACACTCATGAATAAAATTTATAATTTGGCATTTATAAAAATAGTGTCAACCATATAAGGTTTCGGCGCGATATAACTGCATCTGTTCTTCCTTCAATTTCTATGTTACAGTACTTTTCATTGCCATCATAAATTATTCTCCCATGAGAGTGGTTATATCAACGGGCACAATGAACACGCAAACGCAATATCGCTACAATCTACACAGGTGTAAACACGATATAATGGAAATAACCTTCCTTGTAAATGCAAGAGGTTTTTTCTTAAAACTGACATGACCGTATCTGACAATGACAGCTCGTAGAGTTCGGCTGCGGCTAGTAAGACAGACGTACTTTAATATTTCATGTCTCTATCATACATTATGTATTTGTACAATTTTATGCAGCTGGGCTTACAAACGTTGCCATATCTTGAATGTATTATAGGAATGTACTCGTAACTCGTTCAAACAATATTTATTTTTACTAAATAATTTGCAAAAACATGAGTAAAATATTTTCATATTATACGAGCTATTATTCCTTATACGAGCCTTGCTAATGAAAATTAGCCACAATTTACTTCTTAATGGCTAAGTGCTTTTACTGTTCCGAGAATATCTTAAAATAGTTTCTAGGAAACTGTACATGATATATCGCTTACACAAATATTATTAGATCGTATCCTGTTAACGGGACAAATTTCATTTTATTAGGTACGTAAGTATCCTATAAATGTATGTAAGTATCCTAAAAAAAATTAAAGGTGTCTTAAAAGAACATTTTATTTTATAATTTTGTTGTGTAGAAATTGGATGATAAACGAACGTTCTAAGTAAAAGAAAACTATATGTCGTTTCTTTAAACTTAAGAGTTAATACCCACCACAACAGCGATTGTGTTGGAATGAAAAGTCTGTCCTGCTGTGAAACGTAAATTAAATAAATATTTAAAAATATCATTCTAAATTTGTTTAACAATAGCTATAATTCTTGAAAATTATAAGAACTCTTAATTTGTGTTATTAAGCATGTTACATTACTGGTCCCTAGATCTAAGCGCATGTGTCTGTGAAAGCGTGCGTGAGAGCATGTTTGTGTGTGCGTGTATGTGCTGTTGATAAACATTATTATACGATAATTCAATTTATACTAGGTATAGATATAAAACTTACGAGAATGAATTCGTATTAGTAGGTCCGTGATCAACTTTTCTGCCAGAATGGTAGCTACACTGACAACCGTCTGGTCAATAGGCAATACACCTTTTTACTTAGCCACAGTTTCCGGGAATGTATCCCGGTAGAGGCAGATATTTGTATGATAAGTAAGAATTTTCGTTCAAGAGTTCATGGATGTATTTTTATTTAATACTAATTTTATATACATATTACTATCTATATTTCTTCGTTATCTAGTATCCTAATATAAACTAATTATTATAAGGAGAGTAATTTTATAAGCAATAACTTTAAGAGGAATTTACAATTCACCTTAATATCAAAAATCTACTATAATGAATGAAATTAATATAGTCAATATCATTTTGTTTTAATTGGATACTAATTTAATTATTACTTTGAATCATTACAAGCTTTGGTTTTACTTTGTTTTAGTGCTTAATTGACTACCCTCAACTGATGTTAATGTTAATTGGGTTCGATTTAAATCATATATGAGTGTTTAATTTCTATACAATGCGTGGTGGATGTAGGTGTATTTATCGAACTTAAATGTAATTGATTGGTTGGCGCTTTATTTTATTATTGATCTTTTTATCTTTTTTAATTAATGTAAATTTTTAATTTAATTAATGATAGAAATGTCAGTATTAAGGCATGAATAGATTTTTTAAGCAAAGTATTCTGTATAGCTATAGGGTAACATCTATAATTAAGATTGCATTCAATTTAATTCTTATTCATTGTATTTTTTGTGCATGTTAAAATGTAAATCTTGTTGGTGTTAATAAATAAATAAACTCTTAACTATGCTTAACTTGAGCCAGATAAAAGATGTTAATGTGAGAAATATTATTACTATTATTTTTCCTAACGGCGGTGGCCAAACGCGCATTGCGTACAAGAAGTCGCGAGGGGGTCGCGTGTTATTATTATTAGGTAGTTGTCTACTGAAACAAGCAAGAAATATCTATTATAAAATAATATATAGTATAAAATACGTCAAAAATCAATCTCAGCAACTTTACTGTTTTTCTCATTCATTTTCTCTAAATTTACCTAAACTCTTAAATTTTCTCAATCTTCTCTTGCTAGTGTTTCAACTTCGACAAGCATAGTTAAATATTAGAGGGAATTATTAGACTGGAGCGAAGCCGTGGTAATGACATTTGGAGGCGTGACCGGTCCCAGCAGGTACCGTAAGCGGGCAAATTCCTCCACGCCGGTAACGCTCACGGAAAATGCACTTCGGGAATTATTTTTGTTTGTTACCATTTAAAATTGAAACCACGTATTTTGTCCATAGTGAAGTTGTGTTCACTGTTCCAAAAATAAAGAGTCATTATTTAATTCTATTTGCTGGCGCAGTATCACTTTTGAACAAATACTTTAGTAGTCACGATCAATCAAGAAACTCCTCAAATATAAAATAATTGTAATGACATTATTAATCTTGTTAATTAAAAAACTTAAAACGTAACGTAAGTAGTTTAGAGAAGTGAAGAACATAACTGCATGACAAATTAACTGTTATATCAGTAGTTACTTACCGTTTTTAAATCATATAAACAAATTTAAAGCTCTAACTAAATTGCCTATATAACGATAATAATTCATGTACTATATGTAAGAATATATTGAATATATTTATAACGAGTATAAAGAATAATTATATCTTTAATTATTGTATTTGTATCTTATACTAGTTGGCCCGGTGAACTTTGTATGGCCTACTAACTACCACTAACGCCATATATTAAAATAAACCCTATAAATGCTAAACTTCGCATGTAAGTTAGACGATATTCCATACTAAATAATCAATTTTCGGTTGTGTATTAAGCTTTTCTCTAAGATTTTCTTAGTTATTTTTATTTTTAAATCCTGAATTAAACCGAATAAAACACAACAAAAATTATTCAATAAGGCCCGTTTTTATATATATAAGGAGATGATGATAAAATATATAATCTTAGACTAACTCCAGTTTTCATTGCCAGCCAGGTCTATTTAGTGCTTAATAAGACTAATAATTATAAGTTAAATAGGATAATTAGTTTTATCGTTTAGAAATATCTAAATTAAATTTTACATAATTCAAATGAAGCAATAAAATTTGTATTAACACCAGCAACATTGTTAGATTCTTTATCTCTCAAAATGGGTCTCTATTAAAGGTTGGTTGGACATTGTCGCGAATTCGCTTAGGGCGATAATAGGCACGATCGGCTTCAGCATTAGGTTAAGCGCTTGATGATGCGTTAGCGCATATTCGCTGTTCTTATTTCATTTAGTGGCCAGGTTTAATTTTATCCTACAATCCATTGTAGGATAAACAGTTCCAACTGTTCGCTTTATTTCAGTGTGAAGTGAAGGAGCAGCCAGGTCTGTATGTGATAATTTAGCTTCGAAAGACGATGCTAGATTATCACAAAGGTAATCTAGCATCGTCTTTCGAAGAAGACCTCTTCTTCGCCTCTATGCTATGACCTCGGTTAAGGAAATGAAGCCCTCGGCACGGTCAGTCCACCTGGTGAGATGAGTTTCGTCAAGGCCCGGTGACTGCCAGAAAGCGGGCTAGTTAAAATGTTTTATTGTATGATCTATGTCGTATGCTATCTATGATGCTTCTGTGATGTCATGAATGGCTCAAGTTTATTACGAACAAGTTCAATAATAAAAAATATTTCTCACACTCACACCTTTCAACCATCCATCTAATTCATCATTCTTAATTTGGGCAAATTAAGAATCATTATGAGCTTGTGTCGATAATTTCGATCTCTCTGACTCAAACGATTGTTTCATCTAGAACCGAATACAGTCCATTATGGGATAAGTAACACTTAGATCGGATTTTCAACGAATGAAATTTATGAAATACGATGAATAAACATAATAAGACTCTGAAATTGGTTTTTAAGGACCATCGACCATAAAAAGGTTACCCACATAAATCAAAACAAAAATTGATTTAAAAGAGCTTAGTAAATAAGTCTATTTAAATAAAGATATTTTGACTTTGACTTTTGACTTTGAATCGCCGGCTCTGAGGGTACACAGAAATAATTGCAAGCTATTAATCGCGGCTAGAAAGTTGCTCTATTAGCGAGCTTTCTATAGATTGAAGGGAGCCTTTTATTTATCCGGACATAAGCTTGAGCAATTACTGACCGAGGATACAAAGAACTTCTGTAACAATAGTGTACCTACAGTTGGTACTATACACGTATAAAGTGTGTTACTAATCTTTTACTGGCAACAAAATTGAAAGTTAGATTGTATCGTAGACAAAGCTTATAACCTTTACTTCCGCACAATAATAAATGTTATAGCTTTATCTTGTGCGGTCTGTAAGCGTACTTCTTTGTTTGAAGTTGATTTCATCCTTAGAAGATAGTGGAACAATGAAGCTATAATTTGGGTTATATTTGCTTTTTTTCGTTTTAAGCGAATCAATAGGTCTTATTGTGAAGTATTTTCTTGAAGGGTTTTTTAAAATAGTTTATATTTATTTTGTTTTTTTTTTAACTTTATTTTCCCAATCTTAATTAAAGTGCAATACACCCGATCTCAAATCACCCTCAATCCGATTGCAAAAATGAGAGCTGTAAAGTAACGTGAGATATACAATGCGATCAAGCTAATAATAGGATCTCACCAGTTATTAACTTTACGCCACAAAGGACGGTCAAGAAACATTTATTTAATACTTACCATATATACGTATAATGTAAAATAAATCATTCTGAAGAACTTCAATAAAAAGAAAAGATATTTTACATATAATTTGTACAGTACCAGCAATAGCTACAGTTTAAGCTACATATAGGCAGTTACTAAAGTAAAGATAAGTAAAGAGCCTTCTTAATTTGGCCACATACACTAAGGATAAGTAAACTTATACAGCCAAAAAATGGGACGCAATATCATCACACGATAATTAGTATTAATAACATTATGATCATATGAAAATGTATAAATTACTAAGAAAAAGGGTTGTGTCAAACAGTTTCTATACTATATTCGGTCTCGCATATGGAATAGTTACAAACGTTGTTCGAGGCTTTAGGTTTTTTTCTATATTCATCAAGCATCGGCGTTCATGCTGCCACCTCACCTGGGTAAGCTCCATCTAATATTATTTTATATTAATAAATATTAAGAATGGCATATTAATTAATGAAACTAATGATTTCATTCATCTATCAAATTTTTGTATATCGTATCGATCCTAACATTTTCTGGCAGAAATCGCTAATTAACGGTAAAACCAGCCTTGTATATTGTAGCATCAATAAATTTTCTGTATTTATGGTCAATAAAGGACATTGTAGCTATCTAATAAAACGTATTTTGTCAAAGTTAATTATGTGGCACAAATACAAATTATTATATTTTTTATATTTTAATATTATAACTATGTACTAGTTCATTGTATTTTTTGAGCAAATATTAATAATGTTCCGCATTTAGGTTGGTGTACTTATTACTTATTGGTCGAAGTTTTATTGGTGAAATGTGGTTTTAACAATTGTGGACTTTCTACAATACCGAAGACTGTTTTCAATTCTTGTTATTCCTCATGCGACTTGTTAATTTTATTTTTATCATGGAATCGTTGGCGAATAAAACATTGACAAAAGGGGGTCAAAACCAACTACAAAGAAACACCAAACCTACAGAAAAAGATGAATTCAATAGAAAAAAGAGTTGCTTAAGTTATCATAAAATGTGAAAGTTTAACGCAAGTGGTGATTGTAGCAAAACGTCAGCCTAGTTACTTATCAAGACAATATCATCATAAATAGCCTTTGAATGTTCCACTACCGAGACCAAGCCTTCTTACATGGTAGGAGTACATGAAGATTTTGGGGCATAACTCTACAACATTGGGATGCGGGTTGATGGGTGAAAGCTGTTGCATGGAACCGAAGTACAGATGAGCACGAGAAAACAAATTTTTGTAATCGTAACTAGAGCTCTCGGACCATTACACCAACGATCGCCTGTAAACAGCTCCTCCTCCTCCGCTAATACCCTATAAGTACTTTTTATACACTTACTAATATTTTTACATGGTACATAACTCAACATTACTCACATGTTAAATTTAAATAGATTATTTAAACAAATACAAAAAATAAACACCTGATTGACAAGGTATGACGAAGAATACCCTCGGCTCACGCCTTTGATACTCGTCGCAAATTGATCGAGACGCCTCTAACAATTCTGAAGTATGCATAAACTTATGCAACTTGTAGTTCAATGGCAATGCGCCCGCGGCGATGCAACGACCGAACGGTTTTATTATATATATCAGTACTCTGTTCCGTTGTTTGTTTGCTCCTTTAACTCTGTGTTTGTCGTGACCTTTAAAACGAATGCACAGATTATTTTCAACAGCTATTGTATTAATATAAATAATATAATATAAGTACATAATATTTAATATAATATAATATTTAAATATATAATATTTTTCACACTCACACTGAATACTAAATATATATAGTAATATGTACATAAATACTAGAAATATACTAAATGAACATACAAACATCCATGACTTGTGAATAAATACTCGTAGTCATCATACAAATATCTACCGGTTTTGAACCCGGGACCCCTGATTAAGTAGATAGTGGTACCACTCGACCAGACTATCGTCAAAATAGAAGTAAGTTGATGATATATTAACGCTTCTTCTGTTTACAATACCGATACCGTTATCCCCAATCATAATTAAATCCTGAATCTAAAGTATACTTTCTAATCTATATTACCGTGAGCGCCACGTTAATCTGTAATTTAGGGATAGATTACACATGGCTACACTTTCAAAATTAGTCAATGCGTTTTTTTATGTTTTTTATAATTTCAAGCAAATTACCTAGGAGGCTATAGTGAAACTCGAAACAAAAAGGTAAATATACGTTCCGAATAAAAGCAAACTCATGCACATCACTGTAATGTTTGCTTTAAGGAATAATTTGTTGAGCTGCTGCAAGACAACAAATTTTGACCTCTTTTTCATTCGACTTTAAGTACCTACAAGCAGATGAACTTCGTAAAAGAAAGTGGTAATGAAATCATAGAAAGAAACCACTCAAAATTACAGGATCGTATACATTGCGGACACAAGAGATGTCTTGTTCCTCATGTTGTGTATTTACTCACACTAACAAGCTAAGCTCACCCTTTTTGTTATGTGATCTGTCATCTTGTACAATTATCACACATTTATTACTCAATACTTTATCTATAATAAAACTAGCCGTTAACACAGCTTTAAGCACATTTTTAGACTTTAATTTAATTGTTACTTGTTGTTTACTACTATAAAAATAATGAGTAGATAAATAGTGGAAGCAAATAGATTAACGGTGAGTACATGTAGGCACATAAACATCTTTTAATCAACATAAATCCGTAAACTATTTTCCAACTTCATGTCGTATTTAGACATTAAATAGAAAGTTGTCTAAGCCGATATAGCACTTTAGTGTACAGACCACTATAAAATCTAGTTGAATCTTAATCCAACTATATTTTATAGTGCTCTGTACACTACGGTCTGGTCAACTGCTATAAATCGTAATCTAGTGCGGAAAGCTACAGCAAAGTACGGTACCGGCGTGGGTTCACCCGTTGCTCTCTAAGCGATAGCTCTGTAATAATTACAGCTTCAAAAATATCTTGGCTATTTTTGCAGTAGTTTTGAAAAGTTAAAAGCTTAAAGCGTACTGTCGTAAGCTAGTCTAAAATAAATTATCTCTGACGGCACTAATTTCGTTTTGTTAACATAAAATTAGGCGTAAATCGTATCAGGCAGACAGAAACAATAAGATTTTCATAAATATTATTTATATTAATAAAGTTTTATCGCCACTTAAAATTTTCAGCTTCGTTACATAAAGGTGAAAAAATAGATTCTATGACCCCGCCAACTGATAATGGTTAAAAAGTTAATAATGTTTACCTTTACTTATATACCTCGTGCGTTGTGAAATATAATTCATAGTGAAAATATAATTTATATCACATTTTTTTATTTTGGAATCAATAAATCAAAACGAATAGTGAAAATAAGTCTTAATAGGATAACAATAGAACAAAGGTTTTGAAAATTTAGTTACAATATATTTTATTTACAGTACTGAGTAAACATTACTCCTGATGATAAAGATGCAAAAATCTCTTCACTTGATAAATTACTAGTAACATATAACACTAACAGTGTTTAAATATACATAATTTCTATGGTATAACGTGCATTGGACTATGTTCCCATTTTTTTCTATTCCCCTTTGCCCATCTAGTCAAATTGAAATTAAAAAAAAATTGCGATGCCTTTAATTAATGTTCCTGGTAAGTGGGAAGCTTAGTAATTGCCTGTGCTAAAGATAAGTACCACGTGTAAAGTAATTCTAAAGTTAACTTTTAACATCCTCTAGAATTTAATTATCATTAACGCTATCAACGAATCGCATATACTAGAGTTATTTGACTTAGGTTTAAATCATGACCACCCACGGTTTCTATTTAACAATTTGATTAAACTTTGACAAATTGACTGCTATATGTCGAATATTGGTACTTAAAATGAAAAGGCTCTTAATATAAATATAAATTACATATATTTATTGATGTAAAATTTTACAAACGACTTTATTCAATCAATTAACGTTCGCACGGTTTAAAGGTATTTTATTATAGTCCATAGATAATAATATTATATTTTCTATGCTTTCCGTAATACACTCAAGCGCAAAATGTTCCTTAAATCGATGAGGAACTGCCCACTCGTATCACTACGGTTACGGTGTACTGAATACAACGCAACATTATTCGTCTGTTCTTATACTGCTTCACCACATAATGATACAAAAACAAAGTTCAACGTATATATGTCTCACAATTAATTTAAAGCTTTGTACAAAAAAAAATTTTAAGTATAAAGTACCTATCACAGCTTTGTCTCTTTTTAAAACGATTATTTTTTTAAGTTTCTATCCACAATATTTGTTAAGTAGATAATGCTATCCTACCTTGCCTAGAAATAAAACAGATTTAAATTATAATATTATAATATTTCATTAAGAGCTTGTGTTATAGATACTAAATAAAGGAGAAATACCAGATAAGTACTAAATAAACATACAAACATCAATGACTCATGAACTAATATTCGTACTTATCATACAAATATCTGCCACTGCCCGGATTCGAGCCCGGGATCTCTAGCTAAACAGACTATACTAACCAGACTACCTACCAGATGACTGTTAAGATTTTTTACTTGAAGTTAAATATATCAATTCCCATAGAAGGAAGTTGATGGCATTATATTAATTATAATAACTAATGTTAAATGAAGGATGTTTCAAGTAAACGTAATTATAGTAATTGTCAGAATAGTTAGTTACTTAGTTTTCAATATTCAGTATTTCGTGAGATGAATGATGGGTAATTAATAACAAGAAGGTTAAACTTAATTTTGACTTAATTAATTTTAAATACTCCGATCATTTTGTCGTTCGGGGAAATTGATTGTTCACCGCTCTACTGATTCGTGTTACGTTTAATAATTTGTAGAAAAAATATTATTAAAAACAACGGCTCCAATTTTGTTAAAGAAACCATCTATTAAAGATAAAGAAAACACAATTGGAAAGAACTCTAATAAAGGCAATTTATTGGATCAGTCAATAACCGATGGAGCGTTACAAGGGCAGAGAAAAAATCCAACGAAATTTAACATTAAGAGCGGCAGGCTTGGGGATTGAATTATAAAAGAAACATTATAGCATTGATAATCTAGTGAACGGTATCGTAACGGGGCGCCGACGCCATAATCATATTATATTTTGTAGCAGTGAAAGTTTGGTTGAATTCCCGCGCTTTAATGTAAAGCTACACGCGAGTTGCCGTCGGACACGCACGACTGGGACAATACCGCTTGCGCATATTAATGTGACCACACTTGCTTTTTGACCACATTACGAAGTTAATTTGCCTGCTTCAGTAGTCCACATTTCTAGAATGTAGGTGCGGAAAGTAGACGTCTACCGGTAGCGATCCGACTAATTGCATTACTACCCACGTGCTTTGGTGTTATTTCGAGGTCACATCGAATAATTAATTATGCGCATAATTTTCTGACTTTGACTTGGATATGTTTACTTAAAATTTTAATTACGCAAATTATCGAAAATGGACATACGAAATTGAATTTTGAGACTTTTAATTTCGTGTTGCCAGAATACCTACTTTTAACAAACAGGAACATAGTTTAACTTAACATTTGCCCTAATATTACGTTTAAAATTATAAATAAATACTATTATGAGTACTTTCAATATATGTTTTATCGTGTTTTGAACATTTAACCAATCTCAGATGTTGGATTCACGTGACACGAAACGTAAGTAACTACAACATTATTTATTGAGCAGTTTTACAGAATTATCATAGATATCACGATATAAAAGAAATGGTGTAAGTGTGGCCATCCTTTGAATATATTGCTACTTTACCAGTATTTTATATCCAAACGGCATTTACTATATTTAGGTAAAATAACAGTTTTGTAATTTTAATGTACGTTCGTTTAATGCCGTTCAATTTAATTGGTGTTAAACTGCGTTACCTACTTATATTCAATAAAATGTAATAATAATGTAATGCATATTTAAGTTCGCTGGGTATGTACTAAGTTTTCAATAAGGTATTTTACCTTATTGAAAACTTAGTACATATATAAGTACTTTACTAAATGTTTTACCGATTAATGAGAACCCCTGTCAAATACCCCTGTCTGCTTAGCCAGAGGTCCTGAGTTTGAATCCCGGTAGGGATATTTGTATGATGAGTACGAATATCTGTTCACGAGTCATGGATGTTTGTACGTTTATTTAGAATAATACAGCTTTATTTCTCCTTTATCTAGTATCCATAATACAAGATCTTAATGACGCTTACTTTGGGCTAAATAAATTTAATATTATAAGTATTTTTTTCTATTTATGAATATAACATTAATTCCAACTACAACGTTACAATTGGGTCTTAAGAAGATATTCATACTGAGCTTAAATAATCGAGTTATACAACTTTTTAAATAACAAAGACCGAAGTCTAATATACTAACATTGTCTTATGTTCTTTAAAATAATTATAGAATCGTTTATGCAATAAAAGCAATTTTCAACTAAAATAATTTTTATTTTGTGCTTAACAAAGGCATTGGTGAAAGTTTAATTTTGTTATTCAGTCTATTATAAATGTATATGGCCATTGCACAACTATTTTTATTACATGAATTTGTAATAATGGGAAGCATTAATATATTGGAGTGTCTAGTGGTATTATTAATTAAGTTTTGATGAGCTCGTTCGTATGCAAGAGCCATACGGAGTATTTTCTCTAAAGGCTACACCTGCCTACACCTTTGAACAATGTTTCATTGATTGATAAAATCCACCGACCAATTCAAATATTTCTCACGTTGAAGATTAATACTGTACTTTAATAAATAATTTAGGTATTTAATGTCGATACCATGAAATATCGTAAAATAAATTTTATAAACTGAATATCGTTTACAATATAAGAAATAAGGTACATAATCTGTATATACAGACGAAAAGAGCAGCTCAACGTACTATCTATATCTATTTAAGCGTCTGTCGCTCATGCAATTATGGCGTGACGACGTAGGCGAATGTCACGCTAGTGAATAAAAGAAAGAAAAATAGTTTGCTAGTTATTCAGTCGAGACATCTCTTAGTTTCATTGAAATTACGACACATTATGTAAGACTTTCGAAACGCTGCTTAGAGTTAGTCATAATATACTTACAATACCTATCTACTTTTGATCATTAAAAAATAAATGAAAAGATATACGTAAAAATATTTATCCACACACAAGTCAGGCTATGACCTCAAGTCACTTAATGAAAGTTGTTCTAAAATTATACTCGTGTAGCAATAAAAGAAATTCCGATTACATTTATATTACTCTTGAATAGCAAGTCTAAGCTCTACTAAAGATTTGTAATGTATGTTCTTAACATTCATGGAAACTCTTTCATATATATTCGTAATTTAAAAATTCATACAAAAATAACATACTTAGATTAAGTTAGTTGGTTACATAAATAAATACTTTGAAACATTGTAGAACTCTCTGAATTTCTTATTAACAATATAGAGTTGTTGATTCTTTGTCCTGAATAAAATAAAATATAAATTTATTTATTGTTTACGTAAAATTTTTAAAAAATCTTAATTTAATACTGACTGTCTGTAAGATGGTTGAAGGCGGTGACGTCATCATTGAGCCGTCCCTGCATGCGCCGGAGTTTTGTGCTTAGATCGCGTGTGTGTAGGAACAGGAATAGGGTACATGAGACTGCTACCAGGGCTACCAGCTCGCTTGTTCTGAAACAAAAACAACAACTCTTAATAAATCTGAAATAGAAAAGTTAAAGCTAATCTTAAAATAAGAATAATGTTTTTTTTTTTCAATTATTTGGCCTGGTAACTAAGACCTTTAAGCCATATCTTCATTAATGTAGTTTTTATCTTTATTTATGGCTCCAGGATACCGGTGCAATGTAGCCCTTTGCCCCATGGAGTTTTTGGCGATTAATGGTAGGCCCCGCTATTTTGTTAATGAAAATGAATAAATGGAAATGAAACACTGAAAAACCTCACGTAAGTCACTAATCAACGCTGAATGATGTATTCCATATATTGCATGACTTAACGATCCTTTTTGCCATAAAACTACACAATTTTATGACAAAAACAACACAATATATGAATTAAAACACAGCACCAAACCGCCATTACGCGCCAAAAACTCGCATCCCATAGATAATAAAGAATACAGTAAATTAGAATCGTGAATAAAATCTCGAGTACACATGTCACATATTTATGAAGAACTTTTCATCTTAGTAGAGACTGATATTTTATAGATGGGGAAGAATATTTGTTTACTAGTCATGTTTGTTTAGTTTATTTCTGATATATTTATTTCTCCAGTATCTAGTATTCATAACACAAGATCTTAACGATGCTTTATTTGGATTACATAATTGGTGTGAATGTAAGAAATATTATTATTAAAGTACTCAGGCAGTATATACAAAGCCTCACTACTAACGATATTACACACAATACCGAAGGTTAAGGCTATCTAATGAGCGGTAATCCTCGACCTCCCATTGTGTTGTGGTATGAGCCTAGTGCCTAGTGCCGTTAGCCTGTCCTCCAGTCCTGATACACGTTCAAATGCCCAGACTGCTGATACTAATGCCTTAATGTGCGGTCACCGCTATGCGTTGTTCATATTTTTCGGTCATATTCATTTCTTTAAATAATTCCATTTTAAGTAGACTAATGGAATCATTTAATTTAAAACTTAGAAGTATTATCGACTACTTTATTATAAATGCAAAATAAATACTGTGCATGTTTACATTATAACTACTCATCAATTTAAATGAAATTTTCTACTACGATTTTCGTCCTACGATTTGTCCCAGACTGAGAAAGGTAGATTTTAGTATTCATTTATTAACATATCATTTATACTGTATTTTTAGAAAATACGAATGTTAAATACCATTAAACTCCGAAAATAAATCCATGTCTATTAAATATTCATAAGCGAATGTTTTTGAAATTTAGACTGTATCTTTTGGTACGGTAACTTGTCGGCAATTGATTACAATATGACCGGCCTGACCAGAAACCCATATTTTATGCGTGACCACAGTGAGATGTAAATGTGGTACAAGTATAATTTTCACAACAATAAAAACAGTACATCAGCGACATTTACTGACACTTAATTCGGCCACAAAAGTGTTACGGATTTCAATTAAATATTAAATGAAATAATAATTAATTATTTCAGTTATCAGTTAACGTCACTGTGCAAAATTTTACCTCGTGTCGTACGATAATCAATCGTAATATCGAGGTATTATTAGATAAATTATAAAAAAAAAATCTTAATTAAAATAGAATATAAACATACGACGAAACTTTAAAAGTTAAAATAACGTAAGGAAAGGTGGCGCTTTTCAAAATTATATTACCTTTATTATTCACTTTGCATGTCTATTTAAAGTTTTTTACTATATTTTCTGTGTATTTAGAAGAAATTAATAACTTAAGAGTTGTAAAGAACAAACCTTATGTCTGATATTAATTTTCTCTGTATCATTACATAGGAACCCGCATGAGTAAAACGTGTTTGTTTATTGCCACAACTCCTTATAGGCCTGTGTCCAGCAGTGTGACTTGTATATGCTTGGAGCTTTAATAATGATATATTTATATAGAGCAAATTAATTATTTATCATATAAGTTAATTTAACAGAGTATTTTTTGCAATAAAAGATAATAATTTTGTGTTATGTTTTTTGTAGAAAGTACTCGTCGAAATCTTGTCATTGCATTCGCAATGTCCACGATGTCAGACTTTTGAACGAATTAATCACCTAAATAGCAGATTCAGTCAAAGCTACCTATTTGGAAATATGTTTGTGTTATCATTTGCCTGTGCTTTTCACTCACCAGTGCAAACGTGAAGGATTTATCATCTGTATGCAATACTGATAACTGGAGTTTCGGTCACTGCTGTCTAACAAATAGTCAACTGATGTTAAGCCTAGATCTGTACCTGCTTTCCCTTAAAGGTATCAATTATGAACGTACGTGGAAGTTATCCTTTCACCGTTGTATCTTACTTTCTCTTAAGCTTGTCACATCAATTAACCGAAAGATCTTTAGAACATATTGTAAATTTAATTCATATCCAATTTACGATGTATTATAAAATATTTATGCAACTGACAAGAATTCTTCTGTTCTCTATGATTGTGGGAACCGTATTGTAAAAATAACAGGTGAACAAAAGAGAAATACACGGAAATCATGAGGTCATGGAGACCTCAAAAATCATATAACACAATAACACTTCGTTAAAATAAACAACATATTGTTTAGCTGTCCAGAATAAAACGGCCATAGAATTGACCATGACCTGACATGTTTCGATGTCGATTCCCTATTTAAAGTAATTTTTACACAGAGTTGAATATGATTTGTAATCACATAACGTGAAAACGTATTTTTTTATGTGATTTCAACCCTTATCGCTGACCTCTTAGGGTAAATGCACACATGAAAATCTAAAAGTGATAAATAGCAATAATAACAGCACATGAAATCACATACAAAATTCGATATTTTAGATTACTTAAACAATGAGTCATAAAAGTCAATATGTAATATATAAAAGTTTTATACAAAGCTTCATACAACTCCAAAAAATAATGTTAAATTTCATTACTTCTTAAATTAAATATTTTTGTCTTTTTTGTGCTTTGAAGTAAGTTTTATGATTTTTTTAATGTATTCGAATTGAGAAACTTAGGGACAATACGATGACAATTGTGAAAAGAGCAACTAAAGAGGCAAAAATAATTCAATTTTAGAAGTTATCAAATTAAATAATTTCTTAGAGTTGCTTATAAGTTGTTTCTAGAATCA
This sequence comes from Acentria ephemerella, assembly GCA_943193645.1. Classification (NCBI taxonomy): domain Eukaryota; kingdom Metazoa; phylum Arthropoda; class Insecta; order Lepidoptera; family Crambidae; genus Acentria; species Acentria ephemerella. Next base: position 4,595,717 of record OW971887.1, read on the forward strand.
ATAGAAAGGGAAATACTTTATTAGCAACTATATAAGTTTTAGGCATTTTACACACGTTAAATATAAATTTTCTTTATGTGTTCTCTGTGGTAAGACTTTTGGAAGACATTTCATTCATCTTTGTACCATTTTCCTCAAACTCCTTTATCCTGTACATTTATTATCTGTATATAAATTGTTACATGAATATATAAATAAAATCTGTAAAAGTAATTGAAATATAAAATTTGAGTGTGCTTGCAGAATTTAGACCTTTGTGAATCAAATTAAGTTTGAACTTAGTCTGCTCGATTTGGAAATCCCGTATAAAGGTTCGTACAGTTCTTATAGATTAATTCAAGGAACTACTTTTGAATAAAGGGACAACCACTGCAGCATTTTTAAAGAGCACTTTATGAAAACCTTTCTAATGGTACCGGGACAATGGTGAAACTTAAAGAGGCGATTTAAAAACTATTGGTTTTGTACATTGACTTAAAGAGAGCACATAAATGGACATTATCTTTTTGTGGACGTGATGGGATGGATAAATTATGCCCTTACGTGACTTTATATGTGTTAAATCCACATCGAATGCATTGTCTATACCTACCTAGAATGTAGTATATTTTACAGCACTATATAGTCAAATTTAGGTAAATAAATTTACCAAAATGAACCTGTATAATGCTGCAAAATACACAGGTTTGAAAAACGAGCACAAAGTTAGGTACATTTATCAAAGATGAAACCCTGCTACAACTGTACTAACTTAACTGTTCTTTACTACTCTGTACTTCATAACCTACGAAGTACAGAGTAGTACAGAATGTTGTTATTTTTTGTAAAAAAATCAGCAAATGACTCGACATGGCAAACAATAACTAAAAGTTACTTCTTGTTACAATTATAAACTTAAAAATACAACTCAATTATGGGTATCAAGCTAAATAAGGTAGTTCCAACAAAATTGTGTATTAATTTTAACTGATGAATGTTTAATATATTAATTAGATGGTTTACCTAATTTTGCACTTAAAAAAACTGTAACTAAACGATTTGTAGTCCAAACCGCAATACGTTTTATGGTAACACGATTTCTCCACGAAATAGTATTTTACATTAACGTATAATAAATTAAATCACTCCATTCCGCGATAAAGACGTCGTATAAAAAATACAGCAGATTACACTGAATAACTTTTTAGGATAAAAGTAATCGAAGTAACTCTTGATTGCTGCTTAAACAAACTGTGACGTCCATACTTCATATACATGGACTCCTTTAAAAAGAGATGTGATAGACATAATTTTACGGAGGAAGCTTGAGCAGTATGTCGCATGCTGCATTAGCTATTTTCACATATGGACATATCCTTCTGCTTACTAAGCATCAGACGAGGTCGATTCATTTGCCATGATTTTAATTTAAAAAATAATAATTGGTTATGAATGAATAACAAAATAGCAGATAAACTTACTTTCTACTCACCCAATCGAAATTTGTTTTATTTATTTATAAAGATATCTAACAAAATATCCAAAAAAGAATGTAATAATCAAATCTAATCAAATAATTCTTCTGATAACAAATATCTGTTTATTTAAAAAACAAGCAAAAATTTACTACTAAAAATTAATCATTATTTAATTAATTAACTTTGATTAAACAAAAACATACACAGTCGTCGAAACAAAATCGATAGTATGTTACACACAAACACTATCAATTTTTTCGCAAATTTTTTGGATAACTCTTGTAAGACGTGTGCGTCTCAATATCACGTATGCAAATTACAAATCAATATAAGTAATCAATGCTTCATTTGTCGGTCGTGTTCGGACACGAATATTGAACTCTACACTTGCGGTCTTGTAGTGGAAATTTAAAAATAAGTATTTTAAAAATAAAGAGTAATTCTTGAAGACGATTCACCGCCTCTTTAGCCCATCATCATCGTCGATAGTTTGACATAACTGTACTCACTAAGAGTCGATTGCTCTAATTGTAAAAATAAAAGAATGTTAATAAAATACCATACGATGTCTGTGAATTAACGGGAAATACGACTTACTTATAGTCATACAGAAAAGTTAAAGTAATTTAAACTTGCGTAATCGCGGTTGTAACTTGACGTGTCTTACCCATAAACGGCAAACGTACTTCAAAACTAATTTAGTTTAAAAAACACATTACATTTTTGATAAATATCTTCGTCAAAAGTATATAGAATAGGAATTTTAAAAATTGTTGACACTTTATGACTCAGATATATGCATGTAAATATACATGTAATACTGAAAGTATAGAAAAAGTTATACTCCATATGTCATGTATGTGTTTAACTTTTTCTATGCTTTCTAAAGTGAGTAAAAATCCGTGTACAGTTAAAAATTTATTAGACTGAAAAGTCTAACAAAGATTTGACTACGTACACAAGTTTTTTTATCGTTATGATTATATTTGCCATCCTTACGCCTTGGTTTAATTTTAGTGTACTGAGTTGATGAAAGGAGTTGTAACTCATCATACAACTTCTAACTAGAGGGCTTAGTATTTGGATTACTAGACCAGACTGTCTAATAATATTTACCTAGGTAGGTGATCCTTGTCGATTAGAAATCCTCTAGAGACGTACTTTCACTAATACTTGAGTTCCCACCAATGCCCTCGCCTTCTTAAAAACTGTTAAGGTTGTAAAGGACTCTGCTTTCCGTTAACATTTAACTATACCTACATTTTATAACTTCCCTTTTGTTATCATCCGTTCAGAAGATTTGGCGTGAACACTATGTTGATTGATGGAGAAGCGAATTTAAACAACGCCATAGTCAATTCCATTATTTAACTGGAACATGAAGACTTCCAAATACTATTAGCATACTTTTATCTAGGTCATACAGAGGTGCGTGTTAGTTGTTCTTTTAGAATTTGATAATTGCAAACATAAGTATTCAGCATAACGAATTATTAATTTCTAAGTTGCACACGCATTAACGATTTAACAGACAACCATTTATTTCTGGTGTAATTACATGTTTTTATGACTTTATCAACAGTATTCCAAATATCAGAATATAACTAAAAGTTAGGTTAGGTTAAGTTAACAACAGAAAAATATTGTGTTGTTTGCATGAAGATATATATTTATGTGGGTTTCTCATTTATTTACTTCTAAATGCCTTTACAGATTCGGATGTGTAATAAAAACAAAATTCTACTGATAACCACAATATATGACTTGAGTATTTTTAGAATTTTGAGCGAAACTTCAATACACACTAAATTTTTGGAAATGCGATGCTCAAAACCATATCCACAACTCATGTCAGGGCCTATAATGTCAGATACATCTCATCATCGGCAGGTAATATTTATGAACACCGGTTTACGTTATAAATAACTTTCGTGCCTTTCGCCTGATTGAGCATCTATCTCCGAAGCGATAGAAGACGTATCGAAGTTACGTAAGTTGTGATAAATAATTGTTCACTTTAGTATCAGCCAACGAAAATAAGTACGATTAATTCAAATATTATCTTTTATTTTAACATATGTGTAATATAAATCCTATTTTAAACGTAGAAAAAAAAAACCATTGACCTATGAAATGACAAGTGGCACTTATCTAGACACAATAGTTTTCTAATTAATCAAATAATAAATATGTTATAAATATTTTATAAGCTTAAAATATAAGTATTTATACCGTGTCATAAGATATCGGGCGGTTCATACCGCTTTCGGAAATCCGTTTTTTCGATATATCAGCTTATTTATGAATCAATTTAGGTTAAATGGAATAGTATTTATTACGTTGAAAGCATCTTTAATATAAGTGATTTAAAATTGTGTCAGAATAGACATGATGGGCTTCAATTGGAACATTTTAGTGTCACTCTGATGGAGAACTATCATTACGATATGCCACTAAGTATTATAGTTTTCGCCAACGAATCTCCGTCGTAAAGACTTTTTTAATATCTATATTTATCAAGGGTGTAATAAAATGTAGAAAGTACGCATACCAACATAAGAAAGCACACATATAATGTGGCTTTAACTTGGCTTAGTCCCACCAAGTCATGTTATTCACAGAAAAAAGAGCTGAATTAAAATCTTAATTAATTTTACGCTCGATTCCTAGGAAACTCTGCAAATGACACACAGAGAATGACAGCTTAGAGCACACAGAGAGCATCGTATTGTCAGAGTCAGAAATTTATCTGACTAGAAATGGAATGAGTTTTCTGAAATTGGTATGTACAAAGCAAGAAGACACAAGCCAGGGGTCTTCCTCAACTTCAAGCTTGACTGCTGTATTCTAAAAAACATTTGACTAAGGCCCACGATAAGATATTGCTTACGATTAATTGTATAAAAACTATTAAACAGATTAGTAAGAATATCGTACCCTTAAGACATAACATTATAATTAGTATTATTTATGAAAGTAATTATGGTGATCTCTGTAGATCGGGCTGTTCGTCGGGTTGGACATGATTGGCGTCTCATTACTAAGCCAGATACACGAGGCGGCTAACGTCTAATCATCCCACTCAGGTTATTAGAGCTCTACAATACACGGTTGTTTAAATATCAACGATTTTGCAAATGCACCAATAAATATATCATCTTTATAGATGTTTTAGACATCTAAATGTAATATTGGTTGATGTATGTATAATAAAGTTATAATCTATACAATTCTATCTACTCATTAACATCCCTACAAGTCTCAGCTATAGATACCGGCCTTTAAGTTTATAGCTAAAAAGGTAAACTTCGAAGTAATGCAGCTTGCGTCTTGTAGCCTACTCACTTGCGGCTCATGCGACCTTGCGGCTGGTCTAGAAATAATGGTTGGTTTCATGTGCCTTACGAAAAACCTTTGAAACAGTTGAGGCCACTCGTGCATTATGTGGGGGTCTCGAGTTCTAGCTTTCCCTCTTTATACTCAACGTGTCAGCGTGTCATCTGCCAAGGTTTGTACTTTTCGTGATCACTGTAATGCGACGAAGTCAGGTATAAACCAAAGCGGAAGTTTAAGTAATTTTTTCTCATCTAATAACAAAGAACTTAAACAATACCCCAACGACCTATAAGCGTACTATAATAATGTTCATGCCTTTATAACGTACCTCGACCTTTACCGTGATCTTAATTCACCAACTTTACGTGGAAATATTAACTCAGTGATATTATTTATTGTTGCTTTACATGAAAATATATCACAATGGAATTATGACATTATAGTAGCAATGGATTTACAACTCAGTAATCATCACTGTTATATTGAAACAAATGGTTGTGAATTATTTGAATGGATTTGTAGTTTCAACTACGCAATAAATTAATAACGGCATTCGCATAGTTTAATAGGATAATAAATACTGTATTATTATCACATTCACATTTCCCCAAAACTTTCTTGTCTAATAGTAAATTAACGTGTGTATTACTAATTATATAATCAGCGTCCTAAGTTTCAGTTAAAATACATTATTACAGAAATCAATTGATTTGTCAGTGTACTTAGACTATATAGAGAAGAAATGGTTCTTGTTACTTTCTAAGAGAAGCTTTGGGAATTTATGGCAAATTAATATTAAGGCAATAGCAGTCTTTATAAAACGCAAACCTCGCATTCAGATCAGATATTAAAATTTGATTTAGGAAGACCAGTATCTTGAATACCATTCGAGACACTCGCTGATAGTAATCGATAATAAGCTTTAAACGATAAACAACGCAGAAAATAATAACCACTTGAAAACATTATCGATGAGTTCTAATCAAAGCGCAGCCCTTTATTTAATGCGCGTGCGCACAATATGTAATCCCTGACACGAAACCTAAATATGTTTAATTATTAATGTGTATTGGTAAACCTATACGATTTTAAGATATAACAACCGACTCACAGTAATAACATGTTTGGACGAGTGTTGTTTGAATGTTTGTTTTTTATAAATACGTTAACGTCAATTGGTGTGAGTGTAGAAGTAGAAACTATAATTTTTCTAAAAACAACTAGCAAATATGTTTAAAAATTCTACAAATCGACTCTTCAATTAGTACTTATAATATTTATTCATATAATAAAGGTACCTCACCAATTCATTAATTCTGGATTTCAATATTTTATGTAAGAATGAATTTGCTTGTGAAGTGTTGAATTCTGAATATACATGTGAAATATATCAAAATTCGACGCCTCGTAAGTCCATCCATAGATAGATTAATAAAACCCAGTCTTATACCGGCTGTCTGTTACAAAGGGTATTGACATTTTTTTTTTCTTTCCAAAACAAAATATATGTAAATAATACAAAAATATTGTAGAATCAACCGTATATCTACAATCAATATTATCTGGGATATACTGATATGTTTCAGAAGATGTTACGCACAAGTTACCCAAAATTGTTTCATAAAAATGTGTCGCATGGATAAAATTAATTATATCTTTGTAATTTATGCGTTAACATGCATTGTTGTTAAAGAAAATTTGTAGAGTTTAGTATGGGTAAACTAATAGTCCAAATATTTTTTGCTAATATTTAATAACAATTAATATAATAGTTCCAAAGCTTATTTTATTTAAAATATTTGATAGTATTGAAATAAGTGGGAAAAATATATACTTAATATTGACACGTAGTTAAAATATCAATTTCACAACACTAAAACATTTGCTGTCAGCTATGACTGTGACATACATCTTATAAATTTCAAAGTATTTTTTGTACATAGAATGAGAATAGATAATTCTCTCGTAAAACATGTAATTGTTACGTGTGGAACCCTCCAAATAGTAGCAAGTTATTATTTTAAATTGCCAATATTATCTAAATTCCTTACTAACACTGGCTATTAACTACGTCATAATAGTTTGTAATGTTACCTTTTAGTTATTCAAGTAAATGACGTGGACAAAAAATGTTGGTTAAAGATTCTTGCATTACATAATGTTAGAGGAAATAGTGTGATATAAAAGCCGATAGTAGAAATGTGTGATTATATAACGTACCTATATCATGATGTGGGCGTAGAAGGAGCAGGCTAAGGATGAGAGTTAGGGGCATTACATTTATATATATATATATATATATATATATATATATATATATATTAAAAAAATATAATAATATAATTATTTAAATAAATATGTAATTAGATAACGATTAATATTTCAATAAAGTAACAGATCGTGAAATCAAAAAGCTTGAAAGCAATATAATTAAAAAGTAAACTAGAACTTTGTTTATTCATATAAGAGAAGTTTAAGCCCTCATATATGAAGGAATTATTATAGAGATTAGTATAATAATTGTAATCCCTTAATCAAATATTTAGAACTTAGCACTTACAAATTGCGAATTTAAACTATTACAAGTATTCTCTGCTACAGATAGGAGAAATATAAATGTCCTTCATTTAATTCAATTTACTAAAATACATCTTACTAATCCTTGATAATCTTACTTAACGAGAAAGTAAAATATATTATGTAAGTGTAAGCAACATACATATCGCATGATTTACCAACATACATAAATTTAAAGAAGAATGATACAATATCGTTATAAGTAACACTAGCGTAGAAAGCTTGATATATAATATTATAACATTGTAGGCCGAAGCCACAGTCTAGATTCGAAAGCTAGCCCAGCCGGCCCCTACGGCCTCAAGCTTTCCCGATGCGCTTTCGATACCGCGTCCTTACTACCCAGAACAACCAATGTGAAAGGTGCATTAAATAGACATCATTTTTATAAAAGTACAATTACTTCAACTACACTTTAATCACATTAATTTGACATTCTGTATATATCAAAACCCGACAGAAGCATAATTACTCTCATTGGCAACTGTGTACGAAAGAAGATAAAGTATTATTCTGACAAAAGAAATTAAGACTTAACTGAGTGATATCATTACAAAACAAACGTTTTTTTAATACTTTTTGTTAAAGGGACTATTTCATGTATATATATTGTATTACACCATATAATTCGACAGCACAGAGTGTTAAACTGATATTAAACTAAAATTTACAACATAAATTAAACGATCACTATCTTGCGAAAGCCGCGAGTGCAATATAATAATTAAACGGAGAAACAAGTCAAAGATAGTTCTGGAACCAAAAGCTTCAATTAAATATTTTTAAATATAAATTACATTCGTTTGTAAATTGGTAGTCGTTACATCTATTTTAAATATCTTAATCTGACTGTTCTCAGACCTAGATAAATAAAATCTCACAGACCTAGAAACGGAAGCAAGCTCCGTCACAGATAAACAGTATTGTCCCTAATGATGTGCATGCGCCTCGCTATAGAGAGCTATTTGTCGAGATCGTGGGTACTAAAGAATAGCTGTTAAACTGACGATACATCAAACTCGTAAATCATTCGGCGTTAGAAACTATTGAAATGATTTATAGTGCACTTGTTGTAACTGTTAAGAAATGTTGACAGGTCTCCCATTGTTTGATTGTGTTTGGTATAATATAAGTAAGTATTTATGATCTTTTAACCTTGCGCTTTGTATAGATGGTAGGCGTAATTGCAGTATTTAATTTGTTGGTTATTTGAATTTAGAAGTAATTACGTACTATATTATGGTGATAATCCAATTGTTGCTTTATTTTTTATTGTACAAAGTTCAATTTTCATATGTATTGTGAAAAAGCTGATTTGAATAAACAACACTGTGCTCTTTTATTACATTAGGCAAATTAAAGACTGACCTACAAACTCAACATATTCATGGCAAAGAATATATTCACCATCGGTAGATAGATACAAAGAAAGTGGCACCCATTGTCTCATAAAATGGTCTGCGTAAAAGTAAAACCGGGCTGTAAGGTCAATGCTTAATAGGCGCAATAAACTTTTTGTAATGCAACTTCGCCCCTTAGAGAATGGAGATCACGCGAAATCGTGTCCGAGTATCACTCATGCATTTGGTCACTTGGTCATCAGTTATCGCTGTTATTCGTTATACAAATCATCGATGCCAATTAAAAGTTTATAGAGCGAACGACCAAAAAGATTGCACTAATTAAAAATTTACAAATATCGAGTTCATGTCAAAACCACTCTCTTAAGCGTTTGCCTAATCGACCTTAAAATTATTAATTTGATATATATAAGCTATTTCTTTCAAAGAATATTTTAAAACTACAATAATTATATTATTATCACTTATCAAAATGTATTTATCTATTCTTGTCTTATTTACATTCATACTACTTGGAAGATATATATATGCTCTTTGTCTGTCTTAATTATATGCCTATTAGCTAGAAGGATTTTTGTAATATATTATAAATTCATACTGTGTCATTATACAGTCCACGAAGTAGTTTTAAGTACGTAATAATTATAAACTATCGTAAAGGAGTCTGTTGAGGTAATTTTTAAAAGTTAATCTTTTATACCGTTATATTAGTAGTGAGGACTTCGTTAACCGATATTTTTAGAGCATTATTGTATGTTACTATAATATGTCTTTAGCATGTTTTCATTTTTATTTATAAAAATAGTGTTATTTAAACGGAAATAGCGTTTATTATTACATAAAATATAGTTTTCGTATTGACGAAAACTCTATATTCTATGTAAATAAATCTGCCCACTATAGCTATAAAACCAAAGTAGTGGGCAAATTTTCGTATTCTACGTTTCAATAATTTTCAAACATTTCAAGGTTAGGTTAAAAACAAAATTTATAGGTAGTTTTAAAACTTAATGAAAAATGTGAAACATGAATACAATATGATCAGGCACTATGAGCTTAAAAAAAGATTCATCAGCCTATATACATCCCTTCGCTGTCTTCGCATTTAATGGAGAAACACACGAGAATTTTGGCATAACATCTCGTGGTAAGCTTGAAATATTTATCTGGCAGTTATGATGATAAGGAGTAAGATTATGTTAAATAAATACTTATATTCTTATACATTTGTGTTCTCGCAATTGGTACAAAAGCAGAGTATGTTCCTCGTTAAAAGCAGTATTTTTTCTCATCTCGGGTGCGCTTGAATCCCTCGCTGCACTTACGACTCTATTCGTAAATCCAGAGCATACTACATTTGATCCGCTTCATTAGTTTATAGAAATATTATGAAATCATCAATTGGATAGGATTTAATTAATTTGTTAATTGTCAAAGAATGCCAAATATGGTACCTGTAAACATGGGGTAACTTTTCAGTCTACCATCTAGTGAAAACCTCTAATTTCTATTAAAAAAGTGCTTTCTCCATAGCTCAAAGTATTGGACATTAACTAAATGTTAACCAACTTAACTACTTTAATCCAATTGTACAGTTGGCTTCGAAGAAAATTAACACTTTGGTATCATTAACTCGATAAACACACTCACACTAATACGAAATAGTTGGTGTGACATGGTACTCTAATTTTGCTAACTTATACCGTTCTTATGATTCTTTTAAAAGTTAAATTATATAATAATATAAATACTATATTTCCAACATGGTATAGAAGTGTACTTACCAATATTATATTTTTGTATTTAACTTATGCATATTAAATGGGTATATATTATTTTATCTATCTGATTCACCACTAAAAAGAGTAAAGCCAAAAAATGATTTATGTATGTAATTACAACATACCCTAATAATATTGACGGCTTATATAATCCCTGTTTACTACCACAGGTCTCAGGTTCGAATCCAGGAGGTAGATATTTGCATGTTGATTCCGAATATTTGTCCACGAATCATGGATGTTTGTATGTTTACTTAGTATATTTCTTAATATTTATATACATATACTATCTATATTAATCCATTATTTAGTATCCCTAACACAAGCTTTTAATGATGCTCAATTTAGGTTAGATAATAGGCGTGCCTATGAAAAAATGCGTGCAAAAAAAGTTCAGATCAAAAGGCATTTGTTAACGGTTACTTTACCTAAGAAATTGACACCCTAGTTCATAGTTGATTGCATGTAATTACAATAATATGGCGGGTAGCAACAGTAATGATATGCTTACACCGTTAATCAACGCACGCAGCATCGGCACCCAAGCACGCGCGTTCATACTGTGTACTAGGTAAGTAAAGTAGTACTTACAAGATGTTTCACTGTAATTGGGTTACCGTTTTGTATATCAATACCGACATTGACTTGAGCAATGGTTAGGTTTTTGTCATCTCAGATTATATCAAACAAGCTATTGGTATATCTGGGGGTGCTTGATGGATATCGCTAAGAAACAGGAAGGCAGTTCTTCCATACAAATGTTGTTTTCTCTTATTAGTTATACTAAAAAAGTAATATTTTGTTCCCAAAAAATCTATGCCCACTTTTACCGTGTCTATGGTTTTCGTTTCTTTCATTAGAGAGAGATGAATCTTCAGAGAACTAAAATAATGCCAGATAATCTGCTGTGTCCAAACATACAACAAACTAGATTATATATTAAAGCAAGTCATAGATACACAGCCAAAGTCTCTCTGTAAATTCTAATGAAAAATCAATTCATTTTTGAAGAGCAAACAAGGGACTATGAAGCGTTGGTTCGTAGGTATAGGTCGGTTGTTTGCTCACTGCGTGACAGCAATACATTTTTAAATACTCTCTACCGAAGTGTTTCTCCTAAATCATTCTAGTGATCATTGCTCCTGCCTAGTTAATAAAATCTCGCATACTAATCAGGACATTTTTTTCTCAAGGTGTTGTGTGCTTGTTAAAATATGTAAATACATATTACATAAGCATGGAATGAAGATAAATATAATATAGAAGAATAAAAAATAACTTTATCTTAACAAAGACACTACTATTAATAATGGTTAGTTCAATAGACGCCTCTATGCATTCTTATTGAAAAGTACTTATACTTCAGCATAATTTTTATTCACTTTAACTTTTGACTAGGACTCAATGTACTTCTTCACTAATTATGTAATAGTTGGACACACATCGGCTTATTTAAATGAGTCAAACCATAACATTTAATATTCATGAGTCTTATATAAAACTATAAAAGTTATCTATTGATGCTACATTTTTTAATCAAGTGGAATACATTGGGGAAATATGGGCGGTCAAACCAGAAATGAAATTAATTCTCTGAGAATTTAGAAGATTGCAGTCATAAGCACAACAGCCATATCAAACTGTCTTCTATTTGTAGCACTCAAACGTGTTACATGATATTTATAATATATTGGATACTAGATTGAACCGAACGGAACCATGCAATTTAGATCAAACTGTTATCCAATCGGATGAAACTTTCTACGTGGAATCTTCGTAACGTCATTCGATCTATAGTAAATGTGGATAATAAACCTTTTATTAGAGTATCTTCCTCTCACTTTCGCATCCGCGTGGGACACGGGCGCGTACAACATGCCTTCATAATACATTCTATCAGATTCCGTCGCCCGCGCCGTCCATACAGTCCACTTTTACTTTCAACCACAACTTTTAAATCAAGATCTTGAATGACCTCACACGTTTATTTAGCGTAACGTTTAATTGCAAGTATCGTCCACCTGATTGCCGGTATTTACTTTCAAATTGAAGAAGAATTTATGGTAATAGAAAGCGTGTTATATAATATTGTTTTGGTTGGTGCTTGGCGCTATACTTGAACTGTTAAGCGTTTTGGCTTAAATATGTAAGTATTTACCTGCTAAAGGCTATTGGCATTATTAAATTACCGTCTATTATATTTGTGGTTAGTTCCATAATAATATCGAGGTGTTATTTTAATTTTCTACGATGAATACTTTTCTCTGTTTTATTTTAACGAAATTCTTTATGTTAGCCATTCAAGTTGTCATAACGAGATTCTTATGACATAAAACATCGTCACTGGCAGGGATTCCACCTGCATTTTTAAACTTTTCGGATAACTTTAGTGAACAAATCATTAATTTAGTTGATGAAGTTAGAGTTTACAAGATATTTATTTAATAAATCGTATTAAATAGTGTTTATGCAAATTCGATTGTATTCGTCCTTGTGTTAGTTTCGTTACTATCTAAATCAAATGAAGATAACCCGAGATGTGATACCACACTGCACCTTAAATTGGAGCGCAAAAGTTCTATGCATTGTCTATTGTAAGGCGTAGTACATTTTATAACTGAACGTTATTTTAATTCATGCATTGTATCAACTGCGTTCGTGAGCGTGACTCTACGTCGCAGTTGGCCGGGTTTATTCGAAACGTAGTCATGAAATACAAAATCTGACACGACCTCGCTAACCCATAACCCTTGCGATGGGCTACGAGCAAAGTCACCGTGACAATGATGTAACAGAACCTATTTACAATGTATGCTACAAAGACAGATTCGCAGATTCACTTCACGACAATGAGCCTGAGTTCTCGAGGCAATTGCACGTGATAAACACTTTGACATGATTTCTTGTCACAACAATTGTATACTGAAAAAGTAGGTTAGCCATAGTCGGATATAATTAAGTGAAAAAATGGGATGGAATTCAATGCAATATGAATTGTTTTGCTTATTAAATGAATAAATAATAATATAAAGCAGTAATTTTCCTCATATATACAGTGCTTTGATCCGTCCAGTTTATTAGTTTACATTTTTTATCTCGCATGATTTTTGTTATCTTTTTTTACATAAATTCTCTTGAGTATCTGGTTTAGGTAAATTGTGAAACTCCAATTTCAGTTTCTGATGCTATTATCTACTAATATCTAATAAAAACATTAATACCAAAGTACAAATTAAAATAAGTAAAGTAAGTAAAGGTTAAATTTACTATTATAACCATAACTGCACCAGTGTGAGAATAGTTCTTCTCGATTAGTGTTAGGTTAGCTTGCAGGACTTCATAAAGTTGTACTTTCAAAATACTTAAGTGAGAGTGACATAACGTTTTTATGTTATTACTACACAGTTTTTTAATATCATAAAAGAGGCATTTTTTACAACAAAAGAAAGTTGTGAAATGTATTATTATCATGATGTTGGAATTTTAGCATGATATATGATTTTTGGCTCCGCAATCTGATTTTAACGCATATATTTCTTAATTAAATAATTATTATTAATTATAAACATGTCGCAGTCACTTATATAAATAAGTCAAATCAATAACTCTATACATAGAACTACAGGTTGGAATAGAAAAATTATTTTTGTGATGGATAGTCCATTTATCGGGGTGGTTAAAAATTGTTACCGAACGGTTAACATTTGTAACCATAGAGGCCACGCGGGCGCTGTCACGGGCGGATACTAATACCTCGATAAAGTAATTATTTCGTTAATGACAACTTCATTCACCTATCATATTCTCGTGTTTCCTGTCATCTTAAGAATGTTTGATAGAGATTTGAGCTCACTAAAAAGACCGCCCTTGTACAATGAAGCATATGTAAAATTGTGTGTATTTGCAATTTATGTACGTAACTCCGTATAAATTCACAATATTATTTCTTTTCTTTGAAAACAGACTTTAGATTGGGACTACTTTAACTGTAATATGTACCTATTTCTTTTATTAACTCTCGTTAGTAATGCAATAGAAAATAATTCTGGGCTAATGGCTATACAATAATAAATATCATATCATAATAAATATCACATTTTTTCTAAAAGCGTTACGGAGGTTACCTGGTCGAAGTTGTTACTTATTGCAATTTAATAACAATTTTTGAAATTTAAACTTACGTGATGTGTATGCTTAAACAAATAATTTTCCAGCAGGGTAAAGTTACCGGTAAAATATTTTGGTATACACCTCAAAAATTTTAACTTCTAAATCTATAATATTCAATGATATGCCTTATGGCTTTTACATCGAAATTTTACTATTCGTTCTGGTACTTTCAAACTATTCCTCAATTATGTCATATATGTTGTTACTTTACAGATTAAGTAATATTCTTGGAATATTTATTACAAAATAATAACAGCTGAGGTTTGTTATATTGGAATAATAAAATACTTAAATTATAATTTGTAAGCAGTAAAAAATTGCTCCACGTTAAAACCAACGTAGCGAGGTAATAGTGTTGTTAGTTACACTGTTACACAAAATAATGTGTAATTATTTTGTAACATAAATTAGATGGACTACTTTAATCTCGATTATCGCATAAAAATGTAATGTCGGAACAACTCTATAAACCTGTCGGCGCTACTTAGGAACTCTATTACCATGATTATGAAATAATAAAGAAGCTCGCATGGGAATTTTTTGAAACAGTCAATTTTATCTACATTATGAAGTGTTTACTTTTATACGAGACGTTGTCTTTGTATCAGAGTTGACATTATCATTTTCTGAATGAAAGTTTCGCACAAATAATTTTAATGTGCCTGTAATGATTTTAGATCGCTTCCTGTGCGTCGATCTGAACCCTTAAGAATTTTATAATTTATTATAATGCTATATATTTTTATTGGAATCTTATAAAAGGTTTCAGACATAACTAGAAAGTAGATGAAATAGTGAAGAAAATAGTTAAAATCTAATGCAAAGATATAAAGTAACCAACGGATACTATAGTCAACAATAACATGATAAAAAACAAAGAAATAAATATATTTGAAAAAACTGTCCATAGCTGAGAACAGCTGCTATTTGTTATAGTTAAAATTACTTATGGTACTTGAATTTAATGTTATTTGAACTATATGTTATACTTCTTCTCAGGACACTTCAAGACCCTACTGGCATTGATATGTTTTATATGCATCACCCACAGAACTTTGAGGTCAATTTAGTAGTAAATCAAAAAGTATTTTTATCTGATTATGTAGTATTTACCAGTAAATGTTTGTTACATATAGATTAATGCCTGATTTGTATTTTTTATATCGTATATATTTCAGTAAACAAAAAGTTAGTACATTAATATTTTAATCTTCTTATATAAGTATTCGTTTCCCTAATAAAAAGTTAGCAAATACCTAAAAATGAGACATTATAGTATAAAAAAACTCGTCGTGGTGCACTGAGTAGATAGGCAGAGTACATCGTTAAATAAAATTAATTGTACTAGCGTGAGGTACTTTAGTAACACCCATAATGTAAAGTCAAGCTCGAAATACCAATTTGTTAGAGTTCATTAATAACCAATCGCTCGTAATTTAAACTTGAATACGCATTACAATTTCACGTCTACGATTTTTCTGCATTCCAAGGCGCGTGTTACGATCGCGACCGGTGTAACCAAATTGATAGTCGGGTTCCCATCTCGGGAGATCAGAGATATCTTCATATCAGGCCTCAGTCGAATGGTTAAATTAATCAAGCCGATACAAGACGTGTCCATTTCTTTTTCTATCAATTTTTTTGCGCCTTCGTTCCGCTACGATTGTTTGTGCCGCAATAAAAGGCGCCATTCTATTTCATCGCCGTTAAATACTCATTAATCATGTAGTAATGAATGCTTTAATAATATTATCATTTATAATAAGGTCTGGTGACTAGTACCAGTAGAATTTCTCATTGTCCCGATACTTGTCATCAGAACAAAATAGTAATAAAAAAAAACAAATAAATATCTACATACAAACAAACACTGCTGAATATCAAATTAAATATATTTTTTTATAACGATAAAGCTAATTAATACTATACTCGCCATAACTCCAAGACAAAACAGTTTTAATGAGAAGTATTTACTACCTCAAATTCTCTTCAGTTTCTAATAAGATTGTCGAGTTAGCCGTAGGAATGATAAGATAGCATTATTTAAGAGACAATTCATTGTTCATCTAGATCATACAAATTACATCACTTTCAATTAGTTTTTTTAAAAAAAGCCAAAATAATAAATGTAAGAACTTGTATAACAATAATACAAAGCAAAATGATTGTATTCTAACAATTACTATATATTTGCCAACTTAGTCCAAACATCTAAAAATTCTAGTTTCTAACAGTAATGGTACTGCAATATTAGAATAATTAGCATTACCTCATCTACAACAATGATTTCAAACGAATATAACTTGTTTTGCTTAAAATAAAATGCAAATACAACACGATACCAAAGAAAATTTTATAAAAAACTATACAAGGATTAATATTATTAATTTATAAGTTGAAACACTAAAACAACAGCTAATATTACGACACAGTATTATTTTCTTTTGCAGATATTATCGTTAACCGAAGTTGTTACGAACTATTTTATAAATTGTTCAAAATAAAATATTTTTATTTATTATTTATTTATAATATTAAGACTCAAGTCAAGTTTCTTAACAACACACCTGAGGTATACAACCATTCATTATCTTTTGTCAGCGATAGCCGCATTGCTGTATCTTTAACCATTTCATATCAAAGATAAAATAACGCGTTAAGTTTACAGTACAAGGTAAATTATGAAATAATATGTTGTAAAAATTCAGTACAGGAATGTGTTTAAAATTGATTAATATTGTTTAAGAAAACCATACAGAACTCTCATCCCATGCGGATAGGTTTGAATACACATCAATCTATTAAATCTATGTAATGATAAAACGAGTATTTACTAAATATAAAATTATTATTAATGAACGTAGGTAGATAACAAATGAATAAGGGTAAAAAAGGCTAAGAGCGTGTCGGACTTGCATCAATGGTTCCGTAACCATTTCGGAGAAATCTTACCTTCGAAAAACACTGTATCATTAGACTTTAATATTTTTAAATACTGCTCCAAGCAGAATTCAAACTTTATTCAACTTAACATAAGCATATATGACAATTAAAAAGTTTATATTGGTGAAAAAAATATATATGTTTTAATGAAAATATTGTACCCAAGTTCATAGATTAATTATTTTTAATTATGAGCACTTCAGCATGTCACTTAAGTGTTTGTATCTTTAATTTTTGGCACGAGAAGAATAACAGTTGTAAGTAGTTAAGTTTAATATCGTTAATACTAAACTGTTTAGAAGAACTCGAGCATTAATCAAATTTTTTACATTTTACTTCTGATGTTTCATCTCTATACTATCTAATTTACATAATATTTAAAGGATGCCTATCCTGTAAATATTATTTTAATTTGATGAAAAGCGAGTTAAGCCGTTAATAAGTATCATATATACATATGACCCCTATATAGGGAAAGGGAGTAGCTTCGCGCTATACCTACTAAAAGTTACGATCTTTTATTTCAGATAGGTTTCTTTGAACCAAAAAATATTTTCATAATTTGTCTGTCCATGTCCATTAGACTTATATTTTTTACCATTTCTCCAGTTCTTACAAAAAATCTCAATTGATTAAAATGTACTTATTGATTCTGAGTAAACCAAATTTATAATATAAAAAACGATTTGTCAATTATCTGTGTATTTTATTATTACTTTTCAGACATTATGAGAGAATTTTTAAGGTGTGGAATCCCTTTTAATTAGTTTATTCAATATTATCATAAAATATTTTGGGGAGGAAGATAATTAAATTATTGTTTTACCAAACCTATTGGTAATATAATAATAATAATATAATTTATTACACAAAATACATTTGAATTTTAAGTACTTAAAGCCAATAAATTAACAGTAAGTAGACCTTTAAATATGAAGCCTCTGTAGCCTGTATTTCAGCATACAGTGCCCCTTGCCTCGGAGTAGATATAATAATTATAAGCTAAAGTTATAAGTGAAATGCTATTACAGTCCTCTCGGTGTGTAAGATGTGAGCTAGTGGATGTATGTGAGAAGGTGAGTATGTGTGCTGTGTGAGAAGTTATTTATGCGAAAGGTAGTTCCTAATTTTTTGTAATTATAATGAACCTAACAATTAATAAGTAACAAGTTACGTTAACGGATTATTATTATTTCAAACGATTAAGAACAGAAGAAGAATAAAACTAGAAATTTTCGCGAAAAAAATTGACGTCGCAGGCCTTTGATGTGTTTCGCAATTAAGATTTTTTTGTATCGCGTGTAAGACTCCCGGTCCATCTAGTTTTTATGGAGTGACAGTAACATGACGTGACTTGTGTGTTCCAGCGTTAATGTGCCGAGCTCCCACCCGCGATGACCAGTCAAAACATTACCTGCAAAATGACATGTAATTGACAGGATCTACACGATTTTGCCACTACCGTTAACTTATAAACGTTTAAAAACAACAGACCAAAGTTCAAAAGTCTTTAGTCGCTTAATGCTTATTAGCGCTATCATTTAATTATGAAGAGGCTTTTTATTGATTCGTATTACAAGATTTATTGACCAGACTTGTCGCGACAATTTCTTGTGGTACTAAGTATGGCAACAAAAAATAGCAGTATAAGTGAATCCAGTAACGATAAAATAATTATGATGATATGAGTTAACAAGCACTAACTACGAAAGATTCTTAAATGTTCCATGAGATAGTTAATAATTAAGAGCAAACAACCTCCCTTGTATGGACAAGATTGTCGTTTTAATTTCAAATGTGACAATCGTTGTGACAAAAAAGTAAATTCTTACTTTTTTGTCACAACGATTGTCGACAACGAATTACAGAAGCAAAAGCAGAAGTAAATCTACTTATCTATATATATCTTATCAACACTTTCCTTTATTGTGTCGATTCAGAATTAATGACTGTATGATAGCAGGGTTGTTTGGTACGTTAACATGCTATTTAGCTAAATTGAGAATAAAGGTATTTTATGAGTGTTGAAGAGTACTAACTAATAATATACAATTTACATATTTAATCCACAGTGCATATATAAGCATAAAGTATTATAAAACAGGTATTACCTTACGTAAATGTAGATCATATAATTATAGAGCTATATTAACATTTGCGTTTCGAAACATGCATTTTATCTAGTTTAAATATTTTCTATATAAGTAATAAAACTAAAAAAAAAGTGATAAAATGTAAGATACAGAAAAATCACAAAGTATTTTTTTAAAATTCTTACGTGTACCAAAAATCTTTCCAAGGAGATCGCATTAATTTTTTCCTTGAACCGTTATTATTATTCTTACAGCAAGGTACTCAGCAAAATAACAGTTCATAGGACAATAAAAGCTGTGAAATCTGAGGCACTTTGTCTAAGGTACTGGTGTGTAAAGTTACTAAACTAAATTATCAGGTGAGCAGAGATACAGAGCATGAGGTGTGTGAACTTTCTGTAACCATGCAATGCTGCGACCGTGTCCCGTGGGAATGATGTCAAGATGAGCTCTCGCTAGGGCGGAGAACACAAATCGGGTTACAGGAACTAAGGCAGTATACTTAAAATAATAATCTTAGCATATCATAAAATTGTAATGGAACGATATTTGTACATTGAAGATTTTGTAAAAAAACTTAAATGGGAGTCTGTATATAAATTAATTATTAAAAGTCACAAGCCAAAACAGCACATTTGAACACCCTTCATGCAAAAAACTGCTGCATATAACTGATTACGATTTCCACCGAAGTATTGCTAGAAGTGTAACTGACGAAATATCAAAAGAAAAAATACTTGGGCTCGTGGCTTTTTTAATTAGATCTTTTGGACAAACACATACATACAAACATCCATGACTAGTGAACAGTGGGTTTAGTAGACAGGGTTTCATAAACTGTTCAATAAAATAAAGGAGAGAAAAAAGTAAGGTTGTGAATAAAGGAGTACCTCCTTTACTATAAAATAAATAAATAAATAACAATCAATAAGACTATAAGTTCTGATAACATTAAATAGTATATACTAAGAAAATCTATTGTATTTAGCATTTGTTAAAGATTTATCAAAACTGTTTACTTGGCTTTTACTGTCAATCCATAAAAGAAGACCAAAGATAAAAATTTGGTATCATATTATATAAAATTATTTTTGCAATATATAACAATCAGTTACTAAAATAAATCTGTATAATACTTAGAACTTCCTTAGAATAATAGTCCTTTGTTTGAATTTTGTCAGTTTAAACTAACAGCAGTACCTAATAAAAGTAAAACAGAGGACTTAACTTAATTTGATTTACATGATATAATTGGATTTCTAAAATCAAGACTATTTGCATGCTGGAAACCATTGCTTGTAAGATATTTTATGGTATGAGTTAGATATCTCATTTAATTCTCTTACGTACATCGTAAATAAAATCAGATGTTTCTCTCTAACTCCCATAACTTTCGGGTTTTATTTAGACTAACTGATAGGCAATTTAATGGTAGATACAAATTTATATATATCATAAACTGCACTTGTAATGACTATTCTATGCAATGTGGGAATAGGTTTATTAGAATAATAGTTATCTTTCAATCAGAAGAATGTCACCTATAGTTATAAGAATTCGAAAAAGAACACGCTGTATATATGTTCTTAATAATCTCAACTGTAATAAGAACCTTGTACCTTTAAATGGAATGAAATTAATATTTCAATAATTTTATGAGATAATTCTCAATTTCTGAATTTTTTTATGAGATAATTCTCATCGTAAATTTTATCCATAAATATCAAATGGTTTGTATTTTAATTAGGTGTATCCAAATTCGATAGAACTTTTTCAAGCTAATCAAATCTTTCAATAGTTGCTAGCGCTGCTTACAGTTTCTGGAATACAGTCAAATAACAAAACGATGTTTTTTTTTATTTACAGACTAACTAATAAGTATAATAAAAAAAACTTTTTTTATTTCAAAATTAACTTTATCTTATTTACTACTTATATAAAGTAACATACGAACATTATATGTCATAAATGATATATTTAAGATCAAAAAATTATAAATAGATCCTTCACAAGCTCTTAATGTTGCTTAATTTGAACCAGATAATAGGTGTAAGTATGAGATATATTATTATTCTATATATAATTCTTATCAAATCAAAATTTCTAACAAGAAAAATTGTTTAATTACCAAGACCTTTCATTCATTTCCTGTAGTATTGCTAGTATGCATGGAATCATGTCGTATACGATACACGATAAGACAAACGTTGACAGAATCCGATGTCGTTACGTTCTGTTACTTACAGCTGATAGTAAAAGTCTTACATCCGCATTGTATGTCTTAAATGATACTGCAATTAAGAGCAGGCAACCAGATGCCGATACCCAGGTTTTTCTCGCAGTGTTCTTTATGTTGGCATATTTCCCAATCTTTATGTTGGCATATTCCCAACAACCACGCAAAAGGGCATAAAAACAGAATTTGCACTTTATATTTACTGATAATACAGCAAATAGGTGTTTTGACATGCAGTAAGCCGACAACCGAACGTCAGGCCGAGTGATCAGCCAAAGGTCCCGGGTTCGAGTTCAGGCCGGTGCAGATGTTTGTGTGATGCACACGAACAATTATTTATTTTAGAGACAATTGTTTTGAAAAAAATGTGATGTCATCTACTAATGAGATAAATGTACACTTTAATGTACATGTGTAGTTTTAACTATATAATATAGGGTCGATGACACTACTTCCTATTATACTATCAATTAGCAACGAGAATCAAGGATGGCGCATGTCAGCCTTGGAAAGTGCGCGTGCGCTGCTTTCCTTCCCGATGTTTAACGTATAAGCAGAGGTTATTTTAGCGTGTACTAGATACAACTAAAATAAATTTACGCCACATAGGTGCATGTGTATGTATACACAACTCAGACATGAGTACATAATAATGAACTCTGTGCGTTATGGAATAACTTGGTACCGCAAGAACTCTACTATAAATATTTCATGGAGTGATATTTAGGAGTAAATGTTTACGATTATTTTTGTTGAAAATCCATCAAATAAATCAAAACCGAAAGCAAAATGCAAATGGGGTATTATGGTTCACAATATGACACAATTAGAACATTCGATTTCTATGTTCATAGAAAATGTTGAAATTATAGTATTGATTTAATTAATGAGCAGTCATAATTGTCGTACTGAATTCACATTTTATTTACGGGTTATTAAGAAAAATATTTACGACTATAAATATATTATGAAACGAGTGTATCACAATATCATGAGGGCACGATATTTTAAATACCCCTACTGACACTGGTATAAAAAACTGCTAATATTTTGAGTACATCAACTACTTATTTTAATGTGTTAATTATTTTTATAGACTACAAAAAGAAGATTTTCAATTCGACAATTATTAATTCAATATAATTTGAACAATATAGGGCATTCTTTTCGAGCTTGCAAACAAATAAAGAAAATTTAATAGGTGTATGAATTGCATTAATGTATAAAAATATGTACTTGTGTGTCTCCACGCGTTGTTCGGAAACTAGTTATCGGATTATGATCAATGTTTTTTTAATTCATTTTCATTACACAAAAAATAAAGGTCGAATTTTAGTCATTCCCTAATAAATGAAATAGATTTAAAAAACGTAACTTATTTATCGCGCGTAACAAAAACCGTGATAGCTCCCACTCTCACGTACTATACGATCTTTAAGTGTTAAGAAATTTAAGCAAAAACTGACGCATGTTCGTTCCCGTGTTCTATACGCTTTATTACGGGAATCGGAAGCCGTTACTTTTACCGCACGTACTCAAAAGTGCATTTACGAGAATCGTTGAGAAGTCCTATGCATCTGGAACGGTAATTGAATATGGAACGCTTTTACATGGAGCTGGTCGCGGTAGGAGACGCGATATTTAAATATACCTAAATTGTTCTGCAACCTTGAGAAATAAATTACAAAAAGCATCAAAATTATTCATTATGAATAGGATTCCTCTACAAAGGTTTTATTAAAATTATATACATTATAGTAATATTAAAAAGTTTTTTAATGTATTAAATATTATGTTCATTATTTTATTTAAAATTGCTACCAAATAATATTGCCCTATCATATAGGAGACTGAATATAAAGCAAGCCTTTAATTATGCTTGATTTGGGCTATGGTGACTAGTTACCGATACTAGATAAAGGAGAAATATAGATCGAATTATGTATTGAAATATCTGAAATATACTAAATAAGAAAACTCGAAAACTCGAACTCGAGAAACTCGAGTTAAAGAAATTTTATAGCAAGAAAAATACTGTTTGTAGCTTCCGTGTGTTTGTGGGTACAAAATACAAATATTGTTAACAGACGTTGAAGTATTCCGTTATATATTTTGTTCTTTATGAATTCTCATAACTTATAACGCAAAGCTTGCATTATAAGTTAATGCATTTTAAGGATAGGGAATTTTTAGATAACTTCTTTTTGACGAATAAGCTTAAAGTTGCATCTAACTGTGAGGTTTGACATTTATATACGCATTATAAACACAAGTGAGAAATAAACTGTGAAATATATAGTGTAAAATCTGACCGGAAAATATCTCTACTATCTACAGTCGGACTGAATAAAACCTGAAAGTTAATAAATAATTAATATGAATAATGATTATAATGATGAAATAAACGCATAATTGTTGTATGTTGTGCTATAAAAGACTTCAACGCGTGACAACTTAATATATTATTTGGAATTGGATTTGGACAAAATTATTGAGTGGGCGTTTATTAAATTTTACAATATATATCAACAAAGTCAATGACTCTATTACGAATCTAAAATATAAGTTAGATAGATACCAGTTTTGTTCTATAATTATATCAGTTGATTAATTATAATATCCTCATCAACCTTTCAATAACCCCAGGCACTATCAGGCTGTTCCGTCTGGTATGCTCATCGGCAATTGTCACCTAAAATTTTCAAAATATTAGCTTATATACTTTAAGGTTATAAACTATTTATATATTTATGGTACACGAATGTACCATTTTGTTTCAAAAATAAATAACTTAACATGTAAATACATGTTAATGACCATGGAAGCTTGGAAAAATTATTTAGCATGATTTACGTCCTGTTAGTTCCAAACACTAAGTACATAGTTGAAATTATCAACTCGATTCGCATCTTTAGTTCCGAAAGAGAAATTATAAAAAGAAGGAACCAGCCGTTTTTTTTCAATACATTAAGAAGAGACCATTGAACATTTTCACGGCCTCATAACTTGAATAGGTAGAATGGAACATTCCGCTTGTAGGTCAGTGAAAAAGTGCTCGTTATTTAGAATCAATCAACCTACTTTTCACGGTCGTCCCTAAACTAAAACGAAATCAAAATGATTTTCCAATGCATTAATCGAGTCTGCAATCGTGTGACTTTCTAGGGAAACAGCGGTTCCTGACACAGATACAACGTACCTTGTCTAATGCAGTAAAAAGAGCAAATATTGAACCACTTTCTAAGATGCTCGACTTATTTTTATTCTAAATCTTTCAACTTAGTGCACGTGACTATTGTCATTGCAAAAAGTAAAAAATTCTCAAAAAAAGGTGCGCATTTGTTTCTTTGTGCCTTAACATCTTAACCAGCGAAAGGAATGATTTTATTCTTTATAGAAAATCACTGATCGCAATTCAGAGTATTTATAAATATCTGGAACTTAATGACGAGAAATTGTGTTCATGGCCGATTTAAATACGCTATCTATATAGATATCTCTATAGAAAGCTTACTACAAAGTTTTGTTGTCTAGTTTCATAATTAATTTACTAAAAATAATAAGTGACTTGGTCACTAAACTATGATAGGGGCCATTAACCGCTTGCTGCTTTGTGAATATATAATATAATAATAAGTAAATAAAATTATTATATTAATTCATAATAATAATAAACAAATGCAATCTGGGAAATTGATGTTAAAATCTCATATATATTAGCACAAAACCAGGCAAAAGGAACATACTTATTCGCTTAAAATTCTTACCAATGTTAGTGCAGACTATTGTACTTTGCAATTAAACAAACAGAAGTGAGGCGGAGGCGTACGCTATCTAATGAGATCTCTTGGTGATTTGCTATGTTTCTTACTGTATTTTAGCATTATTTAGGTCTTCCTTTGTTCCTTTTGCAGAGAATAAACCATATATTTTTAAGTAGAGAAATCGTAAAATATCTTTAGAAAAGAGCTCGACAGTTCTTCGTTTTATTATTATTATCTTCACAAAAAACAAAATATATAACGTGTAATGGCTAAATTATGAGTAACATCTGTTTTCTGATAAATGTTAGGGTGTAAGTGCCCATATATCGTAAGTATTCTTTTATGCAAATTTGATTCGTTTTACAGCAATGTTAAGGGCGGCGAAGGTTATAAATAAAACTATACCTGTCGTTACACTGATAGCTTTAATAATTCCAAACATAGAATCTGCACGTAGCAATATGCTATAATCATGTGTAATCCTTATCTATACATGTTATCTAGATTACGCTACCGACTCGTACATGTCGGTAAACTATCTAGGAATATTATCGATTTTAACACTGTAAATTTTATCCCAACTAAACCATTTCTCAAAACACATCTAGAGATACTTTGTAGATAGATAAATCTTAACATAGTTCTATTGACATTGGTCAGATGTAGGACATTCATGAAAAAATAGTTCGCATTATTAAACGTTCCCTCATTAATAATAATTAAAAAAAAAATACCTAATGCAAGTCAAAACGGTAGGTTTCTATAATGTATCTACGAACGGTTTTGAGAGATTGATTTTTTACAGATTATGAAATATGTCATAATTCAACGATTTTTCAATATGTCAATATTGAAAAGCGTGGTATTGGGAGCATAAGGTCTTGTTTCCTTTGCTGTACACGTCTTTAGATTACTGGTAACGCTTCAGACTGGCTGTATGAATTTCAACCTTTTTAAAAAGTGCCTGGTTATCATAACTTTATACCAGTTCAAATTAAGAATATTCTCACGAATAGCAAGAAGATTCCTCAAATAATAGTATATGAGACTGGCAATAAAATCAACTTACTGGTAATGAGAACATCTTGAGCATGAGTTATAAAGTCGTGTATTCCTCACCATCTTTATGGCAGGTATTTTATGTACACAAATAAACGAAACCATAAGCAATTTGTACATCTCACTCAAGAGCAAATATCATGTACTTTTTGCTTTAATGAGCGACATGCTAAGCAACAACTCAATTGAGTTATTTCCTAAACACAATTTAAATATAAATTGTGTTACTTGTTCCCGTTCTCAGACCTCAGACCTGTCATTTAGAATAGTAAAACATCTACTATGTGCTCTTTCAATTACGAATAATGTAAGTTCGCATTTAAATGCTAGTGTCATTAACGCCAATGACTTAGTGTCTCGCTTTGACGTATAGAGCATACATTAAGCCTTAAAGCGCGGTACACTCAAGTGTTCCGGTACGATATTACCACAACAAATTCACTCGAGCTTTCGATGTAAATTCTTAAGTGACTTTGAACTTTTTAAAGAACCTTTATAATTTTTACTTTCAATATTAAACAAAAATGGTGACAAAAAATTATTGACTGTAGCTGACACTGCTTTTAGAAGCTTTAAATACAAAATATTTACGGGTTACCAGAATTTCTATCAAAAATCAATCAAATAAAATATAAATCATATATTATAATACAAAAATATATTTATGAAATGTAGAAACTGTAATTAGAAAAATCTCATAACATGAATTAAGGAAACTATTATTTTTACTTTATTATCATTTATAACCCTAACTAAATTTGTTAATTAACCATTGGGAAATTATTTATTCTATTTTGTAGCATGATGTGATGACACGGCTCTGTGTCACGCGCGCCAAACATTCATTATAACAAGTGCAATTTTAATATAGTGCGATGTGGAAAAGAGTCCATTCATATTGTCCCAGATATTAAAACCGTTCTCAAAGAGTGTAAACGCTGTAGTCAATGAGATCCGAACTCATTTAATATCAAGAATTCAAATTACGATTTATTATATTACGATAATGAGACTATATGAAATCAAATTTTAATTTGGAATAGAATCTTTGCGACTACATTAAGTTACCAAATAAAGTAACCTAAGTTTAAATTATATATGATAAGTAATAGTGGTAAAATAGAGTTAAATATTCGAGTATTATATATTACATTTTTATATCACAGATTATTTTATAGAATTTAAGAAAGTTGTGAACAACCCACAAAGTTATAATTAAAACTTAATCCACAGTGATTTTTTAAGTACTTTTTTATATTTCTTCTTCATATTTTATTTTCATACATTCCACATTAACCTCATAACCCAGTTCATACAAAAATAGTACAAATAATGTGAAAATACGTCAGCTAAGTATGAACAGTCAAACGGAAACCGACGCGTAAAAAGTATGATTATGGATGCAGACGGTATAATGTTTGAGTCGATAGAGATCTGTAAGAATACATTTACCAAAGAAATCAGATTAATGAAAATTTCTAGCCTTAATCGTAATATCATTTGAAGATTAAACTTCTAAATATTATAATAAATGGAATTAATTAAAGATCTTGCACAAAATTCGTAATAAAATCTTCACTTATAAATAAGAATTTTAATCTTCGTTTACCATTTTCGTCGTAGTGCATTGTGCGTTTGCCTAACAATTTCAAAATGTTTATTTGAGGCCCTTAGAAAACGAAAAATTATTTCATTACAAAACTACCTTGAATGTAAAACCAATTTATATTTTAGTTTTATTTTACACGCAAAATAAGTTAAGCGGGCATCCATATTGACTGCTCCTCCTAAAGCTCTTTGAGTAGTTTGCATAAAGCTTCCAGAAATGTAAATTTGCTCTGCCGTGGATTTCTAAAACCTTTCGCATATTGGTCACATCTTATATTCTAATAGATATATAAATATATGTCTATCAGAAAATCAGATAATTTTCTACTTGTTGTTAAATATGAACCTTAACTTTAATTCGAAATTATCCAACTGTCCATCATTTCTTTATTGGAAACATGGCAACAATAACACTTATTATACCATCCATACATCGTACAAGAAAGTGTACTCCAAAGAAGGAATGGGCTTCGGATTGAATTCTTTGATGAACAAAGTCTAAACGAATTTACGAACGTAATTTCGGTAATCACGTATTAGAATAGACTAGCGTAATGTTATTTGGTAGTCAATATAGAAAGTAGAATGGTATTAGTTGAATGAAACCTATTTTGGATAAAGAAAGCTTAGTAAATTCGATTTGTCCAGTAATAGCAAGCCGTTAGAGCTTGATTTACGTTGTTCAGCAGGTCAAAAATATTTAAGTAAGTATGGCTATTTCGTAATTTGTAATGTGTATAAATTTCTTAATACTACATACCCAATTATTTTAAGAACAACCGAATACCTTCTTCTTGACGATTCTGCTGGTATTCACATAAAGTTAAGTTTTGAATCTCTTTATTTCCAATCGAATATGAATAAGACAGGATAATTATTAGGAACGTCAAGATAGTTGACACTTAGGCGATCCCTACACTTTTGTCTTAATCACCATGTTTTGTCGTGTGCGTTGAAATAAGCATGCAGCTATGCTTTAGAGTTGCTTTTTTAGAAACGTCGAATGACGTCACCTGTCTTTTTTGGTTGGATTTTCAAGACAGATTATTAATAATTATTAACAACCACCTATAGAATACGTCACACTGTTGGACACAGGCTTTCCTACATGGAAGAAACACGAGAAGTTTGGGCCATAACACCACCACCCTGGCCCATTGCGGGTTGTTGAGTTGTAAGAAAAATTAATACTGAACTTAAATTTCATTTACTTCATGCACATGGGAATCGGGGCCACTGTGTGATAAATTTAATATGTCAATTTATATTTTTAACACAAACACAACATAGTCAAAACAATGGCACTTTCCATAAAGATGGTACGTTACTAACGCACTGCACGTGAATAGATTTCAAAATTCACAAGTTTCGCTCTTTGATCTCGATACAAAACAATGTGGAATCCTTGTTTTAGCGGCACAATACGAATTATACAAAGTTATAGTACCTAGGAGAAATGAGAATTGTTCCTTTGAGGTTGCGGAACAAAAAAATTGCTCTCTGCCATGCTATAAAGTGTATTTATTCACTTACAATGTTTGGTAATAAGGTTACTTTCAGATAATACAAAGATGTGTAGTGCTTCCGCTATCATGTTTTGTAGGCGTATTGTCAATTTGTCAGATACTGTTATGACAGAGGATCGCCTCATTTTTATTTTTTACATTATATTTTCACTAGGCAATTAAGGTACGTTGTTTCAGTTTGAGAATTTTGGATAATTTACTCATAAAAAAAGCTCTAAAAATGAGTGACGTAGACTAAGAACGAAGGATCCCCTAAAGCAATGTGAAGATAGCAGTAAAAGCCACATCTAATACAATTGTATATAACTAATTCTATAAAAATATTCAGGATTAACTTTGCGTATTGTACGCAATCTACGATTGTTTGACAAGAATTATAACATTGTATAAATCCACAAGCCACAATACTACAGTTATACGTGATCACTTGTATACAATTATCCAAAGATCTACGCAGTGAGGGTAGGAAGTGATGCGTGCAGTAACTGTCCAGTGGTTGGTCAATTATTTGAGCTCCGTATATAGTCTATATTGGTATAGACTATCTTCCGTCAAGCTTCGCTCACATCAAACAACTAATAATGCACTTCCAAGAGATGCAGTTCCTTCACATTCAATCTGTTCGAACGATTTTTTCAGCTTCAACTTAGAATTGGATATTGTTACGGTATTTTATTATTCTCGCAAAAATAGAAAGTAAGTCAGTCTTTCTTTAAGCTACTGCAAGTTTTGTAAATATATTCATTTGAATCATATCGAAAGAATGATGAAAATCATGAATAATTTAATCTTTATTTTGCATATAATAATGTATATTTTGTGATTTTCAATTTGTGTTAACTATGTGTCACGTTTTACACAGAACATATATTTATTTATAATGTGGAGTTTATTTCTTGGTATGTATTGTTATTTCTGTATTTGTACAGACATAATTATAAGAACTCCAAGATCGAATGAAAAGTCAATAGTCCTACGATAATAAGACCTCAAGGCCTGCCGCCGCGACTTAATGATTATTTGCGGAACCCTCATTGTCCAATCATCTTTCGGTACTTAACGGACCATCCTATATGAGCCACTCGAATAATCCTGCAATTTTATGAGAAAGTGTCGTGTTGTTCGACTGATATGACCTTATTTATATTGAATTGATCTTAAGGGTTTTAAGAGTGGGTTGACGTATTCTGAAGCTAAAATAACTGTACACCAGAAGAGAAACAAACCTCCTTCTTGTTAAATAAAGAAAGGAAAAAGTTTTTTCACTTTATCAACTTTTTTTTAATTATAAAAAATTAAATTCATACAAAAAATTACAGTTTGCTTGAAATTACTGAAATTTGTTAAGATAAATCAAAGATATCTAATCAAGATTGAAGACTCATTACGTCTATCTGTTAAACTGTTTTTGTACTTTTTTTAATCCTACAGGTTTTAAAGGCAGACCCGTATTTATTGAGTGACAGAGATACAAAAACTTTGTATACATGTCAAAGTACAATTCAAGATTATTATGCAGATTTCTCACTGTGAAAAAAGTAATAACTATTCTCATAACATCGTCTTAATTGTTGTTATTAACATGTAAACGGCTTTCTAGGAATGATTTCTTTATTCTTTCTATTATGTTCCTCGTTTCTTTTCTCAGAAGTCTCCTTGTGTGTATTATAAACAGGGGCTCGGTCTTTCAACATCGCTTTTGTTGAAAGTTATCATTCTATTACAATAATTAATTATATTTATTCAACTTTTATCTTATTTATACGAATAACTTATTTTTACTGTTTGTTAGTGATTTCTGTTCAATAAAGTTCTATTGTTTTAAACTTAAAAATAATAAAATAATTGACGTTTTTCATATGAATAAAATTTGCACTTAAAGTAATTAACACCTATAATGATTGTGTTATAAAAATAATAAAAGAGAAATTAATCAACAAATGATGTTTGATATATTGACTTACTAGTTTATTGAGCTGCGTGTATTGTAGGTACGGACTAACCATTTATATTAATTTGAATTCTACATTTCTCATCTCTCGTCGAGAAATTGCGTTTATGCTCTAGTTGCACGGGCGCGGGACTTCGCCGCCGGCGGGCACGGCGGTATACACGATACAATTATCAAAAGTAGGTAATTTAATAAAGCTAAAATCCAACAAAACCTAATGGTACAATAGATGAGAAATTTATTTTAAGTACCGACTTTCTTAAAATACAAGCAAAATAACTCACAAACATCAATTATGCGCACGCCTGATTTATTTAGTATTCCAGTTACTATCGAAATCCATTAAAACAAATAATCAACTTCATAACACTAAATAGGAAATAATAATTTAATTTAAGTACCCATAAGTAGGTACCTAAGGGTATCTAATTTTTGAAGTATTATTTGGAGTCGGTGCATCACTTTCTAATCTTTATAGAAACAACTTCACACTCCAAAAAATATATTGAAATAAAAAAACTAAATGTTAAAAAAATATTTTTGTTTTTTTTAGAATTTTTAAGTCTGATTTAAACTTTTATAACAAAATTGTGTGTTAAGTTTCTAAGATCATAGTGAGACGGGTGACCGTCAGTATTGTCGACTAAAAAAAATTACGCTAGACAGAAGCAATTGTATACGCGAATATACACTTACACAAAATGAACACGATAATGTGTCAACAAACAATGCTTTACTACTGTATCAAAAATGCGAAATTCAAACCAAATTATTCTTTGTTTAATAACTAATTCAAAAACAATTGAACATTTTAGTCCTAACATATTCTAAACAAATCAATACCTAACAAAATTTTAATATTAATTACTAAAAGATTTGTTCAATATAAAAGTCTTTCGTCTTTCGCGATTTCATTGGAAAGAGAAAGTTTCGCGACTGTAACAAAGATAATAATAAATTTCGATTAAACATAATGATTAGTTAAGAAGACGTTTATAATGTTACCGCTGTGCTACGATGACAATGCGTTGTGCTTTATATTATAAACATATTACATAACTTTCTATAATTAAAGTTATTAACAAAAATTCAGTTCTGTGGAAGAAAAATAAAAGTTTGAGTGTTGAGAAAGGACTAACTGATACGGACAATTTAATTATAATTAACACCATGCCTGTATAAATATAAATTAAAAACAACCGAAAAAATAATTATTTTTCGAAGCAATTGAAAAAATCATGTTGATTATGTAGTGAAAATATGAAGAAGACACGCTAATATCACTGCTTTTGATACGCTACTTATATTTGGAGCATAAGTACCTGTTGTTATATGTTTATCCCGAAAATTTTAGTAAAAACGTGAAGTTTAATAACGGCTCGTCTAACCTCGGAATGTTGTATCTGATAAATATTTTGTACAAAGGTTTAATGGTCGCTTTACTATACTATTAATAAGCCTACTTATCAAAAAAAAAGTAATATTATTTATTAGTTGTCGTCTTAATTTAATATTAATCGTGTTCAATAATAATTGTCTATTTATGTTGACGTTTGCATTACGTTTCTTTTAATTAAAACGTTAGAGATAACCTATATTTGATTCATAGAAAACTATTTCGAAAGAACATGTTTGCATTTGATTTTATAATCAATCTGAAAAATATAGTGTAGATACATTCAACCTCACATCGAGCATATGACGAGCTTTGTAAAAAGAGTAATTTTCTAACTGTCAAAATAGACTCTTATTACAAAGTCACTCAAAGGAACTTACAAAATCAAAGTGTTTAAATTGATCTGAGCCTAATAATCTGTATTCTGTCGTATCGGAGGCAGCAGCAGACTTCATTGTTGACTCAGCAACAAAAGATATCACAGCCTGCAAAAAGCGAGCAAGTTCGCGCTCCGGTCGTTCACCCCACAGGAAATCGCTGTTTACATCTCTCTATTCGTTTGTTCTATGAATTGCATCGGAACTATTTTTACTAAATTGTTGTTAGTAACTATTTAATCTGATAATTGCAATAAATTTATCTAATAATCCCGGATCCGCAATTAAAAACTTGAGGAGATCCCGGGGATGGAGAAAAAATCTAAGATGGTAGCGCCGAATTAGATTATTTTCTTCTTCAGTTTTTTTTTTATTTTTTTCAGAAATTGTACTTTATTATACTTTAATTTAAGCTCGTGTAAAATCTGGGAAGTTCATTCCCATAATTTCCTTATAATACTTGCTTATATTACTGTGTACAAATACTTTAGTCATACAAATTAATACATATAACAAATCCACACTAAAATTAGTAAGTGTAATAATGGGACTAAATTTTTATTTTAAAACATAATAAGCAATTAAACTATTAGGTCAGGGAAAGTCTTTTCGCATATAGTATGTATAAACTTGTCTATTTGTACTATTTGTATCTGGCTGGTTTTCGTGACATTAAAAAGAAAAAAATTGTATTCCACTATTTTTAATTTTTTTTCTGTTATAATGAGCGAATCGAATGAAGAAATTAGATATGTTTTAAAAAATTATTACAATAAAGTAAAAAATGCAAAGCAAGCCGTGAAAAAAATTTGTGGCGTTTATACATAGCTGAAGAACTAGGAATTAACCTCAAAATAGTTTTGACCTATTTGAAAAAAACTGGGCACACAAAAAAATTCGACATTTGGGTGCTACACGAGCTCACTGAAATAAACTTATTAACCGTGTACTCATTTGCGATTCTTTATTGAGACGTAATGAAACTGAACCGTTTTCGAACTGTCTAAGTTAAGTCTCTACCTACAAGATGACAGAAAGTCTACGAACAAAATGGCACATATATACCGTCATTAATTATAAATTAACTTTGAATCAAAATGTCTTGAATTTTTATGTAAAATGCGAAACAACTTTTTCCCCAATCTATTATAATAAATATTTTTTTAAAGACGAATCATGTACAATTAATTTATATAATTTTTTTTAGTACTATATCTTCTCTTCGTTACTGCATACAATGATTTAGTAAACAAAATTACGTAGTGTATGTCCAATTACAATTATAAGAATAAGTATTTAGAGTACATTGGTTTGTATTTAATAACTTTTTGTATTGTATATACCAAGTACTGTAACTGTACTGTTTCCTTTTATTTTATTTAAAAAAAAAATAGTGAACATGACTTTTATTGAACATGACAGATATAGGATTATAATGTTAAGTACGTATGCATTAAATTACTTACCGCTTGGGCACACTTATCCGCCGCTGCCGGAACAGGTGGTCCATTGTTTTTAAGCTCCTCTTTGTTTTACCACTATAGTTCGGAATCCCACACAAATGGGGAAAATTACAGACTTTCACTTAATCTTGCGTTCGTAGTATGTGTTATATGTCACTGGTTTATGTTACACAACACAGGACCACAGTAATGTTTAGGAACAGTCCATTTCAAGTCAAAATTTAAAACTACCTAATGATCACAGTATATCTATTAAATTTAGGGGGCTGCTATTTGTGGTTTGATTACGACGAGTATCCCACGGTACACCGAACGCGTTTCCAATCTGAAACAATCATCTGTAACTTATTAAAAATTGATTTTGTTTACAAACAGTTATATTCGCCGTTACGTTTAAACAATTTAGTTTTGCTGGTTAAATCCTAATTAGATACTGCAACGGTGCGCTATTCAACTTGATGTTCATTTATGGTTAACATGTAATTGAGCATAAATCATAATATCTTCTTTAGAATAAAAATAAATATTGACTAATTATCTATTTCTAGCAACGTCTGCTTACTTTATGTAATATTTGTGTAACATTCAATCTGCCGTATCCAACTATATTACGTACTCTTACCAATTACTATACTTAAAATTAAGTGTCACCGTAATACTACACTCTCAAAACTTGTTGCTGACAAAATGTGAGCGATAGCGTATTTTCTAAAAAAATTCGGCGGTAATTGCTTCAGTGAAAGTGAATACACGCGCTTGCGCCTGCGACGCTCCATTATTGCTGGTATTCCAATAAATATATATTTAGTGGTTCCTATCATTAAAATCTACGACTTAATGCAAAGAAATGTTTAAAAACTTAATTTAAACTACTCAGCAATGTAGCATAAGAAACTCGAGAAAAAATTGTCTTCATCGAAATGTAATTTTTTTTAGCTTGATCTTCTTAAGACCTACTTTGGTTCGAGATAAATGACATTTGATGAAGACAAACGGTTTTCGTATCCATCACTCTACTTGTGCAGGAATAAGCAATAAAAACAGTTGAACAAATTATTACTAATAAAATATCGAAAATTATGGGTACGTAGCTCAGAACAGGACTCTCAACTGTAAGTAGAGTATAATGGCCGCATCAAAATAAATTATTTTAATTAACAATATAATTATTAAAATACAGCGAGTAAAAAGGATGGGGCACTTGGTTTTAGATATGACTTTGTATCTAAATATAATATTAAAAAAATATATACATCCTATTTTTTACCATATTCGCAAAGAAATTTATTTAAAAGACTATCAATATGATCTAGTATCTCTATGGAAGCAACTCTGAAATCTTAAGATAAGCAGCTATTCCTTTCTAATAAACCTTTTTAGTATTACAGTTTTGTGTCACACAGCATTCTTTTCATAATTTTAGGGCATATAAGAAAATATGATATATAACAAATGCTATAAACGAATATAAAAAAAATTAAAAACGAATTATTTGTTTAATCTTCCCTTTAACCAGCTACTTGTCTCCTACAATGAAGCCACCCTAAATACACACACCTAAGTACACCCTAAATACACCGATGAACTCTACCTTAAAGGATACACATAATACTAAAGTAGTGTGTCATTTTGGCTACAATCTTCTAGGTTGGCTACTTAAACTTAACGCAAAGTACGTTTATTATTTAATTTTATAAAATAATGTTTTGATACATTGTATGTAAAACAAAATAGTTTTGCTGCAAGTCGAAACGACGGTCTCTTTCATCACCAGACCACCCGAAGAGCCTTCGGGTAGTCTTAATATAACACCTAATGCACGAGCATTCTATTGTTCCTATATATACAGTATAACACTTATCATATTACTCATCACATACGTGTTTGTATATATTAATCTCATAACCATCAGTGAATCGTATCCACAAGTGCAAATTCATGTTAAAATGTAATTGTATGATGATGTCGGACAACCAGATTCAACTTTCACCACAAGGAGAGGTCGTAGCGCCAATGAGCGATGAAAGCTGAAAATATACATGTCATGCTACCATTAATCCCATAGGATTTAGAAACAGCGATTAATCTTTAAATCTTGTTTACTAGATAATCATAATGCAGTTTAAGAAATGGAACAAGTCTAGAAATCATGTAATAACCAAGTAGATCTTTAAGGAATTCAGCTTTATTAGCTTTATGTTGGGCAAGTACTTAAATGGAAATTATGTCTCATCATCATTAAAATATACTGTCGAAATAAAATTAAGAAATTATTTGCATTTCGGTCCTACATAGTCATCTTTAATGTAAAAAAGTACTTTACTACTTAATTAACATAATCATAAAACGATGAAGAATCTTTTTCATGAGATAGGTATACAGTTAATGGTATTCGCATTAATTTCTTAACTTTAGAAGTATAATAAAAATTAAATTTAGTCCTTAAGCCATAAGGAAATTACTAGCATAAAACATTTTACATATAATTACAGACAGATTATCAGAGAAATTTTACTTCAACAAAACCAATGTTTTTTTATTGTTTTAATCAAACATTCAAACCGCATGTCAAGTCTAATATAAAATATAAGTTACAATCATATATATCTCCGTAAGTATAAATATCTAGATAAGTGGAAAGAAATGTCTATATTTATCTAGTTTGAATAAAGTAAATATTAATAATCTCGCTTTGAATTTGTGTTGAAGATACATATATCTGGTATGGGTTGCTATCTTTACTTCACATAAATACAAATATTGTATACGGTGTTATTATAATAGATACTAATTCTGAATATTACAACGCATTCAAAATCAACTGTGATAATAATAATAAATTCTGTATCTCGCTAATGAGACGCGATTTTAATGAAAGATGCGGAAAACTGGCTGTCAATATGGACGCCATAATAACAATCAAAACTCAATTAATTAAAAGAAAAATACCAATAAGTTACGAACGTTAAAAATTCTCAATTCGATGGTAGGTTGATTTTCCTTCAAATCAAGCCGAAGCATGTCAATAATTCTTGTGTAATTTTAATTTACTGGTCAATATTAATTTATTTTCAACAGATATATACGTTGCCGATACTGGCCTATTATTGTGTTTTTATATTTTAATTTTGATACATTTCATATTATTTTTATTGACGCTTGTCTTGTCTATCAGTCTTATTTAAATAATTGAAGAGAAATCATATTTTAATTCTCCAACAATATATATCCGTTGATATCGCGGGGTCTGATGCAAAACATGCCGTCAAAAATTAATTTATTATAAAGGTTTTATACTACATTATTGCTCATTGAAATGCCCAGTCAAGGAACTGTGCTTTTAATTCTCTCGTGTATAAGAAGTTAATTTATTAAACATTTTTTTCTTTTAGTTTTCATGAAATTTTAAGGAAATTGCTGATAATAAATACGAACGATTTTTTTATTTTACCTAAATAAAGTACTTGAATAATTATTTTTACCAAAATTATTAATTTGCGTAGGTATTGAATATATTTATTCTATGTTTTAGTATCTCAAATAAACTAAATTTAATGTCAAAACAACGTACCTACGCTAAAATCTCAAAATTGTCATGATATTTATGTTTAATAACATTCCCAAAAAAGTTCGATATAAATTCCAGGGAGTAACAAGTTATTGCACTTTAAAAAATACGATATATTTTATATCACTCGCGCGTATTTCACTTCCGATTGGCGCGCAAGATAGCGGGGGCATGCGGCCACAAAGCCATGTGACGGAGCACTGGCGCGCCGCTTCGCCACTCGCCCACCCTACTCTCCAAGGGAACGGATTCGACTTTCTTTCAGCCTAATCCTGCTTTCGCTTGAATTACGAAAAGCTGTAAATTTAATAATAAAACCAGTGTTATACCTGTACACTATGGCATACATGAAGTTGAAATGAGTTAATTATGCTCAATATTTTTAAATAATAAAATAATAAACATTAAGTTTTCCTTTTTTGTCCTGACTCCTGGCTATAAAAGGAACAAACAAAAAAGAGTAAGAGTTTTTGCTAGGATTTGGCGTGTCTCAGTTGGGTTCTGTTATTTTATTTGGTTCGAAACGAAGTGTATTTATTGAAGTGAAAATATATGTAGATTCATATATAAAAGCATCGCTATATTGTATTAGGGGATACAATACAGCATCAGTTAGGTTTTCCGGTTTGATTTCTGTGTTTAATATTTATTAATGAATTTGTAAAATAAGTGTTTTTTTTAGAGCAATGTGGTATGAGCGGTTGAATGTTGATACTATTATACTATTATTATTTTTACTATTATCAATGCACTGATTGATGATGAAAGTTACTTAGGACCTACCTGATTATATTGAAGGTTTTAGTACATCATCTACATTATTTTAGCCAATGGCTAGTTCGACTGAGGATCTCTTTAACCATATTTATGGTTAAATATGGCTAAATTTTACTATGTTAATTATGTTTGTTATGAAAAATATCGAGAACGTACATATAATAACTCATTGTACAAACGGCACATGCTAACTATGGGGTTATAAAACGAGGTGTTGTTTCCGTACGTTTGTAGAGTTAATAGCTACCGTATATTACGAGATAACGACCAGGAACTGAATATGCAAGCTTGGGGAATCGAATCAAACTCGGACTGGACGTCTTTTCAAAATGCAGTATGCAGGTACGGCGCGTTATCGGGGCATTTTAAAATGATTAACCCTGTCTGAGTACGATATGAGCTTGCGACCTAATCCCGATCCGTACGCTGCTATTCTGAGACTTCCAATACCATCATTATCATACCATTTTATCATTATCAATATTTTTTTATTTAATTTCTCATAATTAATAATTTAGTATATGTATTAGTGTTTTATTAGAGTTTCTAATACAATGAAATGGTACACCGACTACTTCACTCATCTATCGTATTCTTATGTCCTGTCCATATGTCCACTATTTATAATTACTTATAATAATTATGATATTATAATACAACTATAATTACTACAATTGGTTCTTTACACAGTAAAAGCCTTATTTACCATTCATTTAAAAATTATAGTTACAACTCATTTAAAAAAAAAAATAGATATTATCAATTGCACTGATTGACTGTCTACGGATTTGCATATGAACACCCCATTTCTATCCAACATAAACCTCAGTAAATGCTGACTGTTAGGTTAGATAGAAGTGGGTAGCAAAAATGTATATATTCAGATCAGGCTCGTAACAATCGCTTAGTTGCATCTCAGTGATCTCAATCAAGGAGAAATTGCCGTTTTTTCAGCAAAACTGGTTAAGACACGCAATTTGTTGCTGCGATACCGGCGTAACTGATCCATGAACTATGTTGAGCGCCATCATCTCAGTCGGCTATTGTGTTGACCGTTTTTTTTAAACAGTGTGCTAAAATAAAATTGGCACGTTCGTTACTAAACAAATTAAACTTTCCTCGCTCACGAGATATTGCGTTAAGTAGGTGATTACATACTTATATTGTAAATATCTTTTAATTGTTTAACTCATACCTACATCATAAGAGTTCCCGCACGCGACTAATTCTCTAGCTGATTTAATCACGGTATTTTTGATCGACTCTAGTTGATTTGTGCTGCAGTATAGTATTGAAGTTTACAGGAATATGTAACTTCAGGGTAGGTATAGTTGCTATCAGTTGTAGTTTAGGAGACAAGGTGACCAAATACATTGAAGTTTCAAGTGTCAATAAGTTACTATTAATTTATGGCAATTCTATACTTCATTAATATATGAGCAGCAGCTTTTCAATAAATTTTATACACACTTAGCTTTGTGAACAAATTGCGCTTAATAGCATGGAACAATAGTGGCGGACATTAACATTAGAAAACTTAAAACTTCACCTTTTATGAGTTATTAGATAATGAAGTTTTAACTTATAAACTCTTATGTCATTCCAAAGCTACTTAAAGGTAAGTCTATTATATAAAGTAGTGTCACCATGTTTTCATTCCCAATTTGGTTGGTACAGCGTTCCTTTTCGAGGTAATAATTACCTACTAACAATACCACCGTTAAGTATTATCTGAAATAGGAAACTAAAACAGAAACATGCCTAAGTTAGAAGATAGGTAGTTAAAACATCTACAACTACAGAGTACTCTGTAGTTGTAGATGTTTTAACTAGCTTTTCACGACCGTAACATAAAGTGTGTGTCGGGATAAGCTCTACAGCATTGAACTTTACGTACAAAATTATTTACTAAATTTAAGGTTCTATGTTGCTTCGTAGTAACTCTTCGAAGTCTAATCGAAAAAGTAAGGCTTTATATGTGTTTATAGTTGCTAATATGGGAGTGCTGATACTTACACATGCTTTCTTATATATATTTGCCTTTGGACCAGGTTTATATTTTTTTACAATGGAAATATTTCTTACAGCCACCATAGATTATAAAAATAACCCACGTGTATCGATAATAGTGACAAATATTTGATGGCATAAACAAATCCTTTATTTACGTTCTTATTAAGTTGCGAGTGTCAGAATTAATTTTCTATATCTATAAACAACAATAAGATCTGTACCTGTACTATTTTATAAAGATACTTATGTATAGTTATATTTTACCCAAAATATTTTATTTATAAATTCGGATTGAATGTCTTTAGTATTCAGAATATATTTTTCAAAAATTTATTCATAATCATAAAACTAATTTCTATTTGGAAAAGGTGAATTAAAAGTTAAATGAAAAATTAACACTTATTGAATTACCAAGATTTTTTTATATTTATAAATAAGACATTTTTCTAGATTTTCCATTAAAATAAATGAAACTGTTCATTTGAATTCAATAACTTACGCAATAAGACTAAAATTAATTTCGTTTCATGTTTATCATATAAATAGATAGATTAGTTTTGTATGCTGATAATAAGCTTCTGCAGGGTAACAAAGAAAAACCCGTATTGGCTTGATTCTAAAGTAATTTTAATCATTTTTTCTAAGTGTTGAAAAATAGAATGCCCTCAACACACTCGATGCCGTGAGAAATCTACAATGTGATAACTAAATACTCCGAGTTTACTCAGAGTATTTAGTTATCGTTATCTACAAATTACGCACCTTTACCAAAGTTCTATGATCCAGCTACAATTAGATCGACCGACATGTTCCTATTTTAAGGGACTTTTGTAGCGTCTAACTTCAATTTAGTAAGTTTAACATGATTAATCAATTTAACCAAAAATAGCTTATATTAAATGTCGTGCGTGGGCGTTTAAATTAAGTCATACTAAGTCTTCATTTACTAACAATGACAAGAAAACATTTGTTATTCGAATAGTAGCATAAACCATTTCACATACATCATTACAAATAGCTCAAAACGTAGGTAATATAAAATTATGCAACAGCAAACCTAATTTAAAAGCATGGTAACAAGCTTATACAAAACTGATAGATATTAAAACTAATTAAATTATGTTTATAAATTTTTCTCTTAAATTTACTTTCGGACACATTGATTCACCATACACAAGGAATCTATTAGATAATTTTATATACAACGATTTAAATCGTTAGATATGCCGTCAATGTAGTTTCGCGTATTTCAAGCTAAGTATGTAAGCTAGGCGTAGCATGTCAACAGTCAGAACACAGAAATTTTCATCCGTACAATATTCAATATGCCTTCATGCTCTTTTAAAAATAATAAATTAGTAGATAGTTATGGACGGGAAATATAAAATGTAACTTTTTTTTGAGTTCCCAGTATAAAGAATACCAATAATTTTAGGAATACAAAAGAATATAAAGCTGTTTCTTTTCACTTGTAAACACAGCGATTTTCATAGTCATTTGATTAATTTGTTATGAAATATGTTGGGATGAGAAATCATCAGCGAAAA
The DNA here is from genome assembly GCA_943193645.1 of Acentria ephemerella. Classification (NCBI taxonomy): domain Eukaryota; kingdom Metazoa; phylum Arthropoda; class Insecta; order Lepidoptera; family Crambidae; genus Acentria; species Acentria ephemerella. The sequence continues at coordinate 4,638,720 of OW971887.1, forward strand.
GGAGATCTTACACCGAGCTGGTGTTCGCTCGGGAATCAACACCTAACTGTATCATGTAACCTGTAAACTTTGGTACCTTGTGGTAACCTGTAAACTTTGTAAGCGTGACTTCGCAATACTTATTATGATGTTTCAATGTCGTGTCTCGGCTCAGTGCTTACATGGCGATCATCCATTACTCGGTTACTCTAAATTAATTTGCTTATATAGTGCTCTAACGTATCCGCTACAAAATAACGAGACGATTTTAAATCTCACGTCAATGCTACAGTTTGTTGATTGTCCACGTCACAGTCAAACTTTAGTTCTTGTTCTGTGGCTTTGTTAACAAAGTATTGACACATTTTTGATGTATTGAGGCATAAATAACATTTTAAATCTTTGATTACCTACATTAATTATCCACAAAGACAATATAATAAAAAAGAATACAAATAACAATTTATTGTTACTTATTCACATGTTTTGCACATTTCAAAGTAGCATTGTGCGTATAATTGATGCCGATGCAGGGGGTAAGAACATCCTAGAGCATCTGCAATTGCATCACGACATAGTTGAGAGTGCAGAGGCTCTAGGATCGACGTCACTTTGGAGCTTTTTGACCTTATCCCTCCCTTTCCTAGTCGGGAGTAGACGTGTTGATCTATGGAGCTACTGATGAACTGTTTCCTATTACTGTTTCCGTTTACCTATACTTTATATACAAAAAGATTAGGTGATCCCTTTCTTTGTTATACAGCCTTAGTAGTACAGAGCATGGAACCCCCTTAAAACAACATGGGTTCCTACAAAAGAAGAGTGAAATGGCACTTTCTAGGCCGTTAAGGTGCAAGTGGTAATGGCAATATGTTGAATGCTGCAACAGCTTTACATATGGACACCTATAGCTCATCAGCAAGCAATGTCGAGCTAGAAGAACAGAAAATATGAAATAAGCAATGTGGTGTTAAATAATATAAGTGAATAATATATATTAAAATAAAAAACAGGCATGTTGTTGATGTCAAATATCAAAGCTATTTTTAAAATGCATTGACACAAGTTCAATGCAATTTAAAAATACTCCATTTAGCTAGTTAATATAATAAAAAATATTAAAATTTATATTAGAGTTGAGATATATTCATATTGATAAAAGTTATACATATAATATTATTAAATTATTTTCTATTCAAAACTTATTGACTTCAGAAGTCTTTAGATTAAAGTTAGAATTTCTTGTCATTTACACATTGTACTTAAAAATAAACAATCACAAATCCTGCCCCTCAGTTTATGAATTAGTCTAACTTAATACAAATAAAACATCAATAAATGAAATACCCTGCCCCCACATAATATGAACTAAGATGGTGTTCGGGTTACTTTACCCCAACCAATGTATACAAAAACTGTTGAGTATGAGTACAGAATAGATAAAGGTGAGTTTTGACGAGTTTTCTTCACTGGTGGAACTTCAGGCGGAGGGCGAGTAGGGTGGTTGATCCCGAGCTCACCATTACCGAAACAGCCAATCAGTCTTGTATTTGGAAATGCGGCTCTAAAGTATTCCTCTTCAATATCATGTTTCTGGTCTCGACCAACACAAGACAGTTTAAGCGCAACACTATGCTCAAAATGGGATACTTTTTTTGAAAACTGAAAACAAAACCAGAAATTGCTTTAATGTCTGAAAATGTTGTATTTTAAAATCACTTGTTTAATATTCTAAAACATCACATAACATTTAATAACCAAACTCTTTTAACATGTTCAACTCTGACTTTTGAGAAAGCAATAGGTTTGTATGTTACTTATTTTTGTTTAAAAACTTTGTTTACTTTTAATATTACCTCATTAATTAATTTCTGTATTTTTGCCTTGCTCCACTCAGGTGACTCAATCACAAGAGAATACATATCAAAGTTATTTTTTTCTACATGTTCTGAAGAACTCCAACTCTTTGGTACAGTAAAAATTCCTATAGTTATTAAGTTTTCACTGACAAAGCTGTTGCTGCGTGCACCATGCTGAGCCTCTATTAGCTGAGTTGTATCACTTTGCTCTAAAGTGTCTTCAATAATACATCCACCAAGTGCATATGGAATATCTGGCTGTCTGAAAGGTCACCAGTTTAATGTGTATGAAAAATTTGACAAAATTGGTAATAATAAATTCACTTTTGATGTTAATGGTTAAAAAACAATATTACAAAACCTTATAAAAAATGATGAAAACATGTTTTTCTGATATTTTCATAATTTCAAAATCTGAGTGCTCAGATTTTACCCTAAAAATCTACTCTACTATATATCTACTTATTATAACTACAAAAAAATTAATGAATCATGGTTGTATATTAGTAATTTTTATGTTCCATATACTTACTTATAGATTTTGTATCATCAACAAACTACCACTAAGTATGATATTACTACTACTATTTAACCATCTATTAAAGGAAACTCAAAGTAGCAATGGAAGAAATGACAGTTTTTAATGTTAACCATGCTAATTACACACTTGACTTGGCTATTCTTGAAGGTTGTCGTTATTATTATTTTTAAACCAAAAGACAATAAAATATATTCTAATCAGACAAGCTGTATCTGAGTTTTAGCTAGACAAATAAACAGCTGTTCATTTTTATATATAAGAGATCAGATATAAGAAAACTAAGCAGTAATTTGACAGTATGATTGCTAAGAGTTTACTATCTTTTTTGTACATGCTGCTCTGCTCTGACTGCATTCACATTTGAAATGTTCATAATCTAAATTGTACTAATTGTACTAACTGAATTGTAATAACTACTTATTTTTTAAACTACTAGTTGATTCAAAATACTTACATTTCTTTAAAGTAGTTCAAGTAAGTGCAATCTTCAATGAAAGACTGCAGGATAAATTTCTCAGTTACATATACTAGAACACCCTTAAAAATTTGATCTTGTGCTATTTGAGAAATCACATCATAATAATCTTTCTTCATATCTGTATTAGTGCTAATATTAAGGACATGAAACTTCACATCTTGTATTATAGGTATATAAATTCCAGTTACAATAGGGAAAGATCTACGTAAGGAGCGGTTTGTGATTGTGTAGTCAAAGGTTAATGTTTGAGGTAAAGGACGGTATGAGATATAGCTGGCCCTCACTGTGAGCATGCAGTCTTTCGGAACAGCCACTTGGTGTTGTACATAATCAAGCACTGGAAATAAAAATAAGCTAATTTATTTATTTATTAGAAAAATTTGTTTTTGACATTAGACTTAGATAATTTTTTTCTAACAATACCACATATTATCTATCCCAAAGTAAGCATCATTAAGAGCTTGTGTTATGGATACTAGATAATGGAGATATATAGATCTTAATGTGTTTATAAATATCAGAAACAAAATATACTAAATAAACAAACATCCATGGTTTGTGAATAACTATTCATACTCATAATACAAATACCCCTAATACTACCTGTACCGGGACTCAAACCTGAGATCTCTGGCTACATAGACAGGGGTACTGACCTTGACCAGATGGCTCCCAAATTTCACACTTAGTACAATTTAAGTATCTTGCCTATTATTAATATCGTATTCTGACCCAATAGGCTACCAAAGAAGCTATATTATAAGCAATATGAAACTTTACTAATAATATTACACTTAAAAAAACTGTGAGCTCATATAAACCTAATACAATATATATTCAATTGTTGAGGAGGTAACAAAGAGCTACCATTGGCGACAAATTATTGAAAAAAAAGTATACTCACAAGAATGTTCCTTTTCACAGGGTGGATCACATGGCGTAGGTACTAGGACCAAACATTTATTGCATACACCAATTCCATTGTCATTCACAAATGCAAATACTACTAGTGGTTCTGTATGCAAATTCCCTGAGCTTAAGAATTTAACACCATTCCGGACACGACTTATGTGCATATCTACCACAAAATCAGCAGGATATAGCTGCTCCCTCTGCAAAGCTAGTACAGCTGAATGCCATGTAGTACAGACAGGTTTACATAACAATTTATCTTGCCATTTTAGGTTACTTAAAATTCTCTTAACAATAATATAATTGTTCATTACAATATCTATCAAATCACTATCACACACAACTTGATCAATTTCTCTTACTAGTTCTCGTTTCTCCAGGTATGCTGAAATATTTTCTGGTAGTTGTAATTTAGTACATACTGCAGAATCACTTGAGATACTTTCATGTTCACTACTATTGTCACTCTCATCCAAGTCTACATCTATAATATTTTCAGCCATCTTTAGATTTCAGTTACAATTTGATCATCATTAGACCGCTGGAGTGGGTCTCCTTTCAATAGGGCAAGAATAAAGCAATACAAATAAATGAAGAAAAATATTAAATAATATCCTATATATATCATAACATCTCTTAGATGTTTCTTCAATTGCCCGCGATTGTGTATCTCGGCGGGGTCAAAAGCCCCCAAATTCCCTTGAGGGATGGTGAAATATTCATACGTTAGCCATACAAACATAGGCACATTTAACAGAAATAGTATTAGTTGGCCGTGAAGCAATAACAAAAATGTCACGAACAAATGTGCTATATATTTCGGAAGCAGCCAATAATTTAACTTTTCACAACACTCTTGGGCATTTAAATAATCGCATTCCAAATCCGAGAGAGTAATTATAAAATAGACCAGAAGAAATAAAATTGCACCGCAATCGATCAATGACAGAGAAAACAACAAAGTTTCAGCCAATATCATACTAATTAGTTTAAATCTTCTTCGCAATAACACGCATATAATTTATTAATACGCGGTGTTATGCTGATTTACAGACAAAAGAGTCACAGATTAGAAAGAATATAAGAAAAGAGTAATATTTTTCTATCAAAAATCCTTTTATCACCAATCAAATCAAAATCACAGATAATAGATATATTTGTTTCGTTTTTTTGTTAATTTTCTTCTTATTAAAGGGAAGGCAAAGGAAACTGAATATTAATGACTTATGAGAAAATTAAGATGAAGTAATACGAAAATAATAAGCAAATAATGCAATAATATTACCAATCAATGCAAACTATGGATTCAATATATATTCAATCCATAACTTTTATGTTTCGTTACAACGTTTTTGAATGAAACAGCACCATTTTCACATAAGAATTTAACTAAAATACAATATACGAAATAAAATATACAGACCAAACCCAACTGGCGCTACCACTACACGCTAAAAACTCCATATTTTTTTGTTAATCTCTCCTTATTGCAGAGAAGACAAAAAAAGCTAAAACTGATACACATACGTATTATTTTTATCTTCTTATTATATTCGTTGGTGTCGTTTCGCTCTTTTTTTCCTTTATGTAGTTTATCACAGCTAATGCATGCCCCAAGGCTAACAAAAAAAAATTTAAATATTAAATGTCGTTAATGTTGACGATAAAGTAATTTGAAAATGAGAAAATGAAATAATACGTGTATTTATTTGATATATTACTCATTTAACAAACTTCTTTATGATTTATAATTTCTGCAAAATCTATACAGTACCCTACTTCCAATTCCGCTAATAATTTTTGTTACTTAGTTCGTTCTTTAGGCTAATTGAAATAACCCATTAGCCTCTTACGCACTGGAACTTAAATTCTAACTACCCTTAGAATCACTAGAACTAAAGTTGTTACTAAGCTTAACAACCCAAAGATTGCATGCATTGCCAAAGCATTGAATTTTGACATATAAAGGTAGATACTTCAACATGAGAGAGCACCTCCAAAATCGCCATTGAGAGACAGTACTTGCAGTTACGGACCACCTATTGAGTACTATACATAGGCCAACTCATGTCAGACAAAATGAATCTAGACAATATTACAATTCAGATCATTTAAGTTTAGTATAAAAGAAACAATATTTGTGTCAAAATTTTTAATTCAACATTCTTTCCTTAAGCTAGTAAAGGCTTGGTAAATATTTACAAGGCTTCATTGCAGGGCAAGGTAAAAAACTATCCAATTAATCTAGATCCGACTCCTGTGGTTATTATCACATAATTTTATTACATACAATACTTAGCTCTGATATATTTCGGCTTTAAGCCTTATTGCATATTAGACTAACTCACATCCCTATAAAATGATTTTACACAATAACACGAATTTTATGTGGTTAATAAAATACTTACAATATGATGAAGCCGTGAGTTGTTATTTAATGATGAGAAATACATGCAGAGAGCAAAAGTATATTAAGTATCAAAACCAGCACAATTTCTCACTCCGGATCAGAATAAAGCCTATCATAAAACAATTATTAAAACTCTCCTAAAATAATTATAACAATAATAACAAATATGCAGATAGTATGTACGCTATATCAAAACATTAATCTCACTTTTTTTTGTTAAATACATTTAAACTAAACTCGAAGAAAAGCTACAATAACACACTAGGCCAGTTAGGTTCGAGTGTCGCGAGGAAGTAGCGGCGGCGACACGGAGCGCTGAGTAGTGCCCACTGCAATTTACCGAGCCACCTTATATTGTCGCTTTGCATACCCCAGTTTATATGTACCGTACCGAGTCTATAAGATACAGTACTACCAAACACTTCAATACTTTCGCTAAATGGTATAATTTTGATAAATGAGCAAATATATTTTAATAATATTAACATCTATCTAGAAAACAGTTTTATTAATTTACTTAGTTAATGGAATATTACTTAATGTTTGCCTAGAAGCAAACGGTACATCATGATTTTTCAGCAAAATTACTCAATAAGTTAATTAAAACAACCAAATTATATTGATATGAAAAATCTTATTAGTATTATTGAGAAATAAAGGGCCATGTGATTATAACATTATAATTACTTATATGACGTTAATACATTTTTACTATTATCCATAATAATCTTAAATAGTTATAGCACCATTCCATATATGATGGTACTACAAAATAATACTTTTGCAGTACTATCACATATCTGACTAACATTTGATACACTCAAACCACAAATATATAGCTATGTATTTCTGAACTTATTCTATGTATGGGTTTAATAAATAATATGGAAACACTTTTGATGCCACATACTCATGTATGTTTAACTTTGGCACGAGCGAGCAGTAAACCTCATTCGTTGTCCTGGCAGGTTTCATCAACCTTTAAGTTACAATATAATTGTATAAATGCAATTAATGGCAATATGTTATCGATTCACAAATTCCGCTTTTTAACAATCTAACTGGCAAACGAAATTTTAATTAGTGAAACTATAGTCATGTCATTAATAAACAAACCATATAAATAACTGTGGATGTATTTATGAAGGTGTAAATAAATATTAATTATAAATAAGGCAAACAAATAATTATGCAAGCATACACCTGATAATTTGATATAACGTAAAATAATTATTTTTAACAGTGTACCTATCCTACACTTTAGATAATACAATGGAATGATACATTTTTAAGAATGTTATTATTTAAAACGAAATTTAATTCCACTAAATAAGTAATAAATTACTTGCGCATAATTTTGTAAAAGCCCAAGTTGACCCTGCATTCATTAAAGGATTTAGTGAGAGCCCACCGAAGAGAGGAATCTTATACAGTTGTGTGTTTGCATAATTGTTTGTGTACAAGGAGCCGGCTCCCTACTTTACCTAAACGAATCTAACATTGTTCCCAAGCTGGTCCCACCCATGACGATGGCTTGTCAATGCGCACCTCACTCTCCTCTCGCCATTTTTAATAGAAGGTAACATGAAACAGTAAAGTCACAATAAAAAGCAAACTATAGAGAGAGAGGTGCTTTTGTGCTTCAATTTGCACTTCAACAAGATTGGAATGTCACTTATTGATTTGGGAAATAGCTATCCGTTCCGATAGAACAAAGCGGTTTTTAATAATTGACACAACATCAATCTTAATATTTTAACATTTAATTAAATAATTATCATAATGTGTACGTAGCCAGGTGTCTCGCAGATCGACTGTCTGTGTCCCAACAATACAACTCTCTCTTATTATAATTTTCCCTAAGGTTTAGTCATCGGGCGGAATGCAGAAATCCACAACTATGTTGAGTATTTTTACTTTCAATATATACATAAGTAGACACACTTACAAGTAGAAAATAAAACGGATTCTCTACACGTGAGCCAAGTACCTCGTAGGGTGCTGTGGTCGCACGCGCCTCTCACCGAGAACACCGAGAACACCGATCACTTTAATCTATATAACAAACTAGCGAAACAAACATGTCATACCTCTATTAAGTACCAAACAAACGGGAAGAATCGGTCCGTCGATAGAGTCAACACTTCGTGTTTATAGTATCTTGAATTTAACTCCCCCTCATAGGAGATCACCACTCTAGAAGATCGAGTCACTGTAGAGAGACTAGCATATGGTACACGGGATCCGTTACTCGGTAACCGCCGATAATAATAATAATTTGTTTTTCGAATAGTACACCAATGCGACAGGGTTAAAGCGGCGCATATGCGGCGTAGGCAGTGGCGGTGACGAGGTAGGCGGAGGCGGCGGCGGCAGCGCAGGGCGGGGCGGAGGGGGTCAGGTGGCATCGTACTCGAGCCGGTCCCAGGAGTAATGCTTACGCGCAGGCGTCGGCGGCGGACGCGCGAACACGCCGCCCAACAGCGGGTCGCATTGCGGCACGTAACCGCGCCCAAACACGTTAGGGATCATCTCCGCATCCATGTCACGCCCGCAGTACTCGTACCCGTCCACATCTACGCTCATGCTCACGTTCGACGGCTCGATGCCGAACTCCTTGAGGTCGATCTCGCAGTTGCGATCTTCGAACGTGCTCTGCCGCGTCTCCTCGTTTTGGAAGGACGGTAGCGACAGGTCGTCCATGTACTCAAAGCCGGTCCGCGAGTGGTCGAGGAGGTCGCCGTTCGCGAGCGGTGTCATGCTCATGCTCTCTGGCTCCTCGCTAACGTCCATGGCGGTATGTTGCGACCTCTCATCAGCGCGTTCGCTCTCGCCTGAAAGGAAGCTCCCGAAGAAGTCGTCGTGGTCGGTGGACGTCGGGTCTGAATTCCCAAATTCAGCTGGAAAATCTCCGTCTGAAAGCAGATCTACGCTCAATTCGGTGTCGATGTCCGCCGTCGAAGGGTCGCAGTCGACCACTCCGTTGACAGCATGAAGGTCAGCGTGACTCATGATCTCGTTCTGTATGTCGTCTAGTTCCCTCTGGAGCTCGTCTGCGGCCAGTGAGTCCTGCACGTGCGGGTGGCAAAGTACATCGTCTGACAGCACATCCGCCGGAGAAAATGTGTCCGCCGACGACGCCGCGTAGTTTGTAGTGAGAGTCGCGCCACCCGCCGGCGTTCCAACGGCCGACCGCGGGAGTTCACCGTTCTCAACGAGAATTTCAAGAACATCGTCCATGATCTGGCTGTCCTCTGCGTGTTGAAGAAGCTGGATCTGTGGAGGTGGTGGCGGAGGGGGCGGAGGCGGTGGCGGAGGGGGTGCAACCACCGCTCGCTCGGGCTCATAGTGGGTCGACGGTAGGATGGCTATCGGCACCACCTTGACGCCGTTTAGGATGTAGGCGGGGTTGGACGCTTTTTGTTGCACAGCATCCTGCGCGGCTTCGGGCGGCGCGGACGAGGGCGTGACGGCAAAGACGCGCAGGAGGCGGTCAGGCGCAGCGTCTATAAGATAGCGCGAGGCGGGGGCCGCGGGTGCTGGCGGAGGCGCGGCAGGTTGCTGCAGCGCGTCCAGCTGCGCGCGCAGTTGAGACACACAGATATGCGCCTGCAGCAGCCGCCGGCTCTGGTCACTGGCAGCCGCACCAGCCGCCTCGCGGCGCACCGCCTCCAGCTGTTGCCGCGACGCCTCCAGCTTCCGTTCCAGTTCTTCGATTTGCCGCCGCTGCGACTGTACGATATCCTCCGGCGGCTCCAACTCAACCCTCGGGTCCGGGGACGCCAGGGACGCGATCGAGGAGACCGACGCTGGCGACCGGGGCGGCTCCTCTTGTTTTTCGAGGAGAAACGGCCTCAGTCGATCGATCAGTTGCGGTTTAGGGCCCGAGACGCGGAGGTTGCGCCGCTTACACTCGGCTCGCAGATCGGACACTTTCATATCCTCGAAACGGGAGGCGACTGCTAAAGGTAGGAGGGGCACGGGCGGCGGCGGCGGAGGCGGTGGTGCGGAATAAGCGTCGGAAGAGTCGGAGGCGATGGACGCCGATGAGGGAGCGGGTGACGCGGGCATCAACTGCAGGAGGAGCTGCTGCTGCTGCAGCAAGAGCTCGTAGGGCGTCTCAACGGAGCCTGGCGGTGACGAAACCTTCTGAGCATTCGGAGGACCTTTGTATTCGTGAAATTTAAATCGCGCTTTAGGTTGTTGCTTCTGTTTGCTCTTCTTGCGATTCTTGTCTTTGCCCGGCGCCGGGTGCTGCGGCGGAGAGGCAACGCTGGCAGGGGAAAGGGTGGAAGGCGGTGAGGGTGAGGGCGAGACCTCTTCCGGAGGGCCGCAGTACGAGGATGGGTGTGGCGGCCGGCCCGACGCCCCCTCGCTCGTGGCTTTGAATGCTAGAGTGCCGCTCTTTACTGCTGTTTCAATGTTTTCCTCTGTGTGCAAAATATTCTTCTTTATCAACTCTAGCGGACCTGGACGATGAGACAACTGATCGTTCAGTTGGTCCGCGAGACGCGCTTTCTTCAGCATGCGTTGTTTCTCCGCAAGACTAGGATCTACATGGCTTTCCTACAAACAAAACAACAATCTGAATAACTTTATTACTTACTTAATAATATTTGGGTACACATAAACATTAATAGAGTTTTAAGACAATGCAAATCTGCATTATCTTAGAACTTGTGATTATTGTGGCATTGGAGAGTCCTCCCTCTTTATTTAAAGATCAGATTATTTGTCTTAGACAATTGAAGTGAAGTGACTTTGTTGTAATTACTTCATTGAGATATTTACCTGTTCCAATATGTGTCTTCGTTCTAGTTCTTGACGATCAGGTCGTCGCTGTATTTTTGCTTTAAGTAAGTCTCCAGTTTTTGCTCTCTCCAGTTGTTTGCATTGTTCAAAGTAAGCAGGTGGTGTTTTTAATGCTGAAATATATAAAATAATAACAACGCTACATTTTAAAACACACTCGTCATCATAAACAGCCTATATGCTACCTGGGTAAAGGCTTTCCTACATGGGAGAAACACATGGGGAGTTTGGGCCATTACACAAACGCGCTGGCCCAATGCGACTTGGTGGTTGGAAGCTTTGGCCGTAATAACCGAGGATAATGGTTTAACCTGCCTTCTGAAGCACGGAGGAGCTCAAAATAACAAATTTGATCGACATATCCATAGACCAACCATGGTGATAATTGCTTTGTTTTTGTTATCAAAACCAGAGCGTTAGATCCACAACACCGCCGAGTTCTTTCTATTTCTCTTACGAGTAATAATTAACTGTGTATTGTGTTAATTGAAATAAATATTAACCAATGCGGTAATGACTTTGTTTAAATACATCCAAGACTATTTGAGTCAAATATGCGTATTTACAACTAGCAGCCTTTTATTTATCTTTCGTCGATTTTAAACTAATAAAAAAAAATCTTATCAAGAGCCCAGTTAAAATGTCTCATCAGCCGAAACATTTAGATCGTAAATAAAATTCTTTCTCCCACGCACACGAGTTAGTCGCGGACTTCGCGCGGGCGGCACCCGATATTAATTGCCTAGTTTCAAGTCGACTCTAATTGCATAAATAATTTTTCTAAATAAAAACTTACGCGGCATGATTCCTTGAGCCACCAGCTGCGTGATTGGGCGCCTCATCATCAACTTCACTTTTAGTGCTGTGAAATAAAACAACAACGATAAGGGACTGTTTGCGACCCGACTAAACTTTATACTCTGTACAAGAAATACAGACATGTTTTCCTCACTGCTATCATTTACCCGGTGTCACATCACGAGTATTCACTCGACAATTGTTTGACACTATACAACCCAGTGAAGATTTTGCGTTTCAAATGAATCGAGTGACATCGTTTATAGACTGCCTTAAGCATACAACAATGAGAACTGATTGAATAGCTAACACGCGTCTTGAAAAATACTGTGTTATGACGCCAGGTGACGACCATTGACGAAGAATAACGAGGTGGACGTGATAGTTTATCGATGTATCACACCGATCGATATTATATCATAACGATAGAGATGGCGGGCGCAGGACCGCGTAGGCGAATAGTTCTACTCTTGTTTGCGTGTAGAGCGACGGGCGGGCGGTCGGACAACGCTGGCGCACGGCCAACATAAATAAACACTGCACAAGGAAACTAGTGTTATGCCGCGACCGTATTACAGACGAAACATTCAATACCACTGGGCCGAATATTGTGGGTTACTGGGCGTATTCGTATTCGCTTCAAAATTTGCATATAATGTACTGACAATTGCACAAGCGGCATGTCATTTTAACATAATAGCGATCTTAAAATAATTTACGCTATGTTACGCTGTACTTATAATGTATTGAATACTAATCTTTATGAATTCTGTTTTCATGAGTTGAACACCTATGCCAAGTATTTGATGGGGCAACAGTTATTTTATGTACACACACGCTAAACATATGGATGTATTTTGTTATTTGAAATAAACAATATTTTATTTTATTTCTTTAAACTCGCAGGTATTAGGTACTTTATTATTAATATAGAGTATTATTGTGACGATTTATATAATTCCTATAGATCAATTGTCAATTAGTCATTTTTTGACAAATGTTATTTGGGCATTGAAAAATCAGCTCTAGAATACAATACGTCACTAAAGGAAACGATTGTGATTTATTCTGCCGACATCAAACTTCGCATTGCGAATTTTTTCTAGGTGGAATACCAGATTATTCAAATTAGGTTGATTAAATCATTGTCTGACAAGGGCTGAAAGCTAGTTAGCGATCGATGCGCGTGCGCAGGCACCATATAAACGAATGCGCGGATACCGCGAGAATTGTAATGTACATACAGACAGCGACCTGAGACCGCAAGGTCTTAAGATATTAACCCTTTTCACAATACTTGAAAATTAATGTGTATTAATATTCATTACACAATTTAATAAACAGTGAAAGCCTACTTAGCACAAATACATTAATAAAATATTTCTTGGCATCCGTATAAAAATATAATTATAACCATTGCATTAAAGCGATACCGATTTTAAGCATAAGCATGCTTACTTCTGGGAGGTCACTCGTAATATTGATAATATGATTAGACTGTTACTATTAAGATTGGTATAACACTTAAGTTATAAGCAATACCGACTAATTGACATACGAAGATACACATGCATTTGATTTAAGGACTCTCATTGCGACAAATAATATAATAATAATAGTTTTAATCGTTTCATACATCCACTGTAAGTAAATGCAGAACTTAAAGACTTTTATTTAGGAAAATTATAATTAAAATTGTCTGGGTGACTGTGGCTACAATTAAGTTTGTTTTACTGTGTACCGATTTAAATGTAGGTACCTACCTACATATCATGAAGTCACGTATTAAAATTATTGACGCTGTAGGTACAATAGATAGTATTCAGTGCAAATCGTATCCTTATTCAAAAACAGACATCATGACTTTCCATAAAATGTCAATTAATTATTTTTATATCTCGTTACAAATAAAATGTTAAAAATTAGAAGTTTACAGGATACCAATATAATTATAGTATCAAAAATGAATTCAGCGGTAAGTAGCTGAATAAAGTCTGTTTAGCATTACAGCTTTTGTACCTGCAAATAAAGGTACCTAAGGTTGACAGAATGCGGGACGGAAATATTGAAGATAAACATAACACACAAGATTTCTGTTCTTAAAAACCTCGCATAGCATCAATTTATAGAGGAGTCGATTTAAGTAAAAATTGTATTACTTAAAAAATTCAATATGTATGCATATCAGATACTCAGTGGGTTAATGGGCTTTTACTAGTAGTGCAAATGTCTATAATATGGTGACTGCGTAAAATCAGCATTCTCATAATTGTGTAAATGTCTGTAGTTATAGTAGGTAGATAGTAAGGTCTTTGGTTATAGAAAACGGTGTATTCGGTACTAACATTCTTTGTGTTTGCCCATGGCTGGCTGCAGTGGGCTGTCGTCGACAATCACTTTGGGCGGCGACACGCGTGGCGAGCTTGGCGGCTCGCTGGCGCCGCTGCTGCCTGCCTGCCGCCCAGCCATCTCCTCCGCACCGGATCTGTTAAAATCGAGTTGATTAAAAAAGGACTAATAACGAGACTACCATGGAACTTGACTTAAGTATTGGGTGAACTAAATAAAATTACAATCTAATAAAGGATAAAATTATTTGGAGTTAGTACATCTGAAGGCAATAAACTGATATATGAAATACACGAAACATGTACATACATTATTTACATTTAGTTATCCTTTAGTGCAACTGATATAAAATTAAAAATGTCAAGCAGTGTAAAATAAATTGTACTGCTTATCATCAGGTGGTGCCGAGTCATTTGCTGTGCTTTTTATAAAAAAAAAACTTAACTGGTAGAATTTAGAAGTTTTCAGAGAATCGAGATATTAAGACACTTTATGTTTAGAGTTACTACGTAGTCGTAATATAGTAGTATACGTAGTCGTACTTTATTGAAGAACCATACTGTTTGAGGTAACGCTGTGTTAGAAAGTCTGTTGTACCCGAACGTATCGTCTGAGGGCGGAGTGTGTGGCGGCGAGGCAGGCGAGGCTGGTGAGACTGCCCGGCTGCGCTCGCGGCGGTGCTGCGGTTTGAACCACTCGGGATAGATGGCACTCAACGTCTCCACGAGGTCGTGGTCCAGCGTTACGCGCCACGACGCGCGTCCTTCCGAGCCCTCGGAGCCGCCACTTCCACCACACGACGAACGGCTCTCTGTAAAAATAATATATATTAGTTTTATTGTCTCTACAAAAAACCAGTTATTGCAAGATTTTTCCGTAAAATATCTCTTTTCTATTTCGATATTGAAATATTTGTAATTTATTTAAAAATGGGATCAATATAGTATTCTACTTTTACATTTTTTAACATCTTCTAGCAAAATACCAAACATACAACTTGATCAAGTATAATATAAACACACAAAAATTAGTGATATTAAACAGGATCACCGTTATCCGTTAAGCGAATCGGAACTGCGTGAGTTAATGGCTAATCACAATAGATGAAAGATATTTCGGTTATGGGCGCGGATTGCTGTTGGGCAGATTGGGCGAGGTAAGGCCGGCCAAAACGGTTGATAGCAACAGGCGTTAGGGCTGCCGCCACTAAAGTAACTAATAAGTATATTAAGACAATAAGTTTATTTTTAACAAGCTGTTGCACAACACTTTGTTTAGTATTGTTTATAAATACATAATTGCGTTTAGCAGAGAAAAGAATAAGGGTGAATTAATTTTATACAAAATGAGACCAGCAATTTACAATATTGAGATTTCACCAACGATAAAAACGTTCAGAACATAAAGTAAATATACAAAATAACAACCCCATGCAAAATGCATTACGCATAATATGTAAATAATAAAATAAAAAGCACAACACAGATCGTTAATAAGTTTTGAAAAGCATTCTATTTATTTCAAAGACACTCACTTGTATTGGCCTAGATTACCTAATATAATAGTTCTTATTTACATAGATTTAGATAGTTAGTACTACTAAATAGTAGGTTCTATCTTGTAGAATTGGTTTTAAAAAGTATGTTTCAATTAATTACGAAAGTTTTACACGGTTTCGTTTATTCCTGTGGGATGATCTGGTAGCCCTAAGCTCATCATGATTGTTTACGATCATGATTGTTTTGAGTCCTTGAACGTGTTTGCGTGCGCTACTCATTCCTAACTCTTTGATGCATCGGTGTTTGAGTACCAAATACAAATGCTATTGCATTTTACGACTATATGAATAAAGCGCGCACAATTTCCATTATGGTTTAGCGTCGCATGAAGCTATCTTCTGGGTGTATTAATAAATCTGACAGGCATCATTATTAAATACAGGCATCCTTTATGAAAGAATCAGCGTGACCTGTTTTGTGGGATGATTCCGTAGAATTCTATATAAAATAAATCTCTCACTATTAACTATTTTAAGTACAATAGGTTACCTAAAAATTCTTTTAGTTTATAATTAAGTCCCGTGTAAATTACGTCCTAATGAATATTCTTTTCTTAATAATAATAATAATTAATAATTATATTAACAAAGTTAAACAAACAAAGAGATGTGGTCTTCAAATACAACCTTGCTCAGGTTGCAGCAGCCATGAATCTTTTCACATTCACCTCCGCTATTTAAACCATATTGAAAGATCGTAACTTATTGACTTTAAGCTAATGGTGCAACAATTTAAAATAATTGTGATAAATCCCATTTTTAAATGAGATTGAAACTAAAAATGACATCAAATCAATACAAAGGAAAAATAATTCAATTGAAGTACTTATCTCTAAAAGTGTTAAACTTTTTTAGCAATGTTGAGAGGTAAGTTTCTAAGGTCAAAGATATAGACGGTTGACTCTCAGCATTATCGAATCGCCTGTCTGTTAGACTTGAGTTGTAATATATATTAAATGGTTTTTTGCTATCGCTTGAGTGTAATTTGTTGTGCAGTTCTGTTCTGTGTGTAGTATACTTTAACACAAAAAATTACTTACACAGCAGTTTTCAAAACAAATTACTTAAAGTACGGATTTATTTTTTATCCATAAAGATATTTACAATCGGAAAGTTTATAATTTAGTTATATAGTTAAACAGGGATAAAATTTTATAATAACAAAAAATTACAATATTCATCAATTTACATATGGAATGAAAAAAAATCTCATCAGAAATGATGATATCCAAAAGGAACCAGGGTAACCGCTGTAACCCAAAGAATTCTAAGCCTGAATTGACACTACGTATTGCGAGGACTGTGGCGTACCGGGAATCGTTGGAAGGCCTCGCACAAAGTAGACTGAAGATCTGGTAAAGGTCGCTAGAAGCCGCTGGGTGAAGGCAGGGCAGCACCAATTGGCAATAGGCAAGATCTTTGAGGACGCCCTATGTGGAGCAGTGGGTGTCTCACGGCTGATAAGATGATGATGAAGACTAAAATTTTGATCGCAATTTCTATCAATATCTCAGACTAAGTTTCTAAACACTAGTACACTTTTCTTAAGCTACACATATATTATTATGTGTTAGGGTGAAATTGCAACTGGGGAAAAACCTACTTAGCACTAACCCGTCCTTTTAATCCTATAATCTCCAAATCTAATAATTATCATATTTATTAATTATGAAATACAATTATTGTCATAAATATTCAACCATAATATTATTCAATCGTAATATTTATATCAATAAATAATAAAATGTATGTTAACTTTAATAACTTTGCATATTTTTTAATTGAAATAGTTCAAATAGTAATTACATACTCAAAACAACAAAAAATAACTTTGTTTTGCAAAGGTACGCCAGCGTGGATAATTTATTAAGGCAAACGCGTATTACGCGTCCTTACGCCGGTATTACAGAATACCTTTTTGTAAATAAACTGGTACACGTGTGAGCAATGGCTGAGTCACGCGCCCGTCCGATCAGTGCGAAAGTCGCCTGCAGATGCCGCTGATGGATCATGAATGTGGATACATAAAGTATGTCACATAAAGTCTGTAGGTAATATTAATTTTACGCCAATGAAAATTGCCACATTTTTGTATAGTATTGATTGCTACATATACAATTTAAATGTGTTACGAATGTACCATAACCTACATTGAATTGATCTTAACCATCCACATAAGAAACTATTTAAAATACTTATTCATAGACTTTTTAAACTAAGTCACCTAATAGTTATAGTCTACAAAGCACAAAAAATACTGAATATTAATTTTATGCTAATTTTTAGAAGAAGCATTACGTATAAACGCATATTTCGCTCAGATGCAGGCATTGTTATTTGCTACATTACATTTGCACAATAAGCACTCGATCGATCACTATAGCCTCTTAGTTTCGGCACGACGACCCACTACACTATACTTAAAACAACAATAGAAAAAGAAGTAACAGTAACATTGTCACCTTCAAACTATCACTAAAAATAAATTTCAAAAATATTTGCATGGAAAGGCGTAAGAAATGCCAAGACGTCAACACGCAACGACTCATTTTTCCGATTGCATTTCCAAAACGCCTACGAGCTTGTGAAAATGTACTAGAATATGAGTATTATTAAATGGACTGTTCACATGCAGCTTTAAATTTTTTTGTAATTTTGAACATTCAAATAAAGCGAAACTTTCCCATTTTTTTAGAAAATATTATGTACTTATTACAACAGGATGTTATTATATTCTGGTGCAGTAGTAACCACCGCCGCGCGAAACCTCAGTCCTCACATTCGCCACCTAGTCAATGGGTTTATTATCATCATATGACAGATAATACCACTGTTTCTAGAACTTTGATGTACAAAAATTATTTCATGATGTACACTGATTCCAAGCCCCTTCGATGAATTTATTTTCATCTATAGATAGCTGATTAAATGTATAAAATTCTGAGAATTTCATTTGAATTTTAAGCTATTTTTCTTAGAGATGGTTACTCAAACATATATTAGTATAAACGCAACAGTATGAACTTTTATAAACTCATCTTAGCCTTGAGAGCAGTTCCGAGAGAACACAAATATCGTATGTAGTTTTTGGGACAGACTGCAATAAATAAAATAAACTACAAGTTAAATACAAAACATTTTAGTATTTACAAGCAGGTCAAGGCTTGTTCCGCTGAAGTAAAAAATGAAGTGGGAATTATGAAAAATAATAAATAGAAGACCAAACTATCTCTAGCACATATCGTAATGGCATGGTCGCGTCAGCTGCATGTCAATCAAAATGGCACGCCAAGCATGTGCGCATGCGCAACAGAATCTTTACTTCATAACTTAATTAACTTATTATCAGACACAACCATGATTGATAAACATTATAAGTCTTAAAAGTTTGTTATAATACGGTAAATCATGTTAAATCGCGTAGTTACGTAAAGGAACAACCTGTACGTGGATTTATCTCAGGAGGTAAAGGTAGTAATAGCTAACTTGCCGTAAGTTGAATGCTCGCAATATTCGTTATATTTCCATAGTCATATTTTAGGCCTTAAAAGGTCCTATTACCTAATAAGACATAACACGGAGACTAAGCTTGCCCACAATCTATCAATATGTCACATATTGTATAGTCAAGCTTCGAGTCGCATGTAACCCTGGACACGGTCAGTACACGTCATCGGAGGCTGTAATGATGACGCTACACGTACGGTGCACACGGCACTGACCACGCGTGGGCGTAAGCACCTGTCTCAACCCACACGCAGCATTTGTTTATCAACCTGGTGACGCAGACCCTACGCATAATTTTTTGACCCCTTATGACAGGCCATATTCGACAACCAATTATAAGAAAAATTCATATAAAGCGTTATTTAAAATGAACTATAAGTAAAGAACCTTTTTGGACAAAAAGGGTAAACCAAAAATCAACAATCACTTACTAAAAATCTCCAAAGAATGATTAGGTTGAAGTAAATATTATGTTTTTAAATCTTAGTGTCGTTTTGATGTTGGATGATATACAAAAACAGGTGAAATCATAGTGTTAGTAGGTCAAAACTAGTTGAGGCATACATCAAATGCCCAGTTTCATTAAGGAGTCTATTCCAAGACAAAGAGCAATAGTAGCGATTCTCCATAGCGCTCGGCTAAATATGATTTGTGGGACAAATTCTGAGGCGGCGACGGAGTGCTGCTGGGAGTGACCCCGTTCCACGGGCATGCCGCACGCGACGCTTGCGTTACTATCCTCTGTCTTTTGCAGACCAACGGCATTGTCAAACTCTTAAGTAGGGCACCATAATTTGATAATTACTCAAATTAAGAGTTTCTGGAATATGATATAATTGTTGAGTCTACAGTATGTACATGCAGCAATAAAACATCCAAGTACAAAACGATTCGATCTTTACTATTAATATGGTAAAGATTAATACATTATTTCATAAAAATACTTATTGGAAAAAAAAGTATTCTAATTAGCTTTTTTATTTTTAAAGGAATCATATCTTATAAACTATATATATTAGTGAATTTACAAAACAGGTTCGAACAGGTTCGGTTAAATAAATATTATTGATAGTGGCGGAAAAATACCTTAGGTTTTTTTGTGATTTGATGAATTCGGTTTTTACTCTATATATCTTATATCATATTTCTCTAATTGAACCAGTGAACTTAAACGGTTGTATGGAATCACTTACTTTTCACCGATAAACTACCACTTATGCCATGTATTAAAATAAACCCGAAGAAGCAATGGAAGAAATAACAGCTTCTATGTTTAACATGTCAATAAGACTATGTTCCATACTAAATAAGCTATTTTCAATTCTATATTTTAAAGCTTTTCTGTAGGATTTGCTCAATTTCTTTTTATTTTTAAACCACTTCTGAATTAAAAAGAAAAATACATTATTAATTATTCAAATATATCAAGCCGTTTTTGAGTTTAAGCGAGACTAACGAACATCATCATTAAATTAAATAAATGCAAATTTTAATCACTTTTCCTCACTAATAGTAACAAGTAACTATATGCTATGCAAGCGTGGGATGACATCAATATTTCATAATATTGCCTTGACATAGAAACAATCCCTAGTTTAATCGCTAAAGGAAGTTGTAACTCTTTCGCTGTACTGAATCAATGTTTATATGATAGAGGAACTAAATACAATACTAAGCCCGAATACTAAGCATATATACACAGATCTTCCGTGGAAATGTGGAACTAATCAAACGGAGATAATCAGGTCATTTCCAATGTTTATCTCCGTCTCATTAGTAGTTCTACCCTAAGAGCCGAAAACAATTAATAATAATATACATCGGTATTACATGTGTATATAGTAGGTAAGCTAAAACCTCCCATGCGATTGGACATTCAGCAGGCCAACCGTTTCTTACGCTTCGATCGCAATAATAAGTAATTGAGAATAAACTTATTGTAATAGTTTTCCATTGCCCTGATTCGATTAGGAGCGCTCTTGCATAACCCGTACAAGTTTGGCTTACTGCGCTAAGCTAAATTCGGATCGCAATTAACTTTCGTAAGTAGATGAATGAATTGCCGGCAACGGCAAACATAAACGTACCGCGCGATTTCTACATTGAACTATGGACTTATACATAAGTATTATAATATTAGGTCGGGGAAAAAGACTTTTCGCATATAGTATGTATAAACTCGTAATAAAATATTTTTGTCTGTTCTATTCGTATCTGATTGGTTTTCATGACATTGAAAAGGTGACATTTCAAAAAAAGAATCAAATTAGGAAAATTTTGTTTACCACTATTTGGTTTTTCTTTCTCAAAAAAATGCAAATCGAATGAAGAAATTTTTTTTTAAATATAATTTTATTAGCACAGTTACGACTTAGCTGAAGAACTGGGAATAGACCACAAAACAGTTTTGACCCATTTGAAAAAACCTGGGTACACAAAAAAGCTCGATATTTGGGTGTTTGTGTACCTGGCGGGGGACTTAAATAACATAGGTATTTAGTACTCAAGATCACGCGGAATCAATTCTAACTAAGTAATTCCGTACTTTTGCTCGCGAATGATGTTATTAACATTTGCAATAATTATTAGCCTTGGGACGCCCGGTTTATCTATAATACTAATTAATTAATATTAATTATTAGACATATATAAGTATTATGTACATCTATAACTAAGACTACAATAATTATCATCAAAAATAAATATGTTTTAAAATGATGAATGTGTTCAAGATTATTCTCGAAAACACATTTATTTTTTGAATGCACTAAATTCACTATACACAATTAATGCAGACACTAGTAGTTAGTACGTGATAAAAATGATGTAATTTATAAGAGGGCGCTCTTATAAATTAGATCATATAGATCATAGCTATCGAAGTAATGAGAAATAACAGTAATAATCCTCAACCTCAACATTTAAAAAAATTTTATGATCTTATTACGACGCGGATGAGCGGTCGACTCTCATAAAATTATACATTGTTATCGATAAATAATATTAATATAAACATTTATTACTATAACGCCGAAATACGTTTTCGGAATATTTTATTAATGAATGTTTACATTGTGATTGTTTTAAGGCGCTGTGTATTTGATGTTTAGTCAGAGCGCTTTAATGTTCGTAATGTCCGTTACCAATATAAGAATACTTTTAAGATCGCAAACATTTTTTCGCATAAATATCTCATCAAACGTAACAGCTCGCACCTTACAGCGTATATTGGAGCAGAAACCATACTAGGCGGATGACGTAAAAGGATGTTTTCAGCGAGCCAGCAACAGCCGTCTGTTTATCGTCGGAACAGTTAGAGCTACAATCATTCTAAGCCTATATATGCTCAACTACAGCTGTAAAAACACAAATGCTGCCTACAGTTAAAATTGTCAAAAATTTTTACAAATCAAAGTAATTGTTTTTACAAATAAAAACTGCCAAAATTGTAATTTGATAAAAGTTACGCTATAAAGATTTTGCTTATAATATAAATTGTATAACTAATTTTAAGATAATATTAAAATCTTTCAGCATACTGCCTGCCGCCAAGCCGTTGTCAATATGTACACTATTAATCTAAATAAAAGTCAATTGCGTAATAACAGCTCTTACGTAGTATTACGGAATGGAAGACATTTTTAGCCGATCTCTAGATATAAAAATTTCCACACTTACTTTTGTTAAAAATACCACACCATCACACCCGCTATTTCTTATAAAATCCACTTATCATTTATAAATACGTTAATATCGCCGCCGCTGGATTCTTAAATACAGAAAAAAAATTACAAAATTATGTTTAAAATTCCTTAACTATTCACATATTCAGGAGATAGTGACATTTTGGTGACCATTGAGGCCAGTAAAACCAATTTCAGCGATTTCCAAAAACAACGGTTTGGGTGCAACTTTCATATATCAGCTTCCCACCATTGAAATTGTCGACCAAACCAGAATTCCGGGTTTCGAATCCCGGTAGGGGCAGATATTTATGTGAGTACGAATATTTGTTTATGAGTTTTGAATATTTATATACAATATACATATTACTATTTATATTTCTCCGTTATCTCGTATCTATAACACAAGCTATTAATGATGCTTAATTTGGGCTAGATGTTAGTGTGAGAAATATTATTATTATATTGCCACAAACATTTCGGATGTCAATGGAAACTTCTTTATAAGAATTTTGGATAGGAAGATCCTATTCTCTTTCTCAAAAGCCTGCCATGATAGTTGGATTTGTCGATCAAACTCATTATCGAAATCTGATTTCGATCGAAATTTTGTCATAAAGAATTACAAGAAAGCAATACCTTATTTAGAAATCGTCTTAAATTGCCTCTATCGCAGATACATAAGAAGAATCTATGTACTAAGTAAAGTACAAAGTTATTTGAATAGAGTCAAACTTTGATTTTGCAAAATATATCCATTATGTCTCTCTGATAATAATAAGCTCTGTTTTACTACAACTAACTAGTACTAGAGTGAGCCCTAGTTTAATCAATGAGTAAGCTAATCTTAGTAAGTGAATCTACATATAAAATATGAACTGGGAAATGTTTTTAAAACAATGTGACCGTCATGGAAGACGAAGCCAGATATCGGTATTTATTAATCTTTTATAATTATAGTATGTATTTTCAAGTGTTATTAAACATAGCTTCAGGATTTTCTTTAAGATCTCATATGAAACTCCACTCGCAAATTTACTTTTCATAAATGAAAGTTTAAAAATAGATTTGATTCTCTCGTAATAATTAATTCGCCATTTTTTATTTACAAATAAACTGTAGCAGTTGTTACCAGAGGTAATAAGCCGAATAGTTATTAATACACACACACAGTAACATAAATTCTCCTCTAGAGCTTTGTCCAAGTCGTAGTTTTACGAATAAAAGAAGAAATACATTTGAATATTTTATAATAGTAGAAAAAGAAGAAGCGAATGATTATAAAATGTACGCTCTGAATCCGTGACGCTGACGTCTAAGTATCACAAATCTAGATGTTTAATAGAGACAGATACTGATAATAGGCACGCCAGGCTGTCGGCAAAAAATATGGAAATAATAAATAAATCGGATATTGGGTACAATGACCGCACTATTCACAAATTGTAAGATCAGTACACTTTACTAATTTTCACGTCACTACAGCGAATTTCAGCATAATAATAGAATTAGCAAAATGAGGGAAAGTACAGGACTAGAACTTTCTTAATGCATCTATATCCTTGACTAGAAAACGGTACTAGTCGCTTATAATCGGAACAGCTGCACGAAGTTCAGTCGAGCTTTAAGCCGCGTTGTAACCTTGGCGCACGCGATATACGTAGTTATTCGGCCGACACAATCACACCACCGTCTGATGAATCTTAATTTATAATCATTGGCACCCAGGCCGAACTGACAATGTAGGCAATTAACTGAAACATTTGTAAATTGTTCACAAAGACAAGATTCAAATAACTTTTGAACCTATAACTCCGTGGCTTGTTCCTGCCAATGTTGCTTTCTAAGACGGACGTTTGGACCGACGAACAAAGAGCTAAATTAAACACATCAAACACATCTCGCATTAAATACGAATAACTATTATCCGTATTAATCTCATCGATAGATCTATTATAATTTACGCGGCAGCAAATTGATATTTTTATAAATAAAGGGAACAAAACACTTAAATTGTGAGCCAAATAACTGAGCTGAATACTTAGTAGTTTGTATTACTGAAAACCGATTATAGCGGTCATTATGGTGTTCATAAACAAAGCGTTGCTTTTAGGATTTACGGACAGGAGTTAGTGAGCATTAAGTGTAAGAGCGTCATGATTTATGTGCAATGTATCAATGGGTTGAAGACGGGCATGTGGTGGGCACGGAGATGGTGTCAGCACGTGCTGCCTCTTCCATTCATCGTCAGAGTCCACGTGTGGGTCGCCTCATCACGCTGGCAAGTTGCCGCGTGACGTTACTACAAATCGATCAACGGAAATCACTGAAAGCTTTCGACGATGTCAAACTTTGACAACTAAATTACTGATCAGTGATTCGACAATCATAAAATAAATTTAGACCGAACCTTCTTTTACGTATCATTCACTCAGACGACAACAGGACACACTTTAAAGACTATGAGTAATATAACGGGAAAAAAAATTTTTAGGGGTTACATTACACAAGTTCATAAAAAATATTTAATTTCAATATACTAATTTTCTAAACTAAAAACGTGCAGGCCTAAGAGTCGACAGACTAGTCATAAATTTTAAAAATACATTTTTACATAGAAACTTTAAAAAAATGCCCTAAATAATGGGTTGAGATAAATGACTGATAGATTGTTCAGTACCTTAAATGGAGAACATTCATGGAAGTCTAAGTTCTGTTAAATCACATGATATGTTTGTTGGTTACGAACGTAATTGTTTATAATATAATTCTAATATAAAGATAAAATAGTTAACGATTTTGTAACTAATATTATGAACTCAGGGCAGTATTTAAGCGGCTAGTCCGCCCAGCGAAAAACAACGAGTAAAGCGAGTTCTGTTTTAGGTCAACGCAGAACAAATACCAAACGGGTCGGTCGGACGCTTCCGTGGTTTATTTCTGAACTGCATATATAAACGATGGAGATGACTTCGCCGCTGTCGCCACTTGTGGGACGTGAAAGATACAATTGGCTAAGTGCTCAGATTTTTCATCAAAAAGACCATTTGGAATACACCCCTGTGAGGTTTTAATTTCAAAGGTTTTCACCAGACTTTCGATATTTAAAGAAATGAATATACTACGATGATTAAACATTGCCTGCATGGGTGGTTTTCAATTCTCCTTTGGTGGTGGATGAAATAAGAACAAAGATTCGGCAACGATTGCGGAAGTCATAATTCGTACTTTGCAGAGCAGACGCCCTGATTCGATCGGTCGCTGTCTCCACTTCTATAATCTAAATAAGGACCAAAAGTTCAACGGCCTGTCTCGACCAACTAGTAAGAAAATATCCAGAGATATCTCTACAAGCGTGTCACAATCCTCTTTACTTTTTATGTCGCCTCAACCTAAAATGCAGTTAAACACCCTATTTCAGTAACCACGATAATCACTCTCACAGCCGCCAGTCCGAAGTGGTAGCGTTAACGAGTACAATTTATAAGCAAGTATTAGTTTTAATTGTATACATATGTTAACTCTACGGTTATTAGTCTTAAGAGTAAATACTTACTGAGTATTGACTCAAAATAAGAAACAGAAGGTTCTAGATTTTAATATCATAAAATACTTGCTATTTTAAAAAGTAAAGTAAAACACGACTTGTTACAAATCAAGTAATCAACCACCATCCCAATAAATTTATCAACAATCTCAAGAGTTGTAGAGCCTCAACTAACATGAATAATTAACTAGGTCATTATACCTGCTGTCACCTGTGATGTCCACAAACGAGTCATAAGAGTAAATTTAGGATCTCAAGAATTTAGGTCTAAATGTCATATGACGGGAGGCATACTTTCCTTTGGCGTGCTAGCGACGGCTGTGACGTAGTCCTTTGGCAAGCGCCAAGCCGTGAGACAGGAATTGCGTAAAGGTGTCGTGAACACTTCATTCGAACTGTCTTAGAACTTTTCGTGACAACGAAAGTACAAAAATACCATTAGCGTCTATCAACGACTACAAATATAGGGCTCACACAAATTGGCCATAAGCTTTATTTTTAATAGTTGTCATTCACAACAAAGTAAAAATGTGTAATTAAAATATATATATATATATATATTAGATGAACGATAAATAAATACATGATGATAATAATTGATAATAATAAATAAACGTAGAAGTAATCCTTTAGTTAGATCGCTAGGTGATGTTATAAAATCAAGACGCAAATGTGTAACAATAAAAAAATATTGAAAATTCTGTTGCAACCAGCGAAAACAAAAGCTGGTAAAATTATAGAACTAAACTACGAAACCTAAACGTGGAAAAAATCTTGGACTCGCTCCAAGCAGCTGATTGATGAGGATGGTCATTTCGTACACGGCCAATCCCGCGCTTTTTCTTATTATTTAGCAAAGCAGTGGACGAGTCTATTTTTGTTAAGCGAAAAACAAGTCACCACGAACTACCGCCTCCTCGTAAAAAGTTATTTATTTAGTTAATAATGAATACACGTGTCTTACGAATTTGCTTTTGGTAAAAATTAGCTTGATTCTATATTGGTTTTTTTACATTACTGCATTTTTTGATTTTTTTTTTTTGAGAGTCGTAGCCGTGATCGTATCGAGAGGTTTTGATCGTAGATACGTTCAGCTGATAATCGCATGTATAAAAAATCGTATCCAATACTTCACAACAGAGGCGCTGCTGTCGCTTCCATGCGATTTTACAGCTGACAACAAAAACGATAGACACGGTTCAAAGGGGTACCGCCCTTCGAGGAGACACAATTTTTATGATTGTGAAGGGACTAGAACTCTTGACCTAAAGGACCATCCTACGCTATTTATTTGCATGGACAACAGGATTAGAATATTTGGTTGGTGGTTGATTAGTGAGTAGTAGGTAATATTTACGAGTCAAGTCGATGCCGAGCACAGTTTGCCAGTGTGACTCGATCTCAACATTATGCTCGAGACAATAGTG
Source organism: Acentria ephemerella (assembly GCA_943193645.1). Lineage (NCBI taxonomy): Eukaryota > Metazoa > Arthropoda > Insecta > Lepidoptera > Crambidae > Acentria > Acentria ephemerella. The sequence continues at coordinate 4,666,580 of OW971887.1, forward strand.
TTGTCGAATCTTGACAATAGTCCAAGAATCCGACTACTTCTCGAGTTTGCTATGCTCGCGTCTATAGTAAGTATCCCAGATTTGAACAGACAAAAATGACATTACGATTTAGACAAAACCTTTAGTTTCTTAAATTTATTTTAAAAATTTATATTAAGCATGCAGGGCAGGTTTTCATGTACGTTCAGGCTATTACAGTAAAAGTTATCTATTACATACATAATAATAGTAATATATTTTTGTTTCCTTACATGGCGATTAGGTATCTACAACTTTGTAAGTACTTTTTGAACAATTTTTTATACCATATATACTATTCATTTAAAATTATTTTTTGGAATCAGTGCTTCACTTTCTATTGTTTCTGGTAACAAATTATCATCACATACTCCAAAAAAACTATTTTAAATGGGATAACTTCTTAAATAGAATTATTTTTGCCGTTTTAGTGTTTTGAAGTAGGTTTTTAGTAAAACTTTTTTTCACAATTATGGTAAGTAGTCAGTTGCTAAACTCAAAGTTATATGGGTAACGTTTAGTATTGTCGACTTGCCTGTCTGTTTGTCGTTGGAATAAAAATACTCGAATAGCTTTTAAAACAGAGTATCGTGAAAATTACATCACAAAATGCCCATTAGTTTAAAATTACTGGGGCAAACTGAATTACATTTTAATGAGACCAAAGGACAGCTATTCCGCATCGAAAAGAAGAATCACGTAAATCGGATCAGAGATATCGCAATTGGTGTAAATACATAGAAAAAACTATTTAAAAAATATACCAACCCAATTGAGAATCTACTCTTTTCTGAAGTCGGTTAAAAGTTAGGAAAAAAGTAAACTTTGAGGTTATGAATGTGTCTTTGAGGTAAAGTATAGGATAACGTAAACTTTTTACACTGGTATTAATAGACGCAACTGTAAAGCTGCCCACCTGAACGAAAAAATATTCATATAATAATAAGCTACAATGTTACTGACATCTGAATTAAAACTTAAACAAAGACAAAGAAATTAATCTAATAAACCAATTACAAAAAATAATATTCTAAAGAAAATTTTAAATAGTTTATCAAATATATTCTAACAAAATTGAAACGTATGAACATTTGCATTAAACGAGTTATTTTATTTAAAATACCAAAACATTAATAATAAAGATCTAACATAACTAGGAAATACAATGTTTGATTTTGGCCAGCATTGCAGGCGTGGGAGCAACGAATGCGCTTAGTTACTCGATAAATAAAGCTAAACTTTCCATTAATTTGTAACACAGCTCTGTGAATATAATTCTCATTCGATAAAAGAGTCTACACGAGTATATTAAGAGTATTGACGAAAAACTAGGTTCTATTTGAATCCAGAAAGTCGCGTTCTGTTTATATGTACTTTGTCATTAAATAATCAGTCAATTTTGATTTATCTCACGCATAATAACTAAATTAATTTCAGTTTGACTAATACATTAATGTAGCAATTATAATGATATACGCGTACTAATAGATGAGTAGACTCTGTTGAGCTACTAATTACCTACAGTGTTTGTCCCAAGACTCACCAAGACGTTGTGGATTTGCCAAGCATGCGCCCGTACAGAAAAGGAACGTGAAGGTTAATTACCTGAAAACATAAAATAAACAATCAGTACACGAGAAAATACGGGATACAATACACGTTTTAAGTTGAATCGTACGAAGCAACCGCTGGTTTGTATTACGTAAACGGACTAAGTGCAAAATGTGAACTCAACTGTCCATTTTTAGCCGGAACGTCATATTCATGAGTAAAATTTCTTGATCAATCTATACGCCGATCTATACGCCCAACAAATATTAAGTAAAAGTAACATGTTATTAATACCTGTGCGATATTTTTGTACCAATTAACCATACAAACCACAGTTGTAGGATCTACAGTGGGATTTATGAGAGGAATAAAAATTAATAAAAACCAATGATTTACAAAATATTTATAAATAAATCCTTTAAAAAATTAGATGGCAGATATATTGCATATCTGCCATCCACTTTGTTCTAAGTAATATGTCTCTAGTCATAAGATACTCGTGTCCCAGTAATTCATTAATATATTTTAATAGCAATAATAAATATAGTCCGGGCAAACTATGAATGAACTATTACACTCAATTAGACGAAGGGTGTTTAGAACGTCATTGTAAATCACAACATGTCAATTTGGCAATGTACTGGGCTGGCATGGCGCTAGAATATATTATTTAAAAATTAGTAGGTAATTGGGGAGGACGCAAATAGATAAAACTCGGTAAACAAGTTTGACAGCACCCGCTCGAAACGACCTGCCCACGCTTTGCGCCTACATCAACGCAAGGCCTAATGAAAACAATACGTTACGGTTGCTGTGCTCTCTTGTACTACTTACTCTCAAAGAAATGTGTAGAGGGTTGACAAATACACAAATAAATACTGATAAAATGTTTCTTGTCTGTATTTAAACCCCCCTCTCATTCAATTAGAATTTTCAAACTATTCTAACGCTTCCAGTCGAAATAAACAAAATTACGATGAAAATCATCGTGAACAAAAATTGGCAGCCATGTGAGAGTCGAACGGTAAGGGTTCCGGACATACTTGTACGCATAATAATACATTATCATAATCAATAACAGTCTATGTACGTTCGACAGCAGGGCAAACGCACATTGCGTTGAATTTAATTTTTCACAGCTCCAGGGGATTGCAGACCTAAGTAGATAAATACTATAAAAATACATACATGAAAGCATGGAGGTTTGACTGCCACCACCAAAGAGCTCTTTTTTGCTTTGAAGTATGATACCTTAAAAATATTTTTTTCTTTAAACCTTTTGTGTATATATAAATACATCAATCAAAGTTCTTGGTACATACAACGTAAAACGTAAGTAGTAGTCAGTACTCAGTAAGTAAGGCATTTACTGATGAACAACGAACTAACTAAGCTCTGTGAAAGCTTATCGACGTACATAAGTACAAATCTAATTAAAATGATAAGTTAATCAGAGGTCAGAGTAGAAACTATGAAAGGTAAAAACAACAGCCTCTTAAGGAAGAGGGATAAACTAGATTTTGCTTATTTAATAGGTCAGGCGGCTGAAGTTCGTTAATCTCTCAACTGACATTATTTTCGCCGACGCGCTTCGACCAGCGTATCGACAAGCCAAAAGGATCGGCCATTTTGGCGGTGTACCAAAGAACGCGATCGACGGCCTAACTAACATGCATTTCCAGACCTAAGTTGGCATTTTGTCTAATACCAATCTTATTATACGTGATCACATAAAGTAATTATTTGAACTATCAACACAAAGCACTAAAACTCAAATACCGATCTATAACTTAATCTGTTCTGTTTTAGTTCCTATTATTGAAATAATATGTGTTGTGTACATTAAGTAAAAAAGACAAAACAGACTACGGTACATCCATTCCATAAGCTTACTATATTTAAGAAAGATCATCATCATTAACAGCTTCCACTTCATCCCACTGTTTCCACTGTTACAAATCATCCTGAAGAAAGATAAATACTTGCAAAAGAAACTTTTTTAATAATCATAAATTTAAGTAGTTGAGCCGAGATATACTTCCGGGAACTTGACGGTAATTGATATTATTTTAATTGTGTCTGGATTAATTATTAAGTCACATTTAAATTTCCAGTTTAAAAGAACGTCAGAAAAAATGCCATTCATAAATCTAAAAACCCGATGCAGATCTCTAAGTCGAATTATGATTTTATTTGCCCAAACCAAAATACTCAACGGTTATAGCGTGCGTTGGTGATTCAAGAGATCGTAATTATCAATTTTATACCGCGACAACTATGTAGCAAGAAATGTGTAGGTAAACTTTGTTGTTGTTGGACGTGCGCGACTAGGAACAGGTGTGTGACATTTATTATTTTTAAAAGTACATGCCTAATCCATGATTTTTTGGACAGTAAATAATATTACCCGCCTCTTTACTCCTGTACTGTAATATTTAACTATATTGTGAGTGACTACTCTCTATGTCCGTGAAGATGTCCACATTGAACCGACTTCAAAAATTATATGGTTCTCAATTTGGTTGGTATATTTTAAGTAGATATGAAGACTCCAAAGTTCAAAAACTTCAATATAAAACATATCGTTAAATATAAGTGCATCAATTGTCAAATGACTACAAAATGCGTATGTATATGCATACAGATACACAGTCTGTTACAGATCCGTAGTAAGAAAATATTCGTGTCATTGTCAATTTTATAAAATTACTATGAGTCTCCCTAGCTTTACCAGAAATGTATTGATTGGAAGGTAGGTAGGCAGAAATATGACAAGCGTGTTCATTAAGATAATTTGATTCGTATATTTATCATATAGTTTTTCTTAATAAGCAACATTTAATATAAAACTTCATAATATATGAAATATTATTTAATGCTCCGTAATTCATTTTCTATGAATTTGCGTGAAGTCGAGACGTTGAGAAATTTGCGTCTGCTAGCGCCAAACGTGCGTTGGATTGCGGGGCGGCCCAAGAGGATGACGCCCCCAGATGACACCGAACAGACAGAAATAAATGTGCAAACTAAACAAACCTGGCATTTCCGGCGAGCACGCTGACACAATTAAATAATACCCTACAAACGCTGCAATCCAGTTATATCACTAACATCTTACGAGATTCTCGCTTGGCGTATGGATGCGCCATGAATGGGCGTAATATTACGAAAGTTGGCTTGGTCCCCCACTCCTGAGTCATTAGGACGGAATTAACATATCTGCAGTGAACTCTCCAGTAATTGCAACTGCACCAAAAATAAAATGGCATTTATAATATCCAAAGCCACCAAAATTTCTAAAAAAGAATAAATTTATGAATCCAATCATAACATTAAATGAGAAAATATAAATGAATAATTTGAATTAAATATCATTTAGTTTATAATAAAATGTGCATGCTTGATTAGATTGTCAACCTTTATTAGGGTAATTGCTTAGACGCGCAGGTAGAGGTAATTGATTCAAACGTTTACTAAAATCAATATCTAAATTCAAATAGTTTGGAACTGTTTCAGTAACTTCTACTTCTAGCATGTCTGGAAAGCGGCAGTGTATAACGGTTCGTCAACAAAATAAATACAGTAATACAAAAAAACGGTTATTTCCGTCGGGCGTCCAGGGTCGTAGACTTTTGGTGTAGAAATATTGCCGAAACCAAAGCGCCTGATATAAATGCAAAATGAAGTACTAGTATAATTATGTATAATGATTATCTGTTCTTACCCGCTAAACGATTAACATTATACAATGTGAATTTGATTTCACCGACGTGCAACAGATCAAAGGTCTACTTTTGGTACTTAAGAAAGGCAAAGGTTGCAGGATCCAGAACTATAACTTCTAAATATTATTGTTTTTTTACAGAATAGATCGACATCAAAGGATAATTCATCTAACTATAGAAAACAGAAACTATCTATGCATCAAAAATATATTTAGGAATTGATGGGCTCAGATTCTTGGTCTATGATTCATGCGAGTGCGCGGATTCGTATGCATTTTAAAACATTGACGTCAAAATCTCAATTTGGTGCAAACTACAAAAACGTATCGAATATTAATTACCTCAAGTAAAACTAAAGAGCCTAGCTATCAAAAGTGAGCATCGGCATCGTAATTATAATACTGACAAAGGACAAAGTGGTTGCAAGAACTATTTTATCTGAATGTAATCAACGATCAGCAGACGTAAATAGTGATGCTGTTGTAAGGTGGAAAATATATTTAAAATTAGGAGAGATTTATATTATAGGTCTTCTTGACTACGTGACACGGGCCGGATAAACTAATCCAAACGGCCGGAGCCCGAGCGCACCGCTCGCTCCAATGCCGCATCGTCTGAGACACACTTTATTTTAGAATATATTTGGGAATGCGTTGGATACATATTAATCTTACAGATATATAAAAGCATTTACGATACCTTCGGTGACGTTATTTAACATCTACTTTTATTTTAAATTGATAACATTCATAAAGAAGTAAAAATTAACGCTGCCTTACAAATAACTACCAACCTACTAGGTATTTTAAATGAGTACACAAAAAATATTGAGTATAAAAATAAATAACTAGCTCTAATTATGAAACATAACCGTTTTTTAAATGGTTTTCAGTATGGGCCTTGTTTGTATAGTGCAGAATACATAGAATAATGAAGAATAGTTCATTACTGCAGCCGCTAGTAGTGTTGACCGTAGTACATACAAGAGGCAGTACAGTCCCAGACAAGACAGCAAAATGTAAGAGCGGCTAAAAATTATAAAATGTCCTACTTCACATTTTAATGTCGCGATACTCACTCTCCTTAAGTAACTATAGGATGAGAGAGAGTAAAAGCGATTGAGGCACTACACTTCAGCTCGTAGCATTACTCATAACATCCAATGCCATATTTGTACTAGCACTTCAAACGTTTTGCCAAATTTCAGTAGGCAAACCTCATCTCATTTGAAATGGGACATAGTGCTCAGCTCAAAAAAGAGGCTCACAAACACTTTTACAAGTCCTGTCCTACCTACCCAACACTAGGCGCCAGTGTCAGAGACTCACTATAAATGATATAAAAAATGCAAATAGATTGATAGGGAAAATATGCTCAACATTGTCTGAAGAACCTTGTGTTAAGAATGCAAGATTGGATACTGGACAGTACATGCTGTACTGGGAGCGGACGGTCGCAATACGAATTATCAAAATTATGAATAGATTTTTTATACAAAAACTACGCAAACGACTCGTTACCATTGAAACTCACACTAGGGATACAGTGGGCTTAGACAAGATGCATTTCAAAAATCGGTATCAAATCGATAAATGAAAATTTCTTTGACAATTACGGTCAGTTGTACAGCGAGAGCTTATGTCAAATCACATACATGTTTATATATAGTGATTATCGAAAAATATCTTGTCTTGACCCTCTTTACTTCAATTTTACAATTATAAGATAGATATGGAATTGAATATAAAGACGACAGATATGGAGGTTTATATAAATATATCGCCCGCTACCTAAATTTTATTTGAAGTTTTCAGTAATTTTAGAAACAATACATATTGAGTATTGAATAAAATAATAACAGTCATAATTAAAATAATATTAAGATCTTGTGTTATGAAAACTAATAACGGATAAATAAAATTAGTAATAAGTCAGAATAGGAATTTAATAAACAAAACGTCCATGACTCGTGAAAAACTATTCGTTCTCAGGACTAACACCGAGATGCAAAATATGACAATGAAATAGCAGAATTTCTGTTTTTGACATAAATTTTTTTAAAAACTGTCCAATTAGTTTACTTCGTTTCTATTTTCGGAGTACGCCGTTAGTGTTAAAAAAATCATTCCAATTTAACATTACACGACAAATATGGAACAGCCTATTTCCTACAAATATTGACGTCCGCTACTCCCAAGCTATTCGACCAGTACAGAAAGTTGGATTTATCTCGAAGAAGGTCACAATTACGTAAATACATTTTGCCAAGGCCCGTATAGTAGTTTTCACAAATTATGCGCGGAAATTGAAACTAAGTACTACGTAGGATTTTAGATATTTTCTTTTGTGTTAGGCTGCATTTAGTTTTCAATTAAAGCATTTGCCGCTTCTTGAATTTCCGGTAACATCAAGAATATTTGTCACACTCACTTTCTACGCTTGAACACATTTATTATTTATTATTAAAAGGACACAACAGAATATTAGAGAATTCTACGAAGTATGTTGTTATTTAGTGCGATTCATAAATATATTAAAATATTATTACATACGGAACAATAAGTTTTCATACGACAAAATGTTCAAAAGTGTTTTCTTTTCAGTTGAATATATTACAATTTTCGAACCAGTTATAAAATTAAATAAAAACTTTGTTAAGTTACATTCGCGGTTGCTTGGTTGAAAGTTCGATTTATCTCCACAAAAAATGTCCATTTCCAAGAATTATTGAGAAAACAAAATTATTATGCTGAACCTAATCTAATTTTCGAAAATAATGCTCATCAGTTTTTTAGTATTTTGATTGTGGAAAATTAACAGGTTAGTAGTTATATTGAACTGTAAATGATAACGGATTGAATAATTATATTAAAAACATAATAATTACAAAATTAGCGTAGTAGCGTATTGTTCAAAACAACATGAAAAAAATTATTACTTATACTCATGTCACAACGCAAGTCGCGTGTTTTAAAATTGTGTCCACCTTTCGAAACAATACATTGAATGTAAAGTAAATTACTAGTTTTTATCGGATAAAGCGACACTGAAAACTGCATCATTTTCTCACTGTTAAAAATAAAAATAGCAATACTTAATGCATAAACAGGCTGAGCAGTAACCCTTTAGAGGCACCCTCAGGTTTGTCGCTTCCTAATGGGTCGAACGCCCTGGAGACTAAGAGACAGCGGGACGCCTCCCCTGGAGGTGATGCTTATCGATTAGAACTCCTCCAGAGGCGAATCGCCCCTTAAGGCTTGAGGACTCTCCAAGGTTCTCGCCTCCTTAAAACCCCGGTAACGCTGTAATGGCCATCTGCGGCCAACAGCATTAGTCAGTCAAAAAAAAGCAGTAACCCTGAAGTTTTATTTACTTAACAGAACTCAATGTCATTTTGTCAATTTAAAGCCTTAAAACGAAATTGACACATACGAGAAGAAACTATGGCATGCACGAGACCATCTCTAAAGCATCGATTTTGAAATGAAATCTGTTTGAATTTTCGATATAAAATCTTAATAAAATTATATGCTAGCGACACTTTAGGTAGCACGGGAATGGCTATTACAATGAAGATTCATTTTACAAGCACTAGATTTTATAAAACTAGAAATCGAAAGTGGTTTGTTAGCATCCCGTTGTCACTGATCCAAGAAGCTGTCTGCAGATAACGGTAACATGGTTCATGTGGCCGGTAATCGTGGCCGACGATACGGCAGAGATAATCTGAACCCAGTTCTAGAGCCAATACTATGCGCTTATAAGTTGCTGTCAATATTGGTAATGCATTTGGCAAAACATAACTATTGCCAGGACCGCCACTATATGAAACCTAATGATAAAAGCTTATGAGACGTGAAGAAAATAGCTCAAGGATTAGATAGTTCTGGAAACTTTAAAACTTAATTGGAGATGTTTATTACTGAGATTTCTTATAGTATCTTTTAAAATCTCAACTAAGACTCGATGTTAACTTTCCAAAATAATCAACAATAATGTCATGTAATAGGAGGAATAGTATTCCAAATATTCAACAGCAGTTGATAAACGACTAGTGGAGATTGGGTTATTTTGGCATTGATTAAAACTCGACAACTTGCTAAATAAAATAACAGTTATAAGTTGTATAATATTACTTAATTTGGTATATTGAATGGAACAAAATGAATATTGAATGGTTTTTTATAAAATAATATTTAGTCAAAACTCATTGAAGATAGTTATCGTTGTGAAATATTTATTATTGTTTAAGTAAGAATTGTGATTCGATATGTTTTCAAAAATAAAGTGAAATATCGATTAACTAAGTTGATATTACAAATAGATAGATACACTCTTGATACAATAATAAATATAAATGACATTAATATATGAAAATTAATATTATATTGTATACAGTAGTATATAAGACACAAATCAGTCGTAGAAATATTCTACATCTAGACATCTACTAGATGATTGTTTCCGATCTTGAGGGAAACGAGAAATTACGCAGACATCAAAAATAGATAGGTTTTAGGAATGTGTAATGAATACGGCTGCCTATATACATCATCCCATAGCGTACATATCCTCAATGAATAAAGCCTAGATACTACCTACAACGTATGGCTGAATTGATAGCAAATTCACTTAATATGCTCCTCTGAATAAATCCCACACTATCGTACGTGCAGAAGCTCAATAAGCCAAATTAGCAACTGTTTAGTCAATTAAGCAACACAAAGTTTTAGTTTTAGAAGGCGGCAGTCCGTACAATGTAATCGGACTAGTCTTTGAATCAAGTTACCTTAACCCGATCTTTTATCATCAGCTCACCCCAACTCATATGCAAAACTCTATTCACACTCTTATTAGATATAAGATTATGCCAGTACCTATGCTCTAACGGATTCTTATATTTACTAAACATCAAACACGACCTGGCAGAGGGCTACCCTATTTAATAAGACAAATGCTCAATAAAAAGAAGAATATTCAACACAAATACAGCAAACATTATACGTATTTCTATAAATCTATACTTCACCAATCAAATCTTTTATGGAGAAAAAGAGTTATTCGTCCATAAAAAGTGGTCATAAAGAAGATGAACAGGTGCAGATAGTTACGTTCATAGACATGTTACACAAAATAGCGCTACCAACGCTTCAGAGCCTGATTTATTGTCTCTGGGCGATGCACAGTTTATGTGATGCGCGAAGAATACGTTTAAAACCAAACGGTGGCCACAAGGCAACGAGGTCAGGGTGCGATATAGAACGAGGACGACTTAGCTAATTACTTTTCGCCTTAAAAGAAAATTAAAAGAAAAAGAAATATTGATGAAAATAAAAAAACGTGTTAAAAAATTTACTGAAATTTAAAAGGTTCAAGTGATAACATAAGCTTTACCCCGATGGCCAAAGCTACAATATAATGTTATCTATAAATATTTTTAAAGAAGATGCAAACCGAGAGAGACGTAACAGTTGTTCTGAGGAAATCAGCAAATAGATAGTAAAACATAAATTCAAAAATTTCTTCAACGCACATTTTACGATAAAAATAAATGTTAAAGTATATTATGTGTGTTCTAGAAGTGTGAAAAAATCTAAAATAAACTCGTGTTTTAAGGAATAAACAGGAGGTTCATGTAGTGGGTAGTTGTAGTACATTTCGTTTAAGCCATAAATTTAAAATATGGTTTTTTAACGACAATAATTTAGTGATGTTATGATAACATAGTAATGTGAACAGATAGCGTGAATTCAACAAGAGGTTTATACGTGAATTACACAACCGCAGACAGTGAGTGCCAAAATTCTATTTGTAACAACAAACCGAGACGGGGTATATTTAACTGCCACCCATAAACTGTCGAATTGGTACTGTCTATGACAACACCGTAGAAATACAGCATAATTCAACCGAGCGAGCGTGAAGCAAGGTCCACAAAACTATTAAGACATATCTCAAACCATCCAATGTATTCTTCGAAAGTACAAATTAAGCCATTAATTTACGGTATTATGTTTTCGTTCCTTAAATTAGTTCCTTAAAATAATAAACAATCTCGTAATGTGTAAGTAGTTAATAAATATTACAGATCTATATTATTTTTAAAATGACATTTTAGAGTCTAGCTTTTCTTTTCTTTATTGGCGCGTTTCGGTATTTAATTACGGCTATGTGATGGTACAAAAATTGCTAGTAATTAATATGCAATTTCAAGAGAACAAGTGACGTTAAGATAGATTAATGAGGACAGAAGAAAAACTTTTGAGTACGTTATTTGAAAGAAAAGTTTAATCAAATCTGATGAATATATTGTGTCGATATTTCGAATAGTATCTTTGGCGATCGTAAAGATTTATAAAACGTATTTTATGTCGATTACTTAATGCCCAAACGTTTAACGCAACGTCGAATAAAAACTAAACATATTTCCGCCAAACCCACCCAGTTTAACTACACATTGTGTACGAGCTACGTTTCTGAGAACAATTATGCGTTTGTTTGCGATTCCTCAAAACAAACATTCCGTTCTGGTGTGCGACAGAGTTACTGCTTGTACGCCGACGTTTCAGTTCAGAAATAGACACATTTATAAAATGAAAATTCATTAATTTCTTTTGATTCAACTCAAATCGTCTATCAAAAGCGATGAAAGTTAAAGTTGTGGTTTGCGACAATAAGAGACGACGTACCCCATTAATGATTGCTTCGTTTAATTTATAGTAAACAATTAATCATTTTCGCATTGATAACATAACACTTATCAAAGAAATTATTTTCAAAAGAGTGGCCTGATTCGTTCTTTCGTTAATAATTTAAAATATCGGTCTCATATCCAACTTGTTTTATAAAGTAGGAAATAATCGGCTTCATGAAAGATTTTAATATTTGTGATTTTCTGGAGAACAGATGTATAGTTTTGTTGTGACTTTTTGTGCGTTGAGTCAGTGCGTGTCGCGTGCGGGCGACACGTATGCGCCGGCGCGTGTGTGGGCGCTACTGCTGCGCTGCGCGTAACGTCCCGGTCTACGAAAACAACGCCTCTACCACGATTACGCCACTACCACGTACCATAACAGATGACTGTGAATACATGAAATATATTTCAGTTTAAATGATGACATGAGTCGCGCCAAAATAGCGCCATTTATTCAAAATACTGTATATTTATTTCATTACCCTAGTTTAAGCTTCTCCTTAGTTTAGACATATTTAAGTTTAAAAATTTCCCAGATCTAACATAAAAGTAATGCTTATTTAACAATGAAAAAGTCAGTATATACTAGAATATAATATATATAGATTTATGAATTCACAACTTTGTATAGGTGTTTGATACAATCCAAATTCAAATGTTTCTGTCGAAACTTTGCAATAATATATTCATCTCAATACCGTTACAGTTTAATATGAAATAGCAAAAAAATATTTTTGTGTAATTAATTCTAGAACAATATCAACTGAAATTTTACCACACAAAAATTATCTAGGCCAAATGTAATAATTCAAAAAGATCTCAGTGCATTTCGTTGCCTGGTTCGACAAAAAAACAAATTGACATCAAACACTCTATTCATAGTGCCTGACCACTATGATCTTAATGGCCGATTGCAGACGAAGGCATTTAACTTGACTGATTTAAGCATTGTTTTGTCTTAGCCCGATCTTTCCTGTTAAAGCCTGAAAATCCGAAAGCTGATAGTTTTATTGAAAGCTCCTCATTCATAAGCGTATTTAGTGTCTAAAGTTTAGTTGTAGTTATGTGTACCAAAGTGCACCACCATAGCCCAGCTAAGTATGTTCACAATAGCTTAATTTTATGTTTAAGAGCGCGTGGAGACATTTTCCGTATTGGATTTTTGTTGGCAAGCTATCCAACAAGGATTAAAATTATAAATTTATTGAGCAACGATAAATTTACTTCCGAGAACCTCGAGAAAATTTAATTGTGTCTGGATGTCCTGTAAGACGTCAAGTGTCCGTGCAGGCTTGACAGATTATACCCTAATAGCTAATTTATACTATAATATTATAAAGCGGTAAAGTTAGTGAGCTAGCAGAGGGTAATCTCTGAAAGTAGCGGCTGGAATAGAAATATAATATAATAAATAAATAATAAATATAATTGTATAGTAAACACAGATTGGGGTTGTGCTGGATAGGAACAGAAGATGGTGTTAAAATAAACTCCGAACCATTTATTCTTGCCTAAAATTCAGAAGCCCTCTACAATAACTGTAAGTAGATAATATAAATTAAACAAGAAACATATAACTACATTAAGATTAAGTCATGACGGTGGATAGCTACTTACAAAAATATCAGAAAACGAATCCTATCTAATCCAAACAAAAACTAAACAACATTAAATTAATAAAAAGCCCGTTATTGTAACGGTTAACTTTACACGCGTGTAAATTGAATGAGTTTAATTTCTTACTTTCTTAAATTGACAGCCGCTCCGCTACTAGGGTAAATTACAGCGCGTCACGGTTCCTAACACTTAATATTTTGGCACAGTCTGTCTATATCTAAAAAACATTTAGACACACCATCCCACGGCAATGTAAGTTTGTGGGTAAAAACCAATTACCAATATTCAATTAAAGCTGGTAAGACCAAAACCACAGATATAATAGAAAAAAAACTTGAAACAGTTTCTAAATGAAAATACAACAGGTGTTTGTATATTCTATGCATAGCGCGTATTGAAGGATCAATTTAACACCATTCGATTGGCTGGCACGATACAATTATTATATCAGCGCGTTAACATAAACACGTGAAGTTTATTTGATTACAATCAGCTGCGGCACGCCCATGCTGAAATTATGCGAGCCACGACGTGTAAATACGAATAACGTCGAAAATTCGGTGGCACAGCGAAATTTTGTTGTGTTTTGACACAATTCCCGCTCCGATTACTATTTTTATGCACTGTCCATTCCTCTTCTCCTTTCAAAATTTGTGTCATAATCATTACATGCTCCAGTGACTAAGGGTGCATGGATATTAATGAAACATTTTTCCGCACCTTACTTGTTTTAACCGGATTCTAAAGTGCATTAACATTTTTATTACATCTCATTCGTGTTTGTGATCAGACAGTATACAGTGGTCCCGTTAATTAAACAACCGTAAACTAAGAGCAATTAACAAAAAGATGGCCTCCACTTTTTGTAGAACTGATTTATTTGTAAAACTGTACATACCTGGCTGACTTATATCAGATAGAGGGATTTTTTACAAATACTAATAAAATTATATTACAACAATACAGAATGCTTCAATTTATCTGATCTATATTGTTAGGGATTCCCAGTCAGTTCATATTTATTGATGAAGACTATTAACCATGTCCTTTTGTCTGTTACCCCACTTGTACTATGTGAAATACGGCACTTAATAATATTATTACTATATTATAGTGTTTCCGTTTTGTAAAAAATTGAAGACCCGTTTGACAGTGACAATCAAAACCAAAATCATTAAATATTATATGAAATCCTTTTAAATTTATTATGCTGTTATAACGAATAGATTAAACTTCATAGAAGCGATTAACTATTTGGCGGCGAGTCTTATCACATCCCTACACAGTGAAGGAGAATTTTTAGAACACTAGAAGACTGAAATTACATTTAGTAAAAGTACCTAATACACTGATCCAATCTTACTCTTGCCCGCATTTGGTAAAGCGATGAATACTAAATTAAAGAAAAAAATTCTTCCTGCAAAATATTACACAAAGTATCGCTAATATAGCTAAATAAATTTTGATAATTCATTACATAAATAAGAACAAAGACGTTGAAATTTTTTGTTAGACATATCAAATCAGTTAAGGATATGAAAAATATAATGTTAAAATTTTAAAGGTTTATTCAAGGGGTAAAATAATCAAACAAGCAGTACAAAAAGTCACAAATAATCATACAGACTAAATAAGTAGTTGTTAGAAAAATAATAAAATTTTCAACGAAACCAAGAGATGACCAATTTTAAATAGATAATAAATAATTTAAATATATTTATGTGTGTCTTGTTTATAATTAGGTAAATAATAGTGTCGAAATAGTCTTAATCGTAAAAAACTTCGTAAGACATTAAAGGACAAAAAAATATAGTGATTGTATGTTCAACTTGCAACAATAATAAAAGATTAATTAGCTAGCACTAAGGGCACATTGATAACAAGTAATTTGCTTCGCAGTGGAGGTCTTATACATATTAATTACTTTGAGGAGGGGACTGTCAACAATAATTAATCACCACGTGTTACGACACGCTGCAAAAATCCATGTACCTATACTTAATGATGTTTGTTAAAAGGCGAATAGTTTTGTTTTGTTGTAAATCATGAAAGATGTAAGAGCAGATATGTATTATAAAAAGCTTGTTGGCACTTTCAGTTCAAAGACCATGTTTCTATTAAGTTGCAAAAAGTTAAGGGTGTGTTATCGAGACCATTGCTGCGCACAAACCAATATGCCATACCGTCGCAGTGCCTGCAGCGCTTGGGCTCCGGGGGTGCGAGCTCGTCGCCGAGTTCGCGGTGTCGTACCGGCATGGCGGCGCATCCCGCGCCGGCGCCGCCACCACCCGTGCGTCAGTACGGGGCTTGCGCACTCCACCTCGACCGCTCCTCTAGCGGCGGCGGCGTCGCGGCTGCCACTGAGCCTGACCGAATCACCGCCCGCCCCGGCCGGTAGGCGGCGCCCGATTCCCCAGTTATTTTGGGCGGCTGTGACTCATGGCTCGAACGGCCAGCGGCGTCCGCGCATCTCAGGCTTTATGTTTTGCGCGTAAGCCTACAGCACTTTCACGACAATTTACCGAACATCCTATATTGAGTGTACAGCGAAATCAAATTTACAGTATCTAACGTCATTTTAAATGTGTTAAATTCATTTTTCAAATATAAAGTTTATTAAAAGTAATCCACTTAACAACATTACAAGGTTATCTAAATCATTATTAAATATATGTAAATAAATTTGAATACAATAACATTAAGAGGCTGTGTAGGGTAGGTATATTGCAGGCAATTCTGGTGTACTTTCAGCCCTGATAAATTTGTATGTGCCTTGTATGGTCACAATAGCTTATACTAGTGAGAAATTAATTAACACTGTAAAATATACCGCAATTTAAGTGTTTACTTATGAAATTGGAGTCAATGATCATTTTGTTTAAATTCATTATCAATGTTATCATATACTTTCTTTGCAGTGGCATTTTTGTATGAATTAAATTTTATTTAATATTTGATGTGCTTTCCATTAAAAAGACTGTGAAATAATAATCACCAAATTGTTTATTCTTTTTATCATTCCATACTGAATCAAGAAAGACCTGTTAATCTGTCAATCCTTCTGGTGTCCGAGCCTATTGAAGTTTCCCATGTTGAGATAAATTAAGCCACAGGCTCCACTCCTGGTAGTGCCTTTCCATCAATTCCTTTTTTATCTTAATGTGTTTATCTTAGGCGGTTTATCTGAACTGTGCACAAATACCCAAACAGATTTATGCCAAGGGTCCTTCTCCCAAAGTGCCTCTAAATTGAATATAGTGAAAAGTGTGAATCAGTTTTTACCAGTTAAACAAGACCAAAGACAACTCTTTTAAAGTAACAACTCTTTTGGATCTTGCCTTTATTTAGAGCTTTTAGAAACTTCTGTGTGGTTGGCACTTAGATAAATAAATAAATTAGAATCATATGTATGTTCTGTGTTTTAAGAATGTTATTCAATTCGGTCATTAGTAAATTTAATAAAACATTTTTAAACATTGTCTATTGAAGGATATAGTGCTTTCTAGGATATAGTCTTTCTGCAAATTCAAAGAATTCTAGTTCTTTGAATTTGCAAGTTAAAAGTTGTGAATAAAATATATGCAAGCACTTTGTTTGAACAGAATTAATATAAGCCAAATTTTATACCAAAATGTTTAAATATAATGCAACAATTATTAAATAAATTAATAAAAAATAATTATAAATTATTTAAAAAATATCAATTTCTTGACATTTTAAGACTGATAATATGACATATGACTCATCATCTTTATTTGTGGCATACTAATCGTTAAACAATATTACTACTTACCAATAAAGAATGTTAAAAATAAATTTATGACTAAAGAAGATTATATCATAAGGACCAATTTAGATGTGCAGTTTACTCTTTAACATTGCCAATGAATTTTTGTCATACAATAATATAATATGACAAGCAACAAACAGAATTGTGTTAAACCGAAAATCAGACTATAGTCTGAACAAACTATTATTAATTACTTAATATGTAATTAGCAATTTTATCCTATGTACGTAATGACAATAGTTTCATTGGATTTTAGTACCTATATTATTCTATTAAAAAATATAGTCGGCTATACGGTTAATTTACAAAGTGTAATATAGTCTACTTAACCCTCACAAAGAACATTTAATAGATTTAGAAGGAAGCAACATGTTTAATAATAGATAACTTTAAAATGCGTAGTGTCTGGTTACTACATAAACTATGACAGTAGCGGCTATTCAGATGTACTTGAGTTGAACAAGAGGAATCAAATCCATTTGTAAACAACTTCGCTTCAACCATTTCAGGATTTAAATAATATAAATATTGGAACATTTCTGGAATTTCATAATTTGAGATAAAAAGAAACAGACTGAAAGTTTAGTGGGCGGCTGCAAAACTTACCTTTATACAAAGAAGACTGTTTTTTCAATTCCAACAAAAAGTCACATTAATAAAATTCCTTATTTGTAAATTCACTGAAAATTCGTTATAGCGCGTCACTATATTTTTAATCATCGAACAATTACACAAATAAATATACAGACTCCATACTTTACTGCCATTTTGAAATTCACCTCGGGTAATGTCATTATGTCAGTCATGTCATACATCTTCTACATTTGACACGGAATGACATTCAAACAACCAATCAAAAATGTAAATTAATTGAATTGAACTAGAAGCAAAGACAGCTATTGGTGATTCAATCGAAAAACGATTTTATATAGTTATATATTTTATATAGCATAAATAGAAGTCTCATTTCAGAAATGAAAGCAAAGGAATCTAGTCCATATGACCGTCATAAATTTTTATAGCTTAGTACGGTTTAAGCATTAAGCTCATTTATTAACTTCAACTTAATGAAAAATGTTTGAGATTCTATATAAGTCCTCGCTTAACAATTGAGCATGATTATCAAATCCGATTTCATTTAGTGATTATGTTGTAGATAGTATGTGCTTAGTAGTTTATTCGTAAAGAGAAGTTTGCCAGCAAGAAATGAACGTTAGTAGCATAATAACGAATATGCCATCGGTACTCTGGATAACTGAATTTACTGTAGTATGGCATGCGCCATATCAGACAGAAAATTCAATTACATTAACTAATTTTATTAACTCGAGTATTACAAAAATTTCTGCTCCCAGGCCACACCCGTTTCCGCCTTTGTGGGGTTTACTCTTCAATGTTTTAAGTATTGGCCCTGACATTGACGGTATTTTTCATCTTTTAGGTTCAGTCTATTCTATTCTCTAATTATAAGTGATCCTAAAAATCAGTGTCTCACAAGGTCCCTATGTCCCAACCCCAAACGATTCAAAAAAACATAGTCCCCAGAGAAGGCAGCTTATTTACATGTGTGTCAAAGCATTTTTAAACATTAACATAATGAGACATTTCTTACCCCGCTTCTCCATACCTAAAGTAAAACGTATCCTACATTATGGTACCATAAGGTATAGTTATAGATAACCATATCCAAGCAAATTGACAAAGTTCTTCTCACGCTCTTCGATCTGTCCAGGAGCACATTATGATTATAATCGACCGTACGAGACTTGGAGAATTCATTTATAATCAAAGTGCCGGTGAATCGTTATGTGCCCAGGAAGAAAAGTGTGGTCTTATTTAGTCTATTATAATTCAACTATTCGCCCACGTCATAGACAAAAACCTTTATGAAGATGTAAAAATCGCATACTTTCATGGTTATTCATGCCATGCTACAATTTCAGTCTCCTTTTCTGTTTTATTGAACCTTGGGCAAAATGTTTTTTTGAAGAAAACCATTATTAACTTTCTTATTAAATCTTTGTTACAATGCTGGGCTCAAGACTGTTTTTGTAGTTTATATAAGTTTAATATGATCTCGTTTTTTAGCAGGCAATATTTAACCCTTAGAGCATTTATTGATAACAATCAAGGGTGGATAATTAAAAGCACTTTGTAATTATTTAATTTTCTTTTATTGAAAAGCTAATTCAATGATACCAATAATAATAAACTGGTAATACACATTTCCTTTTTACACATCAGTTTATGTACATACACATAATTTTATAAAATATATTAGACACAGAGAGATTGTACAGGGGTACTACTTATTCCTAAAGAAATCTCTAGTACTATGTGAAACTGTCTTATATAAAACTATATGTATATGTTAACTATATGTTAAAATTTTTAATAAAACGTTTTTACACTACATTATTTATCGAATAATTTAGTTAGAAAATAAATATTAGTTTAAATGTTACTGGAAAAATATAAAGTTTAAAATATTTTTAATTATATATTATGTTTATTTATCAAATGTACGCAAGTTTTCCTCAAGGAAGCTACAGCGAACTTTGAAAAGAAATGAAATGAGTTATTCGTGAATATAAACCATATTTTAACGGCATTTGCACCACATAGTCTGAAAACCAGAGTTGAAAAGACGTTTCTTTTTTCAGTTTTAAAAAAGGCTCACTTAACACCAAAATATAATATAAATACAGTCATCCCCATACGTAAGAAAAACAATACCATTAAAAAAAACAGCATATTTTAACATTAGAATCAATATATTTGATCAAAGAAAGTTGGTTGTCGACCACTTATACATAAATAGATGATAATAGCTTCTTGTTAAAATCCTATAGTGTAAACAAAATGATTTTAGATAATCGCTAAATGACAAAGGAAGAATATTTGATATTAGACCTCGCTTAACTTTGGAGTATAATTTAACGATTTTTATGCGATTATCGACATGATTGTTGTGTAGGGGGGACCACAAACTATCGAGACTAAGCTTAGGTAATTATCACATTAACATCCTCGATTTTAATGTTTATATTCATGAAGAAAAATCTTGATCCATAGGAGATATAGGGAAACTCTCTCTGTAATCAGAGCTTTACTAACAAAGGAATATCACAGATAAATAATATTACTTTTGAATAGAAATAAAGACGGGCTCCGTACCTTTTACTAGGATCCATGGCAAGTCTTGGAATGGAGGTTACCAGCTGAGATCTTTGGTAGATCAGAAAACTCGAAAGCGGAAATAGATGAGGCGGACTTAACATTTACAGACATGGAGTTGTAAGTACTAGGCTAATGTCCAGGAATGCATAGTGTCATCGGTGAATGCACGGTGATTGATTATAATGAAAAATGAATTTACCCATGTATAAAATGCAGCTTACTGCACTAAAAATTTGTACATTCTATTTATTTGATTAATAAATTAAATATAAGGAATTATTTTATTGAAAAATATATTTAATAAAAAAAATGCCTATTTGTTTCCCTGTATCTCCTTATACTGCTGTGATAATTCTACACGCATAAAATTTTGTTTTATTTATTCTTTTTTTATTTATTAAAACATCTTAAGGACAAACCGTTAAAATTTTTTAATAAAAAAAAATTATATTGTTTTTCTCTATATTGATAGAAAAAAAGAAAAGTAAAATCCGTCTCTTTATTGATAGAGACTGATTTTTTATGAGTGCACATTTTTTTAGGCGTGTGAAATCAAAACGAACTAGTTCTCCGTGTAGAAAAGACTAAAAACGCGAGGAAAAAATAGGTCATGGGCATTCAGAATTCTGCGTATAGAGTTCTTTTAACTGGCTCTATTATAATGTATAGAATATAGAGCCAAATGGAATGTCTCCGCTTTTATAACATCAAAATTTTTACATATAAATTTACATTACTTTTCATTTTACATCATTGTTTCATATTAGAACATAATATCAATCAAAATAAAGTATAATTAAAGTTTTGAAGAATATAAAGATACATATAAAGATTACTAATTTTGTTATTCATTCAGAACCACTGGATCGATCTATCTAATTTGATGGCTAGAACCGCGATGTCTCAAAGTCGAACGTCATTCGTTCCTTAAATAACCTCTATTTCATTCAGTAATAGAACATTTATTTAGACTACTTATTACAGTTTTGTATTAAACAGTCGATATTTATAGGAATTGCAAAGATGCTCCCATAAAGAAGACAAAGTTATTTATTTTGAAACACGCAATCAAAATGTGAGCACTTAATCAATGTCCCATAATGCATATATTATATCTATAGTGACTATTTCCTAGACTTATCGAAGATTCTCCCACCTTATTTAATATAATATTAAGTTTAGCAACATAGTAACAATCTTATGCTGAGAATCAAAAATACCAGCTCCTTAAAAATACCAAGCATTTTATGTTATATTATTTCTATTATTTTAATATTATCATTAGATCTAACATGTAATTATAAGGTACCTACATGAACTAATTAAAAATTAACACAGCCACACTAATTTGGTAGTGTGTTCTTATAAACAATGTCAACAATAAATGTAAATAAAAGTTTGTTATAATAATAAAAAATAAATTAACTAAAATGAATAAATAAAATTCTCACAGTGAGTAATTATTTTAATGCCTATGAAATAAATGGAAATAACACACAATTTAATTTGATTTAATATTTAATTTAGTTAACCATATTGCAGATCACTGGTTTGATGGCCATATTACAACGGTATTTTAAAACTGGGATGATTTGTATTCCACCCATACCACTAAATCACGTCTAATCTGACCACAAAACACTTCATTCACAAAACAGAATAAGTGATTCACAAAACAGAATAATATGTATGAAACAATTTAATTGCATTTCATACTTTACTAATTTATAATTAAAAAGTTTAAACTGCATACATATTTTGCCAATTTTGCTTGTTAACTTTATCTATCAATGGCGAACAATATCAAACAAACACATCTTCCCGATTTTATATACATTTGTTGACAATTACCACTGACCCATTTTTTGGTTGTTTCACTCGTTCTATTATAATGTAAAGAAACTATTGGATCGACTCGGTCTCTATAACCTCAAAATTTTTGTCATGTATATTTGCATCACTTTACACTTTGCATAATGATGCAAAGTGATGTGTGAAGCGATGTGTGATTCTACGATATGAATAATAATTCAATTAGAATTTGACATTTTCAAATATATTTATAATTTCACCACACAATATTCGAAAATAAAATATACAGTAGAAATGATTGCCAAAATACGACCTTGAGTTATCTTTGGATATATTTTACTTAATAACATTTTCACCCTTTCACTAAAGTATACAGTTATTTACACTATAATTTAAGCACCCGTAGCGCCATCAAATAGTGAACATTATATCTCCATATCGCTGTCGACAATTATACACGAGCGAACCAAACAACACACGCCGTCGAAGCATTTGGTCTAATTATTATATTTACAAGCAATGAAGTTTCTAACCATATGAAATAAATTATCATATTACTATAAAGTATGAATTATTCGAGATATAAATGACCAGGTGGATTTATATAAAACAAATATCATGTTTCCACTTGAAATCAGAATCATACTAGTACTGTATTCCGTTGCAATAAGAATTAAATTTAAACTGTCAAACTTAAGAAGCGGCTCTCAAAATACAATCCGACTATCTATCGTAGTTAGCTCCATAAAAACTTCGGCGATCTATAGAACCCAATCACAGCAGACTTTAGGTTCAATATCGCTTACCCAGGATACCTCAGAAATAAATGTAAACTGACGGACTCTTTAAACTATTTCGTTTACAATTTTTAAATCAATTATAGATAGCAATAAAATTATGCTAATCCGTTCTGGAATTCATTATTTTAATAATTACTAATTGATTATTAAGTATTTTTATGCGTATAGTTCAGAAACGAGAAATACGTAATATTCTCATAAAAATGCACAATACTGATAAATAAAATATGTATGAATGTATCCTTCTAATCTAATAAATTTTGTTTTTGTATTAAACAAACAAATATACAAAGAACAATATACTTAAATTGTCATGTATAGAGGGTGTGCGAAACTCATCAAAATGAGCTCGTATTTAGGGAGCCGCATGTTAATGTGTTTAATGAAATTAAATTACTATAAGATGACTTTAGTTATCTCTACTATTGAGAACAACAGGCTTTTATTCATATTCTAGTAAGTCGGACATCTACCTCTACCTGTAAGTTCCTTTAAAAGCTAACTTCGAGATAGGCACAAACTCTTACATATTTCAAAGAGTAGTAGTGTATATTTCAAACTCAGTTTTTTATTTTCATGTACCAGCAGATCGATATGCATTATTCATTAGATTAAAACTTTATATAAGTAATAATATTGAGATAATTAGTGAAAGATTGATCAAAAAATATTCTAAATAAAATTAGATTGAGATACCTAATTCCAAAAAAAAACCAGAAAACAACGACACTTCAAAACTCAAAATTCAAAAAAATTTTGACTAGACTTTCTATATCCCGGTTTCTTTTACTACCATCCCATATAAATAAATATGATACCATTTTAAGTCCCAATAAACATAATTTTTGCAAAATTGTTAATACAACAATTATTGAAATAAATATTTACATCAATTATTAATTATCTAAATACTCGCACAAATTAAATTGATAAGACGATAAAATGCATTAACCAGCATAAACTTAAATAAAATATTGCTATCAATATACGCCAGATTTCAATCAAGGGGTAAGCAAGTGACAAGTCCTAAACTATACATAATAATTTCATTTATCTTTTTACGTCACATTTCAAACACATACATAAAAACTTTTAAATATTATCTATATATTTGTTTAGCCATATCGATTATTTATTATAAATTAGTGTATACGTGTTATAGAGAATCATCTAATCAATTTATTTTGCCTACTCACGGTGAATCTAACAAAATATTTGGTAAAATTAATATTTTCCCTAGTTTGTTTCAACCGGAATTATTTGCATGTACACAATCGCCGTTTTGTTTTACGTGATCTTTATCCAATACCTTTTTGATAGCTATCTCCTTTTTTTCCTTACGAGAGTTTCGTATCTCGAACTCCAGCCGATGCCGTATTATTCTCTGAACTATATCTTCTGTCGTCATGGTGCTGCCCGAATTTAATATCTATAATAAGAAAATGATTCACTTTCATATCAAAACGATATCGAGATCTATGAAATTTGCAATGTGTCATTGTTTATATTGATAAATATTTAACTTTTAAGTTATGACAGTCATTGTGATTGGTGATGCATATCCTTTATATATACATATCTCAAAAAAACAAACAAACAACATATAACAACAATCATGAACATTATAGGTGAAAAATATTCAAAAAATAATCTTCACAATTTCACTGTTAAAGCATTAAATCTATATTTAAAAATAAGATAGCTTTCTTGTTTATATTATAGGGCAAAACTAGTACCGTCAAAACACTTAAGTAATAGTAGTTATGTAGGACTGTAAGGCAAAACTCAGTGCCTCAAGTGGGAGTTTTACTTCAAACGTAAGGATCGCGTTTATCGTATAAATACTCAATAACACATATCTCAAAAAAATCCTTCAAAACAGAGGCGCTGTTTTCATTTTCAAACCATTTCACTGCTAAAGGCAAATGGAATTCATGCTTTTGAGTATATTGAAACTTACTAGTGGTACAACGTCCATAAGGTACTCTGTCGAGAATCAATACCTACATGTCCTTACTACAGCGTGTGAAATAAGTTAATTAGGATACAAACCTTGAAGCAGCCTCGTTGTTTAGGCACCTTGTAAGGGTCGGAGCCGTCGGAATCCGACGCGATAGTGGTCTGTCCGTGGCAGACCACCTTTACTCTGAAGTGATCCATTAGATCTGCGGTCACACTATATGGTGCGCCTATCACGACTTCGTGCACATACTACAAGGAAATTGAAATAAAAAATAAGTTATGTACAATAAAACTTATAATGTTAAGTGAGCTTACTACCGAATACGACCAAATTTATCGGCGTTTTTATCACCGATTACCGATAGGTACATACCCCCAATCAGTTTAATAACTGGTTATTTTTGCTATACAATCAACTCTATGGCCTTGCTAATAAAGTTAGAATTCATTAATCAGCCAACTATCGCTGAGTAGTACCTATGGGTTTACGCATGAATCAATTGAAAACAATCCATTTTAAACCAAAATTAAGAACGCCGGTATGAACTCGTTTTGTTTTTAACAAACTTTTTATAGAGCGTGTGTGTTAATGCACGCTATGTAAATGGAAAGTAGGTACAAGTAGGTTTCCGAAAAATCACAGGTGTATTCCACTGGTTCCGTTTTAATCAGCTTTTGAAGCGGATATAACTATTATTATACGGAACTAGGGCATTGCATTGCACACACTGTGTCTAGACTAAGATAACCGATAAAAATTAAATCTTTCGATACGTCTATATTTGCGATAATTACTTATTTCATTTCCAAGATACCGATACGTACAATTATTGATGATAAACCTGACTTCCGATACTTAAACTGAGATCACTTTAATCAAGGTTGCACTTTTTATAATAATCTTTCAAAAATACTCAAGCTGTAAACTTAATTTTATATTCGTCCTTGTAATTATATTTCCGGAAAAACTTACGCATTTCAAAGTAGTTGTTTTATAAGCGTTCCTTATGTTGATCAAAATGTTTCTATGTCATCATTGCATGACTTAACTTACCAAAAAAACAAACACCAGATATAGTTAAATATTCTGCCAGCGATTGTTTTCAGGATGTGGTTTGTTTACTTATTTTTAAGACTTTAAAAGAGGCATAACAAAACATCCAATAGTATAGCAGCATCCAATAATCAGGCAAATATCTTTGTCTCCATAAAATATATATCTATAGGTAGTTCTGTTGCACATACATACTTCACTTACATACTTCATCCATAACACAAGCTCTTAATGATGCTTAATTATGCCTAAATAATAGGTGTGAGTTAAAAAAAAAATTATACTTAAATACAAGATATAAAACTTAAGCTCTAGTTAAACAGCATTTAAAAATTATTATGTATTTCAAACTTCAGGCAGGTGTTGTATCATAAGTTATAAAACTCAACAAATAAATTATTTGTATTGTAAAATAAATCCTAGTTTAGCTTTAATAGAAATAAATTTAAGGTACAGAGCGCACAATAGAGCAATTTACCTTGCAAGCGAGCACAGAGAGTACTCGTTCGTGTAGATTCATGATGGGGTAATTAGATCCTTTGTACCGATTCACTTCGAGGTCTGTGTGTAGTCCCACAATCAAGAAGTCTCCTTGCGCATGAGCTTGTTCTAGAAAATCCAAATGACCCACATGAAAGAGGTCGAAGGCTCCTGCTACATATACAACCTAAGAAAAGAGAGAAGGGAAAAGCATTATTTCGGGGAAAATACATTTTAATAGATTTGATTATGATTGGTTTTTGAACCCCTAACAATTACAAATTACTCAAATTAAATGACACCACTGCTCAGGCCGAAAGCAGGCTGATTGGTGAAAGTGGTTGCCGAAACAACCAGGACTAAAGGCTTAAAATACCTTCCGAAGCACTGAAGAGCTTGATATAATATATTTTGATTTACCCATTTAGAGATAAACCATGGCTAATGTAAAAATAAAAGCATTTCTTAATCGAAACCAGATCGCTAACAACTATCTTCTACGCCACCAAGCTCCGAACTCCGAGAACGAAAGTATATTGATAGGCATGAAATTGAAACTTTATTGTATATCTTAGAAATAATCAGGATAGAAGAGATACTATAAAGGCTTAGATAAATTAAAGAACACAAAAATGTATTTATTCGGATATATTTTATCCGAATAAATACATATTTATTATATATTCTATATTATTAACACTAAGTTTATAATAACCTAAGTAATTTAATACTCAGTGTTGGTTTTACGAAGTAATAAGTAGGAATAACTAATTATAATAGGAATCATTCTTTTTATTCTTGGATAGAAGGCACTTTAAAATCGTTAGAGGCGCAATACTGCCCCGCTCAGTACTACATGCGTAATCAGTATTCATGAAGAAAAAATCTTATAAAATTGTCAGTAATCGCTATTATATCGTAAAGTACCGTGACCTTTTATAACATCGTGTATATAAAATGAAACCGAAGGTCATTGCCGATGAGAAACGTGAATCTATTGCGTATAATATACCTTTCCAAACACTGCATACATGGCCAGTTATGATTGAAATATCAACAATGTTATTTTATTAGTTAGATATCTTAATGAGATATAAATTATTCAGAGCATTTACTTACCCGATCAGTGGGTTTAGGGGATAATCCACTGCTAAACTGAATGATCTTCTGTGTGGTAGGCAAGAATTGTGAACAGCCTGTATACGGTGACCGCGCCGTAGCGTCAGTACCCAGGTTCGATGAATGTTCCAATGCTACAGTGTACTCTTTTTCACCTCTCCTAAAAGTCACAAAGTATCTTAATTGAATGGCATTACTATTGGAAAGACCATGATATAGAAATGTTTTTTGAAGTAAATGACTGTTTAACGATTCTAGGTACATACATAGAATATGAGTAAAAATATAATTAAATGACATTGAATTTTTTAAATTATATTTATCAAATTTAAAACATGCATTATATATATATGTCTTGATTAATAATCAAAAACTGAAATTATATATTTTGAAAACGTGTTATTACTTAAAATGTTCTCTAGTAAGTAAGAGCATCCGACCCACTAAATCAGTTGTTGAAACACCAGCTGTCCTTAGCACTTCCCTGAAAATAATATGTATATAATTATATTTATTCTTTCATTAATCATGAAAATGTAAATATGTGGCATTTTTATTCTATATTTTACCTGTATCTGCCTGCTTTCTTAACCAAATGATATGTATCAACTCCATCAGCAGTTACTGTTATATCATCTACAGAAAGAATAGAAATTAATAATTGTCAATTTTCAAACAAACAATTTGCTTTTTGGGGTATAGGAACATTATTATGCTAAAATATTTTAAATACAAGAATTATATTTGTAACAAGTAAGTACAAATATCCCAGTATAGAAACATTATTTTGACAATATGAGAAAAAGCCACCTACACCTATTAAAAATGTTTAATTTGGCAAGTTCTGGCACCGGGCCCACTACAGGAACACAAAACTATAAAAGTTTTATTTTTCTGCTAACTTCTATAAGGCAGATTTTCTCCCCGGTCAAGAGTTCTCAAACAATCATCCATTAAATTTAACCTCACTAATAGTGTATACTTAAGTTTCTAGTAATTAAAGTTTTTTAGACAAAAGTATTTCACAGATTTTAAAATTTGTAAAGAATTATTACCTCCATGTACACAAAAGTCACACTGGTATTTATCTAAAGTTTCTAGAGTTGTGACATAAGGAGCTCCCTCCACAACTTGGTCTACCCACTTGATAGCTTTGACCATTTTGTAGCGTTCCTCTTGTGTGAATACAGGAGGGCCTTTGTGTTTTGATATTTCTTCATCTGTATGAATACCTACTATAAGGACATCTCCTAAAGCTTTTGCTTGCCTTAAAGAATTAGCGTGGCCGAAATGGACCATATCATAACTGAAAATGTGAAGTTAAACAATGTTAATCAATTAACTTTAATAAATACTATCAATTATAAAATGATGTTCCAAGCTGTTCTCTTTCCATCAATATTGGATTTATTATTATATTGGAATAGTCATTGTAAATAAAAATAATATATTTTCTGATAAAGATAATATATATTAAGACATTGTAGTTATATCATTTCTAATTCATTTAATATTCACATAAAAATTATTTTTTTATGAAATAACATTCCAGTTAATTGGAAAAAAATAATTCTACTTTTGCCTCTCTACCAAAATTCAAATTACTGAATACCACAATAATAAAATAAAAGATAAGATTGGATTTTTCTGTTTTCACTACTGAAATTTAGTAGGTGTAGACTGAAATGTATCTTATTAATAAACCGGATGTTTTACAGTACCTAACCACTAATCAATTTAATATATGATGTAATGATACCAATTATTGTCTAAACCACTATTGATCGACAAAATACTGGACACTACATGAGTTCTTTTAAATTAGAAGATGTACATGTGCGACATCCGATTATAATATTTTACTCACCATCCATCACACCACACACGAATTTGCTTCTCTTCCTTTTTACAATTCATTACAGAAGTTTAGTAGTAGAACTTATTATATAGTAAAATCTTATATTTCGTGTAAGTGACAGTATTTATTGAGGTTTTTTTTAAATTAATAACATATTCTAAATTCACAAGATCCACAACAATTCTAAAGCAATTTCATAAGATGACTGACGTCTGTCACTGTCACAAGCAAATCTAAAATCGGTGCAAAATCCACTCGGAAAATGACGTGACATGCGCCCAATGGTAAAAGATGCCTAGTACGCCGCCGCGGTGCGTCTTGCGTGAGCCATAGGTTCGCGCTAATCTTAGATCATCATCTTACAGGAAAAGCCATTAGACAAATATTTTATACAAAGTCTGTTACTATGACGGATGAATATATTTAAGCAAACTAAGCCCTATCCTTATCAAAAAATAAAGTATCAAAGGAGCCAATGAAAATAGAAACGCGCCATCAAACTAATTAAAATTTTATGAATCAATTACTATTTCATTTATCTAACGCAACTGATTGGCAGTATTTTAAATTCTGATTTTGTTAAAATTACTTTTTAATATTACAAAGACGCATACAAACTTCCGTTACTCGAAAACAATAGTTCATAATTATCATATAAACGACTGCATTTGCCTTTAACGAGATTGGGGACCTTTTTTTTAGTAAAAAGGGTTTAGTAGCCTGAAGCCCCTGCAGTACCTACCCCTAGTGTAATATTCAGTTAAATTTAGACGTTTCGATCGTAGTTGCATTCAGCTGGCAAATCTTTGTATGTATAATAATTATTAGAGGAGCTTGTTGGCATAATGACTCGAATGCTCTAGTTTCGATAACGAAAACAAAGCCATTTTTCGTTATTGAAGCAAGAAGCAAGTTCCCCATGATTGGTCCCTAGATGGATCAAAAGGCTCGTCAAGTCAGGTTATTACGGCAACCAACCACCAACCAACCTGTATTGGGCCAAAGTGGTGGAGTTATGGCCTAAACTTCTGTGTTTCTGCCGTGTAGGAAGACTTGAACCCAACAGCGCGACGAATATAGGCAGTTGATGATTATCAATCTTGAATAATTCACACTATAGGGGCTGAAACGGTTCTTTTGATTTAAACTTACACTAGGGTAAGGTAAGGTTTGACTAGTTATTTTTTTCGACATCATGAACTTAAATAGCCTTACCATAAAATTTATTATATAGTAAAACTATATGCGGCCTCAACTCCATAGAAATACCCCCTGTCCATTCAGAAGTCCAATAAATTATATGCATATTATGTACCTACTTGATAACATCATAATACATAGTGCCTACTATAAGCAATGATTTGATTTGGCATATCGAGAAGGCACTTAAATACAAATTTATAGGTATTTTATTATTGGTGGATTTTTTTATTCCTACCTACTGTTTTAAAATTAATAAGTAAGATAATTTAAAGTAAACTTGGTATACTTGGTACTGTCATAAAATTTAAAAATAAGTATAATTGTTACACGTCTCGCAAAAACTACACTAAAAAGGTAGCTAAGCATAACAAATATCATTCGATTGATTTCCAAATATTGTACGAGAGTACGTTATCATATAAATTACAAAGTTCTTACGATATGTTTATCTAATCAAGTAGAGAATTTAATTGGTCCATACAAGTCACGCCACCAGTTCAGTGACGTATTTGACGAATATTACACGGTATCGTCCGAACGACTACACTTATTTTGATGACTTCTCCGGCCGGGTTGCCTTTTGCTTGGCCGGGTGGCTGCGCCTGAACAGAGGTTAACAACGACGTTATCTGTTAAATCCTATTTTAGTGGGTCAAAGACACCGAACGAATGTAAACGCCAACAACATAAATCGTAATAAAATAATAATACCTATTCATCTGCCATCTAATAAGTAGGCACTGTACCTCTACCTAAAAAGGTATATGGCCGATTTAATCAATCGATGAATGAGAATCTGCTCATATTACATTGGTACCTACTTACACGATTAGATAAGAATGTTTAGATAATAAATAGTAGGTAAACCATAGCTACATTATATGTAGCGCCAGTATTGTAGTATTATGTCCACAATCTACATTGATTTAAATAAATTCTTTGGAATCCACAAAAATAGATAAAGTACTAACTAACGTAAGTAAAGACGGTAGGAAATCATGCACTTTAAAATAAACATAAAGTTTTTATTAAGTACTTAAATAATATAAAAACGAACATTTGCATTACTTTAAATGAATTCTTATGTGATTATTGTCAATAATGAGTTAGTTAATCTTTCGAATCTGCTACTCCTCCGTTGGTTATAGCAAATGTAGCTTCACTTTCAGGCAAGTCAGGAGAATCGTATATCTTGGCTATCCTGTTTTCACCTCTCCCTTTCCTGAGTGCTATGCGAGTTGTAGATGCGTGTGCTAGTATATTACCCCCTATAGGTTTCTTAGGGTCTGCTTGGAAAGACAGCGTTGCCCCGGGATCAGATGTCATTTGATTTGTTATAAACACAGCAACGTTGTATTCTTCAGAAATCTGTACGAAAATACGAGTGAAAATGACTTCAATTGAGATCTACAGCATTAAACAAATAGTTTGTTGTAGGTTGGTATTATTGCAGAGACATTGAGACATGGTGTCCCATAATTTGTGGTCACCATTTTACCATTATATAATAATTATGATTTTTTTAAAAGTTTACCAAAATTTACCATTATAGTAATAATTTATGTTTTGGCATTGATAATTAGCATAATAATTGTATCTCAACAGTAGATATCTTCGTGGCTTGAGTAAGTCATCTTACATTAGTGATGATGCCGGATGTCTACTATCACATCTCACATAACCAAGTAATCTTGAACTCTAAAATACATGTGAAAATCATATATCGTATAAGCGCAGCGCGTGTTTGAATGTTAAGTTTTAAACAATTAGGTATCAATGTTCATGTGAAGGAGTTTTAATAAATTGAATTGCTGGGTGTGCTTGAGCGATATACTGACCACACATTTATGTGCTACTTCTTATTTTATTATTTTTTATAATAATAACGTATTATTACATATAATACGTTATTCCTTGATGTACTACAATATACCTATATATATAATAGATATATAATGATGCCCAATGGGCATAAACGCTGCTGTAAGTCGACCCGGCTATATTGAAACATAAAACATGTTATATTATTTGTGTTTTGAGGTTGAAAATAAAGTTATGCCTATGTAAGTATTTAAAGTCAAATAGGAACTTATGGACTTCATTTCCAAATATTATCA
Organism: Acentria ephemerella; assembly: GCA_943193645.1. Lineage (NCBI taxonomy): Eukaryota > Metazoa > Arthropoda > Insecta > Lepidoptera > Crambidae > Acentria > Acentria ephemerella. Next base: position 4,699,560 of record OW971887.1, read on the forward strand.
TGTTTTATGCCCGACTACTTGATTGTAGAACGTGTGTGTGCGGTCGTTACTATCTTAGAATATCTATTGTTACTGTATGTTACTTTTTTCATTGACAAAGGCCCCGTCACCGATAGTGGGTCGAAAGAGGGCACGTTACATATAAAGTAACTAGATATTCACCGTCTACAAAATTTTATCTACACTTACATAATGCAGTGTCGTTAATTTGGTGTTAAACCAGTTTAAAGGCATAATACCGAAAATTTTTCAATTTGAAGCTTTTGTAATATAAAAGTCAAAAACATGTAAAGGTCTTTCAGATTCGGCTTTGGATTTGATTTGATGTTAATTGAATAAAAATTTCAAGAAAAAAATCTCATTAAACATGAACGACTCACTATGCTCACTCATTTCGAGTCATAAAACAAACTGAAACATAAAGCTTGCAGGTAGTCTTATCTCCAAAAAAGCCTTATATCTATGTCTGTATCGAGATTGATAATTAAGATTTGGAAGCCCACTTCGAGCTCCTTTGTTAAGCAAAAAAAGGAAGAAATGAATCAAAGTGAAGAAATTAAAAAGTAATTTTTTTATACTATAAGGGTGGCAAATAGGAGTATTGTCTGACCTTTTAACTGAGGTCACTAGCTACTCCCAATACAACGCATTCTTATTTTATTTATTTTAAAGACACTACCTTCTGTAATCTAGATAGGACTTGAGCTAGCTTCTGCTGCCGATCAGCGAGTTCTCCACGTCCCGAGAAATCAACACGAAACAACGCCATGACGGAGTCGATTATAAGCAACTTAAAAACTCCCGCTTCTTCATGGAACTTTGCAGCAACATAGTCGAGAAGCTCTGCCTATGATTAAATGAAAGAGTTAATTTCATTACTTACAGGGAATTAGAATATACATTACTAAATATATAAACTATTATAAAATGAATATATCAGTGTAGAAATAAGATTCAAAACGACGCATTTATAAATTTTGTGTCTTTTAATTGATCTGTCTTTTAAAGTATCTGAAACACACGTGACTAAAAGTGCTTATTGAAAATCTCATAGGGAAAGAAATGTCTTTATTAGGAAAGACTTAGAAAACAAATAAACTTAAGTACATAAATTATACTTTTTTGTAACTAAGATAAAAGCATATGATAATTCACTCGGTGTCAAAAACACGCTGTTGATATTGAATACCTTAGTACTTGAATATAAAAATCTAAAAATATAAATTAATAACCACTTTAAATGAGTTGAATCTCAGTTTTTATTTCATTCGAACAACCAAAAATCAAAAATAGGCAGTTATTAGAAAAATTTAACAAATAAGTACCTTTATATGCAACATAGACAAGTAGGTACATAACCTACCTGATGTTCAGAGGTATAAGCTCGGGCATACAAGACGTTGTCCAATACCGCATTTTGGTCTAAATTAAATCTGTCTGCAATAGGCCTCAGTCTATCCGGCCGACTGGTATTAGGTTAAGGGAAAACACAGTAAAGTTATAACAGCATTTAGTATTTATTTATTATAAAAGAAATTACTATTTGGTCGAAATAAGAACAGGATGGAGTTGTCAGCAAATTGTATCATGATAGGCATGAAACTAATTTCAATTCTGTAACTTTGCTTATTGTTAGCCAAAAGCATTGCAATAAAATAAAACTTAATTTCTCAGTAAAGTGAGTCAGTCAGTTTAGTTTTTAATCTTACAAGTATTTTTAAGGATACAAAGTGTGTTCCGTGTCTAGGAACATGACTTTCCCGCCATGGTAGCCATTAGAGTTAGGTATTTGTGTAGTCACACATAGTGTATGAGAGAGCTGAGTTTTGCCGGTACGGAATTCACCGAACACTTCGGTTATAGCCATCGATTCAATACCACCAGCAAGCAGCCTACTGTTGAATAACAAATAATGGGCATTAAAAACTTACATGTACTTATTTATTTATTAATTTTACCCTTTTGTGGAAAACGAATTAAGTAACAAAATAGTTATTTTTATTATAACAATAGTAAAAGGCTTTCCTTGGATATAAGCTCACTAGAGCTCTATGAAAAACAATTGTTCATACTTCATAGGACTCTTCATTTGACAACATCAGCGACAGGACGTAGGTAGGCGGTGCAATTATCACCATTCCTATTTTGTGAAATAAAATACTTACTCCAATTCACTACTTCCAGTATTAATTTTAAAAACTTGTTTGCGACGGTCACTAACTTCTAATGCCGTCATGAATCCTAAAGAAGCAACTTTTTGGCAGGCCTCTTTTATTTTGTCAACTTTAGTTTCTGAAAATCCTTTTATGTTGTTTAATTTTTTCTTCGTGGACATATGCACGCCTTTTATTGTACATATTCCAGCAGCTTTTAATTTTTTTATATCCGCAACATTGATGCCATGTTTCTGTAGGATATCAACATCTTGAAAAAAGCTTTCTTCTTCATCATTTTCCGAAACATTGTCATCAAGTGCTTGATCAATCATTATTATCCCTTATACTTGTAGATAATGAAAATGGGCAGGTATTGAACTTTTAATAATTAGTTTACCGCTATTAAATAATATTAAAAAATACAGAGGGAAAAATAAATTTCGCGCGCCTTTGTTTTTTTTTGTTGTAGTTGTTTAATTAGCGCTATTATAGGGAAAACAAAGGGAATTTAAGCCCATACAGCCACTATTTCTGGCTCTGGGATACCGCTATGATATATCCCTTTGCCTTAATGAGTATTTGGCCCCATTATTATGTTTTGAAAATGGAATTTAATGTTAGTGATGACGATAAAATGATACGAGAATAGAATGTCGAAATTGAGATGAAATGATATTCAAATGAGATTTAATACGATAATGATAAAAAAAAGAATTAATCCTATGATTGGAATTGATGGAATTGAAACACTGAATGATGTATTTCATAAATTGTACGATATAACGATCATCTTTCTTGGCATGCAACTACAATAAAATCCATTGCAAAAACTTCACGTTCTTTTTATGAAATTGGTGGGTAAAAACACAATTTATGAAATAAAATATATCGCACCACACCAACCCCGCCATTACGCGCCAAAAACTCCTCTTTTTTTGTTTTTTTCGGTTCAATTATATAAGGCAATATTATACAAGGCAAATGGAACTGAAGACCATACACTCATGTCTTATTTTTATTTCTTTGCCAGATGGAAAATTTGGCGATTTATGGTAGGCCCACCATTTAGTTAATAATTTAATGCATGCCATGTTAGTTATTATGCTAAAATGGAATGTTATGATAATGAAATGATACGTAATTGAGAATGAAATGATACGGTGATTTTCAATGAATGAACGTACCCTACAACGCAGAATGATGTATTCCATATATTGCACGATATAACGATTCTTTTTGGCATGAATCTACACCAATTTCATAAAAAATGTCACTACAACCCAATATACGAAATAAAATATACAGCACCCAACCTACCTTGCTATTACGCGCCCTTATAGGGAAGTCAAGGGGAACTAAAGCCCATACAGCCACGTCTGAAGTTGTTATTCCTTCTTTGATTGTGCTCTGGGATACCGTTGTAATGTATTCGTTAGCCTCGAGGAGTTTTTACGTCTAATGGAAGATTTTATAAAAATTTAATGAATATAAAATCCATTACAATATGTACATAAGCCTATGGACATAAGCCTATGAAATCAAAATGATGAAATATAGTCAGTATTTGAATCTTCAAAGAGTGTTAATGAAAAATCTTATGTTCCACGATTTTCCTTTTTGATTTTAAAGTCGGTGCAGTTTAACTACATCTGCAAAAAAATCTTATTTTATTTCTCTATACTATAAAAGGAGGCAAGGAGATCTAGCTCAGTTATACCTTAAGTATTTGCTTTAAATATACAATTCTAATACCTCATGATCATGAAAATTTTGGTGGCAATTTTGATTGTTGATTTTCGAAATAAAATGAAAAGGAAATAAATGACAATGAAGTTAATGATAATAGATCATTATATTACGCAATACATGGAGTACATGATTCAGCATTGATTAGTGATTTTCGTAATATTTTTTAGTGTTTCATTTTTATTCATTAGTTTGCCGGTTTATTTTTTTTCTTATGAAAATTTAGTAAACTAGTATTAACAAAATGGTGGTGTGTGCCATTAGTCATCAAAAACTCCATGGGGCAAAGGAAAACGTTACGCCCGGAGCCAGACAAAATGCGTAAGACATGACTTCCGTTGTCTTTGTCATTCATGTATTACGGAGAATTCAACAAAACAAACAAAAGAGGTGCTTAACGGTATCGATGCTGTATATTTTATTTCGTATTTGGTGTAGTTTCATGCCATAAACGATCGTTATATAGTTCAATATATGAAATACATCATTCAACGTTCATAAGTGACTTACGTGAGATTATTCAGTGTTCCAGTTTCATCCATTCATTTATAGTAAGTTCATTTATTTATCATCATCGTATCTTTCCATTCTTATTTGGATATCATTTCATTGTAATAATTAATAAATAACAAAATCGAAGTTACTAGGAAGTAGCTACAAATAGTTGCCAAATCTTCTTGGGGCTAAGAGATACATTACACTGGTATCCCGGAGTCAGAAATATAGAAATAATCACATTAGATGTGGCTGTGAGGACTTCAGTTGCCATCGCCTTCCCTATTATAGGGAGAAACAAACAACAACTAAAAAAACAAAAAGTAGTTTTTGGTTTAATGATGTTAGTCTGTGTTTGATGACTACGCTTCGATCAGGAAATTTTATTGCGGCGACTTTTATGGGAATTATAATTTAAAATATTCGAATTACATCAAGAAAGTTACTTCTTAGTCATCTCTGTTAAGGTAAGGGCGTAAGTTAACCCTCCGGAAATACTGGAAAGTGATTATTTATTATATGTTCATATATTTCCTCCTGTATCACAGCCATGTTGAAGTAGTGTTGATTTTATAAGTTTTCGTCAGTTTCTCGTTGTAAGAAAGTTCAAAAGTTGTTCACAAGTAAATGTGATAGACCCAAGTTTTGTTTGTGTTGTGATTATAAAGTTGAAAGTCTTTGCAATATGAAAAGTGTTATAAAGTGCCACCGATACTGGCGTCGAGGCGTCATCTCTAAGGTAAGGCTGGATGTGTCTTCAATAAACATCAGAAAGTAGAATTATCAACTTTTAAACACAAAGACTTCTATTTTAATATGTTTGTCATATTAAAAGTTACATAAAAAGTATCCTATTTTACAGGATTCAATACGGGTTTATTTTACATTCTCTAATTTTGAAATATACAGTACATAAATATATTTGATGCCTTATTCACACAATTATTAAATGTCATTAAATAATTATCGTAACTACTCAAAGAAAATATTGTTTTATTATCTGAAATACAACCTTTTTGTATCTTGGTAAGTATAAAAAGTCAAAAGGAAATACTGTAGAGTCTAGACCCATAGTGATGCTGTTTTAGGTATAAAATAAAAGGAATATTGAGAATAAACTTGACAATAAATGTTGTGATGGTTTTGTTTTTGCATCTTTTCTAAATATTAGTTTACATTGATTTTGATCTCAAAATATATTTGAAAAAAAGTATATCTGGAACCCTCTTACTATAATATGTCCTTTTATTATTTGTATATAGCTTAAATGTTCAGTCTTTGTAAGCTTTTCCTGGACTGGACTTGTTATGGTCAGAGAATTTTGGTCAGATAATTGAATTTCTGTATATTCTTATTCTTTTAATGGACACACTAATATACAAATTAGGTTTCTACCAGCAAACCTTTGTGAGTTATTTTATAAAGTTAGGAAGGTTATTTATACAAAATATCTATAATACATATATAAGGTAAAAGAATATGACTGGTAGTACCTTTATTCTCTCCATTTATAATGTATCTTATTAAATCATGTGTATGCACACAAATTGTTAATAATTAAATAAGCAATGAAATTCAAAATGTTAAAATACAAAATTATTACATATATACTCATATGCATATACACAACATTCTGAAAGAATAAATATATACTTAGATTAAGCTAAGAGGAAATGTTTTTTTAGTCTTCTGAAAACAGATGTGATGAGCTCAGATTCCATAAATGTATAGTGTGGATAGTGAAAGAACCACTGATTTTTCAAAACCCTTTATTGACATCTCTGTTTGGTCTATAGTGTCCCAAATTAACAAACTCGCTTTTGATAGCTAGTCAACTAAAGTTAAATCGTCAGATGTATCAAAAATAAGTTTTAATTAAACTTTTAATTAAAAATCTGAATTTTTGTATACTATGTTCATTTATTTTATGATTTTATATGAAATTTTAGTGTTCATATTTTTGCTGAAATTAAATTAATAAAAAAAGAATTGGGTCTTAATTTACATGTAAAAAAAACCAACCATTTTGACACCCACAATAAAATTTATACTTCAGAATTACATATGAATAAATTGAGCAATTTTTGGGAAAAAATATTATAATTGTACTGGAATCCAATGCAACATATGTTAGTCTACCATCTGTATTTTTTATAATACTCAATAGTTCTTACAACTTACTTTCCACTTTTATGAAATCAAAGAGCAAGACTTACTTGTACCAACATTCATCTGCACATTCTTTACATACAAGCATGGATTTAAAGATCAACAAGGATTAGCAAAGCACACTTGCCTTAGAGGATATTTCGAATCTATCTAGCAATATTGTAAAAGTTTTTTCAGTTGGTGCTTTTACTGCTCACACAAACTGCAGTCCCGTCAGTGAAGTTGTTGATTTGAAATTCATATTAGTTAGTAATGCTACTTCACAGGCATGAGTACTGTGAAAGTAAACATCAAACTAATAGTTTTCCCAAATACAATTTATTATAAGGAATAATCAAACCATTTTCACTGAGGTTCCAATAGGAGAATTATTGTTTAGTGGAGAGGTTAACATAACAAATATGGTGGTTGACATTCTCAATATTTAATCACTTTATTTTAATTTTTATGTGTACATATATTATTTGATATTTGAGTATTTCTTCTATTCATAAATGAAAAAACTTATTTTAAGGTTATTGTTATTTAAACGATTTTTCTGAGCATGCTTATAAATGTATTATAAGCATTATCATGCTGATAGAATGAGGAACATGACAATTGATTGGGATAGTGCATTGCAACTGAAAATGTTGAGCACTGTAAGTGTGTAATGAATGTAGCTATAACAGTAACAATCATACATTTAAGACATTATAAATCAATTTTTTTTTTAATGATATAATTATATAAATTTTGTTCATCAAGATTCCAGACATTAATTTCTTCGTTTCACTAGGGTTGCAAACAAAGTTCATAGATGCTAATAGTACCTTGGGTCCAATCATAATTAGAGGTAGTCAATCTTAATAAAAAATACATTATCAACATATAAATTCCTGTACATTATCAACATATAAATTCCTGTACATTATCTACATATTAACTTTATTTCTTATAAAATTTCAATATATGGGTCTAGACTTTACAGAAGATTAAAAAAAAATATTTTACTTATATTTTCTTACTACATATTTGCTTGTTGTTACTGTTTAAAACTGTGTGTAATTTCTACTAACAATTGAAATTATATTTCAATTACTGCATCAATAATTAGGATTGACTTAAAATATAATAATGATAATTATGCTTTTGGGTTGGGTCTTGTGTGAACAATTAGTTTGAGTTCACTGCAAAATGCAATGTGGTTTCAGGGATGGACTCAGAAGATTCACATGATGGGGGTAGTGGAGATGCACAATCATCTTCAAGTAGTAGCAGTTCCAGTTCAAGAAGTAGAAGGAGTTCATCATCAGATAGAAGTGATCGTTCCAAAAAAGAAGCAAAATCTCGACCTAGGTCTCCCCAATCACCAAAGTCAGAAGGTCCTAGGTCTCCTTCCCCTGAAAGTAGATCCCAATCTCCTTCAATGCGATCTTCCGCTCCTTCTAAACGAATACAATCGCCTGGTAACATGAGTGGAGCTCATTCAGATATTAACTCCCCAGAAAACTTAATGCTAGCCTCACCATCAGGTCCAAAGTCACCAGAGGGCCTTAAGTCCCCTAGTGAAGCATGTTCGAATATTGGTTCTCCAGAAAGACCTGAACCATATTCCTCAGGACCACCTTCAGTTGGTGATGGCCCAAAAACTCCTCAGAGTCCAAATTCAGCTCCAGCCTCGCCTAGTTCTAGATCTCGTCCAGTATCAGCTGATTCGGCTTCTCAACTGACATCTCCACATCCAAGAAATCCAGATACACATTCCCATTCTTCAAGTCCATCACCAGATAGGAATAGGGCATCATCACACTCTCCAGCAAGATCGCCAGTGACCAATAAAGATGGATGGAGGAGACATACCAAAGCTGAGCAAAAGATGGTTCCAATGTCACGAGAACGCAGCAGATCTGAATCTAGCCAGTCTAGCAGAAGTTCATCATACAATAAAAGACGTTCTAGTGCTAAAGATCCTGCCACTGAAGAAATTTCTGATGGTATAATGTTAATAATAATATAATGAATATAAAATGGTCATGCACAATATAAAAATATTTACTTTATTTAATAATAATTTACTTTATTTATTATGAAATTAATTTTTTGTTATGAAAATTATGATTGACAGGGGAAATGGAATCAGACCAAGAAGATAGAAAGTCACATGTTAAATCTCATACAAATGATAAAAAAGAGGGCAAGGACTTAAATATTAGTCATGAAGACTTATCTGATGTGTCAGATCTAGATTCAGTAGGACCAGATGATGCTGAAAAAGAATCAAAGGTTAATTAAAAAAATACATTTTATATTATATATCCATTCAATAAAGTCCTAGTTGATAAACAAAACAATTTTTATATTTCAGACTAAAATACCTCCATCATCACCTGAGAATAAATCAGAAACAAATGTTAATGGTAATAATAATAATACAAGTACACATTCATCACCAAAATCAGAAAATGGAAGTTCTAAAATGGAAATGCAGAAATTAGAAAAGGTAAGGTAAGGTGGTATGTATTTTTTTGGCCAGATATAAATCTGAGCAACAAAATATATACCATTCCTGAATAAAACATACTGATCTGTCCCATAATCCACACAATTTTTTATTTTGTGTGCGTTCTGGTGGATTGGTGAGGAATAAACATACAAAGTATTTGCTATGGTTTGTTGTTCTCAATTTAAAATTGTGTTTAAATAACTTTTGTCAATAGGTGCCCCTAGAAAAGACAAGTAATACTGAAGATGGTGAAGAACAATTGGATTTTGAAGCTGAAGAAGGTGAATGTATAGAACCCAAACAAAAAGAGCAAGCTAATGGGGAAGCAGATACTATAGGGCCAGAAAAAGGTAAGATATTAATACACTAACCGTTTATTGATAGTATTCCAACAGACAGACAGAAATATCTATCAATTTTCTTATTTCTGCTTAATTAATTCATCAATTCATCAATTGCTAATAAAAAAATTTTTATTGATTGCACAATGTGTACAGCTGTTAATAGCATCAAATAGGCAATGCCCATGAAAGGAGTATAATAAATAAAATAAAAATAGCTTTTATGAAAGTATACGTAATGCGAAGCCTGAATCAAGCTTACAAAGTTTGCAAGTTACATCTGTATATATAAGATCCGTCATGTCACGCCATACAGTCAGTTCACGGTCCCCGAGCGAATGAATATCAGCTCAGTGGAAAATTTTCCCATTTAATTTTCAGTAGCACAGAATTTTGTTTTACCGATCTTCCCACTAGACCTGTTTCCTTGTATAACATTTTGTATGTCGTGGTATATCAAAATTTAGGTCGTGTTAAGAACTACTCTATCAGCCGTATGCATGTTACCTTTAGAGAAAATTATAAAAAGCTTTGAATATTATATAAATGATCTATTTGAAATGGTTAAAATTCAATATTTTCAATAAATTGTATATATAGGAAGGCTTTTTTCTGCTATTTTTTTTGTAAAATATAGACAAAATTTGTTTATGAATCAATAAATTTTATTTATATTTAAAAAGTAAACCGTTTGTTTCACTACAAACAAATGTAATTAAAAATTAACTTGAAGAACACTGAAAGATTTAAGTAATGGCACTTTAATAATTAACAGAGGATATGAAGCCTATCAGACGATCTCGTGGCTCGTCCTTAGAAGAAGGCGAAGTGTCAGACGAAGGGGAACGACGCCCTGAAGAGAGTGAACCGAGACCTGTGTGTAGGTTTTTTTCAAGAGGCGCTTGCACATGGGGTGTTAGCTGCAGGTAACTATTTTTTTCATATTGCAGTGGAAAATTCACCATAAATATTAATGTAAGAATGACAATTACGGTTTATTTCCAATAAAAGCAACCGAATATTCTTATAAACGAATTTAAGATATAATAATGCCGTCTGTGAAATTTTAAACTATTTCGCAGAGCTTTTTTAAACTATCTCACAGATAGACCTCGTACAACCTGTGGCGTTTTGCATTTTGATAACTATGTTACTCTGATTTTAATATAAAACTGTATGGTAGATTCTTGCATCCCGGCGTGACGGATAAGGGTAACTACAACATGTTCGATGTGGTGCGCGGTGTGCCTACCAGCGGGCCGTACCCTATCGCGCCCTCTAGGGACATCGCTCCGCCGGAGTCTGCTTGGGAGAGAGGCTTACGGACTGCTAAGGAGGTAATAAAGATTCAATGTGCATGGATATTCCATCCTCCGCTTTTCAAGGTAGATTTTCCGCACAGAAAGGACGGGTATTGTAGTCTCTCCATTCAATCTTAGAACGTCCGATGCGGAAGATTGTTGAACTACATTGGATAGCACGGAATCGCATTTTCTGCTGCTGTCTGTCCTTTTCTGACGTCCAGAACGGACATTGGTTATTGCAAGAAAGAGCGTTTCGGCTATAGCCCCCGCGAGACAGCCGAGATTATTTAGGTAGTATTATGTTAGTAGCTAGGGTACTTGTCTCATGTGCTGTCATAAAATGCTTTTCTCGTTTCCTTTTCATTTTACTGGGTAGAAAACGCGAGTGTAGTAATACCATTTGTTTTACGAACGTCTATGAGTTACCGAGGCTATGGTAACCTCTTTCCATTAGGGGAGCTGTATACGTGTTTGCCATGTTTCATTTAAAAATTATGAAGTACCTGTGAACGACATATATTACGACCGTATCTGCTGCAATAATATAATATATAAGCCCGATAAGTGTAAATAATAATTATACTTAACATCGTCTATGAAATTTACACATTCTAGCGTTAGTCTATTAGAGATGATATATTTATGCAGATTCATTTTTTAAACACAATAACTAATCAATTTATATTTAATATGTTAAAATTATTTTTCCCCTATTAGATGCTGCGAATAGCGAATAAGCGTAAAGAGCAAGATATGGACTTTGAAGAAAAAAAGCTCCACCTATCTGTGGGCGGGGTCGTTCATGATCCTGATGCAGAGCTGGCGTATGCAGCCGCGGCTGTCGGCGCATCTCCGCCTAGATTGGCACATGACATGCCGCACCCAAGGGATCCGGAAGTTTATAGCAGGTAATGTTTAGGATTCCGTAATCAAAATAAATATAATAAATCCCGATATTTTAGCTGTAAAACAGTGCAGTACTACGGTACATCTGTTTTGAATAATGACGTAATAGGTGAGCCGATACTAGAAGCGAGGAAAAGGATTTGCGTTATGTAATTTGTGAAGTACTCATAAATCAGATGCAATTAATGAATATCAGCCAATAAAAAAATACAATATTTCATAGCATTTATTCAACAATTTATACACACAAAGATAATTAAAAAAAACAATAGAATAACAGAAAATTGTACAAAGGAACTCCTAATCATTCTGCTTCGTTTCTATAATTGAGTTTGCGTTTGCCGATCCACATTGCTTGGATACGTATTTAATGAAGTTAACTTAATGTTCGATTGTTTATTTTTAATTTGTATTTTTTTTTATCATTACTTGACATAAACTATTTGAAAAGAAAACGCTATTCTAGATCTTATGGGCCGATGTATCGTGGGCGCTATCCGCGACCTACAGACGAGCGCGAACGGTACTACGAACAAGAACGCGGCTACGAACGTGAGCGCGTCTATGAGAGGCCGCCACACTTTGACGATCGTGGTATGCCACCCGACGACGCTTCTTTTCACAAGGTTTGTAACAAATAAGGCAAAAATTTTAATTGACACAATTTGGTTGAAAGTGTTGGGCTTCCAATATCTTTAATTATAAGTATTAATCGTATTATACTTTCACAGTTATTATCAAATGGTATCATGGACTTCTCTTATACTTCACAACACAAATACTTAAATGAATTGTTTATTGTATTCGGGAGTTGTTCATCTCATAAAGTTCACAGTAGTGGCTTGATTAGGTCATTTTCCATAAATTTTAGAATCTTCCCAACCTCAAGGGTTTTAATTTCGTTTAGTATACCAAGTAATAGTAATTAAAAGAAATGATTTGTGTAGAGACGCGTGCGTTCATCTCGCGAAGTAATAGTGCAGCGGGCAGAGGTAGAACGACGGGAAGGACGCGAAGGCCGCGAGCGCGAAGGTCGGGAGCGTGAAGGCCGTGAGGGCCGGACCCGTGAAGGCCGCGGCGACGAGTGGGCCGACCCCTGGATGCGGGCAGAACCTGCCGCTAGGAAGAGACGGCCGCCGTCTTCTGAGGACTCTTACTCTTCGACAAGGTACGTAGAACAGTTAATGCTTATTATCGAGTCCAGACATGTGATACATATCTATGTAATTTTGCCTAATATGTATGTAGCTGATTGTATCTGAAGAATAAAGTTACCATTGAGAAAATTACTTATCCATTGCTGCGTTACAAGATGAGTATCACCATGATATTAGAGTAAATTAGTAGTGAACTCGTAAATTAGTCTCTGTCTACCACTTGGCCCCTGATTAGTATATGACATTACCGTGGTCGAAAATTAGCAAAAACTTGTACTTTCCGCTAAACATGTGCTTTTCTATCATGTAAAAGTAACGGTGAGTCAGCACCTGCGCACGCTCACGAATCGTGCATTACTACGTTTCTAAATTTGCTAAAAATTTTCTAAATAAATAGATTTACGAAGTTAGTTAAATAAATGAATTGTGTGGCGCTAAGTCAGTGCAAGTTGCCGCCACACCTTTAATCTGCTTGCCTCACGACCAAGAAATTTTGTTGAGTTCATTGTACTTACGACTCTGGACGAATCCTTTCCCTATGATCAGTGCCAAAATGAGCCACTCGATTTGAGATGACAGATATCGATATATGGCAGCAGATGCACGCCTTATTCTATGTGCAGGAGATTTTAACTTAGTCTAAGTCCTCACCACAAAATTGGAAATTTGGGTGTGCGGAATTTAGCTGCGAATAAAATTCTACCTGATTTTTATTCGTAACTTATTTCCTACCTAACTAACCTAGCCTTCCTTCCTATCTAGTTTCAGTGCACATTATTGCACGAATATAAATCGCGCCGCGACGAGGAGATTTTTGCGGTAAAATACGATGAGGACAGCTTCGTATAATTTCCATATGTCACTGAGTTCTAATTTTTCCCACAGTGTGATTTTAAAGTGCTTATAAACGGGCAATATTTGATTAAACATTGATGTACGCGAACCGCACAATTCTTAAACGTGTGATTTCGGTGTTTCAATGAAATAAAGTTTTAAGTGTGATGGCGAATTTGCGTCGGTGCCTGTCGGTAGATACACAAGATCACGTTATCATATCGTCAATAAATGATTCAATTATACGTACCGCACTTGTCTGGACATGGAATTAGATTTCTTACACACTGATTTATTCTAGAGCATTAAAATGCAAATTAAAGTATAGTAATGCATGAAACTGAAAATACGATATTTGCTTCGCTGTAATAAAAGTGTGTGAGAAATCCTTTTGTTAGTCATTAAATTATAAATAAGTAACTTAGCTGTTAAGCAGATGTAACGTATTCAATAATTTATAGAAGCTAGATTTGTTTTATTGATACTTTGATTAATGTATTAGACTATTACACTAGTTTTATTTAAATATTATTGAAAATTATTTAATAGATTTCTTTAGTGTAAAGTAGGAAAGCTGTCATTCAAAGTTATTAATTTTGAATTTTTCTTGCTTCCTATCCCTCCCCCGCCGATGGGTTTCGCTTTCATAACTAACATCATGGTTTTGGTGTTCACTCTGACGAAACTCATATCTCGATCTCTCATGAACTTTGCATGCTAATTTCGGTGTCATTACTGGTGATATGCTTTTAAAACTCGTGTGTGTATGTGTGCGTGTGAGTGTGATCTTGGGCCGGCCGTACGGATACTCGAACGTCTACGTTAAAAAAACCATTTACGTTTGATATGTATAACGTGATATATAACGCCTATTGAGTACGTAATTTAAACATGTTCCGATGTTTATGGACATCATGCTACATGTGCATGTATACATGCTCATTGTTTAATGGGTTTTTGCAAACTTAACATGAAATGGACATGTTTTCACGCATTGAGGTCGGTTTTCATTGTCTATGACCACGTATGTGGTTGTTCTTGTACGTACGAACGGTCTCTGATTGTGTCGTGTGCGTGTTCCCCGGCCTCCCGCTGACCCTGCAGCTCTTCAAATTCCAGTTCGCGCAGTTCACGATCACCTGGTGCTCGACGCAAGAGAAGAGCTTCGTCATCATCACGACAGAGGTTTGTGTTATACCACACAATGCACATTTTGTTACTGAGCGTTATTTGCATCAATTTTCTTTTAATTATTTTTTACCGGTATTTTTGTAAATTGAAATCGTATCAATTTAGAATGGAATATGATTTATGATTTATTACTATTTAACACAAAAGAGTGAAAGTTAATATCGTGTTTTAGATTTATGATGTATCGAGATTAGTGTTTCAATTGAGTGATTTGTAAGATTAATAAATCTGAATTTAAAATAATAATTCGATTGTTAAAGTCATAATTAACTATGACATCAAAAAAATACAGTTTATTCGCTAAATTACATGACAGTGGTGATAGTGGTCAATGATAGTGTAAACTAATTTTTCCTGTCGTCCTACCGCCTCATTGCATTTGTGATGAGTAAGACTGCACTTGGAAGTGCACTCATTCTTTCTTTCTTTCTAATAAGTCCGATTTTGTAGACTTGATTTGCGTGTAGAGGGTCACAACTTTCAGATGATAAATTGTTTATATTTGCATTTAATGGAAACTAAAAAATATTACATTGTAATAAAATGTCTTCATAATATTATCAATATTCTAATGACCGTTTTTACTTGTTGTTTATTTGAACAACAATTCAACGAATAACCATTCGAACTATTTATTTCCGATATTTGTCTGTATGCATCTAAATGCGATAGGCATACGATATTTATCTCTCATTTTAGGACGACAACGGTGCGCTTGGCACACGCAAAATTAACTATATAAGTCATTACATACGTACTATGCGATCAAAATAAGAAATGGATAGTGTTGTCAGCAAATTGTAACGTCATAGAAATGAAACGTCAATGCATTCTGTGACTAATTTTATTCTTTATTTAATTTGGGGATTTTATGTTATGTCAGCCTCATCGTAGCTTCTCTTTTACAAATGAAAATAATTTACAAGAAATTTACCAAATAAAAGTAAATCAAATAAAAATAAAAACAATATTAGTTAGGTATGCTAATGACAATGGAATTCATCTGAGAATTCGACAATAGTGCATATTTTTAAGCTATTTCAGATTTTAGTAGTGCTAGAATGTTTTGTCAGGTTATTAGCATTTGTTGTACATATTCTATTTTACCACGTGGTGCGATTAGGTGAACTTACTTTTTTTATTTTAATGAGTTTGCAGAGTGAAGTTGGGTGTAAGTTAGTAGTGGGTGCGGTCATATTCTTATTTTGACCGCATAATAACCATCTTGTTTTAGAGCATAACTAAAATAGTATTACTTTTTATGTCATAGCATTACGAGGTAAACTAGTACACTACCTATATTTTAAGTCCTTAGCATACACGATACTTTTAGCAGCAACAATATCGGTATTGTGTTTTGGTGCCTTTTTACATTCCAAAGCATTAGATATTATCATAATTCAAGATTGTATTAATTTAATTGCTACGTATCTGAATGTCTAGCGGATTGGTGGTTTCGAGCGACCTACAAACAACTAAATAGACCATCGCCAATACTAAAATTATTGAGTGTGCACTTAAACTGCGTAAGAGGCGATCTCAGATCGAGCAGTCACGTGCTCTAAATTCTTAAGTTATTTTTTACAATCGGATGCAATACTATGGACACGCAACAATCTCTGCTGTGGTACAAATTTGACCAGTGATAGAGCTGAGACTGACTGATAAATTGTTAGCCAACTTAGAAATTACAACGAGGATGTACTTTTATGCGGTTGGCTAGCAGTCCTGGCTGAAGGCTAGCTACGAGGATTTTAATCATATATTGAATATCAGCCATATTAGAGGTGATGGTTACCGTTTATTATCAGGTGAACCATCTGCTTGCTTGACATATTTCTGAAAAATAAACGCAATTTAGCAGATGACTGGCAGATTAAATCAAAATAATCTGTGATAAGTCTAAGATTTCTAAGGGCAGATTTTGACTATAGTCGTACGTTGTACAGGCTGTCCCCGTCGGTGATAGTGCGCGAGCGCCGCATGGCGACGGCGCGGGCGACGGCCATGAACCCCCCCGCGCCGCGGCGTCGCGCGCCCTCGCCCGCCGCCGCCCGGCAGCTTGCCGCCAATCCACCTCCGCCAGCCTCTCACAGACATAAGGTAACATTGATTTCTGTCATATTTAAAGGATCCATTGCATACTCGTAGTCGCCTCTTATGGGCGATTAAAAAGCTGCCATGATCGATTGTGTGCACGCGTGCATGATTATCGGTACAAATTCCTTAATAAAAAAAAATTTAAATGCATCTAATTTCTTCATTTGATTCGCTCATTTTAAGAAAGAAAAAAATAGTGGTAAACAAAATTCTCCTATTTTTTTTTAAATGTCACCTTATTAATGTCATGAAAATCAGCCAGATACAAATAACACAGCCAAAGATATTTTATTACAAGATTATACATACTATATACGAAAAGACTTCTTCCCGACTAATGTATACTCTCTTGGGAAAGTGGTTACATATAATGTTTTCAAATGTTACAGGTTGTCATGTTTTCTTATTATTTTTAGTTTGAAAGCTAAGGATTAAACAGGCATTTAAAAGCTATTTATACCTATATTTAAAAAGGGTTTATTATGATTCCAGTATTGGTGTCTCGTTAATTTTATTGAGTATGGATAGTGCTTAAGTTAATGTTTAAAACATGTACTTTTATGCTGACACAATTGTCAATCCTGATATTATACGTGGCAATAAGCTTTACTAATGGAGATAAAATCAATTAAAAATCTTTGTAAGAATATTTAGGTTATTTACTTAAATCGTATCCTTACAGGAAGAATTAGATCCCTATGGGCGTAATAAAATTTCCAGTCGCAATAGAGACAGAAAGAAATATTCAAGATCATCCTCATCAGGTTCAGGTAAGAAAAGAATTTAGAAATAAGGAATTCAATAAAAACCATTTTATTTAAATAGCATGTCACGACGAAGATGGTAAAGTAGTAAGAGGAGTCACACCTACACCTTGGTGGCGCCAACGATGTCATTTCATGCTTTTTGTCACGCTCTATGTTAATAAAGGGGGCAAATGTTAGAATACCGAGGAATTAAATAATAATTAACTGTTAATTCTCATATTTTTAGAATCATCATCTTCATCAAGTGAATCAGAAAGTGAATCGCATTCCTCCTCAACGTCGGGAAGTTCGGGTGCGAGGCGAGCTAGACACGCGCGTCTATTGAATGCTGCAGCCAGGCCAAGGTATGTTTATTTTTAAATTAAAAATATAAATGTACTTTATTTTGCTGACTAGAAATTAAAGATATATATTTTTTCGATATAAAATTAAACTTACCGTGATTAAAATATATTAATTTAGACCTTTATCATTACATTGGTATTGTTCTTGCATGGTGCGTGTACAAACCAACAGACAGACAAATATTCTATAAACTGTTTGGACTTCCGTTGATTCAATTATTACCCCTCATATTAGTCTTTTTCAATTAAGTAAAAACATACTTTTATATTATTTATCAATTAATGTTCTCGGTATTGTAAAGACGTCGAATAAACATATGCAAATGAATAATCGTTTTCAGGTTAAATGCAAAATCTAGTGCTGGTTTAGCTGCTGCTGTATCAACAGTAACCAGTAAAAAAGAAGTGCCAAGTGATAAAGGTAAAACAATATTTTCCGTTTTAAACTTATTTATTTATCAAAGCAGGCATATAAGGAAAATATGTTTTCAGAACTGAGCGGTAAGAAACGTGCAGCGACATCTCCTGTAAATTCTGCACCGGCAAAGAAATCTGTATCAAGGAGAGAAGAGCTACTCAAACAATTAAAAGCTGTGGAAGATGCTATAGCAAGAAAGCGATCTAAAATATAAAATACTTAAAATGAGTAACTCGTTTGTATGAGCCTCCCATGCTTTACCTATGCATTATTTACAAAAAAACCTATATTCGGCTGTAAGTTAAATCATTCTGGATTTAATTGGGTTAATTTTAATCAGATGTAATGAAATCGTACAAATAGGCGTTTTAAGTTTTGTGTAAATATGCATAGTCAAATCTACATTAACTGATCTGATCCTAATAATGGAAATACAGTAGACATTGCTTTAGTGTATTATGTCACATCATATTGTGTATATAATGTTAACCATTATTGACTCTTCATATATAACCAATGAAATATTTTAGATGCAAATGGGATATTTTTTGTATTGTTTGTTCATCACAGTTAAACAAGACCTAGATATAAGGGTCAAAGCTGAATTGACAACTATTTGAGTAACATTCGTGAACAGTGGAATAAAACATACTTTTGTATACATGACAGTTTTATTGATTTGTTATTATACTTATATTTGCTAATCTATATTTTCGTGACATGACATTTCTAACTAGTACTTGGTTTATATTTGTCATTAGTAAACTATTTAAAGCATTATATGCTACATAACCTACGCCACAACTACGCGATTCAGAGAAACTGAATGCTGCCTGTGATAAAAAACCTAAAATTTGTTTGGAACATGAATAACGACATGATTTGACATCAGAAGGAAGCCACAATTCTCTCATAGATTTAACATACTCCGATGGTTCATTTTTGATCTGTCCCTTAGGTTTATTGATCTTCACCTGAAATGAGATGACAATTTATAAAATGGGATAAGTACATATTAAAATTTATGTATTTTGTTCATCTAATATTATACCATTGTTCCTTTTCTCTTTAGTTTACTTCTTTTTCTTTTCAATATTTTCATACTACGCATATGCTCTTTTCTTTTTTGTTTTCGTACTTTCTCATTAGGGTCATTACATTGAGGTTCATTTGGGACTATAAGCAAGTCCTCTTGTCCAGCTAAACAAATGATTGCATTTTTTTTTAAATTGCCCTTTTTTACCATTCTTACATAAATTGGTACCAGACAAGCCGATGCATGTTCCAATTGTGGTAATTTTTTCTTATGGGTAACACATTTCTGAAAAAATTTTAATTAATATAAAAATTAATTATCTGTATAATCATAGTAGAATAAAAATAGTTTTTTTTAAATTTCCAGTTAAATAACATACCTGCAAACTGATCAAAAGTTGTCTGTCTCTCAGTACAAAGAAGTTGTCAATAGAACTTTCACTCCAATCATTCAGAAGAATTTTCCATGGGCATTTAAAAGGTGTAGCTATAGCCAACTTAACAAAATTTATTCGTTTACTAGGAGGTAATTTGAAATATCTTTCTTTTAATAAAAATTCTATTCTCTTCTCTTCATCCTTCCCAGCATTGGAGTCTGGAGGTAAATAACATTCTCCCATTTCTAATGCTAGGTTTTCAGTTTCCCGTAACCCTCCTGATCTGGCCCCAAACATTATGAAAGTTTGCCAAAATTGTAGTCCATAGCTAGGGGGGATTATTATATCCCAACCACTTCCGAAACCTAAAATAAGTTACCATAATTGAAAATGCAGTGCAAGTACAAAATGGTTGTTCTATTTGTACACATAGCCATAGAAAAACCATTGTGTATGTGCTAAGTTAATAGATATAAAGCCTCACCAATTTTCTTTGTAGAAGGAATTTGTGAGCCTGGTCTTTGTATGAGAACAACCGGCAGACTTTGTAAAGCTGGGTCATCTAAATAAACTTCTCCTGGCACCAATTGTGTTTTTGTCACATGTTCTATAAACTGGGTGTTTGTTAACATTTCTTTTTTTAATATATTATGTAAATTACAATCCCATATGGGTGAAATTGACAAATTTGGAGGAATATTAAGAAACAATTCTGTAATTTTATCACCATTTGTATTAAAAGCTTTAATTCGGTTTTTAGGTCTGCTTAATCGAGGATCCCTGACAAATAAGCCAACAACCACCTGTGATGGTAATTGTGATGGTGACATTGCATTACTAGCACTTTCCCAATATTCATGTTTATCTTTTAAAAACATTTCAGAAGAATTTATAGCTGTTATCCATTTATTATCTTTAATTTTCTCAATACTGTCAATGCATTTTAGACTGCTACTTAATACTGCATGACTTTTTGGACCTGTCAAGCGGAACCTATTGAATTTTCCTGGTAAATATTTAATTTTTATATGTTCAGAAAAATTGCTAGCAATTTTTCTCCTTTTTTCAGTAATGTAATGAGAATTAGGCTGGCTTTTATCAGATAATAAATCTGTAAATAAACATTCTAATGTTTTTGTTTGGGATGGGTGAATAAACAACCATAAACTTTTGTCCTTATTGTTTGTAGTCCAAATAAAAGTAACTTTACCTATGTATCCAAAAGGATATGAATTTCTTTCATAAATATGAACACTACCTTCTCTTTTTCCATCAATAAAAGCTTTGGCACATATGCTTAATCCACAAGAATAGCTAGTTATAGAACTAAACATATCTTTTATAAGAGTTTCTGGTCCAGTTATCTGAACTGGCATATAATAAGAAATATCCTGCATAAGACAATGAGCAGAGCTAGCTCTGTAACAGGCTCTAAATGCTTTATCACAGGGTGCATTCGGTATTTGATAACCCCAACGTGCTGTCATATGAAATCTTTTTGCATGCCAAATATGTGTCTCCAGCCACATATTGTTTTTTTGACGTCTGTTATATTCTTCTAATAAGTTACCTGGACGCCGTCTGTATTTTCTAGAAGGGCGCTTCTGCTTCGGAGGTAAACCACTCTTTTTTAATTGTTGTAAATGGGCTTGACGAAGTTTTATGGGTAGCCTTTTGGCATTGTGGCTCATTACCCGGCGACGCATATGTACAGGTAATGATTGAAATATTAGTTTGGTTTTACTTGGACGTAGTATGCATTCAGTCATGGCAGCAATTTCTACACTTCTTGAAGCAGCGAATTTCAAACTATTTGCAGAAAAAGGTAGCTTTTCAGTGCCGCCTAAGGTAACATCAAATTCTGTGGAATCCATGACTGGCTAATTAATTGGAATATATTGAATAAAGATTTATCACTAAGTATATTTCTGAATAGCTATCAAAATTATCTAATATATTTTTATTCTTAAAGTATATTCATAACCACAAAGTGCAAGAAAAATATGTGTTATTTAAATGACTTTTTTGTTTTTATCTTAATACTCCCAATTATAGGGAAGGCTAAGGAAACAGAAGCTCATACATCCATATCTTAAGTAGTTATATCATTATTTATGGATATAATCCATCCTTTTATCCCATGGATTTTTGTTTCTTAATTTAGTTTTTCTACGACAGGACTAACGCATCTAGGTTGAATTGGCAGTGTTACCTGTATAATTTATTAATTCAACAAACTATATACCTATCTTACGTATATTGTACCTATATTATTATTACGTATATTGTACCTATCTTACGAAATAGGTACAATATTGTTTATTAAAATAAAATTTCTTCTAAAGTAATCATAGGTACATATTAACATTTGTGAGTTCCCGAACGTTTGAATGCTTTTATTTTCATATTTTTTTAAATGAATATTAATCCAAATAGATGTCGCTTATAACACTTAAAACTGAAGTTCTAATTAACCGTGATATAATTAATATCTTCGACCTAATATTACACAAAATTCCTATTTTAAATATAGAAAAGGGAACCTTATAGTCGAGCTAATCTGGAGAAAGAAAAATAAAAATGTGTTTGATTCGGACTAATTTTAATCCACATCTATTTACAAGTTGTTTAAATTAATTTGACACTTTTAATTTTAGGACAGCGACAGACTAGGGTAAGATGGTGGTAGCCAGTGATAACCAGGCGGAATCTTAACCAAACCGAGCAGGAAACCATTGCCACACCTGCCTCTGTTGGGAATTAAACCTCAGATCTATAAATCTGAAATAGAATAGTTGAAATAGTTCCATTTTAATAGTATACTTATTAATGGGATACATTAATTAATAAACAATTTTATTGATGTAAGACAGATATTTAATTAGGTACTGTTAATCTGTTAATGTTTTAATCTGACACATATCATATCAAAAGCATAGTATTTATTTTACGAATTTTACTGGCCACAGAAAGTTAAAGTTTGTTTGTGTTGCCTGTAATTAAATGCAATACTAAGCATGTTTTTATTATATCTTATGCGGATTGGAGTATGACTGCCGATTTTGTAGACATCTGCAATAAAAAAAAACTAGTTGATTCGATAGCTTTTTCGTTTAGTAATTGTTGTTTATGGCACTAATAGCTCCGCATGCGAACAGAAACTGCAGAGCACTCGCAACCAAATCCATGCACGCTAGAAAACCATTTTAAGATTTCGATAAATTGAAATGTTTTTAAAGCCTTATTAATTTTGTATACGATAAGGAGAACGCGGCTTTTTACGTAATTTCGATGTTAATAGCAATGGACTTCATTTGAAGTGAGGTTAATTTACGTCCTTCCTTCCTTATATCCTGCAATCCTTCTTTAAATTAGTTCCTTACATTTGAAATTGGCGTTATATCTTTCTATTGGTTAAGTATTCCAAATTTAATATATACATATATATACGACTATTTTAAGATTCGAAAATAGTTATTAATTGGTTTTTTCCTGATTAGTATTTTCTTTGCCGTCGTTCATATAGCATAATTGAAAACATGAAATATTCCTATATTTACGAGTTCGAGATCTACTGTGGCCCCAGTGCTGCAGAAATAGCTCGAAGGTTTAACGATGTGCATGTCGCTAGTGTCGCAAAAGAAACCCGTACGTTTTAGGTTCCAATGTTTTCTGTTCTGAAATTAAACGTTATTGTGGAAGTGAAGCCATAGTAAACGACTTCAATGTTAGCAGCAGGCTTCAGCGTGGGTGGCAAAATTATTTTAATCTACTTGAAACAAATAAGCAAAGGAAAAAAGTTTGATACCTCATGTTTTGAGTGAATCAAACCAGCAAAAACGCATCGACTGCTGCGTTCCAAATTGCTCAAACCAAAGGATAATGAAGGCATTTTAAATTTATTACTAATAATAACTGTGCAGAAAAGTAAATTCTGTAAGATAATAGAAAGCGCTTTTCGCAATGGCGGAACCTTGAAGAACCAGCTTAATCCTGATCCAAGTGAAAATTGGCTCAGAAAAAAATACTTGTATGTTTGGTAGATTCAGTACAGCTTTCTAAAATTTGGCCAAACGATTACGGCAAAAATCTATTGTCAGCAACTACAAACAAGGATGAAAGAACCAATTGCTAAACAACCGAGGCTGGTCCATCGCTCAAAGTCACTCTTACAACGCTAACATAATTAACTGCCACGCAGTATCGGATAAATAATAAACTTCAGAAGAATCCGTTGCCATCTAAAAACAATAACTGAAGCATTCGCCATTGCTATTGAAGTAACGTAAAAAGTTTTTATCTATATCACGGAATGGTTTTGTCCACCGTCTTACCCAAGTCTGTTGCAGTAACAATAATGTTAATATCATTGTGGCACCTCACCTCCGCAGTTGGAGGTAAAATACCCAGTTTATATGATAAGAAATCCCGGTGTAGTTTGTTTCCATTTTCAACCTTATCATTTGTCACCTTTAGGATTCCCGATCATCCGATATAAGTAATAATAAAAGTAATAAGGTATTGTTACTTCGATATCAATAGGATTTGATTAGGAGAAAATTACAACATTCTATAAGTTTATTTCAGGTTTCACACGTGTGGAAAAATGATCCTGGCCAAAAGAGCCTATTGGGCCTATTGGAGTTTACTTCTTACATCTTACTATGTGTACAGCTGTATGCGTTCCTAGAGTAATCTAAGCACTTAGGTTGATGTCAAGTATAAGTTTCTAAAACAGTGCCATTAGCGGATTTGCGTTGAAATAATTTACAAATTGTAAATCATGAGTTTCCATAAAAAAAATATTGTTATAATTAAACGGGGCTATGTATAGTAGAAATATTGAAATACATACGTAGAAGAATAAGGAAATACATGGAATTACAGTTTGACGCAAACATGATCGAAACTTCACGTTTCCGAGACATACAACTTACAAATGCGTTTAAATATATATGTTGTTCCAACTTAAAACATAGCAAATATGAAATTCTTATCCTATAGTCAAATTGAGTTATTTCGTAATAAGATCGCAATAAATGCTATAGTCTAGTTGCGGTTTTATTTTGAAATCATCATAGTATTTTTAGAATTAGACCTACACTATTTCTATTTTTTTAATGTTTTGGACTATTATCTAAATCGTAGTTATCATGGTTAATTTTGGTGGAGTTTCATATTTTTTTAAGTTATAAAATTTTATGAACTTAGTTTCATTTAAGTAAGTAGGTATACATCTTACGAACACACAGGAGGTGTGATGGCTATTAATTTATTTATTTCTTACACGATCAATTCATTTATTGCTTCCGAAGTAAGAGTATGTTAAAAATCTTTCGACCGATAATATTAGATGCCGAAACTATACCCACTGAAATAGCTCCCCGCTCTTAGCTACAGGCTGATAGATAAAAAGTTAATGGTTTTCCAAGTCAGTGAGAATTCTCGGGCCCGCGGGTACGCACTTCTGGACCTTATAAGGAAATAAATTTTTCTGTCAGTATAGTACTATATTTATGTCTCTTATAGAGTTTTAACAAAATTATTTAACATCTTTCACTTCAATAAACGTATTACTCATTTATGCAACTAGAACGGGCAGTAATACTGTGTGGTCAAAAGAAGAAAAGGGTGGAATCGTGAAATTACAATCAACGTGGCATTAAAATTAAACCTCACTCTTAAATATCATTTTTGTATTAGAAAATCGTAAAAAAAATATAAATAAGTAAAAAATAAGAAGTAATAATTCAATGTTTGTTGACTTGCCTTTGTCGCGTGAATTTCGTCAGTAGTGCGGTCCTATTCTAATTTTGATCGTATAGTACATGAGTTATATTATGACACGATCCAAAAAAAAATTAATAACATTTTTTCTTTCATTTGAAATACACTGACAAGTCTTTATTTTCTTTACGTTCTCATAAACTTTCACACAGTCCGCTGTAGACTAATATTAAACTATAAAGCTATTTCAGATTTTTTTTTAAATTACTTTATAGTATTTGAGAGGAAAGCGATTGTTTTGTTATGGTCATAATTAAACGAAAAGAGATGAATGTTATGGACAAAGCTTGTGAACATAAATATGGATTAAATGTTATGTAGTTAGGCATGTCGTAGCCAGGGCTTAGAATAAGTCACTTCACTAGTGTGGAGAGTGGATGCCCATTACATGAAATTGTCATCTGAAAGTAACCATATATTGTTTAACGTCAAAGTTTCATGATAAAATATATAAATCCACGTTGTGCCATACCTTAACTCCATGTTTTTGGACTTTGAATTATTTTCTTTTTTAATACAGAATACAGAAATCTGACGCCATAACTTAGTATCATAAAAAATTAAGCAAGATCAGCGATAATTTACTTGTGGATAATGTAACTATTTTATGATATGATCACTAATGTTTGTCCATTTCATAATGTAATTGTGCGTTTAGCACTTCATATCGTTATACGCTGAGACTATCTATGATCTTGCACCATAGTTGAATGTGGTCAGCAGTTCCGCTTATTTCTTGAAATATAAACATTTCATGAAATGGTCGTTTACATCATTATTTTTGGGAATGCAGCTTTAATTTCTGTTTTTTTCTGGAGAGAAATTAGCGCCAATTTTAAAGACTACAAAGTTTGAATTGTATAACTCTTTCAATTGAATTAATTTTGATGTTTGGGTGTTTTAAAGTTTATTATTTTTTAATGTTCTTGGGACATTTTGTAGTTATTTAACCATATAATTTAAGATACAGGAGAAAATGCCTTACATACACACACAATACAAACAACCTTCAATTTTATACTAAAATATAAAGAGATTTAAAAATCATGTAGTGTTGGTAGACTATACATAGCTTGTATGAAAGTACAATTTTACAAGTTCCATACCGCCAATTGGTTATTATTTCACGTTAGTCTACCATTTATATCTTGTTTGTGTATTTGTATTTATTTTTTCATAATGCGAGCAGCACTAGATGACTTTGAATATGACTATCATGTTTGTGGACATGTTGATGATATTTACTTATGGTAAAGAACTTTCTAGATGTAAAGTCATTTCTGACTCTGTAAAATTCCTGTACACAATTTCATGCTCAATGCAGTATAGTTGCTAAATGCATGTAGTACGAAGTTTTAAACTATGCATTGACTGTCGGTATTTATATTTTATTGTTACCTTTCCGTTAGTGTTTTTATCGAAGTATTATGAGTTCGTAACTAATCTAATTATTAAATAAATTCACTGCAATGACATTAGACATGTATCCATACAAAAATGCTTAAACTAATCGTAAAAAGAAGTTAATTGTTTATTTATTAAGTTGTTTATATGGCGAAAGCATTCAAAACAACACTAGATGTGTTTTTGAAAATAAGGAACAAACAAATTAACAAATAAAATCACAAGTTTTTTCTATTAATTTCTACAAATTTTTCAGATATTTTGCAAATTTCTTCGACCTAAGCATCATCATGCCTGAATCATACAAAACAACAATTTGCAAAAAAATCTATCCTAACTGCTAATTACCATTAAACATAGATGGTAATTATGGTCTTTCGAATACAAATTTACTTGGACGACTATTGAATAACATTGCTTTTAAAAGGATAGCTAATTTTCTGATTACGTATACATTAATAGCATATGATTCCATATGTGAAGATAGCTCCTGCTAGTTAACAGGTGTCTTATAAAAGAGTTCATGGCGTATTTATTAATATTGAGAGAATACGCCAGTACATGCCAAGATCTTGATCGAAACTAAATATCTCTAATTTAAATGTTGAGGAGACTAGTGAACTTATGATTTTGAATGAGTCTAATTTGGAAGTGAAACCCAAAACCGAAATATCTTATCATACAATATTTTTGCTAGTTTATCGATATGTTTCCGGACAATAATAAGGTCTGTTTTTTATTCAATTTTGATGGACGTTGTTTTATTGAATTGGATATGTCAGGCAAATGACGCACGGTTTCTGAGCGTGCTACGTTGACTTGGCATGATAATGTCAACGTCTCCCACCGATTACTACTAAGTAGGTAACGATGATTTTTTTCCATAATTACCGCCACTAAGCTGGAGTCATTGGGGATGATGCGATTGGACTTAGTGTTCAATTTTGCACAGCTTTTGCTACATATTACCAGTAACCTAAAACCCTTTTGATCCACTCGAAACCAGCCATAAACTAAATATTGGGATAATTCTAGTACAGTTTCACGATATATGAAGGTATCGTTAAATTGTCTTTTTAGTAAGAACTGAAAAGATAATCGCTTACCCAGCAATTGAATCGTGTACATTGGTGTTATTCTAAAAATCTGTTTTATTTAGCCATACTAAATCTACAGATCCACACATAATATATTATAATTTTTTATTAAAACAGTAACTACAAGAAAATGAACAACATTTGGAAGTTAATGTATCAATAGTAATATTATCTATATCCTTGTGCTACTGCACAAGGATATAGATAATATGTACAGTACGAATGCAGTGCCATAAAGTATAAAAAAGAACAAAAAATAATTCGCTTATCGTACAAAAATATAAACACATATAGATTAAAAATTAGTTAAGTACTAAGGTATTTCAAGTTATTGTAATAAGATGTCTTCTTAGTTGTCCAACTCGAATGCCCCATAGTAGATTTAGGAACAAAATCAGCTTTCACAATGATCTCAGAATATAAAACAATCTGTCAAATCATTATGAAAACCAGTTTCGTAATTCCTCATATCTTGATAAAACGTTCTCTTCTTTCTTCATAACACAGTTACTTGATGTTCGTTTTTCATCTTAAATATTGTTGCAGTAGATATAAATAGCGTAAACAGAATACGGCCTATTAGGTATCAAAGCAATGTTTTGTGAAGCAATGAAAGTAATCACATTTATGAGTGTAAATTAATGTGGAATTGCAAGAATTTAGTCGCTGAACAACAGTAAGGCACAAAGGAGGAATATGAATGGATTTGTCATCGCTTGATTAGTCGGCATGCGCCGGGAATGGGACGTGACGTGCGCGCGCGCCGGGACGCTCCCATTAGCCGTCACCATATGACATCATGCTGACTCAGCCCCATTACACGACGATTCCTCTGCTGCTCACTCCACCGCCATCTGTAACACATAAAACTATAGTCACCATACGCTCATAGCACCGAGTAGGAGTAGAATCATGGTCGCACGTCAATAAATTAATTAGATCTCATTCGGACACAATTATTGAGCTTACTTAATAATATTGACTAATATAGTAATAAACGAAGGCGGAGGGCGTACATAGCGTGTGGAAGCAATGCGGGTTCACCCACACCGCAAGTTGCCACTAATTAGGCAAGACGGAGAGAGGCCGCCGCAAATGGTGCGGATCTGTGGCTCCGGCCTTGTTGGGGCTGAGTTGTAGTCGGCGGCGGCGCCACAACAATTATTTCGCCAATTTATCGGCTCCGTGTCTTTTATGACAGAGATGTAGGAACTTTTCAGTTGTTATAAGTTAATCTGTAGAGAATTCTCAGCGTGGTCTTCAGATATTTGGCAAGCTACAGTTCAAATAAATACCTACATATTATTACAATTAAAATAAAGAATTTGGTTTGGCACAGCTCAATTACTGCGTTGGTGGCAAATGTTTTAAGATTTGTTATGGTGGAGGAGTGAAGTGTGCGAGGGCGAAGGTGTGCGGTGACGTTGACGTCACATCCGGCGGCGCGGGAGCTCAATGGGCGCACAATGTGGGCCACTCGCCACACGTGTCACCCCCCCGTCCCGCGCGTCACCCCGCAGCACCCGCACCCACAAACTCTACTCTAATTGCTGACAACTATGGGAAATAACGCAAATGTGTTACTTTTTATCGCCGAACATGTTTACACTTATGATAGTAACGAATGTGTCGCCTGAACTTATTTTTTATCAGTGTTACTCAAGAGCATTTAGAAACACTAATCATACGTGTCGTCACTTACAAGACAATAAAGTAAATAGACAATGTCCGCGTAATCATTTAGGAGACCTACATCGAAAGTATGACGGCCGGGTGCTAAAATAAGAGCGAGGCGGAAGCGTTATACTATACATTAAAGAACATTTTTGACAGATTTAGATCGTGTGAATAATAAACATTGATACGGTGTCGTATTGACGATGGGCTGCGAGGATGGCGATGGTGACGTCACGGTCGGCATCGCCGCATCCACCGAGTTGGTTAGAAGTAAGAGGAGGAACAATGGGAATAAAAACGGAATTTAGCGCATGCGGTGACGAAACCCGGTGCCGGTGCGACGGCGCGGGCGGCGACAAGTATGTAGGGCGGGTGACGCGCTCACTATTGATAGTGCGCCGCTGTGAGCACTGCGCATTATTCTCTTAACAAACCGTTGCTCTAGAATGCAGTGTTAGTGCACACGAATTTATAATGACACTGTTCGTGTAAGCGAGACCATGCGACTTCTAGACTACTTAGCCTTGCATAGGATTCACTTAAACTAAATATATATCTATATCAACTTGTCGCTTTCTTGATAGGTAGTTAAATATTTAAAACTTTAAATATTTGTTATTAATTTGTTCTTATAATTGCAGCCAAAGGCATTAATTACAAATTTGTATATTCTGTATATCGTGCAATGCACGAATAAAAAATCATAATTAATACCTATCTAGTTATGGTTATTTTTCTGTCTTCCAAAAATATTATTATAGTTAATAATCCTTAAAGAGAAGATTTGTAAATTTAGAAACAATTAGGTTTTATTTATATTCTTGCAATATTTTTCCTTTTTGTATATAATCATATTTGAAATTTTTACATAGATTAGCAAACATATTCATCACGAAAAGTAAAACAAAAATAAAGCCGGTTAAGACAATTTGAACTAAGATTTGGTTTGTTATCAGCGTATCTTGCGTTGGCGTGGTATGTTGTAAAGTGGAAGCGCAAGCGCAGGTATAGAGATACAGCGAGCATACCGCGGTTGTAACGGTGAGTTATTTCGCCGACCACACAGCGGCCGCGGCGTGAATGGCCGCGAGATGCAGCCTCTGCTGCAGCAGCCTACCCGCACCCCGCGCCGCCGCCGCATTCCGGCGCGCGGAGCGCTAGTCGCTTGCGCAACCTCCTGCGCCGCATTCCATTCATAGCGGCGCACGACTCAATAAAGCCCGCAGCTTCTTGGACTGGATGGCGGCCGCCGCCCTCACCTTCCCAGAAAGGGGATACAAGCGCGGTTTTTTAAATTTTAGAGCGTTACGCCACATTTTTTTAAACGTCACGGCGGTGGGTCGGTGTGAATTCTGACGGACGTTGACCCTCACCGTCATTGCTTTCTCTGGCTAGCTGTTTGCTATTGGAACGAATCTATTAATTGGAGAAACTCAGTTCACACATGAGCGTGGAAAGTATACCGCAGAGCTTTAACTGTCGAGCCATAGATAGACTTGATTGAGATACCTACCAGTTTTAATAAATAGCCCTTCGAAAGATGATTTTATAATATGACAGGTAGATTGATAAATATATAATAAAAAAATATGATGCGTGAATCATCAGTAGCACCACATAGTACTACAGTATAGACTGTGGACGAAGCGAAGAGCATTGCGACTTGCGCTTATGTGCGAAGCTTCGCTCAGCGTGCGGCGAGGCTCCGGCGCTGGGCAGAGCGCGTAGCCGAGTGTTGGAGGCTGCATTCCGCTCCCCGCCGCCCGCAGGTGAAATGTCACCAAACAGCATTCCGAAATATTTGAAACGACCTTTATGGCGCGAAAGAAAGTGTGAGGGGGCGCGGGACGCGGGGCCGCGCGACCGTGGGACAGCGGCGCGCACGCCAGTCGCACGGGCCTCCCTCCCCGCGCACCCGCCTCCCGCATTCCAGCGCGCCTCCCTCCGAATTTATTCAGCCGCGACTCGACACTGCGCTGCCGCCGCCGCCGCCGCAGCTACACGCGACAGCTCCTAGTCCAGAGCTGCTGGCCGCTCGTCTCACCTTTTGTAAATCGGCCGCAATATATGTTTTGATTTTTTTATTAAAAGCTCGGTTCGTTTTAGGCGAAAGCCGTAACAATATACTTATCTACTACACGACCAATTACAATAATCGTTGGTAACTTTTGCTGATATTTAGAAGACAAGTTATTCTTAGCAACATGTAGTAGGTGTTCGTTTATATATAATGTCTATGCGAAATATTTTGAAATAGTAATGTTTCACCATCTTATTTAATGCTTACGCGGTGGGGGCGACAGGGGTGCGGGCGGCGCTGTCGCAAATAGCTCGTGACGCTGCGGGCGCTGCACTTTCGCGCGGTCATGTGCCAGGCGCCGCTACCAGACGCTCGTAATCGGTCCTCTATTTAGAAACATCGCCGGCGACGCCGCCGGCGGCGGGGAATGCGCAACGACAATGCGCGCGGCGCGTCAACGACCGCTTGCAGCGGAAGCGACATACTTCCAGCCCGGAAACGTGCACCCGTGTCTTAAGGGACCGCCTCTCGTCTATTAATATCCAGCTCAGGGCGCATCCGAACGTCCGTGGGGGAGCGTGATGTAATAAGTTTATTTTGGAATCAGTCTGCAAAGCGCTTAAGCACTTCATCGAACCGATTTATGAATCCATTATTCCGAAACGATATGCCCGCAGCCGAGGTCTAATGTAATGTAAGCTGATGCCCAGCAATGAAGGGACTTCTAGCATATGGTTCAACACTAATTGATAGATATCAGATTAACCGCTGTCAGCGGTACAACAATAGTAATTCATCTTGGAAATTTTTGAGACGTTAGCCACACGTTTGTTGAACTGGCGAGAATGTTGTTTGAATATCGCGTAGTGTGATTGAAGAGCACAAGGGAAATAAGTAAATACGTCGCGTATTCATCGCCGGTTCCCAGCGCACTCGTTCCGCCAGCACACACGCCGCTCATTAACGAATAAGCAAGTAAAGAAAGCGCAAGGGCTCACCGGAGATAAGGTCAATAAATGCGCGGTTCTGTGCCTCATAATTAATACGCGTGATACTATCTCGGGGCAATTACCGAAATATATCTGGTGTGCACATCGCATCGAAAACTCGTTACGTATTCAATTACTGTAGTTCGCCTTAATGAGCATGCCGTCCGTCGTGCCGCTGCCGCCCGCGCCGGTCTTTCCGCCTTAGCCCTTTGCGTCTGGGCACTCCGCGATCCGCGACACTCACACGATAGACACCGAGGCGGCCTTAAGATGATGCTCATTTTTTTTCTTCAACTGTGTATTTGTAAGCATAAAAAATTAAGTAGCATGCATGCCATATCAAAAATACCACAATACCACGTTTTTCCTAAAAATTAATTGATTTTTATTTTTAAAGAAGATACATAGCGCAGTCTGCAAAAAATGGATCACTGATTACAGATTAATTCTCGTTCTATACCTGATAGTACACTCTTTTCTTCAAAAGTAATATAAACAGAATACCTAGAATCAGTTCCGAAAATAGCTAAGTCATTTCGGTTTAATATTGTGGTGGAGACTGCTTGTTAGGGCGACGACACGAGTTCCTCTGGCTAATAGCATTTACGTGCCCATAGCGGTGCGTTCAGCATATTAATACACTGTAATTAAGTCTCGACATTAAGCATTTTAAACGGTTAATCACGACTGTGCATTCGATGTAAATAGGACACGCCTTTTGAGACAGTTAACTGTCGTTTTACATGGTTTCTCACTTGCATGGTAATTGTACAAAAAAAAAATTGGGCTTTTGTAGCAAGCTACGAAAATGCTACGAATGTGCTACGAGGCCTTTATATTGATTCTTATAAAATTTTTGCTGTAATAGAACGGCCTAGTATAGTTTGTCCTAATTTTAGTTACTCCCAATTTTTCGTTTATCTTGTCAACTTTGCGTATTATTGATAATTACTAGTTTTGTGCTCTGCGGTCTTAGCTAGATAAGTTGTCTAGAGAATCACAAAGGCACATCAGTCAAATCAACACTTATATGTCTGAGAGGCCTGCTTTCACAATATGTTGCAAACGCCAAGCATTGCTCTGTTGCAAACATATTGAGTTTTTATATACACAGAATAGCAGACATTTTAGGAATACAGCACACTTTTTAATATTCATATATGTTTAATAGATACTTAGAGAATTATAAATGTTTTTTTTGTATATTCTGTCTTTGAATATTGTTTTATTTAAAAGTTAATAAGTACTTTAAACTTCAATGGTGGAATCGTAAAAACCAAATAATATGGTAAATGTAGTATATTACAAGTTTTTTCAAATTCATATAGATAAAACCCTACCTCTCTAACGCTAACAATAGCAGATACATAAATACTGTGGTGGCGCAACAGTATATCGGCGACAATTAATTTAGTATAGCGATATGTCTGTCTGTGGAGTTGTTACGTGTGGTGTGGTCGAAAAATTTTCCTTATAAATGTTACCATTTCATAATAGTTACCAAAGCGCATATATAAAATTAATTATATCTTTCTAAATTATGTGTTTACATGAAAGATATAAAAGTTGTTACTTTTAAAGGAAGTTAACTAGTGTAATAGTAAATTGAATAGTACATGTGCTATTAATGATTTTGTAAATACATAATATGATTTAAAGTAAATAATATTTTCAAAAATATAATAAATAATATTGGTGTAATAAATTAATTAAATTTACTCAAAGTATTTGTTTTTGCAAAGTAGGAAAAAAAATTGATAAAATGTTTTTTCCTAAAATTGGTTTTCTGTTAATACTCTTTTTTTTATTCTAAATCTCTTCCAGACGCTCCCTTTACCCGGGGAAGGTAACAGGGTATGTGTGGGGCTCTCACCCACTAAAACTCACAGCGACGCACTACCTGATCGCTTTCTGTCGATGCGCGGGATGACGCCCGAAGACATTTCACCGCTATGTCGGCAGGACGATTTGGCCGTATATTCGGTCCCAGCTGTTCTGTTAATACTCTACGTTAACATAACAGTAAATGCTGTTATTGTATATTAAATGATATGTAGTTGTAAGGTAGACAAGAGCCGCACACTGAAAAGGCTACGTCTCGACATTTAAACTAAAACCAAGTATCTTCAGCAATGCTGAAATTTTTGGGTTCGGTTTGCTTCTAGTAGTAATAAATTATTAGATATATATTAGAATATGTTTAAAAATTCCTATGTTTTACTACAACTTCTTGAATACTTATTAAAGACTGAAGCAAAGTATAAGCTCATTGATAGGTGTTTGAGAAGGTTAGGTAAATTTATACAAATCTTTGTAACTTCTGATTAGAAAGTTAAGTATGTGTGCGGCAGGTCGTTGGATAGCGACGCGGGCCACGGCGGCTATTTCAGGGCACCTCTTCAGCGTCTC
This sequence comes from Acentria ephemerella, assembly GCA_943193645.1. Lineage (NCBI taxonomy): Eukaryota > Metazoa > Arthropoda > Insecta > Lepidoptera > Crambidae > Acentria > Acentria ephemerella. The sequence goes on from OW971887.1 coordinate 4,734,768, forward strand.
GGATAGGCCACGGCTGGACCTAGATTCCGGCTATTGTTCTAGGTGCGTAGGGTTGTCAATTGCCGATCAGATGAAATCAACGATCATACTTTTTTCCTCCACAGTTAAGTATTCGACGAAGTGGTGATAGAGTTATAATGGCGATTTAATGGAACTTTGTAATAAAAACCATCATAATTTAGAATTTACTATTTGTCTGTCGCTATGGCTAATTTGTATGTTAAAAATTTTAGTTCAAAATAGTTTATCAATTTTTTTTCTCTTCTAATACAGTTATTAATAAGCTATTATTAGTGAAAATAATTTGCTACAAAACACTACTTATATTATTTATTACTTTATTCCTTATAACGTAAATAACCGTATAAATAACGAGCTAATAACAGAATATCCTTTTTTTTAGAAATAACATATTTCAAACACAACATGGATCGGTCCGTGCCGGCACCAAGCAAACCTATTTTTGTTGTTCATTTTTATAAAAACTATTATTTCTATAATAATATAATATATATCATTGCATTCAGATATTATCTAGTTTAAATAAAGCTTCAATTAAGAGCTAATAATAGTTACCATAAAAATAACAATATTTTTTACGGTTATAACCGTTGTATTATTAATAAACATTTATTTATATTACCTATACAGTTAATTGGTTACATTAATAATGCTGTGTAATATATGTGTTAACCCAGGACAGCGTGTCAGCCCTGGATGGGTGCGCGCGAGCAACCCGTGGCGGCGCCAGCCGTACACCGCCATGTTTTATTCATCGCGACCTGCGCCGCCCCCCGAATTCTGTTAGCAGCCGCTCGTCTAATTACACAGCGTGACCACCTTCGATGTGTCTCGTATTGATTTTCGATTCAATAATGTTACAATGCGAAATTCTAATAAGATTCTCTGTGTTCAAGGATCATGTCAAAGATGTACAATATTTTGGTATTTGTAATCAATTGTTTCCAAGAGTTTTTAATGTTTGTGTTCCAGTAATTCATGTTAATACACATTATAATACAAGAAGGTGGAAAGCTAACGTTGACTACCAAGTACTCGGTCGTTCAATCAAATTCTAAAGTTCAGCAGGGATAGGAAATAAAAACATAATTTATACAAAACTTATTTTACCTATGGCCGTGATTCTGAACTTTCTGATGGTTACTGTGATTCTAAATTTAATTTTAGCTCCATAATCTTATTATGTATAACAAAAGAATGTCAATACTTATTTAGAACTGTCAAATAACTTAAGTCTAGTAGTCTAGACTGGTGTTGCCACTGCTAGTATAGTGCCCGCTCCTTTTACGTGCTGAGAACGTTTTTCATCGCTGTTCTATAAACAGCATAGATTGATTGAATTGTATGTATCATACTTATTCAACGACTTTTTATACTATTTACTATGCTGCATTAGTATATACCTCAAAATGCTAATAAAGACAAATAAAACCATTTACCTCAGATTTATTCTTATCAAAAGAGTAAACGTGTATAAATGATGACCACGTTGAGGTATCAGTTGGATTGGAGCCGCGGGCGCCGGGTACGGGAAGAGGAGGGGCTGGTAGCTCCGATGTCGCGGAATAGTCCATTGTGGCCGCGCCGCCCGTCGCGTCGGATACGGGTCAAGGTCCCCCCGGCGCCTCTCCGCCAGTCCAGAGCTCAATCCAATTTTTATGTCGGCCAGCGTAGTCAGGAGAGAAAGTTAAAAGTCGCCGAAAATCTCGTTAAATTAAAGGTTAGATATCAGCTTATACTATCGATTTATTTTAATAGACTGATGGTAAAAGCTCTGATTAGAATGATAATAGATTTTTAACTTCGGCCAAAAATATCTGTACTATATACGAGTACAATATGGCTTCTTCTTCTGAGAAACAAGTCTTAAAAATTAGTATACAATACAAATTGGTTTTCCGAATTCTATAACTTTTGAAGACAATCAGTCCTGCTGATATACCTACAGTAAGTAAGTACCTGCGCTTAACAGCACCTTTTGTTAAAGAGTTAAATATTTATCGAAGTTCATAAATTAAATAAATTTAGATAAATATATTCAGTTAAGTTACGTAAATAAAAGTTTGTAATTAATAAGTGAATTAAAGATAGTACTTATTCCACGGCAACACACGACAGCTCTGAAATTACTCAAGTCCGTTGCGTGATCGCATATCAAGTTAAAGAATGCAAATTACTTTACGCCGATTCTGTGGCAAAGGCGAATCGGATGTCTCAATGAATCATTTCGAAGAATTTTAATAGGTAATCGAAATGAACATTCCGTTGTAGAGTCTATTTATTATTATTTTAATTAAATGCAACTTATGCGAAAACAATCTAAGTGCATTATAGGCACTAAGGTTGTTTTCAGTTGACTAACTGAAAAAGCAAAACTGCGAAATAAATTCATCCACTTTGCCGAATAACAATAGTTGATTGGGTAAGCAATGGTTTTTTGGTGTTCCCATTCCACCTAACCTTTATACTTGTAAAAAATTATAACAATTAACGTAGGAACCATGTTCCTAAATTTTAAATATAATGTGTATGAACGAGAACACCGAACGAGATGTGAGGCTCAGCTTAGGTGCGAAGGTCAATGACCGATAAGGTTTGCGCTACGTCAACCTCTGCTTTAGCCCACACTGTGCTATCGCCAGATTGTCAGCCAAAATGCTCTAAACAACCGATACTTACTCACAGTTCTATTTTCAAGACGACCCACTTTCTAATCCAACAGTTTATTTTAAACTTCCTATGACCGATGTTTTTCCTGCTTTATTTCCATGATCGCCAGTACTAAATTACAACTTAGTTACAAAAGAACCATTGCTACATATATATATATAGAAACAAATGCAATATGCCATTTTAAAATAAGTAAATATTGATGTCTTCGCCTGAATATAAATACATAGAGATGTCTAGACAAGAAGGACATTCTGTTAGATATAATGCAATAATTTTGGGATGGATTTTATCTTTTCAAATATTTTAACAGATGGTTTTGGGCGATATATTTTACAGTTTTAGATAAATATTGGTTGACATTTGCAATGAATAGAAAGTCGTCTTATAAATGGAATAAATAGGGGTACCTAATACCTAACTTAGTACAATATAAATGTTCCGTTTTGAAGCAGGTAAGTGAAGGGAGTGAGGGCGCCACTATCGCGCAACGCGGGCGCAAGGTGCACCTTATCGCGCCATTGTTCGCGCCGACAGATTTATAGCTTCCCTTTGCCCTGGATAAGGGCTCGTGACCCTCAGTATAACTTTCTTAAACAAAGCAATATTACATTGTTCGTTGCATTCCGATTCGCGTTCCCATATTGCTAACTAATTACTTAAATAAACTTTAAATTTAATGATGGAATTAACTTTGTTCTAGATCGAATTGAAAAATTAAATACATTATGCGTAATGAGGTTAAAAGAATTGGTTAGTTTTAAAAAGTAATAATACTGTACATACCAATATAACTTCTTATTGTTCATGGGTAGTATGTGCTGGCGCATGTTTCTCGTGACTTCTTTCACCACAGCTGAAAATGGAAGAAAATATACATTTTAACCAGCACCTAGAAAAAATAACATAAGAAAACTTTATTATGCCCCTATATTTATTATTTAAGGAATTTTGCATCATATTCCCAGCCTTTGTTACAAATCACTAATAATTATCCTTTCCTTTCCCAGTTAAAATTTGTATTATTATGCACAAAACTACATTTTTAATTATAATGCATACTTCAATGGTAAAGTAGCTAATAATTTAGGGTCAATAATATAAAATAAAAATATGTTCATTATGGTCTGTTCGTTGGGACGATGGCAATTAAATCTCTTTTTTCTGACTAAATAAAGACGAAAGTATATGACGAAGATAATTAATATAATTACTAGTATGTCGTTTGTTGAATTATCGTGAGTAACATACATGCATGTTACATATTTCATTAATGTAAACTAAATACTTTGCTTGAAATAAACAAGTGAAGAAGACAATAGCGATAAATACTTAACGGTTGTTGTATACTTTTATTAGACAATCAGGTTAGTACTTAATATGTATTAAATAATTTAACTCTATGGGAGCTGCATTCTCGGCGCTAATGCGATGTTGACAGCGCACCTTAAACACCGTACCATCTATATGTAAATTATACAAAAATGTATTAAATTACAATTGAATACGTTTGGATTTACAATATTGAATGGAACTTGGTGATTGACTAATAAGGAGTGTTTTGATTTCTTAACACAATCAATTTATCTCTTCTACTAAATTTTTATTATAGCTTATTAAATAAAACTACAAATGATGTTTAAAAATACTAGGCTTTGGTACACTATGATAAACTGTAGTTATCGTTACATCGTTAAGTCTGAGACTTTAGTAAATATATAGTGCTGTCATAAATGACAAACGTGATGACATGTACATGGGTAACAGGTATGTGGTTTGTTGGTTGTGTAACGGTGCATGTGTACGGTGTGTGTACCGAGGTATGTGACGTGCATTCCCAAGCTCACAGCGCCGTCGCCGCCGATTGCGCCCTTAAGATAAGCCCGTCTCCAATACGAAACCCAATAAGCCATTTCCTTGGAACTCTCACAAGAGAACCGCTCCAGTGAAAAAATAACTAAAACTGCACAAAAAAGGCCATGAATAAGGCGGGAGCGCGAAATAAGAATGGCCCAGTTCTGGGAAGGCTCGGCGCCGGTGCAGTCTTTATATGCTTTATAATGATCATTTTTTGTGGAGCGACCCTCAATAGTTTATCGTGGGACTCGCATAGTAGCCTGGCACACAACGTGCAAATTGATTCAATTTTTCTTACTAAATGCATCGATCGGATGGTAAACCATGATTTTTGAGATATTGATATGACGGAAGCATGTGCGTGTGTTGAATACGATTATGAATGACGATCAATTGTACTTATATAATTATACAACAATTACTGACGAATTTGGTAATGTATATATGGATGAAATATCAGTATTGTCGTATACGCTATCATGCCGTGTGTTGCATTCATGAGGTGGTTGAGGAATTCCTTTTCTAGACAAGCGAGAAATGCCGTGACCGGTCGTGGAGGATATAGTCTTCGGTGGGGGGAAGTGTGCCGGAGGAAATACTTATGAAATATGCGCCCACGCCGGCCATGCTGCGCCGGAAGCGGAGGCGCAGCACTACTCGTACTGTTCGTCGTTTGATAGATTGTAGGCGTCACCGTATATGTCATTAACATTCGCAGTTGAGTACTTACTGGGTAACATTTCAGTTATATAAATTGTTACGATATAATAATATGATAAACTTGAAACAAAGATCATATGAGTGAAGGGCGCATAGTGTGCGATGTGTGTGGCGAGTGGCTACGTCACAGAGATGCTGTGAGTCAGCCTTGGCCGAAGCCACACGTGTCGCTGACGTCGCATACACCTGACTCATCATCACTCACTACAGTATCACATGTGAGAGCTGATATAATTACTATATATCCCGATACCTTCTATCCAATATATGCTATTGAATAATGAGCCTTAGCACACATGTTCAGGTTTAAATCTGTTCATGAGAGTGTACGCGCCAGATAAAATGGTTTAATTTTTTTAAGAATATCTATCAGGACTATTTTTATTTATATTTATTTAATTTATACAATTATTAAAATTAATAAAAAATAAGTGAGGATAAAGTAGATATTATTATTAGTAAGCTTAGTTTATAAAAAATTTAGCGAATTTCGAAATGAAGTTTAAATTTAAAAAACAAGATAGAGATAGAGTAGCTGCTGGTACCTACTCTATCAACATTTTTATATAAATGAAAAAAAAAAATTTTTTTTATCATAATTAAATAATATATTGTTTTACATATTATATACTTTATGATTGTATATTATACCGTATTATATACTTAATAAGATTCAAATTTTTTATTCATCAGCATCAAAGTTTCTACTTTACTCCTTAAAATAGTAATTAGTATTATTAATTAAATTGAAATTTCATTCATCGTCAAAATGAAGTTAAGATAAAATATATTTACCAATATAAACATTATTTATTACTGTGTACTGACAAATTTTAAGAAGAAATACCTTTATTTATTTCCGAAACTTATGCATACCAAATCCAATTGAGTTTTAAATTAAAGATCTAGATCGTATTAGAACGTATTGATTATATAATCATTATATTGCTGAATAATCACAACAGAACAACGTGTATGGTAGATAATGTAAAATATGTTTCTTGTGCTTGTTTGCAATATTACAATAATTTGTTGGGGTGTAAACTAGAGAACGGTACGAAATGGTTGGGAGAACGGGATAGATCCATTATACGTCATGCTTCGTTGCTATACCTCCTGTCTACAGCAAGGAGTAGAATAAAAATTATTAATTTCAATTCAATTATTCATTTGACCAATCAATAATGATTTTAATATTATATAAGATTTAAGATGTATCTTTTCTTTCAAGAGCGAGATCTATGCTCTACGTCACTAATAAAACCTAGCCGCGTGATCCAGACAGTTGGTTTTGTAATTGTCACGGCCCAATAAATTTAAACTGTGATTCCGTTAACTAGAATCTACCCTCATTTGAAAGCACCTTTGTTGAAAATTACCACCCATTAAAATATAATTATAAAATTCTAGTTTATTGGACTAGATTAAACTACCTAGGTAAACTGTTTTAGAAAATTTAATATTAATTTCGTGTAAATAAATAAATAAGAAAATAATATTATATGTGCAGGCGAAAATATAACTGAATATATCTCTAGTCTTACGATGATGTGGGTACACTCCATATTATGTAGATATATCACAATTTCATTCACAACACACCAAAATTCACAGTTAAACAAATATCTTATATCAGCGGTTATTCGGTCACTAAACTTATATTTCCAACACATCGCACGAAATTCGGCCTCAGCTAGCGGAGTTCACTAAATAACGTGATAATATAAAAAGAAGTCAGAGGTTACGATCTTATCGGGGGACACATGAATATTCGAAGACGCGAGGGTCTCGAGTGAACGTTCGGCGACGTAGCATCGTGCCGCGGCGTGAATGGGACGACCGACATTTTATGAATCGAGAGCCGTCGCTCATTGACCTGGGAGCGCACCGAGCGCGGCCGGTGCGCGCACGCCGCTTGCCGCGGCCGCAGCTTGGGCCCGCACGGCTCGCGGCGGTTCCGGCCCCGGCGGAAGTGACGTTCCCACTGAACATGGCGGCGCGCCGCGCGCGCAGGAAGTGCGCAGCTTACCTATCGGGACTTCGCCGCCGGCGGCACGAGCCCGACCGAGCCGAGCCGCACGCAAGCCCGCATGCGCTGATACCGATATCCGCAAAAGTGCGCGCGATCACTAGGTAGGTATACCTTGCGAATAAATTATTCGTGCTCTTATCTAAAAATATTCGTCTGCGACGCGAGGCGCTCGGAACCGCGCTCAAGCAGCACGAACTTGCACACGCGAACCGTTTCCCCGCTGCGGGGAGACTGATGAGGGCAGGCCGCGCCGGCGCCGGCGGAGGCTCCGACGCACGCGCACACCAATCGCCGTCCCTCTTCACAGACGTACATTATCGGCAGTGCGAGGGAGACCACGGCCGCTCATTATCACAGCGGCGAGTGTTGAACCAATAGACCGACGAGTAGGGACAAATATTCGACCTTCACGTGCACGCACACCAGTGGGGCCCGAGTCGCGACAACGAGTCACACATTGAAGCAAGGAACCTCGCAAATTGCTCACCGACGCCGTGCCGCCGCCGCCGCCGTCACTGTGCTAGTTTTGAAATTTTTTCCAGAAAATTGACATGCAGTGTCGCGATGGGCGAAGCGCGCTTGCGAGCCACGTGGCAGGACCACCACTACCGCTGCTCGATGTCTACACACTGACTTGTTTCAACAAGCGATAACGTTATTATCACCTAGCTATAAATAAAGAGATAGATTTTTAGGTCACTTAAAACGTTACAATTAGTTTAAGCAATGATTGCCACTTTCAATACATACCAAAAATTTTGAATAAAGCACAATGCCAATGGAGTGAAATATTATTATTTCTCTAATTTAAATTCTTATCTTTACCATAGTTTTTTCAAGTAAGCAAGTTATAATTTATAAAAGTAAAACGAAAAATAATTTTCAAGTGATTTTTTGGCGGTAGCTGGATAAATTTTAACTTAAACTATTAAATTTATTTGATTGGGGTCTATAAATCTATTATTTACTTTTTGCCAAGTCGTAAGATTGGCGGTTTAAAAATATTAGAACATTCTTCTTTGTAGAAAATATTTTAAATTATATAAAATAATTTGTAAGTAACAAACGTAGGTATCTAAATATTATACACTTTTAAAGGTACTCAATATTTTAAAATCACCTATTGTATTCCTATCATTCTAAACATTAACAGTAGATATTTAATGCACATTTATTTTTGATTATTTAATTTTTTTTGTGGTACCTCTATATAAAGAATAAAATTATATTTAAACTGAAAAAGCTTTACCCAAACGAATTTCTACTTTTTCTACAAACAATTTCCTCACACCAATGGCTTTATCTCAATAGTTTTGCTAAAAACTAAATAAGAATTATTACTTGTAATATTATATAACTACCTCAAGCTTCATTTGGTTTATATTTTCTGAGTCGTTCCTTAAATAAATTATTAGAATACAATGAAATAAATATTTTTTATTACAGAAACTATTTAATTTTCAATTATTTCAGAATTTATTATGATACAGTGTGTATCTATAAAGAATACATTTTAAATTGAAAAAAGAAACTAAAGCAAACTAGTTTTAATTTTCTAATGCTTTATTTATATAAACACAAATATAAACATATATAAATCAGTATAAATATATATAGTTATTATCCTTAACTAAAATGGTAAAGATACTTTATATTCATCATCCAAATATTAAATTTTATCCTTCAGAAAATATATGTGGTACTTTACAATTCCCATACCTATAAAATTTAATATGAAAATTAGTAACTTTTGCAATATTTCTTTATTAAACTTATTTAAGATATTATTGTGTTATTTTACAGACCGATCAATTACCTACCTAGAAAAATCTAAGACAGAGAGATCACCTACTTTTATCTATCATAATCATAGCTTTATACTTAATTTTTTGTAGTTTTTATTAAATTTAGGCATAAATTTCATTATTACCTTCTAACAACGGACTTAAGTACTATTTGAAATTATTTTATTGGAATAATAAATAATATGAAATATTTTACTCATAGGTATGCACTATAGATAGTATCAACTACCTCGTGTATATTTTTTCTGAAAATTAAATAAACTCACCATAAATATTTCAAAATTATTTCAATAATAATAATGATAATATAATTATATGCATCATTAGGACTAGTTGTTTGCCATTGACGTGATCCGTGGAATCGCTAGTCAAAGAAAATATTGAAAATTATGAATAAATTTTGTTATATTAATGAATATATTTTATTTTTATTATTCGTTATAGTATAACAAAAGGGTGTAAGCCATTAAAATAAATTTTATATTATTTGAAGAGGCCATTTTTTAAAAACAAAACATTTTTTTATGCTTTTAAACACTGATTCGATGTCTTATAAAAAGTGGTGTTATTTTTGAAAAGTTATTTAAAAAAGTGCATTTTTTTGTTTATGTCTTATAGGCGCTGAGTTAAAGAGAGGGTAGAAAGAGAAAAAAGACACCGGAAGTTCGAAACAGTGTTGCCATACGCTGCGGAGGGAATGCGCGTCAGTCGGATGGTGCGCGCCATCGACATTGCGACATGGACTCATAATTATTAATGAAAAATATATTTTTTTAAATTTAATTATGTTTGATAATAAATTCAACTAGATATGTATTTTTTAACCACATAGGTACTTTAAATATTTGATATAAGTGGATTTATTTTTTGCTGGTTAGGTATAGGTAGATGCACATGGTGATAATTAAGTAAGTACTAGTAGGTATCTCAAGATAATTAAAGTAGGTATATACAATAAATTAATATTTTTTTGATTATTTTTAAAGCATTTGTAAAAAAGCAAAGTCAATAATTTAGGTACTAATTTTAGAAATATAAATAAGATTGTATTATTTCTAAAACTATCTATCATTATTATTCTAAAAGGTTACCATAATAACCAACAAATAAATTTTACAGAATAAAAGTTATTGATCAAATCAAATACTGTAGGCAGTTAAGTACAGTATAAAATTAAATATTGATGTAATTATAAGATACGTATCAAAAATTTAGTGAAAGGATTGAGAAAAGTAACATTCGATTAACTATTAATATATAAAAATTAACTTAATTATTATTGTTCCTTAAATATAATTATTAATATCGCCATCCTAACATCCTTATATCGCCTTACTTATAAATTTACTAAACAAAAATTTTAATAGATATGTTCACTACCAAATGCCTTTAAAACCACTTAATTATTTATATTGATTGTTTGTGAACCACATTCATAAGAAATAAAAAAAATATACAATTCAGTACAACAAAGTGCGCGTATTATGTTCAAGTTATGTAGGTATACTGAAATAAAATAAATCAAAATAGTGGGTTATTGTAGATATTATTCATATTATATATTAATGTATTGTTATTATGTATCTTCATATACGTATATATGAAAGATTTTCGAAATGTGGGTAGATGTTAAAATAGGAAGTATGCAGGTACTCATTTCTACTATGACGCCTGCGACTATACGGCGTTTCTAATGCTGAAGATATAAGTTATTAGTACCTTAAGGTGGTGGCGACAGAGAAGTCATATCTCATCATAGTAATGTAGTTTTAGCTCCTAGATAAAATAACATTTCACAAAAAAATATTTTTTATTGGTCTTGCTATTGCTGCAGCTAGGTAGATATATGTTTTAATATATGCCTATTATATATCTATATACAATAAGCACATGTTAAATGCCTACATTATCTATAAAAAATATTCTATCTATATTCATCATTTTAATATGAAACAAACTTGTATCCGGATATTATGTTTTTTGTACTGATGATACTGTTTACTGTTTGTAATTAAACTGTTAATAATAATATTTTTATAATATATATTGAAAATAACTGTTTGAAATTATTTGTACTTGTTTTTAAATAATCAATAAACTTTTATTTCATAGTGATTTAACAATGACACAGAATGAGTACTGTCACTGATAAATATGTAATAAAGCAGTGAACAGCATAAAATGTGCCTCGATAACTACCCCCATCTTGACAGATCGTCCTTTAAGTCCTATAAGTATACCATTCTTGGCATGGTGTAAGGCGAAACCTACATAGATAAATAAGTTATAATAGATAGTTCAATAGTACTCATTATTTATTTTAAATGATGTCACACATTTATAATAAACAATGGATATAAAAGGTTTTTAACAATAATAAAAACTGATGGACTGATAGTACGCTTAACTCAGTATTATTATATATAACCATTAATGCCATCTATTAAAAGAAAATCGAAGTAGCGATGGAAGAATGGCAATTTTAATGCTTAGTATGTCGTTAGACGATTTTCACACCAAATGAGCATATTTCATTTTTCTTATTTTAATAAGTTATTAAATTAAATTTGAATTACACCGAATAAAACATAATAAAATTTATTCAAATAGGTCAAGCCATTTTTGTTTTTAGCGATAAAAGCGAACATCAGTTAATTTTTATATATATGTATAAGAAGATTTTGTTCATAAATAAATCATCGTTCATGAGTAAAACTACTTGGTTTTAATAACTGTTGTATTATCAAAAACTTAATATTTTTTTTATATTGCAGCACATTTTGGATTAACAGGATCTTCAATAGTTTTTTAGTTCAATACAAAGTGTTTTTATTACTCCAACTAAGGAAATAAAAGCTTCTTTATGTACTAACACTATTAAGTTCAAAAACCCGCATTGTAAAAGTACGCCAGTATTTAAATTTCAAATGTTGGCTCGATTCTATCGTTTAACGTCTTTCTCAACGCTATTAGCAAAGATTTTGTAGAGCTTTCCGTTACACAAAGTAGCCCCTTTATTTCAATTCAATGAAAAAAGACGGAATGTTTTCTAGAACGACAAATTACTACGACAGCTTTTAAATTGTCAAATGATTGAATTATTTTATCCATTTCTTGTTGGATTGTAATGAAAATGGGACTGATTTTACTTTTGTTTTACTTGAGCTAAACAGGCAATTCTAATAATTGGGTAAAAAAACTTTCTATCACAGTAAAAAGTTTGCTATAGTTTTATATTATAATTCATTAAATATAAATAGCAATATATAATATAGAAATAGCTACATATATAATGTATATATTTAATGTACTTTTATTTTAACAACTTATAGGTAAGGCTTTTGATTTTTTTAAAAGTTTTCTACATTTATGTTTTTTTTCAGTAGAATCTTAATTTTGCTAGATAAATTAGCAAAATCACTATTAAAATTTAATAGAACTAATAGGAAAATTAATCACATTTTGTTTGAATTTTTCATACATGTAATTCATGACTCATGGGTCTCACAAGAACAGTAGGTAATTATTATTTTCGCAATGGAGAATATTTATATTTATATTAATTTGTGTTCTGCATATATTTATCTTTATACTTACTTAAATAACCTACTTAATATTAACATAGAACTAGAAAAGTAAAATTACTCATGTTACTCTTGAGATGAGTAATTTTTTTACACTTGACATGACTAGCTTTACATGTGTTCCATGTTAACATTCAGTAGGTAAAATTTGATCATAGTATTTAATAGGTACTTATTGCCTCTTTAATATTATTAAAGCGTTTTCTTTCTTAAATAATAATAATTTTAAATGCCTCGAAAATTGATTGATAATACCTTGAGATAAAATATAGAGTGACCTGCTTGCAGTACAGTTTAAGTCACTTACTTATTTTTATATTTTACGTGATGTTAGTTAGCTAGTTTCTTAATATGTAAGTAAGTAATGCGTCAATTAAAAAAAAAATACTGAAATAGAAGTCAGAATTTACATTTTCTATTAGAGCTTCAACTACTTAACTGTTAATTGAAGACCAACGTGATCCATGTGCATGCAGCGGGAGCATCAGACGGGTAGGGCGGGTGCACTCGTCTTCCCTCAGCCGTGACGTCCGGCCGGGGTCAGCGAACGCAGGGTCGTCGCTTTCTTGTACCCGACAGATCCCTTCGAGATGTCATTCACGTGCTTTCTGGTCCCTTCCCGAATCACGATTCCAAATAGTAAACAACTCCCGGATTGTTTGTCTACGCGGCACTTACACGTATTTCTGGGAATGTCTTTTCACCGTTGCATCTTCATTGATGCTGGGTCAGGAATACACACAAACACTCGCGAGACACTGTTATTATAATTCGATTACCAATATCGGCGCGGGCGCAGTCGTTTACAGATTGATTGCGTCGATGTATTAAACGTGTGTAGCCCTTCTATTAGTAATGTGGCGCCGGAGGAAGCGCATTCCAAGCGTGTCTCGAGCCCTACGCGCGACCGATCACCACCCACGGTCACCTTACAGTGGCACTCAGCTAGGCGCCAGCCAACACGAGTCCTTACATCTCACGCAATAAACTGCACACGGTGCATTTGAGCCAAGCACTCGTTGTACTCCACTATAACACTGTTGTGTTAAGACAATGCCACTAATTGTCCAACGGTGAATACTGTTACGAGTTTCACGTTAAATTCCTCAATCTTACTTCGGAAAGGTTTGAACTTTTTAGAGGTTCAAATTCCATTTTTGTTATGGTATTTTCTTATAACACTCTAACGGTATGATCTGGAACAAAAATAAAATATTTTCATAGTTTTAAAAAAATAGTCAACTTGTAACTATAAATGTGAAAAATCGCAGGATACCTGTTAATTTTTCACTACGTTTTAAGATTTTTTTGGCTTGTGTATGTTACAATCTCACTGTATATGGTATCAGTAACTTTCCGCACGCGTTTTCCTTCTATGTAGGGCGACCATTCGTCAGAGTTTCTCCGGATTTGGTCTGGTTTAGCTAACTATCAGGTAACATCCGAGTAAAGGTTTGTATGCAATGCGACATAATATGCACCATTCTCTAAAATAAAATTATTAAACGTTGACAAAAGCTTAAATTTGAGTTATTTCACACAATAACTTAGTAACTTTCTTCAATACTATGACAGAATATAAAACTGCCACAAAACTTGCAAAAATTACTAAAAGTTACCACTCGCGGGTTCCATTTCATTGAATTATGCGTCGAAACAGACACCAAGCTATTATTACCTGCGATGCCTTTATTTTTCAATTCAAAACTGTTAAAAAGATAATCGGATGTGAATTATGTGTAATGTTAATAAATATATGTAAAAAAATATTTACATATTCTGAAAATAAACGCACTGAACAATTTTGGTGTACCTTTTTATCCGAGTAAATGATAAAAACAATTAGTAATTTTAAATGTAATTATTGAGTAAATAATATTAAAGATAAACTCTAATAATCTTTAATATTATTTGTATTTAGCGACACTACCGAGAAACATAAATTAACTTTTACCTATAGAAAACCGCATAAATAGATGAATAAAGTTTCACAGGTCACAGTACCGTTATTTCAAAGGGTTTTTAAAATTCAAATTAAGCCCAAGTAAGGCAAATAGTCAGTATTGATAATGAGATGTACCGAAGTACAAGCCCTGCATTCCGATGAATGGTGAGCGGGCGCCAGGGGCGCGGGAGAGAAGGTAGGCGGGGGGTATGCACGTACGCATGCCATCGCGTGCGCACCGGCGCATCGGCACCAACAGCTACAACAACAAACTAACAGGTGTCCACTTCACTCCAATTTTTGGTTTCACTAACAATGATGTATATCAAATAAAAAACTTGAAAATAATTAGAATTCTTAAATGTAAAAAAAGCCTTGCAAAATTTTCATAACTTTGATGTTTAATGTAGATTATAATAGGTTTTACTTATTTAATCAGTAGATATTATCTTGAGAAATAATTTTAACAATTATATAAATTGTGCTTACATATTTTAATTGAATCAAGTAGGAAAGGAATCACCAAATTACATACAAGTGTTCTATTTCCTGCAACGGTTAGAGACCGAATCATCTAATTTAGTTGTACACAATTTGGTGCATTGATTATGATTTAGTATGTTTACGATGTATTTTGTTTATGTATTTATCGGAGGTCGTTGACACCGGATTACAATAGCGCTACATGTTTACAAAGTCGTCAGTGCACCAACATGCATTCTGAGAAGAGAAAAGGCTATTGGTTTAGCTGTAATCTTAAACCACTTAATTACTAACAAAGTAGCCTCCAATACCTATGATTAAGTTCCGCCTAGTTTGTCGTAACATGAAAAGTTCTTCTTAAAGTTTTTTTAGCCATAACTTGGAAACAGTATGTTTTTTTCTAAATATTTGTAATAATATTATGATACACAGTGTGATATACAGTGTAAAAAAAAAAAAAAATAGATAAATTGTTTTTACGATTTTCTTAAAGAATATTTTATAGGCATCATTTTAAGATTTTACTAAACTAATAATACTGTATAGATCTATGTATAGAATCATCATCTATAGAATCACTAATTACCTCATTGCGAAATATTTCTTAACTTAATTTATTAAGGATTTTTTTAAAACTTAACATTTTTTTTTTTACCGTGATTTTATTGAGAATACCTTTTTCTTTTTGGTTAACGTTAAAATAAAATATAAATGTTACTGTCTTAATAGTCAAGTGTGTCGTAACTAAACAGCTAATACACCTAAAAGGTTTTCTTAAAGATTTTCACCTCTAGCAGTGATTTAGTTATTTTCTTTTTCTGATAATCAATAATGATGATAATCATTAAAAAGTCAAAAGGTTCATCTGAATTTCCCGAACCCTAATATAAAAGGGAATTAAAGTTTTTATTTCTTTTCAGCCATGTTACGCTAGTTAGCTTGGGGAGCCTGTAGACTGTAATTTGGAGAGAAATGGGAAAACAATGTAACCACGTTTTGACTCGTCACCGGTATATTGACAACCACAAAACATATAAAAACAATCTAGTATCAAAATATATTAAAAAGTAAAACAGGCTTTATACAAACTACCAGTAACAAACCGTTTAACAAAAAGTTTTTTAGCAGCCAGATTTAAGACCGGTTAACGGAGAACCGATGAATTCAATATAACTAAGGGAAATATAAATATTTCACGTAACATATACAGGAGGTAAAATAAGTGGTTAATAATAGTTTTTATTTTCAGTCGTTATTTAAGTATGACTTTTATTATGAAACAAAAAAAGATGAAAGATCAGTTAACAGGTGATACATACGTTTAAAGTGACCATAGTATATAAGTATATTTAAAGTATTATTAATATAAAATGAGAAATTGTGTAAATTTTCATAAAGATTGTTCGTCTTCGTCAGATTGAAGTACATGCATGTATTCACAATATTGTATCGGCGTAGCCCGAACATACGTTATCAAATTATTTTAAAAATCACCAATAATCACTGTGATAATCAGATTATTTTCATAGCTCTTTATTTTCAGCAGTACTCAGGGAATTTGGGTTTTACGGAATTAAAATCATTCATCATCATCACTGTTCCTAAGAAAATAAGAAGGACTTGAAAATAATAATCGTAACTGTCACTATGATAAACTTTTCCTGTAATCAAGGTTTCTTAAGGTTTTTTATATATATTGTAATTGAAATAACGTGTAAGTTTAGAACATCTTCGTTCTGACCAAATTGGTGTCCAATAAAAAAATTAATGAAACATTAATAAGCAACATTTTCAACGATTCCTGTATCATGTATGCGTAGAGTTCGTTTCGTCGATCTAAGGTATAAGGTATTTTCTTGCTACGATTCTCTTAGGGACACATATTTTGAACAGGGTCTTAATATAAATAAACGATAAAGTCATTAATTAAACCTTTACCCTTACACTGACAGGATAAAGCTACATCATTATACATGTATATGTTTCTGAATTTTTTCACAAATGATTAGAGTGCAAGCAGATTTTATTTACTAACATAGTTAATATAAAACATCTA
This sequence comes from Acentria ephemerella, assembly GCA_943193645.1. Classification (NCBI taxonomy): domain Eukaryota; kingdom Metazoa; phylum Arthropoda; class Insecta; order Lepidoptera; family Crambidae; genus Acentria; species Acentria ephemerella. The sequence continues at coordinate 4,751,941 of OW971887.1, forward strand.
TAACGTTACATTATCAGGTCAGTTAATGAACTCTTTAACTTAAAGAGGGAAAATAAGAGAAAATTATTGGAAGAGGAAGAGAATAACACTACACTATAGGTATATTAGAAGCTTTATGTTAGCATGAAGGCAGGAAAGTTCTATACCAAAGCCGCTTATGGACTGATACTATGATATCACTTAATGATTTGTGTTGTAAGAATGAGGAGAAAATTATTTTCAGTGCACTCCATAGCATAGCAACGAGTATCTGTAGACAATTTTAGCCAGTGCATATGTGAAGTGTCAATGTATAAATAAAAAATGACGGCATTTATCAGTGTCAAATTGTTGGCGAAATTATACGGATTTTGGTCAATTATATTGAGAAAAATTCGAAGAATTTCCGCCTAATTGAGATGGCAATTAATGACGATTGATGACTCACACTTTAAAAATCTTTAATTAACCTGTCACTTGCCTAATGCACACTGTAATCGATCTGAGTGATCCGGTGGCATCGCTAACGAAGTGTCGGCATTTACTAGAATTTTAATGATCGTAGTGCAGTGTCACATATGACTCACATATAGACAGTCTTAAGATAGATATTAAGAACATGTTCTTATGGAATGTGAATGCTTCTCAGAAACGAGAACTTCTCGAGGTACACCACACTTTTATGGGTGGCTTCCATCACCGCTCTCAAATTAATCTAGTTGAAAACGGTAGTCAGGTGGTCCGTTACAACATTAAGGGGAGATTCTGGATAAGTACATGCGTCTTCTAGATATTAAAAAGAGATATTAAACATAATAAAATTACTTCTAGTTATTAGATAATAAGCCGAAGTAATTTTATTATAATTGCATCGAATTTTAGGCTTTGCACACTTTCTTGAATATAATAAGAAAATAGAGTGATTAAAACAGTGAGGGCGAAAGTAATTATGGAAATGGACTTCTTTATTAATTATTTTTAGAAATATTCTTCAATCAATAAATAAATAAATATTGTGTGGTTGAACATGAAACTACAATGACCTAAGTAAATTTAAGTCTGCTTTAGCCAAAATAATTTTATAAATTATTAGTTTTATTTAAGTTTTGATTGATTGAGATTAATGTTTGAATATTGTTAATTTTATTGAAATAAATTTTTTCACGTTTATCAACTTATAAAATATTTAATAACTTATCTTTTACGTTTCATTTTTTATTCTGAATATATGCGGTTGAAAGCATGATTATACAATTTAATATATTATTTATGTTTCTTCTTTTCATTAAACACTTGTTTTGGAACGAGCTCAAATATTAATAACAATATGTAATACATATATGTAATATTTTTAAAAAAATTTATTGTCAATTATCTGTCAATTATTTGAATGCAATAATTTGATTATCTAAACAAATAATCATGAAATAAAAAAAAATGTGAACAGATGAGAGATTTTACGATCTTTTTTACGAGTTACGGATCCAAACTCAATATTTGAAGAAAGTTCACGCGCGGTTGTGCTATCGGAGTACAAACACAAGGAATGATAGTTATCTTTAATGACGGTGCGTTGACACTCGCCGGAAAGGTATTTATGGGGGTATCAATGGACACATTCTTGGGAACAAAAGCAGCAAGAGGCTTGTGAAGTTTGTGTCACTCAGGCAGATCTTTTCCTGGTAAGAAAGGAGTATGTGGGGCTCTCATCCATCAAGAGCACTAGCGATGGATACCTTCAGTACTGCAACTCAACTACGATTGAGAATTGGGCACTATAGCAACAGTACTCAACGGAGATATCAGGTATCTGTCCTGATGATTTTGTCATTTGTCACTAAAACTTTATTATGAAGGCTGAAGGCCTTTTAAGGTTTTACAAAGAATTATAGACATGAAATTATTAACATTAGCACATCCAGTTACTAGATAGTTTAAGTAGCAATTACTGGAGGCCCAGAGCGAATATTGTGGCTCGTGTCGTCACCGATCCTCGAATAAGGGGAAACCAATGCTCTAATTGCAGGCGCTGCTTGGTTTTTATTTTGATTAAATAAGTAATTGTTGTGCTCCCTTTATTAAAGGAATATAATTTTACTATAACCTACAAAAAGTTTATGAGTCCAAACTAGATGATTTAATTGTAAAAATATACATGTATCGGTGTAGTGCACGAAAGTGCTCTATTGTCTGTAGATAACAACAGTCTATTAAAAATACGAACACCGCGATCCTTGGGATATTTTTTCTTAATTTGAGCTGTAAGAGCCTATATAGGTTATTCTTTTAGTCTCACTATTATTTTAATTCTTTCTTATTTTCTAGAAAAAATATGGTTTGGATTTTACAGGCCTTTTAAGGAATTTGTTTTGTTTTGGTTCTAACTACATAAATAATTTTTCATAAGTATGAAGATTTTGTCATATTATTCTTGGATGATGTTGAGATAGGTTTTTTGTAATTTTTTTGTTAACCACAAATATCGTTTAGTACCAGTCACCAATAAGGCCAAGCAGTGACTGTTAGAAGTGAGACTAGTATAACGTAAATTTAATTTAATTACTTCATTAATCTTTATTTAATTATTTATTGGATTTTATTCCTTACAAAAAGAAACTTTTTTGTAATTTCTGAGCTGTTTCTAGCCAATTAATCGGTCTCATTTCCGTTTATCCTCGCACGACTAGATCTGTTATACTTTCTAAGCTTCCTAGAGCTTGTATGGATAGTAATTCTACATGTATAACCTATAAGAAGTTTTATGGAAACTCGCTTCTTTAAGGTCCGCAACATTGTAAAGCGATGGTGGTTCTACAGATCGGGTTTTCCAACTAGAATTAGAAGAATTTTTCCTTTGTAAGTGTGCTTAATAGGTACATTTATTGTAGAATCATGCTAAAATCTTTTATTTCTTTCGCATTTTCGACAAGAAAATGATTAGCTTTTATTATATACTAAATATTCAATTTTAGATACAGATAAAAATTTTGTGTGATAAGTATTAACTATCTGAAAGTCCTATTTGAATACAGTTAAAGTTTGAATTTGTAATATGTACATGATTATTTTCACCACAAATACGAATATACTTGATATTTACGCAAAATTCACGATCAAGATCGGTGTAGTGTGTGCTGTGACCAAAGTTTGATTGTTCCCAAAGGCAGATCGCATATTACCACCTGTCCTATTGAACGATTGCACGTAGTGTGTGAATCTCTAACCAGAGGAGCGGCTGGCCGACAACGCGGGAGGCGCGTGGCGCGTGCTCGGCACGGCAGCCAGCAGGTGCGCTCGCGCAGCCGGCTGCCTTGTTAGACCCGAGAGAATTCCCTACCCGCTTGTAATTACGGCTTTGGGGTTCACTCGCGAAAACCTTGGAACCAAGTTAAGATTAAAAAATATTGGGGTCATTATTAGTAATGACACTTCACGTGTCTATAATTTCGTTTTTAAAGTAGGTAATTTATGTTTAGCGCGAAACTGTGAATCCTTATTCACACCTCATGACGTCGAAACCGCTAGGCCATGAAGACTTAAGCGCTTTATTTTTAAGGTAATAAATACATAGCAATTTGTGAAGTACACAGAATAAAACATACTAAATATTAAATTGTATCGAAATTTTTCCTTCCTTCTGGTATTATAATTATTTATAATGGTATAAATCGGTTAAAGTAAATAATTAACTTAGTAATTATTGATCCCATTGGAATTCTATGGTATTGTTATATTGTGCACTTTCTGAAAATTAAATTTGCAACTTTTTCGTTTAAAAATAATAATAAGTTAATTATTGAAATAATTATCTCAGGCTCATTTAAATTAGCTGAGATTTGATTGAGACATTATATTTAATCCTAACAAGCAGGACCATTATTCACATCTCGATCTTCTGTGGTATTTCTGTCGTAGAAAGCATTATGTTATTTTATAATTCGGCTATTACACTCATTACGTTATATTGTAACTAACGACCTGGCATCGCTGCAGTGACTATTTATTGCTGGGTTATAATTAAGTGTGGATGCCCGCCACTTTGGTAGGTATGTCTGGATTGATTCCGACTGGCAACAAAAAGTTAACACTTCGTTGTCTGATTGTACAACGATTGGACCCGATCGTTATCGGCAGATAGTAGTCATTATGGAACCGATTTTAATACGATTAGGACGGAACGAGTCTTGTTAAAAGGGGCTTACATTGTAAAATAATCATATTTTAGTAGTTTCGTTGTTACATTAAGGTGATCATGTTTAGCTACTTTGTAAGGTAATATTGAAACTATCGTTTTATAAATCATGTCCTGAACGGAGGCCCAACGTTGACCACCTGCCATTGCGAGGCTTTTCCTCCTTAGTGAATTAGAATAGAAAACGGATGAACGGTATATCAGTCTATAAGAACGTATAAAGAAACAGAATGGTGGCGTGGCGTCTCGCATACAATGCATAAAGAAAATAAAAATTGAACGCCACAGCACGGCGATGTTAAGACGATTGATAAAGCCGAGCTAACGCAGGCAGAACGAAAGTAGAACAGGGTTTGTCAACATGGACTCAGCTGGCCCCGGCGATAGCGCTTATCGGCTTCGGGACACAGTCCACTCATTCACAAGCTGCCCATTCATGCGCCAGCTCATATAGCCAACCCGATCAAACCAATCTAGCCTTTAAGACATGGACAGATTAGTCCGAAATCGTGTGTTAGAGGCCGCCGGTGGAGGGGCGAGGGGCAATGTAGATCGAGGATATCACGGGGTCAGCGCGGATTGCAGGCGCCCCGATAAACGGAGACGGCGTCCAACGACTCAGCGACCAATAAATGAAACCAATCTAAAAGAATTAAGACATTACATCTATTGTAAAATAGACTAGCATTCTTTATAAGGTGTCTATGATACAATCGCAGAAGCGATTCGCCCATCCCATTCACTTAATACGTGTAGTAAACATGATAACGAGTTACGTGTGGAAAGCGGTTACCGATAATGTATAATTCTTAATGTGAGAAGTTCTATCTCGAGCTAGGTTGGTCTTGCTCATTAACTCCATATTTTTCACAAAATCATCAATAGCTATTACAAGTATTCTATGTTGGATACCTAGATTATTGTAATCAATATTATGTTCATCAGTGAATGTCATATCGATTGATATGACAATGAAAATATCATATCCTATAACATGTGATCCTAGTATTAATTTAATGCCACTGTTCCTCAAAGAATATTTTAATATATTTTTAGTTATAGGTACTTGGCTAATGTGTCTTCAAGGTAAGGTAAAAGATGGCCAACGTGAGCCATAATCGGTGTTCAAGATGTTTTAAAGATATCATCATCTTAGATTTGGCAGAATTGATCAACTCAACATTCGATTGTGTATTATTAATAATAAAGCTTAACTTTATTTATTAATTTACTGTTAGCAGTTTCAATGTGTTTTTCTTGAATTCAATCAAAGATAAGTTACTTGCTGCATTAGTTTAGCTCAATCCACATTATTACTTCCTATTAACAACATACAATTAGAAGTCATTTTATATTTAATTGGTTTGTTCTGTAGCCCCATTACTGACACTTAAGAACGCAACATAAGCAAATTATGATTTACCAGATTAAGTAATAAATTGCAACATAGATCACTTGATTCAAAGTACAATACAAGAACACATACTAGATACAAATTAAGCGTGATTCATTTTAATCCTGATATGATATTATTAATTAGTATGCCTTGATTCATTAACCATAATGACGCATATATGGAAATTATTTCCGGAAAATAAAAGAGTAACCCTGTGACATTTGACACTGGAATGTTCTGAGTCACAGGGACCAGTACTTCATTCAACATTAAACGAATATCCTTTATTATTAGAGTTTTATCATTACTTGACCCTCAGTGTAATCGGAGTGATGTAACACAAACAACATTTTCATTATATTGTGCAAAACAGCATATTCACGCATCAGGATTATGGCTTGGATGTCAATCATTTGCAGACCAAAATCTGTCGCATTTATCTTTTGATGCACTTCATTATTATTGCTACATCAAACGGTTTGAATTCTTGTTTCGTATTAATAAGGATGATATTTGTTTGGCATGTAGCTTGGGCGCACTTAATCGGTGCGCGCATATTGCTGTTTAAATTATTGTTTTGATCTGCCGCTGCGCAATAGCGGACAAAATGCGCATAATGTGCCAAATTAACTATTTAAAAGAAAAATCTATGGCCACTCTTGTTGAGTGTTGCGGCTTTACGAGAATTTACATTGAATGGATGCGACTTGCGATTTCAAAATAAATCGGTATAATAATTTGAACAGAAAATGTAAGTTGTATTGTAATTTTATAACTTTCCCGAAACCTTCAATTGAACTTTCAACTTAATCTTTGAAGGCACGTCTAAAAAGACATATTGATATAATTACGTAAATTTAACAACATATTTAAAGCTTTTTTCAATGGTATTCTTTCTACTTTGTATTAAATTTTAAAACTGTATCTTATTAATTTTCTCACGTGCTTGTTGTGCAATAGAAGTTATATTGTTGAAGAAGTTACGTTGTACTAAAGTTGTTGAAGTTAAATCTAACGATTGATCCAATGTTATCATTCGTTGACAAAAATAAAAACTGGCACTCGCACGTGCGTTCCTGTAGATCCCTGAATACCGAACTATTTTGGATAAGAAACCCCTTTTCCGAAATAAACCTTTAACCCCATAGCCAAATTAGTTAAACAAAATTATCTCTGGTTTTTTACTATTGATACAAAATACTCACCAATTAAAACATTCAAACAGTTCTCGTTTATATCGACGTCGGAAACTGATTTCTGCCCCAATAGTTCGACAACCATTTTGGGAATACTGTGCCTCTAACCACTCCAGCCACTAGTCATTATCAAAGGGATCTATTATTTAGCAAAATAAACTACGATTATGCGTAATATTTGCTATCTATTCAATATATTAATTTAATATAAAGTTGTCATCGTTTCAGAGAATAGTCATCTTATGATTATTACTTGAATGAAAAAGATAATGAGGATTTCGAGGAAGAATAATTTATTCGCGCATTGTACATTGACTTTAGAGATAAAGATTTTATTAATGGCTCCAACATTCTTAAGATATGTCTATTTTAGTTTTTCACGTGAAATATATTTTTATACTATATTATGCACTTTACTTATTATTTAATATTATGAGATTAATCTACTTTTGAATACGAATAGTTTCAAAAGCTTCTTTTCTGAAACGGTAGTAAATAAAGGTTTTGAAATTGATAAATTAAATCAAATGAACTTAGTAAACTGTCGTATTGATTCTTGCATAATTTCATATTATTAATACTGAAGGCGGGTCACATCAGCTAAACCGGTAACTATTTATTACAGAATTTTATTAAATCATCCATTTATTCTATTAAAGAATGATGTTCAAAAGGGGAATTTTAATAATTCACGCTAAAATGAGGAAAAACAAATTTTACCTACATTTTTACACAATGAAGGGCGCGTACGATCTAAATCCCTCGTCCATTGATGAGCCGTGTTATCGGCCGGATGACATCGATATCATCACGAGCGCCGTCGCAGAAATGCTAACGAGTTATCAATGTAAACGGTTTGTTTACACAGTTAACAGTAATCTTATCCGGTGACCTCCTTAGACTCTCCCGTTTCAAAATTGTATCACATGTCCCTATTACATGGGCGGAAGTGCTCGGCCTGCCCGGGCTAACGTTCAGTATGTTGTAGTATTGTAGTATTTATTTAGCTTACCGCGCAGATAATTATCTGTCTGACTAGCAATCACGATCACAACTGACCGTATTGCAGGATAACGCATGGCGACCAGAGGATACAATTACTAATGAAAGTTTTGAATTTTGTAGATTAACATATATAATTCAAAATAATATTTTTCTTACTATGGACACTTTGATTACTATGGATATGGAGTAGCTATAATCAGCCACCGCTACTCTCTAATAACTTTGTGTTATATTTAAAAAATAGTAATAATTAATACCGATCACCCTATTTTTAATTTACCTTTAATAAAAAAGTTAGTTTTTGTTCATTGAGGCCTTTCAAATAATTGATCCATTATGACTTATAGAATGACTTAAAGGTAAATTAGATACGAGACGAATTGATCAAACTTTTGTTCAATCTCTTACCCCAGGGTAAATCGTTTCGTGGCTTATGCGTTCACGTGACAATCACGGGACCAGTCCCGTGATTGTCACGTGAACGCATAAGCCATCACGACCATCACCTACTGATAATAATATTTCTGGCATATACTTGTGGCTTGGTACTGGCTGTCTACACTTTTGCTTAATTTTTATGCCTAGAATGTTTTTGTGTCCAGATATCACTGGGTTACTTTTATTGACTTCTTCAATTTTCACAACGGATAATTGATTAGAATTGGTTTCCAATATGAATTTCTTGACTTTTTCTTAGTCTAATATTTGTATAGAATATAAATCTTTATTTTAAATCCATGAAATGGATTACTCTCTCTGATGATTACGGGTTGACAAACGTAGAGCTACGTTAATATGAAGCTTCATTTTAAAATAGGTCTGTTTGTATTACAATCTCGTTTAGAGAGTAAGATTTGAATTTCAGTGCCTGTTGAACTACTCCAATTGTTTAAAGTAAATTGATCGTTGATTAGGGTATATATTAGTATTTGCGTTTGCGCGACTCTATAGGTGGCGGAAGTAAGTGGTATGAGCGGGAGGCAAGGGCCGGCGCTGGCGCATGCGGCTAATTGCGGGGAATTTCGGAGGTCGCCCGATAACCCGCGTCTACGCCGGAAGTTGATAGTGCTTTGATGTGATGCGATGGCGTCCGTTCCCCTACATTATATGCTCTGATAATAAACGTATACGACTTGAGTTCGGAACGGACTATTGGTACTCATGTATTGGTTATTAAAGCACGTTGGTTGGGATGGAAGTGAACTATTCCACGGATATGTCCAATCGTTTTAAAGAAGATTTCGTTGCACTAAGAAGGACTTGTCTCCTGCTGTGCTACTAGTTTGACGTATGTCAGTTAGTCTCACTCACTCACTTAACAGTTTTAAAAGTTTGTTTGTTTGTTTGAACATTATTTGTCAGTTTGATACTTTAATTATTATCATACATAATACATCCTTAGTAGTCTAAGTAATATATGTATTTTAGTAGATATATATTCATATAATTATGTTTTATTTAGTATATACGTGCTATAATTTATTAAATACATATGTATGTATATATTTAGTATTTATATGTAATATTATAAACTTATATTATAGACTAATATTATGTTAACACATTTCTCCAAGTTTCTTTGACATTTAGCATATGGGACGGATAGCTGGTAGAGGACACAGTGCGATGTGGTAAGCTGGTATGGTAGATGTCAGAGTTACTTACCCAATTTCAGTACTCTAATAATGTAGATTTAATTGATATTGTTAGTAGTATGATGTTTTTCATCTGACAGTGGAGGTTAAAAAATCAGCAACATTTCGTTGCTTTTACAGTTGCTACAAATCATCCGCCAAGTTATTTTTTAGTTTTGTGATAGTAGTTGTTTGTGTCCAAATAAGATAACGTGACTGGTAGCTCGCAAACTACATGTTTGACTCTCATGTCATGTTAGTTATAAAAGTATTGACAGGTTTTCCATATTTTCGATAGAGTTATTTAAAAAATTGGAGAAAAAACTCCATGACTCCATAGTATTACCATTTGATATGTATTCATTAATTTCAGCATAAAGGTGCGATAGTGATAAATATCAAAAGTGTTAATATACAATAATATTACATCAAACGTGAAACCGTATCAAAATATAACAAGAATATATCAAGTTCATTACTTAGTTAATTAATTAAATGTGACACCACAATTACACATTTCGTTACCGCTCCCGTACTTTTAAATTCTTATAGAATATGAAGAGAAACGATGGCAAGTGATTTCTCTGTGATATATAAACCAATTAGTCACATACCAAAATCACCGAAATATTTAAACGTATTCTATACTAGATGACCTAGTTAAAGGTTAATTATTTCACTTACAATTTATATCTAAGTTAAGGAAAAGAACAAATAACACGTTCATCAAGTCAATAATGCCGATAGAATAAATTACAAATTTGTATCGCAAGTCAGTTAGACGATTACCAATTTTGAATTACTATTTTCTTTAGGATTTAAAAATATTAGGTCGGGGGAAAGTCTTTTCGCATATTGTATGTATAAACTTGTAATAAAATATATTTGGCTGTACCGTTTGTACCTGGCTGATTTTCATGGCATTAAAAAGGTGACATTTCAGTAAATGAATCAAATTAGGAAAATATTGTTACCCACTATTTTTCATTTGTTTTTCTTTCTGTCAAAACGAGCGAATCGAATGAAGATTTTCCAAAAAAGGAAAACATTAATCGCAAGCCACGAAAATAAATTGGGACTTTTATGGATGTAATGCAGTGTCAGTAAGAGTAGCACAAAGTTGGTTTAAGCGTTTTCAATCGACTCGATCGATCGAATTGACCACAAAACAGTTGAGAACCATTTTAAAAAATCTGGGTACATAAAAAAGATCTGTATTTCGGTGCCACACGAGCTCACTGAAAGAAACCGTTGAGACTTAATGAAACCAAACCGTTTTTTAAGAAATTGATAACTGGTAAATGTAAATTAACATTGAAAAAAATAATATCCAAAATTTTCATATAGATTGCGAAAAAACATTTTCTCCAATCCATTATTTATAGCTTATATGAAATCAAACAAAACAAAGAAACTTTATTCAAATCGTTTATTCAAGAAAAGATAACGATTATTTAGAGAGGTTATTCATTAAAGAAAATAAGTAAGTGAGCTTAGTAAAAGTTCATGTTCTCTAAATATAGAGCATCAGTAACAGCATATTTTAAATTTACAAAAAACACGTCAACACATCAGCTAATTAAAATTTTTCTAATACTTTGAATTTTGTGTTAGATTAATGTACCAGTTATTAGATATTTTTAAAATTCAAAGTCGATATTTTTTTGCTTATTGAATTAATTAACATTAATTAGTAAATAATTATAATTAATTCCATTTCCAAATTCAACCCGGGTAGAACGGTCGACTACAAAGTTTTAATATACCACTGAGTCTGAGATCGAATCTCTGCATCTGAAAGCTTGGTTAGAAACCAGCAACCCCTGATCTCCTGATCTCTCCTTATGATCTCATATATGATTTAATGCCTGTCTTCAGTGGTGTTATGGTATGTCAAAGTCAAAATATTTTATTAAACTTTGCTCCATAAATGTCCACTTGAACATCAATCCAACTCATCTATTTGTAAATCTACCGCGGAGTCTTGATATGAGTAGAAACGTCTCCATATGAAGACAAATGTAGTCAATGAAATGGGTAGTTTGGGGTGCATTAATATGTATTGTTTCCATAATAGAACGTCAACTCCCTGTAATGTTAAACGATTACCTTGATATAGCAGGTGTCAATAGTTTACTACTTCGCTTGTAATGCTAAAATTTAAAATTTCTGCTTTTTTGACATTCAGCGTAATATTTCGGCAGGTATACAAACTTGGTTTTCGTTCTTTACATATTTAAAAAAATATATTTACAAGTTATTTGCATAAGAAGCAAACATACGAGGTTTGTTTCCCACTTCATAGTTTTATTTCATGATATTTTGACTTTTTGTTTTAAAATGTTGAATTAAAATCATATTTACTACTCAGACCATATGATAAATGATAATTAAACTTTTTCCTCAGTTAAATCTGGTTGAGCATTCAAATTATCCTATTAATATTTATTATACTTTTAATAATTATGCCTATATTATCTCTTGGGGCGACTATCTATTTTTGAAACATTTAAGCAATACAGTTGTTAGCAAATTATGAATAAAATGACGATTTAATATTGACTTTGATTATAATGGAATTGGGTACTAGGGGAGCTCGCTGCTGTACTATTCAACTTTCGACGTGGATGGTCCCGGACGGGACAATCGAAATCTATTATCTCGAGTTCTTCCCTGCTTCGGAAGACGCGTTAAGCCATTGTTGCAAGTTGTTATTGTAGTTGTTTAGTCATCAACTCGCTTTACCTTTAGTACCTAGCAGTCGGATGAATTAGTAACATAAAGGCTAAATATTAGCTTTAAATATTATTTTACCCATAATGTTTTCTTTGAATTTTTGTTATATATTATGGTGTCCTGGATATTACAATTTGACCATTTGTTACCGATATCGAACGGTGATTTGGATGTAATGACCGGAAAGGACTTTTACCATTGACGCAAGCACCGGTGGTACATCTGGCCATTGACGTTAATGTTTTCGATAAGGGGATTGAGAAACTGGCACAGATTTCGTCACATTTTTAGTGATAAAAAATCAATTTGTGTCACCGGGAGTCAGTCTATTTAACCTCTGTAATCTGTGCTCGTTATTTTTGTCATATAAAAGGGAATTTGCCTCTGTGGTTGTTTCTCTTAATGGATCCGAAACTAAATTAATTCATTGTTATCTTGTCTTCCCAGGACACGACTTTTTTACATTCTTCTTCTTGTTTGATAATGAAATTATAATAAAATTTAAATATAGTTTAATTGAAACGTTTATGAGTGTAATAGTGTCGTAAAATTTTATTTGATCGAAATTGAACATAATATATTAATTTTTTAATACAGTTGTTAATTTTACCTTTTTGCATATCAAATCTCACATGTGGGCAACTTACGTAGATTTTCTGCAAGTACTAATAATATTTATTTTGTTCGTGTTATGAAACTTTACTTTTAATCATGACGTAAAGAATAATCATTGATTTTAATATTTGAAAAATTCTTGAAGTACATAAGATGTATATAAGAATGAATGTAAAATCAAATGATCATAGAATTTTCAGTTTATGTATCGGATTAAAATTTAGAGAACTTGAATTTTGTATCGACGTAATGAATACCCATCCAAGTTGAGACATTCTCAATATAGAACGGTCAGTTGAGATCGAATCAAAATATGTATGTTTTTTTATGTTATCTTGTGTCTTCACACGTATAAACAAACGTGATAAGAGCGGCCGATGACTTGTCGCCATGCGTACTTTGACAGTTACATTCCCGGATATAGGCACTTTAAAAGTATCTACAATGATAACTGCCCGGATATGCAGAACTACGGACACCTAAAGTAAGGTAAATGGATTGAGATCCTTCATTTACCTTCCATAACTTTTTGTTTTTCTTAGTTCTTGTAATTTCTTATAAAATATTTATAATATAATTATTATTATAAAAAGCAAAAAAAAAGAATTCTAAGAATATGTTTAAAAAACTAATCGTTATGTTAGTGATATTGGACATTTTTGTAAATGACTGAGGAAAATGAAGAACAAAGGTACTTTTACTACGTCTAATATACACACTTTTAATATACTGAAAATCTTTGAGAAAGGTCTTACTTATTACTGAACTTACTGTTGAAGTATGTATTGTGAATGGATTGAAAGTATTTAACAAATTAAGTACACATTAGGTAATGACAAGTCATTGTGTTTGCTAATCGATTTTTGAACTCAGCAGTAATCAGTTATTATGAATAGTTTAACATAAGTAAGTACCTATCATAAATACTACAAATACAATCTTGTCTCTTATATATAAAAATGAATCGATGTTCGTTAGTCTCGTTCAAGAACGGCAAATTTAAATAATTCTTATGTGTTTTGTAAGGTTAGATTTAGGGGTATAAAAATAAAACACTAACTGGGAAATAAGACTGGGAAAATAACTGGGAAACTCTATTATAACTGGGAAAAACTAAAAGAAAGCTGACTGAAAATTGTGTTTTAGTACGGAAAATCATGTAACTGACATGCTTCTTAACATTAAAACTATCATTACTCCCATCGCCATTTTGGGTCTCTTTAGATGGCGTTAGTGGTAGTTTGTAGGTAGCTGATACAAAGTTCAGCGTCAAGTAGTTAACAATAAATATTATTAGTTTATTAAGTTCAAGTTAATTAAAATTACAGTTCTCTACCTGCATGCAGATGTACAAATATTTATTATCTAATGTCAGTCGTGAATTCAGTGACCCTTTAAAAGTAGTTTACCTGTACCAAATCAGTAATTTATTTAAAAAAATATATATGTTTCTTTAATTAGCTTGGGTCATTTTATTATATATTGAATGTATAATCAATACTGTTGAAACAATGATAAATTAAATAAATAAATACGATAGACGTACAAACATTAATAGGTCATGTAATTAATGTTAATACCAATCAACAAACATTTAGATGTCTATCGGGGTACGATCTGGGACATTTAGTTCAGTGGCCAGATCACATTACATTGCGATTTTGTTGGGACTTACTAATGCTGTTGACTGCAGATGCCTCAACAGGTACCATGTTTTAATGTTTTTTCGTGAGTTCATAAGCCTTACCGCCGAATAGCTTCTGGAAGATTTCTAATCGACAGGCATCATCTTCAGGGGATGTGTCCCGCTGTCATTTAGAGAGTCTGGGGCGTTTGAACGACCAACCTGAGGGTGCTCGGACCTCGATATGACAGGAAGAATGGGCATTTATTTTGTAGAAATAAGTTCACTAAGAAGTATACAACATTAAGACTTACATATTGAAATTTAACGTGTTATAAATGTCTGCATGCTTTCAGTAGTGAAAGTTTGCAGTATCGCGTTTTCGGAAACACCACTCTTACTGTCTCTTTTTCATCAGAAAACATAAACTCTCGATGTATCAAAAATAAAATCTCAACTAAAAGTTTTTTTGCAATGTTTTGAATTTTTGAACTTATTGCACAAATAATTATTAGGATTCGGAAACAAAATACCAATGTAAAAATACTTTTGTTGTATCTGAGGCTCTAGGAAAAAATATCGAAAAATTATTTTTTGCAAGCGATAACTTATTAATGACAACCATGATAAGCTATGCTTATCATGCTATAGTTTTTAGCTAACATAATTTTAATTATATAAAAATGATAGCACTAGAGAGCACTAGATAGATATACAGCAGTAAGTTTTTTGGAACAAATAAATAATAATCATTTATTATGTTGGTGTTCACACCAACTAGGTTAGTGTCATTACAATTATAGGTGAAAATTCCATGCATTAAAAGAAAAAGCATAAAAAAACAAAAGTTATGTTTAATGAATACAGGATATAGTAATAGAGTCTATTTTTAAAGCTGCGAATACCTTGTTCTTAACCATACCATGGAAATCTTTAATAATATGGTTTACAGGCGCATTTTGACCGAGGTTGGACCTGTAAGAGTGGGCTACAAGAATTATTTACAACATTTAATTTGGATGTTCGAGGCAGTTTTAAGGGTGTGGCAATTTTGAGGGTTTCAATAACTTTGGGGAATATTGATTCCCCAAAGTTATTGGATGCCATTTGTAGCTTAACCTTAATACATTCTTGGAAATTTAAAGGAATATGTTACCTGTATTAAATATCTTTATTGAATACACTCGACTCTTTTTGTACTTGCCATAAAAAGTAAATAAATGACCGATGGATATTTCCCTCTTGAATGAATGAATTACTATTAACATGAATTAATTATTAACATGAATGATTGTTATTTTAATTATAGTTCAGCATGTAGGTATCTTCTCAAGATCTGTAATTAAACATATCAGACAGATTCGTGGCTAAAATTGTCAATAGAAGTAATGAAAAGTTTTTAGTGAGCGCAGCAACAGCTTTGGTATTTTGGTACTACAAACTAAAGGCATATAAATTTAATTAAATCAGCATTACTTGATGATTGTATATTTAAGTATTGGACATATCATAAGTCAATTAATTATGCGTTCTTTTATCTTTATTTCTGTAATGAAATTCATTATAGAAATGATAGAATTACATTATAGACAATATTTTCTTTAAATTTATTTCACAATAATTTACCGGGTTAGACAATATCTAGAATATTGGATGGTTAATTGTTTCCCATATTTTTGGTTAGAGATTTTAATATGTACACACACATGTATACAAATTGCTATTAGCATGATAGAACATAATTTATATACCTACCTTTATATTTAATGTAATTTATATTTTTTTACTTGGACAAAGGTAATCAAAATCCAAAGTCATCGTTCTTTTGTTAACAATCTTACATTTAGTTACTAGCAATTTATTTAGAAACATTAATGAGGCGTAACGGTTTAAAAGGGCCAAGTTGAAGCTTAAATAAAAAAATCGTGTGTCCGATTAATGTAATAGAACGAAAAACAACAAGCGTTATATATGGAACCGTTACAAGCATAACAAATGTAAGAATCTACGTCGTAGCAAATCGGAACCTTGGGTCTAGCGTGTTGGCAAAGTGGTCAAGGATCGATGCTCCAGTTTCGTGGATCGAGGTTGAGTCCCCGTTCTGTGTTCTAAAAAGAAGCGGGCCAGCGGGCAGACAGTGTGCAATTAATCGATTACAATAATTGAATTACGTGATGACGTAGCGACACCTGCGCAAGCGGCGGTGTATGCGCAGCTGCCGTGACGCCAGCAAATCAAAGGAAAACCCGCAACGATCTGTCTCACAGAAGAGTTCGCCATCGATTTTGTGTTGCCATCAGTTACACAACGTCATTTATTTGAAAATTATTTGGTGTTGCTTAAAATATTTGGATAAAATTACTTAGCTGGCAAAGGCCGATGCTGTACTATACGAAATTATGGATAATATCTGAATGTCGTAACAAGTAAGTCAATATGTTGCAACACACAAATGGTTAGATGCTCTTCCACATATCAGACACAATAGATTTCCTATTGTATAGGTATGCTTCTCGGCAGGGGTGCTAACAGTAAACCGTTTCACAATTGTATGTGACTATTAATTAAAATAAATAAAATAAATCAATCAACCTTAAACTATATTCTACGCATACAGTGTAAGGTATGTTCAATGTAATAATTATTCTAATTATTGGTGCAAGAGTATTTAAGGATCAAAATTAAAGAATTAAAGTTCTTCGATTATCTACATTATACCGAACTGCATACGAAGCAGTGAAAAAGCAGTTTTTGGGCCGGCAAGGTGAGGGTGGCTAGGGCAGTATGTCGCATGCTGCACTAGCTATATTCACATATGATCACATGTGATCTTTTCTGACAGCAAATAGACATCACATATTGGTATTGCTTTTGGTAAATGTTAGTTACAATTATTTTATCATTAAGTAGGTAGGCAATAACACCCGTCCCTGATCCTTATTACTTAATTGTGATTAATACATGTACGATTGCAATTGTCAATCTTAATATAAATACCAGATAGAGGGACTTATTAGCTCATTTAAAATAATAAGTGTTTGTTCACAGACATATTTGGTAAGTGACGAAAGCTTGTACAGAGTATAAAGTAACCACATGTCTTTAAAGCTGTAAAATGAACTTATCCAATTAATCACCCTCCATTTTGAATATGTTAGAACATTACAAACAAACCTTGTTATATGTACTTATTTTTCTGAATTTCAAAATACTTTTTAAAGTTAGGTAAGGGGATTCCCCTTGAGATAATTTGCTTTTTTCAGTTTAAAAAGTGCAGTGGTTTTCTCAGCATGTAATCTATCTCGACGGCCAAGTTCATTAAAATCGGTCTCGCAGGAAAATGTATCAGAAAGGCAGAGTAAATTTCGCATTTCATCCGGGATAGTGCAAATCCGCGTAACTTTCTTTGAAGTATTGAACATGCGAGTATCTCACAAAATTTAGTTAACTGTGAAAGTTGGTTTAAAAGCCACAAGAAACGAATCAAATTTGAGCACTAAATCGAACGACGATTTAGTACAGTGCAGTGCATGAAGTGCATGATTTGCGGACTTCACTAGGGTAGATTAGCGTATTTGCTATCCTCGACGATTTGTATGGATCACTGGCTAGTTGATAGAGTTTCATTTCTGCGGTATGTAAAATTAATAAGCTCGACTGCATTAGAAGCAGGAGGAGATGTCATTTGAACTAAATGTCAAAGTATTTTATTCAAATTTGGCACATATATATACACTTACACCTCTAATCTAGCCCAAATTAAGCTTAGAGAAATATTGATATATGAATAAAAATATCAAAAAAATATGAAAAACCAATCTCTATAGTTCATCATGCAAATATCTGTCCCCAAAGAGATTCAAAACAAGAACCTCTGCCTAAAGTAGACATGGGTACTGAATACTCAACCAGACTGCCGTCAGTAGCTCCGTTGAGTCTTTTAATACCAGAGTGTATCAGACATCTTGTTGCACACAGTTTGTTTAAAAATATGTACTTTGGACTCTATTAGGTTTTAAAGAAGAGACAGGAAACCTTTTGTAAATTTATAATGTATACAAAATTCTAGATATCATAATAGAAATGAACATCAAATAGTCATTTATTAATCTAAATTGATTTAACTGTGGTCAAGTTATCCAAACATGTATAAGTAGAATTATACGAAAATAACTCAATTTAAGATCCTGTTACTTGTCAAATACAAAGCGTTTTACTAAGTTACCAAGTATTTTTTCATTTAAATATCAAATATTCTTCAATCAAATTTATCTTCCTACATATCTTGTTTGTACACTTCCTGTTTTCTCAAGATTTAGGTAGTGTATTTTACTTATAAGTTAATATGGTTTTTTTTTCTGATACTATTTTTTTTTGTAAAATAAATTGTAATATATTTATGCATAAATATGTGCAAATTACAAATGAAGATATTTTTTCCATTTACAAATAAATTATAGACTTCTGATTTATGAATGTTATTTATGTGCACTAAATAAAGTCTTACAGGGGAAGGAATTTGATTATTTTAATCGCTCCAATGCTTATTTAAGTAATTGGCTACATTCTGTCAGATACAGAAATATTCAACGCTAGTTTCACGGATTTATTCTATCACCGACGCGATGTTGCTTGTTATCTACAAATATGTAACATGTTTGAAGCTAAGGACCCCTTAATATGAATACACTATTACAAAATTTTAGGCTTCATTTTTTTCTTAGAAGTGCTGATCACAGTATAATTTTTGAAAAAGCTCCTTTTAAGTGGATTAATGACCATTAACGATTATGTCTCTCTCTCTCTCTCTACATTTTTCAGCTAAAATTGTAACTCAGTATATGTAAAGATTACTCACTTCTTCATCTACTTTACTCTTTATTCGACAAAATGTTTATTTTATTGTGTTGCCAGTAAAGTAGTAGTAGGAAATAATTGTTAGAAGTCAAATTCTAACGAATTTCACTTCACTTCGTTTTTGAACTTTGTAACGAAGTTTTGTAAATTCAAACCGTAATTGTAAGCAAGAATCTCACAAAAATTTTCATTTGATATAAATTGTACGTATGTAATAAGTTCGATTGGTTCGATCCAATAAAGTTTATTTTCTTCCTTTTAGAAGTTTTTTATAGAATAAGAATTATATTATTTTAATGTACGGCTGTTTTTAATTTTTTTTAACTTTCATTCGGAATCCACGCCGTAGCAGTGTATTATAATACATAGCCCGCCATCTTTAGGAGTCCGCCATATTTGATTTATAAATGACGTCAATAACCTAGCTATCATCGGGGATAGTGCAAATCAGTGAATCTATATAGGTAAGGGCTGCGTATCTGTACTAAATCTAATATCAAGGGGAACGTTATGATTTCAATAGTTTCCTATTTTAAAAGCTTTTAGGGTAATTTCTATAATTGGCCATATATTAGCACATTTGTAACTATCATTGCTTGTTAGGCGGGTTTGCTTTATCTCCAGTGCTATGCATTGTCATCTGAACTGTATGCAGAATTTCAGCTCTATATACTTAGGATCAAAATTGCAGTTGTACGATTCGACTCAAAAATACTTAGTAAAAAAAAGGCTTGTAATACCATCGGTTGTAACCGCTTATTAATAGGACGTGTGCTAATCACGTCCTATTAAGTTGGTAGTTTATTACGAATTTTTAAACTCCTTTTTAATTAAATCCATTATGAGTTGAGGGACCGTAAACTGAATAAATAAATTCAAATTGTAGCGTTGCACCCTTGAATTGTTTGTTCAATTGGATTGAATTAAATTGAGCTTAAATCTTCGGGTTTTCAATATGCATCGCGCGATATGACACTTTATTTTCTCCGTAATAAAGCTTTTATTTTACTATTTTCATAATTATTGAATATAATCTCATACGTATTTATAGTAAACTAAATGAATTATAGTATTGTTTTGTTTTTGTTTGAGTTTTCTTTACGTTAAAGTCGGGTGTGTATAATCTTATTAGTTCTTTTATTTTGTAGATATAAAATCAACTTAAGTTATTAAATTTTAAGTGTCATACTTATGTAAACAAGAACCATAAAACGTTATCACCTAGATTATATTAAATCAGTAAGTAGTATATGTAGTAACTGCTCATGATTTCTATACTAACGGTCTTCAAGAAGAAAAGTAGACATTTGTCTACTTTTCTAATTTTTTTAAATTAACAGGCAAACACTTTTTTATCTATGTTTTCTCTTCTCTTCTCGTCTCTTTATCAAAATTTCATCCATACATTGCATATTGAGTACATTGCATCCATACCCGGACCTTATATTAATTTATCCCTTTTATTGCTGCCCATATCGCACTACTTTCTCAAACCCCTTTTACCCCAGTTTACCTTAGCAACAAAGTTCTACAACATAAAATGCTTTGTTGGTCAAGTATTTATATTTTAAAACACAGTTAGATCAATGTAGAGCTTAGGAGAAGAGTAATAGAGACTGGTCAGTATAAAAATGCTGCACAAAAGGACAACAGAAAAATTAATTGGACATAACAATAAACAGTCAATACTAGACAGCAAACTGTGCTCACTGATTATTCCAATTACTTGTAGATACCAATTCATAAGATACCTTAGATACTTTATTCATTAATAAACAGTATACATATTTTAATTAATAGTAAATTTTTTAATGAATAGTAGTTTTTACTGTTTATTGTTTTGTCCTTTTGTGCAGTAAAGAGCTTTTGACAAATTATATTTATTTATTTATTGAATAATTAACAAGAAACACCTTACATTTTGTGTCTTTTGATAGAGTCGGTACCTTTATAGCATGATAAAAGTGGGCAATAGCTTACTAAAACACATTTTTTGTACGAAAGTGTAGAAATGTGAATATATATTCATATAAGTGTATTTGAAAACATATTTATAGTTCTAGACGTATATACCTGAGGTTAAAAACTGAAAACACTTGAGAAAGTTAACGATATGAATGGATTTTGAACACATTTTCTATAGAAGCTTGATAAATATGATACATCTAATCTGTACTAAGCAGATAGGTAACCAAGCCTTCTTAATAAAAAAGAATATAAAAAGAAATAACTACATAAATATTTAATAACATTTATTGTTTTTTAATAACTTTACTTAAAGTTTAAATGAGACACCAAAATATTGGGTTCTTTTAGCGCAGGTCAACAACTTATCAGAACAAGAACAACTTGTAAATTTGTCCAAAGAAAATTAAGAGAATTATAAGATTTTGTAAAAGGTACCAACCTTATCAAGTGATAAGTAGTCAAAATTTATAGCAAATATAATAATTAATATAAACTTTGATTTTTGATTTAAATTTTGAAATAACTATATTTTGATATTATAATTTAATATTATACATATGGGTTATCAGTATTAAAAAGTAACTTTAATGGTGTATGTCATATGCGCGCGCGCGGGCGCGGTAGGTATGGGGGGGCCGCGCGCACGCACACAGCCGCGCGCGCCAATCCGCCGCGCGCGCCGTCGCGCCCGCCTCACCCGGGCACCATAACACTAATGTCACCGTTTAGGTCACCGACTACCCCGCGCACCACACTACCACAGCATGCCATCGACAAACAACCCTTGACACTTCCACAACGCAACACAAAAAATCGAAAAACTTCTCACATTTCCATTCCCTGGCCACAATCCATCTAATTACCCTCGTTTTTTGTGAAATCTCCCACAACTTTTTTAGTTACTAAAACTTAGCTCTCAGACGGCGCTCCCTGATGATCGTAGCTAGAAATAAAAAATAGACCGCAAAGAGTATTAATTTTGACACCAAAGTAACCAAAGCAAAGCACGGACTTCAATGATCTTTTAAAGAAATCTGAAACAATATTTTAAATTTTTATGTAATATTCGGCTAGTAACATCCCCAAATACTCTATTGGTGAATTAAATACTGATATAAAAGTGACGGTTTCTTTGAAAAAGATCATAGTCGGGGGCCCGCCCAGGCGCAACAAGACGCGGGGCGGCGGCCCCAGTACGCCCTCGCTCTCTCACTTCAATGTTAAAAAAAAACAACCCCATAGTAAGTGCCTTTAATTACCAGTGCACAGGCGCAAGCCACTTCGACAATTTCATGTAAACAAAACGTAAAAATTCACGAACGCTTTTTAAGGAAAATTGCAAGAAATTTTCCGACCTCACAGTACTTGTGACGTCAAGATTGCGCTTTGGCTGAACATCAAGTGCATATATTTATACTAAAAGTGTTCTACTCATATGAATATGTTATTCCATGCTTTAAAAGGATACATTTTGATGCGAAATAAATTACAAAAAAAGAAAACTTGTAATTTTTGGTTTTGCGCGCGCGCATTACGGATAAAAAAGCTATTGCGATATCCACTTGAAGTCTATTTTATTTTAACATATTGATAACGAATCTATATATTATCATCCTATGCAACCATATTTAGTAGTAAGAATAAGATAAAAATATCGAAGGGGTGAGCACAGTGCGTTGCACTCAAATTAAAATACAGGGCGTTGACTATATAGCCTTAAGAAGACTGGAATATTAAATACTTAGTTTAAATTCAGAAAAAGACACCTAGGGAGGAATTTAAACATCATAACAATCGATAGAAATTAAAGAAATACCTAGTATAAGTTGTATCTAAATTTATTTTAAGATATTGGGTTAAATTAATTATTTAAAAAAAATCTTATGAATTTAAAAAACTTATTATCACTTACTATTTTACGTACTTAGCTACTAACTAGTAGGTGGAAACCCGAAAAAATACAAAAAAAAATGTTTTCCAATTTTTGGATTGGTATTAGTAAGTACTTATATCTCATGCCTAGAAAAGCTTTCAAATAATGAAGGAATTACCTTGAAGATTATTTAAACAAAAAATTTGTGAAAAAGTAGTTTATAAGATTTTTTAAAAGATCTGAAAAGAAAAAATATTGTAAATAAATAATTATATTAATTATTTATTTACAACATAATTTAAGCATTATCTATTACATTACAATTTATTTACAAGGGAAGTCTCGATTTTAAAATATGAAATTACAATATTAATAAACAGTTATTATATTATTAGTTTTATTTAGTTATTAGTGCATTTAAAAAGCAATGCATATGCATAGAAGCGTCCCTTTGGCGGCAGCGTGTGAAGAAAAAATATACAAAAGTAAACAGTACATTCCAGTAAGTAGTCGTTATCAGAAGGGCCGGGGCGAATTCCCGGCATTCCTGGAACTACGCGGGCGCCGCCATTAGGGTTCACATAGTAAAAAAACCTAAAACCCAGAAAAATTGTCTATAGTGATGAAATCGAAAAATTATTGTAATATTATTGATTTTCTGTGGAATGTAATAAATCTGAACATTTTATTTATTTATGAGGTATATTTTTAAATCACATTTAAATTAAACTTTTTGGGCAGGCAAGGTGAGGGTGGCTAGGGGAGTAGGTTGCATGCTGCACTAGCTATCTTCACATATGGACTCCTCTACAGCTTATCATCTGGTGGTATCAAGCCATTTGCTTTTTATAAAAAAAAGTGAAAAAGAAAATGTAGATATTAATGGTATGGTGAAAAAGGTAGTTATTAATCTACCTTAATTTCTATGTCGTAATAACTTTGTTTTTTTATCTGTTTGTTACTTTAGAGTAAGATGGCAACCCTGTAATGGCTGTGGTTACTTTTGTTATAATTGTCTTTAATGTACGGATTATTATACTTCACGATAGAAACTTTTATGCGGCTTGTTAGTGGCTTAGCCAAGTCAAAAGAATAATGCATAGTGGTTATATAAACCTTTTTTTAGATGTATTCTTTTTTTTAGTGTCTTGTTTTTGTTAAATATATTAAGAAAATAAAACTTGTTTACAGTTCAAAATTAGTTAACATTCCCTATATATTTCTGTTTTTGAATTGGTTGATGTACAATAAAGATATGTTCGATTCCAGTGTATATTTGAAATTGATGTAAAATAATGTAAACAAAAATTTTTAGCATTCATGTTTTTTTAAGATTTTTTAAAATAAGCATCTTGTTTAATTAAACATATTTAAGGAGTTTATGACAAAAGAAGCTTACATTCTCATTTTATTACTTATTATTTTTTTATGAAATAGATTATCTTATGCCTTACAAAAAGAATACAAGCATGCACTAGAACTTGAAAATCTTTGAGTCTAATAAATGAGGTAGGTAGGACGCCTGCGCTACTGCGCATATGAAGCCGCGACGTAATAACTAGAGTACGTTTTATACGGCGTAGTATCAGTTAAGGGCTTACCACTTGTAAATACATGTTTCTCAATTATTAATAATAATATTTCTCAGACTCACTACTATTATTTAGCCCAAAGTAAGCATCGTTAGGAGCTTGTGTTATAAATACTAAATAACGGAGAAATGTACTTAGTATTATGTATATTAATATCAAAACTATATTAAAAATATACTACTACTACTAGTAATATTGATTTATAAGGTCTCGAATAGAAAGGCATCTTGTCTCGACATCGATAGAACTAATACTCAAAAACAGCGTTGCGGACAGTTTATCTGAATATGGGTATGAATATATCTGTTGGGTGCAAGAAAATCCGAAAAAAATCGTATCACCGTGTTTACACAGCTTTTAAAATTTAAATCACTTCTTAGACATTGCAATTTCTTATTTAATTAATTGATAGGCACATTAACTATAAAAATTTCCGTTTCATTTTAAATAGCGATAGTGTCGTCGCTTTAGTCCATTGTAGCGTTTTCGAACAGACCAATAATAATAATGTTTAATTTATTTCGCTTAGACTATATAGCCATTACTAAAGTAAAGATTAAGAAAAATAAAAACAATTAAATACTGTAAGAGACTAGCGTCCGTGTAAGAGACTTCAAGAAAATTCAATGTAACAGAGAATCAGGCTCTCACCACCTTCCTATAATAATTTTAATAATAATATTCACTGTACGTGCGAGTTGTGTGAGTGATTTACCTTGGCAAAGCAAATTTTATTGTTTTTTTTTTGTTGAGTGTACCTAGATTAGGGTTAGCATAATGAAGGTTTGGTGGACTGTCAGGATCTTAGTTTTCGGGTACAGTTTTGCTGTCAAAAAAGAATGGAACCATTTTTAGGATTTATTGAATTGTAATTTTAAGTATCAATTTCTAAGTATTGTAATTGTAAAAGCAGTGACTAGTGATTAGGGTCTTTATTGGTGTCCTTGGTTCCTCGGGGGGATAGAAGGGCGGAAACAGACGAGCACACGTGTGTCGCAAGCCACGATAACCGTTTTACTCAGCCAAACACACTATGGCAGTATATTATCAATTTGGTATCGATTTTAGTAATTGGTTTTTACAGTTTTTTTTGTAATAAATAGAAATAATAATATGTAATAATATGAATATAAGAAGAAATGCCAAGAAATAACGATTGTAGTTCAAATTATTAATGATTGAATCCAAATTGGTTGTTTTAAACAGTGGATGATATTTAGTTATGAGGGTACGGTAAGGAATTTATTTCTGTTATTTTTATCGACAAAATATTGAATCATTTAAAAATCTACCTAACAATTTTCTTTGTAAGTACTGTTCAAAATTAAATGAGGTAAGTAAGCTTATTTAAAATACATTTTTATTTATTTGAATAACAAAACAGAATACAATCAGTCAAGTTACGTATAAAAATATACGTAAATATAAGAGTCAGTATATCTTCGTATAGAGTCATTTTTATTAATAAAATAATAGATACATAAATGAATCTTAAAGGTGATATTTTTCATAAAAAATCCAAAATGACGCCAATAAAAGTCTGGTTTACTTATACTCGACATGTCCACGTTTTATATATTGGTAACATATTATCTAACAACATTTCTAAACACAATTCGCCTGTAACAAAATGCAAATTCTTTCTCACACACAGTTGGAAAATGCATCATCATGTACTTTTGCGTTGCACGTGGAAAGAACTTCTTGGTAACTAAAGTATAGCTTACTCTTCTCAGTTACAATGTAGAGGAGGTTTTAATGACTAAGTCATAAAGTTGCTAAACGCTTAGCGGGCAAGTAACTAGACCTACCTATGAGTGCTGACGCGGACAGGCAGCCATGAGAGTTAAATTATTTGCCACGTCGATAACAAATAACAATATTTTCCTTGTTGACTTTGTGTCTGTTTCGAATAAATAATTAGTGTTCAATATTCAGGAATTTCCGAATAGCATTTCGAGGGTAGTTTTGCAGTCAAACTTAGAGTATTCAATTTAGGCTAACGTTAGATAAGAATAAAACACAATCAATAAAATACAAATAACTTTACATCGTTATAACAAATGTCTCGCTAAATGTAACCGAACTACCTTAACAAATTCAAAATCTTGTAAACAAAATTTGACGATAAAAAGTGTGGACAAAATGATTTTTCAGAATTTTTTTCTGTCAAATGATACGTAATTTAGATTCAGTTACATATGAATTGTAATATTTAATATTTCTGTGATTGAAAATGTTTAGAACTCATTAGTATTTGTGCTTAACATCAATAGTTTCAATATTGATTGTGGATTTTGAGAAATATATTGTTGATTAATCACTGATTCAGAAAGTTTATACAGGATTTATGTAATACAGTTAGGCTTATTAATTATGAACATATACCTTAGTTAAAAAAAGGTATATACCTTTTTTATATTTCAGCTTACAGCACTCAACTCTTCTTAGAGAAATTAAATTCTTAATATGTAAAAACTAATAATGGCCATAAACTTCAATAAATAAGAAGAGATAATAACTTTTTTGATTATGTGTAAATTCTCTTTGTGTTACGTGAATGTGTGTTGTAAATGAAATATTTTAATACTTGTAATGTCTGATACTGATAAATTAAAGTTTATGTGACAAATAATATACTTATATATTCTATTATTATATATTCTAATTTTAAAATTTATCTAACAATTAATGATGACATATAAAGAAATCCTGTTGAGTTTCTTGCCTGTTCTTCTGAGGTCGAAATCCCCCGGTAGATTTATGATAATGGCTCAGATTAATAACTGAACGTAAATGTACCCAAGTTGAATATAATATTTTGGCTTTAACTATAAATAGCCTTAAAGAGTCAGCATAAAATACTATTGTGGGAGCTTGGTAATGTTTAGCATGTGCCCGTTTAAGCTACTCAGATTTCTTTCTTTAATTCAAATTTCTTTCTTTATAATTCTTAAATATTGTATTATTTGGTTTATATTATTTAATCCTTTGTTCTGAAGTTGAAAAATTCTACTTCAGAAAAAAGGATTGATGTTACTATTTTTGGGAAATTTGTAAAATTATATGCTGTAAATTTCAAACTACATTTTCATGTTTAGCATACAATTAGTCAGAATTATAAAAATAAAAATTTTACTGTACTAAGTACAGTGTAATGACCTAGACACATCGAGTAGAGGTTCATGGAGGGAGATAGCGATATAAAATACTTACCTAAGAATGAGTAACTAAAATACAGTTACGCAGATATTTTATTTTCACAAAAATCTGACGGTTTTACTGACATACAGTCATTTATTTTATATTATTTAAAAATATCATATTCAGGGTAGTTCTTACGTAACTGCTGCTGTTAAGAATAATGATCAAATATATGCACAAAAAATATATTTATAGTACAAAATATATTTGATACTGGATAATTTAATAGGTAAAGATTTTGATATAAAAATATCTGATAGAAAGATAAAAATGATACCTATTTTGTTAGCGCTTATGTATTTAAAATCTATTACGTACATAAAATTACCTACTTTACATTGATAGGCTTAGGCAAAGATAGATTCTACAAAAAACTAAGTAAGTTATCAGTGTATTTATATATACAATAATTAGATGTAAAAAATCCAATAGTAAGACATTGTGGATTTTCTATTTAAATATTTCCTACTTTTTTCCCTGCAACATGATGGAATATATATTCGTTATTAGCAAAGTGTATGAAGTTATTTTGTCACAGAATTGAAAAAAAAATCCCACACAATTATTTACAGTTAAAACTAGATATTAAATAGCGTCTGTGTAAATATTTTATTACATTTATGTAACATAATAAATACACATCTATTTTCTCCTTCTTATATATGTAAAGGTATTGATGTTCACGCTAAAACTCAAAAAGTCTTGACCTATTTGAATAAATTGGATACCGTTACTGAATTTTAATATCCACGTACATAATTATTTTAGGCCATATCAAAAGAACAAAATAGTAATAGTTCAAAATAACGATACAATATTTAATTAGAACAATAGAAGTAGCGGGCGAGTAGCTCAATTTCCCTAATCGGGCAGCATTAGTGCGCACGCGCCGGCAGCTAGGGGCCGCTGGGGTGCCGTTTGCGCCGACACGCCTCCCAACACACGCGCACGGCCTAAATTACCACACTAACATACGCACACCGTACAAAAATCACACCTACCTTAAATATTTGGTCAGACACCCATTTTCCGCGTGCTAATCACTGAAAATTTTCCTTGAAAAGCTCTACGACCTCACTTCGCCGACACCGCGTGCTCATACTGGTTTTGCCACGCACACACACGCGGTTCAACGGAATTTCTGCCTGAATAATAAAGCGTTTATGTTAATTAATATTTAGAATGCATACTTGATAAATTAATTCTAGGTATAAAATCTAGGTATAAAATTCATTGTATTACAGTAAAATGGGGATATCATCATGTTTTTTATAAGTGTGTTCACATGTAACGTTAGCTTGAATAACGCACGTGGTGTACGTGTGTGCGCGTGCGGCCCACCAACGAGGTTATCAATCTATGAATTGTTTAATGTTATAGCATTAAAATTGCGCATTTAGTCTGTATAAAATAATTGTCATTAGATTTTAAGTCGTCTTAAAGTTCTTACCACATGTGTATGTGGGAATAAAATTGTAAAGACAATTATTTTACAATAAATCTTACTTGATTGTTTTCTTCAATCGAATTTTACAATTGAATTATGAGTTTAAATGAAGGGAACTGAAGTGAATCTTCATAAGAAAATTGTAATTGATTACAGTGATACAAATGTGCAAAAATAATTATAATTCTTTTTATCACCTTTCACATTTAAAGAAACAGATTTCGGTTTTGTTTCTTTATTGGCTTTTATCAGATACGCGCCAGTTTTCGTAATCTAATTTGTTAAAATTACTATATGACAATAACGGGAAGAATGAATTAAACAAATATATCAACTTCCACCTTGTCATATGCAGAGGACGGCACTGTCATAACTTGTGGGTTGTGGATGTGGATGTGGAGTGGATAAGATACATTTGAAGGCTACAAATCATGTTTAATTATTTGGGAAGTATATCCATAAACGATCTTCTATTCGGGTGAACCCGCCGTGCCTGCATAAGGGCTTGCGACAAGTTATTAGGGGAAAGTGTTATTTCTGCACCAGAATTCCTCACTTTTTTATAAGTACTATAAACAGTCATCTGTGAGCATGTACATATATCTCTATACCTAGTTGTGCTGGTTTTCGGGAGGTATTTGCTGGGGAAATAAAATATCTCCGCTGTACTACTATATTATATTTATATAAAGACGAAAACACAAAGTGTTGCTCAATTTTAATGGCATCGACATTAAAGCTGCTATTATATTTGCCAGGACTAATAATAAAATATTCCAACTTTATACCAAAAATTTCAATATATTGATGTGTTGCTCTAAGATTATCTTATCGTAATTCTTTAGATACAAATCTCTTTTTTTTACATTATTGCTTATTCTTAACGTGGTCTCAGAATTTTAAAGCGCAGGTGTTTGAACTCAGATAGCATTATATCTTCTGAGAAAATTTTGTCCAAAAAACTTGTACTCGTTGTCAATGTCAACTTACAAGAAATTAAACTTATAAATTACAAACTTTACATCAGGTTACAGAATCTACATTGTGGTAGGTAATTGGTGTGTGGTGTGTGGTAAATGAAGTGATATCTGAGTGTAGTTCATTTTAAATGTGTCAAAAATGACTGAATAAAACTAAACAAGACTAATATTGTTTTCGCGTATAAACTATATCGCATAAACAGTGAGGCGATTAGAGCAGTGCATCACTTTGCAGGGGACGCGGGTTGCTACGACCGCCGGAGGAATGCGACAGGTAACCAATTCCAGGAAGGCCGCGGCCCGTTACCGCGCCGAATATCTCCCGGCAGTCAAACGCGCCGACAAGTGCGCGCGCCACTTGCGACAACACCGTCCGATGCGCCTGCGCACCGCCCCCTGCGCCCTCCGGCCCCCGCGCTGCATTCCAAACGACATTGAGTTAGAAACCAGTCGAACGTTCTCTGAGCATTCTATCTGATCCATGCCCCGGACCTTATTTGCCTAATATCGCTCATTCCGCTTAAGCTGAATGCAAATCATTGCTTCGTATTTAATGTTCCATGTTAAATGAAGATCATGTTTAAAGCTCATGAAAAGTTTTTTTTGGTTATCTTGTCGTGTCAAACATAAGTAAATTTTGACTATATATTATGACTTAAAACTCTCACAAACTGAACCATGCATCTAGTAGTAATCACCCTCTTTCCTAGTTCCTATAAATAGACTGACTGATTTACTTTAGGTGTTACGATACGGATTCAAAAGACACGCGACGTGGCAAAGAAAGCGGACGCCCGTAAAAGAATGACATACGAGGATGCAGTTTAAACCGACAGATAAAGATAAAATTTTACTTTATCGCTTGGAGATGGAAGACGTAGTAAATGAGTTACAAAAAAACCTAATATTTTTTTTGGTCCTGATAATACAAGATAACATTTTAGGTTTCCCAGAAAGCATACGAAAAGTGACGAGACAACATTAAGCTAATAAAGCGAAACATCCGCCTCTTGTAACCTGTTTCTAGCAAACGTGTAATATCGTGTCGTCCAGGTGCTTGACACGTGACGCAGGACCCGTGTCCATTCACGGATCAAAATCATTCATAGGCCACAAGGACTCGTCTAAGGGCCATTCATTCATAAGCCTCCTACACGAACGACCTGACCCGATTCGGCCGGATCAGGAGACAAATCCGGCCTCATGGAGATGTCATCGGAATAATTTATTGTTTCCTGTCATGTGATCAAATCAAATAGCATCTCGGATCGTATGTTTCTTTATCTTTGTTTGTATAAAGCAAAAGATCATGAAGTTTTCGACCAAATGTTCCCTTTAATGTTTGAGTGGGGAAGACGAGCACACTGATGGACGAGCACTCAGTTCCAAGTCGCCAGATGTATCTACAAATATGTTTTCATTGTTCGTTTCGTTCGTTCGGATTGGCAGCGACACAGCGGCTTCCATATGGTTGACAAACATCAGGAAATATCCATTGACTTCCTGGTTACATTACTTTTTATTGTAATGAAATTTTTTTCATGTTAAATATTAAAAGTTTTATGTAATCTCAACTCCAAATCCTCTCACACCCTGCGCCAGCTAAAAGTAGAAGAAGCCGATTTAAAATTTAAATTTGATGTTAAAGATGGGAAGCACCCTCGCGTTAGATTGTAATGACAAAAACAGGCGCACCGTATGATTGCCACGTGGTGGAGTGCCCCGCCGGAAATATCAACGCGATATATTTCTGTGAAGCGCCCCCTGCGACGCGTTTCAATCATCCACTAATAAGCAGACGGAAGGAAAGTAATTTAGACAAAAGTTTAAAATAAGATGGACAGGAATAGATGGAAAGGTGAGCTTGAGCGAGCGGCCCCACGAGATATAAATAGGACCGATTGCGACGCCGGCCGCACAGCGCTGCGCCGGGCGGCCTACGCGGCGCCGCCCGTGCCCTACTATACCAGTCGGTGCCGCCTCCACCCCGCCACCGCCCTTACACTTAATCACTGATAATATTTATAATAAATACACAAATAAACATTTGAAAGTATGTTTCCGATTACTGCTACTACACGAGTTGCTACTCGTGTTAGAATGCGCATACCATCAATCCACAAACATCAGTCCACACATGAATTTGAATAATAGTAGAAATATTCGGCACTTCCTTTAGGACAAGGACTATATTTTTTTAATTATAAATAAATAAGAATCAATTAACTCTCTGAAAGTGGTTTGGATTTCCGCATCGAAGATCACTCTTTTTTCTTTATAAGAATTTAACCAAATTACGGGAAAAAATTAGAATATTTTGAAGCAAGGTTCGGGGTTCAAGGTTCATAGCAATTGCAGCTCTTCTAATGTAGCGGCCCTCTGTTGTGCAGTGTGTGGTCTATTGTTGTCCTGAAGCAGCCAGCCTACAGCGATTGACCAGCCGCAGTTGCTTAGCAACTAGTTCTTCCATCTTGGTTTGCAGTTGCTGACAATAGATTTTTGTCGTAATCGTTTGGCCATATTTAAGAAAACTATAGTGAACGACACCAGCGTTAGTCCACCAAACAAACACTCGTAAGTACTTTTCTTAGTCAATTTTCGCTTGTGAAAGGATTTGGATGGTTCCAGAGTTCAGCCATTGCGACGAGCGCTTCCAATTATCGTACAAGAACTACTTTTCTTCAAAGGTAATGATCCAATTTCAAATCCCTTCATTATTCTGCCTTTTGAGGAATATAACGCAGCAGTCGACGCGTGATTGCTGGTTTTATTCACTTGACTCATAAGGTTTCATTTCAATACTTTCCAAGCGACAGCGTTGGAATCAAAACAAACCGTGTTTTCTTTTGCGACACCATCATCAATCGTTAGAGCTGTTTCTACAGCACTGGTACCACGGTAGATCTCGAACTCGTAAATATACTTCATGTTTTTCATTGTGCGATATGAAAGATGCCAAAGAAAACACTAATTAGGAAAAACAAATACGTGACTGTGACGTCGAAACTCAAATGTAATAGTAGTAGATTTATAAATTTGAATTTGGAATTCTTAACTAGAATCCTCCTATTCTTAAATAGGATTTTTAGATATTTTATCATTAATACTTATTTGATAAAACCACTAGACACCCTAATAAGTTAATACTTGCCATTATAACAACATCCTTTAATAAAAATAGTAATGATATTGTCATAATATAGATACAGCTTGAATAATGAAATTAAACTTACCAATGTTTTAGTTTGACAGAAATAAAAAATGTTTTGACCCCAATCCCTTTGTGCACGAGCTGCATTAAATTTAAGTTCAATGCAACAAACAAGCCGTGCAAAAAATTTGTGGTGGCGTTTTGGGCCTAATGCAGTGTAAGTAAGAGTAGCACAAAGTTGGTTTAAGGGCTTCAATAAAGCTAGGTATGCAAGAAAGCTTGATATTTGGGTTCCACGTGAGCTCACTGGAAGAATTAATATACCGTGTACTCATTTGTGATTTTTTATTGAGACGTAATGAAACCAAACCGTTTTTGAAGAGTTTGATAACAAGTGATGAAAAGTAGATCACAAGAACGTGCGAAAAAGGTTGTGGTCAAGGGTTGGTCAGACTTCACAAACTGTGACAAAACCTGGGTTAACTCGCAATAAGGTGATGCTGTGTCTATGGTGGGATTTGAAGCGCATTGTTCATTGTGAGCTTTTACCGCCGGGCAGAACCATCGATTCAGATCTCTACTGCCGACAACTGATGAGATTAAAATAAGAGGTTGAAAGAAAGAAAGAATTCATTATTAAAAAGGGTGTTGTCTTTCATCACGATAACGCTAGACCATATACCTCTTTCGCCACTCAGCAAAAATTAAGAGAGTTTGGCTGGGAAGTGTTAATGCATCCGCCTTCAGATTTCCATCTGGTTCGGTCTCTTCAGAATTCTTTAGGCAGAGTCAGGTTAACATGAATAGAGGATTGCCAAAACTATTTGTTGTGTTTTTTTCATCAGAAGTCCCAAAATTTCTACAGCGACTGGATCATGTCATAGTGAAAGTCTACGAACAAAATGACACATATATACTGTAAATAAATGTAAATTATCTTTGAAAAAAAAAGGCTTGAATGTTCATATAAAATGCGACTTTTTCCCTAACCTATTATATTAATTTTCAACTAATAGAAAATCCTAAATGATTAAGTACCTAATTATTTGTGTTGCAGCATCCGACTATTAATTAGATGTTACAAGGTAATAATAGCCGCGGGAACAATGCAAGCCGCCTGTAAGCTAAAAGTAAAATATGAGTATTCAAACGGTTCAGTTCTCACGAATGCCGATTCCCGCACAAAAGGAATTTTCAAAAATGTAAGTCAAGGATGATTAGTAGTGCTAGAGCCGTGGGAGAGTCGCATCCTCGGTGTGAGTAATGTGCAGAAAAATACCTCTCAATAATTATTATGATCATGTAAAAGAGAGATGTATGTTTCGGAATAATTAATTGTTCAAGCCTGGGAAGGCGCCGCGCGCGCCTACGCGCTGTACTTACACCAATAAGTCACGCCATATTTCAGCCAAGTCAAATAGCTCCGACTATTTACAGATTTCATTCATTCTATCTCTGCGATTCTAGACGTTCTTGCGAACTCCTAATTTAGTATTAATTAAAATGTTTGTAAGTTTATTCTATAAGCAGGTTTTAGAATTAGATTGATATTTGAATTAAGCATTAGATTGGGTACCTAGAGCATTTTATACATTGGCAAATATGCAGGTAATTAGTTGCAAGACTCAATCAAATCAAATGTGTACATAATCATTTAAGAAGCCAAATTAATAAGTAGTACCTACTTATTTGGCTCTGTCGTAAACGTTGTTAACAATTACTTTACAAAGTACAATATTTTAAATAAAAATATAGGGTAAATATCATAATTATCAAAATGCCAACGATTTATAAGATCGTCGATTGTTGGTTGTAGATCAATTTGGGTTACTGAGGATATCGGTAAACAATCTTAGTGACGTCCATTCAATTAGTCGGCATTGGGATTCGGAGTGGGAGTCTCTTCATTGAAGGGCGGCTGCGAGGAAGAGGGGAGTGGAGGCAGCGCGGGGGCAGTCGGGAGCAGGAATATTCAAAGCGTGAGAACGCTGCGCGACCCGCATGCCGCCGCTTCACATATCTCACGCGCAACCTCCACTCGTGATCAACGAAAATCCACTCTATTAGCTTAGTTTAGAGCTGCAATTTGGATAATGGCGAATCGTGGTTATCGCTTAGAACATCGAGGACAATACTTTTCTAGTTTAGGTACGGAGTGCTGGCATTGGCCCGGATACTGCCGATGAGCGTGCACGTCCATTCACCGCCTGCTCCAATGCAATGTTTCTTGACGATTCGCAATGTTTTGTGGCTGGTTGTCGCATCACATTTTCTCATCGTATCCATGGTGATACATTGCAAATATAATAAATACCCAATAAAATATATATTTATGTAAGTCTTGCATATCGCCGTCTCAAAACCTCTTTCAATACCTTATCTTCCACAAACATGTATGAATCATGTGACATCTACGTGGGTACAAGCGACTAGGCGAGCGGAGTTTGTAAGGTTCATTATATTGCAGTCGAGCTGCAAGGTAAATGCTGGGATATCATAAAACTTTAGGAGTATTTTTGCAGATTATTCCACATTCGAGGAATAACTGAAGGGTTGTTCTAAATATAGAGGGAGGCGGCAATAGTTCTCTTGTGGAATTGTGGAAATAAGAAGTAGGGTCAGCAAGGGTACGTAACGCGTGCGGGTCGTCATTTGGGGCCCCGGGCGTCGACCCCGTAAAGGCGCGCGGCGGATCCGTTCGCCTTTTTACGCGCTCTTTCCCGCGCCGCCGCGCGCGCAACCCCGCGGGCCCCGCGGCCCGGCGCGGTCGCCGCCCGCTGATAGCGCCAGCCGCTACCAACCGCTCCGCTGTCTGCACCGCACACACACTAACAAAACGCACTAGCTAACGAAATATTCATATATTAATCATGTTGTGATTAAAATTAAACAAATCATATATACTAGAAGTATCTGTGATAGACCAACAGATGGAAATATACTAAAATGTAGTATATGGTAAATAAAATATTTTAAATTACTGTAATAAAAAACAATGTAATTAAATAAAATTTATTTAAAAAAAATTTTTATATTAAAAGTACCTTATTTTATTAGATATTGATTTTATTTTAAAAAAACATTCTCCGACCGGCACAACTTAAAAAAAATAATGCAATAATAGTATAATACTATTCATAATTATAAGATAATTCTAATTTATTTCCCTGAAAATACTTAAAGGTTGCTAGTGAAACGTTGAGAAATGTACAGCAGTCCACCGTGCACTCGTGCTTGTGCGTGATAGTAATAATGTTAAAGCTGCATCTGCTACACTTAACGTTTACCTTAATTTTTGCACCTGCTTATTATGTGGAATGGTATGCAACTAAGGAGCAAACGTTGTCAAATTAAAATTTTAATATTTATAAAATTATTCAAAAATGTTGTCATGTTTTCATAAAATCTAAAAAATTGGATTAAAAGGACTCTGCTGTCGAAAGAAAAGAGAATGAAGAGTGTTTTAATAAATTCAGGTTACAAAGGGCATATTTTGCTCCGAAAAGTAAAACATGGAAATAAATAGCTTCAATCACTGTCAAATTACAATACTTTGTGTGCGTGTTTAATTTTCGGAGTAGGTTCTTTATATTACTTTAAAGCCCATTCAACAAATATACAAGCGCCAATGACGTCTTGCAACAAAAGCTAAGTCTGCGGGCCGCGCATGGGTCGCCACTGGCCGCCGCTCCGCCGCCGCCGCCGCCGCGCCCGCTTCGCCCTAATTAAACAATAATCGAAAAACTACAATGAACGGGCGCGCGGCCCCGCCGCTGGTGTACCGCCCTCCCCTCCCCCCTCCCTTGTGACGTCACCGTTGCACTCCTCATTATCGCCTCTCGATTACAACACTCACTCGATAATGCCACTGCCCGAACAGTTCCCATTAGCGGTGAATTGTGCGATTCGGACCGCGAATGTCACACTGACAATCGAAGATAGACATTCCGATTTGATATAACTGTAATCTTATGTATCCAAAAGATTTATATATTATATTGTTCTGTAAATGTCGCCACGAGCATTGTGTTTCAACATTGTTGTTGCCAGCTGTCTATTTGTAGGCAGGTAGAGAAATTTTATCGAGCGATGAACTCGTCGCGCTGTGACGTCACCAATCGCTAAACCGGTGACGTAATAGTTAATAATACTCGGCGCAGTACGCGCATTGTTGCTAAGTTTGTTCAATTAAACTAATACGCGCCACGAACCCGTGTAATATAAGAACATGCAATTGCAATGAATTTTGAGAATTTGTCTTGATACACATAACGGTCGCAAACTGAAATCGTATTATACTGCACAGATAGAGCGGGATTCAAAATCCCATTATATCTGTAAAGTACCTACATAGACATGTACATAAATATTGTAGGTACCTGTAATTACATACGTTATCGTGTATCGTGCAGCGGTAATACTAAATTACGTCACAGACTCGAAATATCCGTCCTATAGGTACAACTTGACCATAAGAATAAACACGAATAGACGAAGAATGACACAAGAGAGATATCTAATTTGCAAACAATGACTTATTCATATTTTTCGAATTTTAAAAAACCACGAAAATCGCAATGTTTTTTGAATTCTTTACCGAAAACCGATTTTTAATCAATTGAAATTGATTTGCCTACCTACTCATACAAACGATTAAAAAAATATATGTTAATGTTTAAATCTTATCGAAAATATGAAAACGTGCCCCCGATTACTTATGTTACTCCAATGGTTTAAACGTTTTGCAACGAATTTAAACTGAAATTTATTAATTTCACTGCTGGTTTATTATAAAATCATGTAATATCATTATAATATTAAAAATATTTTAGTATCATTATCTATGAAATAGATAGGAATAAACTTTAAATGAAGAAAGAGGAAGTAGAGTAGAGGGAAGAGAGATTTCGTGACTCGTTTCTTTATTGCATAGACAAAGCGTGGAATTCCTTATTGAGACATGGATTTCTTCTTTCAAAAAAGGCGTGAAAAGTCAGCTTATAATACTAACTATTTTCGCATATGTTCTACTCTTACTGCCTATTATTAGTCGTTGTCACATATTTTACTGCCAATACAAGCCCAATACCATATTACTATTGGAGTTACAATATAAGCCGGTAGATTATAATTTTTATTTCATATAGTTTTACGGCAGTGAAAACCCAGAACTTTAAAATGCAATGTTAATCATCAATTAAGATTGAATTTCAAATGTAAAGTATTTTAAGCACTGCTAAGTGGGTTGGCATAATCATTTCCTGTAACACACAGCAGCTTACTAAATTAATGCTAATGTTAATGACTCGTTAGGGCAAGCCCGAATCTTGCAAAAAAGGTTTCATTCACAATTCTTACTTTTAAAAGATACCCATCTCGTTAAATTGAATATAGTTTATTTTACATTGGATTTTTTGAGCGGTGAATTACTTGTAATGTTATATAACCAAAATAAATTGCATTTTATATGTTGTGTACATAAAACAATTAATAGACTTCATAAATTAACCAATTACTATGGAGTATGAATACAAATATATCTTTTAACTATTTTTTAAAAGAAACCTAAAAGCTTATTATATTTACCTTATACAAAGGACTGGAAAAACTACAAGAAAATAATATAAACAAAGTACCCACTTGTATGGCAACTATATTTCTGACTCTGGGGATATATTTAAAAGTATATTTCCCTTCAGTTCACAGACAAGTTATTTTTGCTACATTATAAGCTCTTAATAAAGTGGTTGTACAACACGATTAAATGTAGTCACTAAACTGAAACGAATTATTAGTTAATAATATAATATCTGAAACCAAATTAAACAAAATATACAATGTCATGATACATAGAAATAAAGTATTCTAGTTAACGATTAAAACGGTATCATTGCTAACTGTACTTTTTAATCTGCTGCAAAGCTGTTCATATTGAAATCAGGCTCAAATTTATTGCAACAAGATTTTTTCCGAAGACGTACTTTATAAATTTCATTGCATTTAAAAAAATATCATTTTTCATAAACTTCAGTTTTGGAGATACAATTGAACAATTTTTTACAAAGTAAGTAAGATTTCTAACTACCTAAAACCTTGCATATTTTTACTAATATCCTTTGGGGCGTGCCTATTGATTGTCATATCACTTATGGCACGCGATTGTAATCCCCAACACATAACTGTGAATATCACAGTTGTATGTTGGGGATTACAATCGCGTTGTTATTTTTTATTTACATGACGTCGTGTTGTTATTTAATATAATTAAACTCTGCTACATAGTAATAAGGTAGTTGTTGGCCAGTAGAGTTGCTAATTGAATGCAGATGTTATTGCTTGATAAGACAAACAATACTTACTCCTCGCATATATCGATTACCTATCTGTTACCTATCTGAGGTACTAATGTCCAATATTGATGATTGTGCGTAGGTACTAATATTTACTTTCATATATGAGGAGAGACGTGTTCAGTTATAAAATCTTACTATATTTATTTAATGTCAATTTAACTAAATTTTTACGACTTGGAAAATAAAATCAAACGCAAAAAAATGACCCCTAACAAATATCAAAACACTTATTACAAGCAGCTCGTAAAAAGTATAATTAGTTTTGTATTTTGTCCTTTTTAATGTTCAATTGTTTTTGTAGACATTATCTTTAATACCGACAGAATATAAAAATACTTCTCCTATTCCAAGCTACAATACTATTTACGTGTTTTACAATTTTTGGGTTTTTCAACACGTCTCTATATAATTATTTGACACGTTTTTCTTAAACGGAACTTTGTCAACTGTAAGTAAGTACATACAAAGTAAGTATTACATATTTACGTACCGTTGCGTATTTCATTATCACCTCAAAATATATTAGCGCGGTTGCCGAAAATGTCACTATTCGCCGTAGACGCAACTTTCGGACTTCTAAATACCTACGTATTCATAAGGTATTTTCTTGGATTAGTCTATGAATTTCATAATTTTATTTTAGTTTTGTTGACTAAACATAATGATATTGATAGAAATATGCATATATTCACAATTCACTGCCATATTATTAATCTGTGATACCACCCCATAACAGAATACAGGGAAATAAATGAAAGCCTTTGCGTTGATGTCTTTTACTGGAATTTTATAAATCACAGCTTATAAAAATAAGCTTTTTGAAAACAAAACGATGAATTTTTTAATGTTTTACAATTTTTTTTTGGTATTATAAGTAAGTATGCAGCTAAAGTGAAATTAATAATTTTATTTTAGTCGTAATCTTACGTTAGTATTTAGTCTAATTAGTTTTCGTAGTCTATTCTTAGTAAATATTTCTAAAATATAATGGCTTTTTTTAGAACGTTGTATGTGAAATGTTTATTTTATGAGT
Source organism: Acentria ephemerella (assembly GCA_943193645.1). NCBI lineage: Eukaryota > Metazoa > Arthropoda > Insecta > Lepidoptera > Crambidae > Acentria > Acentria ephemerella. The sequence goes on from OW971887.1 coordinate 4,792,776, forward strand.
GTGCAATTTTTGTGCCATTTCAGCTTCTGGTAACGCTTTGAGCTGGATACGTGACAGCCCACACGTCTCAACAAGTAGCTATTTTTATTTTTGTGTCATCTTGGCGTGTTGTTGGTCAACAACATGCACCTGCATTCACTAATATTAGAGAATACGAAATATAAACTCTCAATCCCCATTTATTTAAAAGTACTAATTAAGTACTGTAAGTACGTGTCATATTTCGATTCTCTTCTTCAATTGGCATGTTGGTGAATAAAGACAAAGTGAACCAATTTGAAACGTAAGAACAATTAGCAAATGAATGACGTTCATGCAAGCAAAGGCTGCTCTTGTCACTGCTCTTGCTATGGCCATCCATCGGCGCGATGCCTGAGCCCTAACATCTCGTTGCCTGAAGGTGGTGAGTTGCTTCGACTGAACCCACGTGTAAGACAGTATAGTTATATAGCCTGTTAAGGTATCATTCCTGCCTCTTCATAAACTTACTTTGAATTATAAACAAAAATTCTTCCAATTAAATAGAAATTCAAGAAAAGCACAATAACTCCAACTAATGCAAATTGAAATATTTATTTTATATATAATGTGGTAAAAAGCTTAACAATATGTAAGTTTAGCCGGGCTTTCACAATATAGTTAACAAAAACAAAGCAAGGCTAATGTGATTAATTAAATTCTGATATCTATCAAAAGTCATTCTTGAATGGATTATTATGCTGTAAATATTAATATGTTAAGATCACAAAAATTAGTATTCGAATAATTTTGTTCCAAAGACATGTTTTTACAAGAGAGTAATAAGGTGTAGGATTCTGAAAACTTTTAATCTTTCCTAAAGTTCGACTTCGCTTAAGCTCTATACAGACTCTATAGGACAATACAGACAACCATAGCTTTAAACTAGGTTTAACTTTAATACACTTTTGTAATTCAGTAGGTATTAGTTATGTACACCAATATTTTCTCGTATTGTGAAATCTTGTTACCTTTTATTTATCTATTTCAGATGATGATTACATAATTTAAAAAGAGCACTATTTTTATACATATTTAGCAATTTAATTTGGTGAGCAGACTGAACAGAAAACTGACTGAAAAGAAAGACCAGAAAATAATTTATAGTGAGCCCGCTCACTATAAAGTATTTTCGTCGCTATTCTTATAATATTGAGTTGAAGTGTCCTTTTCTGTGCCACTATTTCGTTGGATACAATAATCTATTTGGGTTCCTAAAAATAAATACTTTGCAAAAATTTATTTTATATTAAAAGACAATCAACTGTCTTCACAGAATTAGCGACATTACTTTTCTCAGATATGAATTTCAAATATTTAATATTTAGAACTTACTTCATTTTAAAGGTTACATAATTTTATTTATAGTTAGACATTTCAATATAGGCCAAATTTACCATTTAAGGTAGGTGTTTTATTAATTGTTAAGGCAATATTAAGAGATAATTTCATTTAAGTTAACCGAGTTGTGGCGCAAATACGACGTGACAGGCAGGTGTGTGCGACAGCGCAACCCCCTGTTCGTTGGCCACTTCCGACGTTCGTCTGTGCACACTCAGAGGTAACGACCTCTCATGCAATTGTGGACTTTTCTACGCAGAACGTAGGGATCAATAGAGCGATTCACGTCGTAGCACGTGCATTCAGCGCATTAACGATTTTAAATTTTATACGGCGCGAATTCCACGTATACTGATTCACGTTATTTACAAGCAAATAATTACTGTACTACTACATGAAACGTAGCCGAATGCCAATGTGATATAAAATTATAAAAGTTTCCGATTCAAGAGTGAAACGGTGGCCGCGGCATGGCGTAGAATGTAAATAAACAAACGACTCGCGTATCGAAATGCACATACGCACGGGCATGCATAACTTACGTGTTTGTGCGCAGGCGACGGGACGTAAACAATGTTGTAATAGTCCATACCTAGTTGGTAAGTGCACGCGCGCAGTGCAGCGAGCGATGCAAGCTCCGTGCGCGGGGCGCGGGCGCACGCGTCCGACTGCAGCGGCACCCCGCTGCGCCCTCTGACCGTCGACATATTGTCAACAAACACCGAATGAATGGAAATGAGGTCGTAGCCACTGCTTCACATTACACACGATCATCGGGTGCACTCATCTCGTAATACCGAAGACGTGGGCAACCGTTATACGTTTTGTTATTTATGCTAAATCAATATCAAAATCTGTTAATAAGCAATCGAAATTATAATGAAAATGTATCGTTTCGTGTCCACTCTATTTGGTAGAGCTCGAATACGGTCATGATACACTAACACCGTTGGGATATGATGAGATGTTATTGTGTATTAGTTATTAATACATTGCTGGTATGATTTGAATTTGAATTTATCATAGTTATTTCCATAAAAAAAATATCAGACATATTCATGAAAGATATCAGAAAATATCAGTCAGTATTATCCAACAGCGACCTTGACATGAAGCTGCTTTGTGCTCTGCTCTGAAGACTTTATACTAAGTGGGTGTTTAGATATGCATATAAAAATATTTTAGTCAAATGTTCCTTGAGATTAATTATTTGGTATTTCGTTTTGTGGTCATATCACTCAAATTATTTGGCGCTTCTCTCCACCTTGCCACGACTCACCTGAGTCAAGGTCCGAGCCTTCAGAAGCACCCTCATGACTCGAGCGCTTTGGAGAATGGACGTGATGCCAATTAAAAACTCTTCAGAGGCAACTTATCCCTTAAGTCTTGAAGACTCCCCAAGGTTGTCGCCTCCTTAAAACCCCGGTAACGCTGTAAAGGCCATCTGCGGCAAACAGTATTAGCCAAAAAAAAGTCGTCAATGAGAAGGGCATAATATGACCATCCTTCCATACACCTGACCGCAAATCATAGTTATTTATCTTTTAACCATCAGGCGGGCTAGTATACTTGTTTGCACTCTTGGTTTATATGTCTATGATTTTTTTGTCCACAAACAAGTTAATCATAATAGAAAGTTTCTTCTGAGTTGGCGGGGTTAACTTTGAGCCGTTGGGAGTCTTATGGCATCCCCTGGTACTGCTGTCAATAATATAGATACATAAACCTATAAAGAAAACGCCTGTATTTTCGGCTGGCTTTCAACATGGATTTCTAGTATATTCATTCTGGTCTAGTGCGAGCATCACACTTAAACAAGAGTTCCTCCATTCATGCCTTTTCCTAACTCCAAGAGAACAAATACACTCGAAAAACTTTTGTTGTGGTGAAATCACTTATATCCTACCAGAGGATGGGAGGAGGAAGCAGTCCTTAGGAATGACTGAAGTTCTGAAGATTATGTCATTCATCCTTGTGTTATTTTATGCATCTGAGTGTAATATGTATACACTGGCAAAAGTAGTATTTTTAGATAGTGAAGACAATGTCATTAAAATTAAACTATAAAACCCGGTTCGGAAAGGAAACTGATCCCCTTAGTTCCTGTTCCAAGACTGCTCCGATAGGACATACTTCCGACGGACACTGCTCCGACATTTTAATTGTAAGTTTTTCATAACGTGAAACTGAAAAGAGTAGTTTCTTCTAACAGAGCGTCATACATATAATATTTAAATAAATAATGATTACTTGTTTCCTGACATTCGATTTTTATTTAACAAAGGTTAAATGTTGCTTCAGACTAAGCTATCAATCAAATTGCGATAAAATTCGTTCAGTAGTTTCTGTATTTATCGCGTACAAACAGACAGAAAAGTATTTTTTTAATCGTAATAATGTAATATTTATATTAATGTAAATAATTTTTTTAAGGTTTTTTCCTTGATCTAGGCATAACTTTAAAAAGATTTATAATATGATTCATTAAATCTGTTTGTTCTCATACTCATGATTTTTTCCACATTTAGAAACAGTTTTTAGTATTGGTTCTATAACTAATTCAATAGTTTTCTTACAACCATAAACATTTAGTTCACGTGAAAGTTTAATTTAATAGGCTGATTTGTTGACATCGCATTACAAATTGCTGATTATCGTACGAGTACGTCACATTGATGTGAAAATACTCCGTGAAGTGGCCTGGGAACGCGCACGTTACAAAAGGGGCCAATATATTTTATTTGCTTATATGGCAATGTATTACGATTCACAGTATCACTTTATTTACTGAAAAATTGCGGTGCCTATATCTGGATTAGCAATTACATTAATAGTGAATATTTTATTACGCTGTTTTCTGTAACTGAAGGAATTTCACATTCGATTTCATTGATTTTATTTGGTTTCATCCCATTCGCATTCGTATATAAAGGTAAAAGTTTGTTTACTTAACGAAGTATAATCCCGAATCCAATTACGTATTCGGGATTATTACGTATTGCATATTAATTCCTAAAGTTATTACTGGAATTTTAAACAAACTAGGACAGAAATGGCCGACATAACTGAATTCAAAACTTTAAATAGGCAAAAATTATTCAATTTAGAAAGTCATCTAATTTAAAAAATAAATTTAAATTAGTTTGGAGGTGGTGCTGTTTTTTCCAAAAACATAAGAAATTGAAGATAAGACTACAAAAAACGGAAGCGTTTCTTGAAAGTGTTTGAGCATCAGAACGGATTTATCATAATTATTAATACATAACAGTAAATGTAAGCATTGGTAGAATATTAACGTATTCTTACAAAAACAAATTTGAGTAAAACCTTTTTTGTTTCAACAGCAATAAGGATTCAACAGGTAAATTATGAGAAAAAAATTTAAATTGGTTTGTTATATTAAAAACAGCATGCTTTTACTGTCGGGAATAGAACTTATATTAATATTGTATAAGTCATTCAACGTTTTGTAATGTTTCAAGATTTCCAAAGAAATACGTCACAGAAAACAAAGGTTACTTCTTTTTATGTTTCTGTCGTTAAGGTTTGTGCCAACTTAGATAATTCTTTTTTCTTGCCTTTTCTTTTCTTTTTTCGAATTTCGATATTGCTAGGACAAGGTTTCTACTAAATAATTTACCAAACTTCACCAAAGTAAATCACAAAATATCATTCTTAGTTGTCAGAAAAAGATCCAATATTCCATGATATATTGTTTAAATTTAGTATCAAATAGACGCATACACTAGCTTTGGTTGCCACATTTCAGCATACTTCTATTCGAGTACATGAGAGGGTTTATCGGTACGGGCGTATCTGCGTATCTGCGTACGCGCAAGAATTCGGATATTTGGATGCGCGTTGCACGGGGTCGACGACCGCATAGCGCCGCAAGCCCTTTCGGCGATTTTTCTAATGCAATTCGTGTGGCGGCATTCCTGTCTTACATGTCTGGACGTTCCTTAAATAATAGTTATGTACTTTAAACATGAAAGGTATGTAGTTTGAATATGGCTTCAAACAAAATGAAGTTGTATTAGTAAGGTACTTTAGTAGAAAGACTGTAAAAGCTGGATACTCAAATGCTTCTCAAAACCTCGGTTTGAATTATTTTTATATTATAAAATATTGTAAATATTTTATATGTTATTTTGCAATAAATATTTATAAATAAACTTTTCAGTTCAATAATTTACTATTGCCGTACTTTTGAAAAGAATAAGGTAAAAATTTGAATGTTATCAAACTACGTACAATAGAATAACTGAAACTGTATATAAGCAAAAAGTCGAACAACGTTGAGAACTTGTTTTTACAAAAAACAAGCAGAATGAAAGTAAGAATTACCATTTTATATATATTTCAACTTTACTTCCTGGCATTTTATATAGTTTTATCCATGGTAAACACTGCTTGGAATTTCGTCTTTCATTAGTAGCCCTAGTGTAGTTTAAAACGTATCAAGATGTTCCGATCGTAGTTCCGTTGAGCTGATTATCGCATATATAAAAATTCTTTCCAATATTTCACAACAGAGGCGCTGTTGTGGTTCCCATACAACTTGACAACTGACAACAAACACGAAGAAGATGATTCAATTCGATTGAAACTCACACTAGTGGTACAGGCCGCCGCCTCTAAAACTCGATAGAAAATGTATTGCGTCTGATATGAACTACACCTTACAGAATAACTTAATTATATACCTATTAGCTCGAGTCAAGTTTTGTTTAAAGATATATTAAAGCAAAAAATAAATAACAATTATTTAATCATCGTTTATTGTTTTTTATTTATCGTTCGGTTTTTACAATTGACTTAAGGCAAATCGTCCAGAGGAGAGGTTATGCGGCTCTTGTATTGAATAGGAAACTGAAAAATAAAACATTAAGTAATATTTTTATTTCCTTGGTTTATACAAAAATAATATGAATTACATAATTTACTCACTTATACATTAACTTATTGTCAATAACATTTTTGTTACTGCCGACCTACGTGGTCAGATAGTTCGACCGGTCCGGGGGCATATTGAAGGAGGACACCAATCAAAATTGTTGTTGGATGCTCAAGTATAGAGTTGGAGATCTTTATTAAGCAGAGAACATCTTTAATGGTGATAAAAATTGAAATATAATACCTACATAATACGTATTAAAATAAAAAGCGGTTGTCTTTTAATTAGAACGCATTTGAAAAAAATAAAAAATAAGGAAAATGTTTACCAACTTATCCGCTACTGGTTAAGCGACGGGCTTGTGTGAGGCTCACCTAGTGCCTCATCGAAGCGCCACTGGATATACTCACTGCAGGTCCCCGATAACTCCATTACCCTTCTCACGGGGGTGATTCACCAGATTTACGGGCTTCGCGCCAATGGAGATTGCCCAGAGTTACTTGGGAAATTCCACACGTGGCGGCGTGCAATACATGCGTGGCCACCCTCGCCTGTGTCTCCTCTCGACGGGCGTTACGGTACAGGTAGTGAACGAAGAAACCATGTCCAGTCAGTACCTGTACCGTGCGGTAGGAGCGGCTGCCCTACCGGCACTCAAACCACTCCTCCATCACCTATATATCTAGGTGCTTAACTTGACAAGTCATTAAAGGACGGATGGATGAAGAATGGAGATCTTCCTCAAGTTTAGTTCAGGAACCGCAGACCATTAACCAGTAATATATCGTTATAACATTTGAAAGCATTATCTCCAAACATTCCATCAAGCGCTTCTATAATTACTACCTACTTACTAGTTCTTATGGATGTAAGTATAATATGTCAGATTTCTGTAGACTTTTCGAAGGAATATTATAGGTAAGATAAATAAAAAAAGTTAAGATAAACATTAGGACGTTTATTAAGATAAGTAGTATAGTATAAATTAGCGCATTGACAATAAGTTTAATAGAAAATTATTTACAATTCCATCATCCATTAATCAATAATAATTTACTGATTTAATGTAGAGCATCTATGTAAATGAAATTTATTGCTCACAAGATTTAAAATAGCAGTGTATATTTTTCCTGTTATAATAGGTACTGATAAATTGGGTACTTATATACAGTTCTGGGAAAAATGATAAAATAATACCATAAAAATTAGTAAAAATACTTTGCGGAAAAGAGGTATGCGAGTTAATTAGGTAAATCGGTCAATTATTGATTTTAACATTATAGCTAATAATAAACAAGTGCGTCACTAAATAAGTAGTATAGTTAATGATATTTTATGTTGATATAGCAATAGCTATTCAAAATGAACTTATATCGAGATATCTACAGTATCTAGTATTTAAGTAACATTTTAAGATACATTTAAGACTACTAACAACACCTCTGGTAACAGTATTACTAATAATTTAATTGCTATATAGTTTCTAGTAGTAATAGTATAAAGACGAATAATATTTTTGACCATAATTTCTCGACCTACACTTTTACTTACTTTATGTAAGACAAATACGTGCCCTACGTCGAACTTAAAAAATACGATACACTCTTTTGTTATTCATGTCGTTTTCTCACTGGGGTCTCAAGATCCAACCACCTTCCATTTGACATTCCCCAACTTCGACTTCTATATAAATGCCTCTGTAGCAGCTTTTTAATAAAGATCTTGGAGATAGCTCATGTTGGAGTTAAGAAATCAGTCCTATGAACCGATTTTGTGGAGGTTATGAGTACGTAGAAATATGATTTTTGGATCAATACAGTTGTTGCATAGTCGGTTACTAGAGTAACAGCTAGAGTAGTGCCTATTTACGAGTTAATTAGACAGTTAAATAATGACTCACAGTATTGATTTACAGTAATACTCGAAATAACGTCGGTAATTAGTTATTTGCAATCTTAACACAACGGGATAAGCGGATTTTTCGGGAATACCCATGGTATTCCCGAAAAATATTCAATTACTCAATGGTATCGAAAACATTTATTATTATTATAAGATTATCACCATTAAAATTCCAATATTATTAGGTACGTTTTCCAAAATGATGCATAACCTGAAAAATCAAAATGAAAGGAAGTGGATTTTCGCTATAACGAACGCCTCTCCAACTGTTCTAACCTAGCAGTTGGACTAAACGCCTTGATTTATAGCCCATAGTTTATTTTATATTTAAAAAAGTTTATGGAGGATGTCATCGTACTTGTTTTATTTCGGAATAATTACAAAAAAATGGCTTATGAAGTGTCAACGTTGCATTTGTTTGATTTGATTTGATGAACCTTCCATTGTTCTTACTTTAAGTTGATGGTTGGGTTGATAAATAAAACCACTTTTTTATGCTGCATTGAAAATATATTACAAAAAAACTATACATGTAATGTAAATTCGTACTCAATTGTTTCACTGGTAATCATTTCAGTTACTTTAATGAACAATGTAAATTAAAAACTTTATAATTAGTATTCATACAGCTAATTAATACACAACAAAATAATATCCTAAGAAATGAAATTTAAATAATTGTAAAAAAATATCATTAGCACAATTTCAATTGACATTGCAAATATTTGTACCTACTTACTACATTTATATAACAATATACATTGTAATAAATGTCACTAAAAGTAACACATCAAGTTTTGTACGATAAAAAATATAAGCAGCACTTTAATCGGAGTTTGTCAAATAACTCGCACACATTAGTATTAAAATATATCTAAACAGATTTATAACTCGAATAAAAACTCTTACATGATGCCATTACTTGGCAGTAAAATAAAATATATCGTAAGAACAAAGGCCAAAAAGCCATAAACGTGGGTTTAGTTCATATTGAGTGCAATAGCTTCACTTAAGAGTTCTTAAATAGGGGAATTCGTAGGTTGTTCAATGAACAAATTTTCACAGAATTTACGTATTATAGAAAAACTTTGAAGCGTATTTGATACGCCATTTAATATTTCTTTCGAAACATAATTTTGCGACTCCATTTTTTCAAAATCACATCCCATTTTTACTTTATAATAAATTATAATACTTAAATTATACAAAATACTATGAAAGATGATTTTAAGGGTTTTACATGCCATCATGGATTGAGGAAATCAGGCCCCGTAATCAAAATGTCTGTCGCTAATCATTAACGCTAAACCGATTAAGACATTTTCACTCGAAAGCTGAGCGAAGGCTAATGCCCAATCTTGCGACAATCGACAGGCATCTTAGCTAAGATTCAGAGTAGAGATAGATAATATTTATTGGATCTTACTCGGATGAATAATCAAAATCATGAATAATTGTCAACTACTTATATGTAGGAATCTGTTGAGTTGGTACCCGAGTTTGTCTCATCATCGTGTTTAATGATCTGTAACCGCAAAGTTACATGAGGTGGTCTAAATTTGCACCTGGTTTAAACCTAAAATAGCATCTCTCTCTATTTTTATTAACATAAATGAAATAGTTTTAAATAAGCTCTTGCTTAATCGTTTTGATAAAGCGATTTTTGTGAAGCAGCAGCAATGGATCATGTATGGACAATTTTTACGTATTTAACACAAAATTTAACAACGAATCCCACCGATTTGATCAGTGTAATCAATCACTAAGCGTAGCTTCATTCTATTATGAATAAAAAACGGCTTAAGTACTGAAGCTAGGGCTGCCTTTATTATAGCTAAACTGAGGAATACATTGACTACTTTGAACACAAATGTTGTGTTTTAAGGGAAAGTCTTAACACCTAGTCGTGAGAATATTTCTGGTTAGGAGCACTAACATTTGAACGTAAGACGTAATTTTAATTTCTTTCGTCTAGAAAAGCTATTTTCAATATGCATTATTGCAAAATAAATAAAATAACATTATCATATTGAAATTGTATCATTACAATTAACGTGTCATTGATCATCATGGTCTAAGTTAGATTGGTTTCAAACTGACGCTATCTCGTTTTGATTAAAAAGACAGGTATAGACGACATCAGTTATAAGTCAACTTTGTTACTGATTTCAGACTTACTGTTTATGAGACATTTGTCCCATATATTTTTATTTAACTGTGAAAAATAATGCCCAACATGTCAAATCTCTACAACATATATCTTATATATAATAATCATAGAGATAGTTTTCATACTCTTAATTTAATTCAAAAGTTCAAAAATAAAAGATTCTAATTTATAATAACGATACACTAACCACCCGTTTCTTAGACGTGAGTTAAATTGATGTTATTGTTAAATAAAGTAACAAATGCTGTAATTAGGCGTAAAGATTTTTACATTTGTCTGAAATAAAAATAATCGCAATTCACAATCGCATTTAGATATTCTAATGGTTTAGCATTGAAGAGACTGGGGGGTCTCTCAAACAATATCTAATACATTTGTTATATAAAAACATCGTTGTATTTACAAGAAGTTAATTAAAGTTATATTTAGCACACGCCAGGATAATAACACTCGATTAAACTTAAATATCATCACATATCATCGCTTAGTCTTTTACTTGGAAGTATTTAAGATTAGCGCCTCTTCCCACAATCCTTGGCCAGTCTTTGATGATTTTTAAAATTACCTTTTATTATAAAGGTATGACAAAAATTTTGTTATATATATAGTAAATAATAATAATCGACAATTGTAGTGATTCTAAATTCTACAAATCTTGTGGACGCTACTACTATTTATTTCATATGCTCCATAGTATCTCACTATGTAAAAGATATTCTATATAGACAATGGAAATAACGTTAGCTAAAGGTCAGTGGGAAGGTGCGCGACGCTGTTAGATGTTTGGGGCGGTGGAGTCTTAGCCGAGGCCGACGTCCAGGCACATCATAACAGTGAAGCCGATGATACAGCCCCACGTCGCCAGCTTGCCGTTACCGCTGTGAAAGAATGCCATTGTTATATCTTTAAAATTTTAGTTAATTTGTAGCTGATTTTGAATCGGTTCGGTATCTCTTGACGACATTTTGATTTAGAATATGTTTTGTACCTACCGAATGAATCGTTTAAGAATTCTTTATATTTATTAAAATACATTTTTCTGTATAAAAACGGAAAAAACAGTAACGAAATAGGTAACCGAGCATGGTTACCTATTTTGTTTCTATATCTTTGTTTTCAAAAGCATAATTTTAAGATAAGATCTTAGGGATAATTACAAGGAATATTATTAAACTGGACGGATGTAACGAACAACAACACGACGAATATTGATTTCAATGAATACGAGTATTGCAAAGTCTTATTCAGTCATAATATAAAGTTTCCAGGAATTGACGCAAATTGTTCATATACATAATAGTATGGACATTCATGTATAAACCGCGTTCCGTTATAAAACGGTGTCTTTACAATATCGGCCATTGAGAAATAACGAGCAAACGACATTTGAATATAAACGACGTGGCAAAATATGATATCGGAAAGATCGGCCCTCACGCGCCTTTACAGAAACAATGCCCATTGACAGGCGACTGGAATCCACTAACTGGAATTACGGGCCATTACAATAAAACGATTCCTAGTAGTTACATACATCGCCAGCCCCACGTAAGCGCGCAGCGCTTGTGCTATTCAGTCAAGATTTTTTTGGACTGACTAATGCTGTTAACCACTGGTGATGGCCTTTACAACGTTACCTTTTTTAAGGAGACAAGAACCTTGGTGCGTCCTAAAGCCTTAGGGGCGATTCGCTTCTCCAAATCCTCCATTTCTAATCGACAGGCATCGACAGGGCTCTCCAGGGCTCTGCAGCTACAAGGGTGCGACTAAATTGGGGGTGCCTATAAAGGCTCGGACTTCGGCTTAGGTGACTCATATCGTGGGGGCTTAGTTGACTCTTGTCATGGAGGTTCAGGCAAAAAATTGTGCGACCTTAATTTTATAATCAGTCCAACACATAGGTAATCAACTATTGGAAAATAATAAAACGAAATGTTCGTGCTGGTTCTTTCCAATATATCAGTTTATACTGTAAAAATATATGTTGATACTTTAACAATATGTAAAGCGAATCCAGATTCTAATGTTTGTTGTGTATTTAACAGAACCATATAGATAATGAACCAATGAGAGTAAACACAAATACATTATCTACTTTAATTTTAGTATTGCCAACAAACGGCAATTGAGTAGAAAACCTTCTAGAAACAAAAACTCTTCTAATGTTTAGAAAATTATTTTATAGATTCTACCATTATTATAGTGACGTCAATGTCACTTCTACGAGCCGTTGGTTAATGCATAGATCAGAATGACAAAGTTGAATCCTCTCAAAACGTGATGTTATGTAGAATTACAATAGTTTGTTCAAGTCTATTATTAGAACTATTTAAATGACTACAATGTAATTCAATTGATTTGATGACGAATTTCAAAAAGTAATACACGCGTAGGTACAAAATAAAATCAACAGCCATGCACTTATTGGTTTTCTTGGTGTTTTTAAATTATTACTTTTAATAAATCTTCACAATGATACCACTTGCTTGTTGACAAACGGTGAGAAGGGTCTATCTAGATACATACGAAAATTATAGCGTGAAGTCTTTTCGCTTTACTTTAGAAGAAACCCATGCTATACGAAGGAGGGAATAATCTACGCGGTAAAGAATTCAAAGTTTTGGATGATCAACAATGAAACGAGTTATTAAATTTGTTTGTGTGTGCTGTTTATGTCTCAGAACACTTAAAATAATGTTGAATTACCCAGATAAAAGAACTGCCTACATATTTAGGATTTTCCATGCTTGATCATTGATAAATGATAAGACAAGCGAAGAATTAAGAACAACCTTTTTAGATATTACATTTAAGACATGCCGTATGTGTGAGTTTTGTGTAAAACGATGCGATATCAAAATGTGACATCCGGCTCGCGCTGACGCGAGTCGACGGAGCCGGACATGTTAACGAGTACGGCCGCGTATTCCCATCACGTCCTGCGGGCACCCCGTTTGGACACATGACTCGCAGTCAAATATCAACTGACATCACACAGAAAAAAGACGAAGAATTTAAAAGACTCACAGCCAAAGCTGATGTGAAACCAAATTGACTGTTAAAAACAACAAATTCCTAAGCTTCCTTCTTAAATCAAACGTCAAAAAAGTACGACTTTTTGGTTTTATGCAACGAATCTTTGAGTTTGTGTTTGAAATTTCATATTTACTTTGTTATTTTAGTTTTAATTTACAAAATCTAAATATTTACAATTTATGTACATCGTAAGATGTAACTGTAGTAAACTCATTTTAATTCTTATTAACATTATTCCTGTTTAAATATAAAGATTGTAGAAGAATGTTACATCATGAAAATTATTGCAAATTAACTGACATTAAGATGTTATAACTTATGAGCATATTTAAATGGTACACATTGATTTTATGAATGAGTCATCTGTTTACAATAGAGCAAAGACTTGCTATAAGAGCGTCGCTCAGACTTTTCTAATTTAGTTATCCGGACAAAAAGTTCGCCTTATTTAGCGAAACAAACATAAAATGAATAACATATACCGATGAACTCCACGTTGCATTGGGTTTTGGTGACTGATCACCGAAAGTATTAGAGTGAATGATATATATGCATGTTTTTATAAATTACAGCTTTGGGTTCTTAAGTTAAAATCCAGTACCATAGGCAGTAACGAATTGATAAATATTCAATTACTAAATAATTATTAATATATTTAATCATTATTGACTAATAAATCAATTTTATGACTAGTTATGACTGCATAAGACTGCAGTCCACATGCAGTAGTCCATAGGTCGGGGACTGTCTTTGCGGCGCGGCAGATTCCCAGACGTTGACGTCAGCACATAGACAAACTAGAGCGGCGTCACTGGCCTTATCCCGGCTACAAACGCGTTATTTTATGTATTTATTACTATTGACAGTGGCGAGACGGTGACGACAACCCACGCGCAGCAGCGCGGGCGCACCGAATTTACTTTATAATGCGAGATTGCCGCCCGCCCTGTGCCGGCCGCCCGCTACAAATAGATTCGGGTAGGCGCACACATACGGCCACATTGCACAATATATCTCTTGATCATTTAAAACCAATCAATTAATGGATGAAATATATCGATGAAAGTAAACCGAAAATTAAAGATTTTATATCAAATGGTAATTGACAAAGGTGAATAATTAGTAAAGGATGTTTCTTGAAAAGAGATATTTCTTTATATTATTCGCCATATATAGTAAGGATTACATGCGAGGTTTGTTTTATTAAAACACGAGACAATGAATCAATCAGAAAAAATCTTTGAAGTATTAAGTTTATTCATGTAAGTATAAGGACAAGGATAAAATAGTACTATTATGTAATTACTATAAGGTTTCCTACTATTTGTTGTAGTTCTAAGCAAATATTGCTACGGGATAGTGTAAAATTGTTATGATTATCAATAACACAATATTATAATTATGGGGTGTGGATATGATCAAAGGGACGAGTATTGTCATTAATGCTCAACATTTAGAGTCATGTTACTGTAAGTTTCACATTTGCAACGTCGCGAAACGAGGGCAAAGTGTGTCTAGACGGTCGGCCCAACAGAAATAGAATAGTAACTCAAAATTTCACATCGCACTCAGGATAGCCATTAGGCGACTGTTCGTATGAGATAATTGTGTTAAACACTGTCATCATGCATTTTTTTAATGAAAGCACAGCAAACAAAGCGAAACCGCTTGCCTATTAAGCAACTATAAATAGATTTTGGTAATTTAAAGGTATGATAAAATTATAACGATTTAAAATAACTTAGTAATGAGTTCATTGAAATAACTTTTGGATTGATTTCAAACAATACAATACAAAAATATTTTTTTTTATAAAGAGAATTTTGGTAGTTTATGTACCTTGTACTAAGACTCAACATTGTAAATCTCACTTTTCTGCGTTTAACATCAGTTTCGCCGGTGGCGTATGAACCTGGAAATCTTAGCTAAACTCATAAGTCCATGCAGAAATTTGAAATGCCTCTCTGTAGTTGCAGTTTAAACTTATACTGTAACTGTGCGAAACGAATTTGAAGTGGAAACCAGGAACTGCGACGAAGAGGACATTAAACGCGTCGGGCGTGGAGGGTGGCGAGTCCGGGGTGTCAGACGGTGCGCCGACGCTGCTATTTCGGGCGGGGTATTTGCGTCGCACCAGGGCGGCAGAAGGTGATGCGCTCCTAAACGTCACGTGCCACTTGCATTGCAAGCTATTGTCTCGTGCTATTATTGACAGAACTGTTTTCTCTAATAGATCAAATGTCAGGAATGGATCACCACCAAATCAGAATAAGAACGGAATCGAATAATTGGTTGTTATTAAAATTTTTCCATAAATACGATATATGTTCGTAAAATATTTCCAAAGATCTATAGAGATACACATGGTTGACCGATACTATTATTGTTCTCCAGTTGAATTAAAGAATTTCGGCTACGAAAGGTCCAAGAGCTTTAACCGAAATTAATGGCTTTAAATAATTTGTAATTTTAGTTAAATAAAAACAATACAAGATTTAAATTTGGTTAGTTTGCCAACGCATTTATTAACTTTATATCCCTTGTTAAGTAATATAATTAAATATAAGTAAATATGTTCAACAAAGTAAATACTAATATTGTTCATTTAATTAAGCTGATGACTTTATTTAATGGCTAAAGATGAAATTTTATATATTGTTAAATTGTGTTAAGCAGTAAAATCTGCAGTCAGACAAAAGTAACTAACCGCAAATTATGTGTAATCTTGGTAAATGGTTTAATGGATTAACTGAATGCGAATTAATAGCGATCAACTCAAACTTTCATCTCATCATCAACTCATATTGAAAGTTAAGGATGATCTCCACTAATATAACTGGTAAATTAAAATATAAATAAATCCTGCATATCTAGTACCGGTAGTGGATGTTAACAATCGGTCAATGACAGACACTAAAAAGGGTCTTGGCATCTTATTAGACCGGTAGGGGACTATACCGGTTACGAACAATTCAGAAGATGGACAATTGTCTTGTTACTAGGAGGAAGTGTCCAAGAAAAAATGGGCCTTGTTGCTACCCTAAGAAAGCGGAACTATTGACGGTTGACTTCAAATCAAAATCTGTCGAAATTGTGACATGAACCAGAACAATCGAGCTAACGTGACCCTCGTCAGTTCGTTAACAACAAGAGCCGCAGATTCAAGTCAATATATTGTATCGAAGATGTCAAAATTTCGTTCAGTATACAAGCTAACTACACACAAGGGAATTATGATTCATATCCGAACAAGATTCTAAGCCAATTCAAATCGGAAAATAAGGGAATTATTTCAATGAAGGGCGTCGTTATCGTCACATCAACTGCGAACAGTCTCGAGGGTCGCGACAATACTCGTTCTTCCTTGCAATTTTTTGGGTCAATCTCAAGGGCATTACATTTATTTCATTTATCTTGTCAAGGGTAAAATTAGGAATTATCATAATCTTATGCGAGCTACGTAATTTGCGAGAAGAAATTAAGTTATACTTATGTTGGTCTTATAGCAAGGTCATTTAGCGCTTTTTTGGTTCATGGACTGCATCATTTAAGTTAAGACATCGTATGATATAATGAGTATTCTTTGTACTAAGTATTTAATATTTTTATGCTCTACGATACATACAGTTTAAGGAGTCAAATAATTGCTAAATTTGATTTCAGCTGTCATAAGAAAGTACTACTATACAGTGCAGTAGTGTAGTAGTACTTACTATTAGTGTGCCTGGAGATTGCGGGAGATTTAGGAAAGTTATAGCAGGAAATCAATTATCACAATCTTAGAATCTTGGAAGCTTAAACAAAATTGCTTCTGGTATTTTAATAGTTACTTACGATGCGTTAGCTTCCGGGATAATGTCGTCAGCGACGACGTAAATCATGGCACCGGCAGCGAATGCCAGTGCGTAAGGCAGAGCGGGTTCAGCTGCAGCCACTGCCACTGCGCCCAGCACACCGAATACTGGCTCCACCATGCCAGACAATTGGCCGTACCTGACGACAAACATAACACATCAATTTGCTTGTGATATAAGCTCATACGTCAGTGTCTAGTCAATATCTCATTACCACGTGCTAACTTTAATAATAACGCTGGCTCTGATATAATAAGCTGCAATAAGATAAGAGATACTTTAAAATATTCAGTGGAAATTAATCTATTGATAGTAAGTATGACTATTAAATTTCAAAGATATCGAATAAGTGGAAATAACAGTGGGTAGATTAGCAAAATGTAAATAAAGGATTCTTATAATCTTTAATGTTTGCCAATTAATTGCATAACTATTTGTATAATTAATATGGTAGAACTGTATTTATTATAAAACTATTTGGTGATCGAAAGATATCGAATGTAAAATGTAATAATTTGTAGTAAAATAGAGGTGATAATGGAGTCATAACTTAGAATCGTGGACAAGCGAACGAGACTCGAAAAAATGAAAGGTACATTCGACCGATTGCTTTCAGCGGTGCGGAACTTTAAAAGGGCCTTCCAAAATGCCGATCACGGAGTCCAGTATCAGTGTGTTGTTAATTTTCACGTGTGCGGGTTGCGGGGTGGGGGGTGAGGTGCGCGGTGCGATGCCGAAAGAGGCCGCTAACGAATTGTTTTGGTGAAAGTGCGGGTCCGTGCCGCGACCACATTCCGAGGAACTGGTCGAGGAGCCGCCGCTGTGGGAACGCCGCTAGGGCCACCCCACACGACGGCAGCCCGCCTCAGCGGCTCCCGTTGTCTCTAACCACTGTCGACTGACCACCACCACCTAAAGACGAGCCGATCTGCGGCTGCGAGACGATTAATAACAAAAATACTGACCTAAGGAACTGAAGATTAGGAATCACGAAATATTTAGCTTTCAGATCTCAGGTACAGAATAAAATATAGGAACCTTACAATCGCGTTTTCACTACGTCTGAAGGTCCTGTAGGTGTTATGAAGAGGATATTACTAACAGAGAAGGAAAAGAACTGCTTGTTACAGACGTAGCTTATTATCTACACCTAGTGTGCCCTTTGAGAGATTATAAATCTGACATTATATTAATGTTTAGTAACTTATCTTTACAACTTTCAACGGCAACAGCAAAGATGTCTTTTGTTCAGGATTATAATTTGATTGTTTTTTTTGATACTGTTTTAATATACAAAAAATATTTGTGTTTTCAGTGAAAAACTTATATATAACTTATAGTACATGAGAACGTGAATAATTTGAAAGTCCTGAGAGTGTTGTGTAAGGATATGATAACCAGCACATAGACAATTTTAATTGACGTTAGGTAACAATGGTTAGAATGTTAGAATGACGGTGGTATCTAGGCGGAATGTACGTTGGAAACGGGTTTGGTGTGAGTGGTGAAGGGCGCGGGGCGGGGCCGTGCGCGACGTGATGTTATGTTATCGCATGCATTATTCAGCTGGTGGCGAAAGCGGCAATTTGCGACAATATCCACTGATTCGGAGAATCGTCCGACTGTTGAGCCGCCGACAAGCAGTAAAACAGGATGCCCGTCACTCAATAACTACGTTAAATTTAAATAAAAGCTCAAAAGTCCAAAATTCTGTTTATCTTTCCTTTTTCTGGCTTTGGGATGGTAAAAGTTATTAAACAATAATACAAAATATACTTGCTTAGCTTAAATTATAGCACATTTATAAAAATTTATATAAATATTTATATCAGATGACACATGTCTTTGTTCTCCGAATTTAATGATTCGCTTATTAAATTTACAAGCTATAATAAAGGTTCAATTATTAAACTAGTGTTTTATTTTTAATCAATCAATTAAAGAGCAATTCGTTGATCGTATTGCTCACTGGAAGGCGTTCAAGAAGATTAGGTGTGGCCACGACGCAATATGCGCACACGAAACCGGCCGCGATTGCGCAGAACAGCGCCACCAAGGCTGGCAGCGCCTTCCGCTACTGCTTCTTCGTAGCTCGCTGGCGCGGCGGCGGCTGCGGTAACGGCGTCGCTCTCTCGATTTAATTATTTAACTCTGAAGGCCGATTGCCCGAGGCAGGCAGCGGGCGGTGCGCTACGACTGGTCCGACGGGTGCGGTCCGGAAGAACGCGCAGACAGCGCGCCGCCGTCCGCCCGCCGCACATACCACCAGACTCCACGGCACCGCAACGACACATCGCACTCGGAGCTCACGCAACGCAAAATTTCGAAATAGATAACTTTCTCAATCCCAGTCAGCCATGCTGCATGAACCACAGTATAGCGGTCTTGCCGCGGCGTGGTATCGAATCACGGGTTGCGTCCGCCATCAGCGCTACCTCGCTCCCGCTGGTCGCCTGCCGTCTCTCCAACGTTTCTTCGTAATATTCAACACCTAGTAATAACAACACGCGGCTAGCCTAGAGTCGAATATGCGTGCAATTAACCTAGGTTAGGTTAATTGCACGCAAATCGATGGTGCCGTCGCGATCATGTCTACAAATTTATATGGGCATGAAAAAGTGCCAAGGAAATTTGAGATCTGTGCGCCGAATTGGACTTATTATGATTATTCATTGTTATCTAAACGAATGAAGCACCTATATGGAGCTTATGCGTGATGCTTGCTACGTCACTATGAGTCATTTGCGCCTGTGGTGAGAAACTTAGGCTAGACGCATTGTCTACAACAATGGATCACCACACTGCTTGAACTGATTATGTCATATTGCGAGACAAAAACACACATGGACTTAACGATTCACTAACTTGCTGTATAACTAATTAATAATTAGATGTGTATGAAAAGAACAGTTTAATCTATTTCCGGATTATTAGGATATTAGGAAATAGATTAAACTATCATTTTCAAACCAACACATATTTTGACTACTTCTATATAAATAAATTGCTATGTCAGTAGGTACATGAACTACATTTCAAATGTACAGAAACATGATCTCCCAATGACTAACCCAGCACATAAATAATAACTCAATCCTGTTTGTACGCTTGAGCTCGAGCTAGAATGTTAGAAACTGATCCGGAAATTTTTCTTCAACGTCCGTTGGTCAACTTTGTCTAGTTACATTACAATTAAAGTAGGTACTGTTTCTTTTTAGAGAAATCAGGCTTAGAATTATATTTACCATTATCATAATATATATAACTTTTTTACGATTCTTAAGAGATTACAAATTACTACACAGTGAATAGACGTTAAGACATATTTTAGACAAAACACGATGCAAATCATTATGATATGACTGTGTATAAATAGTAATGTATCTATTTTATTACTTTCCTGGTATAATTAATTTGGTTTTGACTATTATGCTGTCAATTAAATTCTTTACTGACTAAAAATTTGCGGTAAGTTGTCATCTTTAACAGGTTATATTTGCGAAACATTAAAAAACGCGTGTATCTATAAAAGGCAATTACATAATTAACATCAACTGGCTATGACGAATTGAATGAGTTAAAAATATTTTTATCGATATTGCGGTATGCATTCAATATACAGAGGACTTGCGAATGTTCCTCGACTGTGAAGAGGACAGCGAGACTATAGAGGGCATTTCTTGCCTGGGCCGCATTCCTCGTCCTTTGCATTCCACATTGCAGATCTAATAATACACTAAGCTTCCAATATTATGACTCGTTTAGGTTGATAATAATCACAAGCAAGTTAGTAAACTACGAATATTGTGAGATAATTGTTAATTAACAATTTTTAAACTTTTGTTATTTTGATGCTACGGGACTCAAGAGAGACTTTCATTTAGAAAGTATGAAAGCTAGGACAGACCCTCAGCGATGCCGGTCGGATTCATCGCTCCTTGCATTCCGCACTGCAGACACACTATTACGATGGCTGCCTCTATTATCAATCCATTACAGGACCCGTTGCGTAAGTTACAGGTTGCATCGTTGCCCGTTCTGGACATAGTTTGTGCCATATTAAGATCGTTGTTAGAATTCAAATTAATTACAGTATAAGAGTGTAAAGAGTAATGTTGTTAGTTGTTCTTGGAACAGTTTTTAATTTAGTACGTACAGTACCATTTTAAATATTAGCCTTCTATTTATTAACTTTACCTCAAGAAGACACTTAGTTACTATTATTTAGTTTTGCAGCAAACATTTGACTGAAAGAAAATTTAATTCAAAACATTGCTATAGTTTATTTAACGCATTTATGAAATTCTTTAACAAGCGTTAAAATGGCAGAGATTCTAAAGTAAAAGTTTTGCAAAACTACATTAGTTTTATATGAAATATTAAAAATTTGATAATGAAAAATAATAAATTTATAATGCCGTTCCTAGATAGCGCCACAATTCGCGTGGGATGGGAGCACGATTATGAGCTCACGGGCGCAGGGTGGCGAGGTCGTCGCTCGCGCACATTCCGGCCTCCGCAGGATTCCCACTCGAGCGCATTCTTGCTGCCGCTTCCACATAAAGAGTTAGGAAATGACCGTTATGTATGAAACTTTGGAGGAGTCATCTATTAAAGAAGAAAATAGAGAGGAAGTGAATCAGAAAGATACGTTTAACTTTGCAACTAATAGAAAGTCTACAGTGTGCTCTCATGTAAGTAAATAATTAATTAAGATTTTGAACCTGATCAATAAACAATGACCTTAATAAGTAGCAACGTACAAACTAATTTCGTTCGTCAAGAACTTATTGACTGTAACACAACAACACTTAAGAAACCGAACAGGCATGAAAAAAATCGGTCTAAGCTCCCATGTACCTATGAAACATACGTTGGAACGAATTATATGTACAAACTTTCATCAGCTTCGGATACAAAATCCGAAAAAGTATATGAAATGTAATCTTATCCCTTTTAGGTATTAGTCTAATCACGTGAGGACAAAGTTTCTTTATATAGTGACTATTTAAAAAAATTAAATAGTCACAATTTGCCATCTCCCGCAAGGTGATACAGCCATAGAATTGGAAGTAAGATGTCAATAACTTAATTCTAGCTTCAAGTAAGTTTTTGATAGCCGACATAGTCCTTTTGTATCTAGACTAATTTTGTTTGTACCATGTCAACTGTTATACTTTTTTCAAGATACAGAAACGAATCTTATTCTTCTACTTTGCCTTCTGGCAGACTTGCCTTGATATCAGCATATCGCCGGATCTAAAAAGTCATGGAACCATCCCTTATATGTATTTTTAAAATACCTACATACAGGTAACTCGATGTTAGAAATTTTGAACACTTAAATCATATTTTAAACTAAGCAAATGCACTAATAAAGGCCTCCGAACAGCATGATGTCGCGACAGAGACTGGCTCAACGCTGGTAATGGCGGGCTCTGCGCAGACATTCTGAATTACTACTTACTGAGCCAATTTATAACATGAACCTTATAAAACTGCACACGAGTTGACATTTTTATCAAACTATAAAAGTCACGTTCGTATTGACAGTTTAATGGGCGGAATCGTAAAAGGGAATATTTTGATCGCTTCCGACCATTTCGAGTTAATTCGTATTGGGTGTTTATATTAAATTGAAAAGTATAATCACAACAGAAAAGAGTAAAAAAGTGATAAAGTAAGAGCAATGCGCAAAGCGGAACTTTTCATTAAAATTTGTTACACTGAAGCGTAACTACGATAGATACTGACAAAAATATGTGTAAGAAACGATGCTAAGTTTACAGTGCAATCAAGGGAAAATTATTTTAGAAAAAAATTAGTAATTGGTTGATTATAAATTATTAAAACCTCAAATCAGAATTACTAGTTCTTCAGATTACATAGATTTAAGGTTAGTCACTGAATACTTTGAATAAATTATATCTATATTAATAGTACCTGTACTCACAACTTCCAATTAATCTTGATGACTTTAATGTAGTTTTGAGTATTTAATATATTGTGAAGGTTCTTTGTTCAACATAAGTAACATAAGTTCTGTGAATATTTAGAAGTTGAATATGTATTGAATATGTAAGAAGTTTTAATATGTATATAAAAAATATATTCCTTGTAATTTAACATGTAATGTAATTATAAATTAAGTGGTAAAAATGGATGAGCTTTATTCAAAGCTTAAATAAAATTGATGCGGATACCTAAAGATAATTACTTACTCAAAGCTAAGTTCAGTCAAGTACCTATGGAATTGTTGATCATATCCACAAAGGGCGCATTCGTTCATGGCTCCGTACCGGCCTCTGCGAACAGCCGACGACGGCGGGCGGTGGCGGCGCCAGCAGTTCCAAGAACTCGCCGGAATGCGACTATTTACAACTTTTACCTATTTGGTAACGTTTACAATGCGTGCACGTACTGTACCGCGTTAGGCAGATGGTAACCTTTTACTCTAGCATTCCTTTGCCTGTATGAAGGCAACTAATAAATAGCTAGAGAATCTTTAGACGTTTAAATCCAATTGGATCGTTAATTGCACTTTTTAATTGGTCTATACAAGAAACATATGTCCAAAAAAAACTATACTATGTTTATCATATTAAGATAAAGTCACGAGGAAATAATAATTGGTGTAATTGTTTTAGTGCAATCCATAATAAATACTATGCTATCTTTGTCATAAAAAAGATTCAACTTAGGTTTAAGTCTCATAGTTTGCATGTTGTAGATACACAGAGCTGAGAGCTAACGACGCAGTCGGGCCATAGCTGAGTGCGACGAGTCGCTAAATGAATTAGCCTGGCGAGAAATGGGGTCGGCCAGTCTGGCTACGTTGGCATGCGGCCTAACGGCGGAGTGGCGGTCGCTACCCGCGATAGCTATTACAACTAAACTTGCCTTTTTTCTTTACTTTAGCATTGAAGGATTATTAAAGCTTAATATTAGTTGTTATTTGTAATTATTGAAGCTATTAAGGAACGTTAGTTATGGGCATTTGAAGAATGTCTAATAGTTTTTAGTTGTTAATCAACTATTGCAACAAGGAGCTATAAGAAAGGACGAACTGGCATATCCCAAGACTTCTAAAACTGTTCACTTATCAGTTTTAGAAGTCTTGGGATATGCCATTTTGGACAATAGATATAACAATGTGTAAAATTAAGACTTACCAAAAAGCTCTCCATACCGAGAAGCCAGCGGCCTGCAGCGGCAAGCTGACAGCCAGACCTTCGGGAAAGTTTTGGATGCCAATACCCAGCGCCAAGTTTCTGTAGGCAAAGATATAAAGCTAATTAGTCTTTAATTCATCGACATATTGAGTCTACGAATAAAGTTTCAGAGGACAAGAGAAGTTAAAATCAAGCTGGTTGTTGTTATTAGGTTCTTACATAAGATTGGGTGTTTTGTTTGTTGTTGCTGATTTGTAATATCTCCTATTTCATTTAGATTTAAATTTTTAAATCCATTAAGCTGGAACATAAGTTTTGACAACCATGGATTTGTTTTTCCTGATAAGCAGCAGCTCGAAGAATTAAAAATGTGTATGGCGCTGTTGTGGACAAAAAAGCCCCGTGGATAGCCGGAGACTAAAGTGATTAATGAAGAATTAAAGGCTATTGTGGAAGCGGATTCATCACAAATCACTTCAGAGTTAGCTGAAAGCTTCGGCGTGAGTGATACAACTGTTTTACTCTACTTGGAGTAAAGCAGGAAAGTCAGAAAAATTTAAAATCTTTCAACATGTTTTGCCTCATGAATTGAGTGAATATAACCAGCAGACACGCGTTGACTGTTGCGTTACATTACTCAGCCGACACAATAATGAAGGGATTTTAAGATGTGATGTAAAGTGGATCCAGTACAATAGTCGGCATGGACTCTTGGTGGACTAGTGACTGTGTCGTTCACTACAGTTTTCTTGAATCTCTCCAAGCGAT
Organism: Acentria ephemerella; assembly: GCA_943193645.1. Classification (NCBI taxonomy): domain Eukaryota; kingdom Metazoa; phylum Arthropoda; class Insecta; order Lepidoptera; family Crambidae; genus Acentria; species Acentria ephemerella. The sequence goes on from OW971887.1 coordinate 4,817,934, forward strand.
TACGCAACCCGTGCCCTACGAGGGTACATGGTAATATGTTGCTCCAACAGATCCACCAAAAATATGGCAGTCTAAACCACTTTCAGAGTTTATTGATTTTCGTCCTCATGGTTTTTGGAATAAAAGGGTCAATGAACGACCTACGGTCCGGCTATATATTGTATGCATGCGTTGACATTAAATAAGTAGCAGCATCGATATTCCAATTTAATCAAACGTCATTTCATCCATATTGGATCACAATCAAACAAACACAGTGTGTTTGCATTATCTGTACATATGTTTACACAGTTGGAGCTTGGGCGGGCGCCGCCCACGCTAGCGGGACATAGCCTTAACAGGTGGTCACTCTACAAAAACTTGCACGAATCACGGGAGGTGATTAACCGGTTATTGTCGCAATCCTCTTAATCATTCTTTAGTTAAAATCATAACTAACAGTTGGTAAAGACAAAAACGCGTCATTCGGCTGCCACTGTGTGGGGTTCTCTCATAAGTTATACCTCAAAGCTTTGAGTAGATAGTGGAGCTTGATCTATACAAATGCAGTTACTCTGTTTATTTTAAAACTTGCAACATAAAGAATATTCCTTTGATTAAAAGCTTTTGTTCCAATTAATGTCAATAGAATGCACCATTTTCAATGACATTTGTGGATATTATAATATTAATGATTTATAGGTTCACATACCGCGGTCTTAAATGTGAAAGTACACGAGGTATATCTCATGTTTTTGATTTAAGTAAGTTTTGCTTTTTAAGTCAATGTGTTATTTTAACTATATTGTGATGTAAATAGCCTTATTACGTACGTTCACTAATCGTCATGGTGAGATGAGTATTAACCATTACCAAACAGCCTTACTAGAGCGAGAGAGATGTGCAAGCGCATTCTTCGAGGTAGGTACCCTTCACCTAGCAACTGCCATGACCGTGGTAAGTCTTGGAATGCGATTAACAGTAACATAGAATACCACTACTCGAACATAACTATGTTAGGTATTTATCTTATAGTTATGTTACACGTAAATAAAGACAAACAAACAAAAAAACCAATTATAAAACCTGCTGAGTATCTAATGAACATAAAAAATAATAATAATTCAGTCTTGCTGTCCGATGAAGTAAAAAACTATCGAAATTAATTTCATTATTAAAAGAAATTTTCAAAAAATTCGTGAATTCTTAAATTTGTTATGTTAAAGCTAAATCTGGATATTATGGCATAATGGCTGGATATCACACTCTTCGCCGTCTGCCACTACGGGACGCTTGCTGTCAAAACGGATCAATACTGAATGAAGTCTGTTAATGTGTACATACTCTTGACGAGTTATTTAAGAAATATTGGCGGTAATCTGCCAAGAAGAAACAATTTAAATTGAATGAAAAAGTACTATAGGTGCTTTTATGCGACCAATATTTTGTCATATTTCTGGCGTTTAGTGTTTGTTATACGGGGCTAATATTTTCATAAGCTATGATTTGAGTGCATAATCTCTATATAAAGATAGGCAACTTAAAATGATAGTTTTCATATTTACGATTATGCTGTATGAACATAATTAAAGATTAAAATTATTATTTGGTGACTACATTAAAAATAATATCACAGACGCAATCCTCAACAACAATTACTTCTTAATATTACAAAATATTTGAACAAATATTAAGACACCTTTGATTAAATAATAGAAAGAATAACATTAGTTTAAAAAAGGTAATTCATTTTCCTTATATTTATATAAAATAATGCTTTAAATTTTGCGAATGGGCACAGAGAAGTATCTATCTCTTCTCCCACACCAAACAAGAACAATTTAATGAACAAATAATTAACAAATTAAATTAATTGATTTAATTCAATGTATTGAATTATATTGATATAGATAATTTGAGCTTTTTCTTTAAATAGTACTAATAAATTTGAATCTTCTTGGTAAGTATGCGTGTGCGAGGGAGATGAACTGGCGCATTCCTCTCGATGCCTTCTCCCTTGCTACCCTGCTCGGTCGCTCTAGGAATGCGTCTAACTGTACAGCCTCCGTCCCCGTTAACTCCAACTGTTACTAAAGGTTACCGCGGTATGTATTATGTAACACCGTAATGGTCAACTAAATCAACTAAGTTGCAAATGCAAATGCATGTATGTTCAAAAAAATTTTAGTAAATACTTACGAATAACGATTTTATACCGATAGGTACTCAGTTCATTAATGAAGTTCGTCAACATATTGTTTGTCAGTTTTTAAGTAAAACCTTAAAAGACGAAATCATTGTAATATTTGATTGGAACATTCTATTACCTTTATCATCTTTATCATTATTTTCATAATTTTCACAAGCTCATTCGGAAATCTCTTTTTTGTCTTTAGGTACTTTATGTTTATACTTTTTTTTTATAAAAAGCTCAGATAATGACACTTCACTACCTGATGATAAGCAGTAGAGGAATCCATATGTGAATATAGCTAGTGCAACATGCGACATATTGCCCTAACCACCCTCACATTGCTAGCCCAAAAGTGCTTTTTCTTGTGTATGCTTAATCGTATCTTTTATGCTTATTACAATTACCCTGGCAGCCAAAAATTACTCGTGAGCAGTAACTGCGACGTAAACATAAAGAGCGTAAATTCCAGGGTTACCGGTAACAGTTCCTCTTTAAATTAATTAAACGTGAGTGTATAAATTAAAGTTTCTTTTATATTTCAGCTTCTATTGAAATTATATATTGTTTGTAACATTCGCTTATCATTTTGCTGAAGTCATCTCTTAAGTGATCAAAATCTAATTTATCTAGTAGATTTTCGTATTTTTGAACCTCGTATGATATTCAGCTCAAGTCTTAACAAAGAAATCAAGTGTGATGAGTACCAATGTATTACCTTAGAATTGATCCATCATATCATTAATATTCTCGTATCATCGCAACTCTTCTGTCCATCAGATAGCACCAAGTTAATCATTAATTGCTTGACAGTCACCCTTTTTTTTAATACGTTGGAAAAGCTTTCATAGCTACCCATGTGGTGAATGGGGCCACCACTGGATTATGTGAGAATCTCCGGGGAGTAATATATACTCACTAAAAACCAACGTGTTTAGCTTTAATCGAGGCTTCGACGCATGACAGGGTACTTTTCGCAATCACTGTCATGCGCCGAAGACTGGACGATTCTGCCCGTTACCGAGCCCTCTGGGGAAGGGGAGCACCTCGACTTGACAGTCACCCTAAGGAAATTATTACGCCTTTCCAGCACGCTTCTATTCTTTATTTTTTTTTGTTCTTCCGTTTCCAACTACAAATTAATATGATATTAATCTATCATTTTTATGGGATGTGCGCATTTGCTAACCTCAACAAGCTCTTTATTGCATAGACCCAAGATTTTGTTTTAGTCATAAGAAACGTCCTGAAACTGCTTTAGGTCGTTATACATATGAAAGAACCTATAAGCTTACAGAACTCAAGTTCTTTTCCTAGCCTATCGGTTTCAGGCTTAAAGAGTCATCGTTATTCAAACTTTGTCAGGTTTAACCATTCATGTTAAAAATCACCATCAACATACATTTGGAGCTAGACACTGAGGAAAAACGAATTCACTTTGCTTATGAAGTTTTTCATACTGTGATTAGTCACTGGTGGTGGCAAATAAATAGTACAGATATTTAGTGTAGGAGACTTTTTCCACACTTAATATTTATTGAAACCCAGAGATCCTCACAGTCACTCTTATGAGAATAAATATGTTTAATCTCATAAGAGTGACTGTGAGGATCTCTGGGTTTGAGAGTGACTGTGAGGGATTGCTGAGATTAAAACTTATTAGACTCTCAATACGCTACCTCCTAGATTTTTCGCCGACCTAGTCGTTTCTCGCCTGTACACATTACATCTATTTGCAAATAATTCACTATCAAAAAATCCATCCCTGAGCCAAATCTCTGTACGTACATAAACATAATAATTATTACTACTTATTTGTTGACGTACCTCATTTGCACTAGTATTTACAGGTCTTTAATTGTTTGACTCTCACACATGATTAAAGGACAATTGGTATGCTTATTAATTGCTGATCCATTAAAGCTTCAATTTTTGTAGCGAAAACTAAAGCTGGACGAGCTGCGAACTCTGCACAGATTAGAAACATTTCTTTCTCAAAACTTAAAATGAGCAGTCTTCTGTAATGTGGATTAATTCACAATAACAAATTGTTCATTAATTCAAAATTAAGTCTACAAAACTATACGATAAAAACATACGTAACTTAAAATTCTGATATCGTATTTCGTCGATGGTAATTCGCAGGAAAATGGATAATTTTTATTACGCTGAGATTTTATATTAAGATCTCTTACGTTGAAATCATGATCTACGATATCACGTTAAATAAAAGAAAACCTGGAAATGAACAACTCTTACCATATTATTTATCTTTCTTGCACTTGGAAGTAGCTCTGGATGATACAATAAGAGTGGCAAATATGCATACGTTCTGCCTGATGGTAACAGGTATATTGCAAGGGCAAGGACATCGGCATTGTATATTTGTAAAAATCACAACAAAACAACTTTTCGAGTTTACGAATAAATCAAAACTCAAGTTATAAAAATGAAAAATACCATGAAAATACTACTAAGACCAGAGTTAATCAACGTTTAAACACCACATCAACCAACACGTAACTGAACGTTTAAAAGTTAACCACCAGTTTTTGGTATTTCCATACAGTACACTTTAAAAACCTATCGTAATCATTATATTATGATCACGTAATCATTATATATGTTCACTGCTGAAAACGAGGAAAAATCAATTTTCTAAACCATCAAAATTGAACTCTACCATCGTTTTGACGAATACTTTAGTTTAAGAGAAACAGCTCAAGTAACTTCTCAGCTTTTGAATGCTTGTAATACATTTACAAATTATTTATACGATTACGTGTTAACATTATTTCGATTACGTGACTTGAATATTCAATTGAAAAATAATAGATAATAGTTCTACATGCATAAAATCAATGGAAATCCTTTTACTCGATATTCAATTTATTCTGAGCCAGCCCTGAATTCCTGTTAAAATGGTTAAGTTAATAAACATGCATGGCGGCGAAGCCTTTGAACCGGTGAAAGCTGTCAGGCAGCAGCGGCGCGCGCGTTGCGTTGATCAATTGAGTTACCCTTCGCTGCTTAAATAGCCAATCTCGCGTGTGAGCCTTTTTATAGCATTCAGATATTTTTCAGATTCTTGATCTAAAACATGAGGTAAAATTAAGAAAATTTCATTTCAAAAATCTAAATGTTAGTTATTGTCCAATTGACACCCTGCCTTAATAATTTTAATTTCTGTGTTAATATTATAAAATGAGAAAACCGGAGATACATGAACACTTTTATCTTCACATTGAAATGTTATTCACTTATTAGTCTACTTAAAAACCCATTATTATGCTTATACATGAGTGCGTGCATAAGTAATATCTATATTTTATTTATAGAGACATTGAGGTATAGGTACTGACCTAAATTTTTTGCTTACGAGTGAGAAACAAAACATAGTTGAATTATGTTAAGCTGAAATAAGTTTAATATTGATGTTTTTATAGATTAGTTAACGGATTTAGAACTACTTAAAGCAAATCTATCTCTGACTTCTAGCACTAACACGAAGTATTGTATGGTGTTATAAATGTCAATAAATATTGAAAAGCTGGAGGAGTTTCTTGTGCCGCTTCTTCTACACAGTTTAATTAGTGTACTGAAAGTGTAAGATGAGAAACGGAATGTTCCAGTGTAAAATTGTATATTGTGTAGAAATAATTGCTGGATTTAAAAAATATTTTTACTTTGTCTTTTCTTTAGTTGAGAAAAGACTTCAAAATTAAGACTTGACTTACAAAAGATATGGTTTTGGTTGTTGTTTGTATTGTTTGTAGTTTTTATAATGATTGGTTATTATAAGCACATAAACACAACTGGAATAAAAAAAAATAAGTGTCTCTATAGACTATTTTCTATAGTAAATTCTGTTGAACCATTACAAAGTACAGCATAGAATGAATGAACTTTTTTCTTATAACAACTAAATGAAGTCAAATTTATCTAAGCTTACTTAATTACACAATACAATAGTTAATTAAAAATCATAAGATAATCATACTCAATCAAGAATCACTGCAATTCCCGTCCTTTCTAGGAGTTCATAGGCATAGGCATTCTAGGCATTTTTTATTTATGCTGCAAGCTATTTTCGCGTTTAACTCGAGTAATTTACCGTGCAAATACATGAGAAAATACGTAATTTAGCCATATTTTTTCAAACTACAAAGTGCCAAAGTAGTACTAAAGTATTCAAAATTTATAGAGTACAAAATATTTTTATCTTTCATAATGTAGATAAGGAATATTATTACCAATGACGCTGCAAACATGTGTAGCATTTCTGCTTGTTTTATAATATACCACTAAAACAAGATACTTCGACTTAATGACGAAATCAATAAACTTGTGGCAGATTATTTATGTAGTACTTAAATGAACACTTTTGATAGTTAATAATGATGATGACTACAACGAGAATTACGGGCTTTTAAAATTACTTAGTTACTTTGTTAAAAATTTTAATATCCATCTAATACAGGTAGATAACAGAAAAGTGTTGAAATATTTATAATAAGAATTTTTAATACTAACAGAAAAGTGAAATAGAGTTCAGACCAGTTAAGTGAAAGATATTTAAAAGGTAGTGCTGAGTACCGGTATAGAAATGATCTGATGGCTTACGTAGTAGCTGGTATCAGAAAAAAACATCCAACGCTCCATTGCTTTGACCATTTTCTGTCACGGAATCGGCAACAAAGCGCAGTCTATTATGTCAACTAATATCTATAGAAATTCTTATAAGGGAGCGGTGTAACACCGACTCCGGATACATCCGAATTCCAATTACATCACAGACGAGACCATTTCACTTTCCGACCTACCCGGAAGTGAATTCCTAAGCACGATCATACAGCGCGGCCGAATTTTCAGCGGTACAGTCGAATCGAGACCCTGTACTCAGTCGCAGTAGAGCTATCGCCTTGACAGCCTCAAAGTCTTCGAGGCACGCACGAAAAGCCGAAGCGGATGTGAACGTTCGAAAGTAGCGATCGAAAAGTGACTTAGTTTTCGAGCATTAGAGTGTAGATTGTGTCGTCGAGTGGACCGACAGTCGCGAAAGTAGTGGCAACTTTCACGGCACTATGGGGGCGCAAGAGGCGGCTGCGCGGGGCCCTGCGACGGCCCATTGACGACACCGTGACCTACATACCGCCGCTCCATTCATGCCGCGGCCTCGCGCACCGGTGCGCATGCACAGGACTCTAGCCCGCACATTTACTGCTGTTCATGCGACACCGGAGTTTCCATAGGCCCCTTACCTAGTGGCGGTTGTCGCAATCGAAGCAACGCACGGTCCGTGGTCGAGACCTCTATCATCACTACACCTGTTCAATTATAAATTATCAATAATATGCGCAATCAACAGAAACGTTACGGCAAATGATGATCGAACTCGCTAACTTATCGCCGCGATATAATACTAGACTCGAACACGGTTCAATAGTTATTTTTAATTAATAAGCACCGGATATGGTATTAACATGCACATACTCAGCTGTAATGTATGAGTAAGTTTAATATGTTTAATTCACGTGAGACTGGAACATTTGGGAAGCGAGTGTTGTCATCTAACAAAGGCTAAGACCACAGTCCACGATCATATTTTAATCGTGTGAAACATATGTTTACTCACACGTCCTAATTGTAATACATAGCTAATTCATATAATGTTTACACCATTTGACAATCGTGCTTCGTTGCCGATGATTCTAGGACCGTGCAAAAAATATGATAAAAAAAGATTTGAGACAAAGAACTTTAATCAAAAGTTCATACTGTATTGATGTTTTATTAATATTTTTTTTTTGTATCAGTATTAATGCAAGATTGAAACAACGAAAGTTATGTTGATTTTCCGTTTTAAATAACCGATATGTCTAACATTAAAATCGTTTCATGGGGTAATTAGACAAATAATCAACTTTGACAAGTTTTTTGTCTCTTATCTAATAAGTTTTTGAACGTTTAAGAAACATACATTTAGATACTTCTAAAAAGATGCTTTGTGAATAGTATTTCTTTGTTCTCCAAGCATGTTTCTAATTTATTGAATATATTAAAAACTAACTGTATAGAAAATCAAGAAATAATGTATGTAGGACCATAGCTTTGAAGAAGAAACGCCGAGGCAATCCGAGACAAAGGATCAGGTAACTTCGGTGATTTTAGGTGACTAACATGGTGTTTCAAGGGAGCTGCGTAGATGTATCGAGAATATAGTTTAGCAGTGGTGTTAGGTGGTAGAGGTAGCAAGTTGTTACAAGGTGGTTGTGCTAGGTACGGCGGCAATGCGAGGTGCGGGCGGGGGGCCGCCGGCTGCCAGACAGCGGGGCTCCGCATGGGAGGTGAATAGCAGCCTCTTGCAACGCTCGCTGCTCGCCGGCGGGCGCCCGGGCCTGCCGCGACAGCTTTGCGCGAACACTGCTCTACTTTGATTAAAATTGCAGTGAAGTAACGCTCGGAGGCAATCAGCATTCTTGTTTAGAAACGCTCATTTTGTTTCAGTTTATAAACGAATGAACATGTTTAAAGAGGGCTTTTGTTAAATAAATTGTAAATATTGAAAATGAATGACTTTCGAAACTTGAGACTTTCAAATAGTTAAATCTATTTATATAACTATTTCCTGTTTATACAGCTTTTAGCTGAGTTTTTGTATATATTAACTTGTTGCTTAATATCTAACAAATAATTTTAAATGTTTATTTCCGTTGAATATCAGTAATGATAAAATATATATATATATTTTTAAATTATTTCATAATAATATTTATCCTTTTTAAACAATTAATAATACAAATATATTTAATAATACGCACATCTCTATTTAATAATACAAAATCACATATACAAATACGTACAAATATATGAACAAATTTGACATTTAGTTATATTAATATATTCCGTATATAGTTTTTATATTTGTTTTAAATTTTTATATTAAGAGGACAAAAGCACGACTATCTATTAAAGTGTGAGCGCCTTCAGTGCCGGTGCTGACTGGTATGGAAGGGAGAGAATAAGTTAGTCGGTCAACTGACACAAACACAACACAACCACAAATACATGAACCTAAAGGACTTGTATTTGTGGCGTTTTTCTGATACAAAAAGCAGACCAGGATGAGCTTTTTTTCGAGGAGGGATCCGTTTACAGACCTACTCGCCACTGGCTAAGCTGCGGGCGTGTTGGGCTCATCCAGCGCCTCATTAGAGCAGCATTCAGAATACCCACTAAAAATTCCAAGCAATGCAACAGGTGGCCACTAGGTAGCCCAGTTTTACGGCCATGCTTCGATCGCCCGGTGGCCAACAGCTGGTGTGGCAAACACTTCAGCCCAGTGGCGCCGATCCTCCCTCTGCGCCAGAGTACTTCTTCCGACCTCCGGCCTCATTTCTTCGAGGACAGGTTCGCCCCGCATTTTTGTCGCAACCTAGTGTTTCTGACCAGAACATGGCATCAACTTCCCACGGGGGTGTGCACGCCAACACGCAGACAGCCCTGTGCCTGACCGTGCGGTAAGCCCGCACAACCCAAATTGCGATATCCCTCTGATATTGCCTCAAGACGACTTTCGTGCGGGGAGAGAGGCACTCATGCCATATCGGGGCACCGTACAGTGCCATCGATCTTATCTTCCCGTGATAAAGCCGACGGCACGACGAGCTAGGCCCCCACATTCGGAAGGAGTCCATCCTGTCCGTGCTATAGGCCCATCCTGGTTTATATAATGTTTTTAATGTAATTTAAGTTCTCAAGATGATACAGAGTATTGTATCATTAAATACATTTACAAAAAAAAACACTTATGTTATTGTAAATGTTCTACAACAATAATAAATGTACATACAAATTAAAATAATATTCATTGTATGTATGATTATATCGACTCTTATGTCTTAATAGAATAATTTGTGGAAACATTTCGAATGGTAGGCCAGTCTCCATATAGAAATATCAACGTTATATCCTTTATCAACTATACATTTACATTCTTAACAAGGCAACTGAGAACATAACGTTCTGATTAGTCCCGTCTTGAATCAAAAGATAAGAAAGACCTTTTTTCAAACTTGTAGCGGGCGTAACGTCACCAACAAATTCAAAGCCACTATTACGTAATAATGCCGTGTGCATTTGTATTTGTCTTTAATTTACCTATATTTTTCTTATTTTTTCATGGTATTCAAAAAGTTTTAATAATTATTTTCATATTTTTAGTCACAAATAATTTAAATATTCGTCAGCTAGTTGTTATATACTACTCTACTATCACTTTTGACTGTTGTTTGTTGAGCAGTTCCGCTCTCTATCTCCGAAAACCTTCATCAGATCCAGGCGAAATTCATATGGGGCAACCTTAATTCTTTAATATATCAAATACGGTTCAATATTGACGGTACTGTATAAAGTACCTTTATGTTAGATCTGTGTACTAAAATTACATTAAACAAGCAGACGAATGACCATCCACCGCTAAAACCTTTCTACTAATATAAAACACTCGATCAAAATATTGCTTTTGACAAAATATACACATTTCAAAATCATATAATTTATGAGCAGTTTGTAAAACAAATATAAATACGACAGGCGTAAAAAGTAAACAATGATGCCACATTAAACGCCCATAATCTACGAATAAGTTTCTGATCATAATATCTATACCATTCAGAGATAGAGACCGATCGGAATGTAATATCTATTGAATGAGAGAGCAATTAATAATCAACATTGGAAAGCGTAAAAGATATTACAACGAGAATCAACGAATTCCACAGCGGAGCGTGCTCGCGACCGCGGCTACCATCAATAGCAGGACATTAACCAACTTCGCTGCTGGACAGATGAGCGGCATCAATAACGACAACACAAACAAAATTTATACCACATTCAGATCACTAACTGTAAAAAGGCATCATTAAATTGACTAATCAAACGATCAACATTCAAGAATCCAGTAAATGTTAATTATATGTCGGAATTTATTGAAATTATTAGAAATAAAATTAATTCTCATTTTGACATTGGCTTGAAGAGTCGTAGCCGCTCGGTCGGATGGTCAGTGATGAGTAAAGAGCCTATCCTATACACAATAAGTAGTCTGTCCAATTCTTGTCCTTCTAAAATCATCATGGCACCGAACAATCCGCACTTCAACTGATTTAGAACCATTTAGATAAATCTCAACGCTAATAAAAAGATCCAAAAAATATTAGGACATTAGTTAATAAATAGTAATATATCATTTAAATAATTACGTTTTTACCAAAGCGCCAATTAGAAAAAAAAACTGGAATGTAAATCATAGACCAATATACAATAATTATATGCAAAGTTCATTCATAAAAATCGGTCGTGTGACTACAAATAAAATTTGCAAAACGAAAGAATATCCAATTTCGACGGAATCGTTTGTATCAGGCACAATAGTAAGCAATTAAAAATGCTGACAAGTACAATGGTAGAACTAGCCCTATGTTGAAGTGCAACGAGATCGGCGTCGGCGCCGTGCACGTCACACGACCGCATTCCATGGCGCCTTCATTCATGTTGCGCGAGCGAGATACCGGCACAACACCTTAGGAGGAAACGAGAGAAGGTATTGAACGCCGTTACCCTGTATGGGAATGCAATTTGTAAGCGCACGCGCACGGATTTGATGCCGGACTTGGTACTTCCATCTCACGTCCGTTACTGAGTGTGAGATGGACGTACTAAGCTCAGCATATTGGTGTCCCACTCGCACGCAACGTTCAGCTCCTTTCGGCGCATAGTATCTACCGATGCGTCTGTTTGCATACTGGTGGTGTGATTTGATCGATAGTTCGTTTCCTGTGAGAAACACAGGTTGTTATCGAGTCAGGTGGCGAGGTGCGTTACCGTTACCGTGCGTTAAGTCTTGTGTACCAGAGCCGCTCACACCAATTGTGCCTAAAAGAGATTCGTTTGTTTGACAAGAGTTGTAGGCAATACAACATTGAGCTACTGTACGGTTACGTTTAGCTATACCATGAGAATGAAAAATCTTAATCGAAAATTCAAGAAATAGCATAACTCAACAAGTACAGCTTTAACTGGCCTACTGTTAGCATATATGCTACATTTTATTATGTATGAAACACATAGACACAACAAAGTAGCGAGCGCGTTAGCTGTAAATTTTATAAGTACTTTCTTATTACCAGCTAAATGGAATGCGGTTAGGTTCGACGACTGTGTGTCCGAGTTCCGAACCCTGTCTCTAGCTAAACAGGTTAATATTATTCAACTCTGTTTAAATACCCTGAGATATTATAAATGTAATGTAATAATTGAATATCATAACGCTAAAGTACAACTTATGTGTTTTTTTTAATGACTAATGCTGTTGGCCGCAGATGGCCTTTACAGCGTTAACGGGGTTTTAAGGAGGCAAGAAGGAGAGTCCCAAGCCTTAAAGAGCGATTCACCTCTGGAGGATTTCTAATCGACAGGCATCACCTCCAGGGGAGATGTCCCGCTGTCTCTTAGTCTCCAATACGTTCGAGCCATAAAGAATAAAGTACAACTAGTAACAAAAAGAGAGGCTCTTTTAACAAGGAGACGCTTCTATTGACTCAATAATAGAGCATGGTCGGAATTATAAAGCTAATGACTTCTACTAACAACGGGTAGTTAACATAACATGTATAACATATTCATTTAAAATTTCCAAAACCTTTAGGTTTTATTCGAACTAACATAACCAATCACCACCATTATGCAAATAGATGGTATCATTTATTATATTACATGATTTTTTTGTTTGTTCTGGTAAGTTTGTTCAACAATTTGTACATTTTACAGTATAAAGCGCTTTTAAATGAAAATACTCCATTTCTGTTAACTTAACGCTATTACATTTCAGAAACAATAAAACTGAGAATTGTGCAGAATAAGTAACGGTTGTCTGATATTTAAAGACGTTAACTTTGTACAATATCTCTGAAACTAACCATTTATGCCGATGCGGAGGTAACGAACACCCTAGAGCCTCTGCAATTGCGTCGCGACATAGCGTCGCTTAGTGCCTTTTATTGTTTGTACCATGGAGAGTGCTCTGAAGAGCTCTTTGACACTATCCTTTCCTCGCATTTCCTACTCAGGAGTACGCATACTGGTCTACGGAGTCACTCCTTTACTGTCACCACGTCTACTTTGCGCACTAAGAGATTTTGTGACTCCTTTCTCATTCGCACACCTAGATCGTGGAATTCCTTGCCAGCACACGTATTCCCTTTATACAGCGTAGGTTTAAAAGAGGCATGAAAAAGCACTTTTTGGGCCGGCAAGGTGGGCCCTCGCGCTTAGTAAAAAAAAAACCCTAGTTTTTTGTAAAAAAAAAACGTGGGGCATTCTTTTATTGGAGAAGTATTTATCTTTCAATCGAAAGAAAGTTATTCTTTGTAACACTTACACTACTTACCTAAAGTAATTAGAGAATATGTTATGGAGTTACTGAAAAAAAATACATCCAAAATATATAGGAAAATATTCACTGATAGAAATAGTATTTTAAAATCGTGGATCAACCAAAATTACCGCCCACAAAGTTCACCCTTGATCTAAAATTTGATCGTGTTTAGATTCTACGACTTGATAGGTTAAATTCGGTAATACTCTAGATAGGTGAACATATTAGTAAGTCAGTCTTAGAAATCACCGCAAAATAGTGAAGCCTATAATTAGAAATACCTAGAAAAAAGGGTAGTGTTAAAAATAATATTCATCATCCTATCAGCCAAGACATGCTCACGGCTGGACATAGACCTCCTCTCAGGATATTCAAGCCGATCGGTCTTGAGCTGCCTGCATCCAGCGGCTTCTCACGACCTTAATTAGATCGTCGGTCCACCTTGAGGAAGATCTACCAACGCTGCGTTTCCCAGTACGCGGAAAAAAGATTACCGGTGTTTTAATTTCGGCAACCCATTGTGAATCAGGGAATAATTTATTAATGGTAAGAATTCGTTTTATGTTTTCTAATAATTCGAATTAATAACTAACAATAGCCTTAATTCTTGACTACAAATATATTACGCCGAAATATATTTCGGCGTTATGAAACATTCATGTCGTTGCGGGACACTGAACTAAAATAATCCGTGGTTCCAGACACGTTAAATGCTCATGGCCCAGACATATTGCACTTCTAAACTATGTGATGAACATTTTATTCAATGTCAGAATCTGGACACTCGCCAAAAATGTCACAATAAGGCGAAAAATGTAAAAGCAGCCGCATTCTAATTTAACTAATAAGGTCGCATAACTAAGACTGTCTAGAAACTACCCAGAATATTAACCAGCCGCAAAAAAAGTTAAAAATGAAGTAAAATATCAACTTAATTTTTTTACTAATTTCATAACAAATAAGAATTAGATTCTTTATTTCTGCGAGTTACTTTCCGGAAAACTTAATAGAGAGCATGTAGTTAAAAATATCTACGACCTCGGTAGAGCAAAAACGTATCTTTAAAATGGTACATTCAAAGGGCATTTCGAAATAGTTATTAAGTCGAAACGCGAATAGCAAAGAAAGGCAGAAACCACGGAATTTTCATAGCAGCTGTCTACATACTTATTATATGATTAGCATGTAAGGTAGTCCTTATGCATAGTTGTTAAAAGAGGACATGTTTTAGCTCTGAGTCATCGATGTATAAATGATTAATCAAATGTTAAACACAATAATGTCGTTAATCGCCTTGGCATGGATTTGTCATTTTCTTACAATAACACTTAAATAAAATCAGATTATATAAGTGTATGTAACACCTGTAAATTTTATAATTACAATTAAGAACGCCTTTACTACATATCTACATGGGTTTAACATTAAACATAGAAAAGCTTAATAGATTTTCATATTAAATAAAGTTCAAATGACTAATAAAACAGAGTTTTGTTTTTTAACGCAGTGTAGTATTAAAGTTGACAAAGTTAATTACAGACAATTTTTTTATTCAAAATATAAAAATTCCTAATTTATATACCGCCTATCAAAATACGGCCAGGTATTTCTATTCGAACCCCATAGAGTTTTAATAATATTAAGAAAAGTTTGGATTTACAAGTTTTAAAATTTTAGGGTTGTATTTATTCCTATCTAGACACTAAAGTAATTCAATTACTATACCTTATTAAATTAGAAAATCATATTTATGCAAATATGATGTCATTAGTGAGCAAGTGGGCAATATGCAGTTCATGTTTGTTGTACTTCATATAAATGTAGGCAAACGTACCTACACGGCGCCAATGCGGATTTCCTTCGGAAAGCAAACGCATTCTTTACAAGCCTTCGCCGTTAGTCAACGTTCGATGATAATATTGCCGCGCGAAGGCAGAATATTGATCATGTGAATTATGAATGAGACAAGTCATGCGCCCACGCACGGCTATTACCTGCTTGGGCGGCAAAGGCGCCGCAGTCACTGTTAATTGCTTAATCGATATGCTTCTCGATTCGGGATGGCAATTATCGATATCATAGAACAATTGACGACCCAATTAGAGAATCGTGAGACCGTGTGAAATTGACCATTTTGAAATAGCTAGAACTTTCTTCGGTCTTAACTATTTTTTCATACCAAGGACAGTAAATAACTCCACTCCATTTGATTATGACCGTAATTGACACAAGATATAGTGTACTTTGAACATCAACTTTATCTGCCCCCAATCTGATAGCTCATAATGAGCCTTTTTATGCCTCTTTTGAAGTAAGGAGCCCATGATATACACAGAAGGTACGAATGTGCAGCACCCAGCAGGGTTACTATGCACAGATCAACGGTGATCGAACGGTTTGTCCACACAAAATATATAAGCTCTGGAAGCGGAAAGACCGAATCGCCTTCGCAAATGACGGCGAAACAACAAAAAAACACAGGGTATATAGTATTTAAAGTATATAGTTATTTTACTAAGTACTTGTACTAAAGAAAATAAATAAAGTATTAGTAAGTACATATGAAGTAGGTACATATGAAATTGATGTTTTGTCGTACTGTTCACTTCGAAATTGGCCAAACGATTACGGCAGATCTCTTTTGTCAGCAACTGCAAACCATGATGGAAGAACTAGCTGCTATAGCACCGCGGCTAGTCAATCACTATAGGCCACTGCTTCTAGGAGACAACGCAACCACACACTGCACAATAGGCGATCGTTCAACTAAAGAATCTGCAATTGGAATGTCTGTGACACCTATAATACCCCCCAGACCTTGGTCCAACAGATTACAATGTTACATTAATTTAGACCATTTATTACAACGGAAAAAAATCAACTCCAATATGGCAGTACAAAGCACTTTCAGAGAGTTTATTGATTCACACCGTCATGGTTTCTTTAGTAAAGGGATCAATGAACTGAAACTTAATGAAACCATTGACACGGCAAAAGTGCATAGAGAACAAAGGTACATACTTTCATTTTTACAACAAATATAAAATTTACAACAAATAAATCGACTTTATATTCCACCTATATAAAATAATTACGCCAATTAAATTGGCGCATAGACGTCTGTACGCCAGTTTCATATGTACTTGACTACCTTTGCTACCTTTCATGAGTTACCTATCACTGAATAAAGCGTACGTGTTTATTTGTTTGTTAGTTTTTATGTCGTAATGCGATGCTTTTGCTGATTATAAATGTATAAGGAAGCGGAAGTTTAAGAATTTAATACATATATGTATATTATCAACAAAAAAACCTTCACACATTACTGTACGGCACCCGTAAGTTTTATATTATTTCAAGCAAATAATATTTTTATGTTAAAATAGGTACTATTGAGAACAAAATGATGATCTACAATTACTATAACATTGTAAATTGTGATTTGACGATTCAGCTTCTTTCAGTTCTGAATGGGTCAGTAAGCGGTCGATCGGAATAATGCGTACTAATGTGCTGTTTTTCATCGGCAATAGAATAGTATAGAATAGAAATACTGCAATTTCGTTTATCATATGTCGTGACTTTTAGCCACGACTATAGAAAAACATTTCTGGTCTTGTCAGTTTTATTACGGTGTGTCAAAGTGAGACGTAGTGTGAGTTTTCGAAAAGAAACAATAATCCAAATGAAATGAAATTTGCGAATATACGAGCCGGACCAGGTAAGTTTAATTATAAAGAAACAATGTAGCCATTACATGTAAAATACCTACTTTAATACAATTAATTACAATCATTCATAAAACTTAAAATGTATGAATTACTTTTAATGGATACACAAATGCCTATAAATTACTCATTCATTCATAATGAAATGTCAAGGGCGCCACGCCAGCGACTAATCACCGATTTACTCATATCCTCAACAATACTCGGAAAATTGTGAAGATAATTGGAATCAGTGAAACTATTCGTTCGTATCTATTTATGAAATAGATTTAAATATTTTTTTTCTATCGTTATGTTTTAAAAGTGCCACTTTACTGTGTGGCTTAAGAATTGAGACTGCGAGAAAATTGGAAGAGAAAAATTATTAACAGTTTAGCCTTTTAATATTTATTTATTTTATATATTATAGATATTAAGATATAATGCCTTAGTCATTAAGACCGCTAATTATGCCTTTGTGCAATGAAGAACAAATAAATATACCTACATTAAAAAGGTCATGCGGTTTAATTAAAATTATGACCTCTTATAGCACCTTAAGATTTCCTAAAATTATACCTATTACGAAACCATGGGAGAACAGTTACCTTGATAATCAACCCTCTGTTGTACACGTTCATATTGTGCACACGAGTATAACCAGCAATTAGATGAAATGACGCGAGTGCAGCGGGTGGTGTGACGCACATGTGCGTGCGTTACGTGTCCGGCGCAGCAGTAACAACTAACAATTGGCAGTTAATGTACTTGAAGTCAACTATGATTAAGATCCATAAACAGAGATATAGAATATGCTTTAAAGATAGATAGAAAATGCATTATTGTGTACCTACACCATGAACAAACAATATAAAGATGCTAAATGTCCGCATTGTACAAGGACGGTCGTTTCGCCAAGTAAGACGTAGCTACGTAGTTAATTGGAGTTAAAAGCATACAAGTATGATCCGTATAAACGTGCCCTCTGAACATCGTGCGGTTTTAGATAAGCAGTTACTGTAGACTTTAGACGCTCGTAACACCTTGGGTACTACTAAAACGTAGCCCAGTAAAAAGAGAAGGCTTTATGTTGACACCATTGACGGCGATTTCCCTTGCTCCCGTCCAACGTAACGGCTTGCTCAATGAGCTCTGGCCACCTTACTGTGCTTATTCTTTTCTTTCGATAATTTATATTGATGTATTATACAATATAATCAAACCAAAGGGACCAAGACATGTACGTAGAGCTTCAGATAAACTTTCTTTCACGTGTTTGTTATTGCAGATTGCACTGCCAGTGAAAGTTTTTACAATGAAATCTATTTTTATTTATAACTTTTTATATCTTTTATCCAATTGCGACTTAGTATGTTTCGACAGAATCAGGCTCAACAATATATCTTTGTATAACTTCAAAGATGGAGAGGAATCTCGTAGCCTCACCCTACGGTGTCTTGAATATGTGTCGAGTAGATAGCCTAAAATCACGTGACATACATATATCACATAATTACATACATTTTCTTCCCTATAAAGTAAGTACCCTAAAAAAGTATTCTTCTATATGAAGAGTATAGAAAGAGAACAATTTTTACTAAAGGTAAATAAAGGCTAGTAATTCGGTACTGTTGCCACCCTTTCATTACGGAACCTTAAAAATATGGCATTCAGTTAGTTGTTTTTAAAAAGAGCGTCTTTAACATCGTAGGAAACGATACGAACCGGCGAATGAAGAAGTAGTACTGTTCTAGTCCGCGTGTATGTTAAAGTCTTAACGGTTTAACATCGCCACCACCACATATTTGGGCCATAAAAACACTACACTGGTCCAATACGGCTTGGTGGGTAAAAGTGTATGCCGTAAAATCTGAGACAACCTTCCGAAATACGGAGGTACTTTGTTTCCATTATTGAAACCAGAGATTTCGAACCACTTCTGAACTCAGAAGATAGCTTTGGCACTTTATAGTTGAAGCGATCCATCAATCGAATGGTCGGACGTGTGAACAATCACGGCTGGTGATTAGCGCCGTTCGGCCGCGTCCGCTGCGCCGACGGCGGCGGCGCGCAGGAAATCGTAAAGCGCATCTAGAGCACCGGTGCGGGCACATCTTCCGGCATCGCTTTCCGGCGACGCCGCTTAAGTCACTTCCGCTTGTCCAGCGTTTTATGGATGCCGTTCACAGACTTCGCTCTATTTCGAGCGCGCTGTATCAAGAACTAACTTTCATTAGTATAGAACAAAAGTTTATAGTAAAACCTAATAAGTGTTTTCTTATTGGTATTTACGTGGAATAATAAAATTGATTTAAATTGGCTTGCTGCTTAAATTAAGTTAACGTTAAAGGTGTGTTTTTTGACCATAGATGGACTGAAGAAAGTTTACTCACGATATTTCAATTTACACTAAACGCATTATCATACATGCAAGATTTATGTACAAAATATGTTTATAAAATAATATCAATCAAAAATAAAAATGTTTAATTAAACAGTTTAACCGCCGCGCTCGCTCCGCCATAATTAAACATTCCTTCAAACAAAACAAAAAATGACAATACGTAAACCCGAGTGACTGTTTTAGAAAGCATCAAATAAGTAAAGAATTCGTTATGAAATTGTATGAAAAGCTATTGTTTGTGGGTGTACTAGTGAAAAAAATTAAAAAGCAAACAGTTGCGCATTCCATTGCTAATGCACGTGATAAATTCCATTGGGGTCATGCACCACTAGGCGGCGGGCGCGTGCGTAAAAACAAGTGCAACGATCCAGAGCCAACGAATCCGGCCCCATGGCTTCGTACATTTGCCTGAAACCTCCCGTAGTAACTTGAAAAAACTTTGTTTAGGCTGTTTGACAAACTATTTGAAATAATCCTTATAAATTAAGATGACAAAGTGCTTAAACCTCTACACTATAGGTAGCATTTGAAATAAAACATTGGAAATAAAATAGAAACGTAAATTCAAATCGAACACACTTTAAATAATATTTGGTCTTTTATTTATTTTTGAATG
The DNA here is from genome assembly GCA_943193645.1 of Acentria ephemerella. Lineage (NCBI taxonomy): Eukaryota > Metazoa > Arthropoda > Insecta > Lepidoptera > Crambidae > Acentria > Acentria ephemerella. The sequence goes on from OW971887.1 coordinate 4,838,268, forward strand.
ATTCCGCCGTCACAAGAAAGAGGCCAAATGAAACAAACCTATTGAGGGGATGGTCAACCGTCGATGTATTTAGATAGCATTCCATGAGGAAAGCAGAATCCTCGTAGCTGCGGAGGGTCGAGGCTCGGCAGGAATGCGGCCGAGGTCCGGACGCCCCCTGCCTGCCCCGCGCAACCCGCGACATGAGCGCATGCCATTATTCAACGTCGCACATGTTTTCCAACAGGAAAATTTTCAGTTTTAATCATGTTTCCTTAGCTTTTCTTTAGGGTTTATAGATATTATTACGCTAAAGACAAATATCAATGCTAAAAAGTATTTTCTTAAAATGATTTTGACCTTTTGTGTACCGCATGGCACTTAGGATCGTCATACAATTTAAAAAAAAACAATTAAAGCAACCAATTGTATCTAATATATAAATATAAACCATTATCTAGTGTAACCATTAATATAATATTAATACTCTTATATTATTTTTAATTATTGATGCAAATATTTATATCATACTTACAGCGAAATTTAAATAAGAATCATGATCCACTGAACATATCATTTAGACTTCGAATGTGAACCTAAACAGTGAATACTTTTTAGTGATAATGTGACTGATGCATTTCAAGTTTCAGATTAAATGTTATATAAAATGTATTTCTGTCATTTACATACTAATAAATAATAATTCTATAAATAAATAAATATTGCTTATTCTCGACATAACAAGTCAGCGTTTTAATACATTAAATAGAACCCTCATTTGTTAGTGTTTGTATAGATATAGTATATAACTGAGAAACGTATTATTTCGTACATTACCGGGATTGAAAACGTTCATTATACAATGTTAACAACAAAAACGTTGAAATATAATTGCTACTTGTTTGCTTTGTAATTATGACCTAACGATGAGTGGTAGGGATCAGAGATAAAATAAGAATAAAAAAAGTAAATAAAAGATACATTTAAACATTGACAGTAAAAATAGAAATAGAACTCAGCCACGACGAAGAAGACGATGCAGTAATGTAAATGGGGAGAAGAGACGGGTGTAGAATTGTTAATTGTATTTCTATCGTTATATTCACAATTAGCTTAAACGCTAACACTTAATCCGACAATAAAATGTTACGCCGCTATTCTCCTTTGAGTGGCGGATGAATGACGTAGCACAAAATCGACAAAACGGGTTCGAAATCCGAGAAAGAGTGTTTACCAGTGGACTGGCTCTACATAAATTGTGGAAAGAATACACGAAGGACCCACCCGCTGGTTTTAGATCATTAGAGGTAATTACAGGCTTACAAGATACGAATAAGCAATGCTGCCAAAAGTAAGTATATGATAATAATCAAATGCGTACATAAATGGCCCGTCTGCTTCTAATCATTTTGTGTTTCGAGGCTCAAATCGTAAATTACAGCAACGCGATCGGCTCCGGCGCCGCCGGGAGAGGAGCGCTTGTTACGATATTTGAAGAAATTCCCGGCGGTGTTAATCTGCATAATAACAGCGGCGGTTACAAAGCCGTTGCCGACTCCTATTATGCGCGGGCGCCACCCGCGTCTCTCGCTTAGCCACGCAATCCACTATGTTTACCTCAAGCCCCTTTCATCCCGATATCGAGCCTTATCGCTATCATCTTAAGCCTTGTTCATTCGTTTGACGATATTTACCATTTACTTCGAGAAAAGCTGAGCGGAGTGGGTTTGTTGAACGACTTTAAATTCGCGAGAAGGTGATATGTTAAATAAATCTGTTATTCAGTCTTGTATTTTATATAATTAATCAACCGACTTAGATTTCTAGGGGATGTTAGTATGTTTATTTACAATATCGAGTTAAAGCCTTGGGTTATCATTCTAAATCGTTAACGGCGACCTTCAGATGACGGACGTTGAATAGAAATACTTGTTAAGCGAAGGTTAACCTGCTGAAATCTTATTGTTTCTCAGTAGTACCGACTAGGTACCTACATTTACATATTTATTTAGCATGCTTAATGCACGTGCAGAAAATCTCCATAGCCGGGAATAGAGAAAACCGTTTTTAACTACATGTGGTATTCGGGTGTAATTAAAAAAACGTTAGTTCGTTACAAAACGGTGCAATTATTCGTAAAAAAAGGCAGGGGCGATCTACATAACAGGAGGGAACAAAGGAATTGTCCGGTGTTATCTTGTTAGCTTTACCCGCCATTACCTGAGGCGCTCGGACGGCGCCATGAGATCCCGCCATTTCGATACTCCCGATCGCGAAACTTTTTTTGATTCTATGCTGTTTATATCGTAGGTCCTGTCGGAATTCGAAACATTGTTTGTTTTGTGGCAAGAATTTTTAATGTCGAGTGTGTTGTCTGAAATTTAACTTCTACTACTTGGCAAGTGTTTTGTTTTGAGGATTATAAGATCAGTGAAAATGGCACTAAACTATAAAAATAATTTTGAATATAAAGCCCATTAGATTTTCAATAGGTTGACTAGACGGAATAAAAATTTTCATGACATTAACTAAGTGAATATTATTAGAAATTCTTTAAACTCTTATGGATATATGAGTAAATGTGTCTGAAATTTAGAGTAATTCTTTTTTTTACATTGCATATTATTTTTCATTTAATAAATCAGAGTCATATCCATGGCCAATAAATACTACATTTTGTAGAATGATTCAAGGTGGCACAAAAATCTTGGATAACTCTCGACTAGTCTCGACATTCACATGACGTACTTAGGCTGTTTGCTAATGAAATGTAAAATGCTTCGAAGTGTTCGTATGTGTACCTATGTCTGAGTACATCAGTGACAGGTGCCAATGTTTAACGGTTATGAATATGTTCGGGAGGCACCCACGCGGCTGTATAGACGACGCGACAAATCGTCAAGGTTGACTTCAATGATACGTCGCGGCGGCGGCGGATTTTTCAGTGAAATAGTTTCACCGGGGCGGCGGCGTCGGCGGCGGTGACGGCAGCGTCTGCGGCGGCCGGGTCGTTGCCCGCGCGCCCGCCACGCGATTCGGATACACTCGACGCAGCTACAAATGAACTAACATTGCCAATACACGCGTTTCGCTGTACCTACCAAATACATTCGCGCAGAACGACTTTTTCTGTTCCAAATTAACAAACTGATTAATTTATATTCTAAAAACTTTGAATAAACATTCAATAGTCGCTTTGAATAGAAACTTAACTCTTTCGAAACATAAATCATATCGTCATGGAGAGAACTTCGAAACATATCGAGAATATTTTCTTTGTTTTTAACATCAACGTTTCATAATGAAGTTGGCAAAATTAACCCGCGTAGCTAGAAACGGGATCACCATGCAACGAGATAAGTAGGCGTGTGACGGTTTATGCCAAACATTCGATGAGACGAGACGTGACAATTTTCCACGGCGTTTTATCTTTAACATAAACTGACGGGATATTTATATAGAAGTCTAAAAATGTAACAGAACGACTATGAATACCTTACGAATGAAATAATATAAGTAGGTAAGTTCGAAGACAATTATAGTAATAGGTTCCAACTACCTACTCTTTTAATCATACAAGCTACACCAAATATAATTTGATTTTTATAACTCGAGTTAAGTGCGACTGCGACGTTAGTGTTTTTTTAGGCATAAATAGATCAGATATATTTCATAAAAGTGAGAATTAATTAATAGGAAGGGACTAAGCGAACTCAGTGCTCTGCGCATAGGACATTAACTAGCTTGCATCCCGCTCCCGCCGCAACTTATCAATGAAATTCCTGAGCCGACGTCGCCGCACCAACGGTGCCTCACGTTCCTTACACTGACGTAACAAAATGGCGGACACATAAGTTATAAGTACTCGCTTGCTTGTTTATGCATGTGGCTATACATACATATAAGTTAACGTTTTTGGCCCAAGGCAATATAAGTATTAATACAATTCTTAGGAAAAACCTAATTTATGCCATGACTACGTAATGAGTTACAGCAATAGTATCAGTTACACAATAGTGTTTCGTGAATGGTCAATAGTTTAATACTGCAGAAAGTTTGAGAATGAGAAATTTTAGTTAAATTTACACCTTCAATGAAATCATACATTTTCAAAGCCAAAATAATAATGATAACTTTGTAACTCGATATAACTACAAACCACTGCTGACATCTATAAATATAATTTGTGAATCTTTTAATACAATTGAAAAAATATGTTGTATAGATGGCAGCAGAGTTGCTGCTACTAAAAGCACAAGTAAAAGTGGTTTGCCTCTGACAAATATTTTAAAGGTAAACTATTCAAGTTGCAAGATATTTCTATATTAAATACAAAGATGGCGCTGGCTTCGACAACCAGTGCAAGAGTTTATGAAACGTATCGTAAATATTTTTTCAAGCTGCAGTTTCTGTCTTTATTTGGACTAATATAAGCAAAAAAATATATAATGTGCACTAATTTGTAATGGGGTCTTTATAATCGAACTCAATCAATTGTATAACTGTTTTGATCTGGAATCCTCTGGAATCCTCAATTCTTTAAAAAAAGAATGATATAGAGTCTATATTATAGACTACATAGTTAAGATGAGATTTAGTCATGAAAAACCTAGTATTTGAGTTTGAAATCTATTAATTATTTTGTTATATTTAATTTAACATTTTGATAAAGATCGTTTGCTTAAGAAGGCACATTCTGCTGCCATTTGATCTCTAGGAATCCGAATCGAAATCCCGTCAATTTTGAGCAATTCTGATAATTCTTTTTGTACTCAACTAAGTATACTCCCAACAAGTACGAGGAGCTCGTTGCTGCTTTGTTTCCTGGGCGTTCTGATTCGATTTCGATACAAAATCAACTTTCGCCATGGTTCATCCCCGGATGGGTCATTCAAAATGACTTATATCGAGTTCCTCCTGATTCGTCATTGGTCCTAGATGCTACCCGGTTACGGCAATCGCTTTCACCCAAAACCACAACTCGCATTGGGCCAGCGTAGTAGTCTTAACCAATATACTGTGCGGTCACACAATAAGACACGAAAATATAAAAAAATACATTCCAAGAAATTAGTAGGTACAACTAAGTTGGATGTACTGGTTTATAGGAATACATTGCTACTATATGTACGTGTCCAGTGAACCGTTTACTGGACATTAGAGAATTTGCAATAGGACTGTAGTTTTAACTTAACAATAATAGCTCACTGACATTCATAAGGTTCAGAGAGTTAAGAGTTAATTTTTCAAGCGAAAGCCGTCAGTTTTCCGTGTATGTTCGGTTTTTTTTAGAATTTATTTGTGATTGTCGGTTAAAATTATCTTTTATTTATTTCAATCAGATTTATTTCAAAGCACGTAAAAGCGGTAGTCTTGATGATACCCAATAATATCACTTATGTTAAATTGTAAATATTAAGAAGTATAGTGGCAGTTGTATAAATTTACCATTCGTCAGCATTTGTTAAATTTTCACATAGGGATTCTTAAACGTATTGACACTTATGATGAAATGTGGACCATGTACATACATATAGCGGAAAGATCTAATAATAAGGAGATATTCCAGGGATAAAGACAAAAATAAGTAATTTTGTTTAGATTCTGTGGCAGACTAAAAACCTGTCAAATATGCATTTTTTGTCAATACAACGTACTTGGATGCGGCTTTCAAGGTTTTTTTTATAATATCCTCAAACTGTTATGCCACAAAATGTAGGGTTGCACTTACCTGGCACTGTTAAAGTTGGCTGTTTCACTTTTAGATGCTGCGCCGAAGGATACCCCCACGGCCAGGCCCTCTGGAATGTTGTGGACTGTGATGGCCACCACTAGAAGCATTATTCGCTTCCATTGCGACTGCCGCGCTTCAAGCGCTTTTACTATACTATCTCTGTGTTCGGCTGCACCATTCTCTTTCTGAAAAATACCCAAAATATGATTATTTACTTATTTATTAGATTCATTATTATATTAATTTAAATTTATTATTTCTTACTCTCACACTTTCTATCAAAAATTCTTATATCAAACACGGAAAATGATTGAAGAAAACGTTAAAAGTTAAATATATTTTTGAAACTATTTCGCCTTTTAAAGGAATTTTAATTACTCAAGTTATTATTAAAAAGAAACCGGTCCCACTCTATCAAAATGAAATTATGTATATTAGTTTTAGTAATCGCGGATCTTACGCATGTGAAGGCTGAATCATTAATTTATAGTCTTTATGTAACTTATATTTATTTTCAAAATTGAGTCCGTTCCTTGACAGTCTTCACAAGCAGGATCCCGCCTTAACTTGCCTAAGCGGTCCGCGTTCGAGTTGAGAATTTAAAGCAAAATACAACTCAATCTTCTATCTATTGCATTACTCAATTAATACAGTTTAAAAAATATAGTTAAAAAATATTTAGGTTCATCTTGAGACATATAAGTCTCCGATTCTTAACTCAAAACATCGGTCATATCGTTATATATCAATACTCTTAGGAGTGTCTTATATATTATAATCAAATAATATTAATAATAATTAAGTTACACATTTAAAACTTATAAACAGCTGAGCTTTTGATTTAAATCTTTTTTGTTGGATTCACCACCGCCCCGAATATCGAATATTAAAATAATAGAAAAAAACTAGTTGCAACTTTGCTATCTTCCATAATTGGCTGCTTTAAGTCACGCATGGAGGTGATAAGAGACGTGCAAAACCGAAAGAAGTTTTATGTGATTCATAGCTGGTACATTACGATTAATTAATCAATAAAAAATAATTCGAAAATTTCCGCACATATGTTAGACAAGCGTTCTTTAAAATATTTTATTTCCACTGGAATGACAACTTTCAGAACAAATAAAGCTTAAATAGTATATAAACGTATAAACACATAATCCAGATTTTCCAGCTATTTGACTATCTAGCTCTCAGGAGTTTTGTACTTTTATCATCAGATGTAGGTATTGAAATATAACGAACTATGTATCGCATTTATCTTTTCATCAGTGTTGGCATCTCTTATAGATTTTAGGTAAATCTACAGTCAAAATAAATTAGTAAATAAGCCCGCCCGCTAATCGTTAGTCCAATATACGGGACACTACAATCCTACTATAATACGTAATGCCTAGATTATATTGCAAAAGTACTACGTTTACATACGTATACTACGTTTACTACTTTTGTGTTACTGGTTCTTGGGTGCATTTGCTTACTACTTGGTGAAAGTATTGGTAATTTAAAAGCAGGAAGTTTATTTAAAGTTCCTCCTTTTAAATTACGAATCACCAAAATTTTATTGAAACTACTACCTAAATGAGGTACCATTTAGGTACGCCGCTCACTGGGAATCATTAGAAGTAATTTGTAAAAGGAATACTCGGCTCCAAGAATGTCATTTCGAACGAGTAGTTAAAGCTGAATAAATCCACTATTTAGCTCATGACAGTTAGTCAGACATAAGATGTTGAAGGGTTTGCTTACCAACGAGTGCTGTGAATGGTGATGCCCTCTCCGCCGTTGTGCTGTGTGCTGGTTGCTGATGCAGTCAGCAAAGTCTGTGGGAGGTGGTGGCCCATCTACTGTCACTATGCTAGTCGATGGCCGCCTATTCAATGCCGTCATCATCTCTAAGTCTTCAATCTTCTCTTTAGATTCTTTGGTCTTGGTCATACCTGCAACGTAAAAGCAAACATATTTACACACAAAGATAAAGCTCATTCCGTAATATTTGATCGAAGATTTAATTGATTAATTGATTTGATTTTGTGACACGATTCCATTAGTGTTAGTATTTCATTATGCTTCCACTTCTATAAGAATATTACAAATATTTTACTTTTGTTTATTATCAAAAATTAATCAAGTAAGTAATATATATTATACAATATTATATTTACGGAAAAGTTATCTATTAATTTTGAAGTAAAAAAAAAAAAATAAGTAAAAGTAAAGTAAGTAAGTAAGTTTAATAAAATAAGTTAATATATAAGTAATTAGTATAAGTATATGATATTGTATTAACCAACAACACCGGCCATTGATGACGGCTTATCATAAGGTCAGAAAGCAATTTATTTTAGAGTTCATTTCAGTCTGCGATTCGCCATTATTAGTTCAATGGTCAAATATATATAAAGATAAGTAAAAGGCGCTGTATAGTTTAAATAATTTCATTTTATATCGGGGATGGAAAAATTATAAAAGAGAGATAAAATAAAAAGGCATTTGTCAACAAAAAATTACATTGTTGATCATTCAATAGGGTGGGTAACTATTAAAGTGGCGCTGCGTACGTTCATTAAAAACTAACTAAACTTCGATTTTAAATAAATAAAGGACAAACCAATGTAATATGGACATTAATTTAATTTTTTTACATAGATCTTATATGTGTTTGGACGTATTTAAAAGTATTTATCCTAAACTTGCAACCTAAGGGCCTACAAATGGATCTAGGAAGCATACCTTTGTAAGATCAATTCCATAATAGATATAGAATTTAAAGTTGACAACATTGCCCGATCGCTCTTGCGAACTTGGACAGATAATTGTCCCGAGAAGGGAGCTAGAGGACACAAGGACCCATGGAACTCTGAACTTGATCGTGCGAGAAAAAAGTCGAGGCAAGCTTTCAATGCTGCCAGCAAAGAAAGACTTTACAGAATACCCCAAGCATTGACGGAATATAGCAGTGCGGAAAGCTCGACGGAAATCCTGGCGGCGACACTGTGAAATGATAGAAACTGTACAAGACGGGATGAGGTTGAGCAAAGCTATGTCAATAGCAAAAGCCAACTCACTCTCAGCTGTCAGAGATGGAGAAGGCAAGCTGACTGAGACCGGCAAAGAGACACTTCGAGCAATATTTAGGAAACACTTTCCGAAATCAGTTATAGGGGACGAAGGCGCGGATGATCCCAATCAGCCAGAATGAGTTGCAAATGCGAACATTCAGGAATGACTGGGAAGCAGTAAAAGGTAGTAGATGAAATAAAGCTAAACTGGGCCATACGGGGTTTTCAACCTTATAGAAGGGCCTAACAGCCCACCTTTGTAGGTTATTCCAAGCAAGATGCTGGAGACAGGTTCAAGTAATTTTCTTACCTAAGGCAGGTAAATCTGACTATGAGGACGTTAAAGCATTCAAGTCATATACTTTCGTACCATATCATTCCTCATTTGGGTACCTGGACACCCCGGTGTCCCTGGCATCGAAAGTTCTGACGAGCTTGAAAGGAAGGGGTCCGGAGAAAACATTATTGGACCCGAACTCTGCGTTGGAATCTCATGCAGTACGGTGCGAATGGCATTCAGAGTGTATGCGGACAGGAAGCAATCAGAAGAATGGGATGGGATTGCCTCTCTCGCACACTCCAAACGATTCATGTATCCATTTGGAGGCCCAAAGAAGCCAATTTAGAAATTGCAACGTAGCAGGCTACGTGGAATAAGTGATGCTATAATTGGCCACTATAACAAGCTATTTAAAATGAAACTGGTTGAATCGCCTCTGTGCAGGGCCTGTGGGGAGATCACTGAACAAATGGAATACATCCTATGTCCTGTTTTCACTCCAGTTTCCCGGAAACATAACACGACCCAACAAAGTAGTTACTATTTTCCTGTCCATATTTTCAGGATGATGAACAAGTTTAATACGATTTTCACTATTAACTAGTAAATTTTCAGTAGCCATTGGCTTTGCAATTATAGTTATTCTTGCAAGTCTATGAAAAAAAAATTATTGTTGTTTGCATTGTAATGTATAAAGAAATTCTATAATGTTTCATACTTTAAATATTTTTGATACCTGATGAATAAGTAAAGCTGCCTACGGAAGTTATATGATTCAGTAAAATTTTATGATTATAAAATTCAACAAATCTTGAATAAAATAATATGAAAACCAAATTCCACGCCAGGTAACGGAAAAATAAAATTGCGATATCGCGGATTGACAAAGCTTGTCTTCGTTAGTGCATACAAGCTGTACCATAATGAGATTATCAAATACTGAAGTAACGTACATAACCATATGGTTTTCAGTCGGTTTATGACAGGACTTACAGATCTTAATTAAGGCAAAAAACCTTAAACTAAATAAGGAAAAGAATATAGACCACCAACATAAGCATTAATTCACTTTAATGCAATAGAGTGCCTCTATTGCATTAAAGTGAATTAATGCTAATGTTATAGTATCCCTCAGGTGCTTATTATCGTTGTTGGATGTTGCTCGATTTATCACTACATCAATATTTTTATAGTAAATACCAGAATATGTAAATGCGTACGGTAAGAACCTACTTTCAATCATTAGAATCGATTGATACAGAAAGCCATTATTTGTACTTTTGATCTTAAACGACCGCGACTTGTTTAACATTGAATAGGGACCAGAATATTACAATTTTTTTTCCTGGTAGACCTAATTAACATAGTGAATATTGTGTACAAATTGGTATTACCGTGGCTAATTTATTAAAAAAAAATTAACTAAGTATAAGTGATTATCATGTCCAATAAGACATGTTCTTAAAAAAGGAATGCCTTACTCAAGGCATTCCTTTTTAAATGTTTAAAATTAATGATGCTGATGGATCATTTTATTAAAATATTATCATTTAGATATAAGAATAACCGGCCGAGAGCACGTGCAACACAATTATCATCTTGGAAAAACCAAAAATTTTGTGTTCCTAAATTTTAAACATTGGAATATGTAATAAGCACATATTATTGATTATTATGTATCTTATGTTATGTAGAGGTAACTACAACAATATTTTTTACAAGACGTATCAGTAGCACTTGCCGAATGTTCTATATTGCGTTTCGATTAGGCTGTAGGTTTATGCGGATCATGCGGAGCTGTCGCTTCGTACACAACAAAATTAAAAGAAATAACACCCCACCGCATTTCTACCTCGTTCCCTATTTTTTAAAAAGAAAAATGCTAATGCAATGTTCTTTTTTGTTAAAGAAATTAATTAATAAAATTAACATTGTGGTAACACTGCATGGAAGACATAAAAGCAACAGTGTTGTAAAATACTTTAAAGACCACAAATAAAAAATACCTCACAAATACTGTATTATTTGTATTGGATTGGCACTCTTTGATGTAGGGAGTGCTTATATATTCTGTAATTGATGTTGTATATGGATGCAAATATACATCATAGATATGGTCTGGTCTACCTTGCAACAATAACAGCGGTGCAAATTTTTCAACCACTAATTACTATGTATTGAGAAAACTAGATACTGGAATCTAAATAATAAATTACACATCTGTAGTGTACTCTAGATACTTGATAAGTGGCAAATTACTATTGATAAAAATTTTAATAAAATATTGCCTACTACAATATTAATAGCACATGTCCAAATTTGGGAAGTCTATTGTATCTGATATGAGTCTGGTGTTATAGGAATACTTTACAGAAAATCTTAATTTATAACTGTCATAATAAGAGTGGACCTGCACCACTGGTGAACTTCACTCCTCAAAGAAAGATAAACAAAGATAAAAAGTAAGGTAAATAAAATATTTACCTGATTTTCAACAAATAAATATAGGCTTATTAAGAGTAACACTTTGGCAAACCCTGAATGTGTCTGCTGAATTTGTCTATTCTTTTTCTACCACATGATACATTTTTTTTCTAGCTAGATTATAAGTATGTTATTATTATATGGTTATATTATTTTTTATTATTATTATTGTTTAATGAATGAATGTTCATAATTAATAGAGTAAAAATAATAAGCCCCAAATATAATATAATTTGAAAACAAATATAATTTGTTATTCCTAGCATTTAAAATAAATTTCACTAATTTAAAATAATTTATTAAATTTCTCATTGTATATAGTGATATCATTCATCATCAATAGTGATATGATTATCACAAGCAACAGCTTGCGGTGGACTACAACACATAAGCTGGTAGCTAAGCTCTAAGATAAGATAGATATCTATACAAATATACAAACTTATTGTAACTCTGATTAATAGTACTTACAAAAGTTGATCCCTAACTAGATATCAGTTACAATGTTGGTACAAAAGATTTTCTTGTTTATGCACTCAAAAATATAATCATATTCAAGTAACTACTATTGACTAATAGTTTTTAAATAAGTGGGGTTGCTGGAGGATTTTACTGATGGAAATCAGCATTATCTTTTTACAATTTTGCTGTTATTTTGTTGTGTTCTTTTTAATTATTTTTGTATGTACATGAATTGTTATATAAATAAAATAAATAATTTTATTGTAGAATTGCCTAACTACTTGAGAGCTATTCTTTGCTGTGAATGTTTTCATTTAGTATGCCAATATTTAATGTTAAATATGAAAATGCATGGCTTAAAATATTTTATATATATGCTAATCATCTACAGTATATAATACCACAGCTGGGTATTTTGGGCTATAACACCACTATGCTGGCTCAATTTGTCTTGGTGGGTGAGTGTTTGCAGTAACAGCCAGAAGCCTAAGTACAGGTGCCCTTGAGGTATCACATTTTGATTGACCCATCCGAGGTCCACCAACCTTCTCAATGCTTTAAGTTCATATAATAATGACACCAAATGTATTTAATTGACATTCATTTAAAGATAATCATGTAAAAAGAACTTTATAATTCAAAACCAGAAATTATAAGTAATAATTTATCTATGTTGCTATAAAAATATAGCATATCCTAAAACATTATCAAATAAAATAAAAATGTATATAATAGTAGTGTGCCATATTGAAGAATGCAGTATTCAAAGATCATAAAAAGATAAGAAAATTGTTATGGTATTTACATTAACTTATTATTTCATAAGCTGAAAAATTTTATTATTATTGCTGTTTGTTACCACCACATGATTTGTATTTATAAAAATGTCCGTAATGTTTTTATGATAACAGTTAAATAAATTACCGCTCTTTTAATTTTAAAATAAATGATTATTGTCAGTTATTATTGATTATGCAGTAGATTAACAGTCATTCATTGTAATTAAATAAGCAGTTTTTGGTAAATATGGTCTTTTACTCGAAAAATACAACCACATACAATAATTATGGTATTGAAGTCATGACATTACTTTTTATTTAGAAACTAAGAATTTATATAAAGTTTTTACTTACTCATCATCATGTTTGTAGAGCTGATACCTAGATAGTCTAAGAATCTATCTGTCCCAAATACAAAAACTGCTCCAAACAAGAAACCGGCTGCAATTGGCAGGAATGCAAACTGTCCATTTTCACCATACAATTCAGACTTTTCACACATTTCTATGGCTGGCTTTAGTAATGACCAGTAGGATGCCGCTGTCATAACTCCAGCAGCAAATCCCAATGATACATCTAATAATTTCCTCTGGAACAAAAAAGGTTTACTATCACTTCTAGGTCACTAATGTTGAAGAAATAATTCTTTATAGTTCAATGATGAAACGAACATGTTTCCCTCGTATAAAGAACACACAACCGGCACCAGCCGCAGTAAGTCCCCACGTCAATAGGGTCCCTAGAAGGGCCTGGGTCACAGCACCGTATCCTGATATCATAGTAATTAACTTATTGTTACGTTTTAAGTAAATAAATTCCACTCTAAGTACTCTATGTAGAGCATATTTTGTTACAAGTTGATATGAAGTAAGTCAAAACCTATCCATTGCTATCTTTTTATACACTGCACATGCTTATCGGTAAGTGGCCTTGCCTAAACGTCAAATTAAGATTTGAGAGCACAATTGACATGATGACAGATGAGTATTACCAGAGTATTACATTATTTTACCATTAAATTATTTCGAAAATAAATATTCATAAAAATTATAAAATCAATTGACGATTTTGTTTATTTCGAAAGATCTAACCTAACCGGAAGATAGGAATATTCTTCATATTTATCAATAAACCTTATAGTTTCAAAGTAAAGTAAAAAAAAGAGATTCTAATTGCATTTAAATTTATTTAATTATAAATTTTTATGAAGTTATTATTCATATTCAAATTTTCATTTTTTTGTATGTGACTTCACACAAGAAAAAATATGGTGTAATTTTTAGCACAAAATTATAATTAAAAAAAAAATTCCCGTGACATATCCTTTTTATATTTTCCACTATGAAAAAAGTTTAAATTAATAGAATCTAGTAGGAATTATTAGGATTATTATTAATTATTATTGTGACAAGGAGAATAATAAAACAATCAGTTTCGCATCAAAATTAAACAGAAAAGAACAGTCTATATATACAACCTCTACCTCTCTCACTGCCCTTTTGTGTACGCCAGTAGACATTGGCAACACTAGTCTCATAAGGAAAACAAAACTTAATCATTCAAATTTAAAAAACTTAGACATTTAACAAGACAAATAAACTTCACCTTAGTAAGCGACTTTGTTAAAATATCTGCTGCCGAGTTGACTGAAGGTCTGTGTGTAATATTTATAATACCAACACTAGCAGACTCACAAATAAAATTATAAAGTATGTCAATGTGCTTAGTCCGCATAAACGTTTCAGCTCGTATAAGTTTGTGTGTACTCCGATTCTCATTGTATACAGTCACTGACTCTTGTGGGTTTAAGCCGAAATTTAGCTCGGAAAAAATTCCGCTTCTTTAACTGTAGACCCAAGTTATAAAACTCCGCCTCAGTTGAAGACAGCGCTACAATTTTCTGGTTTTTGTCTACCCAAAAGTAGGAACGCCTATCTGTTATACCTCCGGCCCAATCATCATCAAATTTGTAATTTATGAAACCCTTTACGTTTAGAATTTAGTTCACTACACGTTTTGCAGCTTTTGTTTTTTATTAAATCTAGTGTTATAGTGACTCAAATTCTTGCAAGCGAAAGCTATATCAGGACGCGTAGTAATAGCTAGGTACATGAGACTTCCTATGAATGCCTTATAAGGCAATCTTGTGTGTCATGTCGAAGCTTTTCTGACTTAATATTGTACTCCTTCGGAATAAAAATGGACATATACTCACTCATTCCAAACTTATGTAAAAAAAATAATCTTCCATTTTCAATGTGCCATGCCTCAATCCCTATATACGTTCATACCCAAGGATTGCTCAACAAGTAACTTAATTTCAAATTCTTGCTTGAGGAAACATCTCTTTCTTGCCTTTTGCACGATTACTAAATACGAAAAAAATCAATAATCACTTGGTCTTTACTAAAATTCTTCTAATAAATACAACTCTCACACTTAAATTGCATAAATCCATTGCAAACAAGAACATCTTCTCTGAACTCTTTTCAATTCCAAGCGCGACTAGACTGTTTAAGTCCATAAAGACTTTTCTTGAACAGATAATCTTTATTATGTATCTATCTATTATGTTCTATATCCATATCAAATTCAACACCAAGAGCAAACAAAGTTCTTAATTTGCTATGTCTCACTACAGGAGCCAATTTCTCTTCATAAACGACTGCATAACGCTATGTGAATCCCGTTGCAACTAGTCGTGCTTTATATTTAGCAAGATTTCCATAAGCATCTGTTTTTATACAGCATCATATTAGTGTACTTCTGTCTATCCACTAAACTTCAAACATTGTGAGATATAGGAGAATTATATTCGTCTTTCATAGCTTTAAACCATTCCGTGGCATTCTCAGTATTTATTGCTTACAAGTAAATTTTCGATTCATTACGACATATAATATTTACTATATTACCCAAATTTAGTCATTTGCTTTGTCATTGCGACTGTATCATTTATAGTCGACCATTAACAATTGTCTGTCGAGCACTACTGAATTGAAGCCACTATCCACTATGCTGTTTTTACATGAGCTGCATTCTAATAATGGACTAAGTGGATAATATGAATTTAAAAATAAGGTATTAATTACTTGCGGTTAGATGGAAGAAGAAAACTATATACTTATTTATTATATTTTGCAATATTTAAAAATAGATTTTTGATTGCATTGTAAAACAAAACATGTATATGTTTGTAATACTAATACATAATGACATAATTGATTTGTAAATGTCATTATAAATACTAAAGGCTGAGAGTTTCTTACGCCGCTTCTTCTCAGCAGCTACTAATTAATCGAAGCGGTAGATTACTCGTTTGGCTACTGTTAAAAGACACACTAAAAGGAAACTACTTTGACAAAAAGAAAGACGCACTACTTTGGCTAGATACTAAAAGGTGAATAATTACAACTGATAAGTTCAGCATAGTATCAGATAGTATCAGAAACTATGCTGAGCTGAGGAGACGGTAGATGATAACTCATCACAAAATGTAGATTTTTCCGATCTATGATCATCTCATATAGGTGGCAAGATGGTGGTGAGAACAACGCGTTGCGGCCGAAATGTAAAATTGCTGCTAGTTACTTATGAATTTTATTTTGGTTTTATGCTTTATTGAGTTGCGTTGGTTGGTTAACATTTTCTTTCAGGTCTGGAGTGTATGGAGTATATAGTTGATGACCTATTTTAAGTCATTTATAAGTTGTCATGGTAACCAAACATAACGAGAAAATGGTTGAACAGTTAACCTTGTTGTATTTCATATATATATTTTTTAGAAGCTTTAATATTAATTTTGAAAGAAATCTTCTTATTTCAATATAAGGAATTGCAATAGGCTAGATTCACATTACTCGCCATACTCAACATCCTCCCAAGATAGAACCAAATGTGATCGCATGCTGTATGTTGCGAGCATATATAAAATCGACTACAGTATAGACGTCGAACGGCCCCACTAAGGTATAATCAGGTGGAGAGTATGATTGACTATCACTTTAGTAGTATAAAAAATGGAAAGAATATTATTGGCCAGAATGGCGAAAAAACTGTTAAAATGTCCGAAATGGTAGAACTTTTTTAATTTTTTTGGCGAAATCAAGGATTAAATACTTAACTAGCAACCTATTGCTTATTTATTAAAAGAAACAAGTATTCCTTGCTGAATAATTACGAGTTAAACGATGAACGTCCAGGTCGTGCAGAATCAATATACCTCTTAAAACGGAAATTGAAGAAACGCTACAAAAACTATATCTTGAGTGCAACGAAGGTGCGTTAGATTCTAGCCAGTAATCCTGAAATTCCTTACCGGTATTGGTATTTCTATACTTCATATAACATGGGCCCCTTGAGAGGCATCAAAAAGCACTTTTCGGTTCTGGAAGGCCACGGTAGGCAGGTAGGTAGGTATGTAAGCAGGCAGATAGGTATGCCTATGCCAATAAGTCGTCTTGGCATTGAAAAAATAATATAATTTATTGAAAATATGTTTCCGAACAATAAGAACATTTAGTCCCCAATATCTAATATAACCGGCGATATGAGAAGTTGACCTTTCATTTTTTTCTTGGTTAATAGATACATAGGTACTGTTTAGATAAACAGTTGTCTAATTATTTCCTTATTATAAGATTATACGGATAAAATTATAATTACTAAGATGCTTTACTGTAAGTTTGTTAATATCAGGAAAAGTAGAGCAATTTAGCCGTGAACAATATCGTTCAAAATTGACAGTTAAGTTTAATGAGTCACTATCATTAATAAACTCCGTTATTATGACATGGTAGATATTAAAACGTGGTAAGTCCTTACACAAACCATTTTATCGCTAGTCGTGTATCGTCACGTCTGCAACCAAATGAATAAAATTTAATTTTATAAATAACACTTTTATTGCTACTGTGTAAACGGCGTTAAGTACTAATTAAATACGTGGGAATTGTCCCTGTAAAGTTAAGATTCATTTAAAGACGCACGTAAATTAAACAAATAGCCTCCATTTAAGTTTATAAAGACTGGCCAACGATGTGTTAGTCGTATAGCGATAGTTAAATTGGCGTCACTATTTTGTTTACGTTTAAAATAACCAAACCCCGTTATACTTTGCGACGCATTACCTACATCTCTAAATTATTTTATTTTTACTAAATAAAAATTGTAAGAAAAAGAACAATTGGATCCGTTTTGATTACTAATACTTTAGAATAGGTAATCATATAGCCAAACAAGATATATAAAATAATTTTCACTTTAAATAGCTTTTCAATAGAAACTTGCATTTTCTTCTTCAATTACACCATCACTCAATTTTACAGCATATTGCAATATTTACAAAATTATTTGAAGAATTGGTGACGTTCTTGTTTTGGTAGAAACATACAGGCTTAAAAAAAAATAGCATTTATTTTATTTTTAAAGTTGACGGGGTAGTTTTTTGCTTTTGTCTCACATTCATCGCAATTTTATATATGATTACAATAACTAAGGCTAATTGTCTAAACTAACATGAGAGAAAAACGCGCGAAGAAACCAAAGTCGTGAGTATTTAGTATTAATGTATTAAATGAAATACTTTGAATGTCTTTAGATAGCACTGATATAAATGACGGATGAAAATAGGTAAATAGGACAAGATGACTCTACAACTTTAAAACAATACCGCTAACGTCGTTGGAGCGGGCGTCAGTTGTTACGCTAAATATCTTTACCGATACTATAATTACGATCGAATTTTACCGATTACCCCCACTTAAATGTAATCTCACTCCCCTATCGCACACATAAAACGCGTAGTAGTAACGGTACCAACTTATTTGAATTAAAAGTGGATTGGAGCGGTGGCAGAAATGACAAGCGTCATAGACAATTAACTTTCAATTTGGAAGAGAATATCTTAATTATATGGCAGATAACTGAGCGTACCTGCCAACCGTTGGAACTTCGACAGTTTTCTCCTCATAAATTATTTATTATATCAAAGTTTGTTGTGATCATCAAGTGATATTATTGAGAAAGAAAAAAGCTAGCTAGCTTAATAACTTCCTTATAAATAATAAGTTATATCTTTTTATTTTATATCATATACGATATACCTTCCTACATGGTAGAAACCTTTGAGGATTTTGGGCCATAGCTTCGGGTCAACGGCTCAACGTTCATTCCGGAGTACAGAGGAGGAAAGGTACAGGGGAGTTAGGAGAGGAGGTAACAAATTAACCCATCTAAAGAACCAGTTGAAATAATAAATACGAAACTAGAAATGATTTCAAACTGTCCCGTTCTAGACACGAGGTATAGTATTTAGAAGTAGATTTAGTTACACCCACACCAATAATTAAATTAAAGAATCAATCTAAAATGGGCAGGAAGATAGATTTGTAGGTTATCTTCCCTGGATTTCTTAAGCCGATTCTGCCGAAAAATACGTAGGTTGGAGAGAGGGTAGATTCGTAGCACTCCGTCTTCAGCAGGGCTCAACTCAAAACTAGGCACCCCAATCTGGGTTCAATACACCACACATACAAATGACCGTATGAATGAATACAATTAAATATATAATTATAATTATTTACGGAATTAGGATTGACTAAGTAATTTACTTTATTAACGTGTGCTACTTTTTCCCTCCTTCCTACAATCTTGGGTCTTTCAAAAGAGGTGTGAAAAAGGATATTGCAGATCTTGAAGACAACACAGCTAGTTTCACTTGAATTAGCCAACTCTTTTATTTGAACTCAATTTCTTAAAAAAAAAACCGCTATATGTAGACCATCCACAGGTGTATAAGCAATGCGAAAAGCTCCTCGCTAGGTCTACTATGCCACCCAGCTCCTGTTATCAACAATAAATTGATGGATACTATGTTGTTCCTAAAAATATAAATTGTTTCATTTTGGTACAAACCAATACTCAATCTTATATTAATTGTACATTAATATTTGATATATATCCTTTTCTTCGCATAAATTCAAAAGAGTAGTGTATCTAAATGTATCTATCTTTCTGTTCATAAAAAAGGTGTACTTGTATTATTTGGAAAAGTGGACTGTGTTTAAAAATATATATTAATGCACACCGCTAACTATATTAATGGTCACTTTCTCACACAGAATTTGCAAACACTTTTTTTATAATGTTAAAAATGTATGTTCGAAATATAATTCCAATATTTAGCTTTAAAATGTTGTTTTATTGTGTTATCTATAGAACCAAACGGAGGAAATGCGGAGGCGTGTTGCATTTTCTAGACGCGTTAACTGTACACAGTCATTTCGGACTAAATCTAGAACTAGCTCTAGTGAAATCATACAGAGCGTAATAATATAAACAAGGAGGCATGTGCAATGACACTCGCCGTGGGCAGTGGATTAGCCTGACATTATGTCCCGTGTGCTCCACATAGAGGCAATTAGCGAGGTGGGGAGATACACACACCTCAGTTACCTATACAACATGCCCCTTGTATATGATTACAATTGCCATGTAATTGACGAAGGCTGCAACTGGTGCTTCAAGCAGGTTTTCCGACGATTCAATAACCTACTGACATTCCAATAACAATGGGTCTAGGTTTGATTAAAAAGCAAAAGAAGAAAGCTAGAACATGTTATTTATTTATATTGTATATTAGAGGTGAAAATCTTTGAAAGCAATAAAATTATGTTCCCTGTATACAGTGAACGTGCGACTCTTTTTTAAATTATGCTGCTTTATCACATATTATAACAAAGACCATAGCGGAAAGATAATGAGTAACACTTGAAGAACATATTTAGACAAAACTTTAGAATATTTTACTTGTGTCCCAAGTTTCGTATTTCGATCTGTACCTGTTACAATGGGAGTCCATACAACTACGTACTTACCATTGACTAGCTTTACTCCGCAAAGAAAAGACAACAAAAATATATATTTTGTTGTGACGTTTTAGAAAACCATATGCAAAATCACTGAAGAGAAATAAGATTTATGTCTATGACGTCAAAATATGCTGACAGTTCCATCCTGTTTTTTATTTTATCATATAATACTGTGTATTGTATTTATTTTTACTGTGTCGTGAGGTTAAGATCCAACGTAGGACATATACGTAAGTTTATCTTTCATCGCCAATCAAATATAAACAATATGTGTTTTTAAGGTTTACTTTTTATAACAATTTTAAATACAACAAATGACATAAATCACAATCATTCGTGATAGATTGCAGATATAAAAATAACCATTTCACTCTGTTTTTTTTTTGAGTGGCTTACTTTCAATTTGGTTACTAAAGGTTAAACTACACTTAATCGAACGCGTACACTAGGTCGGAGAAAAGAAAGTTTCTTTTGTAAAGAAAAACAATACTAAATTAATTTCAATTTCAATAAATAAATACCCCAAACTGCAATGTAAATTATTATCAGTATGAAAAATATCATGCTACGTAATTGATCACCTGATGGTACGACTGATTTAAATGATTACTCTAAATAATAATATATTTAAAATAGGATTAGTAACTTGTTGTCGGAGAGGCGTTGCAAATCTTTGTGGTCTGTAGTAGAGTTTATTAACGGAGGTTTAGTACCGTTAAAAAATACTATAATATCTCATCATAAGCAATCTTTAATTTTCCCACTCTGTATTTCGTATAGTTTATAATTGATTACGTAAATCATGTTGTCATTCCAAAACTATCTATAATTATTTTAATTTTGAGCATTCAAAAATAGCAGAACATCAATCTTTCTTCTTCCGCGAAAACTGTAAATAATAACGACTGGAAACATTTCGAACGACTGCAATACGTTCACGCTAGCTCAAGTGACTTATAGAGTGGTCCGTCTGCCTCTCTCGAACTAATAAAGTGAAATTGGTTCGTCAAATATATCACACAGTTAGAGTTTCCGAGAATATCGTACAGAAGTCTGTGCGGGCGCAACCACCGTAGCGTTCAAAGAACAAAACATTCCGCTAGATCGTCATTATTCAAATTTTTGCTGTACCACTTGCCCGCTTGTTCCGGCCCCTGGTTTCTGTCCCATTTCGTAGCTCTGAAATTACGATTAGTTCGGTCCAAATGAGACGCGGTCATCCGTGGCAGATGGCCGTGTGAACGGGCCGTTATCCAAACAGTTTACGCGGTTTGTAGAAATTCCTACTATCTGGAAGTTTAACCACAAATAGATTAAAAAATCCAGTCACAGTTCACTTTCACGTAAAAATCATTGAAGGTAGGTATCTAAAAAATATCTACCGAAATTAATTTTATGCGAAATTATATAGTTGTGTCTCAAATAAAATAAAGTTTACCTACGCCCAATTTTTTCTAATCAAAATCAAAATAATGAGGTATAAAATGAATTTCCGTAGAAAATTGATGACTAAAAAAATGATATAATCGTTCGATCTTCAGGCATCATCCCACGCGTCGGTAGAAAGCGTCGCTGTGGATTTTAGTGGGTGAGAGCCCGCCCCACTGTGTGCATCCCCTGTTACCTTCCCCGGGTAAAAGGGAGCGTCTGGAAGAGATTACCCACAGCGATAAAGAAAAGGTTTAAATATCGTTTAATTTTCAGAAAATTAACCTTTTTCTGAAAATTAAACGATAAAACGAAAAAGGTTAAGCACATATCATAACTCGTGAAAATGATTCTTCATACGTCACGCATCTGTTGTTGTGAGACTACTGATCGCAGCATATTACCTCTTTACCATTAGTTAATGAAGTTTATTCATCAGCTCATGCAATCAGTCTGTTTACTCTGTTGTCAGATTATAATCGTGATATTAACATTAATTCATTCCGCAATGAGTAGTGACTACAGTTATCTAATCTTAATGTACTAGCTAACAGGTAGTAGTTGATTTATTTGTTTTACTTTTAGTTCTGACTTCCTACTATCACTCTGTGTGCTCTTTGTTACAATTACTAAACAGTCTGCATGTAATTTCGTTGAATATGATTTCTCATAAAATACTTACAGTACACAGTATTTAACTGTGCACTGTTAGTATTTATTGCATAATACAATTTACAATTACAATTTTCAATAATTGTTTCAGGCTCGGAAGTCAACATTTGAATATAATACAAATCCTTATTATATTATTTGGATATATAGATGTTCAAATTGACAAATGTGATCAGATTTTTCAATTTGATGAAAATTCTAGTTAGTAGTTGTGTTCGAGCTACCGGCCGAACATTGGACTTTGCGTCAGCGTGTTCAGCAAGGAGGCAACCTACTTTCGGCGGAACTGAAGCAACAGGCACCGTCGGCAATTTACACCTAGTAAGGAGATACACAAAGACCTATCGATGTGTACAGTATAATAATTTAATATATAAACGACTAATTATTATCAATAAATCAGATTTCAACCGTCGGTGTTGAGTCTTACTCCTACCTCCCCGCTGTTGTCTGCCAGGGCTACTTCCTGGGGTAGTCCCTATCTTCACTATGCCGCTCTCAGGGCTACGCCCTGTAGTGGCTTCCTAACAACCTATCCTTGTTGTCCAGTCTTACTTGTTGGCACAACATTCCCTCTAATGTACTTGCAAGTCGCGGCACCTTACAACCGCTTGCTGAACTAGAAAACTAAATCAGATTTCAACAGAGCTCATACTTGATATTATTGAAAAAGATTCACAATAATGACGTATTTGATAATAAGTTAACCAATTCATGCAATGTAGTCACAGCAACACAACTAGTATCTGCCATTTTAACAGTTCCATAGAAATTAAAACAAGATAAGCAATTAAAATTTAGGCATTTTCAAATTTCTAAATATTTAGATAGATATGCAACCAAATTCTATGTGACAATTGACATTAAGTCAAAAATATTTCTTTTACGGCCGTTTTGTCGAGTGGTCAGGAACCCTGACTACATTGCCAGAGGTCCCGGGTTCGAATCCCAGTGTGGGTAGATATTTGCTCAAGTCATGGATGTTTGTAAGTTTATTTTATATATATATCTGATATTTAAATAAATATTTTATCTATATTTAAGCTCTTAATTATGCTTATTTTGGGTTAGATAATAGTTGTGAGCGTGAGAAACATTATATATTATACTATTATTAATATTAGTGTTTTCTTTTATTTACTGTATTCTTGTGTATATTATTAGCATTTAAACAACATAATCATAGATGCCTCCTTACTTGAACATTGCTGAAAGGTTACAAATAATTTCAATGAAGGACTTAATATTTTTGATATATCGATAAATTCAAACATATCGGTAAAATCAAACCGACTCATTTTCGTAATAGTTATTAAGTTAAAGCCATATTTTTTAGAGACATAATGTACGTTTTTGAATTCGTTGATTGAATTGTGGAACAGAGTATAGAAGTTTGTTAGATCATAGAAGAAGTGGTCTATAGCTTGCTATCTTAAATAACGACCGAGAATTTATGAGACGCGGATATGAAAAAATTGTTTGGTGATTGTACAAACAATCAGAAATCACCTACACTTCCTATGGATTTGCACCACAGGCATTACATCCTAAAAATATATTTAACTGACGCTCATAGACTTTCTCTACTGTATTTCGAAAAAGATAAATAGATTAGATAGATTTTGATTGGTCAAATCAAATCAGCACGGACTTCTACATCTTTGGCATTATAATTCAACAGAGCTTATAGGTAACAATCAAATCCCAAATAGAAAATAAGGACGAATTTCAGTAAATGTTTGGGGCTGGATGGTGCCACCGTAATTTGTGTGGAAGGAAATGCAACGAATCTTTCTGAACTCTTAGAAGCCAATGGCGGTAACACACGTTACTAAATTATTTTAAAAAAATATTCTGATTTTCACCATATTGTAGTTGTATTTTAGAGCATCTCCTGATCTTATGTCTTTTTGAGGTTAAATCTTGGTCACAATTAAATTAATGTGTGTTTGTTAATATTGTAATGCTAAGACCAATTTGTTTGTGACAATTTAATAAAAGGATCTTTATTTTGACATATAGATAATAGATAATTTGAAGGTCCTGAATTTAAGATTACTTAGATTTCTTAGAACGGTGACGGTCACATTCACCCTTAAAAGTAAAGTCTTAAGTCAAAGATATACGTAATTTAAAAGTTTATGTTAGTTATAGTAAGCATGAAATCAACAACCATGCTAACTATACATAGTTTTTTTTATTAGTTACTCTAAATCAAACGTTCAATAATCGATATAAATCTTGAATCGATGTGATCGCCTCTGATAAGAATTTCTTTTAAATAAACGATTGGAGCAGATGGCCGTGCTGAACTCGCTGATCAACGGAGCGCATTTCACTCATGCTTTCCTTTTGAAGTATTACTTTGATTGTGTAACGGACAATTTACTGCTTTTTTTCGTTTTTGTGTACACCATAATTAACTTTATCCACAATCCATGGCACACCGTGAATGTGTCACGACAGCACGCGGAAGACCAAACTCATCAATCATAGAATTCGATTCGCAGCGCTTCGTCTCGTGGTAATTGCAGTAAAAACTGGTAGCCATAGACACACCATACTGAGCGAGTTTCCCTTGATGCATTGTATTATAAATCGCATGCTATACTATTTGTATCCAAGCCAGGCAATTAGGCTAGCGATTTATGTCATCTGTTCATCTGCAAAATGATCTCACTCGTAAGAATGTCCTAGCGGACAATGATGATCTGCTGAATTATTGCATTCACTTTCTCTAAAGTTTTTTTATTAAACTTTCGCTTTACTTTTTAACAGAATATAGATCTTTTTGTTGTTCGCTTAATTTTTCCATGGCATGTGGCTAATATAAGTAGATTTCCATTTAAGTAGATTACTTATAAATAGATTGTATATATCAATATAAGTAGATTTTATTAGTAAAGAGGAAGTACTTTCCTCTTTACTAATACAAGGTAATTAAAACTTTTATATTTTCCGAAAGCAGTTAGGATCTAGGTACTCAATTCGATTTTAGGTACCTACTACATTAGGTAGTGTTGTATGTAAAGCAGGTTGATACACATATTAAAATCAATGAAAAAAAACTTGCATGTGTTGAAAGTACTGTCTTTCTGGGAATTAAAATAGATTCACGACTTCAATGGTATCCTCATATTTCATCCTGGAAGACTAAGTTCAGCTGCTTACGCTGTTAAGAAAATCAGGTCTTTATGTAATGTTGAAACAGGACGACTTGTATACTTTAGCTATTTCCACAGTGTTATGTCATATGGCTTGATATTGTGGGGCACGGCTGCTGACATTGAAGATATTTTTATTTTACAGAAAGGACTGCGTGTGCCATTTACGGGCTCAAGCCACGTGAATCACTCAGGGATTTATTTAAAGAAATTACTATATTGACTGTAGGTTCTCAATATATATATATATATGATAATATCTTGTATGTCCACAAATATTTACAAACCTTTTCAAAACGTAGTGATTCTCATTGCTTAAATACTAGATATAGAAATAAACTGACTGTTCCAATCTTTAGACTTCATAAACAAAATTTAATGAAAAAGACTAAGGGATAAAAATGCATGGACTATTTAAAAATGCAATTTCCATAAACTTAAGCTGTAATTAACTGAATTGAAACTTAAGCAAATCAGAAATGTAGATACATATAAAATATTGCACTGTAAAACAAAAAATATATGTTTGTAATACTAATACAAAATGATATAAGTAATTTGTAAATGTCATTATAAATACTGAAGGCTGAGCGCCACTTCTTCTCTGCAGCTACTAATTCGTCGAAGCGGTAGTAGGGTTAATAGCGAATATGCATACTAGTCTTATTTTTAATTTTATTTATTTACAACGTAATTAAATTATATAACTGGGACAATTTGTTAATACCCGGTTAATACCCACTTAAAGTTATCACTATTACCTTTAATTATTTTTTCTCATACATATTCCCTGTTATGACGATTTAAAAGAACTTAGTAAATGAGTCTATTTAAATAAAGATATTTTGATTTTGACTTTGAGTCAGTAGTTACCTACTCTAGTTGTTTACAATTCTATTCTAAACCTTATAATAGCAAATAAACGCATTGACCGCAGGAGCACTACACATACTGCGTTCGGGTGCTAAAATGTCCACTAGAACACCACTATAGGATCTTGAATCACTTGACACTTTTTGTCAAATTTTTCACATTCAGTGGATTCCCAGAAACTGTAATATAAGTTGTAAACTAACAAAATGAGACATTGCTCACGTTTCGTCCCGCATTAAAAGCTCATTAACAGCTGTTACACTGATTGCTAACAGAAATACTTAAGGTCAACGTACAAATCGTTTTCCGAAGCTCCCACAATCACATACATATATGATTTATTATAGATAATAGTCTGCTAGAAACTGATAGGTGTAAATGACCAATTACAAAAATGTGAATTTTATCTTTAGTATACAACAAAAAATTCGCCTATCTTACCCTCTGTAGTCGGTTTACTTTAACAGCCTTACTAATAATACTCATTAAACCTAATTTAGTTAAAACACTGGACTTGAAACATTTTAATTCGATCACAGGCAAAAATAGTAGTAAATATGGTAGTCTGCTTTTTTTCAATTTTCAGTTTATGAGATAGGTAATAATAAATAAGCATATAAGCATATATCCATTCATTCCGAATCCCCACTAGATTATAATATCTATAATGGTCAATGGCAACACCTACCCACACGAATTACCGGCACATTAAAAACATTGTGTTGCTATCTTACTAATATAATTATTAAAATAATGATTGTGTTTTTCGCATGTGTCAACTTCTGACAATCAATCTGCTTATGCATCTCGGGGAGTTAGTTCTTTAGAATTTCAATCCTACGTGAGAAAACAGGTGCAACTTGGTTGAGTGATATAGTTTATATAATATACAAGAAGAGACGTGGAAGATACAACTTTGTAAGAAAAGGACAAAAGGCGTGGCAAGTGGTTTTATACAATTAGCTCCATTAGTGATCCATTTTTATCAAACTAAATAGAAAGATATAGCAAGGCAGCCGAAATAACTGAAATAAATGAATATCTATTATCTACACCATCGTAACTGTGCTTGTGTGACAAGCTCGATCAAATTCCTTTCCCTGACCCTAACCCCAGTTCACAAAATATCCGTTTTTAACAATGTAATATACAGAAAACTAATAAAACAAGTCCTCCTGCCTAAGCATAATAAGTACGCCGGACAGTTGACGCGTGTCAGTCGTGCGCATACCGCTTGTTTCATAAATTATCCTCGCTGCAGGTTAGCTTCCATCATTTCTGTAGTAGCTCTACAGGATTTCATTGATAGCCGTGAAAAGCATGCTGGCATTTCTTGTTAGCTTAAAAGACTCTTTAAAGGCTTGGCGTGGCATAAATAATCGCGTTTACGGAAATTATTCGCGTAAGTTTGACTTAAAAGCTCTCTAAAACTCTGAATTTTTTAAGTTAACCAATAACTTAACATAGATAATGGTCCCTAAACTACCTCTCATATTCAAAATCCTTTGTCGTCGAAACGTAATTAAAATCTTACTGTCATCGGCTTCAAAATACGGTATTCAGATATTTTAACCTTTAATATTGAAATTTCATGCATGTTTTACTATTCATACTTATATACGGTTAGGATTAATTGAGTGTTAGTTGACCTTTCTTGTGAAGTGATCTTAATCAGTAGTCCGGTCCTATTTTTTAACAATAATACCAAATAAATCCTAATGTTATCTCTTTGGTTGTTATTAAGTTGCTAAGTTGCAATTTTGTATATACGACCTACAATTACGACTTTCAGTCATTAACGCTTAAAAATAAGTCTTTACCAGATATTAGATATACGTACAGAATTATAAGTTGAGTTTAGACAGTAATTTATAGCAACTGACATAACATATGAAATTTATTTTTTAAGTATCTAATTATTACCTAGGACGAAAAGTTTGAAGGATTTGTCATGCCACGACAAATACTGATATCTCATGCTATTTTTTCTAACCGCAGACTCGTATTCATTTGTTTAGTAAAAGAATATCGATTTATCTCTGAGAGAGAGAGCAAAATAATTCTTGAATGTTTCTTAGACCATAGAAACCGTTTAGATCATACCTCATTTCTTTGATTCTCCCGAGCTTGTCAAACTTTAATTTACAAATGTTAACAATGGATCAGAATAAAAAACCTTAAAGATTTAACAATGATGACATAGCAGCTATAACAATTTTCTCAATGGATTGATACTTGTTAACCCCATAATTATGACAGCCTCGACTACTATTATACAGTTAATTCTGTACATCTTTCGTTTATTGTTATGGTATATCATGTAAAAAGTTTACTATAAGAAAAAAATGTCTATGAAGAAGCAAATTTCATAATTTTCTTCATTTAGACGTCATTAAAGGTATCGAACTATGATTTTTACAATAATGCACTTATTCTTTCACAAATTTGATTAAAAACTGCTAAGAATAACCTAAATAAATTTGCAAAGCTAACTTTACGTTACTATATGAATATTTCTGAATAAACCTTAATTATAAATATTAACTATTTTAGAAATAACTTACTTATGCACAAAGAGCTATGAATTAATGGAATCGCTACTCAATCTTACAAAACTAATCACACTTTAATAACTTCTGCGAAAGCAAGTGGGGAATTGTGGATTTTTAATTACTCGGCAACACTAAACCATTTGAGCATCAAATTTAGCCATGACGAAATGGTTACGGCTCGTCGATCGCATCTGCTGCTCTTTTGGCGACACCTGTTATGTATAATTGTTACCATTTAATCGTGTAATTTTGATTACTTTTTAATACTATTTTACATCATTTTAAAGCCCTACTCTACAATGGTATAGTTATGTTGTGTCTGAATGTTAACGCATCTACAATAACAATATTTCAAGATCAAGTAATTACTTTATTATAAGGGCATTTACTACATAGTTTGATATTCTTATACTAATATAAAATAATGAATGACTACTTCACAGATAATATAGAAGATAAATTAATTTCACGAAGGATTATTTTATTGTATTTTAGAAATTATTAATAATATTATATGATAATGTATGTTTCCCTAATGAATAAATAAACAAATATACGTATGTAATAATACAGCAAATACTGGTTTCAATTTGGACCTAGATAGGTATGCTAGATTCTGTATAATAATACGATATTAACAATAATAATGCAACTATTACGAATATAACGTTACAGTCTATGCCCTCCGACATCGTTAGTGGCTTCGCTCAACTTGTTATCTAGAAAAGTTCATCGGAAAAAATTGATTGACTTTCTATAGCGGTTTTAATTTCATATCAAGACGATAGACTCAATGAGCTCGATTGTAAATAAAGTTATTTAG
Organism: Acentria ephemerella; assembly: GCA_943193645.1. Taxonomy (NCBI): domain Eukaryota; kingdom Metazoa; phylum Arthropoda; class Insecta; order Lepidoptera; family Crambidae; genus Acentria; species Acentria ephemerella. The sequence goes on from OW971887.1 coordinate 4,868,431, forward strand.
GTCTAATCGGAATATCTCTTCCTTGGCTCGTTGGTACTGTATCAAAGATTCCGATCCACACGTAACATCGGTGACCTGAGAGCTCTTCGCCGAACTGCCAGTCAATCGAAACTCAACAATTTCTCCTCACTACTGTCACGGTTATGAACACGCTACAAAATATAGAACCCAATTTTGCCCCAATCCGATGCCAATCAACAAAGTAGATCACAAGAATTGCCGAATTAGTAGACAGATCGGTGATAGTGTCGTGAGAACTACAGGGAACGAACAGGTGGTGCCCTCCCCGTCGATGGCTAACTGTTCCACCATCATCAACGGAGTAAGCCGAGCGCGCCACCGCGCAGTGCTGTTCGAAGTCGCCACAGAAGCACCACGCTATTACTAGCCGGCGCAAGCGCAACAGAAACACGCGGGATACTGCAACGCGCGCGATTTTTAGACTTCTGAATTTTAAGTGTTTTTAGTGTTATTTCTGTTTTAAAGTAAACTTAAGCAGTGTTCATTGACGAGTAGCTGGCTAACAAAGCAGCATCAAATTGAAGATTTTTTGTCAAGCAGCAGTAAGGTAATCGGGGCAGATAGCATTAACGGTTGGCTCGGCGCTCGAGTGTGGCAGACCGCAAGCATGACGAGCACCGGCGGCGCTCTCGTGCTGCTCCTGCTGGTACGTCATAACAATCTTCCTAATAAATTAATCGATCAACCATTTACACCCCAGCTCAGTAGTTGCTTTATATTTTATGTATAATGACTTTGAAAGCAGGTAATCTATTATATAAATAACTTGAGATTTATTTGTTTACACACTAGTTATAAGATAATTATCGAGTATAACAACAAAACTGGATATTATCCCCATAGTGATGTTAATATCTAAAATAAATATAATAAATTCTATTATTTCAAAACCATGATAATAATAGGTATAGTATTATTTTCAAAAGTCGACAAAAGCTTATTTACTTTAACCCCAATATTTTCGATAGAGAAGGCTTATAGATGATTCGCTCAATTGTATCTATGCTATACTAATAATGATAACATTTGAACAATCCTATTTTACAAACGTCTTTTTATTTATATTGGGATCATAAGGAAATACCGTTGCGCGTTTTTTAATAATATATTTAACTTTTTCTGGATATTCAATAATATATTTTATTCTAAATATTCTTTTGTTATTCGATACGATTAAATCTGTGAACTCTGATTAACCCTTTGGGCTCCTATGTCCACACGTTATGGCCCATGGATAATTTCCCACCAACTCCTATGTCCAATACGTGTGGCCATTTTTTTCTCGAGCAGTTTTGATGAACTTCAAATAGAATTTTGCTGTTTTTTAATGTCAGACATCAGTATTTCTAGAATGTTCCCTACATTCTAGAAATACTAATCTGTTATCTGACCATTCTATTGTCATATGGAATGTGGAAACTTTTATGAAAAAAGTTTGGAGCTCAAAGGGTTAAGGGGATATCTTTATAGCAACTACACAGATTCGTGGAAAACAAATCATTTTGTTCGCTGAAACGATATATTTTTATAGGTTCAAAATATTTCTTTATCCTTTGATTTTTAATAAATTTTCTTTATTAAAAATCATAGGAGTTATAGAATGATAAACTCTTTCATGATAGATACATCCATTCAGTTAACATAAGCATAAAAATCTTACTGTGTAAGTATTTTTACTTTACACAAGGGCACAAAAACATATGAATGACTTTAATCTGCTAATTATTTACCCAATAATAACGGGCCATTACTCTATATTAGAACTGTTCTTATGATTTTGATGTGAAGAAGTATTTAACTCCATTTGTTGAAACAATTTCAGAAAAATATATCAGAATGTAAGAAACAATAGCTAAAGATATTTTTAATATAATCACATCCACAAAATTGTGAAGCAAAAACTTTGCCTCTTCTTTCACTTTTGTATTCGATAATGGAAGTTATTGATACTTTTATTTATAACTGCAGAAAGCGTTGAAGCCTCTTTGTAGGGCTCAATCATTGTAAACGCGTGATTGGAACCATTTATAAAATTAAATTTCACGGTCCAGTGGTTCGTGTGAAACATAAAAACTTAAAAGTGGAACTGCTAAACTACTGGCGCATCATTTCACATCCAAGCAAAAAGACTGTATTATTTCTTTGCCTATTTCTTAGCGTGTTATTTAACAGCATTTGTCATTCGAGTAACATCTCGATGGATGATTCCGAACCTAATTAGATTCTTTAAATAGGTTCCCTAAATATTTATACTAAATTTTAAGTATATCACGCTTAATAACTAGATTTCTTATATTATCTCCACTTACAATATACCACATAACTTACTACTTACATAACTTAAATGTACATTAATAACTATGGTTATTTATTTATTACGCCGTAGATAATAACAAATAACAGTTTGATTTAATATTTGTAATAGAGGCTATATCCCAGCATTATAAACGTAATGAACAAGACTCGTAAAGTTCAAAGAACATTATAAAACTAAGTAGCCCAGACAGTGTGCCAAACCAACACCAGTGAAATGACAAATTTTGCAATAGCAACAATCCCATCAACAATTAAAAGTATAGGATTCAACAGTAGGTATGTATGAAGTTTGTAGGTACTGTTGGGACACTGATGGCTACGATTCTATTCAAAACTTAAAGATTGAAAAGGTGAAATTAAAAAGTTGTTCCTATTTTGAATTTCCCAAGTTATTTATCTTCACACATTAAACACATTTTTGCTATATACCGAACTCATAGAATAAGGGTGCGAAAGCCCGGTCTGAGCCTTTAGAGGCATCCTGTTGTGAAGCCTATTGATTTAGAAATTCTCTCAAGTCGAGTCTCTCCTAAAGCTTCCCCGAGGATTTCGCCTCTCAGTATTAGTGGGTCAAAAAATAAATTCTATGTATGTAGTTTTTCTTGTGACTAATATCGATGTCATGGTTTCTAGGAACAGATCTTTGTATGTCTTATAGTAACAGACTTACCTATACTAATCCATTTAAATATACCACTATGTATACTAAAAAACTTAGCTAAAAACAAAACCAAAAGCTCTCTCTGAAAACATCGAGAATTCGGTAACAATCATCAGTTTATAACAATAGCAATTATAACCTAATCAATTCTATGAAAATACTTTGCCAGAAATCAATATTTAATTCGGTCTTACATAAAAAATAACCTATTGTCAAAATAGGTTTACCTTTTTTGTTAAACAATCACATAAAACAATAATTTTACATTAAGTACACAAAGTAACAAAACATAAAACCACAATACACATAATTAGTCAAAGTAAAATTATTAAATTAAAATTTAATGTAAAGTGTAAAGTGCTTGCATTGACAGGTATCTCACAACTTAATAAGAAATAATTAGATGTTGACAACAACAGGTAATTCATCTTACAGTTCAATAAAACATTGCATGTGTGATTGGCTTTACTGGCGCAGCGCGTGCTTGAGCATGCGCAGCCACAAGCCGACGATTACCGCTTTAGACGTAACTGCATTACACATTACATATCGGGGCACGCACGACGATTGGCCAACGGAGAATCGGAAATCAGATATATATTTAGTTGATAGCGTAACGAATGAGACAATGAAATTTATACTTATCTCTACGTTTTTGTTTTTGTATAAAAAAATACAAAGCTTTACAAATATAAACTGATTAAAATTGCAGTTTTTAATGTTGAAGGTTTCGTTAGTATTAAATATCATACAAGCACAAAGGACTCCATTGGGTCCAAGGGCTCCAGGATTATTACCCTGGCCCTATATCAAGATAAGTAGATATAAATAATTTACATAGAGTATGTTTATATATAAACAATATAATAATTTTGTTCATATTTATTGATAATTTATCCTTCTCATATCATAAAACCATGATTATACCTACTTATTAAGACTAAAAGGTTAGAACAACGCACATTTCACTGGGAATTTTTTAAGCAAACGTAGTTTCTTCCGCTGTAATTACACTATACAATTTTCTTACAATTATTTTGCCGCATGGGAAAACGATAAGGTGCACCGTGGGATATTAAATAACCACAGCCAAAGCTAATTTTCAAATTAAGGAAGTGCTAAATGCTTTGTCAGCAAAATTAAGACTTACATTATAATTATATGATTTATTTGATTTTACTTATGCATTTTATGTATTAAATATATATGATTGCTGTAATGGTATGTTGTATGACTAATGAATCACGTGTCAGTGATCCCAGAAGTCGTAACTTTGAACCCTTGTGGTAGCACTTTGCACGATACGCGGGCTCGGGCTATAGTTCCCGGGTCTTATTTGAGTTTATTTCATTCTTAAATTTAAAATGATGTGGTATTCTATTGTTGTGTTCGTTATTGTCATGGCAAGGCAATAAAAGAATATTTTATATTTTTATTAATTACACTACCCGTGCGAAACCGGGCGGGAGCTAGTAATTATTTAAGAAGTCCAATGCTAATCAGCATTCGGTACCGTTCGATCTTGGCGCACGAACCATTCATTCTCATCCACTAAAAATCTTCACGCCCAATAACTAGAGCAGCACCGTTTTAAAAACAACCGTTTAACAATTCGTAAGCTGATTTCCATACGAGCTTCTAAGCAAGAGCTATTATCAGCATCCGATTTTGGCGTTCGCACGAAACTATATCTAAGATGAGGTATGACCCCTGTAACGAATGTGAGTGATACCCACAATCAGGTTAACTTTCCATCGCCTCTCTAAAACGTTAATGTTTTTCGGTAAAACATTCTTAAGCGGCGATATAGATACTGGTTTATTTTTATTGTTTTCGCCAGAAACTAAGTGTAACGCGCGATAGTACAAGATCGACTTACTTTCAACGCAAGCACATTAGACGAGCTCACGTCTGCGGCTAAACGATGTGGTCGGTCTGTTTCATTTTATAAACCACAAACTGTGCTAGCAGTACAGATTAGTATGATGAAGGATGATTTGATTCGAAATTAAATGTTTGCATACAAAGTCCTACTTTCATTTGTTGAAATAATTTATATCGGGGTTTCAAACTAGACTACTAAAGTTGCATCTATATAAAAATATAAAAGATGATATAAACAGCAAAGTATCTTTGTATCAAATTTCAGAAACTTTTATAATGAACTAAAAAGCCTACTTAATTAAAATTATTTAAAATTACATAGAAAGTGAAGTACCCGTTCCAAAAAATATTTTTAGATTGAAGAACTTCTTTAATTAAATTATTTTTGCCTTTTTGTGTTTTAAAATCGGTTTTTAGTTCTATCAAAATGTTTTTAGTGTTGTAGATAATGGTTGCTTAAGATCTATAAATTTTCATGCGCTACATACTAACTTAATTTTACCAAAAAGTAACTGAATAAGTACTATCATTGACCATTAACTGACTAATCAACACTTTTATCGTCTGTGAGTGTAAGTTTGAGGGGTATAAGGCACAATATGAAGCTGGCTAAAATCTTTAAATCAATAGTTTCAAATTTTTCCTACTTTTTTATAATCGTGCAACAGAATGTTAAGTATAAATAAAAAAGGTTACAAGTCAGCAACAACCAGTGCGGTTAAATAATCAATCGACAGTTCATAAGTATCTTTTTTAACCTTTCTAACGGTACTATCTACATGCCATATATTTTTTATTTAAAATGTCGCGAGGTTGCCGGGAGTATATCGTATAACATATAGGACATCAAATTTAGTAACCAATCATGGTCACCTGTTGGTAAGCGGTTACTATTGCCTATTAATAGAACGCTCGTTACACTAATCTTCCTTCTCCTGTCGTCTTCCTAAGCAAGACTTTATTACTTTAATATCAAGTCATTAATCGTCAACACTAATCACTTATCCTTATAGTTAGCTGTTTAAAGTGCAGTCTCTAGTGTGTACTAGCAGGACAGAAATGTTCAATGGCCTGAGTCATCACAGGCTTATACAAGTGCTTTTTTCATTATAAACGGTTTGATACAAGGTTCTTTCCGTACAAAATTGTCTATAATCATGGATATAAAAGTCCTAGTTTGCAATGATAATGCCGTTAATCTACACCGAGTCCTTATTTTCCTGTCAACGCTTTATCCAGACGATTTAGTCAATGGTCGCTTGTTGGAAGCTGATTTAAACTCGCAAAAACGATATATCCACTGAATCGTTTAAGTCGGATTTCACTATGTAGGTAAATGTGTCTTTGACGAGCACATGTAGTGAAGTTAGGTAAAAAACAAGTAAGTATTTTCGCTGTATCTTCTGTTCATTCTCCATTTGGTGAATCGAAAATTCTTTGGTCTTCGACGCGCCCATCTGAGTATTTTTGGTTATTTTTATGTTCAATTTTATATACTAACAAGCTTGGGTGTGGATAATACACGGGATTTCGTTAATTTTCTCCGCCTAAATAAAAAAAATGTAATTATATCAAATTTCAACTCCATTAAAATAATTTCTAGTGTTGTAATTAATGTACATAACCATTTGAAAACTTTTAGTGAGCAAAATTTAATTTCAAATATAGCTTTGTTATAGGGGTAAACGGAGAAGTACCCACATAATCAGACATATGGGGTTTCTCTAGAGTCTAAACGCCAATGGGCTTATAATCCCAAAAGGTTAATAGTAGTTATTGTCATATAATTTGTTGGTTTGACCTTAGATTAACGTAAAAGATATTGTCGAAATTGCATTCCTAATATTGACACGGTAACAATAGAGAAATTAGATGTAACGGACAGATATCAATTATTAGCAATTAGAACTATTCAATTAGTTGTGTTACATTATTTTATTAAGTACACTGTATTTATTTCGTTGGTGTCAACAAATTATTATTTGACACGTGGTAATGAAAGTTATAGTTAAAGAAATAGACTTGACATCTAAATTAATTTTTTTGAGAGGTATATCTCCTAATTATATTATCTTTGCCCTTAATCTGGAACCATTTACCATCTAACTAGCGGAAAACAATGTGAACAGACGCAAAAATAACAATGCAGACATTGAAACATGTGAATTAATTAAAGTTAACAGTGCTATCGGTTTAGGTCCTCCTTCCTCTGATTTTGAACAATTTGTACGCTATTGTTACAGGTACAGTCGGCGCTCACACAAGACTATGATGGTGAGTGACCTACATTTAAATCAATAAACATTCGAGGTACAATAAGCAGCACAAATTTGTTTTGATTGAAAACACTTTGAATGTTTTAATTTAATCTTAATAGTAATAGTGGATTTGGATTGAAAAGTTGTACAATTTTTGTGTAATAAATTGCATGATTTGATGAAATTTGTTAACAAGTACCAACATTTACCATATTTAGTTTTACACATACGATTACGATTATATTGTTAATAAAAAAATCATAACTATCTATCAAATGTATAGCTCAGCTCTTTTAGAATTGTTTTAAAAGAGATGTGCTGAGAAAATAAAAAAAAGCCTTTTCCGGAAATTTTCATTTTAAAATTGATTGACCAATAACTTTGTCATAAACAATTTAAAATTTGATCAACATTTAAAATTTACTGAATATTTGACTCAAAATTTTAGAGCCGATCTGAAACTGTACAATTTTAGTTTATTACAGGAGTTTTTGGTCTGTATCCTACCTAGGCTAGCTACATAAAGCTTTGCCAAAACTGATAATAAGCACTAGGAAGAGTATATACCTAGTGCCGATTCAACTTGCCGTTCCAAAAATGTGCCTTGCAATTGAACCTGGATGTAACATTTTGGTTCTTTTCTCTTTTGAAATTATGAAAACAATAATACACTTATCAGCTCTGACTTCATACTTTTAATAATTGCAGTTACGGACATTCAATGTACATTTTCGAGCGGAGGTTCTGGTCTGCGGGACTCAGTGACAGCGTTACTTCGAAAGCCCGAGGGCTTCCGAGGCGCACCGCTCTTCGCCGACGATCGAGCCACAGAGCCAACGACGGATACCGTCTGCCAGATCAGACCTGAGCCAGATGACCCGACAGAACTGTTGTACAGGTTGCGGATCACAGACTTCACAAGATGCGGTGTTTTGAAACGGAACGTAAGTTTTATGTAGTTTGCTACAGTAGTACAATAGCTAAGAAATTTTAAATATAAGCAATGAAAGACGAAGATATAATTTGTAAACCGGCCAAAACTCGATAAATAAGTAAAAAAATATAAAGTTTTAGGACAAAGATAACTTTTTTATATATTGTTTGATTGGATGAATTAGATATATCCTGGACAATATAAATGGATATTCATTAAGAACTCTTATGCTACTTTTCACTCTTCGTTTGAATACTTTTAAAATTTGTGTTAAAAGCTATACTTAAAAAGAAATTTAAAAACAACTAGGGACTTGAAGTAATAACCTTTTATCAAACTTGTCAAAAATTTTATAAGTAAGAAGTATTATATTTAATTTTTTTTATCCGGTAATCGATACTTTAAAAATTGACATACTTTGTCAACGTATAAAAATAATAATATTTCTCACACTTTTTAACCTAAAGTAAGCAACATTAAGAGCTTATGTATATGATACTAGAGAATAAAGAAATATTCATGTCAAAAATTAAAAATAAACATAAATATAATCATGACTCGAGAACAAATATTAGTACTCATGACCAAACTGTGTTCACAAAATACAAAGTCTAATTATAGAATTGTTATTATTACCATAATATTTAAAAATCAACCAGGAAGCTAGTAACAAACATTTAAACTATTTATTTTTGTTAGTGTAGTCTTACTTATGATTGATGCTTATTTCTCTAATGACCATAATGATGTTTTCCTTAATTAACAGTGAAAGTCTTTGCGGTCTGAACAAATTACATTCTCACTTTTAACACTAAGAAATAGTTCATATGTGAAACTTCTATTGAAAGGCATTAAATATGATTAAATATGATACTTTTGTTATTTATTTTACTTATATTGCACAAGTATTTATTTGGTTAAGTATGTACGATTGTGGTTTAAAAGTTAATAAGGCAAAATAATAATTTGGCAAGGTTGGATGGCCACCAACACAAAAATAGTAAAAAATATACATCATTTGTTCACCGATTATATGAAAAATATACTTAGAAAAAATCCATTTATCTGGTGCATTTGAGTTTCGAAAACCGTCATTAATTTGTTTTTCCTAATTTTTCTTTTCTTTGGCGTCGTCTATATCGCACAATGGAAACTATGAAATATCGCTATATTTATGTGTACGAGAACTACCGTGAAATCAGATCTGGAGACAAGCTCGAAGGATTAATTATGTGTATGGCGCTGGTGAAGCAAAAGAAAAAACGGTTCGTTTTTGGTATTTACATTACATACAACGCTCTCAATTTGTTGTTATATTAGGTACACTTACGATTTTATTTCATATCCTGCTAGCCTTCAAAAGTCATTTTCTAATACTTTAGATGTTATAGTAGATTTAAGTACATTAAAGCCTCGCAATTTTATATAGACTAAAAAACATCAATGAGCGACAGATATTAGTTTCTTATTGTTATTATTTTTCCGCGACAATTTTTTATAAAATAGGTAATTGTTTTCAATTATTGATTTAATGTTAAAAAATATATTAATATAACAATAAAAATAAAAGTGGGTCTGCTAATAATATTCCTTTAATAATGTAAGAATGTGGAGGAATAGTGAATACAATATTATTATTTATTAAATTTATTTATTTGGCAGCAATAAAATTCAAAATTAATAAATCCGAAAGTTTCTTTATACGTATCTTTATTTTGAATGAATATAGCGTCGGTGTTTTGTCATCGAGGGATAATAACGCGTGCCGTTACTAACAGTACGGTGTGTACAGTGGCCTACAGAGCTACTAGCTGATATATTATTAACCGGTACACTCGAGTACAGTTGGGGTTACCATGTACTGTTCTTTGCAAAGGAATACAAATATCTTCTTATGTTTGGTTCAATGAGTACCTGACATGCTAAGATAGAAATTATTATTGTAAAGGATAACAATAGCACTAACATAGTTGTTCACTTGCTAATTAATATGTTAGGTAAAACAATTCTTAAATATAGATTAACTATTCTTAAGCAAAGTAAGTTATAACTAATTCATAATTTCTGGGCAATCTACATGTAGGTAACAGATTTAATAAAATATAGGCACCCAAAAATTTTTAATTTTTATTTTGTCCGATACGCAGCTTAAAATTAATTAATACAAAACTACACAAGTAATTACCAAAATATGTTACTTATTAATATCATTGATAAGTTACAACTCAAATGCACTTACAATTAAAAAGTCCAGAAGGTGTTTATAACCATTTTGTTTTAACCAAAACTGTCAGTCAGTATCTTTTTAATAACTACAATTCCAATCATATACGTTCACGTTTGCAGGGTTTCGTGCACGTTCGCGTATGGTTCCCGCAGTTCCCAGGTGTGGTGATGCAGTCGGACCAGGAGCTGATCATAATGTGCAAGCCCCCAGAACCGACGATCATCGAGAACAAAGCTGCTGGGTTTGCGGGAAGTTTGTGAGTAATCTATTCTATAATTTAATAAAAAAGGCAACTTTCTTAACTACGCCTTATGATTAAACCTAAGATACAAATAAAATAATGTAAATTTCATTAGAATAAATATGACAGATATATAAGACATTAGCCAAATTTAACCAAACAAGTTAGGTAGGTTAGGACGCTACTCTATAATTTTAACTTAAAATAAAAGTCATTCTTGAAGACCGTAGCTCTTGGCCTTCATCTCACTTAATGCTAAGTGAAGATAGGGCTGAAAATAGAAGTGAACTACACTCGGATTCCTTTCCTGGAACCTCCAATTGTGTACGGGACGGCAAACTTGACTTGAAAGCCCTACCACCAAACAAACCGAGCAGAAAATTTCTGCCCAACAGTGAATTGAACCCCGGATATACAATTCTGAAGTAGGTGATCTCAGCTACAAGACCACGGAGGCAGTTAAATCATACAAATCGGGCCTTACCTAAAATATTTCAATTAATAACCTCTAAAGTTTGGCATAGCAAAAGTCAGGTAATTTGTAATTTATAATCCTGGAACAGAAACTGATACTTGAAAGGCGAAAGCACTTGATCGTTATGAAAGTAATAGATATCTAAAGAGATAACGAACTTATGAAAAACAAACGTATGAGAAATCTAATAGATACTTGTTTTGGCCCAACTTGTGTAGAAAAATAACTTTGAAAAATCTTAACTTTATATTTTATAATAACTAGCCCTCATGGCGCCCGTGTGTCCGGCGTGGTGGAAGAGACGCCAGGTCGGCTGGAGTATGAAGTAGCGTTGTACAAGGAAGCGCCACCCGTCACAAGGCACTCCAACCACTCCGTCGACCTACCCGTCGATCAGGTAACGGCTGTACGTCTTGTTCCATTCTTTCGTTTTACTTTATTACGACAAATTAAGCTGATTCTGTAAACAAACTGTAGTTTATACGAAAATGTTAAGGTGGAAGTTATTACTCCAGAAAGCACAACAAGAAACAAGAACAGTTGTCCAGAATAACAAGTTACTTGCCAAATCCCGTAATTTTCTAGATTTCTCCGCTATACTTTAGAGGCATGTGAATATATTTGATCAAGAATCCTTTGGATTAAAAAATAAGACATCTGCATGATCTCTTACACTAGAGATGAGAACCATAAATAAACATTATCCTACTGTTTTTTTGTGCAGGCAGTACCGATAGGCACTAAACTGCAGCTGCGCGCGCGCATCAATCCTGAGTCAGCGTGGCGACACATCAAATTATTAGAAGTAGCGGTGTCGCCGGACCCTGATAGACCGCACGCACCAGGGTCGGTGCTTTTGGTCAAAGATGGGTACGTTTAACTCCTATAATTATCAAACTTAATTAAATTAGCTTGGTGGTGTAATTGCCCAAATCTTCTTTATGGGTGCAGAAGGACATAGAGAGTGCTGTAGAGAGGCATAGAAAACCTGCTGAAATTAGGTTGATTTATTAATAACTTGTTTTGTGGTGTTTCTTCAACGGACTCATCTTCATAAAAATTCCTTAGCATAAAAATTACAAGAGCACATTTAATAGGATCTAATTTACCACCAAATACGAAACTGCTTCTTTTGCGATCTTTATATGAATTCAGAAAACACTACACTATCACGCTCTTCAGTTATAATACCCGTACAAGGGATAAATAGCAGTTGCCTCATTATAAAGCATAGTTTACCACTCTGATCTTATCTAAAGAGGTGTCCCTCGTCGTGATTATAATCTCTATATCTAACATTGCTTCTAAATAATATTCAAAAAATGACTGATATAATACTAGTACACATTTAGGTAGTATACATTTTACATTAAATCTTCATACACTGCGTATAATTCTAAAGTACATACAATCGCGAAACCAAAATAAGTAGATTGTGTTCTAGCGTCTGTATCTAATATCTAAATGTATTCTCTTCATTCGATTCGTTCATTTTGACAGAACGAAAAACAAATGAATAATAGTGGGAAACACATTTCTCCTAATTTGATTAATTCTTTGAAATGTCATCTTTTTAATGCCATGAAAGCAATCAGATACGAATAGTACAGCCAAAAATATTTTATTACAAGTTTATACATTCTGTATGCGAGAAAACTTTTCCCCGACCTAATATTTAGAAAGATATTCAAACACGAAAAATCGTGTTCCCAAGCGGGTATTGCGCCAAAGGACTACGTGGATTCTGAGCTACACAAGAGTAGTTTAGTATTTACTACCGTCTAGTATTGATATTGCTTTATAAGATGTTAACATTAAAATTGATATATACAAGTAAGTTGGTAACAAAAACTTGTAAATAGTTCCTTTTATTTTGTATTACTAGATGTCGAAATCGTGAATACGCTACCATCATACCGCACCAGCCGGCTCGCTACAGGGAACGACATAACGAAGTGTTCCTTGATTTTGAAGCGTTCCTCCTCGCATCTATGAAGGAGCGGTCTACTCTCTGGATACACTCGCAGATCAAAGCCTGTATGGACGCCGCGGACTGCCAGCCCGACTACTGTCTCGACTTGTATGAGCCTTCAGGTAGGTAATTATTATTCAATTTAAAAACAAGTAACATTATTGTCCTACGAGTTGTATGACTTAATGAAGTAGACTCACATTTTATTCATTTTATTTCTTGATTTACCAACGTTCATTTGAACAGTCTATATAAAACACGGCAATTACCATTTGAATCAGTCGAAAAATTCTTGATAGATATGTATAAGTCATGTAAGTAGGAATTTAAAAAATGGGTTCACATATAAGTTGGCTAAAGATTAAAAAGTTAAACTGTTTCAACTGTTATAAGTGTTAGTATTTACGATTTTCAGGTCATGGCCGCAAAAAGCGCTCACTTCCTGACGCGAATCAAGCTCATAACGTCTCGAGCGCCGCACTCGTGTCTAACTCGGACAACAATTCCACCCCGTACACGCGGTTTAAAGAGAACCTGGAGTATACTGTAGTAATGCCCGGGGAGCTTTTCCACCGGACGCCTCCAGAGGGCACCTGCGCTACTTCCATGATGGTCGCAGTGGCCCTCGGCTCGCTGCTCTTCATGTCAGCTCTGTTGGTCAGTGAACTGAAAATAGTATATTTTAGGATTTCGTATCCAAAAAATGCTAACAGAACCTATTCCATAATTATTCAAGTGAAAAATAACAAATTTTAATATCATCTAGACTTGTCCATCAGTGAGTGAGTTGTATGCCATGCCCGTAATGTAAAAAGTTGAACTATTGTTGCTGCTTATTACAATAAAAACATATATTTTTTAAAATAGTTAAAAACTATTATTATTATTATTATGCTTCACTTTGCAAAAATCTTTCTTTGAATGTTATATGCTATTTATCAATTATACAGTAAAAGAAAATATTACATTTAATTTTAATATTTTTTACAGAATAAAATCAAAGTTTTGCGGAGTTTTTACCAGACCAGTTTTTTAAATATTGCCATCTTCTTTCATGACACCAACGCAACACTGATGATTAGAATAAAAAGAACTAGTTGTAATAAAAGTACCTAATAAACTAAATCTGAGCTACTTAAGTATTTTAAAAAAATTGTAATTATTGCGAATTAGATTTTGTTGAATTTTCATACAAAAAATGAAAAAAAGAGTAAATAAATAAGTTTTGATATTAAATTCCTAGATCATCAAATGATTTCTAAAATAAATTTGCTCTGCGTTTGTTTTTTTACATATTTGGTGGCGATTCTGATGGCATCCACTAAAAGTAAAATTAAGTTATCACCATAAAGAAGAAATGGATAGAAAGACTTTCAGAAATTCCAAGTTAGTGGATACTTAGACAACCCATACACAATCTTTTGACTTAATATCTTTGGGTTTGTGTAAAATGTGGCAAATTTGCAAAGTCACGTTTTTAGAAAATTCAAATAACGTCATTTGTAATCAAAAAGTAGCACTAACTATAAATTAAACGTATGCCAACAGAATCGTGGCCAATTATGTACAATTAATTATTACTATTTATTATTGATATACAAGTGCGTCTTTATTTTACAGATGTGCTACTTAGCAACTAAACTGAACTCAACAATGCTAAAGAACAGCAGTCTCCAAACACCATCCGGCAAAGGGTTTGAACAAATCCTTCGCGAATTAGCCCACCACTCTCTACCAGATTCCGGGTATGCGGGTAGACCCACAGTACAATAGCATAAAATTTCTGGCCCTTATTTTAAGATATATGTTATTATACTTGTAATTGTATTACAGTTGAACTATTATAATTCTAAAAACTTAAAGTTCTAAATAATTATGATGTGAAGTTGGTAATTATGTATGTTTTGTAGCCTTGCCGATGTAATCTGTAGAAAGCAAACAAAACGCGCCAAACCAATAAACTAAAATATAAGCTCACTACGTTAAACTGACTCTTACTGAATCTAAACACTTGCAAAAATAAAACTTTTCAGATAGTAATTTATTTTTTAAGAGTCATAGATGAAAATGAAATATCGTATCTATATAAAATAGCTACTTATTAAATAACTAAAATATTTATTTGCAATATCAATCAATATTTTACCATATAAAATTACCCTTGTTATTTGCAGATGCTATGCATTTAGTTTACAATAAGTTAATCAACGACATTCATATTAGTAATGAGATTATCAAACTCTATTTTAGTTTTGCTATTGTAATTTAATTTATAATTCACGCATAGAAGTAGGTTACCTAGTAACGTAAGTAAGAATAAGTTGGTTTGTTTAATTTATTTATTTATTTTAAATATTAATGAGGAACTTATGACTGAAAAATCGGAAGTTATATAATAACTTGAAAACTTTTTCAGTCATGACTATCAAATTATTTTAAGCCATTGATTTTTAGATGGATGTTAAAGTTATGTTGTCATAAACTCAAAAAAAGAGTTAAATACATCTTTAGCACGAAATAACTTGTTTTATTTTTTTAACTCAGTTATTTTGATAAAACTTTATTCTTAGCTTCACTTTATCTTTTCCTATCAAAGGAAACTGTCACGCATTTTGTAGCATCTATGAATCTATCTCATAAATTTACATCATGTAAACTTACTGTCATCTTATTTGGGGACCATAAAATGGATTTAACACAGTCCTACTTTATTATAACCCTTTTAGTGCCAAAGAGCGCCGTCGCGCTGCTCTCGCTAGTTGTGAAAAAGATATGGCACTAAAAGGGATAATATATATAATAAAGTAGGTCTATGTTATATTATATTTATTATCCTGATTTTTTTGAGACTATTGTGTCGATTCTATTGGTACTCTCTTAATCTAAAATTTATTTATTCCCTCTCATTCCAATTCTGATTAGGATATTCAAGTTGGTTTACATTTAGATTATCTATACACTTTTGACTTATTTTAACCGGCAAGTTCTATTATACGAGTTAAAATAAGACAAATAATAATAGAAATCTTCTCAAAGTAATAATAGTTATAAATTAACATTTGTGAGTTTGCCGAACTGTGGGGTTGCGTTTACATTGTTCGAATAAATTCTACTTTATAACTAATCCGCATTCTTTCTGGCTTAAATATACCAAATATATAATAACGCTATTGCATTTCGTATCGTGTATACATATTCTTTCTCATGTTTGTCGCGTATTTATCCCAAAACTACCATGTTTAATGTATGTGTAATGTATGGTTATACAAATAAGGTACCTTTAAAATACTACCACAACAAATCACATACGACATAAGACCACACACACACACCTAGACGGAAACTTTGGTATCTCAGATTTTATTAATTATAAATTTCAACTTATTTTGATTATTATTAGGTTCACTTATAATTTTGTGACATCCAGTTTAAATTTTGAGATTAATACCTATTTGACTAAGATTGATTCTAATGCACATAGATGTCGCTTATAACACAAAATAACTGAAGTTCTAATTTACGATAAAAATATTTACGCTTTCGAACAAATATGATGACGATGATTTAATCATCGTATTATTTCATGATGTTAACATCATCGTAATATTTCATTCTTTTACGTATCATTTCATGTTAATCATTAACATAAGATTCCAATTTCTTATGATTTCATCGTAATTGCTAACATTGCATACAATTTTCTAATTATTTTCTCGTTAATCATTATTAAGCCTATCATTGGTCGCCAAAAACTCTATGGGGTTAAGGAATACGTTGCACTGGTATCCCTGAGCCATAAATAAAGAAAACATTACATAAGATATGGCTGTATGAGCTACAGTATCCTTTGCCTTCCCTTTATTGGGGAGATATTAAAAATATTTATAACCCATTAATTAATACAATAAACAATTACCCATCTATAATTTATTAAAATAAATTACATGAGACATTGCAACAAAATATCCAAAACATCTAAATACTCGACAAAATGAGTAAAAGAGTTATCGAACACTTGAATTCCGGAAATTATGACTCTACGAAAGCGAAGAAATCAAAACATTGGTCACAAGGGCTCCTGGAGTCAATGAAAGATCCTCAATGTGTAGTCAAAGAAACTGAAAATGCTGTTGTTATTCGTGATAAATATCCTAAAGCACAGATACATTATTTAATTCTACCTGGTGATAATATTAATAGTATTTATAAACTAAACAGTAGTCATTTAAGTCTTTTAGAACAATTTGACAAGCTATTTCAAGAATTACAAATGCAACATGAAGATTATGTGCTCAGAGCAGGTTTCCATGCTGTGCCAAGCATGCAAAGAATGCATATGCATATTATCAGCAAAGACATGATCTCCCCATGTTTAAAAACTAAAATTCATTGGAATAGCTTTAACACCGATTTCTTTAAACCATATAAAGGTAGTTAGGTACTTTCCTTACATTTACTGACCTTCATTATTTTTTTCAACTAATTTCCTATTTGGCTTTATTTTCAGATATTCTTAAGGAGTTAAAAGAAACTGGTATAATAAAGCAAATATCTCCACATATACATAAGACTTTATTGGCAAGCCCTCTTCAATGTAATCAGTGCAGTTTTTTACCTAAGAATATGCCTAAACTTAAAGAGCATTTGTTAATACACAAAAACGAATAGATATAATTTATTCACTAAAAAAGCTAATTCACTAATCTGTGTCTTGATTGGTTGAAATAAAAGTCATTTTTGTCAAATTGCACTTTATTACATTTCCCAAAACAATATGAACATATTTCAGTCAAAAATTGTGTTTAATGCTTAAATATTAAAGAGAATACAAAATACATTATAAATGTAATCATTTTGTAATACCAAATTAAAACTATATTTAATAAAACAAACAATGAATAGAGAAATCCAAATGAAAAAATGTGATCATTGGTATCTACAATAGGATTACTATAAACATGTAAATTTCTGATAGCTGAAACAATTACAATAAAATTCAATTATGTTCTAAATATAAAAGTTATTACTATTCATTGCATAGAGAAATTAATCATATGAATATTATTTTCTATTTCATGCACTATTTACAATTATTTTATACCAATCAAATTTGTCTAAATTAATTTTGACATATAGTACCAACAACTTTGTACTTAACTGTGTTGAGTAAAATATTAATTATTACTTTATATTAATTCTCATAAAGCTAGGCAGCCAAAATCACTACTACAAAATTGTACCTCTATAAGGCACTTTACTTGATCTAGGACTATCAGAATCTGCTAAGGAACTAGATGTTGTACTGACACTGTCTTCATCAGTGTTATATATTGACATGTTTCGACGTTTAAATGTTTTCTTCCCTCCATCTGAGCCAGGAGTTATACAGTCTGATGTGGTATTTATAGAATCTGATAATAGAGATATTGTGGGTGATATTGTAGTATTTGCAGTTATTTCTTTACTTTTAATTTCATTTGGAGTAACAGGTGCCGGAAGTGATAATTTTGTACATTTCATTGGAGTTTGCAGAGGAGATGACTGTATAATCCCATTATTAGATGACTTCATAATATCATTATATGACTTCATATCTGCAGGAATTTGACTGACAATTCTACCTGAGCGAGCCATTATCACTTGTATTGGATCATCAATGCCAAGTTTTTCACACAAATTTACTGTTTGTGGATTTGCAATTGGATTTGATGGAATGGATTTTGGTGCTTTTGGATTGTAAATAGGTGCAGTTCTAATAAACATATCTTCCGAGATCGTCAAGTTTGGTATTATCTCCTTAACTTTATTTTTCTCTGCTGCTGTTGGTGTAAATATATACCTAAAAGAAGCAAATCATAAATAATAAATAACTATATAGAAACTAATCTCATTATTATAAATAATCTATACATATAGTAAAATTGTATAAGACTAAAGTCTGTAGATGAAAGTTTGGAAACAAACTAGTAGTAAATTGGTAATTTTCAACAAAGTATTAGCTAGGAGTTAAACATAAAATACAGGCTTCATTTTCTGAACAGAATTATATATAAGTGTGTGTGTAATTGATTCTAGAATCCATGGGTATGGATTAATAATAACTTGTAGACTAATAATTAATTAAATCACAACTAATCACTATATAAAATATCTAAATTATAAAAGCTGACCTTTCATTACAACCAGGTCCAGGCATATGGCAATCAATATTTTTGACACTCAAAAGATGGTTAGTACTTCTCAAAATGGCCAGCCATTCTTCATCAAACTTCAACAGTTTGTCACCCTCATATTCTTGAGGTAGATCTAAAATTTGAAGATGCCTACGTTTAGGTAAACATTTATCAAGAGCCAAAAATTTGGTTTCTCTCTCTCCTTCTTCATGTTTAACAAGAGCAGCAAATTGGCAATGTAAATGTGCAGCAAACCAGTAGTCAGGCTTCAATGCATGAAGTAGTTTCTCAGCTGGGACACTTCCAAGTTGATTTGATTCAATGTCCTCTCTAAAATATGGAAATGCAAACTATTGTACACAATTTTAGAAAAAGAAAGAATGAATGTTCCTTTCATTTTTTTATTAACAATGTAAAAATTTAATTTATTTGACAATTCATGCTCATTCACATATTTAAATAAAAATACTATTAATGGAGGTAATATTTTATACATCTTACTGCATTAGAAAATGCACAAATTAATTATGTACCTTAAAAATGGTTTCCTTCTCAACAAATGTTCTTTATCCCCATAATCAGTAATGCCACGAGGCCAGTCATGTGACAGCATTACATCAACTTTATCTTGTAGTTGACTGAGACGGAAGACATCTAGAGACCTGACATGATAAACTGACCTCAAAGAACCCTGTGAGTAGGGGGGACACTCCCACAGCCCTTGCAAATAATCATGTCCTTTGTAAATGCCTGAAATACCTGTAAAACAAAAAGAGTTATAATACCAAGTACACAGTATATGTCATAGTGTAGTGATATATTCATTCTGAAAAAATATTTGTCCATCTGATAAAAACCTTACCTCCTATCCTCAAATTTCCAAATTTTACAACACCGGCTCTACCTAAATAATAAATATTAGGGGCTACCCAACCACCATATGGTAGCTCTTGTAAATAGTTAGATGCCTCATGATTTCCTCCTATAAATATGGTGAGGACTGGTGCTCTCTTTTCTCCACTGTAATATCTAAAAGAAATTATAACCTATAAATTTCTTTAATACTTTGAAATTATAGCATAACACATAAAATTAAAACAAACCGGAAAATTGTTTTTCAATTAATTGTAGTGTTACTAATTATAAATATCTATTAATAAGTTAAAAGAAACTGTTCTTGGTTTAAAAAAAATTAAGTTTTGGCAATAAAAGACATTGTAATCTATTCTAATAAGCTATAGGTGCACTAGGTTCTTACTTATAAAATGTGCATATGTGTTGATACTTTTCAGGGACTGCCATGGCACGTAAATCTTCATTATTTCTCACAGATTGAAAATCACCGCAGCATATCAACAAATCAATTTTTATTCCCTCCCTTTCTTGCAATGTTTCAATGCACTCGTAAATTTTGTCAAGTTCACCGTGAGCACAACCTTCTACTGCAATCTTCATTGTAATTTATTTTACAAAGCGTAACATAAATTTCAATTGAATAATAGTTTATACACTATTTGTGTATGTCTAAAAATAATGTGTTTACTACAACACACTAAACACATACAAACAAAACAGTAATGTTCGACTACGCTTTGACAACTTCCGTCACTGTCAGCAGACAGACACGAATGGCACAGACTCTGCAAGCCCACAGCTTATACATAATAACGTTACTTACACGGAGTTCAAATAGTGGTATGGCAGCATTTTTAACCGACTTTAAAATTATGATACGTTTTTATACAAATTTTATGAGCATTTCTCATGACTATACTTTTTACAGAGATCTGGTCCATTTACGTGATTCTTTTTTTGTTCTATGCGGAATAGTTGCCATTTGGTCCTATAAAAATCTATCTAATTTCTGCACAGTTAAAAGTACCTTACCTTTTATATCAATCAGGCACAATTAAAAACAAAACAACTAGTGAGCCGCAAAATTAGATAAGCAATAATTGTGTAAGTATGTAATTATCGACTGATGGCATTTCTGAAAGGCTTATTCTAAGAAACTTAACAGGAATGTACCTAATTATTTATATACCACTTTAAAGCAAAATAATCTACAATCTAAAAGGAAACAAAGCATTTGGGAACAAAAGGCTCTCTAAAATACCACGACAAAAAGGTACAAACTTTCCATGGATGACAAAATAATAAGGATTCCTTGCTAAATATGATAGGTGAACTAACAATACGTAAATATTTTGTTAAGAGTACCTATTACAGGTTTTGTATTCTTTTATTATTTGCAAAAAAAGAAGAATAATTGTGTTTGAAGAGTTCTCTCTTTCGTAAACAATAGGTACCTATGTATTTAAATTTTTTACATTATATTTAAATATTACCTCAATAGTGTTTGATTTGACAAACAAAAAACTACATGAAAACTTATGTCAACGTTCAAATTTATTATTTGCGAATATACTTAGGTATGTGCCAAAGCTTAACTATATTTAATAAAGTAAAATAATAATAATATTCCTAAACTCTACCAACAATCTATTGTCTAGCCCAAAGTAAGCATCATTGTTTGTATTATATACATCAGATCACGGAACACATTAAATATTATAAATTAATTTTAATGGAATATAAGAAATATATGAAAAAATTTTTAAACAAGAATGAACTAGAACAAATATTCGAGTTTCTCACACAAACATTCGACAGTGTAGTGTCTAATCTTAACAGAAGTGGGAATGCGATATAATTTTCGTCTTGTCCGTGATTGTAGAGTTTCTAAATTGAGGTCCTCGCTCATGCGACCATGAATTCGATATCATCAGCAAAATGAAGGTGGATGTTAGAACCTTTTTTATGTTATAGAATACTATATTTTTAAAACTAGAAAAATTTGTATGTCACGATGAGTGTCAATAAAGTAGCTGAACTGTTTTAACGTGTTTTTATTACTTTGTCTGTAATACTATTTTCCAGTAAGTTTAAGTGATAATCACAAGGCAAGTATAGACTTCTCAGTGAGTCATGTACTCGCCGTTGATGTTGATTAAGAACAAAAACTTTAGATTTTCTTAGTTACGGAGAAGCCGGTGCGGCGACCGACTGGCAATGGCATGATAGAATATTATAATATTCACTTTAGAGATTAAAATTTGTTACAATTCAATATAGGCTGTTAGTAATAATAATATAATATAAATATGTTTTAATTAAAAGTGCAGTCTAATTATAATAACTATACGATTGAAATCCGCAGAGGCACTTTTATCCATTTTACGGATAGTAAACTCGGTTCGTCACAGAGCAGATATAGTGACGTCACAGCGGCCGGCAGCACGCGCCAATGGCGAGGCGAGGCGGCGCCTGCGCTGGCGCACCGCCCACTCTCACGATGGAAACTCGGAAAAGCAACGCATGCGTGTAACGTATTTGAAAGCTTGCATAGGCGTACGGAAAAGGCTAAATGCTTATATTTTGTAGAATCTATTTAAATAGTTTTAAATTTTAGAATGTGCTCACTATAGATCTACCCTACAACCCATCTAAGTGCGCTATTTTTTATAGCTCACGTACGTATGTATACCCATAGTGTGTAAAAATGTAATAAAAACACAATATTAAATTAGCAATTTTTAAATTAGCAAATATAGCTAGATATAAAAGATTCTCACCACAAACCTACGGAATAAAGGAAACAAATAATATTTTTACTCTGATTTTACTTAAGTATACAAAAAACAAACTATTAACAATTATACCTAATATGCAGTTTATACTATATCATCTGATAAATAATCGATAAGTTGATAAGTAAACAAATACATGCGATACCAGTCTCGCTCCCTTCTGTAGCGAGTTTAAAGTAATGCGCGGGAGCATAAGGGGCTCTTTATAGTGACTGCGCGCGAGTCGACCGCACGCGCTTCCCAGCGTCCATACCTCACGAGTTCAAGTTTAAAGAGTTCCGTAAAATGAACTGGGACCAGGAGCATGACCGTCCCTGTGACAAGATTGAGATCAACGAAGCTGTGGGAAGGCTACTGAGAAACTTCAACTACGACAACATAGTGCCGCAACCTTCTAAGTGAGTCACTATATTTTATTTTGATTAACACAATAGGAAAACTTAAATTTTAATTGCATTAGTTACCTCTTCTATATAAGTTCATCCATTCAATATTAATCGCATTTTATCATAATGACGTTTATATTACAAGTTATTAAATGTTTTGTTTAATAATTAACTCATTACGGAGGTAAACACGTCGAAATGATAATTAGCTGTAATAAGATTAATGTCTTACAAAAAACAATAACAAAATTTAAAAAAAATAAGTAGTACCTAATTGCTATAGCTACTTCTTCATTTTAAGTGAAAATACTATGTTTAAATGCTTAATAATTTTTTAAATTAATGTAATATGAGTATGTAAAACAGATGAACGCAGCATATTTTAACTTAAAAAATAAATTAAATAAAAAAAGGTTGAAGTGTCAACCCTAAAAACAAAACCCGTAGGCAGGTAATATAATACGTGTTAGTGATTTAAATTTAGTATAGTTAAAAATAAAATATTTTTCCTTTGTTTTTCCTCTATCAATTAAGAAGCCTATTATTATAATATAGTATATAAGTATGTGTATATGTATGTTTGTATGTAAATATAGTATGTATAGTATTTGTAGAAACCATGTATCAAGATACATGCAACGCAACTTGGTAGGCAACCAAAGTACTTGTTAACCTTCAAAAATGTCATAGTTGACTGATTTAATTGATTTCAAGCTCACTGATTTTTCCACACTATTCCGTTAGTTATAAATTACCTTTTATGTTAACGTCATATAACTAATATATTAATATTTAAATTTATTGATCCGCCATATACTTACAGAAAAATCAAAACTATTATACAATAATTATGTCTGGTTTGTACTGCTTGACAAGTACCTACTTGTATATTATTATTACTTTTGCCATTCTACTTTCAATTAGATGATACATACATAGACATAACTCTAATGATACTCATGAAGTTTATGTTTCATCCGAAGTTTCTTGTTTCAATTCAATTTCTTCCTTGTCGTCTTTCTATAATGATTTAAAAAGTAACTTACGTAAAGTAATCCACGTCCTAATTATTGTTTCTATTTTCCATAGTATATATATTATTATAGAATCAATGACATTATTATTGTTAATAATACAAGCACTTGTTTTGCACTGACATATATTTTCTATTTACAATTGTGGTATAACTAAACATAAATACAATATGATATAAAACGTGGTATAAAAGTAGTTGGTCGTGAACAATTATAATTAACTCATAACGTGTACTCAAGTAATTTAATACATTTAAATTATGAATTCATTTTGTAAGCTAGTCGGTCCATAGCGGAAACAGCGACCCCGTCAAGTGGTCCAAAAGCATACTTCTAAGAGATTACAAAAGCCCGCGTACATTAACGCGTGCCCTAAATCTATAATACTTAATTGTTTACCAAGAGATTACTTACTTTAATTAATATAATATTTATTTGTAGAGTTCCTTATGCTGTAAGCCGTAATCTTGTTAGATATAAAGATTATCTATATTTAATTATAAAAATTGACTACTATAGTTCTTATTGAGTATTATAGTTGGGTTTAGTTATAAACTCAACCATAGTATCCGATATTAATATATTTTCTATACACAATCATAGATGTCAAATTTAGTTCTTATATAAAAATATTAGCGAATTGCAAGTTTCATAAGATAACTTTCAAATATTGTAACGAGGAAAAAATCTAGCCAAAGTAAGCTTCGATGGGAGCGTAGTATATTTGATTAAACATATACTTATTAAATTATTAAACTCAAAAACAAAACAAAAATAACGATATTTTTTCTCCGCCAAATTAAACATATTTAGAAAAATTGTATTGCAGAAGCTTGCAATAATTGTTAGAATGAATAAATATCGATCCCACTCATCTTCTCCATAATTATATGAAGGACCACATACATGAAAGATTAAAAATAAGTTCCTAGAGTTCAATTATTAGGTAAAAGCAAGTGTAATGATGATTTATTCATCTGATATATAACGACTGATGGGGTTTATTATTCTTGTTCTATTAGCCGACCACGAAACCACTACCGGTTCTATTCCGGTAGTTGTTTCGTGCCCGCCCAGGGTACGCCGGCTGGATTCGTTGGTGAACCGCCCATTACACTGAATGGGGAGGTCATCAAGTGCATTAAGCGATCCAAAGTTCCCAACACACGAGGAGGCTCCTCAGTCCGTACCTAGTTGATACCTACACCAACTAACAGGAACAACCAATATCATATCTATAATCAAATTACGTATAGCGATAGCTTTATAATTATTGATCTATGCAAACATTCGGAATGGGCGGAGTTTCTATTGAGATAATAAATACTAAGAGCGAATCAACAGTAGCCGTAGAATATTAATGTCCAATTCGATTATAAATTACTCAGTAATGTTTCACTTGAACTCGTTTTATGATAAGAAAGGAAAATAAGTCTCGCATACCTATTTTATATTGTAAACTTTTATCTTAATTATTTATTGGAATTAAACAAATTATACGTGATGGTTCTTACGATTACGATATATATATATAAAAAATGTTTTTATGTGATTAATAAAATGAAACATACCTTTATATAGGAGAATTAAATTTAGATATAGGTTTTGTAGGTGATGATCCTGCATTGTGAGATGATCTTCCATTTCATCTTAAATCTAATGATAATATTTACTTAACTTACCTATTAAAGTAATATTAGAAGAAAGAAGAACTTACCAAACCCATTAATAAATTTGATAATGAATAACCTATTTTATAAGATTTCTGTTAGAAACTATTGATGTATTGCACATTTTGAGTCATATTTAGATAACCAAATTAAAGTATATTTTATTTACATATTTCGAAATGCTGCGGTTATCCTAAACACATCAAAGAATACTCGACAGTAATTTCAAAAGCTCCGCCGCAGGTTCTCTACGAGTATTTGACATGGTATACCATAATTATTTGTCTACTAATATGAGTGGCGATAATATAATGCCAGCCGGGGTCGACGGTGTGACATTTGCCCGCAATTGGTCCGTGTTATCGGTCCCTTGTTTATTAATTCACTATCAACGTCGGTGCTTCCCATCGTCTTTGATCTATGATCACTGTGACTACACGACTGAGACTAATTTTAAATCCCGTTAATAACTAGATATATATATAATTTCAAATAAGTTTTTATTATTTTTTCTTTTATTCTTTTTATTAATTAATTTTATATTACTAGCGAGCGGTCTTTTTATCTTCAATTTGCTTCTCTTATTTGAGAAATATTCTTGTTACAACCAATCAGCATCTTTTATAATTGATATATCGTCTCGAATAGTGCAAACCAGTGTCCAAATCCAACTAGCGTTGGATAATACGTATCGAACAAAAGATGTAGCCAATTGCTTATATTAGCATAAAAGCCTTTAAAATAAGAAACTAATCCAATGATTACCTTCTAAATTAAAATTAAGTTTTCATGCCAGTTTGGTTGGACTTAAGATTTCTTTTTTATTTCTTTAATCGACTTGAAATTAAGAGGTCATCAGGTGGTGTCGAGTCATTTGCTGAGCTTAATATATAAAAAAGAGGAGGTTCTCAGTATGTTGTAATTGTGAAACAATTTTCCAAATTATTTTTTTATTCAATCGATTATACTCTTGAGGTGGTCCCATGCTACCAATTCAGGATCTAATGATAGGCTTTTTTTATACAAAGATCGAGCAAATGACTCCATTCCACCTGATGGTAAGCAGAAGACGAGCCCAAATAAAAAGTTGGCTAGTGCAAGTGAAACTATGCACTGCACTAGCCGACTTGATCTTGCCGACCTGCAAGATGCTTCTTCACGCTGCTTTTAAAGGATCTATGACACCAGGGAAATCGAGAGCAACCTTCAAATTTTATTGGCATGTGTTTCATTTTTAAACAAAACAAAATTCCTTATTCTTAATCTCTAGGCTCAAAGATACTTCCCAAATAATAGTTTTTGTCAATAAATAATGCAAGCACGGATGATACAATTTTATTTGTGTTTCGTATTAGTTTATATATATTTTATATGTAACAAATAGTGGATTGGATTGGTACACTATAGTCCAAAAAATTTAATTTAATATAAATAATTCTAAATAGGCGGTAGGTAGTCTGAAAGTGAATTCGTCAGATATCGTATCATTAACAAATAATAATATTTTTCCTACCCAAACACCTTTTGCTTTTTCATGATTCCTACGGGTCTGCAGGGCGCACCCGTGTGACGATCTTTATCTCCTTCCTGTTAAGGATCTATTTCCGCATGCTGGGAGATAATATCGCGCCTGCGCAAACATAATTTTTGTGGGGCTGTTATCGAAACGAGGGACTCCCCGGCTTGAGGTTCTTGTTTTTTATAGGCAATGCATACACTACCTAAGTAGTTATGTTGTACGTTTAAGCTGTTGTCTCTTACTGCCCAGGCACTTAGAATAGGGCTATTTGTGTTCGATCTATTATTATCTTTATTTTGATTAATGAATTTTATTATCTTAATAGGGGTTGTTATAATTGTAAATTTACCACGTTGTACTCAATCACAACAGCTTTATTTTTATGAAGTAAGTTCACCACACATTGTTTTAGATTATTATAAACTCAACACATGTTTTTCATTGTACGGGATGCAGATAAATCAAAGACGATATCAAATAAACTGACGTAATCATTCGACCTAAAAACAAATTAAATTCTGCAAAAAAGAAAATATCAAAAGGCGTGTACAGCTCTCCCCAGTTTCCTTTAGGTATTATGTGGTCGACCGTGGTTTACCTCCATTGTCCATAAAAACAAATTAACATTAAAATTATTACACCCGGTAATAACTCTCTAGGACCTACTCTATTCTAAGCTCATATTATTTAAAAATTCACAAAACATTTTTCCTATAATTGTAACAGTATAGCAGACTGCATCGTTTAAATTAAAAATACCAACAAAACATTATAAATCGAAAGTTACTATTAGACAATAGAAGACTTACATCGTCTACACTCGAATTTGTACTCTGATTATTTTCTGATATTATCACCACTTGCTAATATAATGCAATGCAAAGTATGAACGGTAGTTAGAAAGAAACAGATATAGCTATTTCTAAAGAAAGGGTAGACTAGATAAAAGCACATACTCTAGAAACGCATAAAAGCATGCAAAAGAGCATTTACGTTGATTCTCATCATAATAATAAAGATCTAGCTTCCATTTCGAGGAACTTTTCTTAATGGCGCTGCTTTGACTGAAACTGACATACTGATTGTGGTGACATATCATTACTTATATGTAGTAGATTTACACATAATTTTATGTTGAGTATAGTATATGCTTTTATATAGTATGTTTGTAATTCAAAATTTATTATCGTCTTCCGGAGATACTAAAGAATGAAAGCAATATCAAAAAATTCAAGAACAACTTAAAGATGTTATTGGTCAAAAAAGCATATTACAACATTAACGAGTACTTTGATGACAAGCTATCGGATTTCTTCAACAATATCTAAAATAATAATAATTAACAGACCATTGACGTTTTGACATTACACATTACACTTTATAAATATTAGAAATTTTAAACTATTGACATTTAACCCAAATGACATATTAGAATTTAAAAAAGAAAACAATACAATATAATTAATTCTAATTATTTATTATTAATATTACTGACATCCAAACAATTGTAAATCAAAAATTCTATAAAATCTATTTCTTAATTTAAAAACACACTGACTTACAATTCCAAACAATCCCAAGATAATTAGTATTTTGAATGCATATATTTGAATTGGACCATTATACAAATTTAAACAATTAACTTAAACCTACCTTTTGTAATCTACCTTTCTCCTGTATATCCTAAAATTTTGTTGTGCCCGACAGGGTCCATAGTGTCATTAATAGTCTTAAGATCTGTATATTAAGTAACTATGGAACGCAAAATAAAGAATTGAATTGAATTTAATGTTTTGTATTTTTATGTAATTTTATTTGTCTTGTATTCGTTTTAGGTACGTCACCATCTACCCTCGAGTAGTACTTTATTTTTTAATACTATCTATTTTAAGGTTACCTGCAAGTTTTTAGTGATAAAGTCGCCCTCTGTACGAAATTGTAAAATGTATTTTTTTATTGGTTGATGTACATCAAATGTATATTCTATTCTAATTATACTGGCTACCTTTCAATCCATAAAGAAACACAGCGAACTACTTTAAGGCCAAAATAAAAAGCTCTAGAAACTAATCATATAGCAACCTATTAGAGGTAGATACTACCGCCTGATGCAAAAGATTATTCCATATTCTCACTAACTATTCAGTATTCTAATAAACGCATGTATAAATACAATATATATATAAGTCTTCCTGAAAGCTTTACTCCTGAAAAACTTACAAAACATACCTTTTTGATTGTTTCCTAAGATCAAAAGGGCCGTCAGATTAAGACTTCCTCTGGCGCTGCGTTTGCGCAGTGTTTGGAGCACGCCCTGTAAGTGGACAGGCAAACAACTCACAGGTGCCGCGCGCACCCTGTTTGTTTGGGCCACTTCACACCCACAAACTCTTTGACATTTATTTCACAAGATGTTAAATTATATTTCTTGGCGTTTGATATTGTATGATGACAAGTTTTGTAACTCATATATTTACACCTAACAAATTAGTAATTAACTCATTTAATTATTTTCTTAACAAATACAAAAACGTCACAATAGATCTTTCAGGTAGCATTGACAAAATTATTGGAAGACTGCATAGCACCAAAACACAAATATTTAAGTTAAACTACTTATAATATAGATAATAATTTTACCGATTAAAATTTCCGCTTTGTTGTTTTATGAAGAATTTGTATCTGCGAAAGACAGAAGTAATGCTTAGGTAATAAATATTTTTGTTAAAATGATTCCATCTCGCAATGCAAAAATCATATTTTTTCTGAAGTATAGTTTTAATAAATATCAAATCTTACTTTGTAAAAGAAAGTCGACAGAGTATTGATATTGTCAATGCCTAGACACGAGGTGTCGGTGGTATTTGTATGTTTTATTTCATTAATTTGGTTTTGTAACTGACTCATATTTATCATGTTTTTGAAAACAAGTAGGTAGTAAACGAACGAGCTGTTTCTCGTATTGAAACTAGTACTAACTCCTAAAATCGAAACACGCAAAATAAATTTATTTTTGCAGTTCATAAATGTATTTACGTCGAAATGTGACTATAAAAAAGTTTACTAAGTGACCACTTACACCACAAAATAAGAATAGGAAAGCACCACTGACAGACTTCACTTCACAAACGAAGGTCAACAAACATTCCATTAATACTTACCGTACTTGTATTATCGAAAATAAAATATTTTCCCGATTTTATATATATTTTAAAAGTACTATTTTACTGCAACATTATTGGTAAACAATAAACAAAGTTACTGAAGTGAAGTTAGAAGTATCAATGACGTCTCAATTTGCTGACAACTCCATCCCATTCTTATTTTGAGCGCATAATATACAATTTTGACATTAATTTCTTTTAAAAAGAGACGAAAGCGTAATTGGATTTTGTTTTTTTGAGTAGATTCCCTGACCTAATCTAGGTATTTACTGCACGCATTCGGTTTGTTACAATTAACTTTCTGCTTCTAACGGTAAAAATAAGTGCTTTGTTTGAATCTTTCTAAGGTCCACATCAGGTTGTCCAAATATTAACAATGCGTAATCTGGACGGGCAGTGCGGTGGTGCGGGGCGCAGGCTCGTGCGAGTTAGCGGGCGCCTGGTAATGCGCATAGTTAACATAGCTCTTCATTACGGTTCGCCTACTTATTTCCAACACATCTACGCGCTAAAGTTATTCGCGATGCCTTCCTATGGCAGGAAAACATATAATGTTTTGAGTAAACATTGAGTACACATATACTCGGCAGATACAATTTACATGGCATTCGCGGAATGTTTTCTTATATTTTCTTTTACAATTTTTCATTAAATATGTTACTTATTACTATGTTACTTTAAATTATTTAAATATTAATACTTAACTATCGTAACCAGACTTATTACTTTGTATGAGTGAGATATGATTACATGTAATCAAATATTTTTAGTTGTTAACAAATTTACAATAGTTTGTGGACTACACAGCACTCACTAAACTAACAATTGTATTTGTATTATTTTGAAATGGAAAACATCATATCTGAATATAAAGAGTGAAAAAAATTGTCATAAGAAATACGAAATTACAATATTTCGTACACTGACTTTGGTCAACCTGGTTTAGCCCCTGGTTGACTAGAGAATATCATTAACTGATATTGACATATGACTAGAGTCCATCATTTGTATACTTTGTACTTTCAATAAACTATAAATAAATTTAGTTACTTGTAGATGTTTGATATTCTAACAGATATTATAATAAAATTCTATAACCAATGAAATCGAAATGTTTGCAAAATGATAACATCGCGAATAGCTTGAAAGAAATTTGCTCATGTCAATCTTTATAACAGGGCTGTCGTAAATATTTTGTCGCAGTAAGTTATTTTGGGATTGCAATTTCAGTATCTTTGTGATTTTAGATAATATTTTTGAAATTATCCTATAGTCAATACTGCAACTTAGTTTTGGACTTTTGGGATTAGCTTTGGCTGCGACTACAAACAATAATAATCTTAATCGTCGTTATAAAACTATATGATACATAAACAATTTATTTTCTCGTGACTAGAAACCACCCGATTATAAGCAGTAGGAGCAATCATTGCGATTAAAAGCAGCAGACACATAAAAAAAAGATAGGAACTTTTTCTCATACGTATACTTAATTGTAGTGTAACATTTGAAAATGCTTTCGGCTTAAACTATTGTGGGGTCGCATGTTCAAGCCGTGTGAATTATTATACTCTAATGTTTAATTATTTAGGTGGGAACCCTAGCATATCACACGTCTTAAGCCCTAGCGAGTGTTATCAGTCCGTTGTGGACACAGATGCGTTCCCATGCGCCTTAACCCTTCACGGCGAACTAATTGATGCTCGAGAAACCAAGTCAAGGACTGCCTGACTATTGAGACGATATAAAAGTTAGAATTGTTGAGCTGGTCATGTTTCTACTACAAATTCGTCCACTCATACAATATACAAACCTACAGTCAATGGCATTTTATCAACAGACTCGTTACAGTAATTAAATTTATTGAAACCGCATTCATAGTAAAAGGTATTACAATGCTATTACTAAGATATAACATTTTCATGTTTTAAAATAATAATAGTTATTTATTTTTCAATTTTACTCGTGTTACCCAATAAAGACGTTTCTATTACACAGCAAGTCAATTACATTTTCACATTGACTTACAACATTATTATAACGCCACTGAAATGCATTTTGTCTGTAATTATTACATATAAGTCGGATAAACAAACGCGGGATTATTACGCAGTATCCTAAAAGCGCCTATTAACGTTATTAGGGATAAAAGCTCTGGGCAATACAGCTCACTCGACGCGATAATATAAAATAAAATCTTACAATAGCAGATAGTTGACTCCAGCTGCTGCTTGTCATCAGGAGATTTTGTGTTTAGATAAACTATTGAAATCATAGAGGCCTTCCTTCATAAAAATGGTAATAATCATTTATTTTGGTATATAAAGTGACCGAACTAAAATTTGTAATTGTAAATGTGGTAGTGTAATGTGAAAAAAAATGGAACTGTTTTTATTGAATATTTAATCTCATAACATCACCTGCTGCTTTGGTAAAAATATTTTATGTTATATCCATGTATTGATTAATGTGTCCTTATTTGTATAGCACGGACCAGCTGACAAACTAAATCTGAATCATCTTTTAAAAGTATACGAATATAAATTTTTTTCGAAATCTACTGTATTTGAGGCTATATTTATGTTTTTAATTTCTAAAATTAACATTACGACCATTCAAAAGTAGCAAATAACAATAAATAAATTATAATAAACATATCTTAATATAATGTTAATTTACTACCATGATTAATAGCTGTTTATGATTAAAATTCTACATATAATCCAATAGACTTTAATTATATTGGAGTACAATTATAATAAGCAGGTATGAGCTATTTATATCGTAGGATAAATAAACGTAATTATATATATTATGAACTTAACCAATATATACTACAAATTTTATACTTACATAGGTCATTAATTGAATTAGATATAAATAAATTAAAAATGTACGTATAATTCGTCAGATGTATATTAGAATTCTGCGTAACAGGTTTCCGTAAAATATTTATGTAGATACATAATGTAATATTGCTGCCAATGATACATTATTGTTATGCGCTTCAAAATATTGACCGAGCTACCACTTCCGGGATGCGGCGACCAATCGGACGACATTCTCAGAACATGATAGTTTATCAATAAATATATTCGAGTTTGTGACCACGCCTCACGGTACTTAACTGGTAATACACGATCATTAATATACCTACAGACCTCAAATAAATAATAATATATTCACTCTGAAACATTTTTGTATTACCAAACTAAATGAGTTAAACCTTTAAATATAATATTATAAATTCCATCAATAATGTTCAATAATCCGAGAATCGGACCCATAAACATAGTTAAGTAAAACACACGACCAGTCACCCAACGGTTTTTTACATTAACTATATGCTGATTGTAGGTAATAATATTTCTAATAAAATCTTTACATTTACACTTTGTCATATAACCTGCGTGACAGTTTTCCCCTTTTACATTGATAAAAAACCAACTATGAATAAATATGATAAAGTTCCCTTACTATTAGGGTATGCTTTAATTTTCCCAGGGGTATTTTAGTACCAGGTGATATTTTATCACAGAAATAATGTAGCTAACGAGACCTTCATTGAGATAACAATGTCATGCACTTGAATAACTTTAAAAGTTAACGTAAAAGTTAACTTTAAATTTTATAATAATAAATGTAACAGACGATTAATCATTATTGGATAAGTGCTATTTTTAAATACTGGCATAAATAACTTGATTGCCATTAAAGCATAAAGTTATAAAAAAAAGATAATCTAGTTAGTAAGTAAAAAATGGAATGACTTGACAATCTATGATCTGCTGTCAATTATTTGTACTAGTACCTAAATTTTTTTTAGCTTTTAATTGTTTTACAACTCCAACTGAGTTTGAAAGTCAATTTTCTAGCACCATTAATATAATTTTCTTATTACAGCGTCTATAAATAAAAAAATAATCCTGAGAATTATTTACTACAAGCAAAGTCATCAAACGTTTTATATCCGTTTACATGCTTTGTGTTGATAACGCGTATGCCCAAGATATGTCAGTGGCTGAATGGAAGGTTATGGCTTATTTAGTGACTGATTTTATGTCGCTATTGCACTTAATGTAAACAGTATAACACAGGATAAACAATGTCTACTACGTAATGTGAATTCTGGGAGAGAAGTTTATTAACTAACAGAATGTTTTGTTCAAACCAACATAACAGCATCTTATTCTTGATTTCCCTTTTACATTTGAAGGTATGAATTTTTCTGAATCATTCAATATTCAAAATCGCAAAAGTCGTGTCACCAAGTGCTACCTTTGTAAAAATCATTTATTATAGCATTACTGACATTTATTTCACATCGTGACAGACCAACAGAGCTTTTAATCGATAATGGCATAATACCTTCAACTTAACTGTACATTGAAGTTAACTAAAGCTAAAACAACTCGAGTTTTTTTCACTTAAATCGTAACCCAATTATTTAAAATAAAACGTCAAAAGCTACAAGCAATGTACCAGTAAGGTGAAAGTACTCTTGAAACTTTAGTGGAACAATATAGAAGTAGTCAATAATAAACTCTTTGAATACTATAAAAACTAGATCAACCAATAGGATATATAAATTTGAAGACCTAAAAAATAATACATTTGAAAAATAGCCGACCCAATAAAGTTAAAAATACACAATATACTTAGTTAAAGAGTCAGAAATATGTACCGCAAAAGATTTCTGAAGTCGCAATAATTTAAGCGAACACTTTAAACTGCAAATGCAGCAAACTTGCAAACTGCAACTGCTGCTTTTAACTTGCAAATTTTCTAGAATCTGTGACAACACAAAGTGGAGCACTAAAAACTATCTAGCCATGCAGCGGCGTAACGTGACGTTGAAGCACAGGGCGGTTGCGCGCGCGCATCACAGAAATAGCGTGGGCGGGCCCAGGCCGCCCAGCACTTTACGACTTCCTCAGCCAATGGCCTGGCAACTAGATTTAAGGTGTCTGTCTCCTAACCTCAAATTGCATGGTTTTCTTGATATCATAATTACTACACTATAGCATAAAAGACTAGTAGTACCTATAATTGTCGTGTTTCATATTCCACTATGCCCATTGTGAATTTAAGGGGTTTTCTAAAGAAGCATCGCAACCATATAACAGGAGATTGCTAAATAACATACTCTTAATACAAATATCTGCCCCTGGAATTTGAACTCGGGACCTCTGGCTGAGTAGACAGGGTAGCTGATCCCCTCTGGTTAGTAAACCGGAGGTCATATGATCATTAATAAATTATGATACTAAGAAACTGCAAAAAATTGTTAATATCAGTTTTCCGATTTTTAATAATGGCCCTCAATCCTATCAATAACTTAGGGATCTCATAATTACATTCGCATATCTAAATGCGCTGTAGACCCCTAATAGGAATAAAGGATATTATTTTTAAATCCGTGACTTCGTTTGCATCCGCAATAACCTCGTCGCGGGCAAAAGCTGAGCGATTTATATATATAAACAAACACAAATACTTACTGCTTAAGTACATGTTCCATACATCAGCTGCAATATATTTTTTTGGAACATAATTCAAAGTAAAAACAATTTAAATGTCTTTAGCTAGCGTTAGTAGGTGCATATAATTTTTGACAGTATTATCTTATTATTATTTCACATGCAGTCATCGGTGATTTATTTGTACCTAGCAAACAACATTGTGGTGATATAAATTTTATTTTTAAGCAACCCAATATTTTGTAACATTACGGTGGGAGAAAAGGGTGAAGTAATAATACACCGATTGACATCACTATATATTGGTTTGTAAGGTAAAGTAAAAGCACACCGTAACAAACCACAAAACAATATACAACTGAATGAAAATGAAATCGTTTTACAAAATACGAACAAAAGTGTCTTAAATGCAAAAGGAATTAAGTATTTTTGAATTCTGAACGTTAATTTATATAAACACAATAATAACTTTCATCAATATGATAACATGGCTTCGGATAACTGGTAACAAGAAGAAACGGAGAAACGTGTCCAGAAAATTGTTTGAGAGAAGAAACCGAAACTAAATATGTGTCAAGATTTTGATTTTAAATAATTAATGGGTTTTAAAATATTGCCAAGAATAATGGAAGGAGGTGCTATAACAGTACCACGTTGCATATTCATCAATAGTGCAGTACGATCTTTTTGCTATTTCTGATGTTTATCTTTCAATAGCACATATTTTTATATAGCTAGATATTGAATAACATTTTGTTTAGTATTCCTCATCTACTTCTCTTATTTCAGCAACCCAAAACAATATAGCACGCACCACTCATAACCGTTAAACAATCTAAATCAAATACCAAATCTTACTAAGCACATATTTCTACCTTATCTTTGTTTACATCTATTAATCATATTATTTATATTCCTGGTAACCTATGGCGGCACCCAAAAGTCCCTACTGTTAGCTTATACCAACAAACAATAGCCTAAATTGTTATACCTACACTTAACTAAGCACATTACTTGTCGTTGACGTTTTGTACGTGACCTTATAGCATTTTGGGTGTAAATTGTGAAAACAATAATTACTTGCATGCTTTACATAAATTCCAGAGCAAAAACTATTTCGCTAAATTATTATAAACTTTTTTAACGTATACGTATAGATTATTCCAATCTTTACGTGTTAATCTTCAGATTTCTGAGTGAATACCAGAATACTCTACTCAGGCATATGGTGGTTTGGTTGCAAAGCGGTAAAAAGAGATGTCAAATTATTGAAGAATGATCGAGTTTAAAGTTCCAATCAATGGGGGGCAAATATTAACAAAAACTTAGTGTATTTTTTAAAGAATATTTGAAGTATTTAGTTAAATTTATGACTCTTGTAACAAAATGACTCTCCAATGATTTGTAATACAACTTCCCTTCCACGCCAATTTGCGAGAGCAACAATATATTGAATTGTTTTAGAATCTCTCTAAATAAGTCAATATTTTAAATTCTAATCATCTTGGATAAATCAAATACAATCAGAGTAGTTTCCCATTTATTAATTAGTGTATAGGCTGTGTACCTACATGCATAAATAGGCATAACGTGCCTATTACATATTAATACATATTTTAAATTAGTCATAATAACATGCACGTGCCCTAAATGTCTAAAGCTCAAGTTCTTGTACGCCACATTTGTAGACTAACTAACATCTGTTTTAGATATGGAGCGGAATAAGATTAGGTTAGGGAAAGACTCAACCAGAGCAAATGAGTTCTTTGCACATAATCTGGCATAAGTCTAGGCTGATGGTACGTCTGTCTTATTAATGGTTGTAACTTTCTACATAGTTTTGAAGGAAATGCCAGCTGACAGATAATGATAAAATATTTTACTTTGGTACTTCATCTTGTTTGTTTACCATGAGATACTTTCGTGTCTCCCCGAATGATTGATTTGAAAATGATATATTGTATCAGCTCTACTAAATTCATGTATTTTTATTCTATTAGGTAATTTAAGGATTCAGCCGTAAGCTTTTTTATTCCTTTTTATCTGATTATAATTCTTATTCTTATGTATTCTTGATAGCTCTATTTTTCAATGGCTTTTATGGTTGTATTTTGTTACTTTATTATAATTAATTGGGAATGTCTCGAAGAAGAGATTTATATTGACAGATTTTTCTCACATTTGCATCAATAATATTTAACCAAATTTTAAAAGTATTACTCTTAAAATATAATAAATAGAACAACGGAGAGAAAAGCATAACATGACAACAAGGGCGTCAAGGGTATCGCTAGCTGCGATTTCTTCCAAACAACCCCAAAATAGGGGAATTTACTATAATCATGTAATAATTATTTATTTATTTTTCATATATATTCCCTGTTATGACAATTTAAAAGTACTTAGTCAATGAGTCTTTTTAAATAAAGATATTTTGACTTTGACTTTGAAAAGTCATAAATACGAAAAACTGCGATGAAAACTATAAGTTATATATTAATCCTAAAAACAAATATATATATATATATAACAATATATATAACGTATATTATATATGACATTGCGAACACCTCAGACGAGTTTTGTTAATTTTAACAATGGCAGAGTCATCAATTATTGTGAATCTAAGTATACAAGTCTCTTATAGCAATTGAG
Organism: Acentria ephemerella; assembly: GCA_943193645.1. Classification (NCBI taxonomy): domain Eukaryota; kingdom Metazoa; phylum Arthropoda; class Insecta; order Lepidoptera; family Crambidae; genus Acentria; species Acentria ephemerella. The sequence continues at coordinate 4,907,151 of OW971887.1, forward strand.
TACTACACTTGTACTATATCTGTATTAAATACTTGTATATGTCTGTGATTGTCAAGACGTGCGTTACTAACCAGATGCCGCGCGCGCGGTAGGTCTAGGGGCTCACCGCGCACCACAAAAACTACAGGCTCTTGGCTAATAGCATGTACTTTGGTATTGATTTACAAAGTATAGTGAGAGTTACATTAATGGACATGTTTTATGTAGTTAGGATTAAAGATAGTGGAAAGAACTTAACAACAATAACAACGGTTCTTGAGTGTCGCAGAAAAGTGTCGCTTTATGTATGTCAATAAAATTTTATTATAATTTTATTATTTGATTAAAGTATTTTAATTAGAAAGTATATTAATTTATAAATAAATAATTATAATAAGTAATCGTATTTAACAATATTTAAAGTGAAAATAAAAATAATTTGATATTACAACAAAGTATGTTCTGCTTTTTTAGTGTTCAGAGTGCAAACAATGTACACAGAACTTCTAAAACAATTATGGATACAATGCTTTCATAGATAGAAGTGAATTCTAGTCAGATACTACAGGTATATATTTGTACTCGATTAGGATTTTTCTTTGTTCTGCTTATTTATGACAACACGGATGGTGCAAATGTTTGTAGTTAATTAAGAGCCAGCACTTGCACCATCCTCGTCACTATATAAGTTTACCATTACATACTTAAATTAAATAAACTCTTTTAATTGTGCAAAGTCATAAAAAATATATAAAACCCAAAAATAACTTATTACTTACTTATTAGATAAAAAAACACCATTTAAATGTTGTAAATCAGGTGTGTTCCAATAAAACTAGTCGCATTATCTCACAGAATGGCGAGGCTTATTTTTTGTGTGAAATATAATATGCTAGCTTATGATAATCAGTTGTCATTTGTGTTTCACACAACGAACCTTGCAAATCGCAGAACTTTAAAATAATTTTTAAGGAAATGAAAATATTTTTTAATTCATTATCATATACATAGATAATAACTTATATTATTATTTCAGTACATTTCCTAAAACATTTTCTCTTACATAAGCTTATCGTTATAATTACTGTATACCATATAATTATAATAACCATATCAAACCTATTTAGAACGAAATACGTATTCAATTTCATAGCAAGAAAACGAGTATAGCGATTTTTCAAACATAATCAAATATTCCTCGTTATATTAAAGTTCCCCTAAAAGTAGTTACTAGAAATGAATCCAATAAACAAGGAAGCCGGCGTTCGGTTCGCCGAAGCAGTAGGTAATTATTCCGCTCATATTGCTTCCCGAGAGTAATCCGTTAGAAATCGATCGACTTTTAGTGCCGTGTCAGTGTTCGAAAAAGCATAATTTATTGTCAGCATTCAGATCGCGAGGAAACCCGAACGAGTTAGAAAATAAAAAGGCAATAAAATAAGAGATGTTTACGACCGTAAAATGACGTACGGCCGTGCCACTCGGCTGTTTACATGTCTCCATGCGCCCGCGCACTGTTTACAGCACGCATAAAGCGTTACTCGTAATTTATTTTCTTTATTATAGTCGTCACTTGATGGTTTTGGTTACCTTGTAATTATCGGGTTCGAGCCGAAAGCTAAACCAATTTTTTAGTCGCTGCCGACGGCTCAAGTGCGCATTTCATATTGTTTATGTCAACATTAGCTTTTTGTTCGATTCCGGGTCTAAGACAGCTATTTATAGCTGCGCTCAAAAAAGTTGCTTGATCTTAAGTGTACGTTTATGAACAAATTGAAACAGCTTTTCAGCTTATAAAATTTTGTTTAATTAGATGTTAACTAAAATTATTGTTAATGCGATTTTTTTAATATGTTTTCGCATAGTGCTATATTAATGCTAATTGATTTTGTTACTACTTAAAACTAGTTTAGCATAGTTGGTTTTTAAATAATTCATTTTTATTTATTTAACCATTTATCTATATACACAAGATTTAATAAAATATATTAGACACAGAGAGAATGAATATACAAGGGTACGTAAAATAAGGGCAGACCTATGCAAAATATAATAAATAAATATGCATGAATCATTCTAATACAAATATGATATATTAACACATACACCCACATATATAATATTATATATATCACAATAATACTCAAAATCAATAATGGACTGAGGACAAGTTATTGTTCTTAGCTTTTGTTTGAAGAACTGTTTGATCCCAAAATAAATTACACAAAAAATGTTCAGTAAGTAAGTAGCTAGGCAGGTGATGTTTAACGAACATATTATACAGAAAATATGATAACTTCCAATATCTATTATTTAGCTTTTATGTTGGAGTTAGGTACTATTTTTATTTAAAAGTTAATAGATATATCTGCACTAGATATACCTATACAGGTGTTGTTTTAGGAATTCAACTAATCTACATATTCAAAATAATTCAAATCTTTTGTCCTACCAGTCAAAATATATTTTTGGTATTTGTCAGAAAGTCCTGAGCAATTTATAGGACTTATTACAATGCTCTAGAACATGTTCAAAACAATTACACATCTAATTTGATTTTGTTTTTGCAGGGGCGGTGGCTGCATGAGACGTGCCCACGTGAAGCGCCCGATGAATGCGTTCATGGTGTTTGCTCAGGCGATGCGCCGGCGGTTGTCTGAACAACGACCTGCCCTACATAACGCTGAGCTCAGCAAATCTCTCGGCACCATGTGGAAGTGAGTATCATTTACAGATAATGGATTAAGATTGTTTTTTAATTGTTTTAATGTCTGTCAAATCATGATCAGGTGGTTTTTTATTACAATTATTTTTGAGAACTGATATGATAATAACTCAAATCAATTTTATAAATAATTGGCCATATCTTAGAAAATATAAGAACTAGGTATGGCAGGGTTATATTTTGCTTTCCAATTTTAAGTTTTTTTTCCTTTTTTATATATTTGTAGATGATGATAATAAATAAATAAATGCCTTATGCCTTTATTTTTTTTAATTATTTTTTGTTTATGCCTTTGCTATTGAGTGTTGACTCTGCTCACATCAAGTCACACACAATAACATCTAAGCTTAGCAAGGAAACAATGGCTTAAATTAATGCTCTGAAACCCAAACATTACCATCATCATCAACATCAGCATCAACTAAATCGCATTCATATGCCAATTTAATATCCGATATAGCCGATTATATACCTAAGTGTCGTGCTCTTTTTTTCTCCTGTATATCGCTCGGCTAAACCTACCCATGGAAAAGTACCTGACTATTTACTATTTATTACCTGCTACAATTAATTTGTTAACTAACTGGGAAACACTTATCCAAAAAATTATATATCAAAAACTCACCTAATCTCAAAGCAAATCTGTCTAAATCATGACCAGACAAACTTTACCATCTTTCGATGGGGCCGTGAAAGTGCTTGGGAGGGAATGCGTGCGGCGCCCAGCGGCGCGGCGTGCATCGATTGTTTACTCATTAAAATGCTATCACCGCTAACCGCTATGATAGCATCTCTAACTGTCTCAAACATAATTTCGAGACCGGTCGGCTAGAAAACTGTGTACTGAAATCGCGACATGCCGAAAAGATTGTAAAATAATTTGACTTTCATCTTTGAAAGAAAAATGAAGTGAAGAACTAAATTTTATAAAAAGAAAGCCCAATATATTTCATTTCAGCTGATAACATTACAGATAATAAGTGCCATGAGTTTTAAATAATTTATTTTTTTGTATTTTAATTTTTTATGCCAAAGATCTTATAGAATTTTTATTCACGTGCCTGAAGCCTTTGTATCTTTATACGTGGAGTTGCAGTTGGATCTCCAATTGCTTCCAAACAGCATGCATGAATGCAAAATAATTCCACAAAATTAAAACTCTATTAGCATTACCAATTACTTACACTTACGCTAAAAACATATCTATTACTGCTAATTATCAATAAGGCCGCCAATTGTATTTATAACGTTTTCTTGCATTGTTGATGTATTTTTATAGCTCTGTGCAATAAAGAATATTTGTATTGTATTCTGTTGAATATTCTATTTTTTATTAATTTCAAAAAAAGAAGCATTGGTTTTCATTTCTAATAACTAGATTTCGGACTAGGACTAAATGATTAAACCATTTTAGGCCACCCGTATACTCAAAAACGTATTATGACACAAGAATGACACAGCTATGTTGGTCATACTCTTGAATCATCTGAGAAAACAGCCGTTGAAGAGAACCTGATTGGTGCTCCGGGCTCGTCTCTCTAACTGTCATCGCTATCTCGATCACGGAGATTAGCAAGGTTAGAGGTCTCAGATACTTTACTGATTACTCTTTAGTTATTACGATAACTACAATAAATTAAAATCATCATAAATTCCACCTGTATCTTTTATTTTCATGCATTATTAATTTATTTATGCGTATACTTTTATTTTTTGTACATAACAAAGATAAAATTGGCGGACTAAATACCATTTAGAAATTATCTACTTATTAACAAGAGAACCAAAAAAAATAAAGTGTTAAATTAAAATATATTATAAAATTAATATACTTTTTAGTAAATGTATATATAAGAGGAAAAAAGTTTTAAACTAAGTAAACAGTTACTTTGTTTAAAACTTTTTTTCCTCTTATAATAATGAATCGAATCGACAATATGGATGAAAAGGCTTTCTGCCTCTATGTTTCATGTTTTCATATAAAAACACAATAAATCAGTTTTTTAACTCAGGAGAACTTGAATAAAAAATAGAGCTAATTATACCAGTGACAGAAAACTGTCTAGTCGCACAGGCGTCGTTACGGTCACCGCTCATCTCGTAGCAGAACAACTCAACATTAAAGACATAAATAAACTATTCTCTTGTTAATAAGTAACAATACAGTATACCTACTTGTTATTTTTATTACTAACTTGACTTTCATATTTTTAAAGTAACCTGACAGTTTTGTAAATGATATAAAAAATATATATAAATTGAATAGTAGAATATGTGATTTTAAACCCATTTTATTGCATAATTTATTATGCATATACACACTGTTAAAAATAGTTTGCAGAAAATATTTTTTTATGCAGATAAAAGGTATATTAATAGAGCGATTAAGTAGGTAAAATAGAATACGATATTAATAAGTGCTTTTTATAGTTTGTACCATGAAGGATTTACTGAAAACTTTTTTGATCATATTCCTCCCTCTCCTCTTTTACTTGGAAACACGCACGCCTGTCTACGAATCAGTCATTCCCTGTTTTTATCTGTACTTTACGCAAACAGATTTCGTGACTTCTTTCCTTGTCGAATTAGTTACCTGCATACGTATACCCTCCTTCATTCAATTTGGGTTCCTTCAAAAGAGGTATGCAAAGGCTTGGCTTTTTTATAATAACAAAATTGTGTTTGAGCGACGCCAGCATGAGTAGGTAAGGGACGAAATGTTAAATATTTTATTTAATTAATATAGGAATAAAAAAGAGAGGCAAGATGATACATCGGAAGTCGTCTCGGCGATTTTATCTACAAAACTGGCGCGTGGCCTATACGCAACGCCCTAAAAACCAGATCTTTGATGTAAATCAGACTAAACTGAATGTCAATGAACACGGTGGGGCGCTACTACCGGGACGTTTGTTTTAATAAAAAATATTAGTTATTCGATTTTAGTTAATAAGAAGGATTAAAAATTTAAACATTTTATCAATTCCATTTTCTTAAGAAGTGTTAGCTGCTTCGAACCATAAATGTATCAATCTTCTTTTATCTCCTATCTTCGTTTTTTGTTTTTATATAAAAATTATGAGAAATGTTAAATAATAACCGATTTATGAAAAACCTATTTTGATTGCTTAGAAAGAAATATGATTCCGAAAACACACAATATATTTTTTAAGGTTCAAAAAATATAGTATTAGTTTCACTTTGTTCACAGAGGCTTATCTGAAGATCAGAAACTGCCATTCATCAAAGAAGCGGACTCGCTTCGTACTCAGCACAAGAGAGAACACCCACATTATAAGTACCAGCCACGACGCCGCAAACCTCCACCCGCAGCTACCACCAGGCTCAAACGAGAACCGTCCCCGGACAGAGAACAGTTTGATTTCTCAGGAATGCCTGAACTGTCACCAGCTTTGCTCGCGGACGGCCCACCTGAAAGTACCGAGTTGGATCAGTATCTTAAGCCTGGGCCGATGCCAGACTACCACGAGCTACAACCACGGTACCCATCCCATGGTCTGGCTCACCACCTCCCCCCACCTTTGTACGCCCCAGTACCACCGCATCTCAACCCCTCGTGTGCCGACTGGCAACAGTATACGCATCCCTAATAATTGGTACAAAACAAAACTTATTTTCCTAAAACATTTTGTTAAATGGGTATTTTTAAATACCTAATTGCTGTCCTAACACTAAGCTTTCATTTTACAAGACGGTATTTGCTATTGGTACAGTTAACAGTATGTTAATGAAGACCCAATGATTTATATTCCGTTGTATTCAACTTAAAAGTTTATACTACTTATGTTAATAAATATAAATAGATACCTACTCTTGTTATAGAGTTTTAAAAAAGGTCACATGGGTGCTTTGTAAATAGTATCTATATCTACACTAGTTTGCCGAAACCGCGCGCACGTGCGTTTAATCATGAACAAACATTTGCAGATGCTATAATATATTAATAGGTTGAAGATTTGGAAAACCTTTTTAATCATTTTATAAAACATAAGCACAACTTTTATCGCAAAGCAACATTATTGAAGTTATAAATCCTTTTTATAGATAAGTGCGATATTTCAATATTCTTTAATCCTTGCCAATAAAATAACCTAAAGCTAGAATAGTCATCATGCTTTTTATTGCAAGTTATTTTATTTTGTTGTTTTATTTTTCTTTATATACTATATATGTATAATTGTTATTTAATATTTCTTTTGATCGACACCGATTGTAACAAAACTTACTGTTTTATTTATTCCTTCTATCTTTTATTTTATTTATTTATTATTTGTATTTTAATTTTGCATAAAAGTACCAAGACATTTATTTTCTCAGGATTTCATCTCAATCGGTTTATCGGTTCAGACGTAAAATCGGATCATATCATAATATCAGTGGGTATGTGTTTTTAATCATTCTAACTATATTTTATATTTGTATATGAAAAAACTATATATTCAATCCATTATTATTTCTATATTTTTGTAATGCATATTTTTTTGCATTTAGCTACAACTCGTTTGCCATTCTCATTTTAAAGTGGATAAATTATGTAAGTCACGTAATAAAGTATCCATTTTTGGTATTATGATTATACACTATTAATAAAATAACTTTTAACAAATCCACAATGTATTAGGACTTATTCTATGTTTAGACATGTTCTTAGTTTAAAAATGTTAATAATCTCAAGTTGTAATCTTAGCATTTACTTTATTTAAAACCTTCTCAAAGAAATGATTTTTCAACAAATGCTTTATTTTTTCTGTAAATTAATTTTCTGCAAGGAATTAAATAAATAAATGAATATAACTATGTTATATATTAATACTTTTGTTTTGACGACCGGCTGGTCTCTAACCTAACTACTCGGTACGGGGTACCGGGTTCGACTCTCAGCCAAAGCAGATGAATCACACAAAAATTAATATTTGTTTTCGGTTCCATAGTTGTTCAAGTATAAATATATGGAATAGACTTGTATTTTAATATAAATATATAATAGATAATAAGTGTGAGTATAAAATTAGATTATATTTTTATTACACAAATATCAGAAATCAAATCTTTAGGAAACATAAATTGATCTGTGGGTTTTTAATTTCTCCGTATCCAAAGTTAGTTAAGAAATAGGGTATAGAAATCATGATATCTGACATAGTTAAGTTACAATATTGTATAATGAATTACCTATAAATTATTGTGATTAATTTTACTTCAAAGATAAGTATAATGTTATTCTTAATATATAAGGATCAATGCCTTAATTGTTTAATACTGGTTTATTGTGTAAATAGTTTTATTATAATAAGTTTCCACAACTCGAAATAGTTGATGATATTTTGTTGAAAAATGACTCACTTTAATTATCTAAAAATAAAGTTTTTATTTCAAAATTTTATTTCATTTAAACTTCTATAGATCTTATTAAGATAAAAATAAAGATAAGGACGCTAAAACAATATAACGATTCATAAACCATTGTATCGGTGAGTATTGAACTATGCCAAGAGGCTTATACTAATAAAAATGTGCCTAATTTATTGAGCCATTTAAGATCAATTTACTCTCGGGAACGAGACAATTTTTTATTTATTTTGACGGTCTACTAAAATGTAGATTGAAATAATATAATAATTACCCAAAAACTCAGTTTTTATCGAAAATTATAATAGGATTAAATTATATTAGGATCACTTTTTAAATCAAGGAATGAGAAATAAACGAGTGACTATTTACTTGAATAATAATTTAACTTTAAAAAAAATCTCAACTGCAACTACTATATTTAGATGGAATCTTTATTTTCATCAACGGCTTAGGTACCAAGCTGAGGACCTAACATTTATCAACATTTATCTCTCTCTTTCTATCTCCTTTAAAAGACAGACATAAATATGCGTAAAAGATCCGCTGGAAACGAGTATTACTTACTCATCAAAAGTAATTAGGATGTTCTTTTGTTTTCGTTGACTTTTCTCGTATTGACCTATTCCCTAGTTCCTGCTAACACCCTTATAAACTACTAACTAACCTCCTTAGAAATTTATATCAAAGTTCAAATTCAAAATTGGAATAAAATAAGCATAAATAAAACCGAGTTAAACCATAATGTCTACATTAGTTTAAAATAAAACTGTGTCGCAGATATTAGCGGCCACCTCCAGAGAAAAAAAACAGCGTTCCAGTACTAGTCTTAAACAATAAGATTATGGAGATCTTGATATGCTTCTTGACTTTTACAATATACAGATAGTCCTTAATATAATCTTTTACCTCACACCTGTTCATATTAAGCTTACCTCTTCCACCATGGCCCATCGCCATCATAATGTCCACATTCGAATTAATGGGCATCCCAATTAATTTTAAAAATAGAAGTTATATAGTTTATAGATCAGTTCTATACATATCAGTCAAGTCAAGAAGAATAAAATAATTAGGTATATGATAACATTCCATTTACTTATTATGTAGTAACTTGCTTAAAATAAAAAATATTTCAAGAAAATATTCACATTTCTTTGGGACCTCTTTTATAAATGTGTTATTATTTAACAAAATGAGAATTTGTAATAGATAAGTTTACAAACCTATATGCGTTTCTTTGTTGCATGGAGTGAGTAAATGAGTTTTTTAAGTTGCTTCTGTATGCAGTAACTGTAAAGCTCAGCTCAAATTTTTGTAAAACGAATATTGAAGTTGGGAAATAATATATTGGCTGTGACTGACTACGGTGGTACTCCACTCATGTCCATAATGTTGAGTAAAAGTGGAAATTACACAAATCCATGATGATGAAACTCACACATTGGAAGTAATTAGCACGGTTCGCTGGCTTCTTGGTAACGTTATCCGTAGGTATCCATGTGATGGGCAGACGCGACCCCTAGCCGCCCGCTCGCTTCCGCTGCGAACAAGGGCCCTTGTTCACCCCTATCTTATCACTCTCACATTTTCGCGACTAATGAGGCCAATAAACATATCGGCGGATTATGTAATTACGCTGTTTGATGGAAATGTTTTATAGGTACGGTTGATTTATCGAAGCCCGGGCTAAAATATTCCGACGAAGAGAATATAAGAAGCCATTATAAAAGTAGATAACTAATGGTTCATCCTTAATAAGATTTAAGGTTAGATTATTGCGGTTTTTAACAACAAAAAAACTTGTTTATATTAAGATTTTATTACACTCTATGTGAGTACCTACCCTACCTATCTTAAATCTAACTAATCTTGTATATTTCATTTAAGTTCTACGGATTAATTTATTTTTATATAAAATCTACAAAAAAAAAGAAACTCACATATATTATATATATTATTCAATAAATCAAACTCTTTACGGACGTCGTAAATCATAACAACTTTCGATGACTGTTAACAAAATTTGCACAGAATTAGTCAACAGCCAATGACTCAAATTTTAATACCAATCTTCCATAGAAGCAAAAACATAAAAAGCTGCCGTTTTAATAACGTAATGGTGCATCGTGGCTGCAATATTAAGATTGAGCGTAAATGGGCCGCGAGGCGCGTGTGCCCGGCTCGCGTTTCAAACACCGCCCGCCGGACCTACTACTCGTCATGTAAACTGCGGGAGTTTTTGTGCGAATACATGAGATGTTAATTACGGGGGCAGAGGGTAACGCATCATTTTCCGCTTGAATTTATTTTGTGTAAGGTAAGTAGATGCATCTATTTACATTATCGATTATAATAAATATGATGGATATAATAAGATTGCTAGGTATATCAGTTGGTATGATCCCAACTTCATTCCCCATGTTTCCTATCCCTTACTCTTTACCGAAGCTTCTGAACAAAATCAAACGTGTTTCGTTACTTTCTAGGTACCTAGATAGTAACGCTGTACTTTATTACTCTCTGTTATATATGACTACTACTCTATGTGAAACATTAATAACTAATGTTTTATTTATCATTTTTAATAAATTATAATATCATCAATCTTTTATACTATCTTTATACATTTTTGACATTATTAGTATTTAAAAAAATATGCTCATCTATTTACGTTAAGAATTTTATTTTTCCATCACGTAGTTTGCATAAATAGGTAAATTTAATAAATATATAAATATATATACTGTATATCAGGTCGGGAAAAGTCTTTTTGCATGTAGTATGAAACTTGTAATAAAATATCTGTGGCTGTACTATTTTATGTACTATAATAAAAAAAGAATCAAATTGGGAAAATTTTGTTTCCCTTATTTAATTGTTTTTCTTTCTGTCGAAATGAGAAATTAGATAAATTGAAAAAAACCGCGAAAAAACGTTATGACGTTTATGGACCTAATGCAGTGTCAGTAAGTTTTAAGCGTTTTCAATCCGGGAATTTTGATGTCAAAGTTGCACCTCGCTCTGGTCACCCTGTTTGAGATAAAATGGACGCTATTTTTGGAAAAGTGGAGCAAGGTCGGTACATCAGCAGTTACAATATAGCTGAAGAACTAGGAATTGATCACAAAACAGTTTTGACCCATTTGAAAAAAAAAAGAGACACAAAAAGCTCGATATTGGGGTACCACACAAGCTCACTGAAAGAAACCTAATGAACCGTGTACTCATTTGCGATTCTTTATTGAGACGTAATGAAACCGAACCGTTTTTGAAGAGATTGATAATTGGTAATGAAAAGTGTAACGTGCGAAAAAGGTCGTGATCAAAGTTCGGTCAGGTTTCATAGTCTATGGCAAAACGTAGATTAATTCGCAATAAGGTGATACTGTGTCTATGGTGGGATTGGAAGGGCATTGTTCATTAAATAAGATTAAAGCAAGAAGTTGAGAGAAAGCTGCCAGAATTGATTAATAGAAAGGGTGTGATCACGATAACGCAAGACTACATATGACTAGCCACTCAGCAAAAAAGTAAAACAGTTTGGCTGGGAGGTGTTAATACATCCGCCATTTAGCCCTGAAATTACACCTTCAAATTTCTGATGTGATTTTATTTAAAAAAAAACAGTTATAATATGTTCTGGGACAAACACTGGATAAGTGCAGATATTTACTGCATCACATCAGCTAAGGATTTCTTATTTATTAATTAATACCCAACAATTCACAAGAGATGACCCCTAATTATATTTTAGAGGTGTTTTGGGCTTAATCAATAGTTTTATATGTTTTTATATGACCTATTATGAGAGGTTTTGTCAGTAAAATTACAGTTTGACTGGCCAGCACAAAAGCTATTAGGGGGGATAGTGTGAACATAAGAACATTTGCAAATGATTTAGAAATACTTCAATGCCTCAGAATATGACATGCAATTTTAGCCATAGATTCCTTTATTTGCTTTTGCCTAAGAGACTCTGGGCAGTTTTTACCGGTAGCTTCCGGTAAAAGTTTTTACGAGTTTTGACTCTGGGCAGTTACCCAGTTTTACTCTGGCCAGATGCCCAGTTTTACTCTGGGTAGTTGCCCAGAGTTTCTAATATAAATATTTTTATATACATCATTTTCTTCAATGGAGCAAAAACTAAATAACCTAATCCGCATTTATAGCATTTAGTAGTAGGACATTGACTTTTAATATGACCAAACCAACAACAATGAAAGCTTTGTATTGTTTCGTTATTTTTGTTAATATGGGTGCAAAACTGGCAGAGCATTGTAACATATAAAAATACGGTTGGCTAAAACTTAACTTGGGAATATCTAATAAGCATATTTTTGCCAAATTATTTTTGCCATTTTCTGCCAAACTAATTAAAATTTCAACCGAAACCGAATGCGATTTTGAATCCGAGGAAGTTTTTGTACCTGGATAACACAGTTATGGCCATGGTTACTTGAAGTACAAAGCAAGATGGAAAATCTTTAACGCTGTCTTTTGATTTTGGTAATGGTAAGTAAAACATGATGATTAGTGCTGAAAGCTCGCTATGAGCTTCTATAGCATAAGGTTATCGCTTACTATGGGACTTCATCTTATTTATTTACCACTCATCCCTTACACTCAATAGAATTATTAGTTATTTATTTATTTAAACTAGACTTTGCCTACATTTCATTATTATAAAAATCATTCAATCGCCTGTAGTTTATAGTTTGTATACCAATCTGTTGCTGGTGACAGTAGCAGCTGATATTTAAGGTTCGTAAAGACTTTAAATTTTTAAATAGATAACTTTTATTGGGTTGACTTTAGGTCTGTGGAATGGTCGAAAGTTGTGGAAGTTCGAAGCCCGTAGCAATCTCAAGTGGTAACAGCGGCCGACAGTCCGTGTGAAATCTCATCGCGGTCGCAGATCGGTGCATGTAAGCTGACACCACGCGCGTCTGGTGAACATCGCGCATCGCTGAGAAATCAAACCCAGCACTTGCTCCTATGTCTTCACATGTGTGCAGTGCAACTGTGTGATTTTTGGGAAGAACTATGAACTTAAAAAATTACTTAAATTTTATAGATATTTTTAAGATTCAGTACTATATAGAATTAAATAAATTTAAGATAAATGGCACTCAAGATTACACTTAATATCAAAATTAAAAAGAAAGACGTCAGTATACCATATTCTGAATTTCATAAACATGTGGACATCACGTTTTTTGTAAAAAGTTTTTAAACAAAACTTAAAAAGTGTTTTAAGAATTGTTTTCAGGATGTATGAATGAATTAATGTCTGTTTTGTTGACTTGTATGAATGTCAGATACTGATTTAAATACCTAGCAAAGTAAATATCACTTAACAGTTATTTTTTGTAGAGTTTTCTAACACCGAAAATTTTCATCAAAGCTGTTAGTACACAGTTATGAGTGGTAGAAGGTCTAATGGTAACTATTTTTCAGCTTCACCAATTATTATATTCTTTCAAAGCTTGACATACAATACTGACAAAACACAATAATAATAATGTCAAATAAATTTAAAAACAATATACAAAAAGTATGCGCCCGTGCATATTCAAATTCATAGTTGACATAATTAATGAGTGAAATAAGTGGAGTAGTAGGTATTTATTGAATATTTATAAAATTCTACGATTTTATAAATATTCAATAAATACTTAATTTCATCATTTTTCGAAAGTTTCATAATTTTAGGTTTTTTTTTATAAAAGGTTCCTTTGTTGAATATTATGTTTTAAACCTACTTTTTCACTTCAAACAGAAAAATTGGAGATAATATCGTGGCAATCGCCCATTAGATACAAATAAGCTTAAATTAATTATTATCAAATACTTAAATTAAATTGAATGTTAATAATAACTTAGAAAAATAATAATATATCTTTTTAATTTTAAAATTATATTACGACGATGTTCAACTTTAATAGGTACTTAATATGATGTAGCTAAGTATGATGGAGTGTTATTATCCCCAAAAGTATTAACCCTTCTATATTTTAAGTCGGTTTTAAATGCGTTAATCTTCTTTAAAATTACGTTTTTTACGATATTATTCAAATCATTTATTCTATAAGACATATGCATTTGTAACCTTTGAGGATATCACACCCGATGGCATATACCTCCTTATGATATGTACAATATTTACACCGTCTAATGTCATGACAACTATCTAGCCTACAAACAACCTATTGCTTAATTATTAACATGAATGTATAAATTGAACTATAACTTAAAGTTAAATAGCATAAGATCGATAATGATTAATGAAACAAATCGTATTTAATAACGTTACTTACATTATCAAATAACGTTACTTAAAAGCCAACTAAAGAACGTTAGCTATTTTAATCTGTGATCAATTCTTAAAACAAAAATAAATAACCTTATGTAAAGGAAGGCAAAGGAATCTTAGTATGTCTCGTTTAATTTTTTATATGGTAAACCAGTGCAATATATTGTAGGTAAATCCAAAATATTATTTAATAAAAAATATTATTTATATATAATATTTTTTATAACATAATACAACATAACTACAATTATGTTAGTAACAACATTATTCTTAAAAATTTTAAGGAAATTATGATAAATACAAAAATGTCAATGAACAAGAACGCTCCGTCCGTAGTGCAACAAATGTCAAACGATCTATCTATACATTCGTTCCTAAGCATCCAAAGGAAATGTTATCAATGTGAATGTGCTGTACTGTCTGTATAGAATAGTCTTATTATTTATAGATTCAAGTTATGTTTTTCTATAATAACACCGTTTTCTGATGAAGAATATTTAGAGACAGTATTAATGGCCAAGCTACCGAATGGCTGGGTTCAGCTGGTAAGTAGTACTTTTATTTCAAGTGATGATTGAGATTCAATAACAGGGGCTAGGTATTTTTTGTACATGCATATCGCCTTCCACTGTATAATTGGATGAAATTGCCCAATTGACTACCCGATGTACTCAATATATTCGTTGTTATCTATAGTACGAGTGAAATTATTTTAGGTACCTATGTGCATCCTATTTGTACCGTACATTGCGAAACAATTGTGTTGTCAACTCGGTCAGTAAGTTAACAACTTATTAAATTTAGAACAACAGTCAAACGACTTCACCTTTATGAAGAATTTTAATAACATTTAACAGTCATGAAACTTTGAATCCTTGTATGAAATAATAATACATTCAGAATAATTATTATTTACAATTTTTGAGGAGCTAATTACCATAATAGCAATATCTTAATGAACATGAAGTTAATTTCAAGAAATACCTATATTGTTTTGTAAAGTAAAAATCCTATACCATAATTAAAACCTCTATTTCGATTAGGTGACCACATAAATTTTCCTGAATAATAATTTTGCAGTAAGTCATGTTATGGCCTAGATGGCAAAATTTAATTTTATATCTTCTTACTCTGGTGTGTTGGTTGACCACATCATTAAAGAAGGCAGATTTTACTACAAAACCTACCTATAAACTGTCTTTCTTTACCACTTTTATCCAGCTCCATCCAGCTGTTTGTGATTTAGTTCACTATCAGACTGCCAACATCTACCCACTGGTCTTAATCACTAAGTTTTCTGTTGGATCCATTTCAAATGTATTTTCCATTGTAATTTCTTCCAAGTCTTTATGTTTTACATATCTATTTATGTAAAACATTACTTACAGGTACCTTTCTGAAGGCTTTCAAGTTATTATTGAAAAGTCCAAAGAAGCAAAATGTTCTCTAAAAGATGTACAGTTGCGTTTCTTGTGCCCTGATGATTTGGAAGAAGTAAGTACTTAATTTTTTTATAAATTTAATTATCCAAAATACCAAATACTAATTACTTATTAACAATCTAAATTTCAGGTTCGATCTCTCTGCAGAGACTGGTTTCCAATAGAGTACCCACAGTCATGGTATGAGGATATTACATCATCAGAAAGATTCTTTGCTCTAGCCGCTGTATACAAGACACAAATCATTGGCCTCATAGTAGCTGAAATCAAACCTTATCTCAAACTCAATGCTGAAGATAGAGGCATATTGTCAAGATGGTTTGCTTCAAAGGACACATTTGTTGCATACATATTGTCTTTGGGTAATGAACTCTATTTCAGATGAAAATATATAGAAAAGTGAAAATTAATTTGTTAATAGGGATTCCAAAACTTGTAAATTAAAATACATTAAATTATAAAATATTGCAATCTGGAACCATAAACTAATATACTTTTGAGTTCAATAGGAAAACCATGTTGAAATATTCCAGAGTTACAATTATCATGAATAACTAGAGTGACATTCTTCTTCTGGGTCTTTCAAATTAGGTGATCAATGTTAATATGGTTGAATACCAACACTTATTAGTTTATCCAAATAGCTATTATTGGCTCTGTCTAAAAACTATCTGAAGTCAATTAATTTCATATTAATTTATTTTAATCAGGTTTACAAAACAGAATTACAATAACAATACTTAATAATATAAAAAATAAAACTATGATAGCTGTGCTTCAATTCCACAAACATTTGTACACAGCAAGATAAAGTGGACATTACACATTATTATTAAACTATATTAAAAAAAAGATATAATAAATACATATTTATGTCTATGCCCTGTAATATATATGTATATCATGTTGTAATATTGTTGATTTCATACTCAATTTTAAATAGACCACTCAGTAAATCCTCATGAGAACAGATCCATTGACAGGTGTGGTCCGTTCGTACCGACGGTCCGGAGTGGCGACCATGCTGCTGGATGTGCTGATCAACCACTTGGCGGGTCCGTCTCCGCAGCCGCCTCATCACCATCGCGTCAAGGCTATATTCCTACACGTCCTTACTACAAACTCAGAAGCTATTCTGTTTTATGAGAAAAGAAGGTAAAGTGTAGAAATTATTGTTTAAATTAGCGTACTCGCATACTATATTTTAGGTAATGATAAAAAGTATGATGAATATGTAAAAACGAGTGTAGTAGGTACACAGCGTTCGCTTGAGCATATTTTATCACTAATTGTGAGCAAAGTGATTACATAATAAAGTATTGTTCGCGTAGGTATACCTTTCCCAACATTCCATTTTCAGCCAACAGACAGCTCTAGTGGGTTACTTAACAGGTTTTCAAGAAGGTATACACGCCTTTTTTAATTATTATTTTAATTTTTACCATAATGTTATATGAAGGTTGGAATACAGCTAAGATTTCCACGCTTTGGCTGTAGATAAACAAGTCACAAATTTTATTTCCTAAATCAATTAACAACGGGCTAATCACTAGGTACCTACATATTTAGTGATATCGTTATCTTGTTGGTTGTTTAAAACTGACCGTTTGTCAATATTACCGATATTGCTAATCTATTATTATTGACGACACGTAGCAAAAACTTATTAACAGAACTAATTTTTTATCTAAACTTACAATTAATCGGTGTTATATCTATATTTCCTCATCATCTATATATTATATAATATATTTTCAACTTTATAACCTATTTCTGCGCTGTAAGACTTTTTTTTGTTTTCATTTATTCAATAAGAAATATGCTATAATGAGAAGTTCACTCTGGGAGGGCCGTTAGGGCGTAAAAGATCTAGCAGAGCAACCACGTAGCGGAAACCTAATTTTTTCTTTAACATACAGACAACCCCAAGTTACGTAATTCATATGAACTTAAATGTCCAAACATTGCTTTTACAGGAAGCTAATAATTGTGTTGATTTTTTGTAAATCCAAGATGTAGAATCCTTTAATTATTCAAAATTCATTTCTGTTACGCATGTCAACAAGATGGATGGATGATGGCATGGCATGTTCAATGGAACTTATGTGCAGTACCATTATTATTTACTATTATAGTATATTAATATTTTAACGTCAGACTGGCAAACTCGTTAGTATCATATGCTTACAGACTACACAGCCAGGGGTGTCAGGTTCGATTCGGTTGTTTATATATTTATGTATGTAACTTTCTTGTAATTTAATATAGAAATATGTATAACAATAAATGTGTTCCTTTATCCAGTATCCGAATGACAAGCTCTTAATGATGCATACTGTGGGCTTGATATGTAAGAATAAATAATATTATATTACAAAATATCGTATTATAAATACACAGCAGTATGACAACCGAATTTAAGTCAACAAGAGTACCTATCTACAATAAAGATCAAAACAAAATGCTCTTGTGACTACAATAACATTTTAATGTCACCAAGGTCATTTTGTTATTTGATAGACTAGTAGACTTTGATTACAAAATAATTTAATAGTATAGGAATAGTATAAAACTCCATTTAGTTAACAGACAGGCATTAACAGATGCGTCGTGAAATCAATGAAAATAATAGATAATGTAATGTTTCTAAACTACACAACTATTCCGATACTGATGATTTTTTTGAGTTTATACAATGAACAACTATACTTTTACTGTTTAATTACTATTACTTTATCCTATGCCTGTATCATGACGTTTATCGACACGACTCAGTCGGCAGTTCCTTATCATTCAATATGCGAAAATACGTGGCTTTACTATTATAGTTCTGATGGTGATTTTATGAATATATGCAAACATAAAACATCAAGATATCCTAATGTTTTGATTGCTTTTTAGACTTATTTATTGTGGTTTTGGTTCGAAAGTTTAAAGTTGTCAATATATATTTTATTAAATAAGATAAAATTTATATCGAGGCCTAAAAAATTACAAAATAAATCACCCTAAAAATTATTAATTGTAACAATAATCTTTTTTGGTTTCATTATGGTTTATTGCCAATATCAGTTATATACAAATTTAAAAATTATATTTTAAAATTATTATAAAAAATATTACCAATACACAAAAGATAATATCATTGATAAGATAATATAACGACTATATAAATGTTACATCTATAGTAAAATCTATCTAAGATATGTACTAAAATTAAATTTTCCGTCTTCTAGGTTCAGGCTCCACTCATTTCTGCCGTACTACTATTCTATAAAGGGTCGTTGTAAAGATGGTTTCACATACGTGTACTACGTCAACGGCGGCCACGCGCCATGGGGACTTTACGATTACGTAAAGTACGTAGCGAGTGCTGCGTGGCGTGGTGGAGGGCTCTATCCATGGCTGTGGGGCAAGCTGCGGACCGCACTCACTATCGCTTGGCACAGGTAGTCTACACAATTCTGCACCTTAAGACTTATCAATAGCTATCACAAAATCAGTGTCAAAAAGATAAGTTTAGCAACTATTTCAATCGTTTTATCTTTACCTTTCGTGGCCTCTAACAGTAGTGAAATTTGGTCTTACGCCTTATATACTGGTGTTATATAAGGCGTACGATCCACTGCGAATAGCTCAATGAATCGAAAGGGAAGCTGGGTGAAGTGTTTAAAAATATATTTCTTTATTAAGAATCATGCTATTCTCCGATGTTTCTGATATTGTCTTGTTGGGGTCTTTATTTTCACGAAAATCATTAATTAATAGTAATATACCAGAAATTGTTTGTACTGGTAACACTGTTACTTCCATTTTATGTTTGCACTGTAACTAGTGTCTCATATTTGTCATGTTATTTTAAACTCAACCCATCGTCAATAAAATCACACAAAATTACTTTAATGTTTGCGTGAGATATTATTATGATTGATGACTGCTTGAGCAACTCTCGCTCGTATAATGAAACCGCATTCTATTGTTGGTTTAAGAGTGGTTCTCACATGCCGAACAAAGTCAATTGACATTATTCTTTACGTTAAATATCATTAGTTGAGGGTGGTCAAGGTCTGAGAAAATATAAATTCTTTGAACAAGATAAAATTTTATAAAATGTCTATGATAAATTCTTTATTTTATAAATCATGTAATTATACTCAATTATGAGAACTAAACAGGGTATTTATTATAAATATAATTTATGGTGTCCATCACGCTGGTTCACTTTCACTTTAACAGGTTATAAATATCAACGGCGGTTAACTTTTGTTCGCTTGTATTTGTGAACACTAGCTTAAATAATGAATTCGGTAAAAGTGGCCTACAGCTTGGTTTATACAGGCTGATTTTTTGTAGGAAACAACAAATGTTTTTCATCATGTCAGAACGTATTCCTAAAAAATGTTGTTAATATTGATAGTCTTATAATAACTTTAAAAATTTACGTGCAAAACTATAATAGCTCTACTATTATATGAAATAAAAAACATTTGTATTCCAATTTCATATTAATAACCCTAATAGGGATGATGACCGGGAACCAGATTGCAATAATTATTTACTATCATAGCAAAATACAAATAAAACGACTAGGAAAGAGTAATTACTTTGATAGCTTATGTATAATTCGTTTTGCAGTAATTCAAAGTTCGATTCATTCAAATTCATTAAAAAACCAATGTTATTGAAAAACAGCATGATTATAGAAACATTGGTTATGCTATTCGATTTCTGGGGTTTTCCATTCCATCGAAACAAAAAATGTACGCATGGGCGTATTATATTATATGTAATTAAAGCTTGATTTCTTTTTTTTTCACCCTCAACTAATTAACACAAATCATTATATTCTCTTTTTATTTCGTAACTTTAGTTTTAAGTTAAAATAAGATAATTATTTCTTTAGCTATTTGTAATCTCAATATAAAGATCAGTGGTCATTTTTATACCTATACAACTTAACCTTTCAAGCCGCACAATTCAGACACGATTATGTTTTCACTGTTTCGAGGTTACTGGGATTATTCTGCTGCCGTAACCGGAAAATCTTACGATTTTTTTATCAATTATCAAACGTAACGAAATAAACAACAGTTTCATGTTCTAAAAAGAAATTAAGTATTAAATACAATGAATTTTTCCATTAAAGTTTGCGTTGCAATAAACAACTGTAGTAAAGACTTCTACAAAAACCGTACTAAAATAATTTCAATTTCAAAGTTTTTATAAAAATAACAAATAAAATGTGCTGGATGCTCAGCTCAACTCAGTTTTGCGCTTTTATCATTGGTGTATTCAAAGTATAAGTTTTAGTTAAGTGTAAATTGCGTATTTTAGCGGTGTCATGAAATAACAAATCATTGTATGGAAATGACCATTTTTCTTTTGACTTGACCAAGTTGTTAATAAAACGTTGCATTTGATTATATTAAGGTGTCATGCACACATTGAAATATTTCAACAATTGCCACTTTTCAGAAATTGCCACAAAACTTAGAGGTGCAGTGTATAGCCTGTTGACACGAGAGAATTTTTAAGAGTATCACTATATGACAATTAATTGTAATTGCACTAGGAATTTTGTAAATAAATTGTTCAAAAGCATACTTGATCCATACTGACACACTATGAGATCATTAGGCAGTCATTGACTCGAACTATTAATTTATTACAAGCCTTTTGTTCATTCAATTTATATTTAGTTTTTGTTTCTCAAACTCATACTGTGCCAGATGAGATAAAGTATTTTTGATAATTTTAGTCGAAGCTTTAAATTTGGAATGAATACGCGGAGTACTATTCATGTCCTGTGAGAATATTTATTTACATTTCAGAATAATGTTTAAACAAATATAAAATGTAAACGTTGCAGAAATATTGTATGTACAGTATTGTGTGCCATTATAACTGCCAAGGAATTAAAACTAAGGTGCCTGAGTGTTCAGTATAAGATGTAATTTACGAGTAATATAACAAACTAATTCAAATTTGTAAAATATACTAAAGCAATAGTGTTTAATCAAATAGGTACCCCTGCTGTTACACATGATTGACTTGATGAGATATTTGGTCACGTTACTTCTGCACCGTACCTATGTCCTTAGTGGGAAGTGGCCTTTATAGCTGTGTGTTTACTCATCGCAAACCAAAGTATTATAATGATTTCACAATTTTGTTATTACTCATTTTATTCTTGTGTTATTCTTAGTAAAGTATTAAATTATTGTTAAGCGTTTTTTTTATGATAATGAGTATTATTTTGGACCACTGTAAATTATTTAATTGATAAATTGTACTGATAATTTTATAATTTGTGATATAACCACAAATGGTAAGTCTTTCGGTAATGTGCGAGAATTCGTTATCAAAAATAGCTGTATTTTTATGATGTACAGTACTTTTAACATAAGCACTTTCCTAACCCATGTTGACTTTAAAGTTTATATGTTATATTTCTACTCTACACATTTAGAACATAACTATTATGGAAAAAGAATTTAGCTTCCAAATAAATATCATTGTTGACTAACTCTGTCTTTTTACTTCTTTTATTACGAGTATTAAATCACAACTGCTTGGCCTGGTGTTCGAAAACAATTAACCAGACGATTATTATTTAATCGCTGGTGTTTTAAATTTACCACATGGAACAGATATCAAAACATGACGGTTTGATAATAATCACCTGTTCCGGTGAACATCAGGGTTAAAGTGTAACGCGAATAAAAAACTGAGTAACAATTTCAGAAAATCTTTAATTTTAATAATTGCTTCTTTTTCGTCATCTATGCTGTACAAACTATATCGCTTAAATTAGAATTAGCAATTAATAATTGCACGTAAAAAAACTTAACAAGTAGGTACCTTCAACTTTTCGATTGGAATGAACGATTATTACATTAAGTAATATATTTTTTACAATATTTATAATCCTACTAAATGAAATCCTATATTCAACAAGCAGTCACAATCGCCCAATGATATGTTAAAATTATTTTATATTTTTCAATAATTTATTGCGCTCTGATTATTAGTATAAGTAGTATGAGGCGAGTGGAGCGGGCGTCTACGAGACGAGGCTGTCGCGCTCCGGCGCGCCGCCCTTGTGATTCTGCCCTTTGAAGTCCTTCAGTCGAATCGGCGAAGACTCGCTTCCTGAGTCACCCTGCACCAAAATATCGTTCATTAATTATCTGCGCTTACAAAAATGTAGAATCCCTAAAAATGAAATTTCATTGTTTGTATTAAGTAACCCTACTTTACATCCACAGTCGCCTACGAATAAAAAATACTACTTTAGGTTCAGGAACACTTACTGGTACAACAGTACTTACGTTGGCCCCAAGCGAGGTGGTCTCTTGTAGCAGTAGCTCGCTGTCGGTACCCCGCGACTCCTTATTCTTGAGGATGGAGCGCGAGCGCGAATCACCCTCCAGCGGCCAACCGCCTCCTCGTTTATTGCCGTTCTTGCCTGTAATATAGATACACATTAAAGAGATTTAGTAACCTAAATCCCTCTGCTGTAAATGATGGCAAGATAAAAACTAAGAATAGGTTAACTTTTATTACTCAGAAATTTATGAACATAAATGGGCGCAATATTAATTATTGCTTAGAGTATAAATGTTAGCATCACTGATGGCAAGCAATCCTCGGTCAGTACATCTATAGTTGGAAATATTCGAACATAACAAGTAGGTACCTAAGTATGAATATTCTACATAAGTAAGATAGTTTAAATCTTGCCTCTTATCGAAATCTCATAATATCTTAAACACCTACCCAAGGCAGTATTTGTCTCTCAATCTAGTGACGAGCGGGTGAGTAAACTTCTCATCTCGTGTTGTCTTCTGCTTCATTTTGTTTATTCCAGAAGACTTCTCATGGCGTTATTATATTACTCAAAAATAAAGTCTGATGTCGAGAGACCTTTCTTTCCTACTCTCTAACACGTATTTAGGAAAATTAACGCGGCATGTATTTATTATAAATCCTAATTAAAAATATAATCCAACTATTGGCAGAAAAATATTTAATTTAGTCTTGATATTTAAATTTCAAACTATTCCTACCAAATAATATGTGGTGATTGATTATCCTCGTTGCTATCCCTCTCGGCGGTCTTTTCTCCTCCTCCGACCATTCCTACAAACCAACAGATCACAGACCATGGTCAATCATATAAATAAAAAATAGATTGGGAGAGAGCATCACGCACTCAACATTACGAAAATGTGTTCCTAACATGCAAACAATCAAAATAACTAAAATTAAACGATATAATAGGTTAGGGAAAAAGTGTCTTCGCATTTTATATGAAAGTTCAAGACTTTTTTCGCAAACTTAATTTAAATTTATTTACACTATATATATATGCCATTTTGTTCATAGAGTTTCTGCCGTATTGTAATTAGACATGATCCCGTTGCTGTAGAAATTTTGGGACTTTTGATAAAAAAAAAACACAACAATTAGTTTTGGCAGGCCTCTTTTGATATTAACCAGACACTGCCTAAAGAATTCTGAAGAGACCGAAACAAGTGGAAATCTGAAGGTGCAAGGTCAGGGCTATATGGCGGGTGCATTAACACCTCCTAGCTAAAATCATTTAATTTTTGCTGAGTGGCTAAATATGTATTTAGTTAAGCGTTATCGTGATGAAAGACCACACTCTTTCTATTAATCAATTCAACATATACAAAGCATCACCTTATTGCGAGTTAACCCAGGGTTTGCCACAGTCTATCACAGACTTGACCGACATTTGATCACAACCTTTTTCGCACGTTCCACTTTTCATCACCAGTTACCAATCCCTTCAAAAGCGATTCGGTTTAATTGGGTTTCAATAAAGAATCGCAAACAAGTACACGGTTCATTAGGTTTGGTTCAGTGAGCTTGTATGGCCCCCAAATATCGAGCTTTTTGTGTACCCAGCTGTTCTCAAATCGGTCAAAACTGTTTTGTGTTCCAATTCCCAGTTCTTCAAGTATGTTACGACATACTTGAAGAACTGCTGCCAATCATGCTTCAAAAATATTGTCCCTTTTATCGGTAACAGGGCGGTCCAGAGCGAGCTGCATCGTTGACATCAAAATTCCCAGATTGAAAACACTTAAACCAACTTGTGCTACTCTTACTACATTAGTTCCATAAACGAACCTGGTGAATTGCTCGTGCAGAACCCAGGTTACCCCCGTGAAGGGCAATGGAGTTACCGGGGAGTTTTAGTGGGTATTCTCAGTGCTGCTCTATTGAGGAACTGTGTGAGCACACGCTCGTCACTTAGCCAGTGGCGGGTAGGTCCGTAAATGGATTCCTCCTCGTAAAAAAAAAAGGTCCAAAAACGTCACAAAATTTTTTCGTGGTTTAAGTTACATTTCCTTTTTTGTTATAAAATATATCAATGTATCTAATTTCTCATTTTGACAGAAAGAAAAACATATACTTCTTCTTCTTTGGGGTTTTATGGCGCTTTCTTAATAGATTCCGCCAGTGAAAACAAATAAAAAAAGTTGGAAACATAATTTTCCTAATTAGATTCTTTTTTTGAAATGTCACCTTTTTTCCAATTATTTGTGCTGGTAACTAAGACTTTTAAGCCATATCTTCATTAATGTAGTTTTTATCTTTATTTATGGCTCCGGGATACTGGTGCAATGTACCCTTTGCCCCATGGAGTTTTTGGCGACTAATTGTAGTATTTTGATAATGACTTACGAGAAAAATTTTGAAAATGGAATGTTATGATAATGATTACAACGAAATGATAAGTAAATGAGAATGAAATCATATAATGTTTTTAAATAAATGAACATACCCTACAAATGAATGAATGGAAATGAAACTGCACAATTACACGCAAGTGACTAATCAACGCTGAATGATGTATTCCATATATTGCATGACTTGACGATCCTTTTTGCCATAAAACTACACCAATTTCATGACAAAAACAACACTACAACACAATATATGAAATAAAACACAGCAACAAACCGCCCCCCGCCATTACGCGCCAAAAACTCTGTCACCTTTTTAATGTCATGAAAAAAAAAGATACAAAAAGATAGAAATTGTACAGCCAAAGATATTTTATTACAAGTTTATACATACTATATGCGAAGACTTTTTCCCCGACCTAATATACCGTATAGTTTACTCGAAAGGTCTAGTTCGAACTAATGCAAATTGTACCAGAGTTCAGGTATTTTTTATGCGGGTTAAACCATGAATTACCTAATTATACATTTTGCCATATCGTACCTAAGTATTCGGCATAATTTTAGATTACGCAGAAGTTTGAAACTATTAGCACAACTAAGTTGGTAGGTACATAGGTATATGGTAAACCTAATATCCTCCACAGCGTCTATTCTCACCTGTTGGAAGCGTGCCTTCCTATGTTTAGGTTTGGTATCATCGGGCGCGGTCGGCGTTTCCTCTTCCACTGGTGACGAAGGCGCTCGAGGCGTGTCCGCTACAGGCAAGGCTGCAGGTGCAACCGCGCCCACCAAACTATCACGGGAGCTTCGCGGCGAGCTCTCGGCCTGCGAACTTTTCGCACACAATACCCCGTCCCCAGACGCGCTCCTGCGCACACTGTTAAAGTCGCTTGACACCCTGTCCCCACCAGAACCACCACCGCCGCCGCTACCATCCAGAGGGTTCACATACAAGTTTGAAGAGTCGTTGTCGCATGCGATGTCGCCCTCTGAAGGAAAAGGGTGCGTAAGGCATGATGCAAATGTATCTGCAATGTAAGACATATACGCACATGGAGCATGAAAGTGGAGCGAACCACACATACAAGAAAATATAGATTGATAAACGTGACAAGACAAGTGCCGAGAAAATACCAACATCGAAAACTGTGACCTACTTGGTGATAAGTGTGTGTACCGTCGAAACAGAGATGATGGACTACAGGATTGTAAACATTGTAAGGGTATAAATTATTGGCATTTATAATTTAGACACCTACGTAATATGAAGATACTACGCTGGGTTTATTTCAGATTGTTTTTGTTGAACAAATGTAAACAGCAGCAATAATAACGTTTAGATTTTTTCTTATGCACTATACATATATTTATCGCTTAGTTAGTGCTATTGACATTTTTTCCTGATAAAGTGCTATATGGTCGTACCAGGGCTGTCGAGGCTGTTGGGAGTGGCCTCCGGAAGTGCCTTGGGCGCCGGGTGCCGCTGAAGACACGCCAGCTCCACGCAAACCGGCTGCCGTAAATCCGATGTTGACATCGGCATCAGCTGTTCTGCGTCTATGAATTCTTTGTAGCCCTATACAAGTATTAAACAGCTATTAAAACGCCTTAATTTTAGGTGCCCCTTTTATCACTTCTCATTATCATAATAAAGAGACGATGATTATTATACAGCACGTCTTTTCCACATCACGTCTTTTTTATACTAAGTCTCACGTAATATAATATAAAAAGAAAGTGGTGAAAGTGAATCGTTACTTTTAACCTAGGTACTGATATTTTTTTTACTACTTAACAGTTAAAAAAGTCCTAATAAATTATGAAGTTAGCATTTAGGTATTTACTTCATAATTGTTGGAAGAAAAATTAATTATTATTTAATAAATACTTACAGAAAAACATCAGGTTGAAACATACTCTAAAAATGTTCTTGTTATTTGCATGACACAAAACTTTGCAAAATAATTAAAAAAAAACGTGTTATTTGAAGCTATGTATAATACACCATTACAAATTATATGATGCATTATTATTATCGGTGTTAGTGTCTTTAGTACCTTGAACGTGCAAAAACAACATTCAAACTCAGAAGGCAGCTGATCCAAGTCAAGCTGTTTGTCAGCCATCTTCTTTTCCTAGAAAAAGAGAAATCGTTATATGTTACAGTAATTCCCCCTCGCTGAAATTTTAATTTAGACGTAAAAAGCTTTATATTAGTTAGATTATAGTGTTTAGTTAAATTTAATAATGCTGAATTTACTCCAGATTATCCATATCCAATAAAAATAACGAGAGCGTTTAATTATTTCGTACCAGTGCTCTTAATGCTCAGTCATTATAAGCTACTTCTGACTAGACTTGCCATGTGTGATTTGACAGTTGCTGAATGTTATCTAAATACTAATAATCTTACTGGTGTTGGATCAGGATTAATGAGCAAGCGTTTCTCCGGCGTGTTAGGGCCCTCGTTCGAGTACCGTCGTTCTTTCGTAGGGCTGCTCTGAAACTGTAACCTACGGTGTAAAAAGCAAGTCTACTGTGCATAAATTTTAAGATGTAATGGGTGCGCCCTTAATATTGCCGGAGTAGAGGGAATCGTGTGAAAATCACCGCACCTTTAATCTCCATTTACAGATAAGTGTATTTTTATCATAATAAGACACAAAAAAATTGGTACGGTGAGGTAAGCACTGTGACCAGTGCAATAAAAAAAGTTGTGTTTCCCCCTTACTCCTTTCGTTTGCGTGGAAGTTATTCTAGGTTCCATGCCGGAACATATTTAAGAACTTTGGCTAACTTTTGTTTATACCTTTAAAATAATAATATGCAGTATTTAGTAATTTTAAGTGTTTGTACTTATGAAAATACTTAAGAAATATAAGAGAATGAGGATTATCTTAAGTACTGACTTCTTATGTCTTAGCTCATCCTGTGAAATTACCAAATGGACGCACCCAGGCCCTTCCTAGTTGTCTTACCTGATTGGGGTCGGTACTTTGTTGTATCTTATTGGACATGGCATGCTCGTATTGTTTGTAGCAACCCGTGGTGGCCGGCGCCTCGCCCTCTAAGCTAGTAGCATCCGCCTGCGACAGGTTGTGTCCTGAAGACACACACCATCTTAAGTAGCGACAATTTCCAGTTCTCGTCCCGTACAGCTCCCAAATATTTTAGCGGATTATACAGATTTAAGCTTATTTAATTTATTTGTGTATATTTAATTTCAACAAACAACATTTACGTAACAAATGACAAAGAGAGGTAAGTAAATAGCAGCGTGAACTACACAACACTCATTCCACACGAATAGTCTAATCCAGCGTCCTCCGGATACACACATCGGACAGGCCACAGAAGAGAATGAATTAGTTCTAGGAAGCGTTAGGCTTACGCTGACAATTTAATCGACCTTAATTTACAGTATCTTCGTCGCACATCGCAAGCTACACGCGACGGGAGCCCGACCCGAGATACGGACATAAAATAAGGGCCGAGTGTGACGACTGTGTGATAGTAGCAAGTAGCTCATCTGGCGTCGTCTCTCGCCTCAATGAGGACGCACTTGTCACCTGAAGACAAGGAATAAAACACTCTGAGTGCACCTCGTTGGAACGAACGGGTGAAGATAGCTGTAGCTGCGATGTAACGTGAATTCAAAAATCTTTTGATTTTAAAGATGTCTGCTAGTCCGGAGAGCTATACGATACGACACATGCGTTCATTCAACATTCATTGCATTCAATAACACAAATGCAGAATGAGCTCGGAAAACATGCGTGCGTTATGACGAAAGAAGTTATGTACATAAACACAGGACACATGACATGGACAAGCGGCGTAAGCGAACGAGTGAGAGCAGTACTGACCTGTGTCCACGATGACGTCGATGAGGTCCATGCTCTTGGCGAATGCGTCGCGTAAGTTAATATGGTGGAATGAGACAATGGAGCCCTCACGCTTGGCGCGCTCGAGCGCCTCCCGCCTTTTGAGTGCCTTCTCGCGCCGCATCTGATTCTTGTAAAACTCAGCGAAATTGTTGACGATAATGGGGATGGGTAACGCAATTACCAACACGCCGCAAATACAGCAAACTGAGCCGATGACCTTGCCCAACGGTGTCGTGGGGTAAATGTCACCGTATCCGACTGTGGTCATAGTGATGCCGGCCCACCAAAACGTTTCCGGAATGGAAATGAATTTTGTCCCCGGTTCTTCCTTTTCGGCAAAATAAGCCAATGAAGAAAATATGAGTACTCCCATCGCGAGGAACAACATGAGCAGTCCCAATTCTTTATAAGAGTTTCTTAGTGTGAAGCCGAGCGATTGCAGCCCGGTCGAGTGGCGGGCTAGTTTGAGAATGCGTAGTATTCGCATTATACGGAAGATTTGTACGACACGACGCACATCTTGAAACTGGTCCGTCGCATTTTTATTTGTTTCAAGCAGAAAGAGAGATACGAAATAGGGCAAAATAGCCAATAAGTCTATAACGTTGAGTCCACCTTTGAAGAACTTCCACTTATCCGGCGAGGCACTGAATCGCAGCACATACTCGAGCGTGAACCACGTGATGCACACAGCTTCTACCATGGCCAGCTGCGGGTTGTCCATGGGAGCGCCTTTCTCGTCGTACACTTGCATCTGAGGTATCGTGTTCAGAGTGAGCCCTATCGTGGACAGCACGATGAAGAGTATTGATATCACCGCAATCACCTGTAAGTACGTCACGTGTGAGCGTTGAGCGCCTTAGAAGAGCGCTCCTCGCCACCGCGCTGCCACTGTTGCAACTGTCGCAGGCATGCCGTCGGGCGCGACGTATGTGTTATGTATTGTGCCAGTGTCTATACAAAACTAGTCGTCCTACAAATATTCTGTACATCGGTAAAGCTACGAATTATCGTAACGGTCGTTATAATGTAAGTATAGTATATATGTGGGTAAGTATTTACAAGTTTATGACGATAAAGCCAATACGTAATGTACGTGTCTTAATATTACGCATAAATTTTGGTGTAAAAATAACATCTATTTGTGTGATTATGTTAGTAGTGTTGTGTGGTCGATGTGTGGATAAGTATCTAATATATAATGTAATAATTACATATGGGTGAACGGACGTGCGTTTAGTTGTGATAAGCGAAAATGTGAACACGCGCGTCCGTCCATCGCCCGCGTCGCTCGGTTAGTCAGATCAGTACCACGAAGCGGAAGCGTCGGTGGGTTCGAAGAGGACCGGAACCGAGCAGGGGACACAGGAGCAGAGGTGGATGGAGTAGCGTGGTGGATATGGGACGAAGGATGGATCAGGGTGAAGTGGGACGCCGGCGGTGCGATACTCAGCCGTGATGCGAGGCGGCGCGGGCGCGGTCAGCGCACGGCGGACGTAAGTCCGACGGGCGCAGCGCCGTCCCGTGCCCCCACGCACGCAGGCCCTTGAGCGTCGCCGGCGGCGGCTGGTCACATCGCGTAAGCCCATCCCATAATTGCAACTTTGCGACAACAATTAAGCTTTGTTTTGATTCTCAGTTTGAAGAAACGTACGACGCGGCTGTGAACATTTATAAAAATTAACTGTAAAAAATATGTCGGCATCAGAGCTTCCTTGATGAGCTTCATTGAGGTACGCAGACGGTGTTATGATTGCAATGATATATTTACATTAGTTTATATAATTCAAAATTTCAAAACCTATTTGACGAATGATTTATGATAAAGCATTATCAATTAAAAATTCCACTAAAAGCCCACATATTTTTTATATGGCTTCATACTTTTTAGATAAATGGGTATATGACAGTTTATATGAACTGCTAAAATGAAATATATATTTTTTCATTTAATATGGAATTATTTTCAATTGTGTGAATATATATTTACAATTAACCATTCCCCTGTAGAGATATATGTATGAAATACAATAATAGATGTGAAAACAATTCGTACGCTGCTTGAAATGTATCCAATTCCAAATATACTATATATGAACTTTCAACAAAATATACACAAAAATAATAAGTGTAATATATTATATAATTCTATTTAAATTATAATAATGATTAATAAATTATCTAATATTAATGAAATCGATACTAAAGTACTTATAGGAATTAAACATAACATTTCATACTTACATACGCGTTATTGGCACCGCTGTTGTCGAAATAATCGGAATGTTTCAACAAACTACGTAGTAAGCTGTAAGGTGAACATAAAACTAGCACTAATAGATATTTATTCGACAAAAGCGATCTCATGTCATGGTGTCATAACACGACACGACATGGAACACAACACCACATTCCATAACACGTCCAACAACAACATACACAACAGAGACAGGAAGGTACCACGAGTGAGCAGATATAGATGTTATTCATGCACCATATACACTACACAAACAACGTTCAACAAAAGCCTACCTACAGATAATCAATTAATATAGGTTTAGAACATATCAATAAATTTATATAATTTTTAATATTAAGATTTTTGTTTAAACGGATTGAACGCAGAATGTAAAAGTGCTGTACATTATTTGTGTTTATAATCTGCACATACTCGTTAAAAATTGTTATTTATTGTGCAAGAAAATCTTTCATTGAAACGTGTGGATACATGTAAATTAATGAAATGATTAAAGCAAAATGATCTAAACTTAAATCTTATTAATACTATGTAAAGTGTACCTACTTTTGGAATGTAAAAATAAGCTTCGGTAGCTTATACTACCTAGTTTTCGCTAAACCTAAATATGCCTGAATTATTTTAATACAATAAAATATCACAAAAATTAGTAAAGTGCAAGATATGTAATTCTAACTAGAAAAGATTTGCTTAGAATAGACAAAAGCACAAAGTAAGTTATCATTATACCTTAACCAACATTAACATCCCTGGCTGCATTGCTATAGTGGCACGGATTAGTTATAAATATTATACCGTCTTTTAAATTGTAATTATGTTACAATACGTTACCCTAGCTGCGATACTCGTAGTCGGTTTCTCGAGTAAGTCCCAAAGCCACTTCTGGT
Organism: Acentria ephemerella; assembly: GCA_943193645.1. NCBI lineage: Eukaryota > Metazoa > Arthropoda > Insecta > Lepidoptera > Crambidae > Acentria > Acentria ephemerella. Next base: position 4,939,736 of record OW971887.1, read on the forward strand.
ATTGAGCACAGGTACCCTGACCGAACTCTTCTTCCTCGCGTTGACGCAAGCTTTCAGCCTCCTTCCTCATTTCCTCATGCACGTGCTCCTTTCGCTGGTGGTACTTGTGCTGACAGCATGACTCCAAGTACAACTCATCCACTCCCCAGTATTCGAGATCGTCACTGAAGGCTAGCACGCACATTTCGTCTACTAAATGCAATTTTCCAGTACGGTAGAAGTTTAGGATGGAACTGAAGCTTTTCGGATGTCTGAAAATACAATATCAAAAACAGTAAGTAAATTATATTCATAACATTCAAACGGTTTCTAACACATCTTTTATAACGGAGGTAATTCTTATAATAGATTTTATTTAATGATATACCAAAGAATTCAAAAGTAATAAAAAAAAAGTAATAAAAGGAGAACTGTAAATCCTTACCTGTCAAAGAAGTACTCGTTATCCTGCAAGGAGTAGTCGTCGCATAGCTCGGTGATAGCCTCGTGCGTATTGCAGTCGCGCAGCCGGCCCAAACGCGTGTGGGGGAGCCGCTCCAGCGTGCGCCACAACACTTCGTGTCGAACTCCTCCCACATTAATAATCACGCGTTTGCTCAGCGCTTTTGCGCGGAGCATCATAAACGGCTCAGGCGGTAGTGACGACATCGATCTGTAAGTAATAATAGACTTTTCTATACTATAAATTTCACCAAATTACACCAATACCTTCTTCTTAATCACCTTAATGCTTCCTATAGGAGCACGAGCCTTCCTGTACGAGAGAGAAAGTGAAAGAGTGTTCTAAAGAGCCTTTTGACTTTATACCATCCTCCCCTTTTCTACAAACTACAAACCGGTCTTCCAAAATTTCGAATTCTCTACCTGCACATGGATTCCTTCTAAAGAGGAGAGACTAGGCTTTCATAGTCTAGGAAGTGTAGATAAGGGATATTTTGTTCATACTGCACTAGCTGTCTTGCATACGGAATCTCCCTACTTATAATTAGGGAATGGGGAGTCATTTTCTAAGTTCTGTTTAATAAAAAAAAAATCAGCTCATAAGCTATAAAAATTACAGAAATTAGAATTACACCACATTGTAAACATTTACCTGGAGTGCGCCCGCTGCAGCGCAGCATTGCCAGCAATAGCTGGCGCGGGCGCGGGCACGGGTGCGAGCACGGGCGCAGGCGCGGGAGCGATCCCGCGATCGAGCAGCGCATCCTGCGCGGGCGCCGCGAAGCCCATGGGCGCGCGCGGGGGCGAGTCGCCCACGTGCCAGCGCGCGGCGCCGCGGCCCGCCCCCTCGCCACCCATGCCCGCTAACTCATGGCGCTGGGCGCCGTCGCCTCATCTGTTCCGCCCGATACCTGCAATCCTAAAATAACAGTTTTTTTTTAGCTTTGAATAAGAAGAAATAAATAGATCTAATTAAAATTTTATATTATATAGTATAACTATATAGTTAGATGGATTACATAGGAAACCATTGATTAGTTATTACAACAATATAACCTACCAGTCATAAGTTATATTGTTGTATCTATACCCCTAAAATCGTATGTTAAATCCATAAAATCTTAAGAATTTTGGTTGTAATCTAAGACCTATTTTGTTGATGAGAAAGTCACCATAAATTATGCTAAAATATGTATTCCATAATATACTGCACGATGTGATAAACTTTTTTGACATGAAAGTACGCTACTTGCACATCAAAACCTAGAATTCGCCACGGAATAAAACATACAGCACACAACTGACACCCAATATTACTCCCTATTGGATACTGTTTTTCTGTTCGCCGCGAAGCTGCGATACCTGCAATCCTAAAATAACAGTTTTTTTTAGCTTTGAATAAGAAGAAATAAATAGATCTAATTAAAATTTTATATTATATAGTATAACTATATAGTTAGATGGATTACATAGGAAACCATTGATTAGTTATTACAACAATATAACCTACCAGTCATAAGTTATATTGTTGTATCTATACCCCTAAAATCGTATGTTAAATCCATAAAATCTTAAGAATTTTGGTTGTAATCTAAGACCTATTTTGTTGATGAGAAAGTCACCATAAATTATGCTAAAATATGTATTCCATAATATACTGCACGATGTGATAAACTTTTTTGACATGAAAGTACGCTACTTGCACATCAAAACCTAGAATTCGCCACGGAATAAAACATACAGCACACAACTGACACCCAATATTACTCCCTATTGGATACTGTTTTTCTGATTGTTTAAAACCTAGTAACCCGCTGGCGACATAATATACTCAACAACATGGCTAATACACATATCGTTTATATAAAACTTTAACTTACTATATACTTTTTGTAACATTCTTATCATAATCATCAAAAGAATGTTACAAAAAGTTCCTTATTATTGAAAATGCGATATTAATAACTACAACAAAATTTCTGAGACTTTCTGAATCGATTCGACGATGAGAATTTGTAAAATATTCGATCGACCTAATTTTCAGGTTGCATGTCCGACTTGCGTTGTACTTTAGTTTTACAGACTGTGTGAGTCATAATCACATGTTTGCTTTATGAGGATAACACCAAAATAACGTAAAACAATGCAATAAAAGGAGAGTGCTTTACACTCTGAAATAAAGACACACTTTGCACTAAGTAAGCACAAGTGTAAGTTTTTTCATTTTTTTTCAGCTCATAGAAATGAACACAAGAAAAAAATAATCATTTATTGTGTTTCCCATGTTCATTTCTTGTGTTTATAATAAGGCTGTAACAAGTTCTTATAGATACACATCTGCTTGTATGCTTTCAGTACACATAAATTATGTCATGATCATGGACGGACAAAGGTATTATTCCTACAATGGACTTTCCTTAAGTTAACAGTATTAAGAACCAATAATCATCATAAAGAGCTTCTATGCTTTAGAATTATAAACTCCAGAGAGGATTTTTTTTAAATAAGGACTTCCTAATCCCCTTACAGTCATACTTTAAATAGGTTTTCTCTTTCAATATATGTGTGGAAAGACTGAGAAGCAACGCACCCCTCGACGAAGTTCTATGGAATAATTGTATCTCCTATCCTTTACTCTCACTGTTACCTAAAAGAGACAAAAACATTGAGCTACAAAGGGCACAAAATATTGATAAACGCGGTCACTTACTAGCTTCAAGGAGTTTGTATAGGTATCACTAACATTTACACCTGTCGTATTATTAAATCACATAAGGCATAAATAGTTTCCATAAATTGTTTTGACATTTACGAAATATTTGATTATTTGGTTATATGTTAAAGAGAGCTCAATTTTTTTGACCAAAAATTTAAGTAAACCAAGCATGCATCTCTTGAATGTCGAAGTTCGGCATTATAACGTTCTGTCATATTCTAAACACATCCCAAGTTGCTCTTTTGAAAGATATTTTCAACAATTTCAGTTTACTAGTATGACACAGTTCATATCGGCTTCAAACCGGCATTTTCCGCTTGAACACAACAAGAAGCGTGTTAATCAGCCTGTCGAGCAACAATTTGAATAATGGCTACAAAGTTGAAATGAAAAAGACAAAAAGTACCTTGTTGCACCAAAGGAGGCTGTTAGCGCTAAACCCAAGATAGTAGCTACTTGTGAATACAAGTTGACCGTAGAAAGATCGGAATGACGCTAAAATAGTCGAAAGTAAAATATCTAAGAAATGATTAAATGAAATGAAAAAATAGTAAAATGAAACTACTTAATGTAATGACAGAATCTAAGTGTGACATCTGTCCATAGCCAATAGTTATAATTATTTCTGTAAGCCACTCTAAATAATACGAATAAAATAATGTAATCTTGTCTACTTAAAAAAACAGTAAACTGTATCATTGCTTTTGAGTAATTCAGAGAAATTGCATATATATTACATATATGTTCAAAGAGGTTTTTAGATCTTTTAAGATAGTAAAAGTGCTCTTGGCTTTGAACTGCGCAAGTGTACTATGCAGTTATAATAAGAATACGATGGAGTTGTCAGCTAATTGTGATTCGTCGTCTACATGATACTTCATATTAGTGCCTCCGTATTGTTTGCCAAAAACGTAGCAACTAAAATAAACTGAATTTTTAAAAAGCTAACTTTATTGACAACCTTGTATTGTGTTGTTATTTATTCAACGTGTTTTCATGTTTACTTTTCTCTGTGGAGTAAAGTTAGTCAGTAGTACAGTCCTATTCTTATATTAAACGTCTTAGTGGTATATCCACTTCGATTTTGAATGTTAGAGAAGCAGAAGTCCCAGCTGATGGATAATAATTTCCATAACGCATAAATACTAGAAACACCAATAGTACTACATTTTACTCTATAAAAAACAAATGAAATACATCACTATCTAAAGTTTATATTGAACTATTTATTTTGTCATTGTATTTTTATTTGGAGGCGGTATTATTGTATATATGATGGTCGCCCAGTGAAATGATCAGTACCCCTCTCTACTTAGTCAGAGGTCCCTTGTTCAAATCGTGGTAGGTAGTAAAAGGTATATATGTATGATGAGTACGAATATTTGTTCTCGAGTCATACATGTTTGTATGTTTATCGAAAATATACTATATATTTTCGATATTTACATAGATATTACTATCTATATTATTCCGTTTTCTAGTATCCATAACACAAGCTCTTAATTATGCTTAATTTGGGTTAGACAATAGATGTGTGTGTGAGAATTATTATTATTATTATTTTGGGTCTTCCTATTGCCAAGCGAATATGGGTCAGACTCGAGCCCATACAGTGTGTCATTAGGCCGGCGCCACTGGGTCTACAACTGAACGAGGTCTAGTGATAAAGCGTGACACATCCCTTTAATTCAATAGTAATGGTGTTACCACATGGTCGAAATAGGATAACGATATTTACGAGTTGTTACCGAATTTTAACATAAATATTCGGTAGAGAAAGCAAAAAAATTGCAGAGAAAACATAACTAAAACAGACACCATGCCTGATTTAACGTAACAAGTATCAATTTATGCCAGTATAACTTTAAATAAACCATAGATAATTTTTCATGACTACGTGTAGAAAATCCTTCGACACCTGAAAAACCTGCAATATACTACCTTCCATAAGGTCGTAAATCCCGAACACTACTCTAAATTACTTTGTTCATTCATGTAATCATATTGAGAGAACAAGGTGCACTGCCCTTAACTCTAAATTCAGAGCAAGTACTTTATAATGAGGCCGAATGTAAAACTTTTTTTTATATTTATTTAGAAGTTGGATTCGCGAGAAACCCAGCGTCAGCTAGGGTCATTTTTCTGTAAAAATGTAATATTTATGCAATATTATGAATTATTCTCTACGTTTCTTTGTTCGTGGTGACCCGCCGTATTTTCCTGGCTCTAACTTCGTAATAAGCTCCTGACAGTTTAAGTTATGTAACGCTGGAGCGAGATGGCATGAACAGCTCCTTAGTGGATCCGAATCGAGGGTGGATAGAGACAGCCTCCGTATTGATCTGCAGACGTAAACGAGACAGGCAATCGTAGCGACGAAATAGTCACAACTTTGAAACTTCTATCATCATCCAGTTACGTAACATCAAACGGCTGTTCCAGACATTAGTTCTGTGTCATACGAATATAAAGAAAAAGAATATGCTAAAGTAGATTTTTTTCGTATTGTCCACTTTCAATGAAAATCTAACGTGCTAGGCTGGATCTGTGTGACAATCACCTTTAAGTGAAAAATCCTTTCGATGCCGTTAGGGATAAAACAAATCAAGGCATGGTAGAATGGTTTTAGATTAGAAAACTACGACACTGATCTACTATTTTTAAGGGGAAAATTCTATTGAGGCCTTCATCTTAACAATATTTTCGATGATAAACAAATTAATCATGAATTAACGAATATGGAAATTATACTTGGAATTATTTAATTTTATTGAACCTTCTGTGACCATGAAGCATTTCAATTTTAGTACTTTGTCAAAAATAAAAATAAAGCAACGCGTAATATATTCTACTTAAGAACGTATTGATTATTAAATATTATTGGAAAGTAAAATATAAAAAACACGGTAAATCCATCAAAATAAATTCTAAGAAATTTATATTTATGTATGAGTTTTTATTTCGTAAGATATTCATTTTAAGATTTCAAATATATTTTACTTTTAACATTAATTTTATTCGTAACTACTATTAAAATGAGAATCATTAATAACTAAACATTGTAATAAGATTGCAGGCTCAGTTTTTAAATATTCATTCAGTAGACTCCAGTCGAATGTTTAACTTATTCAACAGCCTACAAGTAGAAGACGAATCGACCGCCACCGCCGACTCCACTTTTTAGTAAGTTAGTATTTTAGGCATAATAATAATAACATTGACAAAAGTGAGTACCGCGAATTCTATACCAAGTCCATTAATACTATAAAAATAACAGAAAAAGACAATAATTTGCCATATATTATTTGGCACATAATCAAATTATATACTCATTTGATTGGTGGTGGTTGTATTAAAACTTTTAGAATGCCTAATGTAGGTATTATAGTAATAGTTGGCCTTTAAGTTTAAATACTATCAATGTTCGGTTTCTCTGTAATACAGTTATAATCAAAATAAGTTTGATCAGGCCAATAAACTCTACCTACATTTTATATTTCATTTTGTAACAGAATTACGGTGATAAATTTACTTGACATCTCCATCAGTCTTCATCTCAAGACATTTATCAAATAAATTAAGGTATTAATAATTTACTGAGTAAATGTAATATAAGCGTGAGATATACAAATATTTAATGCCAAATAATAACTTTACAAAAATAAAATGGCCATATTATGTACTAATTAATTTTATAACGAGTGAATAGTTTTTTCTGAATATCTTTGTATGAATGAGAATAATTGGAAAGACGGTGTTCAAACAAAAAATAAAATAATAAGGGTTCCTTTATAAATAAATTGCTAAGTTAAAGCTGAAAATCTTAGAAAAAAATATATTATTTTGTTACTTAATTAGTATAAATATTTGATATTGATTGACAGGTATTGATTTAACCAGACCCAATATCAAATATTTAATGTTACATGATTTTAACAATATCGAGGTGGTTCCATTCTAGAACATGACCGCTATATTAGCATTACAAATTACCACTCACGTGTCAAACCTAAAAGCTACAAATTAAAACAAAATTACCATTACTATGAATAATGGCTCTTTAATCATATTTCATTTCTTGGAATAAAAAACTTTTGCTGAATCATACCAAGTTGATATCAAAGTTTTTATATATTCACGCAATAGTCTGATACGTTCACATCGGTTTCTTTTTAAGAGAGCCCAAATTATGAATTGTCGCCTATGCGCTCCTAAAACATTTATCCAATTGATCCGATTTATATATATATACATACCGGATCAATCGAAGTGTTTATTCCTCTATTTTTGCATTGCAGCACCCAGCTAGTCGTATTTAAAATCACCCGATTTCCTTGAGATATAAGCTCATTCTTATCAGAGACACAAGTGTTAGTTAAGCAATTACAATAATTTATTTTTGTAACTAAGGTAGGTTATTATAATTTAGGAAGCAATTGTAAACTTAAGCTTGTTTCTAGTACCTATAATAAACAGAAAACTAATATTTGATTGAAAATTACATAGTTAATCCCCTACGGGATCTCTCCATACTCAGACCTCTGGTTTAGTAGATAAATATTTTTAAAATAATTTAAAAATTACAGAGTACCTAAATGAATAAGACATGCTGCTGACAGTAGAAGTAATAAAATACGTATCGCAATACAATAAAAAATTAAATATGTAATAAGTTCAAATACTGGCGTAAAAACGGATGTTTTTTGGAGTTAATGAGAAAATTTAGACGCGTTTGATATAAATGCTTTCACGCAATTACTTACTTTTAGTTTAATATAAATCCGTATTATATTGTATCTATTATTACACAGGCAATCCTCAAAAATTAAAAGCTACCAGCATAAACGTCGATCAGTAGCACGTAGCAATATCTGTGCATAAGTACGATACAATCCGTAGCGGAACGTAGCAAGCTGCTACGATTCACCTCTGACCTTTCACGCCGCACGCCACCACTACCACATACAGATAGCTGCAGAAGGGCAACTTTATTGGATTATTCTATATTGGGTTACATGAACATTGCATTATTTATTACACGAATTAAATAACTAGGCTATTCGATTTAGATTAATCTTACAACATTTTTTTAAAACTTAACCTTCTGTTGCTAAAAATTATGTACCATTCGCTGTTCTTCCGTTAATTGAATCCGGAGCACATGCGCAGGAACAAAACCATTTTAATATCAACCTTTGAAAACTACCAACTTCGGCGTAGTGCATGCTTTGACCTACGGCTAACTACTAACCTTTTAAACCCGCCTCATTACAGACCCTATCAAAAGATCACGTCAGGCCACAGCTATGCACAATTCACTTGTAACATTTTTTACTACAATGAAACGGCAATTGTGTTAAATAAGGTCTAACGCACCTAATCATTAGAATACTGCTTTGTAAATGGAAAATAATTAATAACGATCGAAAACCAATCATATGTTCATATTTGAAGCTTCTATATCGAACTCGCTTTAATGACTTTAGTAATTACGAGTCGCTTCGTACCATGGACTGAAATGCTACGCCCATATAAGTTTGAAATTGATACACTATTCGTGAATATAAATAATCAACTGAAGGATGTGATTTCTAAATATGTTCTTTAAGCCAAGGTACTTTTACGTTAACTTTTTGGTAGTATATATGGCAAAATAGGTGCTTATTTTGCTTATATAAACGGATAAAACTTTTTTTGTAAAAACATTTTTAACAGCATTTGTCTTTGAACAGGTTTTATTCGAGTTAGAGCAAACCGCCACAGCTGGGTCACAAACCCCTGGCCAGTTAACATTGGCTATAATTTAATAATATTATATTTCAAATTATCATAATCGATCATTCAAATAAAAAAAAATCAAAATTGAAACTGATTTATTTAAACTGTTGTATGACCATGACAAATAGGACATCACATAGTTTAAGTTCCCGAAACCCAAATTTTCTTTTTTCTCCATCGATTACTATGTAAGTCATGCAATGTATTGAGCAATATACTACGACTAATAAACTCTAAGGAACAGTTACGACTAAAGTATAAATTTGTTGGAATGTTAAATAGAACTGAATTAATGCTGTCGGGGAACCGTAACGAGCAATTACGACGATTGATCCGTAAAATGCGACCACGTACAACCTTCATTTTAATTTGCATATCATTCTTATTTTTCGAATACGAAATTATTTAAAAGTTTTTATGTAATAAGGATACTGTAGCCAAAGGACATTTATAATATGTCAAATATTAATAGAACAAAAATATTTTTAAAAACTTTTATTTATATGCTGTAACAATAAGAAAATAAAATGGAATCAATCTATCAGTTTAATGCATTTCACGAATTAACTAATATAAAAGCTCGTCACTTCTCCATTACACTTTTACATATTCAAATGGTAATTGTTACATAATATACCACAATACCTTCCATTAAAATACTGACGCGACGTCATGGAACCTTTAGATATTTATAATTGTTATCTAACTAGTTGACCCAGTGAACTTTTCACATTAGCTTAGAGGATAGATTCACCCGATTATTATACTTAATTTGCCTGCCACTACCGCCATCTAACAAATGTTATACGAATTAGAGATAGAAGAAAAGACAGTTTTGAATAGTAGGTCACTTAGAATATTTTCCATACTAAATTACTAATTTAAAATTATTATTGTATAGCTGAAAAACAAAAATAAAGGAAAATCCTGATAAAATCAGGATGGAAATGAGCTGGAATAACTTTTCACAAGATGCCTTTAAATTAAAGGTGAAACAAAACACATTAATCATAAATTTATACGAAGTAAATTATTTTAGGAGATATAGTAACTACTATATATCCTAAAATAATTAGATATAGTAACTACTATATCTCCTAAAATAATTAGGTTTACAGTTTCAGTAAGAACTCTGCTCAATGTTGTGAATAACAAACTAAACTATTTCCCAAGAAATTTGACTTGTCGATTTTATTCCCATTATTAGTTTCCATTATTTATAGGCTTCATAGCTTTACTTCCTAGTCAAAGCTCGTTCCTTTATTAAGCAGTAATTTCCATAACTTTTACAACTTGATTTATATTTTTTTATTCATATCGAAGCGACTCTTGGCCTCCATCTCACCTGATGGCATGTGATGATAAAACCGAATGAATAGTTTTGAGACCAAACCCAAAATAAATATTTAAGTTCCGTCCCAAACTGCTGCCGGTACTGCTGTCGTGACAGCTAATAATTTTCTATCAAGTTTCTGTCAAAAGTAGCCACTTTTTCTACAATTTTCCCTTATTTTAATCAGTTTTGTACATTAAAATCTTTTCTTACTATAATATAATTTGAAGTGAGACATAGAGAAACTTCGAATTGTTACTTCCATAATTCATATTACATGATCTTAGTTGCTAAATCCTTAGAAAATAATTACATATTTCTACTTTCCTACTAAAGTCTAAATAAATTAGTGACGAATATTATTATTCAACCTTGAACATTTTATTAATATCTTCAAATTTTGAGTGGTTTTTACACATGTTTCCTGCAATAACACTGGATGTTTCAACATTGAAACATGTTTTGATCAACTTCCGCCCTACCGATTTCTCTAAAATCACTGCTTGCAATATGTCCAAAAATCCCAACAGTGGGTGTTATCTTTTATTAGTCTGCGTACAATATGACAGCAGGTCCATTTTTCAGTGACGGATATATTTAGCAGAGCTGCCCAGTGAGTGGTCGGTGACACGATCTTCGTAATATTCTAACCGTGGGTTATAAGAACAGATGGAATATTTTATCCTTTATATTTTACGCTGACTTAACCATTCATAAATATATAACTGTCCATGAAATAGTTCTATAGATATATTTCATTAATTACAGTTAACGTTTAAAAACATCATAGAATTGTCATTCGATATTTAAGATTATTTGTATCTATTTTTATATAGATACTTTTACATTAGGTTTATTGTGTACGGATAACAAGGTCAAACAACCATTTCATTTCAAAACCAATATAAACTCTGCATCCAATACATTCACAATTACCATGGAATACAAAGCTCGAAGAGTTTGAAAGTCGATACAATGAAATTTCGAAATATTTGTTTGGAGACATTTGAAAATAATTTTACAGCTTAAATTTTTGATATCACCATAGTATATATATATATGGCCATGTTAACACCTTATATAGTTTAGCCATAGATTGAGTTTTGTTTTGTTATGTATGGTAATAGTTTTCCTGAATTACCTACAATTATTAACAAAAGTTTTGATGATAAATTTATTATTCAATGAACGAAATAAGTAACAGTGATCTCTAACTTCAGCTGTGGAGTGTAGTACTTTCTGAACATAAACTATATTATTGAATTCTTATGATAGTTCAATTCAATGGCAGTTATAAAAAACAGATAGATTCTTCTGTTTCAATTAAGTTATTTACCAAAAATAGTTGAAAAATAAGTATAATAAGAGAAACATGGGATTATTATATTTAGATTAATTTTAATTTTGTATCTATTGATCCCAATAATCGCCATGGAGACCAATTTGTTTTTCTCTGACCAGTACAAGCTACTAAGTATTTAATGTGTATACAGCGATATAACAGTCCCAAGTGATAGTTTCAGCAAACCGTTATATACTAAAATGATATAATTTTACAAGAATAGCAATAAATCCAATTGGCATTGTTTTTACCATGTGTCAGTGTCGTACACTGTCATGTAGGACAAGCGGGGAGAGCCGGGAGCGGTGCCAACGACTCGCGCGCTAAATGCGGCAGACGCGTCATGAACGCGACCGATGCCGTGGACCACCATTTTAATTTCTTAATTATACGCACATTTATTTAGTTGAATGTTATACAAAAATGGTTTACAATAAAATAGAAAAAATAATCGTTTAAAGATGACGCTTGGGAGCAGATCGACCTTTTTCTTTGAAATGCTTGGCAGGATCGGATTTTTTTTATTTAAATAAACATTATACTTGTTTGTTATAACAAACAAGTATAATGTTTATTTTCGTTGGAATATCGGAATCATATAGTAATTTTTTGTATATAAAATACCTATATTATTACAATATTCCAATATTATTGATTGTAATAATTTACCAGAGGATACTAGTAAGAAAGCATATCGCAAGACAAGGCAAATCTCTATCCTATAATATCTGGAACGCTGCAATAGATATATAATATAAATAATTTTAAATATTTAATGATAATTCCATGATGTTGTTTAAAAGTTCTATCTGTAATCAATTACATATGTCAATGGAACCTATTTCACGGATGGTTATATATTTACGAATGATTACGCCAGCATAATAAAATTGTAGAAAAAGTATCCAAATATTGACAGAAAATCACTAACTGTTACTACAGTAGTACTACAATAGCAACATTTTCGGATGAAACTTTTATTATATATTTTTTTCATTGTGATGAGTATTATCTTTCCAGCGTTTATTATTTTAGGTATGTTATGTTAGATCGTTTTCAAGAAACAAAGAAAAATGAGTAAAATTACTTACTTTTTTATTAAAGTAAAAAGATAATCTATTAATTTTTAAAATAAATATAGTTAATTTATTTGTGCATATTGTATTATATAGAGAATATGAATAACTTTTCTGTTACCTGTGTAATACTGTTTCTTCTATGGAACATGCCCGTTTGGGCGTGATTTTTTATAAGTTCATGCTGAATATGTTGAAGAGAATATTTCGCGTTATTGAATTTGAATAAGAGCCAACGTAGCTACCATTAAATATACATTGTAGTACCTACCCAATGGTATGTTAGTACATTCTCAGTGAAAAGCCATGCCCATGGTACCTAGTCAAATATGTAGTGTCCTATTTTACAGCAAATTCTTATGTACAAGCGCAGATTTTCGTCTCCTGAGTCAGTGCAGCCAGTAACAGGTCTGTTATTATTGTCGCAACTGAGTCACGGAGATGGCTCGCCACGCTATCTTGAGGAGTTGTAAACACTGCGCATTTTGTTCACTTATTTAGATATTTTAAGAGTAATATTTTCTATAATAATTATTATTATTCTATTTTTAAATTACAATGGTATCTTTATGATGCAATATAATATCTACTTTCAAGCTGTTTGCAAAACGAATTCTTAGAATGATGGTCCCAAACATTAACCTTTTAAGGGTACCGCACTATAAACTAGCATGCTATATATACATTAATAGTCATATTATTAATAATATGTTTCATATTAATGGCTAATATGAATATTTAAAAATTAAGATAACTCTCATAGTCTTCTATATTAACAATCCTGTACGAGCAGGCAGCTAGAGGCTGTAGGGCGCCACGGCTCGCACCACCATTACCATTTAAAATGCCATAATACATCATGCCAATTGTTTTAAATAAAAGTCTGTATTCAAAACATCTTCAATGGAAAGACGGGCCTTAGGCCATAATCGTAACTGTCCTGAAACTAAATTTATAGCTAAGAGCCGTCGCGTGCATCGCTCTACAAAGGTCAAAAAAATATTTGTTAGTGAAATTTACCGTCTAAAAAGCCGCAACAATTCGTCCCAGCGGAACATTACCTGATATGGTCACGCCGCTGAACACCGTCCTCAACAGGTTAAGAACTTGTCTACATGCTAACCAGCCAATTAAGGTTTTATTAAAAGCCACTAACCAACTGTTGATTTAACGTGCAATTGCTTTTTGATGTGCGTAGTTTTACATAATGTTTTTTCAGTATTAAACTTTACCTTCAAAGACGTATAGTATACAGGCTGGCCCATAACTACAGGTGGAACAGGTTATTTAAAAATTTATGAATGTATAATTGTATAATTAGAAGATAATCTTGTATTCTGACATAAAAATATGTGATATGGTTTCCTATTTCTAGTATTCATAACACAAGCTCTTTATTATGCTTTACCTTGGGGTAAATAATAGGTAGATATAATTATAATATTCTTACTAATGGTATTATTATTTTACATTTGACGGCAGCATTTATATACTCACGAAGTAAAAAGAAACGGATATGTTATTTATTAGCGCAATGTCAGGAATTGATGGTTGGTTTGAATCTTGATCTTTTGTATCACATGGTAAGTGGATAAAGAGAAGAAGATGGAAGCGAACTTCAACTGGATTCCTCAACCATAAAGGAACTGGCTATCTTACTTCTAACTACTGGAACACAACAATACTGTTCACATTATTGGTATTGTTATTGACTTAGGTAAGATGGTGGTAGCTAGCCAGGTGGACTTGGAAAAACCCCTACCACCAATTAAAGCGAACAGAACTTTCTGACCCTCTGAGAAATCCTTTAGGATTCTTCTTTATTCGTTTTTAATCCTTAAGTGTGATAATTATTAACATTGAAGATGTGGATAATCATAACTATCTTAAATATATTGAATTGAATATGATCATATTCATTTCAATTTATTTAATTTGTTAACAGAGATCCATGTATTCTATATTATGTCTCGCAGGTCAATTTGTCGTATAATAGCTGCGAGATCGGTCGGAAATGAAAAAGAACAAACTAAGAAAATTAATTTCAATATTTTAATGCAAAAAACACAGACACAATAAAGGAAGCAAATAGTTTGGTTTTTAAACTTAGGGGTTGGATTTTATTAAATAAAATATATTCTTGTGAATATTTGAATAAATAAATAAATATATAAATACCAACAACACGTATAGGTTTTAAATAGAGGTCGTAGGAGTTCTACTAGCCGCTTGAGTGGGCTATAATAACGGATCCATCATAAAAATGGTTGCGCACGGCAAATCGTAGCGTAACATTGGCAATGTGGGCAGTCATAACGTGGCATATGTGTGGTAGTTAGCGACACTGTAAGCTACGAAGCATGTAACAAAATAACCGGTACATCACAGGTTTCGTTTCAGCGCAAAGTCCCTAAAAGGCCAGATGTTTGTGTGATGATCACAAATATTTAATTGTTTTTAATGTCAGTATCCACTAATTTTTCTTATAGTAGCTATGTACGTATTACAGTGATACTATAAGAAAAACATTATTATTATTAATAATTTAAAGTAACGCCCGACTTGCCACAAGCAACGTATCGAATGGGTACATTAAGGCTTATATACTCCAATACTACACATATGCTACAATGCAGTATTTTCGAAATTGTGCAAAAGGCCAATGACACCTGCTATCTCGGTCCAGCAACACGGACGCGCGCTCGGCTCCAAAATACCGAGTTGCAAAACGTCCGTAGGTCAAGTCGGGTATTTTCGGCGTCGCCTTGGTACAGGGTTATCGGTATATCATTAAGAATGTTGACATAATAATTATTACGTCAACTCGTCATGTCGATTTTAATACGAATCTTGAAAACATCCGTGTTTAACGTCCTATAAAATGTCTATCGTAGTTTGTATACACCTATATTATTACTTTAACCTTTACATTTATTTATACAAAATACAGATGCTGCAAAAGTTTAATGATTGAATTGTTTTCGAGTTTAAAGTTGTTTTTATAATTCAATCATTTGATAAACAGACCCCGCTTAAGTTTAGTGACTTGATGATTTAAAACTTGATACTTTATAACACTAACCGGTAGAACAAAATTTTACTGTGGCAGATAAACACATTACTGTAGTTAGGTATGTTAATCTGATTGAGTATAACATTTGATTTATATAGATATTAAACCTCAACAAATAATATTAATATATATACTAACTAATACCTACTTAGTATAATAACTAAAAATAACCGTGACGAAGAGTGATATAATATTCAACTTGCCAATTGAATAACAACACCACCTTTGAGCATTATACAAAAATAAAATAGTAATATAAAATTGTAAACGCCTAACACATTCAGTAACAGCATTAACATGTAACAGCATTCAGTCCTTTTTAAAAAAAGTCTTCATACCGATGGTATTGAAATAGACTAGGTTCCTTAGTATTTTAATAACTTGAACGCTATGCGGCTTTGGTGAATGAATCGATTACTACGACTAACTAACGATAGCCCTGCATTTTGAACAGAAAATTTCACAGGACAATGATCAACAACGAGAGTTGAGGCAAGTAAATAATTCAAGAGAGTGATTTATAAATACAAGCCGCATTTCCATTTGTGGGAAGGTTATGATTGTCGCTTTGAAGTTCTCCACAAAGTATATAAATAATATTTATGGGGGCTAGTCTAATAATAATATATTTTATTAGATATTTTTTGTTACCATAAACAATATAATAAACCGATGTGAAATATGTATTCCAAAGAGAGAAAAATACGTCAGTTGATAGCTAAATAAATCTTCTTGATTTAAGAAAAATATAAAACAATTGTTTGATAGGTTGGATAACAGACTACAAAAAAGTTACAGCGAATAGGGCCAAAGGTGCTTCTACATTATGCATGCTATTACGCTATACTATACATTTTCCATAATCCTAGCCTAGCGAGACATTGACCTATCAGCATGGTCGATTGGCCGAGCACGCACTCCGCTGGATGCGAATCACACAGTGGAGATATTTTTGCTGGGTAGCTCTCGGCTATGACTGCAACTAATCTGGCATATGTATCGACGTCGACGTCAGCAAAACACATTCATTTCGCATGTTTTTGAACGATTAAATATTCAAACCCGATATGCATTCGCATTAGCTCAACATAAAAAAAACACAATTTCATCACCTTTTACATTTACTGAATAGATGTATTTTGAATTTGACTTTGACTTTGCTATTTAGCACAGAACATTGGCATGATTTTCTTTTAAATATTAAAGTAAAAAAATTAAATAATGTAATAAAGTTAATAACTCTTACGTAACATTATTTAATTGTGACACGTAACAAAGTAATTTATACATGTGACCTTAATTGGACAGTTGAAATTAACGTTCAACGACCAATTTTAATTTATTTATTAAAAAGATTGATAAATTTGAAAATTCATAGGTACCTATGAATGATCAATTTATTTCAAACATTAAACTAACTACTATAAGAATTCTGACAAGTCTGTAGATACAATATAATATATGATAACTATCTGTTAGAGGGTTGTTACACCCACCCCTGCCACCTGAATCAGTCTTTACTCATTATAATATTTATGAATGAAATATTTGAAAATAGAAAAAACACGTCGTGTATTGTTATCGTTTGCTACTTTTTGAAAATTAATCAATTGAAATTGTCATAAAACCGCTTCAACTCGTGTTTAATTATTGTTACATATTTTTTGCTTAACACGATTACTTTCTGGGGTTCATAAGGGGTTTTTTGGGAGTTAAATATAATTCAATAAATACAACCTTTCTCGAGTTCCTTGTGATACGCCTGCTCGCAACGGCACCGCGATCTGCCGTCACCAGGGGTACCATAAATTGTTCAGTTTAATGGCAGTCAATAATGGCCAAATTTATGAGCTATCCTGCCAATTTATGACGCACTGGCAAGCAGCCGATACGGTGCGCGTATCCATTGCTCTTAACAAAATTGATTTAGCATGAATTAACATTAACTAATAGATTTTGAATTTACCTTTTTTTATTGTAATTATAATCTTTTTACATACTTTTGTGTGATGGTATAATATCAGTACAATAGAAATATGTTGTAATAAAATGTGTAATTTAAGGGGCCCAGAATAACACCTCGCTGAATCTCACCTGCTCGTGAGTTCACCTTGCCGATCAATAGACGAGGCTCTGCAGCTTCCGACCAGCTCTCATTGAGTCAGCGTTTTGGGAGACCACTAAAACCTTCCTTATGAACTCCACTAACCCAAGACTGCAAGGAGCCTGCAGTACCAAAGGCAATGCCGACGGTGACAGACGTCTTCAATTATTCCCTGATTCATTAGAGTATATTGGAATTATCCGTAGACTGAAGAGTTGTTCACAAGTCTCTCGTGAACAACAGTGTACACATGGGAAATGTGTCATACAGGGTGGCGTAACTTATACTCAGAATCACCGAACTACTTCGTAGAAATCCATACAGGTAATGCTCCGAAATCGACGCACCCAGACTAAGAAATGAAAATGATATATGAGGATATTTCTCTGGGAATATAACTACACTTAACTACACTGTTGTCATTAAGACTTCAACGCAAGGCTAGGCAAACCTGGCAATGATGAGTTGAAAGTGGGGCAATTTGGAGATGGAATCCGGAACCACCTAGTCAAATGCTGATAAATTATATAGACATTAGGCGACTCTATATGATAAAAAACGAATGCAGAGGAAATGGATCTGGTAAAATCCAAATGGTGTAACAAAAAAAAATTCATCTTGTCGACTCGGATATTCAAATATGTCTCAGAGATCAGTAACAGATCTCGAATCAAAGAATCACGACATACGCCGATTTAATACACGACGTATCAAAGAGATCATCAAGTGTAACCAAGATTCCAAAGTATTTAGCAAAGATCTTGGACAGAGCTTGCTGACGTAGCCGAAAATAAAGGACGGCAGAATCGTTACATCCCGACCTACAACTACACCTAAGTACACCTGTGATCTAAGTCTACGTTCCTATGGTCAAATAATACAACTACAATTGAAAAGTACTCATAGACACACAGTCAAATATATACAAAATAGTTTATTCGAAAATTCGTAACACCGCGTATTAAATTTCTATAAAGTCTAATGATTCCTAGTTTAAATAAACTATGGGTTCATGAATCATTTTCTTTGCCTAAAATTCAAGAATAATATGAAACAAAGTTATTAAAGGAATTTTGAAATTGACGTCAAAATAAAAAAATATTATGTTATTATATTTAAGTTTAGTTTATACATTTAGTTTAGGTTTTTTTTTTAATTAAATCATTTTAATTATTTGTAAACACATCCCAAGTAATACAAACTAACTTAAAAATTTCATTAAGTTTATTTTGAATTTGAAGTTAATGTCACCTACATTTGTATCCGAAATTAAGTGAAAAGTACATTACGTACAATTCAGTGCATTATCATTATTAAATTAAAGTTCGAGTACTTAGCCTGAATACTACGGTTAAACTATTACATTCTCTTTGGTTGCGGCGACAGAAAGTTTCTCGGATCTAAGTGCAAAGTGCTATCAATAAGCTCTCACCAGTTAATAGTTATCACCACTGATTATTGAATATTTTAAGCAGCAATTATCACATTAAACTATAAAGTTACCTTAAATATACATTTATTATTATCATCCATTATACATTATCAGTAGAGCATACGTTTACGGGAGACCGGTATATAAATGCAATTATTCCTATCTACAACACATTCACATTTTGAAAACATTCAAACTTTCCAAACGAGAAAAATCAATAAAATGAAATGGATAGGTAATTGAAAACATAAAATTAAACTTAAATTACTCTAGCATTAACTCAGAGTTGAGTTAAAATTTTCATTATTTAACTCTGCCACCACAAAAACTTCAAATCAGAGAATAATAAATATCTATTAGTTTAATCATAGTGCTTAACAGAAATTAAATCAACTCAAATTTTAACTAGAACTTTTTTTAGTTAGTTACGTTAAAATAGAAAGTGTAAATATCAACAGACATGATTGAAAAAGCCCTATCTATTTATACTACATACAATGATTAATTTATATTAAATTAACAGTCCCTATTAAATTTAAAGCAATATAATTTAATAATAATTTACGTAAATTAACGTTGCACGTATTTCGAACAACAATTAGTATAAAGTGAAGATAAAGTAAAGAGAAATATAATTTCTTTCGACTCCAAAAAAGGTGGAAGTACTTACTCACTTCGACTGAATACTTTTTTGTATGATTTTAATATTCATAAGCTAGTGCTTGTCATATGCTCTCATTTAAATTTAAGCGATATCTTGACTTCGACTACTTTGATGACAGGAGAATCGCCTATTCTAAAATTGAATTATTTTCTATTTTTAGTTTAGTTCAAAACTTTTTTTAAGTCAAAGAATGCCGAACGGGGCACTGATGGATAGTGGTAACTATCGCCTATAGAGACATGAAATATCAAGAAATCTCTTAATATTGCACATGCTTCGACATTATGGACACAAGAAGTATAAAAATAAATAGTTATAGTATAGTTTTAACCGCCTCTGTGGTTTATAGTGGCTGAGATTACCTATTTCAGATCTGCGGGGTTCAATTCCCAGTGGAGGCAGAAATTTTCTGCTCGGTTTGATTGTCCGCCTGGCTAGCTACCACCATCGTATCAAAGTCTGCCGCCATAATAATAATGCTAACAGCATTGTTGTGTTCCGGCAGTAAGCGGTAAGATAGTCGCTTCTTCTGTTCTTGAGGACCCGGGGTGTAATTCGCCCTATTTTCCATCTTCGGCCGTATTTTCACTAACCATCAGTAAGTATAACATTACTGACTTTATTTTTAAAAACTAATAAAGTTTTTATTAGTACTAGTAATGTCAATATAAACTTATAAGTTTCCGTCAATTTAACTTGTCTAGTTTCCGAGAAAAGTCGTGTGATCGAACGCTTCCTGGTTTACGGATTTAACCCGCTCCCTGTTAATCTAACGCTAATGG
This sequence comes from Acentria ephemerella, assembly GCA_943193645.1. Classification (NCBI taxonomy): domain Eukaryota; kingdom Metazoa; phylum Arthropoda; class Insecta; order Lepidoptera; family Crambidae; genus Acentria; species Acentria ephemerella. Next base: position 4,960,477 of record OW971887.1, read on the forward strand.
GTCGACCTTGACAGTCGTAAATATTTATAACAGTCACGGCTTACTACGACGGTCAGTGTGAATGTCTTCTATATTTATACAAGCTTCTGTAATATATACCGCGAAGGTATCTCTGGCAATCATTGCCAATGCTGGTTGTCATAAAGTCCAGACAACATAGTTATTTTATTATTATATTTTGCAGTAATAGTATAAAACAAGGACAGATTTTTACCGTTCAGGCAATTACAGTTACTTTATTGTTTTCTGACACAGTATACAAAAATATCTGTGTCAAAAAGTTATCTTACTTTGTTATGCTGCTATTTATCTTACTTACTTTGTTAAGTAATTATTATAGCATTTCAGACATATTATAATAAAATGGAAAATACATTTAATTATAAAGGTCTAGTAAAAATTCGTCTTTTTTTATTACGCACAGTTCTAACCTAATCATGATTTCAAAGACACTATATCAAAAATTAATGACATTCTGGTAGTTTCCTCTAAACACATCACCATTCCATCATCAACATCATTCCTCTTTACTCCGTACTCAATTACCCTTATTGACAACAGTCGATACATGGATTGGATTCGAAAACACACATTTCATCTTGCTTCTCAACAAAATTTAGTAAAGAAGAACCAGCTGTCTGCTTATTTTTCGATTAAATTCGTTTACAAATGGGGTTGTAAAATGTATGTGCACCTTTTAAATTAATTTAAAGATTTTATATCTAATAACCGTACACGATTTGGAGTATTGCTCTTATTATAGTAAGATAAACAGTCTAAATGCAACGCGTACATCCGTACGTACTTGTTAAGTAAACATGACGATTGATACCAGGACCGTAGTTGAGTGGAGCACAGAAAGCCACAGTCAAAACACTCGCCTTCTTGTTTACAATTGTTTTATATTCGAAATTCTGATGCCACACAAACAACCAATATTCATTAACTAAAAAAAGATATTTTTAAAACATGTACTTGAGAAAATCATAATTTCATGGGAAAACAATATTTAAAAATATAGAATATATTTTATGACATAATTTGTTTCCGCTATGTTACGCAAGTTGAACCTTTTCATATAAAAAATTGTAGATATTATAAAAACTAATATCGGGGTCTTCATTAGAGCAACAAAAGCAGAAATAACCTTATATAGCATTTTTGTCTGCCTATCTGCCATGTCTGCCTATATGTTAACGCGAAGAATTCTGCGTGATTCCTTCAAAGTATGTTTGAGCGAGGTTTTACGCTTGTGTTTTCTCTCTATCATTGTTTCCGTGTGAAACTACAATTAAGGTACGTGTCCACTATCCTTTCATTCTGCTTTAATATGTGGCATTGTTTAAGCAACGTCAAATTGGTTATTGGAATCGTTTAATTAGTTTAAAAACTTCCATTTTAAAGACTTCAAATGATGTCACCGACTATCTGTAGATTGTTAAACTTAACTTATTGTGAAACCAAGTTAATATTTAATCGTAAAATATCTGAATATAAGCAAAGATATAAAAAAAACTATGGAAATATACCATTAAAATCTAATGCCTTTGATGAATATTCAAAGCTTTAAACGTGAAACTCAAAGGGCTCGACGAAAGCACAGAATATTAGTGACGTCACTCTCGAGGCGAATCAACCGTTTGTTGCTCAATCGCACGGATGTGGGCAATAATGACGATTTACTGCCTAAACCAAACACTAACTCAAATTAGCAACATTCGAGACATCATAATTAACTCGTATTTACTGAACTGGACAAGAGCTCCGCCAGACGACTGTCTTGCACTGAAATTGTTAACCGATAGTTTAGTTGCCGATATTTGGTATGAAAATCTGTCATTAAACGTGCCGTTGTATGCATATTTCTATGGAACCCAAAGTTTGACTGTAAACCTTCATAAGTTATCCTTATATTATTTGCAGATGACAGACTCTTTGAGCAATCCAGTCTGCAACATGATCGTTAATACTAAGCTGGATAGGATGAATTTCTACATTTATAAAAATAGCACCGAAATTTCACTCTAGATAGACTTAGAATTTATCTTCTGCGTAGGGTTTAAAAGATATAGTGAAACAATATAAGATTATGCATCGTATAAAATATCCATCTTATGGATATAGAGATGGGAAAAGAACGATGGATATAGAACCAGAAGTAAAACAATAATTCAGTTTAACAACAATTAACAAAAAACAAAAATTACGAAAAAGGCGCCTTAGGTAAACATAGACCTCGACTGCAGTAGCAGTAGTGGCGACGCGGGCGAACTGTGAAAGTTGGCAACGACTCTTTCTTGTATGGTATCTAAGTATTGGTATTTATTTCGTTATTTTTGTAACAATATAAAAATACGTTTTTTTCCATAATATCGCCAAATAACCAAATAAGAATAACGTTACTTGGTGTAATACGTTACTCTGTGGTATTGGTATCAATCCTTGGTTCCAACCCGGTAGGAATTCTTGAGCAGCCATGTTTCTAGTTAAGAGTATTATAATACAAAAAACACAAAGCCCTAGTGAATGACTAATCGTAATAGTCACACATACCAGAAAACCGGATAAAATATTACACTATACATATTTACTGAATTTTTTTTTTATATTTAGAAGATTCTATATGAAGATTCTATTTTATTATTTCAAAAATAACGAATGTTAAAATGGAATATTGATATTTATGTCTCTTAGATATCGATTTTTTTAGTTAATTCACTAACTTTAGAAATAAAACTTAAAACATTAAAGAGATATATTGTGTTTATAAATAATGATTCATAAACAATTACTAAAATTATGTTATTCTCTATGAAATATGAAAACAATTCATAGCCAAGAATCGATGATATTTTGCATTATTCGATCGTGGCTGAGAAACCATTATTTGTAAACGTGTTTTCATTGCGAGAACACATAATAGACGCTTGAAAAATAAACTTTTTTTAGATCTCAAGATCCCTACGGATCTAAAGTTAACTTTTTTTCGTATTTTTGTAATCTTTATTGAAATTTTCTGCTTATTTTAGCTTGTTATTTTGTAATGATTATATTTTAAAATCATCTTAGTCCCACCAATTTTTATATTCACCTTGTTAAAGATAAAGTCAAAAATATTTAAGGAAAAGAGTAGCAAAATTGGCTTAGAAATAGTTACATAATTACTGATAGAAGTTAATGGCGTAGCATTAACTTCTATCACAATTTACAACCCAAGTAGATATTTGAACACTAAATGGAGATACTACAAAAAGTTATGAAATACTTTTATTCAATATGAATCACGGATCGGGCACAGATCATAAAAATTGTAATAGTGTCTCACTTACAATGTGTAGAAAATATAATGGTCAAAGAACAAGCTTCTTCCACTAACTAGCCGAAGATGATGTTATGACTGGAATTGGAAGAATTGTCTTTTCGAAATTTTAATGGTAACATCGATGCTAATCTGCATTGCTAACATTATATCATACTTTTACAATGCTCATTATTAAAGTCATTGAGACTGCCTTTAAATTTCTATGATTTTAATTGCTCCAAAATTTGACTTGTATAAAAATTTTATCAATAACAGCTTATGAAAGGCATAACTCTTATAATTAATCATAACAAATAATTATAGTCTACGAATATTTAAAAAGCTATAAAAAATGTTTATTTTCTTAACTCAGCGTGCTTTTTGCGCTGCAGAAAGCGAAAGAAATATGTGGAAGCATCCGTGGGAACTAGATTCAACATTTGGCGCTCGTCCAGAAGTGGTTCCGCCACCGTTCCCAGCGGAACTTTTTCTGAGATTGATACGTCACATCAAACCAATACAATGGGTCTTGCAGGGTCGCAGCTGCAAAAATGGCACTCTATACGCGATGACATACCATACGTAGTTAATAAACGTTCAAACAGATTCTCAGAAACTTGAAAGTGCAAGTGAGCATCCAGATAAAAGACATAATTTTCTGACATTTCCACAAAATGTCGAACGGTTAGAGCGCAACAATAAAACTTTTAAATCGCTGAGAATATCTGTGTATATAACAGTATTTTTTACGAGAAAACCAGAGAAATTGTTTAGACTTGATCACACTCAGAAAAAGTTAGGACAGGACAATTAGGACTGCACTAACCACGCATATATCTCATTCGTGGCCTTATATAATGGAAAATTTCAGAAGACATGACAGTAGTTTAAAAAAATATATATTAGAATACTACGTGATGCCTGGTATAGCTACGGCCTAAATATGCCGCTCCTTAAGGCACTCAGTATTCTGCCTCTACCTGTATATATATTAGAAGGTTATGTGTTCTCACCCTAATTTTTGGAAGATGCAGGTGATATGATGCCTAGACACATTTGACGACAAAAAATTCCCTCCTTCTTATAACATGGGTTCCTTTAAAAGAGGGGTGAAAAAGCACTTTTTGGGCCGGCAAGGTGAGGGTGGCTAGGGCAGTATGTCACATGCTTCACTAGCTATCTTCACATATGGACTCCTCTACTACTTATCATCAGGTGGTGTCGAGTCATTTGCTGTGCTTTATATAAAAAAAAAAACGTTAATTTATTGTACCAACCTCCCTATCATAAATACATGTACAAAAGTAATTTACATTAAAAGTGCATTATTATTATTTAATCTTTTATCTTACCTTGTGCCATCAAATGGTTGAAAATGAATAAATTAAAAACAGCATTGACAAGGCTTCTAGAACACCTCTTTTATAGTGAATGAATATTTTGAATATAAGTAAATAAATAATATTGTAATAATAATAACCCTCAGCCGTCTGGCCTCTTCTGCCGGGGGGTATTCTCCCATCCCTCGAGCTGTCAAGGTACTAAGAGTGAAAATTGATTTTTAAATAATAATAATATTTTCAAATCAATTTTCAACTCTTCCCAGTCCCTCAACAGCTCGAGTTGAAAATTGATTTGTAAAAAATATTATAAATAAACATTAAAATTAATTGATAACATTCTATCATATCCACTACTGGACATAGGCCTCCGCCAAGGATTTCCAAACCGGTTGATTCTACGCTGTCCACATATTTTTAAATATAACAATTATAATTTGCACGCCGGCATATTGTACTGGAATTATATCTGCCATCTATTGTAAACACAATATTTTAGCAAATAAAGATTAGATTATGTTAAACGTCTAATAGTTTAGGATTGGTTGATTCAGAGCAATTTTCCTTAATTTAATAGGTATGTTGAAATGATAAAACGCTGAAATTATTGACAAAAATACTATAAGTTGGCATTTTACAAACTTTCCGTCACCTCGTCACCGTTCGATATCTTAAGAACTGCTACACTGATGATTCTTACTTGTTTCACTTGGACACTCATTTTGATTTACTTCATGTTGATTTTATAGCCCAATGTAGTTATTATTTGCTAATTAATGATTTCTATCTTAAGTATAGGAATCAATTTTACATAGGAATGATGAATTGCCATACCTCTTCAATGTTAAATCGATGTCGCACAACTCCTTCTATTGTATCGTTACAACTATTCTTATCAAAGTTATGAAAATTATCCCATAGTTTATCTATCTATCAGCGTCCCTAGTCCAGAGCAGATGTTACAACATTCAATTACGAGATGGCTTTAATTAGTAGAGTGACATGTATTCGTGACGCAACAATTGCGTTAGGAGCCAAGTGTAACGCGCAACGTAACGTAGTCGCCCAGTCACACCGTGACGTCGAGCACGGACTATATTGAATGACCCGTTCCGATTCCTGCACCCGATCAAATTATATAAATTAACATTCTTCTACTGTAGTGGCCGACGCAACTAGCACAAAAGTTTTTTATTGCTGTTCGATCACTACAAAAAGTAACTACTAAAATTGAATTATAAAGCGCAATTTCAAGGCATTATAGATTCAAAAGGTATTATCATAATTAAAAAAGGTTACACTGGATAAGCACTCGAGTGGCTCTCTCGCAACCAGTTAAAAAGTAAAGAGCAGTGAGCTGGTGGTGTGCCAGTGAGGGGCCGTGCCAACTGGGTGAGCTCAGAGGCGAGCTGTCTCCAAGTTGAACTATCGATTTATCTCGCTATTACTGAACCGATAAACATCTCGATTTAAACCTGATAAAAATAGAATTAGAATGAGTCTTATTTAGTACTGTAACTTCTTGAGAAACGAGTAATCATCGCTATGGCCTTCGCTTGCCACCTATCTAAATTTATCATGAAATAAAAAGTGATAAAGCATTATATGGTGTATATGGTATTAATATGTCAAGATAAGGTTTTATCTTGACGAGCCACACTGCGATTTGTTAGATACATGTAGTAGCTGTCCAAAAAAAAAATTATGACTTTTAATTGATTCAAAACTTGATTGCAATCGATATCGTATCCTGCGTTGTCGGGATAGGTGGGAGCTACTTGAACTTTACGCTTCCCTAAATTTAAGTAGGCGCAGTATAAGCAGAGCTGATAATTATTTTATGCCATAGAGAGGCACGCCTGAAACTCATTTTCTTACCTGTTAAGTTTAATTTTAATGTAAATGTAATGTGTTCATTTCGTGACTTCAAATAGAAGATAATACGCGAACTTGCTTGCTTCCTTTGATCATTGAAAAGCGTTTGGCGCTGTATAGGTAATAAATTGTTGGCCTCAGCCATATCTGAAGTGAAACATCTTAGAAGGCCTCGCAACTGGGTCAGGGCTGGCGCCAACAAATCGACGGGATTTGCGAATAATTCATCCTTGAGGTGAAACTGCATAAATATTTGATTTCAATGTAAAATAAAATAGGCGTGTACCCGCGAAACTTTATTAGTTTGAACAAAGATGTAACTCATTTATATACGCAAATATATGCTTTATAGAATAAATGTTGTCACTATTATATTATCAAACTCTTAACTGAGATTCTTTTTATCTTCCCTAATAACGTATAACTAGAGCGCTCTTTTATTTGCAAAAGCAACATTTTATCACATAATATACTCGTATGTATAACCACATGAAACTGATATAGGTAATATGAAATAGATACATCATTTGTACGTCATCATAGATAGCTGGTATCTTAATACTTACTGTTGAGTGGTTACAACTAAAATGATGATAGTATTAAATTTATATTAGGGTTAAAGGTTACCTGTATTATAATATATCTGTCACTAATATTTCATTAGATATTAATCAGTTAATTACATAATCTAAGATTATCTGTTGCTGAACTAGGCTGAAGCCTGTATATTTCAGCATACCTAGAAACTAGCATACCTATATACTATATATATTTGGGATAAATAATAAGTTTAAGCTTTAGAATATTATTGTAATACTCGTAGCTACACGAACCTTAACAATAAAAATATAGCAGTTTATTATGTCATGAAGCCGCTCGGTAATAATTGATTAAACATTTTTGAACGAAGGGCACTATTTATATTCCTTCAGCTATTTCGAAGCAGCTTCCTGAATCGGGCGCAATTTAAAGTCTCACTCAACCTTGATACAACCAATGTAAACAGTTGCCACCCATGTCTCCGACACCCGATGGAATGCTACGTTAACTATCTTCTAAAAAGTTTAATTTTAACAGAGGTCAAACTTTATAACGCTCCACTGGGCGTCCACTTTAAAGAAGATAACTTTGTACAGTGACGGAAATATCGGTAAAAAATTGTTAATAATATAAAAATATGAATAACGTTAAATTTCTGTAGAAATTACCCCTACAAAATTTTTGTATCGGTATTTATTGAGATAAAGAGTAAATAGTAACGTTACCGAATCAATAATAATAAGTAATTCGACTTTTTCTTACATTGTTTTTCCTTGTTTCTTACATTGTTTGTGCTTGAAATAAAGGAATTAAAAAGGAAATAAAGGAAACCTGTGTAGACTTACAAACCCGTGTCTACACAGTTTTACAAGTCTGTGCCGTGCAGACACGGGTTTGTAATTCTGTACCGTTGTGACTTCAGTAGTCTAAAAAAGGATTGGCCTATTTTGAATTGTGCAGTGTCGCATTCTTCTGGAGAGCATAGTCAAAGTCAAAATATCTTTATTTAAATAAACTCATTAATGAGTACTTTTAAATGATAAGATATGATATAGAGTTTTAAAAATATATCTGACTTTGTATTTTTCTCTTTGTGTCACTTCAGTAAGCATGAGTGGACTTCTCTTTAATAGATTTCTTGGTTGATTTAAATAAATTTTGATATTATGATGTTATTGCCCGATAGTGAAAAGGTTACTGCTCCTAGGTGGTTGTTTTAGTTAGAATTAAAATATCCAGTGGGATTGTTTGTTAATTATTATCTAACCATTTCAGAATAACTTTCCTTACTGGATTCAAATAAACTTAATGTCATTATTATGGATGTAATCTTTTTATTTAGTTTACAAATTAAACGTTATTACATTGATTATTGACTAAGATATGAAAAAGTTGTTCTTGGCCTAAACTACACGCACGGAATTCACAAAAATATGGCTTACCCATAACAATGCGGGGACAATGGAAATCTGATGAGCTTTTAATGGAGTTGTTTTTTGTTTCGAGCACGCACTAATGCATATGATTTTTGATATTTTTTTATTCAAATATTAGCTTCAAAATAGATCATTACAATAAGAGACGCTATTAAAAAATGCATTTGAATGCAATAGATGTTATATCTAAGTAGCAGTATTTATATAATGCTCAAAATTAAATAGACGAAGAACTTGATAAGAATTTTTATTTTAATTATACAGTTCTACTATCCCGTGTTATATAAACACCTTAATACTTCCTACAGAGCTTATAAACAATGTTTCAAATATTTATCTAAATAATATGAGAAAACTGTTTAAATATTTATACTTCATATAATTGTTAGATTATTCTGCTACGTATGGTTGAAATAAAGTAATGAGACACGTTGTTAATTAAAACAACAGAAGAGTTAAAAAAAGACATTAAGTAAAAATAAAAGGAGATTCCATATGGAATCTCCGTAAAAAAAGGACATTTTATAGGGTTTTTGTATACATTTCAACTTAATGACCCTAATTAAGCTTTATAAGCAGATAACAAAACTATTTTTCTCCTTGAATTGGGATTATTTAACATGAAAGCATAGCAATTAAAGACTTCTGCACACGTGACTGACATGTGTTCGTTTTATCTGTTTGTGAACGGACAGCTGTAAATTATTGGCAATCGATTTTATAACTTTCGATTCTATATGAACTTTGATATCTACTAACCATAAAACTGAACGCTCATCTCAACGTACCTTTAAACGTGATAGACTCGTAAAAAATAAGAGGGCTTGAAATAAAAAAACCAATATTTAAAGAAGCACTGCACTGACATAAATAACTCGATAACGACTCGGGTCAACGAATATTATCTACAATCATGATCGATTTTAGTCATTTAATTTATTTTGGTTAAGACACTGCTAATACTGTTATACTCATATATAGAGTAGTTTGTGTTTTTCGTCTGTCATTATAAGCGAGGGAATCTAAACATGTTGTTACAGAATTGTAATTGAAATGTGTGTAAATACCTTTAATCAAATAAAGCCGGACAACTCTAAATACATCATATTAACGTGCAACATTACCAGTTTCAATTTCAATAACCACTAATAATTCTTTATAAAAAATATTTTAGAATTGAGATCACTGTTTTAATATTTTAACGTTTGATCTACATTACAAAGTTGTATGATTTCATTGTTCTAGGAATCAAGAAAATTAGTTCTTACTAGTATACTACTACTATACTATATACGCATAGTTTTCGCTCTGATCCAGATCATGTTATTGAACCAACTTGACATGTACGTATAGGTAATGATTGTAAAAGCAAATCAGATCATTAACTACAAGTTTTTCATAATAATAATTATAAGCATCTTTATTTTATTCATTTAGAGGTACAGTACATTTTATATACTATTTATTTTAATATTTATAGCTTGATGTAGGTTAAAGGTTAAACACTTATGAGACCTGTCATACATGTCACCTGTCCACCTATTAGACAGTAGGCATATAGGTATATATATAATAATATTATAGATATTCAACTTCGTCTTGGGTTAATTATTTAGTACATAATTAGAAAGTTGTTCTTTTATCTGCCTATTATATTGATATAATCTTTATGCAAAGCGTGTTTTAAAAAAATCTACTGCTACCAGTAATCTGTGTATTTATATCAGAAGTGCGAATCTCTTAATGATTTGAAATATATAAAGCTTTTGTACACTTCGTAAAGTTTTATTTTTATTATATAGTGATTCGGTTGTGTGGCGAATCGGCAAAGACGTCACCACTTTTAATACTGCCCTTTGTAAGATCTCTCTTTTTGTAAAATGTGTGTCCATACAGCTCCTCCCCAAATGTAGATGCAGTAGCATAATATAGACTAACTTATATAATACATATTAATCTAAATAACAGGAACATACATTCAACTAATATTATTGCCTAAATTACTTTGCTGGCTCAAGATGAATAAAATAATAAACCTTTTTTACTCTGAACATAATATTATTTAATAGTCAAATAAATAATTCCTGCCTCAGACTGCAAGTCTAATTTAGCATATTGTAATTTCCAAACTATGTCAGTTAATATTTATCTAAATTCAATAATATATTAATATTTCTTCTGTTTATTTCCAATAGTGTTCGGTTATATTTATGTAGCCACTTAGATATTAAAGAAAAAACATAAAAAAATTATTTATATAATATTTTCCAACACCGAATTTCAATTTGCTTAGCCAGAGTTGTGACTTATTTGAAATACTTGTATTTAAAATACAAATACAAAATACGTATTTTATATTTTGTACTGGAATATTTAAATAAAAAGGTATTTTGTATTTTATTTGAAATAGAAATTGAGACATTTTGTATTTAAATACATTTTTAAAGTATTTTGTACCACTCTGTGTGCTAATGATACCTGTGGGATCTTAGTGTATGCGCAAAGTAAATAAAGTTCATCTGAAGTACATCAAATCATCAGTAATTTGGGATTTAAAAAAATATGGTAATAAAAATGTATATTTGCCTTAAATCATCTGCATTGTTAGAATAAATACCAAATCTTGTTCGGTATTAACAAAGTTGGCTATATAGAACTAATTGACGCTTTATGCTATTGTGCATTATTTATTTGCACCATTGACTAATTAAATTAAACCAAAAACTTACACACACTTTTACTAATTTATTCTCTCCAGACAGCACCACAAATACAACCGCCTTTGTTCTTGGCGCGATCGATACAACCACTCCAAGCCCAAGCACTCCCACAGTGAATGAAGACAGGTTGATCAAATTTTAACCTACTAATTAGTGCTTACGACAAAAACGTTAGAAAAGAACGCGTGAGTTTCATTGTGTGATCAATTTAGTTTTTACGTCTTAGATAGAAAAGAATTTCCAATAACTTTGTCGTTATAAATATAAAAACTCGTTTAACTACAAGTAAACCACATAAATTATTTCACACTATTTGAAGCACATAATAATCATGACACTTACCAGAAAATCTGAGTACTCTTTAGATGATATCTGCATAGCGCATAAATTTTTGAATTACTATATTGTGTAATTATATGTCTACGTTCTTTCGTAGTAAAATTTAACCATGCATAATTGGAAATAATTAAGCAGTTCCTTTCTTAACTTGAACACATATATTTACAGATTAATCCTATTTAAACTGCAATAATTATTTATTAATAATTTTCGCGATATGAAATATGTTTGCCCCTCTTAATAATAGAAGAGTTTAGAACAAACCTTAAATAAAAAGAACCCGCATTCCCGCACCCCTCCTTACAGCGCATAAAATCTGTTTGTCAGCAATGTTTGCAATTACAAGTGCGACGAAATGGGTCACTGTAACAACAACCCATGAAACCGCCTGGTATTTCCCACAGACATGGTGACGCCTATTACACTATATACATGGATATCATTTAAAAAGAAAATAAATCTATCGTGTCGTATCTATTTTTCTTGAGTAGTTTAGAACAAAAACATTGCTTGATTTAAAAACTATATTTAATTACACCAGCTTGCTGATCAAACGTAACACTGGCATTTGTTAGTACCTTATATAGTGATAAGCGGCCGTCTATAAGTTCGGGTAGTATAATAATATTTCTTAAGCTTTTTGCTTTTTTTATTTTTTAAGCTCTTAGATAGGTAACAGAAACATTATTGATAGTAACAGTGAAAAATATAAAAATACAATTCAGCCACGATATAGCCCCGTGAACCTCGAGATGAATAAAATTTCATTGCCTGCATTGTACGGCTTGACAGGTAAATTCCATTCCAACAAACATCCCAAAACATTGTGTAACTCTAAACAATGGTTATAGTGATATTACTCCTACGACATGGTAAAATGAAAAATTTTGTCTCACTTTAAAATGAAACTACTTTTAGTATGCCATAAAGTTTTCGTCTGAAAGCTCATCTAAGTGCGGGTCAAAAGTTAAAAATATGCCAGATGCCAATGCTCACGGTTGACAATGCGTCTTGTATATTTATACAGTTAACATTTCTTCTTTGAGTAGATATTTTAAATAAAAATTATTGTTACCATATTTATCCCTAGTTTGTTTTAACATATTTTATAATATTTTAACATTTCATTATATTATTTGATTGTAGCCAAAATGACGAAAAAAAAATTATATGTAGAATTAAAATTAGAATTGTTGAGTATCCCGGCCGTAAGGCTGGGCTGCCTAGGGGCGATTAGGTGAATTGCTTCGGCAGAACCCAGGTCCCCCCGTGAAGGGCAATGGAGTTACCGGGGAGTTTTAGTAGGTATTCCCAGGTCCAATTTAATGTGGAACTGGGTGAGCCCCACACACGCCCGCCGCTTAGCCAATGGCGGGTAGGTCCATGAATGGATTCCTCCTCGAGAAATAGAAAAGAATTGTTGAGTATGAGGATGAAAATAATGATGACTAAAATAATGGTTTTCTTTCTTTCATAATACATTACACATAAATATCTAATTATGAGTGCAACTTTCTCCTCAAAAATAATTATGATATTCGAAGTCGTCAAAAAAAAGAGTGCCTCTGCTAGCCCGACAAATGGTTTGAGTTTAGACGTAAAAAGTCTCGAGTGAAGTTCAACTGATTTTGTTCGTTTCCATGAAAGCAAAAACATGCCACTATATATTCGGAAAAGAATTGAGTGTTTATTAAATTATTATTTTGTATTGATTTGACGAGAGAGTGACCCCAGGCTCAAAAATAGTTAACACACTTCAACATGAATATTATAAGTTTTTATAAGGAGAGTATGAATATCTCAACCAGTTTATAGCAAAGTTAAATTATAAGTACATTCGCATAAGTTGGAATACAAAATTAATATAATAAGGTTATGATTGTTTGCACTACACATAATACGTAGGTAACATGACAACTTTAACACTTCAAAAATAATATTCCCGGCGCTTTCTGGAGTAAATTTCTCGAAATTTGGTCACGGCAAACAAATTGGACTATTGCCAATGGAGCCTCCCCCTTTCTTTGCGAATAGACCCGCCTAAGCGACGCCATTTTTACCTTTCTACCTTAGGGAAGATAATGTACAGAATATTTGCGTCAAATTGTTTCCTTTGTTTATTGATATTATTAATTAGATGCACCCACATCTTCGTACCAGCCAAGAATTATTATCAACAGTATAATTTGATGTATATGTATGTCCAGGGAAAAATAGGACGCTCGGACAGCTTATTACTGGCAACGGTAACAGGTACCTAGGAGTAATATCGGAGTCGGCAAATATAGTCCCCGAAGTTTTCAGTTTTTTTCATTGATTGTGATTGTGTGTTTTTGTTTCCTTCCTCCTCTTAAATTTGCCTTTCTTCCTCAAGTTCCCTCTACCATAGTTTTCAACCGAGTAATTTTTTTGTTTATAACAAAAAGCTAGCAAACAACCTATATTCAAAATCGAACCAATCAATAGCCGATTAATAGGTACGGCGGCGTCTTAACACTTTGACAAGTGATTTTTATGTTTATAGTCATGCACAGTTACAATTATAAAAACATATTATTTCACAAAATTTTCAACGTTTTATTGTCCTACGAAGCTCCATATTTTCCGATCCTATTTACAGAACAATTTTCATCTTTTATATTTAAAGATAATAGCATTTTAAAGCATTCATAAAAGCGAATGTATACATTAAAATAATTGAATAATTAATATCTTTACGATTATAACCACTTTCCCCCTTACGTTTTCGGTGAATAATATGTAATTAAATTATTTATTGAGATAATCTTCTTAGCTCGTTGAATACATACATTATTCACGATGAATATGGATACTTAAATTGGCTAATGTTCTTACAATGCCTCACTGATTTTAGTGCTGATTCATAATCATGTATCAACTTATTTACACAAAATGTTCATATGAGTGTTGATCAATATCCAAAATATGTCGATTTTTTTATATTTGGTTTTATGATTCCGTGGGTACCAAACGCGAATCCTATTTATAGCACAATTGCCTATAATTATTAATGTAGTATTGTATCAAACAATTTCTAAATAAATAAAATTTAATCGCCAAAATGTTCTTCCGTATGTTCTTTCGAATGACTGCACCGATTTGGATAATTCTGTTTCGTTCAATTTCAATAGTTATTCTGAGGACAAGCCTTGTAACAAGCAAATTAATTTGTTTTGTTAATTTGTTTTTAACAGTTCATTAGGCACACCGCCTATACTCAGTCGGGCAGATACGTGCACCGCCAGTAATAAATAATTTTCCTCTCTAGTTTTTCATGTTATTATGTAAGTAACCAATAACCTCTTTAACTGTTCCAATATTACCTAAAATAGTTCTGACATTGGTATCACCGACCTCAAATCGATGTCCTTCTGTTCTCATGATTTATCGTTGACAATGATGGATTACCTAACATTACGGTTACATGAATTTTATTTGGGAATGCATAGGTTTACCCTACACATAGATATACTATTAAGGAATTATTACAAATTATTATGTGGTAGAATTAATTACAACATAGCAGCACTTTTTAGTGACAGTCTTTACAGAAAAACATCGGTTCACAAGACCTCCGAATACAGATATCAGTTCATGTTGATAACACGAACGCAGAGCATAATAATATAAATTGCATAGCTATTAATATAAGTAATATTATTCATATTATGTAAAAGTTATATGGGTATTAATTGCCCTTTGAGCATGTGTGTATACCGTTCCTGTTCCTTAGGTACCGTAACACAACAGTAAGTTGACAATAGGTACCATTACGTGTTATTTCGTGCACGCAACTAGCTGGCAAACAAAGGGGGTGTTCGCTGGCTCGAAGGTATTTGTTCGTAGTATTTGTTGATTAAACGCTCCTTGCAAATGGCTGCTACTCCCAGGGTTAGTCCAGACCAGTTTCTGAGCACCATTGGATTTCATGTTTATTAATTATGATTATTTTATGTTTATTACCAATCATGTATTTATATTAAAGTACGATGTTGATGATCAATAAATCCCGTCCCATACCAACCCCATACGCATACACTCAGAGCAATATAAAATCTATTGTGTCTGATAAGTGGGTACTTGACAGATCGTATGTTCATGCTGTGAGTACGTCTTTTAAGAAAGTATCAGATACTCGAAAATACTCTCAAAAATATAAGTAACCCGTTTTCTGTAAATAGTCTTCAAAGAATTCGTGAAAGCAAATTATCAATCGTACATATTGCCAAACGACGTCGAGATGCCGAATGTTGAAATGCGAAAATGGGTCACTGGTAGTCATGCACTTCACACCGATCGCAAACTCGCATCCACTATTTAATCATTAATATATCAATAGAACAAGTATACAAGTTCCAAACTCTTAATTAAAATTGTATACTTCGAAGAGCTTCCCCGCGTAGTAATCTGCGATACTTGTTAACTTATAAGACTTAAAATAACACACTTGCGTCGGGCGAGAGCTTATAATGAATTTACTTAATGGTTCCAAAATTAATTATGAATGAAAGTCAACTGTTTACCTTCACAGTGACCTTGAGTGGGATGACACGAAGAGGAGGGGAATATCTTCTCTATCGATTCCACAGCCACGTGGAGCAGAGCGTCTGCCTGATGAACACTCCTGTAGGGGCCAGGGTGGTAGAAATATTCACAGGTTGACCACTAGAGTTATTAACAACCGTTGGTTTTAAATGTTCTAGTCGGTAAAAAGGTTACGTGTACTTGTAATGAGAAGAAAGGTGATCAGTGGTGAGTTGAAATCGCGCGCGATCGAAGGTGGCAGAGGAGGCGCTCGTCGGGCGGTCTGCGGCGCTGAATGGCGCGGCGTGTAGCAGATAAGCGCACGGGCGCTGACTGCCGCCCGAGCTCGGTGGCGGAGTGCGCGCTGCCGCTATTTGCGCTCGCTGCCGCCCGCCCCGCGCGTCCGCCCGCAGGGCTTTCTCTGCGCAACTCAACAACAAACACTTCTTTCTTCATAAAACCATAATATAAAAAAACAGTTTTCATTGTTATAAATTCATTTCAGAAGCTCTTAATTGCTTCTTCGGAAGTGGAAGTTTTCAGATATTTAATGAATTATCTTTTTTCAAAATACATCGACATAATTTAAGTTTCGTAAATTAGATAGTTTGGCTTTAGTTACCCGTTACTTACCTTCAATATTGGTCTACCCGTTTTCTTTCTCTTACTATACTTAACAAAGGAAACTATCTAAGAAAACCTTAAAGATATTTTTAAACTAGCAGAGAACAGTTATGTTCTAGGATGGGATAGGATACGACTTTAGTATCTTAACAGCTTATCTCAGTTTCCAGCCGTTACACACTCCTCGTAATGGTAGAATGCGCCATCTGGTGGTGTAGTCTACCTAATACTACCTCTTTAACGAGACTTTTAATAGTGAGGTAAACAAATGTAGTGGTCGCGTTGCACGGCCTTTAAAAATGTAAAAGTTTTATTTTTACAACATAAGTGTCATCCTCGATCGCTCCCGTCATAAAAACCGTTAAACCCCCGCCATCAAGGAAGCGTTGTTCTGTGGTTAATACAATAAATATTAAAGTATATATGCTACAATTAATAATCTTACTCATTATTGAACATCATTGAGTTTTTTAATGGAGGCTTTAAATAATGTAAGATGGCATGAAAGGTTCAATTTTTTATTTCTGAGAATAGGGAACATGAATAAAACGTGAGAACTCGTCAATCACAGACAGTACATATTTATTTCTGGTGTTTGAAGGAAAAGGATACTTTAAAGTCAACGCTATGACTTTCGAACATCGCTGCAGCCTCGATCAAGGTTGTTAGATTGTGGTTTTTAAAAAGTTTAGGTTTGACTTTAGCACATATACGGCATGAATAAGTCATGTCTCTAACTTCGTTAAAAGAGAAGGTATGGTAATTTATTACATTTTACCTAATGGTACATTATAGTCAAGCCAGGATGACATAAAGCTCCATATATAGAATAAAAATTAGATGTTTAGGAAATGGCAACTGGAACTGGAAATGGAACTTATTCAAGAAAGAACGTCTGCAGCGTAATTTTCATATCCAGTTTTAACAATGTCACATTTACATAGGAAAAGTGTAGTAAGCTATGCACATGAAATGGAATGTAATTGGACACACGAATACAAGAAAGTCAACTAAACAATTATTTTTTGGAGTGTTACTATTAGTCAATAATGCCTACGATGGTCGTTACAGCGTAACCGATAATTTGGGAAATTGAAAACATGAAGAAGAGATCTCCTTGAAGAGGAGATAACAAAAGCGATAACTTCTTCTCTTATCTATCTACCTATCTTATCTTTCTTCCTATCTTATCTACAAGCATAACTTCCTGCACCTCAAGAACGCTCGTCCCTTAAAGGCACTTTACATGAGTGCCCCTGCATTCATTTCATTGGTATATTGATAATTTTATACTGATTAAAATCAATCTGCTTACATCATTGAAGTCATTATTTATTTGGCCTCGGTGTATTTTGTAGAAAGTTATAAAACTTGACAGTATGAGCGAGATCATTTTCAAGAACGAATGAAAATAATTACCATTCGTCCTTTTAAATTCTCTAGACCTCTGATTATAAATTAGGAAGAAAGTAAGGCAATTAGGGAAATACTAATTCATTCCTGCTAATTGTGACTTAGCACCGGCTCGCGCTCATAGGATACAGTCAACTTTACAAAATTCTACTTGGGGTGGCAACACAAATTATTCAAGCTTATGGTGAAGGCCGGGGATCAACAGAAAATATATTATGTCAACCTGATACCTGATATGAATATTTGTCTCCTTGAATTACCATATCCTTAGCCAGTGGACTACCAGCCAGCTAATCCTGCTAAAAAGATAGTTGACATAATTATTATTATGTCAGCTACAGGTAGGCAGTACAAGATAGGCAAGATCCGTTTGCCTTCCCGTTTTCTAAAGAGAATTTTAATGGGAAAGAAAAGGTAACAAAAACAAAAGCTCATACAGCCGTGCCTTATGTTGATATTCATTTAAGTATTTAAGGCTCTAGAATATCACTCTACGATACTTGTCCCTTTACCTCGTGAAGTTTTTGATGACAATTGGTTGATGCAATTTTTTAAATATTTAAATATACTTGATATTACACTGGTATCGCGGAGTCAGAAATTATCAAATAAACATGGCTTTATGACTTTTAGTTTCCTTTGCTTTCCCTATAGGTTGAACAAAAGAAAAAACAATATAATTTATCCCGCCCGCTAGACGATTGTTTTTGTCATTTGTCTGGTTGAATTTCTGTTGAACTAAAAATATGTTTATCTCTGTCTGCTCTGTTGTTTGTTGGTCCGGTTAAACTTTTGTACAAAATACGTTACAAATGTTTGTAGTATTTTAGATAGTTAATTCAGATTAATTAATTGTAGTTTTTACTAACTGTATTCCTATAATAATGTCTAAATGGAAATTGTGTCGCCAAACATTTGGTAACGAAGAATTCACGTTTAAAGAAGGAGACGAAGTTACGATTGGTAGAGGTTTAAATAACCTCGTAACTCTTTCTAGCTTAGTTATATCACGAAATCATTGTGTGATAAATGTCCAAAAGAACCAACTTTTAGTAACTGACCTTAAGGTAAATATAGCATGTAACCTTATCATCTATTAGGCTTTATAGAAAATGTGTGTTCTCTTACAGCTATTAAATTTATATGACAATAATCACTGGAAGTTTAATAGTTTGAACTTTGAACACAGGAAGTTTAGTAATTTGATAATTGCAAATTATATTATTGATAAACAACAGTTGAATAATATTAATGTTTCTGTTTATTTTAGAGTTCTAACGGAGTTTTCGTTGGAACAACAAAAATCCCACCAAATACTCCTTTTGTAGTAAAAGATACTGATATTATTGGATTTGGCTGGGCTGCAGGTGTATCACTTGGTAAAGTTCAAGATGATGAAAAATTTGTCTTTAAAGTTATCAAAAATTCAAATACTTTATCAATCATTAACAGAATTACATTCCAAAATGAAAATGAATTTGAAGAAATTGAGGAGCAGATTGCAAGCTTGGAAAATATTGTTGCTGTTAGGAATATGCCATCACCAATTATTGATGTCAAACCAACATTAAAAAGGAAATTGACTACAAAAAATGAAATACTTGATAACAAGCTTGAAAATAAATTGGCTCAAGATAAAATAATAAGTATAGTGCTATCAGATAGTGACAGTGAATTAAATGTGCGACAGCAAGAAAATCTTATCAAAAAACCTAAATTAGAGTCAATAAGAGAAGACCCCAAAAAACAAGTTGATAACAATGAATTTATTATAAAAACTGAAAATGAATATTTAGAATTTGAAGCTTTTGATGTTAAGCAAGAATACTTACAACTTGATGATGAATTAATAACAGTAGATAGTGATAGTGATAGTGAATCTGAAAATTGGATTTTGAGACTCTCTCAAAGTTCTCCTGGAAAACCATTTACTAAAATAGGTAGAGAGAGAAAAGTTGAAGAACAACAAGAAGAATGTTCTTATAGTCAAATGGATGATGAGCCTATTGATAA
Source organism: Acentria ephemerella (assembly GCA_943193645.1). Lineage (NCBI taxonomy): Eukaryota > Metazoa > Arthropoda > Insecta > Lepidoptera > Crambidae > Acentria > Acentria ephemerella. The sequence continues at coordinate 4,980,623 of OW971887.1, forward strand.
CAGATTTTTACATGATGAATACATTGATGATTTGATTACTTTGCCTCCACAACCTCCAAATAATTTTGAATTGGCTGAAGTTCAGATAAGTGAAAAAGATTTAAAACATGACAATGCATCCAGTTATGATAAAAATGATGACGATAATCAATTTGAAAATCATAAAACTGTAGATTTAGAACACATTGCAAATAATAATCAGGTAGATCAAGTAGATGGATTTAATTCTAAATCAAAAGACTGTTATAAAGAAATAGAAATTAAAAATTCAATTTCAAATACTGAATATGATGCTAAAAAAGCTCAATTAATTGAACCGCAGATACACTTACCTAAAAAGAGAACTGTTCAAGTCACTCTACCAACTAGTAAGTAATTTTACTCCATGTCTATTATTCCTTTTTGTTAGATCCTGCTTGCATCCTTGATGAGATTGATCAATTTATTAATGTTAATGTTTAAAGCTGCTGTATTTGAGTACTGTGCTGGTAAAAAAATTAAATTGTAATTATTATTTACAGAAAATTACAATGTTTTTTAATAAATTCAACTTTATGCTAATAACTTATTGCTTTCCTAGGTAAATCAAGAAGTTCAAAATATGAAAAAAAGGGAAAGCACTTGTCAAAGGTACATATTAGTAACTCACAAAAAGAAGAACGCAGAAAAAAACTTAAAGAAATAGCCTTTAAAGAAAAAGAAGATTCCACTCTGAAAGGCAACAATAAAGATTTAAATAATGTAATCAAACCAATAGCAAATGTTAAGATAACATCTTCAAATAGAGGAGCATTTTTAACAGATGCTATACAGGTTGTCAAACCCATGAAGAGGATAGAAAGTCCACTTCAAACAAAATCTGATAAGGGTATGAAGGATTCTAATGAAGTTAGGTCTCCTGAAACACAGAAAACTGAACAAAAAAAGAAACGAACTAGCAGGATGGAAAAGAAAGAAAAGATGTCAGAATCAAGTGGAAATGTTGGTAATGATGAAAATAAAAAGAAAGACTTACGAAAACATGAAAAAAATATAAATTTGAAACAAAAACATAATATTCACAAGTCAAAACATTCTAAATCTAATAAATCGGTGGATACTAGTCCAACAGAGTCTAGAGTTCCATTAAAAAGCCTTAAACCATTAACAGATAGTGAAGACTCCTTTGCTGGAAAACCATTTTCTAAAGTGGAACCACTACCTCCCAAAAAACCAAAAAAGTCAGTTCGTTTCTCAGAATCTGCACCTGAAATACATTACTTTGAAATTCAAGAAGGCAACAAAATGAAGAAAACTAGTTTGATAAAAACAACTCAAGTGGATGCAAGACACATGCCCGTTTACTCTTTGGAGAAGATCACCTTAATGAAGATTTTACGCTGGAACCCACATTGGTTAGAAGAGCAACTTAAATTTAAGGATCCACCTCCCATTTTAGGACACAGTAATCCACCATTGACTATTTTCCATACCTTTACTAATCATAATCAATACATACAGTAAGTTTCTCCTTTTAATTATTTCTTTATTACAATCAGACATGATCAAACATTAATCTAACATAAATTGTTTCAGATTAATTGGTGACTTATTACTTATGGAAATTTGGGAATGTTTATCATTAGCTTACAAGAAAATTCGTAACCAATCGACTAGATTACAAATGAGAATAGCATCATTACCTCCGGTCCCTACACAAGAATGTAGTTTTGATCTCTTTATTTTTAGTGTTGATGGTAAGAAATTTGACTAATAGAGTATAAAATATGTATTTTGAAAAAATTAAATATTTAATTTTCAAATTTGGTTTCAGTGTCATTGCCAACATCTGATTTGAGGCTTTTACCCAGAGTTGGTGAAATACTACTTGTTACATTTGGTTCTGAAGATGCTGGAAATCAAAGATTTTTCTTTGTACATAATGTTAGATGTCTGCCATCACCACCAAGTTAGTAATATTTTTCTAAGAACCTGTTAGAGAACCCGTTTTACTCTCATCTAATCATATATATTTATATTTTATCTAATATATTATATCTAATATATTTCCTTAATTCAGAATTAATTTAGAACCCTTCTTATAATTTTAAAGTTTGACACAATACCTATAAAACTGTAAAAAATATTCCTTTGATAAAACCTTAAAGTACTGAGTATATAAAAACTGAGTAGGCTTGATTCAAATTCAACTGGCTAACAACTGTGAAATTTACACATCCAAAAGTTCAACATATGAAGAACATTGTTATATTTAAAAAGTTGTGTATATATTTTTGAATTCTTAAATGTATAAAAAATACCTGTACAATAGTACTAAAATATTAATATTGTACTAAGAAAATTGATAAAATAAATTTTAAGGTTTTAAAAAATATATAGTAACTTGACTAACTATCTTGGCTAGTTGCTCAAGTAATTTAAATTATCACCTTAAGTAATTTTCTCTGAATAATAAAAGGTGTTGATACAAATCTATTTACATTTGTTATAATTTACTAATCTCACTTGGAGACGACTAAAGAGTAAAATTCAATGGTATATTAGGTCACTTATTATGTCGTCTTGTAATGCCTTATACTATCATTTATACAAAAAATTAATATACAACAACTTTACTTTTACTTTGCTTTAACCTTTGAGAAGTTTTCTTCTTCTAGTATAAAGCCCGTAAAGATTTTTTGAAGCAAATATAAATAGACTGATCACAAAAAGGTAACATATTTTTCGACAAGTATGTATTTAGAGTGTTTCAACATATTACAACTGAATGATAAGAGAATTTGCCCTTGGCCTGAATACATTTATTCATTCATTCGTATTTAATATAAAATTATTTTTAGGTAATAGAAACTCTTTCTATAATATATCTCTTCAAGCCACATATACGGAAAAAATGAAGTTTCTTAAACCTGGTGAAACAATGACTGGTGTAAGTTTGGCATCCATCAACAATGAGCTGTCGCTCTTTGAAGCGATGGCATATATGGCTGGATCTCCTTTGAGCGAAGCCATATTAAGGCCGGAACCTAGACATTTTATCAGAAATGATAATAATATACCTATCAATATGGAATCACAGGTAACTTTTGTTGTTGTCTTTTTCAATATTTTATTAAAAAGGACTAAAATCATTTGCACTTATTGCAATTATCTAGTAATGTTGACTCGTATTTGAATTGTACATCCTTACAGTATGTATCACTCTGCATAAAAAAGTATTATATCTATGTATTGGCGTGCACCTGCCCTATTCACATACAAATGATATCCCATCTTGAAGCTCTTACGATATATTTTATGCCTTCTTTCTAAACAAATTTAATATCTTAGTTAATATTATTATATAACCCTCTTTAACAAAGATCCTCCTTAAATTATAAATCTTACAGCGACATTTCTTCATTTGAGAAGCAGATCATTTGTGCTTACTTTCCACGCTATTAATTTTATGTTTTGCTTTACATATGCACATAAAAAAATAAACATATTGTATTATAAATATTCCGGAGCGTTTAACAACTCCGTCAAACATGCAATTGAAAACAATGTTCATTCTTTAGTGTTTTTCTTATAGATTTTCACATGTTACATCTCTTTCAGTGGACAATGTCTCTTAATCTGAGTCAGCAAACTGCCGTAAGGGCATCAGTATCTGCAGCATTGGGTGAGCAGCCTTGCATACAAATGGTTCAAGGTCCCCCAGGAACAGGTAATACTACAATATAAATACAATCGTATAAGTTTCAGATAATATTCGTATTAGCTAGGTAATTACATCCGTAAACTCCATATAATCATCGCTTTAACATTGTCTATCACCAACTTCCCGATCATTCTACTACTTCAATAAAAAATGAACTCATAATTAATATCATTTCAGGAAAATCTAGTGTCATTTGTGCAATAGTCATGACGTACTTCTATAATTCACTAGGAAAGTTGCAAAATAATCGCGGCAAGATTTTAATTTGTGCAACCAGCAATGCAGCAGTCGATGAACTAGTCATTAGATTACTTAATATTAGACAGAGTTTGCCTAAAGGTAAGTAACTTTTCCAACTACAAGCTATACAAAAAAAATTATTTAAGGTCGTTACTTTAAAAATGGAAATTAATTGTATTATGATATTGTACAGAGGAACGATTCCGTATGGTTCGTGTGGGTCGTGCGGAAGCTATGAACCCGCGAGCGCGTGACGTCAGCTCCCAACAGCTGGCTCAGAGAGACGCTGCGCGCACGCAACAAGAGCCTGCCAATCCCGCGCTTGCCGAGGTACTTTGACAAGCACCATTTACATTATCAAATCTCTGATTCTATAAAAATCTTGGTGGATTTCACGACAATATTTTTCCAACATTTTCACTTCCAGTTACGACACTGCTCCGACTTTTTCCTTCAATTAGTCTAAAAATACTTATTTCGGTATTATCTTTTGGATGATAGTATAGAAGTAACGAACCCTTCATATTACTCCCCCGTTATGTTTGTAAGAAGAGGGAATATGGCTGTCCCATATTCTGTATTCTTTCTCTATAATCGCTTTTCTTTCACTTACCTAATTCCTTTGTTGCAAATAAATTGTGTCCGACTTATCCTACAAACATTTTTTTAAATTTTATACATGTCATGTGCATGTGAGTTTTATTGTTCATTTAGAAGCCACACTAGTGCATTTGTTCCCCAGAGAGTTCAGCGCATACTCTTCCTCGTTATACTCTGGTGGAAGCTGGCTCTGAAAGGCCTTTAATCAATATGGAAGCTACCACAGGTCAGTACATCAGCGATATGAACACGTGTGCCATGTGTTTCTTGGAGCGACCAATCAATCAATCAATGTCAGATGACCATCTCTCTTGGAGCATTGGCAGATGTTCACGTATCCAACGAGACCAGAAGTGATCCACCAAACGTTGGGAAATCCGCCACTGCTTCCTTTGTGTTGAATCATTGTCGGCGAATTTTCCTGTAGTTGGAATCTTCCAGATCCGATGAGAAAATGATTTAGAGTCAAGACCAGGATCTAGTGAAACAGTTGTAATGGGATGACTGTTCTAATCACCTGTGATAATCACCGGCCACAGTTAGAGCTGTCTTAATCGACCTTACTAATCTCTCCATATGTGGAGCTGCAGGTTGATTAAAGGTTGAAAGTATGCCATAATCTGTGACCCTGTCTAACAGTTGTCCATAGCCGATAACTTTCTGTATAGTTTGCTTTACTTCCTTGTCTACTGTTCTAAAATATGTTCACAAATTTTCTCATCTCCTCCTCATCGTCAAGAGAGTCGAGCTAGTCATCTACATAATGTCTCTTATTGATGGCGTCAACTACTCTTGGATGAGATAAAGCAAAATCGTCAGCATTATGGATAATACAGATAGTGGTGCATGGTGATGACGCGGCCGCGAAGGTCATTGAACTCATTCTATAGATTTCTAGAGGCTTTTCCAGCTCCATCCCTCCAAAGGAAACACTGGTCTTCCACGTTTATCTTGACTTTCGGGAACATTTCTCTGATATCCGGTGTTACGGCTATTTTCTTCTCCCTGGATCTGAGCAGTACACCAAACAATGAGTTAAATAGATCTGGGCCAGTTAATAACTCAGAATTAAGAGAAACTCCTTTGGTCTCGGCCTTGGCATCAAAAACAAGCGTCAATTTCCCTGACTTGTTAGGATTTTGAACACCAAAATTGGGAAGATACCAGATCCGACCATTCGGTCCGAATCCAACAGTTTTTTTAGCGTAATCCTTCTCCAACATGTTATTGACTTATTTTGTATAATTGGCTGGAAAGGTTGAGTCTGTCCATTTTCCTCTCAATAATTCACATTCGGTGTTCAACATGCCTCTTATTATCAGGCAACTTAACATCATTATCCCTCCATAATAATGCAGATTCCCAATGATCTCTGATCTTCCTGGACTTGGTAAGAATGTGTAAAAAGAAAATTTTCAACCAAGAGGTGAAGCTCATCTTCCTTTTCAGCCAGAACGTACCCGACAAACTCCGGTATTATTTATTCTCTTCGACACTGATGATGAAAGTCCATAAAGAACCCAATCTAAATATGCAAGTGAAGTGCCCATGGTCTTGGCCAATGAGAATTGACGGATTACCTTGAAACGCTTCTATCGGGAGACTCTTGAGATGCTTGTATCGAGAAATATTCGTCTTGTCTAGAGAAGCGAAAGGGCGAAGCACGTCGGAAGCGTCAAATTGTCTACCGTGCGAACTCGATCTAATAGATATGAACCCCCTGCAGTCTTGATCGCACTATCAATACTCGGCTATAATCAAGCTATCGGTAGGAGTTTTCTGATAATTTCAGCTCTCAGATCAGGATTGTATAGATATCCAATGTGTCCACTAGCTTCAATAGTGGCTACACAGTTGTCAATTCTAGTCGCTAGAACCATTAATTTACATCGAGGTCCAGAAAGCTTCGGTACCCTCTTAATTTCGGCTATGAGCTTGACTAGTATTAGGCCTGGTCTTCCAAATCTCATCTCTAGTGTCATCATGACGTCAACTGCAAATGTTGTTGCAAGTAATCTTCTCCCTCCTCCCACCTCCCAAGATTCGCCATGAAGATATCTTTGAAGACGTGGGAGGTTTTCTTCCTCGGTATACTGACCTACACATGTAGTCGTTTAGTGTTTGGCATTAACGGTTATCGTCTGGGAAGTAAGGGTGGTAGTCGCGGAGGTAATCGGTCCCCCGGTGGTAGTTTCTTACATCACTTTACCTCGAATAAACGGTTCCCTTTTCATCGTTTTTGCCGCTAATAGCTCACTGCGTCGCATTCCAGTTTATTTTATTAATCACCGGCCTCAAAAATATTTTAGTTAATTTTGACAAACATTGACATGACACAACACACTACATATTTTTAAGTCATTTTATTTATCAATGACCAAAGAGTTATAAAGACTATTTTATTATTCTATAGCAATAAAAGAGTTTAATTTATTTACAGATATCTCATCTAGAAGCAAAAATTAATATGTGGAAAACTGCAGCACTGGATGCAGAGGGGAAAGACCCCATGCGAGTAGCGTACTGCGAAGGCCGAGTCACAGAGCTAGTCAAACGGATCTCACTGGTTATTATTTTACTAATGAATTTTCACTGAAACGGAACGGGTACTGAAGAAACTGAATAAAATGTTTAGTTTTCCATGTTCAATATTGTCTGATCCCAACTCAGTATGGAATAGCACGGACTTTCACAAAAAGAAAACAGTTTTTTATCAGTCAGTCAGATTTGACACCTATAATCTTTGAAAAATAAATACCGAGTGAAATCATTACTTAATAAAATAACCAAATGTTTGTCACAATTTCTCAGAAATTTAAATATCACTTGAAAGTTTAGTCATTTTCGTGTCTCACTAAATGGTAGGTATGGTTTCTTCAATCCTCAATGGTAAAAAGTAATTTTGTTCATTTCTTATTTAGCTTCGAGGAGGGGGACCCCGTCCAGACCAATTATTGGCAACGGAACGCCGCATTGTGGAGGGTGCTAATTTAATCATCACCACTCTAGCGAGCGCGCATAATCACAAGATGCGTGGGTAAGGATGTTTTGTATTAAACGACTTGATGTGTATGTACTTGTCGAAAATCACAATTAGCTTACATTCCAAGAAGCGCTCACAAAGCTTGAGACGATATATATATAAAGAGAGATCATAATCATCTTCAGCTTACGTTAGTAAGCACAATTACATTTTTTGTTTTGTATAGAATCTATTCTGTATATACTATAGTGTTATTCTATATTTGTTTAAAAGAATGTCAAACCAGCAGATTCTTCACCAGATATGAAACGCAGTGGTACTGACTCAGGCGAGCCTAAAAGTTAGTGCTGCTGACCTATCGATAGTACCAAATTCGATACTATAGATAGCGAGTTCATGTTAATATAAGAAATGATGGAACATCATCGATAATATTTGTCACTTTGAATTGATTGTGTCAATTATTATCGATACTAATACTACACTCGATATCTTTATACTATTGACAATTTCAAAATCGATAATATTAGACATAGTTGATTATACATTCTAGTAATAATTTATGACCAACCAAATATTTCTTAACAATGGTCAATTACTGACTTTATTTTTAAATAATAGACTTAACTTGACACAATACTATCGATATTTTAGTCGACAGTTAATATATAGTATTAATATATATATATATAGTATTATTAGTTATAGTATTGTAATTATTCCACTCCGTCAATCGTAATGTCACTGTCTATACAATTTGATAGTAATAATGTTGTCGGCTTTCGATTGACTATCGATCGGTGACATTACTGTAAGTTGGTTTAAAGCTTAGTAAATATTAAGTTAATTATTATTCATTCTTGGTTAATATTTTTCGTTCTGTTGCTCATAGCCTAAAGCGGCGCATCGCCCTATGTATAATAGACGAGGCGGGACAGGCCATCGAGCCGGAGACGCTGATCCCACTCACTCTGGACGTAACCAAGCTCACTCTCATCGGTGATCCGCAGCAGCTGCCTGGATACATCTGTTCGCCGGTTAGTACATCTCGTAAAACACCAAAGTTCAAAATATTTAAAAAAAAATCTATTAATTAAGATGCGTTAATTTTGTTTTGTTTTGGATTATAATTCCAACGTATTAAAAATAATTAGGAAAATTATCAGTGACTCACACTAAGCGCTTCACTCGTGCGCTTCGTTACGTCACGCAGTAAGAATGAAGCGCCTGTTTCTAAGGCAAAAAGTAGCTACGATTTGACTCTCAGTAATCTCTCAGGTTACTATAATAGTGCTGCCTATTACAACAACCTGATAAATTACTAAGTAACTCAACCATTATAAAGATCTATCACATTTATGATTTTATATTTGTTTTAAAGCTATTAATTAAACTAATAATATATATGTTGGAATTACTTTGAGAGACTAATATTTTCGGTTTGATATATAAAATCTTTTAACCATGCCGACACAAAGTATACACAGCTTATTGAGGACATTCTTTTCAAATTTAGGACCAGATATTTTTCTATCCTAAAGGTTAAATTTTGATTAATTTTATAAATAAAATTATTTTAGTGATCTGAATAAAGTTTAGTTTAATTTTAGCGAGCGAAGAAACACGGGTTAGGCGAGAGCTTGCTGTCCCGTTTAACTTCAACCGCGGAGTCATGGTCATGTCGTAGTCCTGTGATACTACTGGATCAGCAGTACCGCATGCACGCAGCTATAGCGGACTACCCTCATCGCGCCTTCTACGGCGGCCGCGTGACCACGATCGCGCTTCCAAGACCCGACCTCAGTATACTGCCATATGCCATTGTAGGCATCACCAGCGGAGATAGGGGACAGGGTGAGGCAAACTCATATTATGTTGCATGCCACATTTATTAAAAGAATAAACTTAATAGTCAATTATATATAAAACCCATTCATATCCTTGTCAAATTTTTTTTTTTAAATTTGTACTTAATTTGGGTATGAGATTTACTAAGTTCACTCCACGATTGCTTTTAGATAATCAAAAAATTTACTAGGAATAACAATTTTATATTAAAAATATACCAATACTTTAAAACCTACTTTTGGTAATGAAGTTTAATTTTGTTGAAAAACCACTGCAGTCACTAATGTGTGAAACTTCTACACACTTTCGCAAAAAAAACTTTTTGCTTCTCAATGGTCTGGTAAAAAGTTATTGATTACTAACACTTTATTCTACTCTCTTTCAAGTCTTTATATGTAATTGTAAAAAAAACCAATATTTACTTTTCTAAAATCTAAATAATAGCTTACATGAATTATTTAAATTTTATAATAAACAATTGAAAAATACGCATTGTGTGGAACGGAATTTATTAGAACTAGGAATTTGCGCAACAGACTCGGCGAGGTTTTGAAATTGAAATGAATGAATTCGAATAATTTCGAATTAAAATGTTATTGATACTTACTTAAAAATTTATAAAGTTTCGCTATGAGACATCACATCAACTATCGTATTATGTATATTTAACATGTTTTAGAAATCAGTATGTTAGATTTTTGTCGTCAAAAAATCTTCTACTAATAAATGTGGTGGGCTAAATAATTGTATTCTTAATGTTAATAAAAGTTTTATAATAATTTGTTGTAGATTCATCTGGTGCTAATGAGATGGAGGCTTGGGGAGTGTCTCGCCTGGCGAAAGCTCTCGCCAGAATTCTACGACCACATAGGCTCAGCTTAGCCATTATTACCCCATATAACGCACACAAGGAACTCATTAAGAAGAATCTGCGCGTCTTACAGGACCAGTAAGTATTAAGGACAATCTAGCCCACAAGGCATACACCTCGGTAAAATACAGCCATTTTAATTGTCGATTTGATAGATTGTATACTCAGTAGGAATTGTTTGATATATAAATTGAGGTTCCTTTAAGGAATCAAATTATTATTAATTTATATTATTTGCAGATCTGAGCCACCGATAGAGGTGAACACGGTGGACAGCTTCCAGGGACAGGAGCGGGATGTTGTGGTGGTATCGTTGGCTCGCAGCCACGGCATGGGCTTCCTCACCGACGCCGGCCGCATGAACGTGATGCTCACCCGCGCTAAGCACGCGCTGCTCATCTGTCTCAACCCTCACGCCGTGCTCGTACGTACATTACACACGCACAGGCCTCCACTAGTTCCTCACCGACGCCGGCCGCATGAACGTGATGCTCACCCGCGCTAAGCACGCGCTGCTCATCTGTCTCAACCCTCACGCCGTGCTCGTACGTACATTACACACGCACAGGCCTCCACTAGTTCCTCACCGACGCCGGCCGCATGAACGTGATGCTCACCCGCGCTAAGCACGCGCTGCTCATCTGTCTCAACCCTCACGCCGTGCTCGTACGTACATTACACACGCACAGGCCTCCACTAGTTCCTCACTGACGCCGACCGCATGAGAATGATGCTCACCTCGCCAATCTGCTCATCTGCTTCGTATACACAAATTAACTAAAACAGTTATTTTTCCATTTCAGAGAAATCACCTGTGGCAAACATTGCTTGAAGATGCACAAAACAGAAAGCTTTATAGAATATTGCCTCATAAAATGTGTCAATCGACGGGTGCCATAACCAACGATGAAATTCTCAAACACGTTTCAATATAAGTTTGTCATACAGGTTTGGATTATAATAATGTGGTTGTAAAATATACTGCCATGACTACTGGTGTCTTGGTTAGTAGAATACAAGACTTGTTACTTTCGTATTATTTATCTTGATGCTGTTAGCACACCTCCGCCGCATTTATTTAGATGCCGTCACTTTGGGAATAAGAAATATTGTCCATTGATCGGAGAAGTGATCCTATAATATTATATTTATTTATTGAAACATCCAAATACAGTAGACATGACTGATATAACGATAAATATCGTTCTCTACCAATCAACCTGCAGGTTACCAAATCAAATAATATTATTGAAATAAACTTTCTATGTAATGAATAAACCCAAAAATAAATAATTATAATTTATTTATATTTCATAGAAAGGTCAAGCAAATGATTTAAGCGTTAGAAGAGTCCAAATAAAAAGATGGCTAGTTCGAGTTCAACCACGCACTGCATTAGCCATATTCATCTTGCCGCTCTGCAAGATGCTTCCTCACGCCTCTTTTGAATTACCCTGAATTGTAAAGGAAAAGATCAAATACTTTATTCTTACACTTTGTCCCACCATCAAAGCCACCCGGACTCGCCGCAAATCCTATGTCTTAGGTGGGTACTCCAACGTTCGTAAGGGCACCAGAATCTAGTATGTTCAGGGCTGCGCTTCCCCCCCTTGACGCCACCAAAGGCAACCAGCGCCACGCCTAGGAGGCCCACAATCCCCGACCATAAGAGGGTCCACAACGCGGCCCCACCAACCAGTCCGCAGAATTGCCTGGAGACCCACTTAGTGGCCCTGAAAGGAGCCTCTTCACTGGAGATTAGCTAACCACGAAACCACTACTGGTTTCGTACCCGCCCAGGGTACGCCGGCTGCATCCGTTGGTGAAGCACCCATTACACTGAAAAGGTAGGTTATCAAATGCATTAAGCGGTCCTACGGTTCTAGTCCGCGAGGTAGCTCCCCAGCCTATACCCCATAACAGATATGTCCTGCAGCAAGATTCCAAAGGATGCTTTACCTATAACATCGATTATTGCGTCTGACAGAATGAACTTCATATGATATGGGCCGGCTCTATAAACGTAACTAAAAAGGGTTACTGATTTAATACCGTATGGTATCGAAATCCATGACTAGCTTGGTTATTTTATAAATATATGAGGTAGAGGCGTGAATGAGAAATGAGAATTATTCGTACTCCTGAGTTCCTACTCAGGAGTACGCGTGCTACGGAGTCACTCCTTCACTGTCACCAAGTCTACTTTGCGCACTAAGAGATTTTGTGACTCCTTTCTCTGTCGCACAGTTAGAGCGTGGAATTCCTTGCCGTCCCACGTATTACCTCCTTCATACAACATGGGTTCCTTTAAAAGGCCGACAAGGTGAGGGTGGCTAGGGCAGTAAGTATGTCGCATGCTTCACTAGCTATCTTCACATATGGACTCCTCTACTGCTTATCATCAGGTGATGTCGAGTCATTAGCTGAGCTTAATATAAAAAAAATACTTTTTAATTTAATGTTTAAAATCATCGCATCGCAGCGGAAGTATGCTACTGGCCTAAGGAATTTTATTTATAAGGAGCTATGTAATTTAAGCTATTTTGGTAATTATGAGTTTAGATACTTTTTTATGAAACGCTTTAATATAAGGATATTTGTTAGTCCTATGTGAAAAATAATAATGACGTACATTAACTGGTTTGAATTTATTTGCTACGTTGCTAATGGAATAAAAAGACTATTAAAGTATTGAACTCATCCATCGCAATGTAATGAAATTTTTACAACATTATGAAGTCTGCATTGCTTTAAATTAAGCAATAAAAAAAAGTAATATTTAGCTTTTAGCCTTACATTTACCTGTATCTAATAACATTCAGACCAAAATGCACGAATTTTAACAATATATTGTTGTTAATGTAAGTATACAATATTCTAATTTTAAATAAAAGGCAGTAGCCAAAATTTGAGTTTATTACTTTATTACACAGAACTCTTCGGAGAACATAATTTTCCCAAATATAAGTACGTATTGGAGTATTAAAAATCTCATGTTATACGCCCGAAATACGATATTTCGAAAATTCATTGTTATAATTAAGAATTTACTTTTATCTAATATAGGTCAAACAAAATTCATCTGATATAAAAACCCGCCTCGCCATGGTCGTACTACTTGAAATTTACCTGCCCTAGTAAGCACACTAGCAAGTTAGAGTGTAATTTAAAAGCCTGAGGCGCAGAGAGTTGGCAGTTCGTAACGAAGCTTGCCCGTAAACGAGCATGGGTGTCAGAGTTTTATTACGCAAAGGCAGGACTGCACTTACCGCAGAGCAAAACCAATGCATGCCTCCATGCATGCATATACTTTTAGAAGGAATCCGAAATCGTATTTCGGAATATTATTGATTCGGAACTTTAGTGCTATATTTTTAAATTCCGTATTCTAATAATTATCATCACCTCAACAGCCTGTGTACGTCCCACTACTGGGCTGAGGCTTTCCTACATGGGAGGTAATGGGACCATAACACTACCACACTGGCCTAATGCGGGTAGTGAAAGCGGTGTCGTAACAATCGGGACTAACGGCTTAATGTACCTTCCGAAGCACGGAGGAGATCGAAATAAATAACAAATATGATCCCATCCCAACCCATCCATGGATCAAACATGGCGAAATTAATATCGTAATTTTAAATATTGGGATTTTTCGAATTAATCCGAAATCATATTGTCGTTAACTGGCAAATTTATATGGAAAGGACAGCACCGCTTTTTTGTAAGTACTTCTTATGTATGTCAGCTTAACACAAATTATGATTACAACTTGTCAAAAATAAACATCAAAACTTACACAAGAGGTACAAATCGCGCGCTCATACCTCACAGTATGGCGTACGACAGCTTCGAAAGTTTTTTTTTACGAATATGAGAATACAATCCAATTTTCTGTGGAAATAGCAGTACTTTTGGTGGGTTTAATAAAACTAATATTTTACGTTTGATGTTTTGCTTTTTTACTTGTTTCTAGTGGACATTACAAAAGTTTTGATCCACATTTAACTTAAAATAATATTATACAGTTCACTATACGACATAGTTTAAATAAAACAAATATAATCTAAACCAATTTTTTTTCAAAATACATTCTTACAACACTGCTGGACCGACATTCCCTAGTGTTTTATTTATAGCCTGGCACTAAACTGTTGCATTTATAATGAAGAAAATTACAAAATTAATTCATCTGAAATAATACTTACATTCATATAAATTATTTTAAGCTGTAAAAAATAATAAGTTACTTCCGATGATTTAATTTAAAACAACTTACAGCCTGAACTGAAAACAAATTATTTCATACTAAGCAAACAGTACCAGTGCCAAACAAATTGTTTTTCTTAATACTAGCCATAGTGAGAAGAGTGTAACCTGAATTCAGTCTAAATCTAAACCAATATTGTTATTGTTCTTAAAAATTACATTTAATTATAGTCATATCTTCATTGCCGAATATTTTTTTTAAAGTGAAGTTTTATTTTTCTTTTTAAAATATGACATCGTTTTTAACTAACTTGAAAATAGATGCGGTTATACATTTTGAGAGCAGGGTCTCAAGATAGCGATAAAATTTGTGAGTAATTTGACTTTCGTTCATCTTGCCGAAACACAAAGACACTTTGTCAAATATTCAAAACAAAATATATTTTTAGAACAAATAAGTTTTTCTATGATTTTTAAAATAATAGAATAACTTATTGCTACGTTCTCATCTTTGAAATGGGGACTGCCTCCATTATCAGCTTTGTTAAACATTATAAACAAAAATATTTTTTACAACTAATAAGTTTTTCTATTATTATTCAAATAATTAAAAAAAAAAACTTATTTGTTGCTACATTCCCATGTTTAAAATGGGGGCTGCCTCCATTATCAAGTAATCAGTGAACGGTATGTCGGTACAGTTTTAAAATACATTTCCATGTTAAAAATCGGTACATCCCTGCCGAGCAATCTGTGGAGTAATGGAGGAGTTTCTTGTTATTCTTATATATAAAAATGAATAGCTATTTATTAGTCCGGCTTAAACTCAAAAGTCGTTTAACCTTCTTGAATTATTTGTATTGTCTTGAATTTTTTTTATTTTCTTGTTTTGTTCGCTTCATTCAGGATGGTTTAAAAATAAAATAACAGGACAAAACTTAAAAAAAAACTTAATATATAATTGAAAATTGGTACTAAAGTACGGATAATTGTCTAACTGTCACACTAATTCTAATTTCTTCTGTGATTTTTCGGAATACTTTTGATAGATAGCGTTTCTACGCAGATTATATATGGGTAATACAAAGTTCACTGGATCAACTAGTAAGTAATAATTGTTGTAAGATGCTATGAATTGTCTGACTTGGGTACGCGTAATATAACTATGCGACACATTTTATACGAATGAGATCTGAACAAAAGGAAAAGTGACTGATGTGTGCTTTAAATCATTCAAGTACGGTGACATGTTGAAGAAATTATTAAACCAATTAAAGAACCTTTAGCTAACCAGACCATGCGACAAATGATATGCACAAGTCGCAAATGCGACTGTCTGATTTTCCGCCTATTGATTTCAAAGACAACTTTAATACCCGAATCGCTTTAATATGAATTTTTTTAGGGTTAGACTAGAACAAAATTTTGATTACCTATAGAATTTACATATCTAGTAGTTGGCTAGTCTCGTAGAATGGACATACGACTGTTAATAATTGAGTAATAACAAACGTAAAGCGGCAAATAGATGTATGTGAAAATAATCAGCAAAATACTATTGGAACATTCTTTACCCATACATTGTCCAACTAAAAGTGCGGTTGTAAATTATACCATCATTACATAGTTTTATAACATAATCAGGGGATCCCGTCCCTAACAAGCAGTAAGCTTAAGGTACTCTTTTAAATGTACATTTATATCCGAGAAGAATAATTTTCAAATAAGTAGGAAGAGGAAATTTTCATTGCACTTAGGTATGATCGTAAATAAAAACATAAAAATATACCATCCATTTGTTAGTGTTTCATATCAATGCCTCGTCGAAATGGTTTTCATGTGTTACACATTTTATTCTCACAATAACAAAACACTAGCGTTAAAAAATAATTTTTCATATCTACATATTTTATGTTCCTAGTTTCAATATTCTATTGGAGGTTTTAAACTAAGTAAATGCTATATGCAATCCCTGTGACATTTGATATTTGTTATGAAAATCCTAAGTCCTGATCATCCAATTATAAAATTTCACATAGTTTATTCAATGATCGCAGTCCTGGCACTCTAGAAAACTGGCTTTTGCAAATCGCTATCGTAAGCACTAAATAAGAAATGTATGGGTTTTGACATTTACTCTTGATAGTTAAGCGAAGAATTATAACAACAATTTCCATACATTTTTCATTTAGCGATATTTATTATGGAAAGGCAAGTTTTTAACCTAGTGACACAGTTTTATTAGTGCTTATAAAGCTACCTCAACAATTTATAGTTTAGAATCTCATACATAAATGTCATTGGGCCTGATTTTGACGGCTATATCTAAATTGAGTACAGCATTTTCTCATTAATGAAATGGAAGAGGGTAGCAAAATTTTAGATGTTTTAAATAAATTTTAATTTATTCGGCATGCAGGGATATCATAGAGGTCAAAAAATTGAGCACACCTTACACAAGACTCTTACTTACGTAAGAGTACATTCCAAATCACACTCATGGGCACTAGCGGCACTGGCAGCGCTGTGAGCGCATAAGTCATTCGCTTTAGTTCTTATTCTAACTGTACCAATACGAACCGTACTGACTTCATTAGTAGTTATCACAGTTCTAACTCCACTGGGGAAAGGATTGAGTGATTTAATACAATTTATAATTAGGGTGTAAATTAACCGTTTTCAGTGAGTTTTACACTAAGAAAATTATTGTTTTGTGGCGAGATAAACAATTACAACAGTGCTTGGGTAAACATTTACGTCACGTATTTTACGTCACATATAATATTTTTGTCACCTAAGTTTATTAAGATCAAATATATATTAAGATCACTTACACTTAAGTATCGTTAGATAAACACTCGATAACGTTATTTGGTGCATTAGTTTTTCTCTGTTTCTGTTTAAAATTGTTTTAAGGGAAAAACTAGTTTCACGGTTATCTTTATGTTGACGATTTTCTGAGCGCACTCCCAAAAACATTCCAAAATGATATCATGCCAACAGCCACGTAAGCACGACAATTGATTGGTACTGTAATCACCGTGAAACTCTTCCGCGCTAAACGGAATGCAGCTAAAAGTTACGAGACATGACTGTCTTAACTCTGGCTTATATACTCTTATTGAAATAAGAGATGTAATGAAAGCAATTACGATATAAAACAAAATCAGGCCCATTGAAAAATTGGTTACAACTACAGAAATGTTGACGTCTAAAAAGAACAACTACATAATTTAAAAAATAACAGGAGGTAACAAAATATCCTAGTTTAAGAAAAAAAAAACAGTTTAACTGAGATATTTCTCTGCAGTCATATTTCTTATATCGATAATCAAATGCAAATCCCTACATTGACAATTCTACACCTATAGTTAAGAAGTAAAATTAATAACCATTGTATAACATAGTCAATCATTGTCGTATACGCAGCAACGCAGTGCCACGGGTCACAAAATATGCATATTATAAATAATCTATGTTACATGCGATTATGCAGTATAAAGGCTGAACTGGCAGTATGTATATATATATATATAAAATTAAAAATATGGATTTATAGCGGCTGCTAATCTTGAATCGTTTGGCGCGCAGCAGAATAAAACACCTCAATGACATAATTAATGAATAGTTCACTATCAAGGTATATTTAATGTTAACTAAGAATCATAATTATTATAGTCCATATGCTATCTACAAACACCCCGAGGATAGAAACTAACCTGGGTCAATGGTGTCTTGGATAGTGATGACCATTGCTGTATCTGAAATAGAATATAGACCTATTAAAAATTAATCAATCAATGTACATTATCGAAGCCTTATTACCAATGTTTTTTTTATTACTTAGTAGTTTAATGTGTATTAATGGTGTGCATTATAAGTGGAATACTGTATACTAATTGTCTCGACCTATTTATTCAATGCATATGTATTGGTACAAACAAAGATTATAATTTTTTAAAATTATTTAGAATAAATGGTTTTATGCCGACACGACAGAAATCGCGGCGACGGCTGACCTAATTAGCAGTTATTGCAAATTTATATTTTATAATTTTTAGTGCAATAAATATTATTGTGATAAAAATATCACTGTGGTCTTTATGTTGACCTTTTTCACCACAGTGCACTCTGAGAAACAAACACACATCCTAACATTCTTAACATTTATTTACATTACAAATTATTACAGGTCTATTTGGGCCTGTACAGTATTATTGTAATCTAAGTTGTAATAAAAGGGTTAAAAATATTCCAATGGTTTTATTACTCAGTCAGTTAAATGAGTAATTTACGCGATTTGAAAAAAAATATAAGACAGTGAAAACATACTTATTTTCACCAATCATTCCCTAGCTTCAAGCGACTCCTGATACATATCTCTGGTTATCTATCTAATTAAATTAATATGACATAAAACGGGTTAATACAATGGTTGGTACAGGTGGTATTAAGTAGGGGTACGGGCAACGGAGCCTCCTCACGTCCTGGAACCGTTGGAGAATCTCTTAATTCACTTGATGACCTCCCCATTCAGAGTAATGGGCAGTTCACCAACGGATCCAGCCGGCGTACCCTGGGCGGGCACGAAACAATTACCGAAATAGAACCTGTAGTAGTTTCGTGGTCGGCTAATCTCCAGCAAAAAGGCTCTTTTCAGGGCCACCTGTCAGGTTTCCAGGCACTTCTCCAGACTATGGAGTGGGTTAAGAGCTTGTAGTTTTTGGCTTCATTGCCATGGTTGATGGGGCCTGTAGTCCAGTGGACCCTATTGTGGTCGAGGATTATGGTCCTCCTAAGTCCACGACTTGTTGTGACACCACCAAAGGCTACTAGTGTAGTCGCCTTTGGTGGTGTCAAGGGGGGAAGCTCAACCGTGACGATGTAAGATCCTGGTGCCCTAACGTTCACGTTGGAGTACATCTAAATCGTGGGGCTTGCGGCGTGTCCGGGTGGCTTAAGCCTTTGATAGGGGGGCAAAGCGTAGTTACGTGAGCTTACTTTTAATTATTATTATTATAACATCGGCACTTTAAATATATAAAAAATATATATCTATAGGTGGGTTTAGATAACTTTCGTAGTTAGGGTCTCGATTAAGAACGCTAGTTTGGACGCCCGTTCGGTAAGGTACGGTGGTACGGCGTCTCGACACGGATACATGTACGCTCCGATACATCGCGAGTCGGTTTATTCAACCCGTACAAAGGCGTTACGATACGGTGTACGAGCCAATCTGGAAGTGATCGCAATTGTTTGGATACTCTAAATGTGTATTGCAAATTGGTATAAGAAACTTCTGTAACCAAATAACGCAAAAATGCTTAAACTATCTTGTATCGAAATAGATTTTATAAGTGTGGTATCCACCTTTTTTATTTTTGGCCCAATTAAATTAATGAAGTTTTTGTAATTTCCACTTATGTTTTGAAATATTAAATCCCTCATATAAGCTCTTCTGCCACATCTTTCTCTATTTTTGAACAATTCTAACTTCCAATAATAAGATCTTTTTGTTTTTTTCGTTATGTGAATAACAATGAAGGACGCACAAGCAGTTACGGGATATTACGGAGTTACGGGATATTTTACTTTGCGTACTTTGAATTATTGCATCGCGACGCTGATACGAAACGGAGGAACGGTACGGACAAAAGAACAAGCCTATGGGACTGTTGGTAAAAATAGGCATAAATAAAGGATAATTAAGATATTAGTGTAAGTGCAGTAGTCAAATATAAATGCATTTGTACCTGTTGAATCTTTTGTTGTACTTATTATTGTGATGTTTGTTGAAATGGTGAGGTGGTCGTCGGTCACCGCGGTATTTAAAATTACCTCCCCATTGTGGCTTATTTTGCTTTTCCTGTAATAAATAACAATTCTCTATTAAAATAATCATTCAATCATCAAATCCTAATTCAAATAAACAGCAAAAACTTAATAGACGAAATTTAATTTTAAATTGAAAGTACTTAAGTAGTCATAGTAGTTTTAAAACTTGTTTCCTGCAACACAGAATTAACCTATTTACATTAATTATTTACTTATGAAAATAATAAGAAAACATTTATTCGGAGTAGAAATAAATAACATCATACCTGGAATGGATTGTATCCGTTCCTATTGTTGTTGAAGCGGTTGTAGTGATGGAACTTTTTAACTTTTTTATTGCGACCGCGGTCCATCTCATCAGCTGCCTCAAAGGCGCGCTTACGCTCGTCCCGTTTTTCTTCAAATACCTGATTAGAAAATGATATCATGTAGATGTCTGCATAAGAAATAGTTTCCAACACTTAAAGAAGGTGATATATCCGTTTTCATTCAGCATGACAAACACGATAGAAAATTTTACAGACAATTAATCCATACTATTTAGTAAACATACTATTTAGTCAAATCTAGTCAAGTCACAATCTAGAAACTAAGCTGCTACAAAAAAATACACATACTAAACTCGACCTTTAATTTTTAATACATACTTTTATTACAGTTTTCAACAATACCAACTTAATAAAATGAACACTTTAGAATAAAAGATGGTGCTTTTAATTATTATGAGTTTAATATAATAACTCAGCAGAATTAAGCACTGGATCGAAATAGCAGAAGGTTTTGACAGTTGATGCTACTTAAATAGTAATATTTCTGCAGCAAATACAATCTACGAGATAAAATCTTACAACCACTTTGTTGTTGTATAAGGAATTAAAATTTATGATATAATTTAGGTCATGCCACCATACATAACTATGCCTAATTTAATTTATATTTATTGTATTTAGGATACTCAATTTATTGAGCCCCATTACACTTTGATGCCTAAACTCTGATGGCTTCAGACAAAAACAATTGTGTCTGGACTGTGACAGGTTATAATGTATTTTAAAGATATTTGCTACTATACCTGTCGTGAAAGAGCACTGTGTGTTCCATTCCAAGAGGAAACCGGAGCGCCGTAACCACGGTGCGACAATGTACTGAAGTGTCGTGCTGCCTCACCCGGCAGCAGACCTTGAGGGCTTGGCGCTCCTGAGCTCGCGCCCGCGACCGTCGTGCCCGCCGCCGCCGCTGCCGGCGCCGGCTCACTGCGATCGCTGAGCGGCGACATACTGCTCACACTTGTGTTAGGACTGTGCTCGTTCTCCGCAGCTTTCTCATGTTTTTCTTTTACCCTTAAATTATTAAAACAAAATTAATAATTTTTACTAAACTATAACTGGTTTTTTTTATAAATACAAATTAACTACAGATTCCTATGCTTGGATATGAATACTTCTAACTGTACCAGATAAATTTTGTAAAGTATTTGCAATCGCTGAGGTTTTTTCATTAACACTGATTATGATATTAATAAACAATTACTTAGTGAACAAAATATATGACTAGGAAGTAAAACAGCCAGGTAGTTTTTCCACCCTACA